>JAOCZM010000056.1:0-4800000 GCA_026122235.1 Vinca minor
TTGATCTTTGTGATGAAATCTCCTTTTACAACACCCCTCCCTCTATAATTAGTGTATTATGCTCTGGGGGAGTTTGTTATACGCTATGCTTTGTTTTCACTTGATCGTTATCGCATATAGTGGGCTTAGTGTTTATATTCAAGTCTTTAGCATTAATCTTATGTGTGTTGATCGTCTAGATGCTTGACTTAGGATGTAACCGTGGTTTGTGGCATCGATTATGCCACTGGGTTGTGTCTATTCGATTGTTTGGAAGTGGCACAACCCGAGAGGGAGTTTTTCAAATGTTTTCAACTCATACCTCCTCATAATATGTGATGTATGCTCAATTGTCTTATTTTACATCATCACATCACTTGTCAGCTTTGCTTTTCATCTTTTATTTCTTATAGCTAACTCGTGTAAGTTATTTTGGAAGTTATATGTGTTATATATGTTTATGTCTTTAATTGGTATCACATATACTCTCCCTTAATAACTATGAGATCATATTTTGTTTACAATCGTATAATACTTTCATATCCTTTGTGATCTCATTATGGTTTTTGGTTAGTATTACTTTAAGAGTTGTTACACTCATTTAGCTAACCATTAACTTGTTAGAGGAATGTACTCCAAGTGTTTTCTTACACTTCCTCTACTTCTTTTGGTTGTGATACATGTGCTTTTCTTATGTATTCATGGTATCACTTCCACTAGTACTTTGTTAGCTATATTTTCAAACGTGTTTTACAATTGGCTATATTTACAATTGGTATCATGTTTTTACAATTGGTCAATTGGTATCAAAACTTGATTTTATCTCAAATAGCTAACATCGTATGGTTTGATAAACGGGGAGATTGTTCTTTAAGGTTTATTCCATATCTCCTTTGTTTTTAGCTTAGGTTGATATTCTTTTTTGAGCCATACATGACCATCTTTTGATTTATGTGTTATTATGGACTCCTTGTTTTTTAGAAATCAACCAAGCTTATTCATAAGTAATCCTTCTTCATAATTATTTTTGGTCTTTAGGATTGATCTTTTGGTTCTTATTTTATCAATCTACAAGACCATCAAGTTGTTTCCATGGTTTTTAAGTTTGTCTTTATATGAGGAGGATTATTAAATTTCATCAAGCTTCTCCATAATTAATCTTTACTTTTCGTTAAAATGCTTTTCTTATTGGCGCTCTGATATCCCTTTTTGATTTTGACAAAAAGAGGGAGAGTTTTTAGTGTTGCAAATGTGCCAAGAGAAGTTATTTACAAAAGGAGAAAGCTTAGAACTTGCAAAATGGGGAGAGATAAGTGGATTCTTTAATATAGGGGTGAGTAGATTTTTTTTGAGAAAACATCTACTTGCTCTGGATCCTTAATATCCTTATCTCATGCATACATTTGGTATCTTATTTTTTGCATATTATTCCCTATTTGCATCAATGTTTTGTCATCATCAAAAAAGTGGGGAGATTGTTAGTCCCAAGCGGCAAAATATTCTATGTTGTTTTGATGATAACAAACCATTGTTAGTTCTAATGTTTGTGTGAGCATGTTCTTTGTAATAGATCTTTAGCACTCACATCGACATTGATGAAAATGGTAAGTTAGCTTCTGTGTAAACTAAGGTATGTATATTACACACAAGAATGCTATTAAGATGGAAGGAAGGAGGCAAGGAGGATGGTTGGGAAATAGGGCTCTTCTAAGAGTCCCTAGTTTATATGGCAAAAGAACTTATAATGCTAGTGCTTATGTCTTTGCATTTATTTGTCTTTACAATTGGTATCTTCTAAGCATTAGTCTTTGTACTTATTTGTTCTTAGATCCTTTGCCATGCTTCCATGTACTTACATTGTCCATATTCTATTCTATTACATCAAAGTTTGTCATAATCAAAAAAGGGGGAGATTGTAAGCCCTAAGGGCTGAACGAACTCGCTTTTTGATATTGGACAAACATTTGATGTTGTGTCTAATGATCTTAATCTTTGTGATAGAATATTGGAAATCTTGTAGGAAGCTCTAAGTACTTCAATCAAGCCATGTTCAAGATTCAAAGTCATACTATTCAAGGCTCATCTATGAAGATTGAAGATTGAAGACTTAGTTTGGTTAGTTTAGCTTTGTCGTCATTAGTCGTAATCTTTAAAGCTCTAACCAAAGCTCTTATGAACATAAGCTTCTCACTCTAGTCTTGCATACATGATTTCATAAACACGTTTTCAAAAGGCAAAAGTTTCAAATGTGTTCTTATCCAAAAAGCCTTTGATTTCAAGTATAAGTCTTTTAGAAAAGTTTTCCAAGTGTTCTTATGTGTTACCTTTTGGGAAAACCTTTTAGACTTCAAATGATTTGAAAACAAGTGTTTAATCAACTTCTCTCAAAGCCCTGTGAAAGTCTGGACGACCGAGATTTTCTCGATCAACCGAACAAAGTACTCGAGAGTTGAGTCTGCCTTGGTTCGGTCGACCAAGATATGGTTCGGCCGACCGAGATGACCAAGGTCGGTCGACCGAGGTCCCAAGTCGGTCGACCGAAGTTTTCCTTCGGTCCACCGAGGCGTGTGTTCGGTCAACCGAGGTGCACTCGCTACTAGCCAGTTATTTGACCGCTCTGCAGTCGCTTTTTCAGCGAGATTTCAAATGGTATAAATACTCCAAAGCTTTAGAATGACTCTAACACTTAAAAAAGACTTTGACAAACATAAAACATTGATATCTTATCAAGTCTAAAGACTTTCAAAGCAAAATACTCTTCATCCTTATGATCTAAAAGCATTCAAGAGTATTCTTTCAAAAGCAAGACAACGAGTGAACTTCATATGTTCAAAGAGCTATAAATTGTTGTGCTTCAAAGGTATTAATCTTTCACTTAGAAGAGTGAACAACCTTGTACTTAAACTTTCTTAATTCCCCTTTCTTAGTGATAGGGTTATTGTTGTATAAGTCCTACTTAGTGTGGGCAATTGTTTATAGTGGTTGTTTGTAAAACTCTTTGTGAGTTAGCCACTAGTGTAAAGTCCTACTTTGTGTGGGCACATTCTTCTTAGTGAAGTTGGTGAAATCCTCGAGTGCGGCTCAAGGTAGTGGATGTAGATTCTTAGTGAATCGAACCACTCTAATTCTCTTGTCTTGTGATTTGCATTGGGTTTTGCTTTAGCTTTTTGTTAAACTTGCACTATCATTGTTTAGATTGGAAATAGTTTGCAAGATTTATTAGAAACCCAATTCACCCCCTCTCGGGTTCCTTCAATTGGTATCGGGAGCCTCGTCTTCATCTCTAGCTTAATAGCTTGAAGAAAAGATTAAATGGCCGTTAATTCCGCTTTTAGCATACCAAGAGGGGACTTCCATCGATAGACCACCACTTCTGATGAAAATCATTTTGATGATTGAAAGAACGATTTCAAATATATGTATGCTCTATAGATTATTCGTTATGGCATATATTTGAAGAAGGTCCATTTGTACTCGATGAAAGTAGTGGAGGGTGTTCAAACTCCAAAGAAGGACAATGAGCTAAATGAATACGAGTCTTTGAAAATGACTCAAAATTATAAGGCTATGAACATTCTTGGTTGTGCCTTAAGTCCTGATGAGTACAACCGTGTCATTGAAGCAAATCCGCCCACTCTATGTGGAAAACGCTGAAGATACTCATGAAGGATTAAGCTCTTCAAGTGATGACGGTGATGATGAAACCGCCAACTTATGCTTCATGGCAATTGATAATGAGGTACATCATTCTCCTTCTACTTCAAATTCTTATGATGATGTATGAGGATGATCCTAATGTGCTTTTAATTGATATGTATGATCAATTGAAAAAATGTGCCAAGCAAAACAAAGATATGAAGCATAAAATTGAATCTTTGCTTGTTGATAATGCTAAGTTGGTTGTTGACAATAAGAAGTTGTGTGATGATGTTAATTGCTTGAAATGCGAAAATGATGATCTTATTACTACTTGCAATACATCTTCATTACAATACTTAGAAGCTTGTGATAAATTGTCATCTTTAGAAAACAAGCTTGTTGAATTTGATCATTTGAAGAACAAATTAAATGACCTTACCCTTCTTGTTGATAACTTTTCTAAGGGTAAGAAAACTCTTGATCAAATTCTTGGCGTGCAACTTGCTTCAAATGATAAACATGGTCTTGGTTATAATGCTAATCACTTTGATCATGCTAGCTCCTCTATGTTGCCTAAGAATCACTTTGTGCATGCTAGTACGCCACATAGTGGCAAATAGTCTTGTTAAGCATGCTCACAATTCCTCTAAGCCACACATTCATTGCACATATTGTGGTAAACATGGTCACACTTGTGATAGATGCCATGTAAAGAGTAAGATTGAAAAAGGGGGTAAAAACCGCTTTGGAGAATCAAACGTACTTTTGACTAACCCCAATGGACCCAAACAAAAATGGGTACCAAAAGCTACTCCTCCCTTGATCTTATAGGTTCCTATAAGTTAGATGAATGCCACAAAGCTTCAATGGACTTGATTCAAAGAGAAGTGGCATCGGGGGAGAAGTTAAAGGAGATGTGCCAAAGGAAGAAATTCAAAAGCACTCCTTAACACTTGGATTCTCAAAGTTCAAATGTTAATCAATTGGAGAACCAAGTTGCTTAATTACAAAGAGCAAAGCATCAAGTGATGACAAGAGCCAAAGTATCAATCCAATGTCTTCATCACTTGGTAAGAAAGCAAAGGTATCAAAATCACCTTCTCTTAACACTTTACTTAATGTGTTTAAGTGTTTTTGATATATATACATGCTTGCTCTTATATATGTTGCATCTCACATTCTTGAATGTTATATTCATATAGATAACCTTTAGCATGTTCTTTATTGTCCATGTCTATTTAGCTAAGGTATCTATGAGATGTAGCATATGCAACTTGATTGATTCTTGTTTTGTCATGTCTTATTCATTTAAGAATCGATCTAGTTGTTTTGGGTTTTTTGATAATCATGATCCTTAAGCATATATGTGTTTACTTGAGATTTTGAGCTAATCATGAAGGACCTTTGAAAAGGTACCACATTAGTTCTCAAGAATTCCTTGTAGGTAACAAAGAGTTCTAAACTTCAAGAAGAAGATATGAACTACAAGGAATGGCACAAATGAGCTAAGACTCCAAGAAAAGAGTCAAATGCAAAGGATCACAAGATTGTAGAGGGTTCATCAAAAGAAAAGTCACCAATCATTGATGACTCTACACTTGTCATGCAAAGAAGATTGAGAAGCTCAAGGAACTCATCAAGGAACTCAAAGTGCAAAAGCATTCATCAAATTCAATGAGATATTACTAAACTCAATCTCTTTTCATTTCCTTGAACAATTATTGATCTTCTTTCCATATTATGTTCAATTGTTCTTGAAATGGGCATCTTGGAGATTTTATAACATGTTTTGATTGTTCTTGAGCATGTTATTAGAGAGCTTAATGATTTGATCTTTGTGATGAAATCTCCTTTTACAACACCCCTCCCCTCTATAATTAGTGTATTATGCTTTGGGGGAGTTTGTTATATGCTATGCTTTGTTTTCACTTGATCGTTATTGCATATAGGGGGTTTGTGTTTATATTCAAGTCTTTAGCATTAATCTTATGTGGTTGATCGTCTAGATGCTTGACTTAGGATGTAAACTGTGTTTGTGGCATTGATTATGCCATGGGTTGTGTCTATTCGATTGTTTGGAAGTGGCACAACCTGAGAGGGAGTTTTTCAAATGTTTTCAACTCATACCTCCTCATAATATGTGATGTATGCTCAATTGTCTTATTTTACATCATCACATCACTTGTTAGCTTGCTTTTCATCTTTTATTTCTTATAGCCAACTTGTGTAAGTTATTTTGGAAGTTATATGTGTTATATATGTTTATGTCTTTAATTGGTATCACATATACTCTCCCTTAATAACTATGAGATCATATTTTGTTTACAATTGGTATAATACTTTCATATCCTTTGTGATCTCATTATGGTTTTTGGTTAGTATTACTTTAAGAGTTGTTACACTCATTTAGCTAACCATTAACTTGTTAGAGGAATGTACTCCAAGTGTTTTCTTACACTTCCTCTACTTCTTTTGGTTGTGATACATGTGCTTTTCTTATGTATTCATGGTATCACTTCCACTAGTACTTTGTTAGCTATATTTTCAAACGTGTTTTACAATTGGCTATATTTACAATTGGTATCATGTTTTACAATTGGTCAATTGGTATCAAAACTTGATTTTATCTCAAATAGCTAACATCGTATGGTTGATAAACGGGGAGATTGTTCTTTAAGGTTTATTCCATATCTCCTTTGTTTTTAGCTTAGGTTGATATTCTTTTTGAGCCATACATGACCATCTTTTGGATTTATGTGTTATTATGGACTCCTTGTTTTTTAGAAATCAACCAAGCTTATTCATAAGTAATCCTTCTTCATAATTATTTTTGGTCTTTAGGATTGATCTTTTGGTTCTTATTTTATCAATCTACAAGACCATCAAGTTGTTTCCATGGTTTTTAAGTTTGTCTTTATATGAGGAGGATTATTAAATTTCATCAAGCTTCTCCATAATTAATCTTTACTTTTCGTTAAAAATGCTTTTCTTATTGGCGCTCGATATCCCTTTTTGATTTTGACAAAAAGAGGGAGAGTTTTTAGTGTTGCAAATGTGCCAAGAGAAGTTATTTACAAAAGGAGAAAGCTTAGAACTTGCAAAAACGGGAGAGATAAGTGGATTCTTTAATATAGTGGGAGTAGATTTTTTTTTGAGAAAACATCTACTTGCTTGGATCCTTAATATCCTTATCTCATGCATACATTTGGTATCTTATTTTTGCATATTATTCCCTATTTGCATCAATGTTTTGTCATCATCAAAAAAGTGGGAGATTGTTAGCCCGAGCGGCAAAATATTCTATGTTGTTTTGATGATAACAAACCATTGTTAGTTCTAATGTTTGTGTGAGCATGTTCTTTGTAATAGGATCTTTAGCACTCACATCGACATTGATGAAAATGGTAAGTTAGCTTCTCGTGTAAACTAAGGTATGTATATTACACACAAGAATGCTATTAAGATGGAAGGAAGGAGGCAAGGAGGATGGTTGGGAAATAGGGCTCTTCTAAGAGTCCCTAGTTTATATGGCAAAAGAACTTATAATGCTAGTGCTTATGTCTTTGCATTTATTTGTCTTTACAATTGGTATCTTCTAAGCATTAGTCTTTGTACTTATTTGTTCTTAGATCCTTTTGCCATGCTTCCATGTACTTACATTGTCCATATTCTATTCTATTACATCAAAGTTTGTCATAATCAAAAAAGGGGGAGATTGTAAGCCCTAAGCGGCTAACGAACTCTGCTTTTTGATATTGACAAACATTTGATGTTGTGTCTAATGATCTTAATCTTTGTGATAGAATATTGGAAATCTTGTAGGAAGCTCTAAGTACTTTCAATCAAGCCATGTTCAAGATTCAAAGTCATACTATTCAAGGCTCATCTATGAAGATTGAAGATTGAAGACTTAGTTTGGTTAGTTTAGCTTTGTCGCCATTAGTCGTAATCTTTAAAGCTCTAACCAAAGCTCTTATGAACATAAGCTTCTCACTCTAGTCTTGCATACATGATTTCATAAACACGCTTTTCAAAAGGCAAAAGTTTCAAATGTGTTCTTATCCAAAAAGCCTTTGATTTCAAGTATAAGTCTTTTAGAAAAGTTTTCCAAGTGTTCTTATGTGTTACCTTTTGGGAAAACCTTTTAGACTTCAAATGATTTGAAAACAAGTGTTTAATCAACTTCTCTCAAAGCTCGTGAAAGTCTGGACGACCGAGATTTTCTCGATCAACCGAACAAAGTACTCGAGAGTTGAGTTTGCCTTGGTTCGGTCGACCAAGATATGGTTCGGTCGACCGAGATGACCAAGGTCGGTCGACCGAGGTCCCAAGTCGGTCGACCGAAGTTTTCCTTCGGTCCACCGAGGCGTGTGTTCGGGTCAACCGAGGTGCACTCGCTACTAGCCGTTATTTGACCGTTCCAGAGTCGTTTTTCAGCGAGATTTCAAATGGTATAAATACTCCAAAGCTTTAGAATGACTCTAACACTTAAAAAAGACTTTGACAAACATAAAACATTGATATCTTATCAAGTCTAAAGACTTTCAAAGCAAAATACTCTTCATCCTTATGATCTAAAAGCATTCAAGAGTATTCTTTCAAAAGCAAGACAACGAGTGAACTTCATATGTTCAAAGAGCTATAAATTGTTGTGCTTCAAAGGTATTAATCTTTCACTTAGAAGAGTGAACAACCTTGTACTTAAACTTTCTTAATTCCCTTTCTTAGTGATAGGGTTATTGTTGTATAAGTCCTACTTAGTGTGGGCAATTGTTTATAGTGGTTGTTTGTAAAACTCTTTGTGAGTTAGCCACTAGTGTAAAGTCCTACTTTGTGTGGGCACATTCTTCTTAGTGAAGTTGGTGAAATCCTCGGGTGCGGCTCAAGGTAGTGGATGTAGATTCTTAGTGAATCGAACCACTCTAATTCTCTTGTCTTGTGATTTGCATCGGGTTTTGCTTTAGCTTTTGTTAAACTTGCACTATCATTGTTTAGATTGGAAATAGTTTGCAAGATTTATTAGAAACCCAATTCACCCCCCTCTCGGGGTTCCTTCAATTGGTATCGGAGCCTCGTCTTCATCTCTAGCTTAATAGCTTGAAGAAAAGATTAAATGGCCGTTAATTCCGCTTTAGCATACCAAGAGGGGACTTCCATCGATAGACCACCACTTCTGATGAAAATCATTTTGATGATTGAAAGAACGATTTCAAATATATGTATGCTCTATAGATTATTCGTTATGGCATATATTTGAAGAAGGTCCATTTGTACCGATGAAAGTAGTGGAGGGTGTTCAAACTCCAAAGAAGGACAATGAGCTAAATGAATACGAGTCTTTGAAAATGACTCAAAATTATAAGGCTATGAACATTCTTGGTTGTGCCTTAAGTCCTGAGTGAGTACAACCGTGTCATTGAAGCAAATCCGCCCACTCTATGTGGAAAACGCTTGAAGATACTCATGAAGGATTAAGCTCTTCAAGTGATGACGGTGATGATGAAACCGCCAACTTATGCTTCATGGCAATTGATAATGAGGTACATCATTCTCCTTCTACTTCAAATTCTTATGATGATGATGAGGATGATCCTAATGTGCTTTTAATTGATATGTATGATCAATTGAAAAAATGTGCCAAGCAAAACAAAGATATGAAGCATAAAATTGAATCTTTGCTTGTTGATAATGCTAAGTTGGTTGTTGACAATAAGAAGTTGTGTGATGATGTTAATTGCTTGAAATGCGAAAAATGATGATCTTATTACTACTTGCAATACATCTTCATTACAATACTTAGAAGCTTGTGATAAATTGTCATCTTTAGAAAACAAGCTTGTTGAATTTGATCATTTGAAGAACAAATTAAATGACCTTACCCTTCTTGTTGATAACTTTTCTAAGGGTAAGAAAACTCTTGATCAAATTCTTGGTGTGCAACTTGCTTCAAATGATAAACATGGTCTTGGTTATAATGCTAATCACTTTGATCATGCTAGCTCCTCTATGTTGCCTAAGAATCACTTTGTGCATGCTAGTACGCCACATAGTGGCAAATAGTCTTGTTAAGCATGCTCACAATTCCTCTAAGCCACACATTCATTGCACATATTGTGGTAAACATGGTCACACTTGTGATAGATGCCATGTAAAGAGTAAGATTGAAAAAAGGGGGTAAAAACCGCTTTGGAGAATCAAACGTACTTTGACTAACCCCAATGGACCCAAACAAAAATGGGTACCAAAAGCTACTCCTCCCTTGATCTTATAGGTTCCTATAAGTTAGATGAATGCCACAAAGCTTCAATGGACTTGATTCAAAGAGAAGTGGCATTGGGGAGAAGTTAAAGGAGATGTGCCAAAGGAAGAAATTCAAAAGCACTCCTTAACACTTGGATTCTCAAAGTTCAAATGTTAATCAATTGGAGAACCAAGTTGCTTAATTACAAAGAGCAAAGCATCAAGTGATGACAAGAGCCAAAGTATCAATCCAATGTCTTCATCACTTGGTAAGAAAGCAAAGGTATCAAAATCACCTTCTCTTAACACTTTACTTAATGTGTTTAAGTGTTTTTGATATATATACATGCTTGCTCTTATATATGTTGCATCTCACATTCTTGAATGTTATATTCATATAGATAACCTTTAGCATGTTCTTTATTGTCCATGTCTATTTAGCTAAGGTATCTATGAGATGTAGCATATGCAACTTGATTGATTCTTGTTTTGTCATGTCTTATTCATTTAAGAATCGATCTAGTTGTTTTGGGTTTTTTGATAATCATGATCCTTAAGCATATATGTGTTTACTTGAGATTTTGAGCTAATCATGAAGGACCTTTGAAAAGGTACCACATTAGTTCTCAAGAATTCCTTGTAGGTAACAAAGAGTTCTAAACTTCAAGCAGTAAGATATGAACTACAAGGAATGGCACAAATGAGCTAAGACTCCAAGAAAAGAGTCAAATGCAAAGGATCACAAGATTGTAGAGGGTTCATCAAAAGAAAAGTCACCAATCATTGATGACTCTACACTTGTCATGCAAAGAAGATTGAGAAGCTCAAGGAACTCATCAAGGAACTCAAAGTGCAAAAGCATTCATCAAATTCAATGAGATATTACTAAACTCAATCTCTTTTCATTTCCTTGAACAATTATTGATCTTCTTTCCATATTATGTTCAATTGTTCTTGAAATGGGCATCTTGGAGATTTTATAACATGTTTTGATTGTTCTTGAGCATGTTATTAGAGAGCTTAATGATTTGATCTTTGTGATGAAATCTCCTTTTACAACACCCCCTCCCTCTATAATTAGTGTATTATGCTTTGGGGGAGTTTGTTATATGCTATGCTTTGTTTTCACTTGATCGTTATTGCATATAGGGGGTTTGTGTTTATATTCAAGTCTTTAGCATTAATCTTATGTGGTTGATCGTCTAGATGCTTGACTTAGGATGTAAACCGTGTTTCGTGGCATTGATTATGCCATGGGTTGTGTCTATTCGATTGTTTGGAAGTGGCACAACCCGAGAGGGAGTTTTTCAAATGTTTTCAACTCATACCTCCTCATAATATGTGATGTATGCTCAATTGTCTTATTTTACATCATCACATCACTTGTTAGCTTGCTTTTCATCTTTTATTTCTTATAGCCAACTTGTGTAAGTTATTTTGGAAGTTATATGTGTTATATATGTTTATGTCTTTAATTGGTATCACATATACTCTCCCTTAATAACTATGAGATCATATTTTGTTTACAATTGGTATAATACTTTCATATCCTTTGTGATCTCATTATGGTTTTTGGTTAGTATTACTTTAAGAGTTGTTACACTCATTTAGCTAACCATTAACTTGTTAGAGGAATGTACTCCAAGTGTTTTCTTACACTTCCTCTACTTCTTTTGGTTGTGATACATGTGCTTTTCTTATGTATTCATGGTATCACTTCCACTAGTACTTTGTTAGCTATATTTTCAAACGTGTTTTACAATTGGCTATATTTACAATTGGTATCATGTTTTACAATTGGTCAATTGGTATCAAAACTTGATTTTATCTCAAATAGCTAACATCGTATGGTTGATAAACGGGGAGATTGTTCTTTAAGGTTTATTCCATATCTCCTTTGTTTTTAGCTTAGGTTGATATTCTTTTTGAGCCATACATGACCATCTTTTGGATTTATGTGTTATTATGGACTCCTTGTTTTTTAGAAATCAACCAAGCTTATTCATAAGTAATCCTTCTTCATAATTATTTTTGGTCTTTAGGATTGATCTTTTGGTTCTTATTTTATCAATCTACAAGACCATCAAGTTGTTTCCATGGTTTTTAAGTTTGTCTTTATATGAGGAGGATTATTAAATTTCATCAAGCTTCTCCATAATTAATCTTTACTTTTCGTTAAAATGCTTTTCTTATTGGCGCTCTGATATCCCTTTTTGATTTTGACAAAAAGAGGGAGAGTTTTTAGTGTTGCAAATGTGCCAAGAGAAGTTATTTACAAAAGGAGAAAGCTTAGAACTTGCAAAATGGGAGAGATAAGTGGATTCTTTAATATAGTGGGAGTAGATTTTTTTTGAGAAAACATCTACTTGCTTGGATCCTTAATATCCTTATCTCATGCATACATTTGGTATCTTATTTTTGCATATTATTCCCTATTTGCATCAATGTTTTGTCATCATCAAAAAAGGGGAGATTGTTAGCCCGAGCGGCAAAATATTCTATGTTGTTTTGATGATAACAAACCATTGTTAGTTCTAATGTTTGTGTGAGCATGTTCTTTGTAATAGGATCTTTAGCACTCACATCGACATTGATGAAAATGGTAAGTTAGCTTCTTGTGTAAACTAAGGTATGTATATTACACACAAGAATGCTATTAAGATGGAAGGAAGGAGGCAAGGAGGATGGTTGGGAAATAGGGCTCTTCTAAGAGTCCCTAGTTTATATGGCAAAAGAACTTATAATGCTAGTGCTTATGTCTTTGCATTTATTTGTCTTTACAATTGGTATCTTCTAAGCATTAGTCTTTGTACTTATTTGTTCTTAGATCCTTTTGCCATGCTTCCATGTACTTACATTGTCCATATTCTATCCTATTACATCAAAGTTTGTCATAATCAAAAAGGGGGAGATTGTAAGCCCTAAGTGGCGAACGAACTCTGTTTTTGATATTGGACAAACATTTGATGTTGTGTCTAATGATCTTAATCTTTGTGATAGAATATTGGAAATCTTGTAGGAAGCTCTAAGTACTTCAATCAAGCCATGTTCAAGATTCAAAGTCATACTATTCAAGGCTCATCTATGAAGATTGAAGATTGAAGACTTAGTTTGGTTAGTTTAGCTTTGTCGTCATTAGTCGTAATCTTTAAAGCTCTAACCAAAGCTCTTATGAACATAAGCTTCTCACTCTAGTCTTGCATACATGATTTCATAAACACGTTTTCAAAAGGCAAAAGTTTCAAATGTGTTCTTATCCAAAAAGCCTTTGATTTCAAGTATAAGTCTTTTAGAAAAGTTTTCCAAGTGTTCTTATGTGTTACCTTTTGGGAAAACCTTTTAGACTTCAAATGATTTGAAAACAAGTGTTTAATCAACTTCTCTGAAAGCCCGTGAAAGTCTGGACGACCGAGATTTTCTCGGATCAACCGAACAAAGTACTCGAGAGTTGAGTCTGCCTTGGTTCGGTCGACCAAGATATGGTTCGGTCGACCGAGATGACCAAGGTCGGTCGACCGAGGTCCCAAGTCGGTCGACCGAAGTTTTCCTTCGGGTCCACCGAGGCGTGTGTTCGGTCAACCGAGGTGCACTCGCTACTAGCCGTTATTTGACCGCTCTGCAGTCGCTTTTTCAGCGAGATTTCAAATGGTATAAATACTCCAAAGCTTTAGAATGACTCTAACACTTAAAAAAGACTTTGACAAACATAAAACATTGATATCTTATCAAGTCTAAAGACTTTCAAAGCAAAATACTCTTCATCCTTATGATCTAAAAGCATTCAAGAGTATTCTTTCAAAAGCAAGACAACGAGTGAACTTCATATGTTCAAAGAGCTATAAATTGTTGTGCTTCAAAGGTATTAATCTTTCACTTAGAAGAGTGAACAACCTTGTACTTAAACTTTCTTAATTCCCCTTTCTTAGTGATAAGGGTTATTGTTGTATAAGTCCTACTTAGTGTGGGCAATTGTTTATAGTGGTTGTTTGTAAAACTCTTTGTGAGTTAGCCACTAGTGTAAAGTCCTACTTTGTGTGGGCACATTCTTCTTAGTGAAGTTGGTGAAATCCTCGGGGTGCGGCTCAAGGTAGTGGATGTAGATTCTTAGTGAATCGAACCACTCTAATTCTCTTGTCTTGTGATTTGCATTGGGTTTTGCTTTTAGCTTTTGTTAAACTTGCACTATCATTGTTTAGATTGGAAATAGTTTGCAAGATTTATTAGAAACCCAATTCACCCCCCCTCTCGGGTTCCTTCAATTGGTATCGGAGCCTCGTCTTCATCTCTAGCTTAATAGCTTGAAGAAAAGATTAAATGGCCGTTAATTCCGCTTTAGCATACCAAGAGTGGGACTTCCATCGATAGACCACCACTTCGATGAAAATCATTTTGATGATTGGGAAAGTAACGATTTCAAATATATGTATGCTCTATAGATTATTCGTTATGGCATATATTTGAAGAAGGTCCATTTGTACCGATGAAAGTAGTGGAGGGTGTTCAAACTCCAAAGAAGGACAATGAGCTAAATGAATACGAGTCTTTGAAAATGACTCAAAATTATAAGGCTATGAACATTCTTGGTTGTGCCTTAAGTCCTGAGGAGTACAACCGTGTCATTGAAGCAAATCCGCCCACTCTATGTGGAAAACGCTTGAAGATACTCATGAAGGATTAAGCTCTTCAAGTGATGACGGTGATGATGAAACCGCCAACTTATGCTTCATGGCAATTGATAATGAGGTACATCATTCTCCTTCTACTTCAAATTCTTATGATGATGTATGAGGATGATCCTAATGTGCTTTTAATTGATATGTATGATCAATTGAAAAAATGTGCCAAGCAAAACAAAGATATGAAGCATAAAATTGAATCTTTGCTTGTTGATAATGCTAAGTTGGTTGTTGACAATAAGAAGTTGTGTGATGATGTTAATTGCTTGAAATGCGAAAATGATGATCTTATTACTACTTGCAATACATCTTCATTACAATACTTAGAAGCTTGTGATAAATTGTCATCTTTAGAAAACAAGCTTGTTGAATTTGATCATTTGAAGAACAAATTAAATGACCTTACCCTTCTTGTTGATAACTTTTCTAAGGGTAAGAAAACTCTTGATCAAATTCTTGGTGTGCAACTTGCTTCAAATGATAAACATGGTCTTGGTTATAATGCTAATCACTTTGATCATGCTAGCTCCTCTATGTTGCCTAAGAATCACTTTGTGCATGCTAGTACGCCACATAGTGGCAAATAGTCTTGTTAAGCATGCTCACAATTCCTCTAAGCCACACATTCATTGCACATATTGTGGTAAACATGGTCACACTTGTGATAGATGCCATGTAAAGAGGAAGATTGAAAAAAGGGGGTAAAAACCGCTTTGGAGAATCAAACGTACTTTGACTAACCCCAATGGACCCAAACAAAAATGGGTACCAAAAGCTACTCCTCCCTTGATCTTATAGGTTCCTATAAGTTAGATGAATGCCACAAAGCTTCAATGGACTTGATTCAAAGAGAAGTGGCATTGGGGAGAAGTTAAAGGAGATGTGCCAAAGGAAGAAATTCAAAAGCACTCCTTAACACTTGGATTCTCAAAGTTCAAATGTTAATCAATTGGAGAACCAAGTTGCTTAATTACAAAGAGCAAAGCATCAAGTGATGACAAGAGCCAAAGTATCAATCCAATGTCTTCATCACTTGGTAAGAAAGCAAAGGTATCAAAATCACCTTCTCTTAACACTTTACTTAATGTGTTTAAGTGTTTTTGATATATATACATGCTTGCTCTTATATATGTTGCATCTCACATTCTTGAATGTTATATTCATATAGATAACCTTTAGCATGTTCTTTATTGTCCATGTCTATTTAGCTAAGGTATCTATGAGATGTAGCATATGCAACTTGATTGATTCTTGTTTTGTCATGTCTTATTCATTTAAGAATCGATCTAGTTGTTTTGGGTTTTTTGATAATCATGATCCTTAAGCATATATGTGTTTACTTGAGATTTTGAGCTAATCATGAAGGACCTTTGAAAAGGTACCACATTAGTTCTCAAGAATTCCTTGTAGGTAACAAAGAGTTCTAAACTTCAAGAAGAAGATATGAACTACAAGGAATGGCACAAATGAGCTAAGACTCCAAGAAAAGAGTCAAATGCAAAGGATCACAAGATTGTAGAGGGTTCATCAAAAGAAAAGTCACCAATCATTGATGACTCTACACTTGTCATGCAAAGAAGATTGAGAAGCTCAAGGAACTCATCAAGGAACTCAAAGTGCAAAAGCATTCATCAAATTCAATGAGATATTACTAAACTCAATCTCTTTTCATTTCCTTGAACAATTATTGATCTTCTTTCCATATTATGTTCAATTGTTCTTGAAATGGGCATCTTGGAGATTTTATAACATGTTTTGATTGTTCTTGAGCATGTTATTAGAGAGCTTAATGATTTGATCTTTGTGATGAAATCTCCTTTTTACAACACCCCCTCCCCTCTATAATTAGTGTATTATGCTTTGGGGGAGTTTGTTATATGCTATGCTTTGTTTTCACTTGATCGTTATTGCATATAGGGGTTTGTGTTTATATTCAAGTCTTTAGCATTAATCTTATGTGGTTGATCGTCTAGATGCTTGACTTAGGATGTAAACCGTGTTTCGTGGCATTGATTATGCCATGGGTTGTGTCTATTCGATTGTTTGGAAGTGGCACAACCTGAGAGGGAGTTTTTCAAATGTTTTCAACTCATACCTCCCTCATAATATGTGATGTATGCTCAATTGTCTTATTTTACATCATCACATCACTTGTTGGCTTGCTTTTCATCTTTTATTTCTTATAGCCAACTTGTGTAAGTTATTTTGGAAGTTATATGTGTTATATATGTTTATGTCTTTAATTGGTATCACATATACTCTCCCTTAATAACTATGAGATCATATTTTGTTTACAATTGGTATAATACTTTCATATCCTTTGTGATCTCATTATGGTTTTTGGTTAGTATTACTTTAAGAGTTGTTACACTCATTTAGCTAACCATTAACTTGTTAGATGAATGTACTCCAAGTGTTTTCTTACACTTCCTCTACTTCTTTTGGTTGTGATACATGTGCTTTTCTTATGTATTCATGGTATCACTTCCACTAGTACTTTGTTAGCTATATTTTCAAACGTGTTTTACAATTGGCTATATTTACAATTGGTATCATGTTTTACAATTGGTCAATTGGTATCAAAACTTGATTTTATCTCAAATAGCTAACATCGTATGGTTGATAAACTGGGGAGATTGTTCTTTAAGGTTTATTCCATATCTCCTTTGTTTTTAGCTTAGGTTGATATTCTTTTTTGAGCCATACATGACCATCTTTTGGATTTATGTGTTATTATGGACTCCTTGTTTTTTAGAAATCAACCAAGCTTATTCATAAGTAATCCTTCTTCATAATTATTTTTGGTCTTTAGGATTGATCTTTTGGTTCTTATTTTATCAATCTACAAGACCATCAAGTTGTTTCCATGGTTTTTAAGTTTGTCTTTATATGAGGAGGATTATTAAATTTCATCAAGCTTCTCCATAATTAATCTTTACTTTTCGTTAAAAATGCTTTTCTTATTGGCGCTCGATATCCCTTTTTGATTTTGACAAAAAGAGGGAGAGTTTTTAGTGTTGCAAATGTGCCAAGAGAAGTTATTTACAAAAGGAGAAAGCTTAGAACTTGCAAAACGGGAGAGATAAGTGATTCTTTAATATAGGGGAGTAGATTTTTTTTGAGAAAACATCTACTTGCTTGGATCCTTAATATCCTTATCTCATGCATACATTTGGTATCTTATTTTTGCATATTATTCCCATTTGCATCAATGTTTTGTCATCATCAAAAAGGGGGAGATTGTTAGCCCGAAGCGGCAAAATATTCTATGTTGTTTTGATGATAACAAACCATTGTTAGTTCTAATGTTTGTGTGAGCATGTTCTTTGTAATAGGATCTTTAGCACTCACATCGACATTGATGAAAATGGTAAGTTAGCTTCTTGTGTAAACTAAGGTATGTATATTACACACAAGAATGCTATTAAGATGGAAGGAAGGAGAGCAAGGAGGATGGTTGGGAAATAGGGCTCTTCTAAGAGTCCCTAGTTTATATGGCAAAAAGAACTTATAATGCTAGTGCTTATGTCTTTGCATTTATTTGTCTTTACAATTGGTATCTTCTAAGCATTAGTCTTTGTACTTATTTGTTCTTAGATCCTTTTGCCATGCTTCCATGTACTTACATTGTCCATATTCTATTCTATTACATCAAAGTTTGTCATAATCAAAAAGGGGAGATTGTAAGCCCTAAGCGGGCTAACGAACTCTGCTTTTTGATATTGGACAAACATTTGATGTTGTGTCTAATGATCTTAATCTTTGTGATAGAATATTGGAAATCTTGTAGGAAGCTCTAAGTACTTCAATCAAGCCATGTTCAAGATTCAAAGTCATACTATTCAAGGCTCATCTATGAAGATTGAAGATTGAAGACTTAGTTTGGTTAGTTTAGCTTTGTCGTCATTAGTCGTAATCTTTAAAGCTCTAACCAAAGCTCTTATGAACATAAGCTTCTCACTCTAGTCTTGCATACATGATTTCATAAACACGTTTTCAAAAGGCAAAAGTTTCAAATGTGTTCTTATCCAAAAAGCCTTTGATTTCAAGTATAAGTCTTTTAGAAAAGTTTTCCAAGTGTTCTTATGTGTTACCTTTGGGAAAACCTTTTAGACTTCAAATGATTTGAAAACAAGTGTTTAATCAACTTTCCTCAAAGCCCGAGAAAGTCGGACGACCGAGATTTTCTGGATCAACCGAACAAAGTACTCGAGAGTTGAGTCTGTCTTGGTTCGGTCGACCAAGATATGGTTCGGTCGACCGAGATGACCAAGGTCGGTCGACCGAGGTCCCAAGTCGGTCGACCGAGTTTTCCTTCGGTCCACCGAGGCGTGTGTTCGGTCAACCGAGGTGCACTCGTTACTAGCCGTTATTTGACCGCTCCGCAGTCGCTTTTTAGTGAGATTTCAAATGGTATAAATACTCCAAAGCTTTAGAATGACTCTAACACTTAAAAAAAGACTTTGACAAACATAAAACATTGATATCTTATCAAGTCTAAAGACTTTCAAAGCAAAAATACTCTTCATCCTTATGATCTAAAAGCATTCAAGAGTATTCTTTCAAAAGCAAGACAACGAGTGAACTTCATATGTTCAAAGAGCTATAAATTGTTGTGCTTCAAAGGTATTAATCTTTCACTTAGAAGAGTGAACAACCTTGTACTTAAACTTTCTTAATTCCCCTTTCTTAGTGATAGGGTTATTGTTGTATAAGTCCTACTTAGTGTGGGCAATTGTTTATAGTGGTTGTTTGTAAAACTCTTTGTGAGTTAGCCACTAGTGTAAAGTCCTACTTTGTGTGGGCACATTCTTCTTAGTGAAGTTGGTGAAATCCTTGGGTGCGGCTCAAGGTAGTGGATGTAGATTCTTAGTGAATCGAACCACTCTAATTCTCTTGTCTTGTGATTTGCATTGGGTTTTGCTTTAGCTTTTGTTAAACTTGCACTATCATTGTTTAGATTGGAAATAGTTTGCAAGATTTATTAGAAACCCAATTCACCCCCCCTCTTGGGTTCCTTCAGGAGCTTCTGGTCATAGTTGTGCATCTTTGTCTCATTTTGATTCTTATAAACCTCTTGATAATGCCTACATTGTTTTGGCTAATGGTCAATATCTACAAACCTTGTTTACATGTTATGTTATTATCAATCAGAATCTTGTTCTTCTCAATGTTTTATATGTACCTGACTTTAGGTTCAATCTATTATCCCTTAGTAAAATCACCTATTCTAATCCTAACACATTGATCTATTTTCATGGTGATTTGTGTTACTTTCAGGACTTTGCACTTATGAAGATGACTGGAAAAGCTGAAAAGTGCAAAGGTCTTTATATTCTAGATATATGTATTGTACTACACCTAAATAAAGTTGCTAATTGTGATTCTAAATCAACTAATTATGTCATTGCTTGTTCTTCTGCCAATATGGCTTACTCTTGTGTTTCTTGCATCACTCATTCTACCTTAGATTCTAGTTGGTTGTGGCATTTCAGATTAGGTCACATGTTTGTTTAGAGAATGAAATTGCTATAAAATAAGCATCATTCTATAGTTTTGCCTGAAAAGCATGTATGCAATATATGTCCTATAGCTAAAATGCAGAAGTTATCTTTTCCCATAAGTGATTATGTTTCTCTAAATCCTTTTGACCTTATACATATGGATGTATGGGGACCTTTTAAGCACAAATCAGTCCACCATCAACAATACTTCCTAACTACAGTGGATGATTTTAGCAGATATACATGGACTTTCTTCATGAAACATAAATCAGAAGTAAAGTCCTTACTTGAACATTTTGTTATCTTTGCTAAGAACCAATTTTCTACTGCCATTAAGATCATCAGATCTGATAATGGCACAGAATTCATTATGTCATCATTCTTTACTTCCAATGACATAATACATCAAAAAAGTTGTGTTGAGACTCCTCAACAAAATGGCATAGTTGAGAGGAAACACCAATATCTTCTAAATGTTGCTAGGAGTCTCAGAATTCAAAGTCATTTACCTATTTCTTACTGGACATATTGTATACAACATGCTACTTTTTTTTGTTAATATCTCACATTCTCCTACTCTAAAAAACCATACTCCTTTTGAAAAGTTGCATAACAAACCGCCTTCTTTTGAATTGGTCAAGATGCTTGGTTGTCTTGCTTTCAGTACTACTCTAGAACAAGGGAGAAACAAGTTTGATCATAGGGGAAGAAGGTGTGTCTACCTAGGTATTCCTGCACATACTAAAGGTTACATTCTGCTAGATGTTTCAACTAGACAAAAATTTTTCATCCAGGCATGTTATCTTTCATGAAACATGTTTTCCTCTTATGCCTTCACATGAGGAAAGTGAAAATGTTTCTACTCATGAGAATGTCAATACTGATCCTTTGATGAATATTGACAGTAATCCTACTGTACACAATGATTGTATACCTGATTCTATTCCATCAGTTTCAGAACTTGAACCTAAACCTGTTTCTATTTTTTATGAGGAATTTGATCCTCATATTCCTGAACCAAATACTTCTGTCCCTTCTTCCTCTATCATTCCTAGTTTTTTACCTGTTAGGAAATCATCTAGACCTAGTAATCCTCCTGCTTATTTACAAGATTATGCCTACAATCAAGTTCTTGTCACTTCACCTCACTCCATAGACAAAGTTCTCAATTATGATTGTTTAGCTCCTAATTGCAAGCATTTTTTAATGAATATAACTGTTACTTTTGACCATATTTCCTACAAAGAAGCAGTGGAGTTTGATCATTGGAAGAAAATCATGGAGGCTGAAATAAAAGCCTTAGAGAAAAACAAGACTTGGATCTTGACTGATTTACCCCCAGGAAAATCAGTTATAGGAAATAAATGGGTTTACAGAACAAAGTATAAATCATATGGCACTATAGAAAGATATAAAGCAAGATTGGTAGTAAAGGGATACATCCCAACAGCCAGGCATTGACTACCTTGATACATATTCACCAGTTGCTAAAGCAACAACTATTATAACAGTGTTGGCACTAGCTGCCATCAAGGGGTGGAATTTGCACCAATTGGATATTAACAATGCTTTTTTGCATGGTGATTTGGCTGATGAAGTTTACATGGTGTTACCATCAGGGTTTTCTGCTCCTGCTGGAAAGGTTTGCAAGCTTGTAAAATCCTTGTATGGATTAAAGCAAGCAAGCAGACAATGGAATGTGAAGCTTACTACAGCTTTATTAAAGATGGGATTTGTTCAATCAAAAAGTGATTACAACTTGTTTGTTAAGCAAACATCTCATTCCTATATTGCCTTATTAGTCTATGTTGATGATATTGTGCTAACTGGTAGCCATCTAAAAGAAATACAACAAGTAAAAAGATCTTTGAATAACTTGTTTGGTATAAAAGACTTGGGCAACTTGAGGTTTTTCCTTGAAATAGAGTGTGTAGATCAGCTTCTGGAATTGTTCTAAACCAAAGAAAGTACACTTTGGATTTGCTAAGAGACACAGGTTTTGTGGAAAGCAAACCTGCTGCAATACCTATGAGTGCTAAATGCAAGTTAGCCAATAATGATTCAGCATTGCTGCCTCAAAACTTTGAGTACAGAAGCATTGTGGGGGAATTGTTGTACTTATGTCTTACCAGAACTGACATCTCTTTTGCAGTCGAACAACTAAGCCAATTCTTAGACTGCCCTGCAATATTACACTTAAAGGTTGCTCACAAAATACTCAGATATTTGAAATCAAATCCAGGTCAATGGATATTCTTATCTAGCAAGTCTTCTATTAAGCTAACAGCCTGTAGTGACTCTGATTGGGCTGGCTGTGAGGAAATTAGAAGGTCCATATCAGGTTATTGTGTATTTTTTGGATATTCATTGATATATTGGAAAGCTAAAAAACAAACTACAATAGTCAGAAGTAGTTCTGAGGTAGAATACAGGGCTATGACCACTTGTGTTAGTGAACTGCAATGGTTAATCTATCTACTTAAGGATCTAAGCATTGAAAATTCTTCTCCTATTCATTTGTATTGTGATAATCAACCTGCTATCTACTTACTGGAAAATCCAGTGTTTCATGAAAGGAGAAAACACATAGAGATAGATTGTCACTTCATAAGGGACAAATATCAAGCTGGAGTGGTAAAACCTTTACCAATTTCTACTCAACAGCAGTTTGCTGAATTTTTTACTTTGCTCACAAATATAAGAGTCAAATCTTTGTTTCAGCCACCTCCAGTTTGAGGGGGCTGATGAAACTCAGTGTATGTGGTGTAATGAAATGCAGAAGCAAAGTGCAACAACATGACATCGATTGAAGAATAACACAGCTCGAGCTAGAAGGGAAATTATGCAGTATGCCAAGCATGCAACCAAGTATACAAAGAAGCACAAGACATCATGGCGCAGCATGTGATGATCAAGTGGCATTGACAAATCAGCAAGGAATGCAAGTTACACATGACAGTTACAACAATAATTCTTTCTAGAAGGATCCAATAGTTTTCAGTTGGAGAAGTAACTAAAATCACAACAGATTACACAGAGATTATGTACTACCTTTAGATATCAAGCTAGATTAGCAATAGAGATATAAGAATAAGTGTACTACCTAATGTTATTGTAGTAATCAGTTATAGTAGTTTTTGTTCACTTTTTATGTCTATAAATACCTGAATTATATACATCATATTCATCATATTCATTCATTAGAAATGAAAATCATTCATTTGCTCTCGCAGCTTTAAGTCTCTTCATCTTCATCCTTGCCTTATTTTCATAGACTTGTTCTTGATTTAATCTTCATCTGATTGAAGATTTCTTCATGTCATCAATGTCTATGAACTAAAGGAAAGGAAAGCAGATAAGTATTTTGTAGCTCAATGTAGATACGATTACTTGTGATGTAGAAAGTGCACCCATGTATACATCTTATAAACATGTCAGAGGCAAATTGCACCTGCTTTTGTACTCACGACACGGTTCTGACTTTGGATATTTAATTTATGATCAATTTTGGAAATGAGTTTTTGGATATTTAATTTCTTTGAGTTTTTTGAAATTTTGGATAATTTTTTTTAATATGGGGATTGAAGAATTGATGACTTGGTTGTTCTTAAAAAAAAGTGATGGTGGAGAATATGTTGATGTTGATGGTGTTGATTGTGGTGGAAAAGATGAAGATGTTGGTAGGAGGTGAAGGTAGAGAAGAAAGGGGATGAGGCATGGAAAATGGTCGGTTGGATTTGGTTGGGTCGGGTCGGGTTGATTATTTATTTGTTTTTTTTGTTGTTAAAAGGGTATATTTGTCATTTTAAGATTTCAAGCCAAATATAAGGATAAAATTGCCGAAATTTATCAATTTGTCTATATCAGGACAATCGTAAATTGTTTAAGTCTAAAACTAGAAAAGCAAAACTAGTTTAAGTCCAAAATAGACAATTCACTCCAATCTAGGAAGATTCTCGTTGTTCAGTGCAACAATTCAGCTTTTGAGTTTTGAGCTTCTTTCAAAAAAAAAGAGGAAAAAACAAAGAGTTTTGAGCTTCTTGTAATCCACAAGCCCATTATATTTATTGGACCCTCAGGTGTCTTGTTCGTGATCCGCAATTGCTCTACATGCAAGGAATTTGATGGGTCTTACTAATTCAGGTTACTTTTCTTGAAGAAGTTTTCTTTTTTTTTAATACTTTTTTCTGCCATTTAGTTCCATTCAGATATAATTTGGTGATCGAGTGTGTGGCTCGTAGTTTAGGATATTAGAAATCAAATATTAACAACTTAAAAGAATAATAATAAATAAATTATTCTAATAATAAAACGTTTATCTTGCTTTTTTGGAGGGAAATATGATTTGGTTTTGTTCGCTTCGTCTTGTAACTATGAGAATATAGTTCGATTCCTACAAATAAAAATAGAGTACATTTATTTGCTAGCTATTTATCTCTTCAAAAAGCACTCATAGCGAGGATAATTAGTTACTATTACCAATAATAAACACCTGATTCGATCGAAAAAAGTGTTTAGAAAAAAAACATAGCATTATCAGCGCCTTCGAATCATAATATTTTTATTAACCACATATATGTTTACAATTATTATCAATGTTTATAAAATTAAACTAATGATTATGAATTCCAAATCACTTCAAAAAAATAATCGAATCCAAGCAAGTCAGAAAAAAGACTACTTAGCCAAAAAAAAAATCACGAATAAAGACAAATACGGACGACCGGAAGAGAATAGACATATTGTTAATTTGGCCAAACATCTATTAGGGTGTTTCTGTCAATATCTCATATGTTAATAAGACATGTAAAATTCTTGTTGATATATTGATAAAATTAACTACGATAAATAAAATCTTGTCTCAATAATTTGGAGGTTCTCTATTAAAAAAAGGAGAAGACTCTAAATGTTTAGAAAATGTATGATAGGAATAGTAAAAAGCGTATACATCAATTTTTTTTTTTTAACAGGCGTATACATCAACTTAATATTTTAATTATCAAATACATAAATAACAAATAGGAGTAAGCAATTACAATTATCATCATCATGCAACCGTTAAAAAAAGGAGAGCATAAGCATCGTCTTCAAATGCTCAAAACACTTTGATTGATAATTTAAAATGTATCCACTCATATATTAACAAAGGTGTGAAGCGTTCTTATTTGAAAAGGGTATAAAATTCCTTTTTGAGAAGTACTTATTGTTGTGCTCACAAGGCGTTACCCACGTCCATAGAAACCCCACTCTCCAATTCGATAGAGAATTTGAAAGATATAAATCAAGGTAACCTAGTGGCCTGACCAGATAAGAAGACTTGTCTTAGCCACCACAAAAATACTCATTGTTAAGAACATGGACGAAGCCAGAAATTTAGCGTTGGGGGGCAAAACTGCAACAGTATGTCGAATTACATATGAAGAAGACAAAAAAAATCTTGGGGGCGAAACTGATAAAATATTCCGAACTACATATAAAATTTACTATACCTAATAGTATTTTTAAAAATCTTGAAGGCGACTGCCTCCCCCGCCCCCGTCTTCGTCCCTGGTTAAGAAAGACTACTAGTGTAGCATAGGTTGGCATGGAACAACATGTTTGTTGAGACCCTACTCCAAAAAAATTGAGAGATCTATTATTTTTGTTCAGCAAATCGTGATACATTATTACTTATTATTACAGTTTAAAAAGACGATTAAGAGATTAAATAAATTTTAATTATTAAATCAAAGAATTAACGATCAAAATTATACTAACATCGATCGGAAAAATATGTATCTTACCACCATAATGGAATTCGCCCTATTCATCGTCTCTTCTTGATCATCTTCCTAAGCAGCAGACAGCAGAAGATGACGTCATTCAATTTTTATTTACTTGTTTAAGCGTTACATAAAAAAACAATACAGACATGTACAAAGTTTAAATTATATACGGCCTCTTCTAAACTTTTCTTGGTAATATTATACTCCTAGATTTCTCCTAAACGACAATTAATAAGGAATGGAGGGAGTATCTTTTTCTGAAAGCATCTTTGAGTCAACCTTGTTTACGTGAGACAAGGATGTATGAATTTTAAAATAACAACACTAAGTCGAAATTAAATATGAGTCCAAGTGTCCTTCGTATATATTTATAAAAAAAACGGAAATGATATTTGATTTCCCAATTTACCTACTTGCATTTCTTATTTTATTTTATAAATAAAATTACTTTAATACTTTTAATTATATTTGTTTTGGAGTGTTAACATTTAATTAGATTTATTAAGTTGAGATATTAAGATTTTTTCACTAATAAAATAAACGAAAAATGGGTGCAGAAAATTAGAAGAGAAGTGCGAATATCACAAAAAAAAAAAACAAAGAGTGTCTCCTTCGCATATAAATCTTGCATTAAAATTCCATACTTACAAGTGTTTTATAAATGCAAAATTATTATAGCACGTAAAAGTTGCACTTTCATATGTGTATTATTATATATAGTACGAGAAAATAATGCCTTTGGGAAGAAGTAATATAGGTTTATAATTTTTCTTTTTTTTAGTACAGGGGATGGAGTTTTTTATATATGGTGAAAGTCGAATTCGTATTAATATGGTGCAAAGAATACCCATAAACTACTGATTTAGAGCATTGCTCTCGTAATAGATTTACAATCTGCAATATATTATCTTGTGAAAACCTTGTTTGATAACAATGAGTCATATTAATAACAAGAAATTGTTAAAAATATAAAATGAACCTATTTAAAGAAAATCAATGTTGGGTGGATTAAAGAAGTGGAGGATGATAGGAATATCACAAAGTGATATGGATGGAAATGCAAGAATATATATAAATATTTTTGGGGGTTAGGGGGTTAGTAGTCTGGGTGTTGTGGCCGGTGTCGAACTCATGACCTCTCGGTCGTGAGCGAAGGGGAGCTCCACTGGGCTTACGACCTTCTTAACAATGGAAGAATATTTTAAGGACAATGAAATGGAGGAAAACAAAGAGGCGGTGCAAAAGTCTGAAATAGCTACAATGTTGAACGGGGTCTAGTTTGCATGTGCATCGCCATTAAATCTTTAATTTTGTAATTAACGGCGAAAGACATTTGGGGTATTTTTTAACTTTAATTTTCTTCTAATCCCCCTAACCTTATTTTCTTTTCATTTTTTCATTCATCCGCCTCCTAAAATTCTCTCTCTCATAGTCTCATTGTCACGACCCGAAACCAGTCGGTGACATGGCAATGTCTTATTGGTCCAAAAGACACCAAAGCCTACAACAGAGTTACTAAAAGGAAAATCATTTATTATATTAATCCAAAAATAAGAGTTGAACAGCAGAATTACTATGCGTGAAATAATACTAAATGTTACAATGGGAAAATTGTTCAACATTGCTATAAACTAAATATTCTAAGTGAGAATGAAATAAAAGAATGATCTAAATCTATAATCCAAACCGATTATGAATCACTCTTCATAAGTCCCATCCCAAGTATCATTACAAGAAGGCTCGACCTCTGTAACATCTGCAAAACAAACAAATAGAATGGGATCGAGTCGCGAGGCCCAAGTAAGAATCCCACACCCTTGGGATGAAGTAATGATAAGACTCAAAATACGTTTCCCATTTCCCAAAATACCCCTTTTGAAAATACGCTTTTGACACGACACAAAACAAACCTCACGAGACTCAGAACGTATGAAAGGGCGATGACAGATGCAGAGCGTAATGCAACGTAATGTAGATCAAGACAGCCGCACTATGACCTTCCTGGCCGACCACACCCTCGATCCCGGGCCAACCTAGTGACAACCCTGAAGCACACAAAAAGAAAACAGATGCTCCAATCGACTAGTACACAAATCGAACGACCGAAAAGATCACGACTTACGAAAAATCGGGGAAAACAAGTGCAAAACTTGTACACAAATGTACTATTTTGCACCAAATCGATCCCCACCTCAAAATACAAGTTAAAAGGACTCAATACCAAGTATCAAATATGACCCAAACAAATGTTCGACTATACTTATCAAATCGACACCCCATATCGAATTAATGCCATGAGCATCCCATACTACTCATGCACTACAAACCAATAGTTATGCCTGACAATCGAGCATAAAACGAACAAGACCAAACAAGTGAAAAGCAACGAGTTAAGCTAAATAAATATACTCTTCACATCTAAGCATTTCATACAACCGAATCCACATCAAGCACGTCTCGCTGTACAATATCCTCAGTAACACAATTTGCTTAGACATTACTGAACATAGTTATCGCTTATGACACTACAATCCCACAGCCAAGCTCAATTGTCTAATCAAACCCATAATCACTACTAACGACCCCCATGTACTAACCCACCGAGGAAGGGCCACACAGAATCCACACGTAAACCTAGTCGAATCTTTCCCCAGCTAGAGGCCAAAAATAAAGAATACGTCCCATTGTGTCATTGCCCACACATGAGCTCCACAATTTCATCGTTAGCAGCCCCAACTTGTTTCTCCCCGCTAGGTCCGGGTCCACATTTCCACACGAAATCCACATGAGATATCGCGAACACCGAGTTCTAGCGATATATAAATGGGGACGTATCCCGCTACGGGATCTTTCATAAACAAGAGCTCGAATGGGGCGACGACTCGGTCGACCAAAACCAGATAAACGACAACAACTAACCCAAGCATCGGAAAGACTACAATCATAGTATAGCAATTTAACACATGAAACAATTTATAAGCAACATTATCTAAAGAACATATGCAATGCAACACATCTATAACTTCATCCAATTTTGTATAAAAACGTGTAAAAACAATTTATAATTGACAACCAAAGTTAATGGTACTGAAATATGTAATTTAGAGTTTGAAAAGCAAGGGGGTAAGATCCTTACCTTGTTGAATTCATAAATTCAAGAAAAATAAAGCAGAAATTCGCAGCAGGAAGTCAGCCACGCTCAAACAGCAATATCTCTCGGCTCATAACTCGGAATGCCTCCCGTCAGCGCTCACTCGAAGGAAATTTCGATATCTTCGAATTGATATGCTGTGGGTCGAAAACGAAGGTCGATAGCCCTCTCAAACGTCATGTCGAAGTCCTGGACAGATTATATACAATCGCAGAAAAATCTGGTTCTACCCTCCACTTCTGAGATACATTACGGAAGATCTAACGGTTAAAATTTCAATCCCTCTGGTCAAATTGTAGCCCTATCAGTCTAGTTTATAAATCAAAAAGAATTACTCCGTTTGGAGTTCGTATGTTACCTGTACGGCGATTCTACCGTGACTGTGCAGAAAATAAAATTCAAGAAACCAGCCATGTTCCCGGCGCAATATCTTCCAACTCCGAATTCAAAAAAGTGAATCCGACTTCACGCCCTCGCAGCCTGCTTCGTCCCTGATCAATTTACATATAAGGTTTGTCGAAAACCGATGAGAATTGCCCACTCAAAAGTTCTGTCGAAGTTGATAAAAATCGCTCTCAAAATTCCTTTTTCTCTGGAACTCTCACGGCACAGCCGCTGCTTTCTTTTTTGTATGATACTTTGGCACGTTTTCCGAGGTTGCCTTTTCTTGTTTCTTGTTTTCTTTGCTCGCACAAAACTCCCAAGCTGCTCCCTTTGATTTTCTTTATATATTTTTGTTTATAAAAAAAACCCTCCCAGATCCCCTCAACTCCCATGACCCCTGATATACCGATTCCCCCGTTATACGTTTCTCTTTCTTTTAATCCGTTTTCTTTATCCTATATTAATTCCCTCATTATTATATTTATTATTTACTTATTATTTATTATGTGATTTTTCTAATCCCATTAAATCCCTAATTAATTCTAATCAATCATCTAAGTGAATCACAATCAAGTATCTCAACTACGTTACGTAATGCGAAACGCTCTCATCAATAAAAAGTACACAAAATAAAAACACGTAACATGTTATAAAAATTAGAAGGTGACGTAGTCATATAAACACACAAAATAAATTACGTCTACAAAATCACTCGTGAAAAATTAATTACACGTCAAATATTCCGTAAACAAAAGTTACGGGTTTTACACTCATGCTCTTTTGTTTCTCTCCTCTCTTGCCTCTCTTCTTTCCTTTCTAGATCCTAAACCTTTATAGATGGGTTGTTTAACCGTCAACGTATGTTACTCGCCGCTCACTGTGATTATCTCATATTAAAATTTCACCGGAGAAGATGGATAATTTATCCGAAAATGTGAAGATCGTATCTATTGTATAAAGATGATTAATGACTGAAGATGATGCGTTTGTGCAGTAGCAGTGAAGGATAATGACGAATGACACTTTGATTTTTATTTTTCTTAATATTTTTTTAAGGAAAATTTTTGTAGGAAAGATTAAAGAAATTGTATTATGAAATAAAGAAAATATAAAAGTCAAAACTAAGTAAAGCTTTATGATAAAAAAAAATTCTGCGTTTAACTCTTATTTCAAAAAACTTGACTTTGAGATTTTAAAATTAATATGGTGCTACGGATAGGAGCTAATTACACGTAGGAGTTAAGAGAGATAAAACCGTCAACCTTCATGAGTTGATTGTTGTCTTGTGTATCTATGATTGATGATTTTATATGTTAATTCAATACTGACAATCTCCAGGACATGTATTTTTAGAACAATCTTCTATTTATTGTTTATTGGATGATATGTTCGATGCCCAAGTCTAATATCTTTCTTCATAAAAAAAATCAACATCTTTCTATGCGCATCTGATAACCATTTGAATAATTGTTTGTACGATTGAAATTATTATTAGTTCATAATAGTATTTATTTAATTTCGATCAAATGAATTAGGTAATGTCCTACATGTTAGAAAATTATAATTGAAAAAAGAAGAAAAGTGAAAAAGAATCTTTGTAAATGTGCTTTTGATGTTCATGGAGTGGGAATTTGATTCTCTAGTCTATAGTCTCTAGAGGGTTTTTTACCCTTCCTTTTTTAAAAAAGAAAAAAAAAAAAAAAGGCATATAGTATCGTCTATGTAGATGATGCTTCAACAGTGGGAGTAGTTTAACGAAATTAACTACAAAAGTTTGCTATTTAGCAAAGGAAAAAAAAAACTACAAAAATGTGCTTTATGTAAAAATTCTATATGAAGGTTAAAAAAAAATTGTACCCCCTAACTTTAAGGGCCTTCACTTCTCCATTTTTAGGTTTAATAGAAGATTTAATTTGCAGAATATGTTTTGATTGAGCCTATCTAACGTCAGTACACCAATAGTAACTCAGAAGAAGTTAACACTTACACTTAATAGGAATCAAATTTCCACTCTTTGAATAAAGACAAAACTAACACAATATTACTCTTTTTATGGATAAAACATACTCTATTCCATGTCCAGTGTTTTGAGTCTTTATGACTATCGAAACAGTTGAAAAGAGTAACTTTTCATTTTTATTTTACAAAAAGGGGCTAAATTCTTCCACTTTCGTGCAAATTGCACATTTTTAATGATAATTTGACCTTGCCGTCAAAACCTAATCTACCACACCCACTCCTTTCCATAGAACTAATAATTTAATCACCAACTAGGTCAACTTGTAATTAAACTCCATTATTAATTTTGTTCTTTTACCTATATTAAATTCACATATACTTTGCCATTTGTCACGCTCCAAATTATGAGAGTCTGAAACCAAAACGTAACTGGCAGTATCTTCAAAATTTTTCTCAAACACTCAAGTCTCAAAATCATTTAACTTCACATTTTTCAAACATCACAGTTGATATCAAAATCAAATAGTTATAAGAAATTTTTATGGCCTTTCACAACGGATTGTTAAGCGCTATTCCCTAATCGAAATACACTTCACATACTGGTACTATTCCCTAATCGGAACACACTTAATCATATCAAACCCAAAATTTCAACAACATAAGCCTAAAACACTTACAATTTTTATACATTAGAAAAAACCTATTTTGCATATATAGAAAATAACATTGAAATTAATTACAAAACACGACGCATACACATAGTACACATTCTTTGTTTTTTCAACATACGAAAAATAGACACATATTAAGTTTAATCAAAATAACACATATCTTTACATAAATACCCTTTCAAAAATTCATATTAGATTATAATCCTTTACCTCAATAGACCCAACAAAAACCAACGGTGATGTGAACACCAACAAAACTCCATAACACCTTTTTTCAACTCCTAAACATATAAATATGCACTCTAATTAAAAAAATTCAGCAAACTCATCATGTCCAATTACGATAAAAGCCTCCAAAATATTGTCAATTCAATATTCTAAAACCAACAAAATATAAACCTTGAAGCCTAGATTAATCTTTTCCAATTCACATGCCTAAATTTTCTGAAATACCGCCTTAATTGAGAAGCCATATTTTCTATTTTCTTTGGTTTTTCCTCTGATGTTTTCATTTATTTTCTTTTGCCTCTTCATTCTTGTTTGAAATAATAAATTACTTCTAGAAATAATAGCAGCTTATTTGATCTAACTACCTAAAAATGACAAGAAATCCCCTCTTCTTTTACCAACTAAAATGTTTAATACCAACATAAATAATATACTTCCATTATAAAAACATAAATAGTGTACTAATAAATGACCCACTAATTTGAGTCGGGTCTTTACCACCACGGCTCCAGTGCGGAAAGTGCGGAACTTTTCTCGTTCGTTTGATTAAAATTTTGACGGTTAAGGTTGATTTAAAAAAAACACATGTTTTGATTTTCAGAACACCTGTTCACGCGAACACCTGTTTTTAAGCTAAAAACACCTGTCTTGAAGTGTTCCGTATATACTGAAAAAAACTTTCTTCCGCATAAGAGTCGGACTGGGTCTTCACACCATTGGTCACAATGATACAAAATACGAATTGGATTAGGTCTTTTAAATCTATTTAAGATTTGTTGGAAGGGGGTTCACGAGTTTTATTAAATTCGTGTTTAGTATACATTTTTTTTTTTTGGAGTTTGCATATATTCCAAGTCATCCGCTAATCCAACATAAGATTGCTTTAATTATTTTGATTAACTTTTCACGGTGGGCCCCAAGTGTTTATATGTAGAAAGTCCATACTAGATTGTAAAGGCTTCTCCCACTTTTCAACAGGGAAAATTTTAATATAGGAGCGACTTTGTGGAACTGACCCCATAGCTCTCTTATATGAGTTGTGACAGGACCTACTTTACAGGTAGGCTCCACTCCAACTCATGTGAGAGAGCCGTGAGACTATTTTCACAAGGCCGGATCCATGCCAAAGTTATCAATTTCTCACAATTTTTTATTCAACAGAAGAGAATGTGATTTGAACTTGAGATATTTTGACTAATAACAAATAATTTTATCGACTAAACTACTATTTTAACAAGATTAAAGATATTTTCTAATATTAGTTCATTGAAAATAGTTATTTGACTAGAAAAAGAAAAGTCTATTGTAAGAGGTGTAGGTTAAGTTTGTGCAATAAAAAAATTAGCTTGATAATTTTTCTTTTATTTTTTATACTTTAACATAACATCAACGAGATGCTAGATAAGGTATACTTTCACCACCAAGTATCATCCTCATTTTCTTTAAGCAATTATGGGTTTGAATATTAATTCTAAAATACATTCACTAAGTTGTTTTAGGTGTTATAGTATTTGATTAATGAGCCATTTTATTTGTTTATTTGTTGAGTAATAAATCATTTAAACTTTTTTTTTGTCATACCATAGTAATTTCTCATATTGACATTATGACATAGTTCATTTTATTATAACTTATGATTTTTGTTGATTTTATTATAATTTATGGTTTCCGGTATCGAAGTCATCTTATATAAAGCTAGAATATAAACATCATTTCTTTTAAAGCAAAAAATTCCCCACCCTCTACTTTTGTTCCTTTTGATTTTGTTTAAAAACAAATTCGTCCTTTTTTTTATTTTAAAAAAGGTCGTTGTTTTCTCATCTAACAACTGATTTTTACGTCATACAAATTATAATTTCAAAAGTTAAATTCAATCTTTTTTTGAATAAAAGTTAAATTCAATATAGATGAAGCATTAAACACCGGGTACAAGTAGTAACAAGTATTACAAGTGGGCAAGGAGGTCCACACCAAGCACGTGAAAAAGAAAGAAAAAACAAAAACAAAAAAGACTCGAATATAGGGAAAAATGGTGAAAGACTTTCCAACAAAAGAAAGAATATTTTTGTTTTTTAAGAACAAACACAAGAAAGAATTTTATGGAACATGTGTTTTTTTACACATGCGAAATATTATTTTAGCCGTTAAGTTTAAATTTAACTATTGATAGTATCTATTTTTATACGTATGAATAGTAATGCACATAAAGAATAAATATTTTTCTGCAAATACAAAATATCTCAGTCATTAAATTTTAATTTGACAATTGAGAGTATTGTGTTATAAACAATATTACACGTTATGAACATTTGTTCATCTAATAAAAAAAATTCAGCCATTACATCAATCAATCCACGTGTTTTGCATTTGCGAATAGATTATATATTTCGCATCAAATCCAAAATAAAAAAATTAAAGGACATATTTATTTGGAAAATGAAAGAAAAGCAAAAGGGCATATCAGTCATTTTGAAAACATAGCATATCTAGTGTCACGTTGAAAGCGACGCCATCATAAAACGCTTGGTATGCAGACAGCAGTTCGGTTCATATGCAAAACAGTAGTTTTTCCGCACCTGCGGAACAACTGGAGCCGTTGGATGATATTTTGAACGGGTCAGATCTGGAGAGAGAAAAGTTGTGGCAGACTTAAAAAATAATAATAAAAAAACTATTCTCTCCAAATATGGACCGTTAAAAAATCTCATCCGACGTCTAGGATGATATCCCGCATAGGAGCCGTGAGCTGCAGATAGATATAAGCAGCAAAGAGCAAACAATATAAAAAAAGAGTCGATGTTAAGCAATATTTTCTTTCAGATTATTTTTACGTTTTATGTTATATGGCCCCAACACTTATTCTTCTTCTTCTTCACAAAAGCTCAACAGCAAAACTACTTTGTTTTCATACAAAGTCATAATCCTTAACTTCCATTCTTTCTCCATCATTTCTCTTTCTTCCAGGTACACTTTTTTTTTCCCTTGTAAACGAACCATTTATTTTTTATTTTATTTTCTATGGAGATAGACATTTTTTTTCTCTTCTGTGAATGTGATTTTATGTTGTTTATGTGTATTTGAATTGGGTTTTAGTGTAGATTTGAAAAAAAAAATTGTTTTTGAGAGAGCTGTAGACCTGTAGTGCCAAATTTTAAAATTTTATGTTGGAAAATGTGCAAAAAAAAATCTATATGCACATGTTTTTAAGTGAAAAATCAACAGTATTTAATATTATCAGGAAAGATGTCGAATCTAACCTATAGTTGGAACTAGAAGTGGTCAACCAACCAGGCCGACCCGAGAGGGAATGGAGGTGGTGCAACCGTACAGGGCCTCTCTGAAGGGGTTTTAAAATTTTCAAGTATAACCTATTTATATGGTAAGTCCATTCCAAATATTTAAGGTATCATGTAGCCATTCATGTCCATTACTCCAATAGTTCAAGTATTATTGACGATTTTGCCTCCATCAATGCTAGAAGAAAGCATATTTTGTAGTTTTATAATGTCATATTTCGTTTATTTTAAAAATTGTAACAAGTTGAAAATATTAATGTTCATACGAAATGCCCCATTCTTAATTTTCGCAGAGGGCCCCGAAATGTTAGGACCGGCCTGCAGTGGACCAACTAGTCTAGCCTTGATTCACATAAAGATTTATTTATTTTTGTTGTTCATCCTGTTTTTTTTTTTTAAATTTATTTCCCTTTTGTATTTGCTCGTTTTCTTGTTCTGGGTTAGAAGAATGAAGATTGAAGACGGTGTTTTTTTGGTATTATTCTATTTAAGATAAATATTATTTGATAATTGGACTGAAGATGGAAGGCGTGAAATTTATGTTAAATGGATTTTTGGATTTTTCCCTGATATTTCTTTGTAGAGTATGACTTTATTGCAAGAATAACGTGCGAAAGTATCCACATTTGGTAAAAGGAGAAAAAGGAAGAAAGAAGCTAATGTTCGTTAGACGAAACAAAAAACCAACTTACAAACTTGATTCTCGGTGGATAATTCCGTAGCAAATTTGACGGTATAGATAACTATTGTTTTAGTTGTATTCGTGAACAACCATTTTGCGCATTCATTGTCAAATATTAGGCCAGTCTCAAATTCATCTATTTAAGTGGTATTCTGGAAGTAACTACTGTGTGTATTTATTGTCAAATGTTTGGTCTGTGTCCTATCTCTCCCCATTCATACCTCCAATTATTAGAGACTTAATGAGCTATGTTATTGTTGTTGTTTTTGATTTTTTTATTACCAAGAAGGGGGCATAAGGAGACTTATGGTTTCAAGTCAGAAGTGTTGTGCTAAGAACGGTAGCTTTCTTGGACTTGGTAGGTGATTTGTATAAGTATGTTTTAGGTGCGCCCATATTTGGGATAGATTTACATACACTGACCCTGAAATCAAATTGTTTCAGGAAATTGTAGCTAAATTTAAAAATGATCTTTGTAGTAATGGTTGTACAAGTTGAGCATTATGCATTTTGAATTTGCAATTGCTAGATATTTCATATTTCTTTTTCTTGCTAGATGCTCCGATGTGAGCTTTTATTAGCTTCTTGATTATCAGTTATAGTATTTCCAAATGCAAATACGATTAGGAATTGGTTCTACAATTTCCTCTCTGAATGTTGAGATGAACAGCGGGCAACATCATGATGAAGTTAATTACTAAGAAATATTGACTACTGTTACGGATGTTATAAAGCTCGCAGATTTGTGTATGGAAACTAGATTCATGAGTTTTGTTTCTGCTACATTAAAGATATTGCATCATGTCTTCTGAGATAATCCAGATTATTGTTTTTTTGCGGTCATATTTTGACCTAGGAAGAAGTCATTTGGAAATGAAACACAAGTTTTCTTCATGTTGTTAACTCCTTTACAGATAAATTTTGAGATAGGATGACTTGTGTGCTGTGTAAAGATAACATTAATCACAGCATTTCAAAATAGTATGGTATCACATTCAATAGCAGCTTTGACTAAGTTCTCTCTCTCTCTCTCAGGTCAAAAGACGTGGATTGGGTGAATTATTTTGGTGACATGGTTATTTAGCTCATTATATTTTTCAAGGTGTCATCCTTCTAATTTAGAAGTTGTAACCTTTTGAAATTATGCATGTCTGGCCCTGTGGCCACAGTTGATAATGTTGAAAAGACACTCTCTTTGTCACAAAGGACGATATCTCTTGATACCTTGTCATATGATGGTACCAACTCTTTAAGATTCACAAATGGGGAAGTTTCTCATAGATCTGAAGCTCCTTGCTTCAGGGTTGGAGAGCTCTTATTACTCAATGGAGAATCTTACTCTGGTTCCTTGCTTGGTAATGTACCTGAGGGTTCAGGGAAATATGGGTGGTCGGATGGTTGCAAGTATGAGGGCGAATGGAGATGTGGGGTGAGACATGGATATGGAAAACTTCAATGGCATTCTGGTGCTTTTTACGAGGGTGAATTCTCAGGTGGTTACATGCATGGTACAGGGACATATACGCGTCATGATAAAATGATTTACAAGGGGCGCTGGCGGTTGAACCTCAAGCATGGTTTGGGATATCAAATATATCCTAATGGAGATACGCTCGAAGGAGCTTGGATTCAGGGGTCCTCGGAAGGACCTGGCAAGTATACCTGGGCTAATGGAAATGTGTACTTGGGAAACATGAAAGGAGGAAAAATGTCAGGAAAAGGAACTCTTACCTGGGCCAGTGGGGACTCGTATGAAGGAAGTTGGTTGGATGGCATGATGCATGGATTTGGGGTATACACTTGGAGTGATGGCAGTTGTTATATTGGAACTTGGACACGAGGTTTGAAGGATGGGAAGGGAACATTTTATCCAAAAGGAGGGAGACTTCCAGCTGGTGAGGAGCTGTACCTGAATGCTCTAAGAAAACGAGGTCTTCTGCCAGATTTGAGAAAATCGAATCAGGTTTCACATATTCATCATGCTTCTTCAGTTGATATGGGAGATGTTAAAGTTGGTGGTAGCCGATGGTCTCGTCGACATTCAACTGATAAAATTTCCAAGGGTAACCTGGTGGACCTGGAGCAATCTCGAAACACAAGTGTTTCTTTAGAACGACGATGGAGCCTTGAGGTGTCTATTGAGAAATTTATGGGACATGATTTCTCTCTAGGTTTATCTGAGGCTGTATTGGACGGCAGGGATCCCGAGGATGGCATAGATCCTCCAAATTTGGAACGAGAATATATGCAGGGTGTCTTAATCAGTGAGCTTATTCTTAGCAACAGATTTTCACCATCATCTTCTAAAAGAGAGAAAAGGAGGCAAAAGAAACTTGCAAGGAAGATAAAAAGAGTCGGTGAAACGATCATCAAAGGCCATAGGAGTTATGATCTAATGCTTAGTTTGCAGCTAGGAATCAGGTATGCCTGTCTCAAGTTTCTGAAAACATTTCCTAAGATATCGAAGTTGTGATTAGTAGATACTTTTGTAAATGTCAATTACTCAAAATCTTCTGCGGATAAGAACAAAGAATATTTATCAGTCGTTTCAACTGTCAGAAATATAATTTGATGAACAACAGCTAAATATTTGGCCAAGAATCTCATTTCTTTTGTTGATTTTAGTTATTTATTCACTATTACTATTACTATTGTTATTATTATTGTTACTATTATTATTTTTTATTTTTGTAATGAACAAGAGATGCCAATTAATGTATAAATGCAAATACAGAAGTTTTTAAAGAAAGCTAAAGGTATATACGGTGTCAACGTTGTTAATGAGTATTTGCCGTGTTGCATCTTTTTCTTTTTGTGGTCCCATTGCCTCTTGTTGTGCATCTATAAGTGTTAGAAGCAAGACACCAAGCAGAGAAGATTGTTGTGAACATTTGGGTGCCAGAGTAGGGATCTTCACCCCTCCCCTCCTTCAATATACCTCTTTTACCTTCATTCTTCCAATAGTTGGAAGATTTAGGTTATGGATGTGTAAAAGATTGTTGCAAACTAGCCATTCAAAACTTTCACTAGTATCGGTCGTACACATTGATTCGCGATTCGGATTTTTGCTTAGTTTGCTCCCGGAGATAGGTTGATAATTCTTTTCCAGTATATATAGCTCATAATAGCATTTGTGAGACTTAGTCATTATGTCATTGGTTACAAAATATTGCTGGAGTGATGACTATTAGCGGCTCCAAGATGTCAGCTTTTGTTTCTATTTTGTCCCTTTCTATCAGAGCTTATCTGCCCTCCAAATATGTGATCATGAATAAGAGCTTATTGGTATTTCATCAGATACACTGTGGGGAAAATTACACCCATACAAAGAAGAGAAGTAAGGACTTCGGATTTTGGCCCTCGAGCAAGCTTTTGGATGAATTTTCCCAAGGAAGGCTCACAGTTGACGCCTACTCATCAGTCAGATGATTTTAAATGGAAGGACTATTGTCCAATGGTTTTCAGGTTGGTTGCTAGCTTTGCTAAATAGAATATGCTCGAAAATTTTCGTGGTCATTATCTTTGTTTGATACAGTTGCTATGTATGCTTGTGAAATGGTTTCAGACTTTTGTGCAATGTTTCATCTTGAATTTTTTATCTTCAAGATATTGAATAATGTAGAATTGTTCTTTTGAACTTTAATAGGAACTTATTTGCTTGTTTAATGTTCTATCCTCTTCTGAAACAGATGATTGAGATTCTTTTTAATATGCGATGAGTTGAGATTGCATGTCCGGTTGCTTTTTGCAGTTTCATCATTCTGATCACGCACACACATGACACATCTAAATGATTCCATATAGCAAAGCTGTATTTTCCTTTGTTATATATTACAAATTTAGGGTGGGTTGGGTTGGGAAGAGAAATAATTTGAAATTCTGTTTTCTGCTTGGCACAGATTAGTATGAATCGCATGCCCCATTTGATCTGGTAAGGCCTAGGTATGTGCTGTTGTAGAGTTTATACAAGTTTGGCTGTATCTGTCACTACTCCTTTTCTGTGTGCGTCCTTTTTTTTTTTTTTTTTTTATCCATCTGAGAACTCAAAACGATATATCTGCCCTTGTAGGAATTTGAGAGAGATGTTTAAGATTGATGCTGCTGACTACATGATGTCCATTTGTGGAAATGATGCCCTTAGGGAACTTTCTTCTCCTGGGAAAAGTGGCAGTGTCTTTTTCCTCTCTCAGGATGATCGTTTCATGATTAAGACACTACGGAAATCTGAAGTGAAGGTTTGTCCGTCAGAATTGCAACCTCAATTCTAGCATGTTCCCATACCATTTTCTTCTTCCTTGTTTTGCCTTCCAATGAAACTTTTCGACTGTGGTTTCTTCACATTTGGTGTTTAATGGTCATGTGGGTGGTTGAAGGGTTCTCGAAAACTGAAACTTGAGAATTGTTTATTACCCTATTGAGAGCAGTTGGCACGCTAGTTTAACAATTCACTTGGGTTCTTAAAGGATATCAGATACCTAGAAGTTGTCTAAAATATGAAACTCCAGAAACTGCGTAGCCTGGTTTAATGCATTTCTTGATCTCTGAGCAGTAATACTTAGAATATGCATGTCATCTATCTGTGTCTTAACTGGCGAGCAAGCTTTACTCTCTTTTGGCACAAGACCAGGGTTGGACTAATCTAGAATTTTATCCGCTGAATATTTCGGATGTAGGTACTGCTTCAAATGCTTCCAGCCTATCATCGTCACGTGAGGAAATATGACAACACGCTGATAACAAAATTTTTTGGCCTTCACAGAATAAAACCTTCAAGTGGGCAAAAGGTATGCTAGATTACGATTTAGTTTGCTCTTTTTGTGGTTTCTTTTGTTTTAAATGTTCTGTATGTTATTTCACTTGAATATTGGTAATTGGTAGACTTGTAAGGAACTCAATGCCTATTGACTGGAGTAATTTATTTTTCATTTATGTCTCTCATAATGGTAGTTAAATCCAGTATCCAAGGCCCTAGCATTCCCTTTCTCCTCAGGTTCTTCTTAAACACAGACTGACAAGGAGAATTTTCGAAGAAACCCACTAGAGGGGAAAAGTAAAAGCTCTTGAACGAGGACTTCCAGGCGAATATACTTGCAGCACTTCCTGGACGTTTGTCATAAATAGACGTTCATTGTTTACAAAGTCTTTTAATTAAAATAAACTATTGGTGTAAATTGACTAATACTCTCATAATTCATATCTGCAGTTTCGCTTTGTAGTAATGGGAAATATGTTCTGCACAGAGCTCAGGATCCACCGTAGGTTTGATTTAAAAGGTTCTTCACTAGGACGATCTACAGACAATGTTGAAATTGATGAACACACGATACTCAAGGATCTGGACTTGAACTACTGTTTTTATCTAGAACCTACTTGGAGAGAAGCGTTACTAAAGCAAGTGATCTTCCAAACAAAATCTACTACTCACTCCATTCCATGATATAAGTTGCTGGTAGTATACTATACTACCAGTGACTTTAATTGGAATGGAGGGAGTACTCTATTCCTGCGCTGCACTCCTATATGCTTCAATTATTGAGTCCTTCCCTGATGTCTTGTGGTTGTATTTACAGCAGTTCACTGGAAATTTCATGCATATGGTTTTATATGCAGGCAGATTGAGATTGATAGCAAATTTCTGGAATCACAGCAGATAATGGACTACAGCCTTTTGCTTGGTGTTCATTATCGGGCTCCCCAACACCTAAGGTCTCTTATGTCATACAATCGACAAATGATGACAAATGGATTGGAAATTGTCGCAGAAGAAGGTATGCCAGTCACATTGAATGGCCATTTAAGATCAGGGGCAGGAAAAAGAAAACTTGCCTGTTTGCTTGAGGCTTCTTTCCTATTTATTCTTTACACCAGCCACGGGTGGTGGGGGAGGGAGTTGATAATGAATGTGCATCAGTGGAGCAGTCATGATAATTGCGATTTGGATGAATACATAAGAACAGGATATGAATTTGCTACTGTCACATTGTGTATTTTGTTTGTGACTGTAGCTTGGGGTTGTATTAACTGCGACGCCTATATATAATTTCTCTTCAAACATATATGAAAGCACCTTATTATGCCTTCCGTTACTGGCTGATAGAGCAAAATGGAATCCATTGATTTGCAACCCCATCATAACTGAGCTTGGATTATCCTTCCACCAAGCTGCTATATGATGTTTCTCCCTTCGTTTCATAATATAAGGCCTTTTGGCCCTTTTCTCCCTTCTCAAAATGTTCGTCCTTTTGTGAATTTGAAGGATTAGTTTTCTAAAGTTACCATCACCCATAAATATAATTATCTCATTCTCTATTATGTTAGTGGAATTAGTAAAAGATATATTAGGAAAAACACCTCTTATTTTCTTTTTCCTTAATCTATGCGAAGAAGGCCAAAAGGGCTTATATTGTGAAAAGGAGGGAGTATCAACTCCTTTATCTGATGTTGAGTAAGGGCACTTGTTGACTCATAAAAGTTGTTTCTTTAGCTGTTCACTTACATTTGAGTCTTGCTCAATCTTCATTAATAACTTGCCTTTACAGAGGCACATCCATCTGTGCCGTTGTCCTTGAATTAACTACATTTTCTCAATCGGAGTTCGCGGGGACCTCGAAGTACCATTATTGTTATTTCTTTTTACCTTGCACTAATTTGTGGCTTTCAGTGTGACTGGATTTAAATAACATTTTTTTATTGTTCCATCTCAGAATCTTTGGAGGATGAAATATCTCCAGAAGGCCTCATATTAGTACCTCGTGGCACTGATGATAAAAGTGTTGTTGTTGGCCCTCATATCAGAGGTAGTAGGTTACGAGCATCATCTGACACTGGTGACGAGGAAGTGGATCTTCTCCTTCCTGGTACAGCAAGGTATTCTTCACGAAACTTGATTGATTATTTATTTCTTTACTATTGAAGTTATCGGAAGAGGACAAATTTGAAGAACACCCACATAAAGATAACTGTTTTCAACTGCTCGGGGTTCTGTTCTGTAGTAAACTTAAGCTTCACTTTTAGCACATTGTGCATGAATCATAAAAAGGACGCCATTATATAGATACCTTGTTTTCCCGGACTAAAAACTGAGTTCAGATAAGCTGAAATTTTATCTTCTCTGGCCAAAAGGATCAATCACACTGAAGTTTAGTGATAGCATGGTGTTGTCATTTGTTTCTTGTAATAAAACCTTGATGGCGGTTTCTTCTTATCTGATGCTTGGCAGACTTCAGATCCAACTTGGAGTCAATATGCCTGCAAGAGCAGAGCTTATACCTGGAAAAGATGATGCTCCGATATTTCATGAAGCTTATGACGTCGTCCTGTATCTCGGCATCATTGACATATTGCAAGAGTACAACATGACCAAGAAGATAGAACGTGCATATAAATCCTTCCAGTTTGATTCTGTTTCCATATCTTCTGTAGATCCTACGTTTTATTCTCGGCGGTTCCTCGAGTTTATTCAGAAGGTTTTCCCTCCAAATTCAGTCGGAAATTAGAAGTTGTATAGATTGGGACTGGAGCTGATTCCCTGCCTCCTTGCAGATAAGAAGAGATTACCCAAAAAGGAAAGAACACCAGATTAACCCTTTATTTTTGCTGCATTTTCATTTTCATTTTTCTTTTCAAAGTCTGGATTAGGGCATTATACTTTATGTTTCTGTATGTATGTGGAAATGAAAGCTGATTTTTACTCCACAATGACAAATTTTCGGATGAAATAACCTCTTTCATATGGTCCTTAATTGTGAACCTCCTATTCTGCTACTTTTCCCTTTCTTCTTAAACCTTTTGAGTATGAGTGTCACCCTCAAGAAGCTTTTGTCTTTGTTTTTTTATTATCCATATACGAGTATTTATATTCGTTTTAGGTTCACTGCTAATCTTGATTTCGGTATACCAATATTTATATTTGTTTTAGGTTCACTGCTAATCTGATTCTTTATCGGACTCCGTGGAATGGAAACTTTATCTTAAATTTGCTCCACTAATTTTGTATTCACACTCTACTCATATTTGTCCTTAGTGACTACTCATGGAAGCAGGGACTATTAAAAATATGTGAAGCCAAACCAATAGAGCAACTTTTAAAAATAAAATTTCCTTAAAAACGGAGTCCGATAAAGAATTAGGTTAGTCGTGAACCTAAAAAGTCTAAAACGAATAGAAATACTGATATGCTGAAAAACTAGGATGAAATTTTTTCTCGCGGAGGAACTCTCGGCAGAGTTCTTTTCATATGCAAGATTTGATAAAAAAAAACTTAGATACCAAAACTAGTCTTACTTGAGACAGTTCTGATTAATTTCTCAAGAAGGAAAAAAACTGGGTTAATTTGTTTATTTCTGTACTAGGAACTGGAAAAAAGTATGCCCATAGTCCAATAGGTGGTCTCCAATTTTGTGTCTGAAAACACTTTTTCTTTTATGGTTTTTTTTTTTTTTGGGATTAAAAAGGTCTGAAAAAAAAGATGGTTTGTCTTACTAATAGGAATCTATATGATGTTGATAACACTGGTCATTTTTCATTCTTTCTCATGTCACAGGCCCATCAATGAGTTAAATTCCAGCTTCCTTAGATTGATTCCATTCTAAAGCTCAACAACATCATAGAAAAAAAAACCTTTGCCCTATTGTAAAGGGATGAAAATCGTCCGTACCCGTGTATATTTTATTCCTATTCAATCATTCAGAATTCGTAATGTAAACATTTTTTCTAATTATATATACATATGAAGAATTGTGAGTGGTTGTATACATAAATGAGAATACATAAGAAAATAAATTATTATTTGCCTTGAAGAAAAGGTGGCATCTCTTGTCCACTCACCATCTACCTAGCCACAAAAAAACAAGAGGGAAAAAACACATAAAATTAAGAAAAATGATTTACTCCTAGAATTTTGGGGATAGAAACCCTAAACCCCCAAATTGAGAGTGTTAAATGACTATCTTACCCCCTGCTAGTATAAGGGATTCACCCAACTATAAGGGCAAAAAGGTCCAAAAAACTATTTTATTCAATCTTTTAGCCAATAATTCTAATAGCCTAGCAAGGTCCATTAATTATGTCCTGGTTTGACTCTTACTTAGAGAAATATTTTGACTCAAAACCCAACAACTCAAGGCCCACTTTAGACACTGACCCACCACCAAAGTTCCTGGAGCCCAATACCACCATCTAATAACACTTCACCCCTCTTTCTCACCATTATCTACAAGAATGCCACTCTCGCCGTTTTGTTTACTGTTTGTTTAAATAAACAGAGAAAAGAAAGAATGAATATCATTTCTGTTAAAAAATAATAATAAAAAAATCGCATTCAATGAAAGAAGAACAATCGGAGGGAGAGGAAAAGAGAAAGAAGAGAAGGAGATGACTATTATTTATGGTGTTTGGTTAGTCAATATAAAAAATATATATAGAGGGATAAGTTATTATTTACATATGTATTCATAGTTTTATTAAGAATAAATATTTAAAATAAAGATAATTTAGTCATTAAATATATATTTTTTATTAAAATCTGTTTCCGTCCATTTTCAGCAGAAATGAGACTAAAAATTTAATATTTTAATTTTTAATACATTTCCCTGTTTACTTTCCACTCATTCTCTTCCCTCTTTCATTAATTCAAACGGTCCGTTAAATTTAAGTAAAAATAGTTAAATTGTTGAATATACCTTATTAATTTAAATTCATAATTCGTAATAAATAATTAAAATTTATTATGCACCTGTCAAAACAATAAAATGAACTACCTGAACTATACCTGAGAAACTTTATTGTTTATTTGAAACATTCTGGATCCTATGTGAAATAATAAAAAATTCGCACATACAAATCACATGAGAAAATGTGTTCTGTGCTCCCTATATATGTCTTGCACAATATGTGTTCTAAATTAAAAAGGATGTCCTATTTTATATTAATATTAACCATCAAAATTTTAATTTTAAAAGAAAATAAATTCCGCACGTGTAGAACCACGGAGTCACACCGTGTTTGAAGACACGACAAGAATAGATAACGGCACCAAATCGTACGTTACTTTCCGCGCTAAAACGGAATCGCATCTCAGCTCTCTCTTCCTTCCTCCTTATGAGATGGGAAGTGAGATAGAGAGAGAGAGAGAGGACTTGGAAAGAAAAGGAGTAGAAAAATGAAAAGAATAACGTTGTCCTGACTCCTCAGTTTCCCGTTCTCCTTCTCTATATATTTCCTCCTCCTCTAATAAGCTTTACTCTTTCGCTCTCTCTCTCTCTCTCTCTCTCTCTCATTCAATACAGAACTGATTTTCACTGTTTTGTTTATACTAGTTTTTTCTTAATAAGTACTAATTGAAGAGCTACAGAGAGCTGAGAATTGGAGATTTGATTTTGAGGAATGGCAAATAGTAGTAGTGTTAGCGGAAGCAACTACGATCTATCGTTTAAGATCTTGCTGATCGGAGATTCAGGAGTCGGCAAAAGTAGTCTTCTCGTCACTTTCATTTCTAGTTCCGTCGACGATCTCGCTCCTACCATTGGTACTTTACTTTAGCTCTTCTTATGAGTTTTAATTTTGTCTAATTTACTGTTTATTATCATGCGGAAACTTGTTTATTAATAAATTAATCAACTAGTTTGGATGAATTGATACATGTTAGCGTAGTTTTGAAGCAGTTGCTTTTGATATTTTAAAATGAGCTCGGGATGCGACCGCGGAGTTTGATGTTTTCTGTACACGGATGCAAGCGGATTATTCGAATGCATTTGAATGTAGTTTATGCGTTTTCCTCAAAACACTCATCGTGTAACATTTCTAAATATAATATTTAAAATTTAGGATTTATTTATATAGTTTATGATATATGATTGAAAATTTTATAATTAGAAAGGTTTCGAACAGTCAAAATTATGAGTTTAAAAATGTCGGATAATGTGCTTTACATGCATGTGTGATTTGTGTAGTGAAGTATGTTGATTAGATGTACAGTTTGAATTCAATTTTGTGTTAATCTGTAATTTGAGGTGTTTATTAAGCATGATCTGTGGCTAGGAAATTCTCTTAATTTCTATGGCTTTGTATATGATTAGTCGTTCTCTGTTCAAATCTCTTGGTGCTAAGTTAAGCTACTCTTACTAAATGCAATGGTTTATAGTGCTTTAGAACTAATTAATTCATGCATAGTGGTTCTTTCCACACTTTCTAATTAGTCATTTCTTAAAGTGCATGATATGAATTTGGATGAATACCGATGTTTCTAGGAAATATATCATCATCAACACTAGCTGAATAGCTGTAGCCGAAGAGATTCACACCTGCACTAAGAAGATTCACGGGGGGATAGATTTCATAAAGAGCTGACTCTTTTTTTTATTGGAAAATTGGTACCTAGACCTAGATTTAAAAATGAAGATGAATGTTATACTGACCAATCATCTTCATCGACATAAAGTGGATTGACTTAAACCGTCCTATAAATCTCACCCTGCATTGCCTCAACCCATTTAAAGTTTCTACCAGTTGCCTTAGGTTGAGGAGAAGGAACATATGAGTATCTACTTTAACCAAACTGCAGCTCGTGGACTTTCCTCTTAGTCAACAGTGTTTGTTCAATCCTTCCTGTTAGGATGCAAGAAGGGAGTCACCCTGTTTTGATAATTGTTTCAATTAATGGTAGAAATGCAAAAGAAATTGCTACTTCTCGAAGATTGTACTAATTTTGGTTTTATGCATCGTTGCTGAAGGGGATATGACATGAGATGACCAATTTATTTCAGTTGTCCCTTGTTAGTAAGGGGATATACTAATGAACCCTTGCTCGCTAGGATTCTAGGAGACTTTTTTGCATCAACTCAATCTGTATGGACCATGCAATAGACGTGGGATGCCCATACAGGGATGATGAATATCTCATTGTGCATCTAAATTAACAAAACTACCACACAATTAATCCTAAAATTTCACCAAGTTCACTACCATAATCCATAGAAGATCAAATGATTGATTCCAACCCTCTGAGGAAGACTTGTCAAGTTTTTGAAATTTAACTTCTTTTAGCTTTATCATCTTGCTCAATCATTTAGATATTTCTTTACGTAACTGTTTTACTGGATATATTCATTTATGTTTTTATTCTTGGTATATTCAGTTAAACTGATCTTAATATTTTTCTCTTTCCGTGAAAAATTCTTTAACGTGAAAATGTTGATCTTCAGTAACAAATCTAACTTTTGCTTATCTGCTTTCAGGTGTTGATTTTAAGATCAAGTTGTTCACCGTTGGTGGAAAAAGATTGAAGCTCACGATTTGGGATACTGGTAAGCTTTAGAGAATTTTTAGTTTAGAGATTTATGAATTTCCTGGTTTCTTTTCCTGAACAACCTGATACAATATGACCTCATATTTTCTGTTGCTTGTCCTACTTTGACCGTAAACTTCTTTGGACAGCCTTTTGTTTTAATATGAAATCCGGAATATGGACTACACTGAGAAAGACATATGAGCAATGCATACCGTCAGAGCTAAAAACACTGGAAAATAAAAATAATAATAACCATAAGATGCAATGTAATCATCTCGGAGAGAGTATGGTAGAACTTCTTTTCTCCTGAAATATTATTGGATACAGTTTGTCATATCAAAAGCTTAGGCTAAAAGGGCAGGGGATAACTGTACTCAAGATGCATGGTTTTTCTTCCTAAGCCTTGCTACTACATGTTCTATACATAATATTATATCTCCTGGATTTTCCAATTGCTGCTCCTGAGCATACATTTTTTATTGCAGAAGCTTAGAAATATTGAAACTACCATATTGTACTTTCGCTACTTCAACCTCGAATAATTATACCTCCTGCTTTTAAAATTACGCTCTGTCATGCCACTTCCGTTATTCTATTTTTTGTTTTTCTTTGGCCTAATGGATGAAAGTGAATTGTTTCTAAATTCATTCCATTCGTTGCAGCTGGACAAGAGAGGTTCAGGACTCTGACAAGCTCATACTACAGAGGAGCCCAGGGAATCATTCTTGGTAGGCTTTGAACAACCCACAAATAATTAAACATTTATATCCTAATATCTAAAAGTGATATTGTTCTCCACCTCCACAAAGACTGACTATTGGGAAAAAAATTCGTTCGATGCCCATGGAATCAGATTCTTCATTAGTGCATATTATGCTTTTGCTGCTTTTGGCCTAATTGTGGGGTATAATGCTTATTGTGCAAAACCTATGGTCTACCTTTAACTCGTATATTTTGGTCACCAATTGGTGGTTCCAGAATTCAGTGCATCAGTATGATGTCTGCAGATTCAGGAATACCTTCTTTCCACTTCCTTTTGCATTATGCTTGGAAATTTAACTTTTATCCAATTTAACATAAGTTGTTCTATTTGGATGATATGTGTGCTAATTAGGTACAGAACCCTGTACATACATGTATTGGGATCCTTAGTATTTGTCTCTACAAAGCACTAAAACAGTGTGTTGCTTTTCTCTTTACTTGGGGTTTGAATGAGCTCTAATTAAACAAAAGATCTTTTATTCTTATCCTGTGAAAATTTATACTCTAAGGTCACTGCAGACTAAACTCTTAACAGTAATATGGGATATATTGCATTTAACTTCTTGATGACAGAAAAAAAATGCATATCATGTCTCCATTTTTACCCTTCTCTTATTCGATAAACTTTACTTGTTTGATTTTAGTTTATGACGTGACAAGGAGGGAAACGTTTACTAATTTGTCCGAGGTATGGGCAAAAGAAGTGGAACTTTATTCCACTAACCAAGATTGTGTCAAGATGCTTGTTGGAAACAAAGTAGACAGAGTAAGTTCGTAACATCACTTTTACTTTTGATGTTTTCCCTTTGTATCAGTATATCATGAAATTAGCTACCAAGATAGGTGAAGAATGAATGTGGCCTTTCTTTTAATGTATTGATTGTCTTTTTTGTCATCTACTGTTGTCAAGTTGTAAATATGACTTGTCTGAAATAAAATTCCAGGAGTCTGACAGAGTTGTAAGTAGAGAAGAAGGAATTGCACTTGCAAAAGAGTTTGGATGTTTATTTCTTGAATGCAGTGCTAGAACCCGAGCAAACGTGGAACAATGCTTTGAAGAGCTTGCTCTAAAGGTAAATAAGTCTCTCTTCCGGATTCTTCTAAGAAACTATTAGTGTTTGGACTCCAATTATGAGAATTCACTGATTAATAAATGCAGTTTACGTATTGCATAAGTTTTGACATGCAACTAAGACGACTACTCCAGGCGGGAAATACACGTGGTTCAGAGTATAACAAGTTTGTTGTTTTGACAATATAAAATTTCATATCAATAATATGTATAAACTAGTCAAAAAATTCTAATAGTCGGAGACTAATCATGGTTTTACTTTGAGATTGGATAACATCTCTGTATTGCTGACCTATCTTAATATCTTTTGTACTCATAAACCCAGATTATGGAAGTGCCCAGTCTTTTGGAAGAAGGGTCTAGTGCAGGGAAGAGAAACATATTAAAACAAAAACAAGAACATCAGACTTCATCCAGCAGTGGTTGCTGCTCTTAAGAGCACTGGTAAAGAGACACTGGCATTGGAAGACACTAAATGAAGGTAATGAATGTCCCAGATTCCGCTCGTTATTGTCGAATCTGCAGTTGCAGTTCTTTTAAAGGTAGATGCCGCAGAATGTATAGATATTGTCCCCTTTCATTTTCATTGTGCTTTTGTGCTTGTGTTGTTGCTGGTACATACATTGTTGTTCTGGGATGTGACGCTAATAACAATATCAGCGCGTGTAAATTTGACCTGTTTGGTTTTGGTTTGTGTACTAAATAGTGCTTAGTCAAGTTGTTGCTTAAACCAAACAGATTCAGAGAAACTTTCTTTCACTTTCTATCCATGCAATCGCACAACCACTCGTATACACAATCACTTCAATTTGCAACTTATTACTGTTCTGAATGCACAACACTGAAAATTACCATTCAGACTTTACTTCTCGGAAGTTAAATGATGTAGTTATCAACGCTTGAGAAAAATGTTGAAATGGGCGACGAGTCCATAAACACACCCAACAAATAAATTATGGGCCTGAAAACTTTGATTAATTATGGCTGAAGGACCAATTCCATAGGTTAATTCAAACAAAAGGAAATAGTAGTACTGCACACCAATGACCAAATTGCTCCTAAAGCAAGAGGAATTGGGAGAGGATGAAAACAATGATGATTTCCAAACACATTTCATAGTGTAATAATTATGATAATATAAGACGGCCACGCTTATCCCAAAAGATCGATTTTTGGCATAGAAAAATTCTCAAAAGAGAGAGAGCTGAACTTTGAAAATTTTGTCGCCTTCAGATAGAAGCTAGTTCATAAAAGTATTAGCATTCAATTTTTTTAAAAGTATACTAAGCTATCCTGCCACTCATTGTTGGATTGTTGCGGGCCTGGTCGCTGCTTCCAAGATGCTCCCCGCTTCAGAGCCGGGCTCCGCAAGTTCACTTGGAGTCTGCAAACTTTTTGCATAAGTGAAAGTACACAGCCAATGATATAAAAAGAAAGAGAAAAGACAAAACAAATTTCGGGGAACTGGACTGTAAAGTACACATACTTTCCCGTAGATGTTCATCCTTGTTGGAGAGGCTCCATGTGAGAGTAACAATCTAACAACATCGACATACTCACCTCGAGCAGCATGGTGAAGAGGCTAGGGACAAATGCAGAAAGGAATTCAGACAGGAAACCAGAGAAGACTCTTTAATATAATGCAAACAAGGCAATATCTTGGATTGACTCAGATGTGATACGTCAACCTATTTTTTTTTTCAGAACTAAAAAGCTGAAGGGACAATTTTTTTTGTTGAAAAATTAGAAGCTGAATAGAGTCTACATTTAGAGATCACTTACTGTATCACCCTCCACATCAACTGTCAGAAGCATCCTCCTCACATGCTGGGGATCATTAGCTTTGTCAAGTAGAAGCTGTACTATCTGAGTAAACCCTGTGGAGAGTATTGCTCAGGAAACAAAAATAACAAGATTCTCAGAATGCTGTTTAAATACACCGAAAGTTTGAGGATACCTCCTGCACAAGCATCATGAAGTGGAATTGCTCCATCTTCATCCTTTACCTCCAAGGAAGCCCCCCTTTCCAACAATAGCTGTAGAATGCATTATAGACAGATTGTCAGTGATATTACCCACATTAAATGACCAAAAAATTCCAGGCAGACAACTTGCTTACAAGCTGCTGCTTCTAAAATTAATTGAGATTCAGCAAAGCTGGGATGCAGACTCACATGTCCACGTAAATGGTACTAAGTACTAACACGCATCGGAATGCTATTTTCTAGTAATTTTTCATTTGTTTTGGGTATTATCAAACCTTCACCCGGATATGTACATGTCAATAAATTGTAGAAGGTATGCACTGCTTGCTTCGTACTAAATAAACAGAATGTTCTGCCTCTATCAAGATAATCAAGCTCTGAGATAGCATAATAGCGTAGATATACAGCTTGACTATGACTCAATTACTATATGAATTGTGCCAAGATTGAAAACCGCCATCTCATAATAAAATTGGAACACAAAGAACTACACAGAGAATTAAAAGCTTTAAATTCAACAATGACACAGAGAATGACTAGTGGAAAGATACACGTGATCACATCCACATTGGAAGGAGTAAAAGTCAATGGCACCAACCTGTACACAAGGCAGATGACCATACAAACAGGTGAGATGAAGGGCAGTATCCCCGTCCTCAAGTGGTTCATCAATACTTCCATTGAGATTATCTACATTAATGATATAGAAGAAAATGCATGAGTACAAGGATGACATGCAAGACAGCAAAAAACAGGCAAATCCTATTCTGTTCTGTTGTAGATAGGAGTTTATCCAGCATCCAAGATAATAAAAGTAGCCAACTCAGAGTAGTCATTCTAGAGATAAAAGGTGGACTAACAGCACAAATATACAACAAAAATATGAGTGCAAATGATGCGAAGAACCACACTCTGTTGTTAATTTATCTTATCAAAGAAGGAAATACCTGTCATATAGAATATTACACTTCGTGCAGAGTAACATACCCTCAGGACAAGAACAGAGTAAAGAGAAACCAATAGATAACAAGGAAGAAGTTTAGCTTGATTAAGGACTTAAGCAGCAACCTCTATATGGTCTGAACTCTGAAGAGTTACACGGATTTGTGAATCCAATTGAGAAGCTAACAGCGTACTAGGATAAATGCAAACTTCAGTTTCTCTATATACACGGTCCAAGCAAAATCTAGTTCACATCTGCCTAAACAGAGGTTCGACGATTGTTTATCCAACAAAGCGTATAGAACGCACACCAGAATAAGAGATAATTGCGGCATATGATCAATTCATAAGACATCGCAATTTCCAAAAAGAAAAAAAAACTAGGATTAACTTCCATTCCTGCTCAAGGAATTAATCGATAAACTAATGGAAGTGTACAGGCGAATACTACATGTTTCTGCAGACGTATCGAAGTTACTTCCGACAAATTCTAGAACAGAAAAATCAAATTCTTCTAAAAAATAGAAACGAATTACGGAAAGAGTAGAGTTAAGAATATAGATAGATACCTAGGGCTAATCGGAGGTTGTCGACGCTGCCACGCTCGGCGGCGACGAAGAGATCACGGAGGTGCGGTGGAGTTTCAGAGTCAGAAACAGCTTCCAAATCGACCTCTTCTTCAAAGAGTACGCCGCCGCCGTCGTCTTCATCTTCTTCGTTGCCTATCATGCCATTGCGTCTTCCAACCGCCATCTCTTTTGATCTGCTGTGAGCGCCAGTTGAAACCTGGTCTTTTTAAAAGGTGAATGATATAAATATCTGCAAGTCAAAAACGTAAAAAACCTTTTTTGTGAGGGCCCGAAAAACCAATTAAGCCCAATTTATGAAGGGATATTGGACTGGACCTCTGACTTTTAAATTTTGGGCCATCTCACTGTCCAAGTAAAAGAAGTCCAACTGAGTCAAAAGAGCTTTGCCTAGCCTTTTGGGGAATGGGTAAAGTTTCTTATCACAGTGTTTAAGTATTTGGGGTAAGTCTGGCATGCCCCCCACACACCTTTCATATAAATAAAGATAGGACCCACCTGCAGGGTAGGTCCCGCAGGTCAATCAGGTGAATCCTCCCTAATTTATGTGAGAGGAGTGTGGGACCGTACCCATGCCAAATTTTTCCTAAGTATTTGACCTGAGATGGGAATCATGGGAGCCTAGTAGAAAAGGCTTTCCATCCCAGGGGTAAGACTCTGGGGTCGATTCCCGTATCCCCCATTCCCCCTTCTCCCCCTAAAAAAAAAAAAAAAAAGGTATTTGACCTGAGTAATAAAGTAGAATTTGTGCAAAAATATCTACCGGATAAAAGAATATTAAATTATGTTCATGGTACTTATCAATAATCGTAGGTGATATTGATACCATTTTAGTACTGACTACTCCTTGAGAAAACTATCAAGTGCGCGTATCGACGAATAATATAATTATTCAGCCTACATGAAAAATTTCTACCAAGGTAAAACAACATTAAGTTGCTTCATCACGATATTCATCACTATTTTGCCCTTATAATTTCAATAGTGAAAGAATGTAAATCGTAGAATATACCTCAGTAAATTAAAGTTTTTCAAAGATACTTATATATTAGTGAACACTTAGAACCAAATCTAAATCTATTGAATGTGATTCGAACCCTCCCATGGGCACAAAATACTTCTTTTGTCTTGTGTTTTAAAGTGATACAGGTTACTCAACAAGTTGGCAAATTAAGCAAAAGATGCAAATTGGCAAAGGTCACGCTTATAGGATTTGTTTTTAAAAGAGAAAATATGATACCTTTTCGCGAAATTCTGCAATAAGGCATGTTATATAACAGTTCAAATATGGTGCTAAATATTAAAAAAAAAAAAATCAGTAAATATTGAACATTTTTTTACTATCGGATAAAATATGATCCATAATTTTTTAAATTTAACACCCATTATAATTTTGTAACACGTAAAATACGTGATATATGCTTTAAGACAAATGTTTATTAAAAAAATATATATATATATATATATATATATATATATATATATATATACACAAAATTTAACACTTATAAAATAAATTTCACTATATACTAATATTTTTTATTATTATTTTGCATTATAGTCATAACAGTTATATACAACACTAAAGGAACTTGTGGGGAAGGCAGATAGTTATAGAGAGTCGGTGGGTAGTGGGTACCACTTTGCACCGTATCCGTTAATTTTGTTACATTTTTAATGAAACAGACACACGAAAGATACAGCTTTCTTGTGAATAAAACAACATAACCAATACACAAAAAGGTGATACCCACGCCCCGGGCTTCCACATTCCAATCCGACAAAGTAATTAGAGAATGTAAATCAATGTGACCCAGCAGCCCGACCAGGTGGGAAAATCACTTTTAACTTGGTGCCCATAAGAAGCCACCTCACATTGGAGGATTGAAACTTCTACACTGCGGCTACCAAGAATCAATCTTGCGTCCCTCTACACAATCTGTCACCCTGAAATCAATTGGACTATCCTTGCGGATAAAACAACATAACCTAATCCTACCACTTTTGGTTGTGTTGCTGGCCAATCTTAATCAACCCGTTCCTTTTCTCTCATAGTCTACCATTTTTTGTGTGGTTCGAGACTCAATCAGTATTCGTGACTGTTTTATAGTCCACCATTAATCATTTTGTTAGATTGTTTACATCTTATAGGATTAAGTTCAGGGACGAAGTCAGGACTATTAGGTTTGGGGGCGAAAAATTGTAATAGTATGCCGAACTACATATAAAAACTAAAAAAAAAAAATGTTGGAGGAGAATTTAATTAAATATTTCAAACTACATATAAAATTTACTATATCTTGTATAATTTTTAAAATCTCGATGGGCGACTGTCCCTACCCGCCACTGTCTTCGTCCATAATTAAGCTTTTAACATAATGTTTTTCATTCACCAAATTTAAACTCGAGACCTTAGTTTCCAATCTTCCATTGTTGGCTATCATCTCTCTCCTCTCCTCTTATGGGACCCTTTAGTCTTTTCTCACGAATAATTCTGTTGTGAACCTGTGCTATATGTGGGGTTATAGACTACTTGATCCACATTGAGCCACATCACTCTTTTGATTAAAAAAATAAGAACACTCCCCCTTTTGGTGCAAGTCAAGAGGGGTTTTTCTTTTTTCTTTTTTTTCTTTTTTTTTATATCAAAAGAGGTGATGTGACTCAATGTGAATCAAGTGGTTCATGAACCCACATATAGCACAGGTCCACAACATAATTTTTCTTTTCTCACTTACTCTCGGACCAACTCTCTTCCATTGTACCACTTGGCTACACAGGTACACTCTTGCTCAAGAAGAAACAAAATTTTAATATCCAAAAATAGTGTTTGGCTCCTCTCCATGCGTCATTAAATATATCGGAGGCTCTTCACTTTAAATTCGATGGTAGAGATATAGTGGAAGTTATGTGTTAGGACTTTATCACAAATTAATAAAATTATTACTATTGAATTACACTGAAAGATCTATTACATTGGAAAAATTCTAATCCCCAAACATGCGAAACAGATGTAAATCAAAGGTTCATTTGGACGTTTGTTACAAAATTTCATATTTAAAATCCAACATCAATTTAACTCTCGGATAAAATTTCGAAACAGGGAATTTCTCAAAATTTATACGCTGAAAGATCAGGTTATCAGTATACAAAAATACAAGAAAGAATTAATGTATAAAGAATATGATTTCTTTGAAATCAATAATCAATTGCGAAAGTGTGTAACAAATATGGTATCAAATATTTGATAAATTTAATTTCCTATGCTTGATCCGATTTTGATCAAAGTTCACAAAAGAATAAGAGAGTTTAGACTAGTAATGGCAATCCACCAAGGGAGATGCTGAGAAACTTGGCCGGCGCAGCCGCCGGTTCTCTATGATGCTCATCTTCCGGGGCCGGAAGATTTAGGTCTAATGACAATAATGTCCTTGGTTTCTTCACTTGTTGAATATAACCCTCATCGTGACTATTATTACTTGTTGCCGCCGCCGCCACTGGAGGCATAGGTCTATGTCTTCTCATATGACCACCCAAAGCTTGACCAGAATTGAATTCAGCCCCACATATAGAGCATTCATGTACTCTTGATTTATTTATAGGACTAGTACTAATTCTATCATGATCATCTCTGTTTGGTATTTGTAGGGACAAAGTTGTACTTTCATCTTTGAACTGCACATTTTGATCTTCCGAGGTGGTTGTTATTAATACCTTAGATTTCTTATGACTTGCTCTGTGGCCACCAAGGGCTTGAAAAGAATGGAAACATCGGTCACATGTCTTGCACTGATAAACCTCGGCTCCGGAGACAGAAACCTTAATAGATTCCGGTGATGATTTTTGGCCGTTATTAGCCAAAAGAATCAAACAATTAGCCATATCTTCTTCATCTGAATTGGAAGAAGGCGAGGCGGTCTGACCGGAATCACCATGACCACCGTCTTCGGTGGTATAGGAAGTGGTGGACATGGTTAGAGCAAAAGGAGAAACGGGTCTTCGTCTCTTGGTACGTTTTCCTTTAATTAGGACATAAGATTGGTCTTCTTGATGAACTACTTCCATATTTGTAAGAAACTTAAGTAAGAAGAAGAGAAACAACTTTTAATTTGTGTGAAGGAGGAGGAAATAATGTAACTGAGAAGGGGAAGTTATATAAGGGAGAATTTGTCAAGAAGGCCGTAGCTCAGTGAGGCTCCTCTTCATTCACGATCGAGAGGTCCTGAATTCGACCCCGGGCCATAGCGCCTAGACTATTAACCCCTCCCCCAAAAAAAGAAAAAAAAATATAAGGGAGAATTTAAGTAAGAGTAAAAGTGACTATTGGAGAAAGGTTGGGTGTTTTTTTTTTTATCCTACTGTAAAAAACGCCGCCCTGTATGAATTTTTTTTTTGTCTATCCTAACTAATGTAATTGATGTCTCCAAAAAATAGGAAAGAGGAGTGAGAAGAGAAACTAGTTAATGAATATAAATAATGACGATTAAAATTGGAAGAGTATTTACGTAACGAATTGTGAGTGGTTAAAACAGAGGATAAACAATTTTTTACTGCCCCATATAATTCATGTGAATGTAATTACCGTGAATTTGCTATTTTCTATCTCTCTAAAAAGAAATATGGGTTTAAAAAAAAAAGTGATTTACGTGTGTGTATATATGTGTGTGTGTGCAGTGGCGCCTCCAAAATTTTCAGAAACGACGAATTATCTATAGGAAAAAAATATTTTTTATGATATTTCTTTATAAATATTGTATTTTGTCACTCTAAAAAATTTCTGTAAAAAATTCTCCCCCAATAACAAATTTATGGCTCCGCCACTGTACATGTGTGTGTTTGTTTGTCTAAGAGTAGAGGAAGAGAAGAGAGAGAAGGTAAGAAGCATGAGGAAGTCAGGAAAGGGGTGAGATTCGGTTGGCTTTGAAGCAAACCCCCTCCCTCATTACTTTTTTCCAACGATATTCCTTGTGGATGATTATAGAGTGCAAGCCTGGCACACCACAGAATTTGCGCTTCCACTCCCAACTCACACTTCTTTTCTTTCATTTTTTTTCACTTATTTTTTAAAATAATAAAATTTAGCTAATACTAATGTATCAGTATCTTGGAATAGTTGGTAAGTTAACTATTAATGTCGAAGGAGTTTCACGTGTTTAACTTTTATTTGTGACGCCATGTCAAAAGAGTTCACTATGGTAAAATTGGGCTTTGGTGACATTTAACTTGTGGCACTTATGATATATGTCATTTATTTATGACATTTATATAAAAATGCCATATTTTTGTGACACTTTATAAGAAGTGCCACAAAATTTATGACATTTTTTCAATGCCTCATGAAGTGCCACATAATTATGGCAATTTTGAGAAAATGTCACATTTTCGTAGCACTTTTTAACAAGTGACACAAAATTGTGGCATTTGTTCAATTGCCACATAAAGTGCCACAAAATTTATGACAATATATCAAAATATCTTATTTTAATGGCATTTTTAAACAAGTACCGTAAAATTTGTTGCATGTACAGTAAAAGTGTCACATAATATTCCATTAGATATTTAACCATTTAATTTCAAATGTAAATGAAACATTACAAATAAAATTTAAAGAAAAAATTAATTTAAAGAAAAATATTGATATTACTATTTTAGTGTTTCAATTTTAAAAGTTAATAAGATATATGTTTATTAATGATAATAAATAATTATAATTAATTGACTATGAAATTAATTTTTTTAAAATTTTAAAATTTTTTAAACAAAATCTTTTAGATTAAATTAAAAAAAACTCACATTACACGAAATTTCATATATTCTATATTCTACATTTTTTATATCAATTTTATAACATTATCAAGTTTTACAAAAGAAATGACAAATAATTAGTTATTAAATTTCATGTTATCGTATTTAAAGATATTATACTAACAATATATATATATATATATATATATATATATATATATATATATATATATATATTTATATATATCAAACTTAAAAGTAATTAAATAAAATTTAATCTTATGTTATATAAACAAATTTGGTTAAAATTAAAACAAAAGTCATTGTGGTGCATTGGTTAGAGTGTTAGTGTTTTTCTACGAGAGTTCAAGTGTTCGAATCTCAGAAAACGCAAATACTAAATTGCACTTGACCTATCACCAAACGCAAATACTAAATTGTATATAACGAGTGACTGAGGTAATGCTTAAGAATATTTCTCTGGTTATTTTTATTTTTAAATAAAAGAATTTTTATTTCATTTAATTTTCATTTAAAAATATTAAATTATTTTCACGGCATTTACTATCAAGTGCCGCAAAATATGTCATATTTTTAGTGTGTTTGTGGCATTTAAAAAGTGCCACAAGTTATGTCGCCAATTTATTTATGACACTTCATTAGTGCAATGAAAAAAACGACACTACTAAAAGTGCCGCACAATTTCGTGGCATTTATCCATAGTGGTTATGACTAATCATTCCCTAAGTTAAATCAAAATCTGCATACGCAATCAGAGCGAACCTAGTATAGTCTAGACTACTTTCATTAACAGCGAGATACGGAGTGCTATAAGGAGAAGAGTATAATGTAATCGACAAAGATAATTAATTAAGTGGTTCTTAATGTGATTAAGCAAGCTTGAAATGAATGGGGATTAAGATAATATTAATATATAAATGAAGAGTGGGTTTTGTTTAGGTGATTTTTGGGGCAAGTCCATGTGCAGTTGACCCTTGGCTCTACAAAATGTAGATCAGTTTATAATTTGTTATGACCCAAAAATCACGCCGGCTTTGTGATTTATTAATGTAGATTGTATAATTGGATTAGCAATGATTAGGGTTGGTAAAGTACGGAATATTCACACGTTTCTGTAGAAATTTTTTCACATCAATATTTTGCCTTTCCTATTAATCTCGGGATCAACCAACCATGCAATCCAATCTCATGTTTTCAGTACCATGTATACATCACAAAATGCCATATGTCAGTCCAAGTATGGCAAAAACATATCGAATTATGAGTAGTAAAAACATGTATGAAAACATATATAGTATGTAGATAGACGATTTTCGCCCGTCAATTATCAAGTACCAAATAAATTATGGAAGGGTTAATAAATCAAGAATTAAAAATGTACCTAAATTTACGCTTAATATATCTTAAATAAATTAATTAAGGTAACTAAATAGTTTTGAGTTAAGATAATAGCTTAATTGATAAAACACTGAGATGTCACATATGTAATGCTCACCAGATACATGTTGGATCCCACCAATATTACCTTAGGTCTTGCAATATGTAGATTGGAAGTTTCATTACTACCCATACCACATAATCTTTAGATGTTACTACATCTATTTTATAATATAAGTCGTCTAAGATACGTGACGAAAATTAAGTGAAGAAAAAAACAAAGTATTTTGTTAGTTAAAATATTAATATTACTCTCTTAAATAGAATTAGTGGTATATATGTCATATTTAAAAGTATCTTATTTTTTTACTTTTTTAATTTTTGCTATATATTTTAAAATTTTATATTATAAAATGATGAGAGTAATAGATATAATAACGATATTTTCTTTTAATACATGCATGTAATATTGTAGTATCAGTGAATTTACAAAATTCGTGCAGAGACTTCGTCGTTTTTGCCAAGAATATTAAAAATTAGATTGTATTTTATATAGTGTGTTACGCAATGAATCTTTGAGAAGCCAGTTCATTGGGGCTAGGTACAATGGAGAAGCCCCCAATACTTACTTCCAACTTATAGAGATTGGAATTGTTTGCAAGTCAAATGAAAGGTAAGGAATTCTTTTTGCTTGACTTTTTGTGGTTGAGACATTTGGAACAAAAAAAAAAAACAGTTATTCCTCTTCATGAATATGATCTTCCAACTAACAATATTACAGGGCCGAGGAGTAGGTTAGCAGTGGTATATATATATATATATATATATATATATATATATATATATATATATATATATATATATATATATATATATACTTTTCGAGAGATTTCAAAAGAATCATCCATTTATTCCATAATACAGAACTTTCAAGATGGAAGTTATCCTATAAATGTTGTATTCATGCCTGCTCGAAATGCAAATCATAGTATTCGTTCTTATGGGAATGGGAATGAAAAATAAGAGATACTTTTTCTCGAAATATGAACAAACGGAAGTTTAACTCCGAAAGAAGCACTTCATGAAGCATCCCGGAATTTCATTGATTTGTTTATTCCCTTTTTACATATGGAAGAAGAAAACTCACATTTAGAGAACAATCAACACGCGGTTCCTTTATCTCCTTTTACCTTTCACGATAAATTGGCTAAACTCATAAAAAAGAAAAAAGAAATAGCATTGAAATCAATTTTTATTGACCAATCAGAAGTTGTTTAGAATATTTGCGAAAATTTAAAAAACAAGGTACTTTATTAGTTAAAATATTAATATTACTTTCTTAATTAGAAATTGTATACAACTAATTCCATTTGAGAGAATAACATTGATATTTTAATTAACAAAATACTTTATTTTTTATTTCATCAATTTTTGCTATATGTCTAAAACGACTACTATTAATGGAATGGGGGAGTACTAGTTTGATATTTAGTTGTTGAGACCGGAGTTCTCTCAGAGTTCGATATATAGACCGAACACTTGCGGTTCAAATTCAATGTTAATATTTTCACTTAGAGTCTAGAGATGTAAAATGGCTGTTCATTTTTCTAAAATAAATATATTCGCCATTAAATTCTCATAAATGAACCTACTTAATTAATTTAGCAGAGGTAACTAGTTCAACTGATACATAAGTATAACACTTAACTACTTAATTTAATTATGATCATATACTTTCTAAATCTTTATGCTAAGTAAAAATATGACAGTTTTGCATAAATGAGAATTATTTACTTCATACAAACGCGATTCCAACTTTTGTGCATGATCTAACTTCTCAGTTGGACAATCCATGTTCTAACTTAATTTTAAGACCATATATATATATATATATATATATATATATATATATATATATATATATATACAAACAAAAAAGTGTTTCTTTCCAGGGAGAGAAGTTTTTTTATATAGATTAAAATAGAGAGATTAATGAAGTGTGTTGGATTACCCGTTGTACTTTCTGTAATTAGATATTGGGGAAAAAAGAAATATAATACTCATTCTGTTTAACAATAGAGGTTTTTTAGACTCTCATTTTCATTACTAAATTGAGGTTTTTTTTCAACTTTTAAGAATGTTTTTTCTAAAATTAACTTTACTCATATTATGGAATAGTAAGTTCATTAGTGACATTCTCTCACGTAGGCAAGGAAATTGAATCAAAGATGAAACTACGAGGTTTAGCTCTTTTGAACCGGGTAGCAATTTTTGAATCATCTGTAATTGACATTTTACTTTTCTTTGCAATCCCATTTCGCATAGATTAGGTGCCATTGATAGACCATGCATCGCATCTGGAGAACGCTAATTCCAGTCCAGCTCGTGACAAAACAAAGGAAGAATTTAAGATAAATTTGGATCCGAAAGGCATTTTAAACTTAGAATTACAATTCCGACTAGGGTAGAAAACACCTGAGTTAACACTACTAAAGCGAAAGAAATAATTTGGGTACTTACGACTTAAATGTGTAATAGTAAAAATATTTTTTTGTCTTCTCCTTTTTTAAGTTATGTTAAACTCTTACAAAACTTTTATTATGAAATAGAGAGTTCTAAATCTATAATATATAAAGTTAGACCAAGCTGAGATAGAAGCTTCATGATGTGACATGCGACATATTATGAGATGTTGTCAATCATAAGCTTCCATGTGACAACTTTGTCATTAATTTTCTTCTAAAAAAAAGTGCTTCATGAGCTATAATCTTCATCTTCATACTAAAGTTACTATGAAAATGAATAGTTTTGCTATAATATTCATCTACATTCTAAAGTTACATATTTATAGATTATACAAAAAACATTCTAAAGTTAAATATTTATAGATTATACAAAAAAAAAATGTAATATAAATTAATTGAATTTAAGAAACTCTTACAATTCTCTATTAATGGCAATTAAATGTATTCAATAAAGTAGATAAATGCGAATGTTAGAAGATGAATAGTTTAGCTCATAAATTATACTATAAATTTTATGTATAATTATAGATTATAGAAAAAATATGTAACATAAATGAATTGAATTTAAGAAACTCTTACAATTCTCTATACATGGCAATTAAATGTATTTCATAAAGTAGATAGTTATAATACATCTAAATGCTTTGAAATATTCATGTAGAAAACAAAAGGTTCAATATTTTTTTTTAACGAAGAAGTTCAATGGTTTTTTTTAATGAAAAGTTCAATGGTTTTCTTTTTTAATGAAGAAGTTTATTGGTTTTTCTTTAATGAATGAATTTTAAGACTCTTCAATTCTCATCTATAAAACTGAAAAAGTCTAAATAGAGAATGTGAAGAGTTTTCCAACAAAATAAAACAAAGGAATATGAATGAGCAACACAATTCCATTATAAAAATCACCCAATTCTAGAATATTCACAATTAACGAGTTATGATAAAACTGATAGTGAAAACTTAAAAAAATTGCAAGAAGAAAGATAAAAGAGTTATAGCTATTTCCATCTTCCTTCCTCAAAGCTCAAATCCTATGAATTTTCTGTTTACAGAAAAATGGGAGCCTCCAAGAAAAATGTTGTTTGCAAAACGAAAGTCAAGGTATATAGTCTGGTTTTTTATTTTCTTTAAAATTGAGTAATTTTCTACAAAATCTTCATTATGTTTTGTACAGAAGAAGAAAAAATAGAGAAAATGTGTGTGTAGAATGACAATCCAAGAATAAGTAGGGAGGGGAGGAGTCGTCGGTGTCGAATCCTTTCTTTTCGAGCAACAATCCATGAATAAAGTACGAAGAGGTATGTATTTTTTTATTCTTATTTATTGATTGAGTATTTGTGGCAACATCTAAGCAATTTTCCCCACGCACCATCAAACAATCTTTCAAGCATCATGCATATAAATTCTCATCAATTGACATTACAGTTTAAAAAAAAAAAAAACATAACAATTTACCATAGTCTTACATAGAATACAATCAAATGATAGATGGGGTTTAGGGAGATTTGGTTCTCTAACGGTACTCCTGATGTAAATATTTTTTTTCCTTTTTGTTTGAGGTGGCCAAAAAATCAAATTGTCAACTCCTGTAACAAAATTTATCTTTGTTTTGATTATTTTTACTTTTAAAAAACACTGTAAATATAAAAATGTAATGGTTTTAATGTATTTTTTCAAAATAAAATAAAATATTCATGACGATTAATTTGTTTAGCAAAATTAATGGTATATTATTTTTAAAATAATTCGCACATCGCGAGATTCTAACCTAGTGATGAAATAATTGATGGGCGGTGGCGGCGGAACGAGTGAGTTGTAGAGTTGGCAATTGGCATCGTATGAAGTGAAGAATAAACATATTCTTGGTTAAGCAGAGAGTATTCCAGTTTTACTTAGCAAAAAAAAAAAAAGAGTATTCCAGTTCTTTTTTTTTTTTGTGAGGAAAAGAACAGTTTTATTCCTTATCAGATAAAACAGCAGGGACACTCTCTACAAGCAAACAACTAGCTTCTAGCGAGGTACTATAACGAGCTAGCAAATGAGTAACAACATTGTTATTTTGCCGAACATGGCAAAAAATCGATATTCCCCGTTTTGTATTTCTTTTTGTGTCCCCACGAATAAATATTTATCACGTGTATATTTTTACCATGTGACACTATTTCTCTTAGGTTGTAATATTTTAATTAAAAATTGCATACATGTCATTTTCTTATTAGTGAAACAGAGAAAGGAACACCAAATGGGGATAGAGGATTCCGATTGTGAGTGGCACGTAACGCTCCCTCTCTACTTGGCAAAAAATTATCTGTCCCCGTTATGTGTCTCTGCGAATAGATATTTGTCACGCGTATATTTTTTCCCTGTGAATTTCACTATTTCTTTTAGGTAATAGTTTTTTAATTAAAAATTTAATACATGTCATTTTTTTATTGGTGGGACAGGAAAGAGGACACTGAATGGGCACAGAGAATTCCTGCCCTTTTCTTAGTCTGGAAAATTAGCTCTGACTCCTATGCGGGACAGCTTTTTGTGCGGGACATGCGACACCATCCTAGCCGTCAGATGAGATTTTTTAACGGCCCAGATATGGAGAGAGAAAATTTATTTTTTTATTTTTTAAGTCAGCCGCAACTTTTCTCTCTCCAAATTTGGACCGTTCAAACTATCATCCAACGGCTAAAATTATTCTGCACGTGTGGATTTTTTTCTGTTCTGCATGGGAGCCGGATTGGGAAAATTAGTACAATATGACATCGCCTCTTCTATAATTTCATTCACAAAATGTACCTTTTTAATAATTTGAAAATTGAGCCATTTATATTCTATCTCGATTTTTATATACAACTTAGAAAATTCAATAATCTGACACAACTCAGTGTAGCTTGTACGCGAGTATATGTGATTCACATGTATTTGAGTACTGCAAGTCCTTTTTTTTTTCTTTTTTTTCTTTTTTTTTTAGGTGACTCATGCAAGTTCACATGAACTAACGTACAAGTCCTTAAGTAGTAAAACATTTTCGAAAATTTGTTTTTACATAAAAAGTTTAAACCAAGAAAGAGAACAAATGTGTAAAAAAAAAAGTGTATAATTTTTTTATAAATGAAAAATAATTGAACTACCACTCACAAATTTTCGAATTGTATACAAAATCCTGTCTAAATTATAAGTTATACAATCAACTGCTGGCCTCTACTTTTACTCAAGGAGGGTTTGTTCCTTCCATATGGACAGTTTACGTACATTGCATAGTAGCTTACTCAATATTTGAATAAAGAATATGTTTTTTGGATGAAAATAAAGAATATAGCTGTATATAGAATGTTTAAATACAACTAAGCTAAGGCTTGAAAGCTCAGCTTTGTATAGAGTAAGACGAGTGAAGCATGTCTGTAATGTAGTCACGATGGAGAGGTACTTTGTAGTCTACGTTATATATACTTTTAATTATTGACCAAGTTTTTAATTAATTTAATAACATCTACTCCACACTCCATTGAAGGGGTTACTCAATCTTAGAACCATACTTGTGGAATTGATTTCATTGTCCTCTCACATGAATTGAGCAGAACTCACATTTGTAGATAAGCTTTACCTAATTTATATGAGTGAATTGTGGATCAGTCTCATATAAATACGGTAATATGATTGAATTTTCCCAACGAATTGACAGAAAGTGATGAATTATTGAGGAGAACGTGTTTTATGGGTTGAACTCCACTCCTCTGTTCATTATTAATCTTTTTTTAAGCAAATCATTATTAATCATTGATCTAATGATTCTATTCCAATACGCCGCCTTACTAATTAGATAAAACCCGAGTTACCAAATCCTTGTTAAGTACTTTCCCATTCTATAATATAAATTATTTAGAAAATATAACGAAAATTAATAAAATAAAAATAAAGTGTTTTTCATTCAAAATATCAATATCACTATCTTAAATAAAATTATTAGTACACAAAAAATTAATATTAATATTTTGATTAATAAAAATAATTAATTATTAAGTGTTTTTCTGCATTATACATTATACGTTACATTACCATTATTGGATGGCAAATTGGTGGATTTTGTCCCTAAACAATTTATTACTCAGGTTTAAGGTCCTTACCGAATTTTTTTGTACATTAAAATCCTCAAACAATTTACGATTGGTGTGTAAAGTCCTTCTGTCAAAAAAATTGTTAGTCAACTGTTAATTTAATTTTTTTACTAGGTCAACGAAATATATTAGGGGTATAATTGGTATATCAGGTATAAGGTCCACTAACAACAAACTCAATGTGGCTTCCAAGCAAAATAGATCAAAAGCCAAAAATTGTTATCTTCTTCATGAAGAATCTGCCAAGAACTTCCAAGAATCCGAAGAATGCAGAAAATTTGATGGGGGTTATGTTCATCATGGGCTATTGAAATCGGCTATAAAGTTTGTATACCATATTCGGGTTAGATGCATCTACATATCTAAGTACAAGACAGCAGCTTCACCAAATTGGATTGAAACACCAAAATTCCATCAATTTTGTGAAGAACACCAGCAAGAACACCAAGAAATCTTCCATAATCAACGAAGACATTTCTTGAACATTCTTAGACAGCCCCAAAGTTCAAGCTTCCATAAGAAGAACACCAAATCTGCCATTAAACCACTCCGAAAAAAAGATGGTTTTCCACAAAATAACCCAAACACTACATACCAAATCACTCAAATCCATTTATAAGTTAAGATTCGCAGTTAAAAGACGAGTCTAACTGCAAAGTTTGAGCCTCAAACTCATAATGGATCAACCAAAATCGACAAAAACATAAGAACAATAAATCTGCCCAGAAAAATGGCTGCGAAAACTGAGTACTTCAAAGAGAAAGCCCAGTCTCTACACAGCATAAAACTGAAATTCAAACCCATGATCTTGTTCACATTTAAAGTAGGAATATATCTGTAAAGTTTGAGCAAGATTCTCCAAGCGAATCAACGGGAATTCGCAAAATTGTGCACAAGACACATTTCTGCCAGAAACCCAACAGCCCTTATTTCGCCCATCTCAGCACCGGGTGACCCGCACCATAAACAAGACAGCAGCTTCACCAATGGCTTTAATGGAGGAGGAGGGCTTTCAATGGAGGTTGAAGAAGAGGTTCTGCATTTTGTGTGGGGCGGCCGGGAGGGGAGGGGGGGGGGGGTTGGAGGTTGAAGAAGAGGTAAGGGTGCAAAGTACCATATTACCCCTCAAGTTTTTATTTTGACTCCATTTTTATTTTTGAAAATCAAGTTGACCGTCACTTTTTTAGACAGTAAGACCTTTACACACCAATCGTAAATTGTTTGAGGATTTCAATGTACAGAAAAATTCGGTAAGGACCTTATACCTGAGTAATAAATTGTGGGACAAAATCCACCAATTTGCCTTATTGGATAGATAATTATGTATCTCACAATTCTCTCCAGTGACTCTCCACCATATTGTTAAACCAGAATGACACGTGGCATCACCCCCTAGATTGGCTAGGAATCCTCTGTCCCCTTCCCTGTCCCACCAATAAAAAATTGACATGTATTAAACTTTTGATTAAAAAATTATAACTTAAAAGAAATAGTGGAACTCATATGGAAAAATATACACGTAGAAAATATCTATTCGTGGAAAAAAAAGGGGATACAGAATGAGGACAAATGATTTTTTACTAGGGGTGTCAATCGAGCTATATGAGCTGAGCTTGGCATAGCTCACGCTCAGCTCACATAAAAATTCAAAAGCTCACGCTCACGCTCAGCCCGGAAAAGCTCATAGACCTTGAGCTCACGCTCAGCTCACATTTTAACACGAGCTCGAGCTTAGCTCACGAGCTTCCCAATCTCACTTATATTAGCGAAGAAAACCAAAATCATGTCTCAAGAATAACATAATACAATGAGCCTTAAAACTAAATTTGGACAAGAACACACAAAAAGAAACAAAAGTTTCAGAATTGTTTGATATGCTAATAAAATGAGTCTTATAAAACAAGAGAATCCATGCACTTAAAATTTTAACAAATGATAAATTTGCAAATTTCAAAAGATTGATATAATTCCATTGTCGGTGGCAATTCCAATTTTGACAATCCCATTGAATTCTTCTACACCATCTCACTTTTTGTTGTGATTCATCCGATGTATTTTTGTACAGTGTTTTCCCACGCTGTCTTTTCTCGTTTTCTCTCTTCTTTTTAACTTTTGTACTGCCTCTCTCTCGTTGTAAGACTCTTTCTTTAATATAATCTCCCTTTCTACCCAAAAAAAAAGATCATTGAGTTAATCCACACATTATAATTATAATTATAATGTATATAAGTTTTTTGTAAATTAGTATTATTATTATATATATATATATATATAATATTTTAATTATATTAATCTTATTCGGGTTCGAGCTTTTTTCGGGTTGAGCGGGGTCAAGCTCACGCTCTGCTCACATAAGAAGCGAGCTTGAATATTAAGCTCACGCTCACATTTTTTCGAGCTATGTGAACCGAGTTCGGGCCGGCCCGAACCCGTTGACACCCCTATTTTTTACCCCCTAGATTATATATACCAGAAGATAACAACACAGATATTTTCAACAAAACAAACTTCCCTTAAACGAGTTAAATTTTAACAGGATTAAGTATTAAGTCTACATTATATGAGTTCAATATCGTTATAATTGTGTGAAGAATCACATTCCTCGTTTCACACAAACAAATTGGAACTAAAAAAATGAGAGTATAATAGTACTCCCTTCATTCCCTATTAATTGTCGTTTAGGAGATATCTACGTATCCAAATTAATTGTCGTTTAAGGTTCTTTTATTAGTTGTCAATAATTTATTTCAATTATACCCTCAACATTTTCCTTTCTTTGCTTTATGATGTATTAGTGAGAGAGGGGGAAAGTGGGGGTAATATTGGAAGTTTAGGTGAAAATGACAACTTCCTTAATTTTCTCAAATTGTCTAAAGAGTCTTATATTTAGGAATGGAGGGAGCAGTAAGTAAGAGATGACAACCAAAAGTTCTCCCCCGTATGCAACCCTAAGCCGCGATGGCAGCCACCGCTCCTCCACCACTTGGTGGGGGCGGAGCATGGGATCGGAAATCCTTTGCGGACCTTTGCAACCGCATGGGAACAACACACCATTACCAATCAAAGCTCTCGACTCTTTCAAGGGAGAACCGTGTCTGATCATCGAGGAAGGCGAGCATCCGACGCTTGAGGCGCCTTGGCGGCTTGCCTGTATCGGAAAATTTCAGCGGCGATGCCCTCCGCTGAAATTATTCAACAAAAATCTTGGGCGTGTTGGATTTAAGGGTGGATTTTTGTTATGATGGTTGAACATTAATCATATCATTGTCAGATTCACTCAAGAGGATGATTACTGCCGATTTTGGTGACGAGGCCAATGGCGTTTTTGCAATCTATGGATGCATGTATTTAAATGGACTTTTGATTTCAACGTCCATGAGGAGACATCGATAGTCCCAGCATGGATTAGTTTTTGGCAATTGCCGCTTCATCTCTTTCATAAATCTAAGCTTTTTTCATTAGCTAGCGCGGTGGGTACGCCTTTGGCGTTGGATGATTCGACTGCAAATCTCACACGTCCTAGTGTGGCTGGGTGTGTGTGGAGCTAGACTTGTTAAAGAAATTACCTGTTAGGATTTGGATTCGTCAAGCTAAGACGGGTCGTGGATTTTGGCAAATGATCACGTACGATGATTTACCGGAGTATTGTAGGGGATGTATGTCATTGGGACATTCTGCTACTCATTGTACTGGCGGTCAGTGGCAAGTTGTGGCGAGGCCGGTGCGGAAGTAGGTGGCAAAGGCTGTGGAGAAGAAGAAGACCGATAAGGGAAAACGGGTATACGTTTTTTAGAGACTTCGCCCGGCAATAGATGAGGGCTTTGGGTCTGGCACAACACGTTTGGATTCCGGTCCTCCGTCGGCATTAGTAGAGAAGGGCCGTGTGGAGGGGGTGACGTCACTGACATTGGGGCGGCTTCAGATGTCCTCGCGCAGGGAGAAGCTGGGGCTAGGGTTCCAGCAAGCCCAGCCCCGTTGGGTAACATTGGAGCCCGTCAGAGGTAGTCAAGGGGGCCCAGTCGGAGGTTGAGACGGTCTCGGTGGTGGCGGTGGCGGATGCAGATGACACTCCGCTGTTGGACGATGTGATGACGGAGGACATCCCGGACGGGTGGGATTTGATAAATGAGGTTACCACCATTTACGCGTGTCTAAGACTGAGATGGGGATAACGGAGGAGATGAAGGCCATAATCCCATGGGCAGATAAGGAAGATCAACATCAGGATCCTCAAGATATGGATTCCCCGGATTCGGCTCCCAGATGTGTGCCGGATATTCAAAATGCCGATGCGGGTGACACCGCCCTGACCCGATACTCGGTTAGGGCTAATCTACCCGACTCATCATCAGATTCCAGTCTCACTGCCCGATCCGTGAACCATACTCGGTTGGGAGGTCTAATCGGCCCATCAGCTGAGGCCACTCCAAGCCCAACCACCACATCCTACCAGGAATGCTCGGCTGGGCCAAATAATATTGGCCAATTAGCTTTAGAAATAAGGGAACCCAGCCCACAGCAACCCCAAACTACTATATTTCATGAATATGGGATTTTCCTACCACCACAAAATGTTTATGATCGTACCCTCTACAACAGCTTTTTATTACGCGATCAGATTAGAAGTCTATCGCCATGTCAAAAAATTGGCTCGTTTGATTCGGACCCGCAGATATTGCACCGTCAACTGTGTAAGATTGTAGTAAGCCTCTTGAAGTAGAAATTGATAATGCCCCGGTCACGGGGTCTTTCGAAGATTTAGCAGATTCTCAACATGCCGATGGTTATGAAGACTTTAATCCGGTTCGTTCACGTAAGAGTAAAAAGAAAGCGAAAATGACTCATCCCCGAACATCATATGGAGACTCGATATAAGCCATTTAAGAGACGTTAATTTAATCTTCTCTTTTAGGAGTCTTTTATGTTTTTACTGTCCGATGTAGCAGTGGATTTGTTTCTACCTTATATTGAAAATAGGACTTAGTCCCTTCTTTGTATTATTTTCAGCATCTTCAATAAAGAAATAAGTTTAATTAAAAAAAAAAAGTAAGAGATGACAGATATTAAGGGTGCGGGTGCATTTGTACACTTTGATATAAATTTTTCAGTTTGAGTCACACATTTCTTGCAGAGTGTTTACTCTTTTAATTTTTTAGACAAAAAATTTTAAGTAAAAAATCAATCCAAATACATCCTAAGTCTTTGCTTCACTTAAAATTAGCAAGTGTTTGGTTTAAAAAGATGATTAAGAGGAATAAGTTATTTTAGATGTGCTTAATGAATTAAGTAAACGCATTGACATTGATAAATTGTCAACTCTCTTCTCTTGTCATTAATGAATATGTTTTGGCTGCTGTAGTTTTACTGACTACTGCAAGTTATAGACTTTTTTTTAATCAAATATTATATTCTGAAAATTATATGACGAAAATCAATGTTAGTTCTTAGTAGTTACTCTTTCATTCACAATATTATGCTCTCTCTATTCCTAAATATAAATTTTTTAGGACGCTTTAAAAAAAAATAAAGGAGCTCAAACAAACCGTAATCTTTCCAGTACAATTTCAATAATACCTCTTCCTTTTTTCCTCCCTCTTTTTTACTTTTTTGATAAAATATATGTTGAGGGTATAATTATAATAAATTGTTGATACCTAATAAAAAACATGTAAATGATAATTAATTTTACCATTTTGTAATATACGTGTGTTCTAGGAAAAAGTTTTCTCTATATATTCCGTTTGGAATGGGAATTGAAATTGCATATTGTTTAGGTCTTTACCGAAGTCCAAGCCCACCTAGTTTCCAATGTGATACTCTACTTGATAAGAACTACGGGCTTAGATGCCTCAAATGAGTGAACTAGAAAGTCACACTTCTTTTAATCATGGGGCCATATCCAATATTTCATTATCCTAAAATCTGTTGAAGCTGTAAGGGCCAATAAAAATGCCCCTCAACCAGGTGCCAGGATCTATAAACCTGTTCTTTGGGCTTTTGGGTCATCATTTTAACCCAAAAATCTAAGGGTCTATTTGAATTTATTTTTTACTTGAATTAAAATTTTATTTTTTACATTTTTCACTGTATACTTTTTTTACAAAGTCACGTGTAGATCCTATAAGCTTAAAAAAAGAATTGAATCTATTCACCTTAAGTATCTACACTTAAGTGTTATTCAGGTCTATGATGAATAAGTGTTATGTGTGCACATGCGGTGACACAATCTTAATAGTCTATTCTTGTTCCAATAATTGATAAAATAAGTTATAGTTATTCTTCGAATAGTTCTGAATAGTATGAATACCCAGCTATTCAAAACGAAAGAATAATTGTTCATCCTATTCAAAAAAAAAATTGTAGGATCAAATTGATCCAAATGATCGTAATATATCTGCACGCGCGGACTAAAAAACATTCAAGATTCAAAACAAAGTTTTATTAAGCTAGTCACACTTACATCCCTCATAGTTTGCCTAGGATAAGGTGACGAGTTCGAAATATATTATGAGTGACTTATATTGTATATTTGTAAGATTTCCTACTAGCAGACTATGGTGACTATAATATTCCAATCAAATTAAACGAGTCAAATGTTTAAATACCTATTTTTTTTTAATAAAAAAAAAATCTATTGCAAAAGAGAAAAGGCCCAAGGAAGTGCTTTAAACTAGGATTTGCCTCCACCAGAGAGATTTGAGACATGTGCATGTACGAACTGTTGGAAAGACAAGACGAAATACACATGATTTGGAGCAACGTGGATTGCTACTTTTAGAAAGCAGGGTGGGTGGCTTTTGATTGGTTCAATGAAATCAATTTCAATCCAACGTGTGAACCTTAGTCTATGCAAGTGCTCTGGACCAGCTCTAGAGGCTACTACGGGTCTAAATTTATGCACAGTAACTTGGACAGTTGGTTGCAGTCTATCTATAAATTTTAATCCTTAATATTGTTCTGATTGTATATATTTTATAAGAGTATTAAGATTATAAAATTTAGACCTCTATTTTTTTAAAGTTATTAATTATAAAAAGTGTCGAATATAATACAGTACACTTTAAATGATTGTGCTCAAAACATTTGCTTCTTCCTCCTCCAGCGTTTTTGCTCTACAATTTCAGCCTTAATAATTCTTATTATTTTTCAAAAAAAATACTCATTTATATAACGGTAACAAAAAATTGGAGCTCCCAATTTTCGGAGGCCCTATGAATCGAGCAATTTAAAGACCGACATAAAAATGCCTGATTAAAATTAAACCTTACTTTCAAATAAGAGTAAGAGTGAAATTCAGTAGTGCATCATAAACCGGATTTGATTTAGTCACTACTACTAGGGGTGTCAATTGTATCCAAAGACTCAAACTCAGGCCCGGGCCCAACAAATCCAATCTGGATCTAAACTTATTTTTTTATACCCAAATCTAATTAGATTTGGACTTATAAATTATTAAAGTAATCAGTAATGGATTCAAAAGACCCACTAAGACTCATTAGACCCATCAAGACCCACCAAGACCCATTATTACCCAAGTAAAATTATCAAAACCTACAGTAATTTCCATCACATGGTTTTGGGCTGCTGTAGCAATGTTGGGTGCTTTCCTAGACATGCTAATTCTTTCTTTTTTTATTCGAAACAAAATAGCAAATTAAATTTTACTGTGCCATTATTTAATTAAATTTCACTTGCTTAAACATAAAAATGATTCTTTTCATTAATATTAGGAATTTGATCAGAATCACTTGACAATTTTATCATAACAAATTAAACTCTATTGTTCTTATTGTTGATGATGTTTGTTAGGAAGTATATGGAATAGATCCAGACTCATCCAGATCCAACTATGTTGGATCTGGACCTTAAATGAAAAGGTCCAAACTCAACACAGTTGGATTTGGACTCAAATATTTTTCTGGTGAGTCTGGGTCTGGACCCAAAATTATGGACTCAATAGACTCAATTGACACCCCTAACTACTACGCATATATTGGAAACCCCAAAAAGTAATAAAAAATTATACAGTTCCTAATCGAAACCGTTCATTAGATTACCAAACTCAAGTCATGAGAATATAAACATTCTTAAGAAAGTTCAAAGTGCTACCTCAACAATTTTCTCCTGGAAAGCGTATCTCAATTGCATTGCATATATACTTCGACTCTTTCGTGAGAGTGAAACATATTATTGTGCAAGAGTTGAAGATAAATAGTCCCCTTCCCGCACATTCAGAGTGGTATACGTTTTTTAATATTTTTTTTATTATTGTTAGAAGGTCGTGTTTGGCGCGATAGTCAAATATTTACTTATATCTACTAAGTCACATGTTCAAATACCGGAAACTATCTCTTTATGAAAATTAAATGTAAAAATGTGTACATCAAGACCTTTTCAAACCATGCTGATGCGAGAGGCTTGTGCAATATTACGACCTTTATGAGTCTGACTATAACTAAGTCAAAATTTAAACTTAATTAAGTCAATTTTTATTTGAGAGTAGCGGATATGAGCTTTGAGGATTTTGTGAGAATTCCTCTATATTTGTAATTCTCCACAAAGTTAGTTTTTTTGTTCTCCTTCATTTATAGACAGAATATTTGACTGAACTACGTAAATTCATGATGTTCTTTTATTTTCTTTCAAATTATCGATTTGTTGTTATCTCGTTTATTTGTTGTAAATTAACAAATCAATATAGAGTTAAATTAAACTTAACAAATTGATATCAGAGTTATGTTAGACGCAACAAAATTTTTAGTTTTATGTTATTCTAAAGAATAAAGAAAAAGGATATATATATAAACTAAAAACGGACATATATTCGAAATTTACCATTCCTTAAAGAAATATTCAAAATTTCCATCATCTATGAAGAAAAATTTTAAAAAATCAATTCACGGGAAGATTATGGTTCTTTTTGTATTTGATGAAAATGAAGATTGTCGTTTGAAACAACCAATTTCTGTCACGAATTATTTTGTCGGTAAAAAGAAATAGTGGCATATAGCAGGAATCGTGCCAAAAGAGGGTATATTTGTTCAGTGTCTACTTCAATATTCCGTTGATGTGAAATGTTGCCTTGTTTTATTATTCATCATTATTAATTGATTGTAGGAGAATATGTCGACCCACAGTAAAAATTTGTGAGATTTGTGAACTTGTGACAAGAGTGATGCACAAATGCAATGTTTTCTGAGTTTGGATAGTATGTATATAAAGTTTTATAGTCATTTATCCACTAAAGATTGCCCCAAAAAGAAATTAAAATTACTAAAAAATTACTTATAAAAAGTAAAAATGAAGCCTGAATTTTTCTAGTTAAAGTGATTTTGTACAATGTGAAGTAACAAAAATCATTATACTCTTTTCAATCGAAATTACATCTTTCTTGTTCTACTCATGATTATATGTTAAATTGGAGATCAATCTCGAAAGCAATGGGCATTTTAACGAGTTCTGAACAATTAATTGAGTTGTCATATACTTCACAGTTGACGAACGTTCAAATCTTTCGGTAAATATTGATTCTCTTGACATATTTCTGCGTTAGTATATATTGATCTGTTATTATTATTATTTCTGTGTCCTGGGGGAGGTGGGGTAGAGGGTGTATGGGAAGGATGTTTTGCCTCAGACATCCTTACTGTCATTTCCCACAATTTTGAATAAAAGATATTCTTTTGTCACCCTTCATGACAATAAATAAAATATATGTATAAGATATTGAAGGATTATTGACAGTTGGGTGCGAAAAACTGAAGCAGAATGTCAAATTACATATATAAATTACAAAAAAAAATGTTGTGGGAGAAATTGATCAAATATTTTAAATTACATATAAAATTTGAGGAGGCGACTACTCTCACCCATCCCTATGTTTGTCCTGATTATTGAAGTCTCCCGCTTAAAAAATTTGAAAAAAAAAAGTTTAGGATTGAGGAATCTTTACCTAATACACGGGGTGTCCTTTCCATCGTGGTTGGCTGAGACAGACAAGTCAACAAAGATGAGCTTCTTGTTGTCTTACATAATTGCTACTCAATTTTCTAAATCCCTAAGAATATATGGTACTGCACTTAGGGAATATGCTTAGAATATTAATCATCATAATAAAAGACACAAACTAAAAATTTAAAATTAAATGATGTAGTTAAAATTTTATAGATTTTTTTAGTAGAAAAATTAAAAAAATTAATTTCTTTTTTAAAAACTTAATATTTATAAAATAAAAAAACCTAGGTCCCGTCTATGATCATAATTTTAAATTAGGTTTAGATTTAATTTTGTTTTTTAAGTTTCAAGATCAATTACACCGAGAGAGAGAAAGAATGAGGCGTAAAATTAACTCAAAGAAAATAGTAGAAATTTTTTTTATGCGAATTTGCAAACCACATAAAAAGATTGTCCTTTTGGGGCGTTCTTTTTGTATTGGTTCTTACGGTACACCGGAATGTAATGGGTTGAAATATCTTTCCACTCAGAATGACTTTTCACCATGAATAGTTTTGAAATCTTATTTTCATTTCATTGATTGAAAGACAAAAGTCATAATGGAATGATTATTCATTTCACGTGTTTCTATTATTTAATATTAGAATTAAATTTCATTCAATATAATATGACTTAAATACCTTTTAACATATGTTGACAAGAAAGCTAATTAATTGCACAGTGTATAAATTTTCATTTGAAAAAAATTATATTTGTACACGGTAGCAAATTTAATGGGGGATTACTATCCCAACATTTTCAGAAATGACGATTTTATTATAAGAAAGTTTTAATTTTGTAAGATTTTCTAATAAATATTGTTTCAAAAAATCAGTAAAAAATTTGCCCCTGTAAAATTTTTTTTGGCTCCACCACTGTTTCTACATTGAAACGCATCAAATATACATTTCAATATTCAAATATAATTAATATATAAAGTTGATTATAATATAAAAATAACTATATTTCATATTAAATTAAATGAAAAAAGTAACAAAATAAATAAAAAATATTTATGTAATTATTGTATATAAAGTTTTGCTAAAATATTAAAATATTTTTGGAGAAATTGAGCATGTTTTTGTCTAATTTGAACACTATAACAATTAAATTAAGTGTATAATGGTTACTTTCCATTAATTGAACATTCCAACTTCTCCTGGAAAAATCATTCCATAGGTTTTGGAGTGGAATAACCATTTCTACTTCTTCCTGGAACGAGCATTCCCGTTGAAAGACCATTCACATTTTAAATTGGTCAACCAAACGCTGGAATAGAAAGAGAAACTGGAAAGGTCATTCTATTCCACAGTAGCAAACATGCTGTTTAAATCTCAATCCTTGTTCTCCATATTTTTCTTGGAAAATAATGAAAAATAAAACCAAATTTCGTCCATATCTTGTGTTCTTTCTGCAAATTATTAGTGATGGGTGCTTTTTTTTTATTTTTTTTTAATTATTGCTTTTATCTCCTGATTTTTTCTTTGGCTTTTTGCCAGAAATTACAAGTCCTTCACTGACATCTGAGAATCCTATGTCGATATTTCCCACTCACTCACAATCACAAAGCCAACATTTCTCCTATAATTTGAAAGTACTAATAAAACATGTTTTCCCTCTAAGTTCTGAAAATGTAACTATCACATTATAAAAATATATATTTCCTATTAGGATACTTAATACTTTTGTATCATTCCATGTAATGCTAATTATATTTTTATTTATATATCTTAAATTAAAAAAAAAGATAAATTCTATATTCTATAGATTAATACTACCATCATTGAGAGTGTCGCAAAATTCGTAGGATAAATCCGTAAACCCATACTAGCATATATGTGGCCATGCATCATTATGAAAATTGAGAAAAAATCGTCTGTTAAAATAGGAGAGAGTGGAGAGAAGATAAGCTAGTTAATAATGTGAATAACGACGATTGAAAAAATGAAATTGCAGAGGTGTCTACATGTTTAATTGTAAGCAGGGACGATGACAACTCCCAAAAATTTTAAAAATACTATTAGATATGATAAATTTTATATATAGTTTGAAATATTTTATCAAATTCGCCCTCAATATTTTTTTATTTTTTTTTGTAATTTGGTGCAACTTATATTAGTGTGATAAAAACGAAAGTATTAATTCCAATAAATGTTGTATGAGAAGGACAAAATACCATATAAGAGGGGATGCACGTTAAATGTCCGACTCCTTATCCATCTCCGACACGTTTCAGTCAACCAACTCCTTTATCCATCACTTTTTTTCTTTTTTTTTGCTAAGTACCCCTTTATCCATCACTGCTTCGCTTGATTCACGGAGTATTTGTATTTGTTTGCTTTCACTCTAGACTCAAACTCTCTTGAATTGAGTATGAAAATAAAATATATAATATTAATAAATAAAAATTTAGTTTGAATTTAAAATTAGTTTGAGAATATGAACGAAAATCTCAGACTGAAATATAATTTAATTATACTCGAAAACAATTTTCAAAAATTGAAAATTCAAATATAACATAGTATGGGAAAAAACCGGTGTTGAACCCGATTCAATAAATCGAGTTGATAGAAACAATTTTTAGAAATTGAAAATTCAAATATAACATAGTATGGGAGGAGGTGAACCCGGTTCAATGAATCCAGTTGATAGATGTAGATTTTATTTTTATAAATGAGATCAAAATTTATTTATGTTTGTGTGAGAGTGAGACTTTATAAGTTGAACCGGTTAGATGTTTAACCGCCCCAAATAATAAAATCGTATATTTTATTTGATTCATTGATTTTAAATTCACACTATTCTTGTAATTATAGAAATTTGTTATTCGCTATCTTGCTTAGACAAATATAAGTGTCAAGAACATATAGTAAAGATACGAAGTCAGGATTAACAAATTAAGTTTAAAATTTTCAACATTACTTTTCAAGATATCAAATTTGATAGGATATTAATTAATACATCAATTAAATTGCTTAAAATAGAACAACACCAATCAATTAAATAAATTTATAAATTTAAACTAATCACATTGTTTTACATGTACTAATTTCTGGACAAAGTAGAAAAAAATCAAAATCCGTTTCTCAACATCTTCCAGGCTGTCAACCATTTCTATTTTCACCATATAAGGAAAATTCTGATATGGACAAGATCCATTTGGACTTTGTAATCCATAATTGATTACATCATTAACAAATTCTTTATTTTCCTTTTATATAGGTGTGTTCAGTTCTGAACGTTTAATTGACCTGATCCATATCATAATTATTCTTACTAAAAAATACATTTTTTTTACCGGTTACCGGATACAGTCGGTCACACATCTCCTTGTCATTGAATATAAGTAGTCTCATTTGCGCGAAAGATGAGATGTGGAAAGTGGAAACTAGCAATATCATCACTACACTTTCTCTACTAAAATCTCTCTAGTTTTTTCAATCTCTTTCTTTTCCGATCATCCAAACATGCCTTTCAATCGTATCGCCGTCGGAAGGTCCCAAGAGGCCTACCATCCAGATGCACTCAAAGCGGCATTGGCTGAGTTCATATCAACCCTAATTTTTGTTTTTGCAGGTCAAGGTTCCGGCATGGCTTTTGCTAAGTTGACTGACGGTGGCGGCGCCACCCCGGCTGGACTTATCTCCGCCTCCATCGCCCACGCTTTCGCTCTTTTTGTCGCTGTATCTGTCGGAGCTAACATCTCCGGTGGCCATGTTAACCCTGCTGTCACCTTCGGTGCCTTCGTCGGCGGTAACATTACCCTCTTACGTGGCATTCTTTACTGGATCGCTCAGTTGCTTGGTTCAGTTGTTGCTTGCTTGCTTCTTAAGTTCGCCACTGGTGGCTTGGTGAGTTTACATTTTCATGTTATTACGTTACGCTTAATTTCTTATTTATTCAAAATTAAATATAGAACTTTTGTTATAGACTTTATGATGTAGATTTTATTTACCAACACTTTTTTAAACACTATTTCCCATCACATGATAGGAGGAGAAAAACCTTTTTAATTGTTTATCCTTTAACTATACTATTTTCATTCAATAATATAAGTTTTTTAGAATATGTAGGGAAAATTATAAAAGTAAAAAATAAGGTATTTTGTTAGTAAAAATATCAATATTACTCTTTTAAATAGAATTAGTGGTATATAAGTCATATTTAAGAGAGTAATATTGATATTTTAACTAACAAAGTTTATTAGTTTATGTTTTCTTAATTTTCACTACATTAATTAAACGATTTTTATTTTATGTATCTTGTGGTTCAGAACTGACCACATCACTACAAAAAGAGGAGAGAGACAATTATGTTATGATATGGCTAATTTTAGATCACGAGGTTTATGTGGAGCTGATCCATATCAGAATTTTCCATATATAATAGGTTAAATAGTGTATTATACAATGTATTAGATGATATGATGTTTTTTTTAACGAGGATTCTTGTTAAGTGCTGACTTGGTAATTTTGGATTTTTTCAGGAAACATCTGCCTTTGCATTGTCAGCAGGAGTTGGAGTTGGTAACGCACTGGTATTTGAGATTGTGATGACTTTTGGACTAGTCTACACCGTGTACGCCACAGCAGTGGATCCAAAGAAGGGTAGTTTGGGAACAATTGCACCAATTGCTATTGGTTTCATAGTTGGAGCCAACATCTTGGCTGGTGGTGCCTTTGATGGAGCCTCCATGAACCCAGCAGTGTCCTTCGGTCCAGCTGTCGTTAGCTGGACCTGGACTAACCACTGGGTTTATTGGGTTGGACCTCTAGTCGGTGGTGGTATTGCTGGAATCATCTATGAATTTTTCTTCATCAACCACAGCCACGAGCAGTTGCCCTCAACTGATTATTAAGCTGTGACATTATGAATCTTCTTTTTTCACAAATTTCTGTGGATCCATCGCCTATTGTCTTGAATTATGAAGGGTTAATTTGGTCATTGTGTTTTAATTTAATTTAACTTTCTATGGGTTTTTGGTATCGACGTGATTTGGATTATTGCCTCAGATGTTATGAATGGTGGGTGGGGTAGGATCCTGGGTTGATTGTGGTTATGTATTATTCAACTTTTACAGCTTCTGGAGTCTAGTGCACTATTTCATTCAACTTCTTTCTACATTATTATTTCTATTCAAGTACATTTCAATCAATCTAGCAAAAAGTACATATCAATAATGCCCATGTGGTAGTAAAGATTTAACATCCAGTGCATAACGTAAAAAATTTCGTATGTGTAAAATAGAAGTTGGACGTCCGTTAAAAAATTTGATAGTCAAGATTTTTTTGAACGAATACTCATTGCGATTTTTAAAACACCGGTTGCACTAAAGTGTTACAGGCTTCAAGAAATGTGTTCACAAGAGAACACTTGTTTAAAGACTTGTAACACCTGTTAAAATAGATGTAACATTTGTTTAAATGTGTTTCATACGTGCGGAATTTTGAGTGTTTCTTACTGATTCCAAAGTAAGTAGTAAAACCATGAAATATAAGATTGAAAAAAGGAAATGAAGGATAAGGGTAACCATCAATATCATCAGGACAATCTTGGTGTGATGGGATAAGTTTTCTTTAGAAATTAATGAAGTAGAAACCAATTTCGAACGATCGTATTCATCAAAACAATCGAAGGTGAAGATATCCAAACTCTCAATCCTGTCACTGTTTCTTAAATAATAAATGATCAGAAGAAAATTTCACAGGAAACACTATACCAAATTTATTATACTTAATTGCATGGCTAAGGTTTCTGTCTGAAGTTTAATGAAACATTCAAAATAAAATTTTCAAATGAAGTATCCAATAAAAATATATTGAGTTTGCATTTGTTTTCATTGCTATTGAACTCTCACTTGTGGGGCATTATGCTATTTTTGTTTTTAATAATCTCTTTGAACTTTTACATTTTTTTCAGGATAAAAACTTGAACAAAACAAATATCTATATACACTAATGCGTTTCTAGATGCATCTTCTTACTTTTGACTTTGATCAACCAATAATTGAGTTTAAAAATCAGTAATTGATTTTTTAATGAACATTATTTGATTATTTAAAGAGATTCTTTTTGGCAATTATAAAGGGGTGAAAATCCTCTGTCCTCAATCCTGTCCCCGATCAATCACAATTTACTATATAAACATTTTTTCCAATTATATATACACGTAGTGAATTGTGATTGGTTGGGAATACACACGGGGATAAAGAATTTTTTGCCATTCAAAGAGACTGCAAACTATAATATGCTAATTATACAACTTGTATATTGCATTAATTAATTTTCTATCTTATCATACTTCTATTGCAAATAAGCCAATCATTTTTTGGTGCTTAGACGCTTACAGTGTAGAATTAATATTCACTAAAATATATGAGAAACAGATAACTTTACAAACTATATCAAATCTTGTGAAATACACAATATCCTTAAACCGAATTCGCCTTTTTCCCTCTGGTGCTTAGGATTTTTGAAGGTGTTCGATTCCCAGGATAAGATGATCTGCAAGTAGAACCTTCACAAGCGAACTGCCGACGAGCTTGCAACTATCACCAAAAAACTGTTTGTAAAAGTATTGTAGAGTTTCAGATTTTTTGTGCGTTGTGTGTGCAATGGAGAATGAAGGAATATATAGTGAAGCTGGTTCACTCTAAGAGTTTGCTGAATTTACTAGCATTCATGAATCCAAATTGATTGCGGAATTTACTAGCATTCATGAATCCAATTAAAATTGGTAACTCTTGGCTATTGAACTCCCTAAACGTTTCAGATCAGTAATTGTGTGTTTGGGATGCAAAAAATCATCTCGAATTCAAGCTAAGACCTCCCAAGACCCCAAGGCCCCGCTCCCGGACTAATGTATTATATAATCTACTCAAACTAATGTTTTATATTAGTCTCGGTTGAACTCCGGTTGAACCTTGCGTGCACCCGCGGGGGCTCTGCCATACTCACACATTTACTCTAGCTTCTTGGTTCCTTTCTTATTAAGTGAACAAGAAACACCAAATAAAATAATGTGGGATACCCACAAATTTTGCATTCACTAACCATATTTCCAACATACAGTCGGTGTTAAAATTTTCAGTAAACTTTCATCGTAACATTGTAATCTGATCAGAAAAAAAGATCAGGATATAAAAAACGATTAATATTTCTCTAGAAAAAGACGAATGATTAGTAGTACTATTGGTCATTTTCATTTTTGGCACGGTAGTGTAGCTCTTTTTTTAAATCCAGACTCTAATTGTATTCTCAGTAAAAAGCATGACTAAAGAATCAGTTTGTGGTGCCTCCTGCCCCGTAGAGATAGACTTGCCGACTATTTTTTTGCTGTATCGGTCTTGCATTCTGCACAGCATACTGAGAAATAAAAAATTGGAATTCAGTAAATGTTAAATAAAAAAAATCTACTATACCCTTTTAACCTAATTTCAATTTCAAAGAAGAATAAAAAATTATTCAAATTTTCTTACGTCATGTACAGCTTCCCGAAGCAACTTTACTTGGTCTCTTGAAACAGTCCTCACCTAAAATTAGTTCAAAATTTGTGGGTAAGAAAAAAAAAAAAATCCAATCTATTTTTTTTACAAGGAGATTCATTGAAAATTTTACCAAATTAAAGCTTATGGATGAATTTTATTTTATTTTTATTTTACCTTCCTATTGATTGTCCAAATAACACCTTCAGTGCAAGGAGGGACTGTAAGAGAACCCATGTATCTGTAATACATGTTACTCTGGATTTTAATCTCTCTTGGATCTACAACACTTATGTTCCTCTGCTCATCTTTCTGATCAATCATAGTTGAGATGTTTCTCATTAACTGCATTTTTCAGTATTTATAGCTTAATGTTAAAAAAAATATACAATTCTTTAAGATGAGACAAAAAATAATTGTTCTTATTACACAATATCATGAAGTTTTAAGGTTTTTTACCTTAGACAGAAATTCATCTTCTTTGCCGATCTTATAGAGGACTCCAATTACAGCAATCTTGTTTTTAACATTTGGGTCGTTGTTGAAGTGAACCATGTGTAATTCCAAGTCGTACCTATAATAACAATACATCGGGGAAATTTCTTAAGCCTCAAGTTACAAACATTAATGATGTTAAGAGGTAAAAAAATCGCTTGTCCTAGTACATGTACTCATGGTGTCCCCAATCACTCACAATTAAAAAAAAAATTTGCCATGTGTATATAGAATTAGGAAAAAAAATGTCACATGCCAAATTTTAAGTGGTGGGAACATGTATGGGGTCATATATATATAGGACACATGATTTCACTCCATGTCAAGGAAAGGTAGCACACTTTTGGCAAATCCCCGATTAATGTCTTTATATCTATTTCAACCATTTACAATTCGTCACGTTAAATTGAATAATGATTGCTGAAGCAGTGAGATTTGAATGGATATACACGTGACGGTTCTGAATGGTTAGAATATTAATGGGGACATCACAAACGTGTGATTCCACCCCCCCCACCCCCCACACACACACACACTTTTGACTTATAATAAGATAGGTAGTGTTTGACAGTCGTATCTACTCTCCATATAATAAAAGTTGAAAAAGAAAAGTTATAAACACGAAGAACATGACGGAGTTACCTTCTGCCGTTAATGGTGTGCTCAGAAGGAGAGTGCCAATGGGCTTGTTGGAGTAGGTATTCCGTGCCATTGAGGAGTAGTGATCCTGCGTCTCCACCCCATTGAACCTGAACCACCACACATATAGTCGTTTAGTGGGATTGAAAGCATATTTAATCTTTATTCTTTTGTTTAAGGTGCAATTTTTTATTTTAAAACGAAGAGTCTAGGTTTATCGAACACAATCGAATTTTATTACTGTTTCAAATATATATATTTGTTATGGAGCAAACAATTATTGAGAGGGAAAAATTAAAAATTATGTCCTCAGCTACAATGTAAAACAATAGCAGTTGAATCAATAATTCTAACATCTATAAGATCACATGTATTTTGAATTTTATAAAATTTAAATTATTTATTATAGATGTGTTAAAATAAACTAAATCTGAAATACTATTCAAATACACCGTAAAATTAGTGTCCAAAATCTCCCTATACAGTTTCTAGTTACTCTCCCCGTTTCAGTCTTTTTAAATAGTTTAATATAGATTAAAAGACGAGGAGAAGGGTAGTTGCTTACAGAGATATCATGGCCTCTGTTCTTGACAGTTGCATTGCAAGGTCTGTATTGTCTCTTCTCCGCTCTTCTGGTGATCTGAACTCTCTCATTGGACATATCAATGGGGGATTGCATTTCTCCATTTCTACATGCTTCCCATTCTTTCTTCAGCTCTCCCCATTTTCTTGGACCCTTTTCACTACTTTGTGAATACTCAAATTCTCTCTCATCCTCTGCAATTAAAAAAAAACATTAATCCCTTTAATCAACACAAAATCCCAGAAAAACTACTACTAATATAATGCAAAATTTGGAGTGTGTTTGATATGGAAATTACCAACTTCTTGTGCTCTGATTGGCGTTGTAGAAAACAGAAAGATTAGGACAAGAAATGAAGCAAGAAAAAACGTTGGAGAGTTTTGTTTTCCCATGTTTTGTTAGCGATATATTAGTGAAAAAAACAGAGGACTGGGGCTGGGGATAATTATACAAGTATTAGGAGATGGGATGATAGGTTATGAGGGTGAATGCAGAAAAGAGGAATGGGTTGTGATACTTATATAATAATCATTAGGATTTAGGAGGAGAGGGGTTGATAGGCTATGGGGATGCTAGGTTGGGGGTAGGGAATATGGAGACAAAATGGGAGATTTCTTACAAGTTTCTTGGAATTCTGCATTCACTGAAGAAGAACTCGTTTATAACACGTAGCGAAGATTAAGGAAGAAAAAAAGTAAGGTGTTTTGTTATTTAAAATATTAATATTATTTTTTTAAATATTACTTGTATTATCAAAGTATTAATTTTTAGTAAAAGTTTTAAATTATTTATATTATGAAATGAAGGTAGTGTGAACGTCAGGAATATAAAATGAGGACTGTACTGCTGTCAGTGCTGTGTATAATTAACTTGGTGACCAAACAAGAAAGAAAAGGAGCCTAAAAGGGAAACCGAGTAAACTTTTTTTAGTCTTACCGGCCTTTTGGACTTCCATTTTTCTTCCAGATTATTTATTTCCCCATCACAATACAATACTTTGTTGGGTGAGCACAGAAATGGCTCCACCTCAATCTTGTCTGCTTTGAGGAGTAGGGTAGGGATGATCAGTGTCGGATTTAAGAAAAATAGAACACTGAAAATATTCGACAATTTAAAATTTTGTATGAGATTACATATACATTTATTATTTAAATTGAGAAAAATAAACACTATATACTAATTTATTTATTTTCCATCATGTGATCCCGTTGTCACCATACTACATCCGCTATTGGGGATGATTTGGATTTGGGTGGCAAGATCCATTTTTGTTTTTAGGATTAGTAAAAAATTTAAATTGCGAGAAGTACTTCAATAGAAATCTACCACAGGTTTTATCCGTATAACTAGAGTTTGAATTTCATTCCGCAAGAGCAGTTAGTTCCAGAGTGGTAGATTGTGCACAAGGACGCATGATCGAATTTTTACAGTCGCAGTGTGGAAGTTTCAACCCTCCAATATTGGGGTGACTTCTTGTGGGGGGCTAAGACAAATCCTCCTACTTGGTCGAGCCGCTGAGTCACCTTAATTTACATCCTCCAAATTCTCTATCGGATTAGAGAATATGGGTCCTGTGGACGTGAGTAACGCCTTTTGTGCACAAGAGTTTGAATTTCAATAAATTTAATTTGTCTTTTTGCGATGTGACCACATATTATTAGGACAGTATTTAATTGGTTGTATTTTTTTTTGTCAATATGACCATAAATTTGCATTCAATTCTTCCTCCTCTTATGCCTGATAATATTGATTTTCTTCCAAGTTCCAAGAATTTCAGAATCTTCTTTTTTGGTCCTCGTATTTTTTTCACACCATCCGGTTTCGACGTTCTCGTTCTCCCTGCCAAAGCATTCTTCCTAAAATCATCTTCTGGAAAAGTATTACTGTAGAGATATAAAAGATAAAGAATTCTAGTATATTAGGAAAAATATCCTTTTGTATAAAGAATTCTAGTATATTAGGAAAAATATCCTTTTATATTGATCATGAAAAATGTACAAGGATTAGCCTATTTATACAAATTGATATGTACTTCAAATATAGTACATTGTACTACACATCTATGTACTTGCATGATTACATTTATGTTTAGGATTTGGTATAGAGGGAGTAGTCGTATCAGGCCCTCTCAAACTGGACTTGGGAGAAAAAATATCAAGGAGGCCGAGAGAGTAAATAAGGAATGTAAAGCGAGGAGAAGCTAGACTTTTGGTGAAAAGGTCGGCTAGGTTGGAGTGGGAAGAAATAGGTAAAGGTTTGACAAGTCCAGTTTGCGTTTTCTCACGAATAATGTGGCAATCAATCTCAATATGCTTGGTTCGCTCATGAAAGGCAGGATTTGTGGTGAGGTATAAGGCACTTTTGTTATCACAAAACAGAGGAATGGCTTGCGGATGTGGTATAAGAAGGTCATTAAGGAGGTATTTTAGCCATTGAAGTTCACAAGTGGTGGTGGCAAGAGCGCGATATTCTGCTTCTGAAGAACTGCGGGAGACGGTGGACTGTTTTTTAGATTTCCAGGATATCAAGGAGGACCCTAGGAAAATGCAGAAACCAGTAGTAGATCGCCGAGTATCGGTGCAACCAGCCCAATTAGAGTCAGAATAGGCACTAAGTCGTAAATCGGATGAGGAGGGGAAAAACAATCCTTTAGCAGGAGATCCTTTGAGATAACGTAATATTCTGTGACCGGCTTTGAGATGAAGCTCGGTTGGACGATCAAGGAACTGAGATAACTGTTGGACAGCATGAGAAATGTCTGGTCGTGTATGAGTGAGATAGAGAAGTTTACCAATGAGACTGCGGTAGAAGGTATTGTCAGGAAGAAGCGGAGAATCCTCCTTTGAGCATTGATACGAGGGATCCATGGGAGTGATAGCCGGTTTGCAACCAAGAAATCCGTATTGATCAAAGAGTTCAAGGGAATATTTCCGTTGACAAACATTAATTCCTTTAGAGGAGCGAGAAATTTCCAAGCCAAGAAAATATTTTACGGGGCCAAGATCTTTGATTTTGAATGTCGCGTGAAGAAATTGCTTGATAGAAGATATGGCTGCAGAATCGTTGCCAGAAAGAATGACATCATCAACATAGACTAGGAGGACAGTGAATGAGGTGCCTTGTTGGCGAATAAATAGGCTGGGATCACTGGAGGATTGAGAGAAACCTTGTGAAAGGAGTTCACTAATGAGTTTTTTATTCCATTGACGACCAGCTTGCTTGAGTCCATATAAAGATTTCTCGAGTTTGCAGACATAACCTAGTGGGGCAGAAAAACCAGGAGGGAGTTGCATGTAGACATCCTCAATAAGATATCCATGTAGATAAGCATTATTAATGTCAAGTTGCTCTAAAAACCAACCACATGCAGCAGCAATTGCAAGAAGGACACGAACGGTTGTTATTTTTGCGACAGGGGAAAAAGTCTCCAGATAATTTATACCGCTTGCTGACTGAAACCTTTAGCAACCAAGCGGGCTTTAAGTCGCTCAATGATACCGTTAGCAAGATATTTGATCCGATATACCCATTTGCAACCAATAGGTTTGACATTAGGAGGAAGAGGAACAAGTTTCCAAGTATGATTTGCTTCCAAGGCATCAATTTCCAATTGCATTGCTTGACGCCATTCAGGATGCTTAACAGCTTCACTGTAAAACTTAGGTTCAAAGTGAGAAATTACAGACAATGCAAAAGATTTGTGACCCTGGGACAACGAATCATAAGTATGTACATTTGTTAGAGAATGAGGAGTGGTGTGACGTGGAGGAGGGTTGGGAGATGTTTGAACCATGGAACAATGGTAATTATCTAAGTAGGAAGGACGCGTAGAAGCTCTAGCGGAGCGTCGAATTGGAGGAGGGGGGGAAGGCGAATAAAGTGGAGCCATTGGAAGACAAGAAGGAGAGGGAGGATGATGTGGAGGGGAGTGGGGAGGGGGAGTGGGAGGAAAAATTGGAATGTCATTGAGGGGAGGAATGGGTAAAGGGATTGTATTATGTGATGGAGGAGGCGGTGGTGGATGAGGAAAAATATGTTCATTAAATGTGACATGGCGAGATATAAAAATAGAGCGTGTATGGATGTCTAATAAGGTATACCCTTTTGTATGACTAGGATAGCCTAAAAATATAGATGGGCGGCTTCTAGAATCAAATTTAGTGCGATGTGTAGATAAGGTTGAGGCATAAGCAAGACAACCAAACACACGAAGATGAGTATATGAAGGTGTGTTTTGAAAGAGAATTGTGTGGGGTGTTTTATTTTGTAATAAAGGGGTAGGGGTAATATTAATTAGGTGAACAGCATGGCTAACAAAATATCCCTAATAGGCGGAAGGCAGGTTGGATTGGAATTTAAGGGCTCGGGCAATATTTAATATATGTCGGTGTTTTCTTTCTACGATCCCATTTTGTTGAGGGGTTTCGACACAAGTGGTTTGATGTATAATACCTTTGTCATTGTAAAAGTCAGGCATAAGAAATTCTGGACCATTGTCTGAACGTATGACTTTAATATGGGTTTGAAATTGAGTTAATACAAATTGGGAAAAAGATTTGACAAACGGTCGAGCCTCAGATTTTGTTTTCATTAGAAAAAGCCAAGTGAAACGACTAAAATCGTCTACTATAGTAAGGAAATAAAGATGACCATGTATTGTATGAGTTTTATAAGGCCCCCAAATATCAATATGAATTAGATCAAAACATGCTTTGGAAGTAGAACAACTCAAGGGAAAAGACAGTTTTGTTTGTTTGGCCAATGGACAAATAGTACAATATTCATCATGACTAGCAGTAATATTATGATCAATTTTTTGTGCTAACTTTAATCGAGAAAAAGAAAGATGTCCCAAACGAAAATGCCATAATGAATCATTAGAAAAAATTGCACCCTTATTTGTAGGGGAAATAACAGAAATGTTCATAGTGTTCGAAACGAAGGGGGTTGACGAACAATAAGAGGGGTGCAAAATATAAAGATCATCTACAAGCTTAGCTGATCCAATCGTCCTCCACGTCATACGTTCCTGAATAATGCATGAGTTAGCATAGAAAAAGGCAAATAAATTTGGATCTTTAAGAAGTTTGCCCAAAGATAATAAATTAAAAGAAAAAGATGGTACATGAAGGACATTGGTCAAAGTAAGATGTGGAGTTAAACAAACGCTCCCCTGATGTGTAGCTAATGTAAAGGATCCGTTAGGTAACCAAATGGGAGTATAAGGGAGTTCATGATATTCAGAAAAAATATGTAAAGATGGAGAAATATGATGTATATAAATCCATTGCATTGTATAAAAATGACACTTATTACCTGATGCAGTGTTGGCCGGTGAAAACGCAGCATGTAAGGCTACTGGTTTTGGAGAAGAGCTCGCCTGAGAGGTTGGAATTGAGCTGCTTGTACCAAGTTGAGAGGCAGCAACAGATCCACCAATTTGAGAATCACAAAAGGATTGCGAACTCGGCACCCCAGAAGCAACCATTTGTGATGGAAACTTTGAATGATCAAGCTGCTTTGGTGCACTATTAGGAGCAAAACAACCAAGTGATTGTGAACCATAAAAAGCATGATTATTAATATGATGACCATGAGATAATAAATTAGAACTTGGTTGCGGCAACGGTAGAATCCCTTGGCTAGCAGCATTACCAAGCACCGAAATCTGATTGGCAGAGGGATGTGGAGAACGTCCCTTGCCTCGGCAACCAGGCGGAAAACCATGTTTTTGATAACACGTGTCATGAGAGTGTCCCTGTTTACCACAATAAGTGCACACAATATTTTTTCTAACATTCTTAGATGACCCCCTCCCTTGATTTGGAAAAGCAGTAGACTGAAAAGCCATAGATAGGGGTGCTTGTGTCGGAAAACTTATGGATTGTGGCACAGAAGAATGAGAAATAGCATAAGTAAGTTGTCTTTCATGTTGTTGTACCATAGAAAAAACTTCATGGATGGGGGGAAGAGGCTTTGTGAGTAAGATTTGAGATCGAACTGTAGAAAAATTTTCATTTAACCCTTTAAGGAAACGAATAACATAATCAGCTTCCAAGTACCCTCGCATAGTTTTAAGCATATCACATGAACATTTGGGAGTACAAGTGCAAGTAGGAAAAGGGCGAATGACATTTATCTTATCCCACAAAACTTTAAGATTATTAAAATACTCATTAACATCGAGAGTACCTTGTTTGTAATTGTGTATTTCCTCTATCAGATCGGACAAACGGAAGGCATCACTCTGAGAAAATCGAGACTTGAGGTCATTCCATACTTCTGCCGCAGAGTTCAACCAGATGACACTGGAAGCGATGGAGGGAGACACGGAGTTAAGAATCCATGAGAGAACCATATTGTTGACTTGGTTCCAGGCATCATAAAGATTGTCACCCACAGCAGGCATAGGGATTGTCCCATCGACGAAGCCAATCTTGTTCTTGGCTCGAAGAGAAAGGCGCATAGCGCGAGACCAATGATGATAGTTTCGAGATGTGAGCTGAAAGGTAATAATGGAAAGTTGAGGATTCTCGCTAGAGGTTAAATGATAAGGACTGAATGGGGTGAGATTAGTTGATGCGGAAGCGGCAGCCATGGAAGAATTCTAAAAAAAAATTAAGAAAAATAAACCTTAAGAGATGTAAAGAAAATAAATGGGAGAGAAATGAATAAAGAGTACTACTGATGAGATAATAAGAATGCTGGTCTATAGGTGATTGACGAGAGTGGGATTAGAAATAATCAATTTGAAAAAATAAAAGAGAGATTTTAGGGAATGTGTGATTTCAATTACTACAGGAGAGATTTTAGGAAGATTGTGATTTAGATTACTAGAGAATTAGGAGATATGGAGCTGATTTTATGCTCTGATACCATGTAGAGATATAAAAGATAAAGAATTCTAGTATATTAGGAAAAATATCCTTTTGTATTGATCATGAAAAATGTACAAGGATTAGCCTATTTATACAAATTGATATGTACTTCAAATATAGTACATTGTACTACACATCTATGTACTTGCATGATTACATTTATGTTTAGGATTTGGTATAGAGGGAGTAGTCGTATCAATTACCTAACCATCGAACTACTTCTAGCAGTGTCAAATTAAACTACTTCTCAACATAACAAATTCTATCGAATAATGGAATCAGGGTAATTTAGGGTTACTCAAACCTAGGACCGTCCTTCTGGAACTGCTCCTACAGCCACTCATATTAATTGTGCGAAATCCACATCTTCATATAGACCCCATCCAATTCATATGAGGGGATGTGAAAACATTCGCACAAAGACGGGACTGTGACTAGAATTTTGTTCTGAGATCAGTTTCCACTCCTCCCCCCAAAAGAAAAGAAAAAATATGCTATTGAATAAGATGCTGAACACTAGTCGTAAAATAACAAATGAAGAAAAATAAAATAATAGACATTTAAATTGGACCGGAGAGTATATGTAATTAAATTGATGAATTAGGGCCTGGGGGCGGGGTTCAATTATTTTTATTAATTCTTCTTTTGGCGGGGATTGAGGATGGCAAATAATGAAATGTCTCGTATGTATGTTTTTAATCACTAACAATTTGTCATGTTTATATATAATTAAAAGAAATTATCATATAATAAATTCTAAATGGTGGGAATATATATACGGAAACATGTAATTTTCCCCTTTGAGGATTGGAGTGCTGCAGTCTGGAGAGTTGACCTATGAATCAACTCTCGATCTTTCAGTAATAATTATTGGTCAACCTCATCACCATAGACGAAGACATGGGCGAGGCAGTAGTTCTCGTGATTTTTAAAATTCTTACTAGATATAGTAAATTTTATATATATTTAAGAATATTTAATTAAGTTCGCCCCCAATATTTTTTTACAATTTTTATAGAATGTTCTGCCATACTTTTGAATTTTTTCGCTCTCAAGATGAAATTTCTGATTTCGTCCCTACTCATTACATAAAAAAAATTCAACATAAGACCATCCTAAGAAGCAGCCTTGTGGTCAACAAGGGATTTGGCCCAGTGGGGCAGCCTCTGGCTTGGGACCTGAAAGTCCCAAGTTCGACACCTTCTCCCCGCAATGAGGCAAATAATATTTCTCCTCTTTATGAGGCTATAATTCTCTCACAGGCATGGGGCATGCTACAATCTTCCCTATCTAGGGTACTCTCCGCTCTTCCCCTTCGGGCGCTCAAAAAAAAAAAAAAAAAAAGAAGCAGCCTTGTGAATTAACAGTACTCCTCTTATCATGTTAGTATTATTTCGATGCTGATGACGATATTTCTTAAGAAATAATCAAACCAGGAAAGCTATAGAAGTCCTGTTTGTTTTTGTACAAAATAAGAATCGCCGCCAGCCCTCCATTTTTATTCAATTGTCGAGAATGTTTCTATCACACCTTGGAAAGTTTGAGAATAAGATCATGAAGAAGATGATTAAACCATTATAAAGATGCAAGAAAAAGTTTCTAGTACACTAGATCTTTTAATACACTCACTAATATATTTTTAATACATCAATGATATTATTACATGCGTATTACTACATCAATCGTCCAAAGGAAATTTAGGGACTTGCGTCAATCACATTGTATCATGTGTAATAATATAATTAGTGTATTAGAGACGGATACTGAAAATATATTAGAAGATCCGGAGTCAAGTCCTGATTATTGAAGTGGACTATATTAACCAAATAAAGAATTCATACCCAATTCATACTAGGGTCCCTCTCCCAAGTTCTAGAAGTCTCTTTGGCTGCAATTTCACAAAGAATCCGAAATTTCATACATGAGACTCAGCACTTCCTTTCATATATATTATTTCAGCTTTAATAAAATTTAAGACAGACGGTATTTAAAAAAAAAGCCGCCACTAATTATCTATAGTGCAAAAAATAGCAAAACATGATTAAAATTTTGTTGTATTATTTATTTACTTTTTTGGCTCAGGGCCCCAATGTTCATTTTATTGAGTGAAAATCCTCTATCCCCATCTCTTTCCCCAATCAATCAGAATTTACTATATAAACATTTTTTCCAATTATATATACACAGGGTGAATTGTGATTGGATGGGGACAGAGGATTTTTTGCCCATTTTCTTTGAAAAATCAAAATTTCTTTAACAATTTTAAAAAAGGAAAGAAAAGAAGAAAAAAAAAAATCTTTAACGAAAAAACATAATTTTGTATAGCTCTCTTTAATTTCTCTTCTAGAGAAACTTTGTACGACTCTTCAGTGAACAAAACTTCAGGTTCCCAAACTATACAAAGAAAGTTACCGTTACACAAAACAAGACAATGAATTCAAATTCGCCTTCAGGTATATACTACTTTGCCTCGCATCCTGGGATCAGATAAGTCTCAGTAATTGTACCAACTTCTAGCGATCGATGAAGGACTTGTTCATGAGATCAACTGCTGAATCCATGAACTGTAACCACACAAAAAATCAAAGGCGCGCCACATTTCAGTAGATGAAGATACAATACACGCTAAATAGTTGGAAGAAGAACACAATGTACGCAGTATATTAGTACTCGGCAAGAACATATATAATATCTACCCTGTTCCATTAGAGCTGTTGATTTGAGTGATAAGTTGGTTTGATCACTCCCAAAGGGATCAGTATCTAGCCATTCATTCATTTTCGAACTCGTATTTTTCCTTTTCAAACTAATACCATATTATGATAGACAAGATGATAGGTCTAGCATATTTCTTAAATGCATAATCCTCATAAGCACGCGATGGAATTATTTAATATATTAATATGTTAAAGATTTGAATACTGATTCGCCTCTTATGAAGTGGGCTGCTGCTAACAGTTTGCCTTAATTCACGCAAGATCTTATTGCTAGATAATGGTTACTATTTTAGCATATCACATTAAATCAAATAATCACAACCATTATGGTCGTTCCTAGGCCAGAAGAATCATGACAATTGCAGAAGTAAAATAATGTGCAAGCTCACCTTCCCAATTGACTTGAGCTCTCGGCCAACAGGTTCCATAAATTTCAAGTCTACTTCAATGGGCCATACCTGGAACAGAGCATAACAGCAAAGGCGATGAAAATGCATTAAAACCGTGTATGTAACTTGATCAAATAAATCGATAGACAATGTTTGAAGTTTTGATAACCTTTGCAAGTAATGCAGTATGAAGACATGAAAAGACTAGAATCCTAATAGCTCTTGGCACAAATTATCATTCAGGAAGAAAATGTTTGAAACAGCAAAATTAAAATTAAAAGGCATGATGATCATCACAAAGAAACTATGCTTTCCAGAGAGAACGGAAATTAAAAAAAAAAACATAAATAGATGGAGAAATCAATTAATTATACAGGAATCACAGAATAATTTTGCAAATATACACACCAAAGCAGGCACAGTAATAAGACATTTACCCCCAGGTGTTGAAACAACTGATTGACGAGTTAATAAAATAAATTCGCAACTTCATATGTAACTAACGCGACAGAGGGAAATTAGACTGTACAAGAGGATTGAAGACTGCATTTAAAAAAACAGCAAACCTATACATGACCATCTCACACAATTGTAAATTCACATAAATCAAGCATAGTAGTAACTATTAACACTGGTGGAATTTGACAAATGGGTAAGAACACACCCCGAGATTTTTCAGCTTCCGAAACCTATACAGTCTTCATAAGGTTTCACTTACATGATTGGTTTTCATGAGACAAGAACTTGTGTAATTATAACCTTTATTAATCCAATTGATTGGAACTTAGCAAGGTACATTGATCAAATCTAAGAAAACGAACGACAAGGACAAGCCAAGCACATATAAATTCATTGGCTAATAGCATAAAGAACCATCACCAGTTAAACTGGGTTTCACCATAATATACGCAAATTCATTCCCCCATAAATGCAAGAGAAAATTAAAAAAACACAATTTCATTTCTTTTCTTTTCTTTGTTCCTTATCAAATTCATCTATTTCAGTGGTATTCTGTCAGCAGCTAATTTGTACATTTATTGTCAAATGTTAAATCCCGTCTTCTATTCCTCCCCGCTCATACTCCAATTAGTGGGACTTGATGTGAAACCCTAGTCCAATATGGGAAAAGGTCTCATATTGAATAAGAATGAATGTTGTGATTGATATATAAGGTGGGCCTAAGTACCCACTATCATCTCGGGATATCCCTTTTGGCATAGCGAGTTCGGTTGCCAAGTAAATGATCGTGAGTACTGTCAGGCCCATGTGTTGCGTTGCGGGCTCGTGGGCACGGGGTGTGACAGGAGTGGTACGCCGTAAGCGCTAGGGGCCACCTCTAGAATCCCAAGGGAACTAAGTGTCACGGCGTAAGCGGTGGGGGCAACCTCTAGAATCCTGCACACCTGGTTGGTCTTGAGCTAAGTATGTGTGGGCGCATAGCAAGGACGCTAGGGCTTTAAGAGGGGTGAATGTGAATCCCCAATCCAATATGGGAAAAGGTCACATATTGAATAAGAATGAATATTGTGACTGATATATAAGGTGGGTCTAAGTACCCACTATCATATTAGGATATCCATTTTGGCATAGCGAGTTCGGTTATCAAGTAGATGATTGTGAGTACTGCCAGACCCATGTGTTGCGTTGCGGGCACGGGGCGTGACACTTGATGGGTTATGTTGGTGGTGGTGTTGGTATGAGAGTATATTCACATATCTGAAGAAAAAAGATTGAGATAAAAAGGTAAGACCTTAAGGCCAAGTAATTTGATAGGAGTAGCCTGGCCAGGAACAATACAATCAGTGCCTGCTGCTTCCACAATCGCCTCATTGCCTAACCCATGTCCAATTGGATTGGGATGCTGATATTTTTTTTCAAAAAAATAAAAATAAAAAGAATTCATAAAGATTGAAACTTTACAAGAACCCACTTAAGAAATTACACAAAATAATCAAACCCAATAGAAAGAAATAATAAAAACCTTCATAATGGAGAGGGCATAGTCTGAATAAGGGTTTTGAGGGATTTTAAGAAGAGGGGAGTGGTGAATTTTGGGGATAGGCTTAGGAGCATTAGTTGCCCTCCATGGCACATCCTTTTGAAGAACTGCTGCTCCTCCAGCTCCACCATTATTGGACATCACACTGTTCTTTTGATTAAAACTAGGAGCTCTGAAGATCAGTGGTAAGGAAAAGAGAGTGTAGGATTAGAGAGGGAAGGGATAGATGGCTTTGTGGATTATAATAAAAAAGGAAATTTTGGTCTTGGGATCTCCGAAAATATTATTATTATTTTTTTAAATATAATTTGTATAACATTAATTTTATTTTAAAATAATAATATTAATTCATCTATGATCATGTCTTTGGAGTTCAATGTTTGACAACACCGATCATTGTATTATAGAATAACTAATGCTAGGTCAGTCAAAGTATCTTTCAAATTCCAATCAGATTAATCAAATCACTAATATAACTGAACATCAATATCCAAAAAATATGAAATAATTTTTTCTCTTCTTATTAATTAAAAATAATTTTTTCACTCTCTCTACTAGGAATCCTACTTTTTCTCTTCCAAAATGGTCCATTGTAATTTTTATCAAACTCAAAAAAATAAAATTAAAGTTAGAATGTACAAATCCACTGATTGGAATGCCCAAGGAAGGGAAACAATAGTAGTTCAATATGGGTATTGTTTATGGAAAATTCTGATATGGATCGGGTCCATGTGGAGCATGCGGTCCAGATTTGGCCACATCACTGCATTTTCTTCTCTCCAGTAATGTGGCCAAATCTGGATCGCATGGTCCACATGGACCCGGTCCATGACAGAAGTGTTCATTGTTTATTGTATTCATAAAACCATGAAGATATCAATTAGTACTTTGATTTTTCAGCACGAATCAGCGGTCATTGCTCAATAGCTGAAAGCTTAGGAGGTGCTAAAAATCCCAGTACGTTGATTCTTTTTTCCTATATTGACAACCTTGAGTTCAAAGATTTCATGGCTCCAACCGATATATATCAAGAATTTCTGCCTTTTTTTAACTTTATTATATATCGGGTAGGAGAATGTCAAATCAAAAGTACTTATAAACTACTATTGCTCAAGTATAACATTGGAAGATTCTACGAAATAAACGGAAATATTATAAACATGAACATTACGAACAAGCAATGGATAATAAACATGCGGTAAGTGTATTTGAATAGAAACTTAACTTGAGTTAACATTATTTATTTATTTTAATTTTAGCGGGGTATATAATTTCCGAAAGAAGTGGAAAGGACAAAAGAGAGTAATGGTAGGTGACTAAACATTTAGGTAAAACTCAGTCCGACTCATCTGGTGGGACCAGTAATTGGTGACCCGCTTCCTAAAACGGTCCAAATTAGACCTCAAATTCAAGAGTGCATAAAAAAATGCTTTCTTTTGCAAAACACACTTGACACGCCCAGTCAAACCGGTGACCTAGTGACTCAGTCCGGGTTTCAGAGAATCGGTCGGGTCACTAAATTAGTAAAGAAAAAAATTATTTTTTAAGAAATTATAATAAAATTAAGTAGTTTATACGTTGTGTTTTAAGCTAAATAAATAAAAGCCAGTTTGGTGCTAAAACTTATGATTTAATTTGGTTAAACTCATTTGTAAATTATAAGGTATTTCGATAAATGGTAAACATGAATTGGTCAATGGTTTGAAGACCAGTCGATTTTCTCCTACCATATGCAATCTCTGATATCATTTAATAAGATATATTTCTTTTCAGAAAAAAAATGTCAAATTAGTAAATCATTATTATTCTTCTAATTGAAGTTACATTTCTAGTTAATATGTTATATGCTATTAGATTATTAAAAATTATATATTAATTATTTTAAAATATTTATGATGTCGGGTAGGTAAAATTTTGATAAAAGTCCGCCCACTGCTCCGACCATTAACCCTTGACCCAATAACTTTTCCAGTCTAATGTCTAAATTTCAAAACATTACATTTAGTCAATTAATTGGTTAAATTGGGAGTTAAATTGTAAAAACCGTAAAATTATGTATGCCAAATGAATGAATAGTGTTTAATTTTTAAACCAATTTTAGCCAATTTTATTTAGCAAAAAAACATTACAAAAAAAATGGTGATTTTTAACAACTTAAAGATCAACCCAAACGGATCCACATTGGAACCACCTATGCAAGGTTGTCAATATCGCAAAATTGACTTGGAACGGAAGGGTTCTAAAAAATCGTAAATACGAGGAACGTAGCACGGATCGGAAGATCCGAAAAAAACTATTAAAAACTATTTAATGATAAATTTATGTCAATAAGACATCATTCTATATTCCAATGAGCAAAAAAATAATATAACAATATTTCAAGGGAAAAAATGAGAATACTAATAGAACTAAAAAATTGAAATCAAACCACAAACTAACAAGTGAAAAACTTCAAAAGCAAGCCAACAATTCATAAGGTCTCTTAATCCAACAAATTTCATAGCAACACGTCTATCTTTCTAGTGTTCTAATCTAGCAAACCATTCAAGACGTTATCATTATCCTCCATGTAATCTCCACATCCACTTACATCGATAATGAGCGATGAAGCTGGGATTCTGTTACTTGAGAGAGTTGTGAGAGGTTGTATTTTTTTATTTGAGATAACCCGTTACAAACCCAATTGAAAAGAGGCAAAATTGAATCGCACTGGACTGTGCGATTCTACGATTTTACCATCTAGATCGACAATCCTCTACGATTCAATCCTCCATCGATTGTTAGTATGATTTAACTCGATTTATACCATTAAGATCATAAAATCGTACAATTCTACGATCCAACTCGCGATTTTGACAACCTTGCACCTATGTCAACTGAAGGCAACAGTCTATAAGTAGTACTACTACATAACATAAGAGGATAAAAATTACTCTCATATGGAATAAGAAAAAGGAAAAGAAGACTTGAAAACCTCTACGAGAAGGAAAGCTAAAGATTGAAAAGCACAAGGAAGAAAAAGGAAGACAAAAAAATTGTGGAACAAACTTATTTATTTTACCAACTTTCTTCTCTCATGTTCTGGAGGTTTAGCCTTTGGAGGTCGACTGAGAAAATCTGCAAGGACATTCGATCCTTTTGTGGGAGTTTTGAGCCTAGAACTTGGTGAATGATGGTTAGGTTTAGAAAGAACTGGATGTTTATGAGTTTGCTGATCTTATCAATGACAAAGTGATTGCCATTAGCTGCAGTAAAGATTTTAAAATAAGGAATCCAAGCTTCTTCTGGGAGGATGTCAGGATTAATGACAGTAGCGGCTGCACCTGTATCCAACAAAGCGATCACAGGAATGGTTATGGAATTTTGAAAAGAGGTGATCTGGACACGAACAAGAGGGTGCTGAAAATTGCACAACAAATACAGAGAAGATAATGCACAAACCATTCCAACAAATATCAATACATCTAAATTACTGCCTGCTATATATCTTCAACATCAGGCAAAACTGAAAATCTGGAAACTAATCCCCAACCCCCCATTTCTCGAAAGAAAAAGGAAGCAACAAGAAAGCATAAGATGATCAGCAAGAAGAGACGGAAGAGCATGCCTTGATTCATGCATCCCCATTAGCATTGAGAACAAATATTCACCCGAAGAGATCCATCCCCAAAACCGTTTCTTTCTATCTAGCCTCCTTGCCCGGCAGCAGCAGCAGCCAATCTCCGCCATCTCATTTCTCGCTGCTCTTCCAACTCTCTGACCCTGGCTTCTTTCTCCGCGTACTGCCTTTGACAATCCTCGAACAAATCAGCGTCCATCTCCAAGAACATTTTTCTTACATTTACTGTCAGCCCGTGAACTGCCTGATTCCAGTGAGACTTTATGTTCTTTTCCAAAGCTTCAAAAATAATTGGTAGAATGACATTCCTGTTCTGTGCAATCAAGCCCACTATGTGCTCATTGTTCCACAAAAAGAGAGCTCTTTCGGCAACCTGAAACATAAATTTGCTTTAGAAAACATATTTTGACCACAATGACTCTTGAAAGGGCAAAGCAGAAACAAAAATTTAAAAATTGATAATTAGCTAAAAATGCAAGCCTCAATTAAATGAATCTGCTTCAACATTTGAATGGAACTATGCTCCGAACAGAAAAAGATATCCAGCATAACAAGGGTGCCTATGCGTGTTTTTCTTTAGTATTATTCTTTGTTTTTTCACCATTTGTCCAGCAACACGGAACAGAAGTTGCGTTACAACGTCAACTTCTTTCTATGGAGACCATGTCACCTACTTAAGTTGTTTTCAACAGTGACCAGAGTTCCCAGTTCCACACTGCTATATCGCTAACTATCAGAAACTGTCCACGTTGTCAAGCATGATCTATCTGCACCAGGTATAAGCTAGAAAAATAATAACTGATTTCGAAAAGTACACTGCGATCCACCAGTCCCTATAGTTACAATACAAACAATACAAGAATAATGAAAAAGTAAAATATAGGGTATAGATCTAACATTGGCAGTTGTTAGAAGGAATTTATGTGGACGGCATGGAAACAAACAATAACCATCCACTTGCATAAACTTTCGATAACCGCAAATATCACTATTACAGAGGACCAACAACAGCAGGAAATTTGATCTGACAAAGCATGCATGAAACGGAAAAAAAAGTTTCATTTTCTTTCATGACAATCCTTTTCTAATGTCATAACTTGTTAATCTTTAACTTGTGCAGAAGGACTAGAGTGCCATATATTAACAATTCTGAACTTACCGAACCATTTCAGTTTAAAAGAAAGGGAACAACCATCTCTCTTGCGGAATAGCTCAAGGCAGCAGCATTGCTGAGATGCAATCGGAATAAACGCAGTCCGCTAGTCCCCCCTACCCCCGGACCCCCATCCCCAACCCCAACCAAAAAGAACAATCAACCAAATAAACTGCAGCTAAAGTTCCTAGTTACGGCAAAGCCGTCACGAATCACATCTCGACAAAAGAAGGTAGCTGTTAATGTGTGAGTGTAAGTAGGCCAGTCCCCAGTGCACAAAATCTCTACACAATCTAAGCTCAGAGGCAAAGAGACTATCAACAATTGCATCAAGACATCAGAACTGAACTCAAAGAACTTGACCATAGAGCCTGCACTGCAGATCGCTTATGACTGTTATAGACTAATAAAAGAATGAGGATATTGGGAAGCGAACAAGTATTAGACGTTCATGGGAGGGGCTCCAGATATCTAGTTTGTGCACTTTCAGAAAAAGGGTTAGGAATTGAATATTTCGAGAACCCATGACCAAAATCTATACAAACATTTGGCAGTAAAACATGGTTTCTTGGGCAAATTTCACATGGGTGCGTTCCAGTTCCTCGCTTGCATACATTCTATCCGCAAGACGAACGTGCAGGAGTAGCAGAAATGAGCAGGTAAAAAAGTATTATGATGAGCAAGCATGTTGTCACACGGTTATCAAGCACTCGACCCTTTATTGTGATAAACTGTAAACTAATCATAAGACACGAAGCTTTCAGCGAGTTAAAGATTCATGTAATACTGCTTGACGGAGAATTGAGAACTAAAGGTCCAACTGATATATGCTAGGTCTGTTAAACTGAAGTATGTCAAGGAGGGCCAAGATAACTAGACAAAATGAAAGGGTGTCAGCAAGTAGTACCGCCATTCCCCAGTCAAGTTGCAGCATCAATTCTACATGGAACTCCTTTTAATTCTCTTCCCCGTCAACCCACCACATTTTCTTCATCTCCCTCTGTGCCCCCCTCACCCTTTCGGAGAGGAAAAAAAGATGAACATAGGTTAGTCAAAGCTGATAATAGAAAGTTTAATAGCTGCTCTTGATATTCGCCTGTTGCACACCTCTGCAATCATTTATCACATGTGACACGGAAGATGGTTAGAAACAGTAACACAGTTTAAGATGGTGGCTTGCACATTTCATCACTATAGCCTAACAACCACGCTCTTTAAACTTTTTCTACGACATGCATGCTGTGTCGCCACCACACATGCAAAAGATTTTATATCTTATAGCCTATTTAAGTTGACCATGGTGCAGACACGCCACGTACAACAAGACAGACGGTTCACTATATGACTACCGAAAAGGCAGAAAGAAACAACTACAATGACGAAAATGATATTGCTGATACCGGACAGATTCAAAGCATAAACAAACAAGGCAACAGAATAATAATTATGACAGCAGAATCTTCGAATAGTCCCAAGAAACACCCCAAAAGCAGTACGTTACGGATATTCTACTTTAGCCCCTATTTGACAGCAAATGAGATCGCTACATTACGCATGTATGTGAAGCACAGAACAAATTTCTAAGATGCTAAGATATTAAAGCTGAATGAAACTACTTATCTCATAAATTTTATTTAACTCCAGCATCAGTGGACATACTATAAATAACTTATCAAGGTGCCAAAAACTTGAGCAAACCTGAAAATGGGAACTTTTGAGGCAACGAGCTATCTGTCTGAAAAGAGGGACCATGCAGCGTTGAAATTCAGCAGCCTGTGTCGCCTCCAACACTTCTTCGAGCTCCCCTAGAAAAAGAACTTCCTTTTGACAATTGGTGAGAGGCCAGTATTTCAACAAACCCCTGATAACGGTATCCGCCAACTTGTAATCCTTCTCAACAAACTGAACAATGCAGTATGACAGCTGCTGATGATATAAAGCAATTGACTTAGGTTTGTGGAGAGGTATAAGTGCCCTAACAAGAAATAACTTGTGTTCCTCCTTCATTGGCAAGGCAAACCCATTAATAATACTCCCAAGAATCTCCAAAAGCTCCCCTATACCACTATGCCTCTCTGTTTCATATATAAACCGATAAAATATATTATTAATTGCCTTCCTGATAAATGGTCTGTGCACCATGAATTTCCCATATATTCTATGAAGAATAGTTTTCAAATACTCCCTCTCTCTTGGATCCTCAGAATCAAACAAATCAAGTAACTTGAGCACAAATGAGTGATCAATGTACCTCTTGGCAATCTTAGTGTCCGTATCGGACGACACTACATATCGCAAAACCAATTCATACACTAGTTGCAAATGCGGCCACGATGGATCAAGATACGGCTCCTCCTCTTCAGTGTCCACATTTTCAGACCCTGTATTTTCATGTGAAGCTGGAGGTAATGCCCGGAATATATTCAGCGAAATCATCCTTACCATCTCCTCCTGATTACTCTCCGTCATTTTCCCCGACCCCGATTGTATATAATCAACGAGCTCCGTTAGGGTTTGCCTCTTGATTTCTTTTTCCCTAACCATTTTCAATGTATCTGAAAAGTCAAACTGAAAACAACAAATATGTATTTTCCTTGAGAACAAACTATGCCGTTCCGATACCGGTACATCCTTGAACAACGGCAGATTCTCAATGGTTCCCGAGGGCGCCGTGACGGCAGCAGACTGAGGCTGTCCCGAATTATTAGCAGGAGCTCCTCCACCGCGAGAAGCGTGGTTAACAACCACATTTGATGTAGAAACGGGGCCGGAACTTCGACCACCACCCGACGACGGCGCGTAACCATAATCGCCACCACCACCATCTGATTTGGACACCTTCCGGTTCCCTCTCTTCATAATTTTGTTAAACATATCTCCTCTCCCAATCAAATCCGAAACCCTAAGCCAACAAATTATCTATAAAATAGGACAGATTACAATTACAAGAATGAAATTATATTCAAAAGCTTAGATAAAGATCATTAAAAAAAAGCCCTAGATATTTGCAATTTTTTAAAATTTAATAAATAATAATAATTTGGCTAAGGAATGAATTCGAGTGTATGGATCTACAGTAGGAATAGGAGGAAAGGATATTATTGGCGGCGGCGGCGGAGAACATCGATCGCCGGAGAGATGATCCAGCCAGGGAGGAGGGTGGTGGAAAAAATTTCCGGCGATTGAAAAAAAAATGGGAGGGGGAGGAGAATTAGAACATATATTGTTCACAGAAATTTATGTTGTAATAATATTTGTAGAGAGAGAAAGAGACGGGGAGGAGAGAGAAAGTGACGAAGATAGGGGAGAGGTGTGCTATTGATAGCGAATCATCATTACAAAGTATTCGATTTTTCGCCATTTTATGGCAATTTATTTTTCATTTTTTTTTGGTCAAAAAAAAAGAATTTTGTGTGGGTTCGGATTCAATCACCACTACGGGATAGGGCAGACCTTAGGGAATCATATGTAAAGAGTATTTATATATTGCCCATCAACACAGCCCTCGTGTCGGCAGCGAAAATTGAACACTCAACCTTTTGTAATGATGTGCTAATTTTTTCTATTCTTTGTTGAAACATTTTCTTATCTTTTTAATAAATTTGTTATAGGAGTAGATATACTCAATGATTTCCGTTAAAATTTGAATATGATAAACTTGACAAATGTAACATTCACATACTAATAAAATTAAATATATATACTCTTCCTACTTGACAAAAGACACCAATAAAAATATTATTTTCTCGATTCTAAATTGGATATTCATATTCCTATTCAATTTGAATATTCAGTTTGAGGTTTGAAGTTAGTCTCGAGTGTATTTTTAATATAATAATAGAGTTATTTAATCCAATGTTAGATCCTTCTTGATATTGTTGTTGTTCACACTCTAAATGTTCAACCATGTGTGTGAAAATGTGTATTAAAGGTCTCACAATGACTATTTTGTAAGTATTTTGCAATTTAGATGGTTTGAGAAATTCTTTCCCTTTTGGGGTATCTCTTGAGAATTGAAATTAAATTTAAGTCAATTTTTAACTATCCATACAAGATGGAATTTTTTTTTGGTTTAACTAAGCAAGTTAAAATGCTATGTGATATATGTTCTATATGTGTAATTTATTTTTTATAATATAAATTCAAATCAATGAAATTTACCACGGATATATTTACTTAATACTTTTTTTAGCTCAAAAGTCACTAAAAAAAATACTTGAGGAATATATTTATGATACTAAAAATTGAATATTGATCCTTACTCACAATCGAAGAGGCGTTTACAGTTCTTTAGGATAGGTAAAAGGTTCTGTGCCATGAATTTTTTTAAAACTAATTACTTATAAGGAAATACGCAATACTCGAAATAAGATTTTTGTGTTGTTAGAAAAACCGAATCCAAATTCATACATTTATCCAAGAGATTAATGGTTTAGAAATTGTCTATCCTCATTTATGTACACCTGCAGGCTGCATGTTCACATCACTAAGAATTTACTAGATGTATATTTCTTTCAATTTGATATACGTGTAACGAATTGTGAATGATTGGAATAAATATATAACATGTATAGGGGATAAACCATCTTTTGTAGACAAACGGTGAGTCGAAATATTACCTGTTGTAGCTATATAACTTTTTTATTAAAAAGAAAAATTACCGGTTTACTTTTTTTTTTTTTTTAAAGAAAAAAAACATTAGAAAACTGAAGCTTGTAAAGTAATTGAGGGGGTGGATGTACAACGTGAACTGAGTGGAAAATATTTGGATGTATTTGACGACGACAGATGGGATTTTGTGTTTCTTCTGCTGTTTTTAGTCCAGACATCAGATAAGTAGTATGAAAGGATAATTCATCTCAGAATAAAAATAAAATAAAAAGAAAAAATAGAGAAAATTTGATTACAACTTCTCTCGATTTTTTTTTAAAGAAAAGGGTGGCGCTAGGCAACTCAAATTATCTTGACCAAAATCACTCTAGTCATTCATTATTGATCCAATGCTGAATGAAATTGGATCAAATTAGGGAAAATTTGTCTATAACTAGATAAAATATTTTTAGCCCCCTTATTTATAGGAAGATTTTATGTGGTATTTCACACTTTTTACTCTTGAATTAATTTAATTAATTGGCTCAATATAAACTATTCTGTACTATTATTTGAGACTTTATTCAAATACACGCTTAATTAATATAAAATTTATCCGGGCACATTATATTACAAAATGAGGGAGTACTTTTTATTATATATAAATTATTAAAAAGAGTACATACTTGAACGGTTCTTTACTTTTGTAGAGGCGAACCATCATGAGTTTTCCCATCAGTTTGGCATTGGATAGACCTAATTGTTTTCGTAAAGTGGTCTTCTTCTTAATACATGTTTGTTTATCTTCTTCAGATTAATATCTTCCACCAAGACTGGTTGTTAAATAAGTAGGCAGCAGAAAGAGTAGTTAGGAGGAGTGCGACATCCAAAATTTTAATGGAATATAATAATTGAGAGGATTTTTTATTCTTTTTTGTTCAAGCACTCAAAAAATGCATCCCATACCTTTATTCATTCAAATTCAGAAGAATTGAGGTCTTCAATTTAAAAGTTTATGGTTCCGTTCTTGTCATGTGTAGAAATTTCGGCATAATTTCAATTATATTGACAATGTAATTTTCACCAATATGAGAGTTTGTATTTCAAAAAGAAAAAAAAAAACCAACAAGAGTATTGTGGCCTCCAATATATTCCCTCATTTTCTTATCACAAGTCTTTATAGTTACATAAGTATAGATTGAGGAAAAGCGAGACAAGAGACATTTTTATTGTTTAAGTTTTTAGTGTTTGTATTATTTTTTTTATAAGAGAAAGGAAACAAATGGGAGGGGAGGGTTAGTTGTGGGTTAAAAGTTAAAACATCAATGTCAAGAGACCAACTTCAATAAATATTTTGTATTAACTGAATTGTCTTTATTTTTTTTAAAAAATCATAAAATAATAATAAATTAATTAATTAATAATTTCCACTCATTTCCCTTACACTAATTATCCAATACTATTTCAGATATGTTTTTGAAGAAATTATCTATTTATGGGGGGGGACAATATGATAGTTCACCATGATGGATGTGCGTATTAATTTCTTCTATTAACCATTGAGCATTGATTTGTAATTTCAGTAACCCCAATTTAAAAGACTTATTAAAAACATATAGAACACGATATAGTTTCTTTAAGAATTTTATGGAGTATTACCTCAAAGAAAGAAAAAAAAAAAGAAATTTGAAGGAGTAAAAGGTATACAATCTCAAACAAAAATTCCAACTTTCAAAGGTGTCCTATTCCAGTGGGGCAGGCGCCTGCCCACGACCTTGAGGTCGTGGGTTCGATACCCTCTGTTTGCGTGCGGCAAACTTTAATCTCCTTTTCTAGGACTATCTCATCCTCGTCTAAGGCAGTTTTCTCTCCCATATATAGGGTAACCGCCCAATCGGGTTTTAAAAAAAAACAAAAAATCCAACTTTCAATACGAGCTACGACTTTTAGTTCCAGAAAGAAAAAAAAACAGCAAAGCCCAGCGAGATAAGAAACATAGATGGGCTTAGAATCTTCTATAATGATTTACCCAAAAAAGAAGAGAAGTCCAAAACAAAGGAGGAAAGCCCAGAAAATATATTAACAGCTAGAATAGGTTTGGAGCTGGGTTCTAGTGCCAAAGCCCAGCACATAACTTTTAGAACTAGAATTGAGTGGGAGCATCGCGAAGGCAGTGTTAGGAAATAAACAGCAATAATAAAAGAGAAAGAAGGTTGAAAAACGATAATGAAAGACACACGAAATTGTGAATCAATTCGTCAAGGAATTAATTACGTTTGTGGCTCCGCCAAACCAAGATATTTCACTATATCGAGATACAAAGGGTTAAGGTTACATAAGCTGGTAATAACTCAAATTATAAATTTACGTGGATGACCCAAGAATAGAAAAAACTCGCAAAATTTTGGCTCGCAGGCTCCGCCCCTAAACCCTGACCAAACTCACCGGCGAATTAAATTCCCGTCAACGTAAACCCGTGTTTAGTACTTCAAGCTTCATAACCCTAACACAAAGGCCCCCTACAACAAAATATGACATAGGCTCCGCCACTTAAAGTGGACAAGCCTTAGTGCAACGAAAGTCCGCCAGGCTAGGCTACGGGCTTGTTGATGGCCCAATTACCTTGTCCAGGTAAGTATTATCTTGTTGCAACTCCTGCGGCTTATATAACCTCAATTTCGTTCTTGTTTTATACTCCCTCCATTCCTAAATATAAGACTCTTTAGACAATTTGAGAAAATTAAGAAAGTTATCATTTTTACCTAAACTTCCAATATTACCCAACTCTCCCTCTCTTTCACTTATACGTCATAAAGAAAAGAAAGGAATATGTAGAGGATATAATTGGAATAAATTGTTGACAACTAATAAAAGAACCTTAAACGACAATTAATTTGAATACCTAGATATCTCCTAAACGACAATTAATAGGGAATGGAGGGAGTATTATTTTCAAGGCCAATTTAAGATATATTATTCCCTCCGTTTAATAATAGAAGTCTTTGAAGGAAATCGATGATTTAAAGCACTGGCAGGAACTTGCCTGGATGGACTCTCCTGCTGAAAAATAAAATAAAGAAAGTAGTATCATAGTGTTCTATCTGTTTAAGAATTCCACAACCAAATAAAGCTTTAGGATTTTGATGGTGATTATTTGCTTCCTATTTTATTGGTGAAGTAGAGAATGTATTCAGGTTAATGACTGTCACCTTAATTCTTTCTCTAATTCATTTAGCTAACTTTTGACTAGCCAAAGTTAAAATCGGGTGGTTCACGATCTTTAGTCCAAATGATTGCTTGGATTCTTGATTAGGAAAAATTCAATTATATAACAGTCTTTGTGAGACGGATCTCAGAACCCTCTCACATGAATTGAATGGGGCCTTCATGCGGATGTGGACTCTGCTCAATTCATATGAGAGAAGTGTGTAACCAGTTTTACAATGACGGCTTTATGATTGAGTGACCTTGCCAGTCCCCATAATACATATCCTGTAAAACCCGTAACTTTTGCTTACGTGATATTTGACGTGTAAATTAATTTTCGCGATTAACTGTGTATGCGTAATATTTTTTCATACGATTATGTGACTATATGTATAATTATTTTTATAACATGTTACGTGTTATTTTTGTGTACGTTTTATTGAGGGGCGTTTCGCACACATATCGTAATTAAGGGGCTTAATTGTGATTCACCTAGATTAGCAATTTAATTGGATGAGTAATTGATTTAAATTAAATAGGAATTTATTTGGAATATGTATTGAATGCAAGAGTTGCTGGGAAAAAGAATTAATCATAAAAAGAAAATAAAAAGAAAAGGAGAACATGGTATTCGTGGGACTTGGGATCAGGAAGCAAGAAAAATTAAAAAAAGAAAAAGCAAGGCATGTCGTGGGAATTGAGGAGTACCGGATCATAGGGCTGCCTCGGGATCGTGGAAAAGCAAGGGACAAAAATAAAGACAGTGGCGGCTCTCTCTTCCTCTCTCACAGCCGCGAGAAAACAAGAACAAGAGAAAGGCACCAATCATCAATTACTACTCTAATTGGGGAGTGGTGCCCAATCAAAAATCTCAAAAGAGGGAGAAGCTCTTTCTCTCCCTCGGCTGGGCAGCAAGAGACAAAGCAACCATGGCGGTCAGGCTTCTTGGGATTCGTGCGCCTACACCAAAAAGCAACTGTGAGCCGTGAGTAGTTCGCAACCAATTTCTGATCAACTTCGACACGACAATTGATGGGGTTCGAGGCATAATTTTTCATCACGGGATACGCCGAATCGAAGGTAATCACGAAGGCTTCGAGGGAACGCAGTCGGGATTCGATTTGGAGTTCGGAGCGAAAAGATATCGCATCGGGCGCGGGGCTGATTTCTGAAGTTCGTTTTCTGCACACTGTCGGTAGAATCGTCATATAGGTAACATTCGAACTCCAATTGGAGTAATTCTTTTTTATTTACAAACTACACTGATAGGGGTATAATCTGACCAGAGGGAACGATATTTTAACTGTTAGATTTTTCGTACTGTATGTCAGAATTGGAGGGCAGAACTAGATGTTTGTGCGATTAAATACATTCTGCCCAGAATTTCGACAGGACGATTGAGGATGCTATCGACCTCTGTTTTCGACCCACAGCATATCGATTTTGAAGAGAATTGAAAGACCTTCGAGTGAGCGCAAACGGATCGTGAATCGGAGGTTCCAACAGAAAGTTATCGCCCCGGAGTAAGCTGCCAGAGCTGATTTCGGATTTTTGTGTCTTATCGCATTCGTAAGAGGTAGGGACTCTACGTCATTTAATTCTCGCATGTTACTGCACGATGAAAAGCGGATAAACTATTTAATTTACGAAATAGATTCACGAATTGTGTTTACTACTTTCGATATTGCATAAACTATTTTGGGCATGATTTAAATTCATTATAATTTGATTTGTAAATTGATTATTACGCTCTTGTTATTGCTTTATGTAAATTGTCATAATTAACTTATAATTGTGAATTGTGGATAATACTTGATATACTTTATTCGACATGTTTTTATAGTATTTTGGGTATATTGAAAAGCATGAACCGCCTTGGAATAATTGTTGTCGTGTTGGGTTTTCAGTTGGGCTTAATTGAATTCTCGAATTGTTAGATGACTCGAGCATGTCTATATCTTAATTTCAATCGCTTTCAGTAATTGCTAAAATGTTATAAAGCTGTCGTTTCATGATCATGTCTGTATCCGCTCAGTATCTGCTCTGTATACATTACATCTTTGGGGACCGTTAGGGAGTCCTTTCACGTATTTGCCTCTATTAAGGTCGTCTTAATTGGTGTTATTGTTTATCCTAACTGGTTTGGTCGACCCAGAGTAAGTCGCCTCACTTGTGAGCTCTTATCTAGGATCACTAGTTAGCGAGTTCCGTCCAGACTTACGCTCCGTTCGATATATGACCACGAGAGGTCTTACGCTCCGTTGCATCTTGGGTCTTCATCTAGTGGGACCAATCATTAGATACGGTAGTGGTTTTGTGGAGTCCACGATGAGGGATGATGAGACAATGTAATGGATTGAACCTTAAAAATCATGCCCCGTCGTTTGAGGGGCAACCCGAACCCACGAGTTTTACTCGAACCCAGTCCCTAGTTTGGTTTATAATCGGGACCACTCACAGTATTCTGTGAGTAGTAGTGAATAGATAAGCGAGCTCATGTGGTGGGGACTGTGTGTCATAGCCCTTAGCGATGTTCTAAGTATTTAAGACGAGTATGTGATTGGGTGTACTGGGATGGGCAACGCGTGGTGCTTGTCGTACACTCGGTTATGGAATCGTTTAGGTGCAAAGAATGTTGTTAATTGCTTAATTGTTGCATAATATGTGTTCGTCCTTGTTTGTTTTATACTCGATTGTCTGACATAACTATTGGTTTTTAGTGCATGAGTAGTATGGGATGCTCATGTCATTAATTCCGATCAGGGATGTCAGATTTGATAAGTATAGTCGAACATTTGTTTTGGGTCTTTAATTCGTTTGTTTGCTTAGAATCTATTTGGTCGCATATGAGTTGGGATGATTGGGTATTGTGTAGTGCACTTTTGCACAAGTTTGCATCTCATTTTTTACGGGAACTGCGAGTGGTGCGATCCATCATTGCATTACGAACCATCCATTACTGTTTCGGATCGCATCTTGTCTTTGCCTACTGCACCGCACTGAAGTTCCCGAGTCTTGTGCGGGGACTTGGATTGAGTCGTGTGCATATACTTCCATAGGGGTATTTTTGGGAAACGGGCATCCGCATTATCATGTATCCGATTCTCATTGTATACATTACATTATGTCTATATATATTGCTATTGTTATTCTTGTTTTGGGTCCCTACCGAGCACTGGAGCTCGGTCCCATCCGCTTCTTATTGTGCAGGTGATTATGAACAGTATGATGATGTTGTTGATGCTTGGGAAGGGGGCTACGAAGAGTGATCCTAACTGGATTAGTTCACACGTGTTATTTCATTTCATAGTTATTTATTTTGGAACTTGTAGGTTCCTTCAGATGTAACAACTTAGAAACATTTCATTTTTAGAATAATGCTTCCGCTAGTGTTTTATTACTATTTATGGATTTCATAACCAATCTGCCTTAATTAGTAATCTCGATATGCGCTTAGGTGTTTCGTTAACTAACGTAGAGCTGCTACAGTATCATCACTCCGGAGACGGGGTGTGACATATCCTCTGCATACAAACAAAAGCTTAGTCTTGAAAGGCTGTTCTGCTCATGGGTTTGTCTTTTTCTTCATTTTCCTATTTTAAGAAAGTCTAGTTTTTAGTTTATCTATTAAAGACACCTAGTCTGGCTGGGGAAAATGTAACAAATTTTAGATAAATGACACTCAACAATTTGCATCTTTATAAAGAAGAAGCAGATCACACTGTCATCTATCTGATCCAAGTTGGACTTTCTTGCCTATACTTCTATCCAACTAATGGTTAGCCCGTATATATATTTCTTTCGTTAAAGAAGGTTAGTGCATGCATTTGGCGCAAATTCAGAATATTAGGTTCGAATTTTATATTGATGCTCTAATGTAACCAAAAGTAGAATTTCTAAAAGATTTAGAAGTTAATGTCTTCTCACGAATAATTCAGTTGACCAAAGACCGTCAATGCTTTCTGTTGGCTTCGATGAAAAAATCATTAGAAAACCTATGTATAAGTAGAACTGTAGAAGCAGGATGTCTCGATTTGTTTTGTATAGGTATATAGCATACGTATTATTCCTTATAAAAGCAAAATAAGGTTCCGACAATCTCTTAAAAATATTTATTCAAAATTAAAACTTATTTGCCACTTATCGGGCGAGTTCAAATTTCCAATTTCATTCTATGTCTTGTTCTCTTATCGAGAAGCTATTATTATGTAATTTTTTATTAAACAATATATAACCTAAAAAAAACTAGTAAAACTCTAAAGAAAAAGTTGAACACAAAAAAGTTCATCTACGCAATTTTTATTCTAATGATCATAATACCCTTTGAGATATGCCTTCTATAGTTTGATGTAATTGGCACATAAGCATTAGTGTTCGTCCCTCGAAAATTTTTAAAAATATTATCAGGTGTAGAAATTTTATATGTAATTCTAAAATTTTTATTAGTTTCGCCCATGAAATTAATTTTTATATGTAGTTCGACATATTGTTGTAGTTTCGTCCCCCAATACCAAATTCTTTTCTTCGTCCATGACTAGTGGTATGGAGATGCATGGTCCAGAACAAGGAAAAGACTACCATGTGTAGTAGGGAAGTTAAATTAAATGATTTCAGAAACTAAGGCCAACACAAAAACACGTAATTAATGTTCATAAAGAAAAGTCTTGCGTGGTCCTTTTGAGTATTGGACCGACTTCAATCACGTTACGGGATATGTTTGGATTGATTCTCACTTTGAGATTTTTGGTCTCATACTTAGATTAGACCATAAATTCAAACCAAATTCTTCATAATTTAGTAATTGAGATTTCATTCACGATTCTATTAAAAAAGAATTTAGGTCTCAATTTGAGTTTCAAATCAGACAAAAACACATGCAAATGATATCCCCCACCACTTGTCCATTCTCATATTTGGGGACTTTCTTATTGGAAGAGAGAAAGAATTAGATTGCTCAATATGCAACAAGAAATGTATGTCTATCTTTCTTGAACTCTTAATCTGTTGATATTTCAACTTTTGAGTAGAGACAAGAAAATCTTATCAGTAGTGCCAATGCCAAAGAGTCCCACTGTTTCATAGTAGTATTGTTGAAGAGAATTCTAAATAGAATTATATTTTCTATGCAGATAGAAACACACACAGTGATTTAATTGGTAAATGGATAAAATTCTTCATTTTTAATTAGAGTTTAAATTTGTCATTCGACATCAGTTTGTCACACCAAACTTGTCTAATGTGATTTATCTTTCTGTCTGATTTGTAGACTACTGCATGATGTGAAATTTATTTAGTACACACTTTTGCATGACGTTTTCGAGTTTGCTTTGTAAAAAAGAAAAAGAAATTGCCCCAAATGCTTTTTCTTTAGGCCTACTTGAGGTTGTTCAAGTTGACCTAATTCACTGCAGACTCACTAATATGCTTATATGATTTTTTATAAGTATCATCCTTATAGATTTAGATCGTTAGATTGTTTGATCCGGCAATTCAAATTATAATTATTATGAAATAATTTGTTCATGAACAGCTATAATTGAATCTGTTAAATTAACAATCCAATAATTCAAGTGTCTATATAGAGATATGTATTTATAAATGGTTGTATAAGAATATGAACTGGACTGATTTCGCAGTGGTAGGGGGCCAATATGTTACCTGCCAATAGTGCCGACTTTTAGGTCCTTGATTACAAAAGTAAGTTCCATTAGCAACGAAAACTATATAGATATTACATTAATTTGTAAATTAATCTTATAAGAGCTTATATGTTGTCTCCTAATATACAGGAAAATGTATAATTCTCTGTCATTACTTGCAATACCAAATCTAGTGGATTTATTTAATATTATAGTAGCTCAAAGATTAGCAGAGATACTACTACTTTGCTTGATGGACTTCCCTGTTCTTTCCCAACCAGGGACGAAGCCAGAAAGTTGGTGTTGGGGGGGTGAAACTAAAAAAATTCTTGGGGGTAATAAAAAGGGCAAAAAAAAAATTCTTGGGGGGCGAAATTGATAAAATTTTCCAAAATACACATAAAATTTCGATGAATAGTAGTATTTTTAAAAATCTTGGGGCTGTCTTCGTCATTGTTCCCAACTAAACTAAAATATTACAGTATTTTCGATTTTTTAACACCTATTTTATTAATGAAGAGGTAAGCTAGATTTTTATTCTCATAATAGTAAATTTTCAATAATTTTCTTAATCTGTATCCCAATCAGGAGCGGATCTACAAATTTTTTGAAAATTTATTTTACAAGGCCTATATTTAATGATAATTTCATATGACTCCCCAAACTCTTAGGTCCGCGTCCGCCCCTAATTACATCGGATGTTGCTAACTCCATTATCATGTTTGCATGCTTGATTCAGGTGTTGTGTTGGTAATTTTTTTCGAGCACCGTATTAATACGATCGTGAAATTATTTATTCAAAAATATTACTTATTCAGTTATTCTTAAATAGCAATTCACTTATCAAATTAACGGTTTAATGACTGAAATTGTATTAGCACAATCGAAAGGGAAAAAAAAACTATCAGCACAATATTTGAAGTGCATACTTGTACCCAAAAAAATTGTGGAGGATCTCATCTTCCATCAGATCTGCGATTATTATTTCAACCTTTTGAATGTTGTTTGGTCACTGATTTAAAAGGGAAATGCATGCATGTTATTATAGATGCATTTTGCTTTCGATCATTGTTTTGGATGAAAATCGTCTGTCCACTGTGTATGTCTTTATTCATGCACACCTAACCAATCAAAATTCGATATATGAACATTTTCTTTTAATTATATATACACATGGTGAATTGTGATTGATTGAATATAAAAAATCAGACATACACGAGACAGATGATTTTTAATCATTGTTTTGGTATTGGAAAAGTCAAAAACCGATGGTGGCTCAAGATTAAGAGTTTGCGTCGGGCAAACGCGCATGCATCTTAATTAGTGCGCCCGTAAGGATCATCGGTCTGCATCCCAATACTTAGCTCTCCTTCGTTTTGTCATATGCCTTTTTCCGCGTGATGGATTCTGTGCCAGCAGATCCAAGACAAAAAATGGTTTGACGCGAGTAACTACGACAGTAGTAGTGCATCATGGATTAGTCGTAAATACTTATCTTTTATACATAAATATAAATATCCATCAACATGGGTCCACCTATTTGTCACGAGTATACAACACTTATCACTCATTTGCATTAAGGAGAAGTCCAACCTTCAATATTTTACTGGAATCTTTTAGTCTTATCAATGGGACAAGAGAAAAGCCGATTAATGATTATTTTATTATAATTTCAGGTTATTCTTTTGAAAATATAAAAATGCCCTTATAACTTTATTATTGACAAAGTTTAATTTCTAAATTATCAGTTGACTGAAAGTTTTTTTGACGTAAAAAAATTTAGTACACCAAACATAAATTATTTTAGGGTAGAAGATGTGGAAAATTATCAGTTAAAAACATAGTTTATGAACACAATTTCTAAAAAATAAATTTATTTTGGACCCAAAATGCATAAATAAAGAATTGGGGACATAACTTTTTTTCCTATATTAAAGGGACCGGAATTAGGAGTCTTTCTCCTTCCTCCTTTTGTGGGAAAAAAATCATCTATCTATGTTCTGTGTCTCGTTCTCTATTCCCACAAATAAATTATTGATACGTATTCATATTTCCCTTACGAATTCCACTATTTCTTTTAAGTTATAATATTTTTATTTAAAAAATTAACACATGACAATTTTTTAATTAGTGGGATAGAGATCAAAACACCGAACGAGGATAGAATATTCCTAGCCCTTTTGAGTATGGAAAGATGGACGGTCGGTGGGGGATCCTATTATAGGTACATAATCTATGGCATGTGAAACGTACCTTCTCCAAATTAGTGTTTCACGTTTTTAGTGAGGTAAAAATCGTAATTCATACAATTCAAGCGACCTTTACCATAGGCAGATGTTCCTTCTCAATTATCATGCTCTTTGGACTTGGTTGTTGTTTGCGTAATGCCTCTTTATCATTCGTTTCACAAGGGAGGGAGGGGGTAGGTACTACCAATAGCAGGGACGAAGACAAAGGGCGGGTGGGAGCAGTCATCCAGAGATTTTTAAATTTTTTACTAGATATAGTAAATTTTATATGTAATTCGAAATATTTGATCAAAATCGCCCCAATATTTTTTTTGTAATTTTTATATGTAGTTCAGAATACTATTACAATTTTTCGCCCAAACTAAACGTCCAGCCTTCTTCTTATGCGTTATGAAGTATGATAAGGTTTATCAAGATATTAAATTAGGATGATAAGATCTTACTACGAAATTTTAAATTTGAGATTCATACTATATTCTTTCAAACGCAATTATTCTATAACGAAGTTTAAAATAATTTTTTCAAGCAGCAACTCTAAGATAGAAAGACTTTTTTAAAAAAAAATTTGACGATAGAAAGAAGATTGTAATAAGTGGACTTGTAGACCTTCTTCCGTATACTTCCCGAAGATATTGAAATGCTGACCTATATGAATTATTAGACGTCTCATGTTATTAGTGGCGAGGCCAAAGTTAAAATTAGGTGGTTCATGATGTTTTGTCCAAATGTTTGCTTGAACTCTGACTAGGAAAACCCTATAGTCCATTGGAAATTTTTTGATATGTATCGTGCTTATTTATTAGTTCTAAGCGTTTTAAAAGTCAAAATGAAATTAGCTTCATGTGTACTTTGTACTTCAGAATTAACTTATCTTTCTTTTTTATTTTGTGGTGATGTGGTCAAATGTACCACAACGTCCAATAAACTTGTTTCATATCAGAATTATCCTAGTACATATCCTCTTATATAAGGGTTAATATCCGGTAAGGCGAGACATTTCTTTCAAGTCCAAATCTTTTTAGTCAGAGATTTAAATCGATGATTATACACGAGTTGATAGAGATATTACGAAGAAACTCAACAAGATACGACTCCAAGAATCAAACTCACATTGTTAGAGACCGTTAAATATCATCCGCAAGCAGAGACGAAGTTAGGAATTTAGTGTTGGGGAGGTGAAAATTGCAATATATGCCGAATTACATATAAAAACTGCACACAAAAAAATGTTGCGGGGCGAATTTGATAAAATATTCTGAACTACATATAAAATTTACTATATATAGGGTATTTTTATAAATTTTCGTCCCTGTCCGCAAGGATAGCCCAGTTGGTTCCGGGGTGGCAGATTGTGTAGAGGGAATCATGATTGATTATTGGCAGTCACAGTGTGGAAGTTTCAATCCTCCAATGTGTGGGTGACTTCTTGTGGGCACCAAGTTAAAAGTCCTCCCACCTGGTCGGACTGATGGGTAGCCTTGATTTACATCCTCCAACTACTCTGTCGGATCAAAGTGTGGGGGCCTGGGCATTGGTATCGCCTTTTTGTGTAGAGAGACCGTTAAATATTACCTCAGACCCAAATCCTCTGCATACAAACGTAAGCTGTGCATAGGCGCAGACGTTCTGTGCTGGAGATAACGTTTCTAGACTTACAGTCTGTTGTGTGTTCATGTGTTTGTCTTCTTCTTTATTTTCCTTTTTAAACAAAGTCTATTTTTTTTTTTTTTTGGTTTATCCCTTAGAGAAAGAAACCGCCGTTCTCCTTCCGGGAAAAAAAGGAACAAATTTAGATAAATGGCACTCAACAATTTGCATCTTATGAAAAAGAAACAATATTTATTTAATTAATGAGTAATCAATATATTTGGATAATGTTATGATGTTTGAGTAAATATGATATTTTATATTTAGAACGCATTTTATTTTTACAAATAATTCAACTTTTATAAAATTCAGGCTAAAAAAAGACTTGTGTCCCGTGGACCATGGTCCATCTTTCTCTAATTAAAATACTGTCTAATCTAAAAAGCAAATAAGATATTACTACTACTAATGTAAAACCTATGTAGTAGTAGTAGAAGAAAAGGCAGGTGGTGGTGGCGCCGCTTGTGAGCTCCCGCCGGCGGTTGTTATCTCCGGGTCGACCACTTTAGCTTGCTCTCTGAACTTCTTATAAATATCTCCTTTATAAAATTTTCTGGTTCTAATGACCAAAATTAAAGAGATTAAACACCCAAACAACGTAGCACCAGTGATTATAAGAAAAGCAACTTTGTAGCACTCAACACCTTCGCAATTTAAATAATGACTATTTTGCCCCTCTGTCGCCATTTGCTTCCTAGCCTCCTTGTCGTAGAGATAACCAGCTATTCTAACATTAAGTATATACGCACCCAATGGACTGGCACCACCACCTAGATTGTACAACGTTGAATAGTATTTCAACCCGAATAATTCGGATATTATGGCAAAAATTAACGGCCATTGAGCTCCGAAACAAAATCCCATAATCACAGAGGCCACGTAAAGAGAATTTGGGACACCGAATGCGATTAGAAGATGCCCGGCACAAGAGAGAAGTAACACTAAAGTCAGCAGCAATGGCCTTGGAAATTTGTACTTGGACAATAAAATTTCGGACACAAATCCGGACGTCACGCGTCCGAGGTAATTCCATATGCTAACAAGTGATATAAATGTGGAAATGCTCCTAGGTGGATAGCCTAAGGATTTACCAATTTGCCCCAAATTATCAATGGCGGTCAACGTTCCGCCTACTCCAAATGTTGTAACAGTGAATAAAATTATCATGTCAATACTAAATACTGCTTGTAGTATGGTATAATCTTCACCTCTTTCCGGCGGCCTAAAAACATTGCTAAAGCAAGAATCCACTTCCTTTTCCTCATTATTTGGAGTCGCGGCCGGTTTGGCCTCCTGTTGCCCTTCATGGTTAGATAATTCAATAGTCTGAGGATCTTTTGTCACAAAAGTCAACTGTGAAGCGTCGTAGGATGCTTGTCTCTTCTTTTTCCAAAGACTCAACTCTTCTTTTGTGACAACTAACAAAGGAGCAAATAGTAAAAGGAGGACTATAGAAGCACTACCTGAATAAGCACTTCTAGTAAAGGAGAATCTATTTTGCAAAATAATTACAATCATGAGAAAACTGGCTAGTCCAAGCGATAAATAGAGAAGATTATAGAAAACCTTCAGCTCATTCTTTTGTCGTACAACTTTCATAATCCGAACTGTTCTTAGAAAAATGAACGAAACAGCAGCCGGGAGCCAACCAATGAGTAAAATAAGAGATTTGGAATTATTCCCATAAAAAGCATGATAAATTTGTGTGATTATTGCACCACTTAATCCAACAAACCCTTTCAAGATTCCCAAAACAACCCCTCGGCTTTCCGGGAAATTCTTGACGCACGTGACTAGTGCGCCAGTATTCGCATAAGTTTGCGAATTAGCCCCTAGGCAAATGTACATACACATTTGCCAAACCGGGGGCTTAGAAATTTTTCCGGTGACGGCCAACCAAATCATGAAATAACCGGAAAAATTCATGAGTGCACCCATAGCGAGAACCACCCAAGGAGGGGTGATTTCGTTAATTAGACCAGAAATGATTCCGACATTGCCACCTAAGTCTTTGAAAAAACTTAGTAAGTTTAAGGTGGTTTGGTCATATCCTAATGATGACTTAATGTCACTAGAATAAAGTCCGAACATGTATGTTGCACCTGCCATGGACATTATTAGATTGGAAGCAAAGATCATGAACCATCGCCCGGTTAGTAAGTGAATACCGAAATTGCCCACTGCTCTCCATCCGGTGGTGGCTCCGGCCACCCTCTGCTGCTCAGTTACCGGCATGTTTTTTTTTTTATTATTATTGGGTAAGCTAGGAGGACTCCCCAGCTTGTGTGGATAAAAATTACTTGGTCAGCTTGTGTGGATAAAAATTACTTGGTCAAGAGGTTCTTTTATACTGGGAGGAGTTTGTGGTTCGGCCTACCAGTTGGAAAATTAGATTTTGGATCGTTTATTTGACTGACCACACAACCCTCATATGAATTAAGCGGGATTTATATGTAGATGTAAATTTGACTCAATTAATATAAAGGGTTGTAGAGTATTCCACAAACATGATCCTAAAATTGAGCGATCTCTATCACTTAACATCTTCCTTATTAAGGATTAGAAGTTGGCCGACTTTATATGGTAGTTTCTCTCTTTTGTTTTTTTTTAAAAAATTATTTATATATAGATATAAATTAAAGCACAATATTAAATGGATCAGCTTGATTCGGATAAAAAGGATATAAAATATTTTAGGAACAGTTTGTACCTAAATTGCCATTTGAGACGAAAAAAGAAAAAATTCTTTCTAAAATATTCGTCTTTTGGTAACGTCAATGTAGTACCTCTAATCTCCCTCTTCTCCCATCCATTAAAAATATTTTACATCAACCTCACTAGGTCAATCTCTCAAGATAATTTTACACAAATAACAGATTACATTGACTTGAAAGTCGTGTTTGACACGATGGTCAAGTGATTATTTACTATCCGCTAGGTCATGGGTTCGAATCCTGAAAATAGTCTCTTTATGAAAAACTCAAAAGTAAGACTGCGTAAATCAGAACCTTCCCCAGACCCTATTGAAGCGGGAGCTTGTGCACTGAGTACAACCTTTTAACAGATTGCATTGATTTATTAATAACGAGATTATAATTACTTAATTGGTATTACAATCGTTGTTTAACTATATAAACTATAATATAAGAAGATCACACAAAATGAATAAGAAAATGAATACTTAACCCACAAACGGAGAAAGTAAATGATTAATGAAGTATGTTAATATTATGATATACTTGGCAAAAAAGAAAATATTATGATAGTTCTCTTTTTTTTTATGAATAATATTATGATAGTTCTCATGCTCAAATATATATTATTTTTTCCCTTAAAATAATAATAATTGCACAATACTTTTTTTTTGGACCTTACCAGAGGAGGAGCTTATGTAGGGCGGATAGAAGTCCGGCTGAGCGGGTACCCCATGAGGAGTGCTTCACAAAGGAGGAGAATTAGAAACCCGGCTAGCGGGTGCCCTACGAAGGGGAGTAGAAGACCCACACAAGGGAATCCAAGAAATGACAATTAAATCATTCCCCTTTTGTGAGGGGTATCGAATTCACAACTTTGTGGGCAGGTCATAGCCTACTGGGCAATGGACCTTATGATGATTGCACAATACTTCTTGATGATGCAATAAACTTTTTCTTAAATCTTCTTAAAAAGTAAAGTGATATTTAATAAATTTTATTCCACTTAGAGACCATTTTTAACAAGTGTTCGTTTTCCACTTGAGAAAGTTTGATGCCTACATAAACTGTTAAACTTAAATGACATGATATCCCAATCTAGGAGGAGCTCAAAGTTGACTGGATAATTGACCAAACAAGTGGGTGGTGGGAGTGCCAGCATTCGGCAATTAGTTGTTCGTGTGGTATAACAATCGATCTTCCCATAATTTACCAAAAGTGGGCGGTGAGGTCTTTTGACGTGAGGAGGGACAGGGACGAAGACGGGTGCGGGAGGGGGCCGGCGCCCCCAAGATTTTTAAAAATATTACTATTTATCGAAGTTTTATATGTATTTTGGAAAAATTTTGAAATTTTTTATCAATTTCACCCATCAAGAATTTTTTTTTGCCTTTTTTATCTCCCCCAAGAATTTTGAATTTTTTTTACCAATTTCGCCCCTAACACCAAATTTCTGGCTTCGTCCCTGGGGAGGGAGACCATAGTTTTTTTTATATTTTATGAATGGGTAGAGAGACCATAGCTTAGTTAAGGTCAATTTTCTTGTAATGGAAAACGAGGGCTTTTCAAATGTCTTGGCCATGAATGAGTATGCAAATTGTAAATTGTTTAATTTTTTGTGGTTCATGGATTCTGAAAATGAAACGAAATGACAATTCAATTGATGACTTTGAGGAGGATACAACCCCAAAGCACTAATGTTCTCCCTACTCACTACTATCTCCGTTCCTAAATTATTGATACATTTTATTTTTTAGATATTCCAAATTATTTTATACCCCTTCAATTCAAAATATAAGTCTTTTTAGATGTTGTTAATTGTTGCAAAATATAAGTCTTTTTACAACAAATGTGTATTTATTGATTGATTTGTCCCTACATCATTTTCTCTCTATATTCATTTTGGTCAAAATGTGTAGTTCCCCATGCAGCTCTATATTAATTTTTTTTGTTCTTTGAAGTATTAATTAGGAGTACTTTAGTCATTCTGATTAATATCTTAAGAGCAAATAGCTTTTTCTGCCACAAAAACTAGTTACGAGTGCTATATCTGCCACAAATTATGTTTTCGTGCTATATCTACCACAAAACTAGTTACAAGTGCTATATCTGCCACAAATCGTTTTTTCGTGCCTTTTTTGCCATGAAACATTTTATGAGTACTAAAAATGCCACAAAAAGAGGGAGGGTGAAAGGAAAAATAGGTAAGAGATCAAATTAATTTCAAATAGACCCTAAAATCATATTTTTATATTTAATTGGGTACACAATTTATTTTTTAAATAATTGACTCCCTTATTCCCAAATTTATCAAAGCCTCCACCACCTTCTTCTTCCTTCTCCTCCCACCTCGAGCCGCCGCCGCACTCCCATCCCGCCACCCAATCCCTAACCCCCACCCATACCCCCGAAAATTAACCAAGAATAGCAATCCATATGATGAAAGCCCTTCTAGGTCTATATTTCGAACACATAACAAATTTCACAATGCTTTACTGCTTCTAACCTTTAGAAACTATTTTACAAAATACATATAAGTCAAAGCAATAAGCAAAATGCTAATCAATTTGCACTACATGATTAACCAAGTGCTTTCGTCGCTAAAACCATCAAAAAAAATTTAAACAAAATACATACCAGTCAAAGTACTAAACAAAATGTAGATTAGTTTGCAGTAAATAATTAACCTAATAGAGATGCTTTGCATCTGAAACCATCAGAATTCTTGAACAAAAAGGACTCTCGCAAAGCAATATGTAAAATGCGGGACCAATTTCCTAAGAATATCTAATTGTTCTTAGGCATTTTTGCTAGGCTATCACCTTCACTGCACGCTCTCCAAATCTTCAAGCAGTTATTTTTTTGCAGATTTGGTACTCTTTGGTATGGGTGGGGGCAGGGATTGGGTAACGAGATGGGAGGTGGTGGTGGCTCGATGTGGGAAGAGAAGAAATAAGAAGGTAGCGGTGAGGGTTTTGGTAAATTTGGGAAGAAGGGTCAAATATTAAAAATAAAATAAAATTAGGTACCCAATATAATATAAAATTTTGATTTTAGGGTTTATTTGAAATAATTTGATCTCTTACCTATTTTTCCTTTCACCCTTCCTCTTTTTGTGGCATTTTTAGTACTCATTCAAAAAAGGCACGGAAAAACGATTTGTGGCAGATATAGCACGAAAAGGTGATTTGTGGCAGATATAACACTCGTAACTAGTTTTGTGGCAGAAAAAGCTATTTGCTCATATCTTAATTTATGTAAAAACTTCTAAAAGACTTATATTTTGAATCGGAGAGAGTATTTTTAAAAATTTGATAACATTTGTCATATCTCTTTCAACTTTAATCTTAGTCAACTTTATTTAATGCTTTAGTAATTCCAACAACTCCACACTTACTCATGCACACAAAAATATACTTTAATTCAGGGTAATTTAGATTTTTTTCTTCTTTTTAATTATTTGTTTTCAATCATTGTTTTGGTTTGTGTAAAAAGGTGAAATGTATTTACTATTTAGTAATGGAGGTAGGAATTAGTAGTTAGTTATCCGTAACTCTCCTTTGATAAGCTACTGGAAAAATCTAAGTGATTGAATAGAACAAAGGAAAGGAAAAACCATGAGGAACACAATTTTAATCCTACTTCCTATAGAAAGTGATGTAACAGAAATAAAAATGCGAATCTATAAATGAGTAGACTTGGTTTTATAATACTGCAATGTGGGCTACTCTATAAAGTTATGCCTGTATACATTGACTTTACATAATTAAGTGATGGTCTCTTCATTCCTAAATATATACTTTCAGGAAAAAGTACTAAAAATTAAGAAATTAAATATTAAAATGTTCTTTTTTTTAAATAAAATATAAATATCATTATCTTAACTAAAATTAGTGGTATACAAGTTCTATTTAAAATAACAATATTAGTATTTTAATTAACAAAATATATTGAATTTTATTTGCATTAATTTTCACTACTTGTCCTGAAAGTCTTATATTTAAGAATGGAGGTAGTATTAAATTTTACATATGGTGGGAAAACATTCGGTGGTCTTGAAATTATTGAGATGGAATTCTAATCCTCACGACATGTATGACCAAAAATCTGTAAGAATGCACACACATTTTTTAATCTCTTTTTTCTTTGCTTGATAAAATAATTTATCTCTAAACAAAATTGTATTTATGAAATCTCAAATTTCAATTTTGACTTAATAATTTTTCTCACAAACAATTCAACTTTTGTTAAATTCAAAATCAAATTTCAAAATGTAAACTCTATCTAATCTCAGTTGAGGAAGTGTGGAGGTTAGTTAGGCAACTTTACTTGGACCTTCTTATTTTTAATATTTAAATAAATGCTTTGTTATTTTCAAAATTTCTGCCAATATTTAAGAAATATCTAAATAGTCTTTTTCTCAAAAGTTCAATCCTATTTAGGACCCGAACCCGGTTTACACAACTCGAAAAAATGTGAGCGTGAGCTCAACATTCAAGCTCGAATTTTATGTGAGTTGAGCATGAGCTTGACTCTACCAGCCCGAAAACTTGAACCCGAATAAGAAATAATATAATTAAAATATTATATATTTAAATATAACAATACTAATTAAAAAAGAAGACCTATAAATTAGCATTCTTTGAAGAATTTCTTAAATTTAGTGAAGAGGAAGAAGTGATGCATTGTAAGAGTGAACTAGATGTTTATTTGGAGGAAAAACTTTACCCAATAAAGAGTGGTAGCGTTGATGAAGACTTTATTATATTGGATTATTAAAAAGCTAATGCTCTTAAATTCCCTATTTTGTCTATGATGGCAAGATATGTATTAGCAATTCATGTAAGTTCGGTAGCATCTGAGAGTGCTTTTAGCACTGGGGGTCGTGTCTGAATCAATTTCGCAGCTCACTACTTCCATATGCAGTTGAATGATTAGTTTGTTGTTAAGATTTGGTTAGGAGTTCACCAAAAGGGAGTGATTATGAGGAAGAGTTTGATTCTGTTTTTGTAGGTTATTCTTTACTTAGTTTTTCTATTCTGTTTTTGTAGGTTATTCTTTACTTAGTTTTTCTATTTTACTTGTCTAAATTATTTTTTTCTTCATCACTGCTTCTTACTTTATTTACTTATATTTTCTTTTTATTTTGTAGTTTTGAATCACAATAAAAAGTGAAATATTGTAGAAGAATTCAATGGGATTGCCGAAATTGGATTTGCAATTTCACTCTTTTGCAATTTGCAATTTCATCATTTATTAGAATTTTAAGTGCATGGGTTCTCTTGTTTTTTTTTTATATAAGACTTATTATTAGCAAAACAAACAATTTTGAAACTTCTGCTTCTCTTGTTTTTCTCTATATAAAACTTTTACAATTATGGGACTTCCGTTTATTTTGTTTTAATCTATATAAAGACTTTTGTCTACGTTGTATGTAGATTTTTTAACATTTGACATTGCTATGTATTTATTTTTTGTTATCTTTTTATTAGTTTATTTTGTTTAAGAATTAAGTATCATTGTATTATGTATATTTGTGATCTTGTTAGAATTTAGTTTCAATACTCATTGTATTATATACTATTTTTGCTACATGATTTTCGTTTTTTGCTAATATAAATTTAGCTCGTGAGGCTCGTGAGTTCAGCTCGAGCTCACATTAAAATGTGAGCTGAGCGCGAGAGCTTTTCAGAGGTGAGCGTGAATTGAGCTTTCTAATTTTTATGTGAGTTGAACGTAAGCTAAGTCAAGCTCGATTTAATGTGACCTGAGCGCAAGAGCTTTTACGAGGTGAGCGTAAATTAATCTTTCTAATTTTTATGTGAGCTGAACGTGAGCTAAGTCAAGCTCGACTCACATATCTCAATTGACACCCCTAATCCTCCTCTCATACAAATTTTATCATGCAGTATTTTCATATTTTTTTCTTCTTCGTTTTGAGGTAAGAACCAGTATTTTTAATATAGACGGTATTCCTATTTTTAGTATATGCAGTCATAATATTACCTAAAAAAAGTATATACAGTTATAATAATCGAGTGTATTTCCTAATGACGTGGTTGCACGACAAAATGTATAAAAAAAACAGCAAAAAATCATCTGTTTCCGTTCCTGTCCCTAACCAATCACAATTCACTTTGTGTATATATAATTGAAAAAAAATTTATATAGTAAATTTTGATTAGTTAGGGACAGAAATGAAGATAGAAACGCGGATAGAGGATTTTCACTCAAAAAAAAACTCTTACCTAAAACAGAAAGTTATCATTGGATTAGTAAATGACAAGTCACGAGTTTAGCCCACATTTCCAATTTCATACTCATCCGGCCATGCGCCAATTTGTAAGGAGAAAAAAAATAAAAAATAAAACCTCTTATTACTCAAAATACAACTTATAATAAAGTCATTTTCAAGTTTAATTGTATGCATCCATCGTAATAAATAAAAAATAAGAGTAAGAAAATTCTATGTCGCAATCCTTCTTAAAATAGTAAGATTACTATAAGCAAGAAGGTCAGAAGTACATTCCGAAAAGGAAAAGAAAAAATCTAGAGCTAACTCATTAAGCAATAAAAAAGACTAAGAAAAAATGAATATGTACAATTACTTTGTATGCTACTTGAAATCAACTTGGTTGCAAGTTGATAAAGGTGCTTATATTATGGGTTTGACTATTCTTCAGTGCAGTTCATCCTTCAATGTTTTAAGTATCAGTTTTATTGGAGAGAAGTTATACTTGCAGAAAATAGTAACACTTATTTTTATAACTATCTACCTCGCTGGAGGCGGTGCCGAATATTTAAGACTTTCTTGACTATTCTTAGCATTTTCAGGATCGACCACTTCTGCTTGCTCTTTGAATTTCCTATAAATATCACCCTCATAGAATTTTCTCGTTCTGAGCAACAAAATAATAGAAGTAAAGCATCCAAACAAAGTCGTCCCAGTAATTATCAGAAAAGCCAACTTATAACAATCCACCCCGTTGCAGCTCAGATCTTCTCCTTCTTTCCTTATTAATCCCTTTCTCGTCATTTGCTTCAAAGCCTCTATATCATATAAATGACCGGCCAATCTAACATTAAGTAAATAATTACCCACGGGACTTGCACCGGCACCTAAACTCATCAACGTGGAATAATATTTCAACCCAAATAATTCCGACACGATTGAAAAAATCAACGGCCATTGTGCCCCAAAGCAAAAACCCGTGATTAAAGAGGCCACGTAAAGGGAATTTGGGACCCCAAAAGCAATTAAAAGATGTCCCACACAAGAGAGAAATAGGACTAAAGTTAGCATTAAGGGACGAGGAATTTTGTACTTCGCTAATAAGATTTCGGAGGCGTAACCGGAAGTTACTCGGCCAAGAAAATTCCATATGCTTACCAATGATACGAATGTGGATATGCTTTTGGTTGGGTAGCCTAAGGATTTTCCGATTTGGCCCAAGTTGTCAATTGCTGTTAAGGTTCCACCAACCCCAAATGTTGTGGTGGTGAATAAAATGATCATGTCAATGCTGAATAGGGCTTGTAAAATTGTGTAATCTTCTCCTCTCTTTGGTGGCCTAAACACATTGGTGAAGCAAGATACTTGCTCTTCCTCATTCTTCGCAATATCTGCAAACATAAACGGAATCAGAAATTTCATGTTATTAAAGCGAGTTACATAAGTTTCATAAACATATTAAAAATGTAGGGATTTGACTCATTTGTAGCGGTCCAAATTAAGTGTAGAACACATATTGATCGTCGGATTAAAGATCTGTCATTTGAGATTATTTGGTCAAACACTTTTAAAATTTTTCAATAATAAGTGTTGTGATCAAAATAATATCAACTGTAAAATATTTTGAACCGACGATAAATACACGTTCTTCACAGTGTGAAACAATATGTGAATTACTCAAAACAATAAAACGGGGAAGGTGGGACATGGGGTTAGACCTAGTATTCCTAACCTCGTGCCCCACTCACATTTTTTTTTTCCGTAAAAGAAGTTTGGGTGGGTTGAGTCCGAGTCATTATCACGGGTTTAGGGCGAGACTGCTAGTGATCATCATCGCTATAGGGTATTCTGCAGATCACCCTACTAACACAGTCCCTCACGCGTCGAGACGTGAGTTGAACACTCGACGGCTGTAATGACGTTCCAAATCCTTGTGTTAGTGCCCCCTCCCTCCCACCCACCCACCCACCCACTCACACTGGTGTTTAAAAAAATACCCTAAATATACGAGTGAAAATCGTCTGTCCTTATTCATGTACTTCAACCAATCAGAATTCAATATATAGATATTTTTCTTCTAATTATATATACACATGACGAATTGTAATTGGTTGAGTACAAGAATGAGAAAACACACGGAGATAGCTGATTTTTTTTTTTTTTGCCTAAATATACATGTAGAGTCGCTAAAAATGGTAAGGAAAGTTGTTAGACTATAACCATTAGTCCAGTCACCCCATCTTTTTTATATGAGTAGAAATTTTACTGACTCCAGATTAAAAGTTAGTGATAATTACTAACACAAAGAATTTTATCATGACAATATTTCTGTCATCTAATTTGCACTCGAAATTACAGTGAAAAAATATCCAAATCCTTAAAATAGAGTCTAAAATATAACGATAAATTTTACGCAATTCTTAAAAATATCAAAAACCTTGCCTGCAGATGGTGCCTTTGATTCTTCTAGCTGAGGTGCTGAATCAACAACTCGTGGAGGCTGATTTTCAGTAGAAACTTTCTTCAATTGAGCATTCTTTATCTTCCAAAGAATAAACTCTTCTCTAACGACAATTCCCAAAGGAGCAAAAAGTAATAGAATCTCAAAAGAAGCACTTCCAGCATACTCAGCTCCCGTAAAAGAAAGTCTATTTTGCAAGATAATAATAATCATAAGAAACCCAGCAAGACCCAAAGCTAAATATAGAAAATTATAAAAAATCTTCAGTTCCTTAGCTTCTCTAACCAACTTCAGAGTACGGATTGTCCTTAAAAAGACAACAGAAACAGCTGTCGGAAGCCAAGCAATAAGTAAAATCAAAGACTTGGAATTATTATTTCCATAAATAGCATGATAAAGCTGTGTAATTAAAGCCCCACTTAAACCAACAAAACCTTTTAATAGCCCAATTACAACTCCCCTACTCTCTGGGAAATTCTTAACACAAGCAACTAAAACAACTGTATTAACAAATGTCTGAGAATTAGCACCAATACATATGTAGAAAAACATTTGCCAATTTGGAGGTTTAGAAATATGTCCTGTTACTGCTAACCAAACCATGAAATACCCACCAAAATTCATGGATGCACCTAAAAATAGAACTAACCAAGGTGGGGCAATTTCATTGAAAAGACCTGAAATTATTCCGACATTAGCACCCAAGTCTTTGAAGAAACTTAGGAGGTTTAAGGTTGTTTGGTCATAGCCTAATGATGATTTTATGTCGTTTGAGTAGAGACCGAACATGTAAGTAGCGCCGGACATGGATAAGATTAAGAAGGAAGCGAACACCATGAACCATCGTCCAGTTAGTAAGTGGATACTGAAGTTCCCCATGGATTTCCAGCTGCCATTAATTAACAAGCTCTGGTCAGCCATTTTTCCCCCCCTGGTTTGGTAGGATTTTGTTAGTAATATAACTGTTCTTGGAGAGAATGGTGATTAAGTGATGAGTGCAGCTTTTATTGATGAGGGGCTTCTATATATATATATGCAAAAAATCCTGATCACCATTCTGTGTCCCGTTTCTTATTATCATTCACTTTTTCCTTACACTTTTCATTATTTCTTTTAGGTAATAAATATCATTTTTTTATTAGTGGGACAGATAATATAACACCGAACAACGGAGATAGAATATTCCTACTGATATATATCCAATCACTAGTAGGAATTATGTGCAAAGCGATGTATTTAGATAAGATTTCTATCTCAAATTTTCATGATTTTTTTTATTTTTGATCTATGTCATATTTCGCGAACAATTCACTTCTTATTAATTTATGTTTAATTTTTTTTTTGCTAAGTCTGTTTGAATTGAGTATGATTTGAGATTTCTAACTTCAATTAAATTTTAGATGATTTAATGTTTAAAATTTCATTATCAAACTTAATTAAAAGATAATTTAAATTACGTTTCTAAATTTCAAATCATATTAAACTCAATTCAAATACATCTGAAAATCTCAAATATAAATTCTATCATTGAGAACTGAAACCAACTCGCTGGTAGAGCATTTTTTTTTTCCTTTTTCTTGGGAAGATCAATTATACTGAAAATTGTTTTATAGTAGTATAATTTTGCAATGAGTTAATGGCTATTTATGCCCCCTACGAATGTTTCAAATGAAGAGTTAACCCAAAAATATTTTATGTGCTATTAATGCCCCTAACTAATTACGGGGAGCTATTTATGCCCAAAAGTGGCGGAATCCGGCAAAGGGGGGTGGCGTAGCACATGTGCGAACCACACATGTGAATGTTAAGGGGCATAAATGTCAATTTACTGAGTCATCTTCAACCTCCAAACTTTTGTTCCTCTCCCACCTCATTTCCGCCATTCTCCACCGCCACCCACCTCCCCGGCGATCTCTTCCTTCCGCCACTCTCAAACCCTACCCCATCTTCCTCTTTACCATAGCAAGCGATGCCCAAATCTGAATCCATTTCAGCAAAATCGGATATATGAAATTATTCACGAATTAATAAGAAAGATTGAAATAGGTTTTGATAAGAAAGTTTGAAATGAGAATTTGAGTGATTGGTGACCATTTCGTTTCTCTTGAGATAATCACTATTTATGCCCCTGAGTTTAGTTTCAAAAGCAACTGTTACCCCTCATGATTATATATCGTGCCTTTTGTGTCCCCAACAATTTACGGGGTGCCATTTGTGTCCCCAACAATTTACGGGGTGCCATTTATGCCAAAAAATGGCGGAATCCTCCATCCCTCCCTCCGCCACGCACCACTGCTGGGTTTTTTTTTCTCTCTCTTCATGTTCTTAGCTCATTTTCTTTGTTGTTCTTTGTGATGTTTAGATGCTTTTGTGAAATGGAGTTTAAGTGAAGAAATTGGTAGAGGAGGCGGCGGCGGCGACTTTGGTGGTGGTGGGGATAGGTGGTTGTTCTTGAAATTGGTAGTGGTGGGAGAAGGGTGGGGAGGAATGGGGGAGGGTTTGTTCTTTGTGATGTTTAGATGCTTCTGTGAAATGGAGTTTAAGTGAAGAAATTGATGGAGGAGGAGGCGGTAGCAGCTTTGGTGGTGGTGGGGATAGATGGTTGTTCTTGAAATTGGTAGTGGTAGGAGAGGGGTGGGGAGGAATGAAGGAAGAGATCATCTCTTTTATTTTTATTTTTTGTAAATGTGATAAAAAAAAAAAGGGTCATGGGTCGGGTTTAGAAATGGGTTAAAGGCAACCCATTCAGAAACGAATAATTGGACACTTATACCCCTAAAAGAGTACTTGTGCGGTTCGCACATGTGCTACGCCGCCCCCCTTTGCCGGATTCCGCCACTTTTGGGCATAAATAGCTCCCCGTAATTAGTTAGGGGCATTAATAGCACACAAAATATTTTTGGGTTAACTCTTCCATTTGAAATATACGTAAGGGGCATAAATAGCCATTATCTCTTTTGCAATATGTGATCCACAATATCCGAATCCCTAGTGAAATGATTTCAGCATATACAGTAATGTTAACATTAGCAATTGAAATATTAATCAAATTAATGATGATATTTCTTCTTACCCTCCTATTAACGAGTCACTCAATCCTATTACCGTTCTTATAAGACTGTATTCACATCCCTATTAAATATATTGAGAGGAACCCACATCTACATATAGGTCCCGCTAAATTTATTTGAGAGAACTATTGTGCTAATCCCACAAAAACGGTACTAGAATTGAATTTTTCCATATTAACTATTAGCATCACTATCGCATTGTGGCAGTTTTTCAAAAGCAAAAGGTTCCAAATGCCAAAGTCATATCAATCATGAGGCAACTAAGATCATTGCCTCAGGCCTCCACAAAATAAAGGTCCCCAAAGTTTTATTTAATAAAACTTTGCTTCAAACAAAAAAAATTAGATGCCCCAAATAATTGCATCTCAACAATTGCCCACTAAATATTGTTTAAACTTTTCAACATATTTTTTCAATATAAGCGGCCAAAGGCCAAAATCCTAAGTCCTTTTGCTTAATTTCTCCTTGGATAATTACAAAGTGGGATCTTTGACGAAGAAAATAAGAAGAGTCGTGCTTAATTTGCTACTTTATTGAATATGTGCTTCATTGCCGTCCCTTCAACTTTCTGATTAAGTGTGAATATGTGCTCCCACCAAACTACGTCTTTTAGACGAAATGAAATTCATATGTTCGCGAAGTTTAAAATTGTAGCAACACAGATTGCAATTTTTTATTTAAGATAATCACTATTTATACCCCCGATATATCTTTTAATAGCAACTGTTACCTCTTAAAAATATATCGTGCTATTTGTATCCCAACAAGTTACGGAGTGCCATTTATACTCAAAAGTGACGGCGTCCGGCGAAAAGAGGCTGCGTTGCAAATGTACGAACCGCACGAGCATATTTTCAGGGGCAATTTCGTCCATTCATATTTTTAATTAAAAACAAAAAAAAACCCTACCCCATTCCTCCCCACCCCTCCACTACTCCCTCTTGAATGCTAAGATTCCACCCAGATTTCAAGAACCACCACCACCAAAGTCGCCGCCTCCTCCTCCTCCACCAATTTCTTCACATGACGCCACCACCACTTGACGGAGAAATGATCTCAAGGTTTTGAAAGCCACCAATTTCGTCAATCTAGATTTTTAATTTTAAAAAAAAAAACAAAAACTCTCAAGCCCACCCTGTTAGTCGTTAGTTTGTTTATCAGTATTGTTGAATAATCCTAGTCTTTAGGAAGACATATTCTTCAGGAGTTTGTTTACTGTTTTGATTCATATCACCACATTATAGGGTTGTTAGTTATTTTCTCTTTGTTGTTGTGTACTGGCTATATATAGCCTTAGTTTCCCATTGATGAAGTACATCTCCTTCCAGCAGTATATTGAATCATTAGTATTTGAGTTCTAACAATTGGTATCAGAGCCGTGTAAAGGGTCTGAGTGTGTGAAAGAGTGTAAGTGAACACAGAAAGAGCAGAAATAGTGAGTGAAACACAGAAAGAGCAAGATGTCAACATCTGAGAAGTTTCTGCAACCCTCCATCCCAAGGTTCGATGGCCATTACGATTACTAGGCGATGACAATGGAGAATTTTCTGCGAAGTAAGGAGATGTGGAGTCTGGTGGACGAAGGGATCCCAACACCGGCGATTGGGACGTCACAGGCAAATGAAGCACAAAGGAAGCTGGTGGAGGAAGCCAAGCTCAAAGACTTGAAGGTCAAAAACTATCTGTTTCAAGCAATAGATAGACAAATTCTGGAGACAATTCTCGACAAAGGGATGTCGAAAGCAATCTGGAATTCTATGAAGCAGAAATATCAAGGATCCACGAAGGTGAAAAGGGCTCAACTTCAGGCACTGAGAAGAGAGTTTGAGTTTCTCACCATGAAAGAAGGAGAAAATGTAGACAGCTATTTGGGCCGAGCTCTATCTACAGTGAACAAAATGAAGACAAATGGCGAAACAATAGATCAGAGTACAGTGGTCAGTAAGTTGCTTAGATCTTTGACTCCCAAATTCAATTATGTTGTCTGCTCAATAGAAGAGTCAAATGATTTAAGTACATTAAGCATCGATGAATTGCATGGGAGTCTGCTGGTTCAAGAACAGATGATGCAGGGCCACCAAGAGGAGGAACATGTGTTGAAAATGGCTCAGGAAGATAGAGGAAGCAGAGGCAGAGGTCGAGGCTCATTCAGAGGAGGACGTGGACGAGGAAGAGGAAGAACACCTGTAGACAAAGCAACCATTGAATGCTTTAAATGCCATAAGTTGGGACATTTTTAATATGAATGCCCCGACTGGGAAAAGAAAGCATATTATACTGAATTTGAAGAAGAATATGAGCTTTTGTTGATGACGTATGTAGAGCCTCATCAAACAATGAGGAATAAGGTGTGGTTCCTCGACTCAGGATGCAGTAATCACATGACTGGGAACAAAGAGTGGTTCGTTGATTTGGAAGAAGAGTTCAGCCGAACAGTAAAGCTTGGGAATGGCACAACAATGGCGGTGGACGCAAAAGGAAGCATCGAGTAGAAGTGAATGGCACAATTCAGGTGATTTCTGATGTTTACTATATACCTGAGCTTAAAAACAATTTATTAAGCTTGGGACAGCTTCAAGAGAAGGGATTGGCTATTTTGATTCAAAAAGGGACTTGCAAAGTCTTTCATCCTAAGAGAGGCTTGATTATGCAAACTGATATGAGTGGGATCAGAATGTTCTTTGTGTTAGCCTCCATGGCAACAAAGAACTCCATGTGCTTAAAGGTTGAAGGAGTGGCTGACAAAGAAGCTCACATGTGGCATTGTCGGTTTGGGCACCTGAATCACAAGGGATTGAGAATGTTATCAATCAACAAGATGGTAACGGGTCTGCCATCTTTTAAACCTCTAGAGAAGATATGCACCACATGTTTGACTGGCAAGCAGCACAGAGAGCCTATATCCAAGAAGAGCTTATGGAGGGCATCAAAACCGCTTCAGCTAATCCACTCAGACATATGTGGTCCTATCACGCCAACTTCCAGTAGCAACAAGAGGTACATCTTAAGTTGTATCAATGACTTTACTCGTAAAACTTGGGTTTATTTCTTGCATGAGAAATCAGAAGCTTTTGTCACCTTCGGAAACTTCAAGGCGTATGTTGAGAAAGAGACAGGAGCTTACATAACATGTTTGAGGACAGATAGGGGGTGAGTTCAACTCAAACGAGTTTGGAGAATTCTGTCAATCACATAGCATCAGCAGGCAACTGACAGCAACCTACACCCCTCAACAGAACGGAGTTGCTGAGAGGAAGAACAGGACAATCATAAATGCAGTCCGATCCATGCTAAGTGAGAAACAAGTTCCCAAAACTTTCTGGCCTAATGCTGTGAGATGGTGTGTGCACATTCAGAATCGATGTCCGACAACAGCAGTCCAAAACACAACTCCAGAAGAGGCATGGAGTGGTAAGAAACCAGTGGTGGAGTATTTCAGAATTTTCGGTTGTATAGCACACGTCCATATACCAGATAAAAAAAGAAGCAAGTTGGATGATAAGAGCAAAAAGTGTGTATTTTTGGGAGTCAACGAAGAATCAAAAGCATGGAGACTATGTGATCCAGTAACAAAGAAAATTATCATCAGCAGGGATGTAATTTTTGAAGAAGAAGAAAGCTGGGACTGGGGCAGAACAGAGGAGGAAACCAAGTGAGATGTTTTAGAATGGGGTGATGAAGAAGAAAATGATGAGGCAAGGAATTCGAGCAGCAACTCGAGCAATAGTCCAACAGAAACACTCACAACTGAGCCAAATTGTGAGCAAAACATGAATACACCAGAAGTGCTGCTGCCTAACGAAATTGGAGAATTAATTTAAGGGAGAGGAGTGCGACAAAGAAGAGCACCAGGCTAGATGGCAGATTATGAAACAGGGGCAGGTGTGATGATGGCAGAAACTGATCTAGTTACATTTGATGAAGCAAATGAAAGCAAGAAATGGAGGGAAGCAATGTCAGCAGAAATTGAGGCCATAGAAAAGAATCAAACCTGGGAGCTCACAGCTTTGCCTAAAGGAGTGAAGCCTATTGGAGTTAAGTGGGTGTTCAAGACTAAGCGTAATGAAGTGGGAGAAATAGAGAAATTAAAAGCAAGATTGGTGGCAAAAGGGTATGCACAACGTCATGGAATAGATTACACTGAAGTATTTGCTCCAGTAGCAAGGCTTGACACCATCCGTGTGATACTTTCAATGGCTGCTCAGTTCAGTTGGGAGGTTCTTCAACTCGATGTAAAGAGTGCCTTTCTTCACGGGGAACTCAAGGAGGAAGTATTTGTGCAGCAACCAGAGGGATTCATTAAGAAATGAGAGGAAGAGAAAGTATACAAGCATAGGAGAGCACTCTACGGACTCAAACAGGCACCACGAGCCTGGAATAGCAGAATTGAGACCTACTTTGTGCATGAAGGTTTTGAAAGATGTCCTAGTGAGCACACCTTGTTCACCAAGACAAAAGGAGGTAAGATTTTGATAATCAGTCTGTACGTTGATGATTTAATTTTCACTGGAAATGATAGAAGCATGTGTGATGAGTTCAAAGCTTCAATGATGTCAGAGTTTGATATGTCTGATCTGGGAAAATGAAATAGTTCCTGGGGATAGAAGTTAAGCAGTGCTCAGATGGAATCTTCATATGTCAGAGAAGGTATGCTCGAGAAGTGCTAGCAAGGTTTGGGATGGAAAATTGCAATGCAGTCAAGAATCCAATAGTACCTGGTACTAAGCTGAGCAAAGACGAGGATGGAGTTAGAGTTGATGAAACTCTATTCAAGCAAGTGGTTGGTAGTCTCATGTATTTGACAGCAACTAGACCTGACTTAATGTATGGTGTTAGCTTAATAAGCAGGTTCATGGCAAGTCCTACTATGTCACATTGGCTTGCAGCAAAGAGAATTTTAAGGTATTTAAAGGGCACAACAGATCATGGAATCCTCTACAAAAAGGGGAAGAGCAGCTTGCAACTTTTGGCATTCACGGACAGCGACTATGCTGGTGACTTGGATGATCGAAGAAGCACACCAGGATCTGTATTTATGTTGGGAGCTGGAGCTGTTTCATGGTCATCAAAGAAACAACCTGTGGTTGCACTTTCTACTACGGAGGCAGAATATATAGCTGCGGCAGTGTTTGGATGTCAATGTGTTTGGCTCAGAAGGATATTGGAGACACTTGGAACTAAAGAGAAGACAAGTACAGTGATTATGTGTGATAACAACTCCACCAAACTGCTCTCAAGAAATTCAGTGTTCCATGGTAAGAGCAAGCATATTGATGTAAGATTTCATTTTCTTAGAGACTTGGTGAATGATGGAGTCATTAAATTGAGCTATTGCAACACTCAAGAACATATCGTAGACATTATGACGAAGCCACTGAAGTTAGAGCAGTTTGAGAAGCTTCGCAACATGCTTAGAGTGACTGAAGTTACAGAAGTAAGCTAAGATGCATTAGTTTAAGGGAGGAAATGTTGGTCGTTAGTTTGTTTATCAGTATTGTTGAATAATCCTAGTCTTTAGGAAGACCTATTCTTCAGGAGTTTGTTTACTGTTTTGATTCATATCACCACATTATAGGGTTGTTAGTTATTTTCTCTTTGTTGTTGTGTACTGGCTATATATAGCCTTAGTTTCCCATTGATGAAGTACATCTCCTTCCAGCAGTTTATTGAATCATTAGTATTTGAGTTCTAACACACCCTCTCTCTTGATCTCCTTCCTCGGCCACTTCACCGCCGCCACCCCACCCTCCCTCTTGAAGCGCAAAGGGGGCTGTCACACCCAAACAAAGCCTCCATTGCCATTCTACCAAAACGGGCAGTGACTTCTCCAAAGGATACATCAACTGAAAGTTTAGAAAAATATGGCGATTCCGTCCGAGCAGACCCTTCAACATTTTTATAGATATTGTTCAACTTTTTCAATGTTCTTGGCGGATCTTGGAGTGGAAGAGGCTATTTTTTCAGCTTTGGGTCTAGTTTTTGGGAATTTTCATTTCTGAAATTCAAGCAGAAGGTTGGTGTCGTGTTTGGGCTATTCCCAGGCGGGTTTTTGCTACTTCCAGGAGCTTCATGCTTTTTCCAGACGAATTTCAGCTACTTCTAGACGATTTTGGCTACTTCCAGACACACTTCAAACTCCATCTTGATTTTCTAGTACAATTTTCACTCTTCATCCTCTTTGATTTGGAATTTGGGATTGGGGAAATATGATTTGGAATTTGAGGGATTGGTATCAGTGTGAGAAAGAGGGTTAGTGGTGGAGGGGCTGGGCTGGGCTGGCTGAGGGAAAGACCCCATTCTTGAGTTTTTTTTTATTATTAAAAATATGGTTGGACAAATTTACCCATGTAATTTCGTGCATGCTGTTCGCACATGTGAAACGCCGCCCCCTCTCATCGAATTCCTTCACTTTTGGGTATAAATGGCACTCCGTAACTTGTTGGGATACAAATGGTACGATATATTCCTAAAAGGTAACAATTGCTATTGAAAGATATCTCAGAGGTATAAATAGTGATTATCTCTTTCTATTATTATTATTATTATTCTTTTTTGGAACAGACTGCAGCCTTTCGGTATAATAACCTATTTTGAACCAAAGTTTTTAAATAACAAGTCAGTGAGTTTTTTTTTTTGTGAAGTCAACAATTCAATGATTGAATGTTAAAAAAAAAAAAATTCTTTACAGAAAAAGAAATAGTAATTCCAGTCCGGTTCCTATGCGGAACAGCTTTTTTCCGCACGTGTGGAACAATCTCAGCCGTCGGATGAGATTTTGAACGGTCCAGATTTGGAGATAGAAAAGTTGCGACTGGACTTAAAAAATAATAAAAAAAATTCTCTTTCCAGATATGGACCGTTAGAAAATCTCATCCGACGGCTGAGATCGTGTCCCGCAGTGCGGAACAAAAAGCTATTCTGCATAGGAGCCGGGACGTAGTAATTCGAGCAAAAATTGCTAACTTTGACCATATTGGACTAGGTTGAAGATGGAATAGACAAGAAGACAAATTCTTGTGAGCTGGATTGATTTTACCATGTCAGAGACATTTTCTTGACGTGGACGTGAGCCTTACATTGATCCCTCACTGCATCGGCTTTCGGGAAAAAAAATCAACACAATGGTTTTGCTAAATAAAATCAACAATGGTTTGTTTCGTGTAAAAAATGATAAGTTTTATTTTGGTAGGTGAGTAAATTTTAAAATTTACATTTAAACCAATGAATACAATACAAGTAGGAAAGATAATTGAGTTTTTTCCTACGTGTATTGTATTTATTGGTTTGAATATAACTTTTAAACTTAGTCACCTAAAATAATATGAGTTAAATTCTTTTTATTCAAAGATAATTGAGTTTTTGGTCTGCGTGTATTTTTCGTAAAAAACTGTATGAGTTAAATTCTTTTTGTTTAAATTATCTTTATTTAACGGGTGAATTTCATTTTGGTCCCTATAAATGGCTTGCAATGTTAAATTCGTCCTTGAAATTTCATAAATGTCAATATCATCCCTAGAAATGGCTCACAGTGTCAAGTTCGTACATGTAAATGACTCGCAGTGTCAAGTTTGTCATTGAAATTACATAAATGTCAACCATGTCCCTAGAAATGGCACACAGTATCAAGTTCGTCCCTGAAATTTTAGAAATGTCAACCTCCATACCAAATGATCTTGTGATATGTAGAAATTTTTGTATATATATATATATATATATTGTTTGATTCTGATTTTATTATAATTGGTTTTGAATTTTATTTACGGAAATTTACAGTTTTCACTTAATCTTTGTTAGTATAGAGTTAGTCAACGACGAAGGTATTTTTTTGGAACAAGAGGGCCATTTTTAGGGACGGGGTTGACATTTCAGAAATTTTAGGGACAAACTTGACATTATGAACCATTTCTAGGGACGAGATTGACATTTTTAAAAATTCAGGAACGAATTTAATATTGCAAACAATTTATAAGAACTAAAATGAAATTCACCCTTATTTAACTATGGACATCTAATAATTCACACGGGTAAAAAGAAAAAGAGACATGGATCCTTACCAATCACAAACTTTTACTATTAAAAAAAAGTACAAATCATAATCTTTAAGACAAGTTACATCTAGTAATTACCAATGTTTGAATTTCCAAATAGGAGCAATTTGTAAAAATTTAGATGAAATGACATTTTAATATCTAGTACGTACTAGTGATGCCAAAAAATGAGTCGACTGGAATCAGAACCAGCGATTCTGAACCGTTTGACCCGTCGGTGTAACTTATTTTTTTAAACAAATTAAATGAAAGACTAAGATTATTGGACTGTTTCAAATGGATGGTTTGGATTAGTTAACCGTTTGGGTCAGATGAAAATAATTAGCTGAGCAACTATAACATCCAGTAGCAAATAGATGTGCTAACTTTGATTTTTTTTTGTATGGGCTTCTTTGGTTTTTTTTTTTTAAATTGTTTTGGTTGAGGAGATTTAAATCCTTTCAAACTGTACTTGGGAGAATTTACAATAAAAAAAATTATTTCTATTTTATTTCAAATTAAAAAATCTATCAATAATAATAATAAATTACAATTTTATTAAACAAAATCGATTTTCTACCGGAAACTAATACCGTTTTTACAATTTATCGAAGCCAATTTTACTTAAATACGGTTCTTACTCAGAACCACACTAAAATCGTGTCTAGAACTGGAATCGGAATCGAAACCATATAAATGTAGAACCGTGCGGAACCGGACCATGGGCATCTCTAGTAAGTACCTCTTCTGAAGATTTTTCTTTTCATTTTTATTGGCTTTGAAATGATAAATGAGCTCCATTTTTGCTCTGATCTATCTATAGCTATACATTTCCTGGCACTGAACTGTTAGAAGGTCGAAGATGGTTAAGTTCGTTTTGTCGTGGGACCTGAGACAAATTCATAGAAGCTTCGATCTTTATCTCGTCTCTGAACTTTTTATAAATGTCTCCTTTATAAAAATATTTAGTCCTAAGAATTAATTCTAGAATTAATTAAATAAGGCAACCAAACAAAGTTGTTGCGGTATGGAAGTACCAAAGTTAGGATTTTTATTTTTTTTTGCTGAATAAAGTTAGCATTAAGGGTAGGGAATTTGTATTTGATCAAAAAGATTTCAGAGGCAAAGCCAGCTGCTACTCTTCCAAGATAATTCCGTATACTTACTAGTGAAACAAATGTTGCAATGCTACTTTTTGGGTAGCCTAAGGATTTTCCCAATTTGACCCTAATTGTCTATTGCTGTTAGTGTTCCACCAATCCCACATGTAGTGGCAATAAAGAGAATTAACATATCCATGCTAAAGAGAGTTTGTAGAATGGTGTATTCTTCCCCTCTCTCTGGCCTATTGAACACATCTTTCATGCAAGCAATTGACTTATTCAAACACCTGTGACCATTTATGTCAAACTTGCGAGTTGACTTGTAGGATCGTACGATTCTACGAGTTTTAATGGACCTCACGTGTTAGATCCTACATAGAATCAGTAATCAAGTAGGATCGAGGTAAACTCATGGGATCGGACTCAAAAACGTACATGAGTCAACTCCGAGTTAGTTATTTTTTTCCCGGGTCGGGAAGAAGAGAGAGAGAGAGTTTAATACTCATTTCTCTCTTTTGCCGTAAAACTTCTCATTGTCCTTATTTTCAGAAAATTTACACAAACATCATATGATATCATTTGTCTTATGAAAGACAAAGATGACTTATTACACACACCTAAGAAATATATATTTCAGAAAAAAGAAAGATACAAAACTTCATTCCTCAAATTTCAATGTATTGCCAATATCAATTGCAAATCGATACTTAACATCGAGATTCCTGATGCGTTCAATGGCAGTGGGAAGATAGTCGATTCCAATAACCTCAGTATCACATAACAAGTTATGTTCGGCTGCAAAATCAAGCATCTCTTGGTACTCCTTAAGACCTCCAGTCGAGCTCCCAATTATCTTTTTCCTACCAAGAATGAGAGGTTGAACCGGAAGCTCGAATAGTAAGTCTGCATCACCAACAAGTATAAGCGCGCCATCAAACTTGAGCAAATTGAGCATCAGTGACATGGGAGTTCGTCCACCCGGGGTTGTATCGACAACACCATCCATAGTACCAGCTAAACCCTGCAATTGCTGCTCATTGTTGACAACAACAAAAGCATCAGCACCATGTTCTTCAATGGCTTCCTTCTCCTTACGCGTTGATCGACTAATAACAGTAGCTTTACCACCAAATGCCTTAATAAACTTAACAGCCATAGCACCCATACCTCCAAATCCAATAACACCAATATGCTTTCCAGGTTTGTCAAGAAGTCCCATATGTTTCAATGGACTATAAACAACAATCCCAGCACACAAGAGAGTAACACCCTTATCTTGAGGTAAGTTTTCGGGCCAACGGAGAACGAATTTCTCATCAACAACCATCACATTAGAACAACCATCTGCCCAATTGGGTTCTGGGCAGTAATTTTCAAATCCATTTTCACAATTTAAACATTTCCCACAACATCCAACAATACTTCCCACACCCACTTTGTCTCCAACCTTGAATTTCTGCACCTTGTTACCAACTTCTACCACCTCCCCCGCGGCCTCGTGTCTGTAATTTTACAAAAATCAAGGTTTATATGAGATTTACAGGATTTTAGACCATCAGTACACCAACCAAAATAAATTTATGAGTTTGGAGTAGTCACAACATGTCACATGTGAAAATATTATTACAATACTCTCAGTGATGAAGACGGGTCCACCCCTGCTCCGAAAATTTTAAAAATACTACTATATTTAGTAAATTTTATATATAGTTCGAATATTTGATAAAGTTCGCCCCAACCTTTTATGCAGGCATACTATTACAATTTTTCGCCCCAACCTAAAAGTTTTGACTTCGTCACCGAATACTCTACTAGATAGATACTAGCTCTATTACGTAATATAAGTCATTTAAAACATGTAGTGAAAATAACAATGTCTCTTAAATCGAATTTGTGGTATACAAGTTATATTTAAGAGAATAAAGCGAAAATCCAGAGTTGATTGACTGGACTTTAAATTCAAAGATTTGAATAACAAGGATTGAAATTTTGAAATGAAGAAATAAAGCATACCCAAAAACATGAGGATATCTAGTGAAACCCCATTTGTTCCTGCCCATTTCGACATCAAAATTGCAGATACCAGAATACAAAACTCTGATCTTCACATCGGTTTCACCAGGGACTCTTCTGAATAACTTGATAGGCTGAAGAGTACCAGATGCATCAGCAGCACCCCATCCAACAGCCTTCACGGAGAGATCCTGTTTGGTTGTTTCTTCAGCCATTTGAGAATTCAATAAGTCAGATCTAGCTGGAAAGAAGTTTGAAGTGACGAAGTAGAACGGTGACTTCCTTGTGTGTGTGTATATATATATATATATATGAAAGAAACCAGAGCAGCAGCCAACAAAGAACTTATATATATTATTATCTTCAGTTGTATAATTAGCATTATTGGTGTGAGGCTCCGTCCCACTATTATTAGTATGAGATTTATCCCACATGCATATATCTGAGTTTTTTTTTTTTTTTTTTTCAATTAACCCTTTTTTCTCTTTTCTCTCTCTTCTCTCTCTTCCCCATTTCCCCTCTGTTCTTTCTGTGTAGATTTTTCTCCCCACAGTGGCTGGCCAGATTTGGCCATTGGCTCCGGCCAATGGTCGAATCTTGGTCAGTTCACTGCTTTTGTTCACTTTTGCTGTCTTCACCCTCGTTTTTTTATCCTAAATCGTGATGAAATTTTTTTCGAGGCTTCTCTTTCGAGATTCAAGACTGAGATGCTAAAGATCTACTCGGATCGCTACAGATTTGAAGTTTCCCTCAAATCCCGGGGACATTGCTGCGCACTCCTCGATTCTTCATCTTTTTTAGACTATCTATGGGGACGGTTGATACTGCTCGTAGTCTCATAGATTGTTGATTTCTAAGAGAGGTGTTGAAACTGAGCTTGCTACTGCTGTTCAAGAATTTTGGAGACGATGCTGCGAAGAATTTTATTATGTATTTATTTTTTCTGCTGTTTATAGTGTGTTCCCTGTCCGAGGTGTGGACTTTTTCCTGTTATCATGGTGGTCTGCACCATTGTATAACTTTTATTTTTCTTGTATTTCGTTTTTACCTTTTGATTGTACTAGCTTCGGCTATTTTATGATTAATGGTAATTTCTTTTTCATCAAAAAAAAAATATATCTGAGTTTTTTATTGATATATTAGATGAAAATAAATACTTATAATCGTATTAAATTATTTATTTTGACATAATAAATTTAATTTCTAAATAGATTGAAAATGCGTTCAGAGACATGTCTAGCAAGTACGAGACGTGATAATTAATTTTTTTTTATGAATGCTTGATAATTAGTTGGTTAGGTTGATATCGGGAATATCACATAAAAAATAAAAAAACACTACGAAGTCCAATTCAATTTGAGTAGGCTATCCAAATCATTTTAACAGAAGCGTAACATGTCTATTTTGCCCATTGTTTTCATTCTTTTACTAAAAAAAAAAAAAAATCAAAGAATTACATTTTTATTTTAAACAATATTTATTGTCTAGGAGTCATGGCCCAATGGGCTAAATGGTCTCACCCTGGACATGTCTAAGGTTCGATACCGACAGTTGTCAAAAAAATTCCTCATATGTTCAAAAAAAATAAAATTATTACTTTGAGTGCTTGACGCCACGATGGGCGATTGCCTCACATTGGAAAGAGCCTTAAGCACTCAAAATAATAAATTATTACTTTGAGTGCTTAAGACTCTATAATAGTTTTAAAAAAAATTCTCACTTTCATTAATTTATACTAAACTATCTAGTAAGGTCTCTATTTAGGAATAGAGAGAGTAAGAAGAACTTTTTTTTTTTTTAGCGCCCGAAGGTGATTGCCCCCGAATGGGAAGAGCGGAGAGTACCCTAGATAGGGAAGATTGAAGCATAAGGAGGAGAAATTATTTGCCCCATTATGGGAAGATATCCCGTGTTCGGGTAGCCTTACCACTTGGACTACCCGATTCCGATTCCCATAGAGTAAGAAGAACTTGGGTGGGAAAGAAATGAGGTTGGTTGAAGATGATGAAGAAAATCTTGAGATTTGATATGTTAGGGATTTGGATTTGAAGGTATTTAGGTAATAGGAAAATGTTCTTTGAATTTTTTTTACTAACATCGTAATTTTTTAGTATTTTTAGATGAAAATTCGATTTGAGTAACCAATTGATAAAATTAGAAATATAAGTACCAAATTGTTAACTGAAAAATGGCATTTGGGTCTTTTTTAAATTTAAATCAAGAATAAAAGATACAACGGATTTTGTGGTGTTTTTTTCCAATTTAACTAAAGTTACTCAAATATTTTTCTTGACAATTACGTAGGTTTAACAAATGGCATTTACCCATGACTATTAGGTAGCCATAAGGCGGCAAAGACCAGCAGATTGTAACCAGGAAAAAAAATATTAAACTCGTAATGAGTATAGACCCAATAAATGCGACGAGTACACGGTATTCTCTAATAGAAGACGAAAGAATAGTTCGTTTTGTGCTCATCGCGTTGATGCCTGCTTCTACCAAACTGCAAGAGGGCTCAAAATAAAGGCTCAAAAAATTATTTGTTCCCGTTCTATGTCCCTACAAATAGATATTTGTCACGTGCATTTTTTTTTCCTGTCAGTTCCACTATTTCTTTTAGGTTATAATTTTTTAATTAAAAATTTAATACTTGTCATTTTCTTATTTGTGGGACAGGGAATGAGACACCGAATGAGAACAGAGGATTCTTAGCCCCCACTGGGTTACAACTTGCAAGTCTCCTGCCTCGCCAATGTTGGGAGGTTGTAAGCTCCATTCTAACTCCCCTAGTCTCAGACACCCACCCAATATACTTCAATTCTCCACCCCAACAGAGTCAAGAATCCACTGCGATTACATAGTTCTATGTCTTAGACTGGATAACGACTCCTTAAATTCACCCCCCCAAAAAAAAACCAAGATTGATACTACCCTCGTCCTAAGAACTAGAATTAATGAAACAAGGCAACCAAACAGAGTTGTCGCGGTAATAATTATAAAGGCATCCAGTAACACAAGAAGAATTCATCAAATTTCAATGAAATTAACAAACCAAAAGGCATTTGATACATCCATGTTCTCTTTCATCAACAGAAATGAAGCCCCTTTTTATCTCACATAACCAGTTCATTGTCAACAGTTACAATAATCACATGTCTCCACCTCAATCTTGTTTGTTGCTGTCATCCACTGGTATTGGCTTTTGGGTATGGTCTGAAGCAATAGCCTCTGATCCTGCGTCGACCTGCTGAAAAATAATACCTCGTTCATTATTCAGTAAAAGAATGCAAAAATTTTTATTTTTTAAGGATGGGGAGAGAGAGAGAAACAGAAAACCGCCGTAAACAATGCATTGTTATCAAATTATAGAAAGATAAATTTCTAAAAGAAACACAGCATTCTCACAACAGGAAAATGGGAACCATGGCACTCCTATAGCAGGATCCACTATGAACCCTAAGTTTACTTGCCAAAATGCCAAGCACATACCTCCATGAAGATATGTCCTAAACGTGTCAATGAAAAATGTCTACAAATTGGTTTCATGGTTTACATAAAGCAGAAAAGTCCATAATCAAACACAAGTCTCTACTTCAACACAAGGAACATTAGCTTCTTTGTAATAAAACTACTATAGATCGCTACATAATTACAGTGACCTCAACTCATTTTCTCACTATGCATGAGTTGGATATCAAAGTAATATGACATTGTAAACAACCAATCTCAATCTATCCCTCAGGGACTCTCTACGCCGAGTTTATTGCTTCAACAGGGATGAACAGGTGTTTATTAAGTTTCCTTTTACCGAATAATACTAATTTTATGACCCTCAAAATTTGTAGTCTCACATATTACCCCCACAGTAGAGCTGCTTACTTCAAGATGATTAGCCAGAGAAACTTGAGAAGAAATTTTACACTTGAAGAAGGTGATTTTATATAGCACATGATTCATCCTTCCAGTTTCAGCAAAATTAAAAACTTAAGAATAAATCCCCAAAATGTTGCAAGTTCCTTATGCATTAGTTCCAACCGACTGCAAGGACAAAGCTGGGGGGGGTGATGTTGCAAGATTTTATTACCCCTATAAAATTAGAAAATTTAGAGAGGTTATTAAAAAAATGTCAAAAAACTACTTCTTGTGCCCCCCCACCCCCACCCACACCCACACCCACACCCAAAGAATCATATAAAATTTATCCTTCCACCTCCAACACAAAGTTTCTTGCTCCGTCTATGCAACTGAGAGTCAGTAATGCTCCTAATATCCGATCGGGCTTGAATCTATCTTAGTCAGTTAGATGCAGCCTCCGATCAACACATTAGTTTAATTGCAGACATTTATTCAGTTAAAAATAAAGAGATTCAACAAAAGCGAAAAGTGATCTATACACATAAACTATTTCCGCTTTTCTCTTTCTGTATGTAAACTTTTATTTTATCTTTTTATATTCCTAAACTAATTGTAAACTACTACTATTGTCAAATTAGCGCAAAATTGGTGATTTCCTGTCGCTTTTGATCACGTGTTCATCACGTCTCCAGAACTTAAATTAAGAGAAATACCCTTAAGTCTGGCTACATGTGCAGAACACGTGATCGAAAGCGGCAAAAAACACTAGTATTGCACTATTTTGATAAAAGCCCTAGTTTAGTTTATGGACCAAAAAAAAGCTAAAATAAAAGTTTCATGACAGAAAGATAAAAGCAAAAAAAAATGTATGTACATATATAGTGCTTTTCTCTTAAACAAAATGATGAAAGAGAAATTTGTATGCATATTCAACCAACATATATCTATAACTTACAGAATTGGTGATGGGTTTGGTTGAAGAAGGCTTAATAGGACAAGCAGGAGGTGTCCTTTCCGGCTTCCTATACTCCCATCCCAATAATCTATAAATTCTTGCCTGAAAATTTAGCAAGAAATAATCTTTACAGCACCACTTTACAGAAATACACAATTGATATAAAAAAAAATAAAACAATTACCATAATGAAATAGAAGAGAATGGGCAATAAATTGACGATTGGAACCAAGAATAGCGGCAACAAACAAGCCAAACACACCTGCAATCATAATTTTTTTTACGATCAATCAAGAAATCAGAAAAATATTTTTGTAAAACTATATAGGTAGATGATGAAGGTTAAGAAAGATTGAAACTTTAATTGAACAAGAATAAAGAGTTTTTGGAGAATTTTATTATTACCATTTTTTTGGTTTGAGCAGAGAAATGAATGTTCTTGATGGGTTTTGCGAAAAGTTTCTACTTCGTCTTTCCCTGTGAATCTCAAAAGTTGACTTTGTTGGAGTTTTTTTTTGGTAAAGGCAGATTTTTTTTTGGGTGAAGGCAGTTTTATTTCTTTATATTTTCGCGGAAAATGCGCTCGTAAGAATAAAGTCGCATGGGCCTTTCACTACTCTTTTTCTAATGACTCTGCTCGCATGTTTACTGTCCAGTTATGTTGTTGAATATTAAAATTTTGTTAATACTAAATATTTTTTTTGTTGAATTATAATAATTAAAATGTAACGGTTTAATTTTTTTTTAGATTGAACGGGTATTGTTATCTTTTAATATTAATTAGGTAAAACAGTTATTACATTTTTTAAAATATGCTTTTTTTTTTGTTAAGTTCTTAAAATATGTGTTAATTAGGAAAAAAATACATATAATATTGAATGTAACACTTGTCTTTAAAGAATGTAACACCTGACAAAATAACTATTAATTCTATTCATTGTTTGATTACTAATTTGCGCTAGTCTTCCTTGTTTTCCCCAAAACATTGAGGTAAAGCTCATCGAAAAAGACTTATTTTGTTTGCTATTATTTTTAAGGACATTGATAGGGAACTAAAATTTAATTAATTAATTGGTTAAATTGGTGACAAAATGATAAATAATTGAATGAATCTCTTATACCAACAAGAGGTGAATAGTATTTAATTTGAATTTTTAGCCAATTTTGCTTAGTCGTTAATCATTTCCCTATTTTTAAAGAGAGAAGGGACTCATAAACAGCATTATATAGATACCCTTTTATTTGTATATCACACACAAATGGATCGATCATGTAGAGTCTATAGCCAGATTTTAGTATAGGGTAATAATATTACTTTTTATTTTATTTTATGAAGAGACATATAAATGGCATACTAACACTTGCACACCAGAATTAGTAATAATCATCAATACTGTTTGTTTTATGAATGTTATGTTCCTGTCCAGACTCCAGACATGAATCCAGCAGTCGAATCTAAGGCCTCAAAACGCAATTGGCTGCCAATAATCGCTCTTACTTAATAATTTGTGTCGATTAGCTCTTCCCTTTGCAGGGTACTTCATTGCAGCGGCAAACAGGTCTGCCAGAGGCTTCCCAACCATTATATCCACGTTCCAAAACCACGATGTTCTTTATTCCCGCATCTTCTTTTGTTTCCGTCAGATAATCTGCAAACCTCCTTGCACATCTTGGTCCGCGAACCTACATAACAATCATTATAAGTTTCAAACTTCCTTCAAGATTGGGCATTAGCTATTCCAACTTTAAGCCAAATGGCTTGTCAGGTCGAAAGGAGGGAAAAACAAATACGGAAACAGTGAAGTGCCGTTATAGATATCACAAGCATAACAGGAACATGTGAAATGTTGCTGAAAGAGTTATCGTCGAGTTGTTAAGAAAAAATGCCAAAAGCTACGGTAAAACAGATGTTATCCACTTCAATGTTATAACTTAGAAGAACGACGAGGAATAAAATATATTTCAGCATTTACACAGTCAACAATTTCCTTCAAATTTAGAAATTGGGAAATAGGAATTCATATTTAACGTTTGCAAGAGTTATCAGCAAGAAAATAATAAAGAGCGAAGCATACAACATTGAAAGTACATACACAAAGGATTGACTGGTCACACAAAGAAACAAGAGCACGAGGAATAAAAGTTGAAGTTATATCCTCTCAATTCAAGTTGAATAATTAAAACGACTCTTCCATTTCCTCCTTCGTTCCCAAGTCCACCTTTTTTTCGCCCGGCATCCCAAGAGGGTCAAGTACCAAGACCACAAATGCAGACTATAAACTCATGAAATTTTACATGGAAAAGATGGAACAAAAGATACGATAATCAAGTGATTATGAGCTTATATAATTAGTTCTTATATCGCGACGACTCCTCAGATGGCCTCTTCTTTTATGTTGATTTTCAAAACTATAGTTAGTTAGCAAATATGATTGCAACTCTGAAAAGTTAATGACATAATCATTCAGAATTTTGAGTTCTAAAAGAATGTACCCTGCTAATTACTTGCATTTATCACGGAGATCCCAAGCCTTCTAAAGTGAAGAAGGTTGGGAGAACCAAGTGGCTTTCTTCATTGATTTCTTAAAGGCAATGCATAATTCAAGTTGATACAAAGAATCTATTTTATTTTTGTAAATACATAATTATCGAGATATAGAAAACTCAAAATAAAAAATCTCCATTTTTATTTTTCAAAGGAAAGCAGCAGTACAACGCCTGGAAATACATGCAAAGTATACAGATCAGACAAGAAAACCAACTCAACAAACTTTTCCCCCTAAATTGGGGTGGAGCCTACCTTGTAAGTAAACTCTGTCTCAATTTATGTGAGTGGGCTGTGGGGCCAGTCCCACAAGGTGGCTCCATATCAGAGTGACCAGCCTACCAGTTCGGATTTTTGTTCTATATTGCGTCTCATTCTTGTTCCATTATTAACAAACTATCAAATATTTTTGCAGATTGTTAATATGAGACAGATGATGAGACACATAATGGAAGAGGAACAGTAGATCCTAAGCCCACCGGTCCAAGTTCCTAGTACTACCTTTCCCTAGGAATGAAAGTTGAAAATTTCAAACACATTTAACAAACCTTAAGAATCGGAAAACTGATCCAATCATCAAGAAAACCACCCAAGAAGAGGGAGGTTTTCTATGCCAACAAGGTTAGCGCAGTCAAATCCACAACCGCATTCTGGAATCTTGAGGAAATTTTTCACTGGAAAATCAGCAGAAGCAATCCCAACAGAGAAGTCTAGCTTATCATCTTTCCGAGTGACTTCCACAATGTCCAACCAGAAAAACAGCACCTTTACTTGAGCGCCACTCAAATCTTTGATTGTGTTATTGGATATAACTCCGGCAACTTTAGTATCGTACTTGAGCTCGTGTCCATTGACGCTAAACGTGCAAGTCTTGTTCAGGTGGACAGTGAACTTTCCTGTGCTTCTGTTTAATGAATAGCTCGTCACATCCTTCGGAAGAATACCCACTGGAAAGTCATATCCTTGAAGCACTTCATAAACCGTTGAGGTGTTCTTTTGAGTAATGGCTGGTGAAATTGGAAATAGAGCAAGTGATATGAAGACGATGCATAATGCAGCTGGTGAAGACATTGGAAGTGGACTAATATGGTTCAGAAATCAGAGGCTATTTTGAGAAGCTTAGGGATGGAAAGACAGGTACTTACGTATTGCAATTTATAGACACAGTTGGGTTCTGCATCATCTCCTGGTCAGGATATGGATGATCTTCAGTGGGACTGACTGGTAGTTGAATGCGGGTAGATGGGATGTTTTCCTGAAACCAGGTTGAAGAATTTGTCTAACTAATTTTCAATCCAGGTTGTCGGAGTGTATTTGGACAGTGAAACATAGGCTTTCTTTAACAAACAATTTAACTTTTGCAAAATTCTCTAGAAAAAAATATTCAGAACCCAAGACTATTCAGTAGGGGCAATTTTTTCAAAGGCCGGGAGGGGGGACTGGTGACTAGAAGTTAGCTCGACTCTCTAGTAGAGAAAGTCATCAGGAAATATAGCTGACTACATGAGTCTGTCTGTCTGTGGAGGTCTAAACTCATTATCAACTATCATGCCTTCCATATTTACAACCAGACACAATAATACTTTCAGGCCTTCCGAGATCGGACTCTAGACTAGAATTTCAAGCTTATGACTACTTTCAGGCCTTCTTGCTCCCACCCAATAACTCCAATTACAGGACACGCTGCTCCCCTGACATACAATATTCGACTATATGGGTATTTCGTTTTGAAACAAAATTTGGCATTCTGTTCTGAGAGGAACACTAACCAATTACACCTTATACCCTAAATCCTACTAAGAGATAGGCCTCTTAATACATGTTTCCGCGGGCCAAGGGCGGATCTAGGTGGCGGTCGACCTCCAAATTTTGTCCGAACCGCCTAATTTTCTCTAGCAAAAAAGTTGATTTTTGTAGAAGTTCTTTGTAAGTATTGTATGTCGCCCAAAATAAACTTTTTATGTCTGTACATCAACAACCTCTTATCTTCAAGATCCGTCTATGCACACCAGGGTTCTCCATTTCAGAATATTGGTAGCTCAGGTAAGTAAAATAGACAACAGAGTAAAACTAATAGAAGAGAACTTTCATCTCTCTGCTCATAACTTTCTGCTCTGCTCCTCAGCTCCTCAGGTACGTTCTTCTTCCAGAATTTTTTTCCTGACTTTTTCCAAATTCTCTGCTCTCTGCTCCTCAGGTACGTTCTTCTTCTTCTTCTTTATTTTCTGATTTTTTTTTAAATAATAAAGATGTCACAAATAGAACTAATTTCACTTGTGACTTTTGTAAGAAAGTAATTAAAGGAGGAGTTCAACGAATGAAACAACATCTAGTTGGAGGATTTAGTATAAAATATATGCTTTTATCTAGTATTTATAATATTGTTTATAATACAAAATTGTATATATATTTAATTTATGAGAATTTTTGCAAAAAAAAAGAGCGCCTCGCGTCCTTGAGGCGTGCGCCTAGAACGTTCGCCTCGGTTCGCCTCGCGCCTTTTAAAACCAAGAATTTTACATGGAAAAGATAGAACAAAAGATGCGATAATCAAGTGATTGTGAGCTTATATAATTAGTTCTTATATCATGACGACTCCTCAGATGGCCTCTTCTTTTATGTTGATTTTCAAAACTATAGTTAGTTAGCAAATATGATTGCAACTCTGGAAAGTTAATGACATAATCATTCAGAATTTTGATTTCTAAAAGAATGTACCCTGCTAATTACTTGCATTTATCACGGAGATCTCGAGCCTTCTAAAGTGAAGAAGGTTGGGAGAACCAAGTGACTTTCTTCATTGATTTCTTAAGGCAATGCATAATTCAAGTTGATACAAAGAATCTATTTTATTTTTGTAAATACATAATTATCGAGATATAGAAGACTCAAAATAAAAAATCTCGAGTCCCAATGAAAAAGCTCACATCCTCAACCGAGGGTGTATTTGGTTTACAATTTTACACGTTCTCCAAGAGAAAATTCCTGATTTGGAAATGAATTCCCATTTGGATTCACTTTTCATTTTGACCCAAGAATCCGATATTTTTCATCTTGGATCAAGCTCGACAGCCCGAATGACGTTAGCCATCACCGGAACTGTTCCAAGTTTTCTTATGGTTGCCAGAGATATAAAGTCGCTTAAAATTCAAAGAGAAAAAGAGAAATAAAGTCACTGGATGGTCTGACTTGTGTGGATAGGTTTTCCTTTCCTGGTCAAGACTTTCGCGCCTACTGGAGATTTAAATTTCGATTCTTCTCAAAATGAGCTGAGAATTTTCATCCTAAAACAAGTAATAACCACGTCCCAGGCATTTATCTCTGCAGGCCAAATGACAGGGTAGTTAGCTCGAACTCTTCAGGTGCGCCTACCTCATGATATAAGGAAGCGTCTATGGTATAGAAAGCCTTTTCTACCAAGTGAATACCTCCTATGGTAATCATGCAAGATTTTCCATTCTTTAAATTGTGTATCTCCAACATTTGTAATTATTTATCATTCAAACTCCCCCACCCCACCCCACCCCACCCCACCCCCTTCTCACTCCCCAATCGATCCTTAGATTAACCCCCTCGTTACACTAATTAATGTTATTATTATAGCTTCTTCAGTAGATGGAGTAAAATAAACTACAACATTGCTCAAATCATTTAACAAAATTCCAGACTCCATTGGTAAGAAAATGCACTTGCATAGCAAAGTAGTCCGATTGAAATCTAGCTCCACCGAAGTTCTTGCATTGTATTTTTCAGATGCTAAAACAATGATAAGTCCAAACAACAAGATCTATCCAATTTATAAAGTAAGCGGGATAAGCAAGCGCTGACAACACTTCTTCAAGGCTCCCTGAAATATTCCTAATTATAATTTTGTTCATACACATAGGGTTTATCTTGTTTAGTTTAGGATATATGAATGAGAATTTCTATAATTAGGGTAGGTGTGGCACATAAATCAAAATGGTTCTTGAGTTTGCCTTCTCTGATTCCTTTTAACTTTGATTTGAGGGCATTATTCCGTAACAAACGTGACGGTATAGGGACTACTATTTCAGTGGTATTCTGTGAGCATCCACTTTGTGTATTCATTGCCAAAGATTATGTCAATCTCCATTCCACCTATTTCAGTGGTATTTTGGGATCATGTCAGTGCTGTATATCGCAGATGGCGGATCATGGCGGCAAGCCAAAAAAATGCCATAACGTTATAGAGGACGCTATAACGGCTTTTAGCGGACACAATAAAATATGCAAAATATGTATAAAACACTACGCAATATAATAAAAAGAAAAAAATATGTATAAAACACTACAACATGAATCAAACAAATAACTCAAAAGTCATAGCCCATTAAGTATAACGGTGGCTGAAAAAAAACCGCCATGCCGCAATGGGCTCCATTTGACAACATTGGATCATGTCACTTTGTGCATTTCTTATCAAATGTTAGTTATGTCTCTTATCCATCTCCGCTTACACCCCAATTATTAGAGACCTAATGGGTTATATTATTGTTGTATTGTTGTAAGGTAGGCGTGGTACAGATGATCCAAATCTAGAAATAACAATAGGACAGTTGACAAGGAAGAAAAAAGGAAAACCTCAAAGTTGGTTCATTTGAGCACAACAAAATCTAATTCGATAAAAACCAGCAATAAAATAGCTAAACCCAGAAAAGATAGAGATAAATAAAAATTGTAAAATTATGGTAGGAGAAAAAAAAAACGGACCTGGCTAAGAGCACAGTGAAAAACAAGGGTATCTTTGCCTTTAGCAGCTTCAACAAGACTTGGAATTTTATCAATAAAAGTATCACTAGCGAAGTGAAGTGAACCACTTATATGCCCATCGTAACTCCTCTCATCATCCCTTCACCCCCAAAATTAAATAAATCAATCAAATCCCTTTGATTAGACTAAAAAGAAGAATCTTTTTTTTTTTTTGGTTACAAATTGGTAAAAAAATTCATCAAGAAAATTACTACCTGACATCTATAACTGCAATATTTGGGCGAGGTTCGAGGGAAAGGAGCTGAGATGCTGTGATATATGTGATGCTCCGAGCCATTCTTCTTCCTCCTCCAATTGAAGATCAAGTTTGGGTCGGACAAATAATTTTATATAGTAGAATTATTGATAAATTTTTAGCGAATATTTATGAGAGAAACTTTTTACCTCGTACAGTAATTTGTGAACTCCAACTTTTGTGTGTTCCTGATGAGTGATGAGCTCGACTGATTATATGGTTTTTGTTTGTTTAGTTTGAGGTAAATTGGTTTAAATAGTCCCTAAACAATTTTTCACTAGAGGTAGAATCCCTGAATATTTTTTTTTGTTTTTACAACCCTCAAACAATTTACATTTGGTGTGTAAAGTCCTCCTGTCATATTTTTTGTTAGTCAAATGTGAAATACAAAATTTGAATTGGTCAATGAAATTTACAAGAGGGGTATTTATGGTATAACACGTTAAATTTAACCTACAGCACATTACCCCCTTCTTCCCCGACAAATCCTCACCCCACCTCCGACCATCATAATCTGACAGGAAAGGACGGAGACACTCTCAATTTCTTCCCTCTTCCTCTTCTTCCTCTTTCTCTTTTCCGTTTCTGGTGGCGCTACGTTCTTGTCCTAACCTCGTTTCAGATAATTTTCTGCAAAAAAAAACACCAAAAATTCCTGAAATTTATTCTTTGCAGCTCCATAGTTATTTTAATCCATAGGGTTCGTTCTAGGGAATAATTATGGGCCTATTTTGGGCCATGAAAGCAGCTCCTCCGATGGAAGCTTCACTCACGGGAGCCGGAAGAACTATCCTCTGTTCACATCGTTTTCGTTACTGCTGCTCCAATTGTAACTATCCTCTGTTCACAGCGTTTTGGGCCATGAAAGCAGCTCCTTTGATGGCGGTTTTACCCCAACTCCGCCACTGCACCACCCTTGAACCACCTGCACCAATTCTACCATCGCCTATACCAACTCCTATACCACCACCTAAACCCCTACCAACACCCCATCCACCTCCAACTCCTATGACTCTTCCCCTTCCCAAAATTAATGAAGAAATGATGTGGGGAGCATTCGGGTTCGGTTTGTTTAGTGCAGAAATGACCAAATAAGGGTTGAAAATCTGGTAAGTGAAAGAAGGGTTATGGAATTGAGAAGGGTAACAAATGGAAAGAGTGGAAATTGATGATTTTATGAGGCAAGGATGGATGTATTCGAGTTGATCTCCATTCTTTAGAACAAAGTTTTGGAAGAAAGAATTGGTTGGAAGTGGTCTTGAGAGGAGGTGGGGAGCGAAGAAGCGGGAGGGATCGGAAATGCCAGAGAAAGAAAAGAGGCGGCGAGCTTGTCGAAAGCTCACCGGGAGAGACGACGGAGGACAGGGGTAGCGGGAGGGTGTATGGAGGCCTGGGATATGGATGCATTAGGGTAAGATGGGATGGGTGGTAAAATAGCATAATTACCCTTATACATTTTTACTTTGACTCAATTTTTTTTCCCAAAATTTATGTTGACTGTGACTTTTTGGACGGAAGGACTTTACACACCAAATATAAATTGTTTGAGGGTTGTAAAAATAAAAAAAAATCTTTAGGGACTCTACCTCTGGCGAAAAATTGTTTGGGGACTATTTATACCAATTTGCCTTAGTTTGACCGCAGAGAAAAGATTAAAGAAGGTGTCTTTCTTTATGAATAATCCCCACGATATTTTTTTAATGCAAAAATATCTAGGACTGTCCTTGGTTCGGGTTAACCCGGCTTACACAGTCTGAAAATTGTGAGTGTGACCTTAATATTCAAGTTAAATATTTTCGATTTAATAAATATTTTATTCATTTAGATATAGAAAAATAATTATTTTTGAGCATAAATTCCAACCGCCCCACATAGATAGCAAAAAAACAATGTCATGTAATAAAGATACAAAATTTTATTCTCAATAAATAAGATAAATATATGACCAACCCATTTGATTTATATTAAGGCCATCTCATTTTACTTATTCCTTTTCAAAATAAAAATTATTTTACTCATAACTATGTTAATATGTTTGTGTTTTCTTACTTTAATTGCTTCTTTAAAAAAAATATTTAACTTATAAATATAATAAAATAATTTGAGAGTCTTATCAAATGGTATAATTCAACGTCTTCTCCTCGCGTGACTATAATTTCCTCACGCCTTTCACAATCATTTTATCTATCAGTCCCCCTCACTTGTTTTTTTTTGGTCGGCCATTCCTTCACTTGTACTTGCTCTTTTTGGCGATTAACATAAATAACTTAAAAATTAGTTGTTCAGGAAAAAACTTATAGGATGCTTTACACACAAAAAACATGAATCTTCATCTCAATGTTTTGAAGATCTCCAATTTTCTGACATCAATTAATAATATTACATTTCTATTTTTTTAAATAATATTTTATCCACCATTAATGTATTTTCCTCTCTGAAAAAAATTAGATAACCACGCCACTATTTTAGATATTCATAAAAGAGAAAATAAAAGAACATAAAAAACCTACTAGATTTGTTGCAAACTTTTTGTTCTTCGTCTTCTCCTTCCAACTTCATCAAAGGCTTTGAAATCAAATAGCACAACACGAATAGGACTGTCAATTGAACTTAATTGGGTTCAAAATGATAGGTCTGGACCTAAATCCACTAAGGGAGACATAGGTTGGGTCAAGAACAAGCCATGTTGGGTCCAGGACCTTTTAATTAGGGTCCGAATACGACCATATTGGATCCTAAATCGGATCCTATCCGAGTCTCGACATATCAGTTTAAGATTTTAGCAATCGTTTCACAATCACAAATTTAAACTATCGTTATGTCCGTCAGTAGCTGTGAAATGCAAAATGATCAATTAGCGAAAAATTATGAAAAAATTAAAAACACAAAAAATATATATCAATTGTTTACCTACCACTCCTAAAACAAATACAATAAAAAACTAATCGATAGAAACGTCACATCATCCGTTTAAAACTATCGACGAACAAAAGTTGAACGCCAGTGAATCATCTCCAACCACAATCGTCGACCTACGTCGGTTTACGTAAACTTGCCGTTGGAGATGGACGAAAAATTTATCGGTGGCAGGTTGGTGGGTTATGGTGTAATTATGATCAAATTCTAATTCGGTACTTAAGTTTTTTGGTTTTAACCGAAATATATGATAGACTCACTACTCTAGTTTCTGGACTTTGGAAAAGAAAAAGTATGTCTTGGACCCAAACTAGGTCCAGTAAATCTGAGTATTTGAGTCTAATTGATAATCTCAAGGTATCGTTTAATTATTAAGGAAAGTGAGTAAAGGAAGTAATCAACTTCCAAAATTTTAAATTTTAATGTTTGGATTATTATTTGTGTCTTACAAAAGGAATTTGATTTCTAGGATATAGAAAAATAAACATAGAATCCCAACAAATGAATCTTTTGCAGGAAATAGCATTCTTATTCTGTTTTCGAGGATTTTAACCAAAGTATTAAAAAAAATCCCTCTAAAATAAATAAATTAGATATATAAAATATTTTTTCATATATTGATCCGACTCTTTTTTCATTGTATTTTTCGTCCCCTCATACTTCCTCCAATATTTTTTCTTTTTAACTCTGAATATGATAATATAAAATATTAAAAGTTTTCCATTTGGTTATGAAACTTATATATTTAGTTTGGATGAAATCATGGCTATTTTTTTTACAAAAAAAATAAAAAAATAAAAAAAATAAAAAATAATCATGAACCCGGACTATAAATGAATTGAGTATGAGTATGTAAAAAAAAAATGAACTAAAAATAATTTGGTTCATTTAAAGTAAATTTGCATAAATCTAAACTCGAATCGAACCGATCCGTTTCATAGTGTTAATTCTTGCCTTTGTTTGCATAATTGTAGGCAGAAACCAGAATATTGAACATGTCCAACGGGGTATAGGATGGGGAAAAAAAACCAACACAAAACATCAACAAAAAGCAAAATTAGAGACAAAATAAAATCCGACCTACCGGATTCGAACCAGTGACCTAAGGATGACAGCTTAACACAACTACAGTCCTCCGCTCTACCAACTGAGCTAAGGTCGGATGTTGGTTACAATTGTTTAATTATTTTAGCTAAGCAAACAAATAACGTTTTATAACTTGTAACAATCTTTAAGTCGATGATGAGAATGGGCATATTTTTTAAATATACAGTAATACATCGAGTGTTTAATAAATATCCAAATAACTTATAAATTAATGGGTTAATAACTCTCATTACCAATTATTTTGAGAGTATACGAAAACCGTGAACTAATTTTCACACATATGCATGTAGGCAATATAAACAAGAACTAAATAATATATCCACGACATCGCATGACTTGGCATAATAGGCAACAACCTCTAATGGTCCCACCATACATCTTCAATTTCCTCCCTCCATAAATAATTTTCATACATTTTTTTTTCTTGAAACCCGGCGGTTGCTCCATGAAGGAAGATAGAAGTGTCTCACAAGAGAATGAGAGAACTTTACAAAGAGAAATTTAAAGAATACCCAATGTATGGGGAGGGTATCGAACTCACGATCATACCCCCACTGGAATGTGGACCTTGTGATAATTTTCATACATTTGAGTACCCTTCATCTTATAATGTTTCAGTTGAACCCTTAATCTTATAATGTTTCAAAAATCAGGTAAACAAATTTCAGTTGAACCCTTAATCTTATAATGTTTCTTGAATCCACAGTACTCAAGGTGACAAAAAAAATTAATCTTTTTTTTTTTCAAATTAAAAAGGATATTCTGTAACATATTTATATCCATACGTGTCTTTAGCTGCATCTTTGATGATTTTATCGATTTTTCAACGCCCCATTTGGTTTTTTTTTTCAATTAAATCCTGAGTTTAGGGAAGTAGAAGTAATTTTTGTTTATTGATTTACATAAGGGTTCAATACAAATATATATAGAGGGAGACAGAGACAGAGATGGAGATTGATAGAGCAATAAGAGAAAGCAATGATATAAGGCTGAAGACAAAGTACAACAATGCCATTTATGTCGTACAAAGAGCTCTTGCTCTCTGTTCCTTAAAGGGTTTCTTCAATATTTCAGTATGATGACGTTTAGCTGGTTTAATTTTCTGGTTTAGTATTTTTGTACTGAGTTGGGATTTTGAAATTTTGAGCTCAGAATGAATGTGAGACAAAATGCACTTATGTTGTACTTTTGGGAAATGGTTGATGAAATTTTGTGCACATTAGTTTAATAATCAATGTTTGCTTGCAAGCTGGAATTGGTGGTGTGGCTATTTTTGGATTCTTTGAGTTTTGAAGTATACTAATTGGCATGCGAATTTCCTCACCCTTGAGAACAATCTTTCTTGTCTTCGTTGCCTCACTGACGGATAATAATTATATAGGTAAAGGGAATGGCAGCTAAACTTTGAATGCTTAGGGGTTAGGTCAATGCAAAAGAGCGTGTCTTCTTTAACTGATAGTAATACATGTTTTACACTGAAACCCTTCATTCATTCTTTTGTAATTCACTTAACCATCTACAGTCCAGTGTGCCTAAAGAAGATTATATACATTTTTAACATTCTAATAAAGAAGAACGCCTTTTGATTTATGTGCCAGATTTCATGTTGGTTTGAACTTCTTCTTATGTTGTTTCAAAAGAAAAGCATCATCTAATCTTTTAGCATGCCTAATTTGACCGGAAAGTACTACAGCGTTTAATACTTTTTCCTCCTTTAAGGGATTTTTATCAGCATAGTAAATGCATCTTTTATCTTCTTTGGAATAATACTGTAATAAGTACTGCATTTGTTTTCCTAAACAGCATTGAAGAGGTTGCTTTCAGCTTCAATGGAGGGAAAGATTCAACAGTGAGTCTTTGGTGCTTCTCCAGTTTGATTGCCAAAGGTTGGCTTTCTAGTTTCTAATGGTTTCATTGCTTGTTTGTAGGTCTTGTTGGCACCTTCTTAGGGCAGGCTATTATTTGCATAATGCCGAGAAAAGTGTGCCTAATGGAGATCTTGTTGATGGTGAAATCTCCTACCCTATACAGACAATATATTTTGAGTGCCGCTCTGCCTTTCCTGAGATAAACTCATTCACTTATGATACTGCAGCAAGGTATATCAGAAGTCTTTTCCTTTATGGGCTTGACGCTAATATGGGTTTTGTGCTGTACATGTTTCTAGTTCTGCTACTTGTGCAACTGAACTTTGATATGATCCATTTTTTCCTTTTTTCCTTTTTTCATATAAGCAGGTATGGATTGCAAATGGAAATTATCCACCTGGACTTCAAGGCTGGGTTGGAGGCCCTTCTAAAGGCTAAACCTGTTAGAGCTATTTTTCTTGGTGTTCGGATTGGTGATCCTACTGCGGTACTCCAATGTACTCCTGGTCTTTCGTTTTTCGTTTTCTTTTAATGCATCTGTTCAAAGCTAATAGTTTGCGCACTTTGAGATTCATATCTACTGATATCCTTGCAGGTAGGCCAAGAACAATTTTCTCCTAGCTCACCCGGGTGGCCACCTTTTATGAGAGTGAACCCCATCCTGGATTGGTCATACAGGTCTGTCCATAGCCAAGGCCATGAACACACTATGAAATAAGACGTTTCCTTGGAAAAATGAGTCTACTTTGCATTCTAATAGTATTATGTCAAAGTAATTTTTTCTCTGTATTGTTTTGGCAGCTTCTTAGTTTGATGCATCTTGCATATAGTGGTTTACTTGTGCATTCTTCAATCATAGTATTCTGAACTATTCAAGGTGTCGGTCCAGATGCTGTTTGTAATGAAAGTATTTCCATCAGTACAAGATTTTGTCCGATGTAGTTGGTCATCAGATTAAAGATCCTGGGGAATTTTTCTTTGCACTTGTTTCTTGTCTCTTTCTTCTTCTCATCTGGAGAAAACCATACATATTTGATTACAATAGTTTAGTTACTGATTTAGAATGCATTTTCATTATTTATTTCACTCTTCTTTCAAATGCGTCCAGTATAGACTTATTTATACATGAAGTTATGGCCCAATAAAGAATAACATTTGAATTTAATGTTAAAAGTACTTCTAGAATTGTTAGGCTACAAAATGATTATGTTCTTGCTAGGAGAACCTCCTTTATCTGAATGAATTTCCTAAGCTGTATCGCTCATTGTTATCCTGATTTTTCGGCTTCTCCTTGGAGTTCCATTACTTTCAGAACTTCGTCTGTATCTTGGGAATGAGAAATTGCTTATTCCTCCTGTATAATTCTGCTTGTTTATGAAAAAAAAAATTGACGCTTTAGTTGCATCTGCAAATGCTATTCCATAAAAGTTATTACTCTGTTTGTTGATTATGGTTTCTCTGAGTATGACTGTATTCCGAGACCGTTGTTGCTCAACCTGGTTCTCATTCTAGAAGACGACAAGGCTAATTTGTTTTGTTGATGTGGCAGAGATGTGTGGGCATTCCTTTTGACTTGCAAAGTCCCTTACTGCAGCCTTTATGATCAAGGGTAATACAACAGATCCATATGATATCTGAATTTTATCGAGTTTATCTGAATATTATGCTTTCAAGAAGGATTGAATCCTAAACTTCCCGAATTATGAGTCAAGTATTCAAACATATTGCTATTAGATCAAGGACATGTCTTCATGTATCACCAGAGGAAACCATATGCTTTTAATAGGTTCAAAGTGCTTTCAAGGACATAGAGGACATATTTCTTCTATCTATGACAAGTCTTCGTGTCTTCTTTTACTATTAAAAAATTTAACATGTATTTTACATTGAAATTTATGTTTCATGGATATGCAGTTATACTTCGATTGGAAGCATTCATGATACAGTTCCAAATGCCCTATTGAGCGTTAAAGACTCCGCCAAATCTGAAGAAAAATACAGACCTTCCATATCTTCTTGCAGATGGAAGATTAGAAAAAGCGGGCAGAGTAAAGAAGTTCTCCTTGCCGGCTTCTGGGCAATTGTCTTGTGTCAGCAATGGGTTGAAAACTGGTGATATGGGCTGTATCAGCACGCTTACTGCCTCGATCATTTCCGTGGGCGACGAGATTCTGTAATTTCTTTTACACCAACCTTTTTTATGATGATGAACTCTCGATGGTTCTCTTTATGATAGACTTTTAATTTTCTTCCTTTGATCTTGATTTGCTCTTACCAGCCTATGAGCTTTATTAGTGAATTATCGCACATTTAGTTTCTTTTGTTGCTACGTCATTCCTGTCTTTTGTTGCTAGAGCTTCATTGTTTGATTCCATTCTTTCGTTTCTGAAAGCTAGTTCTATGTTTTTTTCCAATTTACATTCAACGAAATCAGAATATATAAAACTCTTGCTTTACCGTTACTTGTTTGTCTGATGCTTATGTTTAATTCCATAGCTCAGGTCCGGCACAGTTGAGGACAAGTTGGGATCTTCAATGGCCAGGAAGCTCCATTCAATAGGATGGACTGTGTCAGAGCTTGTGGTTACTCGGAATGATGTAAGTTACGTTTAGATTAACTTGTTATTTTGCTTTAAGTGGTTGAATTGAACTTATGCGCAGTCACACAACTTATGCGCAGTCACACATATATATAACAAATGATAATACCAATTACATTTTTTCTTGAATTCGATCTTTTATCTCATTTTACAAATTGGTCATATAAATGTGTGGATGGAGCGGTTCTGAAATGTTCTATTTTCATTGTAAAATTTTAAAAATGTCGGCTCAAGCGTTTTTTGGCAGCTTAAAAGATACAATGTTTTACCTTCTTGCTATTTCTTCTGTGATTTGTAAACCTGTTGAGTAATATTCTGTCTTTTTATTGTTGTTTTGATCCCCAATCCTTATAATGTTGTTTTCATATCCAGATAGATTCTGTAGCCGATAAAGTTGAGAAACGGAGATCTGCGAATGACATGGTAAATAAGTAATCTTGATTTAAATCTTTCGCCAATACCGAGAGACTGGTAGTGCTTGCTCAGTGTATATGTCTCTGCAAGAAAGGGAGGGGTGATTGTCACTTCTATTATTGATATCATGTGCAAAATTCTTTTCCTTAAACTGTGGTTCTAATTTATCCATGTGCTTGTTATTTCAGTTATTCATATATGGCGGGGTCAGTCCCTTGCATTCGGACGTCACTATGGCAGGAATTGCAAAAGCATTTGGTGTTCGAATGGTGTGTGTGGATGGTTATTTTATTCTACCTTTTAATCTCCGGATTGACTTAAATAAATCAAAGATTTATATCATACTAGTTTCATGATGTACTCTTCATTGTGTTTTCTTAGTGTCTATTCTGCTTTGAGTTTTGATGGTACTCATTTTGCCTCCATACATGCATTTTTCTTATGTAGGCTCCAGATGAAGAGTTTGAAGAATATTTGAGGCATCTGATTGGTGAAAAGTGCACGGGGGACAGAAATGAGGTTAAATTATTTTCTTGATTTTGTCATGTATTTTCTTGTATCACTTCTTGTTTCTTTAACATGTATTACCCAAAAAAAAAACCTTTGTGTGTTTCTTACTCTTTTGGGAATGCATAATTTTCATAGGTCTCTTCAATTGGCTACCAAATAATCTGATGAAAATAAGTTATATATCTTTACATGAATACGTTTAGATATCCTAGATGGAGCATGTCAAATTTTAATGATGCGTCTTATTTGCATTTGGGCCTTAAATGTTCTTTTCCGGCTAGGTCCTGTGTCATTGTGGAGCTGATCTTACCGTTCTTATCATTATCGCCTAAAAGTAAAGGGATGTTGGTGGGGGGTTTCGGGGTATGGTGAGGCATACTTGGAATTTACTTGATATAGCATTGAACACCTCAGTTCCCGTGTAAATTTGATAACCATTCAGCATGTTGATAACCTGGCTCTTGTCTCTTTCGTATTCCAGATGGCCTTATTGCCTGAGGGTATAACAGAATTACTTCATCATGAGCAGCTTCCTGTTCCTTTGGTATGTTCTCTTCATGGAATTCACAATATATTCTTTGATTCCTATGCCAGCTGAAGTTATTTCTCTAGTTTCCTGATCTTTATATTGGTAGGAATTTGAATTACGCTTTCCTTTCCACGTTTATTATCATTCTTTCTCTCCATCTACTAAATATTTTTCTCCTCTGATTGGTTACAAAGGGTGTTATCGTGAATCAAGGAACAGCCCCCTCATAGTTAACTTTGAAGGAAAGGTAAACACTGGTATTTGATGGAGATCCAATGGTTATTTTTTTTGGTCGTTATTCTTTAAACCTAAGAAGCCCTATTTGCGCGTTTATGCAGGATCAAACAAGAATAGAAGCAGCAGCAGCAGCAGCTTTACGTTAGAAGTTTAATCCAGGATCGTTCTCGGAGATTGACTAGCTTGAAGTTGATTATATATATGCTCTTCATCATCTTTCCATCATCGCTTTAAGGAGCAGTTGTGCATCTCCAGATTATTCGCGCTTAAGAGAATATTTGATGATTTTCTTTCCAGAAGAGAGAAAATCGGAGGAAGGGGTTGGGTAGGGTGGGGGGGGTTGAAATGTAACCTTGATGGTAAATTGAGAGCTAATTATAGTGCTATACCATACAGATATTCTATTACAGCTTATGCTGAGGAAAACATTGATCTCAGGTAAGGAGATAAGCTTTTCAATGATTCATTTGAACCTGTAATAGCCTAATCTATTCTACACTAAAGCTTTACTGACTACAATTGATAGCTATCTATTCTGGTCTCAAACTTAATTAGTACAGTAAAATTTTCCCAAGAAAATGTGATATTTAAAAGATGTATTTTTTAGTTATCCATTCTTTCGATTGTATTGCATCATTGGTCTCATTTTCCTATCCTTCAAATTCTTTCAACCCAAACACAACTCGTGGTCCCTTCATTTTGTTCAGATTCTCTGTAACACTTTGCAGAATTGTAAATATTCCATCTCGCGTTTGCAGTCAAATCCTTCCTACATTTCGCCAGTTAAGTAACAAGTTCCCGAAGCTTTCCTTTGTCTATGCTGATATTGACGAATGTCAAGAGACTACGCAGCATATTCGTTACACACCAACTTTTCACTTCATTAGAGATGGTGAGAGGGTTGATGAAATGCTTGGTGCTGGTGAAGAGGGCCTGCACGATCGCCTATGGCTGCATACTTAAAATGCAGTCTTTAGCATGGTCTATCTGTAAAGAACCATGGGATATAGCTTTGCATGTTCTAATAGAATGTAAACAACAAGACGCTTAGTTATCAAACTCAGTTTGCTTTTCTGTAAAAAAGCACAATAGAAGTTGTATTTCTTCAGCAAATGATTTAATTTAATAAATTGACCAAACAAAACACAAATTGAAATAGTACTTCACAAACAATTCAATGACTGGAAACATATAGGACTAAAGAATACTCAGAAAGATCCACCAAAAAAAAAAAAAAAAAACAAAATACGTAGAAAGTAAAGGAAATCATATAAAATACTTGGCTCCTATGATTATCTTAACCTACATCTAAAATTTCACAGCCTTTTCTTCCTGCCTCTGTGGAACCCTGGAAATGAATCACGAGATTAGTGTATGCCATTCAGCTTCTTTATTTGTTTGCAGCCTGAATCGTACCTCCAACTTAAGCCTTAGGCTTGAGGATCTTGACAGTCTCCCAGGTGAAATCAGGGTCATCACGACCAAAATGACCGTAAGCTGCAGTCTTCTGGTACCTGAAATTCCCTCCTCTCAACAAGTCGAGATTAATTGCCATCATCCCAGGCCTAAAATCAAAGTTCTCCTTAATTAGAACCAAAATATCTTTGTCTGGAATCTTTCCTGTTTTGTAAGTGTCAACAAACACTGAAAGTGGTTCTGCTACACCAATTGCATAAGAAACCTGCACAATACAGCGGCGAGCAAGTCCTGAAGCAACCACACTCTTAGCTGCTTGCCTAACAATATAAGCACCGCTCCTGTCCACCTTAGTGGGATCTTTCCCAGAAAAGGCACCTCCACCATGAGCTCCCCATCCACCATAGGTATCAATGATGATCTTACGGCCAGTCAATCCAGCATCACCATGTGGACCACCAATGACAAAACGACCTGATGGGTTGAGGTGGAAGATAGTCTTGTCATCAAGATACTGAGCTGGAATTACAGGTTTGATCACATGCTCTTTCAAATCTGCGGCAATTTGGTCATTTGTAACAGTTTCATCATGTTGAGTTGAAATGAGAACTGTGTGGACTCTAATGGGGACCATGGCACCTCCCTCGTTTCTGTACTCAACGGTAACTTGGGTTTTACCATCAGGTCTCAACCACGGGCATGTCTTGTTCTTCCTAACTTCAGTAAGCTTGGCACCAAGCTTTGTAGCCAGAACGTGAGTTAAGGGCATGAGTTCAGGTGTTTCATCAGTGGCATATCCCAAACATATGACCTTGATCACCAGCTCCTATTTCCTCAGGTTTCTTTGTCAAATGACCGTGAACTCCCTGTGCAATATCAGGGCTCTGTTGTTCAATGTTGACAAGAACTTTGCAGTTGTCAGCATCAAGGCCAACATCAGGTGATGTAAACCCAATGACTCTACAAGTATCCCGAACAATCTTCTCATAATTTACTGTGGCTTTGGTTGTAATCTCACCAAAAACCATGACCATGTTGGTTTTCGTGCAGGTTTCACAGGCAACTTTGCTCTCTGGATCTTGCTCCAGGCAAGCATCGAGAATGGCATCTGAGACTTGGTCACAGAGCTTGTCAGGGTGACCTTCATTGACAGACTCCGAGGTAAAAAGAAAGGTTTCCATGTCTCAAGTCTGCAATACAGGAAAATATTCATTTAGTGTTAGTCTCTAATACATTGGTCCAGAATATATTCATCATTGAATAAAAGTACCTAAAAACTCACAGCATGCTAGCAAGTAACAAAATATAATCAGTGAAATAAACTAGTGTGTTCCACAGCAAACATTCCATATGTAATTTACTGCTTAAAAAAGTTCCAAAATGTATCCAGAAATTTGGCATATGCTCTAAATTAGACCAAAAACGTACACACTCCAAAGCAATAAGAGGCTATTATATGAATGATTGTATCAGAAATCTTTTATGGCAAAATGCTTCAATAAGACAGATTCATTTCTGGAGATATTTTCTCTGGAAATTCAAAGTAACAGTAATATACTGCATCTCAAATGATTTAATTGAGAGTTAAGTTTAAATGATTCTCATCTCAAATTTGAAAATCATGTCAGAAATTTAAGACAGATGTTCTCACATAATTAAGTGCCAAACATTTAGTTAATGGCCAAATAGTTGAATAAATCAAATCAGATCCACAAGGATCTGAAACAGTCCTTGCTAAATCTTCACTTATGAACGGCAATGCTTGCGATTCATAAACAAGAACTCGATCATATAGCATAATACCATAAATCCTCTAATCTAGCAGAAGAACGAGAGATCAATTTAAGATCTGTATCATATCTCATACATCGAAGCCAAAATCAGAACGTACACTGTCGATATCATGAATTAATCAAATAATGGAAGATTATAATACATGTTTCTGCATCGGAAATCATCTTTCGTTAAAGAGTAAACAACATAAAATTTAAACTATTACATTACAGATCTATATAATGATTCAAAATTAAACAGTACCTCGGAGCCAACATAAGATTCAAATACATATTTTAGCATCAGAAATAATCATTTCTCAATCACGTAAAAAAACAGCAAAAATTACACTACTCCGTAAGAGAACGATTCATCAAAATTCAACAGGATCTCAAAACCCAAATCTTATATATATAGATCTAAATCCGATAAAAGAAACACGAAAATGAGACAGAAATCAAGCAAACAACACAAAAGTTAAACTATTCCATTAGAGATCTATACAATGCATCAAAATCACAGTATCTCGAAAAATCAAAACTTAGAGATCTAAATCAGATAAACGAGAAATGCTAAACATGAAACGAGACTGAGATTAAGCATAGAAACGCGTACCTCTGTATGGAATGTATGGAAGAACAAGGCTTTCAGATCTGAAAAGGTAAAGAGCAGAGAAAGAGAGGAGTTGGTGAAGAGGAGTGTATATTGGCGCGAATATATATAGGTAGATCCAAAGACGTGCGGAGGACTCGCTCTCTCTACCAGATCCCGCTTCCAGCAAATCACCAGCTACATTAGCACGACTCTTTTCTGTTTTTACTGCTTCACACGCTTTTCACACAACTGGATCCTAAGAAACGTTATGCCTGTCCCCATAGGGAAAACAATCTGATTTTGGCCACTCCGGTTCCTATGTGGAACTGGAAAAGTTTTGCACTATGTGAAATAATCTGGGCCGTTGGATGATAGATTTTAAAGGTTTAGATTTGGAAAGAGAAAAGTTTTAATTTTTTAATTTTTTAGTTTAGCCGTAACTTTTTTCTCTTTAAATCTGAACAGTTAAAATTATTATCCGATGGCCCAAATCACTATGAGAATTTTCCCTATTCTACATAAAAGCCGAACTGAATTTTAGTGCAAAACTTATTTTTATCACCACCGTGACATATATTTGAAATAATTTTATTAGAAATAATTGATTTTGACTAATTTCGGTCGTCCAATAATTAAATGGGTTGGCAGTCAAAATTTGTGGGTACTGAATTATTTTTAATTGAGGTAAAAAAAAATTAATAAATCAATATTAAAATTGAGTCCGCATGTCTGTTAAAAAAAAAAAGAAAAAGTCCGCATGTAGTATTAAAAAACGGATTTATGGAGCTAGATCGGGTCCCCCACCGACGGGGTGAGGAGACCGTGAGCGTCGGATCTAGATCTCATGGATTTCAGAGCGCCTATCATGACGTGGGTTTTCTCATGCCTATGGTCTGACCTGTCACTGGCCTTTACTTCATGCAAATTGCCGTTTGGGTGATTTTCAATGATTTTTTAAAGCTTTGTTTTCTTTTTCTTTAAAAATTAAAAAATAGGGCCACATGGTTGGACGAGCTACCGTGTATAACGTTAAAAATTTTATACGTGCATAATATCTCTATAAGTTGTTAGATAAAAATAATTTAACAGTTGACATAATTTTTTCAATTAGAAAAATTCTAACATTTATGACTTATGGTGAAACAAGTAAATTTAACTGTCAAATATTTTGATTCGATAACTAATAGATATTTTGCACGTTCAAAATACCTATTATTCTGCGTTGTAGTTGAGAACATGATTTGATGACAATGCGTGGTTGGTATATGTCACTTCCAACTTTGAAAAATAAAAAAGAAATACAAATGTGGTTGGTCACTTCTCATTCTACTTTTATTTTTCTTACGGTTTTTTTATTTTCTCCTAATTAGTTTTAGAAGAATAAACTTCTAGTGCAAAATTAAATATCTATATTTGTTTCATATTATCTATACATATTTAATTAACTTTCTCTTTTCACACATAATTATTGATGTCTATTAATGATATATAAGTTCCCTTTAAAAGAAAAAAAAATCTTATATATAAAATATAACCAATCTTCTCAAATAATCTCCTTAATTGAACTTCAAAAAGCAAACTCCTTAATTGAAATTCAAGGGACATGTTTTCCATTATCAATCCCCTAAAAATATATATATAATCAAGTTTTACTAATAGCCTAATACTAACCTCTTTCATTTACCATGGTAATTTATTGAATATTTTATGGTAAAATGTCATTGTAAATGTTTGTTATGAGGAAGATGGAAATGTCAAGATTTGATTGATTCCCCCACAAAAGGATAAAAGATTTTATTGATTCTCTTCGTTTGTTAAATCAAATTTTTTTTTTTGAGCGCCCGAAGGCAATTGCCCCGAAAGGGAAGAGCGGAGAATACCCTAGAAGGTTAAATCAATCTAAGGAAGGTAAACTTTAGTGATTTCGAAGAACATTGACTTTTAAGTCAGTTTAGTAAGTTGGGTGAGAAGGTAGTTAGCCTAGCCTTTTCACAGTCTCTTTTTTGGATTTTATTTTTATAAATTTATTTGTCTTTCTTCTTTAGCTTTTAGTCAAGCAATTAGCTCAAAACCACAATTTTATTGACTGCTTGTTATTTTATTTTTTGTTACATGTTTGGTATTCGATGTCCATTGTCGACGTGGTGAATAATTTAGGCTCAGTTTCGCAACTGACCCACAGTGTGATAAATAACGTGGGAGAGCTTGACCCTTACATGGAGCTCGCATCTGCGAAAAATCTCACGAAAGTCGATGTCTACTAAGGAATTTGAACACTGACGTGGTATTCGATGTCCATTGCCGACGTGGTGAATAATTTAGGCTCGGTTTCGCAACTGACCCGCAGTGTGATAAATAACGTGGGAGAGCTTGACACTTACACGGAGCCCGCAACTGCGAAAAATCTCACGAAATTCGATGTCTACCAAGGAATTTAAACACTCATCAATGATAAGATATATGACAGCTCCAACCAGTTGTCCCAGAGTTATATTAACTAGTTCTTACTACTTTCTTTTCTTACCGTAACAATGATTATTTTTTCTTTCTTTTTTAATTTTAATTTTTTAATCTTTAAGAATCCGTCACTTACAGAGGGTCATATGTAGGGATGGCAATGAGACCGGGTGGAGGCGGAGACCATGATCTCCAGTCCCGACCCCATTTCTTTTATCGCATCCCATCCCCGGCCCAACCCCATAACTGAGGATGGATGAGGATCACATCCCCAACTCAGGTAGAGGCTCAGCCCCAACTGAAAAAATGCGGGGAAAATTTTCTCCAAATCCTCAATTTCGTCATAACGGAGGCGCAACTCCGATTAGAAAAAATTAGGATTTTTTTTAAAAAAAAATTCCAAATAGAACCTTGAAAAACTTGTAAAATAAAATATTTAATTCTTATAAAACGAAATAGCATTTTAGACGGGTCATGCGGGGCGGGTTGCGGGCGAGAATATTATTTCACCCGCCTCCGACCTCCTCGTTAGCGGGGTCAAATTCATCCTCATCCTCACCCCAGTTTAAATCGGGGATTCCCCGACCCAACTGAGACAGAGCCGTCCGGATCTCCAATTAAACCGGATCCATTGTCATCCCTAGTCATATGGTGTGATTACTAACTCAACCCAAGCTGAATACCAAAGGTAGCATATGTACAAGAAAAATAGTCATAATTCCACTACCAAGAATTCCATGTATATTCCTTAATGAAGGATTTCCCTATAAGCATAGAAGTAGTCAATCATTTTCATTTAACAGCCATAAAAAATATCTGTTATTAGCACAACATTGGAATATGAAAAAAATATCTTAAAATTGAGTCAACTTAGCCAAAAAAATTAAAATTGATTCAATCAATCAATTTACCTCAAACAATGCTGGTGGTATGCTCTGTATATTCAAAAGAGTTAGTCCTATAAAGCCTGTCACAGCACGAGGGCTGCAAGAATCACATGTGATGAACTTCACCATAAATCAGAAACATTAATGAATGCCCTCATTGATCTCTTTGATTTTTGTCTATAGAAAAGGGTTTTTTTTCTTCCTTTTTTTCAAAGAAGATAAAATATCGGGTAAGAGGTTGAATCGAAACCTATAATTATCTGTCATAAATATTGTGTCTAATTGCGCTTAGGAATGACAAGAAGGACATACATCAGGTATCCCAATCCCACCCCTCTATTTCATCACCGCCTCAGCCGAGATCTAATTAAAATCTTTTCCTTTTCTTTTTATTAAAAGTATTAACTAGCTTTATATGAAATTATTAAAAAAAATCTTACTTTTAAGGGCTAATAAAAAATTTACAAAGTCATTTAACCTAATGAGGCGGGCAGAGAAGATGTACGGAGACATCTCCTGTCTCTAGCCCTAATCCTAACAGTTGAGACAATATTTCTCGTGTCTGTGTTATGTCCCACTTTAGTTCGGGATTCCATCTTCGACCAGAGTTAGAGTGAGTAGACTCCCAATTTATACAGGTGAATTAACATTCTAATTGCACTAGTTGTACTTAACACTTAAAAAGGAATAGGATATCAAAATAAAGGGATAGGAGATCGTAAATATTAGTCATAAACATGAACACAACTCTAGAAATATTAGTAATAAACCTGAACGAATTATTAGCCACTTTGATCATCAACGTTTTTTCGCCTAGCCACTTTTGTCAAAAATCAAAATTTTAAACTTATTTGATCATCAAACAATTTACAAACAACCAAATTGGTCATTCCATTAGAAACTTTGAAATTATACGTAAAAAATGATGACGTGTCTAACGGAATGTCTACGTTTCTCTCTCCTCTGAGGGTAAAATTGGAAGAATTTTTTTTTGTCCCCTCTTCATCTTCATCATCACCAGTTCACCACCACCTTCATCATTTTCTTCATCTCCATTAACACTTGCAAACATGATTTAACACCTAGAAAGCTGAATCTTCCAAAAAATTAGATCAAAAGCTGGAAAAAATTGCTTCTTCCACCAAGAACACATCAAGAAATCATCCAAAAACTGCCCACAAAATATGAACAACAGGTCTGCCAGAAAACAGCGATGAAGAACTGAGTTTATCTGAAGGAAAACCCCATCTCTACACACCATTAATCTGAAATCTAAACATAGGTTCTAGTTCACAGTTAAAATACGAACCTTTATGTAAATTTAGAGCAAGAAATTCATAACAGAACACCCAGAAAGCACCTCCAAACTAAGAACACCAAATCTGCCAGTAAAATAATCCGAAAAACAGAGGTTTTTCCACAAAATAACCCAATCACTACATATCAAAACACTCAAATCCAGTTATAGGTTCTTATTCTCAGTTAAAAGACGAATCTTTCTGCAAAGTTTGAGCCTCAAACTCATAACGGATCAACCAAAAATCGACTAAAACCTAAGAACAACAGTTTTGCCAGAAAAACAGGTACGAAAAACTTAGTACTTCAAATAAAAAGCTCAGTCTCTACACACCATTAAACTGAAATTCAATCATATGTTCTTGTTCACAGTTAAAGTACGAATCTTTCTGTAAAGTTTGAGCAAGAATCTCTTACCGAATCAACGGAAAATCGCAAAAATGTACGCGAGACACAATTCTGCCAGAAAACCAGAAATCCGTAATTCTTGTTCTAAAATCGCAAAAGCCCAGCAAATAACTCCAAAATCGACCTATGTAACCCCATCCCAACATCATAAAGAAGTTTAATCCATGATGAGAGCTTCCAAATCTTCAAATAACTCCAAAATCGACCTATGTAACCCCATCTTTTCGAAAATACCCTCCTAGGAGAGAGAGTAAATTATGTGATGTTAGACACGTCATCATTTTTGACGTCTAATTTCAAAGTTTCTAACGGAATGACCAATTTGGCTATTTGTAAATTGTTTGATGATCAAATAAGTTAAAAAAAGTTGATTTTTGACAAAAATGGCTAGGCGAAAAAACGTTGATGATCAAAGTGGCTAATAATTCAAACCTGAACACAGCTCTAGAATAAAAGATTGATAATTAAACCATGGAGTGAGACGAACCTATGACAACTAAATCTAACATCTTCATACACTTTAACTCATACTCATGAAGCACTTTAAAATAAAATAAAAATTCAAAGATAAAGAAAGTTGAGTCCACAATATCAAAAGAAAAGAAAAGAAAAGGGAAAAGGAGTACCTTTTATGGTATTTTTTTTTTAAGTCTGATTGGGCGGTTGCCCCATATATGGAATAGAGAACTGCCTCAGACGAGGAGAAGATAGCCCTAGAAAGAGAGATTAAAGCTCGCCGCACGCAGGCGGAAGGTATCGTCGTGGGCAGACGCCTGCCCCATTGGGATTGGACACCTTTGATCCTTTTATGGTACTTTATATATAATATGTTCGATAAATTGTTAATTGTTATTTATATAAAGAGTGAATAGCTCTTTTTATACTTAAATAATTTTTACTTTTCTTTTTTTAGACATAAATTTTTATTTTATGTTTTTTTAGACTTAAACAATTTACGAGAATGCAGTTATAAATTTTGTTGACATTGCAAAAAAAATAGGCACGTAACAAACATGTACCGATTTTCTAAGGGTAAAATTATCCACTAATATATTAAAATATTTGACCCATTTTTAATTCACCGGACCCGACCGAACCCCACCCATCCACCCACCCGAGAAGCACTAACATATCAAAATGAACTCCAAAAGTATTCTTTTTAGGGGAGGGATTGTTCAGACCACGATCCTTGAAAGGAGTGAACTTATCGAAGTGTATTTTAATAGTTACAGTGAGATTTTAATAAATTTATCTTTGAAATATTTTATAAATAATCATATTCAATAACAAAAAATATTTTTAAAACTATATAGTAAAAATTAGTAGAGCCTTAAATTTACCGATCGATCCTTAAAATATTAACATAATGGTAAATTCTTAATTTTATTTTAGGTTTGGACAGTCAAATTAATAACAATAAAGAATTAAATGAATTACGACCCATCTAATTTGAAAGTGCAGGGCCTTTCGAACTAGATGAGTTGCCCGCAGCTTTGATTTTTTTTAAAAATAATTCTTTCAAGGAGGGTAAATTTTTAAATAAGTCACAGTATCAAAAATCGAATACGTTTATTAATTTATGTTTTAATTGTATACAAATATTAATGAAATTGTATAGAAATAATGGACTTTAACAAATTCAAATGTGAAAATAAAAATGGGCTTCAAGGCTCAAGCATGTTTTGGATGATTCTTCCAAAGAAACGTTTGCAAAAGAGAGGAGCAAGTTTTTCGGGAGGCCCTCGGACAGAACTTGATGGGTAATAACGAAGCTTCTAATATATAAATCAAGGCCCATAAGTTTTTTGTTTTTTTTGTTCTACCCGTTTGGGGCATCCGATATCCACCAACAATGTGGTAACTATATCCGGACTCGGTCTCACGGTTGGCCCGCAGCGTTATCGCTCAACGAGGGAGAGCCTAGCTCATACTGCTCTTAAACGGTGCTCTCAGCAACGGAAAATCCCGCAAGAGTCGAATTCCACCAACGAAAATCGCACCCTCGTCAACAGCGTCAGCTTAAGCAACTCCAACCAGCTGTCACAGAGCTCGGGGTTCAAGGCCCATAAGTTTAGTTCCTCTTCTGTAACTATAAAAATTGTACAACGTCCGCGTATATTAATTCTTTTTTTTTAATAGTATCGTCAACTAGGGACGAAGCCAAGAATTTGATGTTGGGGGGCGAAACTGGTAAAAAAATTCCAAAATTCTTGAAGGGCGAAATTGATAAAATTTTCCAAAATACACATAAAATTTTGATAAATAGTAGTATTTTTAAAAATCCGGCGCCCCCCGCCCCTTGTAATCGTCCCTGTCGTCAACTTTTCAGTTTCCTATCTAAAACCATTTGAATCGTGTAACTTTCTATTAAAATCATTTTAATGGATTTTAATGGGTATATGATTCACTTCTCATATTAATAAATTCAGCATTTATCTCACTGACAAGAGTGGTTATTAATTTTTATTTTTTATAAATAGGTCTGTGTGTAATGTTTGAGTGTGAGATGCAGAGTAAATAAAAACATGACCTATTTAAATAATTTTTTGCGGAAAAAAAATTCTTTCAAGTCTCGTATCTTTTCAAACAAACAATTCAGTTTTATATTCCAGTAAAATATAAATTTTTTAATTTAAATACACCCTAAATATCTCTTTAGATGAATCAGAATAATTTTGATGGCACGAATGCTTAGTGCACTTTGAGCAAAGCTCCAAGTCTTAACTCTTGTGCAATGTTTAGTGAGGGCCTCCAACATTAAGGAAGATTTCAACCCAGTTCATTTTTCAGTGATGCGTTCCTAACTAATGGAAATATCTGATATGGACCGGGTCCATGTGAACCATGTAGTTCAGATTTGGTCACATCCCTGCAGAATGAGGAGAGAGAAGGAAATGTAGTGATGTGGCCAAATCTGGACCGCATGATTCAGTGGACCTGGTCCATGACAGAATAGACCCTAACTAATGGGTGAAAATTCTCTGTCCCCATTTCTATCCCCATTTCTACCCTCAATCAATCAGAATTTACTATATAAATATTTTTTCTAATTATTTGTATTGTGATTTGCTGAGGTTAGAGATGGAGACAAAAAAATGGGACAGAGGATTTTTTGCCCTAACTAATGGGTACCTAAGTTATTTAGATAGCAAGGGAAGGAAGGATCTCATACCAGAATCAAAGCGGGATGGGAAAGCACTAGCCGAGCTAGGGAGAAAGGATATGAGCGCGGATTGGGTGTTAGGCTTCAGACCCGAGGTAAGTACCTCTTATTGAGACATAGTGAAGACCATAGATACTTTGTCAAAGGGTACTTGCATTCAAGTTGGTAAGGGGTCAATTACGAGAATTTGGGAGGATGCTTGGGTTCCTACTTTAGAAGGATTTAGGATGCCTTTGAATTTAAGGCAATCTGATTCCTTGGTCATGGTTAAGGATATTATGAATGTGGAACAAAATGGGTGGAACGGGAACTTGATTGAACAATCCTTTGATCAAACTACTGCTACAACTATTTTGAATATTATTCCCTCGAGGGAACATGATTCTCTGGTTTGGTTGCCCTCTTCGACAGGGCAATTTATTGTTAAAACTGCATATAGAACAATGAACCAAGAGAAGTTTGGAGGGTTGTCACAGATTAATAAGAAATATTGGAAAGTACTTTGGCATTCGAACTTGCACTGTAAACATATCTTGTTACTTTGGAGGATCCTTAATAAAGCTTTGCCAACTAGAGGGCGTTTAAAGTATTGCTTTAATATTGAGGATGATAGATGTTTACTTTGCCAAGGTGAGGAAGAGACACTTGAACATCTTTTCCTGAGGTGTCCGTTTTCAAAATTCATTTGGTACTCCTCAAAGTGGCATCTCAGATTGGAAGGGTTTCAGAATTGGACTATCTTTAAATGGATAGAGGAGGTAAGTAAGTCATCTAATAATATTATTATTCCAAATGATAAGAGGTCTGAATTTTTAAACTTTCTTGCAGTGACTATGGAGCAAACATGGATGCTAAGGAATGATATGTTACATGGAAAGCGGCATAAAAAATGGGAGGAAGTGCTTGCTCAAATAGAGATGAAGAATGGAAACTATTGGGAAGCCGCAAAGGGAAGGAGGCTAAAAAAGGGGAATTTATTTAGTAATGCTACTGTGTGGAAAATGCCACCCAAGAATTTTTTGAAGATCAATTTTGATGCTGGGTTTATAAAAGAGGATAACGCTGTTAGTGCCACCATTATCAGAAATGATATAGGTATTATTCAAGGTATATGGATTCATAGGTTTCAGGCACGAACTCCTTTTGAAGCTGAAGCACATACTAGCTGTATTGGCAATGGAGAGAGTACAAGCCATGAACATTCAGTCTGCTATATTAGAAGGTGATTGTCTCAACGTCCTTAATGGAATCAAAGGTCAGTTTCGAGATGTTCATTGGACTGGACTCGAATTGGTGAAGGATGGGAGATCTATTCTAGCTAGATTTAACCTTTGGGAGTTGCACTATGTAAATAGGTTAGCTAACTTTCATGCTCACAATTTAGCTTTATGGGCCAAAACCAACGATGTAACAGGGTTTATTGATCCTGAAGCCATTCCACCATCAATTCTTTGTGATAGGGGAGACACTTTTTGTAAAGTTAATCATGTTTTGGATGATTCTAATGATTAAAAATTTACTTAGCAAAAAAAAAAAAAAGTTAAAGAGGGTGAGGGAAGACCTCAACCCCGCACCGATGCTATAGTTAGTTCAGGTACTAAAAAATTAACATAAATTTCGAGAGTTAGAAAGATTTGGAGTAAATGAACTGGGATGAAACCTATTTATAGATGACATTGCCTAAAGATTTTCACCATACCTTGTACCGTCCGAGGTGGGGTACCCCAACTTTTATTATGAATTTTTCACCGCATTTTTGTGGGCTGTCTGTTAAGTTCGGCACGACCAAGTAGCTCTCACGCGCTTGATCCATCAGTCCGAGTTGAATTGTACTTGGAGCCTGGTATTGGTCTGAGCCCATAACCAGTCTAGCTATTTTTTGGACTTAAGACTAGGTGCTTCTTTCTTGTGCCTTGATCATTTAGCTCAATACATTAGACTTGGTTTTATTTAACATTCCTGGGTCCAAATTATTAACTTGGGTTTAATTTAGTGCTGTCAAAGTGGGCCGAAGCCCGCGGACCGGCCCGCCCCGCCCCGCCCCGCCGTGGACCGGGTATGGACTTAGAAAATATTGATCCGTAAAAATGCGGGCTAAATGGCTAAACTTTTTCATTTAAAAAAAAATACATATTATATATAATATTTTTGGGAAAAGTATATATATTATATATAATATGGTATATATTAGCATATTTCCTACTCGCTTGATGGTAAAAATAAAAGTATACATATTATATATAATATTTTTTGGAATAGTATATATATTATATATAATATGGTATATGGTATATATTAACATATTTCCTACTCGCTTGATGGAAATAAAAAAAGTATACATGACCTTAACTATTTTATTATTAATGGGTAAATCTTTATTTAACAAAACAAAAAAAAAAATTGAGTGGGCCCGCGGACCTTGAGCGGTGCGGGTATGGGCATATGTTTCATTGATCCGCAAAAATTAGGCCCGCCCCGCCCCGTTTTGACTTGAGCCCGCGGCGGCCCGGCCCGTTTCACAGTACTAGTTTAATCTCATCATTCAACATTATTCATACTATAATCTTTCAGGATTTAAAAAAAAAAATGCTAAAAGTACTCCTTCAAGACAGAGGAAGTACTTATTTTATTTTATTTGAAATTGAATTAAAAGTTCTAAATATTTCTTTTTAAAATTGGGGTGCTGAGTGTGGCTGCTGAGGGGGAAAAAACAAAATGTTCAACGCTATCGTGTTACTATAAAAAATTATATATTTAGAAACAAAAGTTATTCAAACCCTAAAAAATGAGAGAAAATAATAGAATATAGATTTTAAAAGGAAGAATACAGAAATATTGATGCTTGCTTTTTTTTTTGTCTCATTGAAGTGTCGGACGACCTCTTCTTCAAAATTATCCACTAGTATAAAAAACATGATTTCCCAATTTCTTAATTGGAAACAAAGCCAAGTTTCAGATTTTAATTTTATATTTCTAAATTAATTAATTAATTAATTAATAAAAGTAAATATAATAGTTGATCATATACTTGTAAAGTCAATGCAAATGAGGGCAATTAGTTTATATTCTTTGTTATATGACATCCAGACAAGTAGACGTCATATTCGTATAGCTGTTTTCGAAACCAACAGTTGATGCATGAAGCATTCAAACTTTTCTGGGTTGAAATATTGTTCGTGGATTTAATAATTAATTCAAAATCAAATAATAAAATTTAATTCGTATATTAAATTAATAATCAACACAATTCTATTCGCAAACAAATAATTCAAACAGTTCCATCAACTGTTTTGATGTTTTGAACGAAAACCCTCTCCTCTAGATATCTATGCCCGCTAGGACTCTCTAAGCCGCCCCTCCATGGCCGTGTCAGGGGCGGCGCCGACTCCTCCAGGCGGTGCCTGGCCCAAAAAATCGTTCGCCGACCTCGTTTCCACCCCCTCACAGCCATCACTATCGGTTAAGGATCTTTCATCCTTTAAGGGTGAACCCGCACTAGTTATCGAAGAAGACGAATTGGCTTCATTGGTGAAGCCATGGAAATTGGCTCTTGTTGAAAAATTCGCGCGACGTTGTTCACCATTGGAAACGCTGAAGCGAGCATTTCAGAAGCTACAATTTAAGGGAGGTTTTTGGATTGGATGGTTGGATTCCAAACATGTGATTATTAGATTTGACCATGAAGAAGATTATTGCCGATTTTGGCGGAAAGGATTATGGGTTTTTAATAGGTCGCGTATGCGTGTATTCAAGTGGACATATGAATTTGATCCGGCGGTGGAATCGTCAATTGTCCCCGCTTTGGATTCGTTTAGAAGGATTACCAATTCATCTTTTTCAACAAAAGTTATTTGTTTTCAATTGCTAAGGCGGTCGGAGAACCGCTTGTTCTTGATGAACCCACAACCAACATAACACGGCCAAGCGTTTCAAGGATTTGCGTGGAAATTGATTTAATGAGTCAGTTATGTACACGTATTTGGATTGCCCGTACAAGATCAGGGAAAGGATTTTGGCAGGGAATTGAATATGAAAATCTACCAAGCTATTGTTCCTGTTGTTGGAGAATCGGCCACACGAATTCGGAATGCTCTGGTAGCGTTGATCGCAGGGATGACATCACATTTATGAAGGCTGACATCACCACAAAGAAACCACCGCAGCCGACCGATCAGCCCTGGAAATTGTGGACTGGCAGGATAGTTGGGGAACAGAGGCGGCCGCCGGTGGAGGAAGCCGATCGGATCCCTTGTGTTGTGGAGATATCATCGGGGAAGGACATGGCAGTCTCGGAGGTGTTGGCTGTAGTGGTTGCGGAGGACAACGCTCCACCGGATGCTGCGACGGTTTCTGGTGACACCCCGGCCAGCCTAGTAGCTCTGGTGCACGCCGCCATTGATGCGACTGAGATGGTGACGAGGACAACAACGCCACAGGAGATGGAGGCGCTCAGGGCCGGCCCGAGCATTGATGCAGGTGGTGCAACCGCACAGGAGGGGGTGCCCAAAATTTTCAAGTATAACCTCTTTATATGTTAAGCCCAACCCAAATATCCAAGCTACCATGTAGCTATCCATGTCCATTACTCCAATAGTCCAACTATTATTTACGATTTTGCCTCCACCAATGCACGAAGAAAGCATATTTTGTAGTTTTATAATGTCATATTTCGTTTATTTTAAAAATTGTAACAAGTTAAAAATGTTAATGTTTATACGAAAGGCCCCATTTTTAGTTTTCACACAGGGCCCCCGAAATGTCAGGACCGGCCCTGGAGGCGCAATCAACGACTGATATCCCGGGGGCAGACCTCTCCGAGATAGTGGAGGATCCTCAGGATCCACAAGATATGGTGATCCCAGATTCGACGGGATAGGAATTACAGCCTGCCGGTTCGGGTGCCAGTCAACCTGACCCGACCCGACCCGCACTCCAGTTTCGGTTAGGGCAAAAGTCGGCCCATCAGCTGAGGGCCTTTGTATGGCTGCCCCAACCCGCGAGGTATCCACAGCTGGGCCAACTAAAATTGGCCCAACAACTTTAGAAATAGAATCCAGCCCGCAGCAACCCCCAACTGTTATATCTCGTGGATATGGGATTTTCCCATTATCCCATCTAATTTACGACTGTACCCTCCACAACAGCTTTTTATTACGAGGACGGATTAGAAGTCTATCACCCGGTCGTAAGATTGGCACTTTTGATTTGGATCCCGTGGATATTGCACCGTCAATTGCGCAAGACTGTAGTCAGCCTATTCAACCAGACATTGTTGATGCCCCGGACACGGGGTCTCTTAAAGATTTAGCAAATTCCCAACAAAACAATGTTTATGAAGACTTTACTCCGATTCACTCACGGAAGAGTAAAAAGAAAGCTAAAATGACTCATCTCTAACATCATATGGAGACTCGATACAAGCCTTTTAAGAGACGTTAGTTTCATGGTCCTCTTTGGGGTTTTATGGCCTACAAGAGGTTTTCTCTCTCTTAGGGACTGCTGTTGCTTCATTCATTCTTCTTCAATTTCTTCTAGTCTCGGCCAGCAATGGCTGCCGGCGAACCAGCTACTGGGGCTGCCGGTACTCCGGCAACTTGGCCTAAGAAATCTTTGCGGATCTTCTTACGCGCTTGGTTGCTGCTCAATCGTCTCTCTCTATTACCCCCTTATACACCTTCAAATGAGAGCCTAATCTCACTATATTAGCAGATGAACATGATTATTTAATCTCCCCGAGGAGATTCGCTCTGGTAGGAAAATTTCATAAGTACAGCCCAAATATGGAAACACTGCGCAAGGCCTTTCATAGGGTCGGATTCAAGGGCAATTTTTGGATTGGATGGGTGGATCCACCAAGGTTGTCAAGATCGTAATTTTGACTCGGAACGGAAGGGGTCTCAAAAATAGTAAACACGAGGATCGTAGCACGGATCGGAAGATCCGACAAAATTATTAAAATAATATTTCTTGATAAATTTAAACCAATAGAACTAAAAAGTTGAAATTAAAACACAAACTAACAAGTGATAAACTTCAAAAGTAAACCAACAATTCACAGATGTTAATTTGATTACTATAAAGATGTTATTTTTACACAGAGTATTATTGTATATATTAAAATATTCGCATTTCTTCACTTCATTGCAAAGTGGGCCCCAAAACCCACCGAATTCAAAATTCTTATGATTACCATTTCTTCCCCAATATCCTTTTCTTTATCACTTCTTCGTAGAAGTAGAAGTTTGACCTACAAAACAGAACCACCCAAATTCGCTCTTCAGCTCAGCCGCTGCCGCCATTCCGTCGGAATTAGGATTTTTTACCAGTCTCCAATCACTGGAATTTTGAAGTGGATTTCTGGAATTAGGAAGAAAGTTGAAGTAAGAAAAGAAAACCAATCAAATAAATCGTAGTAAAGTTCTCTCTTTTCCTTTCTTAGCATTTTCTGGTCTTTGATTTCTATTTCCAAGTAGTGATTTAGAATCTTGAAGTGGAATGTTTTTAATTTGTTTCCCTTCTGGTTGAGGGTTTTCGATTTTGCTGCTTTTGAAAATAGACAATATTGAATCGTAAAGGATCGTTCGATCCTACGATCTACATCGACGATCATTTACGATCCAATATTCCAGCGATTTTTAATGCGATTCAACTCGATTCGTAGCCTTAGGATCGTAAAATCGTACGCTTTTACGATCCAACTCGCGATTTTGACAACCTTGGGATCCATGACATGTGGTTATACGATTTGATTTGGAGGAGGATTTTTGTAGGTTGTGGAGGCAAGGGTGTTGGAATTTCTGTGGATTGAATACGCGTGTGTTTAAATGGACATACGATTTCAATGTTCATGAGGAGCCATCTGTTGTACCAGTATGGATCGGATTTGAGGGACTTCTGATTCATCTCTATAATAAAGGAAAATTGTTTTCTTTGGCGAAAGCTGTGGAACAACCTTTGACGCTTGATGCGCCAACTGCAAATGTAACGAGACCAAGCGTAGAAAATGTATGTGTTGAGATAGATTTATTGGGTGAATTACCGGATCACATTCGAATCACACATGAAAAATTTTGGTAAAGGATTCTAGCAATCGATCACTTATGATGAATTGCCAAAATATTGTACAGCTTGTATGAGGATTGGTCATGGGCATGGTAAATGCAAATCGATTAATGTGGTTAAGGAGACTCCCCTACGAAAGCTGGATATTGGAAAACAAAAATTGGTGGAGAAAGCGCCTAGGGGTATCGTGACTGAGAAGATGTTAAAATCTAGGGATTGCTGTTACGCCGGTGGATGGGTTACCGGCTGATCCATCTACCTCGCGAGTGGCGGCGGCTATGGATGTAGCGACTGCTCAGACAGATGAGGTGAACCCTAATCCACCTTCTGGATCACATGTGGCGGCGGCTATGGTGGTGGCGATTGATCACACGGAGAAGGACAACTCTAGTTCGGTGGTGGCAATTGATCAAACAGAGAAGGATTCTAGGGTTGAATTGGTGGAAATTGTTGAGGAGGTCAGTGTGGAGTCTGTAGCAACGTTGCCGCCGGCGACAGAGCCAGAGCTGCAGGTGACACGTGGAACTGAGGCGGTGGATAAGATTCAAGCCCAAATAATTCAAGGAAACCAAGAAATTTTACATACAGTTTCTCAAGAAATTCAAGTAGTTACCGAGGAGGCTGCCTTGACTGTGGCTGAGGCGCTCTCTTCGACGGCAGCGGCGGCGAGGATGACGCCAAAGCAACTGGAACATTCGGGTTATCCGCTGGAGATTGGGGAGAATCTCCAACCAAATCCCGTTGATTTGGGAATCATAATCCCAAATTTTACGGTGGTACAACTAAATGATTTTTCGGGTGATCCGACACACAAAATATTAGACCTGACCAGCGAGCCAAAAACTAATTCTTGCCCAGGTGACTTCGCTGGGCCTTCCAGCCCAGTCAGACGCCTTCAGGTAAACTCGCGCCTTGGATTAAGCTCGGAGTCACCAGCTGCGTTTTCAGAACAAGCACAATATTCCGCGCCGATCTGAATGTTTGAAAAAGATCCAAATATTTTGGACGCCTCTTTTAAAGATAGGCACAAGTTATTTGCCAACTTCCGGGACCTTAATACAAGACTCAAGTCAACTGTCCAGAGTCTTAATGATACATTTGTGCTACCGGAGACTGAGTCTCTTGCTCCTGAAATTATGGAGGTCACGGATACTGGCTCTTTGGAGGGCGATTACGAAGATTTTACTCCGGTTCGCTCGCGCAAAGGAAAAAAGGGAAACAAAGCCCTTACTGAACACTATATGGAGACTCGGTACAAGGAATTTAAAAGACCTTAGACATTTCACTATCGTCTTTTAGCCTACTAGGAAATGCTCCCTATGTAGTAGTAGTTTTGTTTCCACCTTTTACTTGAGTGCAAACATTGCACTCACCTTGTCTTTTAAATTATTTCAATAAAAATATTGTTATTTAAAACCCTTAATAACAATCTCAACCATCGAATTAAACAATTCAATAATTAAGATGTCAACACATAACCAAAATCTTCTTTCACTGATTTCCTTTTAATTTTTATGCTAATTTTCTTCAATAAGAAAATCAAAATAAAACATTTCGTTCACCGCGATATTTGTAACGTAAGTGCACACGCTAACTTGACAAATAATTAAAGATTCTTAACAGAAGGAAGTCACATATATAAATAAATAAACGAGTGGTACTTAGATGTAACCTAACTTAGCCAACTTTACTGAGACTTTCAATTTAGAAATTTTTGTTTCCGTGTTCATCGTTCTTTCTGGGATGTACAATAATATCCTTTTCAACTTTTGCATGCATGCATGATCTGGCTTCAGCTTGTCCTCGAGTTCAATTAGCTATTATTATTATTATTATTATTATTATTATTATTATTATTATTATAAGCCAGCTTGTCCTCGAGTTCAATTAGCTATTATTATTATTATTATTATTATTATTATTATTATTATTATTATGTCTATAAAAATTTTTCAATTTGTTTTAAATAATTATATGGTCGTCTGTTAGGGGGATTTCAGATTATGAATTTTACATAATGATGGTGGGATTAGATTAGGATGAAAATTCCATGTCCCCATTCCTGTCCCCATCCCTATTCCTAACCAGTCAAAATTTACTATATAAATATTTTTTTCAATTATATATACACAAGGTGAATTGTGATTGGCTGGGGACAAGGATAAAGATAGGAACGGAGACAGAGGATTTTTTGCCATCAGATTATGGTTTGCAAGCATCACAATTATATTTAACTTTTATTTTTTTAATCTTTGAGACAGTATAGTATACCTACGTATATATGTCCACCTCATTGATTTTTTTTTTTGGGTAAAAAATTTGCTGGAGGATCTACTTATTTCTCTTGGTTTACTATGCAAAACTACACTCCTACATATCAAGGGTTTGATTCCCATAAAGTGTACTTAATTCACAAGTTATATAAAACAAGACGAATCTTAACAACATTCAACAAAATAACAGAACTTGTGTGTTAATTAAAACTTAGAAAATCCTAATTTCAAAACCGAGAAAATATATAGATCGATGCATATTTTTCTCTTTTTATCTTTTCTTGTCAAATTTTGACAATTAGGGTGTACTAATGAAATTTTATCATCGTGATTGATAACTTTTCTATAATCTAATTTGCACTATAAGATCAACTGCTGGATCCACATTCGGTTAAAAAGTATATTGCTCTAACTAATATTTGCCAAGGTTCTTGGGGGCAGGTGAACTATTGAATTTTGGTCATTTTGTGGAGAAAATATTGGATCCTACAAGCATATATAATTAATATTGAGATATAAAGAAGCCAGTAGATAGAGGACTAGTGGATTCGATTAATTTTGAAAAGATTAAAATGATTTTAAAGAAATCTAAACTATCACTTCCAATCCGTTATGAAAAAAGTTTGGTAAACAGAAAAATCATTAAATCCAAAAGGATGAGAAATGTTGAGACTCTTTTAGAGCAACATATTTTGTTAGGTGAGCAACATAATACTATAAAATCAATATCCAACATCTTCATTATAATTATGTAACAGAGTAGTACTACTGGTAGTTAGATAACTTCCAACTACTCTATAAATTACTCTTATATTAAGGTTGATTTTTTGTTCTCCCTTGTAGATTTCATCTGGGTGAAAATCCTCTGTCCCCATTCCTATCCTCATCTTTGTCCCCAACCAATCAGAATTTACTAAATAAATATTTTTTCCAATTATATATACACAGGGTGAATTGTGATTGGCTGGGGATAGGGATGGGGACAGGAACGGGGACATGATTTTTTGCTATTTCATCTCAACAACAACAATAATATAACCTATTAAATCCCCAATAATTAGGGGTATGAGCGGAAATGAATATGAGACCGAGCTAACATTTAAAAATAAATGTAGAAAAGTGACTCCTCACAGAATAACACTGAAACATCCTTTTATATACATTCAATAATTTTTCAAGATAGTACTATTAGTCTTCTAAAGGAAAAAAATTGTGCAAAAAAAATGTTTTAGTCGTATTTATTTGCGACCATAAAAGAAATTATATTAATACTTCCCACTTTTGTCCCTTCCCAACCCAATGTTGCATTCGGTACTTTGTATTTAATTATCTCTATTGGCGGAGCCATAAATTTTTCTTTAGGGGTACAATTAACATTGACAAAATAAATTCATAAAAGCATATAAATATTGACGGAGCAAATTTTTTTTTTTGATGAAATCTTATAGACTAGAGTTATTCACATTTTGTTCACCCTTTTCACTCTACTGATCAGTGCTTCATAAACCTCCAAGTCCTCTGGCTTCATATTGTGGACTTTTTATTGTGAACTTTTTATAGTTTACTAGAGAGCTCATTTATGGATTTTTTTATTAGTAATTTTAATTTTTAGTCTCTTACACACTTAAGTTTGTTACCAAATCAAGAGCAAAATTGTTAAAATATAAGTGATGTCATTCCTATAATTCACAAACTAAATAATTTAATTTTAAATCGTAAAGTGATTAAAAATGGGTACAATAAACAACGTTCACGAGACGAGGTGTTATAAAAACAAAACTAAAACTAAAAAAAAATTAATTAATTAATTTTAAATCTTAAAGTGATTCAAAATGGGTATAATAAATAATGTTCACGAGACGAGGTATTACAAAAACAAAACCAAAACCAAAACTAATTTTTTTTTTTGGAAAAATTTGGTGGGGCAGGCCCTACTGTGGCTCCGCCACTGATTATCTCCATCTAAAAGAGTTGGACCACCCTGAATCCTTGTACTATAAAGTCTATTAGAAGGGCGATTATGAAGATCTTAATTTCCTAAATTGCCTTTAGTTTCTTATATATTCATTGGACCATCACCATATTAGACTTGTTTAATGCAAAGGATTCAAAGGGATGAATGGTCATTTCTAATACAAGGACGACTTTTCTATCCATTTTTATGCAAAAGTTTTCGAGGAACTAACACATAGCAGGCCCGGCTCTAAGGGTGTCCAAGGTGACATCGAGCCAAGCCCTCCCAGCATTCTGAGTTTTCTAAATATTTTAAAAAAAAATTCTTAATTTGTATATAATTATTAGTTAAAAAAATTGAAGATCTTGATGTTTTACAATTTATTGCTCAAAATCTTTTTTACCATACACCAATGCCGGTTAATAGGGGATGCGAGCTGAGCGACCTCAGAGGGCCCCCAAAATTCGGGGCCCCAATTTTTATTTTATTTTTTATATATATATATATACTTAGCCTAAAATCCGGGGCCCAAATGTTTTTTTTTGTTTATATATATATACTTAGTCTAAAATTCGGGGCCCCAATTTTTTTTTTTTTGTTTATATATATATATACTTAGCCTAATATCCGGGGCCCCAATTTTTTTTCCGGCACAGGGCCTCAGATATGTTTGAGACGGGCCTGACACATAGTGCATTGCATGCTGCCAAACTCATTTCCTAATTATATCACTAATCACATGCATGCTTTAGAAGACCATTGCCTCCACCTAGGGAAAAAATAAGAGAAAAATATGCATCGATCTACGAGTGTATTTAGATTAAGTCTGTTTTGAGTTTAATACTTAAACTGAGACAAGTACTCTTTTTGGATTGAGTTTGAAAATAAAACTTCAAGCACTAATCTATGAAAAATTTGTTTAGGGTTTGAGGCTAGTCTGAAACTGAGACAAAAAATTTCAGACCAAGACTCAATCCAATTATACCCTATATATTTTTTTCAGTCATCGAACATTCACTTTCTCTTATAAATAATTCAGACAAATTATATACTATCATATCAAATTTTATGCAATAGCATTAAAAAGTACCTTGATTGATGGATAGCTACATGCTAACACATTCAATAGATTATGGAGTTTTCCAGTTCGATCTATCGTAGCCGTGAAAGGATTTGACTCTAGGCAACAACAATATTTGGTAATTACGTCTTTGACCAACCGGAAGCAAAGTTGTGGACGTTTCTGCACTAGTTGCCCTAAAAATATTGAACTTATAAACTCTTCATTTCCATTATTATTTGGTAATGCCAAAAAATAATATGAATATTTTTTCGTCTAAAATTAAATATTTATTTCTATATACAAAATAAATAAATAAAATAGTTAATTAATTTAAGATGGAGGGAATAGTATACAGGACCACCTCTCTACCGTATCAAATGTCCAATGAATTAATTCGAATTGATTTTAAGCATTCGCATCTTAAACCAGAACACTAGTAATTAACTAGGAAATATCTCGATATGGGCCAGGGTCTATGTAGTCGAGATTTCAGCGCATCCCCTGCGAGAATGAGGGAGAGAAGGAAATGCAGTGATGTGGCTAAATCTGGGATCAGCATGGTCCCAGATGGGACTCAGTCCATGACAGAATAGACCAATTAACTAAGTTAAGCAATTTCTACCAAAAAAAAAAAAAACTAAGTTAAGCAATGAACTATAAGGTAATTAAGGGAAAAGCATTTGTGTGACCATGTGAATTGTATGCCAGCAAACTTGTGGCGGACTTTAGATAACTTGTGATAGAGAAGCATTCAATGTGTCTGATCTTACATTTTTCAACAAAAATTCACTTTGGTGCCGAAGTGGCAATGCAGGTCTTACTTTTGAACATGTTAGGAAACATTTCTCAATTCTAGCTAACAAGTAAATCTGAATGAAGAAAGAGATAAAAGGGACACAATAGTTTACGCGGTCCGGTCAATCTGATCTACATCTACGGGTAAAGGCGGAGTCAAGAATTTATTATTGGAGGCGAATTTCTTACTGATTTTTTTTTGGGTGGGAGGGCAAATACAATATTTATGAGGAAATATCACAAAAAATAATTTGTTCTCATAGAAAATTCGTTGTTTCTGAAAATGTTGGGGGTTAGTAAGCGCCCCCCTCCCGCGCCCCTTGGCTCCGCCACTTTCTACGGGTAAAGTGAACACATATTTTCAAGTGAATATATGCCAGAACACAACAGGACATGATACATCGAAATGGTTCCATCCCCTAATTCTTTTTTAACTATAAATCTGAATTATCGGTCTTGGTTCTATTCCTTTTTCATAATTGTCAATGATATTTACTCAATAACTCTACTTATTTAAATAGGCGGCCCAAAAAATAGTGACAATGGTACGATCAATTAATTAGGTTCAACTCAAAAAAATTCTTGTGACAGAAAATTATATCTTAAATCTGACCTATTAATTCTAGACTCACGTTCTTGTCACAAGTCACAACTGTATAAATTTTTACTTGCTAGAAACATATGAGGAGGAGATACAATTTTTCCTTGAGAGGAAGGTAGTAAGACCGAGTAAAGATTTAGAAAGTTATAATAGCAAATCACTGAATAGATTTTAGAAAACAAATAATTGATCATTTTTCTTGAGTCCGTACTTTGACTTCTGTATCTCTCCCAAGATTAATATTTATATATATAATCTCCCAAGGAGTCTTCTAAAACAAACAAACAAAAGTCACCTTCCCCACAATCATAGTAGAAAGAAGCCTGGAGAGAGATAGAGAGAGAGAGAGATGGGGAGAGCTCCTTGCTGTGACAAAGAGAATGTGAAGAAAGGACCATGGTCACCTGAAGAAGATGACAAGCTCAAAGAATACATAGACAAAAATGGAACTGGTGGAAATTGGATTTCTCTCCCTCAAAGAGCTGGTACTTTTTTATTTTTCTTTTTTCGATTAGTGTTCTAATTACTTGATTTGTGTTACTGAAATGGGATCTTGTACTTTTACTTTGAATTATGATCAGGGTTGAAAAGATGTGGGAAAAGCTGTAGATTAAGATGGCTTAACTATCTAAGACCCAATATTAAACATGGAGATTTCTCAGATGATGAAGATAGGATCATTTGCAGCCTTTTTGCAAGCATTGGAAGCAGGTTTTTCTTTCTTTTACTCTCACAAAGAATCAAACAGCTGTTCTTTCAAACGAAAACCGTGTCTTGGACCTGGCTCATTTGTCCTAGATCTCACGCTCCTCCCACAATTGCAAAAATTTTCTACTCGCTATAGTTATAAACGTGTGAAGAAAATGTAGAGTCAGGACTAATATGTTAGATCTAGGATACAATTTTCCTCTATTAAATGACATTTGCATGCATTTGATTCCCATGTACTCAATGGACTTGCATTTTACATTAAGATGGACGGAGTCATATATATTGGCTATAGAAACTTAATTATATTATATATGGAAAAAAATATTGGGCAGGTGGTCAATAATAGCAGCACAATTGCCAGGGAAGAACAGATAACGACATAAAGAACTACTGGAACACCAAGCTTAAGAAGAAACTTATGGGGATCATGACTCCTAATTCCTCCCACAAAAGAACCCAATTGCTTGACACCTCATCTCTGACGTCATCGGCTTATAACACTTGTAGTACTATTGATCAGACCAACTACTATACGACCAACATGTACTCCAATATTCCACAAGTAGTACTCCAAGCTCAAGATCATCAAGGGTACATGAGTAATTTCATGCACATGTTTGGAGGTGATCAGGCCAGTTCTAGTTCTTCTGATGGAAGTTCCAATAATCTACAAAGCTATTTAAACAATGGGTTTCAGCCAAATAATGTTGATCAGAATCCATTAATAGACTGTAGTAGTTTGGAAGAGATTAAGCAACTGATTAGCACTAATAATCTCAGCAACAACTTCTTTGTTGATCATGAAATCAAGACAGAAGAAGACAAAGTCACTTTCTACTGATGATCATCTGAGAAAAATTCTATGGTAGAGCCGCTCTTATGGGGCCAGTCCCACGGCTCCTTGCCAGAGTGACTAATCATCATGCTGACTCATGTTTATGGTACAATTTTCAAAAGATTTCAAGGCAAAAAAAATAATGCATAATTAATTAGACTCAGGTCATGGGGGGCTAGGAATTGTGGGTTTTGATGTGAAAAAAAATGTTTTTTGTGATAGTACATACTACTAGTTGATTACTTATTAAGAGTTCTTTTATATATAGTACATGTTTTGGTCATTTCTTTTAGTGCAATGATGTTTTAGTACTTAGTTTCTTCTAAAAGCCATGGAAACAGAAAGGCCATCATCACCCTTTATGTGCTTGTCCTCTTTCAGTACTAGTTTACATTGAATGGTCAACTGCACTAGAAAGGATTCGAATTCGTTCTTTCCCGATTTTTTTCCCCTCAAGAATCAAAGAATATGATAGGGGAGATATTCATTTATGATATGAGTCCACAAACTATAGGATGAATTTATATTTTCTGTAACATCTCTATTTTGTGATATGTTTAATTAACGAGTTTGTTTTGTGAAATATGATGATCGGGGATAAATATTTAAAATTTGAATCTGGTCAAGCCCGGCGAGAATTATAGGTCTTTCTGGGGAGTATCGTTTTTAATTCTTTGATGTTAATCCTCATCTCACTGTTCTCCCCTATATTTTAGTCTTAATTTATTTTTATTATTTTAAAATAAAATAAAAATATTTTAGTCCTTCAACTTGTTAAATGATTGAGGGCACCAATTGATGTCTCATCTCCAGCATCTACAATTAAGTACACATAATAATTAATTATTCAACAAGAACTTAATCTAATAGACAAAGATCATCTCGCCTTCTAACAAGATAATTTTGTTAATGAAGGGCACAATATTCAATCATCAAGTTCCGCTGATTAGGGTTCTTGATTTCTCTAACGTATACGACCTACATAAGCAAATATTTAATAAACTTTCTAGAGTCCATAATTATTGATCAAAGAAAAAATAAAAAATATATATATTTACATGTGAACCATGTTATAATCAGAGAATAACCCCTTTGATTAGGGTGACCCATTCCTATCCCCATCCATATTCTCAACCAATCAAAATTTACTATGGGTGTACTTGGATAAGGTTTGGTTTGGGTTTGGTCTCACTTTTGGCGGGAGAAATTCAATCTTTGGCCTATAAAATTGGCGGGAGAAAATCAAATTCAATTTTTTTTCCAAATATTCGTTGAAATACAAATTTTAGAGACCAAAATTTGAATTTCAATGAATATTTGAAGAAAAAAAATTTGCATTTGAATTTCTCCCGCCAATTTTAGAGGTTAAAATTGAATTTCTCCCGCCAAAAGTGAGACCAAACCAAGCCAAACCCAAACTAAACCTTATCTAAGTACACCCTATATAAACATTTTTTCCAATTATATATACAAAGAGTGAATTATGATTGGTTGGGGACAGGAACATGGAGAGAAGATTTTTTGCCTTTGATTAGGACTTGTGGGGTTTAGGGTGGCAACGTGAAAACAGAATACATCATAAACAAAACCCAACCTGAGTAACACAAAACATAAGAACCCACTAATTCATCCTTTAATAATCCCAAACTTTTTATGAAAAAAGTCTTTCCATATTTTTTTAATGAAAAGTCATTCGTCGATTATAATAATAATAATAAATATTAAATTTGCGTCTTTACTTAATTTCAAGAGGAAATTGTGATTTTTTTTTGTTATGATTCAAATTCAAAACTAATTATTGCATAGTAAAAAATATTTCTGAGGACAGATTGAGCTATCAAATTGTCACACTATTGTGGGTTATGATGGGATTTTGAGGCTAAGATAGGCTTGATGCCTTGAGGGAATCCTTTGGCTTGATTTCATTGTTTGGACAAAATGGATAGTTTATTCTATATAAGTAAAGAATTAACAAAAGATTAATGCATTGACCTCTTCACCAATTTTGTTTGATTCTATTGCAAGATTAAAATAATGGGGAGTGCTAGCTAATAAAAAAATCTCAACATTTCCGTAATATAAATAGTTTAAAATAGATATATAAAATCAAGAAAGCAAAAAGTAATATATTTTTTAGTTAAAATATTAATAGTCTTTTAAATAAGACTTGTTGAGAATGGAAAATACAAAAGAAAGCCACCTTAAGAGAAAAACCCCTCGTAAAACAAGTCTTCCGAGAGGAAAACTTGGGATGCAGCAAATGAAATTAATATTAATATTTTGAGTAATAAAATAACTTTTTTTTTATTATTTTTGCTAATATTATAAACGAACTTATATTATGGAACATAAATAGTATAAAAAAAACTGAATAAATCAAAGCTCTAGGGGAAAGGTTCTCTAGGAATGTCTTTTCTAGTGGAGTTTAAAAGGTCAAAAGGTGTTGCAACTAATGAACCAAAAATAGTTTGACCTTTTTGTGCAATTCTTTAGTAATTATGCCTTTTACTATGTTTAACAAATAATGCGAAAAGGGGATAAAGTGATTACAAGTGATAATAGAGTCTCCTATGTCTGTTCAAAAGTGTCACCAAGATTTCAAAATGGGTTGGCTTTGATCTCTTCTTCCTCTTAAAGATACAAATAATTGGAATCAAAACTTCTTAGCATCATCCTAATCCTAAAATAGGGCAAAAAATCATATGTCCCCGTTCCTATCCCCATCACTGTCTCCAACCAATCACAATTCACCATGTATATATAATTGAAAAAAAATGTTTATATAGTAAATGGGGATAGGGATGGGGACATAGGATTTTCACCCCTAAAATACCCCCGCCCCACCCCACCCCACCCCAAAAAAGGGCAAAAAATCATCTGTCCCCGTGTGTGTCTGCAACCAATCACAATTCACCATGTGTATATATAATTGAAAAAAATAATTATATATTAAATTCTAATTGGTTGGGGACAGATTTTCACCCCCCAAAAAAGGTCCCCTTTCTACGAATTAGATATACAAAACATGTAAGTATATATCATCATTTTCTTTCCCATAGTAACTAGCTAGGGACGTAATTAAGGAAGAAGATGGAAGGCACCAGTGGCAATCGCCCTCCAAAATTTTTAAATTTACACCTTTTATCTTTGTAAAATTTTGAAAATTGAAAAATATTACTAACAAAATTACATTTTGCTCCCCTAAAATTATGTAAAAATTTATCATTCACTATTCTACTACAACTTTCTGACTTTGTCCCTGAAAGAGCTCTGAATATATCATCATGTTTTAGATTTCTTCACTACTTTTGGAGGTATATTTGAACATTTCCCCAATTACGATACGGGTTAATTTTTATGTGTTATCACATTCACATTTGCTCCGTTGATGTTATAGTAGGAGTAATATTTGGGGGTAGGACCACGAGAGCAATAGAAAAAACTGTCAATATTTTAGCAATATTCCACCTTTGAGAAAACCAAGGATTTCTTCATTGTCTAGTTATTTTTGAGTCTACATGGCATCCGAGACGAAGTCATCCAATAGGATATGGATCAATAAATTTACTATCATCCTCTAAGAAAAGTTCTAATTTGAGGCGAGGAATCTTATGTCCCCATTCAATATTTCCTTCCCCTATTTTTACAAATAAAAAATTAACATATGATATTTTTTAATTAAAAATATTATAACTTGAAAAAATAGTGAAATCTGTAGAAGAAAAGTGAACACATGACAAACATTTGTACATGGGACAGAGAACGAGATATAGAATGGAACCATTCAATTTTTTGCCCTAATTTTTTTAATATTTGGCAAGGTATAAACAATGTCTCAAAAGCTCATGAAAATGCACCGACTATCCAACTTTTTTAAAAATAATAATTATTTTTAAACTTGCAGTTGCTATTATGCAAATATTTTGTCACAAATGAGCTTATTTATTGAGAGAAAAGATTCATTGACCAATTTAATATTTAATTTATCAAGCACAGTAACAAATTGCTAGTGAAAGGAGCCCTTGAAGGTGTTAAACCGACGTTGTCGGCAGCCGGCGCTAGAGGAGAAAACATACATTTTTCAGATGCAACCTCAAGGCAACGTGTTCTACTCTTACTTGTGACGTAATTAAGAATGAAGATAGAATGCATGGGTGACGATCGCCCTCCAAGATTTTTAAAGTTAGGGTGACTCCTATGCGGAACATGATTTTTTTTAGTATATATGAAACAACTGTTTTTGTCTTAAAAACAAATGTTTGTGCGAACAAGTGTTTTGGATAAAAAAAACATGCGTTTTTTTAAAATTAATATTAGCCGTCAAAATTTGAATCCAACAGAAAAAAAATTATTCCGCACGTACGAAACATTTCCCATTCTGCACTGGAGCCGTGGTGGGCCGAGATATCATTTACTACAACTTTGTAATCAAATTAGTACCATTTTATAATAAAAAGAAAAGATAAATAAAGGGTAAATAAAAAGTTCTACAGTCAATCCCATGGTCTACTTGATTTATTGGAAAAATGTACATAAACATCTTAACTTATGTATTATTGATTTTAAACAAAAACCATACATTTATGTGAGCAAGTAAGATTGGATAACTTTCATGATTGGAGCATGTCTAGATGGTTAGGGGAGGTAAGTCATCCTTCTAATAATTTTATTATTGCTAATGATATGAAACCTGAATTTCTAAACTTTTGTGCAGTTGCTATGAAACAAATTTGAGTTCAAAGGAATGAAGTACTACATGGAAAGCAATTGAAAAAGTGGGAGGATGTACTTGTCCAAATTGAAATTAAAGCAAACAACTATTGGGATGCTTCAATAGGGAGGTTGATGCAAAGTGGAGCTAAACAAAAGGCTTTTATTTGGAAACTACCTCCAAAAAAAATTTGAAGATCAACTTTGATGCTAGATTCATCAAGGAGGATAAAGTTGTAAGTGCCTATCTTATCAGAAATGATAAAGGGGAGATTCTAGGGATATGGATATACAGGTTTCAGGCAAGAACTTGAGGCACATGCTGCTATCAAGGTTATGGAGAAAATGAAGTCATTGGATATTCAATGCAATTCTTGAAGGTGATTGCCTTAATGTTCTTAGAGGTATTAAAGGGCATTCTTTAGATATCCATTGGACTGGGACTGACTTTAGTTAATTCTGGTAGAACTATCATGTCTAAATTCAAGTTGTGAGATATTCACTATGTCAATAGGATAACTAACTATCATGCTAATAATCTAGTGACTTGGGCTAAGTCAAATGATGTAATTGAGTATATTAAGTCTACTGCCATCCCACCCGGTGTTCTATGTGATAGAGGAGGCACTTTATAACTTTAATCCGGATTTTTAGATTCAATTAATGTTTAAATTTTACTTAGCAAAAAGTAAAACCGTAATAATTCAAGAAAGAGAAAAAAAAAAAGTTATCGTGATTATAATTTAACAGTCAAATACTCCATCATGTCATGATAGACATAATCTCGGTAATTCCACAAAAAACGAGTGGCCAGACTATAACTTTAAGATTTGCATTGAGAAGTCAAAATTGTACTATGTGGTAGCCAATAGTTTATCCAAAGTTTTATCTAATATGTGGACTAGGTAAATGAATATATATTATTTTCAAAAAAAAAGGTAAATGAATATATACATTTGTAGTCGACTAGACCAAGTGGTTCCAAACTTATTTCCCAAGTGGTTTGGTAAAGTCGAGGTCATGAGTTTCGAATCTTGACTGGCGCTACCGACTTCTAAGATTTATACTTACCCTTTACCGAGATGTGTTTGTCACCATCACTTGCACCTTCTTTTTTATTCAGAAAAAAAAAAAGTGAAGTACATTTTTTTTAGATGACTAGTGAAGTAGACTTGAACCTTAAAAACTCCATATCTTAGGCATGTTGGTGAATTTAATCCCTAAACATAGTACGTTTGGTAATTTTGGTTCCTGCTTTATTTTAACCTTAAACATTTTTGCACAATATGTTTAAGGTCACCAAAAAAAAAAAAAAAACAGAGGCCAAGCGTGTTATGTTTCGGGACTAAATTCACCAATATGCACATATCTTATTAGGGTCCAATACTCTGGCATACAGGTAACAATATCAGACACTCAAAAGATTCTGAATGTTAGGTTCCGGTTTGAATTTTGGCACAGATTCGGTCCACAAAACCACAGTGTTTCTTTCAAGAAACCAACATATACGTATAGTGTTGGTCTGAATCTTTGAAACAAGCTACATATCATAGTCCCAAAGCTGGCATAGCTATGTCCAGGAATCAAAGTAATCCTATGCCTAGGTTGATCTGCATTCAATGAGATTAGTCATAAACACGGAAACGTGATGCAAATATGCAATGCACACTCTATCCTAACAAAACCATTGAAAGCAGCTATTGCCTAACAAAAGAAACCTAATAATCAAAAGAGCAGGTTAATTTTGAAATGAAGTTAACAGACTTACCAAGGAGTCCAACTCAGATATTTACATGGACAGGGTCGATGGGTGATCAACAAGGTCATGGCCTAGGTAGATGACCCTGTTGCACTTGGGAGGAATGTCTGCTTACCAAGTAGAAGAGCAAACGTTGTAATTTGTGGCAGCAGGGCCTGCATTCGCGCGACCCCTATTCAAAAAGGGGAAAAAAAGGAGTCCCAGAAAGAGAGAAAAAATTGCAAGTGGTAAGCCAAATGATATTAACATCAGATATACAGTGTGTACATTTTCAAGTTCAGCTATACATAGGAGTACAACAATGTTATGTACAATTTCAGAAGCAATGGGCATGGGAGCTTTGTTAATCATCTACAGAAAGTCCCACTGCCAATACACTTTCTCTACAATCCCTCCACCAGTCCTAACCGCGAGGTGTAGCGTTTCGGAAGTAGGGGGGACACCCCAAAGTAGGGGTACGGCGACAGTCATTGTTAGTTTTTCATGCAAACCACCTTTGATTGCTTTCTCTGCAGTGACCACCTGTATGTTGAATGGCTATTAGTATATGACGCTTAAAAACAAACTACTGTCTCTAAATGGATTGTCCCAGTACATTAAAATCGTATAATTGTTATTCAGAAATTATTTCTACAGAAACCTTAAGAAAAGTCACTAACATATGTGCACACTGTGAACCTTTGTACCACAAGCATCAGGCAGAAAAGAGAAAGAAGGGTAGAGTCTGGATAATCCACAAATACCCGTCTTTGCTGATAGTGGGTGATATTTCCACGGATGTCTAGCACTAACAAATAGTTCGCTTTTTTCTTTCCAGCACCGAGGAATCAGGCTATGAAACATAGAACAGGACCAAATCTTCCAGGAAACTCATCCAGCGGCTTAACGAGGTCATCAAATACTCCCTCCATGGCTTCATCCTAAAATATTTGCCTCCATGCTTCATTGGAATGTTCCAAAATAGTGTTCATTTTCTTACGGTGAACCTACTTTCTAATCTCTGTTTACATGTACCCAATTTAAGAAAAGCATGTTGAGTTCTTCTTTCCTTCGGAGCCCATAATAATTCATGAAGGAAAGAAAAATGATACTAACTAGTCAAATGCTCTCCGAAAACTGTGTGAAATTGAATTTGGTATTCATTTTAAAACGGAGGAAGAAATCATAGATCAAGTAAAAACTAAAAAGAGATAACACCACACTTCAGAGAAAAAAGTAGTTACTTTGTGGAGTCAAACATAAGGATAATGTTTACCATGCCTTCCTAACATTTTTCACAAACAAGATAAATCCAATATCATCAATTTTCTAAGAATGCAGAGCCAGTGTTGCAGAAGTCGCTAGTTGCTAGTCGGTCGGCAGACAGGGGACTAGCTACTAGTCGGGGACTAGTCGGCGACCCTAAATCTCAATGTATTTTTTATAATTCTGTTATCATATTGTAATATATTAGTCAAACAATATATTTTGATTTCCGTTTAAGTTCAGAAAAGGCAGAAGAGTCAATAGATTTAGAAACACTAGCGGATGCAGCACTTGAAGATCCCATTTATAACACTATCAAACAAGAAAAGTTCGAACAATTAGCAATATACAATGACATCTATGTTAACTAAAACTTAAAGCAGCTTACAGATTAAAATCTATTGAATTTGATTGATCCATGATTATCAAAAGCTAAACGAAATGATCCATGAAACTGTTCTATTGAATTTGATTGATCCATGATTATCAAAAGCAAAATGAAATGATCCATGAAACTGTGAAAGTAAACAAAATGCTCCATGAAACTGTGAACAGTATAAAATCTGACCACAAGGAAGCATAATAATCTGTATAAAAAAATAAATCTATAAAATAAATCTGTAAATTAGAGTTGGTAAAAATTGCCAAGTAGAACAAAGGCAGCAGGCAAGAATCTGTATAGTAAAAAAATCTATATAATAAAAAAAAATCTGTAAAAAAAAAAAAAAAGATTTTTTAAAAAAAGTCAACCGATTTTGACTGATTACTCCGATTTTTGACCGACTAGACCGATTTTTTGCCGATTTTTTCCCAAACCGATTTTTATACCCGATTTTTTAATTTTCTAGTCGTTTGGAGGCCGACTACCGACTAGTAGGCCGACTTTTACAACACTGTGCAGAGCATAGTTCAACTACTATCAAATGCCAAAGCACCTTTACTAGCCTTAGAAAAATATTTTTCATCTCCAATTTCTCGCGATGCACCTTTGTGCCTCCTGCGTATTTTCCGGATTTCCTCTCAGATATTTCTCCTATTTTAAAATGTCTGTCTTGGACAAAATCTAAATAAGAGATCCTTCTAGTGCTTACTTATGTAATAACTTAGTAACTATCATGCTGGGACAATTTATAAACAACATTCTACATTCTTTTCTCAGACAGTTGGGATTCTTCAAACAAAGCTACCTCTGCCTATCCCTTTCTGTCCGTTGGACATCTAGAAATGATCAGTGCCTGTAAATCTACTAAAGGATTTGTTGGTCTTATTTTACTGAACTGTTCAAAACATTGGTGGACCTTTTTTACTAAATCATTGGGTAAGGAAAGATACTGGTTTGCTATCCAAGACCTAAGAGAGCGGGTCTGATGAAAAGAGGTTCCAACTTCCAAAAACTCATAAATAGGACCTTTTGATTGACCTTGGGCTTGCTTGCAGTTGGCTTTTCTTCTCTTAAACATAATTATGTCCAAGTTTGTTAAATAATAAGTGGAAATAAAAAAGCTCATTGTATTCATGAAATTATATTATAGCATTTTTGTTTTGTGTGAAGGGAGGAGGCCAGAAGGATGGTGTGGGGGCCAGAATTGGGGCTACCAAATTTACCTCTCCACCATGCTCCAACACAGTGTCTTCCACAGCATCACTTAGCATTTCAATGGATCGGCAGAAGCCATAAATGCAAAGCCTTCTACCCATGTCGAGTCCCTGATGTTAACCAATTTTTATATCTATAAGAACCAAAAAGTATATTGGAAAGAATTCCGAGTAAAATCAGAGTAATTTACTCACATTTGTTGCAGCAATATCAAAAAGTGCACCCAAGCACAAGCTCTGATGTGGATCCATGTATTTCCTCTCCTGAAACCGTTGAAATTTTCGGGATGTCTTCACATTTCCAGGTTTCTTCTGCATGAAAACAAAACTGCTTAGCGAATTTATGTGAGGACATGGGGAAACCATTATTTTTCTTTTGCTTTATCAAGCTTATATACATGGAACCACAAGCCTGTAATACCATTTGTTTCTTATTAGATTTCCAAAATACAGTTCTGAGTAAAGAATAATAGTACTTTATTTTGCATCAGGAGAAATATGTCCAGTACACAAATGATATAGAGAATGCTATATGGATTCTTGAACCACAAATATAAAGGTCAAAAAGCTTGCAGCAGGTCCTCCCTCCATTGCAGTAATAACTACTAAAGGCACGATGTCCGAATTACTGGTGTAATAGAACATACTCTTCTAAAGGACACGTGCTCTCCATCTTTCACACATTTTTCCCTTGTTGCTGATATTTCCATTTTCGCATATTGTAAAACAAAACAAAAGAGCTTAACGTACAACAGTGGGAACTACACGCCGTGGCATCAGGTTTCCCCCAATCTGGATGAGTCCATCAGCAGTAAATAATGTAATTCTTTCTTCAGGAACCCACTCAATGACTGCAAGTGCCCAGGAAACAAGTTAGCTAATGTTTGTAAAAGCTTAAGAGTGAAAGACAACTTCTCAAAATAACCAAGGATTTAAGAGTTTGAATTGCAGCATAAACATTCGTACAAACTCTTCTAAAATCCTAGCTAGAAGTGAATGTGAAGCAAAACTAAAATTTGCTACTGACAAAAGATTGTGTATACTTAAAAGTACATGGAAGATAAATCAATAGTAAAACGGCCCACAAAATGATCAGACTTGAAACATACTTGAGACGAGGATTTTGCGGCCCAAAATCATGAATTCATTTGATCTCTTTTATGTAGCAATATAAATTTCAAAAACAACAAAGGAAAGCATAAGAAGATGATAGGAAAGCAATGGGATTTTGCTACATGGGCAAATCAAACAAGAAAATGCCTGTTATTTCATTTACATCCAAATCTGCATAATAAACTATAGCTCGTCCTCTCTTTCTCGTAATGCCTACGAAATCAAACATCATGTCCAGTTTCAATATTAACAAATTCAGTTTTTCCACATTCACTGAATGCTTAATGCATTCCTTCATCATACACAATTCGGAAGTCTAGAACTGAATTTATATCTATCTACGCGCAGCATAATTCCACAAACAAATCATATTAAAGCATTAAACTTTTTGCTGTGACATTATCTTACTTGTAATAAGTAACCTCTGGAAAATGTAGTTTAAAAGTCCAGGAAATTTAAAAGCGAATGAAGTTCTCTAAGCAATATAGATATCAACAAACAACTAAAGATGTCAACATTATAAATTGCAACAAAATAAACAGAATATTATCTGAAATATTTCATTTCAATTGCACAATTTTGAAAGTTTGTAACCCTAATATTTTTGTTTCCTATTTGTTCCCTGTAATTCCGTAAGAAACAACTAAACCTCACTTCTTCACTGAAGAAGTTGGAAACTTAATTCAAGCATCCTCGTGATGAAGTTCAACAGAAGCGCTACAAACAAAAATATCCTTATGGCGTTAATATATTAGAATGCCAAACTACTTTTGAAGAGATAGCTACAGAACTTCTATCCTAATCATCCAAAATTCTTAATCTTCCCTTCAAATAAGCTACCTTGATCCAGGAAAAAAGTTGCATCTTTACTTTCTTAATGCAACTCTCATTATAACGAATAAAAAACCATCAGACCGTAGAAATTTACTGAGCAACTACAATAATATAACTGGAATAATAGGAAAAAAAAACTCTGAGCCGTAAATCAATTCACAACTTCAAATAACTTCTGAGTGACACAATCTAGATAAGGCAGTTCAAAATAAATACTACCTTTGCTCTACAATATATGCAACATTTGCACATTTCAGAAAGCAATACATAATTATTATAACTTTTCCAGTCTTACACATAACGAATTACTCAAGTAACCACTAATAATAACTCTCCCGTCATTAATTAAGGACATTTTAGATTTTTTTCTTCTTAAAAATTGTATTTCAATCATTTCCTTGTATGTATAAAAAGCGCAAATGCTGCATATATTGTGAAAGTGAGGTAGTACTGGGAATAATTACTACTTCACATTACATAATATAAGTAATTTAGGATATGTAGAGAAAATTAAGGAAGAAACAAAGGTGTTTTTTTTTAATCAAAATATCAATATTACTCTCTTAAATAGAATTAGTGGTATACAAGTCATATATAATTGATATTTTGACTAAAAATTACATTGTTTTTGCTTCCTTAATTTTCGCTAAATGTCCTAACCCACTTATATTATAGAATGGATGTAGTACATTCTAAGGTATGAGAAAACGAGAAGGGGTGGGGGATCAGCAAGCGTATTTTGCAAAAGATCAAAGGATCGAAATATAGAAAATAATTAATAAAACAACATACAAGAGTCTCCAGAATCAGAAGATTCCCAAGGAAAATGTCCGAAGGAATCATCACCGATGAAATTTCCACCCGAACCGGAAGCTCTGGCAACGAATCGGAAGGAGCGATTGGATAATTTAGTGCTAAAATGAGGGGATTTATTAAAGAGTGGAAAAGAAGTAGCAGAATGAGAATACGAGGAAAACGATGATGTCGGAGACGATTCCTTGGAAGGATAAAGAGCAAATATGGAAAAACAGAGGGCAGAAATCTCCGGCATCGTCGGAATTCTCAAAGAAAATTCAGAGAAGAGAGGAAGAGGAAATCAGTGAAATTGAAACGAAAAGAAAAGGAGGGGAATTTGAAGCCACACATATAGAAGGTTGCCACGTGGAGAAAAAGACAAAAGAAGCCCAGTTTTGAAAATAATTGGGCCGAACCCGTTCTCCATGAACGGAGTAGCATTAAGAGCAGGCCGGGCTGTGTGGCTAAAGCTCTCCAAGCGTTTTTTATTTTTTTTTCTCTTTGTACTCCTTCATTCCTTAATACTATAATTTCATTACATGTTGAGAAAATTAAGAAAGAAAAAAAATAAATACTTTGTTAGTTAAAATACAAATATTATTTTCTTAATAAATTTTAAATTTTAGTTGTTGAGGTCGCATTCTAATATTTTTTATTTAGATAGTCTAGAAAAATAAAAATCATAAAATTTTACCAAAAATCATGGGGCCAAGACTAATGGGCTATAGGGTCTTGTAGGCCTTCTCGCATGTGCTTGGACTTACTTTTATTTTGTTGAAATGCAATCTGAATATTATTGTCAACTAGAGAAGTGTATAAAAAAGAATATTACAGTATAGTCATTACAAAAAAAATAACTAATCTTTTCCGTCACTCTCTTCTCCTTTTCCCCGCAGAAACCCTAATCTTCTCAAACCTCCCTCCCTCTTATCTCCTTCTCTAGTTATCATGTTCATATGATAGTCGGGGCTTGCCTTTATTCATGTTTCTTTTGGGGTCCATTTAAAATATGATTTTGTCTTATATTTTTTTTTACAAACAATTAAAATTTTGAAATTCAAGGTAAAATTTTAAATTTAGGATAGTATCTGTTGGGCCATAATGTTTTCTCCTCCTATGTGGGTCTTGAAAAATAGCCCAAGGCCCAAGCCCAAAAGTGTTATAAAACCCTACCAATTGTTGGTCTTCATTATTCATTCAAGAAAAAGAGAGGCAGAGAGTTTTTGGGAGAAAAAGGGAGATTTCCGCAGCTTTTTTCTGCCAACACAGTTTTGGGACTTCTTTCGATCGGACGGTCAATTCTTGTCGGAATGCTCTCAAATTTTAACTGGAGGTAGAAGACTGATAGGGCTACATTCTGGACGGTGCGATTAGGATTTCAGCTTGCTGATTCTGAGTTATAGCAGCCCGAACAGTGTCCTGTTTTCAGGGGTGATTTTTCTCTATTCTCATCTCTTTTATGTTGTGGATGAAGTTTTAGCTTCCTTATTGGTTTGAGTTTACACATATTGGTGTAGATACTCTTTTGTAACCTCTCTTGATTTATAGTGAAGCTTTTGAAGTGGACCCGAAGGTCCCGTGGTTTTTTTACTCTTCGATTTGAAGAGGTTTTCCACGTAAAATTCTTGGTGTTGTGTTTGCTTGATTTATCTTTCATTCATTTACTCCGTTATTGTTATTCCGCTGCATTCGCATTGTCATCTAGGGGCTTTGGAATTATTGTTTGGTGTCCTACGTTTTTATTCAAGCTTGGGAGATATTTTGTCAAGCATATTTGATCTTGTTTGTTCGGTTGCTTAGACTATATTGTGGTTTCTCCCCAACAGTATCCACCTCAAGCGTTAATTTCTCCTCACCATAATTTTTTTTTTATCTTACCCAAATTCAATATTTAGCTTATGTATTGAAGACAAAAATATGAAAATGGTTCAGCAGGTTGGCCCCTCTCACAACGAACATGCCGCATTGGGCACTAAACATCAGTAAAGAGGAATGATCAGAGAAGCATCACGGGACATAATGGACCTCATAGGTGAACAAGTGTTTTTTTAACGGTTGTTAAAAATATTAATTTCATCTGTTGAATAAGTAATTAAATGATTTTCGTTAATTCGTACGTGCAAAATTTTGTACATTTTGCATCGTAGTCGATTTGTGTGACTAATAGTATTTGGTTTTCCAAATTTTAAAATTTGTCATGAATTCGTATAAATTGAAATAAATTGATTGTGAAATGAGAAGTCACGTCAAACATAATATTGAAGGAAACATTTTCGACATTGTTGATTGATTGGGAATCTTTTATTTAACTTTCATATTCTTTTTATACATTTTATTCCGAGTTATAATTATTTGATACTTTTTTCGTTTTTTTGTAAAGGTCTTTTTTAGAAATTTTAACATAGATTGAAAAAGAGGGAGACAACATAAATTTTTACCATTATATCTTTAAGTCTTAGTCACATTTTTTTTCTCTATCTCATAATATTTGTGAGGGCAATTTAAAAAAAAAAAAATCTTTAAAAGGTAGAAAAAAATATAAATATGGAAAAGACGTGGGAGAAGCTAAAAACTTGTCATGGATGCTAGGTGAAAGAGAAATTAATTGTATCTGAAAAGGGAGGGAAAATCAGATGGTAATTAGGGCTAAAGGAATTAGGGAAAGTTTGGAACATCAAACGGCATCGTTCCATTTATTGAAGACTTAAGCCTCAAAACGGCACTCGCTTTCGCTTAGCTATTTCTATTTACTTATGTCGAGCCCGAAGAAGAAAGAAGGCAACCTCATTTGTCACCGCTGCAACTTCACTGGCAGAGATGACATTTCTAAGGATCCACTGTTGATTCTCTCGCAACCGATAGTACAAGGTCGAGCTGGAGGGGTGTGATTCTCCTAGGGAAATCAACCCTAACTATAAAAGAAAACTCAGCAAGGCATTGGAGGGCATTCGTAAATATTATCCCAAATAGTGGCAAGCAGCCCATTCTTCTTCCTCTGTGAGTTCCATCTCTTCTTCTCCCTTGAAATTCATTCACTCTAGTCTCCCCCGACTTTCCCCTTCATCACCGATTGTCTGGTTGTCTTACCTTCTCGATTATTGCTTACAATGATCTAGAATGGAGATTGCAGCTAGCTGGAGTTGATTCCTATTTTTCCCTATTTAATCACTATTCCAGTTTATTGGTGTTAATGACTATTGGAAGTCCTAGTTACTGGCTCAACATTCAGTGGATTTAGAGTTGTTATCTTGACTTCCTCAAGATAAATACTCAGAGAATATGCACCAAGGGACTGCTGCCCTCTTCTCACCTTAAGCTGTTGGAGTACAATACAGCTTTGGACTACTTTCTGAGTTTGCCTTCTTTTCTGTCCTTAGTTCAGTAGCTATTTGATGTCTATATTACATTAGCTAGTAATCTGGAGACAGTGATCTATTGACATTTACCTTGTTATTTGATTTGGGGGAGCCCTGACTCTGTTATTATTATTAATATCAAGTGGAGTTTTGCTACAATTGTTCTTGTTGTTTGGCTTTGCAATGTTGGTTTGATTGGTTTACTGTGTGTCCTTAAGTGGGGACATAACAAAACTCTTCTATTAAAAATTGAGCGTAGTATAAAACAAATAATCTAGTGTAGAATCATCAATAACGGATCTAGGGGAGCGAGCGAGGGTGGCAGACATCTCCAACAAAAATTAAAACCCTAAAAATATTATTTTTTCTCGAATATCCACCCTTACTTTAAGAATTAAATAAAAAGGATGATCCCAATTCACAACTCAAAAAGTCATCACATCTTTATTCTTAGGATCTTAATTTTTAGGATTAGTTGAGTTTTTAAATTAGGTTCATTTAGCGCTGCATATACATTAACTATTTAACTATTTAGAAGAAACGATCATGCACTTGATAGAAATCAAATACCCATTTTTTTTAAATTTTAAGCGAAGATAATGTTAACACAATATTACGTTCGATAAGTTTACTAGTTCAAATAAGTTAGCGAGTGAGTCGCTCCACCTTTAATAAGTCCGAGTGTGCGTGCGAGCCCACAGGCAGTGGGGGGTGTTTCATGTTCGCATTAGGTATTTGCTTAAACATTCTGGTCACATAGTCCCACATAAATTGGCAGTGGGGGGCTGTTTTTTTTTTTTTTTTTTGTTTTTTTTCAGATATTGAAAGGTTATTAGACAGAGAGGTAGGCCGGTGTAGCATTTGAAAGAAACAGGCAAAGTGCAAACAAAGAAGAAGGGGCTTTTTGGACAATTCCATGCAGAAATAATTAGGTTCCATAAGGTTTTCACATTCCCTTTTATTTTTCTGGTTTTGTTATGTGCATACTTAATTTATTGAGATGCAAGTTACACCTAAAAGCTTTTAGTAACTTTTGATATTTTTAAGGATAAACTACGTAATATGCAAAATTTTAGAGGGTGTTATTTTCCTTACAACTTTTATTTAAAAGAAGACATGGATTTAGAGCAAACAAATTTTCATTCAGTTTTGTAACGAATTACCTCGTAGGTTGGAATGAATTATTAGTGTCATCATATTAAAAAGTTCTGATTTGAACTCTACTGTCAAATAAAAGTCAAACTTTATAAACATTAATTATACAGATCGAGTCCGAATTAATATACAGACACTATATAGATCGAATTCGGATACGGATAGATCTCATCTCTGACGAAGACACCGCCCCCACAGTGTTGACCCCACAAAAGAATGGTTGGAGTAGATTAAAAAGAAAATAAATGAAGGAGAAAAACGTTATAGTCGAAAGTATCAAAGTAGATAAATATTTGGTAGATAAGAATGGGTGAGTGACAATTTTCTTTGAAGATTTTGACGTGAGATGCTATGCTATTTACATCAATCTAGACCTAACTGCTACTGCAACTCTTCAATAATGGAGTTTGCACATGCAATTCAAAACCAAAACCCCACCCCCTTTCTTTTTCTTCTCTTTCAGATTTGATCTTTTGAGTTGAAAATAAACCATAAATATATCAGAATATCTCTAGGCCAAACGTTTCCACTTTTTTGGAATTTTTTTTGTGGTCCCTTTTAATATTTTGATCTTACGTTTTAACTAACATTTCATATTTCTTTTCTTGTTCATTAAAAAATAATTAAGCCTCAACTCTAAGTGTTCTTATATCTCTGTTCCAAGTGTTAGTAAATAATTTAAATTGCGAGATATACCTTAACTGTATTCACTTAGCGCTGCACGTATATTAACTTACACGTATATCATTGCACTTGACAAGAATATAACTCCGACCCTCTAAGCGAATGTAAAATTAAACTTTTTCTTATTCATTGACAATATATATTTGACAATGCCCCCATTGTACCATTCTTGATAGCTGGAGCTTTTCACTAAATAAGAGTGGATAAAACTTGGTGGTTTTTTACTTTAGTTATTTCTTATTTTGGTAAGATGTTAAAATCTTATAGTATGAAAATATAAAAGTTTAAGATGAGACCTCGCTACTATTTTAAATTTAGTTTACTTTCCCGTTTTTGATAAATATTTTTATACATTTCTTCTAAAATTGAATATTCATTTTTGTCCATTTGTTTTTTTAATATAATTAGTCTTTCAATATATATTTGTATACGACTTACTTCAACATAAAATTACTAGATACATCTCTAGTATTATGTAAAGGTGGTCAGAAAAATACCGACCAATGACTTTGTAGAGAAATTAAGCAGCTAATAATCTTGCCAAAGACGGCAGATTTTTTTTATTTTTTTTTATTTTTTTATAACATCTCTAGTTATTTAGGTCATGGTAGTTTTTCTTATTCTTTCTTTTGATTCGGCATCTGAATATTAATGCAAAAGTCGCTCTAAAGTGACTCAAAATTTCAATTTTGCCTTGATAAATTTTGAAGAGTGAAAAATAAAATGAGTTTGAAACCATCTAAAATTTGGTTTGAGTTTAAGGTTAGTTTAAGACTGATATCAAAATTTCAAACTTAATTCAATCAATCACACCCAGGGACGAAGACAGGGGCGGTGGGACAGTCGTCTCTGAATTTTTTTAAAAATCGTACTAAATATAGTAAATTTTATATGTCATTCTAATATTTAATTAAATTCGCCCCCAATATATTTTTTACAATTTTTATATTTAATTCGACATAATGTTACAGTTTTTCACCACAACCCTAAATTTTTTTGTTCCTGATCACACCATAAGTCTTTGTTTGCTAGTTGGACTACAAATTTCTACCTCTCTTTTATGGAAAATTCTGATATGGACCGGCTCATGTGGGATCACATGGCTCAGATTTCGCCACATCCCCGCAGTAATGAGCGAGAGAGAATGAAATGCAGCTGACGCGACTGAAATCTGGATTGCATTGGCCCAAGAGACTCTATCCCATATCGAAGTGTTCCTCTTTTATTGACTATTACACTTTTTTTTTCCTGCTAACATAATGACTATTACAACTTGGAACATCAAAGTACTATAGAAAATTAAGGTTGGAAGTTGGAACAGTGGTCGACTACTAGTTGGGATTTGATTGAGTTGAGATTTCAATGGCGTTGCAGGTCTGTTTGTGTCTGGTTTTTTCTCGGCAGAAGGTGAAGAAAAAGCATAGTACTCTATGTACAGAGTCAGAGTCTCATATATATTTTCATACATTCTCACCATTTAAAATTTAACATGTGACAATTTTTTTTAATTTCATATATACTTGTGAGTAATTAAGAACATTTATGGAAATTTATTGAGAGAGAGAAAAAATTTTGCCCGTAGGAAGAAGCAAGGACGAAGCCGTATTTTAGGGCGAAAAACTGCAACAGGTATGCCGACCTACCTATAAAAACTGCAAAAAAAATTTTGGGAGCGAACTTGATAAAAAAATTTTGAATTACATATCTAATAATATTTTTAAAAATCCCGGAGCGGCATCCTGCGAAGGAAGGATCGCATTCATCTATGGGGGAACATTAAAGGTCTTCCATGCATGTCTTTTCATCACAAAAAACTATATAGAGATAATACATGTTCAATCATTAATAGAAACCACTGAAAACATAGTCAAGAAACTTCATTTCATATATCCAGTGATTGTATGAATCGTATTTTCATCCGTACTCTTTTGAATCATAAATCAGATATTGATCGGATCTCTTTATTTTGTTTCACTCGTATTTGTGTCTCAAATCATGGTGAATTTATTTAAAATCAAGATTTAATATTCTAGGCTCAGAGATCAGATTAGATCGCTGTGTCTACCAATTCACCATAGTGACTTATTTTGAAGAAGTAAATTCAGTGTAATATATCACAAGACTCATAGCTTAGTGGGGCTATGGCTTACCTTCACGATCGTGGGTTCGATACCATCCTCACACAAGGGGCATACTTTAATTTCCTTTTCTCGGGATCTCTCTTGTGTGAGACACTTATATTCTCTTTACATGGGTCTTCTAATCTACCTCATCTGTGAGACACTTATATATTCCCCCTCATGGGGTAAAAACTGGCCTGCCAGTCTTCTAATTTACCTCCTTTGTGAGGCTCTTCTATATATATAATTTCCGCCCTACATGGACTCCCTCCTCTGGTGAGGTCCCAAAAAAAAAAAAAAAAATTAAGTGTAATATTTTTACATTCTTTTTAGAAAATTTTCATATTATTCAAAAAAAAAAAGAATAAAATCAAATTAAAAATCATATACCCCTCTTTCTAGATAGAGAAATGGGGAAAATAATAAAAAATATTACCGATATTGAAAAAGAGAAAATCTACGATAGGGAAAATCCTTTATTTACTCTGTATTTATCCGTTTGTCAATTAGTATTTTTTTTTTTTGAATTCATAAAAGAAAAAATTTAATATAAAAAAGTTAATTAAGTGTCATTTCATATGGATTAGCTTAACTCAATAGATACTGAAAATTTGTTGTCTATGATCTTGTCTAGTCAAGACTTTTTCCTTTCCTCTTTGAAGGTGTAATCTGGACTTAATATGAATCATTTTCTTAATTCTTTACATCGTTTGGAGACAATTTTTATGACTGTTAGTACATTTTTCCTTTTGAATTTTGTTCTATGGTTATCTCGACCCTCCAACCTCCCTCCATTGTATTAGAGCAGGAGTTGAAGAATTGTTTTTATTGCAATGTTTACGTAATTTTTTTTATCAATGAATAATCTAATAATTATTAGCAAAAAAGCGTTAAGAGTTTAAACTCAATTGCTTTTTAACAAGAAAATAGTGAAATTTGATAGAGTTTTTATTTGAAAATTATTCAATATCTCGTAAGAAGTTAATTATATTTACAAGAAAATATGTGAGTCTTAAACTTGAAGATATTGAGTTAGGTTATGATCAAATGGTATCTAAACGCACAGGTAATCAATTTATGTTCTGACAATGATTTAGCAAAATATTTAGTCTCAACTTTTCATTGTACGATAAATTATGGGTTCGATACCTCATCTTGATATTTATATAAATATATATTTTTAAAAAAAGAAAAAGAAAAATTACAACCACCTCAATCAAAACTTGCTCAAAGGAACTGTGCATGAAAGGGGAGTGGATTTAAGGTGATGGGCACAATTGTTTGTCTTTGGTTGTGAGGCACACATGCACAGCCTGGCCCATATATTAGGCAAGCCCCGGGACCATTTCTGGTCCGTACACAATCAAAACTTGCTTTCATTTTTTGTGATGCTTTGACAAAACAATAAATAAATAAATAAAAGGACTACTTATTACTTACCACTGTACATTCATTTCATAATATAATTTGTTTAGAACACATAACATAAATGAAAATTTACCCAACTACTTTGTAAATCAAAATATTAATATTTTTCATTTAAATATAACTTTTATATTACTAATACTATTTAAGTGAGTAATATTGATATTTTGACTAACAAAAGTAATTTATTTGTTACTTTATTAATTTTCACTATATTACTAAACGAAATTATATTATGCAATTGTGGTAGGACCATATAGTACGAAGTAAAATTAATTTCCAATTGAAGAACTTTGTAGATGCACTCCCCCTCTCTCTTTTTTTTCTTTTTTCTTTTTATGAATGCACTCCCCCTCTTACATCACTTATATTATAAAAGCATGAAAATGAAAATGGACAGGAAAAAAAAGAAAAGGAAAAGCAATAGCTGAAAATTATTGAAGATTAAGAAACAGATGTTGAAAATGACAAAAAGATATGGACCAACCCAATCCATCATAGCATACCATAAAAATGCATCAATAAAACATGTTCTCCGGTCCATAGGCATAATTAAGAACTTCAAATTGGAATTTTAAGGAGGCAAAAGTAAAAATTTCTATTGATATTTTCAAAAATCATATTTACAAGAGAAAAATTTACAGAATTTTTAAAATTTTAAAGATGATGAAGCCGCCCCAAGCTTACTAACTTCCTTTAGATCCGTCTATCGTATGCTCAAGTCTGAATTTGTATATTTTTGCACAATAAATATCTATTGCAAGAATTCTTAAATCATTAACATTTTGTACTTGTAATATACGAAATATGAACATTTATCTCATTCAACTTAACTGAAATTTATATATATATTAGAGAATTCCACATTAAGAAATGTGCTTTACTTTGTCTTAAAACAAGAGGAGTGTAAATTTCCAATCCTTATTACTACATGAAGATGGACATGCAATGTGTGTGAATAAGATCACTAACATGGACACATGGAAAGGAAAAGAATCCAAACTCCACCACACCCACCCCACTACAACTAGGTAAAAAATTATATGTCATATTCTGTGTCCCGTTTCCTTTCTTATAAATACATAATTGTCACGTGTTTACTTTTTCCTGCGGATTTCACTATTTTTTTAAATTATAAATTTTTTAATAAAAAAATTAACACATGTTAATTTTTTATTAGTGCAACAGAAAATGAGACATCAAATTAGAACAAAAGATTTCTACCGTTACCACTATGAAAAAAATAAAATAAAAATGATAATCCCTCATCATTAAAACTCAAATACACATGACACGCTATTTTTGTCACTTGCCTCAAAAGGTCAACTTTCATCAACACAAAGCAAAGTGTATATGCCATCCATTTAATTATCCCCTATCCTATAAGGTCCCTTTTCCTACCCCACGCTGGTGGCCGGGAAGGGCACGGTACCCTTAAATTGTGGCTTGCTTTACCCTATTAATTTGGTCTCCTTGGCCATTATTTTGTCCCTCTTTCTTTCACTCTCAATTATTCAGATAGACGGTCAACAAAATTTGACCTAATTAGTAAATACTTTTAATTAATATTTAGGTTTCTCTTAAGATATAATTAATTAATACTTTTAATTAATTTTTTTTTGTCTACATACGAGTGACACCTGCAAGCTAAAGAATAAAAAAAATAAAATAACTATATGGATATTGTATTGCTTGCCTGAATTCAATATGGAATATGTATTACTTCCAAAAAGAAATTAAAAAAATGAGGAAGCGTGTTTGAATTAAGTCTAGACTGTGAATATTGATTGACTTTGAATAAATGCCGAGATTTAAATTAATTTGGATTGAGTATGAGCATCCATAATAGGTAAAACTTTAATTCAACTAGTGGGTCATTAAAATTTTGGCCCCATCCCAGTCTGAGATTGAATTTCAGATCAGGACTAGAATTTTCAAGTTAGACTCGATCCAGTACCCTCTAACTTAAAAGTTGCAAAAAATTGTTCAGTTGGAAAAGAAAAAAGAAAAAAGAAAAGGTGGGAAGCTTGTTGGAGAAGATGCCTAAAGCATAAATAATGGCTGGAGATACGTTAATAATGGAGGAAAAGTTTCCAATTAAGAAAAGCATGCGAGAGCAGATAGGGTGGAAACCACCGAACAGGAGGAAGCTAGCAATTTTAGTTTTATTAGGTGCCAACTTTTATTTAGATTTATTGAGCTTAAGTATTAAATAATTTTTAATAATAAAATAAAGAAAAAAGTAATGCAAAAAGTTCAAAGTTAAGTGAAAATACTACATTTTTTGAAAATCAAATGACTTTTTGTTGAATCTTCCTAATTGGATTCCCACTTATATGTGAATATTTTAATTAAACAAATAGTAATCATCCAAATTTGATAGGAAATAAATTAAATAACGAGTTTGTCACTATAGTAAGTGAATAACTAATGTTAAAAGAGTCTTGTCCCAGTAAGTGCAAAATCTATGCCTACATTGATGATGGGCTTCAACACCTAGTATCGATCGGCAAATCCCCATTCCCATTCCCCTTCAAAAACAAAAACACAATTTTCAAGTTGCTAATGTTAATGTGATATATGCGTTCGATCTTACTTGTTGACATGTTAAAAAAGTTTTACATCAATATTTTCTCTGAATAAGAGTTGGACATTTCTAACTTAACTCGAGTTGAACTCATATTAATTTCACTACACGCGAGAACTCTGAGTGCTCTAACAAAAAAATCTATATAATTTGGACTTCTTTAAAAGCCGAAAATTAATTAAAGATTATTAGTGCTGTCATAGACTCATAGTTTGAGAAGGAAGCAACAATGTGGAAATCTAACAAAACCCCACCGAAGGAGTTAGTAATAATGTGCACCTGATTGGTATACGTTTGCAGTATTATTGAATTTGATTTGGTGATTTGGGGGGTAGGATTGGAATTCCAGATGGAAAGTGTGTTTGATAAGATCTCCTTTGCTGTAGAGAGAGTTTAGGGCAATATGGTTTTAGAAGGGAGGTTTATGATGGGGATTCCTAGAAACAACTCATTTGGGGGCATGGAGCCGTCCCTTATAGAATTAGCCCTGCAGTCTTTAGGAAGAGTAAAGGTGTGCTTGGATAAAGTTTGGTTTGAGTTTGGGTTTGGTTTAGTCTAGTCTCAAACTAAAATCCAGATCACATTTGGATTGAGTCTCAAGAAATCTGGATATAATCCATATTTTTTTACCCAAGAATACTATATGATCCGGGTGGACATAACCCAAGAACACTATTCTTATCCGCAAATTTTAGAGGCTAAAATTTGAGCTTGAACGAATATTTAAAAAAAAAATTTGAATTTGAATTTCTCTCGCCAAATTTTTAGGCCAAAATTTGAGTTTGAACGAAAATTTGAATTTGAATTTCTCCTGTCAATTTTAGAGGCCAAAATTTGAGTTTGAATTTGGTGGATTATTTGCTTATGATGGGCTATTGAGTTGATTTATTTGAATTGATATTTCAAATACCTATATGTCTATGGGTTGTAAGTTTTGACCCAGTTTAGGTTTGAAATTAGTTTGAAACTCAAACTCAAACTCAAACTCAAACCCAAACCCAAACCCAAATCAAAACTAAAATCTTTTCCAAGCACACCCTAAATTACCCTAAATTGCCGTTCTCTCTCCCTCATTAATGGGTAAGAAGAGTTTTTTTATAGGGAAGGTAGAAAGGGGAGAGGGACGAGCATACGATTGCTCAGCATCAAGTTTGAGACCTCCCCGTCCAATAAGAAGGTAATTTATCAACTACTTTCTTGAGTCACTAATTAAGTACTTAGAGGTAAGTGGTAACATAATTCCTTCCAATGTAAATAATCAACTGGTAAATGTTTATTCTTTTATTTTCTTTGACCTTGAGTATAAAAAGAGGCAGGAAACATTTTATTTAATATGTTCAAAATTAAATGGTCACTTTTTTTTCCCTTTAGGTAAAGAAAATATGTATGATTAGAACAAAACAAGAACCCCACACACACACACAGATATATATATATATATATATATATATATATATATATATATATATATATATATAAAAGCAGTCTAGTTACATGCTTTAAAATACTTTAAGATTAAATTATTTTTCTACACTACAAATAAGTTAAATTAGATAGTCTAGTAAAAAAAAAAAAAGTTAAATTAGATAGATCACAAGGTCCATAACCCAGTGGGACTATGGTCTGCCCACGATCATGAGGTCATGGGTTCGATACCCTCCTCACACAAGGGGCATGTTTTAATTTTCTTTTCTTGGGTTCTCTCTTGTGTGAGGCACTTATATTCCCCTACATGTGTCTTCTAATCTTCCTCCTCTGTGAGACACTTATATTCCCCCTCATGGGGCAACCGGTCTGCCGGTCTTCTAGTTTATCTCTTTTGTGAGGCTCTTCTATATATATAACTTCTGCCCTACATAGGCTCCCTCCTCTGGTGAGATCCAAAAAAATTAAAATTAAATTAGATAGAATTGTGTAAAATATATACTTTTTCTTTTGCTAAGTATAAAATATATACTCATCTTCAATAAAATCTTCATAAACGATATTTCACTTTGAAGGTAAAAGGATGTATCATCAACTTCGGAATAATTGGCTCTGCTTAATTTCTCACCTATTGTAGTGTTTTAATTAAGAGTGCCTTGTTGGGTAGCAAAGCACTCCAAACACACAAATAATTATTATAGAGAGAATTCAGCAAAACAATTTTTATTATACAGTAATATTCTTGGGATTGGACAAAAATATTACTATTGAGAGGTTATTCTTAAATAGAGGCTTACTATTGTGATTCGATATCAACTTAATATCTATACCTGCGATCACGAATAAAAAAAAAAAAATCAATGTGTAATTTTTTAACGGAAAAAAATTACAAACTCTCTAAAAAATCTCCAAACTTAGGGCTTACTTGGATTGGGTTTGGTTTGGGATTTGGTCTCAAACCTAGTCCCAAACCAGCTTTGGATTGAGTTTGGGTTTGGGTTTGGGCGGGAAAGGCTAAAAAACGGGCGGGAACAATTCAAATTCAAATTTTTTTTTGAAATAATCGTCCAAATTCAAATTATGACTTCACAAATTTAGAATTTGAACATTTCCCGCTAATTTAAGAGCTAAAAATTTTGAATTTAACAATTATTTGAAGAAAAAAATTTGAATTTGAATAGTTCTCGCCCGTTTTTTAGCCTTTCCCGCCCAAACCCAAACCCAAACTCAAACCCAAACTCAATCCCAAACTAGTTTGGGACTAGGTTTGAGACCAAATCTCAAACCAAACCCAAACAAAACCCAATCCAAGCAAACTCTAAAAAATCTCCAAACTTAAACATTCACAAGGCTAAAAGAATTAGTACAATAAATTTAAAGTTAAATGAACCTATTTATACGATCTTTTGTCTCTGACATTTTTTTGTCTAATCGATGTGAAACTTTGAGAAATATAATATCCAACATGTCTACCCATCAAATTATCATGGCTTCCAAAAGTTACTAGGGGTATCAAATTAAAGGCTATATGGGATTTATATGTCACCCCAAAAGAAATCATGTAATCTTCCATAATCCGAAGCTACTAGTACTACTATTCCTTATTCGTCACCCTATAGAGGATACTCTTGTCCCTATTGGATAATTCTAATAACACAAAACCAAAATCGAGAACTAATCCAATTAAAGTTAATTAAGTTACTAATAAACTATGAAAATCACTAAGTTTGTTTCCAATATGCCCAACAATGGTGATTAATTTGCTTCCAATTACAACAACAATGTTTCACTCAAACAACATATATTTCTCCAATACGCCAACTTGCCTACAACTAACAACGGCGAGGCAATCTTGGCCAGATTTGCCTTTTTGGCCAGATTTGGCCATTGGCTCCGACCAATAGTTGAATCTTGGCCAATTATCTTCTTTTCTTCACTTTTGTTTAAAATCATGATAGAGTTTTTTCAATGCATTCTTATTCAAGATTCAAGACTCAGATGTAAGATCAACTTCAGATCCTTCCAGATATGAAGTTTACCTCTATACCCGGAGTTGGTCTGGGCCCTTCCTCAGTTTTCTTTATCTTTCCGAGACAATCTATGAGACGGTTGATACGCCCATGGTCTCGTAGATTGTTGATTTCTAAGAAAGGTGTTGGAACTGAGTTTGCTACTGTTGTTCAAAGATTTTGGAGAAGATGATGCGAAGAATTTTATTATTTATTTTTTTTTTTTTTTACTTTTTGTTGTGTTTACCCGGTCTAGGGTGTGGACTTTTATCTGTTATCATGGTGGTCTACACCATTGTATAACTTTTATTTTTCTTATTTGTTCTTTTTATCCTTTAATTGTAATGGCTTCGGCTATTTTATGATTAATGGATAATTTTTATTTAGCAAAAAACAAAAACAACAACGGCGAGGCAAGTATAACTACATTGGTTTATTAGGAGAGAAAAAAAAAACCTATAATATATTGTAAATTGAATTTTATCCGAGTTACCAAGAGTTGAGTTTTCTCAACATATAAAGTTTGAGTTTCGATTACTATTGTAACATTGCAACTAAAAGAGTTTTGTGGGACAAATTGGTCCGGTAATATGAAAGAGATAAAATATTGGATAGAAATATTTTCAAAAAGGGTTGATTGCATTAAACCATCATGAGATCAGAGGGATCTTACACTTTAATTCAAATGTTATAAATAGTGAACTAGTATTTCATTGGCAGTTAGCCAGAAATTAGAATTCAAGATGGTCGTTAGGTTTCTAATGAATTGCCCTTAATATATATCCTTATTTTTTGTGGTGTACTTAGTATTTTATCTGTGAAACCTTCTAAATACTGATAGAAAGACAAATTATTCTCACAGTGGAAGAAAAATGCAACATCTTGCGTGCTTTGTGGAAAATCAAATAGAGAGAGTCGATAGTTGAGAGCAATTGTCATTTTCTAAAAAATAATATTTGGTTTCTTATCTTTAATATGTTATCCATTTGCTGAAAAATTTAAAAAAAATAACGATTTAGACAATAAAAGTGAGAGAAGGTGGTTTTTTTTAATTAGGAAAATAAGAACTGCTTTCTACCGTCTCTCTATCACATTTTCTCATCAAGCACGTCGAAAGGAGGTTGCATTTTTCCCAATGCGAAGATAAATGTGTTATTCTATCAACATATATAGAAAGTATCACGGGCAAAATAATAATTAAACCATTAAAAATAGAGATTAAAAACATTATGAATAATTATTTATCAACTTAATAGCTATCTTAAATTCTAGTCATTAAATGGACTACTTATAAATTACAATATTCGGAATAATGTAAAAGCCCCCCTAACAACATGATAGTTTAAAGCAATATATTAATCCTTTCTAGAACAAATTAAAAGAGAGGGATGGGGAGTTTTTTTTAAGCCCGGCTGGGCATTGCCCCATAAGGGAAGAGAGAACACATCACAAGAGGAGAAGAGAACTCTAGAAAGGGAGACAATTAAAGTTTACCTTATGTAAGTGGGGAGTATCGAACCCACGACCGTAACCTCACAGTCGTGGGCAGACCCTTTCTCCATTGGAATAAGGAACCTTTGATAGGGATGGGGAGTTTTTGCTAAGTAAAAAGTGAGTAATAGGGATGGGGAGTTGAGAAACAAGAAAACATGTAGGATTGAGACTTGAGAGGCCATCAAAAGTTGTATGGTACCCCGAGGAGGCCTTTTTTTCCACAACTTTTCTGGACTTACCTAACTCCAATTGACTTTTTTTTATCACTGTTAAAAAAAGTCCACAAACCTCAATTTGTTGTAATCTCACGCAGTTTAGTCAAGAAACTCAAATTTCAGGTAGTTTTTTTTTATATATAAAAAAAATCAATTGATATTTGGTAATATGTAGTACAAGATTGAGACAGGACCTTCTTTATAAACACGTGATTCCTCTTAATTAGATTATTTTTTCTTTAACTCTATTACTCATTCACAACGTAAAAATGCAATAAACAGTTAAAAATTACTTATTTAAAGTGCATATAAGCTACATAAAAATCCATGAACCAATAACTAAAATAGTAATCAAATACGTAATTTGCTTGTAACCTATTGATATTAATTTTAACCTATATCACTTCTAAAGTAAAAACAGTAATTTAGTAAATAAATTATTCTTTACCGGATAAAAAAGTCTCAAATTTGTAGTTCGTTGGACACTTACCATCCCTTTCCTTTTATAAGATTTCTAGGGGGAGAAATTACTTATCTATAGCAACTTTCCATGGCCGCCGCGATATCTGATCTATGAAGGCCTACTATATAGAATCATTTTAGCTTTGTAATCAAGATTATACAAATGGGGATTAAGGTTTTGTTTGGTTCGCAAACGAAAAAGGAAAAGGAGTGATATTATTTACTTTCATCTTGTTTGGTACCAGTGGAAGGAAAGAATTTGATTATATTGAAAAGTAATATTTCTACCTCACACTCCAACCCTTCTAAATTCGGAAAGAGTAAAATGTGTACCTGGAAAATGAGCGTTACAACTCCAGTGCAGAACAGAAGTAAGTTTCGTACGTGCGGAATTTACCTTCGTTCGTCGAATTAAAATTTTAAAGGTGAAAATTAATTTAAAACGGAACACATGTCTTTAATTACAAAACATGTCGTCTAGGACACCTGTCTTCATACTTTCCGTATGTACGAAATTTTTGTTGTTACAAATAAGATCCGAACTAGAGAATAAGAGGTCCCCCTCCACATTTACTTCCTCTTCCCACACCAACCAAACAAAGTAAATAATTTATTTACTTCCACATTTACTTCCTCTTTCCACGCCAACCAAATAAATCCCAAGTCCAAATTAAGCACATACCTATTGAATAAACAAAACAAAAATAACCATTTTTTCATCAAAAAAACGAAAATAACCACAAGCAAGACAATGGATTGACATAATGAGCATCACAGGGATCACTTTACACAAGTAAATTAATAGGGATTTGAGTGTTTTGTTGTAGAATTTTAAATGAATTTCCCGCTACATTGGGAAATAAGCATGGACTATGTATTAAATAATGGAGCATCCCTTTTAATAACACTCATCATGACTTCTCAATAAGTGAGAGAACTGAGAAAACTCTCTTTTTGACTTGTTCAAGTTATCATCATTAGGGTAGTGATTATTAGATCAAAAATTTGGAATCAAAATTTGGATAAAAAGTATAATGTCACATTAAATTATAACAATTATTAGCTTCGATAAGCTCTAATATGGTCAATTTTGGACCATATTAGGGTAGTGTTTATTGCTATCTCTAATATGGTCATCCTTAAATTAAGCTCATTAGCTTCAATAATCTATGTTTAGTACTCCCTCTGTTTTCAATTATCTGTCGTTTAAACATACTTTATCAGTTTTTAATTATCTGTCACTTTATGAAATCAAGAGAGTATTAAATGTATTTTTTCCAAACTTACCTTTAACTTTAATTAATTCAGTCAACAACTAATTTGAATTGTCTCAACATAAATGTATTAATTGAAGGTTAAAATGTCTATCTATCTTTAAATTAAGGTATCACAATAATTTTCTTAATTCGAGTGTATTTTCTTAAAGCGACTGATAAATGAGAACGGAGGGAGTATAATTTAATACTTTAAACCAATGAGGTCTTGTTCCAATGATCAGATTCAAGGTCTTTCAATCAAAATGTTTAGAATTCGATTTCTATTTAGAATTGGAAAACAACAATTGTTACATATTTGCAAAAATTTACCAAATCAATCAAAGTATCTTCTAGATCTAATTGGATTACTCGGGCCAATATAATAGGCACAAGTATTAAAAATGAGTACAAGTCTCTAGTATTTCAAGTATTAGAATGGTGGCCAATAATCTTGCTAAGTATTAGCTTCAATAATCTATGTTTTATGAAAATTAATGCGACCCTTTTTTTTGTATTTCAAGTTTTAAAATGGTAGACCACCGGCTATCATTTTCGTTTTACACCTAAATTCACCCAACTTATTGGACGTTATGGTCTTTGATTCGTTTATAATAGTACTGCTTTTTCTACCCACCCCATTCCATGTGATTGAATTTCATAAAAATTATTTAGTAGAATAAATAGTTTAAATTGTAGTAGGTTTTCTCTTTGAGAATTATTTACTTAATTAACATTCCTTAGAATGAAACACCCCATGCAAGAATAAGAAGGCACAAGATAAGTTTCCATAGTAATTCACAAGTTTAGTCTCTCATTAACTACTATTTTTACACATTTAAAATTTTATTTCAACTATTTTTCTTATTTTCTACGAATTAAATGAGAAACATAATAGTTAATTAACAAGTCATCAAATGTGATCGGCTTTTACTTAACGTTATATCATATATGAGAATTGTAATGTTTTTTTTTTGCTAAATAAATTTAGTTTCCATTAATCACAAATAGTCGAAGCCATTACAATCGAAGGAAAATTTGAAAATACAGAAAGTAAAAGTTATACAATGAGAATTGTAATGTTACATTGTGAACTTTTGGAACTAAATTGTTGTCTCTCTCCAACTTAAGTATATTAAACTGTAACTAACCCTCCTACAAAATATGAGATGAATTCACATTTATCGCACATCTTCTCTCCTATTATGCAGGGACGAAGTCAGAAATTTAGCGTTGAGGGGGCAAAAACTGTAACACTATGTCGAACTATATATAAAAACTGCAAAAAAAAATATTGGGGGACGAATTTACTAAAATATTTCAAACTACATATAAATTTTACTGTATGTAATAGTATTTTTAGAAATTTTGAGGGACGACTGCCACTCCTGCCCTTGGTCTTCGACCCTGCTATTACGTCTTCCGCGTCTATTTTACATTGTCATGGTCCCCTTATATTGAATTGCGAAACAAATAATGTCCTGCTCAACTATTATTGGAACGATAATTATTACATTTCCTTTAATTTTGTATTAGCGGTCTCAAACATAAAAAGAAAATAAAAAAGTGCAGAAAACACTATGCACGTTTTAACTTTTAATAATTGTTCATTCTAAATTTTATAATTTTTAGGCACTTCAACTTTGAAGTATTTATTTTAGTATTTCCATCCATTGGTAATGTGTATGTCACATGATTAATTCTTAATGGATCATGCTCATGTTCATGTTCATGTGCATGTGCATATAGTGACGAAGACCGGAGGTCTGGGGGCAGTCGTCCAAATTTTTTAAAAATCTTAATAGATATAATAAATTTTATATGTAGTTTGAAATATTTGATCAAATTCGCCTCCAATAATTTTTTACAGTTTTTATATGTAGTTTAACATACTATTACAATTTTTCTCCTAAAAATCTTAACTTCTCCCATGTGTGCATGTCAAAACCTCAAAAGAATGTAGCAAGTAGCAAGCAGCAAGCATTAAACTGTGTGAGATAAAAATGACTTCCAAACCTGACAATGACCCACTATCCCAAGTTTTACCAAATGCGTCAAGTAAAAATGAACCGAAAGACAGAGTAGGGGTCAGAGGTAACTTTTCACTTATGGGAATTTACCTCTTCCCATACTTGGCAAAAAAAAAAGAATTTACCTCTTCCCATTTTCGTACTTACCTGCATCTAATGTTTCTATACAGATTTATTAACTGCTCATTTTGTACTTCTTGCTTCCAATTTTACCCAAAGTAAAAGCCATTGACAATGTTTTTTTTTGCCCCTTCCCTTCCTCTGAGTTGCTAGGACATGTCGAAATCCTTGACTAGGATACTATGATCTTTTTGATACATTGATCGTCATATGTTCATTTACAGACCGAGATGAATTGGCAAAAGTATATTAAAGTGTCGATAGATATTTTTTTAGTGCATGCTGGTTGATTCTTAGCTCTTCAATTTTAAAAGAGAATATTAGCTTAGGTAACTATTTTAAGAAAAAATAAGTATTTTTTAATTATTGAATAAAGAATCAACGATTCGGATCATTTGTACCTCAACATTGTAAACGATGGATTACCCTTCCCCTTTCTTTCTGCAAATTTTATTTTATTAACCCTACTTTTTTTTTACAATCCTAGATTCTAATTGTTCAGAAATCAAGATATTGAGCTTGGTAGTGTGGCATAATTGGTAAATAATCTGCTAATTTGTCCAAAATAAAAAGGAAACTTCTTATGCCGAGGTCCCTTATTTGACTTTTATTGCTTGTAGTTAAATGTCAAAAGAGTTTCGTACATATCTTGTATTGATCTATTGAGTAAGAGTCAGATTTTGCAAAAATAATTCAATCCATACGTGTATTTGAAGAACCGAGTTTTTCAAGAAAAATAAATTAAGAGATTCTCAAGACTATGCTACTGATGTTAAAAACCTCTCCTCAAATGTGTATCTAGAGAGAGGGAGGGAGAGGGGGGGGGGGGGGGGGGCTTCTCCCATTTTATTGAACAAAATAGAAGCCAATGGAGAATAATAGGAAAGACAATGCAAAAATGTGATTATTGGTTTCATAAAACTTTTGTGGAATATATAGATGGTTAAAGAACATGTCCTCACTCCTCTCTCTCAATACCCATAGGAATAAATACTCTTCTCTCATCATGTCTGCTTGATCTCCACCTTTCTTTATCGAGACTCCAACCTCCACACTTTTTCAAGGGAAGAGAGAAAGTATATAATTGTATGAAACTCAGTTTATTGCTGGTAAAAAAAAGAAAAAAAGAAAAGCTACTTCTCATTAAAAATTGCTGGTAAAAAGAATTGGGAATTATAACCGCCAGTAAAAATTGAGTGTGTAACAATTATTATTTTTTGCACATAGAGACGCATTTCAATCGTCAGATTACGTGATTTAATGAGATTTTAAATAAAAATTCAATTATTCTTCAAGGACTGTATAACTATTCAGCCTATTAAAGAATATATGTTTATCTTCCTTTAACCATTGAATCAAATAATCTGACAACTAATATATATTTTATATGTGTAGAATGAATAACCATTGGCAACTAATCCTCAAGTGTATTCATAAAAAAAAATAAAAACTAATCTCAAGATGGGAGGTAGGGGCTTGATGGTAATTAAGGGCGGTCAAAAGAAGTGTGTAAAGTTTGTACAGGGGGAGGCTCTGAGCGTGAGTAGCGGAAACAAAAGAAATCTTTGTTCTTTTTTTTTTTTCTTTTTTTAAAGCCCGGATGAACGGTTGTCCATAAAGAGAGAGAGAAGTGCCTCACAAAAAAAGAAGATAGTCCTAAAAATAAAGACAATTAAAGCTTATCTCATTGCATTGGGAGAGTATTGAACCCACGACTAGTCATTTACCCAACTGAGCTAAGGAACCTTTGATAAGAAATCTTTGTTCTGGGAGACTCACATTTCATCAATTGCTAGCTCCCTTTTTTATTTTTATTGAGATACTTTTTTTTTTTTGATAAATTAATTTGTTTAGATCTTTTAAGCGGTCAAAGTTGTCGTTTACATTTTTATTATAAAGGGTTTAAAAGACTTTATAGTGTAAAATCGAGAGAGTATCACATTTTTGTTGTAAAATAAAATTAAAAACACATAAACCTTATCTAAAATTAATCTAATGAGAATCTAACTACTGAATAGTGCTTAATTAATTAACGTAAGCATCAAGATATTTTCGAGTGGCAAATACTTCCCTAGTCGGCTAGGGTTTTTGGCGACTAGGGTTCCAAAACAAGGGTTTTTCCTAGGTTTTCTCATCACAGTTTTCTCTATTCTTTTGATCATACTAGTTCTTTTGTTCTTGTTTTTCGTTACGCAATCTGCGAACATGGAATATGACCTTGCAGTACAACTCGAATCCATCACTCTCACCGAGGAGGAGGCCAACGCAATTGACATTACGGAAACGGATTTGAACTCCCGGCTAGCGGCATCGCAAACGTAGTCTCTTTGGGGTGGTGCATGCGTATGGTTCTATCAATCATATGGGGTTTAAATCGGCTATGACTCGTGCATGGCGTTGCGGTGATTTTCACATCCAGGATTTAGATCGTGGTTTCTACCAATTCTTTTTTGGTACAGAGGAGGCAGTTGATTTTGTGCTCAATAATGGGCCATGGAGTTTCGATAACCATGTCGTGATACTCCGGCCATGGAAGGCTGACTATATCCCAGATCCAACGGACTTCATGGCTGAATACTATTGGATTCATGTGGGGGTTTCGGATAGAATGCTCGCAAGTTTGGAGGTTGCGGCAAAAGTGGCAAAAGGGTTTGGGCAGTGCACGGAGATTCAAGTATGTGTTGTGGTGGGAGGCAAAGGTGAAAGTTTTTTACGCTCGCGGAATCTTGGTTGACCTCACTAAAGCCTTACGTCGGTTTGTTAAGCTTCGTATGAATGGGGGTGTTGAACGGCTTCTCCGAATCCGCTATGAGAGACTGCCAAAGCTTTGTTTTTACTGTGGTATGATAGGGCACCGTCACAGAACTTGTGTGAAAAAACCACCGGAGATAACGGACATAGGCAAAATGCCTTTCGGTTTGACTCTTGGCGGGGTCTCGGAAGTTCCCTTTGAAGTTGCTGTGAGGCATACGGCTCCTGATGCTTACCTTGCATCCCTGACTACCGCTACCGGTGAGACACAGGGGAGTCCGACAACGACTCCCATTTCTAAGGATGGTGCAAGACGTGTGGTGACGGTGGTTAAGAGGCCTCTGGAAGGCGGGACAGAGGACAATGCATCTCGACTATCTAAAAGACCTAAGAAGATGGGAGATGAATGTGTTACTGAGGACATGGGACTGAAGAATGATACTATGGGGCATGGCTCTTCTGATGAACCAGCGGTGGGGATTGCGGTGCATCCCCGCCGACACCAATGAATACCCTAGCATGGAATTGCCGAGGTTTGGGGAGTCCTCGTGCAGTTCGTGATCTGAGCAGTCTAGTCAGGGCTGTTAATCCCAATGTAATTTTTCTTTCCGAAACTTTACTTTTTAGTTCAGAAATGGTTAATGTTCGCATTAAGTTAGGTTTTCATAATGGTTTTTTTGTTGACCGTGTAAACCGTAGTGGCGGTCTTGCTTTACTTTGGAGTTCAGATATTAATATAACGATTCTTAGTTACTCGCCTGGTCATATTGATGCTTACATTACTGAAGATGATGGTTTTATTTGGCGTTTAACTGGTTTTTATGGTCATCCTAAACACGACCTTAGACATGAATCATGGACTTTGTTGAAACGTTTATCTCAATTGCAAAGTCTACCTTGGATGGTTTTAGGGGATTTCAATGAGATTTTGTATCACCATGAAAAAACAGGGCACGCACAAAGACCACAAGTGCAAATAGACCGTTTTCGGGACGCAATCTTGAGCACGGAACTGCATGATCTAGGCTACATTGGACCGAAATTCACATGGAACAATGGTAGGGATGGCATTCACACGGTGTATGAGAGGTTAGACAGGGGTTTTGCTAATGACTCCTGGAAAGAAAGGTTCCAATCTGCCCAATTGCATGTGCTATCTCATGAGGGTTCCGATCATTTGCCAATCATTGTGACCTCACAACGTATAGAGAATGGGCGTTTATACCGTGGGAAAAAACTGAAGAGGTTTGAACCGTTATGGCTTAGACATGGGGAATGTGAAGATATTTGGAAGGCAAAATGGTCTTGCATGCATGCAGCTACTCCAGCACACATTCTTAAGCGAGTTTCGGAAACTCGTGATGCATTACATCGCTGGGGAGCAGAGACTTTTAAAGGATTATCCCGTCAGATTTTTGAGGTTGAGGGGAGGTTGCTCATGATGAGGACGCAAGGTCCTTTGATTTTTTCTGAGGAAAAACGACTCATGGGCAAATTGGAGGCGTTACTTGCGGATCAAGAAATGTATTGGAAAGCTCGTTCGAGAGCTGATTGGCTTCGCGAAGGAGACAGAAACACCAAGTATTTCCACCATAAGGCGAGTACTAGGCGAAGTAGGAATATCATACAGAGACTTAAAAGGGCGGATGGAGTTCTTACGACAAATGAGCATGAAATAGAGCAAATAGCCTTGGTATACTTCCAGAAGATGTTTACTACCAGCCGAGGGGTGAACCATTCACCTTTGGATTCATCTTTATTCTCTAAAACACTTAAACCAGTGGCCGTAAATCTCCTTGAGCAAGAGTACACTTCGGCGGACATTGCCCGAGCGTTAAAAGAAATGCCAGGTATGAAATCTCCCGGACCGGACGGAATGCATGCATGTTTTTTACATAAAATGTGGCCTTTTTGTGGTGATAGTATCAGTAAGATGATTTTGGGAATTCTTAATAAGGGTGATGATCTGGAGCCTCTTAATTACACTTATATTTTGCTTATTCCTAAAGTTAAATCCCCCACATGCATGACTGAGTATCGTCCCATAAGTTTGTGTAATGTTCTGTATAAATTGGTCTCTAAAACGGTGGTGAATAGACTGAAGCTAGTAATGGGAAGAGTAATTGATGAGGCTCAGAGTGCTTTCCTCAAAGGCAGACTCATAACTGATAATGTGATTGTAGCCTTCGAAGCTTTCCATAATTTGCAGGTGAAAACAAAAAAACGCTCGGAGCTTGCCCTTAAACTTGATATGAGTAAGGCTTTTGACCGGGTAGAATGGGATTATTTGGAAGCTGTCATGAAAATTCTCTGTTTTCCGCCACAGCTGATTTGCACAATAATGGCGTGTATTCGGACAGTGAGATTTTCTATTCTCATTAATGGTCAACCCTCTGCGGTCTTCAGACCCACTCGCGGAATCCGCCAAGGGGACCCGCTGTCTCCGTTTCTATTCATTTTATGCTCAGAGGGTTTTTCGGCTCTCATTCGGCGTGCACAGGAACTTGGCTGTTTAAGAGGATTGAGATTTGGGAATCCCGGGACAGAGGTATCTCATTTACTATTTGCTGATGATAGCATTTTTTTCGCACAAGCTACCAGGGAGAATATTGATTGTATGCAGGATATTTTGCGTGAATATGAATATCATTCAGGTCAGTTTATCAATCGCAATAAATCTTCTGTCTTTTTTGGAAAGGGAACTGATATGTCCCTTAAAGAGACAATTTTACTACAACTGGGGGTATCGGAAGATGATGGAAAGGGCAGATATCTTGGGATGCCTTATATTGTAGGTCGGTCGAAAAACAAAACTTTTGCATATATTAAGGACATGGTTTGGAAAAAGATTCATGGGTGGAAGGAAAAATTCCTGTCACTAGCCGGGAAAGAGGTTCTGCTTCGTCAGTCGTAGTCCAAGCTATTCCTACGTACGTGATGTCTTGTTTTTCTCTGCCAGAGGAGACTAGGAATGCTATTATCTCAATGATGCGAAACTTTTGGTGGGGTGGCGACGAGGGATCGAGAAAGCTATGTTGGAAATCTTGGAAGGATATTTGCAAGCCTAAGGTGGAGGGTGGTTTGGGTTTGCGTGATTTAGAAGCTTTTAATCTTGCTCTCTTGGCGAAACAGTCTTGGCGTATTGTCCACAATCCACAAAGTCTGGTTAGTAAAGTGCTCAAGGCGAAATATTTTCCCAATAGAAGTTTCTTAAATGCTACAGTTGGTACACAACCCTCGTACGTATGGCGAAGTATAATGGACGGACAATACCTTTTGCATCTAGGACTGAAATGGCGTGTGGGGAATGGAAGGAACATCCGAGTTTGGGGAGATCGTTGGCTTCAAACTCCACCAAATTTTCGGCTTACAACGCCTTGTCCTCCTTCTGGGATGAATATGCAGGTAGAGTCTTTGATTGACAAAAGAAATGGATGTTGGAAAAGTGATGTTCTTCAGCAGCTATTTAATAACTATGACCAAAAAAATATTCAAGCCATTCCCCTCTGCAACTCTTGGCCGAGTGATACTCTGACATGGGCTTACCATAAGATGGGTTGTTACACGGTGAAAACGGGGTACAAGGCCCTGATGGACTACTTACACAACTCGGAGATGGGAGTCGGTCCATCCTCCGACGCAGCAATGTGTTCTTTCTGGGACTCTGTATGGCGTCTACAGGTACCACCAAAACTTAAGATTTTTATATGGCGGTGTTGTAATGGGATACTTCAGACAAATGTGAATATCGCTCGACGGATTCCGAATAACAGCCCAACATGCTTGCGGTGCAACTCGGAGCCAGAAACGGATAGACATTTATTTTTTGAATGCCCTTTTTCGGCAAATGTTTGGGACCGAATGGATGGGTTTGGACAATGGAGAAGATTTCCTGCTGCAAATCTCCTTGATTTTTTTGCTACCAGTTTCAAGCAAATGGACGCGCAGGCCAGTACTACTTTAGTTTATTTTTTCTGGTTTCTGTGGCTACGGCGTAATTCACATATCTTCCAAGGGCGAATTACAAAGGAATGGGAACTTGTTCGTCAAGTGCATGCTTCCGCGGAGGAATTTCGCTCCTTATATACGCTGGGTTTAAGCATTCAATTGACAGTAGCAGAGGATCAAAGATGGGTGCCACCGAGAGTTGATGAATATAAACTGAACTGTGATGCCTCTTGGACAACTTTGGTAGCTGGTGCAGGAGCGGTAATTCGGAATTTCAGAGGTGAAGTGCTGGGAAGCATGGCAAGCCGTTTGCGATACATGGTCTCTCCCCTCCATGCGGAACTGGTAGCTATTCTAGAGGGTGTTCGTTTCGCAAGAGATTTTGTTAATACGAAGTTGATTGTGGAAACGGATTCTTTGGAAGTGGTAAGTCGTTTATGTTGTGACGAATCAGATCTGTCTGATATAGGTCATATTGTTGCTCTAGTTAAAGTAGAGCTCTCAGGTTTTCTTTTTTTCCGTATTCAGCACGTTCGTCGAGCTAATAACAATGTTGCGCATTTGCTAGCTCGATATGGTACCTCGATAGAGAACACTTGTACGTTCATAGAGAGTGTACCAGTTAGTTGTATTCCTGCTGTTCGTTCTGATATTGAATGAAGTAACTCTTTTCTTCAAAAAAAAAGAATAGTGCTTAATTTTAAAACGAAATGTCTATACTTTCATAAAAAGTAAAATTTAAATTATTTGTGACAAAAAATGTGAACTCAAAACTTAAAATATGATGTTTCATTCGAAATGAAGCACTAATTACTAGTTGCTGAAGTTAGAACCTCTGGTTACCAAATTAAGAAATCTCGATTTACCAATAATAATGATAATAATAATAATAATAATAAATCACCAATTAAATATGTCACGCTATGCGGTCCTAACGCAACACATGAGTCAGACAACACTCACAGGTTATCTATTTGACAATCGAACTCGCTATTCTAAAATAAAAATTTCAAAGTGATAGTAAATATTTAAACATATCTTATATATTAATTAAACATTTCGTCGTATCCCATGTGAGATGTGATTTCACAAACTATTTACAGTGATTGCTTACCGGTTTTCTTTCCCATCTTCAGAATTTTTTTAAAAGAAAGTAGAGTTTATTAACGTATCTAGAGAGAGAAATAAAAAATAATTAAAAAAAAAGAAAAGAAAAGACTGCATCGTCTTCTTTTTTAATGTAGACTTGGAAACTGGTCTGCAAAACAAAAGAATTTGCAGAGAGCCAGGTAAGATGTCAACATATTTCCCTAATTTTCTACCTTTAAAAGAAAAAAGATAAAAAGAGCTGACTCACTGTATTTCACTCTTTATAATAAAACTGAAAAATTCCAGATTAAACTAATTAGAAACCCACTTACCCATTAATTAATTTAATTAATCTAGCCAGAAACACTACTTAACATCAAAATTAAACTCCCAAGTAGCCAATTTGTAATTTGGTTAATTAATTAACATTCTTTGTTCTTAAACAACCATTTTTAATGGGAATCTTCTGATTTTTGCTTTGATTTTTCTGACAAATTAACTGTAAAATTGGACAGGTGATAACGTTACTGGTTTATGGGTTGGCTTAGAAAAGAGATCACTTTTTTGAGGTTCAGAAATAATAATTCAGGTGGTGTTATATTACCAATTAGAGCTTCTAGATAAAAGCTTTGGGACAAAAATTAGTGGACATTTGATTAGATCCTAGCTGTTTTTCTCACATTCAATTATTATTAGTAATATTCTGATTTTTCCTACTCCGTACATTATTGTTAGATATTTTTAGATGTTACTTCAAATTAGTTGATTTTTTTTTATATTTTTTTTACGGGGGGAGGGGGAGTACGGGCACTAGCGGAGTCAAGAATTTTTCTTTAGGGGGCACAATTAGCATTGACAAAATAAATTCATAAAAACATATAAATATTGGCGGAGCCAAAAAAATTTTTTTTTGATGAAATCTTATACACTAGAGTTATTCACATTTTGTTCACCCTTTTCACTCTACTGATCAGTGCTTCATAAACCTCCAAGTCCTCTGGCTTTAAAAAAAAATGGCAAAGCTACAAAGTTTTCATTGTCATTAACGTGCATGGCACATCAAAGAGAAGGACTCTCGAGAAGAAAAAATAAATATTTACTATGGAAATTAAAATATATATATCATGTTTGGTTGTTGGATCCAAAAGGAACAAGCTTGAATAAAAAGGCCCTAAAAACTTTTTTTTGTATGATTAGACCAAAATAAAAGGCCATTTAGAAATATTAGGGGTATTAGAGATGAAGTTAGAGGAAACATGGATGACTTATTATTAATGTGAACGAATATTGACCACACGATCCACACCACATAGTCTAATGAACCGTAATTAATATCAAAATTTTCCAACTTCAATCTTGAATCCCATAAATTTGCCTTATTTTCAAAAGCCACTTGTAGTCTATAAGACTATAACTTGTAGAATATTTTTACAATTTTAACCAAAATTGTTAAGATATAAGTGGTGTCATTCCTATAATTTACGAACTAAAAAATCTAATTTTAAATCGTAAAGTGATTCAAAATGTTCACGTGACGAGGTGTTACAAAAATAAAACTAAAATTATAAAAAAAAATTTTTTTTTTTTTTTTTTTGGAAAAAACTGGGGGGGCACTTGCCCCCCTAGACCCCCTGGCTCCGCCAATGAGTACGGGAATCAATCCTGGGCCGAAGCCCAGGGTCACGCCTACCTTTTCCACTGGGGCAGGTCATTCCCATCTTCAAATCAATTGATTAAAGACATGAGAGATCGTGTTAAGTGGATTCAATTGAGACATAATGAAACTGCGTCCAATAAATATTAAACTCCTCTGATAAAATATATTTTACCAACTAAACTACTACTTGTACTTTCTCTTTACTTTTATCTCATCTCTCTTTTTTTTTTATTTTTTATATTTGCTTGAGTTCCTTTAATAATGCACAAGAATTGACTATTTTGTTTCCTCCCTAATGACAATACACTAGTTGATCATTTTATGCGGAGATTATAGCAATAGTCACAAATAACTAATTACTATTTTTATGGTGAAACTTATTACCTTTTGTCCGATATAATAAAATTAAAAAAAAATCCAACTTATCATCAAATTGTATTAAAAAATCTATCTGACTAGAAAAGTCAAATCCAGGATTGACTAATACTGTAATACATAGCCGGGCAAGGAAACACAACACCAACACATGCAGCAGACAGCGGGAAGGACAGGAAAGTCCGTTAGTCAAAGCCACAAAAAAATTTTTTTCTTATGTATCTGAATATTTAATTCAATTAATATGTTTAGCATATGTAGTAATAAGTGTTGGAAATACAAGTGGAGAAACACTTGAATTTAACACTATTTATAGACAATGCAACCAATTAAGAGAACTCTAAGCAAAATTTATATTCGCAACTTAGCTTATTATCTACATCACCTTACAAGCACACTCAAGTTTTACTTGCACTAGAGAAGCAAAAATAGTTCTCAACAGATGAAAATCTCTCTCCAAACTTCATCAGCTACCCAACCTTCTCAAATTTTAAGTCTTCTTCATCCACCCCTTTCTGCAGAAGAAAGAGATTCCATTTCCCGTAGTACAATTAAACTTAATGAACCTTCAAAAAATTCACCAACTATTACACAACCAATCCTTCATCCCCAAACAACCTATCTCTCAAAACTTACTTCCCCTTTAGGACAAGTTGATGACATTAATAGACTTTTATTCAATTATAACCAGCAGGATATGTCAGATGAATCCGAAAACATTCAGAATCTTCCAAATTTTCTACCACTTCCTTCAACAGAAAAAGAAAGATTATATAAGAAATGGCAGTCGTCTCTCATTATCAAGGTTCATGGTCGCACAACTGGGTATCGTTTTTTATATCAAAAATTGCTAGAACTATGGAAACCATCAAAGGACCTTAAACTTATGGACCTAGGCAAAGATTTCTTCTTGGTTAACTTTAAAAAAGAAGAAAATTATAGTAAAGCATTACACAAAGGACCATGGTTCATAGGCCAACATTTTCTAGCAGTTAGACAATGGGATCCAAAATTCATACCATCTCAAGCCTTTTTTACTACCACAGCAATATGGGCAAGGCTCCCTGAATTACCACCGGAATATTTTGATCAAATCACTTTGACAAAAATTGGAAATATTCTTGGGACTTTATTAAGAATTGATGCTACAACATTATCAGCTACAAGGGGCCAATATGCTCGGCTATGTATACAAGTCTATTTGGAAAATCCATTAAAAACCTTTATACATATTGGAAATCACAGGCAACCAGTTGTTTATGAAGGTATTAATCAAATTTGTTTTCTTTGCGGAAGAATTGGTCACAAGGAAAAGGTCTGTAAACATCAAGATAATAATATTCAGAAGAACAACAATGGAAAGAGCAATTCAACAGCAACATCTGGTTTGCAGGTTAGTGATTATTACAAATTAGAAGATACACTTAAATCCTAATCACAAGCAGATCAATTCGGATAATCAACATGGCCCATGGATGGTGGTTTCTCGAGATAAAAAATTTATTAAAAAATCCTACCCAGATTACACTTCATCTTCACAAACTGCCACGTCTCAGGAAAAAACTACAAAATAAGGGACAACTCAGTAGGCAAATATGGAAACAAAAGTCAAATTTTACTTCTACAAATAATGTTTTTGATATTCTACAACATACAGATCAAATACCTCCAACAGAAAAAAAACAAAGATAACTTACCTTCATCATTACCATTACATCACCAAACCACCGCCCATCCACCTTCTGATCTCGTAAATAGTGCCAACCACCACTATCCCACATCACCTGCAAAATCTTCCGATACTCTAACCAAATTAAACACAACTAATCATGGGATTTTACCAAACTCTTCCTCTATTAAAACCTCTTCTCTCACGAAACTTGATGCTCTTCCCAATACTAATAGAGATGATTACCCTAATTCCATCAGCCAATTCAGAAAATCATCTGATATGGAAATCGAAATCTTGGAAAATGATTTGCCTTCTTCGTTTTCACCGTCACCTATTTCTCTATTTAAATCTGAACCCACTTCACACTTAGAAAATTTACATCCTACCATTAGTAGCAAAACTACAATCTCATCTAAAAATGCCGAGAGCACCCTACCAGCCACCACATCGCCGTCGCAGGCAGCAAATTCCCAACCACGAACAAGAACGCAGAAGGAGATTAGACTTTGCCCAGTCAACACAAAGGACTCATCATCAGAACTCTGTTACAAATCACCGTCAACTACCCAGGAATTTAATGGAATTCTACTCAGCCCCAAGAGGACAAATAATGATTCCGGTTCGCACGATTCAAGTACCATTACCAGTAAACCCAAATTGGCACAACCATATTTGCCCAATACAACACACACCTTACTTCATAATACAATCCAGTCAAACCAACCCTGCCAATCCAGCCCAGAACTTAACACACCCAATTCATCCCTCCCAGCCCAGCCCAAGGCCCACGAATCAGACAGAACCATATTCTCCGAATCACTCTCCCGACCTGGAATCATGGTTGGAATGGGGATTGAGGGATCACTTTCTACTGTTGAATGTGGAAACAGAGAATCAGTCTCAAACCTTCAGGATCGAGAATCCGAACTTTCTGGCAAATCTCATCACATCGGGTATTCAAGCAAGCATGCAAGCTCTGCAAAGCCATCAATGGTTTGTACAACCAACTCCTTTTCGGAACCCTTGGGAACCCATAATTCCCTTGATACGCCAAAACATACCACTTCACCAATTCACAACTCGAACACCAACTTTTCCTCTACCTCTACCACTATTCCCTCCAATTCAGAATCAACCTCCAATAATATATATCCACATATGCAGCCCAGGAAGTAAATCATCCCCAGAACCCTCCCTCCCCCAACGAACAAGAAAACAACTTAGAAGAAATGCTTCCTCACAACTTGCTGGAGGAACTGAACTTAAGAGATCGTTTCTTGGAATTAGAAAGAATCAGAAAACATCCAGTACTAAAGGTCTTGGAAAATACTCTGAAGAAATGCTATGTTCTCTCCTTCCACCCAACTGTATTGAAATTTTCATTAAAAACAAGGATGATGAACTCTTGGACAGAGTTGAGGAACTATGCCACAATAATAGTGCCAACTTGCCAATCCCCAGAGCCCAGGAAAATGGTCTCAATTCAACAAGCCTCCAACTAAGGAATCTTAATATAAATGCTGAAAACTCTTCAAATCCAACTATGATTGTGTTTCTTTGGAACTGCAGAGGAGCAAATGACTCTGGTTTTATTACTCTTTTGAAGGATATGATCTTTTATCATCGCCCAAATTTGATCATATTAACTGAAACTAAATTGCAAGAATCTGATGTCGAACAGATGAGGCTTAATATTGGATTCTCTGATTATGCTTGTGTGGAATCGATAGGCCAATCTGGAGGCATTGCTGCATTCTGGAAGGATAATTTGACTGTGGAATTAATTGCACAGTCATCACATGATCTTCATCTTATGGTCACTGTAAGCATCCCTAACATAGCTAAATTTCTATTATCTACTATATACTCTAGTTGCATTCTGTCTAACAAACGCATTCTTTGGAATAATCTAAGTACTATTGCTAAGACCAATAAACTGCCATGGCTAGTTCTTGGTGATTTCAATGAAATCACAAATAACTCTGAAAAACTTGGGGGTAATTCTCCAAACCAAAACAGAAATTAAGGAATTTACTAAAGTTCTCAATACTTGCAACCTTATTGATCTTGGATTTAAGGGACAACCTTATACTTGGTGTAATAATAACAAGTTTAAGAAAAAATTAATCATGGAAAGACTTGACAGATTCTTAGCAACACCTAGTTGGCTTGAAATGTTTCCTGACTCTGTTGTTAAACATTTACCTAGAGTCAAATCTGATCACTGTCCTTTAACTCTAAATACTGATCTTTTGGTAGCTTTTAAACCACCTTTTCGTTTTGAGACAATGTGGCTTAGTCACCCCAGTTTTGCCTCTTTGGTTCAGGATAATTGGGACTCTAAATGTGATTATAACTCTACTATTAAAAAATTTCAGACTAAGGTAATCCATTGGAATAAACATTGTTTTGGTAATATATTTTATCGAAAGAAAAACCTACTTGCTCGTCTTAATGGTATCCAAAAATATCTTAGCAATAAATTTAGTTCTTTCCTGTATCAACTTAATATTGATCTTCAGAATGAATATTTACATGTTTTAAAAGATGAACTAGAATTCTGGAAGCTTAAATCACGTATTAACTGGCTCCAAGATGGTGATTCTAATACATCTTTTTTCCATATTTCAACACTAAATCGTAGAAGGAAAAACAGGATTGTAATGCTCAAGGATCTAGGTTGAAATTGGCACTATGATAACACTTACATATCTAATTATATATTTAGCCATTTCCAAACTACATTCCAAACTGAACACATTCTTACTAAGAGGAATGATAGGATAGAACCTTTTTTACATAATCACACAAGATGTACTTCATTTAGTTGCTTGGAACCATTTATGTCTTCCAATCTCTGAAGGTGGATTACAACTTCGTAAAGCAAAACTTCAAAACATTGCACTACTAAGTAGCTTAGCTTGGCGTTGTTTATCTCTCATAAGAATAGTCTCTGGGCTAATGTTACTCGCCAAAAACACTCTCGGATTTTCAATATTAATAACATTAATAAGCACTATTCTCCATCCCCAATTTGGAAAAGTATTATTGAAGGCTGGAATGTTTGCAAAAATAATATTTTATGGAAAATTGGTTCTGAAGATAGCATTTCCTTTTGGTTAGACAACTGGACTAAAAAAGGGCCTCTCCGTGAATCAATTATTGGACCTTTTAATAAAGATGACAACAATTTAAGAATAATAGATCTGTTAAATGATGATCGTACTTTGTCAACTCATTCACTTTCTTTTTTGTTGCCTAATCATTTGAAAAAATTAATTTTAACAACGCCTATCTCTCTTTCTAATTCACTACCAGATCACCCTACTTGGAAACTTACATCTAATGGTAACTTTAGTGTCTACTCAGCTTATAAATACCTCCTTAAAGATTTAGAACCAAGTAAATTACCTAATGGTAGCTGGATTTGGAAAATTTCTAATTTACCAAAAATTAAATTCTTTTTATGGCTTTGTTATCAAAACCGTATTCCTCATGCATCGCTACTCAAGGTATGCAATATCATTCCATCTAATATCTGCTCTCTTTGTAAGAAAATTGTTGAGGATACAGAACATATTCTTAGAAATTGTTAACATGCTAAGCAATATTGGAAGGGATTTACTAAACTTTTAAACATTAATATTCTATCCATACTCTATTCTAAATGTACTTTTACAGTTTGGCTTAAAACAAATTGTACTACTACATTGCCTTTTACCAACTATATTCCATGGGCTACTATCTTTTCTTTTGCATGCTGGGATATTTGGCTAAATAGGAATGCTTTTGTCTTTAAGAAAAATACTAGGAGGAATAACAGTTGCTCTACAATTGCAAAAAGTATGGAATACTCTTACGCAAATAACATTCTTCCAAAGGATTCTTCTCTTCACACTACATACATTCAGTGGCAACCTCTTATATACCCTTTTTTCTCATTAAATACGGATGGAGTTTGCCACCAAAAAACAGGAATTGGTGGTGGGGGTGGAATCATTAGTGACTTTGAAGGAAATTGGATTGTAGGATATAGTTTTCACCTAGCAAATACCACTAATAATGCGGCGGAAATCTTAGCCCTCCGAAAGGGACTTCAAATTGCGAGGCAATATAACATACATAAATTAAATATTGGAATTGATTCTAAGTTTGTTACCGATTTACTCAACTCATGCTCAAATATTAACTACACTAATATTGTTCTTGACTGCAGATTTCTAATGTCACAAATTCAAGAATGCAGCATTCATCACATCTTCAGGGAAGCCAACTCAGTGGCTGATAAATTAGCTAAGCATGCTTGTTCTCTCCCTTGCACAACTTGCCAGATTTTCAATACTTCACTGGATTTTGTCCAATCATACTGGCGGAATGACAATGAAGGGAAACAATATATTAGATTTCGGATTATAAAATAGTTTGTCTATCATGTACTAGTTATGTATTTTGTTTCACAACTTCTATATCTGTACTACTATTTCCTATATTAATATATCTCTTTTACCAATTTACTTGCACTCACAAATTGATGACTTCACACACTACTTTGGAGTACTTGTTTCACTATATACAAAATGCTACCACACTTCTCCTATTTATACTAGTTGGTTAGAGTAGTCTCTAACCGTCTAGAATATATCACAAGGTCCTTAGCCCAATGGGGCGACGGCCTGCCCACGACCTTGAGGTTGTGGGTTCGATACCCTCCCCGCGCATGGGGTATGCTTTAAATTGTTTCCCTTTGTAGGGTTATCTCTTCCTCCTCTTATGAGGTGCTACTCTCTCCCCTTTTGGGTGTACGCCCAGTTGGGCTTCAACAAAAAAACCATCTAGAATATTCTACTAATTAGTTGAAACTTCCAAGAGAAGCTTGTCTAAGGAATATTCTAGAACTTGTATTCTAGGGGTAAATTTATCTATTTCTTGAACCCTCTAGAGATTGATTGTTAGGAGCAAATTTCTCCATTACTCTTGAAGCTTCTAGAGAGTTGTTGATTCTCAACAATAAGCACGATAGTTTACAAATTCCGGATATGAGTAGCTCTAAATTGTCTTGAACCGAACCTTATTATAACAAGTTTTGAGAGATTACACATGTGACAAGCTAAATTAGAATAATGTGTCAAAAGATGAGATTATTTTGGTAAAATTAAAGAATAGAGATTGATGTAGTAGTAGTAAAAAAATGGAGAAAAAGATTGAAAATGTCGTTCTCAATGCACACGACTTCTGCATTAGAAGAGTTTGTGGAATGTATCGATTTACGCAGTCTTACTTTTATTTTTCATAAAGAGGTTATTTCTGGAGTACCAAATAAACACTTAATCATCGCGTCAAACACGACATTGAGAGAAAAAGACAGAAAGATAAAAAATTAAAAAATTTAAAAAAAAAAAAAAAAAAAGTGTGTGAAAGAAGTAGTGGGTTTATTTGTAATAAATTGTAGATTTTTTTTTAAAATAAAGAGAGAAATGTCACCAGAATCTGAGGAGATAAAGACGATAGAGCAATGGAAATGGTCTGAAATGCAAGACCTTGAACTTGTTGTCTCGGTTCAACAAGACTCTTTAAAAGCCAACAACAACAACCCATCATCATCTTCTCCCATTACTACTCAAGAACAAGTTCATCAAGAAATGGAGGCTTCTAATGGAAAAAAGAAAGATGGTGGTGGTGGTGGTGGAGATGCAGAAAAACCCGGTTCACCACCACCTTCAGTTGGATTTGGGGAACTATTCAGATTTGCAGATGGTTTGGATTATATATTGATGGGAATTGGAACAGTTGGTGCTTTTATTCATGGCTGTTCTTTGCCTTTGTTTCTAAGATTCTTTGCTGATCTTGTTAATTCTTTTGGTGCTAATGCAAACAATGTTGATAAAATGACTCAAGAAGTTGTTAAGGTATTAAGGTTCTTTCCTTCCCCCGCCGCGTGTTAAATTATGTTGAATTTGCCTCATACTATATAAAATGTTTCTTTTTCTATTTGCAGTATGCATTTTATTTTCTAGTAGTTGGGGCAGCAATATGGGCATCTTCTTGGGCAGAGATATCATGTTGGATGTGGACAGGGGAAAGACAATCGACAAAGATGAGAATTAAGTACTTAGAAGCTGCTTTAAATCAAGATATTCAATTCTTCGATACAGAAATTCGAACATCCGATGTTGTTTATGCCATTAACACCGATGCTGTAATGGTTCAAGATGCCATTAGTGAGAAGGTCAACTTATTCGCTGTTCACGAATTCTTGTTTAGCCAGTTCATATCATTATCCATACATAACATTTTGATCTACGATTAAAATCATTAAAAAGGACTATTTTTTTTTTTGGCAGTTGGGGAATTTCATACACTATATGGCAACATTTGCATCTGGATTCATAGTGGGATTCACAGCAGTTTGGCAATTAGCACTTGTAACTTTAGCTGTGGTTCCTCTTATTGCTATAATTGGGGGAATCCATGCTACCACATTGGGCAAACTCTCAGCCAAAAGCCAAGAATCTATTTCACAAGCTGGAAATATTTCAGAACAGGTAAAATTATAATTATCCAAACCCCACTTCTCAATTTGTCCCGACCCTGTGTCACTCCATGTAACGCTTACTATAATTAGAAATGTTGCGGCCTTTTTTTGGCTGATTCAATTGAAATTTTGCAGACAATAGTTCAAATTCGGACAGTTATGGCATACGTTGGTGAATCAAAAGCATTACAAGCCTATTCTGCAGCCTTAAAAATTGCTCAGAAATTGGGTTACAAGAGCGGATTAGCAAAGGGTGTGGGCTTAGGAGCAACTTATTTCACTGTATTTTGCTGTTACGCTCTTTTGCTATGGTATGGAGGATATTTGGTTAGACACCATTTCACAAATGGAGGATTAGCAATTGCCACAATGTTCGCTGTTATGATTGGTGGGCTGTACGTATCAATGGATTTAATTTGATTCCAAAAACCTTAAAATTTTCAAAAAAGATTTTTGTTTGATCAAAAGAATTGTTTTTACAGGGCTTTGGGGCAATCTGTTCCAAGTATGACTGCATTTACAAAGGCTAGAGTTGCAGCTGCTAAGATTTTCCGTATAATTGATCATAAACCTGGGATTGATCGAAATGGTGATTTGGGTTTGGAATTAGAGAGTGTTAGTGGCCAATTAGAGCTGAAGAATGTTGATTTCTCCTATCCTTCAAGACCTGATAATCAGATACTCAACAATTTTTCTCTTAACGTTCCTGCCGGAAAGACTATAGCTTTGGTCGGAAGCAGTGGCTCCGGTAAAAGCACGGTGGTCGCCCTCATCGAAAGATTTTATGATCCCACTTCAGGTACTCCTCTCATTTTTTACGTTTGCCGTTTATCACAACTCTTCTCCTGTATCCGATCTTTAGATCGGCAAATAATTATCACAAATTAGAGTTAGTAACGTTCATAGGCAGAGTTATAAATAATCACATGTAGCGGACCCCAACTACTTGAAATTTAAGCTTTTGTTGTTATTGATGTATTATGCGTAACTTGGAGCCTATTGCTCTTAAAGCTATTATCCCGACTCAGAAGTGATGTGCCAATCGCACGGGCGGGTAATTCTGTTAGATAACTTTGACAGAGATGAAATTGTGTTTGAAAATTTTGTTCTGTTGTCAGTGGAATTAAATCTTCATCTTAGATCAAGTAGTTCTTGTGTTTGAATGAATTTTTTTTTTTTGGGGAAAGAAACTGTGTTAATGAATTAGTTAAATCTGCAGGGGAAGTTTTACTAGATGGGCATGACATAAAGGCACTAAAATTGAGGTGGCTAAGGCAGCAGATTGGGCTGGTAAGCCAAGAGCCAGCACTTTTTGCTACCACAATCAAAGAAAACATATTGTTAGGTAGGCCTGAAGCAAGTATGGTTGAAATTGAAGAGGCTGCAAGAGTTGCAAATGTTCACTCATTTATTGTTAAGCTTCCAGATGGCTATGACACTCAGGTAAGCAAAAAAATACATTATTACACTCCGTCAAGAATTGAATGTTTTTGGTTACCATTCAAAATGAATACGAAAGTAGACATTCAATTTTGAACAGATGGACTTTGCCTTAGTGTCTGATAAATACATTTGAATGGTTGTGTAAGTGGGTGAAGTGATCTCATTAAGAAATATAGTGCTGGTCTAACTACTCTTTTAATAACAACTTATGGATAGATCATCAACTCATTAAGTTGCACAATCACAGGTTTTTACTTGCAAATTGAAGTGGTCAACAAATGAACCTAACTTATATAGTAATGATGCTAAAAGTCAATGAAAGCAGCAAGTGTTTGTTTGGTGATGGCATTAAAAAATGTAACATGGTTTTGGTCAACATTGCATGTGCAAGCATAAATTCAGTTTTGCTTATTGTATTGGAGGAAAGAGGAACTAGATTTTCTAAACTTGCCTGTATTGGAATGGTGAAAGATGCATCAACATCCCCACAGAAATAAATGTGTTGCCCTTAAGATATGTGGGTGAGAACAATGGTACATTGAGCAAGGCCAAGGGTAAAAAACAAATGGCTTCAAAATTACATTAACAACTTGCTGTAACCTAAAATTGCGATTTTTTTAATGAATTTAAAGGGAAAAATCATGGCGAGGTCCTGCAACTGCGAATTTTAGGAAATGCCAATGAGTACATTTTCGTAACACTAGCATGTTTTGGCGTTTGTTTTAGATTAGCATCGGAGTATGGTTTCTTCTGAATTCTTAATAGGAAGTTAAGCTAGTAACGCCTTTTTACTTGGTTTTTAAGTTTCTCCTTAAACTAAAGGGTTAGACAGTCAGAAAACTGATTTTGTTAATTTTATTTTTCACTTCTATTGGGAAAATTGTAGGTAGGAGAAAGAGGATTGCAACTCTCGGGTGGACAGAAGCAGAGAATAGCAATAGCAAGAGCAATGCTCAAGAATCCTGCAATCCTGCTTCTGGACGAGGCAACGAGTGCTCTCGACTCTGAATCAGAAAAGCTAGTGCAAGAGGCACTAGATAGATTCATGATTGGAAGGACAACTCTTGTAATTGCTCATCGCCTCTCTACCGTCAGGAAGGCTGACCTAGTGGCCGTACTACAGCAAGGTAGCGTCAATGAAATCGGAACACATGATGAGCTTATTGGAAAGGGAGAAAATGGTATATATGCAAAGCTTATCAAGATGCAAGAAGCAGCTCATGAAACAGCTCTTAATAATGCTAGAAAAAGTAGTGCAAGGTAACTCTACTCAGCCTCGGTTCATCTTGAAATCCTAATAACGGGTGCAAAATATGTTTGATCAGAAAGAGATTCTCTTTGCGCTAACTTTGTTTTACTGCTGCAGGCCTTCTACTGCGAGGAACTCTATCAGCTCACCAATTATGGCCCGGAACTCTTCGTATGGTCGTTCACCATACTCCCGTAGACTATCTGACTTCTCTACTTCTGACTTTAGCCTCTCTCTTGATGCTGCATATCCTAATTATCGTCATGAGAAACTTGCTTTTAAAGAGCAAGCCAGTTCCTTCTGGCGTCTAGCAAAAATGAATTCTCCTGAATGGCCTTATGCACTTATTGGTTCTATTGGTTCAGTAATTTGTGGATCACTTAGTGCATTCTTCGCCTATGTCCTCAGTGCTGTTCTTAGCGTCTACTACAGTCCAAACCACGCTTACATGATCAGAGAAATTGCAAAATATTGCTATCTTTTAATCGGTCTCTCCTCAGCTGCACTTATCTTCAACACGCTGCAGCATTTCTTCTGGGATGTTGTCGGGGAGAACTTGACAAAACGAGTGAGGGAGAAAATGCTTGCTGCTGTACTAAAAAATGAAATGGCCTGGTTTGATCAAGAAGAGAACGAAAGTTCTAGAATTGCAGCAAGGCTGGCTCTAGATGCTAATAATGTTCGGTCAGCTATTGGGGACAGGATTTCAGTGATTATGCAAAACTCAGCTCTTATGCTAGTTGCCTGCACTGCCGGTTTTGTATTGCAGTGGCGCCTTGCCCTTGTCCTCGTAGCTGTCTTCCCCGTTGTTGTAGCAGCAACCGTATTGCAGGTCTATTCTAAATCCACTCGACTTGCTAATAGTATTCGATTAAGAACCTAAATTTTTTCAAGTGCTTAACTTTTAATGGAATTGTGACAGAAAATGTTCATGAAAGGATTCTCGGGAGACCTGGAAGCTGCTCATGCAAAGGGTACACAACTAGCAGGAGAAGCCGTAGCCAATTTAAGAACTGTTGCTGCCTTTAATTCGGAATCAAAGATCGTTAGCCTGTTTACCTCCAACCTGCAGACCCCACTGAGGCGCTGCTTCTGGAAGGGGCAGATTGCTGGAAGTGGATATGGAATTGCCCAGTTTGCCCTGTATGCTTCTTATGCACTTGGCCTTTGGTATGCCTCATGGCTTGTCAAGCATGGCATTTCGGACTTTTCCAAGACCATTCGCGTCTTTATGGTCCTCATGGTTTCCGCCAATGGTGCTGCTGAAACGCTAACTCTAGCCCCCGACTTTATCAAGGGTGGTCGAGCAATGCGCTCAGTGTTTGATCTCCTTGATCGGAAAACTGAAATTGAGCCTGATGATCAAGATGCAACAGCAGTCCCTGATAGGCTCCGAGGGGAAGTAGAATTCAAGCACGTCGATTTCTCTTATCCCTCTAGGCCAGACGTTCCCGTTTTCTGCGATTTGAATCTCCGTGCACGAGCTGGGAAAACTCTTGCTCTCGTTGGACCAAGCGGTTGTGGTAAGAGTTCAGTCATTCAACTTATCGAAAGATTCTATGAACCATCTTCAGGGCGAATCACGATCGATGGAAAAGATATCCGAAAATACAATTTGAAGTCGTTAAGGCGCCACATTGCATTAGTACCACAAGAACCATGCCTCTTTGCTACATCTATCTACGAAAACATTGCCTACGGACACGAATCAGCAACCGAAGCAGAGATCACAGAAGCAGCAACCTTAGCCAATGCACACAAATTCATATCCTCATTGCCTGATGGTTACAAAACATTTGCTGGAGAAAGAGGGGTACAATTATCCGGAGGACAAAAGCAGAGGATCGCGATAGCTCGAGCATTCTTGAGGAAAGCAGATATAATACTGCTAGATGAAGCTACAAGCGCTCTAGATCCCGAGTCAGAGAGGTCCGTTCAGGAGGCGCTGGAACGCGTTTGCACCGGGAAAACGACCATTGTTGTTGCTCATAGACTATCAACTATCAGAAATGCTCATGTTATAGCTGTGATTGATGAAGGAAAAGTAGCAGAACAAGGCTCTCATTCTCATCTCCTTAAGAATTTTGCAGATGGAATTTACGCAAGAATGATTCAGTTGCAAAGATTTACACATGGACAAGCTGTTAATATGGCATCTGGTTCAACTTCTACTAGGCCCAAGGAAGATCAAGAAGGACAATGAGGCCAAAGAAAGAAGAAGAAGAAAAGGTTTACCACCAAAAGGAGTTATTATTTTTTGGATTTTCTTGATTTTGGTTACTTGTTTTGGTATAGCATAGAATGTCTGTTAACTAATTTATTATCAATATCAATATATATAAATATATAAAACTTTTACTTTGATCTTCTCATCTATGGTATATAGTTGCCCCATTGTAATAACTCTTTCTTCCCAGTTCCACCCCTTCTTGGTTAACAAGATTGCTGAGGAACAATGTGAAACATGAAACCTAGTACTTTCCGAATCTACTAGTCCAACTGTAAAATCCATTGAGTTGAAGTTCGTTAAGGTTAATTTGGACTCAAATAATTTATGCTTGCAAAGTTCGACTCTTATCCAACAGAAGATTTGTTACAGAGCTCTTGCAATGTGGCATCCAAAAAAGAATCGACTTTACTTTAACCTTAACAGTTTGTTTATCAATCGCTCCGACAGTTGAGTTTGAATCTTATCTACTAGAAAGCTTGCTATAATGCTCTTTGAATATGGTCTAAGAAATAAAATAAAGATCTTGAGCCAAATCTTATAACACACAATGGATTACAATAATATCGTTTACCAAGATTGCATTTAAGACCTGTTGACCTCTCTCCCAACCACTGGCGGAGCTACATGGGGACTCCCCCCTATTTTTTCCAAAAAAAAAAATTTATAATTTTAATTTTGTTTTTATAACACCTCGTCCCGTGAATATTTTGAATCACTTTACGATTTAAAATTAGATATTTTAGTTCGTGAATTATAGGAATGACACAATTTATATTTTAACAATTTTGCTCTTGATTTGGTAACAAACTTAAGTGTGTAAGAGACTAAAAAATAAAATTACTAATAAAAAATCAACAATGGATTCTTTTGTAAACTATAAAATGTTCACAATAAAAAGTCCACAATATGAAGCCAGAGGATTTGGAGGTTTATGAAACACTGATCAGTAGAGTGAAAAGGGTGAACAAAATGTGAATAACTCTAGTCTATAAGATTTCATCAAAAAAAAAAAAAAATTCGCTCCGCCAATATTTATATGCTTTTATGAATTTATTTTGTCAATGTTAATTGTGTCCCCAAAGAAAAATTTCTGACTCCGCCACTGCTCTCAACTATCATTTATGTTAGTGAAAGTGATAAATGCACAAAACTATTGAGTAGAGAGAAGGACCAAGGACACTATTTATAGACCGCCCCGGCTCCTATGCGGGACAGCTCTTTGTTTCGCATGTGCGAGACAAGTTATCAATCGTCGGATGAAATTTTTTAACGGTCCAGAACTGGAGAGAATTTTTTTTAATATTTTAAGTCCAGTCGTAACTTTACTCTCTCCAGATCTGAACCGTTCAAAATTCCATCCGACGGCTGATATTGTTTCGCACGTGCAGAATAATCCCTGATCCGCATAGGAGCCGGACCTTTTATAGACTAGGAGCGGCTCCTTCCATCATCATAAGCTATTAGTAGGCTACTTAATTCTTCCTCTTTGTAATGGTCTATTCTGTCATGGAGCAGGTCCATTGGACCATGCGGTCCAGATTTGGTCACATCACTGCATTTCCTTCTCTCTCCTCATTCTGCAAGGATGTGACCAAATCTGAACCACATGGACCCGGTCCATATCATATATTTCCCTTTGTAATTCATATAGCATGCCCCACGATCTCCGTGATCGTGATCTCTAATGTCATGAAGAATGTATAAAATTATCTGTCTCGAAATTCTATCTCTTTCACTGTCCCATTATTAAAAATGTGTTATATATCTAGTTATTCATAACACAATCACTTCCTACATTGCAACATGCTCCTAATTTTTCTCTCCTCATACCTCGTATTTTCTAAGTGGGACATGTGACACATTTTTAGTGGTAGGGACATGGTTCTGAGACACACGATTTTCTCCAAGAAGATAATGCCTCTTAATGTGGATGTTATAACTTTGATTGTAATTTCAAACCTTAATGTTCATAAATCATTTGACTTGGAATTCCCTCAATTTAGTGGTCATGAATTCTATTAATTTGTTTTATCTATAAAAAAAAAAAGAATTCTATTAATTTGTAATTTTAATTTATTTTTCTAACATATGGCGTCCAAAAAAGAGTCGATTTTACTTCATTAACAATTTATTAAGCAATTGTTCGGACGACTCAGTTCTATTAAATTTATGACAAGATAAAAACTCAATCGTAAGCCATGAATCCCATTCCATCTCTTAATTGATTGCGTTGGAGTAGCATCGTTTTCCTACCAGATATGTCGAGTTCCCGACAAAGTACATACATCAAATTCCACATATATCAATGTAACTCCGACGGAATAACGACAAGTTTTACAGATTATAGCATTGATCAAAGTCTTGAAAATTACAAGGATTGAGAGAGCAGGGAACACCATTATTGATTTGAATTCACGTGGACTGGTGGTTGCCACGTGCACAAGAGCACTTGTGGGTTTTTCTTTTCTAAAACGTTACCTCACGAGCGTTTCTAAAGCCTTAAAGCAGGAGTAAACTGTAGAATATATATCTGTCACGCCCCGAGCCCGCGGGCCCGCAACGCGACGACGTAGGCCTCGCAGCATCCCACTGATCATCTACTTCAGAACCGAACTCGCTTACGCTAAAAGCGATATCCCGAGATGATAATGTGACTTTGTAGCTCACCTTATATACTCAGCCACAACTTTCGGACTTATCCCATGTGGGATGTGGGTTTCACATTCACCCCCCTAAGACCCTAGCGTCCTCATGCAGGCGTCCCCAAACACACTTAGCCCTGCACGACCAACCAGGGTGTGCAGGGATTCTAGAGGTGGCCCCCACCCCCTTATGGTGTAGCACTTAGCTCCCACACGTCCGCCCTCGGTCACCGGCTCGATACCACTCGCCACGCCCGAGCCCGCGGGCCCGCATCGCGACGCATGGGCTGGCAGCACTCCACGATCATCTACTTGCAGACCGAACTCGCTATGCCAAAAGGGATATCCCGAGATGATAATGGGTACTTAGGCCCACCTTATATACCAGTCACAACTTTCAGACTTATCCCATGTGGGATGGGGTTTCACAATATCTTAAATGGATCAAAGGATTTCAAATAAACCTGTATACGAATGTGCACAAAGGGCCATATTGCAGCCCCTTCAAGTGAGATTCGAACCATTTTTGATTAATTCACTGCTGAACTGTACCAGAGAAGCACTCATTGAGTCTTTAATATAAAGGATGAGAAATAGAGGGAGCAGCTGCATTTGGAACAAAACTGGGAAAGGACAAAGAGGCAACATCATAATGCTTTCTTACAATGGCACGAGTGGTTGTGATATAGTGCGGTACTTTGAAATGAGAATTATTAGTATATATGCCAAATAGGAAAATAACAGGAAAGAAGAATGGAGAGGTCTTGTATAGCCAGCCAGGCCATGGCGGAAATGCTTTACAGACAGAGAGAATAGACTATTCAATGGCAGGAATTAGATTGATTTGGAATGCTGGCTATCATGTCCCATTTTGGAGGCCATTGTATTAGATTGTCAGTGTTTTTGTAAAAAGAAATCCAAAACATGGCATTTAAAAAAGCTAGACCAACATTTTTGGTCGGACTTCCGTTCCAGTTAACATGGCACTTGAACGCTGGCTGACGTGGAACAAGATGGGAACGGAAGTCCCCGTCTTGGTCCGGCACTTCCGTTCCCATCGGTCAGTGTGTTGGAAGAAAAAATGATATTTTTTCTCTCCGGGCAGAAATTACCAAGTGACCCTTCCGTTTTGACCTAACTGGTTGTTTTTGCCTGAGACACATGATATTTACAACAAAATAATGAACTTTACCAGAATATTAACCAAAATACGTGTACGCAAAATTACTCTGGAAAAACCGAATGTATTAATAAAATAAGACCAATGAAAAAAAAACGATTCGTATATGTCATAAATATATTGTTTACAAGAATCAAGTAAAGCATATCCTATCTAAGGATTTGAAGGAGTGTATCTACGTGGACTTCTCCGGTTATCCCGGAGATAGTATGTGTGGCCGATCCTGGTTCGCACAACACTACCATGCTCCGTCTCGACGAATACTGCCCCCTCGGTGTCGATCCGTAACACCTCCTCTGGGAATTATGTCTGAAGTTGTGGAGTCTGCTGTTGCGTTTGTGTCTGGTACAGGCCAAGGCTGTATGAGGGAGTTGCACCGAAGAATATTTCATCCTGCCACGATGAAGAGGGCCCAGCACAACGATAACCTCCAAATTGAGTACCAGGAGTATATGTGCCAACACTCAGATATAGGTAATCAAAATCAGTGGGGACATCGGGTTGAGTCTTGAACGAAGTAGGAACCGTAGCAAGATGCTCGGACTGAAGAGGAAGATGTGTCGCTTGCTCGAACTGAGTCGCTTCTTGCTGTGTTTGCGACGTTCCCGCCTCACCGCCACGCTATCTTTGGCGTCTAGCGACAATATACTCCTGAGTAGCCAGGTGATTCCTGCGAGTGCCCTGCCTCCCAACCACAGCCCTACCCGGAACACGCTCCCTCGACCGTATAAAAAGTTGCAGGACGACAGCTGCAGCCACATCGGAAACCCGCGATCTGCAAGACACCGACTTCTCAGCCGCTGCGACGGCATCCCTAGTCGTTTGTGCAGCCCAGGTGATGAGTGACTTGTACTGCGCAACAGTTCGAGGGGCAGACTTCTCGAACTCTTCAAGCATCAACTTGTTCAACTCCTCCTGCAACATAATATTAAAATTAATATATTCAGGATAAAAAATTAACTTACCAAAATGTCGTCTGCTGTAGCGGCGGATTGAATACCCATCGGGAGTAGCCTGGGATCCCGAGTTTGGGTGTTCGTGATACGCTGAACGGTAATGCGATTGTACCAATCCATGTACTCGCGGGTTGGTGTAATTACATTACCGATGGCGGGAGCAGCGCCAGTCATGGCATCCACGCGTAAATCCCACAATGCAATATAATCGACGTGGACTTTTTCCCAATTCCTTGACGCTATTGCCTTCAACCTTTGGAGGTCTTGGTCCTCTTTAGTGCCCTCTGTCACTGCTGGGATTGGTACCATCTGCTGGAACCCAAATTGACGCATGACCCTGTCGGGCAGGTGGTACTCAACCATCTCGAAGCATACGAGGGCGGTACGGGCTCGACAATTCATTAAGAAGTCTTCATCTCTAGACGCCCTCTCTGCGTAGACGGAATCAAGGTACGGCTTCCACATGAACTGCAAAAAATATAATTGTCAGGGTAGATCAATTTAGATAATAAAAAAATTTATTTAATATAAAAAAATATAAGAAAATCGAATTTAACTCACCACTGTGTCTCCGTCATCAAATCAAGCTGTTCACGAAACACCAACAACTGCGCTTTGGGGGCGTTGCGGAAACTCCTAGGGACATTCCACCTAGCCCCGTGCGATCTACTGTCAGCGGGGATCTCATCTGGTATTTGGCCTCGGTTCGCCGGACGGAGAAATGAAATATGCTCCCACGCCCACAACTGATAAAAACAAAATAATTTGATTATTAAATATTTAAATCACAAATTCACATTACAATTTAATTAAAATTTAAATAAATTGGACAAACCTGAATAAGCAAGTAACACCCAGCGATGTCCTGCGAGTCAGCCATGCACGAGATGCACATCTGGCGGTACAAATGTGCTAGTACACCGCTGGCCACGAATGCCCGTCAAGCTCTAGGGAGTCACTAAGGAGGAGTAGATATCACAAATTCACCCGGGAGCCCGACTTATCGGGGAAAAAAACTACCCATGGATATCAAGATCAGAGCCCTAGCCCTCTCCTCTACCTGGCGGTCAGTAGCATCATCACCTTGAGGCTCACTAATGTGGGCAAAAACCTCCACAAGCTGCAAACTGTTTCCCTTGATTGCCGCCTCCGAGGGTCGAAATCCTAAAAGATCGAACACGCGTTCAATCCATCCGTCATTGAAATGATTGTAAGATGCGTCAAACGACACTACGTGGCCCCTGGTAGGTAGTCCTAGACGACATCCTACGTCATCTAGTGTGATGGTCGCCTCCCCGCAACGTAGGTGAAACGTGTGGGTCTCCGGGTGCCATCTCTCAACTAATGTAGTCACGAGAGCGTGATCTACATTCATATTACCTAATCTACAGCATCCCCAAACCATATTAGGTCGATTAGGTTTAACACTCTACAGTTGGTTTCCCTAGTATAGGCAGCGTAAAAGTTACCCGAACTCGTAATCACCTTTAACGAGTCGTTCAGGGTCTCTTCCCCGTGCCAGATTCCTAAAGATCTATGGGACGGTTGTTTGTTCAAAACGGTGGGATCAAAAGGACCATGATGAAGATGAGCGGGAATTGCCATTTATACAAACAAACAAAAAAAAAAACAATACACATACACATACAATTTATCAGAAATAATACATGTAATATCTCCAGTTCTACTATTGCCTTAAATTCACACAATACACAAAATTATCAAATTGACAATTTTACAAGTTAACTAATGCCCTAAAATCACAAATGCTCTAAGTGTAAATCCACACAATCACAACTTCACAATTTCCAAATTCACAATTCACAAATTACCCAATCAACAAAAATACCCTAAATTCAAAAATAGCCAAATTCAACAAAATCCACAAATAATTCACAAATTCAACAAATTACTTTGATTCCCTAAACATAATTAGTGTATTCATAGTTAAACTCAACAAATAATTTACTATTTTTTTAAAAAAAAATTCAAATTAAATTTTGATTTTTTACCTCACAAATTGAGAGTTGATAGAGGAAAAAGTTGTTGGAGCAGCGGCGGTGACGGCAGGACAGCAAGGGAATTTACGGGGGATGGGGGTTTTTTTTTCCTTTGTGAAAAATGACGAGAGGAAAGAGAGGAATGGGATTTAAATCGGGCCGATGGGAACGGAAGTGGCCGAGCAAAACAGAAGTTCCACTTCTGTTCCCATCTTGTTCCACGTCAGCCAGCGTTCAAGTGTCATGTTAGCCGGAACGGAAGTCCCCAACCGACCAGAAATGTTGGTCCAACTTTTTTTTAATGCCATGTTTTGAGCTTTCTATAAAAACAATACCAGTCTAATACAAACCCCAAGAAAAAATCAGGAGACTTCCCTGAACGAGGTTTGTATGAGCAAATTTAGGTAATATAACAAAACTTCCACGGTTAAAATACACCGCCCAAAAAATAGCCAAAATCAACAAACTCTTCCCCAATTCCTTAATTCCCAATAGGAAAGTAACAAACAAATTCAGAGGAAAAAGGCTCAATAACAAGAGATAGCTTTGGGCCTAATCTCATTCCACTGCCATTTCACCAAAAGCATCTAAAAATGGCATCTTAAGTATCAGGTCAAAGGTCTCCTCAAGCGTTAAGTTTGATGAAGTTAACGGTTTGTCTTTTTAGCTTTCTGCAGTGTAATACCCGTAACTTTTGTTTACGTGTTATTTTACATTTAATTTATTTGTATGTGATTTATTTTGTAGGCGTAATTTATTTTGCGCGATTATGTGTTTACGTGTCTATTTATTTTTTTTATAACATATTAGGTGTTACATTTTGGTACGTTTCGAGGGGCGTTTTGTACACGTATCGTAATTAAGGGATTTAATTGTGATTCACCTAGAGTAGTAATTTAATTAGATAATTAATTAGAAATTTACTTGGATTAGAAAAATAATTGCACGAATTGTGTTTATTGCTTTCTATATTGTATAAACTGTTTTGGATTTGATTTAATTGCGTTATAATCTGAATCGTAAATTGAATTAATATGTTATTATACTTGAAATTACTTAATTCGTTATTGTTAAGTGTATTACGTGTAACGTGGATCGTAATTGGCTATTTTACGAACTTGCTTAGTTGTTTATCATTTTGGTCGTCTTATTTGGTTATCGTCGTTTAGTCCTTCTTGGTTTTGGTCGACCGAGTCGTCGCCCTATTTTGAGCTCGTGTCTAGAACCTACTAAATGACAGGACTCGTTCAAAAGGTATAAACGTGAGCACGATGAGGTGCGAATTTGGTGATCCCGGGGATCATGCGTGGCACTTCATGGACCTTCACCGATGAGGGAAAATCATTGGGGATCAGTAATCGGCTTTTGTGGAGTCCAAGGTGTTGGATGATGATACAATGTAGGATGAGTCCTTAAGGCGTGAACCCGCTTCGCTCGTGGGGTGAAACCGAACCCTCGTGCATATGAACTTCTGGGGGTCTTCCTAACAAGGCAAAGTGTTAGGGACCGATTACAGCTTATTGTCGTATAGTCGTGACTAGATACCCGAGCTCGAAATGTGGGAAGTCGTGTCACAGCGGTAGCTATACTCGTAGTGTCTTAGCAAGTATACAATTCGTGCGCACTGCTTTGGGACGAGAGCACTGTGCCCTCTTCGTATATCTCGGTTGTATAAGTGCTTTGACACGAAGAGCGTGGTTATTTAGCTTATTTGTAATCTTAACTAGTTGTTCTTGTCCCTATTTGATACTTGTGATTGTTTCGGTCCCCTACCGAAGACCTGGGAGCTCGACCCATCCGCTTTATCATGCAGGGTGAGAATGAACAGCTTTGATGATATTGTTGAAGCTTGGGAAGGGGGACCATGATGAGTGATTCATAACCAACTTCAATTAAAGAACTTAGTTTATTTTATTTACTCGTTTTTACTTGGAACAATTTATTTATTATTAGTATCGTTGAACAATTTCATTTGTAATAATTAGTTTTCGCTGTTGAACTCTTATTTCGGATATTTCATATTTGAATTTCTTTTTAGTAACTCTGTTTGTCTGGCTTTGCGTGTTTCATTAACTAACGAGACTAATCACTACGCCATCGACTCTGCTACATGGGGTGTGACATGCAGTTGACAGAATATGAGATTTGAGCATAATTTCCACACACTAGAAATGATCATCAGCTTCTTGTGTTTCTTAGGCTTGAAATGATCATCTCTCACCGCCACTTTTGCAAAATATCGACTACAACATAATTAAAACAATAACCAAAAAAAACACATTTATATATAAGCAAAAAATACAGAAGAAAAAAAAAGGAAAATTGAACAGAAATAGAATTTGGAATTACTCGCAGTGAAAACAGTAATATTGTCCCAATGCCAGGAAGGTCTTCATCAACAGGCAAGGGTTACTCTCTCGTAAACGGCGTCGTCACGTGAGAAGAACCATAATAGAGTCGAGGAAAATTTTCAGATAATTTTTCACAATTATCAATTCAGAAGAAAGCGTTTGGCAGTTTTAAACTCCGAAAAAAGTCTTTTTATGAAAAAAATAAGCGTAAGGTTGCGTACATCAGAACCTGCCTGATGCGGGAGCCTTGTGCACTGGATACAATTTTTTTTATCAATTCAGAATTAAACAAACTAAAATTAAGCAAAATTAGAGGGAAAAAAGGATATATATTTGACAAGGAATTTCGCCCGACGATGTGTTTTGTGAGAGTACCGCCGCTTCTTCACGCTTCTATGTGGACACTTTCCTCCCATCTTCCCTATATGGGGAGAAGCGTATGACTTTACTCCCGAAATAATGAGAAGAAAACGTCTTCGCCCAGTAGTTAGAATAATATATATCTAAAGTCAATCACCGAACTTATTTTAACTATGAATAATATATTCACCTTACTTAGTTGTTTTATTCTACTTAAGTTAGGGTTATGATGTGATTCAAGATGTCATTGGTTGAAATTGATGTTCTGATGATGAGAACTTTTAATTTATTATAATTACAATTGGTTTAGAAATTTTTAAAAACGTATGTATTTTACTAACGTTTTCAACTTAGACATATATTTATTGATTTGAATTCACATTAAAACTGAGGGATTTTGTTACATGGTTAATCTTTTAGAAATATTATATAACTTGTATGATATCCTAATAATTTTAGAAGTTTTTACATTAGTTTTCACCGCACCAAATTTTACCAAACCGAAATAATTACGGTTTAGTGAAATTTAGTTATGAAGTCAAAAGGGTGAAGTGTGATTTTAGAAAATATATTTGTAAACCATATAAAAACCGCATTAGTAAATCAGTTTTCACCAAAACGCACCAAATGCACACCCCTACATACAGCAGACTGAACAACCTATATATATATATATATATATATAAGAGCTAGTTATGAACCTATCGAAAGTACCCGTGATCAACAAGCTAACATTGGAATGATGCCACTGTTGACGATCAATGAAGTTTACAGCTCCATCAAGGTAAAGTTAAGATGTCATTACGGGTGCTTGACAAGTTGGGCATGGGTTTAGCTTTAGTTTGTCTCACTTTTTTGGGGAAATGCCCAGACTTTGACCACTTAAAATAGGCGGGAAACATTCAAATTCAAATTTTTTTTCAAATAATCGTCCAAATCCAAATTTTTGCCTCAAAAATTTGGAATTTGAACATCTCCCGACAATTATAGAGTCCAAAATTTGGAATCGAACGATTATTTCGAAGAAAAAAAATTTGAATTTGAATGTTTCCGCCTATTTTAAGTGGTCAAATTTTGTGCATTTCCCCAAAAAGTGAGACCAAACCAAACCAAACCAAGCCCAAACCTTTTCCAAGACACCCTACTTTTGCCTGCATTACCACCTGCACCTCAATTCAACTCTTTCTTCCTCTCATCGCCTTCCTCAACCGCGGTGTCAATGCAATGGGATTTGTCGGTTGAGGAGGAGAGGTGCAGGTGCAAATGCAAATGAAAGCAAACATCTATTTTTTCTCTAGACAAGAAAAGCCACCACCCTTAATATTTCACTCTTTTTTGGCATCAAGGATGATCAATTTGAAACAAATCCAAATATTCATATGTGCACTTAGACATACCATTTAGGTAATTACAGATTGAATCGTGGTTCTCTTCTCCTCTTGTGAGGTGTTATCTCTCCACTTATTGGACAACCGTCCAGCCGAGTTTCAAAAAAAAAATTGTCTCATTCTCTAACCACGTGATGCATAAGTTTGAGCACGTGGTCCAAATGCTTTCAGTCAATGGTAATGGTAGGATGCCATGTGATGCATTTACACGTGGAAGCCCACCTGAATCAATCATCACCCTCAATTATTTTTTGATTTTTGAAGGTGGAGTGAGTACCGGGATATAAGTATTGAGATGGATCATAAGATAAGCATGAGAATATGCCAAAGGATTTATAGATTACTCAAAGGGAGAAAAGAAACCAAAAAAAACAGATCAGCATATTAGACTTGGTTTGATTTACAATTGTTTTTATTAATTTCACAAAAATAATTTAATGACAAATAAGAAGTGATTTATTGACAATGAAGTGCAGCTCAAGCGATAAAACGTTTCAATTTCAACTGTTAACTCTGGAGTTCGAGTCATACTAGAGAGGGAGTGAAGAACAGGGGCGTCTCAATCATTTTGAAGTCCCTGTGCTAAATTCCGAAATGAGGCCCAACATAACCGGAAAAAAGTGACTTTCATATAAATATAACAAAAAAAAATCATTACAACTGTATCATAATTTTTGTTCTCCAAAATATACAAAAAATTTGTAAACATAATTTTTAAAAATATACATACTGACAAATTTTCTTCACTTTAAAATAGTGATCCTTCTACCTTTCTTTGAAGCAAAATCATCAACTAAATCTTCGTGTTTGATTTGCTCCAAAAGATCATTCTCAATTGCTATCGTTGTTATTTCATTGAGTCTTTCATGAGACATTGTAGAACGCATGTATGACTTCAACAACTTCAATTTTGAAAAGCTCATTTCTGTAGATGCAACAGTAACCAGAATAGTAAACAAAATTCCGTATACAATTATTGCGTTAGGAAAAAAACTCTACACGCTTCAAGAATATAAAATATCAATAGGTCTCATCTTTTCATTAGGCAAGATTTTTCTAAGTAACTTAAACTCCACATTCAAATCATTTCCATCGATATTAAGAAGAAAGATAAACTATTTCACGTTTTTTGGGCTTTTACCTATAAATAGAGTGGCTATTTACTGGTAGTTGTCAATATAAAAAATTCTCAAGTAATTATAATTTTTACTATTCTTCAACAAAATACAAACACACACCCTAAATAATATATATAACTAACATAAAATTGGGGCCCCCAATTTTTGGAGGTCTTGTGCGGTCGATCACCTCGAACACCTACATAGCCACCCCTGGTGAAGAACCACTATTTATCCTTTTGGGGAGGGGATTTAAAAATTGGTAAAAAAGAAAAAACAATACCCTTCTCTATTTTTCAAAAAAAAAAAAAAGAAGTGATTTATTATTATTATTATTATTATTAAAAATTTGAGCCCATTAAAAAATACCATTCAAATAAACATTCAGATATCTCAGATTTTATAGAATTTAGAATTTTTCATACTTTTCAGTCATAAACATGAGGCCCACGTGAATGAGCCCAAAGTTTCTCCGTTTGTCTGGTTGTTTTGGTTTGACCAAAAAGAAAGAGATTTGACTTATTGGAAATGAATATTCTTCCATTATCTTACTTATCTTTATCAAAATATTACTTTTACTAATTTCAATATCGTTTTTCTAAAATATTCTTCGTTCCATGTTAGATGTACTATTTCACCTTTTTCCTTATCCCATTTTAATTGTTCTTCCACAATTTCAGTGTCATTTTTTATCCAATCTTTCCATATTTACTCTCAACTACTTTTAATTAAATTGAAGATAATCATATTTTGTTTCAATGCAAGACTAATTACTAATGCAAGATTCTAACTACTAAATATTGGTACATTTAGAATTAAATAATATTAAAAAATATATATATATTGTCAATCTGTATATATTTTGAATTAGAATGGGACAAAGGGAGCAACCGTCATCCATAATTCTAGTGACCAAGCCTCAATTCATGTGGGAGTTGTAAAGTCAATCCATAAGTATGGTTTAAAGATTAATTAACCCCTCAACTTTCACTTGCAAACAAAATGCATACAAGCCACAAGTGGGTATATGAAACAAGTAAGGTCATTGATTCGAGTTACCCGACTTCATGTCACACTTGTATGTATCCTGCACAGATCCAAACTAGTCGGGTTGAACTTGGATCACCAGTCTACCAAAAAAAATGCATACAAGCATCCAAGCAATAAGAATATTCATCAACCCACCACTACCACGACAACAAATCATTAATCCTAAATAATCAAGGTCGACCAGCTATATGAACCATGATCTAAAAAAAAAGAATTACATGCATTCGTTAACATAAATACGTTCTTTTCATTTCTTTCTATCCAAGATCTCTCGTTCATATCTAACAAAAGTCATACCATCATCTACTGCTTCTGTCCAGATTTCCACGGCCCTCCGTTTACCTCTTACAACCTCATTCCTTCACAAAACAAATGATTAATTTAATCACCATTCTGCTTTCCCTTTCTCTTCAATGATCCAATATGAAGAACAGGTAAAAGCAAGCTTGGACTGCATTCTCCTGGGAAAACCATATAAAACCTGTTCCAGATCTTATAAACTTCAGAATCACCAGCTCTTCCAGCAATATATAGCAGCTATAACCCTTTTTTTTTAATCTTTCCCGTTCGAGTAAAGGAGATATGGATGTCACCAATATCAATTAATGGCTTCATACGAAAAATCAAGCCAACAGATTGAATTTGGATGAGTTCCATCCCAAACCAAACACAAAATTTCGCCTGTGGGACTCACATATCCTCTCACAATCCATTCAGATTTTACGGCAACCGAATGATTTTGAATGCGCACAAAACGTCCCTTCTATAGTTTTGCCCCTGCTTCCCTGAGAATTCATTCAAGACCAACATATTCAGAGAAAGTTCTCTGTTCCTAGAGGATATAGAAAACGATACAGAGCAATGACAACAAGGGTTCAAATGGCAAATCGAAGTTTTGCTAGCTCGGCCAATCAATTTACAAGATTTAAAGCAAGAAGGAGGACTAAAACATACAATAGGATCAAATGAATTTGATAAACTAAGACAAGAAGTCCGTAACAATGCCTAAAACGATTCATTATCTACGAGGAAAATGAAAGGCAGAGTAGCTAAAACTTTCCCTTTTAAATGGCCCACGGAATAGTAACACAACAAAATCACATTCTGAAAACAGGACACTATAGAGAACCTATGGTCTAAACTCAAATTTTGGGTATGAATAATGCAAAGTGAAATAAAACAGATACGCTTAAAAGAGAGAAGCAGTCCGTTATCAGCGACAATGTCTGAATTATTACTGGGTACAATGGTGCAATAAGCATGACCTAAAGATATTCTTGGACGAAAAACGTCTAGAAGTCATCAACAATAACATTTACTGTTAAGCATGATAATTTGATCCTTTTCCTGTGCTAATTCAAATGAGCAAGTGCCTTTATCTTGTGTAACAATTCCTAATCTCAAGGAATACCAAAGGTTCTATTAGAAAGTAAACATGAAAGGAGAATTTTCTGCTATATGAATTAGTGAATGCATACTCAACCAGAGGTTGACCAAACTGGACCAGAAGACCGTAAGGGTAGTTGATAAATTGCAGCGTATCTACAGTTGTCCAGTGCATTTGGATTGAAGCCAAACCCAAAATTTCCACTTGTGGACTTGTGGGACCCTCAATTCACTCTCACAAACAATCCAGTTTTTACACAGCCCAAGAAGTTTGATTCTAAACCGAACTCTATCCACTTACACCCTCATTCCAAAGAAGCTGTATTTCAAGAACCTTTGCAACCAAAAAAAAATGATTTAAGACTTCAAAAAATGAAAAACTCTGGAAGTAATCTACTAAATGATCTTAATCCGATTCCTGTAAATGTAAAAAGGTATTCATGGTTGGCTTCCGGTAAGTTGATTAGCAGCATTTATTAAGCACTACCAACTACGCTACACTACTCCCTTCGTTTCATAACATAAGGCCCTTTAGGTATTTTTAGCATAGATTACAAGGGGTATTTTTTCTATTATAACTTTAAGTAATAAAATTTGTCCTCAAAAAGCCCCAACCGCCAACCTCTCTCCTTTGTTTATATGCGAGGGCAACTTTAGGAAAATTATCCTTAAAATTTGGAAAATGTCATATATTTTGGGAAGAGATAAAAGCCTAAACGACCTTATATTATGAAGCAGAGGGAATATCAATTTTAGATCGCAAATCATTTATTAATGCCAGCTTATACTTTTTTGTGTATGCTAGTCTTGTAGTTCCACATTCCTGACCATGGCAACCCGATCGACCTCTTTCACGTGTTTAGCTTTCCCAGTTTGTTACTCTCAATTATATATCTCTTCAAATAGTATGTTCCCTTGCCATAAAATTTAGTCCTGAAGGTTCTAATATATTTAAGGTGCCCAAAATTTAATTTCAACCGCCAAACTTCTACCAATTATCTATTTGTTCTATCACTATGCTGCAGTCAGAACTACATATATATCCACTAGAAACTACAGAGAATAGAAAGTAATAGTTGTCCCAAGAAGGTGAGAAAGAGGAAATGACTAACTAGAAAAGCAGCACGGAAATGTAGCATAAGCCATTTCAAAGACCATTAATTGCAGCAGCTTCAATATTTATATATTACACCTGAATTCTTATAGAATTTTTTATTGAGTACATGTGATATTAGTAAAACACCAAGAATTTTCTAAAGGGTTATGAGCTTTTTGAACCATTGGCCACAATTAGAGAAATGGAGAGAGGTCTGTGGTTGAAATTTAAACACCAATTAGTAAACACCAAGAATTTCCTAAAGGGTATAGGAAAGGGAGAGAGGTCGTGGTTGAAATTTAATGAGGATAAACTGAATTCCTTAAGGTTATAATAAGAAAAGTACCCATTTGTCTCTCCCTTCCTTAATATATGCTAAACTACCTAGAAGGTCTTATATTATGAAACGGAGCGAGTAACAAGTATGTAGTCCCTTCATTTTATTGCACATAAGCTTGTTTTCTTGTCTGAAATTGCTAAAATTAGGGTATGTTCTCAGTTGCTTAAAATAAACTGCTTATATCTTTTTTTTTAAGCCAAAAGCTGTTTTAAGTGGTTCTAGACTGCTTTTTCACTTCTGATTTTAGCTTGGATAAGCTTTAAAAAACTATTCTTGAGGAGAAATTTTATTTTGGTAGGTGAATAAGTTTAAAACTTACATCCAAGCCAATCAATACAATACACGTAGGCCAAAAAGTCATTTCTCTTTCCTATGAATTTGTACTTTTGGCCTACGTGTATTGTATTCATTGGCTTAAATGTAAGTTTTAAACTTACTCACCTACCAAGATAAAACTTCTCATTCTTGAGAAGCTAACTGGAAGTACTTATGGAAACTACTTTTGCTTATTAATGCTGTTAATTATTTTAGTTTTGAAATCACCTTTTTCCAAAAGCATTTTTTTTCAGCAATCGAGAACAGGCCATTATATAATACTTCTGCCATTCTAAGCACTAGAAGGATTGGATTGATAATTTAACAGCACATCAATACAGAGATTACTTACTGTTATGATGCAAAAACTTCCTTTTTAACCGATTCACATTTAGAATCTTTGCAGTGTCATTTTACAGAAAGCCAGCTCAACTAATCTGTTCTAATATAGGAGATTAGGCACGTAAAAATTATCATGTCAACTAAGAAATGTACTTTTTCGGCATTAATCATTTCCGTTTATCACATCATTTGCACTTTAGGAGCACATTAACTGTATTTGTCACATAATTATTTGCCTATATCTGAAATACACCAACCGAATTTGAATCACTAAGATTTTCCAAGCAAACAAATTACCGTCGGCCAATTCCATCCTTCTAACTCTTGACAGCAATAAAAAAAATTAAGAATTACGCAAATAAGCCAAGCCGTACCGACTGATTGTATCATACTTTCGAAGAAAGATCAAGACACACTTAAATGGACAACTTAGATGATGTTAAAGACTTGATGGTGACATCCGAGCCCAGATACACACAATGCATGTTGGTTTAACAAAATATCAATGTCTTTCCACCGAGGTCGAGTTGTACATGACTTCATTTTTCTACCATCAAGCTAACCATGGTTTTGCCCACCACACCGCACCGCACCGAACCGATTGTAGAGACCCTCGAGAAGTTTTTATCATTTACTTTTGCAGATTTAAGGAAACAACACATTCTTTTCCGAATATTAATAAATAGGATAAATGCAGTATTTTTACATGTATACATCCAAAAATAAGGCAACCATATTCAGGCCTAGGAAAATTGAACCCTCAACCTCTCGGCATAGAGACTTAATCCCTTAGTTGGATTCATTGGAATAAAACATTATTCGCCTTTGGGGATTTTGAAAGTGGGGAGGGGAGGCGACATAGGGAGGAATAGTATTAGACCCTTAATTTTGTTAATTACATGTGAATCATGACCTTAACAAGTTGAATAGGCTCTTTTGCTTAGTAGGATTCTAGCTACCCCTCCATGTCTTCGAATAAAGAAGAAAGAGTCTCTCTTTCTTTTTCTAGTGCCCGAAACTATATTGAAAAACTTTTCCTTTACTTTCCTTTTCAGTCATTCTCAATTTTTTTTAACATCCTAAGGAATTGAATTAATAACACCTTCACACATAAAGCATCATCCTCTAAAAGCTAGGTAAACAGTAGAAACTCAACTCAAGGTTGAAGAAAACCAAGTTTAAAATGTAACAAGGATGAAAACCAAAATAATAAAACTACCATGACATCGCTCACCACAAAAGGAGTCAAGTATAAGCGTAATCATAATTATCATAACTTAAATTCCTCAACTGCATGTCGGCGGGAAAAGCCAGAATTCCAGCTAGCAAGTTTGGTACATTGCAACACCTTTACTTGCATGTACACCGTGTGTCTATCCCCCTGAAGAACTTCATTTTTACGGATTACTCATTTCACTAACATTCTTCCAGCTAAGTCTAAATCCATGTCAATCCAAGTCCTCAACTTCAACTTTGCTTTCCCATACATATCTATTTAAAGCAAAAACTTGCATCACTATACGCACTGATTACGTGATGCACCTCTTGCATCTTCTCATTTCCTTTATCTTCTAGGGACTATTGTTCTTAACCTCCAAAGTTCAGATTCTTAGACTTCTACCACTGAAGCCCTTGAGTGACCATGAGGAACTTAGCTCCCCACGAGGCTAATGAGACTCTGTATGATGACACTTACAAAAGCCTCATCCGTGCATGGGACCGTATACGAGTTCCAATACTTGTACCACTACTGCGGTGTGCATTATATTTATGCATAGGCATGTCTATCATGCTTTTCCTTGAACGAGTCTACATGGCAATAGTGATTGCATTTGTCAAGTGTTTGGGAAAGAAACGCTACACCAAGTATAATCTTAAAGCCATAAAAGAAGACCTGGAGGCAAACAAAGACTATCCTGTGGTGTTGGTCCAAATTCCTATGTTTAACGAAAAAGAGGTATGACACGATCAGTATTCCTCTATTTGCTGTTCTACTTTCCTCTGTATTTTGGGTAATTCATTAAAATATGCAGAAATATGTGTCTGACATGTATTATTGGGTGTAATTTATCAACAGGAGAAGAAAACTCATCGCTTACATTCTTCAATATTCAACTCGATACACTAAGTCCTTAAAAATCAGATGCAATTAATTCCCAATTAGAGTTGGGAGACTGGAAAGACAATCCCTATTTATGTATTTCCTTCCATTATATTTCATTCCCTTTCCCTATCTATCTGTTTCTTTACTTCTTCTGTATGGGAAATCACAACTCTTTCTTAACTAGCATAACTATGAGTTATCAGAAATGGATTTAGTCGCCTAGGATACAAATCTTGGTAATCTGACTTTTTTAGCAGATTCCCAGGGAAAGAGATTCTACTTTCCTCTTTGTTGGCTCACTACAAAATGTTATCACTTGCATATTGTTCAAACTTATAGTGATATGAGTGATTTTTGTAGATGTTGATATTAAACAAGATCCATAGTACTTAAGCAGGGCCTAATTAAGATTAACTGGTCAATCAGGATAAAAGATTAGGTAGAAAGATGCACGCCCTGATAATTTCCTATTTAAAATTTAGGTCCGTACAAAAACGTATATCATAACGTGACTGACATACAGCTGTCCAGAAAAGCTTGATCCACGCTAGCATACAAGCGGCAAAAAAGTATTATGAATCGGTGAATCAATATCAACGTTGTCGTTTTCCTATCAGATAATTAAAAATGTCAAGAAAATAACTTTACAGTCTTTACCTACTAAAATTCATAATTAAGTAAAAAATTTTGATGACAAATGTATGCATTTTGGTATATATCGATATGTATATTCATATCTACAAAAGGGAGGTAAGAGAACAAAATAGTTCAGTATACCACGTGACAGATTTCTTCGGCACAGAAGGAAATTCTCCCTGACTAAATTTTACAGTTATTACACATTATTATGACAGATCCAGGAAAGGCAAATAGTTTATGCAGGTATTACTGCTATTCCGGAAAACAAAGTACCTATATGTGTAGAACTGATTAACATTCTTTCTTTTTCAGGTTTACAAGCTATCCATTGGAGCTGTATGTGCACTTAAGTGGCCATCCGACCGGCTAATTGTTCAGGTTCTTGATGACTCCACCAACGAAGTCCTAAGGGTATCTCCTTGCTTCAACTGAATATAATCAGAAATAAGTTTGTAAATTTGCTGAAGTGGTATGAAAATTCATATGCAGACATTGGTGGAGATGGAGTGTCGCAAGTGGAGAGAGAACGGGGTGAACGTAAAGTATGAAACAAGGAACAACAGGAATGGATACAAGGCAGGGGCGCTTCGAGAAGGTCTAAGAAAGGACTATGTTGAAGATTGTGAATACGTCGTTATTTTCGATGCAGATTTCCAGCCTGAAAAGGACTTTCTCTGGAGGACCATTCCTTATCTTATTGGCAACCCGGAGTTGGCATTGGTTCAAGCCAGATGGAAATTTGGTAATGTAAACCTTGTCTTCGAATTAGAACTTGGCCACTATACATAGAAAAGCTTTGATCATAATCTATTTCTTTCTGCAGTGAATGCAGATGAATGTCTAATGACGCGGCTGCAGGAGATGTCACTAGACTATCACTTCAGTGTGGAACAAGAAGTAGGATCTTCAACATACTCATTCTTTGGGTTCAATGGTAAACCATATATGACATTATTTTATGAAAATTGATTCTTAGACAAGCGAGATGCACACCTTTTCCTAGCGACTATAACTAATGCTTTCTATTTGAATAAAGGGACTGCTGGAGTATGGCGAATTAAAGCAATCAATGACGCCGGAGGATGGAAAGATAGGACTACAGTGGAGGATATGGACCTCGCTGTCAGGGCTAGCCTTAAGGGTTGGAAATTTCTCTTCGTGGGAGATTTATGTGTGAGTTTTTAGACTGAAATTCACTTCTAAAAATTTAAGAAAAATCCACTAGATTGAATGAATTCAAAGTTTTCCATAGGTCAAGAATGAACTTCCAAGTACCTTCAAGGCTTACAGATACCAGCAGCATCGCTGGTCATGTGGCCCAGCCAATCTCCTCAGAAAAATGTTCAAAGAAATCATGCTTTGCGAGGTATTTGACAAGGACTTCCTCTTACTATTCAGGGTATTTTGGTTCTAGACAAATTTTTATATGATTCTGGATCAGAATCACTTAGAACTCTTTTTCTAATGCAGCGTGTGTCGATCTGGAAAAAGATCCATGTCATCTACGCCTTCTTCTTTGTGAGGAAGATAGTTGCACACTGGGTCACATTTTTCTTCTACTGTGTCGTAATCCCAGCAACTATCTTAATTCCCGAAGTTCATCTTCCAAAGCCAGTAGCTGTTTATCTTCCAGCAGCCATTACTATTCTAAATGCAGCTACTACTCCCAGGTATACAAGCCAAACGAGTTGGTCCCAAAGTCTTTCTCTTTTAATTTCCATTGAAATCAATAAATTCCTGGTTTAACTTATTTCAATACAGATCGTCACACCTGCTTGTGTTCTGGATACTGTTCGAGAATGTCATGTCCCTACATCGGTCCAAGGCAGCAATTATAGGACTTTTAGAAGCGAACCGAGTTAACGAATGGGTTGTGACTGAGAAGCTTGGCAACCTGATGAAGCAAAAGTATACTGGAAAAGCACCATCAAGGAGACCAAGATCCCGCATTGGAGAAAGGTAACGTTATCCAACCTTAAATTTCCATATTGAAACAGAACCCCCATCTCCGTGAAGTGGCAGCATCCAGCCAATAACTCACCCAATTTTTTATCTTTTAAGCAGGGTCCACATTCTGGAGATACTAATGGGAATGCTCATGCTGCACTGTGCTATCTACAATCTGCTCTTTGCAAATAATCACTTCTTTGTATATCTGTTGTTGCAAGCCGGAGCTTTCTTCATAATCGGTCTTGGCTACATTGGTACATTCGTTCCCAACTGAGAAGCTATGACACCCGATCGCCCCCACCAAAATAAAGCCATTTATCAAAATGGCACTAGACAACAGACTGTGGGAAATCATTCCTTGCTATATGTACTTGGTATAATACTAGTATCTAAGTGCCTATTATGTGAATCCTAAAAGAGCTCTGCTCTTAGTGTCCTGTATTGTGTAATTGTATATTGAATCCATTTGCTGTGTAATAAATGTACTCTATCTTTGTTTAATAAAGTGGTTTGATTCCACTACAACGTTACTGTTCTTTGTTAGCTTATTACCTTTTTCCTTTTCTTTTCTTTTCTTTTCTTTTTTGTTTTTTTATACCGGTATCAAGGCATTTGGCCCAGCTAATCGGGTAGGGATCTAGAAGAAGGCTAAATCAAATCAAGTTGTTAGGGCTCAGCTAGAGCTCAAATTCGAGCATAATATGATGCTCGAATACATATAAGTTCAGCTTGAAAGCTAGTCAATAGGCTCGATTATATATTTAAAATATTATATTATAGTTTTATTTAATCATATTCAAGTAATATATATTGTTATTTTTTAAAAAAATTATATATTTTCATATTGTACGAGCTTGAACGTCAATTACAAATGCTTGAAAGATAGTTTTTTTCTTGTTTGCTGAAATTTTGTTCCCCCTCGTCGTTTTGGACCATTTCGATGTACATTCTCATTTCTATTGTTTAATGAGTAAAGCCGAGTTTTCGCGCAAGTGACCCGTGTTAGTTCTCGCTTTCGTTTTTAAGTGTGGCCTACCTTCTTGTCCCGAGAGCTTTTGAGCTAGAGTTACTTGAGCATCGCGGGTGTCTCAAGTGCTAAGACTTGCGACCCGTGACACTTCGAGCCAAATTCGAGCATATTACCTCGAGTTTGAATACGAATTTTCGAGTTTCGAATCAAACTCAGAGCTTTTAAGAGTTTATATTGAATTGAATCCGAGCCTTAATTAAAGCTCGAATCAAGCTCGAGCTCAAATTCTCCGCTCGACTAGATGAGCTCAAATTCTCCGCTCGACTCGGCTGGATTGCAGTCCTATCTATCTATAAGACAACCATTGTCTGCTCTCTTGCACTAGACAGAGCCCGATAAAAACACTCGTAATCCCAAAATAATCCATCATTTTCCCAAATAAAGCAATAGATAATACATTAAATTCATAAATCGCGAAGGTAAAAAAAAACCAATCCATGAAATGGTATGAAAGAAAAATGCTGAAGTAAATTTAAAGCAATTACCTTTGATTTCTGATTATCCATTCTGATTCCGATCCTTTTTTTTTAAAGCCTTAATAGGGTTCCTCGATCAACTTCTTTGCCAAATATAATCTCCAATTTGAACTTTTCTCCAAGCGCAGATTACCATTGTTTTTTAATCACCCCAATTTCATTGTGATTTTGAGAAACAATGAGTGTATTTTGGTTGAAAGTTGAAACCAAAGAGATAAATTACCTTTTTTTTTGTTAAATTTGTGGGATTTGTATTCGACTTTTATTAGAGTTTTTTTTTAAATTGAACTGCCGAGCAATAATCTACGTGGCAGTGTTAATTAGAGAAATTATGAGAGTTTATAAACAAATTAAATACCTAATTTAACTTCTAAGGATTTTCTCGTGCCAAGTGGGTAGAGGTGTTCAAGAAAAACCGAAACCGACCAATCCAAACCGAATTTTCGGTTTGAGCGGTGTATTGGACTGGTTACGGTTTGAGCTAAATTAAAACCGAATTTTTGGTTTGGTTTAAAAAAAATTATAAACCAAACCGAATATATATAATATATATTAAAGGACTTTTTTGCATAAAATATATTTTTCCTTAAAATGATTTCTAAGTATAATTGCTTAACTTTTGTATCTCATTCTAAAATTTTCAGTCGCAAGTTCTTCAGTGTTAAACCAAGAGATTAAAAAGTCATCATTTGGTATGCGATTTTAGATTTACCAAAAGATATTATTGTATTTCACTATTTTGAACTAATAATTATATAATTTTTGTGTTTTTCTTTTTTCTTGTAGGATGATTTTGAAGTAATTTGTTTGAAGTGTAAGGATCAAAACCAAGAATTTATGTTTTATTATTTTGTTTTCTTTATTGTATTTACCTTGAGAAAATAATAGGCATATTTTTTTGTAAAATTTTTTAGCAACTAACTAATTAAATAAAGTTTTTTTTAAACTTTATAATCAATATTTGTGTGTCTTGCAAAACCGAGCAACCAAACCAATCCAAACCAAACCAAACCGAATGCATTGGTTTGAGATTTTAAATGGTTTGGATTGGTTTCAAAATTTCCAAACTGAATATTTCGGTTTGGTTTGAAAAATGTATAAAACCGAACCATGAACACCCCTACAAGTGGGTAATATTGTCCAACGGAATTGAAGTTCACGGACTAATTCGGACCCATTTTATATAGACTTAAGAGGCATTAGCTTTTTTTGTCCATGAACTATTTACGAAATTTTTTTTTTTTGCTCAAAAATTCTTTTTTACTCGCATTTTGCCCTTTGACTATTTGCATGGGCCAAAATTGCCCAAATGTGGCTGATTCCAGCAAATATATAGCGGTGATGACAAAGATAAAATTATAGTTAATTCTAAATTACCCCAAACTATCTTATTGTATTAATTGGGTCCCTAAATTATTTTCATTTTTTTCAATTGACCCCTTCCCCTCTTTGATTTTTCCATTTTGCCCCTTATTCCTCTTCAATAATCCCCAACCCCCCACCCCACCCCCCCCCCCCCTTTCTTCTCCTGCTTCCCCCACCCACCCCCTATTCCTTCTTCATTTTCTTCTTCCCCGGCGAACGCACCCCCAACTCATTACTGTAACTTGAGATTCATTGACGGGTTAAGATGTGGTGGTATTATTTGGACGGGATTCTGAAACGACAGTCTCGGTTTCATTTTGTGAGGGGCAGAGGGCTTGTCGGTGGTGTTCAACAGATTATTGCCAGAGATGACCTTGTCGGAATCTTGTCTTTCGGATTTTGAGATATTTTTTTCCCCTCCCTGTTTGATTAGTGGATTTGGAGCTATTCAAAGGAGTCTGGACCGTAATTTGTTACATATCATTTTGCTTGTTCTCGTTTTTTTGGCATCTGTTGAACCACATTGAACTTCCATTTCCATTGAGCAGAACATTCATAACAGCTTGAGATGGTATAGTTCGAAACATATCTAGGCACCTCTGCGTTGCAAAGAGTTAGGGCACTCAAAATTCAGTTATATTCATTTAATTCATTGTGAACACCGTCACAACACCATTTTTGGTAATCAAGTACCTATTAAAACAAAATAAACATAACACATGAAACAAATATATGTCCTTTATTCAATGTTTTTCATGCTAAAAGCTTAACAAGTTGCAGTCCTTGGTTTTTAATGACATCTCAGATATAGTTTTATGTATATGCAAGATAAAAGAGTTAGGTAATTTTCTGAAGGTTTTCTTAGTTAGGATTGCCTATGCCAAGAATAAATAGCAAATTTGTGTTTGATGTTTTATTTAGGCAGCTTTATTTATCAATTTCTAGAGATTTCAGAAGGGTGCTATGGTGATGGAGAAGAATAAGAAGAATTGGTGGGAGGGGGGTTGAGATTCTGTGTGGTGGAGTGTTTTTACTATTTTTTTACTTTTGGGTATATTTTGCAATAAATTCATAAATAAGGTAGTAAATTGTGATAAAATTGCAAAATATATTGTGCTTTGACTATATTACCCTTTAGCATTGCCGAAATCAACCACATTTGGGCAGTTTTGGTCCGCACAAATAATTAGAGGGCAAAATGCGAGCAAAAAATAAATTTTGAGCAAAAAGAAAAATTCATAAATAATTCATGTGTAAAAAAGGCTAATATCTCTAGACTTAATTTAGACTCACATTCGTTTTGGTCGGGATCCGTTTGAGTTGCGAACTGTGCAGACAAGATCGGATGGGAGTGGGACCATACACATATATGCAAATAATAATATTTTTAAAAAAATGCCAACCTTTAGTCTAAAAATAATTAGCCAGATTATATAAATACATATATATTTATATAATTTATTTAATATTTTCTTGAATTTTTTTGGTGCAGTACCAATGTTAAATTTCTATATTGGTAAATCTTATATATTTCAATATTTATTTTAACGGTTTGAGCATTATTTAAATATGAATATTTTATGTTTAGTTTTTATGAATTGATAGGTTTTTGTTTTTTCAAAAGATATATATCCTATTGACACGCAGAGGAGATCGATTCATAGTCTGCGAACCATAATGGAATTGGATATGGACCAATCGTTTATGGAGGTTCACAAAAAAATGAACTAAGTTCTGTCTGCTCATTTTAAGGTCACTCTGCTTAGAATGATCTAGACCGGTCAATTTAACAATGCTATAACTGGGCCACAATAACCATAATGGGATTGATGAATCTCTCAACTTCCATGTTTTTTAAATACCAGCCTTTCGTGTTTGCGCCCCTCGTTAAGTTGAAGGCCCAGCTGCTTTATTTGTAACGATGGGCTGATAAAGGCCCCATCCAACAACTGGATTCGGCTTACACTTAAGTAGCATAATTCTCCGTTCAAAAAATTTCATTTTAATTGTGGCTATCAGAAACAGAAAGAGAAGAGAAGAACCGAGAGTTCTGTGACAATTGGTTGAAGTTATTATATGCATAATTATTAATGAGTGTTCAATTTTTTTTGGTGGACATTCACTTTTGTGGGATATTTTCACAGTCACTGTAACATACAGAACACGGCAATCATTAGAAATTCACGAATTAGAGATGCTGATAGAGTTCCGTGTAAAATAGTGGTATGAGTTAGACTCTCCCTCACTAGCGAGCCCAAATTAATTACCACGTTGGTGATGGACACCGATACCCCTCTACCCAAAATCCCAGTGAGCTGTTTTAAAAAACCCCCTTTCCTTATCCAAAAAAAAATGTGAGTTCTAGATGTACATGTACAATTCTTTAAAAGATTTTTGGAATACCATTACCCCAAAGTAATAAACAGAAAAAAGCACGATGACTTGTTAAATATTACATCTTCACCTATTTTCTATTTAGTCAGTTTTAGGTATTATTAAAATGACAATAATATATGCATGATCATTTTTTCCTTATAAAATTAGCCAATCCTTATACCATTAGAACAGTAAAATTTATCCTTAATTTTAAGATTTTTGGGTACTAGCATATTATGCTGTAACGATCATTACCCATGATATGTTATTACAAATTATTAATGTTTTTCTTTTGAAACCAGACATGTTACTATAATTACATTATAGATGATGTGTTGTACAAAACTTAGATGCTGAATTCATTGCTGTATAAGACTTCTTGTTTATAAGTTAAGTAGTTCATTAATAAACGAAAAACAGATTACACAAATTGATCATAAAAACAATATATGTGATACTGATCTCACATGGTGTGATACATTTGAAATGTTTGTGTGCTATATTAGCATGGACTTGGGCATTCATTTTCACTATGAGATATCCATTTTGGCATAGGGAGAACGGTTGTCATGTACTCATGTAAATGATTGTTGATGCCGCCATGAGTCGCGCTTCGGGCCTGCGAGCATGGGGAGTGACATTATGGTATAGAGTCGGTGATTCAGACGGACGTGTGAGAACTACATCGTACGAGATGAGAGTCACCTTTAAAATCCTGCACATCTGGTTAGTCCTCAACTTAATATGTTTGGAGCCTATAACGAGGACACTACAGGGTGAATGTGATAAGTAAGTGCTACACCGTACGCGGTGGGTCTAGAATCCTACATATCTGGTTGGTCATCGTCTTAATATGTTTGATGCATCTAGCGAAAACGTTAAGGCCTTAAGGGAGTGGATGTGATACCCATCCCACACTATACGAAAAAAATGAATGAGCTATATAAAAACACAAAATACGTTTAAAAATACGTGTTATATAAGAATGAGCATGGAAAACAACAACAAATATGACCAATATGACAAAAAAGGGGAAAAACGATAGTCAAATACATAAAAATTAGGGAACCCCGTTGGCCCCGTGGAAAAGGCTGCGAGACCCAGGATTTCGGTCCTGGGTCGATTCCCTACTCCCTCCCCCCAAAAACATAAAAAATTGAGACATCTTTGCCGATCTAACGCTAACACTCCTCCATTCTCATTTAATTGTCGATTATGAGATATATATATATTCAAATTAATTGTCATTTACACGTCTTTTATTAGGTGTCAATAATTTATTTCAATTATACCCTCAACATATTTTTTATTGGAAAAGTGAAAGAGAAGGAGGAAAAAAAGTGTATTATATATTAGAATTTTAGTGAAAAAATTATTATTTGTTTGAATTTCTTAATTTTTTCAAAATATTTTAAATGACCTCATGAATGAAGGGAGTAAAACTTAGTGGTTTTCCTTTGACTACATTCTTGATTCTTGAATAATGAATCTTATGAACTAGGAGGCTTCTCTGGACATAGAGGAAAGTTATCCGGTCCGGTCCACTAGTATGATCTTGGACCTCCAAAGCTATATGGCATTGGTGCGCCAAATTTCTATTTATCCACTAAATAACTTTTGGTCCACACGCACTAAAGACAGGGACGAAGGCAAGGGGCGGGTGGGAGGGAAAGTCGCCCCTGAGATTTTTAAAAATCCTATTAGATATAGTAAATTTTATATGTAGTTCGGAATATTTGATCAAATTCGCCCTCTCCCAACATTTTTTTTTTGCATTTTTTATATGTAGTTCGGCATACTGTTGCAGTTTTTCGCCCAACCTAAAATTTCTGACTTCGTCCCTGATTAAAGAACACCACCATACACCCTATTATTGGTAATATGTTAGAAAGTACTATTAAAGAATGCTAAAATACTTCTAATAAATGATCACCTATTATTAGCACCAAAAAAATTGTCATTTTTTTTTACTTAGAGCATTTAGTATTTTTAATCTTAATGTGATTAATCCATACTCGATCTGATCATATTCGTAGAGCACTTACTCGTGAAAATGTATGTTTTAAAGCTTTATTAACATACAACACCACCAATAAGAGTCAATTATAAAACTTCATTTTAACAAAATTAACTCATTTGCTTACCAACTCATCCGAGCTACTGGATTATATTAGAAACCCGGTAAAAATAACTTTCACAAATAAAAGATTGACGTAGATATACCAAAATATGAAAATCTCATGATATTTTTTTTTTTTTTTGCTAAATAAACTTTATATATCATCCGAATCAAAATTACAAAGACTGCCAGTGCCACCTCTGTCACACAAGATTGAGGGGTATATTGTTAGGAGCAATATAACCAACTACAACATTAGACTTCGCCCAAGAGGTAAGATTATGGGCACTTGTATTACAAATTCTGTTAATACAGTTAAATTTTCAAGTTCCACACAACCTAAGTAGCTCCTTACCACTGTTGATAAAATCTCATGATACTAACCAACTTACCCTTCTTATAACTACAGTTGATGCAACTTTTCCAAGCCATCTCAGCGCAGAAATAAAGCAATCCTAAGCTGGTCAAATACAAATTTGATAGTTTCTTTGAATGTTAATTTGAGCAGAGTTGTGGGCAGGTGGGTTAATAATCATTGCAACCGTAACCTAAAAGCACACAATTCTGAATTTTACTTAAAAATAATTGTGATGTTGATAATACTAGGACGGCTTTAACTCTTAAATTTGACAGGTTCATCAATTGAATCCTCCCCGGAGTATTAAAAAAAACAAAATGATTGAGCCTCAATATTTAGACTTCTATCTCTCCGTCTTTAGAAAGTGGATGATTTAAATTTTAAGATATATTTTAATTGGTTCCATTTAATCTTGTCGATACACCAACAAATTAAAAATGTTGAAATCCTACATCGACTAGTTAGTGAGCAAATTTGTTCTTTATAAGGATTGGGCAATCCTCCCCCTCTTGAGGTACCTTTTGAGGGAATGAGGTAGGCCCAAGTCCATTTTCTACATGGTATCAGAGCCACCTAGTTCGATGTTGGGCCTCATTATTGTTCACGGTCCAGATGTCCAGCCTTTACCGTGAGGGGGTGTGTTGAAATCCCACATCGACTAGCTAGTGAACAAATTTATTCTTTATAAGGATTGGGCAATCCTCCCCCTTTTGAGGGAATGAGGTAGGCCAAGTCCATTTTCTACAAGAAATAATAGACATATGCACTTGATAGAAATCGAACTCTCAACCTATAAGAGAAAAGGAAATGACCTCCTCGAAGTATTACAATTATGGTATGTTGAAATATATTGTTTACTTCAAACAAGCTCACTTCAACTTGCTTTAGTGGCGGAGCCAGAACCCTGAAGACAGTGAATCACTTGTCGATAAAATATTTTTAAGAAAAAATATTCTGTCTTTTTTTTTCTCTTTTGTACTTTAGTTCCCTTTAAAAAATAAAAAATTACTCCCTTTGTTCCATTTTTGTTGTTTTAATTAAAGAAAACACATGTATTAAAAAAATATTAAATTCTATGCATTTATGAATTCGAAATAATCAAATATCCTTAATTTGGAGTGTGGCATTGAGAATATATATATATTTCCTAAGTCTAACATAAAGCTATAAAAACTAAATAAGGATAGACATAGAAATGATAAGTTAAAGAATATTGAAATTTTAGATAAACAATTAAAATGGGACAAAGAGAGTAACATTCGCAACAATAAATTCAAATGAAACATAACTTTATTGGATGTTTATGAATTTTTAAACTCTTTGGGGGCACTTAAAAAATTGGTGGGGTTCATTTTTACTGTTTTACTTTATAAAAAGATAATTGCATAAAAAAATAATACTAATTTTTTTTTAGTGGGGTCACGTGACCCACTAAAGTGTAGTTGTCTCTGTCACTTACTGACTTCACTTTTGATCTCCAAAACTTGTTAATCGTAAGATCACAAGTTCGAATTATCCAGAAAATAATTTTATATCGTATTATCAAATTTATTTGGAACAATCTGAATAATCAGTGTACTAGAAATATTTTTTTTTCTAATTGAAATGAGATTGGTGTATATTTGGATCAAAATGCATCTTACAATCATTGATTTTCACTTACTTTCTCTAATTTTCATAAGGTATTTTAAGAAATACTCTATCCGTTCCAAAATGAATACCTCGTTTAACTTTCTATGAAATTTAAGAAAATAAGTTGACTTATGTAATCTCTCAATTTTACCCCTCTTGTAGTGAACCCCCACACAAGGTATTCGACCCAAACTGTTCTATGAACTAAACAAACCAATGATTTCCATTTTGTTAGATGATTAAAAAAGTAAAAATAAAGTGGAAATATAAATAATGCACATAAAAAAGAATAATTAGGTGGTGCTATGGATTTGTTAATTGTTATTAGTATTATCGATCTGAAGGAGACTGCACTGATTAATAATTACTTTTTAGCATTTCTCACGGGGACTGATTCTTCTATTGTCTTCCAATTTGGAGTATTTAAATGGCTCATGCTTAGGACTGTAAATTTTGTTTACCTTTAATTTCTTAAAAGATGAATGACTTATTATAAAAAAAAACAAATATATATATATATATATATGGTCAAAGTGAAAAAAATTACTTTGAATTTGAATGAATTGTTCAAGTACACCTCTCTCTCTCTCTCTCTCTCTCTCTCAATTGACAAATACCGAGGATAGCTTCACTATGCTAATTCTTCAGCAATACCCATATTTAAATTATTCGTTTGGACTATTCAATCTGGAGTCACTGCAAAACAAATATTTTTTCGCATATGTTAGATATTCATTTAATCATTGAAAGTACTTTTAGAGAACACGTGTTCATTTAACAAAAAAAAAAGAAAAAACACAACAATCATCGTATCAACTTATTTTTGATAACTGAGATGTTTTGCATATGTAAACAAAATACTTATTACGCATTGTATTCAAAATTTGTACCATCAACCATATCAAACGCTAGCTAGAGGTAAATAGTAGAGATGAAGTACAAGGGATTAATCCCAAAACAAAAGGATGAAGTACAGGTGCAGTACAAATGGATGTAGGAACTTGGTGCACATCGTACCAACTGATCTGTACATTTTTGGGATTCTTTCTACGTGTGCTCTTCTTTAAACCTTCTTATAAAATATGGTGGATCAGATTATGAAATTAAGTACTTAGCAAAAAAAAAAAAAAGATTATGAAATTAAGGAGTTAAAAGAGTTCCAGAAATAGTTTATGTCATCATCATTATTATCAATTCTATTCTTGGTGAATGGTAGGGAGGGAAGCTTAACCTATTATTATCATACGTGTAATTGATTTACAATATAGTTAGAAATTGTTTTTCGTAAAATTTGAATTGTGTCATGTGTGACACAGAATACTATCCAACTAAATAAAGATGACAACGTGAAATATATAATTCTTTATAATCGTCTTTGTTTGTGATTTTGGCTAAAATCAAAATACTAATTAATAGGATATGAATCACTTAAGATATTTTATTTTTTTTCTTAATACTTTAATTAGAGTTATTGCTCTGAAGATGTGTCTAATTTGCCAACTGCATACGCTAGCTACTTTGGTCTTTCTAACTAGATTGGGACTACCTTAATAATAGTTAGTGTCATCCTCAAGCTCTGGCCACAGCTAGCTAGATAGCTCTTATTCATCCACATTCAATCGTATCACGCTTTCTTCCTACTTAATACTCCAGTTTAATTCCTAACATGTTGTACAATTAATTGCGTAGCTTTCTTCCTACTTAATACTCCAGTTTAATTCCTAACATGTTGTACAATCAATTGCGTATTCAATCGCTAATAATATCTAATTTAAAAAATATCACGCCTATACAGAATTGAATGCATATTAATATTGTGAATTCTTATCTTCCTTTTTTTTTTTTATAATTTCAGTAGGGACACATTGTATTTTCATTTTAAGATTAATTCAGACTCGATCGTCATAATTTTCACAAAATTTGACCTTTAGAGTTCTTACCAGAAACAATAACCAAGAATAACAGGAGAGACTAATCCCGCAATAAAATTATAACTCTTATCATTGATGTGACATTAACAAGTTGATATCACTTGCTCCAAACTCGGATTCTTTTCATAATAATGCTGGTAGCATACTTCAATTTTGTTGTTTACACATCACCACGATTCCAAAGATGACCATGGAAACACAAAACCAATTACTAAAAGAATATCCTAAACCCTTTGATCTTCTACTAAAAAATTCTGCACACTTTTCTTGTTTGTTCCTTTGTTTTTCATATGTTGAACTTTTCTAGTTTAGCACTAGCATTATAAAAATGGACCTTACTAGGCTATTAGAATTATTGGCTAAAAGATTGACTAAAATAGTTTTCGGACCTTTTGCCCTTATAGTTGGATGAATCCCTTATAAAAGCAGGGGGTAAGATAGTCATTTAACACCCTCAATTTGAGGGTTTAGAATTACTATCCCCAAAATTTTAGGAGTTAATCATTTTCCTATAAAAATTTGCTGTTTGTATTTAGATGAAACCTACCTAAAAAATTAGGCGAGGGAGAATTTAGTCATTCTCCACATTACATGGCCCGGCCTTAGTCAAAGTTTGCTGGTTTGTCACGAAAGCCCAAACAAACGCCCCAATTCATCGCCTAGTCCAACCCGGCGGCATCAGACATTAATTAACATCATTCTCATGGCATAGCATGGCATGACCATTATTTACCATACCATACCATACATGATAATCTCAGCGCACCCACTCTCTGACGCACAGCATATTTGGATTTTTATATTTTCAGTCTGTATTTCTAAATTAGATGTTAATATTTGACTTATTTAAGGAGTATATTTATATTGAGTTAGTATGAATATAGATTGTTTGGAATTCAAATGTTTATTGGATTGATTATAGGTGTGAAATTTTAAGTATTGACTATCTAAAAAGATTGATTTTAGTTTGAGATCGGGAGTAGTTTGACCATAAATAAATGTTTGTTTTACAATTCATATAAAATTTTCAATCAATTTCATTAATGGGAATAATTAATCTTATTGGTAGACCCCCCATAAATAAGTTACCATAGTACTCTAATATATAAGATGATTAGTATATTATTGAAGTTTTTATCTTTGTACACACCACCCGATCCGACAGGTATTGTGGTTGAAGTTTTTATCCTGGTAATATAAGAGGTTAGTTATAAGATTTGTATTAGATAATAATGAACATTCATCTTAAAAACAAATTGAATATTCAATTCTATTTTTTGTTTAAATGGAGTAACAAAATTATGTCCCCATGAAACAGGTTACTCTGGCATGGAGCCGCCCTTGTAGGGCTGGCCCCATCTTCCCACATAAGTTGGGGAAGAACCTACCTATAAAGTAGATTTCACTTAAACTCATGTGAGAGGGTTGTAGGGTCCGTCTTGTGTTGTGATTATACCTTGGAATTTCACATGAAACGGTTTACGGACATGATGACCTCATCAAAACGCAACTAATAAACTTTTTCTTCTTCAGGTTTCAACCGTTCCTATATATAACCCCCACCTTTGCCTCCATTTTTCTCCCCTCAAACCATTCAACAGAATTCCCATCTAAAACATTTCATCAATTATTATAAGTCTCAAAAGCTTCAAATGGGTGAGGTAATTAAACTAACTGAAGAAACCTTCTAATTCAACATTCAATTCGAATTTTTCGGCAGCCTAATTTCTGAAATTTTCTTGTAGCTTTTCGATAATTTCATTTAATATTCGAATTTATTCGTATTAAGATTTTTTAATTTTGTGTTTTGATTTCAGAAAGTTGAGAAAAAGAGTGAAGGAGAGAAGAAGGTGGAAAAGAAGGATGAAGGAGAGAAGAAGGTGGAAAAGAAGGATGAAGGAGAGAAGAAGGTTGCCGCAGCCGTGGACGGCGGTGCTAAGAAGGTCGACGACGGTGGACCAACCACCATTGTTTTTAAGTTGGACTTGCATTGCGAAGGTTGTGCTAAGAAAGTCAAACGTTCAATTCGCCATTACGATGGTGAGTAGTACTTGCGAAGAATATTCATTTTATTATTCAATGTTCTCATTCACAGATCTCAGTCTGAGATTTCTATTTCTGTCTTAATTTAGATTATTCTCAAAATCAAATTAAATTATTAATGAATTAGTATACGTAACTATAAAAGTTTGACTCCATCATTATATATAGCGTATGTATATTTGCAAAAATTACTGACCAGTTAATTAAAATATGATTTAAATCTTGTGTCCATTTTGTGTCCTACATATGCCTTATTATTTCAATATTAACAAACGGTCATACTTAATGATATACTCCCTCCATTCCTAAATATAAGACTCTTTAGACAATTTGAGAAAATTAAGGAAGTTGTCATTTTCACCTAAACTTCCAATATTATCCCCCACCCTCTCTCTATCTCACTTCTTTGTCATAAAGAAAGGAAAATGTTGAGGGTATAATTGGAATAAATTGTTGACAACTAATAAAGCAACCTTAAACGACAATTAATTTGGATACCTAGATATCTCCTAAACGACAATTAATAGAGAATGGAGGGAGTATCAATTATGTATAAATGATGTGATAGGAAATGAGTCAGAAAAACGAGGTCATCAAATAAATAACCACTACAAAAGTGGAGTATTTTGTACACGTTGGTTGTATATTTTAACGGGTGAAAATCATCTGTCCCCAACCAATCAGAATTTATTATTGTGATTGGCTGAGAACAAAAATGGAGAAAGGAACGGGGACAGAGGATTATTTGCCCATTTTAACAACCTGATTTTTTTGTTTGAGAATTATTATCATCGTGGCTTCCTACTTTTCGTAGCTGTCAAGGGACGAATATTTTAGATCCGATTTAAACGGCCTAATTCTCCAACAAATAAGAAATGTGTGTTTATTTTATTTATTTTTTCAATTTCTTCTTGATAAAATCTCTGCAAAAATAATGGTGTAATATGGACTCAAGCTCGAGATTGACATAGTTAATTTTTTGTGGTCCAAAAGGGGTAGAAGATGTCAAGGCCGATTGTGCTGGCAACAAACTGACAGTGAAAGGGAATGTGGACCCTAGTTGGCTTAGGGAAAAAAGTTGAACAAAAAGCCAAGAAGAAGGTGGAGCTCGTGTCCCCTCAGCCCAAAAAGGACGGCGGCGGCGGCGGAGGAGACAAGAAACCCGACGATAAAGCCGATAAGAAACCAGAGGAGAAGAAGCCCAAAGAGGTATGGATAGTGAGATTTGAGGAGTCGTTCTCAGTGACAGCTCATATTACTTTTTTTTTTTTAAAAAAAAATTATATGTTTTAGTGAATTAGTTAATTTATATTTCAACAACTAATTAAGTTTTTATTTCTTTGTGGTTGTTTAATTTAGATTCTAGTGAATACGGTGGCATTGAAGATTCGGTTGCATTGTGATGGTTGTGCTCACAAGATTAAGCGAATCGTTAAGAAGATTCATGGTGAGTTTTTTTATATTTATTTAATTTAATGGATTAGGTGTAACATGCAAATCAGTTTACATAATTTTGGTTGAGATTGAGGATCTTGTGTCGTTAGAACTGAGAAAAAAAAACAAATTTATATATAACATAAGGAATATTCCTTTCCAAAATATAAAAATTTGAGTTTACATTTGATTTATTGATCCCACTTGACACTTTTTCTCGTATATTTCCAGAGTATACTTACACACCGATATATTTAGCTTCTTTCAATTGTCTTAAATTAAGTTCACATTCACTTTCTAAATAAATGATTTATTAATGATAATTTTTTTTTAATTCTACCTCTTTTATTAAATATTGTATAGAGAAGAATAGAAAGAAAATAAAATAGAATTAAATTGGAGTAAAACTAAATAGAGTCAGTCATATTTTACGTTTTACCATATTTTATTATTGAATTTAATAAAATTTTAATTTTTAAAAAAAATACAAAATAGACATATAATTTAATACGAATGATTATCTTTTATCACTCAAAAGTAGTCACTTTATTTTGTATTAGAAAATTAGACATTTATTTACGTTGTATCATTTGATTTGGGATTTTTACAGGGGTACAAGAAGTAACAACAAATATGGAAAAAGATCTGGTGACGGTGAAGGGTACAATGGACATGAAAGACTTATCTTCTTATTTGAAAGGAAAATTGAAAAGAACGGTAGATATTGTACCGGTAACCACCGCAGCAAAGAAAGATGACGGAGGAGGTGACAAGAAGGCCGCCAAAGAAGTTGCACCAGCAAAGAAAGATGACGGAGGCGGAGACAAAAAGGAGAAAGAAGGCGGTGGTGGCGGAGAGAAGAAAGAGAAAGAAAGCGGCGGCGGTGATGGAGGAGATAAAGGAAAAGCCAAGGAGGAGGAGGGGAAGAAGGAGGTGGTGAACAAATATGATTACCAAGGGTATACTCCGGAAACTTACTATGGAGTACCAATGTATAATCAAAACTATTCAAATCAAGACTATGGTGTAGCACCCACAACTTATTATCAACATCCGGGGTACGGTGGTAGCACAAGCTACATGGTTGATTATCACGGCCACCACCACCAGCCACGTATTCCTCTTCCTCCGCCGCCTACATATTTAGCGACAAACGGTCACGATCAAATGCTTAACGACGAAAATCCTGATGGTTGCTCCGTCATGTGAAAAATTGTAAATAAATCGGAAACTTTATGAAAATATTACCAAGTTTATACATAAGAAAAAAGAAAAATGTATAAAGAAGGTATATATGATGAGGACAAATTTTCCATTTAGGTAAAACTAATTACTACTACTACTTAGGTTAAGAAGAGAAAACAGTTTAACCACCGTTGGGCCCAATTAGGTGGTTAATTTGTCACTTTGTTTTTTTAATTACTCAATATTTTGTTAGTTTGATGATATATATACTATGTTATTACATTGTAGATTTCTTTATTAAAATTTGTAGTATACTTTTTTTTTATTTACATTATTATCTCTAACTAGGAAAAAAAAAAGAAATGTGATGTGTGAGTCTATGGTTTTAATGAGCCCAAATGGCGTGCTTCATTTGGTTTGGAGGTATTATATATAATACTACTATAAAAAATTGTCTCATATTGAGAAATTATTTAACCCTAATTAATCATTTTTGAAAGAGGTAGTACGTTTTGGTTAGTAGTCACGTCTCATTTGTGATTTGAAAATTTATCGAATTTTCTAATATCACATATAATTTTTTTAAAGAAAAAAAAGTCACATCTCATTTGTACTGTACTGTGGTTGGATTGGCTAATTTTTTTTTGGGTGAATAATGGTTGGATTGGCCCATCATTTTGTCTTAATTTTGACAAACAAAAAAATTGAAAGAGAAATGTTAGCCTCTCACGATGTCATAATTACAAGAAAACAAAAAAAAATTGAAAGAGAAATGTTAGCCTCACACGATGTCATAATTACAAGAAACACCCATTGGACTGAGGCCAAACTTATTATTTATTGAAAAATAAAAAAGAATTGTATATAATTAATTATGTGGAGCACACGAACAATCAGTGGCGGACACAGACACTAAAAATAGGAGGGGCACAATTAACATTGACCCAACAAATTCATAGTCCATTTACACACTTAAATTTGTTAAAATTTTAACCAAAATTGTTAAGATATAAATGGTGTTATTACTATAATTCATTAACCACAAAATTTAATTTGAAATCGTAAATTTCCTATTTATATTCAATAATGATTAGAATATTGATCCATCAAAACCACCTGAGAATTGAGTCGTAGTTGGGGACAAGAATCAAATTTACATCATATTTGGGACAATAGGTAATTTTCTTAATAGTATTTTGAAAATTTTAAAAAATTTAAAAGTAAAAATTAAATTTTATAAATTTTCGAGTTTGAGTGCCTCCATCCGCCCTCTGCATCCGTCCTTAAATCGTTATAAGTAAATAAGGAAGATGTTAAATTAAGACTGTTAATTTTTTTATTAAGGATACAATTTTTGCGAATTAAATTGTAGTGGCTTCCATCCCTAATCAGAAAATGGCCTTGGGTGAATTGGAATGGCAAATTAAGAAATGCGATTAACGTTTCTACCACTATCTGAAATTTCATTCAAATATTTAATTATGATGTTTTGTTAATAGTTAGATACGTGATTTATATGATATTAATCATTTCCTAAAAGACCATTAGAACACCTCAAATATCAATTCCAGTTGCCAGTTTCTGCCTTTTTCATCATATCAAAGGCTATATGTCTTCGATTAAACTCTAGAACAATTGTGGTTCTGTGATTTGTGACCACATTTCTATTTTAAGGTTATTTGTCCAAATCTTGAGCTTATTTCATCAATCAGCAGGGATGAAGTCAGAAATTTAGCGTTGGGGTGAAAACTGCAACATTATGTTGAACTACATATAAAAAATGCAAAAAAAATATTGGGAGCGAATTTGATAAAATATTCCGAACTACATACAAAATTTACTATATCTAATAGTATTTTTAAAAATTTCGGGAGCGACTGCCACCTCCGCCCCTCTGTCTTCGTCCTGCCGATCAGGACCTCATCAGAAAATGATAAACTTTATAAATATGTAAAGCCGATTTTAAGTAAGCATGAAAATAAAAATAATAGTTCTCTTTGGTACTATCTTGACAAATGACAAGGGAAAATTGGGACGGATTGATGCATTAATCTCGGTCACGCAACTTACTCACATAACTAGACTCTTATCATTTATATCGAAATCCTACTTAGTCTATGATGTAAGTAGATATGCCTTGTATTCCACTTTCCCTCTTCAAGATAGAAACTAAGTTAAAAGTACTCAATTATTTTCTTGGGTAATGAGGATTTTGAAGAATCGTGATCATCGCTCTTTCAAAAACTAATTAAAGAAGCTCATATTCTTCATGTCACTGATTTTCGAAAAATTCAATCTTAGGGCCGCCTTTCATGTCTACATGGAAGTAAATGCATGCGCAGATTTGGAGCTTCTTTATTACCATTGATTTTATTATGTTTCAATCTAATCCTCTTTTATTAGCCAGTTAGTGGCAGGGGATGCCAATGTGAATTTTTTTTTGCAAGATCGGTTTGTAATGATACTTTCAATGTTCCTTGATATTGCTTTGCATATATATATATATATATATATATATATATATATATATATATATATATATATATATATATATATATATATATATCCCTTGTTCTGACCAAAAAAAGAAACTGAAATATGTAACTAAGAACATTATCCCGAGCGTGAACATCATTTTGTGGCCAATCAAGTTTAAATTGTAACTAATATATATTGTTCAAATCAGGGTGGGTATGAGGGTGTTTAAAGTGATGGACCCTGCACAGGTACTCCAAATATTGGGGACCCCAATTTTATGTTAGTTATATATATTATTTAGGGTGTGTGTTTGTATTTTGTTGAAGAATAATAAAAATTATAATTACTTGAGAATTTTTTATATTGACAACTACCAGTAAATAGCACACTCTATTTATAGGTAAAAGCCCAAAAAAACGTGAAATAGTTTATCTTTCTTCTTAATATCGATGGAAATGATTTGAATGTGGAGTTTAAGTTACTTAGAAAAATCTTGCCTAATGAAAAAATGAGACCTATTGATATTTTATATTCTTGAAGCGTGTAGAGTTTTTTTTTCTAACGCAATAATTGTATACGGAATTTTGTTTACTATTCTGGTTACTGTTGCATCTACAGAAAGGAGCTTTTCAAAATTGAAGTTGTTGAAGTCATACATGCGTTCTACAATGTCTCATGAAAGACTCAATGAATTAACGACGATAGCAATTGAGAATAATCTTTTGGAGCAAATCAAACATGAAGATTTAGTTGATAATTTTGCTTCAAAGAAAGGCAGAATGATCACTATTTTAAAGTGAAGAAAATTTGTCAGTATGTATATTTTTAAAAAATATATTTACAAATTTTTTTGTATATTTTGGAGAATAAAAATTATGATACAGTTGTAATGATCATTTTTTGTTATATTTATATGAAAGTCACTTTTTTAAAATTATTTTGGGTCTCATTTCGAAATTTAGAATAAAGTCTTCAAAATAATTGAGACGCCTCTTGTTCAAATAAGGAACATTATCCCGACGTGTACGTAAGAATTGGCTAATCCTTTGAAGGTCAAGCAAGTAACAGTCGGACATAAAAACCTCATGAAGTCACCAGGACAAAATTAAAATGTCTTTTTTTTTTTGTTCTTAGCTCCTAAATTATGATCATATATGTGAACTTGCAACGTATTTAATTACGTATATTTCATTGTAGCAAATTTCAACACGTAGAAATAATCATATGAAATCACTACAACAAAAAAACGTCTATTGCGACGTTTGTCATATGTCGAAATAAGTCAAAAAAACGTCGATATAGATCTATACCAACATTTATTACAAATGTCGCTTAAACGTCGCATTTGCCTGTGTCGATATGGTTTTTTACGACATTTGTTACAAGCGCATGTACCTATCTATTACGACGTTTGTTGCGTCATTTTAAAGTGTTTCGATAGGTATTTTTCCGACATTTGTAAATAATCGCAACAAGTCACATATTCCGACGTTTGTAAATACCGTGAATAAGTAGTTATTCCGACATTTGTTACGTCATTTTATTATGTACCAAAAGATTTTTTCCCGGTATTTTTATATAGACGCAACTAGATATCTATTCCGACATTCGTAAATTTTGAAACTAGGTTGGCCGTGCCGAGTCGGATCCGGAGCTTATACAAGTCGAGCCGTCGAGTCTAGCCTCCTTTGAATAATCAGAGTCGGATTCGGAGCCTATACAAGGCGAGTCGTCGAGTCTAGCCACCTTTCAATAATCGAAGACAGAGCCTAAGCATAGACAAATTGAGTCGTCGAGTCTAGCCACCTTTCAATAATGGAGCTGGAGCCTTCGAGTCTAGAGTACCTCTGAATAATGTAGAATAAAATTTTCCACGACTCAAAGGTACGAGAATCGAACTCGCGACCTCCTGCATGTATTTCATGAAATCGACCGCTGAGTTAATTGATCATTTGTTATTTGTTTCTCCTCATATTATATTTATTATAATGTAATTTTGTATATTGTACCTTTACTTATTTTAATTTCATTTTTGTGTTTTAATTTATTTTTATGAATCAGATTAAAATTAATACGCTCTCATTAAATTTTTAATAATTAATGTCTTTAATTTTTATTTAAAAAATATATTTCAGAAACTTAATCTCAGTATTTGTGCTTGTATGTAAAGGTCACAAGATCTAATGACATAGTATATAAATGTCGCAATATGAATCGAAAAAAGTAACAATTTATAACAATATGTAATGTAAATGTCACTAACTAACATCAAATTATCGGTAAGAATAAGAAGTACTATAACTGTCGTTATGAAACGTCGTATAAAATCGAAATATAATGACGTTTGTCCGAAATGTCACATGATTTAACGATTTTGTATATAAATGTCGCCATATGAGTCGCAAAAAGTAACAATTTATAACAATATTTGATGTACATGTCGCTAACTACCATAAAAATATGTAGATTTTATCAACAAATATTATAACCGACGATACAAAACGTCGTATAAAATTCAAATATAGTGACGTTTATCTGAAAAATCACAAGATCTAACGACATATTATATAAATGTCGCTATATGAGTCGCAAAAAGTAACAATTTATAACAACATTTACTGTAAATGTCGCTAATCAACATCAAAACGTCGGTATGAACGACAATTACTATAACCGTCACTATGACACGTCGTATAAAATCCAAATATAGCGACGTTTGCAAAAAAATGTTGCTTTAACTTGCTCTTTTTTATTTTAAACAACATTTGAAAAAAACGTTGGTAGAAAAACGTCGCAAAAGACATATTTTTTTGTAGTGAATTAAACTTATTTTATTGCAACTTGTTGGATGGCTGATCGTGCAGAGATAACTTGTGAAAAATCGAAATGGAATTCCAGCTCTGATTTTGATTGTAATACCATGTTGCCAAATGGGAATTTCCGAATGAGCCAAAAGTTCCTTGTCTATGAGAACGAAGATGATCCATCGAGACATGCCCATCAAACCTCCAGGTTAAAGGTGTACAGAGAGTTGTGAGATTATCTCTGTCATATCTTCTATTTTATTTATAGAAAATAATTACATAAATATTTTCTTTTTCTTTTCTTTAGGATTCTACTATTTTATTTAAAAATTATAATTTTTTTAAAAGAAAAATCATGTGACAATTGATGATGAGATAGTAGATGAGACAAAAAAAAATATCACAGAAGATGAGAACTGAAACATAGCGTACATACAAGTCAAGAACCAAAAAAAAAGGTAACCAAATTGGGCTGGATTTCAAATTTTACAAGCAACCGAAAGTAGGGACGATTTTAGGGGGCGGGGTGACAGTCGCCCTCGAGATTTTTAAAAATATTAATAGATATAATAAATTTTATATGTATTTAGGAATATTTGATCAAGTTCTCCCCCCAAAATATTATTTTTTTGCAGTTTTTATATATAGTTCGGCATACTATTGCAGTTTTTCGCAGTCTCAACAGATAATTCCTGACTTCATCCCTGACCGAAAGCATGAAGAGTTTTTTTCACTTATATCATTGTTTTTTCTCAAGTATCTTTCGTCTCTTATTTTTTTAACAGAAAAAATAGTAGTATATCAAGTGTTATCAGACCGTACAAGTGGTAGATTAAAATTTGGTAGATCACCAAACCATTATTTTTTTCTCAGATATCTAATCTCGTGATACTGATTTAATTTTAGAGGGGGAAAGGGAGAGAGGGGGCGGGGGGGGAGGGGGGGAGTACGTGGCCGAACATATTATAGAAAACCTAATCTTCGACTAACCTCAATCTTGATATTTTCTCAATCCATAGAAGTATTAATATGTACAGTTTGATACAACTATAAATTTTGTTGGTCAAAAGCATGCAGCGGCAAATATAGATAAGAAAAGGCCAGCAACGCAGCCATCGATCAAAGAATTGATTTTCAAAGGCACTTTCAATGCCATTTGTGCATATTTATAAAGCAAAAAACCCGTCTATTCCTGTGTATATATAAATTTTTATATTTCAATCACTTATAATTCGTCAATTGTATATAATTAAAAAAATGTCAACAAGACAAATTTTAAGTGGTGGGAGTATATGTATGAGAACATGCGATTTTTACCCTTTTTAGAAATAGTAGCGGATCGGTAGGAATCTTATGTCCCCGTTTAGTGTTCCATTCTCTGTCACACTAAAAAAAAATTAACATGTGCTAATTTTTTTTAATTAAAAAATTTATTCGTGGGAGAAAAATTGAATATGTGACAATCACTATTCATGGGACCTAACTAACTAACCCTGAATTTTCTCTAGCAAAATATTATCTTTTCTCAAAATTTCTTTGAAAATTGCATCTTAATTTCTCAATTTTTTTCAAATTTATTAAAATATATGATTTTTAATATTATATCCTTAAACTTTTAAATTCTAGTTTCACCATTGCTTAGAAAATTCTTGATCTCATTTTTTTTTAGGGTTGGGGGTTAGTAGTCTGGGCGCTGTGGCCCGATTTCGAATTCAGGACCTCTCGATCGTGAGTAAAGGGGAGTTCCACTGGGCTTCGACCTTCTTGACAATTAAACTTGCTCATTTATCATTTGTTTCATTGCCATCAAGTTGCCCATTCACTTAGTCTTAAAATCAGCACAATGAGAGGGGGGGAAAACCATAAAACAAATAGTTAAAAAGTATACATTTATTATCAAATATTATATCTATCTTTTCTTTTATCTTTTGTTCATACCCTCAATTATTTATAATTTAATCAATTATATTATTGTTGCATTAATCTTTTGTGTAGAACTTTTATAGTACTAGTAATGTTATTGGGTTCTGTTTACGTATGTGTATGAAATTCTTTAGGATTTTTTAAAGAGGCCAATGATTGTGAAGATAATGAACTTAGTGGAGCATTTGCATACGTCATTTGTCATGTTTAATATAGTGACGTTGATTTTGCTCCATGTAAAGTGACTGATTGTGATATTTGACAACAATTTCCTTATTCTTTTTATATATATATATATATATATATATATATATATATATATATATATATATATATATATATATATATATATATATATATATATATAATAATTATTGTCTCAATTATTTCATTTTCATTTGTATGTAGATACGATATTTTCAAGAACTAATAGATATTTATGCTCCTCACGTATGTTTCAAATTAAGTGTTAACCCTCGACTATTTTATGTACTATTACTGCTCTTAATTATTTACGGGGAGCTATTAATGCTCAAATCTGGCGGATTCCTGCAAGAGCCGGCGGAATAGTACATGTGCCACTCGCACAAGTACTTTTTTAGGGGTATAATTGTCCAATAATTCGATTTTCAATGGGTTACCTATAACCCATCTAATGACCCGACCCATTACCCTATAAACTATCATATTTAAGTCAAAATCCGACCCACCAAGACATTTCAATTTGTCAACTCACCAGAATACATAATCAACGGCGGCAGCCAAATGATTCAGGAAATCGGAGGAAGCTTCACCCGAAAATCGATGTAACTTTATGTTTATAGATGATTTATTATGTGAATTTTCTGAATAATATTAATCTATGTTTTTGGGGTTTGTTTTGGATTTGATTAAATTCCCTTCTTGAATTGTGTTTTAAGGCCCTTGTTGTTCCTTCTGAATGTTGAGTTTAGGGTTTTTTCTTCTTTTATTTATTTTGACTTTTTTGGGATTTTTATCTTGAAGAACTTCTTGATTTTCTAGTTTTACTTTTGTGATTTTGGATTTATGAGCAAAATGGGTTCTTACTGCAATATTTCTAAATGGATATAATGTAAGTGAATAGAATTCTTATTAAATGCGCCTTTTCTCCCCCTTTGGATATAGGCATGCGAATGCCTCTGAATTAGCTCACTGACGCCGGTGGTGCGAGGGCCTCAGACCAAACGACACCGCTTGTTGCTGTTGCTTAACGTTTGGAACTTGAATTTACTTGTCCTCTTCTATTCTTCACGGTTGTATCTTGATTTTTAGATTGAGTTGCATGAATTTGAGGAGGTTACTGTCTTGGTTGCCACGCTAGCATGGAATAAATTTTGAAAGAATACGTGTTTTTAGTGATGGAAATGGATGAATAATCTAGATTTATTTATGGTATGTTATTTTTGTTGGGTATTGGTTCATTGAGTTCTAATCTCTTCTTATTTTTTCAATTTATTTGGAAGAAATAAAGTGGGAGAGGAAAAAAATGTTGGAGGTTGAAGATGACTGGATAATTTGACTATTATGCCCCTTAACATTTGCATGTACGAGTGGCACATGTGCTATTCTGCCGTCTCTCGCCGGAATCCACCAGATTTGAAAATTAATTGCTCCCCGTAAATAATTAGGGGCGGTAATAGCACATAAAATAGTCGAGGATTAACACTAACATTTGAAACATACGTAAGAGGTATAAATAGTCATTATCTCTATTTTCAATTAGTATTTACTTATTTGTTGAAAGTACTCATCATTAGTGAAAAGAACTAAAGCTAAACCCAAAAAACAAAAAGTATTATAATAATTTATTATATTTCATCATTTTAAATAGAATATTTTTTTTATATATATTTCGAACGTTGAATTTGAGATTTAGAGTATAAGAATTAAATTAGAGCGGCAATTTCTTTTATTTTTTAATTTTTTAGCATTTTAACTTTTTAAAACTCAATAGACATGTTCATTAAATATTCACGTCTATAATTTTTTTTTAAGATAACATTAAAAAGTACGTCTCTAATCAATCTAGATTTTCTCTAAATCTCAAACAAAATTTCAGTAACCTTAAAGGCAATACTTTTTTCATGCAAGTGCCTCCACAAGAAAAAAAAAAAGACTAGATTCTGGCTAGAGGGTATATTACTCATTTTCATTATGATGTTTTCGGGTGAATTATGTATGAAGATTGATTGATTGCATGTTTTGGACCCCTTTTCATTTGGGTGGAAAACTCTTTCTCTTTTTCCCAAATGGGTGCTGAATAATGAAAATTGTTTGTCACCATACATGTCCTCATATATGTTACTATCACTCAGAATTCATCATTTGACAATTTCTTTCAATTTTAATCGTGAATAATTAAGTACAAACTATATTTTGCCAATAAAAAACTCTCTATACTTGTGAAAATGCCCCCATATCCCACCTTCCTCAGAAAGAATGGTAATCAAGAGAGGTCCTTAAGAGAACATCTGTTCTTATCTTATCTGTTAAAAAAAATAATAATAATAAAGGCAAGGTCCATGCAGTGCTTTCTCTAGTAATCGCCTCGCCTCAGCTTTAGAAGAATGGGTCGGACTCAGGCGGATATCTCCATTCTGAAATCAGCTGTATGGATGTTTACCGACGATAACGATGATCACAATTATTATTAAGTGGCACACGTGGAATGTGGCCAAATAAGACACGTACTCCGTCCGGTAGCACACCTGGCATCGCAAAAAAGTACATAACGACAATTTTTTTCCTTGTTGCCACCAAATGTCAAGAATATTTTCCCACCAAAAAAAAAAAATCTTTTGATTTATTACTACCTCCATTCCTAAATATATTTAGGACTTTTATTACATTTTGTAAAAATTAAAGAGAAAAAATTAAGATAATTTTTTTAATCAAAATATCAATATTACTGTTTTAAATATAATTAGTAGTATACAAGTCATATTTAATAAAGTAATATTGATATTTTACTTATAAAAACATCTTAATTTTTACTTCGTTAATTTTCGCAAGAGTGAATGACCTATTTTGGATTTAAACTATTTTTTTCTTTTCGCGTTTTAGATTTAAACTTTGTTTTCGACTCTTCATGAACTTAAACAACTTACGGGTGCTCCGATATAAAAAAAAATTCAAAATTCCGATCAAAATCTGACTGAAGTGTGAAACGATGCCGTTTTTGTAAGGGCAAATATGTCTTAAAAATTTACCCAACCCAAAAACTCAAACATCCATCCAACTGGGTCTGCAATTCATTTGCAACCCTCCCTCCACCACCTTCCACAATCGTTCAAATTGTAGATCTGGATTATTTTGCTCACCGAAATTTACAAGCTTCATGAATTCCAAGCAAAAGCTTCTGTCAAAAAGTATAAATTGGAACTCGCCGATCCATAATCTCGTTTGTTAAATTTCTCTTCCTCCTCATCAAATTAAGGACCCAAAAATAACAAGTACTAGATTATCAAACTCACATAAATAAAAATTCCTCAGTTAAATATTAACTAACCAGCTTCATTAAATTAAATAAATATGCTAACTACTTCAAATCATTAGTTCAACCATGAATTAGAAAACAAAAATAAAAAATAAAAAACCCATTGCAGGAAATAAAAAAATATATATATCCAAAGAAACATTGGATTGAACTTGGTTGTTCCAGTGGGTTGAACATGGGTTTAAGAAAAAGGGGAGGAATTCTTTTTTTACCAAAGCTGCTCAAGAATTAAGGACTTGAAAGGTAGTTAATGATCTGCACTACTAGGTTTGCGTTTTGGAGGGGAATAGAGAGAGGGTGGGTCACGGAGGTGAACGGAGAAAAAGAGGAGTATTTTGATTTTGTTTTTTATTTTCTGATTTTTTAGTGATTTTTTTTTGCTTTTGTTTCCGTAATGTTTTAGGGAGTCTAATTTTTGTTTGTTTTGTTGTTTATTTATTTATTTGAGAGGATGGTGATGGTTATTGGTTATTGGTTATAGTGGAGAAGAAGGAGATGGCGATGATAGAGAAGAGGAAGGAGTTGGGCCGGGTCGTGGGTTGGAAGAAATTGTTTGAGTTTCCAATTTTGCCCCCAATTAGATCGACACGATTTTGTCAGGTGATCGATTTTGGTCGGAATTTTGAATTTTTTCTATATCGGAGCACTCGTAAATTGTTTAGGTCCAGTTAAGTCTAAAACGCGAAAAGTAAAAATAGTTTAAATTCAAAATAGGTCCTTCACTCTTTTTGCAATATGTAATGAAAGTTTTATATTTAAAAAAAAAAGAGTTAATAACTATTTATAGCATTAAACTATTTACGAATTTCTCTTTATAGTACTAAACTATTTTTTTTTATCTAAAAATGTCACTCAACTATTTACGTTTATCAAAAAATATACAACCACCCATTTTTTGGGTGTTTCGCCAAATGATATCACGTGAGTTGCTTCTGAACATGAACAACGAAGAAAAGGAAAAGAAATCTTGGAAACGTTGGGCGATAACTGCTTGATTTGTTGTTGCAAGGGCAAACGGGTCTGTCAAATTAAGTAGTTATGGCCTGACGTTTCCAATATTTCTTTTCCTTTTCGCCTTTGTTCATGTTCTGAAGCAACTCACGTGACATCGCTGGCCGGAAAACACCCAAAAAAATGGGTGGTTATATATTTTTTGATAAACGTAAATAGTTGAGTGACATATTTAGATAAACGTAAATAGTTGAGTGACATATTTAGATAAACGTAAATATTTGAGTGACATATTTAGATAAAAAAAATAGTTTAGTACTATAAAGAGAAATTCGTAAATAGTTTAGTGATATAAATAACTATTAACTCTATTTAAAAATGGAGGTAGTATTATGGAAGCGGAAAGATTATTAATAATGATAGTAATAGTGTATAAAAGATGGCAAAAAATTACATGTTTACATGTGTATATATACAACAACAACAACAACCAAGCCTTAATCCCAACAGATTGGGGTCGGCTACATAAACCAAAGTAAGAATCACGTAAGGTCATTCACATGGATGCAATCTCTCCATTTCTTTCGATCCCAAACACAACTCTCATCTAGTTCTAGCAGATTCATATCCCCTTTTATCACCTCCAACCAAGTCTTCCTCGGTCTCCCTCTACCTCTTACGCCATCTACATTACATAATCCTTCAATTCTCCTAACCGGAGCATCACTTGGCCTTCGTCTAATGTACCCAAACCAACGCAAACGGTTCTCTCTCATCTTAAAATATCTACATAACAAATTCTGATTGGTTGGGTACAGTAATGGAGAAATACACGGGGACAGACAATTTTCACCCCTACAAGACCATGATGTATTGTTGAATTAAATTGGATAATGAATGATTAGTTGAAAATCGCTAAATAGGAACAAAAAATCAGTAATTGTTTTTAAATTGTGATTAGGGGGAAGAAACTCAACAAAGCCTCTCCGTAAACCAATATCCAAAGAGGATAAACAAATTCCCACAAATGTATACTTTCATGAAGAAAATAAAACAAAACATCATTCTTGAACATTACATACCTCAAAAAATGTTAGTTTGAATTATGAGTAAGTTAATCCCTTCACCCCAAATTATTTCTCCACATTTTATATTTAATATGTCTCAAATTAACTATCAATTTTCTAAATAAATTACTCATTAATGATGGTTTTTTTTTTCCAATCTTACCCTTATCAATATGTTGGAGAGAGAAGAATAGAGAGGAAAAAAATTCTATTATTATCAAGAGAGCCAACTCTGCTATTTTTTTTTTGAAGCCCGATTGGGCGGTTGTCCCATAAATGGAAGAAAGGTGCCTCACAGGAGGAGGATGATAGTCCTAGAAAGGGAGATTTTCAACCTTGTCTCATATAGGAGAAGGGTATCGAACCCGCGACCTCACGATCGTGGGCTGAGCCAACTCTGTTAGACTTTAATTACCGTGCTTATTTAAAACATTTAACAATTAGAATTAAATAATTTACTCAATTTTCTTCAAATTGTGGCAAACTGTAGCACGTTTTACAAGTTTCATTGTAGATTCACATGATTAATAATATTGTTGCATGCCGCATGCTTATGCACGAGGATCGTCTAAATCTACTTTAACGAATTCTAGTTAATTAGTAAGAGTAAATGGCTATTTATGATACTAAATTATTTACGTATTTATATTTATGTTATTAAACTATTTATTTAATTAATTATATCACTCATTTATATGTGGGTGTCAAATAATATACTACTGCTATTTTTTGGGGTATTTTTCGGCCAAAGTTAGCACATTGTTTTCATTTGCAGATTATTGAGGGGTAAAATTAAAACTTCGCAATAATCCAGTGATCCGTGGATTAAATATTTGTCCCGCAAATAGAAAATCTACAGTCAAAATCGAGTCAAATCTTTAACTCACATATCACTGGGTTAGTGCAAAGTTCCGATTTTGCCCCTCAATAATTTGCACATAAAAGTCACGTGCCAATTTTTACCGGAAAAACACCCAAAATATTGTGGTTGTATATTATTTGACACTCGTAAATAGATGAGTAATACAATTAATTAAAAAAATAGTTTAGTATCATAAATAAAAATACGTAAATAGTTTAATATCATAAATAGTCATTTACTCTAATTAGTAATTAAATAAAAGCCCAACAAAATGGCCCCACAAATCCCAAAATCAACCCCCCTTAGTTTTTGTTTTTTACCGGTTTAAGGTATCCAAGGGTCACCCTAACGTGATGATTAATTCAGACTTAGTCTCACAGTTGGTCAGTAGCGTAACCACTAAACAAGAAAAAGTCTGACACATAACTCTTTGTACGGAACCTACCAAACACGGGAAAGTCTCACAAAAGTCTATGTAAATAATTGTACACTCGTCAACAGTGCGATATATAACAATCAGTTGACCTAGAGTACGGGTTAAATGAACCCTTAATTGCATTCAAAGCAATGGACCAAACACATTTAGAATATGCCACGACTCTCTTTTACAGTGTGGAACACATATTATTATGCACTGTGTAAAATACGTGTTGACCGTCTGATAAAATAATTTGATGGTTGTGATCATTTGAGTCTCAATACCTATTATGAAAAATCTTAATATGTGTTGAGAAATGATTCCAGCCGTTAAATACTTAATACGATGGCCAATATGTATTTTACATGTGCGGCCTCCGCACCTGAGCCGGACCGTTTAGAGTAAGGGTTAGGGACTTCCCATAATCGAATGCCACCTAAGTTTCCAGAACCAGTAACTTTGCTTAAAAACTCAACAAGATTCCACATTGCAGAAAACAGCTGCGTTTCAAATCCAGTAGGTACATGTAACCAGCATTTGGATCACGGACCACAGTTTTACCTTAATTATTTAATCCACTACTTAGAGAGATTCATGTGTTCTTGGTGATGGAGAGTTTAAGGCGTAATATTCAAATACAAATTTTATTTTTGTAACATTATGTCACCATATGCCAAAATTAGTTAATCCATTACTTAGAGATAAATAAGTATGTGTTCTTTGTTACAGTGACGAAATCAGAAATTTGGCGTTGAGGGACGAAAACTGCAACAGTATGCTGAACTATATATAAAAACTGTAAAAAATAATGTTGGGGGCGAATTTGATAAAAAAATTTAAACTATATATAAAATTTATTATATCTAATAATATTTTTAGATATCTCGGAGGCGACTGCCGCTCCGCCCCTCTGTCTTCGTTTTATTTTCGTGAAATTACAATGTCTAAAATCATGTGCCAAAATTAGGCAAACATGCACTTGATAAATCTATGCAAAATTTTATTATAGGATAAACTTGAAAATGGACATACGCCAACTAACAAGGTTCCTGCTAGCCCGGTTTGATAGATTTTTAATTTGATATTTTTTTGTTTTGTAAATTTTTTTCTCGTTGTTTTCAGAATTCACTTTTTCAAAAAATATCGATAGTGATTTTTTTATTTCTCTTTTTTTATGAACTTAACCGTTCAATCTAAGTTGTTAGAAGAAATTGATCTTATCACATGAGATATGTTTCATTATCGATTTTTGTTGTAAAATATGAATTCTCTTTCAGAATAAGTTAGACCCTAGATCGTAAAATTATTATTGGGTGACTACTATAACCTAATTTCTTGTGTTTATATAATGAGAAAAGTATTTTTAGAAGATATAATAAAATAAATAAAACATGGGGGAGAATGGTTTTGGTCAGCATCACTATCAGGACGTAACCAAATTTACGAAGCATACAAGAGATGGCAATGAGTCACGAGATTGACCTTCCTTTTCTTCTGACTCAGCCCTGACTATGACGAATTCCAGGACGCATTTCATATTTTTGGCCTCTTCTTATAAAGTTTTAATTAATTAAATTAATTATTATTATTATAAAGAAATGGTATGTGGACAATCCATGTATGATGATCATGATGGATGGGGAAGATGATACATGAAATTTGGATGGGCCGGGCCGGGCCGGTGGGCCCCTGGTGAAGAATTAGTATGAATTGGGTTCGGTTTTAAGGAATCTGGTGGGAATAAAATGTTGACTCCGGACGGGAAAAAATGTGACTAGCCACCAGACACGACGAGATGTGTTGGGCCCCATTCCACGTCATTTACACATGGCACTATGCCCATTTTATAAAATAATTTGAGACGGAATAAGTAATATAATTTGCATAGTTTTATATTTTAAAATAAAATATATCATTTAATTCTATGAGTACATTACATTATAATGGTATCATATATAAAGTCATGTTCATTTAGCCTCTAACTAAAAGTTCGGGATAGAAATAACAGGGTATAATTTTAAATGAAATTGCCTTGAATTATGCAAGTTGCACGATGTATAAAAAAGAGATGAGACATAACAAGTAGAAAATGGAAAATTTCCATTTTTATATGGATGTAAACACAATTAATCCAAATGCATGTGTTTTTAGCACAAGAAATCAACTTTTTGGCCAAGAGATGCAAAAAGTAATGACACGAGGGTTTTGAATGAATATTATTTAGTGAAGTACTCCACTAGCTATTAAACGGAAATAGTCAATCACGGATCCCGAATTTGAAAAATTGTATAACCCGCAGAAGAAACATGGTGTATAAATATGAATACGATACCCCTCTTGGCGGCTTTTTTAATCTTTGGTTAGACATTTATTGCTTTGGATTTATAGGCGAACGTGTGAAATACTTATTTTTTTTTTATGCAAGTGTAAAATACTTATTTATCATTGATATGAAAGTTAAATATTTTTCTCGTCCAAGCACGCTTAACTTCAGAATTTTGATAGATTTTGAGCATTAGTACTGGTATGATCGCGGTTCCACAATCTTTTGGCACGCCCGGTGGTACCCATAAATAAATGTACAATTATTTTTTATTATTAAATAATAAGAATATATTCTTCTTAAACAGGGACGAAGGAAGGAATTGTCTATTGGGGGGGCGAAAAACTGTAAGAGTATACTGACCTACCTATAAAAACTGTAAAAAAAATTGAGGAACGAACTTGATAAAAAATAATATATCTAGTAGTATTTTTAAAAATCTCGAGAGGAAGGCGAATCATCCCTTTTCTTAAATAAAATTTAATTATTATCAAATTAATTTATTTAACAAAACATATATATTTTACACGTATAAACAGAAAATATGTTACGCAATAGATGAACATTTTTTGGCTAGAATCTTTGGTAGACATCATGAAGAGACACGAAGGATCATTTTTCATGTAATTTGACTTTTTGTGCTCCAACAAGGATAAGATCGAAAAGCAGGTCAAATGTCACGCTCCCGATAATTTTGGTGCATGTCTCCTCCATTCTCTAAGTGCCCGGCACAAGGTACTGTACAATTTTGAAATTCCAGTATAGGATGCCATTCTTATAATTAGCTAAAAAGAAATTTAAAAATTAGGATACCATTATTATCAATATGATATGACTGCTGTTTTTATCTTTTAGATTTTGTTTTTTTCCAATTCATGGTTTTCAAAGTCAGAATGCAATTACAAATTTGATTGGTTGATATGCGAACCATTAATGTTAAAGTGGAGTCATTTTTTAATTTTTATTTATAGTACTTATTAATTGTTAGAAAAATTATGATTCCATTTTTTTTCAAGTAAAAGGCAGATTCTGCATGTGAAATTAATAGTATCCTTTTGGAACTGTAATGGTTGACAAAGAACACCTATACTTTAGAAATATATCAAACATTATAGACAATTATAAGATTAGAGTAAGAATGAAAATTGGAAAAAAAAAACTCTTCAATCCTTGGATCATTACCTTGTGACAAACTCACTTATGAAATGAGATCCAAGTTTCAAATGTTAGGGGCCAACGAGTACAATTATAAGACGAATCCAGAAATTTGGCGTTGGAGACGAAACTGCAATAGTGTGTTAAACTACATATAAAAACGGCAAAAACAAAATTTTGGGAGGTAAAACTGATAAAATATTCCGAACTACATATAAAATTTAGTATACCTAGTAATATTTTTAAAAATTTTGGGGGACGGGCTTTGTCCCTGCCCTAAATTTTAGTCTTACTTAAGATGTGGATATGGAGTGCGCGTAAAAATGGTCATAAATCAGAAACAAAAGGCCTAGTTGGAACGAGATTTGCAATTATGCTGCTTATCTAATTGGGTAAGTGGTCTAAATTATTTTTAGATATAGCCCATTGAAATGTTTTATTGGTATTGGACAATGAAACCTTTGGTGTCATTGATCCATATGGGAAAAATAAAAACTTCTGAAATTTACCCAGAAGTTCCATTGTTAGAACATTAATTAGGACCATAAATGGACTAGGCCCAATTATGAAGCTGTCTGCAGCACCATTTTCACACCTTTTATAACAAAATACTAGTTTGGGTCTCCATTACTAAAAAAAAATCTTGAATTTGCTGAAAATTTAATTTTTTTGAAAATATATATATTTTTTTGTATAATTGAGTTGTTCTTTATTATTATTATTTATTTATTGGAGGAGGGGACCTATCTAATATAATAAATGGGGATTTAAGAAACGGGTTGGAGCTCTACGTCAAATTGAGTTGTTCTTATTTACTGAAAAATTAAATAAATCTTCTTTCATAATTTAGTCGAAGGAGAAATAAGAAGCTAAAATATATTTATATGATTATTTGTATTTAACATATCTTATATTGTGAATTTTTAATTAAAAAAATAATTTTAGTATAAGTCTAAAAAAAAAGATATACTACTTCGGGAGTTTTTTCGAATCACCTTTTTTTAGCTTATTTTAAGATTTAAGTTTCATCAATAGGCAATTGAGAAAAGGAAAATGATTTACTCTTAAAATTTTGGGATAGAAACCCTAAATCCCCAAATTGAGGGTATTAAATGACTATCTTACCCCCTGCTGGTATAAGGGATTCACCCAACTATAAGGGCAAAAAGGTCCAAAAAACTATTTTAGTCAAATTTTTAGCCAATAATTCTAGTAGCCTAGCAAGTCTTGAGAAAAAATATCAATTGTAGCATATTTTAAACAAAAAAAACTATAAACTTCTGCTATAAGCTAAGGAGAACAATATCCTTGTCATAATAATTCAATTTTTTTCAATCTCCGAAAAAAAATTCTCAAATGAAAAAATTAAATCCAAAAGTTTTTTTTATTTTTAAATCCAGTCTTTTGTTTTATATTTTTTTTCATTTGGGAGAACCGGTATCCAACACTTGGGTGACTAATTCGGGCTCGCATACAGTTCACACCGTAGCGTGACTACTAGCGGAGGGCTTGGCCCATACTTTGATTTACAACGGATTCTCAATCACGGGAAATTTTCACGAGGACCAAATTCCCACTATCCTCGAACTCTCACCAACGATAAAGCCTTTGACATCTCCAATCAGCTACTCAATAACTTGGGTTCAATCTTTTATAAACTACTTACTAAAGTAAAAGTATCGCTTTATATGCTCATCTAACAATTTATTATTCACTTTCGTCTTAAATTGAATCATTTTTAATAGAAAATGCATTATCATTAAGTGATATCAGTAATTGTGAAAGTTTAAAATAATGCAGTAACAATAAATATGCGGAATCTCTTCGAGCGGAGCTTGCAGTCCGACTTTGCTATGGAGATGGTAAGTACTTGGGACTCCCGTATCTTATTGGTCGCAACAAGCAGATTTTTTTGCTTACATCAAGGATCGGGTGTGGAAAAAACTCCAAAGATGGAAGGAGAAGTATTTGCCTCAATCCGGTAAAGAAATTGTTATCAAATCTGCCATCCAGTCTATCTCTACGTATATTATGCAATCCTTCATTATTACGCAATCTATCTTGAACGATATCATGGTCATGTTCCATAAATTTTGGTGGGGTAAGACGGGTGGAAGCAGTGGTATACATTGGCTTTCTTGGGAGAACCTATGTTTGCCGAAAGTTCGTGGTGGGCTCGGTCTTCGGGATACGTTGGTTTTTAACCTCGGGCTTCTTGCGAAGCAGGGTTGGCGTGTTATTCAACACCCCAAGTCGCTACTCTCGCGTGTGCTACAATCTAAATATTGCCCGAATGGCACTTATGTTGAAGCCTCAGTTGAGCCGAGATCCTCGTGTGTGGATGAGCTTAATTAAGGGGCAAGAAGTTCTAAACTTGGGGCTGAGATGGCGTATCGGTAACGGAGACTCGGTGAGTATTTTGCCCGACCCTTGGGTGCCTTTGCCTCGGCTTTTTAGTATTTCTGGAAGCCGTGAGGCCTCTTTGGTTCATGCTCGAGTTAGCAGCCTGCTACTTCAGTCACCGCGGAGAGGTAATGAGGCCTCGAATCAGCTTTTTGGCCTCACGAATTGGATGCTATTAATGCTATTCCACTGCGTGATGGCGATGCACCGGATCGGTTAATATGGCACTATACAAAAAATGGAATTTATTCGGTCCGGTCGGGGTACCACGCTCTTATGGAGTCTCGTTCCAGATCTGTTCGGCCAGCGGAATCTTCTTCGGCACCGTTGGAGAGTAAGTATTGGATGAGACTTCGGCAATTGCCTATTCCTCCTCGAGTTGTACAATTTATGTGGCGTGCGTCATTGGGGAGCCTGCCAACCGCTGTAAATTTGGCGAAGAGGATCAGTGTGTCTCCTCAACGTGTAGCTTGTGATGAACAGCAGGAAACAGGGGAGAATTGCCTGTTTCGCTGCGACTCGGCTGTGCAGACATGGATGTTATGGAGCAGCAACTCGAATTGGTTGCATTTACGCATGTCTACCTTCAAGGACATCTTATCGTATATCATGGATTCATTTTCGCAATATGAGGTTGCCCACATGGCTTGGATTATTTGGAAAGAGCCCTGTAGCTTCGTGTTCGAGGCTTTGCTAGTGCTGCAACTACGGAATTTCTTTCACTTCTTTCTGCGCAATCAGTTGCTCTACTAGACACTAAGCTTCCGGAAGTTTGGATCGCCGGCTCCGCCCCTTTACAAGATAAATGTTGATGCTTCATGGCGCAATGACGTGGCTACCTTTGGCTGCATTGTGCGCACTGGCGGAGCTAGACGTCCCCCCCCCCACCCACAATTTTTTCCAAAAAAAATAAATTTTTTTTTATAATTTTAGTTTTATTTTAATAACACCTCGTCCCGTGAACATTTTGAATCACTTTACGATTTAAAATTAAATTTTTTAGTTCGTGAATTATAGGAATTGCACCACTTATATCTTAACAATTTTGGTTAAAATTATAACAAACTTAATTGTGTAAGAGATTATAATATTTATAAAATTTCATCAAAAAATTCATAATTACTAATAGATTATAATATAAGATTTTATCAAAAATAAAAAAATAGTGTACAAGTTATAGTCTTATAGACTACAAGTGGCTTTTGAAAATGAGGCAAATTTATGGGATTCAAGATTTAAGTTGGAAAATTTTGATATTAATTACGGCTCATTGAGACTATGTAGTGTAGATCATGTGGTCAATATTCGTTCACATTAATAACAAGCCCTCCATGGTTCCTCCAACTTCATCTCTAATACCCCTAATATTTCTAAATGGCCTTTTATTTTGGTCTAATCATACAAAAAAGGTCTTTGGGACCTTTTTATTCAAGCTTGTTCTTTTTGGATTCAACAATCAAATATGATATATATTTTAATTTCAATAGTAAATATTAATTTTTTCTTCTCGAGAGTCCTTCTCTTTGATGTGTCATTTACGTTAATGACAATGAAAACTTTGTAGCTTTGCCATTTTTTTTTAAGTCAGAGGACTTGGAGGTTTATGAAGCACTGATCAATAGAGTGAAAAGGGTGAACAAAATGTGAATAACTCCAATTTATAAGATTTCATCAAAAAAAAACCGTCATTGTTTATATGCTTTTATAATTTATTTTGTCAATGTTAATTGTGCCCCCAAAGAAAAATTCCTGTCTCCGCCATTGATTGTGCGCGACCACCTTGGAATCCCAAGCCTTGCTAGCTAGGCCTGCAAACGGAGCGGATTTTTATCCGTATCCGATTCGAATCCGTATTTTTTTTAAGGATATGGTAAGCATTTCATATCCATATACCCGTATTCGAATCCGAATCTGTATAAGAGTAATAAAATGGATACGAATATGAAATATAAAAAAATCTTATCCGTTAAATCCCAATCTGCTTTTAGTTAAAATAATATATATATATATATATATATATATATATATATATATATATATATATATATATATATATTCTCTAAAACAATATATTTTATGTAATTTATAGGATTTATGATTTTTTTTGTACTATAAGTTTTTTTATAGGTGAAGGACTCGTAAGGAGGGACTACTGTGCAAATTAATAAACTTCTACCTAGAAAATTCTAGGTTCTTCTGTGGACCGATTATGCGAATTTGTCCTAAGAAGTTCTAGGTCATCTCGATCTTCTTCATATATAATTTTTTTTGTAATAAATCCTAAAATATCTCCCCCGATCGGGCGCCCTCCTCTCACTCTCCTTCTTCGGCGTCGCTTCAGCCCTGGGTCCCGTAGCCTCCTCCTCCCCCGACTCTCCGGTGAAGTTGACTTTCTTTCTCCCTTCTCTCTCTTTCTATTTTAGTTCTTCTTCATTTTCTCCTTTTATTCTAATTTAATTTTTTCTTTTTCTCTTCTTCACAGCTTCCTCATTTTTTCTTCTCGTATCTCGACGCTACCGCTCCTCCGATGATGAGTTTCGATTCTTTTCCAGCGGTTGTTCATCTTCTCCGCTTAAAAGGTAAGTTTTTTTTCTTTCTTCCGTCTTCTTCTCTCTCTCTCCCCCAGATGTTTTTTGTTCCGTTGCTTGTCGCTTTTTGTTTACTTGATCTTTTTCCATTTACTTGATCTTTAAAAGATTACGAGTTCTAAAGTTTTTTAAATAATAATTCTTTTTTAATGAGTTTCTATTATATCTATTTTGGATTTTTTTATCTATTTTAATTGTCGATTTGTTACTAATTGTTGATTCATTGTCTTTCTCATGTAGGATGGCAAATACTCCTAGTGAAGTGGTCGAGCTCGATTTGGATATTGATGCAATAAAAGATCAACAAGTTGAGCCTGAGATTGAGATGAGCAATACAAAGAAAGAAAAGAAATTAACTTCAAAGGTATGGAAGGACATGTGTAATTATGTATTGTATTATATTATATTTCGTAGAATTATTTGTGGATTATAGTATAATTAGACTTTTTGAAACGGATTTTACCATATCCGTATTCGGATCCAAATCAGCGGATCTAGTAATACATATTTTGGATCCGCTAGGATATGGATACGGATATGGTAGGAAAAATTAAAAATGGATATGGATACGGAATAGACAATTTCGTATCCGTATCCGACCGTTTGCAGGCCTATTGCTAGCTATGGACGTCTTGGCCCCTGCACTAGCGCAGCTCATGCTGAGTTGCAAGCTGCCATTGAAGGCCTGCAGCTAGCCTCTCTGCTGGGTCTTCAAACGTTCCTGCTAGAAGGTGACTGCCTGGAGATCCTTTCCAATCTTCATAGCCCGGGCATTGACTACTCCAACTTGGGAGCTGTGTTTGAATTGGCTAAATCGCTCATTCACTCTTTTGTTTCAGTTAATGTTCTCTTTCTCTTTGTTAAGTGCTCTGGTAACCAAGTGGCCTATTGTCTTTCTCAACAAAGGCATTATTTTGCATCTATGTTATGAGATCGCTATTTCCCACCCCTGTAATGGCTGCGATCTCAAATGATCGCTTTTTAATTCAATAAAGTAGCACCCATTTGGGTTTCCAAAAAAAAAATGCAGTTAGTGAATTGAACACAATAAACGCCGGCTGCAGCAAACTCAGACCATTTTGTATCTTCGTATAATCCTCTTCTGAGTACGCTGTTGGTGATGGTAATATACAAACAAGGCTATATTTATTCAGCAGGAAAAAAAACTCGTAAAATATGTTGGTGATTAGGTTCATTATCGATGGCTTCACTATTCTCTTTTTTTTTTCTTTCAATAAATTAAGGTGTCACTACTCCACGCAATAACTCGCTCAAACTATAAACAAAAGTAATTTGTAAATTATTATTTGTGGTATTAAGAAATGTTTCTAGGAGTTCCACTTTGTGGAGGTAATAAATTTAGTATTTGTGATGCTTATTCTCAGTGGCGGAGCCAGGATTTGAATTTAGAGGGGCCAAACTAAAATTCGATTACGGTGTAAAATGATATATTTGAGGTAGAATAATATATTTTTATTAGAATAACTGAATTTAAACGATACTTATATTCGAAAAGAGAATAAACTAATTTTAAAAAAATTGGCAAAAAAAATTAAAAAATGAAGAAAAACCTGACTAATTTGCAGAGGCTATTGTCACTGATTATACTTCAAAATAGTATGAGAAAGTTATAAAAAAAAATATTATTTGATTAAATGTATGTATATTTTTAGAGAAGAGTTAATAGCTATTTTGGTCACTATACTAGTGAATTTTAATTCTATTAGATTATAAGTGACTGCTAGCGGAAGTTCAAATGAAAATTGTATATTCAAATCCGAATAGAGTGAGTAATAAACAATATTATTATGAAAGTTAGTGGTGAGACTATGTGTTAGAGGATTACTGTTAAATTTCAATTTTTTAGGAGATCAAGACATTTTATATTATAAGAACATATTTATGCCAAAAAATAAAATCATAATACTAATATGCAAATTTTCAAAATTTGGGCCCCTCCTGCCCTCACTATCCTCCGCCATTGCCTATTCCTAATTGGAAAAATCATCCATGATCACACGTTGTCTGTGATAATAAATTTCATATGTTAGGAAATAATGTGTATTGGAATTGATATCCAAAATTGATATTTATAGCATATTTGCAAGAATATCTGACAGATTGATCAAAGAGTCTTTCAAATTTTAATTAAAAAAGTTAGGCGGCCAAACACTTAAATGTTACTACCTCCGTTCATTTTTAATTGATACATTTCACCTTTTTATACATATCCAAGAAAATAATTAGAAATCAGTAATTATAAAGCAAAATGTTCAAATTACCCCTAATTTAAAAAATTACTCTAATTAATTAATTTTACAACTTCCAAGTCCAAGTCTCATCCCAAGTTGAATTGTTTCAATGCATTGAAATTACTCCCCCACTACTAATATTGTCATTTGAATTTGTTCCATAGAACGGCATCAAACTACAACTTTTTCATTTGTCCGATTAAAATAAAAAAAATTCAAAGTGTTTTTCCAACCAAAATTAAAATTATATAATGATGATTAAGCTTCTCCATAAAACTAAATGGAAGAAGCTGAAAATTGTGGTAGTATATTAGTAGTACTAGTTATAGAATTGGTATTTATAGTCATTAAAAGAGTTCATGGTTTGATGCTACATTTTTTTTTGTTGGTTAAAAAAAATTTGGGTGGGTTCGGCTCAGCTCACCACCACGGTCCACAGGTGAGGGCAGACCCTATGAACCATATGTCGCTTACCTTTGCAGGGACGTGTCAAATCCTTACCAACTGAGCGAACTTGTGTTTGTATGGTTTGAAGTGTATTGGTAATGTGGAATTGTTGGATAAATAAAACTCCATTAAGTAAAGTTTACTAAGGGGTAAAAATTAAAGAAACATGTCAAATGTTTATCAAACTTTGAAATGTATCAATTATTTCGGAATATCCTAAAAAGTGAAATGTATCAATTAAAAAAGAACGGAGGTCGGAGGTAGTATTTCAATAGTGGTTAGTTTTTGCATGGAGGGAATAAAAATTGTAACACGGAAGATTTTGGTAACTTTGGACCCCAAAAAATTCATCATCAAATAATGACAACCGTGCATATGGGTCTACACGGTCAACATGTCACGTATGTTTCCTGCCAGATTATACCTAATTTCCGTCCCGGCTCCTATGCGGAACAGTTTTTGTTCCGTATGGTGCGGGACACGCTCCTAACCGTCGGATGAGATTTTTTAACGGTTCAGATCTGGAGAGAATTTTTTATTATTATTTTTTAAAGTCAACCGCAACTTTTCTCTCTCCAGATCTGGACCGTTCAAAATCTCATCCGACGACTGAGATTGTTCCGCACAGGAGCCGTACTGATCTAATTTCTTGTCATCAAAGTAGTGTATACCTACAAGTAGTTGCAGCTTGTTTCACTTTCAATTTCTCATGGTTTGGTTTGTATGGGATAAGTTGAGAATTAAAGTTATTTAAACAACGACTGCGTATTGTATTATTACCAGTTGTATTTAGATTGAATTCATTTTTTACAAGATTTTTGGCCTTATTTTTTTTTGGCAAAATCAGATATTCACTATCAATAGTAATGTGACTATTAATCCACTCGTCGTAGATATTTTTGAAGAGGTAAACGGCTGCTATTAAATGTGTTCCATTCTCGTGGAGACAATGTGAAGAACTACCATGCCACACCTCATGGTTTAAGATTTTTTTTTCCTTAAAAAATCGTAAAAAATAATTATTTATTATAAAGAAATATGATACTCAAACTGAAAAAGAGATAGGTTAACCGTTGAAAAATAGTAAAAATTCATATTATCTCCCCTTACTTAAATCTAAAAGTACCTAGAAATGAAGCATTTGACTACACAATTTTCACAAACAAGTTAGTTTTTTTTTTTTTTTTTTTCAAAATCCGAGACGAAAATCTAAAACTCAAAATTCTTTCAAATTCCAACCTAAGAACTCGAATTCTAAATATGTTTTGGCTTTGAAGAATATGACAGAATTTGATTTAGAACCACAGTGTCTTAGCCGAACTGTTAGTGAGAGAGGAATGTGAAACTCTTAGGTGAAGCCTTTTAGCTTGAAGATGAGACCTTGTTCAATCTGGTTTAAAGATTTTTTGTATATCAACACCAGATTTTTTGTATATCAACCAAGTACAAAGTCAGGATTTTTAGGTTGGGGTGAAAATTTGCAATAGTATACCGAACTAAATAAAAAAAAAACTGCAAAAAAATGTTGGGGGCGAATTTGATCAAATATTCCGAACTACATATAAAATTTACCATATCAAGTAGGATTTTTAAAAATCTTGGGGGCGGGGTCTTCGTCACATATCAACAGCCTAATCTTCTCCACAAATCAAACACACAGAGAAAAACATCTAAAAAGACATGTCAAGGGATTAGCAATTAATGAGATTAAATGGAATTAGTACTTCAAGGACCCAACCTGATCATCTTCGAAGTTTCATATGCATCCACCCATCCTTCACCTCGTATTATAAATACCTTCCAAGACTTCAGAAAGAACACAGACCAACAATTAACTACTACTACTACATTAGAGCATTTCTACTTCCAAAAAAAAGAAGAAGTTTCTGTGATTACTATCTTAAAAATGTTCACAGATAAGACGATGAGTGTGGTAGGAAGGAGAAAGAGATTCCCGACGCTTAAACTGATCATAAAAAAGCTGCAGACTCAATTTCAAATGTTCACAGATAAGATGAACGAGGAAGAACCGAGAAAGGCAGAACCGAGTAGTATCAAATTTAATGGAGGAAGAGTAGACGCAAATGTATTATTGTTACCGGGAGATGTAAAAGAAGGAGAGTTTGCTGTTGTTGCCATAAGCAGTGAGGAACCACAAAGGTTTGTAGTTGAAATGCGATTCCTATCAAATCCTGCATTTATGCTGCTGCTAAAACAGGCAGGAGAAGAATATGGATTCCAACAGAAAGGTGTTCTTTTAGTACCATGCCTACCTATGGAGTTGCACAAAATTCTGCAGCAAACGGGTTGGAATAGGAAGGGTTGCTGATACCGGAGATCAGGAGCACCAATAGCCGTCATAAACAGAAGAAGATGCTTTAGCTTTCTCAAGAACATGATCAAGTGATATACAGATTATTCGATAAATTATAACCTCATTTATTAGCAAGTTGTGAAAATGATCATCATATTGTTACGAGAAAATTTAATAAATTATGTTCTTCATTTGATTTGTAAGCATTCAAAAGATCATCCCTATTCTCACAAACAATTCAGTTTTTTCGCAGTCTAAAAATATTTGGTTTCAAACTAAACTCTATCCAATTCCACCCTCCGTTACATCTTTTTGAACAACAAAAGACGTCATTGTGAGACAAAAACCAAATCACAACAGAATAACAATGTAAAACCAGAGAATAGATAAATACCAATCAATAGAATACATGAATTCTGAAGGATGATATGCTGCATACTGATCAAAACTACAAGAAATATGTCCTTTACTGTATTTCTTAAAAGAAGGGTAATAACATCATTTAAGCATAACTGTTTCTCCCAAAAGGTCCGAGTAGCAAAAGGGAATGCCGTTCTTGAAGTAACTAAGGGAAGTAGATTGGCCAATTGTAATAGTATGAATCACGCATCTCTCTGTCATTCTCTTGGTTCCACTGTAAAAATATGAACAAAAATTTAACTAGGGAAGAGATTGAAAGGCCATCCTAACAAGCACGATAACACTTGTAGACATTCAAATGCAACAAAGATATATGATAGAAGAATAACCAATACAACCGAGATGAAGACGAAAAATGTATCGACATGAAGAGGATAGTTTGAAGGTCATTCACAATAAATAATGTAACTTGAAGCGAAAATTACCAGAAATTTGTATGGCTCTCCCTTCTTAAGTGCTTTCTTCCAGTGATATTGCTCAAATAGCATTGCCTTGTCATGCCAGCTGCATATATTGAGATGCACAATGTGTTAAAAGACACAATTTCAAGACACAGAAGGGCTTGCAGAATAAGCATCGATCAAGGCCTTCAACCAAAACCAGATTGTGAAAGTACGAATTTTACTAGAACCTAAGATGAAGTGCTCTAGAGAAACATGTTTTCCCCATGGACTACTTCTTTACAAGGGATATAATGCCTCTTCCAAGCCATATATGTTGTAGCTGCAAGAATCGAGATGTTTGGATTGACAAATATTTTAAATTTGGTGGGTCTGTGTATGTGCTCTCTCCTTCCCAAATTATCTGTCAACTTTGTATTTTACACATGAATTAAGGTTTCAAAAAATTCTGTAGTGGAATATGGCAAAATGTCAAACATTACATTAATTCATCTTACTCCCAATTTAATTTTGGGTAGTGATTATTACAGAGGCGGATCCAAGGGGTGGTCAAAGTATGCCCAGGACCACCCAAGATCAAAGAAACAAGTTTAATTTCCACCATAAATTGTTGAGGGACCACCCTAAATTTCAATCCTAAATTGTCTAATATGCAACGAAATTTGTAGGTTCCCCCACTAAATTGTTGAGGGACCAACCTAAATTTCAATCCTGGATCCCCCTGGATTATTAGATAAAAAATTTGAAATCAAATAAGGATATAATGTCATATCAAATTCTAACAATTATTTTCATTTTATAAGATACTCTTTGATCCAAAAAAATTTGATCAAACAATACTTATTGTTTAATTTTATCTTCCACTTTGTGTTTTGCTCTAGTGTAATGTTCAGACTCAAAAAAAAGAACACATTTAAGTTCAGGACATCACATCTTATTTCAAAAATAATTCAACCCTTTTCAACTTTTACAAAACCTAATACATTTACTTTCGGAACCAAACACTATCCAATTAGACCCCATACGATACATAAATGCATGGGAGAGATGTAAAGAAACTAACTTTAGAATACATACACCATAAAACATTGAAATTCACACTGAGAAACCCATTTAAATAAAAATAATAAAAATCAGGGCTATGAAAAATACTTGAATTGATTGGAGAGAGTCCACATGTAGGGATTGAACCAAGAAAGAACGGAGAAAGCAGTGGATCCTATCCATATGTTGAGGAATCGGTCCGGGTCGGAGTGCGGGACTCCCGGGTCGCCTCTGTAAGCGTTTCCAAAGTACTTCTCCATTACTGCTTCTTCTTCTTCTTGGATGTTCTGTATTCTAAGTACATATAAAGCCGCGCCTCTCTCTTTTATATCCTTCGGTAATTATTAACCGGTCTATTCTGTCATGGATCAGGTCCATTGGACCATGCGGTTCAGATTTGGCCACATCACTGCATTTCCTCTCTCTCCTCATTCTCGCAGGGATGCATGCAACTCTGACTACATTAGTCTACATGACCTTGGCCCATATCGTATATTTCCTTATTAACCTACTAGCTATCGAGGCATTAGTAGACTCAGCTGAAGTAACATTCGAGCTACCGTGACCGAGAGGTCCCAGTGTTCGATACCACCTCACACAAGGAGAATGATTTAATTGTCATTTCTTTCGGCTTTCCTCGCATGGGTCTTATACTCCTCACGGCACATCCCGCTCAACGAGCTTCTACTACTCCTCCTCCCAGTGAGTGCCTTATAATTAAATAATTGTAATAAACTAGACCATACTTATAAATGGTCTAGTTTTTTTTTAAAATTAATTAAAAAAAAAAAAACCTACTAGCTGTAATTTTATATTTTTTACTATAGACCTCGTATTCTTTAGTATTTACTTTATTTTCCCGAAAAAAATGTTGGAAACTGCATTTCTGTCCATATTCTTATTTTTTAACGTTTCTTAAAATGTATTCTGTCTAAAATTATTTATGATTTACATATCATTGTGAAAAATGTATTATTGTCATAGTTTTGTTCATGTGTGTATTAGTTTTTCCCATTACGTTTTTTTTTAAATAGATGAAATCCTTATTGTTACAAAAATGAAATTCTTATATATATATATATATATATATATATATATAAATTTAAGAAAATCATAAAGAATTTTTATTGAATTTTAAGAAATATACCATGTAAGTATTCATAATGCGAATTAGATTGGTTCGGCTACTTTTTGAACATTTTAATAGCATAAATTTTTTATTAATATATCTTAAACGTTAACAAGCCAATCTTAAATATTAAAAAGTTATAATTATGAATTTTAAGAGAAGTATTATAGGGTATGTTGCAAAGTACTCAGAGTGAGTATTTGATAATATATCTACATATTTTTAGAGAAGCTATTTATAAATAGTATTAATATAGAAATAGTAATATATTAATATAACAACTAATTACCAAAAGAAAATATTGACCTAATAATGTAGCCATAGAACTAGATGCACTAGCTAGATGATATTTCCAAAAAGTACGAGGGCCTTCATGAACATCACTTAATACGAGGGCCCAATACCGAAAACCCCCAAAAAAAAGGTCTATTAATAGTTAATACAGTTCGATTACGACGCTGACTACTCAAAATTTTGATCGTTGATAAAAATTTGACGAGTCAAATTATTTAAAGTGAAAGTATATTGTGATTTTTAGCACGTATCGCTTATAACCGATATTACATCCAATAAGAAATGTGTTAATAAGGTTACATATTGTATAAGATATAACACATATTTAAAGAATGTAATAGCGATAAAAAAAACATTTTTTATTTATTGAATTTTTTGTGTTCAACTCAAAGCCGGATCCTACAAATACAGCCCACCCCCGTCTCTTTTATTGACTGTCTTCTTCGAATTTCTCTCTGCTCTCACTCGATCTCCTTTCTTCTCAGTCTCTATCTCTACTCTCCAAAGCTTTAATCCAAAAGCCCTTTTCAAATTATACCTAAAACCCTTCAATCAAACCTCTCAGAACTCCCCATAATTCAATTTCACTCCCACCCATGTAACTTTTTTCGATTTATACCAATGTATTAATCCTCATTATTCAATTTTTGTTTCACTCGGCGATTCTCAATTTTGACTGTAAGTTCTTGACTTTCTTGATAAATATATACGTTTTATGTATATATATATAAGCATATACAAGTCCATTTTTCAAAAGGGTTTCTGTTTGTTCTCATTGAGATTGCGAATCTAGGGTTTCAAGCTCTGATTCAATTTTGTTTTTTTTTTCTTTTAAGATATTAAAATCAGTTTTCTTTATCTGGTGGGTTTTTTTTGGGGGTTATAAGGACTCCCTAAATGATTCAAGAATTTGAATATGAGCGATGGTGGCAAAGTGGGAGCCATTATTACAAGAGTTGGTGCTAACGAATTCGGACCAGCTATTTCGAAAGTGGGGGTGGCGCAGATATGCGAAAGTGTTGGATTTGAGGGGTTTAATGAGTCAGCTCTTGAATCCCTGGTTGCCATTGCGGTTAGGTATCTTCAAGATTTAGCGAAAACTGCGAGTTCTTATGCTAATTTAGCTGGAAGGACTGAATCTAATGTGTTTGATATAATTAGAGGTTTGGAAGATTTGGGTTTGTCTGCAGGGTTCTCTGGTGCCGCTGAAACTATGAATCAGTGTGTTACACATTCGGGTGCGGTTAAGGAGATAATGAACTTTGTGCCGCGTTTTCCTGTGGTTAGAGATAGGGAGCATATACCTAGTTTCTTACAAATGGATGAGACTCCTGGGCCGATAAGTGTACCGTCATGGTTGCCAGCTTTTCCTGATCAGCATACGTATATACATTCCCCGGTATGGAATGAGAGGAGGACGGATCCTCGGGCCGATAAGATTGAGTTGGTGAGGCAAAGGAGGAAAGCAGAGAGGTCTTTGTTGAGTTTGCAACAGAGGATGGTGTCTAACGGTGATGCTGTAGCTTCAACTTCAGCAGAACCTCGTGATCATGGTAGGGAGGAAGTGGAAATTAATGGCAGTGAAAACCGGTTTCTTGCAATACCTTTGCAAGCTGGAGAGAAGAACGTGGGTTCTGTTGTTCTTCCTGATAAGCTTGTGAATGAAACAGATGGCGAAGACAATGTCTCCTTGTTGGAGACGTTTGCTCCCGCTGTTGAGGCTATGAAGGATGCAGTGTCTGAATCAGGAAATGAAGTTGAGAAAACTCTTCCGGACAAGAGGCTGGCTGTGTCTTTGGAATTCAAAACTGGGAAGAAAGTTTTAGGTGAATCTTTGGATTTAAGACCCAGGAAGAGGGCTGCAGGGAAAACGGCTTCGTGGTTCGGTTGGGATGAGGAGAAAGATGACAAGAAGAGGAGAGCTGAGTTTATATTTCGGCAGTCGGGTTGAAAACCGGCAGGAGCTCACTCAATTGTAAATTAGTTCATTGAATTCTTTTGTTTAATTACAATTACCATTCTTCTTCAGAGGAAAACAGAAAAACAACGGATTAGATTAGTTCAAATGTGCACTTTAGTAGTGCTTTGAATCAGCTTAAGACATTTTTGCAGGTATTTTTTTGTTTTTTTTTTCTATTTTCCTGGGTATTATGCTCTTTAGAATTTTTATATATTTGCGGCAAATTTGTGTATTTCGTCCCTAAATAATTTTGAGATTGATGTAAGGTGCCTAAACATTTTTTTTTAAATTTTTTTTATCCTGAAACAATTTACTTTTGGTGAATAAGGTCTTCCGCCATTTTGTGACTGGTCAACTGAAATTGGAAGAAAAAAATTGAGTTAACTGGGATAGTTTGAGGGGCATTTGTGATACATTTAATAAAATAAAACCCACCCCCTATCCGTCTTCTTTCTTCCGCGCACCCTCTCCGCCATCCTCATTATCGCCACCGCCGGCGGCGGCACAACCACCCTGAACCTCTCCTCTTCATCTCCATTTCTGGCCAATCCAAATCACCAAAAACAATTAATCCATGTAGAAGATTTAAAGCTTGAACCAAAATTTCCACAAACCCACAATCCATTCTCTAACTACAAAGTCCAATTTCCCCTTTCCTTTTAATTTCAAACCAAAACAGAGAATCAAGAAACAAGAACCATCAAATTTGAATTTTTCTTGTTCTTTTTCGGATCTAGGAAACAAAAAGAAAAAATATACTCTACCCTTTACCCCTTTCTTCAAACATCCAATTTCTCAATCATCATACAATCCTTTAACCAGAAAACTTACCCAATCAAATAGAAGACAACCAATTTCAACATGATTTGAAAATAATCGTAGAAAACCCAAATCAAAGTAATAATTTTGGCTCACCAAAAAATTGAAACTCGAACTTGATGTTTATGTGGTTTAAAAGAGAGTACTTAGGGATGATTTTTTTGGGGATGAGATTTTGTGGGAAAGAATTTAGGGGTGGTGGAGGATGGGGAAAGAGAAAGAACAATTTAGGTGGGGAGGGGGTGGTTAAGACTGTCAATTGGGTTTACTTGGGTCCAAAATATTGGGTCCAGACTCAAACTCCCAAAAAAAAAAGATTTGGATCTGAGTCCTGCTCTAATGAGCCTGGGCATTTCAAGGAAGGCCTGGACCCAATTGTATTGGATATCGGATGGGTCTGGGTATACCCATAAAAATAATACTTGCCATCATGATGACCAAATTCATTTTTCCGCCACCGCCACACCCTCACCTCAAATCCACCGCTGAAGTCACCTCTCACTGCGCATATGTTGAACCAAAACCATCATCTTTTGTTTCATTTTCAGATTACCAATCCCTTTTTTCAAATATCCATATCCAATTCCTCAAATCACCACCAGCAATGGCTTCCATTTTATTCTTTGCACCAACTTTCCAAGGCCTGAGAGCCTTAAACAGAAAGCCCACGTCGCCGTCAAGCCAATCTCAGGCCACTTCTGCCGCCCACTAATCAGCTTAAGCATTGGGCTTTCCTTATTCTATGGCAGATTTGTCTTCAATTTACATAGAGAATGTTGCCAAACAGGGCATGCTGGAGTAGAACGGAATTTCTCATTTCGAGGCCGGCGATAGTAGAGCCTAAGGATATGTGAGTGTTGAAATCGAACGATCTCGTTGGATTCAAATATTGTGGATGTTTTGGCTTGGGGATCAATTGGGCATATTGTGACTTATTATATTATTGGGTCGAGACTAACAATGGAGAGAGAGTATTCAATGTGTATTTTCATTTTTCCCGTAGGTCTATTGTGACTCTTTGGGCCCAAATGGATAATACTAGACCCAATGGATTTGTACTTATATTAGATGGGGCCAAACCCAATTTAAACATGGATATAAAAATGTTGGCTCAGATTTGACTTAGAGACATTGGTTATGGATTTGAGTTTGGGTCCTTGGGCCTAATTGACAGGCCTAGGGGTGGTTGCGTCGGGAGAGAGGGAGAAGCTTGGGTGGGGTGGAATGGGGGTAAATTATTATATTAGTAATCTGCCAAAAATGCCTTTTAACTTCTTGGTTTGACCCTATCAAAATTTAGAATTCACAGTTGATTAACAAAATTTTGGACGGAAGGACCTTATGCAACAAACGTAAATTGTTTCAGGATAAAAAAAATTAAAAAACAATGTTTAGAGACCTTATATCAATCTCGAAATTGTTTAGAGACAAAATACACCAATTTGTCTATATTTGATTGCAATATAATTTATTTCCTCTTTTCCTTCTTGAACCAGAATCGTGATGCTGAATATTTTTTTATTTTGCAGTAGTTCTATATGTCTTTTCAAGTTCAAATATAGAATTTTAGAATGCCAATAGCCTAACGTAGGTTGTTCAATGTTTCAAGAACTTATCCTTTGTCCAAAAGTATTACTCCCTCCATCATAAATTATCACTCCACTTTGACAAATGCACGGATATTAAAGATTTAGTGATTTTGATGGTAAAATATAAATAAAAGTCTAAAATACTCCTCATTATTAATTTCATTTAAAATTTATGTATTTCTCTCTCTTTCCTCTCACGCAAAATCCAACTATCTCTTAAATATGTGTTAAAAAGTGATCATTTTAATTAACAAATATTCAATAAGAAGTTGGAAGAATGATAAAATTAGAAAAAGAAAATTGCTAGGGAGCTAAAATTTAGCCAATCAATTGGTTAAATTGGTGGCAAAATGGTAAATAATTGGGTGAATCCTTTACAACAATAGGTGTGAATAGTGTTTAATCTGAATTTTAGCCATTTTTTGCTTAGCCCTTTATCATTTTCCCTTGGAAAAATTGTTATTAATAGATACTTTATTTAGGAAGTGGACAGTTAATTTGGGATAAATAAAAAAGAAAATATGGACAGTTAATTTGGGACGGAGGAGTAAAAGATAACAATAGTTCAATAATTGCATATTGAAATCTAGAAAGAGCGTTTCTCTTCAACTTGATAGTGTTTTCCCAAGTTGTAGAACAATTCAAGAAATCGGAATTCGATGTATATATAGAATAGAAATTTTGGCATCGGATGACTATTATTATGGCTATTTCTTGTGAATTAGATTATTTTAATGAGAAAAAAAATAAAAATAAAAAAGAAGAAAAAAGTCTTTAGGCTTTAATCTGTCATGGCCGGTATAAGAGGAAAAATTAAATTAAAATTAGGGTTAGCCGAATTGGGGAAGGACCAGACAACCCAAAACGGAGTCGTCCCATTTAAGTCTAACTAATTAGTATACGGTGTCGTTTTGAGTCTTCTATTTCATTTGCTCCTAAGCTGTCCTTGCTCGAAGTACATGGAGCTAATAACCTTGGTCACTTTACACTTGTTGCTTGATGATTCGATGAAGGGGAATATTCAAGGATCACTATTGATCCTTGTTATATGTCAGACGGGCTGAGTTGGAGGGACAAGATCCCTTTGGGAAGGTGAGCCCTAGCTATAAATAGAAGCTGCATTGGAGGAGAAAGTGTCCAGAAAATTATCCAGAAATCAGCCTTTAGCTGCTAGCCTTTCTCTCTCTGAAAGTTCATTCCCCCTCGATCAATCTTTGATCTTCTTTTCTCTTCTCTCATTTCTGGTCCTAATCCGGAATCATCATTGATTCCCAGGAGCCGAGGACAAGCTTGCAGTTGCTCGAGATGCTGAGGGCAAGCCTAGCAGCTTGGATAACCTCTGAGTTTGTCCAATTTCTTACCCTTCTGTTTTGGCTATTAATAGTTAGTTTACTTAGTTTATTTTGCAGTTGTGCTTCCTTAGATGTTTTGGTGAAGTTATTGTATTGAGAACATCTATTTCGAGGTTATATATCATATCTATTATCCTCTTGTTCAGCTTAATTCATTATTTGTTTGGGGCTTGAGGCCAATTAGACGCCAATAGGTTTTCTTGTTTGAGATCTATGTGTGTCAATTAGTTAGGACATGATATAATCAAAGAAATTTTGCTCAGATGAAAAAAAGAATCGAACAGATAATGCTATAACACAAGCAATGGCAGAGCATAGATTTTTTAGAAACGGCGAATTTTCTATAGGAAATTTTTTTTTGTGAAATTTTCTTATAAATGTTGTATTTGGCCCCCCTAAAAAATTTCGGTAAGAAATTCGCCCCTATTTTCGGTAAGTTATTGACTTGGCCGGTCATGCGCTCTTTTTACCCGGAATGGTCTTTTTTTATTCGGTGGATATTTCTGAAATTGAAAAGAAAGAATATTCTAGATAAATGATATTTTCTAAAATGAAATAATTTCTAAATTGTCTTTGGAAAAAGAAAAGTATTTCTGAATAAAGAAAGTTTCTCCGTGTCTTCAAAATAAAAATGTTTGCGAAATAAAATGAATTTCAAAATCACTAGCACACACTTGACTGGGAACTCACTTCACTGGGAACTCACTGGGCTATTTATAGCTCACCCTTTCTCTGTTTTCTGTTTTAGTTCTTGCAGGATTGAGCGGATAGAACAATAACGTTTTGAGGAGTAGAGTTGAACCGAGACTTGAGTCAACGCTAGACACTGACCCAGATTAGAAGATTTTGGTATCAAAGTGCGCAACGAAAGTTTGGGATTAGAAATCTGTACATTGGGATTCAGTCAAAGTCCGGAGTCAACTTAGAAGCCATAGAATAGAATATAGAATAGTTTCGAAATTTTTTTTCCACATGTAATTTATATTGTAAAAGATAAAACCCAGTGCCGAGAGGCATGCGGCGCACCCGACCCGAGAGGGCCGGGCCATCACAAGACCAAATGTTAAAAAAATCCATACAACATAAACAAAAAAAAAGAGAAAATCGCTATGTATAGCACAGTCTTTAGACCCCACTAGCATAAATAGCAAAAACTTTAAATTAAATTATTTTTAGCACGAACTTTTTACGGGCTGCTAAAAGTGTCCAATTAAGGATTCGGTCAAAATTCTCGTCCCAAAAAAGTCACGTCATCGGGCACGTTTTTTTCGGCCATAGGGGTAAAAAAGTCTAAAAAGACTTAGTTGTGCTAAAATGTAGCAGGTCCACAAGTGGGGGGCCATGTACCAAACCCCCTAAAAATTTCCAACTAAACACTTAGCACACATGTCGTTTTTTGGTGAGTCCGGTCTACGACGCTATCGTGTATCCGATACGCCCTAACATTACATATCATTTTCTTCCCTCTTCTTCTGATCTCTCCCCCTCCAACTCAACCCACTTCCACCACAACTCCGCCCAACTCCTCCACCTCCTAAATCATTGCACCACCATGTCTAAACCTCAAACATATCCATGCCAAGTCCTCCGCACCACAATTCTCCCATATTACAACCCAGAAACACTCTTTTTCTAACAGTAAAATCCTCCAATTTTCTTCATTACATGACCTCAATTATGCTTTGAAATTCTTCAATCAAATTCAAAATCCCAATTCTTTAATTTCAAGACCCATGCACAAGTCCTCCGCACCACTATTCCCCCATATTAAATCCCAATTCTTTAATTTCAAAACCCATTTTCTACCTCAAAATTAGCATCTCAAGCATGTATTCTCAAGGGTAAGTAATCACATAAATCAAATTAGGGCAAAATTGAATCAAGAACCATAAACCACTACCACCACCATTAGCATCTCAAGCATGTATTCTCAATGGTTGAGTGTGTGTGTGGGGGGGTGGGGGTGGGGTAGATTGGGGAAGAAGAATGAGGGGTTGGGTAGTAGAATAGGACTTTTTTACCCCTGTGGCCGGAAAAACGTGCCCGGCACGTGACTTTTTTGGAAGGAATTTTACCCGGAATCCTTAATTGGACACTTTTAGCAACCCGTAAAAAGTTCGTGCTAAAAATAGTTTACTTTAAAGTTTTTGCTATTTATGCTAGTGGGGGTCTAAAGACCGTGCTATACATAGCGATTTTCTCAACAACAAAAAACAATGTGTTTTGTTACCAGTTTTTATATGTCTTATTCTTTTTAATTGGAAATTTAGTATTATAATATATACAAAAATAAATTATTCTTATTTGGGTGCGAGCTTTAACCGGATTGAGCGGGGTCAAGCTCCCGCTAAGCTCACATAAAATTCGAGTTTGAATATTAAGCTCACGCTCGGCTCACTTAAGCTAATGCTCACATATTTTTTAGCTATGTGAGCCGGGTTCGGGTCGGCCCGAACTCGTTGACACCCCTAAAAACGCATATTCCTTGACCCTGAACTTTTATAGAGTGTTAATGTTTCTCTTTCCATCCAATTCCACAGTTAAATCTAACGGAATAGCAACATATGACTCTCACATGACTTAATTCATGAACATTTTGAGAAAAAATAGGTCCTGACCTAAAAATATTCAAAATGGGATAAGAAAAATGCGCCAAAATTTGCCCTCATTTCTTTTGGTAAAACTATTTTGTTATGAATTTCTCAAAAAAAAATTCCAAATAACATGAGAATGGACCAAATATATATTACTACTAGTATGTTATTTTTTTTTACAGAAGAGGACAATATATTTTTCTTTAAGCAGAAAATGTCAAGATAAATGTTTGGACTTCTGCTATGTATTTTAGAGTGTTCCCTGACTTTTTAGAGTAAAGTAAGTTGATTATCTTTTAGCCGTTTTCTTATCTCATTTTGAATTTTTTTAGGTTACAATATATTATTTCTTAAAATGCTCATAAATTAAGTTATGTGAGAGTCACATATTGCTATTCCGTTAAATTTAACGGTGGAATTAGATGAAAATGGAAACATTAACACTTCATAGAAGTTCAGGGTTAAGTACTCTGCGTTTTTTAGTTTTGGATAAAAACTCAAAATTGAGAAAAAAATCTAGAGGGTGTGAGCATCTTTATCCAAAAAATAATAATCTGTAAAATACAACGATACTAATCCCTCTATAAAAAAAACATTTCTTTCCTAACAAGAAACGGATTATCTTTTCCATCCCTATTTAAGACTGCTATTTAAGACCCCCAAAATCCAAGATCTCTCCCTTACCCACAAATCCTATTCAATCGTCGATTCAAAATAACTTCTCTCTGAGCCTACCATGAGTAATCAAGCTGAATCCTCCGATTCGTAAGCCCTAATTTCGATTCTTCATTAGATATTTATTTTATTTTTTTACTTGTTTTTTGTTTGATGATTTTAATTTGGGATTAAAAATGTGCAGGAAGGGGACTAAGAGGGATTTCAGTACTGCGATTTTGGAAAGGAAGAAATCGCCTAATCGTCTCGTAGTAGATGAAGCTATCAACGATGATAACTCCGTTGTTGCTCTTCACCCTGATACTATGGAAAAACTACAGCTTTTCCGCGGTGACACTATTTTGATTAAGGTCGGGTTTTCCTTTTTTTTTCTTCCTAATTGAAGTGTTTGGAAATATTATTATGCTTTTAAATTTTGATTTGATGGTATGGGATAGTGGAATTATTGGTCTGCTGTTTTTTAGGGTTTGTATCTATTTAGGGTTTTGGTTTAAGGATTAACTTGCAAAGTTGAAATCTTTGATTGTTTGAGCTTTTTGATCTGTGAATTATCGTTGATACCATTATCTAAAGTTTAGAAGGTCAATCACGATGATTAATTGTTTATTTGCAGACCCTGCTGATGAGGGAGAGAGTACGGCGACCATTATCTAAAGTTTACACATTTAGAATTGTTTGATGGAGAATAGTTATTAGGTCCATACTGCAATCTCTAGCTTATTTTTATAGTCAACACAATGCTGCATACCTATGTAAACACAGGCCTGGCCAAATTTTTACGGTCTAGGAACTATAATAATTTTGTCTGGTTAAATCCTTTTGTGTGCTTACGTTGGCTAAAGGAGGGGTTTTTAACCTATACACTTTTACCGAACTAACTTGAAGAGCTGTAATTTTGGATCTAATCTACTTTGATGGTGTTAGATATCTAAAGTATTTCTTGGTATCTGTTATTTTCACTCTCTTAAGTTTTAAACTTTTGTACAATGGGTATTGTTGTGGGAACTTGATCAAGAGTGTGGTGGTTTAAAATGTTGAGGGTTTTAAATTAACTTGTGAAGTTGCATTCCTTGTTTTCTTTTGCTGGATGATATATGGGTTTTTCATCTGAGGAATATTATGTATTAACCATTGTTTTTTTCTTTAATAGGGAAAGAAAAGGAAGGATACAATTTGCATAGCCCTTGCCGATGAAACTTGTGATGAACCAAAGATTAGGATGAACAAGGTGATCAGGTCAAACCTGAGGGTTAGGCTTGGAGACGTTGTTTCCGTTCATCAATGTCCTGATGTGAAATATGGGAAGCGTGTTCACATCCTCCCTGTTGATGACACTGTTGAAGGAGTTACTGGAAATTTGTTTGATGCTTATTTAAAACGTAAGTCTCTCGGGTTAATGTTACCCATCTAATGATTTCATTTTAGTTCCAAGTCATGTTCACTATATGATATTTTAGATAGTTTTTTGTCTGTGCTTTCTGCTTACAATGTACAATTGCAAGCTCCGCTTGGTAGTTTCGTTGAGCCTAAACTTAGTTCCTTCAAGGAACTAAGTCCTGTGAATTTCTAATCATGACCGGACGTGTCACCAAATTACTCTATTAGCCAGTTTACCATGTTTCTTTTAGTTACCGAATTATTCTAGTCCTAGCGGCAAGTGTTAAGAAAGAAATTGTTTTGGTTACTGGATATTGATCTTTTTTTTTCATTTTTAATAAATATTTTGCAAATTTATCTTTGTTTTCCGAACTAAAATTTTAATTCTCCCCCTTTCTAATTGAAGAGCTCTTTCATTTTCCTTCATCGTTTATTAAATTATTGATTCATGTAATTGGAATTTTGTTGCGCAGCTTATTTCTTGGAAGCATACCGACCGGTCAGAAAAGGTGACCTCTTCCTTGTAAGGGGAGGAATGAGGAGTGTAGAATTTAAGGTTATAGAAACTGAACCTGCTGAGTATTGTGTTGTTGCCCCCGATACTGAGATCTTTTGTGAGGGAGAGCCAGTTCGAAGGGAAGATGAAGAGCGCTTGGATGAGGTTGGTTATGATGATGTTGGAGGAGTTCGTAAGCAGATGGCTCAGATTCGTGAGCTTGTGGAATTGCCTTTGCGACATCCTCAGCTCTTCAAATCGATTGGTGTTAAGCCTCCAAAAGGAATTCTGCTTTATGGGCCTCCAGGGTCTGGAAAAACCTTGATAGCCAGAGCTGTGGCCAATGAAACTGGTGCCTTCTTCTTCTGTATCAATGGACCAGAAATTATGTCAAAACTGGCTGGAGAGAGTGAAAGCAATCTCAGAAAAGCATTTGAGGAAGCTGAGAAGAATGCTCCATCTATCATATTTATTGATGAGCTCGACTCCATTGCTCCTAAGCGAGAGAAGACACATGGAGAAGTTGAACGAAGAATTGTTTCTCAGCTCTTGACGCTTATGGATGGGCTGAAATCTCGTGCCCATGTTATTGTTATGGGTGCTACAAACCGCCCCAATAGCATTGATCCAGCACTGAGAAGGTTTGGAAGATTTGATAGGGAAATAGACATTGGTGTACCAGATGAAGTTGGGCGTCTTGAGGTTCTTCGTATCCACACAAAGAACATGAAGCTTTCCGAAGATGTAACCTTTTTGCCAATATAATTAAGTTGATATTATATGATTTTCTATTTTCTTTTTATCAGAATTCATTGTTAAACTAAATGACTATTTACATGTGTTGACAGGTTGATCTGGAGAGAATTTCTAAGGACACCCATGGGTATGTTGGTGCCGACTTGGCAGCATTGTGTACCGAGGCTGCTCTACAATGTATCAGGGAGAAGATGGATGTGATCGACTTGGAAGATGATTCTATTGATGCAGAGATCCTCAACTCCATGGCTGTCACCAATGAGCATTTCTCGACTGCTCTTGGGACAAGCAATCCTTCTGCCCTGCGTGAAACTGTAAGTCTTGTGCCATTGTTTTGTGTATGAGGGTATGAAGTCAGTCCACTCTTACTGATAATCTTTGTATTACCCAGGTGGTTGAAGTGCCAAATGTTTCTTGGGAGGATATTGGAGGCCTGGGGAACGTCAAAAGAGAACTTCAAGAGGTAATTATTATTACAAAGGCTTGTTACCTATATGCATCTAATGATCAATTATGTTTACTTTTTATAATCGGAACTCATGATCTTTTTACCCATGTAGACGGTCCAATATCCAGTGGAGCATCCCGAGAAGTTCGAGAAGTTTGGCATGTCACCCTCAAAGGGTGTTCTTTTCTATGGTCCACCTGGTTGTGGTAAAACTTTGCTGGCCAAGGCTATTGCCAACGAGTGCCAAGCAAACTTTATCAGTGTCAAGGGTCCTGAATTGCTTACAATGTGGTTTGGAGAGAGCGAGGCCAATGTCAGAGAAATATTTGACAAGGCCCGCCAATCTGCTCCTTGTGTTCTCTTCTTCGATGAATTAGATTCAATTGCGACTCAGGTATATTCTGCTCTGCTTCTCTTGAGTTGTTTAATTCTTATTATTTCATTAATTTTCAATTTACTAACATATACAATATGTTGCAGAGAGGAAGCAGTGTCGGAGATGCTGGAGGTGCTGCTGATAGAGTTCTGAATCAGCTTCTCACAGAAATGGACGGAATGAACGCAAAGAAAACTGTTTTCATCATTGGAGCCACCAATAGACCTGACATTATTGATCCTGCGCTTTTAAGGCCTGGCCGTCTTGATCAACTAATTTATATCCCTCTTCCTGATGAGGATTCTCGACACCAGATATTCAAGGCATGCCTGAGGAAATCTCCCATCTCAAAGGATGTAGACTTGAGAGCCCTTGCCAAATATACGCAAGGCTTCAGCGGTGCTGATATCACAGAGATATGCCAACGTGCATGCAAATATGCTATTAGAGAGAACATTGAGAAAGTGAGTACCATACTCGGTCCTTCCTACATACTTGTATCTTACCCTAATCGCTAAGTAACAGTTTATTCCAAACGTCTTATTGTATGCAAGCAATGGAACTCATGCCGTAATTGTAAACTTTTTGCAGGATATCGAGAGGGAGAGGAGGAGAAAGGACAATCCCTGAGGCCATGGAGGAGGATGTTGAGGACGAAGTGGCTGAGATCAAGGCTGCTCACTTTGAGGAATCCATGAAGTATGCCAGGAGGAGTGTTAGCGATGCTGATATCCGCAAATATCAAGCTTTCGCCCAGACATTGCAGCAATCTAGGGGCTTTGGTACTGAATTCCGATTTTCAGAGACCAGTGCCGGTGGTGGGGCTACAGGATCTGACCCATTTGCAGCTCCTGCTGGTGGAGCTGATGAAGATGACCTTTATAGTTAGGTCATCTATTTGTGCCTCTATCCTTTAAAATATTATAATGCTTTGTACGTTGTTGACCGTCCCTTGTACAATGAGGCTCGAGGGCTCATGTTGGATGGATTATAAAAAGCTGAACAACCTCCTGGTTGGCGCGGTGAACACTTGTATTTCCCAACCAAGTCCTCAAGTCGAATATGCCTTTGCTTTTAGACAGGTTATGATGAATATTTGGACCATCTAATTATTTATGCACTTATATGTGTTTCTTTATATTATCATCTGTTTGATGGTAGGTTATTTATTTTCATCAGTGATCTTTGTCGCACAGGTTTACTTTAAGGCAAAAATCCTGGTAGTTATTAAATTTCTGGCTTTTGCTTGGTGATCTTTGTTTGCATGAATATTCTGGTTTTATAACTGAAGTTTGGGCCTTGCTTACTTGTATCTAGATCTCGTCTTCTCCATCTGACCTCCAGGCAAATTGGTGTGAGACCAGTTTCATTTATCAGGCTAAGCATTCCGGATTCCTTGTTTTTCCAAACTGTCTAGTAGCAGCAGAGTGTTTTGGTCTTTAAACGAAACATTTTGAGTTTAATAACATTTTAATTTTGCTTGTGAGACGAGATTTAGTTAGGTACTTGAAATTTTGTGTTTTGTTCCAAGCATTACTCAACTAGCTAGGCCCTAGATAGATGCATTCTCTTGTCCCTGCATTGGGGCCTTCATACAGCTTGTACCTGCTATTTTCACGAGTGAAACAACATCTAATCACCCCCGGTCATTTGTATGTATAATCTTCTGAAAATTGCACATGCCTGTTGTGGATTTACAGCTTGAATATTTTATTTCAAACAAGAGCCAGGGCCGTCTTGTCCCCAAAACCATCTTCACTAACCGACCATGAGCGGTATCAAGTTCATAATCAAGGGGTTTTTCTTATTACTTTTTTAAAAAGAGTGTCTTTATCGAGTTTATTGGTTAAAAATGATTAATTATAAGGGATATGAATTCAAAAAAATATATATATTTGGGGCTGTTGAAGTAACATTTAAAAAAAAATGATTTCTTAAAAGAATATTTTTGTCCAAATTTTGTATAAGAAAAAATTGATATTACAAAAGATATTGAGGGCAAACGTTACTGCTGCCCCTGATTTCTACCTTATGTGATGCCGCTTGTGTTGATCTCATAATATGATCAGTCTGCATAGTGACATGGCGCTACTAAAGTGGGACATGTACTTGACTATAGTCCCAGCATTCGAGTACATCACGCTTTTGATTAAAATAATAAAAATATTTCCCCTTTTGGTGCATTGTTTGAGGTGTTTTTATTGTTTTTTAATCAAAAGAGGGAATGTGATTGATTGTGGATCAAGTAGTCTATATCAGAATTTTTCTCATAATAGTTGTGGGAATAGTGAAAGGGTGTTTTTTCTTTGAATGTGATAGTTCTTTACATGTGTAATTTGATCTAATAATAAAAATAATATAATATAATTTTTTTTTAAAAAATTTTAAATATAACTATCAAATCTAACTAATAATCAAGTAGAATGAGCCTTTAGAAAAAGTACATTATCACCTTTAATTTCAACCTAGTTGATGTCCTTGATTCCCATATCAGCCTATGAAATGCCAGTAGGAGTAACATTATGCTGATAAGACAGCAGCCCAACTATTTGACTAACTCGTGATGCTCATCATCATGGATGAGATGGGCTAAAGTAGGAGTTGAATTGGAGGCTGATTTCATCTTTCTTTTTTTAAGTTCGATTGGGCGGTTGTCCCAGGGAGAGAGAATTACCTCAAACGAGGAGGAGATAGCACTAAAAAGGGAGATTAAAACTTGCCGTAGGCAGACAGAAAGTATCGAATCCACTACCTTAGTCGTGGGCAGACGTCTGCTCCACTAGGCTAGGACACCTTGGATGCTGATTTCATCTTCTACACGTAAAAATATATTTTTACCTTATCTAAAAATGCGGGGTCGGTGACTTCAGTGCGGAACGCGAGTAATTACTTAGTACACAACTTTCTTCGTCCGTTTTATTTAAATTTTTACTGTTAATATTGATTTAAAATGGGTAAATGCCCTGAGCTTTAAAACACCTGTCGTGTTTATAAGCCTCAGGACACCTATCCTAAGTTTCAAAACACCTGTTATGAAGTGGTTTTTATCTACTAAAAAATATTGTTCCGTATAGGATCCGGACTGAAAAGCGGGATTCGTTTCGGAATCCTCTTACTCTAGCAGAGTTAGCATTTTCCACCTCCTAATTCACAGTTGAGGAGTTGTGAATGCTTGATATCAAAATTTGAAGAGTTTGTGAATAAAATTTAGAAGTAAAAAAAGAGTGGAAATACAGGGGAAAACGATAAATGTGTTCCTCAAAGGAAGGCATGCATGTGAAAAGGGTTGGAAGAGGCCAAGGCTGTATAGACAGCCAGATATAGTGTAGAACAAATAAAATTCAGTATATATTAAATATTTTTTTTTCAAAGTGTTATACACTTTTATACAGATGTTACATTATATATAATAATTGTTCTTTTTTATTAACACGTGTCTTAAGATATTTGACACATTTTACGCAATAGATATTATAAAATCATAACACTTATTCGCTTAAAAAAAAAATTAACCATCAAATTTTTTATTTAATAACAAAAAAAATTTAATATTTACTAAATTTTTAATGTTCGGCATTATAGGCGGAGCTGTATGTAATAATAAGGCTATAAGCTGGGATTGTATCATTTATGGAGGTATTGATTAGACTAACTAACTTTATAGGGGACAACTCCCACATGATTTCTGAAGATTATTGCCTCCTACTTACAAACTTTTATTACTGTTTAATTTCTTGACTTTTGCTTATTTTGATTTCATAAAAGTTCCAATAGTAGTAATATAAATGCATAATAATCAATCATAATAACCAACACAGTCTTAGCATTATTCACAATACTCTAGCTTGAAAGGGATAAAGTAATTTACATGTTTTTTTTTGTTCTTTTAAATGGTCTAAAATGCCCTTGTTTTTACATATTAATGTATAGTAGGATATTGAGTGTTAATTTTTTTTTTTTAAATTGAACATCAGCATATTAGTGTTACACTATGCTATAAGATTATATTAATTATTATCACGATAATGCGTTACTAGAAACAAAACTTTAAATGCTAAAGAGAAAATGATCACCGTTAAAAGGTAACCATTGAAAATAAAAAAAAAAAAAAAATGCTAAGGTAATAAACCAATCAAATGCACAATAAATTCAATTATAATCAAAGAGATCAATAAAAAGAAAAGACTGTTATTTTAGAAGAAAAATAAAATTCATATATAAAAATAAGAACTTTAATTTTTTTTTAGGGCAAACAAAGGTGTTTAATGCCGGTGAAAGTGATTTATTCTCGTTACAAATGTTTAAAAAATATAATAATAAACAATTGATAAAAATCGAATTCTCATTCTTATTAGTAAGTAATAAGGTAATTGATCACCGCAATACACTTTATAGTTAAACTTAAATGAGTTGTATTCCATGATGGTGCAAATTGCTCGTGCATAAAATCAGTGCCTTGATTCTGATTGTCCAGTCCGGCTTCTATGCGGAATAGAATTTTTTTTGCACCATACCGAAATAATTTGAACCGTCAAATAATATTTTTAACGTTCAAATTTGGAGAGAGAAAAGTTGCGACTGGACTTAAAAATTAAAAAATAAAAAATAAAAATTTTCTCTCTTCAAATCTGGACCGTTCAAAGCTATTATCTAATGATCCAGATTGTACTTCGCAGTGCGGAACAATTCTTGTTTCACATAGGAGCCGGAGTGCTGATTGTCACATCTCTATTTTTTGTGTAGGACTAAAAGGTGATATGACTAGACGCATTGCATTATTGTTTTTTCTTCTCTAAAATTGAATAAAAAAACCACTCTTCTTTGTCCACCTCCTTCTGTCTTTGATGTGTTACAAATGGCAAATAGAGTTGCGGCTTTAGTGCGGAATGAGATTTCTGCATATGAGAGATATAATTTTATTTGTTAAATTGAATTTTTTACGGTTAATATTGATTTAAACGAATATTTGTTATTATTTTACAACACATGTTGTATTTTTTTAAAGAACATCTGTCAATATTTTTGTGAGACGATTGTCTTGAAGCGTTCTGCACGTACTAAATTTTTACTGTTCCACATAAAATCCGAACTGGACAAAGAGAGGGTGTGGAGGCTGCCAGGACAATTTTTTAAAAAAAAATATTTAACAGGTATTGATTTTAAAATTTTAAAATTTTAATTATTTATTTTTCAAATTTGCTCCTAATTACCATATTCTCAGTTCTTCTTCTTTTTTAAAACAATTGCCTCGTAATACTTGGCAAATCCTATATTTTATAAATTTTTGTGGGTTTACTTGAACGCCCGAGGGCGGAACCCCATGAACGGGGAGAGAGCAACCCCATGAGCGGGGAGAGATCAACCCTAGAAGGGAGCCAACTTTTTAAATCATACCGCACGCTAACGGAGGGTATCGAACCCGAACCTCTCGATCCCAGGCCAAGCACTTGATGATTTTGTGGGTTTACTTTTAAGACGAAATACAAACTCGTAATTAAAGAATGACTGAATTTATGTGGATGAAAGGTTTAAAGTTGAAGTATGGTTGTATTTTCTTTCATGCCACGTGTTAATTTATTAGTATCAATTTTTAAACCATTTCAATCTTACATTTAAACTTAAAAAAATATAATAACTTTTTTTTTTGCTAAATAAAAATATAATAACTACATCAACCATAAAATAACCTTTTTCAATATGATATATTTGATCAATCCATTAGGTTAGTCATGTTTTCAACCTCTCTTTGTTTTGGGACAAAATTTTCTTGGCAGGGCTTTGTTTTTTTTTGCTAAGTAAAATTTAACCATCAGAAGAATCCAAAATAGGATTTATGATACAAGAAGTTCCACCCCTATCACAGAATATTGAAGGGGGTAACAAAGTAGGATCAACACGTCCAACAACATTATTAAATTTAGCCCAAGAAGCTAGGTTATGTGCACAAAAATTTGCTATCCTATTGACAAACTGAAGCTGCCAGTCCTTAAAAACAACAAGATACTCTTTTCCCAACTTCATTAAATCCATCCCAGTCCAATGAACTACACTGGAATGACCTTTAAATCCTTTAAGGACATTGAGACAATCTCCCTCTATGATAGCATATTTGAAATTCAAAGCTGTCAGTTTCTCCATAGCCCAAATAGCAGCTTGTGCTTCTTCCTCAAAAGGTGTTCTTGCTTTGTACCTGTTGATCCATACTCCCAATCTATCCCCAAACTCATTAGTGATAAAAAAGGCACTAACTGCATCATCATCATTGATAAAACCTGCATCAAAATTGACTTTAATACTGCCTTTTGGAGGCAACTTCCATGTAAGATTCTTGGCTGCCAGACCCCTCTTCAGTTTTCTCCCTACAGCAGCCTCTTCATAGAGTCTTGACTTCTTCTCTATCTCATTCAACAAGTCCTCCATTAGCCTAGCATGCTTGCCATGTAGAATTTCATTTCTATATAACCAAATTTGTTCCAGAACAACTGCAAAAAAATTGAGAAAATCAGTTCTTAAATTAGCACAAATAGGAAAAGTGGTAGAGTTTAAAATGACTTCCCTAATAAGCCGATGAATACTCCAATCCTGGTAAGCTTCCATTCTGAGTTGCCACCTTGATGAGAACCAAATTGCTTTAGTAAATGGACATCTGATAAAGATATGCTCCAAAGATTCCTCCTCCTGATGACAAAATAAGCATTCTAAATCATGAATCCTAAAACAACTATTAAGTCTGGTTCTAGTAGGCATAGAATTAGACAGAATTTTCCACAGTAGATGTTTGTGCCTGTTGTGCAAGTCCGAGTGCCACAAACTCCTCCAACTATTCCTATGAATGTTAGAGTTCACTTGAAACCTCTCTTGGTTTACTGATCTGTAAACAGATTTAACAGTAAATTGCCCTGTCGAAGAGGGCAACCATACCAGAGAATCTTGTTCCCTTGAGGGAATAATCTTAAGAATAGCCTCAGCAATATCCCGATTAAAGGACAACTCAATCAAATCCTTATTCCAGCCACTAAAGTCCAGTTCCATCAATTCCTGTACCAACACTTTGGAATTCAGATTTCTCTGATCCCAAGGCAGCCTACACCCTTCAATGTTAGGCAACCATGGATCTTCCCAAATTCTTGCTTTAGTCACAGCTCCCACCTTAATACAAGTACCCCTGTTCAATAAACCAATAATCTTTAAGATACTAGCCCAAATCCATGAACAATTCTTCCCAACACCAGATAAGTCAAGCAGATTTCGCCCTCTAAGGTATTTGGAACTCAAAATTTTCACCCAATTTTTGTCAGGCTGATTCATGATAGACCAACCCATCTTGGCAACACAGGCCCTATTCATATCATAAGACTTCCTAAACCCCAATCCCCCAGCAAGCTTAGGCGCACAAATAGAATCCCATGACTTAAGATATAAGTGCCTTCCACTGTTTTCTTTAAATCCCCACCAAAAGTCCCTCATCAGACTATCCAATTTAGAACAAATAGACACCGGCAGGATATAAGTGTGCATAAAATGAATAGGTAAGGATTGGGCTACAGACTTGAGCAATATAGACCTACCTGCCTGAGATAGGGCTGAAATTTTCCAACTAGAGAGTCTTTTCCTCAACTTCTCAATGACAGGAAAAAAATTCTCCTTCTTGGATTTGCCTTTACAAAAGGGGGTTCCTAGGTAACTACCTTTATGATCACATTCATTCATAGCCAACACGGTTCCCATCTCCTCTTTTTGCAAAAAAACCCACATTCCTACTGTAATGGACACAAGATTTCTGAAAATTGATGGTCTGCCCAGACCAGGTACAAAATAGATTAATCACATCCATAATTTCCTCAGATTCCTCCAAATTAGCCCTGCAAAAAATGGTAAGGTCATCAGCAAACATCAAATGTGATATGTTAGGAGAATTTCTACTCACCTTAATTCCATGAATTTTACCCTGCATTTCAGCCTGGGAGAGCATTCTAGATAAAAGATCAAAAACCAAGGTAAATAGGGCAGGGGAAATAGGATCTCCTTGTCTTAATCCCCGAGAAGGAGTAAATAAACCAAAAGGAGATCCATTGATAAGGATGGAAAAAGAGGAGGTTGAAATACATTGAAACAACATATTAACAAATTTATCACAGAAGCCATGTTTCTTCAAAATACAAAGGAGTAAAGACCATTCTACCTTATCATACGCTTTGGACATATCAATCTTTAAGGCCATGAGACCCAACTTGCCTTTCTTACAATTCATATGATGCATCAGCTCATGAGAAACAATAATATTATCAGTCATGCCTCTACCAGGAATAAAAGCAGCTTGAGAAGGTGAAATGATCACATCCAGAAAAGGTCTAATCCTATTGGCCAAAATTTTAGCAATAACTTTATAGGTAATATTACACAATGAAATAGGCCTAAAGTGATCTAACATGTGAGCATTGTCATTCTTAGGAATCAAGGCAATGAAAGTATGATTTAAAGCCCTAAGCATAAACCCATTAGTAAAAAAATATTGAACAGCAATAACAACACTATAACCAACAATATGCCAAAAATGTTTAAAGAAACAAGGGGTCATCCCATCCGGACCAGGGCTCTTACCAGCTTTCATTTCAAAAATAATAGCTTTTACCTCTTCCATTGTAGGGATTGCACAAAGCTCCTTGTTTGCTTCCAATGAAATTGAAGGCTGAATTAACTCCTGCAAGTTGTCTGGGAAAACAGGTTTAGTAGAGTCAAAAAGCTTAACAAAATATTCTAGAAAGCATTTACCTATCTCATATCTATCAGAGATCCAATCATCAGAAGGTGATAAAAGGAAATCTATAGTGTTATGTCTCCTATGGATTACAGTTGAAAGATGAAAGAAATGGGTGTTTGCATCACCCTCTTCCAACCAAAGAGTTTTAGCCTTGTTCCACCATAGGAGTTGCTCTCTCTATAGCACCTCATCCAGTTCTCTTTGGGTCTCTTTCTCCTTAGCAACATTCTCAACAGATTGAGTAATACTTTGAAGAGTACCTATCTCAGTTTTAAGATTTTTAATAAGAGTTTGCACATGACCAAAAGTAGAGGCATTCCAAAACATCGAAAAGGCAGGGCTTTGTTGTTAATGTTATTTTATTGCATTCAAAACATCGAAAATATATTAGATTTTATTCTAATATTACGCTTCCATTACTTACGCTTTCGTTATTTCTTTACTTTGATTGATGATTTAAACTTCAGACCATGATCAGAAGAGGAACCCCACAGTTTATTCTTGTGCAGATCGATTTGAAAAGGTATAACGGCATACACTCGATTCAACCCCGAACAATCAATGAGTGGATCAAATAATTTCAATTCAATGGCGAGACAACCACCCTCCTTTCTTCATCCTTGAGATCAATAATCAACCATACCATTATGATTGTAACAACATTATGCTGAGAACATGTATTAGCATTGTAATCGAGTTATGATGCAAGTAGGGTCGTAGTACGGAAATTTGAGATGTGAAACCGACCTAATAAATTCAAAATAGTTAAGTTGCAGAGGGTTTTTTTTTACAGCATAGTACAGATAAAAAATTTGATCCAACAATCAAACTTATCCACATATTTCGGGGATTTGAGATTTACAAACCTCAGTCAAATCAAAATGAATCTATCTCTATAATCTCTCTCACAATCTACAATTAAACCTCCCGCATATAGATGTGAACTCAGTAAGAAATCGTAAGAAAGAGTTGTGAGGTCGTATTCATTAAAAAGTTACCCCCGTTTTCATTGTGTGGCTTTGTAGTGTGCCGGCCACAACTCTCTAAAATATGATGATGATTTAACCTCAACACGGGCGGGGATTGACAGAGCGTAGAATTTTGGTTCACTATAATCTGATGAATGATGAGTCAGATGACATGCCCAATTCGTAGACAGACTCAGATGCTCCTTAGCTATAAACCCTTCTATTTCCAGTATCTTTTCGAAAGTTATTTCTCAGAATTCCACGTGTTCCCCATTTTCTTCTCTCCTATTCCTACATCGTCTATCTACATATACGTTTTATATATGTTTTTACTATTTAAATTATGCTATGTGACTAAATTTTTTTCAATTCTATATACACGTGATTAAATATAAGTGATTGGAGACATTCACGAAGACATGTATGTAGATAAACAATTTTTTTTCCAATTTTAATAGCGGAGTGTATAACGCCTCTAATATTTACAGAAATTACAAAAAGAAAATTATTGAATTTTTTTATAAATATTGTATCTCGTTCTCTCTAAAAAAAGTGGCTGTGCAAATAAAAAAAAATCCCTAGCTTGGTATCTGCATATGATTGTACTTTACAGTAGCTGCTTTTCAATAATCTCTTTTCCCTTTGGGAGTTATTAGTAATCTCTAAAGTGTATACCTCCTTGTATCCGGGGAAAAGATCGGATAGACGATAGAAAAAGGGTAAAGTTATAATTTTATATAATTGGTAGAGGACGAAAGTTTTATTTTCTAATAATATTCTAAAAAATTTACTCCTCGGTCGCAAATGTTTATTTATTTATACAAAATTAATAGAAATATGGATATTCAATGTGTGACAATGACTATAATATTTGTAATAAAAAAATATAATCCATTTAAATTTTTTTTAAGGGGACTAAAACCCAATACACTTAATGTGAATCTGCCCATAGATTGAGAAGGAAACATATAACGTTAAAGAATTTAGCAATTTAAGTGCATTAGTCGTTATTCCTAATTTGTGATAAAATTAGGATACATTCAAGATTTATTAAAAACACAAGTTGTTGTGTGTTATCAAGTTTTCTTTTCGAGCACGGGGAGATGCTCCAATTTTATTTATATTTTTATTTATTACCTAATCGCAGAACAAGATGGATGTCTCGTCATAAAAAAAGTGTTTTCTAAGGACTTATATAATAGATTTCTTTCTCATAATTTACCGTGAACTCATGCATTTTTATCATTTAGATACATAATCTGCACTCGGCTCCTATGCGGAACAGAAAAAATTTCACACCGTGAGAAATAATTTGAGCCGTCGGATGATAGTTTTGAACGGTCTAAATTTGAAGAGATAAAAGTTTTTATTTTTTTATTTTTTAAGTCCATCCGCAACTTTTCTCTCTCCAAATCTGAACAGTTAAAACTATCATTCGACGGCCCAGATTTTTCCTATTCCGCATAGGAGTCGGATTGCATAATCTGTAATATATTGTGAAATAGAAATTCATTGCTCAATCCTAACACCTAACTCTCTCATCACACTTCATAATAATAATAATAATAAATTACTCTAATCACAGTGTTTATTTACCATCGCAGAGATATTTCAGGAATGTCGAGAGAGGTGAAAACTTAAAAAGCAAAGGGGTTCAACAAAATTTTAACCAATAGTGGTAAAAAAATACATGGGGATTGTACGTCATCTCACTTGCTGTTTGTCTTGAAAAGGAAATTAAAGGGGAAAAAAAAACAAAGACAACAAAAGTATGGCCAGGTTATCAAGTCCTTGCCTGACGAGAAAGGGTGTAATGAGATAAAGTTGTGTCCAAAAACTAAATGAAATAAATTTTTACTTTAACGGTGAAAAAAATAAAATTCATATACAAATACATTAAAATTCATATTTTTACATTAATATCTGTAAAAATATTTACAATTGAGCTAGAGATGTAACTTCTTTTAAGATTTACCTTATTTTATGATTTGTAGACTATTATTTAAAATAGAATTTACTTAATGACGTACCTTTGAACAATGGAAACATATTACTTGTTTTTTTTAAATGACAAGTGGTATGACACAGAAGCGATTGAAAAGTTAAGAAGTATTTTTTTCAATATTATACTGATAAATTACAATCATTAATTTTTAATCTACATTGAAAAATACCTATTATTTCAAAAAGAATATGTACTTTTACAAAAAAAATAATTATATTTTTATTTTTAATCTCGACGTTAAATTAAATTATCCAATTATTAATAACTCGCATGTTAGTGCTAAAAAATAGCCATTCTTCACCTTAACTTTCACTGGCAAGGCAAGCAAGTCAAAATTAAAGGCCTGAAACGGTACAAAAAGTAAAGAGCGGGCCGCACGAGTGGGAAGCTCAGAAAGGGTTCTGCAGAGGTGTAAAGGACACAGTACTATTATTGTAACTTCTCTTCCTAAGGATTCTCGTGTCGGCTCATTACTATTTGAGGATATAGCCAGGAACTAATATTTGTTTTATACGTAAAAAAATAAATTTTTAATAAATTAATTTAACAGCTGAAATTCTTTTATGAAAAATACGTGAATAAGTATTTTTTTCGTTCTCAACTGTTAAATAAATATTACAACAGTTAATATTTGTTATATACATACAAAACAAACTTCTATTCTGTATCATAATCGGACTGGTTCATGACTCGTTTAGTCATCTAAATTTAGGCCCCAATGTCAATTCATACAATAATTCTACTATAAATATCATTCATCAACATGTCAAGTCATACTATATATGGCTCTTTGATGAATATACTATATATGGCTCTTGTTCCTTTCTTTCATCTTACTCTTTTTGTTGGATCATTTTTCTCATTGTTCTTCTAATGTTGACCTCAATTTGAAGGAAGTTATTAATAATTCACTTGGAACGCGGACATAAAAATAAAATGCACCGATTTTTTTTTATTTATTTCATTATAAGCAATTAAGCATTTGATAGCCGTGGAGCCTTGTGTACTGAGTCTCACAATCGCTAACTTATGTGGCAAATGGAGAAACAACGGGATATTATTAGGAGTGGGTGAAATACTTTAGCAAAAAAATCCAAAAGGTTGGTCTAAAGATTTTGAAAATGACCTTTTGATTTGTCAAATGTTTTGAGTATGGTATTTAGGGATATTACTATTAATTTGTGTGGAATAGCAAAGCAATGGACAGGTTGTTGGTTGGGTAACAGGTGGGTTTAATACTTGATTAACAGGTGGCTCCATTTGAACTACAAATACTGAGCAGAATAATTTTGAAGATTATTCTGCATAATGAACGTTCATGTCCATCTAAGTTAACTATGTATTATTGCTACCTAACACACCAAAAAAAACATGTCCATCTAAGGGTCAGGGTGGCTATAAGGGTATTCGATATGATCGACCGTATAGGGCCTTCAAAAATTGGGGGTCCCAATTTTATATTAGTTATATATATTATTTAGGGTGTGTGTTTGTATTTTGTTGAAGAATAATAAAAATTATAATTATTGAGAATTTTTTATGTTGACACTATCAGTAAATAACCCACTCTATTTATAGGTAACAGCCAAAAAAAGTGAAATAGTTGACCTTTCTTCTTAATATCGATGAAAATGATTTGAATGTGGAATTTAAGTTACTTATAAAATTCTTGTCTAATGAAAAGATGACATCTATTGATATTTTATGTTCTTGAAGCATGTAAGGTGTTTTTCCTAATGCAATAATTGTATACGAAATTTTGTTTACTATTCCGGTTACTATTGCATTTGCATGAAATGAGCTTTTCAAAATTGAAGTTGTTGAAGTCATACATGCGTTCTACAATGTCTCATGAAAGATTCAATGAATTAACAAGGATAGCAATTGAGAATGATCTTTTGGAGCAAATCAAACATGAAGATTTAGTTGATGATTTTGCTTCAAAGAAAGTTAGAAGGATCACTATTTTAAAGTGAAAGAAAATTTGTCAGTATTTATATTTTTAAAAATTATGTTTACAAATTTTTTATATATTAGAGAACAAAATTTATGATACAATTGTAATGATATTTTTTTGTTATATTGATATGAAAGTCATTTTTTTCCGGTTATGTAAGGTCTTATTTCGGAATTTAGCAAGGGTCTCCAAAATGATTGAGATGTCCCTACTAAGGTATGCATATTAGTAACACCAATGGCTCTTTCTAAGCTGAATATTGCAAAGTAGAATAGTGTACTTCTATCAGTCCGTATTTAGACAGTCAGGGGAGGACTCATACCTAAATTATATGGAAAACAAATTATAATATACGTTATTATAGATTTTTTTGTCAAATTTTTTGTGCTGAAAGAGGACTTGAAGCGAAATTATAGGCAATATATATATATATATATATATATATATATATATATATATATATATATATATAATTGAAAACTATATAAATATATATATAATTGAAAACTATAGAAAATTATTGGTCTGAAAAACATAGGGGGAGACAAAAAAAAAACACACTTAACATATAGGCAGGGCCGGTCCTGACATTTCGGGAGCCCTGTGCGAAAACTAAAAATGGGGCCTTTCGTATGACATTAACATTTTCAACTTGCTACAATTTTTAAAATAAACGAAATATGACATTATAAAACTACAAAATATGATTTCTTCGAGCATTGGTGGAGGCAAAATCGTCAATAATAGTTGGACTATTGGAGTAATGGACATGGATGACTACATGATATGTTGGACATTTGGGTTGAGCTTAACATATAAACATGTTATACTTGAAAATTTTGGGGCCCCCTCTGTGCGGTTGCACCACCTCCATCCCCTCTCGGGCCGGCCCTGCATATAGGTCAGCTACCGTGGACAATGTTCTATTTCAAAACTGAATAAAATATTTTGAATTTATAACTCTTATCTTACAATTCATCTTTTACATTTCTTTTTAAATGAATTTTTTAAAATCTGAAGACTAACTTTTTCAAAATTAAATAGAACAAATAGCTATTTTAAACACAAAAGTAATTGCAGGGGTAAAATTGTCGGGAATGGTCGGGTCGATATCTAATTTTATGATATTTGTATGTCGGTTAAGTCGGGTTGGAAAGAATTAGATAGAATTAGACAGTTTGATAATTTTACTCCTGAATTAGAATGGAGTGGAGAAGAGACTGTCGGGTTAATGGTCGAGTCGAGTCAATTCGAATCTGAATTGAACAAGTCACATTATGGCATTTATAACATTCGAAATTTCTCTCGTGTCAAAAAATGCACCGAAAAACTTTATGTGACAAATATCAAACAAAATTACTTTTGTGATAGAAAAATACACCAAAAAAATATTTGTAACAAAAATAAATATTTACGAAATTAAATATTTCCAATAATATGGAGAATAAAAAGATGTTTAAAGGAACTCAATAATTTCAACATCTTTAAAGGAACTCAATAATTTCAACGTCTTTGTAAAATTACTTTTTCTTAATTCTATCCGTTTCATTACAGGATGAGAAATTTTTTTGAAACTTGAGATTTTTCGTTTCAACCAAACATTAATCCGACCAAATCTTTAAAGTAACACAATAATTTGAACATCTTTGTAAAAGGATAATTCTATCCGCTTTATTATAGGATTAAGAGAAAGACAATGTAATGATGTTAGCAGTTTTACACTAAAAATGTCTACTATTAACTTGGTCTATATAAAAAAAAATTGATGGGACAGAGAATAAGATATTGGATGTGCTTGAACAAGGTTTAGTTTGAATTTGGGTTTGGGTTTGGGTTTGGGTTTGGTTTAGTCTCACTTTTGGTGGGAAATGCTCAAAATTTGGCCTCTAAAATAGTCGGGAGAAATTCAAATTCAAGTTTTCAAAATTTGGAATTGAACGATTATTTGAAGAAAAATTTGAATTTCTCCCGCCTATTGTAGAGGCCAAATTTTGAGCATTTCCGCCAAAAGTGAGACCAAACCAAACCCAAACCCAAATTAAATCTTGTCCAAGCACACCCATAAAATGTGAACATATGATTTTTTTTTGCCATCGTTCACATATAATTCATTAAAAACTTAAAACATTTTTTTTCAAATTTAAAAAAAAACTATCAAACTAGACATTATAAAACTTAAAACATTTCATTTAAAAACAAAAAGCTATCCAATCAGAAATTAAAGGAATTCAATAATTATCTACAACAATGAAATACGATACCAACATCCAAGCCCATTCTATCATAATTTGCTTGCTAAAGGCCAAAAACCAAATTAAAAATTCATCTGAATTATGATAAGTGGACAAATTCAATTAAAACTCAGAAAAGTATATGTCCCAAACTCGAGTAGATCGGAGAATTAATAAATACTAAATTTTATTGATGCTAAGAACTATATTCATCAGATATAATAAATATTTATTATGAAAAACCTGAATCTAACATTAATAACATCATCAATGATAGAGCAGTTTGTGCAGCATTTCCGACACAAAATTATAAAATTTAAAATAAAAGAAAACTCGGTTAGGAGTCTTTTTTTTCCCTAATTCCCTTACATCATGACTCAATCTCCCGAGACCTACCGATTTAAATTGAAGCGTCTTACCACTTGAGCTGCACTTTCCTGTCGGGTTAGGAGTCTAAGAGATCATCACATATATTACTCTATATATATATAGGATGAATAATGTTTAAGGGTCATTCCTGTCGCGCCAACAAAGAAGCATGGTTATGCAACGCCTAAGAATGTAAAACTTGGCTCTTTGTTTCTGGGCCATATGACTGCATTTTTCTTTGAAAGATGTTGATTTAGTTGATGATGAAGAAGATTCTTCTTCTACGTTCCGAATCTGAACACTGCTGTTTCTGCTACTAACTACTAGTATTTCTCTACTCGAATCGCTTCCTAATTTTCCGGCCATTATTAATGATTCTTGCAGTCTCCAAATTTGTTGCCCACAGTGTGTTCCTTGGAACTGAAGAAGAAGCAAAGTGCTGTGAGAGTCAGTATCTTCTTTGTTTATATGGGATTCAGAGATACTGCGGGAGGGAGGAATTAGGACGTGTTTGTCAAACATCTGGGGTTTTATTTTGTCCTTCTCTGTGGGATTTTACTGAAAATAATGGCCTTCCGTCGTAAAAATACCACTCGCAATTCGCCATATATATATAATTGAAAGAAATTGTCATATGACGAATTATGATTTGTGAAGACATGTATGAGAATATGTATGGGGACAGATTCTTTTTTTTTCCCCCCGTTTTTTACTTGTCTGGATACTGATTAGGTAAACGGCAATGTAAATCAAATTCAAAATTTATTACTTGTTTTTTTTTTTTTGATGAAAAAAATTTATTACTTGTTGTAATTAGATAAATAATACTTATGATAAATTAAGTTATCTACTGGTCACGTTGTACAATATGGTAAAACGTGATTTTTTTTTCAGTCCGATTGTGTTAAATATTCAGTAGTTAGAAAAAAAGTGAATATTTTGTAAATAGAAAAAGGTGAATGATTATTTATTTAATTTAAATATTAAATATTATAAATTAATCATCGGATCATATTAATTCGATGGTAATAATATATCAACACACGCTGATTAATATTTTCATCATTGAAATCATAGTTGAATTTGTATTTTTTTCTTTTTCTAATCAACTGTGTTATCTTTTTGTTACGTTTTGTGAATGTTGTTGCTCTACTATAGTCTATAGACTGTACTCCATTAACCAACTATATCATTTTTTTTTTTTTTTGAAACACGATGGTCGGTTGTCTCATAAGAGGAGAGAGAAACACCTCACAAGAGGATAAGATAGCCCTAGAAAGGGAGATAATTAAAACTTACCCGACCAACTATATCAAAGAGACAAATGTTGAATACAGTAGCAGTGTGATGATTTGACTTTTTTTGCCCTGGAGCTAAACCGAGTGGTAGCAGTAGTTTTAATGCGTGTTTTTTTTTAAATTAATGGCATTCTTTTTTGTGGTTATATACATTTTGTTTCTTTCTTGATGGACAAAAACTTCATGTATATGGGTGTAAATGAGTTGAGTTGAGCTGAGCTGGGTTGAGGTAAGGTTAGCTCAGACTCAACTCTCACTAATTTTTCCCATCTCATATTTGATATGAGTTAATCTTCTCAGCTCATTAATAGCTAACGAGCAACTCAGCTCAACTAATTTATCTACAAATATTTAAAAAAAAAAAATACAGTGACTTATAATATGAGTTTAATATACAAGTACAGTAAAACCTATATATAGTAATACTCTTGGGACTGGACAAAAATATTACTATTGAGAGGTTATTCTTAAATAGAGGCTTACATATAAAAATCATATTTTTTTAAAAGTAACTAATATAAATTATACGACACTTAGAAATGTGTTCCTTATATTTTAAAAACATGTGTTCCTACACTATATTAGTTAAATACCAATTACACGATACTACACAATATTTAGGCAACTACTATACATGGTTTATAGATGTGAAGCCACATACAATTGAAAACCTGCTCAAGCATCTGCAAAATTCGAACAGATAGTGCCGATGACGAGTTACTACTGAACGCGCAAGTTTAAGGATGCGATATTAACCCTAAAAAATTAAGTCATTGTCACGCACAATTTTAGACAAATATTTCATATCATCTTAAGTTTAATGTAAAATTGTTAAATAATTATGGATGTTTTATATAGATATATAAATATATTTAAAATTTAATGTTATTTTATTACTATATGGAGGTAAATTTCTTAAGGAGGGTCCTAAAAAAAACTTGGAATATTACAATGTAGAGTTTATTCTTATTTATAACTGGTCCCGAGTTGGGACCATCATTTTTTATTATTATAAGGAGTTTATTCTTATATAGAGTATTCTTATATAGATGTTTGACTGTAATACCAAATAGATTAAGAGATTTTCCTAACACAATGACATATACTAGAAGTTTAATATCTTTTTACTAATTATAATATATAAGTATTCCCAAAAAAGATGAAAAAATCATTAAAAATATAAAATAAAATCAATGTAAATCAACGAAAGTCTAGCTACAAAAAATTCTAATAATTATTAATAAAGTGTGTTTCCTAAGCCTTCTTATATAAGCAATTTAATTTCTATGGCATGTTCTTCCATTTGAAAAGAAAAAAAATATATAGCATTGTCATAAAAAGATCATTTTATAGATTGATAAGTGATGATCATCGGTAATAAAAAACAAGCAATAATATAACCTGGGCGTCTTTTCAATGTCATAACTGACTTGAAGCCAATCTCCTCTACAAATCAATGCTCGAATTGTTTTGGGCAAAGAAGCTCGATATGAATCCATCACTCTTCCACCTTGAGAAGATGAGAAGATTATAAGAGATTTAAAAAAAATTCTTAGTTTATTTTTTCCTTTTTTTTTTTTGAAAAAATATCTGAATTAATCACCGCATTAGGAGAAAATTATAAAAGAAGAATCAAAGTTCTTCGTAACACCTGAGAGGCATTATTAATTTTATATACTCCCTCCGGTTTTTGTCTTTTTAGCACTCTTTTTTTTTTCAAAATGTTTGTCTTTTTCAGTTTTCAAGACATTATTTGTGTAACCTTTCCTTTTAAGTCCCTATTCAATAGTCTTAGTATTTTGTATTCTCATCTTGAGCGGAACAACAATTACTAACCACATTAATTATGATAATCATGCTCATAGAAAAAGTTATTACTCCGGTAATATACATACTTTAATTACATAGATATTTGACTAACCAAATACGGAGTACTCTACTACTCCATAAACCTTATATTCACACACTTACTACCACTGCTGCACACTAATGAAAAATGGAGGAGGATTCATCGTCTTCAAGAAAGGTTAGTTTAATTTAATTTCATTTCATAGATGTAAAAATAAAAGATTTGGCTGCATTTTTTTTCAAGATTATCTTACTTTTATATGCAGCGGTGACACTCCAAGATAGATCTAAACAAGGAACCCGAAGAAGACCAAGAGGAAATCTATTTACGTGAGGTCGCAATGCGGCGACGTCTTGATTTGAACAAGTTTCCCATAGATGTTGGTGAATTGCATCCCAATTTGGAGATTGAGGATGTCATAGTTACAATGCTAAAAATTATTTACCCTTATCATTATTAGAATTTGCATTATTATCAATGAATTGTTGTCTTTGGATGTTATTTGAAGTTTGCCATTTTTTTCAATGGGTTAAACTCAAACAAGAAAATTAAAATATTGAAACTAAAACAAGCAAAATAAAGCATAAATGTTTAAAGTAGAACAATGAGAATGAATGTTTATTCATCTCCTATTGCATTCAGTAAACCGATGCTGACGACCTTTTCTAAACAATGAGAATGAATGTTCATTCCTTTCTTAATTATTTATTCTTAACCCAAAATGTTGATGACCTTTTCTAACACTTGCGGATCACATGATATTTGAGTCGGAAGTTGTCCATCCCTATCCAATTTCAATTTTCTGATGTGGGGAATTTTGTATCTATTTGCACCTTCCTGTTTCAAGGTCTCATGCATGCAAAGTTGTAATGTGAGCCACACATGATTCACTTTCTGAGATGGATAGTCATTGAAAGATTTCACAACCGCTTGTACTAGCTCCTCAACCGTCTTTGGGGATTCCTTATACTGTAATGATTGGATAGCACTAAAAAAACCAAGGTCCAATACATTCAAATCAGGAAAATTTGGCGGTTGGCATATTAATTGAATATTGAGGCCTGAACTTGAAGTAGCCATGAGAAAATATGTATCATTTGGATCAACATGAGTCCGAGCATTGTCTTGTTGTATTTAGATCACTTCATCAGGATTGTCTCGGGGCCACACATTTGTAATTGCTGGAATAACCTCTTCGATCAAGCACTCACGTATTATTTCTCTAGTAACCGATGTAATCGGTTTCATTTCAAGTGTCCCTGCATCTCGATTTCTACTTCGGCGTTGAGCTTGTACCATTTTGACAAAAGGAAATACTCCAATCTTACCAGAAAATGTTTCGTTACCATTACTATCGAACCTAGGACGAGCCATTGCAACCAAAAACATAACCTTACCAATATAGTTCTTGCTTTGACAAGTCCGTAACGGTTCTTCTTTGGTCGGAAGTAGATAGTATGTTTCGGACTTCAAAAGATTAGATACCTCCCTTGTGTCTTTTTTTTTTTTCAGAACTCCATTCACGCTCCTTTGCAACAAGACATTGTATACCATCTCTTTTTGCTTGTTATTTAACATTTGATGTGGTTTTCGGTCTTCAAATGTTTCCAAAGTTCCTGTAAGTAAAAGAATGAGACAATTGAGAATCATTTATAAACAAATATTGGAAGATAATAAGACATAGATTCTCTTTGAAAGAATCTTAGCATACTTGCATTAACGAATCTATGAAAGAATCTGGAAAGATAATGAAAAAATTAACATGCTTGCATTAACAAACAGAAGCAGAGTATCTTTATTCAAAAATATTCAAAATGAAAATCATTAAGAGTATCATCAAGATGAAAATCACCCGGATTAGTTTCATTTTGATATTCTTCACTTTCAACTTGTTGCTCAACATTATCATCTTCCACATGAATCTCATTAAGGTTATCATCAAGATGAAAATCACCCGGATTAGTTTCATTTTGATATTCTTTACTTTCAATGTCAAGATGATCATTTTTGTTTGAGTGATAGTTCAAATTCTTTACATTGTTCATCATTTTATATCATGGAGAAGTCTAAATATTTTGGCTCCAATCTAATTTTTATTCAAAATTTGTTAATGTCATTAAAATTTGGCTCCAATCTTATTTTATTTGTCCAAAATACTTTATTGAAGTTGAAAAGTCTTTGCCTCCAAAATGAAATTGTTTGATGATGAACAATTTAGATACTCCAGCATTACTCCGTAATTTTGTTTAGGAGGTAGAGTACATTAAATGCCTTTCATTACTCCTTAGTTATACAATGCTCTTAAAATCATGCAGTATTCTTAAAACCAAAACAATCAATCAGTGTCATTTAATACCATACTAGTTCTTAATTAGGGGTGTATATGTAAATCTTCATCATTTCTTAATTTGTGTGAAATTTGCTAAAAAGACAAACAAAAAAAACAGAGGGAGTATAATACTACTATGGAGTATAGTTCCTATTCTATATTGAAGTAAAGTTAAAAAAAATCAGCTTAAAACAATAAAGTATTTAGTCACCACTATAACCTATGCGTACTCATTCAAAATAATTTCTGTCAATACTGATCCCATAAAATTTCTCATCAATTCATATTAGACTTCTCTCTTATTTTTTCTTTTTGTGGGGTTTTGTGCGAAAAGGTTCTTATTAATCCATTCCTCATTTTCAATTCACTGTACACTTCTCTTATATTATTTTCTGGGGGTGTGCGGAAAAAAAAACTTAATATATAAAGTATAAGTTAAATTTTGACGTTGTAAAAAGAAATGATTCCTAATTTCCTTAACTAGAAGTTATATATTCGACCATCAAATTATTAAGGAGAAATTCAATTATGTAGTATAAAAGTAAAGTAATATTTCCTAAAGATAACTAAAATAATTATATTAGTAAAGAATAGAAAAAAGAAGAATATTAGACCTTAAAAACAGAAAGTTCTTAGAAAGTGATGAATATTATTGAGGTTGCTAGATTTTTCGAAAACCAAACTTACTGTCGTTTTTGGGCCTATAGAGTTAGGGCCTCCATTTCCAGCCCACCTTTTGCTTCAATTACCATTTGAATACATCCTGCAATTCCTAAAATCTGGCTCCTCTCCAGTAGCACTGTCAAATGAGATCATTCTACCATAAATATAATTTGTTTCAAATGTACTAGTGATATTATATGACATTTAGAATAAAAGTTACATATCCTGTAGAATATGTTTATATAATAAATGGTCTTGTAAAATCATATATTGCTTTGAACTTATTAGATATTTCTTTGTATTTTTCCAACTATTAATTTCTTATTTCTTCTTTTTTTTTAAAATTGGTTTTTATTGTTGCAAACAATAAGATTTCCACCTCAAAATAAAATGTGCGCTAATTCTCCACCACAAGGTGTTGAGATTGGTCCTCAAAAGAGGATAAATTATATGTTGATTATCAATCCTACTGATTGATATATATGTTGTTGCAACATAAAAAAGAGGAAATATATAGCCGAACAAACTATTTCTATTTGTGTCTCTAGTTGATCCTCAAATAAATGAGCTTTGAACAAGAAGTTCAAAAGACGAAAATTCAGAAATATTTTATAACCAAAATTCGGCTAGAAAAAACTCCATGAATTTAATGTCCCCGAAGGACAAGCTACCCATAATATTAAATTTGAGACATTGAAATGTGGTAGCATTATGAGTTCCAATAATAAAACTTCTCGTAAATGGAGTAAATATTTAGAGATGGTTAAGTCGAGAAACTTGAAATTCTAGAAGAATTTTCTCAAACATGAATATTATTTCTAGAAGAAATTAAGGTACCTGGAAATTTGTGAAAATTATGAGATCTCAAATGTTTGGGAATTGATGGAACCATATACATAAAATTGTGCAAAAGTCGACATTATTTATGCGTGCAATAGAATGAGGATCTTTAATATAAAGTCTGCAGACTGAAAAAATTGAAATTGTAGAGATGATTGGTCAAAATAGACCATTGAGTTCATCTCAAATTGTGACAAGCCGGTACGAAAATTTTAATACACTTGAAGTGTAAATGTATTCGTTACAGATATTATACACCTGAAGTGTAATCTTAGAAAGATATTCGTTTAGAATAACGAACAAATAAATTACTTTGAAAGTGAATGCAAGTGTATTTGAATAGCCAAACACTTGATATATACACAATGTTGCATTTTAGTAACAACATTTATAGGAAGTCTTTGAAGGACTTGAATTGCCAGAAGCATATAAGTAATTCTTCCCGAAAAATATAAACATCAAGACTTAGTGATTAATGCTTTTTGAAAGCATTATGGAAAGATAACATACTTCCATGTATAATAGTTTGCTTGCAACATTTATCTTATTTTATTATTATATTTAGTATTTTGTTGAAATAAGTTATCCCACATCAGGGGGAGAGAACGATGAATTATATGAGAATATCATTGTTAAACATCTTAATTCATATAGAAGCTCTAACGGACTTGAAGTTCAATAGAGAAATTTGAAACAAGTTGCAAATTGAATTTTCATAATATAGATGCTATTATTTTTCAAAAGGATTTTTTTTTTTTTATCGATTATAAGTTCGAGACACACCTGATGTGTGATTGAACTCTTCCTTATGAAAGTAATTATCAAAATATTCCTCCTGAAGAGCTTAGAAAAACAAGTAAATATTGAAAGTTTTGGGAAAACCTAGTATTTACAAATTATAACATCCGGAATATGTAATTTGTTGATCCTATGAACACTTATTCACTAAGATATAACCAATTACAATTTTGAAGGTTGATCTTGAAGATCTATATACATTGGTTCAATGATGTTCAAAAGGAAAGTAATTTGACATAAGATTAATGTACTCTTTTTTCTTAAATAGACGTATTTTTCCCACAGGTTTTTTTCTTCCTAGTAAGGTTTTAACGAGGCATATTCTTCATGTTATGTACATCTAAGGGAAAGTGACGACGTCGATGTTTAACAAATTCACTCAAGTGATAATGTAGAAGATTATTTATCTAAGTGTTGCCAACATAAACATTCAGAAAGTTGATACATCGGATTAGAATGTGTCATCTTAAAGACATTCAATGATCAGGGGAGTAGCCGTACTCTTTTTCCTTCGTTCAGATTTTGTCCCACTGGATTTTCCTGACAAGGTTTTAATGAGGCGGCAATTAAATACTCCAACATCAATTGTACTCATTTTCTTAGTTTGGGAAAAAATTAAAGTGGGAGTGTTGTAAATGAATGACCAGTCAGGCCCAACCCATAGAGTGGGAGGCCCATAGGCCCATGAACCAAAGAATTTTATCTATATAAATAGAGACCTTTGGTTCATCATTATACACACATAATTCATTCCACTCTCTAATTTCTCTTCTTTCTTCTTTATTCTTATAACAATATTAATATTGTTCTTTTAAATAAAATTAATTGTATATTAGTTCTATGATCTAAGAGAGTAATTTGATATTTTGACTAATAAAATACCTTACTATTTTGTTTCCTTAATTTTTGCTAACGATTGATTTATATTAAAGAATGAAGGTAATACTTTATTTGGCTTCTGTCAATAAAGTTTAGCGTAACTGGTCATAATAAGTCACAGTTCGACACCCGTCTCTCAATATTCATTTTGTTCCAAATTATCTGTTCACTTTATTTTTTGCACGAACACTAATGTTTCATTAAATTATATAGTAAGATATGATAAAATGTCGAATATGACCCTATTAGATTTACTTATAATATAATTCTACCTTATTTACGCTTTTTATTTTCTCTCCCAACATTCAATGTAAGAGATAGCATTAGAAAAATCATCACTAATGAGTCATTTATCTAGAAAGTAAACAGTTAATTTGTAATAAATTAAAAATGAAGTGTGAAGAGATAATTTGAACGGATAAAGTATTAATTAAAAAAATAATTTATTGGGCTTCTAGATTCTTTAGTTTAATGCTATCCATAAATAAAAGCGGTAGCTGTATACTTTCTGTCATCCATTTCTTGTTCATCGTCCTTATTTCATTCTCATTAATTTATAATTTCATTCAATCACAAAAGCAGACCAAGAAAAATACCATATTCCCATCTTCAATTACCAAAAAGGGGCATCATCAATTCGATCAAAATTACGGCATGAAATCATCATCATCATCATCATCAGGGGAAGCAAAAATCAGAATAAAGCTGGAATCAGAGACATCTGAACTTCAGCTGGAGGTCAAAGGAAGTGAAAAAGTGGAAAACTTAATCAAGAAAATCAAAATATTTTGGGGAGACAAGGATGATTATATCAAGCTTTATTACAAAGGTACAGAAATGAAAGAAGCTCAACCCTTATCTGCCTATAATGTTATTCATGGATCTGTATTAAAAGTCAGAGTCTCTGCTGATTCTGGGAACTGACTTTCATATATAGTCCTTCGGACCTCGTGACCGTTTATTTTCTATTCTATTGTTATCTGAAGAATGTATAAAAATATTTCTTTCTGTTTCCTCTTGATTATTTCAGGTGTACTTGGATTATTTCTACTTTGGATTGAGACTCAAACTGAGACGCAAATTATATTTGAATTAAATCTGAAAATGAAACTTCAAACAATAATTTATAAAATTTGGTTTGAATTTAAGACGGATCTAAAATTGAATCTAAAACTCAATCCAATCAACATCTTTTTAAAATGTATTTGATTTGATACCCAGTGAAGAACTCAGAGGAGGTTTGTAATAAGTTAAAATAGGGTGAAAATCGTCTATCTTTGTGTACGTCTTTATTTTTGAACCTAATCAATTAATTCGCTATGTAGGTATTTTTTTCAATTATATATATATATATATAGCAAATTGTGATTGTTTGAGTACATAAATTGAGACATTCCTCAAAATATTCATTTTCATGTGAATCCACTAAGAAATAGTATTGTTTAAAATAAACATTTTACAAGATGACTTCGATGGGCACCACCAATTATTTGATAAGATCATTACTAATTATAAGTGAGAGATATACTTGTTATTTTATACCTATTTAAGGTTAATTTGTTATTTAAAGCATTGACTAATACTCTACAAATTCGTAAATTCTTTTTTTATATAAATAATTAAAATGAAATTATCTTTTTTTGGTAGATAAAAGTTTCATGTAGGTTTCATCTCAGTCACCACCACTTGGTCAGCAGTAAGCGTAAGTGATCATGGGAGATCGCTATACAGCAGTATTCTGACGATCACCCACCAACACGATCCTCACGTCTAGCAATGGGAATCAACACTCGAGCATTCAGGGAGCGACGCGCAAATCCCTTATCAACTCAGTATTCGTAAAATGAAAGTATATCTAGTTAGAGATAGTGAACTGCAATAAAACCTTAAACATTAAGAAGAAAAATTGGCAAATTGGTGGATTTTGTCCCTAAACAATTTATGGTTTTGATATAAGGTCCTTAAACATTGTTTTTTAAATTTTTTATCCTCAAACAATTTATGTTTTGTGCATAAGTCGCTTCAGTCGAAAAAATAGTTAGTCAATCGTGAAATAGAAATCGAGATCGGGTCAACCCAAAAGCTTTAGGGGCAATTTCGCTACAACATTGGCAAATTGGTGGATTTCGCCCCCTAAACAATTTTGAGATTGATATACGGTCCCTAAACAATTTTTTTTAATTTTTTTATCCTCAAACAATTTATGTTTTATATGTAAGGTCCTTCCGTAAAAAAAAATGGTCGATCAATGCGAAACAGAAATTGAGATCGGGTCAACCCCGAAAGCTTTAGGGGCAAAACCCTTCTCTTCTTCTCTTTTTTCTTAAAAACTTGGCTAGTGCATTATATAATTATTAAAATCAAAACTCTTTATATTTTTATTTTTAAAAAAATCAAAACCCATTCTATAATTCCTAAAAAAAACCCCACTTGATCACCAGAAATTCGTTAGTAAAATACAATGAGTTATAAATATTATAAATTTCAATACCTTTTGCCTGTCACTCATAACACACCGCTCAATGTTTTCTTATGATCAAGTTGGGTTTTTTTTTAGGAATTATAGAATGGGTTTTGATTCTTTCAAAATATATATATATATATATATATATATATATATATATATATATATATATATATATATATATATATATATATAAAGGGTTTTGATTTTAATAATTATATAATGCATTAGTCAAGTTTTTTAAGAAAAAAAGAGAATAATATAAGGGTTTTGCCCCTAAAGCTTTCGGGAGTTGACTCGATCTCATTTGCTTTGCAGTTGACTCGACCTTTTTTTTACTGAGCGACCTTACACACAAAACATAAATTATTTGAGGATAAAAAAATTAAAAAAAATTGTTTAGGGACCTTATATCAATCTCGAAATTGTTTAGGGATGAAATCCACCAATTTGCCAATGTTGTACCGAAATTGCCCCTAAAGCTTTTGGGTTGACCCGATCTCGATTTCTATTTCACAATGACTAACTATTTTTTTCGACTGAAGCGACTTTATGCAAAAAACATAAATTGTTTGAGGATAAAAAAAATTAAAAAACAATGTTTAGGGACCTTATATCAATCTCGAAATTGTTTAGGGACGAAATCCACCAATTTGCCAAGAAAAAATTGAAATAATAAAGTAGTTCGATTTTTGTGATGACAATTTTTTTATTATAACATTTAAATTATTCAATTTGAGATGGATAAAAGAACTATCAATTATACAATTATTTTTTAACATCAATGTAATTGAATCAAACAATCAAATTATTCAAATGTATTCAGTCACCACCGAAATTAAAATGGATGCCAAGCAGAGCTTACCATCATTAACCCATATACATCAACTAGGACATGCTTTATTAGCAGTTTATGTGTAACCGCATACCATTTCCCTCCAAAAGGAACTTCTTCCAACTGCGTACCTTAAAATTCCCATGTCGTCTAAACTTTTCAACACAGCCAAACAAGTTTTCGGATCACCCAAGAAATCGAATCAACAAATTGCAAATTCCATCTCCAAAACCCTAATTAGATCTTCCCCCTCATCAAAACCCCTCAATCTCCTTTCTTATTCTTTAACTCCCAATCTTAATTCCCACATAATCCACCTCATTCTCTCAAACCCACAACTTCCCCCATTAACTTGCTTCCATTTCTTTAAATTCCTCCAAGAAACAAAAAGCCCATCTCTAATTCCTCATCATAAACCCAGTCTTCAAACCCATGTAATCTTAATTTTACGCTTGTTTGAATCCCGGAAATTTCTTGAAGGAAGAAATGTTTTGGAAGATATTGTTACAGATGATAATCTCAGAAGGCCCATTTCAGAATTAGCTGATTTAGTTGGTGAAAAATCTGTTCAGCAAAAAGTTGCAGGGAAGGTGTTTGATATGTTGTTTAGGGTTTATGTTGATAATAAGAGGTTTAAGGAGGGTTTAGAGGTGTTTGAGTACATGAAAAATAATGGGTTTGGGATTGATGAGAGGTCTTGTATGGTGTATTTAGTTGCGCTCAAGAAATGTAATCAGTTTGAGGAATTGTTTGGATTCTTTAAGAGAATGGTGGAATGTGATGTTGAAATTACTGTTTATTCGATGACTATGGTGATTGATGGTTTATGTAAAAGTGGGAAAGTTGATAAAGCTAGAAAATTACTGGATGAATTGGAATGTAGAGGAATTAAGCCGAATGTGTATACTTATAATACATTAATAGATGCATATGTAAAGAAATTGGATTTTGGGAGCGTTCGAGATATTTCGAAGGTAATGGAGAAGGATGGAGTGGGATTCAATGTGACAACTTACACGCTTTTGATTGAAAGTTATTCGGGTGCTGGAAAGATTAAAGATGCAGAGAATCTGTTTGAGGAAATGCTTCAAAAGGGTACAAAGCCTGACATTCGTGTATATACTGTTATGATTAGTTGGAACTGTAAGTTGGGGAATGTCAAAAGGGCATTTGAATTGTTTGATGCTTTGATGGAGAAATGCCTTGTTCCGAACGTTCATACCTATGGGGCTCTGATCAGTGGAGTTTGCAAAGTCGGAAACTTGGAAGCTGCAGAGATTCTATTACATGAGATGCAAATGAAAGGAATCGATCCCAATCGCGTGATATTTAATATGTTGATGGATGGTTATTGCAAGCGAGGGATGGTAGATGAAGCTTGGAGAATTCAAGGTATTATGGAAGGAAAAGGACTTCAAATTGATGTTTATGTTTTCAATATAATTGCTACTGGCTTGTGTAAGTCAAATAGGCACGACGAAGCAAATATGTTTTTGTTGTCAATGATGGATAAAGGTGTAGCTCCGAACACGGTAACCTACACTACTTTGGTTGATATCTATTCAAAGGAAGGAAATTTTGATGAAGCAAAGAGGATTTTTCATGAGATGGAGACAGATGGAGAGAAACCTAATGTCGTCACATACAATGCCCTCATAGATGGATACTGCAAGAAGGAAAAAATGATGGAAGCTCATCAGCTGAGAATGGAGATGGAGGGTAACGGCCTGATGCCTGATGTTTTTACATACACTTCTCTTATACATGGAGAATGCATATTTGGAAAAGTAGATGAAGCTCTGAAGTTGTTCAATGAGATGCCAGGGAGGGGTTTGGTTCAGAATATTGTAACTTATACAGTGCTGATTTCAGGACTGTCGAAAGAGGGAAGATCGGATGAAGCTTTTAGATTATACGATGAGATGATAGAGGCAGGTCTGACACCAGATGATACCGTCTATTCCTCACTTGTCGGAAGCCTTCATGGTTCTAAATCTTAGGTTGAAACAGCACCAAGTTATGCTGCAACTGTAGAACGGTCTGCTATGGGGTAAACTTGGAATCTCGGTTCATTATGTTATACCTAGTGCTGTTTATGGCTTCAAGATTTTCAGCACTCAGTGGTGATATAGAAGTTGTTGTCCTTAAACAGAGCAGCTTTTGCTACTGCAAGAGCATCTGTTACACATGTTCTGAGGTTGATTTTTTCAGTTGGTAAACATGGCAACAAAGGAGAAGGCCAAGAATTCGTTCGTGTGAACTTTGGAAATGTGCCATTCTTGCTCTCTTTCGATGTACAATGCTAGCTTGAGATTGTCAGACCATATAATCACTTCCAACTGATGCTGTGAAGTGAAAGAAATTGATGCTCCTGAGGTTCAGCATTAGAGAAAGGGTTGGAAAGATCATTGTATTGGTTAATGCTGAAGCCTTTTGTGGTGTGGTCATGTTCATCCAGAAGGGGAGGCGTATGGGTTCTCACCTTTGCTTGTAAAAACTAGGTTGAATCACCATTTCCCCCCTTTGGACATCAACAAAGTTCTTGGAGTGCCTAAAATACCCCCGATTGTTTTCTGTTATTGTGGTTTTGGCAAAAATATCGCAACCCAACCCACGATGAGAGGCCCATATAGAGGTAACGTCGGGGCCGTTTGGGCTTAGACTTTTATTTTCTTCAGTAAGAATGAATGAGCATATTTGAAAACTGCATATTTATCTCATAGACTTGATAAGCGAAGCGCGTTTTTAATAAATATAGTTAAATTCTGATCATTTTGTTCTTAAAGCATTTATAAGTACCTTTTTTTTTACTTTTTATTCAATTAATTTTTCATTCAAGTGTCAAAAAAATATCGTCAAACTGCATAGTAAAAATTGATGGAAGCTCAAATTTTTTGATCGACCAAATGGTGTTAACATAGTGGTACTTTTTTCTTTTAATTTTTTTAAAGTTTGCCAAAATTGTTGTCACTAATGAATTGAATAAGTCACTGCCAAACGACACGTCGAAATAGAAAGTGCCAGCCTTTTATGGTACACTAGACTTGATTGTCCCTTAAATGGCCAGCCCAACATTCCTGTGGAGCCCTTTTGTGTCTCTTTCTTTTTAATGATTTGCTTCGCAAAATTACAGGCCTCAATAAGTAAGATGAGCCACCAATGGATAGTCTACCCAACTTGAAATTGTCAAGTGCTAGTGGAACTTTAAAATTGTGTGTGTCATTCTGCGGGAGGCACGTCGAGCTTGGAAGAGTCCTTAGGTTAAGGGCTCTTCCAGACCTTCAGAAGGCACACACAATTTTAAAGTTTCATCAGTACTTGACACTCTCAAGTTGGATGAGAAGAACAGTTTAAAATTAATAAAATTATTTGTTAATAAGGATAAACTCGTCAAATATCTCACTTTACCTATTAAAAATACCTTGCGCCTATCAATTCCATCCAATTAATTTACTTCATGCCTTCTCAATATCATGTTTCTAGCTCCATCCCTCCAAGACATGTATGGTTTTTTTGGGGAGGGTTACAATGTATACAGTTTGTTAGGATATACATATTCTGCTTTGTTTTTTATATTTTTAATTCCTCTACCGGTATTAAGGAAGACTGTTGTACTTGATCTATTTTGTTTATTTGAGTTTTCAAGCAAATGAGTTTTTTTTTAAACCCAAAGGGTGATATTATCTTCTTGAAGGAAAACAATAAATATCCTAAGAAACTTAATCATTTTTTAAAAAAGGAAAATAGTAACTCTTTTTGATAAAGTAATAATATCATTAATCGATATCAGGAGTTACATGAGGGAGGCGGAATTCCAAAGGATCCCCATACCCTTTGATGTGAGGCAACAAGCCTTAAAAAAAATCCAGCTAATCAAATAGGCAGAACATTACAAGACTCGCGGACATAGAAAAAGCTAGAGAATAGGTTCTAAGAGATACAATTTTCTATGACTGCACAAACAGACTCAAAAACAAAATCAAACACGAGGTCACGTACAAACCAAAAGTCTTCCACACTTTCTAGAGTTCTTGACTGCAAACTTTCACAACCCTTAAAATTAGGAGGGGAGATCAGCTAAAACCTGCGTAGGATAGCTGGCCAGCAACCATACCAGACACGAACATGACGCCCGTTTTCAATCCTCCATTCAAAACCATGTTGCAACGAATATATATCTTGTGGGATGATTCTCCAAGTTTGAGACGGACGCCTCCATTTATTGATTACAAGAAAACTCAAAATAAATTCTATTTTAAGACAAGAAATAAAATGTAACACTAACATGAGGCCGACATGCGGCGTTATTAGGAAAAAAAAAAAAAAACTACTAGATTTGTGCACTTTGTAGAAGCACAAGAGGCCTTAAATTGTCCAATGTAGCTAAGTCCTGGACAATTCGCGACGAAGCGACTCATGGACCTTGGCAGGGCCTACTAGAGGCCCTCCACCTTACCCTTATTAAGGTCAGGAGTCCCCCGTATGATACATATCATCAAGATTAAATAAATCATCAACTATAAAATCAGTAAAGACATAATCAATCGGTGGAGGTCTGTTCTTCCAATTTGGTAATGATGGATAATCTTCGTGCTCAGTTTGCTTAACCATGCTGTCCGGCCCAAAGTAAAACAGCCAAGTAAATTTTCCTTCCTCATATGAGCTAGAGTATGTAGAAGGGCCTGCAATTAAAAACTTGGCCTAGCCTTCTAAAGGCTCCTCAAAATTAACAGTAGCATGGTCTATAGCTTGCGGCCCATTTTCATTTTGAAGCCCAACAAGGCCAGCCCCCACATTTAGTCCTTCTACCCTTAACCCATTTGGCCCAGAAACATATTCTTCCAAACCCACCCGTCCCTCAATTCGTCTTCTCCAGTTTGGTGCTCGCCGGTCGGTGACTAGCTTCTTTGACGCCGGCGAGTCGCCGACCTCTCCTTCAACTCCTATTTTTCTTGATTTTCTTATGGTACCCGAGATCCCTCCACTCGAGCCATCAATTGTATGTTTGACCCGACCCCAATTTTTATTTAAATTTAAAATCTTACCTCGATGGCCATTTCTTCTTTCTTTTCGGCGGCCGGAATTAATGGCGAGTGTTTCTGATTTCATTATCAATAAGCTTATCTTTCCCCTTAGCTTTCTTATCATAAAAAAAAACTTCATTTATCTCCGAGCCCTCCTGCAAAATACAGTTGCTAGCATGCGAAACAGAAATATTTCCATTATTTTGCCCTTGATAGGGCACAATTTTTTGCAGGAAATATAGTTCCGCCATGAGTTTCTTGCAATCCCAAGCACAAATCAAAAGAATATTGAAATAGCGTGGGAGATGATCTCTTGTGCATATGAACCGTCCGACCATTGATGTTCTAGCATCGTTTACTACACCTTGAACATCTGCATCATCGAAGGTTGTTATAATCTTCTCTTTTTCGCGGAAAGTGATTTTCTTCATTTTTTATACCAACTCATAAACTTTTACCATTGCAAACAGTTTGTGAATTTGAGGGACGAAGCCAGGAAATTGGTGTTGGGAGGGGAGGGCGAAACTGCTAAAATTCTTAGGGGGCAAAAAATATATTCTTGGGGGCAAAAAAATAAGAGCTTGCCACGTGGCATAACAAGTGAAGAGTAAATCTGCAAAGGTGCTCTGTAATATATACATCTTAGCTCAATAACTTCGTCTTGTCTGACGGGATTCAGTTTTACTTATATAATTAAGAGTATATGAAAATCGAAATACATCTTTGAGACTTTTTTTAAAAAAAATAAAAAAATTGACTATTGGAATGAAAATTTTGAAAGCAAATTGAATTTGCGACTCGAATTTAATGAAATTTAAATATCAACCTACAATTCATTAAATTGAAAAGTATGCTCAACCCCTTTATTTATAATGTTGTCAAACTCCAAAAATTTTGTACATTTTCAATGTGGGATCTTGAATAATATTGAAAAGGAAAAATGAAAATTTAGAAAATTAGAATAGAAGAAAAGAAAAATCATAAATATATTTAATTATACAATTTAATTTGAATAAGTTAAAGATGTCAATCAATACATTAAAATTTTGGAAATTAGATTGAGGACCCAAAAACTTTATTGTGCTGAAAAACTGAAAATGCCTTTGATGATATCATATACTCCCTCCGAAAATATAAGTCTATTTAAAAGTTTTAACACAAATTAAGATATTAATCAAGATGACTAAAGTACCCCTAATTAATACTCCAAAAAAAAAATGAAGAGTTGCATGCGAAAGCTATACATTTTGAGAAAAATGAATATAAGGGAAAAATAATGTAAGGGTAAATTAGACAATAAATGCACAATTCTTATTAAAACAACCTATATTTTGCAACAAAAAATAACTCTTAAAAAAACTTCTATTTTGAATCGGAGGGAGTATAAATTTTAGGGTAAAAAGCTCTCACGCCCCTTAAACTATTATTTTTTTTTATTTTTGACCCTCAACTAAAAATGGTCAAGTTTTACCCCCCTAAACTATTTTGTTTTTTGGGTTGTGACCTTCCATCCATATTCTCTATTACATCATAACGAAAGTCCAAATAATGGGGGCATTTTGGGATGTTCTTGAAAATTTGGACGCTTTTCTCTTGGATTATTCTTCTTTAGGAAGATCTACAAATGTCTACTTTGGCAGATTTTGGAGTTCTTGACTGGTAATCTTACTAAATTAAAAGTTTATAATTGAAATTGGGGTTTCTGGCAGAACTGTGGTACTTTCACTATTTTGCGTTTTTTGATTAGGAGCTCAAACTTTACAGAAATATTCTTCTTTTAACTGAGAATAAGATCTTATGTTTGGATTTAGGAGTAATGGTCTCAAAGATTGGGCTTTTCCTTGGAAAATCTGTTATTCGTGACTATTTTTTGGCAGAATTTTTGTCAGTTCTTCTTTCTGCGATTTACGGTTGATTCGATGAGTTTGAACCTCAAACTTCACAAATAAATCTGCGTCTTTTATATGTGAACAAGTGCTTATAAGCTGGATTTTAGTGTAATGGTCACATATGGTTTGGGAGCTTTTCTTTGGAAAATTTCTGTTTCTAGGACTATTTTTTCGAGTTGAAGTTCATTAGTTTTAGGTTTTTTGGATGATTCTTGAAGAATTTGATGCTCAAAATTTATACTCTAATTCGTCTCTTCATTGTGAGTAAGAATATGTGCTCGGATTTCGGGTTGGTTACATGTAGAATTGGTTTTTTTGGTTAGAATATAGCTCAGTGTTCTTGAATTTTTGGACTTCCGTTATGATGTAACGGAGAATATGGATGGAAGGTCACAAACCAAAAAATAGAATAGTTTATGGGGTAAAACTTGACCCTTTTTAGTTGAGGGTCAAAAACCAAAAAAAGGAATAGTTTAAGGGGCGTGAGCACTTTTTACCCTAAATTTTATACACATTAATTTTCTTTTTTAATCTTGTCATTTGTCAAGTATTAAAAATAATAACTATTTTTTTATGTGGAAGTGTTTATTGTTGTTAATTCTCTTATGTAACTTTAGATTAATATTTCTTACATTTTTATTTTATTAAAAATTAAAAATTCTACAAATTAATACTTTAGTTTTAGAGAGTTTAGAAAAAAAATTCACTTGATTTTTACAGTATAAACGAAGTGAATTGATTTTTTTATATTTTTTAAATATCCATATTTATTTATTTTTAAAAAGATATTATGAAAATAAAAATGTTGCATAAGAATAAAAAACAAAAAATGAACATTGAATAAGTCAAAGCTAAATCGAATTTGATTGTAAGTTTCAATCGAATTCGAAGAACAGGTCATATGAATTACTAGTTTTTTTAAAACTTTAACTATTTATATTTATATCAATAAAAAATATATGAAGAAAATAAGTAGACTTCCCTAATTTCATGGGCTGAAATGACAGCCCAATTTCTCACTCAAAACATGTCAATGTACTCTCTTTTATAGTATTGTCAAACTCAAAAAACAATGTAACTTTTCAACGTGGGATACTCCCAATCAAGAGTTTACAACCAAAGTAAAATTTAACCAACCAATCAAAATTTTATAAAATAATTAATTGAAAATTCATGGAAATTACACGTAGGATTTAGAAGAATGTGATTGGTTGAAGCTAAAGCAGCATCATATATATATATATATATATATATATATATATATATATATATATATATATATATATATATATATATATGCTACTGACCGATGTTGTCAAAATCGAGAAACTTTATTATAGGTAGTTAATAATTTATAGAGTGTACACAAGTACCCATGTAGCCAATAAAAAGTAAACAAATGTATTGTTAGTGAGCCAGTAAAATACATTAGTGGGTCAATAAAATAATTGATTTGGACATTTGTCTACTTCTTATTAGCTACCTCTAGGTACTTGTGCACTCTATAAGTTACTAATTACCTATAATAAAGATTCTCGTCAAAATCGCGAGTTGGATCGTAAAATCGTAGGATTCTAAGATTCATAAGGTATAAATCAAATTAAATTCTTAAGTCAATGAGGCATTAGTCCAGTGGTCAAGGCTGAGGTCTCATGACGTAGAGGTAATGAGTTCGAATCTCCTCACCGCTTCTTGAAATCGTTGGATCAGACAATCTGGTACGATTCAATTTTGTCTTTGTTCAGTCGGGACGGTGGGTCGTTTCAGGTCGATTTTGGGCCTCTCAATTAAAATATAGAAGGATTCGGCTCCTCAGTTCTCTCAACCTCATCCTCGACTTTCGACTTCGATCAATAATCAAGGTTGATTAGCTATTTTATTCATCATCCTTATATGAAAGTTTTATATGAAAAAACTCAGTACTATTTTGAATTGACATAAAATTATCACAAAAAAAAATTTAAATAGTTTTGTAGGATCTTCCGATCCATCAGACACCTTCTGTTTCAAGTCAAAATTACTATATTGAATACCTTGTTCCGGACTACTTTTTGTCAGGGTCGTCTCAATCATTTTTGGGGTCCCTGTGCTGAACTTTAAATTAAGGCCTTATACAACGCCAAAAAATGAACTTTCATGAACATATAACCAAACAAAAAAAATGTATTACAATTGTATCATATTTTTTATTTTCTTCAAAATGTACCCAAAAGTTATGAATATGGAGAAGGAGAAGGAGAAGGAATTAACATTATTTAGTTGGTGGTAGCCAAGTGAAAAGATGATGAAATAAAATTGGCGTGGAAAGAGGAAGAAATAATTAAGTAAATAAGATGAATCGTCTTACTTGATTCTGATTTAGTTGAAAAAAATACTGTAAATCGACATATTGACTATTGAGTTCGAGAGGCCCAAATCCAAAAATATTTATAATTTTTTTAAAATTGATATATATATATATATATATATATATATATATATATATATATATATATATATATATATATATATATATATATATTGTAGTTTTGTTAACAAATTGGGCTTTTAGAGATCAAATTAACTACCTCAAAAAGCTCTATGCTCTCAACAACTCCAACTATGTCGGATACTCCCTAAAATCTTAGGGTTTTTTTCGCCACATATGCGTGCGTATGTTGGCCGACAATGGTTTCTCTGGCCTATTGTACTTTTCATTCACTAATATCATCCTCTGTGAACAGTGGGTTCACTCCCTGCGCCGATCATCTGCGTTTTGCGCCAATGATGGAAAATGCAATGGAACTGAGGACGGGAGCAATTGCAATTGTTTTTGGAAACTATGTGACTCGGATAATATTGGACTTGGGTAGGTTTCTTAGTCAATTGGGGCCGTCTATTAATGGAGATGATGGGGGTTCGAGTCGTCGACAGTGGTGTCATGTCGACAACATGATTTTTGTCTTGGACTAGATGTGAAGGAGAAGATGTAGGTGATGGAGAATGCCATTATTCCGTTTGCAGGGCACGCCGGTGGTGAGACGTTGGATTCTAGTGCTGCTACGGAGGACCAGCTGAAGCTTGATAAGGAAGAGGCGGAGGGGAAGGGCAAACTATCGGAGTCAGAACAAAATCAGCGGCAGTCGGTTAAAGTGGCCATGGCGTCTGAGCGGTGGCAAAAGGAGCTGCAAAGAGGCGGCGCTAGTTCTTGCTTGGGCCAGTACCTTGGTCGAGGGTAAGGTATGGTTGGCTGAACCGGGTAGGGTTCTTGACATGCAGATGGACAAATGGATACACAAAAGGGCCAGGTCTTTGGGCCAAAATTTTATTTTGACAGGCCTAATCTTTGTTGGTCCATTAATTGTTGAGGCCTCTGTGGAGCTGTGTGTGCCACCTGTGGCTGGGCTGGATGGGGTAGGCCCAGTGTTGAATGTCTTTCAAATGACTGGGTCTGACCTTTTTCGCCCATTGTTTTGGGATTTAAATACTGAAACCCAAAATTTTGATACGCAAGTCGCCCTCGCCAAAATTCACGAGTCGCCTGTTCGTGAATATCCTAGGACTTTATAAAATCCTGGACAATTCAATATCTAGTGCGCCTCAAAATGGTGCAGAACTCCTAGTATTTTCTTTTTCATATTAAAGCCTTTTGTCGTCTTCATGATTAATATCATGATAGTGTTAGGTTTTTTTTTCATGTTTTAAGTTAAGATTTATTTCAAGTTTTTTTTTTTGTATGCAATTGATATGGGAGACCGTCTCAAACTTGGAGAAGAATCCATAGAGTTTTATTGCAACATGGCTTCGAATGGAGGATCGTTAGCGGATATTCTGTTCGTGTCTGGCGTGGTCACTGGGCAATTATTCTACGCGTTTTTTAGCTTATCTCCCTTCCTAATTTTACGTGTTTGGAAAGTTTGCAGACAAGAACTCTGAAAGTTGTGGAAGGCCTCTGGTCTGTGCGTGACCTCGTTTTGTTATTGGTTTTTTGGTAGTAGTATTTGGTTATACGGTCATAGAATTTTGTACTATGTGACACTTATTCTCTAGATTTTTCTATGACCGCGAGTCTTGTAATGTTCTGACTAATTGGTTAGTTGAAATCTTTCTAAGGTTTGATGCCTCATTTCAAAGGGTAGGGGATCCATTGGTATTCCACCTCCCTCATGTAGTTCCAAATATCTATTAATGATATTATTTTATTTTCAATATATATATATATATATATATATATATATATATATATATATATATATATATATATATATATATATATATATATATATATATATTTGAGGTGTTCGACCATATGCAGCCTCTAAATATTTGTGACCCTAATCTTTTTGTTATATATATATATATATATATATATATAACAAAAAAATTAGGGCTATATATAACAAAAAAAAATTAGGGCCACAAATTTTTAGAGGCTCTATACAGTCGAACACCTCAAACTTTCTATTAATATATAACAAAAAAATTTGGGTCCACACCTCAAACTTTTTAGAGGACTTGTGCGATCGAATACCTTAAACTTCATATTAACCACCCGGGCTTTGCATGGGCCTCGCCCAGTTATTCCATTCCAGTCATGGCATGCCACCCGAAAATGGTGGACAAACATTTTTGTCCATAACGGAAGTCCCAGCTTCCGTCACTGAGGGCCATAACGGAAGTGGGAGTTCAGTCTGGGCGACGTGGCGGAGTTTTCCCACGCGCGGTGCCACGTGTCCGAGCGGAACTCCCAGCTTAGTTATGGACCCGGGAGACAGTGGGACTTCAGATTTCGAACTCTCGGTTTTAAAAAGAAAACTCTTCTTCTTCCCCCCGCACGCGAGTTCAAGCTTTTTTCTCTCAAAAAAAAACTTCCTCTCACTCCCTCCGCTGCAACTCCCTCCCACGTCACCGTCGTCGCCATGCGCCTCCCGCCGCTCCAGCCACCACCACCTTCAATCTACCCCCACCGCCTCTCTCTCTCCCCCCAAATTTTTAAACATTTGGAGGTACAATTTTTTTTAATTGATTTAATTTTTTTTTAATTGCCTATTAAGAATGTATTTATTTTTTTGTAAATTTGATAGTTATATATTTATGTGACTTTGATATTTTTGTATTGTTTTGAATTTGATAATTATGTATTTTAATTGCATTGTTGTGAATTTGAAATATATTTGTATTTAAAATGCAATTATGAGAATTTGAAATATATTTGTATTTAAAATGCAATTATGAGAGTTTGATATTCTTATATACTTTAAAATGCAATTATGAGGATTTGATATTATTATGTACTTTAATTGAAATTTTGTGAATTTGATATCCTTATGTATTTTAATTGCAATTTTGTGAATGTATTTTAATTGCAATTTTGTGAATTTGATATCCTTATGTATTTTAATTGAAATTTTTCTGATAAAATCCCACTGTTTTTATTATAGATGGCTTTTTCACTCACTTTATGCCCAGTCAGTACGATCCCGGTGTGTTGAACAAACACACCTCACATAGATCACTTAGGATTTGGGGGCGGGGATGTAGTCCTAGACAGAGGTTTGAAGGTCATTAGCTATGACGGGAGTTTTTTTGAGGCATACCGACGCGAGGGCAGCCGGAGAGTGCTAGATTTCATTGATAGTATAGGTTTCGGGGGGTTGTTGTCGGATAGGTAAGATTAAGATAGACCACGTCCCCGATCACCGCATTAGTAGGCGGTGGCGCCCGAGACGCACACGCTTCCATCTGCGTTGCGATGAGGTCACCATCGCCCCTAGAGGGACGTAGGGATGCCTCATAGGGAGCGCCCGTCGAGGGCCACGTGGTGTTGTGGAATGAGGACTACAACATGACCAAGCGTCGGTGGATTGAGCGCGTCCCACGATATCCTAGGGATTCCGCCCCCGCTAGAGTCAATTAAGGGTAACACCATCCGACTTGCAGAGGTGTACGCCCGCATTTCCGATCCCCAGGCGAGGATGCCACGGAGCTCGCGGTTGACCAGCGGGCCCGGGCCACTGATTTTTCCTTTGCATAGCCACTTTCCTTTTCCCGGATAAATCCAGGGTCGCGAGGAACATGCGCTATCTCTTGCTCATCGGCGACGGAGATCTCGCCCACGACCCGAGCATTCTCGGGGCGGCGGCGTCCTATCCTACCTCTACTGCTGAGATGTGCATCTACTGCACGTGCCGTCTCTAAGGACATTCTTGGTTGTTGCCTTCGATCCGAGTTTGTTGTAATTTTTTAATGCGTTTTTATTGTTTCCCTGCATTTTTTTAAATATCGATGATTAATCAGTGTTTGTTTGTACTGATTGTGGGCGTGGGAGCACATATCATTTCTCCGACTGCGAGCAGGGGAGAGATTATGAATGAACCTCCCGCGGATGGCCGAGTGTACGGGGCGCGTTGGAATACCGCCCGGAGTTTCAAGAACACGCGAAATCTCGGCTTACGGTGTTTCGCGACCGAGTTAGACCGGCCCGACGGGACGCTCGGGGGTAAGGTTTATCGTATTTTTCGTAACTTTTTTTTTTATTTGCACAATTAATTTATGCTAATGTACAATTTTTTTTGACAGTTCATGTGGAGGCCGTACCCCGACTGGGTTATTGCCGTGCGGGTCTCTCGCGATGAGGGCTTCCTGTCCACCTGCCGGGCCCGTACGCCACTCGTGTGTTTCGAGTTGGTTGAGTTTCACATGCTGGGGACCCAGGGTTGCTAGGAAATTCGGGTTCAGCAAGTGATACCAACCCGTCGGTGGCGGAGGAGTACAACAGAGGGCATGGACGTCCACACCAACACGGCGGGACCCACTATGAACTGGGATAACAAGCACAAAGCCTACATAGCCATGTGGGATGCCCGAGAGGATGCACTGGCGAACGCTGTCCCGGTCCCCGGTAATGTGATCTTACCAACCCGTGAGTACATGGATTGGTACAATCGCATCACCGTGCACCTCCTTACAAACCCACGCAGCGAGGGATGCTAGGGTCCAGCTCCCGATGGGCATTCAACCCATCGCGCCTTAGAGGACATTATTGTAAGTTTTGTATTTTTGTTTGTCTACATTGTTTTTCCTTGTTTATAATATACTGACACGAGAATTGATGTTGCGGGCGGATGCCAGCAGACTCATCTTGATGGAGCTCGATAAGCGGCTTCCAACTCAATCGGCCACTATAGGTCCACTAGTCTCACAGGGCTTAAAAAACAATCAAAGAGGCGTTCGTGGCGGCAGGGAAGTCCACGGCCTGCGAGATCGAGAGGCTGCGGATGTGGGCTGAGTCAGTGCTTTGCAGAGCCGGTGGCGCAAAGCGAGATAGCTTTGTTCGAGCACGGTCCCAAAGGGGAAGGCGAGGTACGCGGAGGCAACGGGATGCCGCGCGGGAGGACTTAGCGGCGAGCGACAACGGCAGCGCGGCGTGCCACGAAAGGCGGCTCCACCGGCGGCAGATCCCACGCAGATCTCCAGACAGCGACACGGTTTCCCGAGTCGAGCCGAGCGTACCCACCCCCTTTTGAGTACCAATTTGCATCCCTCGGTACTTTTTCAGTTTGGTATTCAAAGCGGGTGGGGATCTCGGTGCTGGGAGCCCTCTACATCTGCGCAGTAGGAGCTCTACTCGGGAGAGTCGCCTTCATACTGACTCGCACATCAGCGAGACGCAGCGAGCATACTCAGTTGCCGATGCCGCTAAACCCCAGGGAGCGGATATTTATCGACCACGAAGGCGCGGAGGTCATCACAATCAATTTTGGTAGCGCTGTGCGTGTTAGGGATGGCGACATTTACTTCCCTGCGACCCGACCCAGAGACACATCTGTTACAGTACACACCTCATATGCCAGTAGATAGGTTTTCATTTACGTTGTTTACGTTTCGTTTATTGTAGTTACGAAGATAATTTTTTTCCGTTGTAAAAAATTATTCCGATAATTCGGTTGCTTTTTTTTTTTTTTTATATTAATATACAATTTATTCATTTTCTTGCTCAATTTTTCGTAAACATTGTGTTTTGTAAATATTGTTTTTGATTATTTTAATACAAACACCTCAGAAATAAATAACCTTCAAAAACAGACGAGCTCATGAAAAAAAACAAGTGTTTTTAGGCAAACACATCTGCCAGGGTCGAACGGAAGTCCCAGCTGTCACGGGTCCATAGCGGAGTGGGAGTTCAGATTCGGACACGTGGCACCGTGGCGATGGGAAAACTCGCCACGTCGGCCGGAGATCGGAACTCCCACTTCAGTTATGGCCCCGGGGACGAAGTGGGATTCAGTTATAGACAAAAATGTTTGTCCACCATTTTCGGGTAGCATGCCATGACTGAAATGGAATAACTGGGCCAGGCCCATGCAAAGCCCATTAACCACCCTGCTAATGTTTGTTCGGGTATATCCCATTATCCCCATCCATCCCACCACCTTATAAGTCCTGATCCGATAATTCGAATAAAAAACAATTAAACAAAGAAAGAATTAAGACAACAATTCTATCAAAAGAACTCTGTGACGCACGACTTGTATGAGTAGTTTTATATGAGTATGTGTGTAAGTTTAAAATTTATATTCAAATTAATTAATACAATACACGTAAATAAAAAATATAAACTCAAGAGAATTTACTTTTGTCCTATGTGTAATATACTCATTGGTTTAGATATAAGTTTTAAACTTACTAATCTACCAAAATAAAATTTTCTAAATTTTAAATTTATTAATCTACCAAAATAAAATTTCTCCGACTTGTATAGACCCAAATCTAAAGTGGACCTAAAAGACCCTTTTAATTGTATACTGGACACACATACTCATATGCCCTAAACAGAGTAAATCTGCCCCACAATTTCAAACTCTCACACACAAGATTACACCAATCTCTCTGCCCCACCCAACCACATCCACGTCACCTTATTTTTTCATTATAAAACTACCCCCTTGCCTTTCACTTGTGGGGTCATAGAATCGCCTCTCACTCTAAAACCCTAAATTCTCTCTCCTCCCTTAGCATCACATGGCTTCTTCAGACATGTCCTTCAATAACCTCTCCTCCCCCTACCCCTATCCCCAGGTCCCACCTCACCCAGTTGCCCCTATGAGTTCCACCCTCACCCTCACCCTCACCCCCACCCCCACCCCCACCCCAATTCAACATTTCTTCAGTTCTTCCACCACCACCAACACCTCCACTCCTCCTCTTCCCACCACCACCACCGCTGTCACCGCAGCCAATCCAACTGCTAATGCTGCTGGACCATCTGGCACGGCTAAAAAGGCGAAATCAACCACCACCAAAGACCGACATGCGAAGGTCAATGGCAGGAGTCGGAGGATTCGGATGACGGCCCGTTCGGCAGCTAGAATTTTCCAGCTGACGAAAGAGCTCGGTCACCGCTCCGATGGTGAAACCATCGATTGGCTCCTGCATCAAGCAGAGCCATCAATAATTCGGGCAACTGGTACCGGTATAACTCCGGCAACTCTAATCACCAGTTCCAGAAGCATTCCGCTGTCTTACCGTTCAAGGTATCAGTCGTCGGCGTCGGCGTCGGCGGCTGGGGTCACCACCATGAATCATCAGCATCAGTCGTATCAAGTCCCCACACCGCTGCCAGTTGATACAGCAAGCATGCGATTCATGCCGTTCTCCAACCCGGGAATTGGAAGTCTCGACGGGACATTGTTTCATGCTATGCAGGTGCAGCCGCCGACTCGTCGCCCATCGCTGGAACCTGCCGAGTTTGATGAAAGTGTGTACGGCCACCTGCCGTTCACGGCTCTGCTGGTTCACCCATCGCCTGCACAGGACGATGCACCGGGGACTTCTGGTCGTTAGGCGTCTGTAGAAACTTTGTTTAGGAGGATTGGGGTGGCGTTGGTGTGGGGGTTTAATTTATTATAGCAATAGAATGAATGTTTGTTGTAATGAAAAACCCTGAAAATTAATAAAATAATCTAAACTTGTGGTCCATAAGTCACATGAAAGTGGTCCCTCCCCTCTTTCATATTCATATGACCAATACCCTTTTTAGGGGTTCTGCTGAAACATTAGATTCTGTTTGTAGATTCTCTTGGACTCCATTTGACCTTTGAAGAAACTATAACAAAGTACTCCTCCTCCATAACTTCCAGTTCGCAGTCTTTTTAACTTGGGCTACAAAAATTTCAAAGCAAACTCTAATGATTACCTTAAACAACCGGAGTTGCTAACAAAATAATTTACGCATTTAAAAATTTATTTTATGTAACAGAGTATTACATTCGAGGTATAATTGATATGTGAAATTATTTAAAAAAAAATTAATAATCAAGACTGAGATTAGTAAAATATGTTCTATAACGACGGATCCCTTTAACTTCAATGATCCTTATTGAAAGCAAACTCCAATGATTGCCTTAAACAACGGGAGTCGCCACGAAAATAATTTACGCACTTAGAATTTATTTTGTATCACAACAGAGTGTTATAGAGGATTCGAGGTATAATTGATATGTGAAATTATTCAAAAATCAAGACTGAGATTAGTAACATATCACTGAAGAAATTGCTGCTAATTCTGCAGTATAGGAAAGTTATCAATAACTTCTGCTCATGGAAAGCTTATCAAATTGTAAAAAAAAACAACACCATTTCAAACGTTAAAAACGAGGAGCATGGTTTTGCAATCTTCAGATTTAAAGTTGTCCTAATCCTTTCTAACCAGATCACCATTGCCAAATGGAAACTACAGGTGTACAGCAAACCAAAGCATGCATTTCCACGTTAATGAATACAGCAAAGCAAACCAAGGAGAAACTAAGACATAAGTGCTTGCTGGTTTTCAGTTTCCAGCTGGTACGAGTCGCGTCTTTTTCCCCAATAGAGACAAATAGAGATGAAAAAAGGTGAGCTCAGCACAGGTCCTGTTGATCTCAACTAGAAAACAAATCTACACCGAAACCTACTACATTTTTCATATAATTTATATGCTATTCAAGCACATTTCTATCTAACGTTATTGGAATAAATATGTAAGTAAATATATGCCGCCTGCCGGTGTTGCAAAACATGCTAGGATAGAAAACAAGCATGGCATTGGAGGCACCTGCGCGGCAGGAAACAACTATCCTGTACAAACTAATAATATCTAAGTGGTAGAAGAGCTGTGCGCCGTGCTACTGCTTGTTACCGAAGTTCCACCACTTCTTCTTCTTCTTGAAATCTGGTGGAGGCAAATCTGCAGGGTATATCATTAAATTAGACCTTTATTCTTAGGAAACTCCACTCGAGTCTTCTAGTTTCCTCCCTTGGTCCCCTTGTTTGGAGATCCCTAAAAGATAACACCCCACCAGGCTCCCATAGAAAAAATGACATGGATTAGAGAAGAAGTGTAGCGAAATTACCTCCATGGGGATAAATTGAGTTGTAGTGCACCTCAGCCCAAAAGCTCAAGTAAATGACTGCAATGAAAAAGTAACTTTCAACATAACAAACATCTACAAAAGCAAGAAGTAACTTCCAGAATTACATGTACTTCACATGAGGAGAGATGAAAGGCTTTGCTAAGTCATAACTCGGTTTCATGAATCCCAAACACCATTGCTCAACACAGAAACTGATTTTATACGCAATAGTAGCAACAGAATTCGCATTCTTGCTAACTTCAGTTGGCCTAAACTTCATGTCTAATTAATTCCTCCGATCAATAATTATATTTTTATTTTTCACTCCACAAGAGTTACATTTTTTAAGCAACAGTACAATATCCATAATAACCTTCCAACTTGAATTTCAACAACTATTTGAAGTTAGAATATGAACATATTAAGTAGAAGATGTACAAGATCTCGACCATTATCCAACTTAAGAAGGCTGAAGACTGTTACCTCTTTTTGACTTTTGGTTTTGCGGAAGAATCTCAATGTAACAAGTGTCTTTAAAAGAAGTTATGACAAGGATTTTCACACCATACTGCCAAAAGAAACCACGAGATCATATTAGAAAGGAAAACCATAGAACTCTGTCACAAGCCAGTTTCCCCTTGCTACATACATGTTAATATCAAGGGAGGTGCTGAGACTACGCCTTTATCTGGAATCACATCTAGATATGGTGATAGTGAATAAAATTGTTCCGCAAAGGGCACATATACGTAGTAGGAACAACAAGAATGTTGAGAAAGCATATATTTATCTTAATGACCGAAGATGCAAACTGAACAAAACATGGGTATCTATCAGGTTTATGCATGTCAGCATACGCATAGTTATAGAGATAAAACAGGGTTGGAGTTTCCATACAATACAAATTGTAATTAGTTGAATAATTTTATTTTCATAAAATAAAAAACAAAAAAAATATGATACCGAATCAGCAGCAGCCTGCAACGTGACATGATCACCCCACTCCCCATTCCTGATTTAGTAAAAGCAAAAACACAAGAGTAAGCAAAGATATAAAGTAGAAGAAATCCAAAGGAAAACAACTAGATATGGAGTAAGTACCTGGACATCCTCTCCAAATATTCACTATAAGCCATGGGAACATATCCCTCATACATCTCCGGGTGAGCTTTGAGCTGATTTACCCAAATATTGCAAAGAAAAGCATCAGAGCTTTTACATCAAAGAACACATACACACAGAGAGAGAGAGAGAGAGAGAGAGAGAGAGAGAGAGAGAGAGAATGAAAATTTATCATGCCTAAACACCACCTGAGTGACCACTTGCTGCCTAACAAATTTATGATGCTCTGGGGTACGGTAGCATTGATCTGATAAAGCACGGAACTGTAACAAGGAGAAAGAAGGGGGGAAATTGATCACAAATAAGAAAAGCAAAATTTCATAGAAAATTTACATTTAAGTTTCTATTATGTAATTATCAAGGGTTATCGGAAATTTCATGGAAGCAAATAATCAAGGATCTGTTATGCATGGGCAAATAAGAAGGAACCCTTAAAAGGAAAAATAAAGCTCAAGGATGGAAAGCATTGACAGATGTAGATGATTAGGCATTAGAGTGGGAATATGTGTGAATGCGTTTGGATGGACAACCAATATATATCATGTAGCACATGCATGCCTTGCTATTGATACTTCCATACGAAAAATATATGCCCTGAATGTAACACATCATCCAATAGTACTCACAATTAATGAGGAATTTTTTTTTAAAGGAAATTTTCAGATCCAGATTGTATTCCACTGTCAAAAAAAATTACATCGTTAGACCTTGGCAGATAGAGCACCAAAAGTTCGAAAGTGGTAGATGAAACTGTCCATAAACAGAGTTTCAAAAGAAAGAGATGTTTGAACTGCCCAGCAGAGGAGGTTGAAGAAATACTTGTGAGATTTGACTGAAAAACTCACAGTCACAGCATGAATTTCAATTATGCAGGACAAATTAATTTGAGATTTCTCTAAGGAAAAATATATCTTGAGATTTCTGAAAATCGAAGTGGAACTAGCTTCAATTCTAGAAACTCATTTGCAGAAGAAATCATTGAATTTGATGATCAAGAGATGAAAATAAGAAGAGAAAGGGACAAAATGAGTATGTGCATCACTTTTCTCCAAAGAAGACATAAATGTGTAAAGTAACATGGAAAAACAAATCGGCGCCCTATGTACTTTCTCCTTATTTAACTGTTAACATGTTTTCAGTTGTCATTTGATAATTCTTGACAAGTCAAAACGTCACCAGGAAAAATGAGATCAAGGAAACAAGCGGCAAGCATATGAAACCTACATTTTCTACCTAAGCATCCATCACTTTCAAGACGAAAAAGCAGTAGCTCTAAGTTCCCACAGACAAACAAGAGGGAGGGTTATTTTGTAGCATGGAGGGCATGATTGAGTTTAAGGTAAATCTTCAGTCGTGGAAAGAACCAAGAACATGAAGCACAACTAACCTGACAGTTCCCATCTCCTTCAATTTTGTGCGCAACCAAGTCATATAACTGCAATCTTAAAACAGACACTGAATATCAATCTCGAATCCTCCATACAATTTGACTACAAAATTATAAACGAACTACATCTTCGAGAAAGAAATCATGATTAAAAAAGTTTCAGCATGCAAAATGGAAATTTTGGAGAAAATTAACAACACAAAGCACATACTCATCAGGATATAAAATTTGAACAAAGAAACACTGCAAAGCACGTTTGAAGGATCAGAATAATAAAATATTGGAAACGTGTTTCTCCATATACTTCTACTTTCTCAAGGAAACAAGTCTCCATAGTTCGCATAACATGAGAGAGAGGGGATATTGTCCAACGAATTATTGAGGTTGCAACAGATGCCCAACATATTGAATGTCACTCTAATGGAAAATAAAGGAGCGAGTATTATTTTGCACCCAAGCAACGTCAAATAAGGAATTTTACACTTATGAAACAAACATGTTGACAAATATCACACCAGAGATTGATCAAAGTCATTTTTGTTTTTTTGCTAAGTATTGATCAAAGTCATTATTTGTGCACCACTAATGCTCTGGATGCTGAATGAAAGAAGCGTGGTGATGTGCACATAAATCAAAATGGTTCTTGGGTCTGCCTTCTCTGATGCCGTTTGGCTTTGATTTGAGGGCATGATTCTATAGCAAACGCGACGGCATAGGGGACCATTGTTACATGTGTATTATATGAGCAACCACTTTGTGCACTTGTTGCCAAATGTTAGGTTAGTCTCCAATACATCTGTTTCGGTGGTATCCTGGGGATCAGCCCACTTTGTTTGACAAAGGTTAGGTCTGTATCTCGTCCATCCCCGCCCATACCCCCAATTATTGGGGACTTAATGGGTTATGCTATTGTTGTTGTTGTATTGATCAAAGTCATTAAGAGTTGGATTTTTGCCAGTGCTAGAGGGGAGAGAAGTTGTTCTTTTCCTTTTTATTTTTTTTCCAGGGAGGAAAGAGAATGTAGTAGCTCAAAGAACCAACAAATAAAATACTTCGTCTGCCATTAAAGCCAACCGGAAAAGTGTTTTGATACCTATCTAGCAGCCGTTGGTGATCAGAAGTTGCTTCGTCAACCGATGGGATGTCTCCATTAATTTTAGGAATATGCTGCATTAAAGCCAATAAAAGAAATCACAAGAAACAAAATATAAGGAGCCAATGAAAATCTAATTGATATGTCCACGAGAATTTCAACATGCAACATCCAAAAAAGCACAAGTGAAATACATTTCTTCATATCAAATAATTATGACAGGGAGCTAAGTATTATCATGCATGCTTACTTGAAAGAACTTGAGTATTGGAAAAAGTTAAATAAGCAAAATTCATATATACTTCATGATATATGCAGTGAAAGTTCCAAAGTTGAGAATATTTCAACGTACTCTTGAAAGATACACTTACAGGCATATGAATCATCTGGTTTAACCTCATGCCTACTTCTCCATCCAGCTCAGATTCATCTGTTATTTCCAAGTCATACAAATACTCCTCCCCATCACATGATCTATCTCCAGGACTTGAACACGAGCTTGACGGTCCAACGTCATCTGTCTCTCCTGGGCCAAACCTATAGCCTACAAAGTTTGCCGATTTTTCAGAAAATTGCATCAAGGTGAAAGCTAAAAACTAACCTAGGAGAAAGAAACCAAAAAAAAACCCTGCGAAAGGGAGCGAGTGGGAAGCAAATATACCAGAATAAGCGTTTTTTGATGGAAATCCCTCCACGAAAGTAGCTTCTTGCAAATATCCATTCCCTTCATGCACTGATTCTGGACCTTCTGCAACTGATAACTCTGAGAATTCTTCATGCAGGGCATGCGCAATGGTCTCATCATTATCAACATTGCTATGGAATGTCTCATAGTGACTGTTGTTTCCATATTGTTCATGAGAGATTTTGACATCATTCTGATCCCCATAATACTCAAGAATTTGGTCCATATCGAAAATATTTAGAATCCATGGAGGAGGATCTGATTCTGGCTCATACATAATTATTTCTTTATAATAATATCCGCTAACACAATTATATCAGCAACAGCAGATGTATCTTCAAATTAATTTAACTGAGTACCTCATATCAGTACTTTTGAACCTAAAATTGGCATAGTTTTGAAAGATACGCATGAAAAAATTCAGAAAAACAATTACTTTTAGCTGTGGAAAATGATTGATGAGGGAAACACACACATGAAAATATGTACACAAGTATTCTCCAGCAAACAGTTGGAGTAACGGAAAATTAATTTCCTTTCAATTAATTAACTTCCTCGTTACTAGGTTGTTGTTGTTGCAGCCCCCTTCCTAGATTCTTCAGAGATTGCAAGACAATAATAAAGATATATTAACACACACAAAAATAAAAATTAAAAAAATAAATAGAATAAAATAGGTGAAAGGTATCAAAAAATCTATTTTGTGTTGAAAGTATACATTCTGAAGGAATCCAGTAATGAGTCGTTTAGGACAAGTAGTGACTTTCTTAGTCAAAATATCAATTTTACTCTCTTAAATAAGACGTCTATCCCACTAATTCTACTTAAGAGAGTAATATTGATATTATGATTAAAAAAAAACCTAATTTTTTCCTTACATAATTTTCGCTACATGTCCTAAACTACTCAAGAAATGGAGGGAGTAATACTCAGCAACGAAATATGATTATATGAAAGATAATGAACACAATATCTTACAATACCTCTCTAGTTTTAGGTATTAATATGTACAGATTAAAGAGCGACACAAGCACATATGTTGAGCATAGGAAGGAAAGAAGCAATAAAGAAGAAAGCATATGATTAAACTTAAACATCATCACGGCTCGTCTATAACATCTCAAGCATAATTTCTTCAGGAAAAACAGCCCAATCATAGCATAAAGACATGTGATTCAATACAACACATTCATGTGAAAATCTTCCTTGTGCATCTAACAAGAACAGTTGAGAATAATTCGAAACTTGTGCATAAAGCGATTCGAAATCCATTTATCACTTTATTTTTTTTTTTTATAAAAAAACACAAAATAAATCAATATAAATGCTCTAGAAAACAAACAATTCGATATTAAAAACAAAAAATCACTGCAGTAAACTTCACTTGAAATTGATATACGGAAGAGAGAATTTTCGTACGCACCTTCAGTCGAGTAGAGTTGATAGAGAATCGGAAAATGAAACAGAGAAATGGAGGATGGAGAAAGAGAATTTAGCTTAGAGACGGAAAGAAATTAGAAAGGGAAATGATGGAAAACGTAAAGACGAGGAAAAGAGAGTGGGGGAATTTGAAGGGGTTTATATACGGTTTGGCAGAACGGCCGCGAGGGACGGGTAAAGTTTGGGCAGATTCTGTCGTGGACCTGGGAGCGCAAGGGCTGGCCAATAACAGCTGGCTCACATTCAATAGCATCACGGTTTTGATTAAAATAATAAAAACAGGTGTGCTTTATAAGAAATTTTTTTTAAATCAAAAGAGGTGATGTGGTTAATTCTGGACCAAGTGGTCCACAACCCACATATAGCCCAGGTCTATATCAGAATTTTCCTAAAGTTTGAGCATATTATTATTATTATTATTATTATTATTATTATTATTAGAGCAATTTGCAATAAAATGCCCATCAACTATTTACGTAATTTGCGTTTTAACCAAACATTTTTATTTTAGGGGTTATAGCCATAAAATTTTATGGGCAATCTGTATTTGTATTGGTGCCCGATTCCGGTCAATTATTTTAAAAAAAAACTCACAGGTGTCTGGCACATGAGGGAAATTTTGTCCATCTATTTATTATTCTTTTATTCTATAATTATAATCATTTTACACGTCACACTCTCTATGAAAGTTGCATGCATTCGCTTATAATCACCATCACCATGTTTGTTTGTTTTCTTATCTTTCTCTTATTTTTATTACAATGAAAATGGTGAGCATAATGTTAATAATCAAGTGCAATAATTTTTCTTTGTGTGAGAAAGATAAAGAGAATAGAAGGGTTACAATTATAAAGTAAGAGAATGATAGACATGGTACTAATTGTGACAATTAGCATAAAAATAGCTAGAATTTATATACATAATGTGTAAAACATTTTATTTTATATTTTTTAGTCTAATAGGAAAAAGGTGGTGGACGTCTTAGAAAGGGATAATTATTTGGCCCATGTAGGGGAGGATATCGAACCAACGACCACATGGTCGTGGGTAGAAGCCAGCCTCATTGGATTGTGGCACTCTTGACTTTATTTTTCTTATGAATGGTGATGGAGATTTTCGATATTGTAACATGCAAGTTAAATGACAAATCACATCGCTAGCTACCATGACGTATGTTTGTATAATACATAAGACACTTCATTTTTTTTCCTTATATGTTTAGTTTTAACTTTTAATTATAGTAAAAAATATTTTTTACTCTAGATACCAATTTATAAATATTTTCCTTTTAAAAACTCCATATATATATATATATATATATTAAATAAGATTAATAAAAAAATGGAGTCATTGTCATTTGAAGTTATAAAAAGAAAATTGTAGGACTCATGTTTTACCTATTTTCCATTGATGACATACAAAAGCGCTTAAATATCGCCATGAATATTTCCCCGCCATTTCTTCCTCCAATGAACCATTCTCTTTCTCACTTCCCATCTCCCAAAATTTCCCTCACATTCCAAGTCCAACCCTATCCATTTTGGCCAAAAAAGCTTCCAACAAGTTTTTTTGGCTCCTCCCCCAAAAACAATCACCTCAAATTCTTCATTATCTTATTGTTTACAGCAATTTGATTATTTTATTCAAATGAATTTTCAATTTGTTTGAATGATTTTGTAATTTTTTTTCTGAAATGAGTGGAATGAAGATTGGTAATAAAGCCTCTTGCATTCCACCGCCACGTTTATCATCATTATCATTGATTTTGATTTTGATTATTATTATTGCTCTGAATTTTTTTCTTGCAAATGGCGAGAATAACAAACCTGGAGGAGGACAATCAATTGTTACATCCCTTATTTATAGCCAAATTTCCAATCTTACTAAGATATTTCACGAGGAAATTGCCCAGACTATGGGTTATTGCATTAGGGATGCGTGAGTTTCATTAAAATTTCCTTTTTTACTTCCTAAATTGTTATTTTTTTGTGATTATGGCGCGATGGTCAAGTGTTTATTTGTTAGGTCACGGGTTCGAACCCCGGTAAACAGTTAAAAATAAGGGCAATGCTGCGTACATGGGGACTATCCCTATACGCTGATTATGTGGCAGCATTGTGCACTGGGTACAACCTTTTATCGGGACAGAGGTGTCGAAGAGTCTAAAGCGCTAAGCAAACTACATTACCCTTCCTTGATTTTCTGAATTGTTGGTGTAATTTTAATTGTATTGTTTTGATTATTTTTAAATAATGATCTAAATGCAAATTTATCTTACAGGGATACTGATTTGGATGGAGCTTTCAAGTTTGGCAATGATTTGGGGTTTTTGGATAATTGTGTTAAACAGACAAAAGGTATATATTTACTTGCCCCATTATGGAGCTTGCTTAAATGTTTCATACTTCAGGGTCATAGTTGTATACTGGATAATGTTTGGTTTTGAAACGTAACATCTTGAATTTTGTACAAATTGAATTGTTTATGAGAAGAGACGTGGGTACATACCTGAAATTTTGTGTTTCGTTCTGGGACATAACATGGTCTGAAGAAAAAGAAAGTGAGTTATGAATCAGATACTTGATCACTATTTTCCAATGTCAGGCATATCTAAAGTCTTTAACTTTATGTAGCCAGCAAAGAGAGTAAGATGAAACTCGATAAACCTTTCCTTGAGCCAGGGTTGATAACTGATGATGCTTGCCCAAACCATGCTATTTGAGTTATAATCAAATAGGACATGCTTATTTGCAACAGTTTAACTGATTAAAAACCGAATAAATATAGTATTTAGTTGTCAACATAAGAAGTTCAAGCAATATACTCTCTCTATTCCATAATATAAGTCGTTGGCAGAATGAATTTTTCATTCCGTCAGCAACTTATATTATAGAATGGAAGTAGTAGTAATTTGTTGAGGAAATTATCAATTATATTTTGTGTTTGTAACTCTGGGTTGTCTTGTCTGAACAAACAGATGTCACCCAGCGAATATGTACAGCAGCAGAGATGAAATTTTACTTCTCTAGTTTTATGGATAGGAAGACAGGAGAGGCTGAATTCTTAAAACCCAATAGGAATTGTAATTTAACCTATTGGATCCCTGGATGTGAGCCAGGATGGGCTAGTAGTGTTCCATCAACTGTAAAAGTTGACATAAAGAATGCAAAGGTCATCCCTCAGCGGAGTTTTGACAGTCAACCTTGTTGTGAAGGTTTTTTCTGCCCTCGAGGCCTTACATGCATGATACGTAAGTGGATCTCAAGCCTTTTCTCTAATACCAGAAAATTTTAAAACACGTGCAGTTCCATTACATGACAAGTTTTTATGAGAGATTTTTTTATCAATACCACAGAACTTTGAAATGGATTTTTTGTTGGTTTTAGAAGTTTTTGCAATGTAGATGTACTAATTTGGTTGCTTTTCTTTTCATAGCTTGTCCATTAGGCTCTTACTGTCCACATGCAAAGCTTAACAAAACTACTGGTATATGTGACCCGTGAGTTCTTTCCCCACCTTGATTAGATTCTCTTTTCTGATAAACCTTCTATGGTTTATATGATAGTTTAATACATATGATGCTAAAGATATTTTCAGATATAAATATCAGTTACCTCCTGGAAAGTCGAATCACTCTTGTGGTGGAGCTGATCTTTGGGCTAGTGTCACTAGCAGCGAGGAGATATTCTGCTCAGCCGGAGCTTTCTGTCCAACTACAACAAGAAGGATTCCTTGCACTAGCGGGTATTATTTTTTATCTTGATTAATTTGTGTTGAAAAACCCTCATGTTGAAGAAGTGGAAGTAGTAGTCAGCTCTTGTAGTTCTAAATGAATAGAACTAGTTATGCAGAAGTTGTTACTCAACTATTATTTCGGTGTCTACAAGTACTGACGAATTGTTATCATGCACTTCAGGCATTATTGCAGGATGGGCTTCACAGCAGAGAAAGGTAACTTTTAACAATTTTAGAAAGTCATGGAAACTTTAAAGTAGTTTCCGATGTTGCCAGAGTTATTTGAAGTAGATTTCATGTTGCAAAAGCAAGCGGACTTATTTGAAGTGGATTCTTTGGCTGCATAACTAAATTAAATCATTGATTTTCTCCCAGTTTTACCGAGTGGCAATTGTACAAGTGTGAAATAATTTATGCAAGTAGGGGTCTCCTACCGGATGAAGGTCCAACTTTCAATCTTAGGTCTCTCTTACAATATAAAGAGCCCAATCCTTACCAATTTAAAGAGCTAATTGGCTAGAGTAGACATATATTACCTGTTAGAAATAAGTTTGAATTGCAAGTTTAAGCGAGGGGTGATATTGGTACTATTTTCTTTTCCTGAAGCTTTTGATATTGTCCACACAAATAAGTTCCAAGAATAATATCTTATGTTAATTTTATTTGTTTAACCATTCTGTCTTGCCTTAGTCTTATGTTGACAACCAACATAAGCCCTTCTTTGGTTCATGTAGCCGACATCAATTACTCATAACTAAGGCTTGGCTGTTATAACCATTCTGCCTTATCTTAGTTTTATGCTTTCTGCTTAGAAATTAAGGAATGCTTTTATTACTTTCATCATTAATGCACTTACAGATATTTGCTTCAGCAATTAATCCGAGTTCAAATTTACAGCGTGTTTCAAGTTGAGTACTTGCCACTCAAGTACAGACGTACAAGACCTTCACGCATTTGGGTTTTTGCTCATTGTAAGTTATTTTTAATTCAGTAGCATACATTAAGAATCACACACTTTCATCTTAAGCGCATTTTCAGGTTATAAGGACCAATTTATCATCTCATGTTTTATCCTTACTCTATCTCAGAGTGTCTTTTAAGAGTCTGCTTATGCTTTATTGCTAAACAACATTTTGGTTGGTCTCCGACTCTCAACATATGAAGCTCAAATAGTTATATTCATTTCTGATGTCCTTGATTCTTCTTGTTATTGGCAAAATGAATCTTGCTCTTGTTTCATCTGTTCACTTTCTGGGGGTTTTTTCCCACTGTCTATGCATGAAATGGTGCAAGTTACACTGCGTAACTACTAAATTATACACTTTGACTTCTACAGTTACTGCCGAGAGACTCTGACACACTTCATTTGCAGGGTGCTTTGACTTTTATACTTTCCATAATTTATAATTGCTCTGACCAAGTGATCAGTACTCGATATAAAAGACTGGCAAAATCCAGGGAAGCTGCAGCTAGGAGTGCCCGAGAAACTGCACAAGCCAGAGAGAGGTGGAAGTCTGCAAAAACTGGTGCCAAGAAAGGAGCTATTGGGTTGTCAAAACAGTTGTCACACACATTTTCCAAGAAAACAACTTCAAAGCAAGGTGAGGTACTGCCTCCAAAAGCTCCAACTAACTCAGGTTTGCCTCTAGAAGCAGCAAAGAAAAAGGACCCAGGCCACCTGACGCAAATGTTGCAATCACTTGAAAATGATCTCGAAAATCCTGGGGGTTTCAATGTGGAGATTGGAGATAAAAATATTAAGAAGCAAGCACAAAGGAGTAAACTTCACACTAAGAGCCAGATTTTCAAGTATGCATATGGTCAACTTGAGAAAGAGAAAGCTATGGAGCAAAAAAATCAGAATTTGACTTTCTCAGGTGTAATCTCGATGGCAACAGATACTGAGGTTAGGACTAGACCGGCAATTGAGGTTGCTTTCAAAGATTTAACCCTGACTCTGAACGGGAAAAATAAACATCTCATGAGGTCTGTTACTGGAAAACTCTTGCCTGGCCGAATTTCAGCTGTCATGGGTCCATCAGGGGCTGGGAAGACGACATTTCTTTCTGCTGTGTGTGGGAAGATAAGAGGATGCACCATTTCAGGGTCAATTCTCATAAATGGAAGGCCCGATCCTATTCAGTCATACAAGAAAATTGTAGGGTTCGTACCTCAAGATGATATTGTTCATGGAAACTTAACCGTAGAAGAGAATCTCCGGTTCAGTGCACGATGCAGGTAACATTTATTTATTTTCGATTCTTTTACCTGCTTGTTGCAACCATCATTTTTACTGACCTGCAGGACTTGTGAAGAAGTAATGAGAAAATCCAGATGGCCATCGTTACTTGCGCAATTCTCTGCTAATTTATTTCTACATGTTACTCAATGTTGTAGCTCGGAAAATGTTACTCAGTTGAAAATTCCTGCGTCTTCTTGCATCAATAATCAATATAACCATGATTCTTCTTCAAGTGAAACAAATAATTAATTCCAACCAAGAAAATTCCCTCATTGTCTTTTTTTTTTTTGGCGGAATAGTTGCTCATTGTCCTTATCTCATAACAGTAAAAGCTTAAACTATTAGTGAGAAACACAATTTATAGAAACCAAAAAAGAAAAAGAAAAGTATGGCTACTATCCTCTTTGTAAGTTTAGGGTTTTGATGTTCCAACATGTATAATTTCAGTTACTTTTTATGAGCATCCTTTTCTAAGTTAAAGCATTTCTGTTCCTCTTGACATGTTAATGTTCGGATAGTCTATTGCGGCTTGTTTCCTCTTTAAGTTCCATTTAATGCTTCAATACATAGTTTAATTATTCTCTGTTGCACTGATTGTTATCTTATAATCTTCTCTGCAATCAAACACCATGAAGGCTAGCTGTAGACTTGCCAAAGGCTGATAAGGTCCTCGTCGTCGAAAGAGTCATTGAATCCTTGGGTCTACAGGGAATAAGGGATTCATTGGTTGGGACAGTTTCCAAGCGTGGAATTTCCGGAGGCCAGAGGAAACGAGTGAATGTTGGTCTGGAAATGGTCATGGAACCTTCATTATTGATTTTGGACGAGCCCACATCCGGCTTAGACAGCTCATCTTCCAATTTACTTCTTAAAGCTCTTCGACGTGAAGCTCTTGAAGGCGTAAACATCTGCATGGTTGTTCACCAACCCAGGTTAGTTATATTCATTGGAATGCTGCTCCTCTTTTGCTTATATTATAGAATCAATATCGGAGGAAACTATTCAGTGCTGTTAGCTTATTATTCTTGTAAATCACTATGGTAGTTCAGATGTTACAAGGCTCTTTCTTTTTCTTTACTTGAATAGTTTTAAATGACACTTTCTATTTCTATTACTTTTTCAGTTATACATTGTACAAGATGTTTGATGACTTGATACTTCTAGCCAAAGGTGGTCTCACGGTATTCCATGGACCTGTCAAGAAAGTGGAAGAATATTTTGCTGATATAGGAATTAATCTACCTGAACGTGCTAATCCTCCGGACTACTTGATTGACATTCTTGAGGGTATTGTAAAACCTGGAGGAAATTTGGAAGTTGAGCAACTTCCTGTTAGATGGATGCTTCACAATGGATATGCTGTACCCCACGAGATGATGCCGTTGCTGGATCAAATAAGTTCATCCTCAAAGCCTGTACATGCAAGTGCTACTGATGCTAAACCTTTCGATACGTGGCAGGAAAAGCAAGATCGCATGCACCAGAGTATGTCGAGCCCCCGTGACTTATCTAATAGAATTACTCCTGGTGTGCTCCGACAGTATAGATATTACCTTGGAAGGTAAATTATCCGTTTTTTATTCATACCAACCTCTTCTAGCTTTTGTCAAATTCTCACATGACTTCTAAAATTTAGAAGAGAAGAGATACCAGAAAAGCTTTCCTTGCTTGAAATTGGGTGCTAGAAATGTGATTAGAAAAAAATTGTTTTTATAAAAAATAGGCAGAGGTTAGTTATGTTTTTATTCACCCCTATCATCACCTTTCACTTGCAAGATGCTGAAACCCTCCAACTTCCAACACCCCCATTCCCAGAACAATGCATTTACGCCTTGCAAGCACATTTTCTTTCGTCTTTTAGACCTACTTGTACTTGGATTGTTGCCAAGAGTTTATGTTAAATCGAATGGTAAATATTAGAAAACTACTTGAGAATCACTTATCAGTTTGCTTACATCCTTACTGGGACATAACTTTGTATTGAAAGTCGTCTGACATGTTGTGTCTATGTGTCAAAATCTTTTTTTTCAGAGTTACCAAGCAGCTATTACGAGAAGCTAACCTACAAGCAGTTGATTATCTAATCCTTTTACTTGCCGGAGCATGCTTGGGAACTCTTTCAAAAGTAAAGGGTGATACATTTGGCTACCGCGGTTATATGTATACTGTGATTGCTATTTGTAAGTGATAAATCACATTATGCTTGCGATTTATTTAACCAAAAAATGATTGAAATTTTGACGTGCTACTTGACTTTACATTTTTCAGAGCTTGTGAAATAATTCAGGGAATTCTACATCTTGATTCAGATTCTTCTTAGAATTGATTCACCAACTCTTTTATAAATCTTTTTAAAAAGATGTTTAAATTTTGGGGACCCTTTGAAGCATCTTTAATTTATGCAATATATATGTAATTTTTGTTATAAATAATTCTTTAATATTTTAATTTTCAACTTGCAGCTCTCCTGTGTAAGGTTGCCGCTTTGAGATCGTTCTCGCTGGACAGATTAGAATACTGGAGAGAAAGAGAAGCTGGCATAAGCAGTTTAGCTTATTTTCTTTCTAAAGACACCGTTGACCTTTTCAATATAGTCGTCAAGCCTGTGGTGTTTCTTTCGATGTTCTATTTTTTCAACAATCCCCGATCAACCTTTACCGATAATTATGTTGTCTTGCTTTGCCTTGTCTACTGTGTAACTGGAATAGCCTATGTATTCGCTATCGTCCTTGAGCCTGGGCCAGCTCAATTGGTATGTATCACATCATATTGTTTGGTTTACTTACAACAACCTTAAATGTGCTTTTTTATATTTTTGTTTGTCTTAGTCGTTTCTCCAGTTAAAACCTTACCTATTCTATTAATGCAGTGGTGTGTTCTGCTTCCTGTTGTAATGACACTGATCGCAACCCAGGATCCAGATGATAAGCTTGGGAAGCTAATAGCAAACTATTGTTATCCAAAATGGGCTCTTGAAGCTTTTGTGATTGCAAATGCTGAAAGGTTTGTTTGTAACCTTTCTTTTTGTTTCCTTCTGTTTATAAAATTATCTAAACAAAAGGACGCTGTTCCTCTTTTTGTGCTCTCAATTCCCAACTATCCAGTACTCTGTCAATGCAGAGTGATATTTTGCATGATCTCCATGGTTTATATCCTAATACACAATACACATCCAGTTTTCTTCCTTTTCCAGAGTCACACTGGTAGTTAGAGTTCAGGACCTCAACCCAATCTAGCTATACTTACCCCCCCCCCACCCCCCCACCTCCACCCCCAAAAAAAAAGAAAAGTTTAAAAGAACCAACCCAGCTAGCAATTAATTAGAAAGGCAACTAGTATTGTTTAAGGCATCTACCTAGTACTAGAAAGGCTTAAGAGATATAATCCAACCTTTATGATTATTCTTTCCGACAACCAGATACTTAGTTACTGTAGTAAAAGCTTGCTTAACCTTAAACTGCTGCACATAACGCGGCCTTTGATTTGTTTGTGTTCAGATACTCGGGAGTATGGCTGATAACTCGGTGTGGAACGTTATTGGAACTTGGGTTTAGTGTTCATCACTGGAGTCATTGTCTAGCTTATCTGTTAATGACTGGCGTGGGTAGCCGCTTACTAGCATTCTGGTGTTTGATTAAATTTGGAAAGAAATGAGTAGTTCATCTTCACTTTTACTGTAATTTTTTTGGGTGCAGAAATGTCCAGGCATATACAGTTTAGGATTAAGAGAAGAACTAGTTGTTAGGTGTTTAGTGAAATTTGTATAGCAATGACTTCATATCACTTCATTGTAAAGTTTTTGCAGAAGTGAAATGGAGTTTGCTATTGGAGCAAGAACTAGTTGTAGTCACAATTTCTGTGGAAGGCTTAAGTTGTGTTCAATGCAGCAAAGCTTTGTTTTCTTCCCAAATTGCTGTTGTTATTTGTTAGTTGTTGTTTCCACTCACGAGTGTTTGAAAACTGTTCGGATATTCTGTCTCATTCTATATCTTATTTACTTTCTTATTAGTAACAAGTTGTCACGTGTCATTATCTACAAAATAGAATGATAAAATAGAGAAAGAAACATATATCATAAACCTTTTAAAATTGTGCGATCAAATTAAATAGAAGATAGTAGTTCAGAATTCAGATATTTTCAGATGGTTCAATGTTCTTATGAAGTCCTGAATTTTGTGCTCATTGGATGGAAAGATAAATTTTTTCGTTGATTAATAAACTAATAAAATTATAAATACCAATTTGTTCTTACAATTTTGATTCATCAAAATTTCATATTATCAAAAGAAAATACATGAAATCTCTCTTTTTTTTTGGGAACAAAAATAAAGGAAATCTAATGGTATGTATTTCAAAGTATATAACATAGAATATGTCCTTTAAAACAAAAACAAGGCACATAAAATATTATAATATTATTAAATTAAAATATTAAATTTTGAATCAATACCAGATATTAATCATAAAAATCTCTTAATTCTTAAAAATAGAAAAATATTGGACTAAATTTAAAATATGATAAAATGCTTTTCATTTTAACTATTCAATATTTTGTTTTTTTTAAAAAAAAATATCATTAATGTAATTACCTATTTTCCTGGGGCAAAAAGAGAAAAAAATTGAACAAAATTCATAGTCTTGGACAAAAATTAAACAAAAGAAGAAAAACATGAAATCTTCTTTCCGAAACGCCTTCTTCAGTGCAGCAGCAACAGTCACACTCTCTCGATCCTCCTTAAACCCTAATAACCCCTTTATTCTTCTTCATCCATCAACCCCTCTTAATAATTCTCACCCTTTAATTCTCCGCTCAATCCACAGAAGAAAAAACTCAATTCATAGCTATTCTTCTTTGAATTCCATTTCTGCCCCTCCGACAATGACGACGGACGGTGTCGGAGGCGAGTTACCAACTACTGAGAAACTGGAGAAACAGTTCGAGGACTTTCGGACCCATCTAGAAGATTCTGGAAACTTACGGGAGCGTATTCGTGCTGTTGCTTTGGAGATCGAGTCTGTTAATAGGCGCATTCACTCTAGCTTACTCCTCGTTCACCAGTCAGGGCCGGTACCAGGTAATTTCGATTTTTTAATTTTAGCTTCTCATTTCATATTCCAGTTTGTACGGATTCTACATTTTGTTAGTTTGTAGATTTTCCTTGTAGCTGTTGTTAGGTGGTTATATTATTACTACATCCATTCCATAATATAAGTTGTTTAGGAGATATATCGAAAATTATGTAAGCAAAAAAACAAGTACTCTGTTAGTTAAAATATGAGTATTTTTGTATACAAGTCAATATTGATATTTTGACTAATACTTTCATTTTTTCTTCCTTAATTTTCGCTTCATGTCCTAAATGACTTATATTAAAGAATGGAGATAGTATTATTTTTGGAGAGTGGTTATATTATTGGTTAATTTCACGTGTTTTGCTGGACTCGGTTACAATGCTGATTTGTGTTTCTCTAAGCATGGTTAAGGCAATTAATCATTTGATTTTCAATCCGACTGAACGGTAAAAAAATAGCTATTCTCCCATTGAAAATCACTATTATTTTTTATGGGAGAATATCTATGAATAGCTATATTCTCCTTTTAAACTTAGCTGTCCGATGATTAGACGGTTGATAACGAATCAGTATGTGATTAGAAAAACATGCATAAGCACATTAATTTTAGCCTGTTTTGGACTTTTGCCACATTTATGTGTTATACTATTGAGTTGGACATGTCTCTATATCTTGCCAATATCTGCCCCAAAAGGGAGGGGAAAAAAGAAGCTGTTCTATCATCTGTGTGCTAATTTGGTGTGTTCCAGTGTGCCAATTTACTGATAATTAGAACAGGGCGATGAGGTTCTTTATGGTTCAAATGCCATAGATTTTTTGAATTAGTGTTGGTAATTAATGGAATGGAAAATCTATTTCGATAACTCTTTTGCTTCCCTTCTTTGGGAGCTTTCTGAACTGTGTCTGTAAGGGCATTATAGAAACTATGCTGAGGTGTAACTTGTAATTTTCTTTTATGTTTGATCAGAGGTTTTGGAGAAGGCGAAGGGGCAGCTAATTGTGCTTAGAGAACTTTTTGGCAAGCTTGCTGGAATTTTTTGTGAATGCCCTGGGCAGTATTATAGGTGAGTGTAACTTCTTCAAATGTCTGCTATTTTGGGTTCCCCTGTTTTCTGTTCTGGTAACTTGGAAATTTAATCTTTACTTAATAGGTACCATGGTGATTGGAGGAGCGAGACTCAGAGCGTTGTCTCGTTGCTTGCTTTTATGCATTGGTTAGAAACAGGGACTCTTCTTCTACATGCAGAAGCTGAAGAAAAACTTGGATGTAGGTTTAATTCATGAGACTGATTCTTCGGCCTGTAATAATATACCAAGTGTTAATGAAAAGGCTGTGTAATAGGTATTATTCATTCGGCTTCAGATTGGGTCAAAATTATTGAATTTTTTTTATTGTCCTGTTGATTTTGTGCAGTAAATTCCTCAGAGTTTGGGCTCGACGTTGAAGACTATCTAGTTGGTGAGTGGCCTGAAATATTTATTAGTTTTTAACCATAGATTGATTGATCCTACAAATTGTCCTACTGATGCACGTTCAATATGTGAACAAGAGAAACTCGGAAATTCTGGTCTTTGCTTCCTGAAATTTTTATTTGAGCTCTTTTTATCTTCCAACCACCCCCATCCTGGGAAAAGAAAAAAAAAAAAAAAGCAAAGAAGAAGAACACAGAAAAGGCTAATTCATGGATTAGTAAAATTCTAGGAGTCAGAAGTCGTTCTGGGCTATTAATGTACTATATCGTGAAGATAGATTATCTAATGTGTTGGGATTTTTTATGCTAGGTACTTGTGCTGTTTGTGGTACTAAGAACCTGAGAAAGCTATTGAAGCTTTGTTTGTATTAATTTGGTCATTTTAGAAGGAAATATGGAGTGAATTGTTATTCTTGCTAAATAATTTAATAGATTCAGAAGCACCCTATTTTCTGTCTCTTTCTGTCCATATGTCCACAAGACATTCTTGTAACAACTCATTTTATTAACTTCAGCATTTTATCTCTTAAAGTATATACTGACGAACCTTTAGTTTTTTCCCTTTTATATTATGTAGGGATTTGTTTCACCTCGAATGAAATGGTAAGTGCATTCTTTGGGATCAAAAGGGTTTTCTGTAGTTACTTGACTGAAATCAGGAACTTGCTTGACTTAAAATTTCTACGTTATGTTTGGAAGCTCTGGAGTTTCTAAATGGAACTAATGAATCTAGGGTATGGAAGTCAGTTATCTGTTTAAATTTGCTTCATGAGCCAATCTTGAGCTGTATGTGGATGCTCTCTGATGTCTTCGCCATAATTTCTGAAGTAGATTTTCCAACTTTTGGTTTGCTAACTACTTGGAGCAAAAACAATTCACATTTTTATCTTCTCCATCTCGAAGGTCCTTTAGTGTTTCACCCTATGTTACCCGGACTCGGGTACGGGTGTGTATTTAGGTGTCGTGTCGACATGGGTACGGCAAGCATAAACGAAGGGTCCGGTAACATAGGTTACAACTCATACCTACTACACATACCATGATGCTTGACTTGTTTTACCAACAAAATCTTTTTCTGAGATCACATCCGGTGATGGGATAAATGGCTTCCTTAACTTGCCTGAAATTTAATCTCTTGACTAAAGTTTCTTTGATTTTGTCTGAGAGTTATTTTAAATATCAGTTATTGGCTTCTGCAGCCCAGATATGTGGTGAATCAAGTAACAGCTGGGGATTATGATTGCCCTCGGAAGGTTTTGAAGTTCTTAACAGACCTGCACGCTTCATTTCGCATGCTTAATCTTCGGAATGATTTTTTGCGCAAGAAGTTTGATGGTAAGCCAATGGTTCTTGTGTATGTACTTGATTTGTTGTTCTTGGAGGCTAATTTTAGTTACATAAATACCTCTCGTGTTCTTCGAGTGCTCTTCGTAGCACTTTTTATTCCTCCTTTCATGTTCTCTGTTCTTACACTGTTTAACGTCGTTTCTGGATCTGTTACTGTTTCTGTTGGTTGTTGCTGTTCTTATTTCCACCATTGAAATGAATTTCCATATCTCTTTTGTTATTAATGGCAGGAATGAAGTATGACCTTAGAAAAGTGGAAGAAGTTTATTATGATGTGAAAATTCGAGGTTTGGCAACAAATGAGACCAAAGAACAATCATGAGTTGATGGTGCTGTCTTCTTTCCTCTCTCGTAAATCCAGTACTGTAAACTTTAGGAGTATTTTGTTCTTTTTAAAGTCTGATTGACAGTAGAAACAATCTCATCTTACCACCTTAAATTTGTAAGACCTAGAAAACTTTGGAATGAGAGAAATATTATCTCCCCTTTATTCTGGCCAAGTAAAATATTATCCCCTTAAAATGCATGGTCTTGTACAGTAAGTATCCACCGTCCACTTCTGAAAATGCTTGGCACTGTCCACTTCTGAAAATGCATGGTCTTCTTTATGAAATCTGCATTTGGTTTGAATATGAGTAGAACTTATAAAGTAAGAAGAGTTCAACTCATTTGTAGGGGTGTCAACTGCTCGAACCCGGCTCACGTACCTCAAAAAAATGTGAGCGTGAGCTTTAATATTCAAGCTCGAATTTTATGTGAGCCGAGCATGAGTTTGATCCCGCTCATCCCGGTTAAATCTCGCACTCGAATAAAAATAATATAATTTATAAATATTATATATAGTACTAAATTTCTAATTAAAAAAAAACTTATAAAATTTGGTGGTAAAACCCATCATTTTTTTTCTCTTTCTCAAATCCTATATTATTAGTTTATCTCACTATAAAAATTAAGTATCATTGTATTATATATATTTGTATTCATGCCAAGATTTAGTTGCATTACTCATTTTATTATATTAATTTTGCTATAAGATTTTTTTTTCTAATATAAATTTAGCTCATGAGCAGTTCGAGCTCACATTTTGTGAGTTTTTCCGGGCTAAGCGTGAGTTGAGATTTTCAATTTTTATGTGAGGTGAGCGTGAGTTATGCCAAACTCGACTCACATAGCTCGATCGATTGACACCCTACTCATTTGTTGTCCATGATAATTTTTTAACACAATTCTCACTTTGGATCTTTTTTTTGTAAACAGCGATGTTATTATTATTATTATTATTTTAATTTTACATGAAAATTCACAAGGAAAAGACGAATTTAAAATAATCGAGGTGCTAAATTTGGGTGAAATTATTAGAATTTGAAATATTAAAATATCGTAAATGATGAAAGGAAAAAAAAAGAATAGGAGTGCAAGAAGTTAGATGTGCAATGCAAATATCATGAGTCAGCTAATATATTTATAGAGTTCTTATATCCTTATAAATTTGAATTGTTGAATTACTTGATCTACTATCAAAGTTATTGGATTATGTAATTCGACAACTCACAATCTCTTACGATTCATCTAATATACTTGATGGGTATTTTGCAAGTATTATTTGGAGTGTTCATTTTTTAATTCAAAAGTCTAAATAATAATTATTTCAAAACAATTTAAAGGGAAAACAGACACATTCGTCCTCCAACTTATTTCTATTAGCCTCGTGAATCCTTATTTAATTTTTTCAGCTAAAAGAATCTCTTATAATTTTAAGTTCCGCCTAGAAAGTCCAAAACACCAAATTCACGGTAGGGGTAAAATGGTCTAATTACTATGTAGCCTAAAAACAATTTTAAAAACAAATAAAAAATAAAACCCTCTTTCTTCTCCAATCCACCGCCACTCCCATCCTGCACACCACCGCTCCCATCCCCGCCACCGACCACCTCCGAAATTTACCTCCTCCGCCACCATTTTCATGGCATTCAAGTTCAATGCCAGAGAAAAATGGATGCTCAGCCTTGATTTGTTGGCTCAAGCAAATCCCCATTAGCAAAAAACTCAGAAATGCCAAAGCTAAAATTCACCAATTATTTGCTCCAAAAACCCAGAAATGCCAAAGCTAAAATTCACTCAAAATATCTTTTTTTTCCATAAGAATCCCAACTAGATTATTGAGGTAAAGCCCAGTAATAAATTGAAACGGAAATTGAAAGGACAACAGCAGGCGGTGGAATTCTGTGAGCCACATCTATTCTCTCGCACTGAAATCAAAACAATCCCATTTTCAAATCCATTTTCCGCACCATAAATCAAAACAATCCCAACCGAGTGAATATTTGAGAAAACCTAGAAATTTCCCCTAGCTAAAATCAAGATTTACAAAATCTCCCTTCAACGATTTGATTTTGATCAATTTACCAACAAAATCACCAACTCGTTTACGTAATTAGATCAATTGTGTTTTCCTTTTGCTCAATAATGTATAAATTCATTCAAAACCTAGAGTCGCTTTTGAACTTTTTTAATGAGTTTGCGAAATCAAAGGAGAAAATTGGGGAATTGTTAGGGGGATTAAAGGAGAAAGGGAAAAAAGTGTCTTACGGATATAGCAAAGCATGGTCGGTACCAGGACGACCTCCGCGTATTGAGGTGGGGTGGTGGTGGGAGTGAGGAAGTGAGGGGGGAGGGGAGAAGGCGGGGGCGGGGGCGGGGGCGAGGATGGGGTATATGAGACAGAGGGGAATGAGGGTGGGGGATGGGGTATGTGCTTTCGGTGATTTCAGAGGCTAATAGAAAGAGGAGCTTTGGTTGGTGACGGTGGTGGCCATAGGCGGCGGGAGCGATGGAGAGAAAGAAAGGAAGAAGGGTTTTTTTTTGTTTTTCTATTTAAATATGAAATGACAATTATACCCCTGTTATTTAGAGCATGTGCACCAGTTGCCGGAAATCACCGTGAATTTGGTGTTTTGGACTTTCTGGGCGGAACTTAAAATTATAAAGGATTTTTTTAGCTGAAAAAAGTAAAGAATGATTCACGAGGCTAATAGAAATAAGTTAGGGGACGAGTGAAGCTGTTTTCCCTTTTATAAATAACCATTCGAGAATAATTTTTTCAAAAAATTATTATTTGGACTATTAAGTAAAACAATTTAAGGACTCGTATCTATAAAGATGGTCTTTCCTCTTTATAGTAATCCCTATAAGCATATTAGCCAAATAGATTCTCCTAAATCAAAACGTCACTGTTTAGGAAGGAGTCAAGAAGACGGTCAAAATTAAGGTTGACTGAATACGACAACAACAGACCTCGGCCAAGACCACGTACGGATGCGGACGTCATCACTCTACGCTCCCGTCTTCACGCGTCCACGCACCGGACTCCAAACATAAAGTTACACTCCCAATCCATTCTCCTCTAAAAAAATCTTTCAGTTCCGGCGAAATTAATGTTGGTTTCATTTTCTCTCTTCTCCTTTTGGCGGTTCTTTTCCCATCAGTGATGCTGAACCAAGTATGACGCCTTTTTTTTCCCGCTCAAATATTTTTCTATAATATTATATTGCTATGTGAATATATTAGCAGTTCAATTGCGATGTTGTAATGGCTTTCGGAGAGCTCTGAGGTTTCGGCAATGATGTTTTTTTCTTTTTTGTCTCTCGATTTTTTTGGTAATAATTTTGCTTGCCTTTTTTGGGCTAGTTTGGGAATTTAGGAGAGAAAAGAAGAGATCAATGTACTACCTCCGTTCGATGATATAACTCTTAAATAAAATTATTGGTAACAAAGTAATTTGCTTTTTGCTTCGTTAATTTTCGATATATGTTTTAGACGACTTTATATTATAGAAGAATGAGTATTTATTTAGTTTCTTTGAAATTATTGGGATGAAATTAGAAAAGACAGGAATGCAGAAATATTGCATTTTTCGTGGAGGGCTTTAAGAATTTGTTCAGTTTTTGGAATTTTTTTTATGCTGAGTTCTGTTTGCATGCCCAGCTAGCGCTGTAGAAAAGACAATTTTTTTCTCAAAATCCCAACTAAATAGTTTGATATTGTGCTTAGTAGGGTTAGTTTTGAAATTAAACATCTTTGTATTTCGTAAGAGTTGAATTGTCTATAATTGTTTATGAGAAGAAATGGGAGTTCTAAAATTGGAATTGCTTTGTTATAGCTGAATACCTGGCCTGATTTGATTGTTCTGCTGATTCATAGATGGAGGAGAGTTTCGTCTTTCCTGCATATACAAAAGCATCTTTCTCAAGATCTACTTATTCAATTATTCCCTATTTCATGCATTTTTCCTGCTTCTGTTTCCCCAATTGGGTCTTTGAGCATCCACTGCGGATTTTGTCATATCATTAGTTGTCTCTTTGGATTTTACTCTTGATTGGTAATTATCTGTGATTATTACATTCTTGCAATTGCACATGTTCTTTATGCCTGTATCTAAGTTTTTCGACCTTTCTGTTATGAGAGACTTATGAAGCGTTGCTAGTTTGAATTATGACCCGAACTGCACGTTGCAACTGTGGCTTCGTCCCTGCTTGGGATTGTGGGGGTTCTTAAGTTAATGAAACGAGTACTTTTAAAGAAAATTCAATTTATTTATTGATTTTGGATCTCTGCTTTCTCTCGAGTTAATTATTTCAGGAAATGTGATTTATACATGCAAGACTGTCTGCCGTTAGTCTTTACATGTCATCCCCCCCCCCGGCCCGCGTCTTCTCACCATTTCTTTTGAACACTCTCCGTTCTGAGACTTACAGCCTGGTTTCCATCCGTAGTAGGAGAAGAAAGAGAAGTAGTCGACTTAACTCTCAAGTAGTTGGAAGTCCTTTAAGATGCATGTTTCTTTCTTCCAAAATTAACAAATGTGTGCTTCCAAATCTTCGATATATTTGTTATACTTGCTGCTCATGAGTACATGTATTTTGTGCTTGCACAAAAATATCCAGAGCTTGATATGCTTGCCTATCTTGTATTTGTGTATTTCCCTGATTTTTTGCTATCTTGTGTTGTGTTCCTTAAATATGTGTCCTGGTCTTGCATCCAGTTCAAAGAAGAAAAATGTCTTAAACCCCCCCCCCAAGCAAACTAATATGTACATGAAGAAGGAAAACAACAGTAACACTGCTTTGGTCTCTTGGAGCATTTTTTTTTAATAACTGAAATAATATATGCCAGGAACGTGATATAATGCCCAGTTATGGTGAATTTGAGGAGTTCCAAGCACCAAATGCTCTTTTCACATGTGACGATTATCTTTTAGGTGAGCTTCTCTCATTGAATGAGTACTTCCCTTCTTCATACCTATATCTTACTTTTACTTTAACCATATCCCTCCAATCTCCATCCCTCCCCCTCCCCTTCATTTCTTCAACAAAAGAAAAAAGACTAACCCAGGAAAAAGAGAAAACTGAAAAATTATATGACTAATGGTGGTTGCAGATTTTGAATCTGGTGAGAGCATTACCAAGTTGGATTATCATTTGGGTAAAGGATCGGAGAACTTGGCATTGGAAAGTCGTCGTGAAGCAAATAAAGCCGGTTACAATGGCACACCCCAGGAATCAGAGTTGTCAGGTGCAACAAATTGGATGCACGATTTCCAGGGTGATCTTCACGTGAATGACTATAAATCCAGTGGAATTTTCAGCTGCAGTCCTGATAAGGAAATTGCAATTGAGGACAGGTGGTTTAAGTACCCTACTTCATTTCCTATAGAAAGTATTGAACAGCTAGAACATGTATCAAGCATGTTTTCTGAAAATGAGAAAAACACGATTCTCAGTCCTGGTCTTACATCATCAGAAGAAATGATCCGCCCTTTGATTGCCGACCAGCAAAATGAATATGGATCAGTTGCACAAAGTGCAGAAGGGGGATCCAATACCGATGAGGATGTTTCAAGGTCTCCCAACCAAGGAGTCAGTGATTGTGCCCCGGCTGGAAAGAGATTACGTAAGCCTCCACATAGGTTCATTGATGAATTACCAGATCCTAGCTCCAAACATGTTAAGAGGAAGATTTTCACTCCTGCTCCAAAGGGAAAATCTTCCAAAGTAAAGCATCACAAACATGATTATGTGAAATCTGCAGCAGAGAAATCATTATCTGAGGAGCCTGCTGCAATAGCTATTCAAGTGCCCTTTGGTCCTCTTGTTTGTGAAGAAAGTGACGAGAAGCAAGTACCTGTTGCACCGAAGGTATGATATGGAATTGAGTGATCATTGAGTTTATTCACCTAGCTTGAGGTATGCATAGTGGAGCAATTGTTGGGGTGGATGGGGATTTCTCCTCTCTTATTTGTCTTCAAAAATTTCCTAAACGTGTACTGTTACCCCTCATTTTAGCTATTCTTGAGGATCATTAACCAGCTACATATGTCATTTACTCAGAGAGAGTCAACAGACGTCTTTAGCCACCCCCCCAAAAAAAAACCCGAGATCTAACAGATCCCAATTCAGTTATGATTTTTGTTTGAAGTATTAAACTTTTGTCTTGCTTTGTGACACTGCTTGACCCTTTGGGTTTACCTTTTTTTGTTAAGGCCCTAGACTCCAAGCGTATAGCATCAGTAGCTATATCAGGAGAAGATTGTATTTCAAGTCGAAAGAAGCAAATGCCTGTTGCGCCAAAGGTATTTACATTTGATTTCTTTAACTAACTTGAAGATTGCGTAGTGGAGCAATCATAATGGCATTTTTATCCCTCTTATTTTTTATTTTTTTTAACAATTATTTAACCTGTTCTGGTTGCCTTTGAAGGGATATATTCTTGAGGAATGTTTTTCCAGTTGCATATAAATACTATTTATCAATAGAATGCCGTTATTTTTTTGGGCAACTTGCTAGTTCTCTTGTCACAGACATTTATCAGGTCCCCATTCAGTTAGGATTGTTCAAAACATTTGACCTTTTCTTCTTGTTTCTGGCACTGCTCAACTATGTTGGACTTGGTGTTTTCAGGTTTCACGCTCCAAGCCTATAGCATCGTTAGCTATATCAGAAGAAGATTTTGTTTCAAGCCGAAAGAAGCAAATGCCTGTTACTCCCAAGGTAGTGTGGAATTACATGATTGTTTGGCACTTATCATTAGGCCAGTTGGATCCTCCTTGTTTGTCTTTAAGCAACTATTTAATTTCTGTTGTGGTTGCATCTACCTTAGATGGAGGTAGAAACTTCATGTTGGGGCAAGAGAAAAATTTACATTATTCTTGTGGACCCCGGGGTGGGGGGGTGGGGTGGGGCTCCTTGCTCCGTCCCTGTTCTCCACATTGACTGTTTCTTAATAGGAAAAACCAGTAGCATGTTCCATTTGCCTACAAGATTCTTTTCTCACGTAAAATCATGCTTCTTCCTAACCAAATTCAGATTTCATTCGTACATGAATACATTGGTAATCAGCTCAATAACTTTATTCCCTATCTCGGCCCACTTGGCAAAGGGTATACTAAAATAACAAATTAAGGTGTTAGACTAACGGAAAGTAAAATGGGGAGCTAAAGGCATTAACATGCCGCCATCCAGCGATGACTGTTTTTTTATGGAATTCTTTACTTTGTGTTCTTTTTGTGGCATTTCTTGACCATTATACTTTCTCTTTTCAGGCGATAGATTCCAAGCCTGTAGCATCAGTGACTACATCAGAAGAAGATTGCGTTTCTGTCGTGAAACTTGTGGAAGATGGTGGTCGGCGGAAGCATCATATATTGTGGACTGTTTCAGAGGTGAAAAAGTTAATCGATGGTGTTTCTCAACATGGGGTTGGAAAATGGAGCCATATAAAGAAAGACTTGTTTTCGTCATCTGCTCATCGTACTGCGGTGGATCTTAAGGTAGGACTGCAAGTTGTTGGTTCTTTATCTTTCTTAATGGATCTCAATCATAAAATCTTGAACGATTGCTGCTTGCATACTTCTTTCAGGACAAATGGAGAAATCTTTTAAAAGCCGCCTATGTCCAAAATGAAGGCAAGATAGGGGTAGGTTAACTATTCTTTTTTTTTTCCCCTTAAATTATTTTTCCTTTTATTTGTTCTGTATTTTCTTTTTAAAAAATAACTGTTTTCCGTGACTTTTTTTTGTCAACATTGATATGCGATAAGACAATATGAGGTTCTTGAAATGTTTGGAATATCACTAGTAAACTAGAGGTGGAATTTGAATAATCTCTATAGCTTCGTGATTATGTGCTGCAAAATGTATCTTTTTGCAAATTCTCCCAGAAATCATCATTTATCAAACATTTCCCTTTTGAACTTATTTTCCATGAAAAGTTGAACACAAGCTATTTATACCTGATAGGAATTGAGCATTTAGAACAAAACTCCGTATGATTCTCTCCTCTCATTCCTCCCTCTCTGTGTTTCTTTACATGTTTCTGATATATTGCCTTCTGCCTTATCATGGGCATTTAACTGAAATGCTTTAGCAGGATGATAAAAAACGGAACCAGGCTTGGCGTCCTCTACCAAAATCTATCACACGCAGTGTCCGTGAGCTGGCTGTCAAGTATCCATACCCAAGAGATTTCCAAGCCAAACATTAGCGCATTACCAAATTCATCGCCTATATGCTTCCTGATAAATTGGTGACGGTAATTGCTGGAGAAGAAGACGCATTCGAACAAGGAACTATTGTGGTTCTTGCATGGTAATAAGGACATCGTTAGGAATTTTTAGTTTTCATTTCTTTGCCCACGCATCTATTGGTTTGTTATTTGTTTGTTGATTAGTTTGACGCTTGCTAAATACGGCAAAAACATGAATTTAATCATGGCCAAGTGCTTCTGAAACTCTTGAGAATTCCATCTCTTTTGGAAGGAACGATTTTATGTGGTGGAGGATGGAACTGCTAAATGGAAGGAAAAAAAAACTGTACAAATCTAGATTGCATGATCATTTAGATCAATGTTTTTAGTTTCCTGTGGGCCACAGAAGTTTTCTGTTACACGTGATTATGCCCTTTTGCTGCAGTTTATCAATGAAAGTCAACACCACTAGATTAACTGATAATGTGGTGCGACATTTGACTCACATGTTATTGTATCGAATTCCTCTTCCCCTATTAAAAAAATCAACAAAATGTTCTGCAAACCAAGGGAGATGCAAGATTTTGGTATGCTGCTGGACAGTAGAGGAGCAGCAAGTTTCCATGTAAAAAAAAAGGATCTTTCATAAGTAACTTATTAAAAAAAATAGTCAAAATATTAATATTATTATTTTAAATAGAATTAGTGGTTTATAAATTTTATCTAAGATAGTAATATTGATATTTTGACTAACAAAATATCTTATTTTTTGCTTTCTTAATTTTCGTTACATGTTCTACGCAACTTATATTATGGAATGAATGTGTAATACACGAAGGGAGGGGAATGAGGTTTTTGAGCTTATGTAAATAAATAAATTGCTATCGCCCGGATTTTAAATGATATAGAAAAGAGAAGCCCGGAAAGATTCATCATTTCACTGGAGATTCCATCGAAGCTTTGAAGTTTAGTACATGGCATAATTATAAAGACGAGATTTGGAATATTTACATAACAAACATTAATCTTAGTACGTACTTGATAGTAATTATAAGCAGAATTTAATTACGTTAATTAACCGCTTCCATTATCATCGTCACCATTGTTGGGGCTGCTTCCCCACTGATTATAGTTTTGTCTTGGTATATTATGATGGTTCACAATGCTGCTGCTATCTGGGTGCCCAAACCCACCCTTCTCCTTTGCAACTGTTCCTCCATTCTCAATTAGCATTCTAGTTTCTTTCCCCTGCATTTCACCCATCATAGCTTTACGTGGAGCTGCAAAGCAGCAACATACCATTAGCCCCACCATTAGAACTGCTATCTGCGCCTTCATCTTCTTCTTCTAGCTGCTCCCATACCAAAAAAAAAACACAAATTGAGTTTAATATAGATTAGCAGTTCAGTTCTACTATACCTTTCCTGATAATAAAGTATTAAAAATAAAAAGAATGTTAAAAACCATCAATCGTATATATGTTACCTGAACTTTGCAGATGTTATTGTAATTACCTGAGAGATAATGAAATGGATTTGATTATAGGGTATATATATAGCTATATAATGAGACAGATAATGAAACTTTCATTACATGTTATGAAAATTAAGTAAGTAAAAAACAAAATACTTTGTTAGTTAAAATACAAATATCATTCTCCTAAATATGATTTGTATACCACTGATTTTATTTAAAAGAATAATATTGATAGTTTAATTAAAAAAAAATCTTAATTTTTGCTTCCTTAATTTTCGTAATATGTAATGAAAGTGTTATATTAAGGAATGAAGATAGTATTAGTTGAGCACAATATCAAAATTTTATATTTCCATTCTTATCTCCACTAAAAAGGCGACAGGTGGTGCAATTTAGGTATCATTTTATTACTACCTGAGGACTGAGCTATGATGATGGATCAACAGAGGAATTCCATTTTCGAGCAGCCTTAATAGGGAAATTGCACTTAGGAATTAAATGGAATTACTACTGCTTATAAAGTCAACCAGCAAAGTATAATGGTTTTCCTGTTTTAGTTGCTTTAATGATGCAAAATGTATTAAAAAAATCATTTACTTGTGAATTATTGGCAAATAGATTTAGGTTTGTGGGTTTCATGGTGGAAGATTTATGCGTTATCGGAAGCCCACTATTTTTCTCGGTTCTTTCAACTAAAATCCAATTTGTTGAACACATTGCTTGATAGAGGAAAAGATAATCTTTGTCATTGGTTGGAGATGTTATATGCTTTTTTTTGCAGTTGTGATTCCGTATAAAAGAATTATCGGGGTCAAGCTCTCTCATTTTTAGTAATCACGCTACGGGTTAAGTGTAAGATTGAGTGTGGATTAGTCACGGACGTCTCAATCATTTTGGAGGCCCTATGCAAAACTATAAAAATTCACTTAAAAATGAATTTTCACGTAAATATAATTAAAAATTAAATTATTACATAAAATTAAATATTAAATCCGAAATGCTTAAATACAGAAAGATTATATATTATAGGGGATTAATTACTATTGCCGAGAGCTCCCGTGGTTTGAAAAAATAGTTACTGTTACCGGTGATGAACACACTGATCTCAATCAAATAAAATTTAGGGCACTAAAGAACTGGAGGCCCTGTGCGGTCGGTCACCTCGCACGTGGCCTTAGCCGCTCCCTGCATATTGTCTATAGACACCGAATACTCCAAACCGGTTTAAAAAAAGAAAGAAAAGATGTGATTTTGGGAGTCTCAAGATATGACATTGCCTCTACAATGTTGGAATCAAATTATAGCCTGCTTGGAGAATACAATGTTCACTTCTCTGTAAAAATAAATTGTAAAGTGTTCAAAAGTTCTAAAGAATTGCCTCTCCAAGTAATTATAGCTTGGAGAATCCATTGTGCACATTCACCCAGGGATGAAATCAAGAATTTAGCGTTGGGGAGAAAATTGCAACAGTATCCTGAACTACATATAAAAACTGCAAAAAAATGTTGAGGGCGAATTTAATAAAATATTCTGAACTACATATAAAATTACTATATGTATTAATATTTTTTAGAAATCTCGGAGGACCTGCTCCCCTCTGACTTCGTCTATGCATTCACCCCTTGGTCATAGGGTCTTGTTAGGATATAAGTGTTCTCCAATTCGGGACCTGTGATCTGGATCTGAACACGGAAAAAAAATAGGGATGCATCCGGCTGGTAATGTAATGTCACGTACGTAGGCCATAGTTCCTACATGCGATTGATGGGCTTGGCAATTCTCACACTACCTATTTACAACTATCAATGTTATATTAAAATGAATATTCTAGTATGACATAAATACTTAAGTTTATATTAGATAGCAGTCAATCTTCTTAAACATTTCTCATGCAAAATTTAAGTTTACACAGATCTAAAACTTCATATTAAAAGCATAAAAGGTAAATTTGGTTACTAAGCAATCTAAATTAAAATGTTCAAGTGGCGCAGTTAGCTCCTTCCTTGCAAGAAGTGATAAAGTATGGACGTTTAGTTTGCATGGAGGATGGAGCAGAGGCTTCACGTGCCTGCATGTTAATAATCCAGTCGCAAATGCTTGGAGGTTTCTGGTGCCGCACGAGGGATATATATATGCAGCAACGGATAGAAATGGTTGGTTGAGATTGTGGAGATGGGCATATAGATATATAGATAGATATAGCCCATGCCTTCGATTGGGCTATATTTGTCCCACAACTTACCATGTTCACCAAATACACTAGTTGGTCAACGAGAACTCATGTTTAAATTTCTTGTGAGAAATTTTTTATCCTAAATTTATTCCATTAGTTTTACTTTCGCATTCTCTTTTTATATTTTTGCCAATTCTACTTTCACAAATAAGATCAGTAAATAAAATACCTTGCCATTGTTAGAAGATTGTGGTGCAAATGTCATTAAAAAAACATAACATAATCGAATATGAAATTATTAAAAACAAAAAAAAGTGTAATCAAATATGAATATTATAGAAGCTAGGTATGCTGTCAAGATTATTTATTTACTAGGTCTTTAACTCGCGCGATGCGCTTATTTTGATAGAGACTATCTGACCCAAAAAAAAAACGTCATTCATATTGATATAGTAAATATTGTGTACTCAATCACCTCTGACTTAGAAATTTGATTTACAGTCAATGCGATATCCTCCACCTTCAATTCCAAATTGAAAAACAATTTATTTTTTTTCAAAAGTTATTCTCTTTGTTATCTTTGCCTGAAGGAAAAAAAATAATATATATATATATATATATATATATATATATATATATATATATATATATATATATATATATATATGTGTGTGTGTGTGTGTGTGTGTGTGTGTGTGTGTGTGTGTTGAAGAAATTTGAGAATTATTTTGTATTTTCCTAGAATTTGAGATCATCAAGTTAAATGTATAATTTTTTTTTTTTTTTTTTGTTCAAAGATTAAATGAAAAAAATAATATTAAAATTTATATCCTTAAAAAAAGTTACATTGGGTTCCTTTCTTTTTAGTGAAGGGACTTTTTGCATTTTACTCCTGATTCCTGAACATTACAAAATAAGCAGTTCCAATCAACGGATTAAATTAGTAATGGCAGTTAGAGTAAACGTGAAGTTACATCTTTATCCTTCATACATTAATGCATGGACTAAAAAGCCTCTCATTTCAAGGCTGAAATTTTGAAAATAACAAAGGGAAAAAAAATCAAAAATTCAACCAAAAAAAAAAATAAAAAATTCCATATACACAGTTGAGTGAAATTTAATGGCAAAAAATTCTCTGTCCCCGTTCGTGTATGTCCCCGTGTCCCCAACCAATCACAATTCACCATGTGCATATATAATTGAAACAAATATTTATATAATAAATTCTGATTGGTTAGGGACACGGGGATATACACGGACGGGGACAGAGGATTTTCACCCAAATTTAATAAGGGAAAGTGCCAGCTAAAAAAAGCTGAAAAATACACGTGGGCTCAAAATGCTCAGTCCAATCAAAACCACAGAAACAACCGTGGGCTCAGCCTCTCAGGTATCAATAATTAAGCCCCATTGAGACGATGGTTCATATCAGTGTCTCAAGCCTTTGAGGTGGCACCAGCATGCCTGTCTAATATGGGCCCTATGTTCATGTGCTCAACATTAAAAGGCCCGGCCCTACTGCCTATTCCTCATTAATGCTAAGAAAATCAAGAGGGGGTGGGGGGTTTCCTCAACTAAGACACTTTCTGTTCATGTTTTCTCTTCAATTTGTACCAAAATATCCCCTGCTTGTAGGTGCCTTGCCACATTGATCATCAGTTAAAGCTCTATAAATACGCAATAACTATAATTCCTCCACACTATACATGAGTTAATCTCACAACCCTCAACTTTTATCACTGAGACAATATATACTTTCATTGATTAACCGTTCAGACTTTAAAGCGATTCTACAGAAGAAACTATCTACGTACCTCCCCATGGAGATCTTTCTTTCTTAAAAAGAAAGAGGGAAAAAAAATCTCTTTCACCATGTTTGAACAAGATGTGAAGGGGAATGATGGTGTCTCTGGGGGGAATGAACCAATGTGCTGGCTTTCGCAATCAGTCCTCACCTAGTTATGAGTTAAGAAACACTACCATCGCGTCAAAATCTCAACCTTAGAGGCCTCAAACCAAACAACCACCACACCACTTAACCCTTCACAGCTCATTCACACTGTTGGTTCCATTGTATTTGAATAGCATCTCAGGATTAATATCTCAACCAATTAATATCATCTTCATCCATAATAGCTCAACCGGTAAAATATTTTATTTTCAATCGATAGGTCAAAAATTCGAGTAATCAAAGGGAGAAAGTGAACATTTGGAGAGGCTGCAATTTTTTTAATAACTAATTTGAACTCAACCTCATAGAGAGGCTGCAATTTCAATACTCATATAAATCACTATTCTAAGGGTCAGTTTTGACAAAGTTACTATCCAAGTAGTAAAAAAATTCTTTAAGCATCAGCAGCATCTCTCTAGTGAATAATTGGAAGAAAAAAAATTACTTTCATAGACATTAAAAAATGTCAAATAAGTTTTGTATTATAATCTTTCGCAAATAATTCACTTTTATAAAAGTTTTACAAAATATATGTGAAATAATTTTTTTTATCATAGCCCCACTCTAAAATTTTTAGGGGTGTCAACTGGTTCGGGCCGGCCTGAACCCGGCTCACATACCTCGAAAAAATGTGAGCGTGAACTCAATATTCAAGCTCGAATTTTATGTGAGCTTGACCCCGCTCAGCCTAAAAAAAACTCGAACTCGAACCCGAATAAGAATAATATAATTAAAATTATTTATATATATATATATATATATATATATATACACACACACACACACAAATTAAAAAGAAGAAGACCTATAATGCATTTATCTTTTGTTATATTTTTATTAGTTTATTTTGCTTCAAAAGTTAAGTATCATTGTATTATTATGTATTTTTGTATTTTTGTCAGAATTTAGTTTCATACTCATTGTATTATAATATTTTTGCTACAATTTTTTTGTTTTTTTTTGCTAATGTAAATTTAACTCATGAGGCTCATGAGCTAAGCTCGAGCTCACATTAAAATGTGAGCTTGAGCGTAAGCTCAATGTTTGTGAGTTTTTTCGAGATGAGCGTGAGCTGAACTTTCTAATTTTTCACATGAGTTAAGCTAAGCTCGACTCACATACCTCGATTGACACCCTAAAAATTCAAAGAGGACAGAACTTCCATCCAAAAGTCAAATGTGATAAAGATAAAAATCAGCACTGCAAAAAATAAGTGCAGCCCATTTGGTACTTTTTTTATTGTTTAATACTCACCCCGACCCAAATTATCTGTACAATTTGTAATTTGCACGGATATTAAAATTTCATCAAATTTTAGAGTCAGTATGTAAAATATCAAATATAATTCTATTTAATTTTATTCTCGATTTAATTATACCCTATTTTCTCTCTATTCTTCTCTCTCCAACGTTCAATGTAAGGGATAAAATTGAAAAAATCATCATTAATTAACCATTTACTTAGAAAGTGAACAGTTAATTTTAGACAGATTAAAAAAGAAATGTGAATAGATAATTTAGGACGGAAGTCAAGAACGAAGCCAGGAATTGTATTTTGGGGAAGCGAAAAATTACAATAGTATGCCGACCTACCTATAAAAATTGCAAAAAAAAAATTTGGGGGCAAACTTGATAAAAAATTCCAAACTACATATAAAAATTAGTATATCTAGTAGTATTTTTAAAAATCTCGAGGTTATTGTCCCGCCTCTAGAATCGTCGCTGACGAACGTAGTAGTAAAAAGGTTCCATCCATAGCATTTCTTGCTTAATTCACTCTTCCAAATTTGACACAGAAATGCAGTATCGGCCATTATTTTTTTTATTTTGATAATCTTGAACCAACTTTTCATAATCATCGACTTTTGGGCCTTTATTTATCTCTTTTAATCCCCTTTCTGTCATTGACTTTGTTCAATCATAATGATACTAAGAAGTCCAAAATCCATTTGAAATCCTACAAATTCAAAATGGTATATATTTTACAATATCTACTCCAAGAGTAAGGTGCCAGATCCACAAGTGGGCATCGCACTTTGCCCGAGAAACTTATCGCATCCGTGCCTCGTATCTTATCTGTTCCGCACGGATCCTTCACTCGTGGGGTGTAATGCTTATCAAGTGATATTTGTTTTAGCGATGAAAATTAATTTGTTTGAGACCATGCATCCCGAATTTGATATCCGGGATCGCAAGAGCAACAATAGTGCCCTCTAGATCCATATAAGATTTTTAGTCAGACCAATAATATTTGGACATAGTATAAAAAGAAAGAATCATTACTTTAGCATCATCCATTTCTTTAACTCCTAGAAAGCAAAAATGACAAGAAAGTGAAAAGACAACAATATAAAAAATCATGTAACAAATGGAGATCAATCATGTTCGTACAATTTCGTAGCATGAAAACTATATTCTAATGAAAAGAAAGTTAAACAAGTACAGCATGGCAATCAGCAGCTTTCTAAGCTATGATAAAAATAAAAAATAAATAACAAGAAAATCACACATAAATTGCCTCTTAGCTATACACACCCATGCCAACCATTTAATGTTCCTGGAAAGGTACCATCCCTTGCCATTCTATATAAAGCTTTTCCTACCCTTTAGTACGGTCATCACCTTCCTCCATTCTATCTATCGCACTCGCTTTCATACACTACCAAGTTTCTGATTCGTGTATAATTTAGAGACATGAAAATCATGAAGGCGAAGTTTCTAAAGGCATGCCTAAACAAATGCGATAAAAAGGCTCGTGAACTCGTACCTTCTTCTGAAGCAGACTGCGAGAGATGCTGCCATCGGTGTTTCTGGCCTTCAGTGCCTGAAAAGAAGACCATACCAAAGGATGTTCCAAAGGGTCACTTGGCCGTCTACGTTGGACAATCCCAAAAAAGGTTTGTGATAAAGATTACCTTATTGAAGCACCCGCTCTTCCAGGCATTGTTGGATCAGGCTCGAGAAGTATATGATTTTGATACAAGCTCAAAGCTTTGTATTCCTTGCGATGAGAACATCTTCCAAAGTGTTGTTCGCTGCGCTACATCTCCAGAGAGTGGTCGAATATGTATCTGCCTTTAATGGTTCAGCTACGGAGCTTGTGATCATATTTGATCCAAGAATTTTTAACTCTTATATTAGCTGATCCTGGATATAGCTCTAAATCCACTGTAAACTACGGCAAATGTAAAATTCATTGTCTTCCTGTAACAATTCAATATTCTCCTTCAACAAAATTATGCAAGAAAACGCAGCACTAAGTACTAAGAGGAAAATGAAATGCATTCATAACAACTGTTCTCTAGACACTACTTTCAAACAATTTCAATAACCTGTAGTTGCACATCGTACTTGCTTAGGTAAACGTACAGGCTTACAGATGAGGATCCTGCTCCCGCCTTAAACAGAGATAAAAGCCCTTACGGATTCAGAACTGCAGCACAGGCATGAAAGATGATATAACATACATTCAAGCAACATTAAGCAGAACTACAGAGGCTAACTTCATGCTTTGGAATCTTTGGGATATGGGACTCATTGGAATAGCTTTAAAAAGATGCTAAGAGAATGTTAAAATGCTGAAAAAAATGTCAACCATAGTGACATTTAAACCCCCGAAAATTAGATTCGAAAAGTATCAACACATCACCAATTTTGCAATATGGTATCAGGGCTGCCTGTAGGTCAGAAGTAAGATCTCATTCAAGCTATAGTAAAAATACAGCAGATGGCCACCATCAATTTTTCCATTAGGATTGCTTCTCTAGTACATCAGAACGAACTAAAACTGGTAAGCCATGAAATAGGAGAATACGTTTTACACATAATAATGATGAGCGGGGAACTTTGGTCAGCATAAGGAGCACATACTTCAGTTGCAGAAGGATGAAACTTCAGCATAAATGATGAAACAACAATATGAAGATGCAATATTCGACTGCAGAAGTTCCTATAAGATGCCTGACTACCTTATCTAGTATGCAAGCTATACATTTCCCCAAAAAAAAATAAAAGGAAAATGCAGCCAGTGTTAGGACTTGCACTGAATTGGCTTCTGGCCCTCACTGTTATCCAGTGGAAATTTTGAGGCAACCAGACAAACCAAAGGAGATTACTTGATTGAGTTGATTTTTTGGTAAATACAACTTGAATGAACTCTTAAAAACAAAAGATCAGTGTTGACTTAGAGGATGATAAAAAAAATTAAAAAGGATAACTAAATCAGAGAAAGCGTGCATATCTATGGAAAAACTGATATAGGACGAATAATGTGCTGAGAGAATAAAAGGAGGTACGCGATTAATTGAAGCTCCCTCACTTACTAAATAAAAAAATCAATTACCGGATTCTGCTCTCAAGTAAAGGATGAGAAGGAAAAACTAGCTTGAAGATTACACAGTAGCTGGCCAGTCTTTGCAGCATCACATTAGCTCAGTTTACAAGTATATGAATCTTTAATTACTGAACCACGAATGTCTAGTTTGATCATGAATATACAGCCCACTGGCACAAATTTCTATCATAGTTAATGTGCAGCTATTTGGTTCTTTGGTTCCAAATAAACCTTTTTAACAAAATCAGCATACATTGTCCAACTCGACCTGAAAGCAATATCCCAACAACAATCAAACTAATCCTTTTCTATACTCAAGTCAATTGAGCGCTATCTCCTGCCAATAATGCTAGTGAATGAGAATAACATTTGAATAGGGTTAAGCTACAAAGAGAATAATACCACTACACAGAAGAGGAAGAGGAGGAGGAGGAGGGGGGGGTGCGCAAACTGATCATTACTTCACCTGAATGAAATAACCTATCCGGAGTTGTTAATAGTAAGGAAAGAAATTTTTAATATGCAATTATTGCCAATTGGTACTCTGAACCAGTGTCCTGGTAGGTAAAAGCCTTATTAGACATGCATAATGATGGATATCAATTACAACAGGAGATAACCATCCAAAAAAGAACTATAATAGGTGATTTCTGAGGAATAAACAGATGAAATCTTTGTTAAGTATTAGACTATACAAAATCAGGAAAAGCTCAATATATAAAGGAGTAATGCAACTTAAGAGAAATCATTGCATTGCCTTCTACGGCCCCGTTACCCTACCTTCAACATCCTCTGGAGCAAATAGACACCAGAATGCTCCCATTTACCCCATTTACCGAGGAAAATCAACAGCCAGTACCTTTTCTTCCCCAGTATTCCGTCATCATTTTTTTTCCCAGAAGGATTGTGTGTCAAAAGTACAAAGCTCGATCTGTTTAACAAGATCCAGCATTCAGCTTTTGATTTGCAGATAAATGGCTCAGGAATAGAATAACTTGTAAAATATATTAGTGACTTCACCACGAACTCTATTTCCGGAATAGAATAGACAAAAGCGCATGCTAGATTGAGATATAAAGTTGCACAAGCCAAAGATTACTGTTGCTATCAGATAACCATTTTCTACAGAAGAAAATAAAATTCAATAACTATTTCCAAAAGCGAGGTACAAGAATCAACTTTCCATTGTGAAATGATGTATAAAGCACAAATTTTCAAACATACTTTAGCAGAATACATTTAGTTCTGATACTCACCAGTTCTTCATCCAAAAATTGTAAAAATTATATGAAAGTCGCAGCTGAATTTACATCCATCCATCAATAAGACAACATGTTTTGCAGTTCAGAAGCATTGAAATTGCAACATTATATACAAATGAAGGATCTCAAGCAAATATACAAGTTATATATTGTCTCGTGATGACGTAGATACAAAAGCATATATTATGGCAGTGCATGAATCAAATTTGCTGCAACACTAAGGGCGCCATTTAATGCAAACCACTGAACAAAGAGGTGCCAAAAAATTACTGCAGTTTGCAGCAACAAAACTGAGCAAACTACTGCTATTCTTTGTGTGACAATTCAGTCGTGGAAGAGAATCATTGGCCAATCTCCGCTTGATATCATCTACGGCCCTCGACCAAACCCTCCAACTCTCTCCGTCCAAATTCTCTACCAATTGAAACAGCCTCTTTATGCCTTGCTGCCAAGTAAAACAAAAGCCAAGCCACCATGAAATAAGCTTCCATGATTGATTGAATAGCCATGGCAAAAACCGCTCCAATCATGTCACTCAATAAGTATCTCATAAGCCACCCACAAGCCACGAATTCCCAGCACTTGATCTCCAGTGACGGATACAGCATTGTTGCCAACAAATGACACCCTTCTCTTACGACCTCCCTCCCACTCTTTCTGGAGTCCACAATTGCAACCCATGTAACCACACCAAAAATAAACGCAACTACGAATTCCACCACGAACCAAGATACTAGAAACCCCAAGCTTTCTTTCTCATATCCCCTAACCCACAATATCACATCCGAAAAAGGCATCAACTTCATCCTCATAAAAATCTTGAAAAACTTATATTGATCATCAATCTCCCCAAAGAAATAGATTCCCATTAGCTGTGCTATCGCGTCTCTCACAGCCCACCTCATCAAAACAAAACCAGAAAGCCTTCTTATCCCTAAATTCGACCCTTCCCATACCGCCCTTAAAATGCTCTTGGGTTTCCCCAACAAATCGTTCAAAACCCTATAAAAAACAATCCCATTAACCCAGGCATAGGTAATCAAGAATACCGATATCACATACCCATATGAAGCTGATAAAAGCCCCACAAAATACAGCAATGCCGTCGTATCATGGCGACCTAACTCAAGTCCCCTTATCAAGAACTGGAAATCAACAACAGCATTCAAGTCCTCGCTCGTATCATTATTATTATTATTATTTTCGTTCTCTTGAGGCGTTGTTTCCAATCGTTCACCCGGGGGTTTAAATCCAAACACACCGGAGCGAATAATTTGGGGGAAAGAGATACCATTATCAAAAATAGGGTCAAAATTGGTGGAGAGAAATAGAAAGGTGCTATTAGGTTGGGATTTGGAGGAAGGATTGAAGAGGGAGCGATCATAATCAGTATCACCAGAGAAGAAATCGTCGTCTAGGGTTCCGACACGGGAAAGATGAAGAAAGGCACGACGGCGACGGCGGAGATTGAGCTGGTGTTGGTATTGTTGTTGATAATGATTATGTCCGGAAAGGTCGAGACGGGAAATTAAGGATTTGAGAGAAGGATCGGCGTCGACGAATGAGATTAGGTATTGGGATCCGTTTTCGAGGTTGAAACGGAACATGAAGATTAGTGAAGATATGTAGATGAAGGTCAGAGGGTGAGACATGAAGATTTTTGTGGTTTTTTTCAAGATTTGGGAGGCCGTTTCATGTTTGATCGGTGGTGATTGTGGTGGCTCCGGTGGGTGCTCCATGGTGGGGGTGGGGGTGGGGGAATAGAGAGGACTAAGGGACCGATTTCTGAGATTTCCGGATTATGAATATTGGCGGTACTGTGACTGTGTTGATAATCAATCATTTACTACTACTACTACTACCACAACCACACTATGGGGTAAAAGTTTTCATTTGAGATTTCTGGAAAGGCAAATTCGCAAAAATGGTCATACAACAATTTACGACTTGCAGGTTAGGTCATTTTTCTTTTTTTTCTTTTTTTTAGGTCACACAACAATTTACGACTTGCAAGTTAGGTCTTTCCGTCACTTTTTCCGTCAGTCAATGGCTAGTCAACAATTTTTCAAAATTTTCATCGCAAAATTGATTCAAAACGAACACATGTCTTGATTTGTAAGACGTCTGTCATGTTTTGAAGGACACCTGTCCTGTTTTTTTGCCTCAAAACACCTGTCTTAAGGCGTTTTGCACGTACTGAAAAATTGAAAAATTGTTGACTAACCGTTGACTGACGGAAAGACCTAACTTGCAAGTCGTAAATTGTTGTGTGACCTAAAAAAAAGAAAAAAAAGAAAAATGACCTAACCTGCAAGTCGTAAATTGTTGTATGACTATTTTTGCAATTTTGCCTTCTGGAAAAGTAAATTTAAAATTCACTTTGTTATTCCGAAAGATAATGGGAGGAAGTCGTTTAGTTCGCTAGATTGGACTCTCATCTTTTGCGAAGTTTTATTGTGGTCTTTAGATATGACGGAATCAACACGTACATGATGAACACTTTATATTGAACTTGAACGTTGATTTTCTTTTCATACAATTTTATGGTCCACCATCAATCTCATAGACCACAAGCACATAATTTATATAGCCACAAGAAGACAAATTTTTTTTAATTTAGTATGCATTTTTAGATAAAAATGATATCCAATTTTGATCGAGGTGTATATTATATTATTAACGGAGACCATCTGAATATTGAGAAACCAACTCTTAAATGATAAACTCATCCCGGATTGGATGTCTATAACAAATCTAATTGAAGAAAAGTCAGCATCATATTCGAAGGCCATCATACAAAGAAAAAACTTGGTTGTAAAGGTAAATAAATTAAATTGGTGTTTACAATTACTAGGGGTTTGTAAATTTATTTTTTATGCAAACTGAGATTATGAATCCCTTCTTTTTTTTGCTTGTATTTTGATAAATGATGAGGGCGGGACTCTAGAACATGGACCAACAAATCCGAGGAAGCTTCGCCTTTTGCGGCTGAATCTGAATTAGGCAACTTTTACTTTGCAATAGATGAAGATATCCAATGTAGTAAATTAATAGTTGAAGCAATCCAAGCCTTTATGGGAAACCAAAGCATGAAAAGTTGTTAGAGCAAATCGTCTACTATGAAGGGAATATCTAACAAAGTTTTGTAATTGGGAGTTAGTCTTTGTACCTAGAAATTGCAATATTTTTGCACACAATGTGGCAACATGGGCAAAGTGTAATAATACTTTGTAGGATCCCCATTCTATTCCTATGTCTATCGGATATAATTGTAATAGTTTAGCCTCAGACCAAGTTACAAGCTTTATCGGAGTAAAGTCAAGTTCTAATGTCAATTCTTTTAGCTGAGATATTATTCATAAAAAAATATTGTACTATTAACAAAAAAAAATCATTTTCTTTTTTCGTATAAAATTCCCCACGAGGAAGAAATCCACAAACTCAGCAGTTGACAACATTGACTGAAATGGTTTACATTAGAATTGCTTTTACAAATCTTTGGTTTATATGTCGTGAAAATTATGAGAAAAGTGAGCAGCAAATTACCAATGCTAAAGAGATTCAGAGAAATTTTGAAGATAGATTAACAATAACAACAATAAAAAAGAAAATAATTTTTAATTGCCATATTCAGCCTACTGAGAAACGGGTCCAGCAAACAAACTCTAAGATCAAGGACGCAAAAATCCCTTACATATGTTATTTTAGAAAAGTATAAGGTGGCTCGGCCATAACAAGCATGCACCAGAAAACTTCGCAAGAATTAAACTACGAAAAATTGCGAACTAATAATGCCTTATTTAAAATCAGGCTTCTCAGGGAAGGTGCAGCCAGACCTCTGAATGATAACATTAGCAGCATAGCAGCCTGCTTTTACGCGGTCTTCCATAGGTTTCCCTAGAACCAATTGGGACAAAAATCCTCCAACAAAGGCATCCCCTGAAATAAATAAATAAATACCCTTAGAAATTTTGTTGGTTCACTTGAGACTAAATAAGAATGGAGAGGCTATTGTATACCTGCCCCGTTGGTATCGACAAGTTTCTCTTTTGACAGCGGGATCACAGGGAATGTCTGGACCTTTCCATCTTCTGACACCACAACCGGGTCACCACCTTGGGTGATGACGGTAATTCTTTTTTGCTTTCCTGGTGCCAAGGGCCACTCTGAGATTTTTAACGCTATTTCTTCAACATTCTCGGTCTATAAACAAAAAGAACTCAAGCAAATTACTTGTCCTGTCATGTTACAAACACTGAACTACTAAAATGTATTTGAATAGTAACCACCTCCCAACCATGAACTTTAGAGAAAGTCCTTGCTTCTGTTTCGTTTCCAAACACATAGTCCATATACCTATACAAACAAAGACAAAGAAAAAACAAATATAAGCTTGGAAAAGAAAGAAAAAAATTGCAACCCACCAAATAAATAATTTGAGAATAGCAAGAAATAAACTCACGGTAAAACTTTTTCTTGTGCATCCCGGAAAAACTCGCAGATAAATGGAGCAGAAAGGTTCATGGTGAAAACCTTTATAAAGATAAACCAAGACAAGTTTCAGGTACGAACTATATATTCTAGCTTGAAGCCCAAATAATAACAAGGCCAATGTTAGATAAAGTCAAAGTAAAAGCTCACCTTATTGTTTGCAGCTGCATGTTCGGCTACGAGTAGGATTGATTCTGGAGAAACAGTGAGAAAGAATCCAGCAATATAGAAGTACTTGGCCTTCTCAACTGGTAAAGACATGACAGATTAGCTCCAAGAAATTGCAACTCATAAATCATAAAAAGTAAAAGTAAGAACAACGAAGTCTACCCAAGGCCCAATTTTCTGGTCTGTTCAAGTGGTCAACTTTATAGCAATTTGCAGCTGACAAATTAGCAATCAGAGACCTACATGTGATATTCAAGGAAAATATCATCCAAGTGTCAAAGTGACTACAGGCAGAGAAGTAAAATACCAAAAGAAGGAGAACATTTTAACATATTATCCAAGTTCATAAATGGATAAACTTTTATCTGAAATAAAATATGAATAACATGGATTCAAGCTGAAAAGATAAACAGTATTTCTTTAACTTGGAGTTCCCCAAAGCACCACTTTGAAATTAGATATAAAAAAAAATCTTAAAGATAATTTTACACCAATGAAGAAACAGCAAGATGTAAAATCACAGTACTCAAAACTCACCTTTCACCGCCGACTACACAAACACCACAAGTGCCAGTTGCAACAGTTTCATCTTCATGATAATGGACCTAAAATCAAGGCCAATAATATTATTTATATGCTAACATAAATAAATTTATAATAAAAAAAACACACACACTGACACAAGTACAATGATATGACAGTGCAATAAAATTTCTACAATGAGAAGATACAAAAGATACCTGACTGATTATAGTTCTAACTAATATTGGTTGTATACAACAAAAGACAGAGAGAGTGACAAAAAGATTACATTGACACCATCTTCAGCGCATTTTTTCTTCATCTCTTCTCCAAACTTATCCTTGCCAATGCAGCCTATGTAACTAGTTGCACCAGGGATTTGAAGCATCCACTGCAAATAGAGATATACAATTATTCTTCAAAGGTATATAGACATAATCCCATAACCAAGAGTTGAAAAATAAGATGGAATGATAAACATACTTGAGCAACTCTAATTGAATTTTGGGTAGCACCTGAAGAAGTACAATGTCAAATTGAGAACATACTGACAAATAATTTATCGGTAGAAACCAAGGGATTGAATATCTATAAATCAGACACTTACCTCCAGCAATGTACTCCACATTATACTTGGATGACATTTCTTCATACCTGAGAGGTGAATTCATATGCAGTTTTGTTGGAAAAAAATTAGGAAGAAAATTGATATCCTTGCACAAATATTTTACTTCTCTCTCCTACTTCGTAGGATATATCACATGATGTACTTAATTTAAGGAATAACATACCTACCAGATTATATAGATTAGTTTTTAACTCATTTGTGTAACCTTTTTCTATTTCTAGTTTAATGAAATATCTTAATTAGCACCAAACACAAAAAAAGAATTCAAACAGTTTATTTATAATTTTGTAAGTTGTAAAATCATAAATAAGTCCAAAAAATCGAGGCAGTTACATTCATAACCCAAAATTTCATTTCATATCAAATCACATAATATAATCATACATTAATAACTAAAATCAATTTATTGAGACACTAATCATTTGAGAACAGTGAACGTACATTGGAAGATGCTTGTCCTCTGCAAGAATAGCATTGTTCAACTTGATTTCATATCTGCATTCAAAGTATGACAAAAATTACACAAGAGCCTAAAACAGAAAATGATCTCCGTACAGCAATACAATGATTGGATCAAGAGAAGATCATGCTAAGTAAACCTAAGATCTAACAATAAGCTCATTACAAAAGAAGAAGAAAAAAAGCTAAGCTCCACAGATCTACATAGTAGATCCAGCAAACAATATCGTTTAAGATTCCAGATATTTTACAATATACTCTAATACATTGTCTAATGCAACAATTATTTTGTTCTACGCGGCAATATTATTGGATCAAAGATAATCTATAAACTTAGACTACTCAGATCGGTCGTTCATTGGTGTAGTAGATAATATACTATAAGATCCGAGTAGTAAATAATTGATCAGCCGACAGATTAGTTATACGAAACCGTGAGACATATAAAACAAGCTGAAGCAATCGTAAATAATAAAAAAAATCGGAAATAGAATGCGATGAGCAAAACGAGATAGTGAAGATTTAACTTACTTGTCGAGGAATTCTTGGTCAACAACAGCAGAGACATCCAATAAAGGATTCCCCATTCCCATAAGAATTCCTTCGGACGCCATTGCTGATAATAATGTTAGGGGTTTTTTCCACAGAAATGAAGGTAGGAGGAGAAGGAGAATGGAGGTTAGTTGGTGGGCGAGTGATATTTGTTGGGAGGAAGGACGACTATTTATTGGGTACTGGGAACGGGGTTGGTGAGAGTTCTAGCAATCTAGATCTAGTGAAAAGCTAGTTTTTTGTCACACATACAAGATACTATTTTGACCGTTGATTGTTCATCTGAACGGTTACCAACCTTTGTCTTCCGTACAACTAATTATATGAAAAGTAGTGTAGAACAGATATTTATCTAATCAACTCATCTGATGATTGAAAAATATTTCGCATGTGAAGACAGATTTACTGTTTTACATAGAATCCAATTGGAGGTAAACAGTTGCTTAAATGCCAGATTACTCCAGATTAACGATTCAACCCTTTCCCAAATTAATGATTTTGGTTTAGGCAGCGGCCTCACAAGTGATTTAGGTTTAATTTGAATTTATTTTCATTTTTTACAGTTTTTTAAATTATAAAAGTAATTTGCTCCAGAAATAAAATATATTTTATTTTTTTTGAGAAACCTAGAATAAAATGTTGAACATAAAATAAAAGTTTTGTATTGGAAGGTTGTACCAAGATTATGTCCGAGATATCAAAGTTATCCTATCCCAGTGGGGCAGACGCTTGCCCACGACCTTGGGATCGTGGGTTCGATATCCTCCATCTGCGTGCGGTAAGCTTAAATCTCCCTTTCTAGGACTATCTCCTACTCGTCTGAGGTAGTTCTCTTTTTCCTATATGGGGTAACCGCTCAATCGGGCTTCAAAAAAAAATTATGTCCAAGACACCCTTTGCTTTGGTTCCCTTTTTCTTTTCTCCCATTTCATTTGGGTTGGTGAACTTCGTCTTGATTGGTGGGTGAAAATGAAGATTCAATTGGTGCATTAATTCTGCCAAATTAAATGATTATTACATTAGTCCCAAAATGTTTGCTACAATTGGGATTTTCACTAACATTAAATAAATGATTGAAAATCAATTAATATGAGAAAACAAGTTCAAAATACCACTTAATCAATAATTATAAATCATTATTAATTTTTACTTGAGTAATAAATTATGTATAAGACTGGAAAAGTAATAATAGTTATGCATTAGTTTCCAAAATGTGACAAATAATTTGGAACATCTTAAAAAGTGAAAACGTTACAAATTATTTGGGACGGAGATAATAAAAGAAATTTTATATTAGTTACTGAATAAATTTAAAACGTATGTACAAACCAATAAATGCAATACAAACATGATAAAAAGTCAATTCTTTTTCCTGTGAATTGACAATTTTAACTTACGTGTATTGCACTAATTAGTCTGGAGGTAAATTTTCAAACTTACTCACTACCCAATATAAAAATATTCGATAATAATAGTTTCAACATGAACACGTACAAATTACAATGTAGTTTTTTTATAAACTAATTACAATATAGTCCATAATTCAATATTTATCTTGTCATTACATGGTAAAGGAGAAACGAATTTTCTGACAATTATTTATTTATAGTAATGAATATAAATCACAATATAAAAAAAGATGGCAACAAAAACACTTTGTATGAATTTGTGTAACACTTCCAGTCAGGGACGATTACAGGGGGCGCCCCCGAGATTTTTAAAAATACTATTATTTATCGAAATTTTATATGTATTTTGGAAAATTTTATCAATTTCGACCTCAAGAATTTTTTTTGCCTGTTTTATCGCCCCCAAGAATTTTGAATTTTTTTTACCAGTTTCACCCCCCAACATCAAATTCCTGGCTTCATCCCTGCTTCCAGTAACATTCTCGTTTACAATATAGTTATATATGTTAAAGTTTAGTGTTGATTTGAGTTTAATTTAGACTATACGAGTAAAAGTGCAACAAGGAGCTCACCCTTTGGTGCCCTTGATCAACTAGTAAAGGCAAAAGCCATAAGACACGAGAACGAAATACTTGATCTATAAATGACAAGATATGTAAAGCAACTGTGATAAGTTAAGTTGAACATTATAATTGACTCCCTAAAATAATGCATGGCATGCTGAAGTCAATGATTAAAACTGTGATAATCAATTAGAATCAACCGTGTCATGAAAATTGAAAAGAAGGAACAGACACAATAAAAGATGAACTAATCAAATAGTGGAAGAAATAAAGGGGGAAGCACCGAAATGTAAAAGCTTCTTATTTCATACACAAAAAACAATTAGCCATTGCTCAGTAATGCAGATAGGAGAGGCTCTTCCATCCAATGCATCCCATTGAACAAATTCAAGCACCCCATATCAAGGTAACTGGGCAATATTCTGCAATGTGATCTGGTTTCTAAAATCTATTAACCAATTATACATCTTTTAGGTGGAAAAAAGCCCGAGGAATTATCCTCTGTTGAATTCGTAGCAAACTCAAATATACAAATGCAGAAAAAAATTGTTTAAATATGGTCACAAATTGCCTTTGTAAAATCAGTTGTCGTCGAATTGCCACCAAGATCAGCAGTTCGGTACTTCCCTTCTGCAATTGTCTTCAGGATAGCATCTTGGATGCTATCTGCCTTATCATGAAGCTCGAGATGGCGGAGCATTGAGACAGCACTTAGAAGTAAAGCAGTTGGATTGGCCATATTCTACATTTATTTAACCAAGGAAAAGGAACAAGCAAATAGTTAAGAAACAAACGATGATGAATCATGCCAACATCATGATCCAAATGATAGGGAACCCTATCTTTATGATGCAAAAACATATATACAGTGGATGAATCTTTCATGCACTATTTTTCACAACCATGTAGGCACTCATGCTGCATATATAAACGAATCCCCTGAAATCATGCATGAGATTCTGTGGCAAGAATCAACATGAATAAAATCTGTTAACCATTACAGTCTAAGAAAGATAAATCATATATTATTCTCAAAGATACCATGCACACAAGTAAAATATTTAACCATATCAAATCAAGGCCTCCATAGACAAATATTTCAGAATGGATTGTAACAGTAAACCCCAACCAACTACAAGTCCTAGTGAATCTGTTTCAGTAACACAGTTGAGGGTTCACTTCACTACCACAACAAGCCTCAGAAAAAACCTACATCTGAAAGTTGACAAGATACAAACTCTGGTCCAGAAAGAATGCTCCGTTGGACAAATATTTTACAATTCTTTTTTATATGAATACCATAATGTAAGAGGCATCAGTTCCGTACTCCCATACAATTCCCCATTCGCATAATTTGAATTTTATGATATCCAATATCATAACAAACTTGGGAAACTCGGGATCTAAGCCCATGTAAATGAAACAAATCTAGCAGAACAGAAGAGGCTACATGACTGCAAGGCCTAAGAAAAGCTAGGCATATGCAAAGTTATTTCTGCCAGACAGGCTGTTTATACATGCCAACCCATGTCAAGAGTAATTAAAGATCCTTTCTCCACTAACCAATCTCCTAGATTTTTACATCTTATCTAAAACTGGAAAATAAACATAACAATGAGAAACAAGCACTAACATAATATAACAAATAGAAACAAGAATAATATGAAGATTTTCCGACATGAAAAGAAGTAACACTATGAATATGAAGAAATTTAAAGTAACGACCTTTCCGGCAATGTCAGGTGCGGAACCGTGTACAGCCTCAGCAAGCGCAATACCTCCTTCACCAATGTTGCAACTGTAAGGGAATTCAGATTGAAGAATGCTAATGGATAAATTGCTCAAAAGAAGATACTAAACGAAAAGGGTGGTCAAAACTAAAAAAATACCTCGGCGTTAAGCCCAAGCCCCCAATCAACCCAGCACAAAGGTCACTTATAATGTCACCATAAAGATTAGGCATCACCAACACATCAAAAAGTGCTGGATTCTTAACAAGCTGCACATGATGACATGAAAGAGAAATGGTCAGTTATTCTTTAGATCTACAAGTTTCTTCTCAGAAGATAAAAATGCACTTCTGGAAGGCCTCTCCAATCCCTAATTCATGACAAAAGTGCATCATGCTAGCGTATACCAATTGTTTAAATTTCTTCATAGTCATTGATTGCACCAAACACAAGGTAAATAGTTTCATACCATCATACAACAATTGTCAATCACAACTTCTTCATACACAATGTCTGGATACTTCTCAGCCACCTCGCGACAACACTGGCAGTTAACAAAGAAAATAGAAGGTTAGCAGAATGGTGCATCAATGAGTGAACCTATGATTAAGCAGATAACAGATCAAAAGGACCTTGAGGAAAAGTCCATCAGTTTTCTGCATGATATTGGCTTTGTGTATAGCAGATACTCTCTGTCTTCCATGTGCTTGGGCATAATGAAAAGCACATTCAGCAACCCGAAGACTCGCTTGACGTGTGATAATTTTGAGACTTTCAACAACACCCCTAACCACCTAGCACAAAATGCAAAGATAGTTAGCAAAGAAAATCAATGAAACATTAAGAAGCAAATCGTACAAAACTTTGACATTCGGCTACTTACCTGATGTTCCAGGCCACTGTACTCTCCTTCAGTGTTCTCTCGGATGGTAATGAGGTCCACATCATCATATCGAGTCTTGTATCCAGGTAAACTGTAGCAAGGTCTAACATTGGCGTACAAATTCAGCTCTTTTCTCAAAGTAAGGTTTAGCGATCGATGACCCTTTCCAATTGGTGTAGCCATTGGCCCTTTCAAGCCAACCTTGTTTCTCCTTACTGATTCAAGACTTTCCCATGTCAGAAAACTCTGAGTCCTGGGGTCAATCTCCGTACCCACATAGTGCTCTTCCCATTCAATTGGTACTCCAGCAGTTCTAAATACCTGTATATAAATCCGAGTAACACAATATTTACACCGCAGTATATTATACAATAAAAAAAACATGAGAACTCGTAGACATAGTGCTCCTCCCATTTAATTGGTACTTCAGCTACATACATACATCCGAGTAACATAATACTACATCCATTCCAATATAAGTCGTTTATGAAATGTATCGAAAATTAAGGAATAAAAAACAAAGTACTTTGTTAGTCAAAATATCAATATTACTCTCTTAAATATAATTAGTGGTATACAAATCCTATTTAAGAGAGTAATATTGATATTTTGACTAGCAAAGTATCGTTTTTGCTTTTCTTAATTTTCGCTACATGTCCTATACGTCTCTTTTGAAATTGCAGAGATGAACTTGACACTATGAGCCATTTCTAGGGACGAGATTGACATTTCTGTAATTTCAGGACGAACTTGACACTGCAATCCATTTACAGGGACGAACTTGACAATGAGCAATTTCTAGGGATGAGGTTGACATTTATGAAATTGCAAGGGCAAACTTGACACTACAAGCCATTTACAGGGTCCAAAATGAAATTCACCCTACTATATAATATATTTAAAAATACAAAAAATAACTCATGGACATCAATAATATTGTTACCATAAAACTATACAAAAAAAATGTCTAATTGAGCGAAATTCTATCCAGAAAGCATAGATGTAGAAAAAATGGAAGTTTGCATAATTTTTGGTGAATTGCGTACCTTTTTAACTGATTTGGCGATCTCAGGTCCGACTCCATCACCGGGAAAGAGAGTGGCGGTGATCGAGTTGGAGTCCGATGCGGCGGCGGAAGCTGAGAAACTCCGATCGAAACCCTTAGGGAAATTAGGGTTAGAGAATAGTTGGTTAGGGCGGCTGGTTCGGAGGAGTTTTCTGACGATCTGAGAAGCCATCTTTTCACGATTCTCTTTCTTCTTATTCTTCTGTGTTCTTCTTCCAATTAATTTAGTTAAGGGGACCGGGTGACGGGGTGATGCGGTCAAGGAAACCGGCTAAGCCAGTTTCTTTTGGCTATTCAGACTGTAAGTTGTTTGTATTTCAATTAGACTCCTTAACTATTTAGATACTTACATTCGAGACCTAAATTTGGATTTTAAGTATGTGTGTTATTTATTAGAAAAATATACGATTAAAATAATTTATTTTTTATAATTACTCTCTCCGATTCAAAATATAAATATTTGTAGGAAATTTTGTGTGTGTAAAATATAGGTCTTTTTACAAGAATTGTGCATTTATTGTCTAATTTATCCCTACATCATTCTCTCTATATATTTATTTTGGTCAAAATGTATAGTTCTCATGCAACTCTTTATTAATTTATTTGTTCTTTGAAATATTAATTAGGGGTACTTTAGCCATTTTGATTAGTATCGTAATTTGTGTGAAAAATTTCTAAAAGAATTTACATTTTGAATCGGAGGAAGTAGAAAATTAAAATGCACGTAGAAAACTAGTTTAAGGACTTTTTTTTTCTTCATGAAAGAATGGTCTGAATATGAATATGCATATGCATATGCATGTATATGTAAAATATGTGTAGATTATATATGTTAAGGTTTGAAAAGCCTAATATAATATATATATATATATATATGTTGAGAGACACTTATAATTATTTCTTCTAATATATTTTAGTTGTCTTAAATGTTCTACATGTGTAATTCTAATGCAACACTACACTCCCCATAAATGTTTGGATATTTGAGTTTTTACTGTTATAATTATATGAATTTTAACAATTTCTTATTTGTTTTTTCCTTTGAATTTGGACAACTAAAATGTGATGGGAGACTTGGTACTTAAAAATTAAATATCGCAAAAAAATTCTCTTGTAAATAGTTGAAGGACTTAATAATTAAAACCAAGGACACGTCTTCTAACCCAAAATAATATGGTTCAGGGACCAAATGGCCAATTCCCTGGTCAAAGTCTAGTAATATTGCAAAAGAAAATAAAAACAAGGGTTAACTTTTTTAAAAAAATGGATAATTCTTATATGGATCAGGTCCATTGAATCTTGCGGTGCAGAACTGACCACATCACCACATAATAGAGAGAGACAATTTTGTGATGATATGGTCAGTTCTAGACCACAATGTCCACCTGAACCTAGTCCAGGTCAGAATTTTCCAAAAAAAATTACACTTTGAATTTACTTCATATTTAGAGAAAATTGAACATTAAAATAGGCTGTTACATACATCCTGGATATTTCCAGACATACAAATTACTCCTTCCATTCTCATTTAATTGTAATTTAGAAGATATATATGTATACAAATTAATTGCCATTTACATGTTTTTTATTAGTTGTCAACAATTTATTCCAATTATATCCTCAACATATATTTTATTGGAAAAGTGAAAACGAGGGAGGAGTATTATTGGAATTGTGGTGGAATGGAGGGAGTACATTAGAGGAAAAATAAGAGTCAAAAACAAATGCTTATATGAACCAAAAACAAAACTTAACAAATTGGAAGAGGAGCACCATTCCACTCCTCGAGGCATTCCAAAAGAGGATCTATTATCTTCTTGTTGCACATTGCTATAAACACCTTATCGAACTCTTCGCCTGGTGACCGAACTTTCTCCCCGGTCAGGAATTCCGCTCCCTAGTTCTTCTCTCACAAACTTGTATAAGGGGTACGATCTATACTCCTCAATTCGGTTAGGAATAGCCGGATTTCCATTCTCGAGAGCACTTCGTTCACTCTCTACTTCTGTTGGCAAGACGACCTTGAGTTCGTCTTGAAATGCTGCAATCTTTTGGAAGATGGATGTCTTCTCATACTTCTCGTTCTCGCCATTCTGCAATGCGTGATCAACGATAACTTGTCTTAGCTTTTCCATTAATGGATAAGTAGCACTGCAAGGATCATCAACATAGGCGAAAACACATTCGCGATCCACCACTTTAAGCAAATGTTCCTCACATAATCTTGATGGATGAAGCTCTCCATTGACATCCGTTAATAGAGTTCGCTTTGCAACTTGGCTTACCGTGTTTTTCACAGCATTTCTCAAGTTCTCCTCCAAATGCCTCAAATCTATTGCTTGGCAAAGTGCAACCAGGTATGTGCTTGACATAAGTTTCAAGATTTCAACAGCTTCAGCTGTTTTCCTATAAGAGATCAATCCCAAGGAGTTCACATCTTGGTTGTGTTGCCCGGCACTCTCCACGTGATTGGTCACCGGATTGGCCAAATATTGGAGTTCGGAACAGTATGAAGCCATAGCAATCTCAGCTCCTTTAAAACCATAGTCCAAACTTGGGTTTCTTCCTCCAGATAAATTGGATGGCAAGCCATTGTTGTAGAGGTCATTGACAAGCTCGGAAATTTGAGCAAACATTAGTTTCCCAATAGATGCAATCGCCAAACGAGCATTGTCCATGGATACTCCAATTGGGGTGCCCTGGAAATTGCCACCATGCAAGGCCTTGTTCCTTGAGACATCGATCAAGGGGTTATCATTCACTGAATTGATTTCCCTCTCAATCATTTTAGTAGCTGAACGGATGACTTCAATTTGTGGTCCAAGCCATTGAGGGGATGTTCTGAGAGCATAGCGATCTTGTTTTGGTTTCTGCAAAGGATCCATTTCATGCAACTTCTGAGCCGCTTTAACATAGCCACTCCCATCCAGAATGTGTTCCATGATAGCTGCAGCTTCGATTTGGCCAGGGTGGTGCTTCAGTTTATGCGTCAAGTGGTCAGTGAACTCGGGCTTTCCATTCATCACTTCAGCAAAAATTGCTGAAAGGACTTCGGATAACACTGCAAGAATGTTAGCCTCAAAAAGGGCCATGGAGGCCATGCCAGAACCAACAGCAGTGCCATTAACAAGAGCAAGTCCTTCTTTAGGCTGCAGCTCGAAAAACCCACCACTTAATCTAGCCATGTTAAATGCTTCTTCAGCATTTAAAACTTCTCCATTAGGTCCAACAGCCATGGAATTAGGCCTGCCTGTTAGTAATCCAGCAATGTAGGATAACGGGACAAGATCACCGGATGCAGTGATCATACCACGAAGAGGCAAACATGGAGTGACGTTGTGGTTTAGGAATCTGGCAATGGCTTCTAGGATCTCGAATCTGATCCCGGAGTAACCTTGAAGCAGAGTGTTGATTCTTACTAGCATTGCTGCCCTTGTTACTAAGTGTGGCAGTGTGCAGCTAGATTCCGTTCCATTCCCAAATATTCCAGCATTCAGATACCTGAAAGAGTCGACAGTCGTTAAAATCATTACATTCCACAAAAAACCAATTTTCTTTTGTAGCAATTGTTGTTAAAGGAAAGAACTAATATTGATTTTATTTATTTATTTTCTAAAATTATCGGAAAGGTATTGAACCGGAACCTGTTAGGTACCCTAGCCAGGGAGTGTTGGGCCAATTACACTAAGCTTGATAACCATATTGAAAACATTTCTAGTTAGATAGGAACCAGAGAGAGACACCATCCTGAATTTTCTTTACTCAAGGAACTATAACTCAATTGGGAAAGGTTACAAACTGGACAATTCATCACATACCTATCAGTTTCTTTCTAAAGAATATTTGGAATGTAATAAAGGGAACAGTCAGAGACTTTGAGGTGCTGGAAAATTAAGGACCTCTTTTTTTGTTTTTCTTTACTCCCTCCATTCCATAATATAATTCGTTGGTAACATAGAAAATTTATGTTATTAAACATAAAACCAATTAAGTGTTTTTTTAGAAAAATTTATGTTAGAAAATTTATCTCATAATTAAGTGTTTTTTTTTCTTCTACTTTTTCCTTTATTGTTCTATATTCTTGGTACAATTCACTTTTTTTTTTCATGCTCAAAATTAAAATTTATCAAAACCAATCCAAATGAGCAAGGATTTTTCTCTGTTTTTTTTAGGAGAATTTGTAAAATCATGTACAAAACCTAACTTTGGGAATATATATTTTTCCAATTACTCATTTGGATTATTATCATGGAGTAGCAATTACTCCAAATGTTACACTAACTGCATCAATTTTGCACAAACTCTATTTCCAGGTAACCAAAGTAATTGACTTCTCACTATCATAATTCATCGAAAAATTCTGTTGTAGATCAGGTTTATATACTCGACACGTGTATCATGTGATTTAGAATTTTCTTTTAAAATAAATAATTTAGGGAAAAATATCTCGATTATGTGTTAAGATCGTAAGGTAAATACAGAACTATTTGAATTCAAAAATAACAAAAGCAATTAAAATCAAAGTAATATTCTGAAATTACAAGCAAAAAAATGCGGTAGGAATATTAAAAGCATTGTTGTTAAGGCGATGAGGCGCAAAGAGGGTCTGGAGCCTTGAGGCGTAAGGCGTAAAAAATTAAATATAATTATTATATATATTAATAATATGTAATTCTAAACAAATTATATATATATGGAAATAATTTATGCCTAAGCAACTTTCTCTGTATTTTCCTGTAATTTACTATACATGTTTTCCTTTCCTCCAAGAAAAGAAAAATTGTAATCCTATTGCCCCTCTCCTCACTATCTCCAAAAAAGTGAAAATTACTCGCATGATCTTGTATGTCATTAACAATTAAAAAAGAAAAAAAGGACGACAAAGGACTTTGAGTAAAAGATAAGGATAAAGATTAAGTTGTAGGCAAATTACTCCAGTGCATATCTCACACTCCTCTATTTTCATTTGTTAAATAAATATTAAGTTGTAGGCAAATACATGAAAAAAATACTTTTGAATTTTTTGGGCTCCCAAAAAATTAATTACACAAAGGCGTCCCGAAGTGCGCTTTGGGTCTGGAGCCTTCTCTTCAAGGCGCGTGAGACGCTATTCTTTGAGCCTGGAGCCTGAGACGCAAAGGCGTGAGCCTTAATAACACTGATTAAAAGTTTACCTAATAAGCTCCTTCTGAAGAGCGGCGCCTTGTTTAGTCCTCCGATGAGAAGTAGAGCCAAAACCGATAGTGACGCCATAGGTATCAGTTCCTTTATTCATACTCTCCATCACCCAATCACTACTAGCCTTAACACCAACCCTAGCATCCTCCGAAAGCTCCACCTTTATAACCTCTTTATTATTATTACCTCCTCTAGCAGCAGCGGCAATCGCCGCCACCTGTGATATAGTCAAGGTTTCGCCGCCGAGCTTCACCACCGGCTTCCGGAATTCCGCCACCATTTTTTTCACTTCATCTAAATGGCTACCTTTTAATGAATCAGCAGCCATTTCCCCAATTCAAAGGATCTGAGTTCGCCAAACAAAATTGATTACCATTCTCGATTGATCCCATGTTGTTCAGGATGAATTTACAACAAAAATATTAAGTATGCTAAATTTGCAAAAGTAGAGAGTTGAGAGAGGAACTCTTGTGGGAATTTGAAGTTGAAGGTTTGGGTTTAAATATAAGGTAGGGGATAAGGTGGCATTAAGGACATTGACAGATGTATTGTTTAAGGACAGTGACAGATATAATGTTAAACATCTGTCAGTGCTAAACATTACATCTGTCACTGTCCTTAATGTCACCTTATCCCCTACCTTATATTTAAACCCAAACCTTCAACTTCAAATTCCCACAAGAGATCACAGTGGGGAGATGGTCTGTCTCTTGGTTGTGGGTTCGATACACAACTCACACAAAAAGGAAGAATTTAATTTCCTATTCTTGGTTCCTCTTGTGTGGATTCTTATACTCCCCTTCTTAAGGCACCCGCTAGTCGGGCTTCTACTACTCCCCTCACGGGGCACCCGCTCAGCCGGGCTTCTATCCGCCCTACATGGGCTCCTACTCTAGTGAGGTCCAAAAAAAAAAAATCCCACAAGAGATCGGAAGTGTCCTAGCCCAGTGGGGCTTGGCACTGCCCACGACCGTGAGGTCGAGGATTCGATACACACCTCCTACGTGAGGTTTAATAAATTCTGTCCTTCTTGGGGGCTGCCTCCCCTTGTGAGGCAAAAAATAAAAAATAAAAAATTCCCACAAGAGTTCCTCTCTCAACTCTCTACTTTTGCAAATTTAGCATACTTACTATTTTGAAATTGAAATTGAATTTCTCCTGCCTCTTTGGTTCAAAGATTGCGATGGAGATATTGCAAAGAAGAAGATTATGTATTTGTTTATCTTACTAGATTTTTAATTTAGTATCTCCTAACCACCCAAGTTTTCTTGGTTGTGGCTTTTGTCTGTTATCATGATTTTTTAAATCATTGTATAACTTTTATTTTCTTGTAATTTCAGATTTTTCTTTGATTGTAATGGCCTCAGCTACATTGTGATTAATGGAAAATTTCTTATTAATAAAAAAAAACTGAGTCATATGACATGGTGAAAAAAAATTAAATTAGTATATATATATGATATATTTTATTACATTTAGATGTAAATATATAGATAATTCACACAAAATTTTTAATAACTCCACTAATAAAATAAAAATTATCGAAAACCTTTACCAATACTTAAGATTCTAAGATTCTATCAGTTAATTCTCCATTTAGATAATACTTTTTGTCTTTCTCTCTGTTTCCTCGGAGTCCACCGCCTTAAAGTTAAAGTTAAAATTGAATTCTTTTATATATATTAAAAAAAAGGTAAGTTCTTTCTTTTGGTTGGCTTTTTCAATTGTATCCAATTCAAATATTTTATCTTATTTTATGTTTGATGTTGGCTTTCTTATTAGTTATTATTATCCCAGTATACAGTTAGGGGCGGATTCAATGTGTGGTCAAAGTATGCCCAGAACCATCTAAAATTAAAGAAATAAGTTTAATTTTCACCCTAAATTATTGAGGGATCACCCTAAATTTTAATCCTAAATTGTCTAATATACAACGAAATTTGTAGGTTCTCCTAAATTGTTGAGGAACCACCCTAAATTTCAATCCTGATCCGCCCTGTATACAGTATATAGTCTATTGTTAATTTTAAATTTGGTTTTCTTTCTTAAGCCTGCTAAAAGTGTTTGATGGACATAATTTACACTAAGAATATGTTCCCCTTAGAAGTTAATTAAATCAATAATATGAAAAAATAATTTACACAAGCACTCCCTGATCCCGTCTTTCTTTATTCAATTTTTTTGTACAGTATATGGAGAAATTTTTCGAAAGAAAATTAGTTTCTGATACCCATACATCTCTTTTTCACTCAAATAGTAAGACAGGAAATTGTTCGAAAAAGGATCGAATTGAGATAAATTTTGAAAATCTCCCAACAAATCCTGCGATTGCTCCTGCATAAAGCACACTCTCATGCAAGTATTCATGGATTGTCGTGTGCCCCAATATTTTGTATTTCTAAATCCGTCACTGATATTTAGTAATAAAAAAGATTAAGAGGAGATGTGAAACTCAAGACCTATAATTTTAAATTGGAAAACTACATCTAGTGTACTCACCTTTCTTACTATTCAACAAAGCAGTGATTTAATGTTTTGAGGAAAAATTTAAAGTATAAAAAACTTATTTGATTGCAGATTAGTGAAAAATTACATTTTATATGGGGTTAAATCTTATAAGATTTGGTTAGAATGTACTTTGTATATATATATATATATATATAATTTTATCCATATTAACTTGTACATTAAGTGTGCATATTAGAACAATGAAATCATGTTAAAGGTGGACTTCAACCTAACTTCAATCCAAAAAATTACATTATGAGAGGGAAGTTTGACCAAGAATGCATTTGGATTGGATTTGACTTTAAAGAAAACTCTTTTTTTTTTATGTAATTAAAAAGTTCTCTTATGAAACCTACATCTTTTTTCATAAAAACATTTTTTGGTCACAACTCGAATGGTCTAGTTCCAAGTGAAACTCAAGTCCATTCCAATCCACTTACACCCCCAAATCTTATAAAGAATAAATTTGTGCACAATCTAATCAATGTACTACTCTCTCCGTCTTAAACTAAATGTCCAAATACACAGGAATTCAGGTTTTGATTAATTAAATGATAAAAGTTTATAATGTCCATAATCAACTCTTGACTTGAATTGAAAATGTTACTCATTTCGTCTCAAATTAACTATCTATTTTAATAAATTCTCGGATATTAAGGTTTTGGTGAATTAGATGATAAAATATAAGTAAAAAACTAAAAATACCCCTCATTAATTTATTAATCTCATTTAAGCTTTATCCATTTCCCTCTCATTGTCTCTCTTATTATCACACAACATCTAACTACCTCTTAATTATACTTTGGAAAGTGATAGTTCTAATTAATTAAAATATTGAATGAGGAATTACAATAAGGGTAAAATTGAAAATTTCAATATTTATATATACCTTATTTAGAAAGTGGACAGTTAATTTATGACTAACAAAATTAGAAATGTGAATAATTAATTTAAGACGGATTGAATCATTTTAATTAACTAAGAGTATTAAATAGGTAGTTGAATATAAACGTAAAATTAAAAATTGAAAAATAAATAATTATTTATTTAAAAAAAGAATGAATAATTTAAGACAGACTAAAAAGAAAATGAAAGAGTTCATTTGGGATGAAAGAAGTATAAGTCAACAAAAACATTTGATCCATCTCTTGAAGTTAGAGTGCCACTAAATATTGTTGAAATTTCTAACCCAATCATGACTTAAGATCATTACAACTTGCAAGAGATTCAAAAAAGTTGGTGGCGATGATTTTGTGAAGCTTCTGTCCTTTTGCTCCTTCCATGTTGATTTATATCTTCTTATTATTCTTAAATTAAAGTAGGATTTCAACAACTATTTTTGTGACTTTTCAAACTTGCTATTCATTCTTCAAGTATCGATCACTAAGTGGAGGAAGTTTTATGTTCCAAGTGATTGAAATAGGTAAGCAAAAGAAGAAATAGTTCACAGAAATTACATGAAACTTTTTACGATTCTCAAGTCTACATATCAAAGGTGTCCTAGCCCAGTGGGGCAGGCGTTTATCCTCTGCCTGCGTGCAGCAAGCTTTAATTTCCCTTTCTAGGGCTATCTCGTCTGAGGCAGTTCTCTCTCCCCTATATGGGGCAACCGCCCAATCGGGGCTTCAAAAAAAAAAAGTCCAGCATCAGATACCCGACTCTCTGCTGCAAACAGTAGCTAAAATGACTGGGATAAGAGGGGGCCGGGGTGAAAATCGTCTGTACATGTGTACAACCATATTCCTATACTCAACCAATCAAAATTCACTATGTACATTTCTTCCAATTATATATATAATGGTGAATTGCAATTGGTTGAGTAAAGGGATGAAACATAGACGGGGACAAATGAATTTTTGCCGTTGGGGGTATGCAAGGTCAAACACACTGTCGAACAATAAACTTATCTATTTCTTTCACTATACCATAAACCCTTTCCTTCAAGATGGTGACACGAATTGCATTCGCAATAATCATGTCACACCCTTTTTCTACCTTAATTTAGTCGCTGCAATTACACATTTAACACATTTTATCCTATGTATACAAGAATTACATGAAAACTGCAGCAGCGGAATGATCTAATGTACATAAGGAGGAGATGTGATTGAGGAAGAGGGGGAGATGTGGTTGTGCAAGTGTCCATAGCAACCGGCGGCCTCTGAAATCTCAGGAATCGTCTTTCCAAAATCAAGCGCAAACCCAAGCCCAAGTATTATCCCACCAGATGTGAGCAAAAAGAACATGGGTTATGAGCCATATTGAAGGGAAGACAGGGACCTTGCGTGATGGTGGTCCACTCTCCTGCGGTCCAATTGACTTATTTGACAAGCGACGTTTGTATCGTTTGAGGACGGATGCCAGATTTTCTTTCCCTTTAGGAAAAGCAACATCACCAGCTGCTGTACCAGTCCTTCCCTTTCGACAAGATATAGCCATTTCAACGTCTTTGATCATGTCCAATAGCATTGGTGCAGTCGTGCACTTCCCCCTGCCCTGTTTTGAAAGTGGGGGCAAGCTTCCATTCGAGATTGGTGGGCTCGACTTTTGTTGCCATCCATCTGGAAGTTGAAGGCAAAAACAGGGACCCATTGGGGAGCGAGGCTTGAAGAATGCCAGATCAATAATTCCCTGTCATAATATGCATCAGAATCACATAACAGAAGGTTCGAATGGAAGAAAATTGGTCATAAAAGAAGAGGTCACAATTAACTGAGGTGGTCCAACACTTGGAAGTGTAAAGGAGAATCATAAATATTTCTCTTTCCAAATATTAATGAAAATCTAGTACACTAAATCCCGTGCAGCCACAATCAACAACCGAAGGATCTCTCTACATACAGAAATGACAAATATTATTCAAAGACTACAGGCCCTTATTTAAAGTTTTATCCCTTCTTGATGCCGAGACAAGATTGAGATGATATCAACTGTTGACTACTACTTTCTGAATTCTGATAGATCTTGTTTACCACATTCTTTCCAGAACCACGACCACCCAAAAAAAGGAAAGAACACTACTAAAAGAGCAAATAAAATTAAGAGATTTTCATTGCTTTCTTGGTTTTTCATACCTGAAGACGATTGAGAATGAAAGTATATTTTCCCCACAGCTCTGGTCTGCTTTCCATAAGTGAAAGCTCAAGTATCCTATGAATGCACCAAACACCAAAGCTTATGATTAGAGGCACTTTATAAACACATCCCTCTCCACAATGAGGAACTGATGTGACCTCAGAGTAGAGCTGGGATAAACTGGCATTAATTGACCGGTTCATCTGCACGGATTCAGCTTCGTCGAGGAATTTTTCTCTGGCAGCTACACGATCAATAAGGTCTTCATCAGCCCCATCATTCTGTCTAAATAACCAATCAGATCCTTCGAGCTTCAGAAGTTTCATGATACAATATCTAAAGGATTGCAAGAGCTTCACTTCCAGATCAACTGGTGACGCAGTTTCTTGAGTATTCGACTCGGCAGGAACTTTATCTGCCACACCAAACTGTTCAGATGGTTGCCTGTACCAAAGGGTATTGCCTGGACTTGAGCTCATATTTAATGGGAAAGTATCTCTGCAGACTTTTGGAGAAACTTCATTAATTCCTGAAGGAGCCCCACTCCTTGATGGAACACTTGATTGGAATCGTTCATAGGTTGAACTGCCAATTTTCTGCCCATATGCAATTGGACTGTCCCACTGCCCTCCTGTATCCAACAATACATCCTGATGGGGAATCCGCAGACCAGATATGTCTGGTAAACTGTAATATTTCTTGGCAGTGACAGAAGAATTCACATTCTCAGCAGGTTTGGGAGATGAGAGCTCATAAGATGGTCTATTTGGTTGCAATGAACTATTCCTGGCAATCGGAGTATTATGGAAACCAGGCGGATTAAAAGCACTTACCCCATTAGGAGTTTTTCTTACTACAGGACGAGCAATTGAATCTCCATAACTTGGCATCACTGAGGAGGTGGATTTTGGGGCCAGAGACTCAATTTGACCATTCAAGAACCCAGAACCCCTTTCTTGTATCGTCCTATTGAAATACGATCTAAGTTGGTAACCATGAATTGTGGCTGGCTGTTGATCATAGCCATCAGATGATGCTGGAATGCGCATGCTAGAATATCGCCTTTCACTAGAATCAAGAACATTGGCACTCGGACTACGCAAATAGGTCTCCAGAAGTTTCGTGTGGGGGGGCGACAACAATGTAGATGAACCCCTCTGAACACCATAAGAAGACTCCAACATGCTTTGCACCTGCTGCTTTGGAGAGCCGTACAAAGTTGAAGCTGAATTGATCAAAGGATCAGTTCCCATTCCAGCTACAGATGGAAAATTTCCAGCGGGATTTTTCCTGTTGCTATCAAACTGTATTGATGCTGATGAAGTTTTCAAATCTTCTTTGAGGTCTAAGCCAAGTAACAAACTGAGTTTCTTGGTTTTCGCTTCTTTCGTGACTTGTCCATGGAAGTCAAACAACTGTCCCCAAAATTCATCAAGAATTACAGTTAACTGGCGCCTTGCTGCACGGCCTAATCCTGCTAACCTTGAGAGACTTCCAGTGCCACTGCCTGGATCGTCCTTTTTCCCACTAAGACTTCTAAATGATCCAGGGCCCTCAGATGTCAGAGACTGGTTGGTTTCAGATATCCCTTTTGTTGGCTCTTCAGGCTCCAAAGATTCTCCTTCGCCACTCATACTTTGCAACTCCCCCTCCATTCTTAAAGTCTTCTCTATCACCTCCACTGGCTCTCTCTTCAAGGCATGGGGATCCTGAGATTCTCTGTCAGAAACTTCACCAAGATTGGTGTCCGAGCTCGTATCTCCCTCTGCTGCTGATACTTCTTCATGGAATACTGGAGAACTTGAATTTACAATTTCAGATTTGTTCTCACTAGAAGTCGCATGAAAAACATCCTCGGAGTCATAAAGTGTGTCAGGCAAGTTGAAGTTAGCACTTGTAGCTGATAAATCTGGAAAGTTCACCAGGGATTGCTCTAGTACCAGTGGTCTTTCTTGTCTCTCACCAGATTTCTCTATGGTATATTTAGATACACTGTCATCTTTCTGCTCTCCCAATAAGAATGTCTCAGGCATAGAGGAAATTCTGGAAGTAGCAGATTTTAGCGGAGTAGCTGCCAGCCAAAGCATCAGGCAGAAAGAGACAGAAGCCGCACCAACAAGAAATACATAAGCAATAGGCACACTACTACCTGTATTCCACCTCAAATTGGTAACCCAGTCACTGTTTCCAAACATCAGCTCTATGAAAAATATAACCTTTAACGTAAGCATACCGACAAATGTGATCAGACCTAAAAACTCCTCAAACTGAGAAGTTTTGTAGATACCCATTATAGTCCTGGAGGAAGCAACTCGGAAGAGGGGGATAACAGAAGATGGGAGGAGAAGAGCAACCACAACCTGTGTAAATATTAACATTTGATATATGCCTTCTGCTCCTGAATTCCACACCGAACAAAGGGCTGGAATAATTGCAACAATCCTTATTGTTGCATGATGAAGCCATCCAGGAATGTCCATTTTAAAGAAAGCATTGACAACTACTGGCCCACCAAAATTCCAGCTCAAAGCAGTGATTTGAGTAGAGAAAACTATGAGCAATATTAGAGCCATAGGAGCTACAGAACTTCTGAATACCTGCATCAACGATTTCCAAATTTGCAGTGTGACATATAGTGTATATAAACGAATAACAGAGTGGTAAGCACACAAAAAAAAAAAAAAAAAAAACCAACCTGGTCAAGTAGAGATAATGCGTCCTGAAAATTAAGCAATCCAGTAGTGTAGAACACATTAGCAGCCGAGATCATCAGCAAATAATTGACCACAAAAATGCCACTGAAAACGCATATAATGGCAAACAAATGGTCATAACACAAGGTTCCCTTCGGAACATTTGTTGACTGCTTATCCTGCTGCAAGGATAGTTAAAAAAAAATTAGTATAAGAAATAGTGACTGGTTGAGCATCCGCATGCAGAATTTGAAGTACAATGATGGAGAAAATATATATGGTTTCCTATTCTTTCGGGGGGGAGTGGCAGAGAGATAGAGACCTGTACAATGGAGGAATGTAGGTAAAGATTGTGGGGCATTATATGTGCTCCAAGTAGACTCATCAAAGCAAAGGCACTTTCCCCACTTAACCGCATCAGTGTCCCATCCATGGAGAGGGGAGCCGATTGAGTTGAAAATACTCCACAAAAATAGAAGAGTAAAACAAAAACTGAGAAACCTGTGGAGAGAAATTTCAATCTTCCATTCTCCTGAAGTAGCACGAATAGAATGAAAATTTTCAATACAAGAAACAAGATGATACAAGATAGCCTGTACTGAAATGCAAGCTAAACAACTTACAAGGAGCATAGCAAGAAAGGGAAATAAAGCAGCATTTAGAGCAGTCAGAAAGACACCAGTGAAAAGGTCAATCCCAAAGAGTATATTAAGCCCATAAGCAGTTCCTAGGACCTGCCAGGTGAGACGAACATAGCTGAGACCATGAGTGAATATTCATTAGAAAGTGGGGATTTAGGGACACGAAGCATACCATCATAAGGTCCAAAACAATCATTGAAACCTCAGCTTGAGCTCCTAAAAATATGCATGTAAAATTGTCATATTCCTCGCTGCAAATCTTTGACATCACCATAGGAACGTTGATCAGTCACTTAAAGTAATAAGATATCCAAACAACTGATAAGGCCATAACATATGACAGGGAGGAAGAATTCTGGAAAAACAAATTAAAGAAACAGAAGCAGAAAGCCATGAGAGGAAAATGGCAGTCAGAAATAGTCCTCTATTTCTTAATAGACTGCATTTAAGTGCCACATTCTTTATGATTGTGTTCAAAGAGAAAGAAGCGGCATTGATAAAAGGAAACAAATGCTACAGAACAGAACACAGATCTGCAGAGATGGCATTCTCCAAAGCACTAGGATGTGATGCAGCATACTTGTTTCTTATACATGCTTGAAAGAAGTACACTTATATATTTGGAAAGCATTTATAGCTCCAGCTATTACATAAACACTATTATCCCATTACTACTTAACAAGCCATTACCCATTTGCCATTATTGCCCACAGATATTAATGCAATCATCTTATATCAGTAATTTTGTTGATAAAGACAATTTCACTAATTATGCTATGCTTATGATAAAATCTTGTTCTGTATTGTTTCTCTAACTTTAATTGCATGCTTCTTTGAGGCTTTGATTCAGTAAGGGAATTTCCTTTTCCTTTATTTGAACTTTAATGTTAGTTGCCTCACAGGAGCAGGCATGTATTTGCATAGTGTTCAAAATTAATTATTCAGTTTGTTTCACTTTCACATGGTAAAAGAAGCATAAGATGCATGTATCTTTCTAGTAATTTTGAGTGCTCAAGATTAAGTGAACTAATTGTACCCTTAATTGACCTATGAAAACAGATCAGCAACTCTTCTAGATCAAGTGATATAAGGACAGAACGCGATTTTGGAAAACTCTGTATCACAATCTCAGGGGTAAAAGGAAAAAAGGCAACCTAATCACATAAAAACCAAACTGACAAGTTCCCGAGTTTCCTATTAAGAAGTTAAAACTTCAGTGAGATGAGATTGTACCATCAACAAGACACAATAACCCCAAATAAAACAAGAAAATAATGAATGGCCTGCAATACATCTTATAGTAAATGCTCTAAGAACTCGAACAAAATGAGAAAGAAAGCAGAGGACGTAAACTACCTGGGAAAGATCTTTTCCAGTCACTACAGCTATACGAGCTGACATGTAATGACAAAAGATAGCAGCAAAATTGAAAATGAGCACAGGCAAGACCAGATCACAACCAAAGCGGGCTCCACCTTCAACAGCTGTGGCCCACTTTCCTGGATCTACATAGCTGATTGCAATGAAAAGCACAGGTAAAGCAGCTGAAAGTAGCCGCTGAGAAACTTTTGGCTGATGGTTGTCAGACGAATTCTCAAACTCCATGCTATTATGTTCTCCAAAAGAATTTTAATAATTTGGTACTAGTTTGCTCTTCAAATAAACTTCCACGTGTCTCAACAACAACATAGGCAATATAAAAATATAAAGCCTAACAATTACATAGCCCGTCTTCACAAAATTATTTGCAGTCGGTTCCAAGATAACAGCAAGAGTAGAGGACTAACAATTTCTGTTATTAACCATCTCAAGTGTATCCCCCACATATATCAGTGATCCAAACGTCTCTCTATCTTGGGAGAATTATCAAGAACAAATGCACAACTTGCAGTCACCGAGTCAGGAATTCCACCAAGTGGTCTCATGTACTTACGTGAAACATATCTTGGAAATTTTTTGGTCATATCAGAATAATGGAACCATAAGAATTTCCATGATAGCACTGCTTCCAATTAAAAAACCTTCGTGCAACATCAAATTCATTCCGCAGACAGAACAGAAGGAATCTTCACTTCTGAATTGCCCTGCAAATTCCCGATTCATGAAAAAGATGACTTCATATAATTAAAAATCAATGCTCCGGATAATCTCCATCATTTTCATTTTGAAAAAAGAAGAAGTCAAATATACAGAGACAGAACGACAACTACATACAAACTCATGTATCATATACATACATACATTTTCCATATGTTAACACATGAACTTGCATATAAATATCAATGTATATACATTACTTAGTACTAATCAGTTCATTTTTCGCTATCTATATCAATAAACCACATAAATTCGAATCGGCTAACCAAGAAAAAACCATATCAAAAGAACAAATTTTCCAAACAGAAACTCAACTCAATCTCATATAAAGTCAAAGAGACAACACCAAAAAAAAAAAACCACCGTTATAGATCTTCATGTCAACCGCAAGCGGCGAAACAGCAAAAAAAAACTTTTCCCAAAATTAAAACTATAACTCATACAAGTACAATCCTCATTAATCCAAAAGAACAAAAAAACGAGCAAAATCAGGGAAAATTTGACAAAATAACCACAGTTGACTCAAATTGTACTGAACCCCATGGATCTGAAAACTTACAACAATTTGAATAAATTTCAACATGAAGCAATAAAGCGAAGAACAGTTACAAAAACACAAAATACATATAAATCATCATAAACGGATTTTTGACAACCGGAAAATGATGTTTTCTAGGGTTTTGTTATTTTTTTTTTTTACCTCCTCATTTGTTGCAAGTGTTCATTTCTTCAGTTCCTTTTTCTAATCCTCTCTCTCTACTTTATGAGTTTCAGAGTTCGGATCAGAGGCTTTGAAGAAGCCACGCGTTGAATTTGACGTTTACTTAACAGATAAAACTTTAGAGAACTGAGCTGTTAAAAAGACTGATGGGAGAGAGAAAAATAGACTAGAATGAAGGAATAAGGATAGAGAGAGGGGTTTTATATGTAGGTGTGTCCGAAGGTGATGGCTCTCGAATCTATCCTGAGGTAGGGTAAAAAATCATATATCCTGTTTTGTGTCTTGTTTCTACCCTTTTTTACTACTATAAATTTTTTATATAATATAATGTCGACTTTTGTTGAAGAAATATTTTTTATATTTTAAACAAAGAAAAATAATTTGCTACTAGAATTCTTATATAGGAATTAGATAAAATTCAAATTAATACTATTCACTCCCTATTGATATAAGAATTTCATCCCTCAATTTAAATTTTAATCAATTCCTATTCAATAATTCTATTAATATAATAAGGTCCTTAAACAAATTAGTAACAACTAGTAGTTTCTCAAAGGGCCTGCTTTAATGACAAAAGTAGTGCCCTTTGTTTGGGGTGGGGGAAGGTGGAGTCGTCGCCTGCCTTAGTGACAAAAGTAGTGCCCTTTGGGAAGGGGGGAGGGAGGGGAGGTTGGAGTTTAACCCGAGTTAGACACCAACGACCAAAGAGCTTTTGTAAAATTTCCTCCACTCTTACTAAAAAAAAAAAATGTAACAAGATATAGTAAAAATAGGCTTTATCGAGTGAGAAACTCACTCCTCCAAAGAAAAAAAAAAATTAAGAGTGAAATGTAATAAATGGCATTGGTGTTGCAAAAATTTGGACCACAAGAAGAGATAACTATTGAGATGATCTGTTAAATTTTAGCAAAGACGAAGTTAGAAATTTGGTGTTGAGAGCAAAACTACAACAGTATATTGAATTACATATAAAAACGGCAAAAAAATAATTTTTGAGTGGTGAAATTAATAAAATTTTCCAAACAACATATAAAATTTCTATACCTAGTAGTATTTTTACCCGCCCCAATCTTTGTCTCTGAAGTTTAGCCAAAATTTTAGGAACTGTGGAATAAGATAAGGCTTTACGTTTTAAGTAATATTGGAAAGAGTATGGGAACATCAAACCCATGCGTAATACCTTCAATCTCTTGTACACTGCTTAAAGTATGCGGTTTGACCTTTTTTTTAATATATAGTACTACCTTCATCCCAAATTATCTGTCCACATTTCCTTTTAATCTGTCCTAAATTATTTGTCCACTTTCTAAATAATGGGTTCATTAATGGTGATTTTTTCAATACTACCCCTTACATTAAATGTTAGAGAGAGAATAATATAAAGAGAAGAGAATCTAGAATTAAATTATGACTAATATTAAATAGGGTCATGTTTGATATTATACCATATTCCACTATAAAATTTGATAAAACCTTAATCTCCGTGCAAAACACAAAGTTGACAGATAAATTGAGACGAAGGGAGTAATTATTAAGATATTTTTAACTTCAATCCAAGACACACGTTAATTCATATAGAACATTACATATGGTAATTAGAGATTTCTAGAGGGAATAAAAAATTAAAATTATTATATATAATAAATTAATTCATATTAAATTGTGATCCGAAGTATATATTAGAAAAATATTTATTATTATTATTATTATTATTATTATTATTATTATTATCAGTGTCAATTAACTATGCTAAGCTTCCTTAATGAGTTATTTGACTTTCTTTTTTAATACTCCTCATAAATTTAGATTTTTTTTTGGTCATATATTTTTTATGGGATATCATTTGGAAATAGGAAAAAAGAAAGAAACGAAACTTGGAAGAGATAATCACTATTTATACCCATTATCTAACTTTGAAAAGCAAGTTATACCCTTTATCTTTTTTGTGTGCCATATATAGCCAATACAATTTTCTAGGTGCCATTTATACCCAAACAGTGGAATCGGATGATAAGAGGGACGAATCGGACGAGCAGGGATTCGGGAGGCGTGAGTAAGCACCTCGGTGAAAGCCGATCTGCGTCTTCCTCGGTTGGAATGATTTCATCTCCAGCAAACCGGAGAGACGATTAATTGCTTCTACGGCACGACGGAATCCTCATTTTGGGTATAAATGGCACCTCAAAAATTATACTGGCTATTTATAGCACGCAAAAAAGATAATGGGTATAACTTGCTTTTCAAAGTTAGATAATGGGTATAAATAGTGATTATCTCAACTTGGAAAAGCTTCAACAATCTGGTGGTTTTTGGGAGTGCCATCAACATCAAAATTTAGCTAAATTAAGAACATGACGATTTTGATTTACTTTATGGCTGTCTGACTTCAATTTTAATGTTTTTCTAATACAAGATTCATTTCCACAAAAAAGGGGAAAAAATGATAGTCAGTAAATAGATGGAATGGTATAAATTGAAATCAAAACGTTTACCTAAATAAGGATTGTGTCACTTCAATATTAGTTGTTTTGAAAAGGTTGAGCTGATATAAAGCAATCTTTATAACATTGTTAATTATAATTTTGTTCACATTTAGTTTATCTTGTTTAATTTAGAATATATAAATAAAAATTTCAATAATTAAAATATTACGCAAAAACTTCACGTAGGATCTGAACTAGATTAAAGAAACTATTCTTTAGAGTTTCAAAACATACTAAATGGTGCAATGAAAAAGGGTCCTTTCTGAATCTTCCCATACATATTTTAATACTCTCTATGACATTAATGATATTATTACACATATATTAATATCATTTGCCTAAATTAGATTTAAGAGACTAGACTAATCATATCATTTTATATGTTTTTTTTTATTGGGGAGGGATCTATCTATTACAAGAAATAGGGGATTTAAGAAGCGGGGAGATGATTCGAACTCATGACATCTACGTCATGATGCCTCAACCTTGGCCACTAAACCAATGCCTCATTGGCATATCATTTCATGTGCAATAATTTTATTGATATACTAAAGATTGGACTATAAAAGTCTCTCGTTTGCGGTCCCTTTCAAGGACGAAATCAGGAATTGTATGTTTGGGGGCGAAAATTGCAACAGTATGCCGAACTATATATAAAAACTGCAAAAAAAAATAAAAAAAAATAAAATTAGAGGGATGAACTTAATCAAAATATTTCAAACTACATATAAAATGTAATATATCAGGTAGTATTTTTAAAAATCTAGGGGGCAACTGCAACCCCGCCCCCTTAGAATCGTCTCTGGTCCTTTTCATCCAAATCTTGCATCTTTGCTTAGGGATGTAAATTTGACCCGTGACCCGTTGACCCGCACTGCCCCAATGCTTTTTGGAGCAGACCCGTCCCTACCCCAAGGAGAGAATGGAGCAAATTAGACCGTCTGGATTTCGTGTGAGACCCGCCCCGCCCCATTCTGCCCCATCCATATTATATTATTATAATATTATTATTATTAGACATAATCATGTTTAATTTTCTCTTTAATATACTAATTGTATTTGTTTGAGGATTAATTTAGGATAAAATGTACTAATTGTACTTGTTGGAGGCTCTATCTCTATGCTAATATTAACAATTTTTTTAAAATAAAATGTAAGGCGGGGTGCGGGCAATATTTCTTAATCTGTGACGGGGCGATAAGTCACATGCGCGGTATGAGATTGGATATTGAGATACCCACCCGAATATGCCCCATTTTTATCCCTATCTTTGCATCGACTTGAGTCGTTGTTTGGTTGAAGTATTTGAATAATAAACTTAGTAAAAAATAATTATAAATGTATCTGCAATTCAAATGGTGTGGGAAGGTACTAGAAGTATTATTCACAAAAAAAAAGAAGAAAGTACTAGAAGTATTAAAGAATTGACTTTGGTTATTTATATTTTAATATTCTTGTCAACACAATATTATTGGAGTTAGTTTTTTTTTTTTTGAGCGCCCGAATGCGATTGCCCCCGAAGGGGAAGAGCGGAGAATACCCTAGATATGGAAGATTGAAGCATGCCCCATGCCTGGGGAGAGAATTGCCTCACCAGAGGAGGAAGAGAACGCCTCACCAGAGGAAGAGATATATTATTACCCCATTGTGCGGGGAGCAGGTGTCGAATTTGGGACCGGAAGACTTACCCACTGGCCAAACCTTTTGTTGACTTATTGGAGTTAGTTGGGTGAAGAGATCTATATCATTAAAATGTTTGGTGCTAAAATTCAATGTATATAGTTTTCTTTTGTTCAAGGTCATTCAATTGTTTCGATGTTGAGAATTGAGATTACATTTTTTTAAATTCCAGTGTTCAAGTATTATTGAGTAAACTAATTTAAGCGAGACGTGAGAAATAATTTAGCTAATTTGATTAGAGTCCTGCAAACATATGTAAAACCATTAATCCTTGCATTAAATAAAAGTCGAACTCCCAACTTTTAAATGAAATTATATTTGTTAGTGGTATAACATTTAATACATTAATAAAATTACCATATATATGATATAACAAGAAAAAATTATCTATTTGGACTAATTTCCTTATTCCGTGTAAAGTAACTTAATTCGTCTACCAAACCAAATATTAGAAAGAAAATCTATAATCGCTTTTATATCCAAACCTTATATTCTTTAATGCATTCATTAAATGGTTTTGGTATTAAAATTGTTGTTAAGGTGCATTTATATGACATTGTCTTTTTTTTGGTGGAATTTTTATATGACATTGTCATTCATCATTCTCCTTTTCTTTTAACTCAAAAACTTCTTGCAGCATAAAAGAATTAGAAATTCTTCAATAATTAATTTCCATGGTGCTCTAATTCTACTTCCTCACAATCCAACAAGTACAACTATGTTGTCTTGCAGATTCACCTAGTAGTACTCCAGTCACGATCAGGGAGAAACACAATAAGCTGTGAAAAATAGTTGTTCTCCATAAAGTGAATAGTTATTTAATAAAAATATTTATTTTCAGAGTTTATTTATATTTGGCAAAATAAAAAAATGTTGTACATAATGTACAAGCTTCCTGTGTCAGTAGAGTCTGAAAAAGAATGTGGAAAGTAATACGCCACTCTTAGAGATGGCAATTTGACCCGGACCCGTCGATCCGCCCTGCCCCGACGTCTTTTGGGGCAGCCCCGCCCCGCCCCGTAGAGAGAACGGGGTAGATCGCCCCGGCCCGCGAACGGGGCAGATCGGGGCATAGTATTTTTTTTCGCCCTGCCCTGCCCCTGCCCCAGGCCCAGCGCTCAGCCCCCAGCCCAGCCCCATGTTATATTATTACCCTAAACCTAATAATGCTCTTTAAAGTCCTCCCTCTTTCTCTCACTCTCTTCCCTATTCTTCCCTCTCTTCTTCAAGATTTTTTTCACTCTCTTCAAGATTCAAGATTTAATATTTCAAGATTTTTCTCACTCTATTGTTAGTACTACTTTGAAATGGAAGAAAAAGACTTGATTTTTGTTTAGTTTTAGTACCATTTTGCTGTTTTTTTGACCAAATGGAAAAATAAAGTTTCGATTTTTTATTTATTTTTAGTATTACTTGCTGTTTTTTTAACCAAATGGAAGAAAAAGATTTGATTTTTGTTTAGTTTTAGTACTACTTAGGTATTTTCTTGACAAATGGAAGACAAAGATTCAATTTTTTTTTAGTTTTAGTACTACTTGCTGTTTTTTGACAAAATGGATGACAAAGTTTTGATTTTTTGTTTATTTTTGGTGCTACTTGCTGTTTTTTGAACCAAATGGAAGAAAAATATTTGATTTTTGTTTAGTTTTAGTACTACTTTGGTATTTTTTTGGCAAAATGGAAGACAAAGTTTTGATTTTTTGTTTATTTTTGGTGCTACTTGCTGTTTTTTTTAACCAAATGGAAGAAAAATATTTGATTTTTGTTTAGTTTTAGTACTACTTGGGTATTTTCTTGACAAATGGAAGACAAAGATTCAATTTTTTTTTTAGTTTTAGTACTACTTTGCTGTTTTTTGGCAAAATGGAAGACAAAATTTTGATTTTTTGTTTACTTTTGGTGCTACTTGCATTTTTGAGTACTAATTTGTAGCAATGGCAAGTGGGCTAACCCGACGAGTTCGGGGCGAGTCAATGAATAGTGGCGGAGCGAGGCGGGGGCGGGGTTGACCAGTCAACGGGTCAATGTGGGTTGGGTCAAAAAATGAATATGACAAACCCACCTCGCCCCGCTTGGAAAACCCATAAAAAGTGGGCCGAGTCACGGGTTAACCCGGTGGGTTGTGCGGGTCGGTTGGGTTTGGCGAGTTTGGCGGGTTAGTGGGTTTGGCGGGTTGGGAGTTTTTTGTAAATTTTAGAGAATAAGTTAGACATAAATATAGATAAAGCCACCTTGTAGTGGTGGGGGGTTTGGCATGGACCCCTACCGGTTTTATTAATAATAAAATTAGTGTTACATAGGAGAGGGACTTATGGCCTAAATCTCCCACATCAAATTACATTACACTATATAATATTACTAAGTACTAAACTTAAATGAAAAATACATAATAAAATAAACATTACAATTTAAAATGAAAATTGCATAATAAAATAAACATTACAATTTAAAACACTTACCTCTAAGCTAGTAGGCAGTAGTTAGCAATGGCAGTAGCCTATAGGGTTGGGCCGTTGGGATTTGATTGGGTAACAGGCCAATTGGGCGGGTTGTGGGTTGGGGTGGCCGGGTGGGGTAATATGGGTAATATAGGTGGGCTGGGGTAATATGGGTTAAGTGGGTTGGGCTGGGGTAATATGGGTTTAAATGGTGCGGGTTTAAACGGGTTGGGGAAATGGGCCTGGGCGGGTTGTGGGTTTTTGACGGGGCGAGGCGGGCTGGGTCGATTTTTCTTGGATGTACAACCCACCCCGCCTCGTTTGTAAAACCCACTTAACCCGTGGGTCATAACGGGTTTAGACGGGTTCAAATGTGGGCCGAGTTAAACGGGGCGGGTCGCGGGTGGGCCAAACCCACTTGCCATTGCTACTAATTTGCTGTTTTCTTTAACAAATGGAAGAAAAAGATTTGATTTTTGTTTAGTTTTAGTACCACTTTGTTGTTTTCTTGACCAAATGGAAGACAAAGATCCGATTTTTATTCATTTTGAGTATTAATTTGCTGTTTTCTTTAACAAATAGAAGAAAAAGATAAGAAAAAGAAAAATGGATTGATAATGAAAATGGCTATTGAATACAAACTGGACAATTGGATGCAATAATATGGAAATGACAATTGAATACAAACTGGACAAATGGATTGATAATGAAAACTAAACAAAAAAAATTAATGATTTAAAAAAAAAAAAAAATTTGGGCGGGGCGGGGCTGATTTGAGATACCCGCCCCGATCTGCCCCATTGCCATTCCTAGCCACTCTCCTAATCCTAAATTCTAGTACTCAACCAATAGCTTTCAATTCAATATTATAATCATTATTCTTTTTTAACATATTGTCATATAGTTAAACATTCAAATTCGATTCAATTATTGACATAATATTATTTGCACATAAACAAACTTGAATGATTTGTTTTATAAAACATTTGATACAAATAACAACTCTATCATCAACTGAACTCAGGCGAATAACTTTTAACTTATTTCCTTTCTTCAATTCGATATTAGAATCATTAAAAAATATATATATATATATATATATATATATATATATATATATATATATATATATATTTTAGTACTGAACTATAAACTCTTTGTTGAAAAAGAGAATTGTTATAATTTTGCATCACATTTATAATGATTTGATGAACCAATAATTTTTAAGCTCAAATGAACAATAAAGCATCTAACACATGCTTCAATCTGTGTTGCTGGCTTTTCAATGTATCTAAAGCATGCGTGATCCATGAAAGCATTCTCAGTAAGCGACCCTATGGTCCCCTAGCGCTCGCTCGACCCATGATGCACACTGGCGCGAACCCACCCAAACCTTTTCTTACCAAAAAAAAAAATGTATCAAAAGAGCACTATACAATTATATTTATCTATAGAATTATTTAACATGAATATACCCGCCAATTAAAAAGAGGGTTAAGTTCTATGGATGTTCAAATTCGTTGAACTTTAGTAGCACATTTCTCAAAATACTAAAAAAAGCCTTTATTTAGTTACATGATAATATATATTAAGTATAATTTCCTAAGCAATGTTTTCTTGAAATGGGTTTTCGGGTCCGCTTCTCTAATGCCTTTTGCTTTTTATTTAATGACATGATTTCACAACAAACGTGACGGAATAGGGGATTAATGTTTCAGTAGTATTATGTGAGCAAATTAATTACCAAGTGTTAGACTAGTCTCAAATTAATCTGTTTGTGGTATTTTGCGAGCAGTCACTTTGTTTATTCATTGTCAAATTGTTAGGTATGTCTTCTATTTATCCCCATTCATACACTCAATTATTAAGGATTTATTAAGTTATATTATTGTTTGTTTTGTAGTGTTTGTTGAAATTAGTATGCTATTGAAACCCACAAAATTAGTGTTGAAAATCATCTGTACCCGTCTATGTACTCATTTTTGTGCCTAACCAATCAGAATTCGACATGTGATCATTTTTTTTAATTATATATACACATGGTAAATTGTGATTGGTTGGGAACTGGGTACATACACGTTTCGGCAGTTTAACCAGATTCAGTTATTAGAGACAAAGTCTCATATGTGCTCCCAAGAATCTAGTTTTTGCTATATAATCTTGTTTACTAGATTGTGATTTTTGGGGTTTCGAACTTAAGTATTTAACTAAGGGGTTCTTAGAATTGGTTCATTGTACCTTAGTAACTTCTTAAGAAAGGATATTCCTTGTTAGTACTAGTAAGAGGGAAGAAAAGGAACAAGAGTGGAAGATTACTATTACGATACGCATAGATTGAACTAGATGTTTACGTTTACGTTTGCAAAAGCAAAATCTATCAAGGAGTTTTGAAGAAAATATTTGGGGATAGTACTTATGAGTATGTTGTGCACTTGAAATTTGCATATACTTAAAAATAATTTGTTCGAATTTTACTATCACTCTGAGCTGGGCAGCTAAGTCTGCGTGCGAGGTACGCGACTGCACAGGACCTCCAGTTCTTTTGAGTCCAAAATTTTTTCTTCGTCAAGACCAGTGTATTCACCGCCGTCAACAATGACTAATCACTTCGCCACATGAGTTATTCAAAAAGGTAAATGGTTGCAGCAGTGACTAATCTTCCTCACCACAGGATCTCTCCGAATAGGTAAATGAATGATCATGAAATACTCCTGACCTCATGGTTAAGAGACGATGTGAGATACCACCACGCCACACCTTATGGTTATGTCCCAAATTCTTTTGTTACTATATATATATATATATATATATATATATATATATATATATATATATATATATATATATATATAAGAATAACCTCTTTATAGTAATAAAAAATTATGACCCAACTCGGGACAAGTTATAAATAAGAATAAATTATACATTATAATATTCCATGTTTTTTTAGAATCATCCTTAAGAAATTTACCTCCATATAGTAATAAAATAACATTAAAATTTTAAATATATTTATATTCTATATAAAATATGAAGAATTATTTAACTATGAAATACTTATCTAAAGCTTGTTGTGACAATAACTGATTTTTTTTGGTTATTACCGCATCCATTAACTTGCGCATTCGCAATAACTCGTAAACACAATCACCTTCTTGTTGAATTCAAAATATTTCTAGTTTGTCCAACATGCTTGAAGCTTCTTGACACGAGACTTTTTCTAGATACTGTTAGGGGTGTCAATCGAGTTATGTGAGCTGAGCTTGGCATAGCTCACGCTCAACTCACATAAAAATTGAAAAGCTCACGCTCACGCTCAGACCGGAAAAGCTCATAAACCTTGAGCTCACGCTCAGCTCACATTTTAACACGAGCTCGAGCTTAGCTCACGAGCTTCCCAAGCTCATTTATATCAGCGGAAAAAACGAAAATCTTGTCTCAAGAATAGTATAATACAATGAGCCTTAAAAATTAAATTTGGACAAGAATATAAAAAAAAAGAAGCAAAAGGGACAAAACGACATAAAATATTAAGATATTTTTGTATATTTTAATGATAATCAATATAGTATTATCAATATATTATAATAATATCAATATATTATAATAATAATAATAATTATTATATTATTATTTTATATATATATAATATTTTAATTATATTAATCTTATTCGGGTTCGAGCTTTTTTCGGGCTGAGCGGGGTCAAGCTCACGCTCAGCTCACATAAGAAGCGAGCTTGAATATTAAGCCAAGGCTCAGCTCACGCTCACATCACCTCAGCTCACGCTCACATTTTTTCGAGCTATGTGAGCCGGGTTCGGGCCGGCCCGAACCCGTTGACACCCCTAGATACTGTACATACATGAATGAATTTTCTAAATCTAATATGCACACAATGTACATGCATGATGTATATACATTTGTTTTCTTAAAACTCATGAATCATATATTTCTTTTAAATTCATGTTTTTAAAATATGAAGGGACACATTTCTAAGTGTCGTATAATATATATTATTATTTTTTAAATTATAATTTTTATATGTAAGCCTCTATATAAGAATAACCTTCTTCATATAGTAATATTTTTCTCCTGTCCCGAGAGTATTACTGTATAGTTGTATTACTATATATACACACACACACACACACACACACACACACACACACATATATATATATATATATATATATAATCTTATGTATTTGGGCATTCCGGGTCCAACAATTACTTTTTATGTAATGCTTTATTTTTTAATTATATTTATGTAAAATATATTTTTTAAGATATACTAATTTTAAAATTTTGCACAAGAATTCCAAAATGATTGAGAGAGTCGGGTCTGAGTAACATATTCACTGCAAGGTGCTTCTCAACTCAAGATAATGAGAAAATAAACTGAAAAAGAAAAGAAAAAAGAATAGTTGACTTATTCAGCTACTTGGGTTTTATTTTAGTACTTTTCAGAGACTGATGGATCATTCACCGTTGAAAAACATTTTGGGCTAGAAGTAAGTAATTGAATCAGTGGATCCCAAAGCTATGTCTGTTGTGCTAATTCAGTTTCAAATTCAAAACTCCAAAGTAGGCCCAACAAGGTCCGTTTTTGTGATACGAACAAGCTCTTGCCCATCTTCCGGATTTCCCACGTCCAGACGTCATAAAGCAATCGATAGTTTTTTTTTTTTTTTGTTAAAAGCTACCGATAGTCGTTCAAAATGCTCAATTTTTTGTTGGCGTAACTGGTTGGGCAGTTTTGTTTTTTAAGAGAGATCAGAGGACCGATCACCGTTCATATATAGAATCACTATTTTGACTAATACTTTACCTCTCCATTGTTCAATTTGGTGTGAATAGGGATTAGTCTAGTATGATTTTAAAAAAAAATTGGAAACAACTAACAAAAAGCTTTATCTAATTTTCAAAACAAAAAAATAAAAAAGACCCGAAGATTTGATCTATCGGAAAAGAAAAAATTGGAAGGTAAATATGTATAAATAATCATCGCTTTCTCAAAATTTTATAAAGCTCTAATTACACATCGCCACTGTAAATATGTACAAGGAAGGCAGTCAAACTCAAGAGTTGACTAATAGCATCATACAATTCTACTAGTTTTAAGGGGTCTTACCTGTTGAATCCGAAGTAGCATCGTACGATTCTACAAGTTAACTTCGAGTTAGTTATTTTTTCTTTTGTATGGGTTTGAGCTAAATCCCGACCCAAATTTGTTTTTTTTACAAGAAGAATAAGTGTATATCAAGTAGTACATGTGGTAGGAGAAAATTCGGTAGATCTCCAAACCATTGAGTGGAGCCCAAATTTGTTTTTAAAAATTGATATTTCACTTCAGATAAAAACAAAAAATTATTTATCAATTCAAACTATGTGTTCAATATTTTTTGTTCAACTCTGTGGCGTCTTCAATCTTCTCAAGTTTCTTCAACCTTCAACTGCCGATCAATTTTTTATCTTCCTCGGCCAATTCCAATTTTCTTTTGCCTCTGTTTTCTTTTTTGTCTCCGAACTCTTCCTCCACTATCTTTTAGAACAATAAAAAGGTAATTCAAAAATCAAAACTCTTATTTGATCGATTGAATTATTGAATAAAACAGTCAATGTTATTGAAGTTAGATTGCTCCAATTTTCTGAGGCCCCAAAAGATTTTTTTTTCTATTTTTCCCGGTAAGAATTTTGATAGGAAAAATTGAATTTTAGAATTATGAGACACAATATAATACTATTTTCCTATGGTTTTTTCATGAATATTTGTTTAATACTATAACATATCACGATATTATGAAAAAATTCAGATTTCATCCGAGGAATTAGAAGAGTACTAAATTAATTAGTATTTTTAAATTAAATAGGATATACTATCAAAGTTACGATTTGAGTTACAATCCTTTTACACCCTTTTAATAATATATAGAATATGAAGTTTGACTGCCTTATGTATAAGCGTAACATGAGACAAGGAATAACCCCGATCTCTGGGCCAGTTGGTTGGAGCTGATTAAACTGACGCCGTCGACGAGTGTTCGATTCCCGCTAGTGGAATTCGACTCTTGCGGGATTTTTCGTGGCTGAGAGCGCCGTTTAAGAGCAGTATGGGCTAGGGTCTCCCCCGTTGAGTGGTAACGCTGCAAGCCAACCATGATGCCGAGTCCGGATGTAATCACCACGTTGTCGGTGAATACCAAATGCCTCAAACGAGTAAAAAAAAAAAAAAAAAACCACGAGACAAGGAAAGTTACACACCGCTACTACAAATGTGTGTAAATGTAACGTCAGACAAGGAAATTGATCACGAATATTAGTACTTGTTCATGGTTATGTACCCATCATTCTTCCACAACGGTAAAATTTATTATTGATTAATCATACTTGTAGGGCTACTAAAAACATATAAAAATGGCACTCCCTCCGATTCAAAATATAACTTTTTTTTTATGAGTTGTTATTTATTGCAAAATATAATTTTTTATTATAAAATATGTGTATTTATTGACTGATTTGCCCTACATCATTTTTTTTTTATATATTCATTTTCATCAAAATGTGTAGTTATCATTTAACTCTCTATTAATTTCTTTGTTATTTGGAGTATTAATTAGGTAATTTTATTATTCTGATTAATATCTTAATTTATTTGAAAACTCATAAAAATACTTATATTTTGAATCAGATGAAGAAGTATAAAATTAGAATTAATAAGGATAAATGGATCAGAATGGTACTATTTTTTTTTGAAACGTGAAAAGTCATATCGGACGTTGTTGACCAATTTTCCAGCAGTTAGTTGGTTAGTTCGCCTGATTTTTTGTTTTGATACTATTATCAGCCTGAGGACCTGTTTGACCTTGCTGTTTGACCCTATTGGTTTGGCTCTGGATACAATTCTCGTCTCGGCTAATTGGCTAGACGGGACAATAATCTGGCGAGATGGCCAAGATGATAGATAGTCTGATGAGTTGGCCGAGACAATAATTTGACGAGCTGGTATACTTCTTGTTTGATTGGGGATCCGTACCCATTTTTTCTTGAAACTGTTCGAATTTCGACTGTACATTCGTCTCTTAAATGTTTCCAGCCAACTGAGATTTTTTAGATGTCAGCATATAGTTGTTACACACAGCAGATTCAAAAACCGGCTTCCGTTCTCTTATAATATATATTTTAAATATTTTTAAAAAAAATCATTTGATAAAGGACTCCCTAGATTTTGACAAATTGAAGATCGACCCCTTGATTATTGCAATCCTCTAAAAGTAGGATACAGTATTTTCATAGTACTCAATACTATCATCAACCTCGCTTAAACCCTAACCACTGTCCCGCCTCCTCACTATCACTGAAAACACCCGACACCTTCAATTCCTCTCCTCCTCCGTTCCCATGAAACTCTAACCTTAATCTTCTTGAACCCTCTTTTCTCTACTCTCTAACCCAATCCAATGGCATTTCTCTCCATATCAAAATCTCCCCATCTCAATCCCAAACTTTCCAGAATTATTTCATCCCCATTTTCCGTCCAATCCTTACTACCCTTTTGCTCCTCCACAGCTTCTCAAGAACCCACGAATCCAAACCCACAACCCGAATTAGAACAAATTCCCAATCCACACCCGAAAACCCACCATGAATCCCCCCAGTTTACCGATCCAATTGCAGGGTATGAAAGAAGGCAAAGAGAAAAAGGTAAGAATCAAAACTCCGAAAAAATAGAGGATCTTATTTGTAGAATGATGGCTAATCGGGCATGGACGACCCGTTTACAGACCTCAATTCGCAATTTAGTTCCCAATTTTGATCATGAGCTTGTTTATAATGTATTGCATAGTTCCAAGAATTCAGAACATGCTTTGCAGTTTTTTAGGTGGGTTGAAAGATCGGGTCTTTTTCAACATAATAGGGAAACCCATTTGAAAATGATTGAGATTTTAGGTAGAGCTGAGAAGCTTAACCATGCTAGGTTAATACTTTTAGATATGCCTAAAAAAGGAGTTGAATGGGATGAGGATTTGTGGGTTTTGATGATTGATAGTTATGGTAAAGCTGGGATTGTTCAGGAGAGTGTCAAGATTTTTCAGAAAATGGAGGAGTTGGGAGTCGAGAGGACGTTGAAATCGTATGATGTTTTGTTTAAAGTTATTATGCGAAGAGGGCGGTATATGATGGCTAAGAGGTATTTTAATAAAATGTTGAGTGAAGGGATTGAGCCGACTAGGCATACTTATAATATCATGATTTGGGGATTTTTTCTGTCTGGGAAGGTGGAGACGGCGTTGAGGTTCTTTGAGGATATGAAAAGTAGGGAGATTTCGCCTGACGTGGTTACTTATAATACTGTGATTAATGGGTGTTATCGTATTAAGAAAATGGATGAGGCTGACAAGTACTTTGTGGAGATGAAGGGAAGGAATATAGTACCGACGGTGGTAACTTATACCACATTGATAAAAGGGTATGTTTCTGTTGGGAAAGTTGATGATGCATTGAGATTGGTGGGAGAAATGAAGGGTTTTGGAATTGAGCCAAATGCAGTTACTTACTCAACCTTGTTGCCCGGGCTGTGTGACGCTGAAATGATGTCTGAAGCTCGTAGTGCTTTGGATGAGATGGTGGAGAAGCGTATTGCTCCAAAGGACAACACAATCTTTGTAAGGTTGATGAGTGGACAATGCAAGGCAGGTGATTTTGATGCGGCTGAGAAAGTACTCAAAGCTATGATTAGATTGAGTATTCCAACAGAAGCTGGGCATTATGGAGTTTTAATCGAGAATTTTTGCAAGGCTGGTTTGTATGACCGAGCCGTTAAGTTGTTGGATAAGCTTATTGAGAAAGAAATCATCTTGAGACCACAGAGTACTCTCCCCTTGGAGCCTAGTGCATATAACTCGATAATCGAGTATCTCTGCAGCAATGGTCAGACTGGAAAAGCTGAGACGCTTTTGAGACAGTTGATGAAAATGGGTGTTCAAGATCCAGTTGCATTCAACAATCTGATTTGTGGACATTCAAAAGAAGGGACACCCGATTTGGCCTATGAATTTTTGAAGATAATGGTCAGGAGGAAGATTCCTTCAGAAGAAAGTGCTCACAAGTCACTTATTGAAAGCTATTTGACTAAGCGTGAGGCAGCCGATTCTAAAATGGCTTTGGATTGTATGATTGAGAATGGTCATCTCCCAGATTCATCTCTTTATAGGTCAGTCATGGATTGCCTATTCGAAGATGGAAGGGTTCAAACTGCTAGCAGGGTAATGAATACTATGTTGGAGAAGGGGGTGAAAGAACACATGGATTTGATTGCTAAAATCTTGGAAGCTCTCCTTCTAAGGGGTCATGTGGAGGAAGCCCTCGGAAGAATTGAACTGTTGATGCAGAATGGACTTGCACCTGATCTTGATAACCTCTTGTCTGTTGTTTGCGAGAAGGGAAAGACGATCGCAGCTCTGAAGTTGTTAGATTTTGCTTTACAGAGAGATTGTAACATCGAGTTTTCAACTTATGATAAAGTCTTGGATGCTCTTTTAGGTGCTGGAAAGACTCTTAATGCATATACAATATTGTGTAAGATAATGGAGAAAGGAGGAGTTACGGATCCAAGTAGCTGCGAGAAGTTGATCAAAACCCTCAATCAGGAGGGGAACACAAAACAAGCTGATATTCTTTCCAGAATGATCATAGAAAAGGCTTCTGATAGCAAGAAGGGAAAGAAAGGAACAAAAAGGGCAGCCTGATTCTTGTTGTTTTATTTGCATTTGAAGTTTGGAGGTGAGTTCTAGTGTAGTGCTCTAAAAACACTCTGATATTAGTCTTTGCAGGTTTATTGTTAGGCAAGTTTAGCAAATGTAACATCATTTTTTTTTGCCATTTGATTCCATAACTTTTAGATGTTTTATCCATAAATGTTTTGCTGATTTGCCAGTTTCAAATAAAGTACTGAATCAATTGCTAGATTTTTTTTTTGTTTTAGTGGCCAATAAGGCTTTTGTAGTTGTTTTCTACTTCCTTGATTGTAAAACTGGAGCAAAGAAGAAGAGCCAACTTCTGAGCAGGCATTATTTATATACATTTTCTCGGCTAAAGATCGTCTGTCCCCAATTGTTGTCTCCATGACTGTCCCAACCACACACAATTCACCAGTGAATGTGAACAATGATCAAGAGAAGCTACAGCTTAATTTCAGTTCTGCATCTCTGATAGTTCATTCATGTCTTTTTAAGCATCCTGATCTTCGGAATGCTATAACATTAATTCAAAAGCATTTCCTGACTTGGGAATGCCATATCTTAGCTGAGCTACTCAGGAATTTTGTTCATTTTCTGGATCTTCAGGTAGTTTTCATGTACTTTAAAAAGTAAAATTCTCAGCATTTCTCCAAAACTGTGCCTCTTTGAATGCGGTCAAATGGTAGTTAAATGAAGGAAGTGGAACAGATTTAAGGTTTCATCCCTATATTCTTCATTAGAGTACTTGATTTTTTTTCCCTCTGAAGATTACAGAATTTCTAATTGAAAGAAGTGGTATTTCTTCATGGAGGGTGGGATTGGACAGTGTTTCAGTTTCATAAACAGAAACACACAATTTCAAAATTTGGACACATAATTTTTTTCACAAATAATTTAAGTTGTACGAAACATTGTTTGTTTCCGGACTAAACACTATCGAATATGTATCCCACCTTGCAACTAGAATTTTTGGTCCATTTATGCGAACGAGACTATGACGCAGTATGTAATGCCTCTTTTTTTGAAGTTTAAAGTACTTTTTTTATAATATCAGTATAGGGATGTTGATCTCGTGACCTATTGTAACGAGTCAGGAGTGCTGCTGAAGTAGTTGCTACGAAATCTTTGTCCAACCTGCTTGGAGTACTTTTTTTTATCTTTCTTTTGTCTTTTTAATTTAAGAATTGGGATTCCAAGTTGAAGCCTAAAGATGGGAGTTATGCGGCAAATTGAAGAGATTTTCTAGATTTTCCAGCTGACGGATTAGGAACTGCACGGTGGGGGCAAAGTGACCACGTTTGTCAATTTCTTCCCCTCCCCTTGTTCTTTACTTGTCAAGTGTATAATTAACAAGCATGTTTTTTTAAATATTTTATGTCCCAATTATCTATTACCTAGACATACTTTATCAATTTTTTAATTATCTGTCACCTTATGAAACTAAGAGAGTATTAAATGTATTTTTTCCTAACTTACCATTGCCTTTAATTAATTCAGTTAACAACTAATTTGAATTGTTCCAATATTAATTGAAGGTTAAAAGTGTCCATATATCTTTAAATTAATGTATCACAATCATTTTCTTAATTCGAGTGCATTGTCTTAAAACTACAGATATGTGAGAACGGAGGGAGTAGTAAAAACTCTTGTAAACAATTTATGGTTTCAAGAGCATGCTCAACTTGTGGGGCAAAAATGCCTATTTCGTCCTAAATGATGTTTCTAAAGGCGTTTAAGGTCCTAAATGTTTAATTATCTCTTTTTACATCCTACACGTATTTACGTACTGCCAGTTACATCTTTCAGTCCAATTTTTTGTCTAGATACCGTCAAGATAGTTATGTGCCTCACATGTGAGGCATTTTTAAGGGTATTTTGGACATTTCAACATATTTCTCTTGAAAAAAATTTAGGTACTCAATTGTTAAATAAAATAACTATGAATGCTCAATTTAAATTAACAAAAAAAATAAAACATCTAAACTCATCCCCTCCCCCTTCCATCATCCTCCACCCCCACCCTTCCCTCACCACCGTCATCCACCACCACCACCACCACCACCTGCAACCCTACCACCTTCAAATCAATGTCAATCTCAGATTTTTGCTACCAATTTCCACAAAACAATGCCAAATATTACTTCTGTTCTAAAGGCGAAAAGAGTAATAAAAAAGAAAAAATATGATAGACCAATTTTGGAGCTGATACCACGTCCTGTTAATTGTAAAAATGGGAACCACCATTAAAAATCTATAGCTTATAAGAAATTAAACTTAAAATAAACATTTATGTTTCTCCTCTGTCAAAATGGGAGTTTGCAAACCTTAATGCACCCCAAAATAATCACAGAAGACCATGAGAAGTGTCATTTTCCTGGCTAATTTGGAATGTCCACTCTACAAATTCAACCACCATGAAAAAGTAAGAATTGAAAATAAATCATTTCCTAATTGACACACTCAGTTCATGTAAGAAAATTACCCAAAAGAGAAAATGGAGGAAAGTAGTGTAGAAAGACACATAAACAAAACAAGACAACCCAGAAAACAGGGCATCCAAATATTTATGCTCATATTTCTGCAATAACCCAAAAAAAAAATTCTTGAATTAAAAAAAAGAATGCATATTTATACCACCAAATTGGACATTAATAATATAAAATTAGGCAAACCTGGATGTTGAGAATAAAAGGGGTTCAAGAAATAACTTGATTAGAAACCCAAGGATGAGTTAAAGATCTAATATTTAGGGTAAAATGAAGCAATGAAGAAAAAAGAAGCCATGAAGCAATTCCTCCAAGAAAAATAGTTTGCCATCCACAAATGCTTTCCATTTAGTTAGTTCCCACCCAATCAAAACCCCATCTTTCCCCTCCCTTTCTCTATTTTACTCCAATAGCTGAAAATTCAAGAATCTTACCACTGAATTTTTTCAGAACTCTTGGGGCTGAAAAATTCTGATATAGACCTGGGCTATATGTGGGGTTGTGGAGCACTTGGTCCACAATCAACCACATCACCTCTTTTCGATATCTCATGCGCCCACTTGCTTTTTATTATTTTAATCAAAATTGTGATGAATCGAATGCTGAATAGCTTTGGTCCCATGATCAGTTTGTAGAGCTGAGTCCCATATCGAACTGTTCCTTGGGGCTAGGGTTTGAGTTGAAGCGATTGTTGTTAATGTATCGGAGATTACAGAGAGTTTCATTGAAAAACTTGGCAGACGATGGCAAAGGTTCATGGGATTCATATCCATGGTTGGATGGGGAGGGAATGAGTTTAGATATTATATTTTTTAATTAATTTAAATTTAGTACTCATAGTTATTTTGTTTAATAATTGAGTACCTAATGTTTTTTTTTAGATAAATATGTTGTAATGTCCAAAATACCCTTAAAAAATGTCTCACATGTGAGGCACATGATTGACTTGACAGAAAATTAGACGGAAGAATGTAATTGGCAAGACGTAAATACGTGTAGGATGTAAAAAGTAAAAATTAAATATTTAGAACCTTAAACGTTTTTAAAAACATCATTTAGGAAATAAACGCTTTTGCCCAACTTGTGGTGATGACCGGATTCGAACCACCCATATTTGTTATTTTATATTTTTTTGGAAAACCTTCTTTGACCTAATAGGGTGGCTATCTCAAGATATTATAGTCATCTTTGGACAAACATACCCTTGCACCTTATCTTCGTATTTACGCCTCCATAAATATCCCATCTCCCCATTCCCCCATTCCCTTGCCCTACTGCTACCCTTAGCTGTTACTTCAAGCGGTAGCAAAAACCTTATCTTTAAACCCCTTCTCCAAAGAAACCTCTCACAGACCAACTATGGCTTCTTCAGCTTCTTCCCTTCATTTCCTTTCTCTCACACCTCAAACCCTTTATCTCTCTAAACCCACTATCACTAACCTCACTTCACTCCCTTTCCCTTCTCTCAAATTTTCTTCTTTATCCTGTTCTTCTTCTTTTTCTGGTTGTTTCTTTGAGAAATCTTCGTCGTCTTCGCGGTTTGGCCGAAATGTTCTATCAACTGAATTCGATCAAATTGAAGCAGTAGATGATGAGGAAGAAGGAGATGGAGGAGGGTTTTCTGATGAACCCGAACCCAATTTCTCTGCTGATCTTAAACTCTTTGTAGGGAACTTACCTTTCAGTGTTGACAGTGCTTCTCTCGCTGACTTGTTTGGACAAGCTGGAAATGTTGAGATGGTTGAGGTATACTAACTTAGTTTTTTATTTCTTGCACATAATCTGTTTGCTAAATTTACTCTGTGGGATTTCGTTTCTTGCACATAGCCTGTTTACTAAATTTACTCGGTGGGAGTTTGCTGAAGTGGGCTTTTTGGGGGAAAAAATCAGACTTTTTTTTGTGGTTCTACTATCTGTGGAAAAGGGTATTTGGATTTATTATGTTGGGGTGAAACTTTATTTCAATAATCTTTATGTGGGGGAAGGGTGTTTGGTGTGGTTTTTATGTGAAGAATGACGGTAGACAGACTTACTATTTTGACATTTGTTGAACTGCAGGTTATATATGACAGGGATACCGGAAGAAGCAGAGGATTTGCTTTTGTGACAATGTCGTCAGTGGAAGAAGTTGAAGCTGCTGCTCAGCAATTCAATGGATATGTAAATGCCCGTCCTTTATGCTTTATTTTTTTGCAAGTACTTATTTTTTTTATTTTTTTTATTTTATTGTTCCTCACCAGAGGAGGAGCCATGTAGGGCGGATAGAAGCCCGACTGAGCGGGTGCCCGCCCCATGAGGGGAGTAGTAGAAGCCCGGCTGAGCGGGTGCCCCATGATGGGAGTAGTAGAAGCCCGGCTAGCGGGTGCCCCATGAAGGGGAGTAGAAGAACCCACACAAGGAAACCAAGAATAGGAAATTAAATCCTTCCCTTTTGTGTGAGTTGGGTATCGAACCCACAACCTCTTGGTTGTGGCCAGACCATCTCCCCACTGGGCTATGTACCTTGTGATGCAAGTACTTATTTGCTCGGCTTATGTTGAGACTTTGTAATTCTCCTTGTATAGGAGTAGCATATAGGCATGTTCTGTGCATATAGCTTATAAGCTTGTAGCGTTTGGTTTAAAATAAGCTAAGCTAAGCTACTATTGATATGTTATCCATTCCTTATTGACCCAACTCCTACATTAAAATGACCCAAAAAAAGCTGATATGAAAAAGCCTAGGAGTTTATGGGAGGTTATTGCATATTTGCGTGTGAATTTTTAGTTTAATATAATCTACTATTGATATGTTATCCATTCCTCATTGAGTAGATGGGTATTGACCCAATTTCTAGTTTGAAATGATATCCGTAACAGCTTATGTTGTAGCTAATTTGAAGGCTAAAAAACCTTATTACACACATATCAAATACAAAATAACAAAATGAATATTTTCCGTTTCTTATTTCTCACCCCGGTTGTGTTTTGGAAGAACAATTCTTCAACTTTTCAGTTTCTCCCCCCAACAAATGAGAGCAGGCCCGTGTGAGTGTGTTTATATATATATATATATATATATATATATATATATATATATATATATATATATATATATATATATATATATTAAAGCTGCTTTTACAATTTTTCTAGCAGCTTAAAAAACTCCAGTAATCAAGAACATGTCCGTAGAGTTCCGCTTATGCATGCTTCCTTTCTACACCCTGCTGGACAAAGGATGTCCTTATAACAAATTTTAGGACCTAATGTTTAGTGTGCTTATGCAGTATAGTCCTTAGATCATTTTGATGTGACTTTCCCTTCCTCAAATATGGAAATTTTATTTTAGTAGCATGAATAGACTAACCGAGTTACTGGTAAGCGCGGATGCCATTGTTCTGTAGACAATTTGCAGACATTATCTTTTTCCTGTACTAAGCACATAACTATCATGTTTTGCAGGAACTTGATGGGAGAGCATTGCGTGTGAATTCTGGGCCTCCACCAGCAAAGAGAGAAAGTTCTTCTCCTTATAGAGGAGGAGCAGGAGGAGGATCCAGGGGAGGGGGAAGCCTTGGTAACACGAACAGAGTTTATGTAGGAAACCTTGCATGGGGTGTTGACGATCTAGCACTTGAGTCCTTGTTCAGGGAGCAAGGAAAAGTAGTGGAAGCTAAGGTTGTTTACGACAGAGATAGTGGCAGGTCAAGGGGTTTCGGATTTGTAACATACAGCTCTGCTGATGAGGTCAACAATGCTATTGAATCACTTGATGGTGTTGTAAGTGATTCTTTGCTATTATTTTAAAATGCACTTTCCTTCTTTGCCTATCTGATATTTTCCTTATTCTGCATGCATTGCCTATGAATTGTTTAAAGAACATATACCCAGTTTTTCTCAGTTCTTAGCTACAACTCGCAAGTAAACTTTCATAGTTTTTGAATGGAAACTATGTGCCTGCCATACTTGCTTTATTCTTCTGTTCGTCATGCTTCATGTATAAACAAAAATTGGGTCAATGACTTATCTATCTACTAATTGGCCACATCGCTAAAATATCTTAATGTAAATTTGGATGCCGATTGGAAACAGATGCAGGTTTGACGCGGAAAATGATTGTGTAAAAAATTGGGATAGTTGATTGTGCCTTGCATATGCTGCATATTTACTGATAACTTGGTGTAATTACTTGCAATTATGTTTGCTTAATTTGGCACAAGTCTGTAATTTTACAACCTTATTAGATCAACTCTTCATGCATTTTTGCATTTGTTTTTTTATTTTTATTGTACATATCTCATTTTGAATCTTGTCCTGCAGGACCTAAAGGGAAGATCTATCCGAGTAAGCCCTGCTGAAGCTCGGCCTAGACGTGAATTTTGAAATACACTTCATGCTTCCCTCAAATGAGACAGCTGAGGGTAAATTTACCTTGTAGTCCTCCTTATTTTGCTGCTTTTACTGCTCATTTTCAGAGATTTACCTGGTGAATATGAAGTTCAGAGTTTTAATCTTAAATAATTTGTGGGTGCAGTGATCTTTGCTTTTCGAACTTCCAAAACGATTTTATTTTCACGCGTAGCCTGAATTAATTGATGCCTGTTGTTTAAATTTATTCCTTAGCATATTCAGTCGTTACACACATTTTCTAAAATCTGCCCTCTTGTTTTTGGAACAGTGGCTTGAGTAGCTGCAGTTATGCTGAAGTTCATGAATTATTCAAGGTTTTGAGTAAAGCTTACTTACTTCCAATGGAGTTGCGATCCAGATTTTCCAATACTCCTGCAAACATTAAGCTTTTGTAATGCATGTTCTAGATACGCGCTAGACAAGTTTCTTATTTATAATCTGGTTTTGAAGAAGGAAATATTGAGATGATTGGATCACTTATGTTGCATGTGGTTTGAAGAATTATGTGATTGCAAGTGATTGGCGCAGGTGAAATTGAATTCTAATTTGACCTAGATAGTCCGGCACAATGTTGTCAAAATCGCGAGTTGGATCGTAAAATCTCCTAAGGCCATAAATCGAGTTGGATCGGGTTAAAAATCGCTGGAATCTTGGATCGTCGATCCAGATCGTAGGATCGAACGATCCATAACGATCCAAGATTTTCTCTTTTCAAATGGGACTGTGAAGAAGAAACTAAAGAAAAAAATGGAAAATAAAATAAAGGAAGACTTACCTTACCGGAGAAGACACCGGCCGGAGCAGAGAAAGGAGGCGCCCAAGGCGCCGGCTCGGTAAGAGGGAAGACGCCACAGCTGCGGCCGGACCGAGTCACCACCGGCCGAAATCTGAAAATAGAAGATAAGAGAAAGGAGAAGATGGGTGGTGGACGCCGGTAGCCCAACCGGAGCAAGGGCCACCGCGGGCAGCACCAAAACGAGGACGGAACAGGAGGGGCGCCACGCGGGGGGGGGGGGGAGGAAGAGAGAAGGTTCTGGACTGGAGTCTCCAAATTAAGGTAGAAAGAGAAAGACGATCTTTAGGATTAAAACTTTTGAAATTGCACAATCGGTCCCTGAAGAAGTTAGGTATAATATAAGGTGTAGTAATTCGCACAATAGGTCCCTCCTGGACAGCAATTAATTTCCTTCGGCACAAAGGCGTTGAAATATTACTATTAATAACTTTTAAATTACATACAGATTTAGTCTTTAAAATCTTACTATTTATAATTTTTATAGATGCAAGATTAATAAGAATTAAGGAAAAATAAGATTAATAAAAATAAAAATAATTTATCATAAAATATTATTTTAATAATTTTTTCGGATCTTCCGATCCGTGTTACGATCCTCATGTTTTCGATTTTTGAGACCCCTTCCGTTCCGAGTCAAATTTACGATCTTGACAACCTTGGTCCGACATCCTAGTTCCCGTGGAGGTTATCCTTGGGGTTTCATTTGTAGACCAATTTAACTTTCATCGGCAAGCAGCAATCAATCTAGAATGAAAATTCTGTTATGAACACCGGGACATTGTGGTTCATAACTCACTATTAAAGATAAACAATTGATAAATAACGCACCAATGCTGAGTTTCATTCTGCTGAACGTTGATCTCAAAAGCAGTTGATTCTAAGTTCTAACCCTCGACTTATATCCTGTCCTGACGTGATTGACTACTTGCCCAAAACCGGATTGTTCTGTTGTTCGTCCTTGTCTTGCTTTGAATTTCATCTTTATTCCCCCCATTTTGACTTCTTTTTTAAATTGATTCACATTCTCATTTATTTAAAAAATTAAATCAAACGAACAAAGTTAAGTTTTGGCATTCAAACAGTCAGCTTCAAAAGATTCTTAAGAGGAGGGGGATAATTTTAATTTAAGCATCAAAATAGTGGTAAACCTTCATAACCATGAAGAACAGAAAACAGTGTTCAAAGCTATAACAGTACCAATATGCCTAAGTTCTCCTGGATATGTGGATGCCGCTTTCTTTTCTATAGTTTTGACTTGTGTACGCTCCATACATGTATGTATATATATGAGCTCCAAAGCTGGGAATTTTGAGTTCCAGTAGCTGCAAACCTTATAAAGTTTCCTCCTATCGCGGTTTGAGAAGAATGCAAGTACGCTAATCTTTCGATCTTACATTGGTGGTAGCATTGGTACATATTCTTTGACATGACTATTGGTGAGATTTAATGTAAGGTTATCGCCAGACTGTATTTCGATTCCTAACATCTGCTGTTGCTCTAATTATCTTTCATAACAGATTCAATCTGCCTTGATGGGTTGTTGAGTACCAGACTGTATTTCGATTCCTAACATCCGTTGTTGCTCTAATTATCTTTCATAACAGATTCAATCTGCCTTGATGGGTTGTTGAGTACCAGACTGTATTTCGATTCCTAACATCCGTTGTTGCTCTAATTATCTTTCATAACAGATTCAATCTGCATTTTCGAAGTCCTCTAGACTTTCACTAGAAGTAATGGCCTTCCCTAAGTCAATATCTTAAGGTATGTTTAGATTATTTCTTCATATTTCTTAATAACTTATGATTATACAACATCATTTTTTTGGGAAAAATATATGTAATATATATTCAAGGGGAGGGGGTGTCAAACCTGACAACTATAATTCTGAGTCAGAAGTGTTATGCCAGATGCATTAGCCTTCCTTGACAGGATTACACGTACTGCATTTACATTAAAGAACACGGTCAAGTTCAACAGACTAATAAATAGCACAATAGATGATCAGTATGTAACAAGTATCCATGAATCTTATTGACCTCCCTGAAATTAATTGCCTTCGTTTATGTATCAGATTTCAAGATGAGCTTGAAAGTATAGAGCTTGGGCCACCCGAAATTAGCAATGCAGTAAATATCGACTCCATCATGATCAAGAAGAATGAGACAGTTAGGCCTGGGAAGTCCCTTGAAAAGAAAAAGCTCTTAAGAGTCTTCTCTGAAGATTACAAGGCAGCTCAGAGGAAGATATTAGATCCTCGAGGATCTTTTGTGAACTTCTGGAACAAGTGTTTCTTAATCGCTTCTCTTATATCTCTTTTCACCGATCCCTTGTTCTTCTACTTGCCGAGTGTTAAGGAGGAAAAATGCATGGACGGAAGTGTTCCTTACGAGGTAATTCTTACGATAATCCGGTCAGTCATAGATGTGTTTTATGTTGTTCAGATATTTGTTCGCCTAAGAACAGCATACGTCGCGCCATCCTCTCGTGTATTTGGGAGAGGAGAGCTAGTTATTGACCCTTCAAAAATTGCCTCAAGATATTTGTCCAAAGAATTCTTGCTCGATTTATTGGCAGCTCTTCCTTTGCCACAGGTAATTAGTCATTTTTCATATTTAATCTATACACTGTGTAAGAAACTAGATTCCATATGAGTAATAGCAGCGGAAGAAAATCTGAAACTACTTTTGCTTCTGATGGTGATGTTTAAATCTATTTTAGGCGTTGATTTGGGCATTGATTCCAACACTTAGGGGTTCAAACAAGATGAGCGCGAAGAATGTCCTTCGTTCTTCCATCATTTTGCAGTTTCTCTTGAGAATGTGTCTTATATTTCCACTGTCATCTAAAATCATCAAGACAGCTGGGGTTCTGGTGGGTGCTGCTTGGGCGGGGGCAGCTTATAATCTGTTGCTCTATATGCTAGCAAGTCATGTAAGTACATAATCTTCGTTTCATGGGAGACTTGGTAGATGGGACAGTTCCAATGGTCCTGTTCCACCATGCCTCTCCCGCTATACTCAATGGCCTTACTTGTACAAGTACGCTGCTAAAGGGATGGTGTGGACATGGAACATTGAGACCGCCCCACCATCAAACTCCCTGATTTACTGACATAATGGCCCTGACCCTACACGCTTTTCTTACGATTGCCCTACTTGCGCAAGTAGGCCACTGAGTAGAAGTTCTTGGTAGTTGTAAGAGGGCACGGTTCCAGGACCTATGAGTCTGGTCCACGTCCCATCTTAACTGATGGTCAATATACAAATTACTTTAAAGCACTTCACATACATTTGTAACTTTCTTACTTGTATAGGTAATAGGTTCTTGTTGGTACCTTCTATCAATTGAGAGACAAGAACAGTGTTGGAGAAAGGTTTGTGACCTTGTGACACCAAATTGCCAGTATCGGTTTTTCGATTGCCATAGAATGCATGATCCTGATAGGGTGGCCTGGTTCAAATCTAGCAATATTTCTATATTATGTGGTCCTGGTGGAGACTTTTTCAACTTTGGAATTTATGAAGATGCTCTGAAGTTTAAGGTTGCATCATCGGATTTCCTCAACAAGTTCTCCTACTGCTTCTGGTGGGGGCTCAGGAGCCTAAGGTAACTAAGAAGGTCACTTGAGTAGTAATATTTTGTCTGTTCGGAATTAAATGTCCATTTTTTCTATTAGAATGAAGAAAAAATGGACATACAATTTTGGTTGGAGGGAGTAATAAACTTAAATCAGGGCATCATATTGATCTTGAGTTGGTGACACATACTTTATAATTACTTTGTGCAGCTCCATTGGGCAAAATCTCTCCACAAGTACCTATCTTGGAGAAATTGATTTTGCTATTATCATTGCTATTCTAGGCTTGGTGCTTTTTGCTTTACTCATTGGAAATATGCAAGTAAGTTGTATTACATGCCATGCCAAATGGTATAGAGCAGGCTTAAATCATCAAAGTCCTATGATTTTTCTGTTGTTTGGATCTTCTGCCCTGATCTTATCTCATTATTAACAAACAGTCACGTGTAAGTTTTTTATAAAAAAAAATAACAAAAATCTAAAAAGAAAAGTGTGGCATATAATACGTTATCTATAAATATTAGGACACAAAATGTGACAGATTATCCCAAATCCCAAATTTTTTTTCTTCTAAATTTACAGACGTATCTTCAATCACATACTATGAGACTAGAAGAGTGGAGAGTGAGGAGGACAGATACAGAACAATGGATGCACCATAGACAACTTCCTAGGGAACTCAGAGACAGAGTCCGCAAATATGATTTGTACAATTGGGTTACAACAAGGGGAGTCAACGAAGAAGCTGTCTTGAAAGGCCTTCCTTTGGATCTTCGTAGAGACATCAAACGCCATCTCTGTCTCGATCTTGTTCGACGAGTAAGTTTTTTTCCCCCTATTTCATCCTTAATTTGCTTTGAATTTGAGCATGCATGTAATGTTCTGTCTCACATGAAATACGTGTAAGAAACAAGTTAAAATATGGACGTGACCCATAGATCTTGGAGTATTGCCTTTCTTACGGTTATTAAGAATTTTCACTCACTAATCTTACATATGTAAAAGTAGAGCTCTTATAAAAATGAAACAAGGGTGCGGAGTCTAGACCAATAAATCAAGTTGAATCCAAGCCAAATTTATTCGCAAGGAAGACAGAAGGGCCTCTTAACATGATTTAAGTGTACTAATTTAACTTGAGATATTTATTTTGAAATAGCAAAAATCTTTGTTAAATAGTTGTCTCTCACTATCGCAGATTTCATGAGTCGCGCTTTCGAATACGCGAGTACATGAGCCCAATAAATTTAATACGGCAATTGTGATAATTTTTCATGATTATTTAAGATTATGGAATAATTTCTTGGTTTTCTTGCTTTTTCGGTGTCGAAATATCCTAAATTGGCTAGTTAGTGTCTCAATTTCTTCCTAATAAATATCAAGTAATCATCTGCAAATGTCTAGTCTTTCAAACTTCACGCTTCAAATGTTTTGTACCAACAACGATGCTCCTACCTTATAGGTGGGGTGGCCTTGTCTTTAGGGCAGATCTAAAACTTACACGTTAGGAGCAAAATATTAAAAAATGTGTGTGATGCCCATATATTATGAATCAGGTGCCACTTTTCGAAAAAATGGACGAATGCATGGTGGACGCAATCTGCGAAAGATTGAAAGCAGTTTTATGCACGGGCGGAACTTGCCTCGTACGTGAAGGAGACCCTGTAAATGAAATGCTATTCATAATAAGAGGACATTTAGATTCTTACACTACAGATGGTGGTCGGACCGGTTTCTTCAACACATCCCGGCTTGGTCCATGTGATTTCTGCGGTGAAGAATTACTCACTTGGGCTTTGGATCCTCGCCCCACTATTATTCTTCCTTCTTCTACTCGAACTGTGACCGCCATTACTGAAGTCGAAGCTTTCGCGCTTCTGAGTGAGGATGTTAAGTTCGTAGCTTCACAGTTTCGTAAGTTGCATAGCAAGCAACTCAGGCACACCTTCAGGTACTGGAATTTTAACCTTTTTACAAGATTATTACAATATTTATCAAAGATAATACAGAGAGAAGCAGACAATACATGTATATACAAACTTCACATTTATATAGGAATCAAACACTAATATAATCTCTAAGATAACTAGGAAACTATTAAATCAAATCTAAAACAATAAAACTAATAATTATCAAAACTAAATATTCTCCTAAATAATAAGGTTGATTTAATAATTTCAACATAATTCCGTCTATATTCAGGTACCATTCACACCAGTGGAGAACATGGGCGGCATGTTTTATACAAGCAGCTTGGTTTAGATTCAAGAGAAAAAAAGAGGTAGCTACGCTTGAGGCTGTTGAAAAATTTAATCTTCAGAGCCCTATTACACCCGGAAGAACCGATCGTTCTCGATCATTTCCTCCGAGGAATGTAAGGTTCATCAGAAATGCAACGACTTTGCTACTGAACACGGGAAAAAACGGTAGCAGAAGAGACAGTACTCAGTTAGAATTTCTTAGCTCACTGAAGAAGCCGGTCGAACCGGATTTTTTTGTTGAGGATCGGTAATAACCAGTGGCGAATCCAGCAATATAAAACAGTGGGGATACACGGCGATTTATGTAAAATCACTTATAATGGAACAAAATGGACCATATATACCTTTTTTTTCTTCTAGCATGATCATTTAACCCCGCTACCACCATTTTAGATCCGTCCTGTAATAACAAGTCTTTGACAATTGGGAAAAGTCTATCCTTCGGAATCCATGTAAATAAATGTATTATTTTGTAATTATAATTGTATACTTTGTTGCATAGCAAAAATGGACCGGCTTACTAATTTATTTTGTTACTTTCTTCTTCTTCTTTTTTTTGTTTGGGAAAAATATTTGATATTATTGACTGTAATTTATAAAATAACATTTGATTCCAATGTTGCTAAGAGTTTTATAATTACCCTGTTCAATTGTTCTTAGTCATTGAGTCATTTTTTCTTATGACTGAGGATACAAAAATAAAATGTTGTCAGCATCAGAACCGAACTATTAAAAGAAGGATTAAAAATTGATCTCTCTACTTCACGTTAATAACCGAAATAATTCATCAATCTTCTCACCCAAAAAAAAGAAAAAGAAATAATTGCCCCCAATTGTTATGAAATTAATATTGTGGATATTTATTGGTTCCAAAAAATACAATCATTTAGTCAATTCTGCTCTTATATATTTCTCGATATTTGTGTAGTAAATAGGTTTCATGCTTCATTGTAATAGTGATGATCAAATGAATTAAAACTTTAGAATTCTCTCTAACCTCTGGTTGATTTCAATTTATATATCACTTTCTCTTAATTATATTTAAAATTTTCATAACACTAATTAACTTCTTCTTTTTTCAGCGGGTGGGGGTGGACCTTTATGTATTGCTTCAATTATATAGATATCTTGTCTCGAATCGGTCATGAGAGTTTAATTGGGCCACTGATATTCATCCCAAATGAAAGCTTTGCACAGAAAGGTGGGCTATTTGGGCCTCAACTTTTATGCTTTTGTAAACAATACTTCCATACATTCTAGGCAAATTGGCTCTACGGATCCAAAAATAATTTTACTTTGGTAATTTTTGTTCAAAATCTATTTTTTTACAAAATTAGGTATCAAAACAATTTATTTTTGGCGGAGAGGGTCCTTCCATCCAAAATTCCTTCAGTCAACTGTTAAATAAATTTTGAATCTAGTCAACTCTAAAACTATAGGGGTATTTTTGAGAGTTTAAATTTTAAGCCCCCCACCATCCCCCTTCCCCGACCCCCTTGGCCCTTACCCCCACCTAGCCAACTACAACCCCCTCTCATATGCACCCCCACCCCACCCCCACTCTACCTCTTCCTTTTTCATCTCCCTTAGGGGTGGAAGACCGGCTCGTGAGTAGCTCACGATTCGATTCGATATTCTGCTCAACGAACTCAACACATGAGCTAAATGAGCAATACATAAGCCAAAATTTTTGGCTCATCTAAAATATGAGTCGAGCTTAAGCTAGATAGAATATTTAGTGATAATTACGAAAATAAAAGGTAAGGTATTTTGTTAGTCAAACTATAAATATTACTTTTTAAATAGGACTTGTATACAACTAATTCTATTTAAAAAAGTACTATTGATATTTTAATTAACAAAATAACTTTTTTTTTTTTTTTTTTTATTTTGCTACATTTTATAAATGACTAATAATATTATTATGGAATGAAGAATGACTACTTTAGCAAGTCTGGTAATAAGACGCTTTCAGATGATTTGCTGGTATTGAAGGTGTCCTAACCCACTGGGGCAGACGCCTTCGTCTGCGTGTGGCAAGCTTTAATCTCTCTTTCTATGGCTATTTTCTCCTCGTGTGAGGCAGTTCTCTCTCCTCTATATGGGGCAACCGTCTAATCGGGCTTTAAAAAAAAAGGATGATTTGCTGGGCTTCGTAAAAATGAATATACCCTTTTCCCTTCCATTATTTTCTTCTATATTACTCGAGCGATCCAACTCATATTCTTTCTGGAGGCTTGGCATGAACGTCCATTTTGAATAACAATATATATCATGATTTCTATTTAATCTCAATTTATAATTTTATATTTCTCAATTTAACTTGGAAAATGATATTTGCGCTTTTAATTAGGCAATGATTTTGCTCTTGTATCACGGTATACGTAGCAGCATTAGTGTTACATTCACAAATTGGTGAAAATGGATTCTTTTGCAAGTGGTATTAAACTATTAATCAAAGTAAATTATATCAATACCAAGTTGCGAACATAATTAGCATCATTACCTTTGACTTAGATCGACAAAGAACTACGGTCTCTGTTTCATAATAGATGTATTTTTAGACTCTCATTCTTATTTTAAAATGGAGGTTCTTTTTCCAATTTTTAAGAATGTTTTTTTAAAATTACCCTTACTCATATTAAGGAATAGAGGGAGAAAGATAATTTTGGTGCTTAAGACTTAAATTATATAATATAAATATTTTTCAAAAAAATACTTAATTTTTTTTTATTAAACAGAGAGACTATTACTATAATAAATAGCTCTCTAATTAAGCAAAACATTGTGTATAAAAAAAAGAAGACTAGTGGAGGTTAAATTAATTTATTTCGTGTTACAATCATCGTATACTTTCTCTTTTAGAACATCGATGGTTTATTTTATTTTATTTTTATTTTGAAACAACATCAATGAATCAAGTTTACAAATCTAGAATATTCAACTATAGCTTTTAATCGTAACTTTCTATAAAAATCATTTGTCTAAATCTCTACAAATTACTTTTTGGCTCATTCACTTAATGAATTAGGGGTGATCAATGACATCAGTTCGGATCATATGCGGACCACTTTTTTTTCCAGTACATACAAAACACATCAGGACAGGTGTGCTGAGGCTCAAAATACGACAAGTGTTTCTTAGAACAGGTGTCCATTTTAAATCAATTTTAACTATCAAAATTTTAATTCAATGGACGAGGAAAGTTCTGCACGTGCGAATGACCCCGTTCCGCACTGGAGCCACCGTCTAATGACATATCTATTTTTTTTTAACCCTCCCTCTTTCCTCATTTGCATGAAATCAAATTTTGAAGATAAACATTGCCTAAAATATGGTTGGAAAATAAGAACATGACTGTGTTGAGAATCTCACGTCGACTAACTAGTGAGCAAATTTATTCTTTATCAGGATTAGACAATTCACTCCCTCTTGAGATACCTTTTGAGGGAATGAGTTCATTTTTATCAAACTGGAAAAACATAAATACGATCGAAAATATAACCAGAAACATTATCGGAGAAGGAGGCACAAGTGGAGGGGGGACTGGAAGGGAGTGTCAAAAAAGAAAAATAAAGCTATTGTTATGGATGCGATGATTAATTATACTAGTAGAAATATCTTATTACTTGATAACTTTTTAGTCTCGACTTTTTGGTTTTGTTCCTCTTTCTTTTTTGGATAAAATAAAACTTTCCAATCTTCATAGCAAAGGAAAGTAGTTAATGGTATATTCTTCCAACAGTCAACAAAGAGATTGTTTAAAAGTCTTATGTTTAATTGGCGTGTAACTCTTATTATAATCTCTAAAGGATGGCAATCAACCTGACCGAACGGAAGATTTGGCTCGATGGGGCCGGAAAATCCGGCAAAAAATCGTGTATCTTCATTATGTGTTTCGTTTTCAATTTCATCAATAAAAAATTATTATTGTTAAAATTTTTCCTTTAGAGTTTCACTATTTCATTTATATTATAATTTTTTGATTAAAAATTTATTGATGGAAAATGAAATGGTAAATGAGGAGATGCTGTTTTTTTTGGGGGAAACCCCCAATTCAATTAAGAATTAGATTGCAATCAAATAAAGTATTCGGTACTCTTTGCTTACCGCAGGGACTGTATTTTCCACGTCTTTGACCCGGCCCACCATTGCCACTTTTTTCAACATTTCCTAACCCCGAATTGTTTTAATATTAATTTAAAATTTATATATCTATTAATTTGAATAATACATGCAATGTACCTAACATATTATATATATATATATATAATATGTAAACATAACTAAATATGTAACTTATAATTTTTATAATTTAATTTAATTTATTAATTTAAATAGTGTAAGTATTATAACTTAGTATAAAATAAATCTTCAACGAACTAAAGTCGAAATTGAAAGTTCTTTTTCCTTAATTGAAACTAGGCGAATTCCTCGTCCGACCTTATTGGCGAGATTGGATCAAGGACGGGAATGGAATGTAGGAGGCTGGACGTGTGAAAATTAGCTAATGAAACTTCATATTTTTTTAAAACTAATTGGCAATAAGAGGGATTAACCCATTAACATATAAGTTATTTGAATATTCTTTACACACTCGATATGAGATTTCATATTTCAACAGACCGAGACTAAGGACTTTGGTTCACTTCTCTACTTAGCTCATATGCCTCCCTAATAAATTTACATAATTAGAGAAGGATAATTTTAATATGGACTAAGGTTGTTGGACATTATAATTTAGAATTGGTCACATCAGTTTAAAATAAGAAGAGAAACAATTATATAATAATGTGGTAAGTTTTGATTCACAAAGTGCATATAGATATGATCTATACCACAATTTTCCATTAGAGAAGCGGTTAGAGAAGGAGTAGGAAATGTGGGGCCAAAAATCATTTATTCTCATTATGTGTTTCGTTTTTTATCCCTACGAATAGATAATTACCACGCGTTACGCGTATACTTTTCCCTTACGGGTTTCACTATTTTTTTAGTTTATAAATTTTTTAATTACAAAAGTAACATATGTCAATTTTTTATTTGTTGGATAGAGAATGAAACACAGACATAGACAGATTCATACGGAAAATTCCTGCAAGGTAGGCTCCACCTCAATTTATGTGAGAGTGCAGTGTGGCCAGTCCGACAAGGGCGGCCCGGTTCCACCCCAATTTATGTGAGAGTGTGGTGAGACCAGTCTCACAAGGACGGCTCCATGTCAAAGTCACCCAATTCCTACAGCTCTGTTGCTTATGAATCCTTGCACAATTCCTGTGGGACCCATTGCTCTTATCCAATAGTAGATCTTTCGGTAGTGAGCTGTTGGGTCGCTTTGATTTACATCATTCAATTACTTTGTTGGATCGGAGTGCGGGGATCTTGGGGCATGGGTATCGCCTTTTTGTGTAGAGGTAGATATAGTGAAACTTAAGACAAATAGTCATTGTTGGCCCCACTTTGACTATTTTCTGACTATTACCTGTTCTTTTGGTCGTTACAAGTCGTGAAAATCGAAAAAGAAACATTCATCAAAAGTAAAAGAGGTTTAGAAAAGGAAGGAAAACTTACCAGCAATATGTATATTGTTAATTTTGTCAAAAATTCAATTTCATCAAGTTTTAAGCTAATATAATAAACTTTGAACTGTGATTTGTAAATATGAGAGTGCATTTAGATTGAATATTGGTTGAATTTTGTTGTAATGATTTTCATAAACACAAAATGTTAATGAAAAGAAGAAGTAAAATTCAAAGTTAGACCGTACTTGTGCAAACTTCATTCTTTAATTTAAGCATGTTAGAAATTTACCTCAATAACCTTGTTAGGTATTAATCAAGATTAACTAATCATAAATCCATGGAAATGGTCGATTTATGATGATCTGTAACGCTCTTTGTTTTATTATTTGTTATTCCCACAAAAAAAATTATCATATGTTATTTTCTTTCTTTCTAAAGGTTCTAAATAACTTGATAAAAATAAAATAGATATAATGAAATAAGGAGTGTAACAGAAGATCGGAATTCATTCGTAGTATACTGGTGATCATTTCTAAAAAATGAAGAACCCTAAGAAGAGAGATTTTGGGAATTTTACAACTATTTTCATTAATCTGCAAATCAATAATTACAAGGCTTTTATACCCTTTTACATCATTGGTTAATAGCCTAACTAACATGCCAACTCAGCAACTAACTAACCAACTAGTTTAATTAAAAAGCTAACTAATTACAACAATTTTAACTAACTTGAAACTTCCAGAATCTGGGCAGCAGCCTCATGCTCTTCTTTTCTTCTTCTTGCTGCTGTCATTGCCTTTTATTAATCCAGCTTGACTTGTGTCATTCTTAGCTTCTTGCAACAATTTCTGTTGAAAATTTAATTTAATATGAACATATTTGATTAAATTTATTTTCACTGCTTAATTTTAAAATAATTTTAATATATCGCGTAGTGAGTTGCATAAGCTTTCATAATAGAGACGACAATTTCCTCAAAGGAGGACAAAAAAGGAATGAAACGAATGATTAATCAACTGTAAAAAAAGGCAACCAAGTTTCATCAATTATATTCATCGTCCCTTCTATCCCTTCATCTACTGCTGCATGGCATGATCATGTTCTGCATTTTCAAGTACTATTATCATGAGCTTGTCCCTCACTTTCTTTACTATATACCCCAAAGATCACTGGCGGAGCCAAGGAGGGCCTGGTGGGGCAAGTGCCGGCAATTACTTGAAAATTATTTTTTCTGATATTTTCTTATAAATATTGTATTTCGCCCTCTAAAAAATTTCAATAAAAAATTTGCCTCCCCAAGGATAAATTACTGGCTCCGCCACTGCAAAAGATTGATGAATCTAATTAAGGGTGGACGGCACTGGATAATCATTAATTACTTCAAAACATTTAATCTATCATTTATCCTTGTTTTGATTTTTTTTCTATAATCAAACTATTTTGGTTGCACTGGATAGTACTACTATTTATATACTTTTGCGGCAGTTTTTGGTAAAAAATTATATGTATTACAGTGTGATACTACGGACTATTACACGTACAAATCACAATAAAAAATAGTTGAGATATATAAAAAAGAAAATAAAAACGAGTAATATAAATAACACACCCAAAATAGTTGAGTGTTATAAATAGATAAAAACTCTAAATATCACACATTCTTCATCTTTTGTCACACACTGCCATATTTTTACACTTCTATCATCTAATTCAAATTATTTTCTACCGCAAATACCATCCATCATGATCAAAAGAATCCAAATCCGTTCAAACAATTTGTAAATTTTGCAAGTTCATTTACTACACCAAATCACAAAAAGATAACGATAAAGATCAGATTATTTTTTTAAAAAAAAATCTCCAACATAATTTTAAGTATTCTAATATAAATAAATCGTACAGTAAACTTTCATTATAGGTAAAATTGATAATGGGGTGTAAATAAATAAAATGAGATGGAATTAATAGTGGAATGTGATGTTGCAATTGAATGCCTAATTTAGACTTTAGTACTGCATGAGAGAAATTGAAAAAGTTTTTAGCAAGACTTTAAAGTGGAAGGTAGTGCCGCAAAAAATCGCATGTCCCAATCACTTAAAATTCGTTACGTGTCTCTATAGATTTTAGTTAAAGAAGTAAAATTGGAAGAATATCCACGTAATGAATTCTAAGTGGTTGAGACGGGTATGAAGACATCGGTTGGAAAGAAACAAATTTTCTACTACTAAAACCCACTTTTTGAGGTGAAATTTTATTTTGGTAGGTGAGTAAGTTTAAAACTTACATCCAAAGTCAATGAATATAATACACGTAGGTCAAAAAGTCAATTCTCTTTCCTATGAATTTGCACTTTTTGCCTACGTGTATTGTATTCATTGACTCGAATCTTAAACTTACTCACATATCAAGATAAAACTTCTCCTTTTTAGGGGTTTTAGCATTGTATCTAATGTTAATGTGTATAGTTACGTCATATGACATAAATTTTTAGCAGCATTACTGAATTTCGAAGTTAAAAAATTAATCTTCACATGATAAGATATATTACTAAAAGAGAACCGGCCTATGAATTGTTGATGTCTCACTTTTTGAGTTACCGGACTTTGTAGATTGAATGACATGAACGGTAACCAATCATCTGTTTAAGTTTAGAAAAAAAAAGTTGCTTGATCAAATATGGTTGTCTCTTATCTGGGGAAACTGGATCGTGGACATGTTTTCATGTTCAGTTAAAGATGGAACTAAGATAGGATGACACCTCTAACATTTTTTAAAATATTGTAATTTTCTTTTGTAAATATGAAAATGTTTTAAATATATACATTTTTTTTTGCTAAATTTTTAAATATATTATTAGAATATATAGTTTTCGTCCCTTTAAGAATTAAATTAAATTTCAGTTTCAACCCCAACATGAACTTCCTGTTATCCATCGGTTAGTTCAATATGAGCAGGAACGAAGATAGGGGCGGGTGCCACCCCAAAAATGTTAAAAATCTTAATAGATATAGTAAAGTTTTATATGTATAGTTTGAAATATTTGATCAAATTCGCCCATAACATTATTTTTTTTTGCAATTTTTATATGTAGTTCGACATATCGTTTGCAGTTTTTCGTCCCCAACCTGAAAGTCTTGACTTCGTCCCTGAAACCGATGTAGAAAAAAGTTAAGAAATTCATATTATCATACTTCTGAAATTCAATGCATAGACACCCTATATCCCTTTTAGAGTAGTAGTATGATTTCGCCTTTGGGGGACGTCATTGGTGAGATTAGTATGAGGTAATATGAGTATTTATTTTGTAAAGCGATTGATCCTTGAAACTGTTGTTTCAACTACCTGAAAAATACTTGTTTTTTAATTTAGTATTTATGTATTTGTTTATCTTACTAGTTTTTAATTTAGTATCTTCTAACCACCCAAATTTTCTTGGTTGTGACTTTGGTATGTTATCATGATTTTTTAAATCATTATATAACTTTTATTTTCTTATAATTTCAGATTTTTCTTTAATTGTAATGACCTCGGGTACATTGTGATTAATAGAAAATTTCTTATTCATAAAACTACCTGAAAATACACTCCGGCTTAGATAATTGAATTGATCGGATGAATATATGTATAAGCTGGGAGGTTAGCTAGCAGTATAGGTTTTGGACCGTTGTGAGAAGAAGACAAATTCTAGATGGATGACTCAACGGTATTAACTGTCGGATATTTTTATTAGGGACCAAATCCAATGGGCTATTATTATTCACGTGAGGTTGGTTGGTAGGGTCATAGAATCTTATGGCTTCATTGATTGGCCTTAATCAAAGAATAGTTTGTTAAATGTCTTAACATTATTCCTTGATTTCAACTAATTCTAGAGTTCACATTTAGTGTCGGCAAGTCTTATCAACTTGCGGCAATCAAATGTCAAGGAAGATTAGCGTGCTTACGCAACACTATATAAATTAGAAATTATAAATTTAGATTCAACACTTACATTAATTTTTTATAATTATATATATATATATATTCCCGAATGATCCGGTCCTTCAAATTAGGCCTTATTACAATTAAAAAAGGGGTGAAAATTCTCTGTCCCCATTTCTATCCCCATCTTTGTCTCCAACCAATCAGAATTTACTATATAAATATTTTTTTCATTTATATATACACAGGGTAAATTGTATTTGATTGAGGACAGGGATAAAAATAAAACGGGGACAGATTATTTTTTGCCTTAAGAAAGTAGTAGCTTCAGCAAATCAACTTTGATTAGTCTTAATTACAGGGTTCTCTCTCAAATCTCAATAGGTCCCAGCATGCAACTACTTAGGGAATTACTTATGATGCCTTCACGAAAGTGGTTATAGAATCTGATTAGATTTCTCACTTATATATACCGGTCAAAATTGTAAAATGGTTTATAATTATCTGTCTCGTTCATAATAAATGGGCATGTGTTCTAAGTTCCTCATTAAAGTTTTACGTACGTTTGAAAATAAAAAATCGACATGTTAGCAACTTTATAACAATAGTAAAACGAATAATAGATTGTGTGAGTTAGAAGATGCAGACCTTTGAAGAAAAAACATAATATCCAAATGATGGATTCTTGTACTTCTGTTGATCTTGTAAAGACAAACAAAAAAGGAATTCCGATCATGTTTCTATTTGAATCCTCAAGCAATTCAAAGTTCAAACTAAAGTATTTTAATTACTTGTAATCTTTTATTTGCCTTTTTACATTAAAAAAATATAAATTATTTGGTTCTTTGGTTTGACAAGTTGAGAGATCAATCAAGAAAAGAGAAAGTGAGAGAACAAATTATGGAAATCTAAGAAGATCACTAAAGATTGTGATTTTCGGGAGGCCAATTGATCAAAGTTGGGAAGCAAACAACCTATATAGCTCTACCTTTGGGGACAAAACGTGACCGCCCTTCTATTCATAATCTTGCAATATTTACTTTATATCAAAATTCCAGGTTTGTCCACTGCTGGAGCTACAGGCAAAAAATCCTCTGTCCCGTGTGTATCCCAACCAATCACAATTCACCTTGTGTATATATAATTTGAAAAAAATACTTATATAGTAAATTCTGATTGGTTGGGAACAGGAATGGGGACAGGCGATTTTCACCCTGAGCTACATCATGGTTTAAAATTTAAAAACACGGGTGGGTGCATTTGGACTCATTTTTTTGTACATTCTCTATAAACAATTTATTTTTTTCAATTCAAAAGACTACTCCTAATACATCAGAAAGAAAAAATAATAATGATACACCTCAGAAAATGGTTAACTATTTCAAGGTAAAAGGGACGAAATTTTCTTATTCAGCAAAAAAAAAAAAGCCAAAATTTCAGTGAACAAATAGGGACTAGTGCTAAACCTGGCAAAATGGTAAAAAGACACGCGCTCTACTACTAAGCTAAGATGGCTTATACGCAATAAGAATTGATCTAATTATTTAATTCGTTTAACTGTTCAAGAACAAAGGTTGATTTAAGTTTTCAAGGGCAAATTTATAATATTGTGTTATTATGTGCTGTAAAAAAAAAAACCATTATCAACACTGAAACCAAATTATTGAAAATATATATATGCATTGCTAGATTTTAAAAAACAAATCCATCGTTAGAGGCCCAAAGCAAAAACTTTTTAACTCAAAAAGTTTTCCACCATTTTTAAGTCCCAAAATAATATAAAAATAAAAATGTTGCTTTATTTTAGGTGGTGTCAAGCAGCCTTTTTCTATGTTATAACTCTTTTTAGACCCAAGGAAAAAATGTCCAAAAATGGAATAAACAATTGGTCGTTGTGACACAGGTCACATCTTTGTTGGCGGCAAAATAGCAAAGAACTTATGTATCATAGGTGCAAACTTAATTAGTGACATATCTAAACATCAACAACCATTGTCTCTAGCCCTAGTACCAAGTCTATCTTTTAGCACATTTTTCTCCTACATCTAATATATACTGTAATCTACTGACGGAAAATTTTATGTTATATTTGATAGTCGTTGTGGTCTATTGACGGGAAATATTGTACAATTGCAATATAAATCGCTCTGAAATGTCTCGAACTTGAGACCTTGAGTTGAACAAGTCCACATTAAGCACAAATATGATTAGTTGAGTTAAGATCATTTGAAAACACAAACATGAAATTTTAAGATGATAAAGAATGCTTATTATTTCTTGTTCAATTGAGGAAATATATCAAAATAGAAAAAAAAAATTAAACAAAAAAGAAAATTCAGAATTTTGAGGGGAAGGGTATAGATCCAGCATATTGTGATTTTAGCACACCATTGACTGTAGAATTGAGCATGGAGATTCAGAAAATGTTGCAATTTGAGTTCAGTGACGGATTTAAGGGTGGTGGTCCTCCTAACAATTTCTATATTTATTTTTTCTAGTAAACTATTTAAAAAATTGCATCTCCCTCTTTGTATTTGCGGGGTCACTCAATCATAAGATCGTTATTGTGAGACTGACCTCACCACCCTCTCACGTGAATTGAGGAGAGTCCACATATGCAAGTAGATCCCACCAAATTCTGTGATCAGTCCTGTAAAGGCAGTCTATGATTGAATTTTCCTATTTGCGGGGTGCTTACTCACATCTGCTACATTTCTCGTACACGTGCTTCTTCAACCAAAATGGCCTTCCATCTCCTTGCATTTAATAATTCTGGAAATCCTACAATTCATCAAATTTCCTGTTTCAAATTGCACCCTTTGTACTGTTGTTCTTCATTGATCTGTCAAACTAACTCAAGAATATCTGGATAATAACTTTTCTTTTCTTAAAAAAGAGAAGAAGAAGAAAAAAGGTATTTCGTAAATAAATTATAACTTCAATATGGTATCACTCGGGTAAACCGTAAGCTTAATGCACCATAGATCCACGTGTAGTGGTGGACTAGTAGTATCACTTGGGTAAACCGTAAGCTGTTTGAGGACTTAACCACAAAAAATAAGTTTTATGGGGTGAAAAAACGTATGTCTCTATGTATGTCCATATTCCTTTACTTAACTAATCAGATTTCGTTATGTGCACATTTGTTCCAATTATATATACATGCCGAATTAAAATTGGTTAGATACAGGAATGTGGAAATATACGGAGACAAATAATTTTTTCCGTTTTATGGACATGTGAAGCACCTAATTTTCGAGACGAGCTTTACCCCCCCCCCCCCCCCCACCACCCACGCACTCCCCACATACACAAAAGGAAAGAAAGAAAGAAACAAACAGTTCAATGAATGTCTGGTATTTTTGTTTGGGTATGGGCAGAGATCTCTTTAATTTTATGGTGAATTGGTTACAACTCGAAGCTTCATAATGTGGTTAATTCCTTTACAAATTTTGAATATTATGTCTATGTGTCGTAGTGAGGGAAAATTCTAATATTTAACAGGTACATGTGGATCTTGTGGTCCAGAACTGACCACATAATCACAAAGTTGTATCTTTCCCTATTCTGTGGTGATATAACCAATTTTGAACCGTAATATCCTATAAACCTGATCCATATCAGAATTATCCGTTAGTGAGGCAAATGGAATTGTAGCTAACTAGTAAAGGAGATGGAGGGGAGCCAAATACAATTTCATAAAAAATAATTTTTTCTATACAAAATTTCGCATTTCAAAAAAAGGTTCGGGCGACCACCTCCCCTAATTCCACCCCTGCCTTCTAATCTAGTTGTCTAGTTGTTGATTCACGAGGAGTATGTTTAGTGGTAATACTTTCTACATTTCACAATACAAATCTTTTTAAATTTTCATTCTTTTCTCAAAATATATAATATTTGTTTTTCATTTTATTGATGTATTTTTTAAATTACATTTACTCCATGTTATGGTATAAACACATATGTGAGATTAGATTAATAGATGCGACTTAATAAAAATAAATTAATTTTTTAAAGTTATAATAAAAATATTTTTTTTTTATCTTTCTCTAAAAAATCTATACTAAAATACCTAGAAGACGTTATATTATGAGAAATGGGGGAGTGTTAATTTTCTGATCACTAATTATAGTATTAAATCTAGCACTAATTAGATCATGAGCAAATTTACTTTTAATAAGATTTAGATAATTCTCTCGTTCCTAAAGTACCTTTTAAAATGACTATTAGCAGATTTTCAAATTTATAAACTTCACGTTCAAAATATTTAAATTAGGAAGATTATTCCACTCTTGAGATACTTTTTAGAATGAAGTTTGGTCCAAGTCTAACTTTGCGATACTTCCTGAGAACAAAAAACAAGAAACAAATTTATTATGAATTAAATACAATAAAGTACGTACATTATGTATAGGCAGCTTGACTAACACATAAAAACACACGATAAACACGCATGCAAGCATGCACAAGGTACTAATATAATCTATAATACATGCTGCAACCCCCACTAAATATAGTAATTATACGTTTATAATCTCAAAAACATACATTAATGGACTCCGTGGAGACATGGCAAAAACAGAGGAAAGGTAGAGAAGCGCCAAGACTCCAGTGCGAAACACTTGTTGTTTTGAACTGTGCGGAATAAATATTGGTCAACAGGTTAAATAATTGGATGACTAAAATTATTTGGGTCTCAATACCTGTTATAAAAAATTTAATTAGTATTAAAACAAATTATCACAGCTGTCGAATTTTTTTATTCAACAAACAATAAATATTTCGTACGCGTAGAATTTTGGTTATACCGCACCTGTGCCGGATCGGTAGAAGACAGAAGAGGCAAAAAGGCCAACTTCCTCCTAGGGATTGGGATGTTATGCTCAATACTTTGTGCTTGAGCCTTTTAAGTTGTGGGGTTCACTAACTCAGTTCCTGCATTCCTGGTATATATATATATATATATATATATATATATATATATATATATATATACTTAAACAATTCTTTTTTTCTTTCTAAGTAATAATTTAAAACAATTCACTACTAGCTACTGGGACTAATCACACCCCACTAAAAAATGATTTATTTGGGGGTTTGGCACTTTTTAAGTCACTAAATATATGGAAGGATTCTACTGTGCAAATCTGATAATAGGGATTTATCATTAATTAACAAAATTATCACCATTGCACTAGAGGATATGTCACATTGAAAAAGAGTCAAATCCGTACTTAGGCAGTGTTCCAATCAACTCGTAATGCTTTATTAGGCGAACAACTCTTTCTATATATCTCGTTCTGCATTTAAATATATAAGATTACATAATTGTAAATAAGTAGAGGTTCAAACATTAGTTGTGATTTTAGATATCTACTTTAACATAGTAACAATTATTATAAAATAGTTGGTCGTCGATACTGTCAACCTAATAATTAATCACATTATACGTCTATGGATATGGTCCATGACAACTTCTTTTATAAATTTTAAGATAAAATTTTCAAAACCTAAGTAGTATCCAATCTCACGCGGTCTATATACGAGAGTGATTCAAATTGGTAGTAATCTTAATGTAGGAAGAAGGAAATGCAGTAAGCAGAAGCAGATCCAAAGGGGGCAAGTGTAGCGCTAAAGATTTCGAAAATTTCGTTTCTTCCCCTTGGAAAAATTCCAAAGGAACTCTTTAATATATTACATTTAGCTGGCTAAAAATTATTAAAAATAAATTTATATAATCCTTTAATATATGTATTTTATATAGTTGTCCACGCAGATATTTTATATTGATTAATGTAACCTACCTCAATCACTTGAGATTAAGGCTTTGTTGTTGTTGTAATATAAAATTGTTGGATTTGTCTTCCGTCCTAAATAGGAATTGGGGGAATTCTGATGTCCACCTGTTCCACATGAACCTTTTGGTCCAGAATTAGTCACGTCATTATAAAATTGTTTTTTCTCTCCTCATTCTCTAGTGATGTGGTTAGTTCTGAACCACATGGTTCAAAGGATCTGATCCATATCAGAACTATCCGAATTGGGGGTGGGGGAGGAAGAGATGAAGTTGGAGACAGCATGCTAAGAGAAGTGATATGGGGTAAAGGATGGGTTGCATTGAAATAAAAAAATAAATGTTTCCTAAGAATAGAACAAGTATGTCTAGGCAATGAAGGGTGAATGTGGGAACAAGGAGAGAATTGACAATACTCAAATGTTTTATTCAATCATCAATTGCACAAAGCTCAATGCTAAGCCACCATTGCTGGTTGCCCCCAACCATCATCATCTGAAAACTCTTGGATTTTACCCATAATGCCTCCATACTACAATTACCCAGAGAGTGAATTTTTTATTAATACCGCATGCACTGATTAAATTACTAATTTAACCCCAGAGGTTCTGAGATTGTTTAAGACCCTTTTTCCAGTTAAAAAGGCACTAAGCTTTTTGAGTTGCAGAGCTAAAAAGGGCATCAAGAACATAGTGATACAGTAGAAGTGATCAGATTTGTGGGCAAAAGGGGTATTACGTTTTTTGTTCGTGGTTGTGATTATGGGGCTTTTTGTTGTTTATTGTTTAAAAACTTTGGTGCCATCTTCATGAATAGTGGATTTTTTTTTTCCATTTCTTAATAGTAAGAAATTTCCATGCTCTGTTTTGGGCAACAAGATTAGCTTATAAGTGTATTAATGGTCTTTATTATTATTATTATTATTATTATTATTATTATTATTATTATTAAAGTGATCCCAAATCTCATATAGGATAGCGTAAAAAGCTATGAGAATCTTTTGTCCCGTCATGTATCTCGTTCTCTATCTCATTAATAAGAAATTATCATGTGTTAATTTTTTAATTAAAAACTATAATCTCAAAAAAATAGTGGAACCCGCAAGAAAAAATTAACACATGAAAATTTCGTATTGATGAGATATAGAATTTTTTTTCCCGTAAAAGAATTGAACGTAATATAACAATGAACTAGACATTTATTATTATTTTGGGATATCTATTTTTGATATAACGATAACACCGAGTAGATAATGGATATCTTGGTAGTAAAGATTGAATGCAACATAAGCATGAACTACATATTTATTATAACAAACCAGAGATACAAGATTTATAAATCCAAAGAAAATACATAATGAATAAACGGTGTTACTAACAAATATAAGCTATTACTACATTATAACTTTTCTATTGTAATGGCACAATTTAGTAAGAAATATTTGAATACTTCTGTAATTGACACTACAAAAAAAACCTTTAGTAACGAAAATTTTTGTTAGGAAAGGTCAAAAAATTCGTTACGAAAGACCTTTAGTAACGAAAATCTTTCGTCACCAAGTTCGTCCTGAGAGCCCTGTCGTTAAAGGTCTTTCCTAACAAATCACCATTCTCGTTACTAAAGGTCTTTCGTAATGAAATAGTTTCGTTAGGAAAGGTGACGTGACGAAATATTTGTTACTAAAAGTATCAAAGTTCGTTACTAAAAGTTTTACAAAAAATTTAAAATTTAAAGCCATGGAGCCTAGCCGAGCCGGCCTACAATAATGTTGAATAAAGTCTCCACATTTTCATAGAAGTGGGAATCGAACTCAAGACCTTCAACTCTGTATGTCATGCACTTGCCCACTGAGCTACGTTGGTCAATTGTTACTTATTGTTCCTATTATATTTATTATAATGAAGTTTTGTATTTTGAACCTTTAGTTATTTTAATTTCTCTTTGTGTTGTGATTTTTTTTTTTATGAATAAAATTAAAATTAATACATTTTCGTCAATGTATTTGTGTATTAAGTTGTTATAAAAAATAAGAATAAAATTATTCTAGTTGCATATATACTATTTTTTAGTAATACTTTTAGTATAAAGACTAAACAAATATAAAAATTAAAATTATATTCTAAATTATATCATACTTATATATGTATATTCTTAATAAAAAAAAAAATTAAGCTGAAACTTTTCGTGACAAATTTTTGTTTCGTTACGAAAGGTCCTTTCGTAACGAAAAAGGTATTTGTCACGAAAAGTTATACTTATCGTGACGAAAATGTGTTTTCGTTACGAAAGGTAGACATTTCGTAACGAAACTACTACTTTTAGTGACGAATATTTTGACCTTTCGTAACGATTCCGAATTTCGTTACGAAAAGTATACCTTTCGTAACGAAAAATGACTTCGTCACGAAAAGTTCGTCCTAACAGGTAATTTTTTTGTAGTGCGATCTGGTCACTAAACTTATGGTCCAAGATTTATTATATTACCACATAGTGGAGTGTGTGTGTGTTTTTTTTTTTATTATCTTGAATGATAAATTCCATGTCATATGGTACATGCATGATATTCAAAGTAAAATTCTATTAGATAAGTGAGAATTTTTTTTTTTTTTACTTTTCGATTGCAAGGTCCAAATTTGATTACTATTTCGTCCCAAATTATATGTCAACTTTTTTTTTTGTCTAAATTAACTGTTCACTTTCTAAATAAAGTACATATTAATAATAATGTTTCCAATTTCGCATTTCTTCTAACTTCTCATTGAGGGTGTGCTTGGACAAGGTTTGCTTGAGATTGATTTGGTTTGGTCTCACTTTTGGAGGGAAATGACCAAAATTTGGCCAATTAAAATGGGCGGGAGAAATTCAAATTCAAATTTTTTTTTCAAATAATCGTCCATATCCAAATTTTGGCCTCAAAAATTTGGAATTTGAACATCTCCCGACAATTTTTCAATCCAAAATTTGGAATTGAACGATTATTTGAAGAAAAAAATTTGAATTTGAATTTCTCCCGTCTATTTTAGAGGCCAAAAAATTGAATTTCTCCCGCCAAAAGTGAGACCAAACCAAACCAATCTCAAGCCAAACCTTGTCCAAGCACACCCTGAATTCTCTTAGATAATTAAAATTATCACTTTCGTATACATGTTTAAGAGGTGGTTGGATGTTATGTGAGAGGAATGAGAGAGAAATACATAAAGTTTAAATGAGATTAATAAAATTAATGAAGAGTATAGTAGACTTTTGCTTATATTTTATTATCAAAGTCATCAAAACTTTAATACCCGTGCATTATCAAAATGGACAGATAATTTAAGATGAAAAATACATTTCTTTTATTATTTTAACACTTAAGATCATTTTTTAAAATTACAAATAAGATACACAAACATTCAATTATTACTTAAACCGTCTAAAGAATCCGATGCAAACTAGTACTTAACTAAAAATGATAGTAGTACCATGTTAGTTATGGTGAAACTAATGAGATTTACAAAATCTTTCTTTTCTAAGCAACATTTACCCAATAGAAAACAAAACCAAAATCGATTTATTTTTCCCCTTTCTAACACAAAATCAAGAGATTTGTAACTAAGAATCGTCTATTTTGAATTTAAACAATTTTTATTTTTCGAGTTTTATATTTAAATTTTGTTTTCGATTCTTTTAAGATTTAAACAATTTATGGGTGTTTCGATATATATATATATATATTTTTTTTTTTTTTTAAATTTAGACAAAAATCGGTCACGCCCGTTTTAATGGAGGTAATTTTGTCAGCACAAAAAAAACCCACAAATTGGACCCAATTCACCTTATGATACCCGACCCACCCAACTTGGCTCCGATTACCCCCAAAAGACTCCACCTTGTCCGAATCCCTTCTTCTCACTGTAAGAACTGTGAAATACACCAGAGGAATCTTCATTTTCCTTGGCGCTCAGTCCTTTCCTCATCGTAGTTTCTAAGAAGAAGTTTCCATGATTGATAACTATTTTGAAAATATTGGTTTGATAAGCAAAGCCTTTATAATGGGTAGTCCTGATGAGCCAAAGGAATGGCATGTTTATTCAGCTTCTGGGCTCAATGCATGCAGGAAAAGAAACCCACTACTTATGTACTTTGGCTGTGATGGATGGAAACTTTAGGTGCTTAATTTGGGGATAAAAAAGACTACTAATAATTAGCTTCACTTAATATATTCACTGTAGACATATCTGCGCATTAATCGCGGCAATAGGGCTAGGAAACTACTGCTATTGAAGACATAAAACGAAAAAATCAAAATCAAGAGACATAGGAGGAGGGGAACTGAGAAGATGACAGTGGTGGTCTTGGTGGTTGGCGGCGGTGGAGTCTGAAGAGGAGGAGGGGGAACTGACGACGACGAAACGTCGCTGGATGAGGTTTTACCGGCGAAGAAGCTTAGGAATTTTGGTTATGAGAAGGAAGAGGGAGGAGAAGGGTGGATTAGGAGGGAGAATGAGGGGACGGGTAAGGAAGAGGATGAAGTTGGGTGGGTCGGGTAGCATAGGGTGAATTGGGTCCAATTTGTTGGTTTTTTTGTGGGAACAAAATTACCCCCCATTAAAACGACAAGTTTTAGTCACGTGACATATTTTGGTCAGAATTTTGAATTTTTTCTTTATCGGAGTACCTGTAAATTGTGTAAGTTCAGGAAGAGTCGAAAACAAAGCTGAAGTCTAATACCCAAAAATTACAAATAGTTTAAATCCAAAATAGGCAATTCACTCAAGAAATAAGCTAAAAGAGGGGAAAGGAAATAAATGTAATAAGTACCCGCACAACTCATAATGAATTAATTAAAAATAAGTTTATTGACACAGCAATGTAAAAATTTCGAATCCTACTAAAGGAGTTGAGATTTCACTCTGTGCTAGTTATTGTAAAGACAATTTTGAAAACCTTTGACTCACTTAAATGCTCGTGATGGAATGTTACTCAAATATAAATATAAATGTAGAGTAAATATTATAGAGGTCTGTTATGAGATTCGTATATTATTAAGTTCCCTCCCTTAAATAATTGTCACTTGTACACATACCTCAATTTACAACCTACCTAATCAAAACATTAATCTCTATTACAAATTGAGTTATGACTTAAGATTTCTCCATTAAAAATAAATGTAATAATATGCACGTGCTAGGGGGTCACTAAGGGCAAGCGTGCTGGGAGTAGTCGTGCGAGGATCCTTATATAAACAACACAATGGGTGAGGCCCCAGGCTTAGTTATCAGTGGAACACTGGGATCCTCTAATACGTGCATTGCTTTGTGGCTCACGTCCTTTGTAATTTGGCATAGTCCATATAGTTCCATACAAAAGAGGGACAAATTGTATATATTCAGACAAGGGACTAGGAAGAAGAAGAAGGGAAAAAATGGAGATTCAGAGTGAAACAGAGCAATCAAGATTCAAGAGGATTTGTGTCTTTTGTGGTAGTAGCCAAGGCAAGAAGCCTAGTTATCAAGAAGCTGCTATTGAATTAGGAAAAGAATTGGTATTTTTTTCTCTCTCCTTTCTTGTTCAAGTGTTCAACAATGGCTACCCTTTTTTGGTTTCTTCTACTTTTTTTTTCTTTCCTTTTGATTAAGTTCACATTTTTTTCTACTAAAGATTGAGTTTTTTCAAATGGGTGTTTCCTTTTTGTGCCCTTTTGAGTTATATGATTCAGAATATGATGCCTCTGTTTTCTCTGTTAAGGATATGGTGGGCTGCTAAAATCTCATGCAAAATGTAGTTTTTTTTCAGTCTTTTATTTTGTGGGGTTTTGAGGAATGCTTTCCTTATATGAGAAGAACATAGTCTACTCTTTGTGTTTCAAGTTGCTTTCTGTCTTAAACAATGGGAGAGAGATAAGATATTTGTTTTGTGTAGTTGTCTTTATATCTTGTTATTTTCATCTTTCTTCCAAAGGTTGCATTTATATTAATATACACTTTGTCTTCTTTGAATAGGTAAGGAACTTTGAACCAAATGTAGTACTAATACTATATTAATAAGTCGTTTAGAACATATAACAAATTAAGTAAAAAAATAAGGTGTTTTTTAATTAATATTTTTCCTTTAAATAGAATTAGTGATATGTAAGTAATATTTAAGAGAGTCATATTAATATTTTGACTAAAAAAATAACTTATTTTTTTTGTTTTCTTAATTTTTGATACATGTGTTAAACGATTTATATTATGGAATAGAGGGAGTAGCATATTTGTCTATGCTCATCAAGAGTCCATTTCTACACTTTTTGTGTTTTACATTAAGGTATGCAAAAATGTGCTTTTAGGGAATTTAATAAAAACATTCCTTCTTGATTTTTAGAGAAGGTTATATTAGTCATTGTCAAGAGAGGTTTTAAGAATTTGGACCTAATTATGTTGGTATTTGGTCTGTTTTTTTGTTGTTGTTATTATTACAGGTTTCCAGAAACATTGATTTGGTCTATGGAGGAGGCAGCATAGGCCTAATGGGTTTGGTTTCACAAGCTGTTCATGATGGTGGTCGGCATGTTATTGGGTTAGCTTCCTTCTAATCCAATCCTTCTATAGTTTTGTCCTTAAAACTCTAAAAAAAAAACGGAACAGGGAATTTTTTTTTAGTAGACCTTAATAATTTTCTTTTTCTTTTTTAATTGATCACTAAAACCATTTCTTGTCATGTTATTGTCTCTCTGCAGAGTTATTCCCAAGACGCTTATGCCTCAAGAGGTACGTCTGTTACAATAGTTCTGATATGAACCAATTTCATTAAACCTTATAGTTCAGAATTGGTCATATCAGTACAGAATAAAAAGAGAGATAATTATGTGATGATATAACTAATTTTGAACTACGAGATCATGTGAATTTGTTCTATATTAAAATTTTCCATGTCTGCTATGGCTTATTAAAAAGTCTTAGGCCTTTTCCCTTATTTTTTTTTTTTTTTATATTAGTTATGATAATAAAAAAAAGGCCCACCATCCCATTATCTTTCTTCTGTTTGTTCATGGCTGCTTTTTTATTCTTTGTCCTTTCATTTGACTCCATTTAATATGAAAATGCATAAAATTTTGTGGACTTGGTTGATTTTGATGGTTGGTTGGAGAAGTCATTTGCTTCACCTCTGGTTCTTGAATCATGGATAACCTTATCTTAAATAGGGGTAGTACTTGTAGTTTGTCAGTGTTGGACAAATATGTGTTTTCCTCCTGGTCCTGGATTGTAAACATTTTTGGTGTTTTTCCTTTTTTTTTCTTCTGATTCATCTCTTTGTTTTCTCTATTTAGCTATGAGCATATATGCTCTTGTAATTTTCTTTCTTGGCCTTTTCTGGCATTGGCAATCAAGTTCTTGATTTATTATGCATTACTACCTCCATTCAATAATATAAGTCATTTAGGACATGTAGCAAAATTTAAAGAAGTAAATTTGTTAGTCAAAATACTAATATTACTCTCATTAAATAGAATAAGTGGTATACAAGTCCTATTTAAGATTGTAATATCGAAATTTTGACTAGGGAAGTACTTGTTTTTTACTTGTTTAATTTTCGCTACATATCTTGTTTATTTCTTATCTCTGTAGCTACTGGCTTTAAAGACATTTTGGATTAGTTAGTCCACCATTCCTGCAAATCCCATCATTGCTTTCTCTGCTGCACTCTGTGAAAACTTTAATCTCACCCAATCCCCCCCATCTTCTTTCTCTATGGATGATCATTTCTAAAAATTAATACTTTTTTTTTTAATTTTTTTGCTGCTATGATTGGTTATTTTTTTTGCTAGTTAACTGGTGTAACAGTAGGGGAAGTGAAAGAAGTAGCAGACATGCATCAGAGGAAAGCAGAGATGGAGAGACGCTCTGATGCTTTTATTGCATTACCAGGTTGGTATAAGGCCCTCAGAACAAAAGACTTCAGGGGCTTTCAAATTTCTAGTTTTAGCAACTCTTGATTTTTACCATATCCCTAATGCCTTTGATTTCTCAGTTTTCCCCTTCATAATGCCTAACCTCTCAGGGACGAAGACAAGGGGGCGGGTGGGGTAATCGCCCCGAGATTTTTAAAAATCCCACTAGATATATTAAATTTTATATGTTGTTCGGAATATTTGATTAAATTCGCCCCCAATATTATTTTGCAGTTTTTATATGTAGTTCGGCATACCTAAAAGTTTTGGCTTCGTCCCTGTAAACTCTGCATATAAATAGCATTCAAAGAGAAATCAGAAATCAGCCTTTTGGTGTTTTACAGGGTTTTATAGTTGTTGACTTTCACCTAAACAGAAATTGACTTTTTGAAACTCTAATGCTGGTTTTGGAAAGGACAACATTTTCCTTTTGTAATGACTAGCCCCTTGGGAAATTTTTTTGTCTGGTTGATTTAACCTTGGATTGTTTTGATAGGATTTCTGCCTTTACTACTATTAAAATTTGTCAACTTTCTTGAATGCTTCATCATAGGATTTGAAACTTTTCATGTAGAAAGATCATTGAAAGTTTTCCATTTTAGGATTTGCATCTTATAATGCAGTTTGTAATAGTCTCAAAGCAACAGTGTAAAGCCTAAACAAGTCGCGAGCAGTTGGCTCAGCACTTCTAACATGGAACTTATAAAAAATTGAATGTAAAGTTACCATTGTGAGGAAAGGAAAAACAGGAGCATATAGAAAATTGAATTTAAAATACAGATTAGCCCTGCCATTTCATTGATTAGGATTCAAAAGTTTGTTCCAAGTCTTCCTAGAAGGCTTTGGCTATTAATTAACAAGTTGTTAAGGTTATCTTATTTTTGTGTTATGAGACTTCAAGAATGTTATCAACACTCTAGTTGGTTGTAATTTGTGATTAGCTATTAAACAAGGGAAATGCAATGCAGGTGGTTATGGAACTCTTGAGGAGCTACTAGAAGTGATAACCTGGGCTCAGCTCGGCATTCATGATAAGCCGGTAATTTTTAAAATGCAACTCTGAGGTCTTAAGAAACACCTTCTACATTCTTCGCGACAGTAGTTACTTACTCGACTCACAAAATAAATTACGTTGTGCAGGTGGGGTTGCTTAATGTTGACGGTTACTACAACTCACTATTGTCGTTCATTGACAAGGCTGTCGAGGAAGGTTTCATCAATCCGACTGCTCGCCACATTATTGTTTCTGCACCCTCAGCAAAGGAGTTGGTCAAGAAATTGGAGGTAAACCATCTTTGAATGTACAATAATAAAACATTTTAATGTTGAATGTTTTCTCTTTGATAATTTACATACATGAATATTGGATTTTATGTACTTTATTATATCATTTTAGGAGTATTTTCCACGCCACGAAAGAGTCGCTTCAAAGCTTAGCTGGGAGATGGAGTAGCTTGGCTATCCTCCAAACTATGAAAATGCCAGATGAAAAAATGGGTATCTGCATAGAAGAGCAGTTTAGAAGATTGAAATGGAAAGCATTGTAAGGAGAACTAACTCAAGAGTTTTTTATTTTTTTTGCTGTGACTTTTGTGAGGGGAATTCTTTTGTAAAGTAGCCTTGAAAATGATCCCAAACATTATATGTTTTCCCTTCACTTCTAGATTTTAATTTGCTAGTTGTAACTATTAGGGCCTCTAGGATTCTTCAATGCAATTGAAGCTGCTAAAGTTCCTCATGTGCTGATTTTCTTCATGCAATTTCATTTTTTTTTCCCCATCAAGTTTCCTATGATGTTTTTGCATAACAACCCAATCAATGAGGTTTCTTTCTTTGAGGTGTAATAATTGAGATAGCTAAATAGGATATAACTGATATTAATGGCTGCAAAAGAGAATATTAGGTGCTGATGGAAGGACTATATATATATATTGATCACATCACATCAACTTAGGGCAGTTGGTGAGCAAAATTTTAATTCTAAAGCGAGATTATCTATTCGTTTAGAAAGCCTAAGATAATTTTTTTTATAGATTAAGAGTTGGATTTTGTGGGTGCAATATTGATTATCAAACCCATATTAGGGTTAAGTCCTACAGTGAATGCAATCACCGTGTCAGTTGCTATTATTGAGTTTAAAACTTATACAGTCTGTTGTTGATAAGTCGAAGAAGATGAATATAGCTTCAAGTTATTATGCATTAGTGATACACGTGCTATAATGGTCGAGACAAAATGTCCCGATGCCACGAAGACCTTGAGTAAGAATTAAAATTTATGATGCAATTCTAATAGAATTTAGATTAGTTTCATCGACATAGAAAATAAATAAATGGTTTTCTACAGAAATGATCACATAAGACCATGGCCGACACTGAAGAGAAATGCCCATAAAAAATGTATTGTCCCCACTTAAGACATGATAAAAGTGCAAAGTTTTGAATGACATGCACTTCCTTGATCAGTGTTCTATATTACAAGAAGGTCAAATGATAGTACATATATAGTGGTAAATGTCATCCCTTGATTGGGAGTATTACAAAATGTGCAGAGAGTGAGTTATAAAAAATATATTGAAGAACCCAATTCTAAAGAACGGCCATCGCGGCATCGCCACATTTTTAATGTAAGTGAAACAAAATTAAATTGTGATATTAGTTTAGGAGGTTATAAGAATTGTTTATACACTAACAATTTATAAGAACTTGATTTCTAAATAAACTAAAGGATTAAACTCTAGTCCTAAGATTTAGGCCTCTGCTTTTACGTTTTTGAGTCAGTGAAAGATTTAATTTGCGGAATGCACCTCTTATTGAATTTAGCACAAGCTGCATGTGTATCAATACCACACAAGAGATTCAATTTCATACCTTTGGAAAAACTCTTCTTACTATGTAGGTAAAGACAAGGTTGTCTAGTGGTCAAAGCGGAGAACTCATGACGTAGATGTCATGAGTTCGAATCCCCTTCTCACTTCTTAAATCTCCATTTCTTGTAAAAGATAGGTTCCCCTCCCTACTATGTAGGTAAAGACAAGGTTGTCTAGTGGTCAAAGCGGAGAACTCATGACGTAGATGTCATGAGTTCGAATCCCCTTCTCACTTCTTAAATCTCCATTTCTTGTAAAAGATAGGTTCTCCTCCCCCAATAAAAATAAATAAAAAAGATAATGTTGTCACAACAACACACGTAAGCATGTCTTCTACTGATCTATGTCTCGGGGGACAACAACATTTATAGGTCAATTCCTATCTTTAGCAGGAATCGGATTCTCACTCTATGAGTGCGCTATTATAAGCGTACTCATGATAGATTTAATTATAGAGTTATGTTCTAGGGGACTGCAGAGAGAGTTTATGGCAATTAAGAGAATGGGGTTTACACAAAGTACAGTCTCTAATAAGTAAGGCAAAATGACTAGGTACAGTGGAAGAGGTAGTTGGAGGGAAGAGCATGAATGATTATACTCATCCTTGATCTGACAAACGCCAAACATTCAGCTGGAAACAACAAATAATTATCTTGACCACAAATGGAAATAATAAGTGGATCAAATAGCTGTAATTCTGTTCTTACCCACTCCCTCCACTCTCCACACTCTTATCCAATCTGTTACGGAGTATATGATTGAGTCAAATTATTTTAATTTAACTAATTACGCCTGAGATTTTTAAAAATAAATGACGAGGAATTCCTAGCAATGCGGTACATACTCTACATAAAAATCTACATACTCTTACTAGTAATGCGGTACAATGAATTCTTAACATCTCGTAGAAAAGAAAAATGGGTTTTCCTAATTTTTCTTTTTTTGATCATACATTAAACAATAAAAAATAATTTGGTTCTTTTTATAAACATGATGTCAACAAATCTAGAAGTCTACAAATTCATTTCGGCCAATTGAACCTTCTCGAACTGTTTCTTTTTTAAGACCCAATAAAAATTTGTGCTAAAATAACATATGCCAAAAAGAACAAAAGGTCTTGAACACGTAATGGATCTTGAAGTACTATTCCCGCATCCCCTGACCAAATTCGCTCACATTAGGATTACTCGTTAACGGTTGATCAAATTTCACGGATTCACCCTTTAAAACAAGAAATTATGATATTGGCGGGATAATATCAACCACCTAACATCCATCCGGATCTGTTATGGTTATTTTATGCCCCTTTTTTTTCCTTTTCGTATAATTTTGCTTCAAGACATTAGAAATTAATTGTAGATTTATAAGATTTCTTACCGACATATCACAATACTTATTAAATTCTAATTTGATTAGTCATATGATATATTCGAATAATGATCACACGAGTTTTTTTAATTTTCAATCAAAATTAACGCAGCCATAATATAACGATAAATCTTACCCTCACAAATAAATCCTTTAGCTACACGAAATATGAACTAATATGGAATGATCCGATTGGCCCAATCCCCTACAATTTGTCAATTACAAATTTCCAAAATAAAATTCTATTTTTAGTCAAGCTATCTCATAATTGAATCGATGTATAATTTTGGGATAACCATGAGGTGATATAGTTTTTATTAGTTCTCATCTTATTTTCTTCTTTCACTATATGTTCCGATGCTTTGTCTACTTTTACTGACTACATATTCACATGCAGAGGCTTAAAGAATATTATGTAAGAAGAATGTTAAATTAAAATTATTAGCACCATTTAATTTTTCAATTTTCCATTCAATTATGTAAATTCAAGATAACTTAACACAATTCATCATTCTTTCAAGTTACAATTTTATACTAAAAAAGTTGTTTTTAGCCAAAATATTTTCAACACATGCACACAAGAACCGTAGATGGACAATGAAAATGAAAGGATTTCCATCTTATCCAAGGGCAAGGACCAGAACAAGAGATGCCTAGGATTAATTAAGGAAAGAAGCAGGTATTGCGGGTTAGATTACTGACAAATGCATGAAATTGAATTCCTTGTGTGATAGTTATGTATAAGCAGCTTGTAGTAAATTTTTTACTGAGTCACATAATGTGATTTAAATCCTCTACTAACTTTAAAAACAAAGAGATGTGACGTTTAAAGTTAAACCTCAATGCCTTTTTAATTAAGGAAAGAAGGGCAAGGTATGCATTAGAAACATGTCCGGACTAATATTGAGGGGACCTGTTTGCCATTGAGTTGGACTGTTGGAGCCAACAGACAAATCTTTAAATCCCAATTGAGAGCAAGCAAAGGGGACCAGGCAAAGTCTCCCAGCCAATTTTTTTTTTTTTTTTTTTTTTTGCTAAATAAGAATTATCCATTAATCATAAAATAGGCGAAGTCATTACAATCAAAAAATAAAAATAAAATAAAAGTTATACAATGGTGTAGACCACCATGATAACAGATAAAAGTCCACACCCTGAACTAGGTAAACACTACACACAGTAGAAAAAATAAATACGTAATAAAATTCTTCGCAACATCTTCTCCAAAATCCTTGAATAGCAGTAGCAAGCTCAGTTCCAACACCTTTCTTAGAAATCAACAATCTACGAGCACTACGCGTATCAACCGTCCCCATGATTGTCTCTGAAAGATGAAGAAAACTGAGGAAGAACCCAGAACAACTCCGGGTTTAGAGGGAAACTTCAGATCTGGAAGGATCTGAAGTAGATCTTGCATCTGAGTCTTAAATCTTGAATAACAATGCCTCGAAAAAATTTCATCATGATTTACGGCAAAATAAGAGGGTGAAGACACAAAAATGAACAAAAGTAGTTGCATATGGGTAAATATTGTAAAAGTAAATCATTGAATTGGAGATGAGGCTCCAACGCGGAACGCTTTTTTTTAGTACTTGTGGGACTTAATTTTGTCCGTCAAATTAAAATTTTGACGGTCAAGATTGATTTAAAATGTACACATATCCTGATTTTACGACACTTATCGTGTTTTTTAATGACACATGTCCCTTTTTTTTGTATCTAAGACACATCCTGAAACGTTCTGCACGTACTAAAAATAGGCCATTCCGCATAGCATCCGGACTGTTGAATTGAAGAAAGAAGTAGAAATTTTTGGCAGTCTTTCTCATGGACAAATGGGGCAAAGACAAGTGTTGATAACGCGTTAGCATGTGCCCTTGGTATAATTCAAGACAAAATTATACTACTAGCTAATAATGGTCCCAACTTCACATATCAATCACTTGTTGTCTCCAAGGTTGTCAAAATCGCGAGTTAGATCGTAAAATCGTACTATTCTATAATCTTAAGGGTATAAATCGAGTTAAAGTCGTACTAAAAATCATCTGGAGGATTAAATCGTAGAGGATCGTCGATCTAGATCGTAAAATCGTAGAGGATCGTTGATCTAGATCGTAAAATCGTAGAATCGCACTTCCCCACTTCCCCTCCAGTATGACTCGAACTACATTAGCGTCTAACCACTTCCCCTCCAGCATGACTCGAACTACATTAGCGTCTAACTACATGGTTGGAAATGAAGCGTCTAACTACATGAGCTGCGCTTCGTTGTCGATTCAATCTTGCCTCTTTTCAATTGGGTTGGTAACGGTTTATCTCAAATTAAAAAACACCCACTTGTATTCAAGCCAACATCTCAACTCTCTCAAGTCTCAGACTCCCACCTTCATCGCTCATCATCGATGTGAGTGGAGGTGGAGAGATTACATGGAGGATAATAATAACGCCTTGAATGGTAGAACATTAGAAAGATAGACTTGTTGTTATGAAATTTGTTGGAGTAAAAGACCTTATGAATTGTTGGTTTGCTTCCGAAGTTTATCACTTGTTAGTATGTGATTTAATTTCATTTTGTTAGTTCTATTGATATTCTTATTTTTTTCCGTTGAAGTATTGTTATATTTTTTTTTGCTCAATTGCATATAAAATGATGTCTTGTTGATATAAATTTATCATGAAATATTATTTTAATAGTTTTGTTGGATCTTCCGATCTGTGCTACGATCCACGTGTTTACGATTTTTTAGACCCCATTCGTTCCGAGTTAAATTTACGATCTTGACAACATTGGTTGTCTCTGCTTATAACTAAATATAGCTTCTTTTTTTTTTTTTTCAGTGGATGCTGATTTAGGGGGGTGTATTCAACATAGATTCTATAGGATTTTTTAGGAGTTTTAAAGTCCATAGGTATTCAATTTGGATTTTAAAAAGTCTAATGAAATTTAGAGGTATTCAATTTAGATTTTAGAAAGTCCATTAAAATCTAGAGGTATTCAATTTAGATTTTAAAAAGTCTATTAAAATCTAGAGGTATTCAAAACTCTATAGATTCTCATAGATTTCATTAAAGGTAGGATTTTGATAGATTTTATAGGTTTAAATGTGTATGGTGAAATCTCTTCTTTTTTCTCAAGATTTTGATTTTCTCTCATTAATATTAAAATTAAAATGACTTTGATAATTTTATCTTAAATTACAATTTTTTTAGTAATCTCATTTCTATAAAATTATAAGAAAAACAAAGAAATATTTCAAACTACAAAAAAAATGAGATTTTTGTTTAAGATCGTTATAAACTCAATATGAAATGTTTATTTCCCAAAAGAAGTCATAATATCCAAACAATTTTCTTCTTGATCATCTTCAAATAGAAATTAAAGAAAGCAAACAATTTATTCTCTATTTAACCACAAATTTTTATTTTTCAAACATGAATTTCATTTTCCTGAAAGAGAAAATCAAAGAGAAAAAAAAATTCAAACAAAACTTATCACAAAACATATCTTAATTAAGCCAAATAAAAAATACCAGTAAGTAAATTATACAAACCTTGAACAAATAAATCAAAAAAGTCGCAGTTACATTATCTAAAAAAAATCAAAGACTATCATCAAACTTTTTTAAATTTTTTAACAAAATGATTTAATTAGGATTGATAAACATATGTTGACTTTTAGAAATTCAACACATTTGGATCCCGTATAATACACCAATGAATCAGTCTTTTTCTTTATTTGTTGGTGCTTTATTCAAATAATCTATGACTTTATAAATCAAAAGAAATCCCGATAAATCAATCTAATAAAAATCGATAGAATCTGTGCAGCATCTGCGTAGAGTTAAAACAATCCATAAAAGTCAGCTAGAATCCATAAACTTTTGAAAATCGATTAAAATCTTTTTAAAATCCTGGGATTGAATACACCCCCTTAGTTTTGAGGAGGAGAATTACTTCAATAGTCAGCCGGTTTAGTGGTTGATTAGTCTATTCACTGCCTCTTTTTGTTTCTTGCTTTTGTGACATCTCATTCAACATCAGATATGTTTGAGAAGATTAAACGGTTTAAGAATATAAGTCTAAATATTTATTGTTTTCTTTCATCAAAAAAATATTTATTGTTTTATTGAGATATATATTTTGGTCTGAAAATAATAGCTAGATAGTTGATTATGGTGTAACTACTTCCGTTAGACTTGCAAATTGCAGGAATGACATTATAATATCAGAAATCTGAGAACAGGCCAAGTGCTATATCCCTTGATATGACACTAAAGGGGCACCCAACGAGCAGGGACGAAGGCAGAAATTGTCTGTTGGGGGCAAAAAACTGCAACAATATATCGACCTACCTATAAAAACTACAAAAAAAATTAAAATTAAAAATAAAAAAATTTAGAGGGCGAATTTGATAAAAATTTCCGAAATACATAAAAAAATTACTATATCTAGTAGTATTTTTAAAAATCTCGGAGGCGACTCCCTATAATCGTCCCTGCCAACGAGGATCTTAGAGTTTTAAGAGATCATGTGGATATGATGCATATTTAATTAGTAATACACACAAGAAGATAAGGATATCCATTTTGATAATAACAAAGACAATCAATTACAAATACAAATACTGTCAAATTAATTATAAGTTGCATTTCGAGGTCGCAACCTCAGAACATGACAACTTCAAGTCACAAAATCATCTCACACTTACTCCCTCCGTCCCAAATTATCTGTCAACTTTGTATTTTGCACGGAGATTAAGGTTTCATCAAATTCTATAGTGAAATATGGTAAAATGTCAAACATAACCTTATTTAATGTTAGTCACTATTTAATTCTACCTCTCTTCTCTTTATATTCTCCTCTCTCCAACATTTAATGTAAGGGGTAGAATTGAAAAAATCATCATTAATGAACCCTTTAATTAGAAAGTGGACAAATAATTTGGGACAGATTAAAAAGGAAATGTGGACAGATAATTTGGGACGGAGGGAGTAGCAAGTTCATCTTCCGTCGCATTGAGGTAAAAGTTCAATGGTTAAAATACTTCAAAATTTTGATATTTTGATGACCACCAATCCCATATAAGCCTTACACTACAAGTAAACTAAAAAAATATAACTGTATATATTTTTTTTCCAAAGGTAACATGTGATCATATGCTTAGTAGGGATCAAACTCCCAAATTATCGAAGAGGCCAATAGCCCAGTGGGGCATTGGCCGGTCCATGACCGAGAGGTCCCGGGTTCGATACCCTCCTCCTGCGTGCGTAAGCTTTATTCTACATTATCTAGGGTGTTCTCTCTCCCCAATGTGGGGCAATCGCCCATCGTGACGTCAAAAAAAAAAAAAAAAAAAAAACTCCCAAATTGTTCTATGAAGAAAGAATTGTACATTAGACATCAATTGCATGATGTCGACAGCATATTTTTTTTTGGAGAAAAAAAATAATAACCAAAAAGGAGAAAGAGAATAATAGATAATTCATCAAAGGTCATTATCTAGATGCTTTTAGGATGTACATAATGTGTACTAAGCTTATGTTTTATCCATGCAAATAAAGAAAGCAAAGGTTTTCTTCTTTTGGTCCCTTTCTTTTTTGGTCAAGTCAATTTTAGAACTCTCAAACATCTTATGCAAAATTTTATATATATATATATATACACACACACACACACACACACACTCAAAGAAGAAATTACACTTTCTCCATCTTTTTTTTTTTTTTTTAAAGACAATTTCTCATTTTAGAATGGTTTACTATTTTCTATTAAAATGGATTTGGTTATTGTTTCTATTATTCAATTCTAGATATAAGTAAAAATAAATAAAAATTAAAAAATTCAGTTATGGATAAAGAGCATATAATTATTTCATTAACCATTTCTTGAAACTTGAATTTTTAGATCCCTTTCATCAAGAAAAAACGTTACTCCCTCCGTTCTAAATTATCTGCCCACGTTGACAAATGCACGGGTATTATGATTTTGATGGTAAAATATAAGTAAAAGTCTAAAATGCCCCTCATTACTTTTATTAATCTCATTTAAATTTTATATCTTTCTCTCTCCTCCTCTCACACAACATCCAATTACCTCTTAAATATGTGTTGGAAAGTGATAATTTTAACTAATTATGAGTATTCAATGAGTTGGAAGAAGGGTAAAATTGAAAAAATTGTTATTAATACATACTTTATTTAGAAAGTGGACAGTTAATTTGGGACAAATAAAAAAAATGTGGACAGTTAATTTAGTACAGAGGGAGTAACAATTATCCAAAGAAAATGCTCTATTTTTCACTAAAAAAACTTGCAGGGGCAGATAATTATATTTAGTTGTTGATGAAGAGATATTTAGTTGGGAAATTTTGTATCATATGTCTGACCGACTCCTAATTTCATACATTTTTAACATTTTTTGTTACAGAATTTATTTCATCAAGTCAGGTCAGTAAGTAAAAAAACTTATGTATGTGTGGAGTCATTGCGTTAGCAGGGTTTTTTTTGGCCGATGAATCATTACAAAGTATATCCGAGAATGGAAAAATGTTGGATGATATGATTTGGGCTTCTTATCTTGAGCCCTATTTTGAAGGCCTATGGTGGTTAGACTTAGTCACAGCTAAAATGGGCCCTAGCTCTGTGGCCCATTACAGAAACAATATATAGATTTAGATAAAATATGCCACCCAGGGTTGTCGAATAGTCATGGCCAATAACCAAAGCCGACACTGCTAAACCTTGAAGCCACTAATGTCTCCTCCAAGGTGGATAGTTCGATTGATTCCGCTTCTGATCCGAAAAATATTTGGTATGTCAATATCAAGAGTTCGATTTATTTTTTAGACAGGTTTATCCCAAAGTAAATCACAATGCTCTGGTAATAACAAATCTCTCCATACAGATCCTTCAATCAAATTAGACTATTCGCTTGAACATCGGTTTACCACCAAAAAAAAAAAATGTCTCCTCCAACACCTTTGACTTCAATTTTTGAATTATAAGGATTTTTTTCTTTTCCTTAGCTCAGCTGAATTTGCTTCTAATGTTCAAAGGCGTTTTTTATAACAAGGTTAAGAATTTAAGTTACTTGAAAAGAAATCTCATATTTGTCATACTCCAACGAAATAAATTGAGAAATCCACGAATATTTATTCATTTTTTTTTGGGGTTCTTAAATTACTAAAGGTGTAATCATCAGCTAAAACCATCATAGTTTCTCCTATATAGTGGACATTCCATCTAACTACTCAGATGGCGGGCACATGCTTGATGGGTTGTTATTGGGCAAAAAATCATCTGTCCCCGTGTGTGTCTCCGTGTGTATCCCCAACCAATCACAATTCACCCTGTATATATATAATTAAAAAAAATATTTATATAATAAATTCTAATTGATTGGGAACAAGATTAAGGATATGAATAGGGACAGAGCTTGTTATTGGTATCAAGATATTATTTATCAGACTAATATAATTAATATCTAAAAGACATTTTAAACTATTAAGAAGGGGAAGGCCGCAGGCTAATGACATGTCACGACCCAGTCCTAAAACTTGCCTACAGTAAAGGCCACTCAGTTCTTTGGATAAACATAACAATACTTTTTCTCTCTCTTCTCTCTCTTCCCCCTTTCTTCCTGCGGCTTTCCTCCCCTACTGCTGGCTAGATTTGGTCATTGGCTCCGGCCAATGGTCAAATCTTGGTCATTTTGTTCCGTTATTAGTACTTTATTTTGTACCACGAATCATGTGAAACCTTTTTCAGGGTTTTTTTCTTCAAGATTCAAGACACAGAGGTTAGATGAATCTCAGATCTTCACATATCTAGACTTTTTTTCTATGTTTTAGGAGGATTCATTTAACCCGGACTTGATCTGGGCGCTTTATCAACTTTCTACATCTTCCCGAGGCAATTTGTAGGGACGGTTGATACGCATACGTGGTCCCTATAAATTGTCGACTCCTAGGGAAGATGTTGAAAGTGATATTCTCCCTCGTCCCTCGTGGTTCAAGAATGGCGACGAAGATGCTTTTGAAGAAGAAGATTATGTATTTGTTTATTTGTCTAGCTTTTTTCTAGTTTTTTTCTTAACCATCCAAGTTTTCTTTGGATGTTTGTCTTTTCGTCTGCATATCGTGATTTTTTAAATCATTAGTATAACTTTTACTTTCTACTTTCGATTTTTTATTGATTGTAATGACTTTGCTATTTATTGTGATTAATGAAATCGAATTTATTTAGAAACATAACAATACTAATGGAATGATGATTATGATCAAGGGAAAGAAAAAAAAATGGGCCCGTTTACACTTGGACCTTAATGTAAAAGATTTAATTGGATAGATGTTACACAAAATTTTGTGTTTGATATTTAACTAAATTTAAAGCGTTTACTTTCAATTCAATCACTCTTTAACTATAGTCGTGGTCGGCACCTCACCAGCCGGCTGGTGGGGTTGTGGTGGAGGAAGGAGTCATTCTCAAGTTTGTGAATGTGACAGGCATTAATATCCCGCTAGAAATCGTCTGTATCCATGAATATTCTCACTACTCATAATTTTTCAATTTTATATTAATGTGATAAATTGTGAGTAAACATGTATGAGAAGTGAGAACAGACAAATTTTTGCCTTAACGTCCATGGGGCAACATATTCCGAATCCCATTTCATATCGGTCTTCTAAATGCCTAATAGCTTTCTAGCAAAACTTGGATACTTAAAAGGAATATATGGCCCAAGTTCCAGACTCAATCCAACATAAAAATATTAATGGAATAAGTAAGAAAATACTAGGTACTAGCCCATTGTTGCTTTACTAAGTAGTTGGGCTTCCCACTTCAATTTATCAATCTGGTATTAATGCAGCATGGCCCACAAAGTAACTGCAAATCTTATTATTATGGATGACAATTCCCTGCCTAAATTGGGGGCTGCCCATCCCTGAGTCCTGACCCAGCCGGGGCCGAGGAATCCTCAGAAAATAAAATAAATAATGATTATTAGCGAAATATTTTGTGAAAAATAATATGCACCCTTCATTAACATTAGCATCATATCCTTAGGTTCATATAAATAAAAAAAATAAAAAAAAATTTTAATTGGGTCTTTGGGTCCTTGGTCTATACACTTATAATTTAGACTCACAACTCTTGAGTCTCATACTTGGCTTGGATCCTACCCATATGAGTCCAGACTCAATCTAAATTTGAGTATATAAAAGTCTTATCTAAACCCAAATTAGATTTTATGAGTCTGGATCGGGATCTGAGCTCTTGAGTCTAATTGATAGGCCTACTCCTAGTCCCCATTTTATTGTGAAAAATAACTTTATAATTTTTTTTATTAACCCTAAAAATTAATATCCTCTTATCTTCCAATAATAGCTACTTTTTTTATTAAAAAAATATATATATTTATACTATCCTAATATGTTTAATAAAAATAAGATTTTAGTTAGATTGTTGCACTAACAGCATGGGATCACAATTTCTCACTGGGTCGTAAATATGATCCAAATTATTCCTACCGACCGGGCCAAATCTGAGGATGGGAATGAAGAGGCGAGGTCGGAGTCGAGATACCTTATCCCCGCCTCCTCCCGCCCCGTTGGGCTGATCTTCTTGCGGGTTTTAAATTTATTAACAGAAAAAATGGACTTTCAAATGAGGCACATGGGCCACAAAATATGAAACAGTTGTAACCTTTCTAGGCCCAAAACCCATAATATGGGCCGAACATATATGTTATCACGGGTTGCGTTGGATTTTGGCCAGCACTTTATCAATACAAGCAGAATTAATCTAGTATAAATAATGATATCTAAAATATTAGAATCTGTCAGGGCAGATCGTGACCTGACAAAAAACAAAAAAATAAATAAAAAATACTACTGAGAATTGATGTATAAAATTGTCTACATCCCTAACAAACATGATGACAAAGAATTTAATGTTAATAAATTATGATGTCGTGGTTCTCAATTTTATATCTAATTTTTTTTATTAAAAATAAAAAAATAATTTAATGTTAATAAATTATGATGTCGTGGTTCTAAAATTTATATCTAATTTTTTTTATTAAAAGTTTTAAAAAATAAATATTTAATTTATGATGGAAAAAGCAACAAATTTTGACTTATTGAAACTATAGAATTGAGTACAGATTTCAAGAAAAGTTTAAGAATTGAGTACATAACCAAAATTCAATAGATCATATTAGAATCCCTTCATACTTCTTTTTTATGTATGAAATATCATCATATAATTTTGTATTTACTGATCTTACGAGGGATAATAGAATCACTGAACTACATTAATTTAATTTCATTTTTCAAACTACATTAATCTGAGTTGAAGAAATTGATCAAAATTTGGATAAAAACAGTTTATTTATTCCAAGCGTAAAAGCAAAATAGTTAATACCTGTAACATATGTTCGAAGACGAGATAGGTACCTAAAGTATTAGACCACAATATCAGAATTTTCCGAAATATGATGGTGAGTTATACTAATCTCTCATTTTTAGTGAATTCCTAATCCCTCGGGACACCAAAATCGTAGCACCATCATGTAATATTGTATAACAACTCAATTTTTTTTTCTTTGAGTTGTCAAAGTTTGATCTTTAATATCCTGAATTACAAGTTAAATATTTTATCACCAGACTATTATCTGAGTGTCAACAAATCAGTTAATTAGATGAGGACATTTCATTTATTATATGGGAAAGCAGAATTGTGACTCCTCATCTATGTTAATATATATATATATATATATATATATATATATATATATATATATATATATATATATTATCCTTTGACATATGTTTTTGAATTCTTGCCCATTCCTCCTCGACCGATTTTCTGAAAAAAAAAAGAGTAATTTTCTTGCATTTTTTTAGTTTTGTCTTTAGACTATGGAGATTGAGTACTTTGAGCAACAAAGTAGTTACTCGCTCAATTGCTCTAAAGTCAATGTTCAATCATATGGTCATGGTTTTCTTTTATTTTATGACGGAAATTCAATTTGAAACGAAGAGAGTAACAAAGATTATGTAAAAAAAATTAAAAAATTACTACAAAAGAAAAAAAATGATATTTTATTTTTTTAAAGATAAAGTACTGAGTGCCCCCATTACCCCTTGGGTCCTGAATCCGCCATTAGCCTTTAACGATTTTATGTATTTTTCTAACACTTTGATAAAATCCTTATTATGGTTTTAACATTGTATTTGTCACTTATTCAAAATTCACAATTCTAACGTTTTAGTTGAAGAATTTCATCAAGTTCAAGAATATTTTTGTATATTTTCAAATCAATTCTATAAAATTTTCTTAATAAATGTCAAGGAAAATGCAAGAGTGAGGCTAATTTATTTTGGAAAAGTTTATGGGTATGACAAAATTAGATTCCAACCTTTTTTCATAAAAGAAACTATACATTTAAAAATAAACTTGCTCGGGGTGTTTTAGGGTAACGAAGGGCGAATTTTGAATTCAACCTTCAACAATTTAATTTTTTTTTTTTTATATGGCATAAAGTTGTAAAAACTGTTCACATAAATTAAAAACGGATTCAAAAAATCTGTCGTTGTCAAAAAAAATTCTCCCAACACACAACAAGGCAAATTGGCGTTCTGGGTTCAAAAATAATTTATTATTTAGAAGTCAGGTCCATAAACTATGTTTTCAACATTTTCTATCATAAAACAATTTATGTTTGGTGCACTAGATCTTTCCGTCTAAAAATCTTTCAGTCAACTGTCAATCTAAAATTATAACTTGGTTAACAATAAAGTTATGAGGCATTTTCGTATTTTTAATAAACCCTTCCCCCTCACCCTACCTCCACTCTCCCGACCCCACCCTCTCTGTTGAATTGACTGTTGAATAGTTTCTTAAATGACTATCTTCGAGAATTGTCGAAACTATCATAGAATTTCGATGTTATTGACTGTTGAATAGTTTCTTAAATGACTGACTATCTTCGAGAATTCGACAATTATGTGACATGATATCCTCTTCCAGATATAAGAAAATTATAGAGCTTTGCCAAAAAAAATTGCAAACCAGCTGACTAAAGAGCTTCGCCAAAATTTTATTAAAAATTATACCAAAATTGGTGGTTTTGGAAGCAGAGGAAATCTGGAAGTGGTGGTGGTGGTGGTAGAATGGTGGAGTAAGGCAGTGGTGATGGGCGGAAACCCGATGAAGAAGAACCAGAAGATGAATGGCAAGGAAGGTGGTGGGCGGCGTCGGTGTTAGATGGTGAAGGTGAAGGTGGGGGGGGTGGGGGGGGTGGGGGTAGTGGACTGTGGAGGGTGGGGAAATGGAGGAGCTGAAGAATGAAGGGGTAGGGGTGGACAAAACAATAGGCAAGTGTGTGTGCTTTCTTATCCAACTGGTCCAGGGTTAAAATAGAAGATGGGTCCACCACACAACCACGTATCCAAAAGCCTGCCCAGCCTGCCCATAGTAAAAGCTAAAGAAAGCCCAAAACAAAAACACCTTTCTCTACATCTCATCATACCAAAAGTACTCCCCTAACAAAGCGACACAGATTCGAAAAGAAGTCAGTCGTTGATCGCCCACAATGGGGACAACTGCCTGCGTCACCCCCTCTCATCAACTGACACGTGTCACCGGTGAATGCCAATCCGGGCACGAAATGCTGGGGTTTGCATTATTATGACACTGAGCAGAATAGTCATATCATGAAAGTCAAAATTTTAGGGACAACGTTTTTGTCAATGATGGAAATTCCCCTGGGGCCAAGATGGAAGTCCCACTTCCGTCCTCAACTGACAAAAATTTTTTTTGTCAAAACACTTAGTTTTTTTTTTATACAAATTTTTAAGTTGGTATTTTTACAACATAAAAAATCACTAAAACATAATATTTATCAAAATATGTGTACGGAAATTACTTTGGCAAAACCGACTCAATTAATAAAAAACGAACGTAAAAAACGAAAAAATTGTATATAACATAAATAAAACAAATTGTATGTAACAAAAATGAAACAAATGTAAGTAAAACAAAGTAAATCATATCTACCGCCCCGATGGTGTGTATCTATCAGGTATTCTCGGTCTTTTCGGAGATAGTACGTGTGGCCATATCTCGTTCGCATGACACTACCACGCTCCGTTGCGATGAATTCTACACCTTCGGGGTCGATATGTATCGTCTCCTCGGGGGAATCTGGCTGGAGCAGTAAAGTGCATTGTTGCGTCTGAGTCTAGTCCAGGTCAAGACTGAACGATGGCATCCCACCAGAAAAGACTGCTGGTTGTCCCGATGTAGATATCCCCTCTCCAGGATGCCCCCCGTTTGAATACCGGGAGAATAAGTGTCGATGCTCAAAAATTGGTATTGAAATTCGGAGGATACATCGGCCTGAGTCTGGAACTGAGTCTGAGTCTGATATTCCTGTGTTTGAGACGGTCTCGACTCATCGCCACGTTGCCTTAGGCGCTGCGCGGCAAGCTGCTCCTGAGTAGCCTGCCGCATCCTACGAGTACCCTGCCTCTCAACCGCAGCCCTACCTAGAACATGCTCTCTCGGTTGTGTGACTGGTTGCAGAATTGCAACATCTACTACATCGGCAGCGCGCGATCTGCATGCAACTGTCTTCACAGTCGCTACAAATGCATATTTTATAGTTTTGGCAGCACAAGTGATGAGATCCTTGTACTGACGGTTAGTTCGAGGGGGCAGGCTTCTCGAATTCTTCCAGCATCAACCTGTTTGACTCCGTCTGTAACAAAAAAATATTTAAATTAGTATATTCAAAATAAAAAGATTTATGTTGACAACAGAACGAATAAAACTTACCAAAATATCGTCATCTATAGCGTTGGGTTGAATGCCCATCGGGAGTGGCCTGGGATCCCTATTTTGTGGGTTCGTCATACGGTGAACAGTAATGCGATTGTACCAATCCATGTACTCGTGGGCGGTGCAATAACATTACCGAGAACAAGAGCAGCGTCCGCCAGTGCATCGACGTGGTCGTCCCACAACTGTATGTATATGCGGTGGAAGTTTTTCCAAATTTTTTTCCAGGCCGCCTTCCATGTGTAGATGTCAGTACCCTCGATAGTATCCTCCGTCCCCGACGGGATTGATACCACTTGTTGGAAGCCAAATTGCATCGCAACCCTGTCAAGCAGGTGGTACTCCACCATATCAAAGTAAATGAGTGGCGTACGGGCTCGACAGGTCATCAGGAAGTCTTCATCCCAAGCCACTCTCTCGGCAGTTACCCAATCAGGGAACAATCTCCACATAAACTGCAAAATAAATTCAAGTTAATGTAAAAACAATTTATTTAATAAAAAAAATTCAAAGAACATCGAATTTAACTTACCCATTGTGCCTCCGTCATCAAATCGAGTTGTTCAGGAAACACCAACAATTGCGATTTCGGCGCGTTCTGGAAACTCCAGCCTGTCTTCCACCTTGCCACGTAAGGTCTACCGTCAGCAGGGATATCAGTTAGAATCAGGCCTCGGTTCGTCGGACGGAGAGTTGAAATTCGCTCTCACGCCCACAACTGGTAAAAATAAACAACATCGATTATTAAATATTCGAATTATATATTAAACATAACAAATTATATAATTTAGACAAACTTGAATTAGCAAACAACAGCCGGCATATCCTTGGAATCAGCCATGAATGACATGCACATTTGGCGGTACAAATGTGCAAGGACACCGCTAGCCCAATAAGTCGTGTCATGCTCGAGGATACCACTGATGGTGAGTAGATAACGCATGTTCCCCCGGGACCCCGACTTAATGGGAAAAAGAAAAGTAGACATCAAGATGAAACCAAAGCCCTAGCCCTCTGCTCTATCGCCAAGTTAGTAACATCATGGCCTCGGGGCTCACTAATGTGGGCATAAACCTCTAACAGCACGAGGGTGTTTCCCCTAATTGAAGCCTCTGCAGGTCGGAATCCTAAAAGTTCGAACAAGCGCTCAAACCACTGATTTAGACTCATATTGAAGTCCCTATCCCACGACACTACGTCACCCCTAGTAGGTAGTCCTAGAAGACATCCTACGTCCTCTAGTGTAATGGTCGCCTCACCGCAACGTAGGTAAAACGTATGGGTCTCCGGGCGCCATCTCTCTACTAATGCAGTTACTAGAGCGTGATCTACCTTCATGTGTCCCAATCTACATCCCCCAAAACCTAATTGGTCTATCAGATAAATTACTCGCGGGTTGGTTTCTCTTTGGTACGCGTCATAAAACTGACCGTCGTTTCTAATAATTTTTAGTGGATTGTTTAGTAACTAATCCCTGTGCCATATTCTTAAAGATCTATGAGATGTCTGTTTGTTTAAAACACTATCATCATAAGGACCAGGCTGAAGATGAACAGGAATAGACATATATACAAAAAAATAATGGACATACAATTTATCAGAAAAAACACATGTTATATCAGCAAAATCACAAATGCCCTAAGTATAAATTCACAAAATCACAATTTCACAATTCACAAATTCCCAAATACAAAAAGTTCACAAAATCAACAAATTACTCTAAATTCCCAAATTCACAACTATTTATAAACATAATTAGTAGATTTAAAGTTAAATTCAACACATAAAGTTAAATTGCCCAAAAAAAAAATTCTAAAAAAAAATGTTTATACCTTTGAAATTGAGAGATGTGAGAGAGAGAAAGGTGGTGGAGATTGGTGGCGGCAGCGACGACAGGGTGAGGTTTTTCTCTCTTAGCCTTAGGTTTTTTTTTCCTTGGTCGCGTGTAGGGGTGTCAACGGGTTCGGGCCGGCCCGAACCCGGCTCATATAGCTCGAAAAAATGTGAGCGTGAGCTGAGGTAATGTGAGCGTGAGCTTAATATTCAAGCTCGCTTCTTATGTGAGCCGAGCGTGAGCTTGACCACGCTCGACCAAAAAAGCTTTCGAACCCGAATAAGATTAATATAATTAAAATATTATATATATAATAATAATACTAATTTAAAAAAAATAACTTATATACATTATAATTATAATGTGTGGATTAACTCAATAATCTTTTTTTTGGTAGAAAGGAGATTATATTGGAGAAAGAGTCTTACAATAGGAGAGAGACATGTACAAAAGTTAAAGGAACAGAGAAAACAGGAAAAGACATCGTGGGAAAACACGGTACAAAATACATTGGATGAATCACAACAAAAAGTGAGATGGTGTAGAAGAATTCAATGGGATTGTCAAAATTGGAATTGCCACCGACAATGGAATTAAATCAATCTTTTGAAATTTGCAAATTTATCATTTGTTAAAATTTTAAGTGCATGGATTCTCTTATTTTTTTATTTTATTTTATTTTATATAAGACTCCTTTTATTAGCATATCAAACAATTCTGAAACTTTTGCTTCTTTTTGTGTATTCTTGTCCAAATTTAGTTTTAAGGCTCATTGAATTATGCTATTCTTGAGACAGGATTTTCGTTTTCTTCGCTAATATAAGTGAGCTTGGGAAGCTCATGAGATAAGCTCGAGCTCGTGTTAAAATGTGAGCTGAGCGTGAGCTCGAGGTTTATGAGCTTTTCCGGGCTGAGCGTGAGCGTGAGCTTTTGAATTTTTATGTGAGCTGAGCGTGAGCTATGCCAAGCTCAGCTCACATAGCTCAATTGACACCCCTAGTCGCGTGAAGGGAGAAGTAGAATCTGATGGGGACTTAAAGCTGGGAGTTGAGGATGGAAGTAGTGTTAGGAGTGCCCTAGGACCATTAGCACATGTTGTGCGTTTTATTATCTTTTGAGCATGTAATTGAATAGTTAATTTTTCTTTTGATTATCAAATGTGTGATTTGATAGTAAAACTCATTAGCTTATGTAATTACTATTCTAGAAGTCCCTAGTTTTATGTAATGCTTAATTACTATGAAATAAAACTAGTATGATTCTTGATTGATGATCTTGTTTTATTGATCATGTGTAATGGATACAAATCACATCATAGATGCAATATATAGGGATACATTGTATTGGACGTGATCCGTCAGAGAAGTAATACTTCATGGTCTTAAGTCATAAGTATTACTTCCTCGATACTATTTTAGAATCCTTAGACCTTATGTCTTCATTGATTCTAGTATGAATGGAGCCACGCTTTTGACTCGATCGGATGTTACTTGTAATGAGTAAACAATACGATCGATGATCGGATGTAGTGTCCTATCATAGCTTGAATGTGAGAGACATTGTAAGGAATTTGTCCCTCTCTATTATTAGAGAGAGATATCCATGGGCCACTCGATAGGGAAAGACTGTTTAAATGCATGGCCGTGCTCAAATGTATTTGATAAAGTGGTTATCAAATGCTATTTGTCGAAACAGTCTACCTGGAGATCGAGCATAAATACAATTAAGCTTAATAAGGGTGACGACCACCATGCCTTATGCTTAATTAGGATATCGCGAGACAAAGGGATTAAATAGCGGATTGACATTAGGTTTCGTTGTAAATTCATTCACTTTGGGTAGTCACAATGCCCTGCTAGGGGTCGTTTGTGACTTATGAACTCACACTAATACTATGTGTGTTTTCATTGCCATTGTGATATGAACTCTGCAGGTCACACGCATAGACGAGCTAACGAGCTTCATGTCAGATTCAATGAATCCGAGAAAGTGTCTAGTTTCATTGTATCGACATTTGTCTTTCCGAAAATAATAAAGTGTTTATTACTCGAATTAGAGATAGGGGCAATTTCGGTATTTTACCTATAGTCTGGGATTACGTGGGAGTCATTATCCGATAAGGACTCCCACTACAACGAAAGTCTAGGAACGTGGGATTACGAGACTCCCAGCTGCCGAGAGAAGTTGAGTAGAGGTGGGAGTTGTTCTAGTAACAAACTCTTACACTCTATATAACATCTCTTAGCCGAAACCTAGAAGGTTAATGCTTTTCAGCCGAAATACCTTAGTATCCAGAAAAGAGTTTTCTGCCTCTCCCTTTTCTCTCTGATTCCCGAAACCCAGAAAGACGAAGAGCTAGTAATCGCTGCCCGTTTCGTCGCGTGGATACCGGTAGAGGAACATTCCGCAAAGGGGATTCCGTTGGTGGCAGATTAACATCCAAGAAACGTCATCCTCCATTCAAGAAGTAGCTTCTTGAATCCAAGAAACGTAAGTTCTTTATTGCTGTTTTCGAATTGTTTCATATGAGCGGATCCTTCAGGGGAGGATCCATAGGTGTTTGGAACGAGTTTCCGCCCATGAATCCCTTCAAGTGGGACTTTTTTCCTGGGGCTGCCGGAAGTCCCACTTCCGTCTTGGACAAAAATGTTTGCTCTAAAATTTTGACTGTCATGGTTAGCCCTTTTATGCTAAACCATGGTTAGTCTAATGCAAACCCCCGAAATGCTTTGAGTGCCGCATATTTGAACATATTTCAGATACAAAAATTGGCGGTAACGCTTAAAGATTTTTTTAAACAATCGACTGTTATAAATATTTAGAACAATATTATACGGAATAAGTGTTTGTGTCTATGTGAGATTGGTGTTCTGAATACCTATTGTGCTGGACGAACTAAGAACATTTGTTCAATTTTATTTCGCACTCGGACAAAAGAATATTGCTCCGCGAGTTGATGAACTCGTCTCATAATTAAATATTATTGAACAAATGTTTTTGAAGAATAACTTTTTTATTACAGGCCAATTATTTATTTTTTTCAACAAAATTTAACAGTAAGTTAAACTCACCTAATAGTGTATTTATATTTTTGCATATGCGAACAGAAAAATGCAAATCTTGGTTTCCTCTCCTAATAGTGTATTCTCTCTCTTCCCTTTTTCCTCCCTGCGTTTCCTCTCCCTCCTGCTGCTAGCCAGATTTGGCCATTGGCTCCGGTCAATGGTCAAATCTTGGTCCTTTTGTTCCGTTTATATTACTCTATTTTGTACTACGAATCATATGAAACCTTTTTCAGAGTTTTTTTCTTCAAGATTCAAGACACAGTGGTTAGATGAATCTCAGATCTTCACAGATCTAGATTTTTTTTCTATTTTTCTAGGAGGATACTTTCAACCCGGACTTGATCTGGGCCCTTTATCAACTTTCTACATCTTTCCGAGACAATTTGTAGGACGGTTGATACGCCCATGGTCCTATAAATTGTCGACCCCTAAGGAAGATGTTGAAAGTGATATTCTCCCTGTCCCTCGTGGTTCAAGAATGGCGATGAAGATGCTTTGAAGACGAAGATTATGTATTTATTTAATTGTCTAGCTTTTTCTAATTGTTTTTCCTAACCATCCAAGTTTTCTTGGATGTGTCTTTTGTCTGTTATCGTGATTTTTTTAAATCATTGTATAACCTTTACTTTCTGTATTTTCAGATTTTCTGTTGATTGTAATGGCCTCGGCTATTTGTGATTAATGGAACAAAATTTATTCAGGAAAAAAAAATATGCGAACAGAAAACTCGTAAATTCATTTTGTACAGACTGAGCTCTGTGAGGTTGTCAACGTCAGCGCTCATAAACTTCTTTGTTGTCTTGTAGCTGTCAACTTAGCGTGTGCTTATTGGACTATTATGTATTATCTCTTCTACGCGTCACACTTGATCTCACACGCTAAAATCTCCACCGCTTTTGTTGTTAATCTCCATAAGCTAATCACAAGTTCATAGCACAGTGGACTATGGTCTATCCAATACTCACGATCGTGGGTTCGATACCCTCTCCATATATGGGGCATATTTTAAAATTTTCTTTTTAGGATTTTCTCATCCTTTTGTGAGGCATTTCTATCTCCCCTTAACAGGGCAACCGCCCAGACGGGTTTCAAAAAAAAAATAAAAACTCCATAAGCTAAAATCTTCAAATTTTGTGATCATTAGTATTGTTATTTTATTAACTAAACCACAAAAAGTATGATGAAAACAAAATGCTACGGTATCTTTGTCCCAAACCATTCCTCCACTGAACTAACTTTGGACTACACTTCATCTTTGTGTGTCCTGAATTAAAGTGTATTTAAATTTTATTTGACTTATTTTATGAAAAAAGACGCATTTAAATACAAAAGAGGATCCGATTTAGGAATAGAATTTGATACCATAATGTTACATTTTATGTTTGTAGTTATATTTATTATGTTAAAATGAATATCTTAAGATAATAATAATATTTAAGTTCATATTCTGTTTCGATTTTTTTTACATATATGTTAATCTATCATTCATTAATTCTAAAGAGTCTTTCTTCAAATTTGATGTTTAACTAGGGGTTATTTTGTCTTTTCACCGGCATCAAGTTATGTTGACCATGATTTTACTTAATTATATTCCATCTCTTTCTCTCAACATTTGGACCGAAAGAAGGCAAAAAATCCTGAATCCTCATTGTGTGTACTGTTCTTTTATCCCACGAATATATGTTGGTCACGTATTTATTTTTTATTATGAGTTTCACTATTTTTTTTGGGTTATTATTGTTTTAATTAAAAAAGTAATACATATCAATTTCTTTTTAGTGAGAATATGAAATTGAATACCAAACGGGAAAGAAGATTTCTAGTACGAAAGAAGTGGCTAACTGTTCCCTCGTCTCCATTCTTTTCTCTACATTAGAAACTCTCAAATAAAAGAAGTAATTGAATCCGGTAGAGCTAAATTTGAGCCAGCAAATTACTCCGGGTGATTTTGCATTTCTTGTCTAGCAGATTTTTGCACTAAGATTTACCCCTGCCAATCCCAAGAAATGTTAATGCATCCGAAAGGCAAATTCTAAAATTTCTATTTGAAGATTTTTTCAATTCTTAAAGGAATTGTGTAAATAAATACAACCATCAATGATAAGAGACAGTAGTGTAGTTGACTGTTATCACATTGTTTATAATTAACTTCCCAAGATACGTTTAAGGCAATGACACGAGTTCGAACCATCTAAAAGTGGTTTTATTTTGTGAAAACTCTCAGACTTGCTCACTCGAATTAGTCAAGTCAAATATTTAAATGACGACAGAAAAATAAAAAGGAACAATGAATGATAACGGGTGACCCGCCATGTGGGGTGGTTAGCTGTCTGCATGGAGCAAAAGTGTGTGTCCATAGTCGTATAATTTATCAAGCACCAGAGGGACAAAAACAAAAACAAAAAAAAACCCACCCAACATTTGACATGGCCCCCATTTATGCATTCACATCAAACAACTGGTACGTAACATAATAACCATATATACATTAATCACAAGGCTTTTCAGTTGAGTTGAGTTTGCAGAATTGTGATCATGATAGGAAGAAAGTAAGAAATTAAAGTCTATGCACCCATGATGAATCAATGTGTGGGCTCTCTCCATTTCAACTTCTTTCTTTCTTATTCCCATCATCAAATGATCAGTAATTTCCCTTATTCTTTTCCTCAATGTAGTTTTTGTATGCATTGGCTAGATTGTGATTAAGTTTATTTTTTATAAAACTTGAGCAATTATTCCCTCTTGAATGGTTCTGGCCTTTTGATCTATTATGTGTTTCATTATAAAAACGTTACCAAGTTTCAATTTTTCTTTTTAAAAAATCAAAATAAAAAGCAAATAGTGAAATTGTAGAGTAAAAAATGTATACATATATGACAATCAGTTGCAAATGAGACAGAGGATGAGGCTAGAGGATCTTATACCCTGCAGGAAATATAAATTAAATTTTAATATATTTTTCAACAATGACATATATTTTTCCCATCAATTCAATATGACTAAATTATTAAGATGAAACAGCATTATTAGTCTTGCCTTAAAATTGTTTTTTGATAAACTAAAGTTTGGGTGAGTTCGGCTCCGATCATCACCACAGGACAGGGCAGACTCTAAGGATCATATGTCGCTTACAAAAGTACTTACATATCGCCCACCAATACAGTCCTCGCGTCGGCAACGAGAATCGAACACTTAAAATTAGTAAGGACGTATCAAATCTTCATTAGATAAGAGCTTATAAAAGTCTTTTGACAATAACTTGATGGACGATAGTTAAAGAGGGGGGGGTCGATTTGGAGCAAATGATATGGCTGATGAGTCATTTTCTTGGAGTCCCTGCTACAGCCTCTGTGAAATAGAAAGAAAAAGAGAGTGGGCGTAGTTCAGGACGCCATTATGTTTCAGACCCCGCTATGCTTTTTGGACCTTTGGTCATGTCTTAATCATCTCTACTAACAATATTACTGAGATTCTTTTTCAATATTCCTTAGTTGAAACTTCTCGAAAAAACACAATCGACTGCTTTCTCCCCCTTTTTCCCTTTTTTCTCTCTTCTCTCTCTTCCCCCTGCTCCTCCTGCGTTTTTTGCTGCCCCTACTGCCGGCCAGATTTGGCCATTGGCTCCAGCCATGGTCAAATCTTGGCCATTTTGTCTGCTAATCTTACTCTATTTTCAGTACTACGAATCATATGAAACCTTTTTTCGAGCTTTTTTTTCTTCAAGATTCAAGACGCAGCGGTTAGATGAGCCTCCCAGATCTTGCAGATCTGCATTTTTTTTCTATTTTTCTAGGAGGATGTGTTCAACCCGGGACTTGATCTGCGCCTTTATCATCTTTTTTACATCTTCCCAGGGACAATTTATAGGGGATCGGTTGATACGCCCTACTGGTCCCCTATAAATCGTCGACTCCCTAAGCGAAGATGTTGAAAGTGATATTCTCCCTGTCCCTCGTGTTTCGAGGGATCGCAATGAAGACGCTTTGAAGACAAGATTATGTATTTGTTTAGCTACTAGCTTTATTAGTTGTTTTTCCCGACCATCCAAGTTTTCTTAGCGTGTCTTTTATTCGTTATCGCGATTTTTTTTAATCATCAGTATAACCGTTACTTTCTGTATTTCGCGATTTTTTCTTCGATCAGTAATGGCGCCGCTATGTTCGCGATTAATTGAAACAAGTTTTATTTAGCAAAAAAAAAAAAAAAACTTCTCGAAAAACATGAGTTTATCATACATAATAGCTTAATACGACTTACATTTTGTGCACGGTTAATTTAAAGATTATGATATAGAAAGGAGTTTGACTATTCAGTACTTTTAGATAGTAGTTGCGGCAAATTTATTTTTTAAAATAAAAAATATATAAAAACTTATATATATCTCCAGCCTCTTATTTGAATTTCTCACCCCGAGTCACATAGTATGACGACATGAGTTGAAATTTTCCTAAAAATAGCAACAAAAAATGGAGAAAATTCTGTTTAGGTACAATATTCTTGCTCGAGAAGTCCAAGATGGGCAACAAGGAATTGACCATTTATAATGGGAAAAAGGTCGTCGGCTCCCAATTTAATAAGAGGAAGTTATGGAGTTTGTTTTATCTATTAAAATTCTAAATGAACTTTATTTTTAATTTTTTTTTTGTATCTAAATCTGATTTTTGTAAAAAAAAAAAAAAAAGAGTAGAAAAAGTAAAAAAGATAGATATATGCACCTCTAAAGTCTGCCTCATCTCTTTGACAATCTAAAAGGGAAAGTGGTCCTTAAAGTTTTCAAAATTTCGACCAAATGAATAAGGAGGGAGAACGTGTGCATGGTCTCTTTGACTTAATAGAAACAATTTAACTTTTCTATGTTGTCTTGGTTCGTCGAAAAATGCCAAAAATTACGAGACTTTTTGGTGTAGGTCTAAGAATCAATAATAAAGTGGGCAAAGTCACAAGGTTTTATTACATTTCAAATTGAGATTCCCTTCCAACAATTCTGCTAGCAATGTCAAAACCTACTACATAATGGAATGTCTGATTAAATTGACTATCAAATTGAGATTCTGATCAAGAAATAATAGTTCATTAGATCTCAAGAGTTAGATTTTTTTCAGTAAATGAAACTTTTAGGCAAAAAAAAAAAGGAAAAAAGGTTACAATATACATTTCATATTGTAACCGGCTCATGATGGAATAATCTTCAGAAACTCCTAATAATGAATATTTATATAAACAGGAAATTTTGCTTAGGAAGTTTAATTAATTGCAAAATTTTCTCTAATGTGAATCAAAGTAGAGAATTTTTTTTGTCCAGACAAACTCGTTTTCACTAGAATTTGAAAATAACAACACTTCTTGTAGTGAAAAACATGACTTTCCTACCTAAAAACATGTTTATGTCGTACCAGAATAATACTCCTGCTGCACTTACTATTCTTTTTGTTAGCAATCTTAAATTCTCCCACACTAGAGAAGGAGAATTTGTATTGCCCACGTAAGGCGAGAGTGTCAAACCCGGGACCTCTTGGTCATGGGTAGAGACTTGCCCCACTGGGCTACGGCCTCCTTGACACTTACTATACTTTAATCTCTATGTTTGCTTAGGTCTTAGATGTTCCAAAAATACTACGTTATTTATCAAAAAAAGAAGAAGAACACAAATACTCATATGTTTCAAAAATGGAAAGGTATTCCGAACATAGTTTAAGGAATATATTTTTTATGTAAACTAATCTATAAATATATTTATAAAGAAAGGATAAATACAATTATCTTATTTTCTACTATGCTATTGGATTAGAAAAGAAGTGTGTATCCCGAGCGAGAATATATAATAGAAATCTTGGAACAATAATTTAACTAGGGTAAAAAGCGCTCACGCCCCTTAAACTATTCTGCTTTTTGGTTTTTGACCCTCAACTAAAAACGGTCAAGTTGTACCCCCTAAACTATTCTGTTTTTTGGTTTGTGACCTTCCATCCATATTCTCCGTTACATCTTAACGGAAGTCCAAAAATTCAAGAACACTGAGCTATATTCCAACCAAAAAACCCAATTCTACAGAGAATCAACACGAAATCCGAGCACATATTCTTACTCACAGTGAAGAGACGAATCAGAGTATAAATTTTGAGCATCAAATTCTTCAAGAATCATCTAAAAAACGCCTTAAAACTAATGAACTACAAATCTGCCAAAAAAATAGTCCTAGAAAAAAATTTTCCAAAGAAAAGCCCAGTTATATGAGACCATTACACTAAAATTCAGTTATAATCACTTGTTCACAGTTAAAAGACGCATCTATTTGTGAAGTTTGAGGTTCAAACTCATCAAGAATCAACCAGAAATCGCAAAAGAAGAACGGACAAAAATTCTCCCAAAAAAAAGTCGCGAAAAACAGATTTTTCCAAGGAAAAACCCAATCTTTTGAGACCATTACTCCTAAATCCAAACATAAGATCTTATTCTCAGTTAAAAGAAGAAGATTTCTGTAAAGTTCTGTAAAGTAAGATCCTAATTCATAAAGTATAAATCAAAAAACGCAAAATAGTGAAAGTACCACAGTTCTGTCAGAAACCCCAATTTCAGTTATATGATTACCAGCCAAGAACTCCAAAATCAGCCAAAGTAGACTTTTGTACATCTTCCTAAAGAAGAATAATCCAAGAGAAAAGCATCCAAATCTTCAAGAACATCCCAAAATGCCCCCATTTTTTGGACTTCCGTTTAGATGTAATGGAGAATATGGATGGAAGGTCACAAACCAAAAAACAGAATAGTTTAGGGGGTAAAACTTGACCCTTTTTAGTTGAGGGTCAAAAATAAAAAAAAGGAATAGTTTAAGGGGCGTGAGCGCTTTTTACCCATTTAACTATACTAATTATATATGAATTGAATATAAAGAGAGTAAATAGGAAAGAGAGACAGAAAATATAGAAAATAAGAGACACACAAGAAATATAAAAAATTAACAGTCTTATTAATTCTACTACCTCCGTTCTTAAATATAAGACTTTCATTATATCTTGCGAAAATTAGGAAGCAAAAGTTAAGATGTTTTTATAATTAAAATATCAATATTACTCTCTTAAATAGAATTAATGGTATACAAGTCATATTTAAGACAGTAAAGTTGGTATTCTAATTACAAAAATATCTTAATTTTTACTTTTTTAATTTACGCAATATGTAATGAAAGTCTTATATTTAGGAATGGAGGGAGTACAATTTAAGTATATATATATATATATAGGCTCAATACAAAATTACAATATAGCCTGTTTCTATAGAAGCCATACTAGATTTAGTGAGTTTTGGCTTCTTACGGAACTTAATAGACATCCACATATTTTTAGAATATTTCATAACAAGTTTCATTTGCGATAAAGAATTATGTATTAATCTTCTAGTTTATGCCTAAGTACATGGTCTTTTTCCTTTTAGGGGACCTAATTAGTACATAGTCTATTGCATCTATTATATTACTTTTTTTTTGAAGGAAAATTAGTTACATCACGTAAAACACTTTTATAGTTCAAACTGCTGATTTTCTTTCTAGTTCATGATATTGTTATAACTTGTAAGTTAAGTAATTTCTTTTAGCGCGTTAAATAATGTATTAAAAAGTTTTAAGAAAAAATAAGAGGAAACAAATCTTCATTTGGAAAAGATAATTTGTTGAACTTTATGGTTGTTTGGTATGGGGCACAAAGGAGAGAACAACATATTTACTTAATTTAATTTGTTTGTCTCTTCCTATCCCTCGGCTCACTAATCGTTTTTTTATCCGTTATAAATCATTTTCTCTCCCAACTACTTCAATTAAGGACAAGAAGAAATGTAGACATTAAGGGGGATTCATACCAACCATCAAAGCAATAAAAATATCCTTTTCGAGTAAATAGGTAATTGAGGTATCATTTTCTTACTTTCACATTTTACCTCAACCATTTTTTTTTCTTTAGTCATCAGGATTTTATATCTAATAATCTGAAATACAAGTCAAGTTTTAAAGCGTCATAGGAGGAGGTGGACGTCCTAGGAAGGGTGTCGTGGGCAGAGGCTAGCCTTACTGGGCTGTGACACTCCTGACAAATACAAGTCAAGTTATCGACCACCAATTCATCCATAATTCATAAAGGAGTGAGACAAGCTGAAAAAATCTTGATTGAGCAAAACATATCAATTTCTAGAAAAAATAAAACCAATTAGATAATATAGTTTTTTTAATACCACTGCCCCAGATATTATTGGTTGATTAATTTGGTTACCACCTACCAAATTAAACCTTATAGCTCGACCCCTACCACCAGGAGGCTACTTTGATTGATATTACAGTAATGTATGCAAACATGCGATAGTTATTGCTCCTCTACACTAAACATAAGTCGAACTCTTAACTTTTAATTAGGAGACATCACTCTTACTGCTCCATATATAAAGCCTCATTCGCATCAGGGACGATTACAGGGGGGGCGGGAGGGGGCCGGCGCCCCCCCAAGATTTTTAAAAATACTACTATTTTTAAAATTTTATGTGTATTTTGGAAAATTTTATCAATTTTGCCCCCCAAGAATTTTGGAATTTTTTTACCAGTTTCGCCCCCAACATCAAATTCCTGGCTTCGTCCCTGATTCGCATATAGAGTTTTGTCAGTGAACTTATAATTACTTGATGTAACTATATGCTAAAATATTGGGCAAAGAAAACAATCATTAAATTATTTTATTAATCACCCTCCTATACTTATTAAACCTTCTCTAATCTCTACTTCTTTTAATGCAATGTATAGTTGAAGTCCTTTGAAGATTTTCTTTAATTTGATTTGCTTGGCTTTTAGAGCTCAACTGACTTCCACAACATGAGACCACTCAATACCATACCTCGGTGTCCTCTAACATCTCACGATTTTTCACTAAAATCTAGTCAATTGAGTACCAAGAGAATTAATTTATTACTTTTTTATTCATTACTTTAATCACTGCTGTACTATACCATAAACTCATTGTCTGTGCATTTTCTCTCTCTTTATTTATTTATTTATTTTATTTTTTTACTTTGGGAGAAACTCAAATGCCTATATTTATAATCAATGCCATATTTTTTTGGTTTACCCCGAGGGGCACCCGATGTCCACCGCCTGCGTGGTGACTAATTCGGGCTCGGCCTGCGGTTGGCCCGTAGCGTTATCGCTAGCGGGGGAGGGACTGGCCCATACTGCTCTTTACACGGATCCATACCACCGCGGGAAAATCCCACAAGAGTCCCTCCCCAAGGGAATCGAACACTCGTCAACGGTGAGGAATGTCACAACTCCAACCAGCTGCCCCAGAGCTCGGGGTTATAATCAATGCCATATAAAATAAAGGCAATGGTACAATCAATATAAAGATAATATCACAAGTCCCCCCTGAAATTTTCAGACAATATCATTTGCCTCCTCTTAGTAAAAAAAGATACAAATAACTTGTTTTACGAATAATGGTTAAGAAGGTACATTTCAATTAAATGATTTATTAACTTTAAAAAATTTGTGTCCTAGCATTAATACATACAACCCACTTAACCTTTTCTGAAATCATCAAAAGTTAAAAGAATTGAACATCAACCCTAATGATCCCCACCTCCCCGTCTTAGGACTAGTAAAAGTAATCTTAAAAAGTTAACAATCAAATTTATATGGTATATATTGGATGTGCAATTTTAGAAGTCAAGTAACCGAAGGTGAGATTCCGGTGGAATTTTTCAACACCAAAAGTTTGGTTTGGCTCGACTGCTCGAGGACAAAGGTAGGAGGACGAGTGGTACTTTTAAAACTATACTTTTATCCTTATAAAATGATAATTTAAAAAATTATTAATAAAATTAATTTTTTTCACTTTAAAAAATCATGTAAAATTTACTTTTCGTCCTTAACACAAAGCTTCTAGCTCTAGCTCTGTTTATGATTTTGCTTATTTATATTGCTACTAGAGTATCCGCTGTCCACCAATTCATAAAATTGCAAGCATTTGTGTATCTCTCTTTTTTCTTTTTTTGGTAAAAACTAATTAGATAAAATGTACCAAAAAAGAGGTAAATAAACATTTACAAAATCGAAGGGGGAGGTAAGTGTTATTTTAAAAAACTTTAGGGGGAGGTCCATTATATTATTATTCAATAAATAATTTAATATTTAAATAATATGGAAAATGGTTAGCTTGGTTTAAGATCTTTGTTGTTTTGCTGGCTTCTGAAGATACATATGGGTTCTGAAGGAACCCAAGAGGGGGGGGGGGTGAATTGGGTTTCTAATAAATCTTGCAAACTATTTCCAATTTAAACAATGATAGTGCAAGTTTAACAAAAGCTAAAGCAAAACCCAATGCAAATCACAAGACAAGAGATTTAGAGTGGTTCGATTCACTGAGAATCTACATCCACTACCTTGAGCCGCACCCAAGGATTTCACCAACTTCACTAAGAAGAATGTGCCCACACAAAGTAGGACTTTACACTAGTGGCTAACTCACCAAGAGTTTTACAAACAACCACTATAAACAATTGCCCACACTAAGTAGGTCTTATCAAATAACAACAATAACCCTATCACTAAGAAAGGGGATAAGATGAAAGGTTTAGAGTACAAAGTTGTTCACTCTTCTAAGTGAAAGATACATACATTTGAAGCTCATCAATTGTTGGCTCTTTGAACATAGGAAGCTCACTCTTTGTCTTGCTATTATGAAATGCACTTTTGAATCATTTAGATTTTGCAATGAAGTGCATTTTACTTTGAAAGTGTTTAGACTTGATAAGAAATCAATCTCTATTGTATGTACAAGTCTATGTAAGTGTTAGAGTCATTCTAAAGCTTTGGAGTATTTATACCATTTGAAATCTCACTGAAAAACGACTGAAAGCTGGGTCGGATAACTGACTAGTAATCAATGCACCTCGGTTGACCGAAAATCAACCTCGGTTGAGTCGAACCAAACTTCGGTTGACCGAACCTAAAGTCGGTCGACCGAACCAAGCAATCTCGGTCGATCGAACCACTTCTTGGTCGATCGAACCAAGACAGCACCAACTCTCTGCTTTCTTCCTGGGTTGATCCGAGATAATCTCGCTGACCGACTTTCGTGGCATTCGGAGAGTTGTCTTAACACACGTTTTGAAATCTTTTTGAAGTCTAAAATGTTTTCTTAATATGTAACAAGTAAGAGCACTTTGGAAAACCATTTTACAAGACTTATACTTTGAAATCGAAGGCTTTTGAAATACGAACACTATTTGAAACTTAGCCTTTCAAAAACGTGTTTATGAAAACATGCAATGCAAGACTATAGTGTAGAGCTTATGTTCAAGAGAGCGTTGGTTAGAGCTTAAGGATAAATACCATTTTCAACAAAGCTAACCTAACCAACCTAAGTCTTCAATCTTCAAGCTTGACGAAATGTGTCTTGAATGATATCTTTGAAGCTTGATCAAGGCTTGATTGAAGTATTTAGAGCTTCCATATTGAGTTCCAATATTCTATCACATAGATGAAAACATTAGACACAAACATCAAGTGTTTGTCCATCATCAAAAACGAGTTCGTTTGCCCTTAGGGCTAACAGGTTCTCCAGATCCGAAGAAAAAGGTAAGAATCAAACAGAATTACATATAGCCCCTAACCACCTCTAGACACAGTAAAGAAAATTATGAGAAAAAATTGCGCTTACGTCATCTCTAAATATTTAAAAAAATCTCATCTCAGGTAAAAATGGTACTTCAATTAAAACATTTCATTATAAGTAATTTGTAGGCGACCTATGGTCCTAAGGCCTTTCTTGACTTGTGTTGATGATCGGAGTCGAAACCACCTAATTTTTTTTTAACCAAACAAAAAAAAACTAAAACCCTTCACACATATGTCTCTTTAGTACTATATAGATAGGGTGAAAATTTTCTTTCCTCATTCCTCTCCACATCCCTGTCCCCAACTAATCAGAATTTACTATATAAATATTTTTTCAATTATATATAGACAAAGTGAATTGTGATTGGGTGGGGAAAGAGACAGAGATAGGAACGGGACAGAGTATTTTTTGCCTATAGATAGATACATATTGATGTTTGTATTATTATATTATATATTTATGTATCTATGAAGACACAGATAAGAGCTTCTTCATATGTATAATTTTCGGACACAAAGATGACAAATAGTTTGAAGTTAAAAAGAGCACTATCAACAAGAACATATTTGTTCTTTACTTCTTTTGAAGACTTTTTGATTTCTTTTTATAAGGCTCTGTTTTTTCTTTACTAATTTTATCTTTTGTTTTTGTTTTTTTCTGTTGAATTCTTGAGTTTGAGCAAAAGGGTCTTGCTAGTTTGACGGAAAGATCAAATCTTTGAGGGAAATTTTACAAGGAAGTTTTTTTTTGGTTGGCGGTTGCTGGGGAAATTGGTTCTTTTTGTTGTAATTTTATTGGGGTTTTTAGGGAAAATTGTATGGTGTAAATGTAGAGTGTTTTGGCCAAATATGTTGCAGCTTTGAGGAATTGATATAATCTTGAGAGAATAATCCACACGTGGGGCTGAAACTCAAAAGTGATTCAGTGGATTTCTGGACTTTTTTTGGGATAGAAAGGTAAGGATTCTTGGATTGGAATTTAATTGTTTTCTAATTCTATTTTTGTCTGATTCTGGTTTTGGGATTTTAGTATTATTAATTCCAGAAATTTTATGTTATGTTTTTTAATTTTAATGACAGGCTTTTCTATTATATCGAGAGCGGAAAGGAAGAGACAATTTATGAACTGAACTGAGAAGGAGGTTTTGATTAGGAAATAATAATTTTATTGCTAACTTGAGATGATTACTTTTATGGACTCTCATGAGAAAATGAAAGAAACAGAGAAGTGTTTAGATTCCCAATTATGGCATGCTTGTGCCGGTAGTATGGTTCAAATGCCTCCAGTAAACACCAAGGTGTTCTACTTTCCTCAGGGCCATGCGGAGCATGCTTGTGATAGTGTTGATTTTAGGACTTGTCCGAGGTTTCCTCCGTATATTACTTGTCGAGTTTCGGGTGTGAAATTCATGGCTGATCCTGAAACGGATGAGGTGTTTGCGAAGATTCAGTTGATTCCGATGGGTGGTAATGAGGATGATTTTGATGATGGAAGTGGAGGGGTAAATGAGACTGATAATCAAGAAAAGCCTGCTTCTTTTGCAAAGACATTAACGCAGTCAGATGCGAACAATGGTGGGGGGATTTTCGGTTCCTAGGTACTGCGCGGAGACGATTTTTCCTAGGTTGGATTATAATGCAGATCCTCCTGTTCAGTCCATCCTTGCAAAGGACGTTCATGGGGAGACTTGGAAGTTCAGACATATCTACAGAGGAACACCGAGGCGTCATCTTTTGACTACGGGATGGAGTACTTTTGTGAACCACAAGAAACTTGTTGCAGGGGATTCAATTGTCTTTCTTAGAGCAGAGAATGGGGATCTTTGTGTTGGAATCCGGCGTGCAAAGAGGGGAATTGGAGGAGGACCTGAATCATCATCCGGGTGGAATCCGGCAGGTGGGAATTCTATGATACCATATGGAGGGTTTTCAGCCTTTCTGAGGGAAGACGAAAACAAATTGATGAGAAATGGTAATGGAAGCAGTAGCGGGAGTCTCATGGGTCGAGGAAAAGTGAAGGCCGAATCTGTTGTTGAAGCTGCAACTCTTGCAGCCAATGGACGTACCTTTGAGGTGGTTTACTATCCTAGAGCTAGCACTCCTGAGTTCTGTGTGAAGGCTTCACTTGTAAAGTCAGCACTGCGTATCCGTTGGTGCTCCGGTATCAGGTTCAAGATGCCCTTTGAAACGGAGGATTCTTCACGAATAAGTTGGTTCATGGGTACCATATCTTCTGTTCAAGTTGCTGATCCTATTCTCTGGCCAGATTCGCCTTGGAGGCTTCTCCAGGTAATTTAACCAATACTTATAGTTATTTATTTCTTTTCTTTGCACTGAAAGTATTCAATTGGGAAATTTTTTGGAGGGCCAAGTGGCTATGAACTTGAATCTGAATCTACAAACATGAATCATTATTTAATTTATCACTTGCATATCTATCAGTGCCTTGGCTCGGTTATTCTCTTTGTACTATAATCTCCTCCGAGGAATTTATACATGCTTTATAGTTAAAACATATGTTACTTAATTTGTGCTTCTTTTTTTTTTTACTGTCGTAGCCAAAGAATCTTTACATGAACTGTCTGATTTTCAGCCTCTTGTCCTTTTTATTCCCTCCCAAGTATTTTTCTGTCTAGAGAATAAAAATGCAAAAAGAGATTCTTTCCTAATGGACCTTGGATAAATATTTCCATTTTATAGTGGTGATATAACTTGATTTATCCAATCTTTCGGCTTTCTAAATGACCTCTCTTTCTGCGTTGAACCTTTACTTTATAGGTAACATGGGATGAGCCTGATTTGCTGCAAAATGTAAAAAGAGTGAGCCCATGGTTGGTAGAATTAGTGTCGAACACCATTCATCCTTCCCCCTTCTCACCTCCGAGGAAGAAATTGAAACTACTTCAGCATTCAGATTTTCCTCTTGATGCGCAACTTCCAATACTATCATTTTTCGGAAACCAGCTGCTTGGGTCAAATAGCCCTTTTGGTTGTCTTCCTGACAACATTCCTGCTGGCATGCAGGGAGCCAGGCATGCTCAATATGGTTTATCATTATCTGATATCCAGTTCAATAAATTCCAATCAGGTCAATTTCCGGTTGTTTTTCAGCCTCTTGGTCACGCTGCTGTCTCCGCTAGGCACCACCCTAATTATCCGGTCGCAGACAAGCCTAGTAGCAGTGGAAATGTTTCTTGCTTGCTGACCATGGGAAGTCCTGCCCAACCTTCAAAGAAATTTGTCAATGACAAGGCACCCCAGTTCGTTCTTTTTGGTCAGCCTATTCTAACTGAGCAACAAATTTCTCTAAGTGGTCCGGGTTGTGACGTTTCACCAGTTCGTACAGGAAATAGTTCTTCGGATGGGGATCCAGATAAAGTAGGAAATACCTCTGGTGGCTCTGGTTCAGCACTTAATGTGCAAGCCGGACAAGAACGTTCGTCCTGTGAAGGATTTGAGCCTAACTTCGAAGTTGGTCATTGTAAGGTTTTTATGGAGTCAGAGGATGTAGGTCGTACTTTGGACCTTTCGTTGCTAGGATCCTATGAAGAACTGTGCAGTCAGTTAGCAAGTATGTTCAACATTAAGAGTTTGGAGATCCTGAATCATGTACTATACCGGAATTCTACTGGTGCTGTCAGGCAACTTGGCGAAGAACCATATAGGTAAGACTGGTTTCCGCGTATCTTTTGTAAACGATCAAAATCCATTTTGATTTTTTTTTAATCATTTTTCTTTTTGTTGTTGCAGTGACTTCATGAAAACAGCGAGAAGGCTGACAATTCTAACTCGTTCGAACAGTGATAATGTAGTGACTTAGAGGGGAGAGAGCAAGTAAAAAAATCCATATCCAACTGTACAGCTCGATGACAAAATGCTCGCCACTTGGGGATTAACTAGATAGAACCCTCTTTGTTGATGATCTTAAGGTACTTCCCTTTATTGGTTATCCTTGAAAGTTTTTAAGTTTAGAATTTTGTCAAGAACAATACCTAAGGAACAAGCCAATTTTTTGTCCTCGGTAGTTATAGATTGTAGCCTTCTGAGAAGGCCATTTTAGTAATTTCCCTTCTATTTTTTTTTTTTTTTTGAAATATTAGATTGTACTAGGGGGTTTAACAAACTAGAATGCTCTTTGTACAGATTTAAGTTTTGGATTGCAACTTAACTCGAGTTAGATTCAACATTTTCGAGTTTTTAGCTGGTTATAAAGTTGACTTCTATTAAATAAGGCAGAAAATGTGGAGGAAAAGTAAAGTTGTATTATTTCGAGTTAAATTGCAATCCAAATACTTGATTTTCCATCTCATTTTGCATTTATATATGTTAATTAAGTATCTTCGTCCTTTAGCTTGAGATGTTCTAACTTCTAAGAAAGCATGGAAAAAATATATGTTCTATGAATCCAAAGTCAAAGGGCCTATAAGAATCATCAGTTGGGATCTCTGTATATTTGTTAGGTAAACATTGGGAGGAAGAGAATTGCAAGGATTTTTTTCCCCTAAGCTAATGATTTAGTCCATTTTGCGTGCACGACTAATTATTTTTTGGTGAACTTGATGATGAAATGTCCAGCCTAAAGATATGGAAGAACAAATATTGTGGTGAAGTTGACTTGATTTGCTATTAAATTAAGGGTGTACTTGGATAGAGTCTGGTATGTGTTTGAAACTCAAACTGAGACATAAACTTTCTTTAAATTGAGTCTGATAATGAAACGTCAAGCACTAAATCATTAAGAATTTGATTTGTTTTTTAGACTTGACTAAGATTAAGATCAGAAATCTCATATTGAGAACCAATATAATTAAACCCTGAAGAAATGTCCATGTGTATGGCAAAATACCAGTTACAAGTGAAAACAAAAAGGGATAGAGCAATGTGGAAACGACCTATAGTCCCTAAGGTCTGTCCTGACTCGTGATGGTGATCGGAGCCAAACCCACCCAAATTTTTTTTTACCAAAAAAAATAGAGCAATGTGAAAGAACAGAAGTCACATGGTAGAGCAAACCCATAAATTTCTTCAAACTTTGGCTTTAAATATTTTCCTATTCTTTTTTTTTGAACGCCCTGAAGACGAGTCTCACATGATGAGATAGTAATGACTCCATGAGCGGGAGAGAATGAACCCTAGATCGTGAGAATAAAAGCACTCACCGCAACGCCTGCGGAGAGTATCGAACCCGGACCTCTTGCCTCTGCCAAGACTTACCCACTTGGGCAAAGCACTTGATGATAATATTTTCCTATTCTAATGCCGCAAGTATTGGGTTTTCAACATTAAAGAAAAACAATAGAGGACCATATGATTTTCTTGAATAATGAGTATCGGGATTAAAACAAAAAAAATATTTATTTAGCCCTCAAATTCTGCAACAGAAAGGGAGACCAACAGCAAACACAAAGCCAAGGTGAGTTACGAAAACAAACATCTGCAAATGAGAAGAATCGACAGCTTATCCGATAGAAAAGTTGAAAGTTACACACAGTGACGGATGTAATGTTGTAGCACTGGGGGTCGGTCACCAGTGAAAAATAAATAAATTAGTATATATAATATATTTTACTCCATTTAAATAATTAATGTATAAATGATTCTAGTGAAAAAAAGAATTAAATTAGTATATATGATATCTATGTTTTTTTATGCTAAAAAATATTAATAAATTGTCGTGTGCCCCCAGTGTTTTGAATTACTAGATCTGTCACCGGTTACACATAAGAGCTTACAATTGAAATTATCTGTTACAACACTTATTAGAAATTTTTCTAGTTGGTATTATGAAAAGGTAATCTCAACCGTTGAATCAATTACTGATATGTATTTTTTATGTACACATTTTTTTATGTTTCACACTGTAATTAATTTTTTTGCCCAACTATTCACAAATTTTGAGTGATTGAGCACATAAATAGAAATATACACCATACACCAGTCCAGACGATTTTCACCCACCGACAATAGCAAACACTTGCCGAAACACAAGTAATGCAATAGAGAGGCAAGATCGCGCGTCGGATCACGTGAATTCTCAAGAATACGTTCGATCAACGTTTCGCCTTCCACCAACACAAATTGGCTCAGGTTGATATAGATTTAGTACGATCCTTATATATGTCAAGGTTCAATTCCCGCTGCCGACGCGAGGGCTGTGTTGATGGGTGATCTGTAAGTACACTTGTAAGCAACCTATGATCCTTAGGGCCTGTCTTGACTCGTGGTAGTGATCGGAGTCAAAACCACCCAAACTTTTTTCTACAAAAAAAAAATAAAACGTTTCGCCTGTCCGTCCATTATTTGGTCACGAATTGTTTGCCGATTTATTAATTTTTTTTTTTAGAATAAAAGTACTTTTTTTTTTTTTGAAAAAGAGAATAAAAGAACTTAAAAAAAAATTCGGTTAGTTCATATCATAATATCGCTAAAAAAAAATACTTGTAAAAGAGAAAGGCAAAATAAAGTAAAAATATCTACTACATTTCATCAAAGGAAACCTTCTCCAAGTACACCTTTATGTTTTGCCGTCAAGCTACATGGAATGCTAAAATTTTCATACGTGAACAACACATATTACGCATTAGATTAAAATTTTGACAATTAATATCACTTTTTTAAAATCTTAATATGTATTGTGAAACAAATATCTCAATCGTTAAATCTTTTAATTCCACGGTTGCGAAGTATTCCACATATGAAACATCGCATTGTAGCCGAAATGTATGTTTTGGTTCACAAAAATTGTAAATTGATAGTCACTTTAGTACTTTTATCCCTCTTTTTCCTTAACAGGATTATCTTCTTAAAGAGAGATGTAATCAAATGAACATTTTTTTTGCATGTAGGAAATTCCTCTGGTTTTCTTCAATTTATAATAGAAATTCATTATCAACCCTTTACCCTTGCAATCCTAATGGTCAAATACCTAGTCCGGAGTGCGAAATTTTATCTATTATCATGGTGGTCTCCATCATTGTATAATTTTTATTTTTTTGTAATTTTTTTTTATGTTTTGATTGTAATAGCTTCGTTTATTTTATGATTATTTAATAAAAAAAAACCTAATGGTCAAATACTTGGCAAAGAAAAAAAAACCTAATAGTCAAATAAGCCTTTTAAGTTTTTTTCCTTTATCTATAGTTAGAATAAATAAGAGAGTTCCATATTGGGAGCGAAATGCAATATGTAAGGAGTATTATCAAGTCATGAGAGTGGCTATCTTAGTGGGGGAACACTCGATCGGGGCCCGTGAGGGTGCAGGTTCGACACCCCCTCTTTCCGGGGGAAAAAAAAACAATTTGATTCCAAACAAACAAATTGCATGGCATAGATTTCAGTTCCTTCCATTAATACAAAGTAAAAAATCCACGATACATGGCGTGGTTTGCTCCAAGGTAAAGCACATAGCCCCCATAAAAGCCAAAACAAAGATCAATCAATTCTCCTTTAAATAAATGAATCAATTCGGTAAGAGACGAGACACAAACCATCAAAATTAAGGTTGTACAAGTACGAGAGAAGCATGGATGAAGTTAGAAATTTAGCGTTTGGGGCAAAAACTGTAACAATATACCAAATTACATATAAAAATTGCAAAAAAAATGTTGAAGGCGAATTTAATAAAATATTTCGAACTACATATAAAATTTATTATATCTAATAATATTTTTAGAAATTTTGGAGGCGACTACCATCCTCACCTTTCTTCGTCCCTGGAGAGAAGCGTGCGGTGTCTACAGTGGATTAATATTGACGGAACAGAACCTTCTATCTACGTCTTGGGATTTTAATTAATTTCATTTCCCATCAAGTTTGCGTGTGACACTCTTATGACGATGCAAACTTGTTTGTTTAATTTTGACTATTTGAAAGATCCAAGAATCCCCACGTCTAAAGCCAAACAATTCACACTCATCCACATTTATTTCATTTTGATTTTTGTTTTTACGGTTATTTTGTTAGTAGTGTGATAAATTAATTCAATCCGTCAAATTATTTATCAAGCTTGAATATATATTTTTAGGAATTATTTTTTGATTGATTATTTCTGAATAATTATTTTAATTATCGAATTCAAAGAACGAAAATTTAAATTGGTCTAGCGCGAAACTACACGAGTAAGAAATTGGGTTTATTCTCAATTTTAATTCAAATTTTCGTTTGTAAAGGCGTTAGTTACAATTTTATTTTACAAATTATGTACACTTTCCATTCTAAAATATAAGTTATTTTAAAGAGAGAAATTTATTTCATAATTTATGTCGGTTTTTGTAGCTTTCAAAGAGTATTAATTCTACTTTTTTCAATTATGTCCTCCTCTCTCTTTATTTATTTCTCTTTCTCTCTACCCCTCTATTTATTAAGGGCATGAAAGTTACTTCCTCTGTTTTAATTTATATGACATAATGCAAATTTACATGGGTATTTAGACTACGCCTACAAAGGTCCATTGTCGTCACCAGTAACGAGATTAATTCAATCTAAGTCTACGAAACGCTGGTAAAATTCAATTTTTAACTTTTGTCTATTAAATGGTAACCTTCACTCGGTAATGCCGAATCACTAAAATCGACTTTCGTACCTACTCGATGGGTGAATCTTGCGATTAATCTCCATTCTTCATTTGTACTCCACAACCAATCTCCGTCCAATTCGGGGAAACCTTTGCATGCCTTTGTTACCTATCCGGAGGCCTAAGCCCCCATAAAAATCAGTAGTAAGTCGGCCCCACTTGCTTCAACTCGCCGTTAAAGAATTTGTGTTTGACATATCCTCTAAATTCTAGTCCAACAGAAATTCTTCTTGAATGGGCCCATTATGCGGTAAGGATTTCGCCAAGCCGAAACAGAATGAGACATGGGCTCAAATCTTGGCGTTTTAGTGCAAATAAATATTCTATGATGGGCCATTTTGTGGAAAGGAATAAGCCTTGCTACGAGACGGGCTTTTATTTTCAGTTGGATCTAACAAATGGGTCAATTTTTCAAAATTTACTCAGTATAAGATTACGAATTCGAATTACATAGAGATACTTTATGTTGTATTATTAAATCTCAATTAAATTAGTTAAATTCATACCAAAATACTAATAAAAAAAAGTTTCAGTAGGAATCTTTCACTTAAAAAAGAGGACAAAAGGAAACAGTCGGGTCTATCTTACTAGTATTTTTTTTTTTTTTGCTAAATAAATTTAGTTTTCATTAATCACAAATAGCCGAAGCCATTACAATCAAAGGAAAATCTGAAGATACAGAAAGTAAAAGTTATACAATGATTTAAAAAATCACGATAACAGACAAAAGACACACCCAAGAAAACTTGGATGGTTAGGAAAAAAAACTAAAAAAAACTAACCAACTAAACAAATACATAATCTTCTCCTTCAAAGCATCTTCATCGCAATCCTTTTGATCCACAGGGGACAGGGAGAATATCACTTTCAACATCTTCCTTAGGGAGTCGACAATTTATAGGGACCATGGGCGTATCAACCGTCCCTACAAATTGCCTCGGGAAGATGTAAAAAGTTGATAAAGGGCCCAGATCTAGTCCGGGTTGAACAAATCCTCCTAGAAACATAGAAAAAAGTCTAGATCTGTGAAGATCTGACTCATCTAACCACTGTGTCTTAAATCTTGAAGAAAAAACTCTGAAAAGGGTTTAATATGATTCAGTAGACAAAATAGAAAGCAAATATAAACGAACAAAAGGGACTCAAGATTTGACCAATTTCAGCTAGTCAGACAGTAGGGAAGGAGAGGAAACGCAGGGAAAAAAGGGGAAGAGAGAGAAGAGAGAGAAAAGGGGAAAAAGGGATCAGTGGCGGACTTATCTTACTAGTATTTGGGTATGCAAATAATGCTTATTTTGTAAGGATATAGCATGTTAAGCAACAAGAAGGGACAGGTTCGTTGAACTTTCAGCCAACTTGAATGAATATTAGGTCAACCTATTTATGTTTTGCCTAATTTTAGATCATTTGTTTCCTTTTCTTTGACAAACAAATTATTTGTTTATGATTATGTCTATTTATTAGTCTCTCCGTCCAGAATTTAATATATTATTTTAACTAAATAAAATTTAATGTTTGTCTTTAACTTGTGATATAATTGAAAATTTGCCTTGAAATTTTAACTAAATTTAAAAATGTGACATTTAATTCCGGACATTCTAATAAGGCAAATGAGAAATTTAAAAACGGACGAAGGAAGTATATACTTGTAAATCAAAAAATAAATTCATCCCGAGCTAAATATTTAAGTATTTCTATGCATTTTTCCATTGTTTACATATTTTCTTCTTGGTTAGATGCAACTCACTTCACTTTCCATTTCTCAGGGTAAGATTAAGAGTTCGAATAATTTAGAATGCAGTTTCATGACTCGTTTCACTTTTATTCCTACTTTAACTAGCAAACATCTATATTTAGATCACACTGAATTAGTCGGATCAATATCTGGAACGCGCTTAACCAAAAAAATTAAGACATGAGAGCATTGACTTCTACTACCTCTATTCCTAAATATAAGACTTTCAGGAAAGGTAGTGAAAATTAAGGAAACAAAATTTAAGATGTTTTGTTAATCAAAATACTAATATTATTATCTTAAATAAAACTTATATGCCACTAATTTTATTTAAGATAATAATAATAATTTTTTATTTCAAAAAATATTTTAATATTTGTTTTCTTAATTTTTATTACCTGTCCTGAAACTGTTATATTTAGGAATTAACGGAGTATACTTTGTTAATGAGGAAAAAGAAAAAAACTATAAAAAAAATTAGTGGTAGTTGAACGCTTAGTTTGTTATTGTTCGCCAAGTTTAAGGCCATTAAATCGTCATTACCAACGAATCCCTCCTAATCCTCCAAGCCAATTGTTTTACAATACCTAAAATACCCCCATCCCCTCGCCCCTATAAAATCCCCCTTTGCTTCTTATCCCTCTCTTCACCCTTCTCAGTTTCTGTTCTCTCTTCCCTAATAAGAAACGATAATCCTCGAATTTCCTTCTGTTTTTCTTCGTATTTTATTCCCGTAAGCCTCCATAATTTCAAGGTAAAATTTACGATTTTGTGATGATCTGTTTTTATTTTTAGGTTAATTATAGTGTTTATGGTTAATTATTGGATTTGAATTATTGTTGTTGTTCTAGTATGTTGGACGGATTTTAATTCGAAGATTATACATGCATATCGAATTGCTGGTTTTTCTATTTGATTAATTTATTTTTATTTTTTTACGCCTCTATGGGCGAGTGCCCCACATGTGGGAGAGAGAACAGCCTCACACATTAGGGGAGAGAACACCTAGATAAGAGAGAATAAAGCTTACCGCACGCTGACGGAGGGTATCGAACCCACGACTTGGGCATGCGCCTGCCCCCACTGGGCTAGAACACCTTCGATTGATTAATTTAATTCAGAGATGTTATTTTGTTCTTGATCTATACATATTTGTGATTTAGATGTTAAAAATTCTGTTGAGAAGTTTGTATGGTCCTCCAAAATTTGTGTATGATTTTGATTTCTGATTGCCCCCATGGTGTATGATTTTTAGTGTCACGAAATTCCATCAGATAAATTTTTTACTTTATTTCTGTTTTCCTTCAAAATAAAGTAAGATTATTTGGATGTAGAGGAAATTATATTACTCCCTCCATGATATAAGTCGTTTAGGACGTATAAGTCATGTAGCAAAAATTAAAGAACTGTAATTGGTATTCTTGTGATTGGTTTAATATGTGTAAGGTACTTTGTTATTCAAAATATCAATATTATTCTAAAGGACGTATATTATGAAATGGAGGTAGTACTTGTTTAGCAATTGGCACACTCTTCTGTCTTCATAGGGTTTCTCCTAGTAGTAAGGTGAAACTGGAAGAAGTTACTAAAGATGAATTTAACTAAGAAAGATCAAGGTTGCAACGTAGGGGACAAAATAAAGAAAATATGGTGTGATAGGACTGTATCTGGAGATGAACAAGAATAAGAAAACAATAAATTTTTCTTACCATTTGCTAGGAAAAAGACTGTAATTTGGTAGTTATACATTTTGCCTATATCTCTGTGGTGAAGTTTATTTTTTCACAACATAAAACTCTCAGAGTGCCTTTTTTCATGGATATGATTATTGATCAATTGATGCACGGCTTCTTCATATATTTGTACTGATCGTGCATTTTCATTGTTTCAGATGCAGATCTTCGTTAAGACTTTGACAGGCAAGACCATCACTCTTGAAGTTGAAAGTTCTGATACTATTGACAATGTCAAAGCGAAAAATCCAAGACAAGGAGGGGATTCCCCCAGACCAGCAAAGATTGATTTTTGCAGGAAAACAATTGGAAGATGGTCGTACCCTTGCAGATTATAACATTCAGAAAGAATCTACACTCCATCTTGTCTTGCGGCTTCGTGGTGGGATGCAAATCTTCGTTAAGACTTTGACAGGCAAGACTATCACCCTTGAAGTTGAAAGTTCAGATACTATTGACAATGTCAAGGCGAAAATTCAGGACAAGGAAGGTATTCCCCCGGACCAGCAAAGATTGATTTTTGCAGGGAAACAATTGGAGGATGGCCGTACCCTTGCGGATTATAATATTCAGAAAGAATCCACACTCCATCTAGTCCTACGTCTTCGTGGTGGAATGCAAATATTTGTCAAGACCCTGACAGGCAAGACTATCACCCTTGAAGTTGAAAGCTCAGACACTATTGACAATGTCAAGGCGAAAATCCAAGACAAGGAGGGTATTCCACCAGACCAGCAAAGATTGATTTTTGCTGGGAAGCAACTGGAGGATGGGAGGACACTTGCAGACTACAACATTCAAAAAGAGTCCACCCTCCATCTTGTTTTGAGACTCCGTGGTGGCATGCAGATCTTTGTGAAGACCCTCACCGGGAAAACCATTACCCTTGAAGTTGAAAGCTCTGATACTATTGATAACATCAAGGCTAAAATCCAGGACAAAGAAGGCATTCCTCCTGACCAGCAGCGCCTGATATTTGCCGGCAAACAGCTCGAGGATGGGAGGACACTGGCTGATTATAACATACAGAAGGAGTCAACTCTGCATCTGGTGCTGCGATTGAGGGGAGGCATGCAAATTTTTGTGAAGACACTCACAGGGAAGACAATAACATTGGAGGTGGAGAGTTCAGATACAATTGATAATGTGAAAGCAAAAATCCAGGATAAGGAAGGTATTCCTCCAGATCAACAGAGACTCATCTTTGCTGGTAAGCAGCTCGAGGATGGGCGGACCCTTGCGGACTATAATATTCTGAAGGAGTCCACCCTCCACCTTGTTCTTCGTCTCCGTGGGGGTGATGTCTAGTTTATTTCATTTCAGGACAAATATGCTTATGCTAGTATCTAGTGTGTTTGAATTCAGTGATAATAATCTGCTCTTGTTCTTCTAGTCTGTTACTAGTTTGTGGATTGGAAGAATATGATGCTGTGTGGTGTGCTGTGTGCGTGCATCTTCTCTAAACAATCTTGTACTTTTACTTGGAATGAACCAAATTAATAGTACCTTACAAATATTAATTTCTGAGCCATTATTACTGTTTACAATTTTAATTGCTGTTCTGGAAATTTCCACTTCTCTGAGTGTTGAAGGTTTTGAAATGAGGCACCGGGGAGTTACAGATTTTAAAGTTAAGGTGTTGAGAAGGCTAAATTAATAAATGGAACTTTTGTCTGAACCATCTGTTACGGTAGTAGAACATGGTCATTTTAACAACAAAAAAAAAAATCTTTTCATTTTTCAATAGCTGCAATTAGGGGTATACATTTGTTGTTCGGTTCGATTTTCGTAACAAAATTTTGGTATTTAGTTCGATTTTCGTAACAAAATTTTGGTATTTAGTTCGATTTTATAATGTTTTATTAAAAACGCACCAAATCGAAAATTTATAGAAACTAAATATCGAATACCTAAATTATTTCCGTATGGTTTGGTTTGTACCAAACTTTCATCTTTTTTATCTTGTGGAGCTCAACTTAATAAAAAATTAGACAAAAAATAAAATTATAATGCACAATTAAAATAAGATTATAAGCTAAAAATTAAGAATAAAAGTACAACTCTAAATAATATTAATAAGTATTTCCTCAATTCCTTAATATAACTCGTTTACAACAGGCAAAAAAAACTAATTAAGCAAAAAATAAGGTGTTTTTGTAATCAAATATCAATATTACTCTCTTAAATAGAATTAGTGTTATACAAGTCATATTTAATAGAGTAATATTGATATTTTAACTAGCAAATTAACTTATTTTTGTTTCCATAATTTTCACTAAATGTCCTAAACATCGACTTAGGTTATGGAAGGGAGATAGTATAATACATATTCTTTTGGATAATAATAAATAAAAAAAAATTTAGTCTATTTGATATTTCGGTAATTCGGTTTCTGAAAATTGAAAATCGAATCAAATTATTTTGAGTTTTTCAAAACCGAAATACCTAATAAAACGAACCGTATAGTGAAATTCGATTTGGTTTGATTCGGCTCGGTATTTCGGTTTAATCGAAACAGTGAACACTTTCTAGATGCAATATAAAGTTAAAAGTTCTTTTAAGCAGGACATTCACAGATATAACATTTGTTTCACACAAAATATCTTTTAGTTAAAAATAATTTATTTTGTACTTCATATTTTTTCTCAAAATAATAAACTAGTCAATTCCAAATCCACCCAAAGAAAATCCAGCCAAATGTATCCCTTTTCATTTCTATCTGAATATAAATTGTCTATAGCAATATAAATTCTTCATCCCAATTTAGTCCCGTTATACCTTTACATTATAATAATTATATATTTTAAACCCCGCTTTTAAAAAATTACATTCAAATAGTAATATATATTGTTGATTTAAGTTGAAAGATGATTTAAAATACTTATTATTTTTTAAATAGAAGTATTTATATATCTAAAATACATATATTTGTTTCTTCAAGATACATATATTTGTTTCACTATAAATTATATACACATTTTATATAGTGTACGTAAATTAAAAATTAAATTACATTTTTATGTAAAACTCTACTTAAAACTAACATCCCTATAATAATATATTTTTTAGTCCCAAGATATTCCTATAAATTTGTTTACTATAAATATTTAAGACAAAAATTTTTAAATAAAAACCAATCCACTTCCATTTTCCTCTTTTGTTAATTCTTTCGAACTCCCGACCAAAGTAACTCCCACTTTTCTGTCGTTACTTTTGTAAAAACAAAAACAAAAACAAAAACAAAACAAAAAAAAAAAAGAAAAAGAAAAAGAAAAAGAAAAAAGATTATATTATATTCTGTTCTATATTTCTATCCCATTATAGTTCCACCTTTTACAGAACCACCACCACCACTGGACCAAAAAGAATCCCCTGCTCTTCTCCCTCTCTCTCTAATTCCCCCAATATATCTGTGAATTAGGGTTCCAAATTCTTCTTCATTTACAACAATATAGTATGAATGACCTGTGAGAAATTGGGCCGGACTTAAAAAAGCTACAAAAACAGGAGCATCACGATGAGCCGGCCGGCGGTTCACCCGGTGGAACCACCGCCGACGACCGTAGACGATGTCGTTTTGACGAGAGTGAGGATGAAAGACTTTCAAGGTATGCCTGGTACTCTTGGTGGTCTATTTCTTCGGATGTCCCAGTTTGGTTTTGCCGCAATTTCTCTATGCGTTATGGCAACTACCTCCGATTTCCCTTCTGTTACTGCTTTTAGGTAAGTTCAAAAAAAAAAGAAAAATCTTACTCTTCTGTATTAATTTTTTTACTTGATGGTCCTTCAATTGCTGATTGATTGAAAGTAAATTGAGCTGAAATATTTCATTTTTTGTTTGATTTGGTTATGGATCAATTAGGAAGGGTGAAAATTTGATGGGTTTAAGTTAGTTTTTCTTTTTTAAATTTTATTATTATCCGGGCCAGAGAGTTATTGTTCCGAGTCGAAGTGGTAAACCAACTGTATTAGTCTTCCTTGACGGGGTTGAAGTTAATTGATTGAATGAAAAGCAGACTACTTGAAGGGATTCAGGAAATGTTTTAGTTTAATAAAGGTATATAATATAGAAATGGTTAGATTGTGCTAAATGATAATCCTTTTTCCTATTGAGGATATAGTTACAACGGGACTATGGAGCGCTGCGCCTAGGTTTGTTAAGAGAGTAGCTTTTGGTGAAGCAACTAGAGTGAAGTTGACAAAGTTCATATTTTCATAATGGGGGTATTGCATTTACATGGTACAGAAGCGAACTATTGGTCTTATTTAATTTAAGTACAAGTCTGTTTGAAACTTTTCTTCACTAATGCAAACACACTAAAGTGAATATCCTGCCAAATAGTTATCGCTAAAAATTTAAACTTTGACCCAATTTTTCTTGCTCTATGGAGCTGGTTTAGCGAACGAGAGTGTTCGTGTTGAATGTATCGTGGTTACCTGACTGTTATGTGTTTGGATGTTATTTACTTGTGCTTGTTAAGCGTCCTTTTCTATGATTACGCTGTCCTAAGTCTTCATTTGTGGTTTATGCTAAGTTGATGTCTTGGGAGAAGACGTATAACTAAAACCTTCATAATCTTCTGTTCTTTAGCTACCTTGTTGCTGCTGTTGGTCTGCAGTGTTTGTGGAGCCTGTTGCTAGCAATTGCTGATATTTATGCACTTTCAGTGAAAAGAAGTTTGAGGAGTGTTGGTGTTATCAGTTTATTCACAATCGGCGATGGGGTAAGACAAAATTGTTTATTACTCTACAGTATATATTTGTTGCCACATCTTCAGCATATATCCATTTCTTACAACTTCCCAAATGCATGGAATGTTCACAATTATTCTGTCAGTAGTAATGTGGTGGTGTTATCTGTTAGTGGTAGTTTTGTTTCTCCAACATTTAGTTTGTGATTATGTTAAATGTAAGTAATGGTTTTGATTCTGCATATTTTTGTTGATTTAAATCTTATGAGTTTTTAATGTATTTTGTGAGCAAATTTCATGTCATCACGAGTCTAGTAAGTATAAAAAGCCTCAATCTGCAAACGAAGGCTAGTACCACAAAACTTGCCTCAATCTGCAAATGTAGCAGAATTTCATCCTATTTCATTTTGACGTCTCACACTAAAGGTGCACTAACACTCCATATTCACTACTTTACACACACACACACACACACACACACACACACGGATACCCTGTGTCCCTGACTAAGCACTGCTGATGTTTTATTTGGTCCTGTTGAAGAAATTTTGATATCTGTCCATAGAATGCACACAGAAACAATGCAACACATAATCTGAATTAGACTTTATCAATTGGGGTGTTCTGTCTTCCCAATTTGCAGCACTTGGTTGTTATATTTTGGACATGGAGGCGTTATTACCTTTTATGCATTTCATATGCATGTGAATAGGGTGAGGGATATAACCCGAATTGTACTTACTATAATCGTATGTCTCCCAGCCTCCCCTTATTTTCTTTCCATCAAAAGCACTAGTCATCAGGGATTATGATTATCTGTGCAGGTCACTTCTACGCTTACATTTGCTGCTGCTAGTGCATCTGCGGGTATTACAGTCCTTATTAGTAATGATGTTGATAAGTGCAATGTAAATCACTGCGCAAGATTCATGTCAGCTACAGCTATGGCGTTTCTGAGCTGGTTTACCGTGTCTCCCTCATTTTTCTTGAATTTCTGGTCATTGGCTTCCAGATAGCAACGCGGTAAAGAGTGCTCCAATGCGAAAACTTTGAGGTGGTCAATCAGGGCTGTTTCGGAGGGTAGATCCTACTTTGGACATGAGAGAAACAAAATTTTGGACATATGATACTTTGCTCAAGATTATTAAAGGGAATCATCTGAAAGAAATGATGTCTAAAAATCAAAGTGCAGTTTTATTGTTGAATTACATCTTAAGGCTTGGGTCTAGTTGGAAATTTTCAGACATGAATGCTCTTTTGCCTTATGTAATGTAACAGATTACCGCTGAACACAAGGGACAGGAATTCTAAGAGGTGATTTCCTGGTTTTGTAGGATACAGGAATTCCTCTGCAGGAAAAGTAAAATACAGTTGAGTCAAACTGATAATTATTGTGAAATTATGGCCAAAATGCACTCAAGTTTTTCCACACGGTTTGAATTTTTTTTTGGTTATAAATTGTATAATTCGACAGTTGAGATTAAAAATGAGAAAATAAAATATATAATTATTTTTTTAACAAAAACTAAGCTACTTCCTCTGTGAAAATAGACATTTCTCTATCATTAAATTAAATATTAATGATGGTGATTTGTCAACAACTCTCAACACTCGGTCGCGTTGATAGTACGATCAATAAAGACGAGTTAGCCCAAATCCGACTCGTTTGGTCTTGAGTCAAATGCGTTTGAACCTCATTTGAGGTCCGGATCGAGTTTGGTTCCAACCCGAGCTTATATTGCTCGCATATATATTTAAAAAATAACATAATTTTTATATTATAATTATGTTATGTCATATCTCATATATATATAATGGTATGAATGTATTTTTCTATATGTAAAAAAAAAAAAAGTTAGTTAACTTTATTTTTTCTTTTAAATTTTAGTTAAGAATCAAATACTAGTTCTAAGGAAAAAAAATAATCTTAAATTATAATCTCATCAATTAGTTAAATTATAGTATTTCTAAGTTCCTTATTTTTCATACTTATATTTATTTTTTCCTATTTTATTTCACATTGTGGTGGCTTGTTTAGCACTTTTGAAAAATTTGACAAATTTACACTTAATACCCCAATAATTAGGAAACAAATAATATATTACGAAAAAGTCCGAGAATCTCCAAATTATTGAGAAGATGAACAAGTTCACATATCAATTGGGACTAAAAAATCAACAAACTAATTATATGACCTACGAATATTGACACTTTTTGTGAAATTAATTCTCAAACTTCACCGAATTACACCAACTACATGACCTATAGCAGAGAGATCCTCATTGAATCTATTATCCACAAACTATTTATGTATTAAATCTAAATACTTAATACTCAACCACACAAAAAATCAGAGAAAAATCCAAATAGTTAATATTTTTTAATGTGAAAGCATGCTTGATATTAACTCATTCCTAAGTTGTACTAGATAAAGCCATTCACGTAACAAGTTCTAGACAGCCTAACTCAAAACTTGCCAAAATGATAATTTTAGTGGCCACAATTTGCCTAAGCATATACTTTAAATAACATATAACTTTTGATTCGTTTAAGGAGAGCCAATAATATTGTGATTTATAACCTTCATCACATGCATTGTCCAAATCTAGATGTTATTGTATTTTAGATCCAGTTATGTTAGTTTGGCCATTAATCATATGATATGACAAAATCAATTTTTCGGTTCTATGTCTGATCTTTATGTTCTATGGTTCGTGTTTAATTACTAATATATATTTTTTTTAAAAATATTAATGTACTAAATAATAAGTTGAAGATAAGAATAAAGTTAGAAATATAACAAACGAAAAAGAAAATTAAAACATGTATTTTGAAATGTAAGAAGCGTGGTTCAACAATTTGTTACTTGATTGTGTAAAAATTGCATATTAAAGAACTATATATTTGATCACAAGGTCCATAGCTCAGTGAGGTTATGGCCTGTCCACGACCGTAAGGTCGTGGGTTCAATACCCTCCCATACATGGGGCAATGCTTTAATTTCCCTTTCTATGGTTCTCTCCTCCTCTTGTGAGACACTTCTATCTCCCCTTCATGGGACAACCGTCCCAGCCGGAGTTCAAAAAAAAAAAATTATATATTTGAACAATCATCTCGTCACGCTCTTGGAGTAGATTGATTAAAGTCTAATTATAACCAACATTGATTGCTCTAACTCATGGGATGTTCTGTCTTTTTCCGTTAATTATTACATGGACTAAATTGTCTAATTAGAATAATACAATATGAATAAATAAAAAATAAAAAAAATCTTAAAATAATGAATAAGAAGGTTGTATATTATTCATAAATTCGCAATCAAAAGGTCAATTTATGACATCATTTACAAAACATGAAGCCCACAGAAAGAAAGTTTCATCAAAAAAGAAAAAGAAGAAGAAGCCCACAGAAAGACTTTGGAAAATGTTTAGAGGTCAAAATTGTCATTCCAAGAGCTTGAATTTCACTTCAAGAGTTGTTTTAGATAAGCCATTGTTTTCTTACCTACCCCTACAAGTTTACATCAACCCTCTCTAATCCCTTCTTTTCTACTGCAATCTAGATTGAATCAACATTTTGATAAATATTCCTGCCAAAATTATTATTTCTTTGCCCCTAAATCTGGAATTTCCTGAAACCTTGAAGCATGAACTGTATGTATGATCATTGAAAAATGTAATTAAGGTGCTGAGGAATATTTCTTTCAACACGTATAAGTATATTATCAATCGTCGGATATCTGACGCATAAGTAACATTTAGTGTACCATCTTCGATCTATACAGAACTTCCTAATGAGAGGGGTGGAGGAAGGGAAGGAATTAGTAGTTTTTTCGGTTGAAGGCCTAATTTTATGTTTTAGTACCTATAACTAAAAAAAAAAATCAAAAAATAATGGTGGTGGTAGGTCCGCCATTATATCTCACAATTAAGTATTTAAATAAGCAAAATTTTATTTTCAATTCCTAAATCGAGAATTAACTTCTTCCAAAAAAAAAAAAAAAATTATTAATTGCTGCATCAGCATATTTCAAGAAAAGTAACCGTCAACATTGTAATCAGATTAGACATGATCTCATCTTTGCTGAAAATTTTCTGAAGACAACATTTGCAGGCCAACCTGGGAAAACAATACTAACATTAAGATATTTCCTAAAATCTCCAATTCTGAATTTTACATGCAAAATAAAGGAAGCTAATTTAATCCTCTGAACTGAATTCACAAACCAAAACTAGAGGATCTTCAATTGATATGATACAATATATCCCACAAACACATTAATATTAGTAATAGTTCTAAAAAAAGGAAATTAACAAAAAAAAATAAAAAACACAACTAATTAGTCGATCAATGGCCAAAACAAAATCTTTTCAGACCATCTAACTCGGTTTCTTCCTTCCTTAATTTATGCTAAATAAATAATTAATCCTCGAAGCCTATCTGCTTCCAAACAGCATTTCTCACCCTACTAAGATCTCTTCCTTTAAGTGTTCTTCCAATTCCTTCATGTACCGAAAATGAAGAGCCTCTAGTCCTTGCCAAATATTCATGAGGAGGTAATCTATCCTCCACGTCCACGTCCACGACCTCGTCCACGTCATCTCGATTCTCTGTCCTATCGTACTCGTTCCCGAGGATCATTGACCAATCAGGAACGTCCACGGGCAACGAAGCTGCACCAATTGGCTGCCTTTGATTATTGACCTTCTTCAACGACTTCTTCTTTATAGGAAGAGATGGTTTTTTGGTAATTTGATCGGATGAAATAACAACTTGGTTGTTATTAGAGTTCCAGACATCGGATTCATCGAATTCGAATTGGGTTTCGGAGGTAATCATAGGATTAATTCTCTCTGTTCCTGAATTAAAGTAATTAAGGAAAGACTTTCTTGCAGCCATTAGAGAAAAGTGGTTGGAAAACTTTGAAGGAAGAAGTTCTGAGAATAATAGTCTGTTATGTTAGGTGTGTGTGTGTGTGTGTGAGATCTCTATGCCTAATGGCTTCTCTTATTTTTTGTAAGCCAATGGTATGGCTTTATATAATTGTGTATTGGATAAGCTCTGTTTTAATAATTTAAAATATATATATTATCAAGAATAAATTTTATCACCTTTGTCTTCCACATCATATAAAAAAAATGGATGTTAGGATCATCTGACTAATTTGTAGATAACTTTTATCTGTGAAACTTTTTTTTTTATTATTTACTAATAAAGTGAAACTTTCTTCTTTAGAGTTTTAACATTTTATTCAAGTTATACTCGGTCCGTTTTAACTGAATGTTCATTTTTTGTTTAGTTTGTTCTAAACGAATGTTCTTAAAATAAATATATTTTTTTTCACAAAATTTTATAATTAACCTCTTATATTTTAAATGATGCAACTCCACTAATATATGTGCCTTCTTGTATCTAATAATATTATTGTAACTTACTGATGATTAACTTATTCTTCTTAATTTTATGTAAGTCAAATGTAAATATTCTTCTTAATAAATCTTTACAAAAAAAATGAAAAAGAAAAGAACATACACGTAATAATTTTTTAATAATTGGACAAAATAAGATTAAAAAAATGGAAGTATATATAATATGCATACCATAAAGAGCTAACTATTGGATGGGTATGGAGTTGATCAATAAGGGAAAGGAGCTGCTTAGATTATTTGTTACTTGGAAATTGAATTTTATTAATAGGATGTGTAATTTTGAGACTCATAATTTTACTTTTTGAGCTAGATGGAATGATGTATGTGGTTATATAGCTCCCGCTAATATCACCTCAATCTTGTATGATAGGGGAGGCCCTTCTTGTACTGTGGTTCCTATTTTGGATATGTTATATGAATGATATTTATTTAGCAAAAAAAAAGAGCTAACTATTTTTATTTTTATTTTTGGTAAAAAATAAAGTTTGGGTGAGTTTGACTCCGATCATCACCACAGGTCAGGACATGTCTTTGGAACCATAGGTCGCTTATAAAAGTACTTACAAATCATCCACCAACACAGCTCTCACGTCGACAGCGAAAAATGAAACACTTGACATTTGTAAAGACGTGTCAAATCTTTACCAATTGGCTCAAAGAGCTAACTATAACCTAATGCATTTCCCTCCATTCACGTGAATCATCGGGAAAAGTATATATATCGCCCCAAGTCAATTATTTTGTTATGCATAATGTATTTAAAGCATTTTGATAAAGAAGAGTGTGATTTTGATTGATCGAGAAAAACATGTCACGATATATTGCGGTCCAAATTTTTGTAAATTCTAACACTTTGGAAATTATTGTAAATTTACTTTAGTGTTAATTACCATTAATTAATTACTAGATTGGATCCAATAATCACATCATCAAACCTTTACTTGACACGCCAAGTGAATTAAATTTCCAAGAGGACCCGTCAGATTACATTAGGATGTAGTATGGAATGACGCGTCCAAAGTATCAATTTTTTTTAATGGTAATTTATGTTCAAGTATTTGTTTGATTAATTCGAAATTAGTATATAGAGTAAATAGCACTAAATGACAATTAAATATTTCACTATTTATGTTTCTAACTAAATATATTTATTTTAGTGATTTATAGCCATCAACTATTTACCACATGCATGTTTTAGTTCCGGTGACAAATTCCGGCCATTTTTTTTTTTTTGCTTATTCATATCATGGGGGAACAAGGTTATCTAAACTCTTTAAGAAATGTGGGAACGGATCGAGAGTAAGAAATGTAGTTTTTGCTTATTCATGTCATGGGGAACAAGGTCATCACCCATCACCCATCATCAAAAAATTGATTTTTTTTGGGGTTCTTTGAGATTTCTGGAAATGGAAGACGAACAGCTTCTGGGCCACGTTTGGACAAAAATGCCCATCACGTGCCCGGTACGTGTGTGGGCTTTTTAAAAAAGATTGGCCGAAATTTGTCACTGGAACTAAAACCTGCAGGTCGTAAATAGTTGATGGCTATAAACCACTAAATGAATGTATTTGATTAAAAACAGATGCTACTTACTCTAGTATATAATAAACATTATGACCTGCCTGCAAAATTTTTATACATTTGTAAAATTAGCCGTTTTCCAAATTTATTGAATCTAGGATCAAGTTTTAGGAAGTCACAAGTATAACCAACTGAATTATGCTCATTGATTTTTCTATAGTTTTTTTTCAACTTTCTACTTTTTAAACTTGTGAAAATTAGCTTTGGATTTTATCCAATTAAAAGTGGAAAGATATACGTGGCCCAATAAAAAGAGATATTGAACTAATTTATTGGGAATGTCAATCGAGCTATGTGAGCTGAGCTTGGCATACCTCACGCTCATCTCACATAAAAATTGAAAAGCTCACGCTCACGCTCAGCCCGGAAAAGCTCTTAAACCTTGAGCTCACGCTCAGCTCACATTTTAACACGAGCTCGAGCTTAGCTCACGAGCTTCCCAAACTCATTTATATTAGCGAAGAAAACGAAAATCCTGTATCAAGAATAGCATAATACAATGAGCATTAAAACTAAATTTGGACAAGAATACACAAAAAGAAGCAAAAGAATACACAAATTTTGAGCCACACATTATAATTATAATTATAATGTATATAAGATTTTTTTTTAAATTAGTATTATTATTATTATATATATATATATAATATTTTAATTATATTAATCTTATTCGGGTTCGACCTTTTTTCGGGATGAGCGGGGTCAAGCACACGCTCAGCTCACATAAGAAACGAGCTTGAATATTAAGCTCACACTCACATTTTTTCGAACTATGTGCCCGAACCCATTGACACCCCTACTAATTTACCTCTAGTGTGTGGGCCTCCATATTAAATCTTCGGCCCCGTCAATATTCCAAATGTTCTTATCACGACACGTCATGCACCAAAATTCATTCTCTGTTACGTTTTTTTCTCTCCACCCTAATTCTTGTACGTAATTTGTCTTCAACCTAATTCACCCTCATATTCACATTGGCTTTTATTACAATTATTACAATTCCCTCCATTCCTATTTAATTGTCGTTTAGGAGATTTATAAATATTCAAATTAATTTTCTTTCAAGGTTTTTTTTATTAGTTGTCAACAATTTATTCTAATTATACCTCACCATTTTTTATTTGCCGCATATATTATCCCTATTTTTTTCTTTCTTATGCGATAGAAGTGAGAGAGATTGGTAATATAAGAACTCTTGATGAAGATGATAAGTTGCTTAATTTTCTAAAATTATCTAAAGAGTATTATATTTAGGAATGGAGGGAGAATTAGATTACCTTTGACCAAAAAAAATAAAATACTATTAGATTACCAATAATGTTTCCATTTTGAATCGAGGAGAAGAAAATACTTACCTGTTTATCTTTCTTTATTATAGTATTAAATAATATTAAGTAGCAACAAGAGAATTGAACCAGTTAATTACATTATAACGTTATTACTGACGATTTATAATATATACAAGTAAGAATAAGAATTTTATTACTTATAAATGACAACCAGGGACGAAGACAGAGGGGCCGGGGGTGTCAGTCGCCCCTGAAATTTCTAAAAATACTACTAGATATAGTAAATTTTATATGTAGTTTGGAATATTTTATCAAATTTGTCCCCCCCCCCCGTAGTTTTTATATGTAGTTCGGCATACTGTTACAGTTTTCGCCCCTAACGCCAAATTTTTTGGCTTCGTCCCTGATGACGACACACTACTTATAAAGTGATGGAATGTTGTTAGATAAGATGTGTGCATGCTTTGTTGTTTATGTCTGTTTAGATACTTGATCTTAAAAAATTAGGGAATGTATATTGTTATTGTTGACGATTTATAGTGTATATAAGTAAGAATAAGAATTTTATTACTTAATGACGACCCACTGCTTATAAAGTGTTATAATGTTAGATAAGATGTGTGTTTTGTTTTTTATGTCTGTTTAGATACTTAATCTTAATCAATTAGGATATGAATATCGTTTTACAAAAACACTTCGATTTTCTCTTTGAATTCAATATTAAATACTCAGAATATTACTTAATTTGTGATGAACAATAAAAAGAATTTACAACTTTTACTTGACAGCAATGCATTTAAGTTAACTAATGAATCATCAAACCTAACCTTCCTTTAATTTTACAATGTTTAAAACATATGTCTAGCTCCATGTTTAACAATTGGATAATCCAAGTTTTATGTGTGCGTATATATTATAATATATAGTTGGATGGCCCATCAATTTCACCATTTTCCATTCTTGGGGATGCTATGATAATATTTATATGTACGTAGAGATCAAATTTGGACATGTTAGAATTGTGTTTTGGATTCACTAGAGTATTCATTTCTTGTGGATTAGATCGGAAGAGTACTATTTTCCTATAGCAATTCACCACGCAATTCCTTGAAGAAAGTCATTTTTTTTATTTTATTTTATAAAATAAAACAGACTTAGTGCACAAAGTTTATGTCACATAAGAGAATTAAACTCTAATTGATAGTATGAATTACTTCAATCTTACTCATTCCATTTCAAATTATCTGTCCACTTTGTATTTTGCACGGGAATTAATATTTCATCAAATTCTATAGTGGGATATGGTAAAGTGTCAAACATGATCCTATTTAATATTAGTCACAGTTTAATTATATTTTCTCTTCTCTCTATATTCTTCTCTCTCCAATATTTATTGTAAGGGGTAGAATTGGAAAAATTATATTAATAAACTCTTTATTTAAAAAGTGGACAAATAGTTTGGGACATATTAAAAAAAAATGTGAACAAATAATTTAGGACGGAGGGAGTACTTACTAGGCCAATTCGTGTTGACGAACAAAGTCTATTCAATTATACAGCTATGTACCCACTTACTACGTGCAGTCAAAGGACAAACCCCAAAAATGTTTAATACGATTGTTTTACTTTTTAAAATTTAAAAATATTACAAACAAAATTTGTTTATTTCCTTAAAAAATTTACGTAAATTATTATTTTGTCTTGAATATAAAGTTTCTAACTCTGTTTTGCTGCGATTAAAAAATATTAAGAGTTTGAGAACAGTACTTACTAATAAAATTTGTCTAAATTCTCGTTATATTTTTGCCGAGTAATTAATAACAAAAAAAAGTGACGCACATTTTGTTCTTGACCTCTATTAGTCCAACAATCTGATCTCGCTTTAAAGTAATGGAGGAATTGGGTAGAGAGTTCAAATTTCACTATTTTTGTCTTAAATTTCAATACCAAAAAAAGAAAGAAAAAGGAATGCAATATCTAAGGCTCAATTTGGATAGGTTTTCTTTACAAAAAAAAAATTAAAAAATTAAAAAATTAAAAAATCAACTTTTTTATTTTGTGAACTTTACAGTTTCTCCCACAAAAACTATCACATACCCCACAAAAAAAAAAAAAAAAAAAAAAAAACTTATCTAAATTGAGCCTAAGATTCCATGGTGTGTGGGGATTGCAATTCTTGGTTAAACAGTATTACCCAATAATGGTGTTCTTGACAAATGTTTTGATTAAGAATATGTGGGGACTTTGGTATCTTGATGTTCTTTGTGTGTGTCCAAGCATTAATTGTCTTATCTAAACTCCTTATTTTAATTATTAATTATAATGTTTCGTGCAAATAATGAAAAGTAAAAGAAGCTTTATTTTTTCTTTTTTTTTCATTGGTAAATAAGAAGTTATACATTGAAATTGAAACTAAAATGCTCGAGGTCTTATCCAAAGGATTATGTAAGTTACTTCTCCAATATGGTAGGAGGGAGACTATTTTGACACCTTGCTTTGTTGATACTATCAAACTCTTTATTTGGAAGGAAATATGGCCGAAAATAAGTTCATGAACGGAAACATAAACATTATCGAAAATATGGCCGGAACACATGGGCATGTGACCGGAAACATGTCTGGAAACTCCACTACGTTCCTGCGGAACAACCCCCTCTTCCCACCGCGTGCAGAACTTTCCGCAGAACACCCCCAAATCCTCTATTCCATTCATATTTTCAATCTTGTCCCCAACCAATCAAAATTTACCATATAAACATTTTTTTCAATTATATATACACATGGTGAATTGTGATTGGTTCACACACAGCGGGGACAGAGGATTTTTTGAGTAGTTTTATCTTGGTAGATGACTAAGTTTAAAAGTTACATCCAACCCAATGAACGCAATCACCTACCAAAAGTTACTGCATTCATTGATTTAGATATAACTTTTCAAACTTAGTCACCTACCAAAATAAAATTTCTTGGATTTTTTGCCCCCACCGAGTGCCCATTTTCAGTGGGAACCCCTCACCGCGTGCAGAATTTCTGTGGAACACCCATATCACGTGCCCAGTTTCTGCAGCACACCTCACTGTATGTACATTTTTCGCGACTCCCTCTTTTGCCAAATTTCTTTAATTTTTAAACCTAATCGAGTTTTTTACATGATTCTTCCATATTTCCATCAATAATTCAGAAGATTCCCTTTATTCTTTGAGAATTTAGAAAAAAAATCTAAAAAAAATTTTTTTTTTAGAGAAAGAAAATATTTTTACAAGAATAAGGGAAAGGAGGTGTCTACAAAGCAAAAATGGGATATCCCAATAAACTAATGTATAGTAAAAGAGGAGAATTGAAGCATCAAAGTAATTCCGAAAAATAAAATTTACACATAATAACAATACATATTTCACACATAGCATAAGTATTGTCATAATAATAATAAAATAACCAACTACAAAGTCTTCCTTTTAATGTCTCCCTTCAACTTCAATGCAACAACCTGTGAAACTCATGTTCAACATTTTAAACTTAAGATTGAATAGAACTTGCGTTTTAAAATCTTATCTTAAATTTCATATGTAGGCAAAAAATTATCTGCCCCAATTATGTGTTACATTCTCTATCCTCACTAGTAGATAATTGACACATTTTATATTTTTAGTACGGACTCCGTTATTTCTTTTAGGTTATAATTCTTTTAGTGACACAAAGAACAAAACATTGAACGAAGACAGAAATTAAATTTCTACCATAAAAATACACCATAAGTCAAAGAAACATTAGTTTACGCAGAGTCGTGCATTTCATATCAAGAGGGAAAAAAACGTTTTATTCTTCGTCATCCATGAATGGATGAATGCGACTTCAATTATGGAGTGTGGCTGTAAACTTTTGACAGCTAAAGAGTTATAATATACAAGCGGCTGCATTTCTCCAAACCATATGGTTGGCTCGTGACTCTTAAGATATTATTTATTGAGTTTCAATAATTGGTGCACAACCCTAAGATTAAATCAATTAAAAGTGTGAAAAAAGATGTTTCATGTTCGAGTAAAGTTATAGACGGAACTCTCAAGTCTTTATAGCTAGCTACACGCCGCACAATTATAGGGTAAAACACAAAAAAAATCAGTGTATATTGAACATTTTTTATAAGTGTTAAATGATTTTTAGACAAATATTATATATTTTTAGACATATCAAGTGATTAATTAACTAAAAAATGAATTTACGGGATGCGTAGATCAAATTTGCAAATGCGTCTTTGTTTTTTTTTGGTATATATATATATATATATATATATATATATATATATATATATATATATATATATATATATATATATATATATAAAAGAAGGCCTAACCCGGAGGGTAAAGAACAATATCAACACAAGGAAGATTAAATAAAGCGGCCCTATGGCCATCCCTGCCACTAGATGACTAATAAAAGGGAGAGATATATTTTAGTACTACTAATAGATCACCTAAAATAAGCCTCACGGGCATCCCTCGCCATTAGATGGCTAACAAAAGTGAGAACAAGATGAAAGACAGTAAAGTGAGAGGATGATTAGGTTCTTCCAGTTTTGGCTAGGCCATCTGTGCATGCATTACCTTCTCTGTAGACATGAGAGATACTAGATTTCAGTATAAGCTTCAGTAGCTCCCTACAATCAACAATAAGAGTTGATAGAGGGAGAATGATAATATCAGCATGAAGAATAAGGTTAATAACTATTTTTGCATCAAGCTCCAATGCTAGCCTTTGAATATCGAGATTGATAGCCAAATCCAAACTAGGCCTGCAAACGGATACGAAATTGTCTATTCCGGATCCATATCCATTTTTAATTTTTGTTACCATATCCGTATCCATATCCTAATGGATCCATAATATGTATTACCAAATCCGCTGATTTGGATCCGAATATAGATATGGTAAAACCCGTTAAAAAAATCCAATCCTCATAGTTTTTACTTTTCTATTTTAGCGGATTAAAAACATACATGTTTAATCTAACAATCTTACTTATCAGATGCTACTTCACCCCAATTATATTATAATCCACAAATAATTCTACGAAACAGAATACAATCCATAATCATATTGTTGTTCAAAGTTCAAAATTTAAATAAAAATAAATAACCAGAATCTCGACGGAATAACTATATTTTATAACTTTGATTCATATATTTTTATATGTGAGGATAAAAGTAGGGTAAAATTATAGCTTTAGATGTGAATTGATTCAAAGGTTAAAAAAAATCATTTATATATAGAATATTTAGAACTGAAATATATATATATGTATATATTAAAACGGATTCGGGTCTAACGGATATGATTTTTTATATTTCATATTCGTAACCGTTTTATTACTCTTATACGGATTCGGATTCAGATTCGGATGCGGGGATATGGGTCTAGAGTTCTTACCATATCCTTAAAAAAAAATTGGATTCGAATCGAATACGGATAAAAATCCGACACGTTTGCAGGCCTAATCCAAACCATCCCCAGGCGTGAAGAAATGGGCTTGGCATAAAATTTAAAGAAAGCTCCAAGCCCATCAAAAACCCCCCAAAATGGGGAAGCCACACGGTTGAGCCCAGTTTGAGTGCCCAATAATAATAACGTCTTATTATTACAATCGTGAAGAAGAAGGATCCAACCAAGGTTGTCAATATCGTAAATTTGACTCGGAACGGAAGGGGTCTCAAAAATCGTAAACACGAGGATCGTAACACGGATCGGAAGATCCGAAAAAATTATTAAAATAATATTTTATGATAAATTATTTTTATTTTTATTAATCTTATAAAAATTATAAATAGTAAGATTTTAACGACTAAATCTGTATGTAATTTAAAAGTTATTAATAGTAATATTTCAACGGCTTTGTGCCGAAGGAAATTAATTGTTGTCCAGGAGGGACCTATTGTGTGAATTACTACACCTTATATTATACCTAACTTCTTCAGGGACCGATTGGGCAATTTCAAAAGTTTTAATCCTAAAGATCGTCTTTCTCTTTCTTCCTTAATTTGGAGACTCCAGTCCAGAACCTTCTCTCTTCTTCCCCCACCCCCCCCTGTGGCGCCCCTCCCTGCTCTAGTCCCTCGTTTTGAGTGCCGCCCGCGGTGGCCCTTGCTCGGTTGGGCTACGGCGTCCACCACCCATCTTCTCCTTTCTCTTATCTTCTATTTTCGATTTCGTAGCGTGGTGACTCGGTTCGGCCGCAGCTGCATGGCGTCTTCCCTCTTTCCGAGCCGGTGCCTTGGGCGCCTCCTTTCTCTGCTCTCCGTCGGTGTCTTCTCCGTAAGGTAAGCCTTCCTTTATTTTATTTTCCATTTTTTTTATTTAGTTTCTTCTTCACGGTCCCATTTGAAAAGAGAAAATCTTGGATCGTAATGGATCGTAATGGATTGTTCGATCCTACGATCTTACGATCTGGATCGACGATCCATTACGATCCAAGATTCCAGCGATTTTTGACTCGATCTACTCGATTTATGGCCTTAGGGATTTTACGATCCAACTCGCGATTTTGACAACATTGGATCCAACATCTGAGTACAGCTTTTGGGCCTTATGTGAGTCATAGAATTTTACTCTCCAACCACCACTCCGGCTCCTAAGTGGAACAATCTATACCGTCGGATGATAATTTTGAATGGCCCAAATTTAGATTTCTCTCTCCAAATCTGGACCGTTAAAAATATTATCCGATAGTCCAAATTATTCTGCACGATGCGAAATTTTTCCTATTCCGTATAGGAGGCTGACTGTCCAACCACACCCACCCCCCAACGAGTTTACTAATTTAGTATTCTTCCCAAAATATAAAAATCGCCTTTGTCAGAGGCACTTTCATTGAAATACAGAAATGAAAATATTTATGAAAGTATCTCTAGTAGAGGGGGCGTTTTCTTCTCAAACTAACTCTAATTCTCAAACTAACACTTAGTAAATATATTATAAAACATTAATGAAAGCGCCTCTGGTAGTGGCGATTCCTTTATTTTGGAAAGAAATATTAAATGAACAATATTCTGCAAATTTGCTTAAAACAATAAAATGGAAAAAAAAACTACCCCCCCCACCCACCCACACACAACTCTTTCCTCTATTGTGATTCTTCTGGGTGTCATAAAAAAATGCACTATTTGTCATAAAAAAAAATGCACTGTTTTCTTTTCTTTTCTTTTTTAAAGGAGAAAATAATGCACTATAGCCTACTACCAAAATATAATAATAACAAGTTATTTCTGATATGAACCAGATCTATTGGATCATGTGGTATAGAATTGACCATATCACAACAGAATGAGGAGATAGACAATTCTGTAATGACGTGAGTAATTCTATGCCACAAGATCTATATAGACCTGAATGTATTATCGTTTATTTTTTTCGTTTTTCGTGAGAGTACTATCATCAAGTGAATTTCTTCTTTTCCACTACTACATGTGCAGTAATAAGAAGCTCCTTTTAGGTTCATCTAAATTACTTATGGTACTATATGTATTACAACCCATTTTTTTATTTTTTTTAAGCTCAGACGGGCGTACACCCCAAAGGGGAGAGTAGCACCTCACAATAGGAGGAGGAGATAACTCTAGAAAGGGAGACAATTTAAAGCATGCCCATGTACGGAGAGGATATCGAACCCAAGGTCGTGGGCAGACCGTTGCCCCACTGAGCTAATGACCTTGTGATATATTGCAACCTTTTTAAGATGTAAAAAGTGCTTCTATGAGAAAATATATGCTTTAAAAGTTATTTTGACATTCTGATCTTCAACAATATTAATGAATAAGGCCTGTTCTTTTTTTTTTTTTTTTTTATTATTATTATTGTTGGAGCTTTTTATTAAGCTGTTGAAAGGAAAATTTTCGAAAAAAGGGACTGCTACTAATTTTGCAAGAACTCCCTGGCTTGATGACAATGGTTCTTTTCTCTAATCTTTATGCGTACTAGTTTATTTTGAATAGATAATCTGACTCTGTATATTTTAGTACATCAATAAAATTATCACGCACGCAGTGGCGGAGGATACAAGGGGCAAGGGGGGGCCCTGGCCCCCCAAGAATTTTGAATTTTTTTATATACTAGGTATATATATCCAACTGTTCAGAAAAAAATAGATTTTTTTCTACTACGGCCCCCCCAAGAATTTTATGATACACACCGAAATATACCATTTAGAAATTTTTACAATCGTTTGGTCCACCAATGTTGAAGATTAGTAGAAGAAATGAAGATCAAGTCAAGTTTTTTTCAAGTTGCAAGCGAAAGATCAAGCAAAGAGAATAAAAAAGAGCTGCAAAAATGCTAAGGAAAAGGAAGAATGGACTTGTGATGTAGGGTCAAGATTTACGTATTAGGGCCAAAAAAGAATTAAGTAAAATAGGTCCACTTTTCCTCGTAAATAAAATAAATTTCGGTTATGTATGTTAAGCGATTTAGGGTTAGAATCGGGGGTAAAAAACTCATTCGATGAGCTGATGAAGAATCAAAAAAAAAAATTTCCGGGGGCACCCTTCTTCCGCTAACCTAAGACTTTGTATATGTCGTTTAAATTCAATTTTTCTAAAAAAATATATAATTCTACCTCAAATATATCATTTTACATCGTAAGCAAAATTTTAGTTCGGCCCCCCCTAAATTCAAATCCTGCCTCCGCCACTGCACGCACGGAGCAGTGAGATTTGTCGAAGCTTATGAACTTTTATTACAATACAATATTACTACACTTTGGACAATTTAATTTACGTAATAGACGATACATTAAAAGATTATGCTAAAAGATCTGCAGTATGTTAATTTGGATCTCGCTTGTTATATTGTGTGAGAATTTTTTACCCTTTTATGTTTTAAGTCCAGGGGAATTTAGTTTGCGAATGATCCTCATTCTTGATTTGTTAAATAATCATTTAACAAAAACGAAAAAAGAAAAAGAAAAAGCCGTACAGAATCATAATGTTATATTTTTGCTCTAATCCATATATTTGTATTATGATTATTATATAAAAATATGGATTAGAGCAAAAATACTACTAGATATAATAAATTTTATATGTAGTTCGAATATTTTATCAAATTCGCCCCCAACATTTTTTTTTGCAGTTTTTATATGTAGTTCGGTATACTATTGCAGTTTACGCTCCCAACGTCAAATTCCTGATTTTTTCCCTGAATGAGTGAATAACCAAACCATAACTCCCAAGTCAACTGGTAATGTTGAAGTGAGGTTTCACGATCGACTTCTACTTACGACGTCTTTTTTAGAGAATCCTCGGCCAAGCCTCCTCACGGAGTATAGGTGCAATTTGGACAGAGATGGATATTTTTTTCTGTAAAAAAATAGAAAAAGATTAGGTGGGAAAAGATTTCTCAATCGAGGAGACGAGCTGCAGATCTTAAAGAAAATTTATATTGGACTTATAAGTCGCTCATTAAGAGGGATTTTCGACACAGTTGGATTTGAATATAAGTCTTACAAGTGAAGTTGAACGAACTTTACCAACTCAAGTAGATCAAGATTAGTCTTACAAAGGTTGGAGATATCAGGTGATCTAAGAAAAAAATAAAAATAAAATCTCATTGACATACCAACTTTTGATTTATTAATTTATTAATTTTCGTACTTACCAACTTGTTTTAATGGAATAGATGCCAAGTATTTGAGGCAGATGTAAATGGTATGGTTCTCCTTTATAAATTTAACCTTGGATGGGCTACTGCTGGCTAAGGATATTAATTCTATTGCAAGTTGAGAGACTATACAACAATATATTTGGCAAATCTATTCCAGCCATAGGTTGGTTTATTGTAGGAGATGGGAAGCTAGCAGTGGAAGAAGATTCTGATAAAAGCAATGCAAATATTATTAAGATGCGTTTTCTATGTAAACAGATCACATGCAATATGAACTCAAGTCAGACCACTTAAGCAAGTAGGGACATGTCTATTCATATAATACCCCCCTTGTACTCTGAAGGCTCACTCTCTAGTGTGGAATGTGTTTGCAAAGGATGGATATAATATATACTACTCCATCCATTCCCTATTAATTGTCGTTTAGGAGATATCTATGTATCCAAATTAATTGTCGTTTAAGGTTCTTTTATTAGTTGTCAACAATTTATTCTAATTATACCCTCAATATTTTCCTTTCTTTTCTTTATGACGTAGAAGTGAGAGAGGGGGAGGGTGGGGTAATATTGGAAATTTAGGTGGAAATGACAACTTCCTTAATTTTCTCAAATTGTCTAAAGAGTCTTATATTTAGGAATGGAGGGAGTATTGTTTATTCAAATCTAGTTGGACTTATTCATTTCTGGTTTATTGTTTACAATTAATTTTGACTGATTCATTTCACTCCTACAATTACATTATAAAAATAATTTGTCAAGAATACTTTCTTATACAAAATTTGAACTTAAATTTTATTTAAACGATATCAAATTTCTTTCATTTGATTAATTCTAACAAAATCGTGTACGAAACTTGACTCAATGGGTGGGGCTCTCTTAATTGCGGACAAAGTTCCAAGTTTAGCTTGAAAGCACTACTGATACAATTGTAAAAAAGACTCTCTCCTCCATTTCAAAAGAACGAGAAAAAACAACTCGTCGAATTAAACTAGTAACTCAACAATTCATTCCATTTCTTAGAATATCATGATGAGAAAATTGTTTATCTGTTATATATATATATATATATATATATATATATTGTGTTATTTTTCTTATATAAGAAAAGTTAGTTTGCCAATAACCAAACATTAATTTTTTTTTGAGTTGAATTGCGGGTACTATTTGTTGCAGGAATTCGTTTTACTAAGTTGTCCTAACCCGGTGGGGGCAGAGACCTACCCACGACTTTGAGATCGTGTGTTCGATATCCTCCGCCTGCGTACGGCAAGCTTTAATCTCCTTTTTTAAGCTATCTTTTTCTCGTCTGAGATTGTTCTCTCTCTCTCTATATGGGGCAACCGCTCAATCGGATTTAAAAAAAAAGTTCAAAAGGAGGAAGTAGCATATTGGTCAAGAATTGGATCATTGATGGAGAGCTTTCGTGATAGGGACTTGATATTGATAAAAGAGCAAGGGCCAAAAGATACCTCAAATGCATTGGATTATCTCATTCTGTTTCTCGCCTAAGGCTTTGATTTGATTTGGATTGTACTCTATTTTGATCCCCCACATGCAAGCCCGGGGCGATGGGACAGAGATTAAGTAGTCTGCTTTGACCCATTTTTCCATTTTCATTTTTTGTTCCGGTCTCATTGTCGAATTAAAAATATTTAACATCCGCTTAGTCTCCATTCAATTATGGGAATCGGGTAGCCAAGTGGTAAGGCTTTCTGAACACGGGGCGGAGATCCCGTGTTCGATTCCTATATCTCCCCATAATGGGGCAAATAATTCTCCTCCTTATGAGAGCTTTATCTTCCTCACAGGGCGTAGGGCGTGCTTCAATCTTCCCTATTTAGAGTCTTTCTCCTCTCTTCCCGCTCGAAGCAATCGCGCTCGACGCTCAAAAAAAAAGGTCTCCACTTAATTCTAACTGATTTATTTTAAAAGATAGTATGCATATTTTTTTAACTAGTTGTTATTTGAAAATTATTACTTTAAAGTGCCTCTAGATCTTCTAAATTTCTAATATACTCTATTAACCCTTTTATTACCATTATTTTCTTTTTCTTTTTTCTAATTAATTTTGACCATGATTAAAATACTGAGAAAAGATGCCAAAGAAGCTGAGCAAGCAACCACGTGATATTTCCGGCGGATAATAATTTGTGAACTTCTATGCCGGATTTGCTACTGCACCTCTGTCCAAAATTTTCCCATTTCCCCTTATTTATGTGTTTCACCTTTTTCTTTGGAGTCGCATGGCGAATGCTGCGTCGGGTTACTTTGGTATATATTCGACTTTGTGAGACTGGCCTCACGGTACTCTCACATAGTACTGTGAAATAGGACGGGCCGGTCCGATCCGGCCCGCGTGGGCTTATTTCAAAACGGGACGGAGCGAGGCGGGGCCATTTTTTGCGGATCATTGAAACACGTGCCCATACCCACTCAATTTTTATTTTTTTTTTTTAAATAAAGATTTACCTATTAATCATAAAATAGTCAAGGCCATTACAATCAAAAGATAAAACGCAATTAGAAGAAAAATAAAAGTTATACAATGGCGTAAGCACCATGATAATATGTTAATATATACCATATTATATATAATATGTATACTTTTTTTTTTACCATCAAGCGAGTAGGAAATATGTTAATATATACCATATTATATATAATATATATACTTGTCTAAAAAATATTATATATAATATGTATACTTTTTTTTTACCATCAAGCGAATTGGAAATATGTTAATATATATACCATATTATATATAATATATATATTTTTCCAAAAAATATTATATATGTATACTTTTTTTATTACCATCAAGCGAGTAGGAAATATGTTAATATATACCATATTATATATAATATATATACTTTTCCAAAAAATATTATATATAATATGCATTTTTTTATAAAAAAAAGCCCGCGGGCGGCCCGTGATCCGCCCGAACGAGCCGCGGGCTAAACGGGCGCGGACTAAAAAGCCCGCATTTTTGCGGATCAATATTTCCTAAGTCTATACCCGGTCCGGGCCAGCGGCGGGGCGGACCGATCCGCGGGCTTCGGCCCACTTTGACAGTACTACTCTCACATGAGTTGGAGGAGAGCCTACTTGCAAAGTAAATCTTGCTACAACTTATGTTAGAGGGCTGTGGGACCAATCTTATAAGGTCAGTCATATATTAGAATTTTCCTGTTACGTCAGGGCTCACGGCTATAGCGTGAAATAATTTTCTTATGGCATATATATATATATTTTTTTTGTAAAAACATGTATTTTAAACAGAGGTCAGCAATTTAATTTCTTTTTTTATTTTTTTTGAAAATTATGACAGTTGTTTTTTTCTTTTTAAATAGCTGATGTGTAGAAGGTGTAAAACGGCAAAAAATAATATATATAAAATTAAAAAAATTCAAATATCGAATTCTTATTGATTGAGTAACGAAATAGGTATCTTCTACACATGAACAACGACTTTCACCCAAGTGAAAAAGGGGCAAAAACAAGTGTCTTCTATATTACTGCCGGACCGGTGGATGTTGTATGTTTTTTAGTTTCTTTCGGTTAAATTTTTTTCCTCCAATTTACTTTAACCATCTTACTATAATATTAGATATAAAAATAGTAGATCAAAATTTTTAACACAAGTTAGCTTAATTGGTAAGGATTTGACACGTTTTTACAAATGTCAAGTGTTCAATTCTCGCTGCCGACGTGAGGGTTGTATTGGTGGGTAATCTGTAAGTACTCTCGTAAGCGACCTATGATCCCTAGGACCTGCCCTGAACCCTTGGTGGTAATCGGAGCCGAACTCACCCAAACTTTAAAAAAAAAAAATTTAATACATTTTATATATAAAAATCGAGCACGGGGATTGGTCAAGGGACGTAGTACAGCGAAAGACAAAGAGCACATTCAATGTTTTTTATAATTTGGTAATTTGGAATTTATGGCGATATAGAAAGGCGAGTGGGAAGTGCATGTGGTGGAGGGCAACACCAAACTCTCACCCAATTATCTTTCAATTTAAACAACATTTTCTTCTCATTCGGCAGACGACAAAAAGGATCCCACTATTGAACCCCAGCCAACCAATCGTTGCTTGCTCCTCATCCTACCACCATCACTAGGTCGGTCAAATAGATTCAACAGTCCATATCTAAATTCAGATTTATAAGATCTAATTTGGGAGATAAATTTTTTTATACTCAAATTTAGATTGGGTCTGAACTCATATGGATAGGATCCAAGCCAAGTATGTGACTCGAAAGTTGTGAGTTTAAATTATATTTGTATAGACTCAAGATACCCAAGAACCCGTCAAGATGTCCATAGCCCAATGGGGCTATGGCCTGCCCACGACCGTGAGGTCGATGGTTTGACACATCTCCCCTACATGGGGCAAATAAATACTCCCTTCTTAGGGCGGTCTTCCTCCTCCAGTGAGGCTAAAAAAAAAACTTAAAAAAAAAAAAAAGAGACCCAAGAACCCAAAGAACCAATTAAGATTATTTTTTTATTTTGTTTTATATGAACCCAATGATATGATGCTAATGTTAATGAACGGTACATATTATTTTTCACAAAATATTTCGCTAATAATCGTTGTTTATTTTATTTAAAAAAATATTCACGTTTCGATCAATAAAATTGAGTATCAATAAAATTATAAGTAAAATTAGCGAGTGGACCCAAATTAGATCCAAGACCCATTGTGGTTGAGTCCGGACTCTAGTTGAAAAGATCTAGACACAATCCAATAGAAATACAACTTGAGTCTCAATTTAGTAGGGCCGAGAGTCTGGACACAATATTTTATACTCAATAAACTCAATTGACATGCCTAACATCATTCATCCATGAACCTATTATTATTATTTTATTATTTTTTACTAATAAGTTGATTGAATTCATCGTTTGTTTTCTGAATTAAAAGACAGACATTTAATCTCATTTTAATGTTTGACTAGTCTTAAAAGAATTCTTGCAAATATGTAAGAATGATCGTTCTTATATATCTAATTCGAGATATATACTTTTAGTCGAATAAATTCTCGTACTAAAACATACAACATTTGATACTTCAATTTTATTTCTAAGTGACAATTACTTGTAGGTTTCTTTGTTTTTTCTTTCTTTCTTTTTTTAGTGTTATTGTACATTTCCTTTTTATTCATAGAACAGTTATTTGTATATTCTAGGATGATTAGAAGGTAGTGATCCATATATCCTAGGGATATATGGATCACTACCTTCTAATCATCCTAGAATATATATATATATATATTGTAAAAGAGTGCTATTTTCTACATTTGAATTGTCAGTAAGGACATGTGGTGGGTCCTTAATTTCCCCTAACAATTACATCCAAAGGCATAATTTACATCCTTTTTTGTATGTTCTTTTAGGTCCATAATTGGTACAGTCCATACACACTCATGATTAATGGAGAAATTATATATATTATCTCATGGTTGTGGCTAGTATATAAATCCATACTTGTGCAATTTTTCTGTTTTAATCCACATTTTGTATGTTCCATTTTAATAGGTTCATGTTTTCTGATTCAGAATTCATCATTAAAGATAAATAATTCAAAATAAATTATACCTTTCTACAATTTATAAGCTGTGAACAATTTTATATCTCACAAAGTTCAATGAATCTGATAGGGAAGTATTCATTTTGTATTGCTATATGCTATAGCTTTGTTTTCTTATTAGTTTATGTTTCTTATCATGCACATAAGTTGGAAAGCAAGTTACAAAACTACCCTTTCATCCAACAATTACTATGGCATATTTGACCTTTTATGACACGAAAAGCTACTTAAGTACCACAAAGTAAGTTTTGTGTCACTTGTGCGGCACTTTTTCTAAGTGTCCCTACAAGTGGTGTCGGTTTTTTTTAAGGCACTTTATAAGTGCCACAAATTAAATGACCGCACTTCTTATGGTATTTTTTAAATGTCACAAATACAATGAAAATGTGGCACTTTTTGTGCACTTGATAAAGTATTGGTTAAATACGGCTTTTATTGTAAGTGCCATAAACACATTTCTCATGCGAACTATTTCTCATGTTTTTATTCATTCATTTTGATATGTATATAAAAGAGAGCTAATTATCTGTGGAAAAAAAAAAAAGAATATGAAAGTAAAAAATAAACTTTTTTGGTTAAAAGTAAAACAAAATATTGAAGGGAAAATAATCTTCACTTTGACCCAAGTACACCTGATCATTTTGCAACCACGTTACTACAAATTCTAGTTGGACTGGTCTCCGACCATGTCTTTCTCAATAATCAACCCAAGGAAAAATATTTCCAAAAAGAGATCAGTTTAAGATCAATTAAGATTCCTATATTGGAAGGAAGATTTTTTTTTCTTTCCAATAGTGTTCAGTGATTATTGTCCTGACCAATTCAATTAGAATATAAAGAGACTTGACCAATATTTCAAGAATTTCAGTAAACATATCATGATTATCCCTTTTTCGCTGAGAATAAAATTGAATTCTCAATACATATTTGGCCCCACGGCTTCAGTGTGGAACGGGATAAGTTTCGCATGTGTGAAACTTTTCTCGTCCGTTGGATTAAAATTTTGACGGTTAAGATTGATTTGAAAAAACACACGTTCTGATACTCAGAACACATGTTCTGTTTTTATCGCGTTGAACACCTGATTTTTTAATCTCAGGACATCTGTTTTAAGCTCAAAACACTTGTTTTTGAATCTCAGAACACTTGTTCTGATGCGTTCCATATATATTGGAAAAAAACTGTTCCGCATAAAATGGGATTGCATATTTGGTTGAAAAGTCTCTAACCATTGGTCATTGATGACATTCTGTCTCGATATTGAGAAATTTTATCTTGGTTAGTGAGTAAGTTTAAAATTTATATACATACCAATAAGTGCAATACGCATAGGATAAAAAGTCAATTCTCTTTCATGTGAATTGGCACTCTTGGTTTACGCGTATTACACTTATTGGTCTGGATGTAAGTTTTACACTTACTCACTAACTAAGATAAAACTCCTCATCGATATTGATGATTGCTCTACTAGACCCCATTGTTAAGGAACTGACTTCACAGCATAGACGGTCAAGATTAATTATATACATTACTAATAAAAATAACATTTAACTTTAAAATTAGATTAAAATTAGTTTAGCACGATCATATCGAAATGAGACAACACCTCATCTACAAAGACAATAACACTTCTGTGCGAAACACTGTTTCTTTTGCACACTTATTCACCTCAAAACAAATTATCTGACTGTTCTAAATACTTATTTGCGAATAAAAAATGCTCAAAACAGTCGAATTTTTAATATAATAGTGAATAAATATTCTGCACCATGCAATAGACACTTGTTCCACAACGAGCCGAGGCCCGAGGTCCCACAGAGGAAGAGGATGTGGCGGCGCTATAAACGAACCTACCTTTATATTTGGTTCAACACGAGGTGTAAGTTTTAACTGCTGGGAAGTGGTGACATTTTATTTGAAAAATCTCTAACAGCTACCGGAAACTGTAAAAATGGCGACACCCACGTTGTTTCCTCATCAGCTCCACATCATCTATACTATACTACTCCTACTAGTTCTTCTTCTAATGACAAAGAAACCACCAAAAAAAAAAACTTCTTCTCTTTCTCTCTCCCTCCTCCATGAGTATAGTACTTCTACTGTACTAACAACACAAGCCAAAACTCCCCTAAAGAATTCTTGAAAAGCCATGAAAGAACGACTACCCAGCTTTTTTCTTCTTGGATCCTCCCAAAGATTCTGTTTTCTTCATATCCCACTTTTCTTTCTCCTCTTTTCTATGGATTTTGCATCTGGGTTCGGCTCAATGGCTACAATTACAGCTTCCTTCGGTGAAAATGGCTTGTTCTGCGCCATTGACGCCAGTGGAAAGCAAGAAGTCATTTGCTGGGGCAACAAGACCCTTAATTCTTCCACGCCTAATCAATCAATGTATCCGAATGATGTTCCCCCGATGGCTGCTCTCTCTGGTGGTGAAGGATTTCTCTGCGGCATATTAGCAAACACTTCACAGGCATATTGTTGGGACTCAATAATGGGATCAAGCTCTGCTGATCTTGTTCCTGTTAGCTTTAAACCCAATGCTTATTTCCACATCGCAGCTGGTAAGAATCATGTTTGTGCAATTAGAGGACCGTATTATTCTGAAAACGATTGGGGTAGTGTTGATTGTTGGGATATTGTTAGAATGTCTAATAATAATAGTTTTACATCTAGGTTAAGTACTTTTTTTTATGATCAGCATATTAGTACACTTGTTTTCAAGAAAGTTGTATCTGGTGATGGATTTAGCTGTGGAGTAATAAGAGAAGGTGGGATTGAGTGTTGGGGTCCGAATTCGGGTAGTTTGGGATTTTCCGGCGTATCGGGAAATGTTCGTGGCTTATCTTCTGGAATGGATTCTATATGTGTTCTTCAAAAAGATTCTAATGAGATCAAGTGTTGGGGCAAGAATGATTCTTTTGCTATCCCACCAGATGAGATTCCTTTGGTTTCTTTGACTGCTGGTGCTGAGCATTTTTGTGGGATTAGAGAAGATAATCATGGGGTTGAATGTTGGGGCAACTTCAATTCTTCGTTAGTCCCAAAGAGTTCGGGTTTTCTTGCGATTGCTTCCTCAAATCATGTCACTTGTGGTATCAGGGAAGCTGATTTGGTTCTTGATTGTTGGTTCTCCAATGCCTCCTCTCCAATGGATTATGATCCTCCTTTGCAATTATGCAGTCCTGGCTTGTGTACCCCAAGTTATTGCGGCGAAGGAAGTTTTTCCTTCAATGCTAGCATTCTCAATGAGGCAGATCTGACTAGCTTGTGTGTCAGGAAAGATCTCAAGATTTGTTCTCCTTGTGGGTTGAATTGTTCTGAAGGTTTTTTTCCTTCCAGTCCATGTACCGAGAATGCTGATCGGGTTTGTACAGCTTGCTCACTTTGTCAGAATAGCTCTTGCTGGGATGTATGTAAGCTTCAATCTTCGTCGGAGGTGCTGCAGAAGCACCGGCATCAGTTGCGTCAGTTAATACTCATAATTGGTTCTTCTGCTTCAGGTTTTATGTTGATTTTAATAGGTTGGTACGTTCTACCTTGTGTTGTAAGCTCAAAAAACAATGAAGGAAAAAAGAACCAATTTGCATCCTGCATTGGAAAGTCTGAGCAGGAAAATGGAACCAATGGTGATTCAAATCCTCCTGTTTATGTGGCTCCATGTCCTGGAATGGCTCAAGTTTTCCGCCTTTCAGAACTAAAGGATGCCACTAATGGTTTCAAGGAGTTCAATGAGCTTGGCAGAGGAAGCTATGGTTTTGTCTACAAAGCTGTGCTCCCAGATGGGAGGCAAGTTGCAGTAAAAAGAGCAAATGCTGCCACGATAATCCACACCACTAGCCGGGACTTTGAAATGGAATTAGAGATCCTTTGCAATGTTAGACATGGTAATGTTGTGAATTTGTTGGGCTATTGTTCTGAGATGGGAGAAAGACTTCTGGTCTACGAGTTTATGCCTCACGGAACTCTCAACGACCACCTTCACGGGGGCCTTTCTCCTCTGAATTGGAACCTTAGGCTTAAAATTGCAATGCAAGCAGCAAAGGGTCTCGAATACCTGCACAAAGAAGCTGTTCCTCCCATTGCTCATCGCGATGTAAAGAGTTCGAAAATTCTTTTGGATGCTGATTGGTGTGCAAGGGTTACTGATTTTACAGCTCTCACACCGAATGAGAGTGATATTAATCAAGACATGAGAAATGATGTTTACAACTTTGGAATTGTGCTGTTAGAGATTCTTAGTGGAAGAAAAGCTTATGACGCAGAATGCCTCCCTCCGAGTATAGTTGATTGGGCAGTGCCCCTAATTAGACAAGGCAAGGCGGCTGCCACAATCGATCGTTATACAGCTCTACCTAGAAATGTCGAACCACTGCTTAAACTTGCTGATTTAGCAGAAGTTGCTTTGAGAGAAGATCCGAATGAACGCCCCAGTATGACGGATTTGGTACGTTCCTTAGAGCAACTTGTGAAAGAAGGATTGATATTGTAGCTTTCAGAATTGATGTTCATACTATCTTTTGTATCTTATTTTGTTTTTGGAAAACCACACTGCAACTGTAAATTATTTTATGAGCTTCATATAATTTATGTTGCTCAAAGGCATGTAAGAAATGAAACATTGAAATGTACCTTTCTCATTATTTTTAAGTTATACAAAACAAAATTTGCCACTCTTTTTTCAATCTTTCATTTCAGATTTCTGTTTCATTAGAAAGGAAGATCAATATGTGATTGTTTTCCTATATTTCCTATAAGATCATCATATGCATTTCCATTAATTTCCTAGATTTTTACAAAAATCTCTCTAACAAAGAGGATAAAAAAAAATCAGAATGTACATCATCATCATCATCCTATTTCTAAACCTTGGCTGCTGTGGAGGAGATTTTTCTAGCCCCCAGTTGCAGGGCCAGGGGAATGATGCCATGTTTGGGGGATGCAGGAGCTCATAAGATTGGCAATAACTCCAGGTTTTTTTGTCTCTCCTTTTCTCCAACGCTAATCTCATTTGTCAGCATCTTTACTACTGAAGACATATTTGGTTGGAGCCTGGTGGTCTGTTGCACACAAAGCAAGCCAGTCTTGAGGTATCGAACAGCTTCTTCTTCTGGAAAATTGCCTTTTAGCAACCTGGTCTATCATTAGTAATAGGTTCTTGACTTTATTAAGTTTCACATCGGCTAATTTGTGAGCGAATTTCTTTCTTATACGACTTGGACAATCTGCAGGCAGAGGTACCAATGTGAGACTCAATAAACTCAACATCAGGAAAGTCTCTTTTTCTTTTGGTTTTACCTTGTGGACTAGGAACTGCTCGCCAAGTTGTATGTCAAACCCGACAACTTCACAACCGCTGACTATTTCCAATAATAGAACTCCGAAGCTGTAAACATCTGATTTTCTTGTTAAATGTCCGCTTACGGCGGCGTATTCTGGAGCAAGATATCCTCTTTCAAGTCGAAATTTTCATCGCAAGAAACACGATTAGAGACGGCATTGGGAAAGAAATGAAGCCTCAGATGTTTTAAATGGTAGAGGGAGTACAGATTATTGACTTACAATGTGCCAGCGACACCGGTGCTAAGGTGTGACATCTTACTATCTCTGAATAGCTTGGCAAAACCAAAATCTCCAACTTTTGGTGTGAGATTTTCTCATCAAGAAGTATATTTCTTGGCTCCCGGCTCCTATGCGGGACAGCCTTTTGTTCCGCACGTGCGGGACAAGCTACCAGTCGTCGGATGAGATTTTTTAACGGTCCAGATCTGGAGAGAGAAATTTTTTTTTTAATATTTTAAGTCCAGCCGCAACTTTTCTCTCTCCAAATATGGGCCATTCAAAATTCTATCCGACGGCGTGCGGAACAGGGATTGTTCCGCATAGGAGCCGGACTGTATTTCTTGCCTCTTAATGTCACGGTGTACGATGTGGGGTTGAATATGTTATCGAAAATCATCATTTGAATCAACCTGATTTGACTCAAGTGGAAAGAGTTTGGCATCCCTTAAATAAAGTCTCGAGTTCAAAACTTGTGAATGACAAAAAAAAATTGTTGGGAGCTCTACCCCGAAAAGGTCCGATCGTAAAAGCGAATGAGATTAATCGTGGATCGTTAAACGGTATCAGGATACCGGTTAAATCTCACCTTACTAAAAAATCATCATTTGAAACCTAATAAATTTATAAAATAATTTTGTCAATGGAAATGAGAGATGTAGCTAGATAGAATTCAGGCCTCTCTTATTGTTAAAAAATAACTATGCATCACAATCAATAGAAGAGTGAGTTTTACGAATTTGATTATATTTTAAATTAACATAATCATCACTCGTGCGATGCAAAATAATCTTTATATAACTTATTAAATGGTCTTACTAAAAAAGAATGATGCATATTTAGAGGAAGAAATAAGGACTTACATAGTTTGCATATTACCGGACCGCGCCCCCCCCCCAATTGTTTTCCCCCTTTTCTCTCTCTTCTCTCTCTTCCCCCTGCTCTTCATGCTTTTTTTCTCCCCTTGCTGCTGACCAGATTTGGCCATTGGCTCTAATCAATGGTCAAATCTTGATCATTTTGTTCCGTTTATATTACTCTATTTTGTACTACGAATCATATGAAACTTTTTTCAGAGTTTTTTTTTTCAAGATTCAAGACACAGTGGTTAGATGAGTCTCAGATCTAGAGTTTTTTTCTATGTTTCTAGGAGGATTTGTTCAACCCGGACTAGATCTGGGTCCTTTATCAACTTTTTACATTTTCCCGAGACAATTTGTAGGACGGTTGATACGCCATGGTCTTATAAATTGTCGACCCCTAAGGAAGATGTTGAAAGTGATATTCTCCTGTCCCTGTGGATCAAGGATTGCGATGAAGATGCTTTGAAGGAGAAGATTATGTATTTGTTTAGTTGGCTAGTTTTTCTAGTTGTTTTTCCTAACCATCCAAGTTTTCTTGGGTGTGTCTTTTGTCTATTATCGTGATTTTTTAAATCATTGTATAACTTTTACGAATAAATTGCCATTTTGGTCATCAACATAGTTTCGCGCAACCAATTTCATCCTTTTTTTTTTTTTTTTTTTTTAACTTTTTCGGTCATCAATTTATTTTCAAACAACCATTTTCATCCCTTTTAACTTTTTTCAATCACTTTCATCCCCAACTGTTTTACGAGCAGCCATTTTGGTCATCAAATTATTTTCTAGCAGCCACTTTCATCATTAAATAAGTATTTTTAAAAAGGATGAAAGTGATTGTTTGAAAATAAATTGATGACCAAAATGGCTGCTAGAAAATAATTTGATGACCAAAATGGCTGCTAGAAAAACAGTTGGGGATGAAAGTGGCTGGAAAAAGTTAAAATGGATGAAAGTGGCTGTTTGAAAATAAATTGATGACCAAAAAAGTTAAAAAAAAAAAAGAAAAAAGATGAAATTGGCTGCGCGAAACTACGTTGATGACCAAAATGGAAATTAATTCTAACTTTTACTTTCTATATTTTTAGATTTTCCTTTGATTATAATGGCTTCGGTTATTTGTGATTAATGGAAACTAAATTTATTCAGCAAAAAAAATAGTTTTGTATATTACCCGCGAAAACAAACTTGTTATTTGACTTTCTTTTTCTGTTATTTTTTTATTTTTTCCTTTTTTTTTGGGTGGGGGTGGAAATTGTTATTTGGCTCTAAATATTAATGCTTTCCCTAGCAACTAGCAATTCAAAAGCAAGGCCAGAGATTAGAGACATTATCAATCATCTTTATAAGTGGAATCAACTTTTTGTCTGCTTCATCTTTTTTCTGTTCAACTCTAATCCAGTTCGTGATCTGTACTAATTATCGTCCTTTAATAACATGGATGGTTCTGAAATTTTTGTCAATACATTTAATATGGGCTTTCATTAACAAACTTTGTTTATTTTTTTACCTTTTCTTTTATTAAGTTATCTTGAATATTATGGGGTGCATTCAATTAGAATTTTTAAAGACTATTTATGGATAAATAAGTCCAGTGAATTTTAAAAGAATGTAATGACTTATAAGATTTTGTATACTCATAATTCTTATGTTCGGATTTTAAAGATTTATAAGATTTGAAAGGATTACAATGACTTTTTATTTTTACGATGCTAACCAACAAACTTAGTTGGATGATGAACAATGTCTAATTCAACAATGCACAAATTCTTCAGGAACAATGACGCCCGTTGGGCGAACCCCATGAGCGGGGAGAAGAGAACCCTAGAATAGGGAGATTAAAGCGTACCTCATGCCTGAGGAGGGTATCGAACCCGGGACCGAGATGCCTGAGGAGGGTATCGAACCCGGGACCTCTCGGTCCCGGGCCGACCTAATGCCCACTGGGCTATCAGGACCTTTGATAGGAACAACCTTTACAACCCAAACTTTTCAAATAATGGTGGAATTTATCCTTCCCAAAGGTTTTATGATAGGTATAAGGTTACTAGGTTGCGGACACTTGGTTCAAATAATGAAATGAAGTCATAAACATAAAGCCAATAAAAGTCAATTGGTTAAAGTTGTGGGCACTTGCATCTAGGGGTGAGCAAATTCGGTTTTACCGAATTACCAACCGAATTCAAATTCAATTCGCAATTCGAATTCGATAATTTAGTGTAAATTCGGTTACATCCCAATTCGATTTGGTAAAAAATGGGACGAAATCGGTTTGACTATAATTGAATTCGGTCTGATCGAATTCGAATACATTTTTTAATTTTATTATATAGTTAATATATATAAAGTAAATAGACCCTAAAAATTGTTATTTTGGCAATTTTGCTATTAATTTTCCGTGTAAATATGGTTGAATTAAACGATGACTGATTTATTATTTCGATTATTTTTTTTCTGAATTTATTGTTTGTTTTGGTTTTGGTTTTTTCTTGATGTTCAATTAGAGTTTTCTTGTGAAATCGGTTAATTCGGCAAAAAATGAATTCCGAATTCGCCAATTCGGTCAATTCAAATTCGGTAATTCTGAATTCGAATCCAAATTGGGTCCGTTTTTAGATTCTAAAAAAGTTGAAAATCCCGTATTCAAATGAATGAATTGGTGAATTCGAATTCGGTGCTCTCCACTACTTGCATTAGCAGTAACATAAACGGGATCAAATGGAATGGAACAATAAATAAAAGCAAACATTCAAAGTAACAAGAGTCAATTAAAAAGATAACAAATAAACAAATCATGAAAATCCCACTAAAAAGTCTTATGGGGTAGGGTGGGATTTTTTAAAGGGTTTGGTATTTATACTTTTCAGTTTTCACTAAAAAAATCCCACAAATTCCTAATTAAAAAAAAAAAAAATCCATCGAAATTTGGAAGTTTTTTAATTCCAAAAGACTTTTTGTTACTCATTTAAAGTCCTGGTTGAATACCATTGGATTTGAAAATCATTTTTAAAAAATCCTAACAGTTCTGATTGAATACCACATGACTTATTTTGATTACTTAAAAGTCTTAATTGAATACCACAAGACTTATTTATGATCAAAATAGTCTTTAAAATCCCAAATAAATACACCCCCTATGTAACTCAAACCAAATTATAATTATTTAAAAAAAAAAAAACTAAATTATAATCCAACTCAATCATAAGGTAAATTAACTAGAAAGAAATTAGGACCGCGATATGGTTAAGGGAATTAGTTCATACTTCATAGAGGATTATTAGCTAGGTACATCATTGTATTCTATTTGTAAATCACATTTTAAGTAGTAAGACGTTTTACTTAAGTAAAGAATCACTATTAATCATTATAGAGAGGAAGATTTTTATTATTATAGTAAAATTAACGGCAAAGTATTGAAACTTCAAGAACAAACAAAAAAGAGATTCCTCATTGCCATTAAGGAATTTTTATGATTTCTCATGACCATATAGACCATTCTAATGACCAAGTGATGAGCAAAGAGAAAGGTTCCATTATTTGTATCCCAAATTGTGTCCACCCAAAGACAAAATAATGATAAGTACACGATGCTTTTCTTAATCATCCAAACCCAAAAAAGAAGGATGCTAAAGATAGGAATCAATATTTTGGTATATGGTCAAATAAAATTTGTCAAGAATCATAGACAAATAGTCAATTTATCGGTACAAATAACCTTATAATACACCTTCACTATCACCAAGTTGGGTTTCTTTATGGGAATCGGGTAGCCCAAGTGGTAAAATTACCCGACCACAGGATGGAGGTCCCGTGGTCGATTCCCCTATCTCCCCTTACGGGGCAAATAAATTCTCTTCCTTGTGAGGCTAAATTCCCTCCCCAGGCATGGAACATACTACAATCTCCCTATCTAGGGTACTCTCCGCCTTCCCCTTCGGTCGTCAAAAAAAAAAAGAGTTGGGTTTCTTTATACAACCTATGTGACTATAAACAAATATTTCTTTTATTTTGGTTTAATAGTATTTTATCATTATTTTCAAAGTTTTTTTCAGATTAATAAGTGTAACATATGCGGAATAAAAAGTTACTTTTTCTCTTATGAATTGATTTTCTACGACCAAAAAATTATATATCCCTATTTTTATATTCAACCACTACTAATTCATTATTTGTATGTATAATTGTAAGAAATGTTCATAATAAAAACGATTTTCAGCCTTTTTGTAACCCACTTATATTGCACCCAAAGCTTTGTGGCATATCATGCGAATAGAAAAAAAACATTGAGGAAAAAAAAAAGGATTTTACATAAAAGGAAAAGAAATCAGCAGCAGTTGCAAATGTATCTACTATTGATGGTGCTGTTGTGGGTGGACCTTTACGCAAACCCATTTTCGCCATTTTCATTATCTACTCCTCCCTCCTCCGCCTAATCCCCCCACCCGACCACCACCACCACCATCATAATCATAAAAAGATTCCTCCTCCACTTCCCCCCTCTTTCCCTTTTTACCCCTGACCACCCCTTTAATCATTATCTCCTCTCAATTATATTTCCCACATTCAATTTCATCTTCTTTTTTCAATCCCCTTAATCTTTCTTCAAGAACATCAATCCCAGAAATTTCCCGTTTTCCAATTCTGTTTCCGGTGGAAACCCATTTCTTAATTTGTTCTCAAAGCCTTAAAGCTTCGATCTTTCTTATGATTCCGCTCGTCTCGTGGAATTGAAGTTGAATTTTTTTAATAGTTTTCTTGAAATTGTATAATATGGGAAACGTGGGTAGTAGTGGTGTACTCAGCCGGCGGAGAAACGGGAATTCACGACGGAGCCACCCGCCACCGCCACCACCTCATCCACCGCAGCCGGAGATAACCGCGAACCGATACGTATTTGCAGCGGCGACGCCTTATCCTCCGCAATATCCAAACGCTAATAATAATGCTCCGCCGCCGTATTATCAGTATCCAGGGTACTATCCGGCTCCTCCGCCTGCGATACCGGTGCCTTTACCTGCTCCTTATGATCATCACCACCGGATGGACCCGGCGGCTGCTGCTCATGCTAATTGGGTTAATGGGAGGTATCCATGTGGGCCCATGATGCATCCTCCTACACCTTATGTGGAGCATCAGAAGGCCGTGACGATTCGAAATGATGTTAATATAAAGAAAGAAACTTTGAGGATTGAGCCTGATGAGGAGAATCCTGGGAAATTCTTGGTTGCTTTCACATTTGATGCTACTGTAGCTGGGAGGTACATTTGTATTGTTCAATTACATGTTTTTTAGCTTTTATTTATCTTTCCTTTATTATTTTTGTTAGAGTTCATGGAAGTATTCCAATTATATGTAAATAGACGGAACTGGGGCGGGGGCCAAGGGGCCGCGGCTGCCCCCAAGATTTTGAAACACTGTATTTTTTGGAGATGTTACTAGAAATTATAGAGTTCGCCCCCTAAAAAATTGTGACAATTTGAACTTCGCCCCCAATGTGAAGTTTCTGGTTACGTCCATGATATGGGGAATTGGGTTAAGTTGGGGGAAGTGGTTCAATAACCTTTGCCTATATAAATAGTTGGTCTAGTGTGATATGTTAATTTTTATGGTTGTTGGTTTTTGCTCTGACTGCTTAATATGATAAAATTTGAATCTTTTCCCCATGAAATGTTAAATGGTTTATTAAAACTAACTAGGAGGGTCAGATTTTCTGGAGAGTTTTTTCATAGAAAAATATTCGTTTAGAGAAAATAGCTTGATTGAGATTGGAGCTGTAAGAATGGTTTTGTAGTCTTTTAGATATCATACCAAGATCTGGTATGAGGTATGCCTGAATTTCTATTCATGTGTTTCATCATGATGTGTATCTGAATCTCTAGGAGTTAAAATGCAATAAAGGGCTTTCAGTTTTCTAACGGAGCCTTCTCCCTGCTTCAACTATGCAAAATTATTAGACGATAAACATCCATTTCTCTTTTAAGTTGGGCATGGTACCAAAATTGCTTGGTTAAGCAAATACTGAACAAGCAGAATGACTAGCTAAACTTTGTTGCAATCTTGTATTATCATCGATATTGGTAGAAAAGGGCTATTAGCGCAAGTTCTTCTATGCACAAGGTTATTCTGACAAGGTGCTTATGTACTGACATGAGGATAACGGTTCATGTGTTTATCCATTCCCCCATCCCCCTGGGAGGAGAGTACGATTGCCTGTCACGTAGATTTTTCTTTTAGTTTCCTTTTATAGCTTAATCATTAGTGTTGTCTGTCTCAACTTTGAATCTTATGGCTGCTTGGCGAACTATAAATGTAGAAACTTCAAAGTACATTAACCTTCTTTCTGTTATCTTTCTTATTCTACAAAGTTAGTTTTTACACCTGAAGTGGCAAATTTTTTTTTCCATTGACTAATGATTAAATATAGATGTTGAAAGTCTTAATTTTTCATGCTATGTGCAGCATCACCATCATTTTCTTTGCAAAAGAAGGTGAAGACTGTACCCTGACCCCAACGAAGGAAAGCATACTTCCACCATTGACGGTGCCCTTTGAACAAGGTTTAGGTCAGAAGTTTAAGCAACCCTCTGGAACTGGTATAGACCTCTCAACGTTTGGGGAGGCAGAGTTGTCAAGGGAGGCTGAAATTGATGTGTATCCCCTAGCAGTTAAGGCAGAGGCATCACCTGTTAAACCAGATGAATCAACAGAAACAGAAGGAAGTCCAAGCGAGGAATCGGGATCTATAAACTCTCAAATAACCCAAGCGATGTTTGAAAAGGAGAAAGGTGAATATCAGGTTAAGGTGGTCAAGCAAATCTTATGGGTTAATAGCATGAGGTATGAATTGCAAGAGATATATGGGATCGGAAATTCAGTTGATAATGACTTAGACGCCAATGATCCAGGAAAAGAATGTGTAATATGCCTTTCAGAACCCCGAGATACTACTGTCCTTCCCTGTCGACACATGGTAACTTCTATGCTCACCTGTATTCTTAATTTTCAAAAGATGTTATTGTTGTTTGTGATTTGATCACCAGTTGAACTTAAATAGCTGATTTCACTCTGCCCTGACATTTCTACTGACATGTAGCATTATCTAAAATAGCTCTATAACATATTGGTTACTGTTGATTATTTTGTGACTTTTAGTCGCTGCATTACAAAAGAGAGTATAGTAAATTATTAGAAAGAATTGGATCCCCACCCCCCAGGGGAAAAAAAACTGGCTCCCGTGTTGGATCTTTATCTGTGGAAAGAATAGGCTTAAAAGAAGATGTCTGTTACATACACAAATTAGAGGTCAAGTAAGCTACGTAACTAATGTGGGAGATTCATTATATTCATGAATTGTTCTTTGGTTTGCCAATGGCTTACTAGAAAGCAATAATGATTGTGGTTAAACTCTGAATGCAGTGTATGTGCAGCGGGTGTGCCAAAGTTTTAAGGTTCCAAACAAATAGGTGTCCGATATGCAGACAGCCAGTTGAGCGGCTTCTGGAAATTAAGGTTAACAATGGTGGTGAGGAGGAATGATGGGAAGATGAATTCCTGCTTCCTCCATTCTGTAAAGTTTTTGTTTCTTTATTTTCTTGAAAACATTTCCGGTATTCTCCTCTGTATTTTTTATTTGATCCACGCTCTCATTGTGATTGTTCTTCCTGTTCCACAATAATCAGACAGGTAAATTCGTGAACGTTGGATATGTGAAATCTGAGCTCCTTGCCCAGAAAGCTGCAAGTGAATTGGTTTTGTATGATTAGCAAGGTGCTTAATACTATTATACATTTATACCACTAGCTCTTTGTTTCTGTTTTGTGGGATATTGTATAGTATCCAATATCCATCTCTTCTTTTTTCTTTTTTTACTGTTGCCATATTTGTGGGATGTCCAATCATATTAGGTATTGTTTTACCCACTTGACTGGGGATTCCAACGGCAATTTACTCCTTCCGTAGCAAATTGAACATAATTTCATATTTGAGACGGAGGGAGTATAATGTTTTTTTTTTTTTTTGCTAAGTAAACATTATATATATTACCCAAAAAAGGAACCAAGTTACAAATAGTGTCTCCCCTATCATACAAGATCGAGGGAGGAATATTGACAGGAACAATATAGCCAATTATATCATTTGACTTCGCCCAATCAGCTAGGTTCTGTGCGGTAGTATTACAAATACGGTTAACATAGTGAACTTTCCAATTCACACCCAACCTAAGTAACTTCTCATCACTGTTAATAATGTCCGTACTCCCTCCACTCATCGGCTGATGAATGGCCATTAAGGCTTATAATTACATTTAAGCAATCTCCTTCAATGATGACGTTACAAATTTTGCTGATTTGCAATCTGTTTCAGAATCTCAATAACAGCAGTTGCTTCTGCTTCAAATGGCGTGCTTGTACAACCTCTATAAATCCAAACTCCCATCACCGCTCCTACTTCATTCTTGATAAGGGCAGCACTGATTGCCACACCCGTTTCCACTTGAAACGCAGAGTTAAAATTAGTTTTAAACCAATTTTTAGGGGAAGGAATCCATACCTGAGAGTGTGGCTTAGCATGATTTTTGGTTTTCCTTCTCACACAAGAATCCCAGTAGCTTGAAGCCATCCTCTCCATCCCAGTAAACATATCATTCCACTGCCTTGTTTCTTTTCCATGTAGCATATCATTTCTAACTTTCCATTACCACAGTAGCATAGTTAGCCATTTCATCAACACTGTCTCTCGGCCACAGTGGTCCAAAAATTGGATTCAAAATATGTTTAACCCAATTCACTATATTCCAAGAATGGTAAGCATCCATTCTTAAATTCCAGTTAGAAGAAAACCACAGTACCTTAGTGAATGGGCACTTGAGAAAAATATGCTCCAAGGTCTCCCTCTCCCCTTTACAAATAATACATTTGTCATCTTCAATGGGAAAACAAATACTAAGTCTCTCTCTAGTAGGAAGCGAAGCCGAGATAACTCTCTATAAGAAGTGCTTATGGCGATTATGCAAATTCGAGTGCCACAGTTTACCCCAATCTTTTTTTATCAAGTTTAGATGTAGTGCTAAAAAAAGAAGCTCTCTCTTGGTTTAATTTCACAGTAAATTTTCATGTCTTGGAGGGAAACCATACCAGAGAGTCATGTTCCTATGAAGGAATAATCTTAGAAATTTCAATCACTATATCTCGACTAAACAGATGTTCTAGAAGAGACCTATTCCATATGCCACTATCACCAATCATCAAATCTCTCACAGAATGGACACTATGATCACTAGTACCATCAGAAGGAATTCTATGATTTTCCAAGTTAGGGATCCATGCATCCCTCCAAATGTTAGCCTCAGAGTTTCTTCCAATTTTAATTAAACATCATTTCTTCAAGTCATTAATAGATTGCATAATGCCAGACCAAATCCATGATGCCCCTGAACATGTCCTTCCAAAGTAAGAAGATCTTTACCTTTCAAATATTTTGCTTTGAAAAGCTTCACCCAAACCTTATAAGAATCCCCCATCAATTCCCAACAATTTTGCAACAACAGCCATATTAATATCAGAAAAAATTCTAAAACCCAATCCTCCCACCTGTTTCGGATTACAAATAGATTCCCAGGAATTTAAGTACAGATGACGACCCGAATCCTCTTTAAAACCCCACCAAAAACCTGGTAATACTATCCAATTTACTACAAACAGCCACAGGTAATCTATAATTCTGCATAATGTGCATCTGCATAGCTTGGATAACAGTTTTAACCAAAACACCTCTACCTGCCTGAGAAAGAGAAGATAGTTTCCAGCTTGCCAATTTCCTTCTTACCTTTTCAATGATTGGTAAAAAAAACCCTCCTTTTAGAATTCCCTTTACAAAATGGAGTACCAAGATATGAAGATTTATGGTCACACTCCTTAAACTTCAACAACCGTTTCGATATTTTTATTGAACCGAATAGTAAACCCCCTACTTGCGGGGATAAAGGTGTGGTGAGCATTAACGACGCTATGACCTTTTAATTATCCTTTTTCCTTTGGGAGTCCTTCCTTGTATTCTTGCTATTGGAGAGGACTGAGGAGTAACTTTGGATCTGGGCCAGAGGTTTATAAGCTCGCTTGAAGCTCATTGGGCCTTATCCATGGTAGATATGATTCTTATAGGCCCATTATTAAGTAGCTAATCCTAGTCAAATTCAATGGGCTAACTGATCAATGGGCTTAAGCTTATTTAATCTATTAAATAAACAGATCTTGGAATGCATTTACAATTTGTCTTCGATATCTCACCTTCAAGGTTCTTTGTGGAACAGTTTTTGCTATTGATGTTATTGAAAATAAAATTATTATTTTTATTTTAAAAACAAAGTGTTTTTCAACAATTAAAAAAAAGAAAAACTCTTTAGTAATCGTGGATAATAATACACCCAAAATCAAAGAAATAAAAGAAAAATTTTAAATTTTAAATCTTTTAATAGACATTTTAATATATTATCTGATACGTTGTATCATATGTCGTTATTGTACTCAGTAAGTTCACTTAAAAAAAATCCAAGGATAATGATAACATTTTTGTATGTGGCGAAAGCAACAAAAGAAAAAAAAAGAAAAAAAAGAAGAAGAAGAAATATTGGAGACAAGGATGATTGTGATATAGACGCATTGGCTTCCTACTCACAATCCATATATGGTATCATCACATTCTCTTCTCCAAATATATTTTAGCAATTGAAGGTGAAAGGGACTTATAAACTAAACATCCCCACAACAAACTGATTGTCAAATGTCAACGAAAAGCCAAAAGAAAGCATCTTATAGGCTCTCTTGCTTTTACTTGTGAAGTGGAATTTCGATTCCTGTCCAAAATATGAAATTAAATTTCTTGTATGGTACTAATAATTTACGGAAAGTTTGTAATAAATTCTTATAAAACACATTTTGCAATTTAAATTCTTCATTAATCCGGAAATACAGGACCCTTGGTGTTGGGATTGAATACTTTTGAGTTTTGAGGAGCCTTCAACTTCAAACCTCATGAATCATTGCAGATACATAAAATAAATAATACTATCAATGTGGATTCATCGTGCTTCATGCATCTTAGTCCCCACTCCCAACACTAATCATCATAGACATTCGGCAATTCAATTATACTTTAGTAACATTTATTAAAAAAAATCTTTATCTAATGAATAATTGTTCATTTTATTTGAGCAGTTATACATCAATTTAAAATTTAGCCATTAGATCAAGGATAATACATTTATTGACAAATATTAAATAACCTATCAACATTAAGACCTACTTCAACAAATTCTATGAAACTGTAGTCTGCACCTTGAATTTTTTAGTACATTATTTAGTATATCAATAATATTATTATACAATACAATATGATCAGTTTAAATTCTTAAATTCACTTTGGATCAATGGTATTAATACACAAATAATAATATTATTAATATACTAAGGAATGTATTAAAAAGTGTAAAGAGTCTCTTAGATGCTTTTTGCCTTAAAAATGTTTTCAAGTAAAGGAGAACATATCTTATTTTCAAGTTGAACTCCTAGGATGTGTTTTATTCTTCTTCTTTCGATTTTCTTTTAAAGTTACATTTTCTTGGCTTGATGAAACAGACCTTAAAGTTGGATTTTGATACAAATGATACATTCAATAAGTTTCATTTTAGTGTTTACTTTAGCTGGATAGTTCTAACATGGATCAGATCCATTGGACCATATAGTTCAGAACTGACCACAACACTACAGAATTAGGAGAGAGACAATTCTATGATAACGTGGCTAATTCTGGACCAGAAGGTCCATGTAGATCTGCTCCATATCAGAAAAATCCTTACTTCTTGGGAGGTTTTTGGATCCTCCAGTTGTTCATCATCTAATGATAAGACCAAGATTTATCCTTTTTTTCTTTTTATTAAAAATGTCCTAGAATAAAATAATTTGTTTTTTTAAATGACCTTTATTTATGTATCAAACTCTTTTTAATTCCTCAAAAGTCAGATACATTACCTCTCTACCCACTCTCAAAGGGGCAAACATAAAGAAAGAGATTTGAAAAGGGTCATTTGTTGTTGAGAAGTATGTCAAATAGTGACCTGTGTTACCTATAAGTCAATTGTTTAGTTTAAAAGAGTCTTCCTCCTTAAGTGGATGTTTTGGTTGGGATCGACCGTCGAAATGGGAACCAATCCTCTCTTCTTTTGTAGTCACTCCGTCTCAAATTATCTGACCGTTTTATATTTTGTACGACAATTAAAGTTTAATCAAATTTTATAGTAAAAGAAGTAAAATATCAAATATTACTTTATTTAATGTTGCTTCTAATTTAATTCTATCTTCTTTTCTCTCTCTATTCTTCTCTCTTCAACATTTAATGTAAGAGATAAGATTGAAAAATCATCATCAATGAACCCTTTATTTAAAAAATGAATAATTAATTTAAGACAGATTAAAAAAATATGAACAGACAATTTGAGATGGAAGGAGTACCACCTTTTATTAGGCAAGGCTCCACTCCAATTTGTTTTTTTAAAATAATTGGACATACTTCTATTACGGTTGAAATTTATTACATCATTATGAATAAAATAAGGAAAACATAAAACACTCTAATTAAACCAACACAAAATAGGGATCACATAAAATTATTTTTTCCTAGAAGCCAGCAATGCGGCAGTGGTGGTTGTTACTGATGTAGAATGTTACGTTTTTTACAAGACTTCATTTAAGCATATTTATCATATAAAATTTATTTTATCTTAATCAGACGTGCAATATGTACATGTGTAGAAATTTTTTAATTAAAAATGTAAGGTAAAGTATCACACGGATTGAATATTTCCCTGAAGTAAAAACATCACACGGATTGAGTGCTAAGCTAGTCACCCCAATTGGAAAGAGTTAGACCACAAAGTTTATTACTTTTGGTGTAAGCGCCATATTATATTGCTCAAGTTAGGCACAAATATTTTCAAGAAAAATGATAATCACATGTAGTTTTTTTTTAGAGACATGTAGTAGTAGTTTTTATTAAAACATAGGTTAATCAAGAAACTTACCACATGCTTATTTTTTTCTTGAAAATAACTAACTTATAACATGTTAGTACAAAAATGAAAGCATGGTCCATTATCAAACTTCACATAAAATAATCCAAATTATTGATCAAACTTCACACTTGTTATGAAAATAAGTTTTGAAGAGTTAATAGTTATTTATACCACTAAACTATTTACGAATTTTTCTTTATGGTACTAAACTATTTTTTTATCTAAATATATCACTCAACTATTTACGTTTATCTAAATATGTCACTCAACTATTTACGTTTATCAAAAAATATACAACCACCCATTTTTTGGGTGTTTTCCGGCCAGCGATGTCACGTGAGTTGCTTCAGAACATGAACAAAGGCGAAAAGGAAAAGAAATATTGGAAACGTTCGGGCCATAACTGCTTAATTTGATAGACCCGTTTGCCCTTCCAACAACAAATTAAGCAATTATCGCCCGACGTTTCCAAGATTTCTTTTCCTTTTCGTCGTTGTTCATGTTCCAAAGCAACTCACGTGACATCATGGCTTTGAAAACACCCAAAAAATGAGTGTTGTATATTTTTTTGATAAACGTAAATAGTTGAATGACATATTTAGATAAAAAAATAGTTTAGTACTATAAAGAGAAATTCGTAAATAGTTTAATGCTATAAATAGTTATTAACTCAAGTTTTGAATATAAGATGTTTTAAAACTCTTTTCTCGACTTATATTTTTTTATTTAATGATTATAATTTATTTTGCACGTACATATAAATATTTGTTTACGGGGAGGAGCGAGGGAGAAGAAAAGGAAAAGTAACACATTGGATAATATTTGTGAAGAAATGAAGGAACTTTAGCACGTAGTTCTGGTTTCTAACTTTTATGTTATTAAGTACTCCAAATTTTTGTACCCGCCTTTGTACTCTCTCTATATATTCGTAGAAGTCCGTCACCAAATTTTCCTTTTCCTTTCAAAACCTCCCCCTTCTTCTGACAGCTTTCTAAGTTCTCGGTTGATTTCTTACAGTATTTTGTTTAATTCCGAGGTTTCTTTCAAGAACTGGGATTTAGCTTATTCACATCGAATTATTATTACTTTTCTGGGGTGTCTATTGAATGTGTAGTTATGGAAGCTGGTTCAGAAAAATCTATGATGCCAAAAGAAAATGATGAGGTTATGGCCTCCTCGTCCACAATTGATCCACCACCACCTTCTTCTCCTTCTGCTGGAAAGGTATGATATTTGAGCCTTCTTTGCTGAATTTGATTGTGTTCATAAATTCTTGCTTGTTTTTTTTTGAAGTTTTTTTTTCAGAATTTCAATGACCCTTTTCTGCATTTTGTTTGAATTTTTAAGTTTGATTTGATTGTTTCACAAAAATTAACAAATGTGTAATTAAAAAAAAAAAAAAAAGAACAAGAAAAATGCTCTGCTATTTCAAAGGTTGGGGCTTTCATCGCCATTAAAGTGTAATCTTTTTTCGCTGGAACTGAGAAGAATTAGTAAGTACTAATGACATAATGTTTAGCATGAAAATATTCCCTATGTTTCACAATATTATATTTTTGCATAGATTAAGGAAGAGGAAAATAGGGGTATTTTTATTTTTTTTCTTATCATACCCTTAACTTGATTCATTAACATGATAGAGAATGATAGAATTATATTTATGAACGAGGGTATAATCCTTAAACTTATCTAAAGGCCAAATGTTTTGGGAATTGATAGTAAAAAAAAAAGGTCAAAAGGCCTTATGTTATGAAATGGATGATGAACTTTAATCTTATGGAAGCGGTGAAACTTTTATCCGTGGCTGTGTTTACCTTGGTAGTGTTTTAGAATTAACTAGCTATATATGTTTAATTCTTCTGATTTTCTCATGTACACATACCTTAGGTCCGAGAATCAAGTGAAATAGTTGAAGAACCTTCGGTGCAGCAGCAGAGTAGTCGTGATCTAATTCTGGATGATCCTCAAAGAATGACCGAATACTTTACTGAGGATTATGTTAGGATAAATATTCCTCCATCACCAACCCCTAAAAGAGTGAACTTTTCGCCATTACGTAGTCCTAGTCATCTTAAGTTTCAAACATCTCCAGGTCCCTCACCATCTAGAGGTAAAGCATCCATGAAAAACCTCCTTCCTAAACTAAGCTTCAAGTTCCGAAATACAAATTCAGAGATCGAAAGAGCAGCCATGCTAGTTTTAGGATCTCCACTTGAGCCGCCACGGGAGAAGGCAACATTTACGAGGACTTTCTCGCTTTCAAAGCTTTTTACTCCCAAGATGAAGAGAACATCATCATCTTTACCTGGAACTCCAATTGCTCACTCGAATCCGGAGTCGACGCACGAAGGAAATTCAGTTGTGAGTACCAAACTTGTTCATTATCTTGATAGCTGTTATCATGTATTGGTTAATGCCAGCTTGTTTGTATAGTTGTTTTATTTAACAAAACATGGTACTTGATAAATCTGCCATTCTGATTCCAGTTTATATTTGGCATGACCTATATTATTTTCTCAGCTTGTAATCGGCTTATTTTTTACTCCACAGAAGGGAGCAATACATCACCCTATTCATCGCTCACACTCAGTCCCTTCCTTAAACAAAGATGGAAGCGCAAGACAGACAGATAATTTAGGCGGTGTAATTCGTGTAATACCTGCTACTCCACGAGTTACAGAACACAATCTGTCTAAATCAGATGCACCTGCAGCAGTTGGCGTAGGTATTCATTCTAGAAATCATGATTTTCTATGACATGCTGTTTTGTTTTCTCTTGCGAGATCTCAGTATCTTGTATATCTTGAGTTCACCACAACTAGCAGAATAGTGCCCGAGGCTATGAGATAGTGGCAAAGATTTATGTACAATGATTCAAGTAAATTATATTCAATTTTGAGTTAGGGCTTCTTACTGTTGAGTGCATTTGCGACTACTTATGATAACCAACCTCAGCCTTATCTTAGTCTTTTGGTTCAGATGGAATTGATAATGTTGGTGAAGATATTCCTCAAGAAGAGGCAGTATGTAGGATCTGCCTGGTTGAACTTGGAGAGGGTTCAAATACCCTAAAGATGGAGTGTAACTGTAAAGGTGAACTGGCATTGGCCCACCAAGATTGTGCCGTAAAATGGTTCAGCATAAAGGGAAACAAGACTTGTGATGTTTGCATGCAAGATGTTAAGAACTTACCTGTGACCCTCCTTCGAATTCAAGGTGGTCTTCCCCGAGGAAATGGAATCCGGTCAATTGCAGTTACTCGATATAGGCAAGTATATGAAATCTCTTTCTGGAGCAAAATTCCAGGGAAATTTCACCTTTCAACAATATCCGGTCGTCTTTTGACTCTCAATTTATGATTCTGTAAAATTTGCGAAATCTAATATTTTGAATATGATTGTAAAAATCTGGAAGAATTTGAACTGTTCTCATGAATGTTATGATCTTATCTGTTTGAAGTCTAGGTCCGGAAAATCTGACATTTGTGTAAACATGTTCAGGGTTTGGCAGGACGTACCAGTTCTCGTCATTGTCAGCATGCTTGCCTACTTTTGCTTTCTCGAGCAACTTTTGGTAATTTACGATACTATCCATACCGTGCTTTCTAGTAGTCCATTGATGATCCTAAGAAAATTGTAATGTATTAACAGGTAACAAAAATGGGATCTGGTGCAATTGCGATATCTCTGCCCTTTTCCTGCATATTGGGTCTTCTTGCATCCATGACCTCAACTACGATGGGTATGTCAACGGTTTTCTCTATTCAAGCACCATATTTAGCATAGCTGTAAATTCTTCATCAACTATTTCCATTTTCTTTTTTTTTTGCTTTCTCTTGATATGGCACAGTGAGGAAAAGATTTGCTTGGATATATGCAACTATTCAGTTTGTTTTGGTAGTCATCTTTGCACACGTGTTCTATTCAGTGGTAAGACGCTCTTCCCTCATAACTATGTTTTGCATATTTGAAGAGGAACATATTAGTTATTTCCGGTGTGATGAGTTAAAAAACCACGAGGTTGTTCTGATGTTTACATCTTGGTTGGCGGAGCTATAGCTTCACGTGCAAGCAGTTTTATCGGTTCTTCTTGCAACATTTGCTGGCTTTGGTGGTGCAATGTGTGGAACTTCGATTCTTTATGAGCTTTTGAAATGGAGAGTAACCTGGCATTTCAGGTCAACTCAGCCGCGCACTTCTCAGGAGGCGACGCCCCCAGATAATCCGGGAGATAGTATTCACACACGCCAACTTGATCAACAAGAGCATCAGGATATTGAAATTGGTGAATCGAGGATCAACCATGGAAATTGATTTATACATTCATGCACTAATTGTATATAAATTGTATAGAAAATTGCTTGTTACCCAGAAAGATTTGAACCCAGTTACTTATAGAATAGAGTAAGTTAAGGTCAAGTGTTCAATTTCCGCTACCGACGTGAGGGCTGTATTGGTGGGTGATCTGTAAGTACCCTTGTAAGCGACCTATGGTCCCTAAGGCCTGCCTTGACCCGTGGTGGTGACCGGAGCCGAACTCACCCAAACTTTAATTTACCAAAAAATAAAATAGAATAGAGCTACAAGTTCTGTTTGGCTTGCCCAGTAAATAGTCATGAATATCATTTCACATCATTTTTAAGAAGTTTTTGCAAACTATGCAACTATATCTTCTTAAGCAAACAACAATTTGATTAATTAAGGAGTCGTTTTTCGCTTTTATCTCTTGTAATGACACCGTTAAGGCAAGTAAACGGTTGCTATTGCAATTTCTGTATTGATGCATGCTTTTTTTTTTTTTTTTTAATATTGTGCTGATGCAAGCTACTATTTCTTTGATATTTTTTTTTTTTTTGGGCTTAATATTAGAGCCGAAGTTAGGATACTAATGCATATTTTTCTCCGTACCGTGTTAGAAAAACATGCGTTAGCACCATACCTGGATACTCATATTAGTACCTGAATCAAATTAGAGACCTTCCAAGAAATTCCGACCCCAATTGAAGAGTACTCATAACAAGATTGATAAACTTGCATTTTCATCAGATGTTCATATTCCACAACACTCAGATAAATAATCAAAATACCATCCAATTAACCAAAGTCAAGCTGTTAGGCATTTTAGGCCCCCTAATAATTCAGTATAAATTAAATGTTTTTACCATCTATTTCTCGGCAAAATTGGCTAAGATGAAACAAAGTAACTAGAAAATACAAAGGGGCAGCTGCAAATTATTCTTGTTGGTCTTTTAACGGATAGCCTTCCATTACTTACAATGATAATGTGGTTGGTTCGGCACTCTCCTCAGTTTCTGCAGTGCCCCGGTGACATTTTCAACCCTGGCTATACAGTGGACTTAAGTCAGTTTATCTCCCTGCACACGAGTCGAGTCGAGTCATACACTTTCTTGCAATCCAAGAAATCAATATGGTGCATTACGAGCATGCTTTGTGATTCTTACAAGTGATGGTGGCTTATTGCTTGTAACTTGAATCCGCAACCTTTCCTGATGCCAACGTCTTCTGTTTCAAGCTGGTACTCAACAATGAATCAGAGTTATTTGATTGGTTTTCAGCAAAACCGGGTCTCATCCAAATCTTGATATGGCCCTCTCGACAGACAGTGAGGACAGATTCTTGGGTGAATATCAATCCAGAAAGAGGTTCAGTGTGGACACGGTGAGCAACCAGTGGTGATAACTTGGGAACGTCTCTCATGCTTGGAGCAGGCTGCAAAATACCGACAGGGCAAGCACTGTCCCAGTGTGATGACTGACTTCCGGTACTAAAAGTAGGGGACCCACCGGCAGGTCGACGCATCGGAACTACAATTTCATCCATCTCAAGATCCCATAAAAGTAATTGTGTGTCCTGAAACAAAGGATCAAGTTGTAAAAAGTAGGATGGGTCTTTTAAATCAGGGCAGGAGGCATGATAAAAAGCTGGTAATGAATCATGCCAAGTATTAAGCTTCAGAAATTTACCCCATTAGCATGTTTACTGTTTAAAAAAAATAAGAACCATATTAATATATTATACCAATGGCATCTCACATTATGTAATATATTAGTGGGAGACCAGCTCGCTGCTTCACTTTTTTTTTATTATTATTAATGAATATTTGTCAACTGAGTTTGATAATCTTGAATATCATCCAATATTGCAATTAGCTCAGAATTTCCAATTAGCTAAAACAGTTGAGCAGTTTAAAATGTCTTTCCCAAGGACATATGCATCTTGCAAAACCGGAAAGAACAGAAAGAAAAGTGCAGTCTCAGAGAGTAACTACCTGACCAACAGAACCAAAACGGTAAACAACATTTTCCCCTGTGCCATCTGAATTAGGTGCTGTCCAGTACGAGTCAAATGCCACTCCGCTCACCTGCCAACATTAAAACATAGTAGTTTGAGGGAGTTCTGATAATGGGAGAAAAATATGATATTCTTGGAAAATGACCACGAGAACTCACCCATGAGTTGTGTCCCTCACCCCATGCTACAACTCTACGATCATCCATACTCCAAACTTGAACTAGGTCATCCTCACCTCCGGTCAAGATGTACTTTCCGTCCATACTGTTGTTTTATTTACTTTCAGTTCAACTTCTCTTATAGAAAATGTAATAGATTTTATATGTTAATGAGACAACTAAACCCCATCCTCAAAATTTTCAGAAGATGAAAACAAGAAGAATTATGAATGCAGAAAATGCAAATCTCACCTCCAAGCGCAACATAATAGAGCACCGTAGTAGCTTTTCCCTCCACACACAAGCTGTTCATTTTTGTAGTCAAATACGCGTAGATAGCCTAAATTCACAAGGACCGGTGTCAGGTACATAAATAGATCTATTTGCACTGGAGGCTTTAATAGTATCCATAAAGATACTAAAGCAATTGAAAAAGATACAGAAGTCATCAGAGTTGGATAATACCATCCCTTCCGACAGTGGCAATATAGGCTCCATCTGTTGAGAAAGCGATGCTATTGATTGAACCTTGACATATATGCCATCTAGCAATAGGATTCTGAGCAGAAAAAGGCAAAAAATCCATCTCAGAGACCGCAAGGTTTAAGCAAAACTCGAAAGATTCCCTTCAGCAAGTACCTCTACAGGTTGAAGAATTGGGACAGTAGAGGAACTAAAGAAAAGAAAAGGGACCAGCGGAGAGATCAATTCTGTCATGGACCAGGCCTACAAGTGGGGACATAGACCACTTGGTCCACATTCAACCACATCACAGTTTTGATTAAAGTAATAAAAATATTCCCCCACTTGATGCATTGTTTGAGGCGTTTTTATTGTTTTTTAATCAAAAGAGGGGATGTGGGTGATTGTGGACCAAGTGGTCTATGTCCCCACTTGTAGGCCAGGTCTATATCAGAATTTTTCAGACAAGAATAGTAGAACAAACATATAAGCTATTATTAATTATTTACTCAGCTGAGCAGCATAGCAATATTACCCAGTAGCAAATATCCATTTTGAAATTAATGATTTTTTTTTTAAAACTAAAGATGATACTCTGCTACTCCAAACTCTTCAAAAGGGGATATAACCGTAACCACTAATACAAACCATGATTAGATGCTCCATTAAACTCCGTGATGCTATGGAATCACAGGGATCTTAATATGAAGGAGTAAAGTTTGAATTTATAATTTCGTCTAGAGTTGTAAGGAGAGACCTGTCAAAATAAGTACTGCTTTTTAAAAGTTTGGATATAAAAATATGCTGTTCAATGTACAATTTGGCATTTTTTTTCACCGTGAATCTAAATTAATTAATTCCTATCTACAACTACCAACTTCTTTACCTACTAGACAATTGACTCAAGTAATAAGTCGAAATGCTTCCCATTTATAGGAATAAGAGGACCTAGAGTATAAGCTACAAATGAAATTAACCGTGACTTCTCAAGGAAGACAAAAAGATACCTTACTGTAACGTGCATGCGCCACAGAAAATTGAGTCTGATCCTTGATCACAGGGAATGAAGGATCCCCAGAACCATCTTTGCTCTAGAACAAGAATCATCCCATCAGTATCAACTGAACTGTAAAAAGTACTTGAACCAAGACAATAACACATTTCAAACAACCTTCAAGACTTGCCTTTTCATACACATACAGATTCCCATCTGCATGACCAACAACAAAAGTTCCATCACCATTGGGCACCCACGCAACACTGGTGCAACGACTGTTGGAACAAAGCGGATTATTTGATCAGTGAAGAATTCATAAATTTCAAAGACAGATGTATCTATCTACAACCAAAGCAGAACTTCATCTCTTAAGGTACACGTGCCTAAAAGCATCTTGCCGAATTACTTGAAAGCCTCAATAAGGCACCACTAACATAGATCTCTTATTCAAACTATCAACTGATCACCTCTAAAATTCTAGCCCCCGAAGCACTTACTACAAGTCCAAGGGCCATTTTGACAATAGAGAGACAAAGGAAATACTATTTAAATCTTGTAACAAAAGAGACTATGGATTCTAGTTTTAGTTAATAGCGTAGTTCCTAAAGCTCATATAAACAGTGATGTGCGTGGAACTTTTAAAAGAGAGGTTGGAGGAGATTGATTAGAGTTCCTTCCTGTGCCTCGTAGAGTTTTGCTGCAGCGTCGTCAGTGTTGGTAAAAGATTCAGTTGCCAGTCATGTTTTTGTCACTTACACAAGAAAATGGATTAGACTATAATATATTAGAGAAGCATTTCTTACCTTTTTTTTTCACTTTCTTCTTGCATCACCCTGTTTTCTTCTTCTTCGTCTTTTTTATTCTTATTATTATTATTATTATTATTTTTTTTTTGGGGGGGAGGGTTGGGAGGCGAGTTATTTTCTTTGTGAATGGTGGAGCAAAGGAATAAGGGAGCCAGTAGAAGTACCAAGTCTGCTCAAAGCAATACGTACTTCAAGCACTCAAAGGAATAATACCAACATCTCAATGAGCCAAGACTAGGCTATAGTGTTCTAGTTAGGAAGTGAAACAAAATTAGTAGAGTCAGAATCTATGTGAATTTGATAGAAATAATAAAACAAAAACAGAAATTTATCGAGAAGAAAATTAGAGCACTCGCATATATACAATAGACAGCGGAAAGTTTCCCATCTAACATGTTAACTTTACCCAAACAACATTTCGAGAATATAACCCTCTTTTTGCTAGAAAATCATTCATCAAAACTAGGAACTCAACGTATATAAATTACAGTAACGCCATGAAAAACGATTAAAGAATCTTATGGCTTCAAATTCCTAAGCTACACTGTTAACAAGATGAACCATTTCCAGACTGCTAAATCATGATCGAGTTAGAAGAGGTAGGCCGTGAGTGACCATTGTCAAATCCAATAATTTGAACTGGATTATCGCACATTGAGACAAAAAATAAAGCGAAATAGCAAACCTATTGAAAGTGCATAAGCACGAAATCCACATGAGGAGGAGAATTCAGGAAAACAGCACAAACGAATCAGAAATATTTGATATAGTTACAAGACTTACACATACGAAAAGATTGAAGATTTTGCAAGCTCACCTATTATTAACAGCACCATCTTTATTATAATGTTGTGCACCAACAAGCTTCTTCCATACATCTTGTAATTGTTGTCTAAGAGAGACTGAGTAGACTAAGATTGAAATAAATAAATAAAAAGAAAAAAATTATTTAGTCCAATGACATGAAGATAATATTTCTCCACTGGAATTTAGAAGGGAAGAAAGTATATACCATCTCCAGAATTTAATCCAATGAGCAAATCATGCCCATCCTTTGCGTCTGGATCAAATGCATGGCAAACCGGATTTGAATTACTGAAATGTATAGACTTTATAGGATCCTACGCCAACCACGAGCCATTCAAAAATCAGATGACTAAATATTTTCTTTACAAATCAAGAAAAGAAGCATTATGAACAATATTATGAGTACCTTATCTTGAGAATGTAAATCACTTATAAATATTGCATCCCCAACATTGAATATCAAGTAAGTCCCTTTGCCATCAAAATTTACGTTAGACATCAGACTACTAGTACTTGAAGCCCCTAGAGATCCAACTCTACCATTGCTGCCGCTGATTGACTTACTACTCCCTCCATTCCCTCCTACGAAACTAAGTGCCCGACCTCCATTCCCACCCCCCAAGAACCTTGCTGCTGCTGATCTCACACCACTGCTTACTCCGAGAGTTGATGAAGATTGTGGGGAAGCCTGTGTTGGTCTATCCTTGAGATGAGCTAGGGTTACCTGACCACAAAAAGCAATCAAGATCACTTCAAATTTCAAAGTTGATCCAAATTTCAGTTCTTCTATATGTAGTTCCCGTATATTTCTTCTAAGAATATATGAATATAAATATATGATAAAGAACCAAGTTTTAGCCATATATCCATATCTGAAATCCAACCCAACACAAGTTGATGCAAGTATAATTTTCGGAAACTGACTTCAATATCAGACACTTGAGACCCAAAAAGAAAGAACCTGAATACTCCCTCCATTCCATAATATAAGTCGTTGATAGAACGCATTTCTCATTCTACCAACGACTTGTATTATGGAATGGAGGGGTATTTATTTAACACTGAAAGATTAAAAGAATAAGCGCACCCGATAATTGAACTGGTGTAGAGTAATGCTTCAAAATGTCCATTAAAAGAGCTACTACAAGAAAAAAAACAAAATAAATTCTATTATCCTATAAATATTAATTCGGTCAACTCTAGTTTCTCTAATCACACAAAATACACCGCAATTCGACTTCGATAAAAACGCACAAGTCAAAATCTGATCCACATTTGACAAAAATGGGCACCAAACCAGACAAAAGTACCAAAATTTTAACCTGGAACAAAATAAAATCAACTAAACTAGAGCAAAATTAATCAAATTCAGCTCAGATAATCACTATAATCAAATTATCCAATCAAGAGAGGCAATGTTGGAACCTAATATTGCGAAGTAATCAAAGCAGGAAAAGAGAATTTCTTCACTACAAAGCAAAATAAATAAAATAAAATAAAATAAAAACCCTAAAAAAGTGCGAAATTTAAGAACCTGAGTGACAGTCTTTCCATGGGCATAGTGAAGAAGGCCGGCTGGATGAGTCTTCTCGTACTGAAGCTTATATCTTCCTTCTGGTGTCTTAAAATAAGTCTTCAGTCCCGGCGATGGTGTGTTGTTGCCTCCGGCCGCCGCCGATGATGACGATGGCGACATCATATTACTCCCCGAATTGTTGATCATCTTTTTTTCCACTAGTATAACACACTAAATTATAATGATCCAAAAATCAATAAGAAATTTCAATGAAACAAATAAAAAAAACTCGATTTTTGCCTCTTTGAAAGCGATTAAAGGGGATGGATCATGAGATTGAACTTTCAAATGGGTATTTTCTCTTTCTTTCTTTCTTTCTGAGTCTATTATAATTTTTTTTTGAGGTTTTTGAAGAAAAGTGTTGTTTTATTTTAGGAGTTTTTAATTAATTAAATAAATAAGGGAGTATGGGGATGAAAGAGAGATAGGGGAAAGGTGGGGATTGACTTTTGGAGGGGGTTAAGGCATGGAATGGACGGTTAGGACAAAGTCTAATCTTCCAGAAATTTAATTTTGGTAAGTGAGTAAGTTTAAAACTTCCATCCAATTCAATGAATACAATACACGTAGGCCAAAAAGTCAATTCTCTTTCCTATGAATTTGCACTACTTTTATCCTACGTGTATTGTATTCATTGGTTTGAATGTAAGTTTTAAACTTACTCACCTACCAAGATAAAACTTCTCCTACTTTTCTCAGCTTCACTATGTGTTGTGTGCTCTTTTTTTCGAGTGAAAATGGTTTGTTCTTGTACATGTATTTATGATTCAAAATTTCTCATGTGTATAATTTTTTTGAATTATATATATATATATATATATATATATATATATATATATATATATATATGTGTGTGTGTGTGTGTGTGTGTGTGTGTGTGGTGAATTGTGAATAGTTAGATATAGAAAGAGAGACATGTACGAAGACAAGAGATTTTTTGCCTCTTTTTCCTGTCTATGCTCTAAATTCTGTAAAATTAGCCCAACTTCAGAGGCCTTGAACTTATGAGTCACCCCAGGGACGAAGACTGGAATTGTCTTTTGAGGCGAAAAGCTGCAACAATATGCCGACATACCTATAAAAATTGCAAAAAAAAATTTTAGGGGGCGAACTTAATAAAAAATTTCGAACTACATATAAAAATTACTATATCTAATACTCCCTCCATTCCTAAATATAAGACTTTTTAGACAATTTGAGAAAATTAAGGAAGTTGTCATTTTCACCTAAACTTCCAATATTATCCCCCACCCTCCCTCTCTCTCACTTATTTATCATAAAGAAAGGAAAATGTTGAGGGTATAATTGGAATAAGTTGTTGACAACTAATAAAAGAACCTTAAACGACAATTAATTTGGATACCTAGATATCTCCTAAACGACAATTAATAGGGAATGGAGGGAGTAGTATTTTTAAAAATTTCGAGGCGACTGCCCTCACCCCCTAGAATCGTCCCTACCCCCTCCCCTCCCCTCCCTTTCTATCCAATGCCTGCCGCCCTAATGCGTCAAAGTCCTGCATGGACTGTTTAAGGAGATTCGACTCGCTTATAAATTTAGAGGTTAACATTTCTTATTTTCAATTTATAGGTTAAAGATCTTTGCATGTTTTATTGCCATTCATAGTTCCAGTTCCGACTCTCTTTTTTCTCCTGATTCTAATTTGGGAGAAACTACAACTACAATTTGCCTTCTGCTAGCTACTACTAAAAAGGCATGTGTCCAAATTTCTGAAGAACCTTCATAGCCTAACTTCATAACAAAGAGTCAGCAACCTATATTTTTTTAGCATACACTAATGAAAAGAAAAAGAACCCACGATTTTTTTTTGCCGAACATCGTAGCCAAGAGTCATCAACCTATATACTTGAGGCTTGAGCACACACTAATTAAAACAAAAAGAATCCACAAATATTTAATTTATTTTTTTATCTCGGTTAAAGAGTGTCATCTGCTGATAATAAGACTGATCACCTTCAAAGTAAAATAAGGTAAACTCCTTCCAACTAAATTTGCTCCATTCGCAAGAAAGTCTTTACCACTCATCTAAACTTGAGTCGACAACGAAGCGCATCTCATGCGGTAAGACGTTAGGTCGGGAGTTTGAGTCATACCGAAGAAAAAGTGGAAACCACTATTAATCCTCCTTTAAAAATCTTCCTTTAAAAAAAAGAAAAAAACTCTAAAACTGTAGTTAATAACAAGGGTAAAAAGTGCTGACGCCCCCCAAACTATTCCGTTTTTTAGTTTTTGACCCTCAACTAAAAACGCTCAAGTTTTACCCCCTAAACTATTTCGGTTTTTGGTTTTTGATCTTCCATCCATATTCTCCGTTACATCATAACGGAAGTCCAAAAAATGGGGGCATTTTGAGAAAATCATATCATTCATAATAAATAGAATTAAATTTAAAGGAAAAAGGGTCTTTTAAGATTATTTTTTTTTAGAGGTTTGAATTTACAGTTGGTTGTTGGAGAAGAGGAATGGTACTCGGCTTCTTCTGTCACTGTTCTCACCGACGACTTCTTCTTTCTCGTCAGAATAATAGTTATAAAAACAAAAATTTTAAAATCTTATACAGATTGCCAAAAAATGCACCCATTTTTTTGGACTTCCGTTGTGATGTAACGGAGAATATGGATGGAAGGTCAAAAATCAAAAACCGAAATAGTTTAGGGGGTAAAACTTGACCGTTTAGTTGAGAGTCAAAAACTAAAAAACTGAATAGTTTAGGAGTCGTCAGCGCTTTTTACCCTAATAACAACTAACAACCCACAATTCTTTAAGGTATATGAAGATTTTTACCAAAAAATATACGGCTCAAACTAAATTTCCAATGCCCACATATAAAATGGCCTTAAATGTCGGGTAAGAAGTCCAAATATAGAGTCCATTTTATACTTTGGATAGAAACACTTCAGCCCAATAGGCCGACATCCATCAAAGAAGGTACAAGGTCCACGGTAATTGGACTTTAAATGTCGGGTAGAGAAGGCCCACGGAATAATCGACCTAAAATTTTGGAGTAGACTAGAAACTCACAAGACAAAATTGGGCCAGCATCTATCAAAAGTGGCCCAATTACCATATGGGGCTTTGGCAACAGTATCCATTAACCGAAAAAGCGGGGTAATCATCCCCATTGGTCTTAAGATAATTACCAAGCTCACATTCCTTAATCCTGTTACTTTAAGGCCTCCCGTGTCCCGCAACACATGAGCATGACAATATTCATGATTATCTATTTGATAACCAAATTTGTTATACAAAAACGGAATATCCGATATGACAATGAATACTTAGGTCAATATTATATAGTATTTTATTTTTTCTTACTTATCCCATTAAGAATGGGGACACATGAACAATGGTGTAAAGCCTAGGCAATGCTTAAAAACCTAAGTAGCAAGCTACTTATTAAACTCCACCGCAAAAATAAATAAATTAATATCATATAAGATACTTCCTCCATTCCCATTTAATTGTCGTTTAGGAGATATATATATATATATATATATATATATATATATATTAATTGTCATTTACATGTCTTTTATTAGGTGTCAATACTTTATTCCAATTATACTCTCAACATATCTTTTAGTGGAAGAGTGAAAGAGAATGATGAAGGAAGGGGTATTATTGGAATTGTGGTGGAAATATTATTGTTTGTTTGAGTTTCTTAATTTTCTCAAAGTGTCATAAACGACCTATATTGAGGAATGGAGGGAGTATTAAACTGATAAGAACCCACAACACTGCTCTAGCCTCTACCTCTCTGCCTCCTCCCTCCCATTGCTGATGTCCTTGTAACAGTTTATTAATACTTTCCTCATTACAATTACAATAGGCAATGGTTTATCAATAGGGATAAACAAGTAAAAATGATTATAAATCTTCATTACAATTGGAATAGAACATGATAAAGACAGCCAAGTCCCATAATTAGGTGATGATTATTTTTATTGGTTCATTAATAACATGAAAAGATATGGTGTTCAATAATATTGTAGGCTCCTAAGCTGTTTTTTCTTTCATAGCAAGCAAAGCAGCATAGGCTGCTTTAAACTTTAACAGCATATTCAAATCAAATGAAATCCCCTTCCACCTTAAAATGCACCATTTCACCTAACTATGCCCCCATCAGGATGAAGCCCGGAATTTGATGTTGGGGCGAAATTGCAACAGTATGTCGAACTACATATAAAAACGCGAAAAAAAAATTTTGGAGAGCGAGATTGATAAATATTCCGAACTACATATAAAATTTATTATACCTAATAATATTTTAAAAATCTCGGGGGCTGTCTTCGTCCCTGCCCCCATCACTCAATTTTCAGGCTTGATTTTGTGACATCAAATCTACTAATAACTCAATATAAATCGCAATCTCTCCCCTTCCATATCCCGCAGAGCAACAATAGCATAATCAGTAATAAAAACGCTGCAGTATACTTATTTTCGCATCAATGGAGACAAAGCAACTTTTCTTCCAATTTCCCATTCTTCTCCTCGTCTTCATTCATTTGAGCACCGCCATTGCTCTCTCCCCTGCCGCCTCCCCGGTCTTTTCTCCTCCGGCTCCAGTCGTTCCTCCTCAAACACCCAGCCCCAGCTCCCGGACCACCCGGTCCAACAAACATCACAGCAATCCTTGAAAAAGCAGGGCATTTCAACACATTAATTCGCCTTCTGAAAAGTACCCAAAATGCTGATCGGATCAATGATCAACTTAACAATTCTAGGGGAGGATTAACCGTATTCGCCCCGACTGATTCTGCATTTTCCAGTATGAAAAACATTACTCTAAACACACTTTCTGGTCAACAACAAGCTGAATTAGTCCAATTCCATACCCTTCCTACCTATTTCTCTTTATCTCAATTCGAAACCGCTAGTGATCCATTAAGTACACAAGCTGGGGGGACTAATTATGGTCAATTTCCATTGAATGTAACAGCAATTGGAAATTCAGTGAATTTAACAACAGGGTTTTCTACTGCATCAATTTCTAGTACTATTTACACAGATGGGCAGCTTGCTGTTTATGAGGTTGATCATGTTCTTATGCCACAGAAATTCTTTGTAGCTCCACCACCGGTTCTGGCTCCGGCTCCGGCTCCGGCTAAACATAAAAAACCTGCTGCAAAGTCTGATGATACTTCTCTGGTTAATAGTAATACTTCCCGTGGGATTCGACTATGCCGGAAAATGTTTCAGGGTTTGATAGCAGTTTTCGCTGCATTTTTGCTAGGCCTATGAAGAGCAGAGCAGTTGACGATTGTGTAATTGTGTGTGCGCGCTGGTTTTGTTTATGTTTCTAGTTTGATTTTGATCATCATTCTTTGGTTTACGCCTTTGTTTGTGTACAAGTTTTTTATGAATATTCAAGATTTGTGTTGTTTCTTAATCTTTACTCCCTCCATTCCCTATTAATTGTCGTTTAGGAGATATCTAGGTATCCAAATTAATTGTCGTTTAAAGTTATTTTTATTAGTTGTCAACAATTTATTCCAATTATACCCTCAACATTTCCTTTCTTTATGACAAAGAAGTGAGAGAGAGGGAGGGTGGGGGATAATATTGGAAGTTTAGGTGAAAATGACAACTTCCTTAATTTTCTCAAATTGTCTAGAGTCTTATATTTAGGAATGGAGGGAGTATTTTGTAAACAACAATTTTATTTCCAGTTGGATATGACACTTCTAAAACCAAAATTACACAGCTTTGGAGAGTAAATGCCTCGTGCCCGCAGTGCAACTCATGTGCTTGATAACATTCCGGTCAATAATTATTTGTGATTAAAACTTTATTGTTATTGTAAATAGATGTAAAGAAAAAATATTGTCCTTAAATTCCATCTACAGCTTGTCAAAATAATCACGAATACTTAGATTTATATTTATATATCATTTAGTAATCTCAAGCAATAAAACATTCAATATGAGAAAAGAAAGTCACATATAAGACCAGATTATATTGAAGATAGAAAGTCAAACCATGAAACATCCTACCATATAGCTTTAAGGATGACATGACAAGTCACTACAAGAAGGCGATACCCACGCTCACAGGGCTCCCTCCTGATCCGACATAAATTGTAGAGAATGATAATCAAGGTGACACAGTGGCTCGACTGGTGGGAGACCTTGTCTTAGCCCACCGCATTATGGAAGCTTACACTTTGTGCATTTATTTCCAAATGTTAAGTCTGTCTCTTATTCACCCCCGCTCATACCTTGAATTATTGAGGACTTAATGAGTTATTTTATTGTTGTAGAGTTGTATTTTTATTCTTAATTTTTAGTTTATTGTTTTTATTTTAATTGTGCATTATAATTTTATCTTTTGTCTAATTTTTATTAAGTTGAGAAATTTTTTTGGTAAAAACCGAACCGAACCGAACCATACCGAAATAATTTCGGTATTCGGTTTCCATAAAATTTTGGTTTGGTTCGGTTTTAATAAAACGTCATAAAACCGAACCGAATTACCGAACGCACACCCCTACCGCAAGAAGCCACACTAACATTGAAGGGTTAAAACTTCGACATTGCGGCTGCCAAAATTCGAACCTGCGCCTTTATACACAATCTGCCACACTCAAACCAAATGAGCTACCCTTACGGATGTCACTGCAAGAACCTAAAGTTTGGAAATGTGGGTTGGACTGATTCATTAGTGTTGGTTTTACTTTCACTTGCAATATTTATTTAACGGACCTCTATCTATATACAAAGGAACTGATCATATAAGTATAGTGTGTGACTAAGAAATAGACTGGTCCGTCCCATTTTTCCCTAAAGTTTGGCTCACCATCTTCCATAATCAGTGGGCATCGTATCACTGATTCTATATGGGAATGTCTCTAACAAACGATGGATTTCTTTAGTAAAAAAAAGGTCGGTTTAACTGGCGCAATATTTTTTAGAGTAATTTATTTTTGTGTCTAATGATTAAAATTTCATTATGTGTCTAATGATTGGAGGGTAAACAAGTGCAAAATCTGTATTACTCTTTCCATCCAAAAATAAAGATGAAAACTAGCAGGAATTCTTGCATATAACCATGCTATTTTTTTGTATAAGTATGTCCATGCAAGATCCAACAATTTGGAAATTCAAGGGAAAAGAATAGAAGAGCTTATGTTACACATGCTAATTGGAGAAATTAAACTCCTTTTTTCTGTTTAAATGTCTACAAAATAAAAAAGAATTGTACATGGACATGGTGAACTTCAGACTCAGAATCAGTTAATTAGAAGAGATGGCAATTTTTCTTTTTTCCTTTTTTGGATGGATAGAAGATATAATGAATCAATCAATGGAAGATGTTTCAGTTTTCTAAGTTGTAGTTCATGGAATCAGAAGAATCCTACCTGTCTGTATAGTGAGACCCAAACTCAAACCAGACCTTGTCCAAGCAGAGACCCAAAGTACTTTGCGAGATCAGTCACCGACAGTCGCTTTCCAGGCAGATCTGCTTTAACACTAACATTATCATATCCAAAAAAAAAAACAGAATTTACGTAAATAAAATCCTCAGTTCTCATTTACTATCGATGTAAATACGAGCTAATCTATTCTGTCAATTCCGTCATACAAAATCACCTAACAATATCCGCAGAGCAAAACTTTACCACGGGAATGCTTTAAGAAAAGAGGGTGAAGTTGTGTACTTCTCATGCAACTAGAGTTAGTTCAATGTCTTTTTACTAAAGAAAGACATCTGCTTTCCGAGATCTTCTCTGTGTAGAGGAGGAGCTAGGGAAACTTCACTGAGGTTAAAAATGAAAACCACCAAAGCCGCCGCCGCCAGGAAATCCTCCTTCAAAGTGAAATGTATATTGTTGTCCCCCGCCACCAAATGGATTAAATCCTCCTCCACCCATTCCGGAACCCATGTCATCAACATCTTCACCTCTGTCATATCTGGTACGTTTTTCTTCGTCTCCAAGAATCTGAAATTAAGAATAAAGGGGGATGAACAAATCAATTCATGATTCCTCATGACTCCAACCATTAGAACATCATTCTCTAGGTTTTCATCTCATTAGGAAAAATGTCAATTTTATAAAGAACATATTAACAAAATCCTAGCTACTTATAGACCATTAAGGATAATGAAGACCGCGTAATGAAAGCGTGAGCTCTGAATCAGACCTCATATGCAGAAGCTATTTCTCGGAATTTGGCTTCTGCTTCCTCTCTGTTGTCGACATTCTTATCTGGATGCCACTGCAAAGCGAGCTTCTTGTATGCCTTTTTTATTTCTGATATAGACGCAGTCTTGGAGACTCCTAAAATCTTGTACCAGTCCTTTCTCTGGCTTAACTTTAAGGCTTTCTCAGCCCTCATCAGTGTTTCACGAATATTCATATCCTGTGAAAGTGGCAACTGGTTACTCCAGAGGCTAACTCCCAGTAAAACATAGAATACTAAAGCAATCACAAACAAACAGATGAAAGGAAAATATCACCAAAGTACCACAATTTCGAGAAACATATGAAATTCATTCCTGGAAATAGTTATTGCCACAACTACTACTACAAATTGCTTATCTTTAAAATTCAGGATGGAGAAAAGGAACCTAAATGTTCCGTCTCCGAGCCTCTCCTTCTCAATTTGAGAAGCTCAGGCTTGGTCTGGAGTCTAGAAAAATGGCCCACCAGAGATAGAATGTTACTAAATCGTCAATTACTAATGGTATGAATAATTCAATGCAAATTTCTTTCCTTTTAGAACTAAGGGCCTTTAAAAGACAATATAAATCCAATAACACCCATGGACATGATGCCTCTTGCAAATCCTAACAAAAGAATCTAGAAGACGCCTCTTTAATTTTCTTTTACTTATGGTAACTGGCAAGCTCTCCGGCTGATAGGCATAGACAAACTTGTGTAACTCATATGAACCAGGAGAATCCAACACCTGAATAGGTATTATTTAGTCAACTTGCCTCGCACACAATTTTATCGAAACGAATGCATAAAACTATCAAAAATTAACTCATCTAGAACATCTTTGGCTACCCCTTAAGTTCAGGAAATTTCAACAGTATTCTTTAAACACATTCATAAAAGTCAAAGTTCATTCATGATACAATAGAATATTACAACTCAGTGGAAACTGAACCTGAGGTGATTTTTCAGCAGCCAGTTTAAGATCTGCAATAGCTCCTTCCCATTCTTCTGTTAGAAGTTTAGCTTCTCCTCTCTGAGGGAAAAAAAAATTGTAGGAACACAATGACTACCAGCAATGACATGTGATATAAATTTCATCTATTCCAATTAAGCACCTTCAGTTATAAACGACACTATTGCTCCAGCATTACGTGCACATATGACATCTTTAGGAGAAAAGAGCACAAAGAAAATAAGAACCTGAACCAAAGCTTCAACAAGCTCCTCGTCAATTTCAAGTGCTTCGGAACAGCTAGCTACAGCATCTTTGCCTCTACCAAGCTTCACTAAGACTTTACATAAACCAAGATGAAGGTGTACATTGTGTGCATAATGGTTTGGATCCATAGCAATAGCCGCTCTGTAATCCTCCACCGCAACCCGTAGCTTACCCTTGCTGGCGTTATCCTCTGCCTGCATGAACCATATCAAGCTCAAGTTAGAGTAAAAAAACATAACTTCAGAAAACATAGCAACAAAAGAGAGTCCAGAAAAGCACAGTTTTTTACACTTTTAGTCTTCTTGAGTAGATTTTTCAATCCAAAATAAGCTTTCTTCAATTCACTGTGTTCAGGATCTAGACGCAGACCCTTCTGATAATGCCTGACAAACAATTGTTTTGAAAAATCATATGAGCAAGCATCGTAGGCAAGAATGAGTATCCCAACTTTTTTTTAGAGAAATTAATGAGTTAAAAGAGCCAATCTACGAAACTTTCAAACAAACCTTTGAGCAACATCATGATCAGCTAAATAGTAGTAGGCACGACCTCTGAGAAGCAAAGCATCTAGATTGTCTTCCTCCTCTTTGAGGAGGTATCCTGTCTCAGATATGACAGCAGAATAATCCTTCGTTACTATTAATAGCCTGAATCTGAGGATTTTCGCCTGGAAAGAAACAAAAGTTAGACAATTTCTACAATTAGAATAAAAAGTAAATGAATAAGAAAATATATGCTTGGAAAGTAGACAACAGAAGTATATACCTTGGAGCATGCAGGAGAGAATACAAGGACCACCTTATCTATGTACTCCAACGCTTTCACAAAATCATTTGATTCAAAGAGATTCATAGCTGAATCCAAAGCACTCTGTGCCTGAAGCAACTGAGATAGCTCCTTTTCTGCAGCTGGATTTTTAGGTTTCATCTCCAGAAACTTTTTATAGCTCTTCTCTGCTTCCTCAAATCTACATCAGCCAAAAATTGCCTGAATCATATGATTTTCTAATCAGAAATGAGCGAGACGGAGACAGAGAAAAGTAGCAAATAGGAGCAGCAATGATGGGAGCCAGATTTCATCCAATTATTTAAGATTCTATTCGTGAAATTGTTCTTTTGTGAATAACCTAATCACAATCTATTATTGAGTGATAGACCAAGAACAAAACTAAAAGCTAAAGCATTACAACGAAAAAAAGAGGGCACATGTCTTCTTTACTCTATCTGTGTAAGTAAGGAGGTCAAAACTAATCCGAAACAAAGAGCAGTAAAGCAATAACTTCTGCAACAATTGCTTAGAACTTAATTGGATGGTAGGACCATACCTAGTTGTAAGGGTACAAAAGAATGATCACACAAAAATTATTGAAAGTGGAAAACATTTGGAGTCATCATTAGGAAGAAACCCACAACCCACATAAAACTAGACTGACAATGAAAAACGCATTCGAATTTCCCACTCCCGCACTAACCAGCAGTTATGTATTCCAACATGTAAAAGACATGTTCTTTAACTTCTTACTAGCCACCATGAGTCAAGTGCCAACGCAACACAATAATTCTTTGCTCCTTTACCGTACAATTTAGATATTCAGAGTTAAAACACATGTAAAGGACAAGTGATTCTTTTTAACTTTCTGGTTTGGGTCCTAGAAATGGAAGAAAGGTTGAATGTACATTCTTTTATGAGCTGAGATACATTTAGTTATTACAGAAAAGAGGAATTAGCTTTTGTTGAAAGTGATGTAATAATTTTTATGAAACAAACCTGCACAACTGACGAAGAATTGATGCTTGATGCCAATAAGCTTCTGACAGTGTTGGATCTGCCTCTATAGCAGCCTTCAAATCATTAAGTGCCTCACTATATCTTTTTACTTTTACACTTTCTGAAATAGTGCAGCCGCATCACCTAGTTTTCCATCTGTGGATCCGCAGAAAAACTCAACGTCATGACACAAGAATTACTTGGCTAATATCAAGGTAAAAATCCAAACACAGTAAAATCACCCACAAAGACGGGATTTCTATAATTTCAATAACCAGTACTTTATTACCATGAATAATGACACTCTACATAGCATAACCAACAAAGAAGTTTAAAATTTATGAATTGTGCATCAGAAACAGTCACCACAGGGGCTATCATAATTCAAAGGTTAGCCTCTGAAGATTTTCGCATCCCACAAAAGCATACAAGACTACCAACTATTATTTCACAGTCCAGATATCCCCGTAAGCCAACACCTAAAATAACATGATTTCATTCAAGGGAAGTGACATTCGTGATTTGGTTATACTCATGAACCAGAAAAGACCATATAACTCAATATCTCGTGCTAAAGCAAATTACTTCTTGTTTTCATTTTTATAACCAATACATTCTTGGCCTTTGTAGTGAGCGAAAACTGAGGCACTCCTCCTCCCTACCCAAACAACCAAAGCATTCTAGCTTAATTCATAACATTTGGAACCCAATAATTCATAATTGCTATTTTCTAGTTGCTCTCTGTTAGCAAGTTGAACTTGTACAAACTATAACGAAATTCCAACATTTTGAACTTCAAAAAGAAACAAAAACACTGAATAATCTTCACTCGGTGTGCGCTCATCATATCCAAATATAAATTGTTAAGCATAGAAACCACATTCAACTCAATGAAATCACCATCCGTGAAGTCTGGACTTAAAAAAGTACAAAAATCCAGTTTCCTAAGTACCTTACTTCCTATAGACGAAACACGCTGAAATTGAACATAAAAACCTTAACTTTTCCAAACGCACTAAAATTTAACATAAAAAACCTTACTTTACCAAAAGCATAATAAGGTTTTTATAAATCAAAATATCAATATTACTCTCTTAAATAAAATTAGTAGTATATAGGTCCTATTTAAGAGAGTATTATTGATATTTTAATTAACAAAATACATTGTTTTTTGCTTACTTATTTTTCGCTACATGTCCTGAACCACTAATATCAGTGTTGTTAAGGCGTTAAGGCACGCCAAGGCGCAAAGGGGGCTTGGAGCCTTGAGGCACAAGGCGCAAAAAAGGCGAACGCCTTTTGAAAATAGGCGCACCATGAATAAATATTATTATAGATATATTAATAGCATGCAAATATAGGCAAAACATAATAATAAATAACCATAATAATATAGTTCCTCCAAAACCAAAAAAACATTATTAGATAAAGCAAAACAAATAAAAAGTTAATGCCCCTAATCATAATCATCTTCAAGATTAATGTTTTCGACTTGATTCTCTTTATCCAAGGGATAATCTTTTTCTTACTCATCTTCATTATCCTCATCAAAGCTAGAGACATATGAAGAAGATGATGGTCTTGAATTAGGAGGTGAATGTTGAGAATGAGAAACACTAGCTCCTCTTGACCTAGATGGGTATCGTGGTTCATTTACTCCAGCTGCCATAGAAACCTCAGACCAAGGAAAATCTGAATCATCATAGGGTTATCCTTCAATGCGTGTCGACGAAGTAAAGCTCTATTGTACTTAAAAAAGAGCAAGTCGTTATGTGTTTTTGATCTTCTGATCAAGGTGGATTGATGTAGCGAGGAGGTGTTGATGAAAGGTGAAAAGGTTTGTTAAATCAGAATCTTCAAATAATCGCTCATTGTTTTCTAACTCTCTAAGCAACCATTCATTAGAATCGGATTAATTACTAGGCGCGCCCATTCATTAGAATCAGATTAATTCGAGACGCGCCTGGAGCCTGAAGCCTTTTCTTCAAGGCGCGTGCCTCACTAATTTGAAGCGCGCCTGAGATTTTGAAGCGATATCTCTGGAGCCTGGAGCCTGAGGCGCGCCTAAGGAGGCGTGAGCCTTAAATACACTGACTAATATTATGGAAATGATGGAGTAAAATTTAACATAAAAATCTCAACTTTTCCATTTCGAGAATGCCGATAAGAAAATCAACAGAAAAAAATCTGTTCACATTACAATCAGTAATTTACACCATAGATATACAAATTAAAAATAGAAAAAAAAATCAACTAATAACAGTCACCTGAGGCTGCAACGAGAGGCTGAAGGAGAAGTAATTGGCAAGAAAATACAAAATTCAATAAAATAATAGTCAATACAAATCCTCTCCAAACTAAATTCATTGCCGTAGGCACGCCGCCGTCCAATATCGATCCACAATGCCGCCTCATTACCGCCGCTGGAGAATGAAAATTTGGATAGAATAAACTATTTATTGTAGTTGGAGAATTATTTGATAATGTGGTTGGAATTTTTGGGGAGATTAATAAAAAAAAGGTGGGACTTTTTTTCTCTGTTTTTATCAGTGAGTTATACGTCAAATTGTTCTATGCTGTTCATATAACCAAAGATTGCAAGTCCCCCACACCGGGGAGAGTGACGGATCGGACCCACGTTATTTCTACCTATTGTCGTGCTCCACGTGTACTTTCAGCCAATCCAAGTTAACCAATAAAATGTTTCCACGTTCAAACATGAATGAAATGTGTTTAGTAAATGAAATAAATATATAATATTTATTTTTGCTAGGTATATATATATATATATATTTGCACTCTCAATTTAACTTCTTACATTAATTTTATTTTATTTTATAAATGAAATTTATTGAGTTTGGAGATCGTGGTCTTTTTATTAATAAAATAGAAGAAGAGAAAAGGGTAACAAACTAAAAGAAAAGTACAATTATCACTTCTCTTACTTAAAAAAATGTAAAAAAGTTAAATTGTTAGGTATACATCAAACTCTCCGATGAAATCCACGATAATGAAGTGTGTTTACTTTGCATATTGTAGAAGGATATATACAGTATACGTATTTTTTTCCTTTTTGTCTTTTTTAAAGCTTCCTATTTTTTAAAAAAAAATTCTTGCCGAATGAATTGCCCATATTGTCAAAATAAATTTGTTACTCTCTTACTCAAAATAATAATAATAATAATAATAAAAGAAGATAAATATTTTTTCTTACACCTAAATTCATAAACTATTTATTATCATCCTACAAACTAGTTACTCACTAATGAATGTAAAGTTGTAAACATGTCGAAATAAATTTTGATTTATCGAACTCAACTCAAACTGATTCAAACACAGAGTTTTTAGGTCAAATTTTAGTTCGACAAAGTTTTTAGATGGGGCTGTTGAAAAAAAAAAGATTTTAGAAGGACTTGGGAGATGAGCCACAACCATCGCACATATTCACCAAAGACTAGAGAGATGAATACATCTGAATCTTGTCCAACCAATTATGAGAATAGTATTTTTTTAATCTATAATTTAGGTATTTTTATCATTTTGTTTCTTCTTAAAATATTTGACACTTAATAAATTTTATTGATTATTTTTCTCAAGTTATCTCCACTTATCAAAGGTGTCCTAGTCCAGTGGGGCAGCCGCCTGCCCACGACCTTGAAGTCGTGGATTCGATACCCTTCGCCTGCGTACGACAAATTTTAATCTCCCTTTCTAAGACTATCTCATCCTTGTCTGAGACAGTTCTCTCTCCCCTCTATGTGGGCAACCACCCAATCGGACTTAAAAAAAAAAAAAGGTTATCTCCACTTATAAAGATATAATAAGATAATATATTACTTTTCTCTTCCTTCATCAATACAAAAATCTCCAAAGTATCTTATATTATAAAACTGATGAAGTACAAATTATTCATATTCTAAAGAAAATCAAAATCCCCACATGCTCGAGACATCTTAGTGTTGTTTATTCATGAATCGGCAATTTATTTTTAGGTGGAGGCAAACATGTTCTGCAGCGAGGTTTGATCCTTTGAATAGGTCCATTGCTCGCGTGAGCTAAAGGCGGAGGAGTTGCAGAATAGGCAGCGCCAAGTGAATTTTTTGTGAAATTCTTATCAAGAATGCCTGCATTATTGACCCAAAAGATGAACAAATGAAAATGATTATGAGTCTTTTCTTCCTCTTTATTACTGACTCAATTTCATAATATAAGTCGTTTGAGATATATATCGAAAATTAAGAAAACAAATAACAAGTTACTTTATTTATTAGTCAAAATATCAAGATGTATTTAAGAGAGTAATATCTTAATATTTTTACTAACAAAATACCTTACTTTTTGATTCTTTAATTTCCGCTACATGTCATAAATTACACATATTATGAAATTGAGAAACTATTTTTTTTTGCGGAAAAATGAAAATGATTGAGTCGATATTAAAGCAAATTGGTACTATGTTATTTCTTGTGTCAGTCTCTATAACATTTTTAATTATATTTTGTTACACTTTAATTAAATTTTTTTCACACCTAGTTTCCAAACCGATATAAATTTACAAAGAAATGATACTATTGAAATTCACCATTATTTAAAAAGAAGAAAAAAGAAAAACTCACCGGTTGTCAAAAGCGTCGTTGATGTTGCGAGTTGAATATAAAATGATGATAGCATAAAGAGGAAAAGAAGAATGAGGGAAATGGCCTTGTTTGTAGAGAGCATCTTGCTTCTGAGATTAGTATAAAAGAAAGAACTAAAGCCAATGAGAATTAGTAATGCCAATATTATACTATTAAAAAGTTTGTTCACTAGCCATGGTTGGTCACTTCAACAAACGTTATTGGACTGGAATTTCCCGACCCACTCGATAAAGTCAATTTAGAACGCGGAAAAAATTGCCACAAGTGGGAAATATGAGAATAGTAGTTGTCTATTATTATTTTAGTATCGGAACACCAAAATGTCAAACTCGGAACTTATTATTTTGAGTCGAAATTGATACTCTATCCATTTAAAATTATCTGTCAAAATTTCATTTTTAATCTGTTCCAAATTAATTGTCAAATTTCTAAACAAATGACTCATTAATGATGATTTTTTTTTTTTTTTTGATGAAAATTAATGATGAATTTTTTAATCTTACTTATTACATTCAAAGCTGGAGAGTGAAAAGAAAGTAGAATTAAATTGAGAGTTAAATTAAATAGGGTCATATTTTACATTTTACATATCCTACTGTAAAATTTGATGAAACTTTGATTCACGTGCAAAATACAAAGTGTACAGATCATTTGGACGGAGGGAATACCAATTATACAAACTTTCACGGACGAGAGAATAGTAAGTTATTTAAATAAAAGATGCATAAAATTATTGATTCGATGCCTAACTAGATGAACACTAACCCTAAAGAATGTGCTAAGTTGGCCATGTCTTAAGAGTGATCAGACACGAGTATAGGTATTTCTGAAGATAATCTAAGATTACTAATCCGTTCATTCCTCAATATGAGTCGTTTAAGACACTTTAAAAAAAATTAAGAAATTCAAACAAACAATAATCTTTCCACCACAATTCCAAGAATACCCCTTCCTTCCTCCTTCTCTTTCACTTTTCCAATAAAAGATATGTTGATGGTATAATTGGAATAAATTATTGACACTTAATAAAAAACATGTAAATGACAATTAATTTGGATACATATATCTCCTAAACGACAATTAAATGGGAATGGAGGAAGTAGTAATTAAGCACATCATTGATAAGGACTCCACTCACCTAAAACTGGCAATATATCAGCACTATGGTGTGACTTTCAGCACTAATTAGCATGGTTGTCAAAATCGCGAGTTGGATCGTAAAATCGTACGATTTTAAGATTCAAGGGGTATAAATCGAGTTAAATCGCACACAAAATCGCATCAGAGTTGGATCGTAAAAGATCGTACGATTCGGATCGTAAGATCGTAGGATCCTACAATCCAACATTGTCTCTTTTCAATTTTTTTTTTTTAAGATTCTGGCCCGATAGCATAATAAAAATTTGTTTTAATGTGAGAAATGCCTCTCTACTTTTTCTTTTGCTTGTGATTTAATTAGTTAGTGAATCATGAAGTTACTAATTAGTGATTTAATCATTTGTTATGGTTTTTACTGTAAAAAAAATTCTATAATACATTTGAGAAAATAAAATCTTACTATTAATAATTGTTATAGGTGCAAGATTAATAAGAACTAAGGAAAAATAAGATGTCGGGAGCGTCCGGATCGGATAGTGGAAGTGTGGACAATGCTTTTGAAGTTTATCACTTGTTAGTTTGTGTTTTAATTTAAATTTTTTAGTTCTATTGGTTTAAATTTATCATAAAATATTATTTTAATAATTTTTTCGGATCTTCCGATCCGTGCTACGATCCTCGTGTTTACGATTTTTGATACCCCTTCCATTTCGAGTTAAAATTACGATCTTGACAACCTTGCTAATTAGTTCACACATATGAGGCTTACCTTGAGGCAGCAAGCCTCAAGAGCACAGTGCAACCATAAAAAAATTATAACTAAAAATAGAATAATTGGATTTTAGTAAAAAATACTCCATAGTGAGATATACATAATAAGCCTTATATAGGTTGACTTGAGGGTGCTGTTCATACTTAACTCACTTTAAAATAAAATTTTAAGCTCATTTTAAGTTTTATTTAAATTTTCCGTCAATAATTGTATGTATATCTAAGCGCGGTCCTTTCACCGAAATGACTATTTGGGGGAAACTCAAATATGGACCAATCCTATCAAATAAACAAGGTAGGGTTAAAATAGATTCAATGGGCTAAGGGCATCCATATTTGGGATGCTTGAGAGTGTGTTTGACTGGATCAACAACTCTTTTTAAGCACTCTTTATTAGATTCCGGCACTCGAATGAAGCACTATTGGAACATTGGTGCTAGAGATGATTTGCCGATCTTTTTAGTTTTTATTTTCAAATGTTATAATTTAAAAAAGTAAAAGAAGTGAATGATAGAGAAGAGTTAGCAATAAATTTTAGATAATGCTAATGTCCGATAGTAGAAGTTTCAGGTTCAAATCTCCACTTCGTAATAAACAATTATTTGTTTATTCTAAAAGAGATAATACTTTATTTGTCCAATTTTGAATGTTCCATTTGCGGATGTCTAGAATTGAATGGGCCGAAGTAAAGAAACATGACAAAATGGGCCGATCATTCTCCATTTTACTATTTCCCCATAACAATCAGGCTCACAGTTCTAACAAACTTCACCGAGTCCAATTTGCTTAGGCTGAGCCCAATACCACTGATCCAATTACCAATGTCGTAGACCAAGAGCGGGCCGGTAGAAACTCAACGTCGATGGTGCTGCCGGTGGGTACCGGAATCGCATAGCACGGAATATTCCCCGGTGATCAAGACATTTGACCGTTCGGGGTTTGACTTGAATACATTCGAATAGGTTTCTTTTGTCGTATAATTTCGTAATACTCTCTCTGTCATATTTCTAATGAACTTGTTTTTAATTTTCTACAAGAATTAAAAGGAGTAATGTTACTATAGTAATAAGTTATTTTCAAAATAAAAAATCTACGATAATCCTATTAAAGTTATAAACGGAATTAAATGGGAAATTGGCCTGTTTAGTCCCCCAGGAATTTTCGGTTAGCCTGTATAGTCCCGAATGTTTAATTTCATCCTGTAAAGTCCCCCAGGAAGTTTCGGTCAGCCTGTAAAGTCCCCAGGAATTTTTGTTCGGTCAGTAAAGTCCCTAATGTTTAATTTCAGCTGTAAAGTCCCCAGGGAATTTTCGTTCGAACTTGTAAAGTCCTTACCTAGTCAGTCGCAGAAGAGGCGGTGGAACCTCTATATGCAACATGTAAATAGATAAGGGACTTTCTGAGCTGAAATTAAATAGGTAAGGGACTCTATAGGCTGACCAAAAATTCTGGGGACTTTACAGCTGAAATTAAACATTGGGGACTATACAAAGCAATCGAAAAATTCTAGGGGACTTTACAGGCTGAAATTAAACATTGGGGACTTTACAGGCTAACCTAAAATTCCTGGGGGACTAAACAGGCTGATTTCCCAAATTAAATTTAGTGTTTAGTGGATTAAAGAGATAAGAGTAAGTTTAAAACTTAAGAAAATATGTAGTTATAATTAAGAAAAGTGTCAAATATTTTGGGACATTTCAAAATAATAAAAAGGCCAACATAAATGGAATTGAGAGAGTAAATGAAATTCATCATTCATGGAAAAATACGGCTAGAAATCGTATGTTCTCATACATGTTTCCACCTCTCAAAATTTATCATGTGTATATTTCTTCCAATTTTATATGTATGTGGTGAATTGTGAGTGATTGGAAACAAACATGAGGATATGTATAAAGACAGACGATATTTCCCTCAAAAATACTTTCATAAACTAATGAAAAGAAAATATCATTGTTTTCTTAATTCATGCGGAAAAAAAGGGGGTAAAAACGCTTTATATCGGGTGAAAATCCTCCGTCCCCATTCATGTCCACATCCCTTTTCCAAACCAACAGAATTTACTATATAAATATTTTTTTCAATTATATATACACATGGTGAATTGTGATTGGCTAGGGAGAGGGGTGGAGGCAAGAGTGGGGATAGAGGATTTTTTGCCCTTTATATCGTGGTAGAAGTTTAATGTTAGCAAAGTACAAATACAATACTGCCTTACTACATTAAGCTTCAAATATGTACCCAACTAATGGTTAATAAGTTGGCCAGAACTAAATAATAAAGAATATTACTGGAATAGGATATTTAAACTAATCTCGGATCCTTCCTAAAAAAAGGTGGAAAAAAGTAGTGATCATCACGAGAAAGTTGAATCTCTAAAATGGAGCATCCTATAATTTCTAGGGAATAGGAGGGATGAAAGGGTGCTCTAACCTCACTGTGAAAGTATCAAAGGTTCCTTAGCCTAGTGGGGCAAGAGTCGTAAATTCGATATTCTTCCCATGTAATAGGGCAAGCTTTAATTGTCTCTCTTTCTAGGGTTATCTTCTCCTCTTGTGAGGCGCCTCTCTCTCTCTCTCTCCTTATAGAGCAACCGCCCATCCGGGCTTCAAAAATCACTGTGAAAGTTGATTTTTTTTTGGAAGAACTAAAGTCCACTCCCCACTTTCTAACAAAGTCTTCTCTTTGGAGATTAAAAAAGAACAACCTAGGAAGAGTGTAGTAGAGGTCCCCAGGTTCTATAAAGTTTGTATTGGAAAGTCAAAAACTGTCCTCCCTCTATACACATCTTCTTTTACACACTGCACACCCAATGCTTTCGCCTCTTCCTAACCTAAAAAGTTTGTGGTCATTCCTATGTTCGCGCGGAACACCGTGAAAACCCGGAAAAAAATTCGTTTGTTCCTGATTAATATCTCCATGCCTATGTCAATTTTTCAGAATTATCACGTAAAAATTCTCATCAATTTTACTTTTTAGCCGTCATTATTTTAAATTAAAGATGGAAGAGAGTGGAGAGAAGAGAAACTAGTTAATGAAGATAAATAATAACGACTGAAGAAATAGAATATGAATTGTATCAACGTAACGAATTATGAGTGTTTGAGACAAATACGAGACACTAATTGAGGATATGCGATTTTTTATCGAATACCCCGACTTACCATATTGGTCTGGTAAATAGTGTTTAATCAATTAAACTATTATCATAACTCAATCAAGTTATAAAAAGACACACACATATATATTGGAAGAAATAGATAGACACATATAATGTAATACTAAATCTTAGAAAAATTAAAGGCGACAAAATGTAATCTACCCTAGATTGAATGTCCACATATTTGACTTGTACAAGAATTTAGAACTGTAGTTTGACTATTTACAATGATATCCTTAAATATAAAAAGACTTATATGTTAGAAGAATTTATATCCGTAAATAGGTGATGTTAGTTTGAGAATTTTAAGAAGAAAATATATCCATTTTAAAAAAGTCGATTTAATTGGAGTAATATTTGTTACTACATGAAGAATAAAAAATTTACTACAGAAAAAAGGTGACTCTCACCCGCCGCCCTAATTCCGACACTAATATACATATAAAATATTTATTTGAATTCCAATTCACAATGAAACTATCAAGGTATGATAGATTTTCTGCTTTCTTTCTTAAGTGCAATACTTGGGTTAAGTTTTAATTTTCTTACAAAAAAATAGGGAAAAAAAATTCAAAGAGTAATTTTTTTCATTATTTATTGCGTATTTAGAGGAAAAATAGGAAAATTCAGTGTAAAAAAGGGAAAAAATTCATATGTCCCCGTTCCTATCCTCATTTCTGTCTCCAACCAATCACAATTCACCATGTGTATATATAATTGGAAAAAATATTTATATAATAAATTCTGATTAATTGAAGATAGGGATAAGGATAAGAATGGAGATAGAATATTTTCACCCGTAAAAAAAAGAAGTAAAGTATTGATTAAGAATCAACGGAAGCGCAACAACGTTGACGATGTGGATGGAATAGTTTGACGGGTAGTCAACGATTTTTCATTGTTTAAGTGCATTTCAAATCGGTCAAAAAAGGAAACAAAAGAAAGAGTGTCGCGACGAGACACAACAGACACCAAAGACATCATCAAACAGCAACCAACATCCATCTACTAACTGCCACTCGCCCGTCGCCATTATCCTCCGCCTTCAAATATCCCCTCGGCCATCTTTTCTCTTGTAAAACATTTTCATCTAACATAAGATAAGTGTATATTTACATAGAAATATTTCAAATTTTTGTATAGAAATATTGGCAGTCACTTAGATATATTCGTTTTGACGTAAGCAATTATAAACACATAGATATTAAATTATGCTAGACTCATGAGTTTACGTTTAAACCTCAAATATGAGGTGTGACACTATTTCTCCAGGAATAGAAATCTCATGTACTCATACACGTTCCCATGAAAACAACTATTTGTGTAGAAATATTGATAGTCACTTATCCCTCGAAAACTAATCTGTGAAAAAATTGATTTGAATTTGAGACTAATCTAAAACAAAACAAGAAATCTCAAACTGAGCCCAATACAATCATACCTAATAAAATATAACAACGAAAAATGTTTATACGCTAATTAGAAAGGTAAGAGGCTCGCTACAACTAAATCCGACTAAACACACCCAAACCACATGACCATAATCACACTTTGCATTTACATGTTTTGATATCATATGAAAATTTTCAAATTGAATATAAGAAAATGTAGAGAGGATCTATGAGCTGGACATCTCATGATAAGGTTCGTGTTACATTATTATTGTGTGGTACGTGACCATGCCACTAGTGATTGTTGCTACTACTAAAATGGCCTAATCCCATAGCTGAACTCATAGAAGAAGCAAACTTAGCCAGCTCATGCGGTAAGAACGCTCCGCCACCATCTCCGCCTCCCATACCAAGAAAATCCCTCGTCAAACTATGATCGAAACTAATATTATTATTCCCTATCGAAGAACTCGTTAGGGAATTCTTCGGTAATTGATTCCGACTTTGTAGCAAATTATTATTACCATTAAAATTTAGCGAATTCATAACCCCTACAGTGCTGTTTCCGAAAAATGAGGGAGTAGTAGAACTCTTAGTAGATCCGATCTGAGCTGCTTTCTGGAGAAGTGCAGTAGCTGACATTGGGGATTTTGATGCATTGTTGTTTGGTTGATGGTTATTATTAGAGAACAACGAAGAAATTGTTTCCGAGATTGATGAAGATTTGTTCGAGCTTTCGACGTCCTTCAATGGCGATGAACCAAAAACATTATTCATTTGCATCATCATCATATTATGATGATGATCTTGATATAGATTTGAATTATTAGCTTGATCCAACCATAATGATAATCTAGGCTTGAGCTGATTATGATTTCCACCACCAAAATCCGACCCGATTTGAGGAATTCCGGTCAACCCATGAGGCAAATTATCAGTACTGATCATGAGATTGGGACCATTTAAATGATCATCAAAGCTCAAATTGTTGGTTCCAATAGATGTTATTCTTGAACTTTCTTCAGCTAATGCATCACAGAATGCTCTGTGCGTTATGAAACTGTCTTTCCTGTGTATTTAATTTCAATCATTCAATGAAACATAACCCCCCTAATCATTTGTTCGCAATAAATGACAGTAGAAATAAATGAGACTTTCTCCGTCCCAAAAAAACATTTATTGCGAACAAAATATCAAATTTGGGACGGAGAATCATTTATTTCACCAAACACTAAAAGAAAATAGTTAAATAATTACGTCTTTTTCGTCTCGCCCCCAATATTTTCATAAACGACCAATTTTCTATATGAAAAAATTATTTTTTGTAATATTTTTCGTATAAATATTGTATTTCGTCATCCCCTAAAAAATATTTAGTAAGAAATTCGCCCCTAATGACAAAGTTTCTGGCTCTGCTACTGATTATTCAGTCCCTTAATTGAAAATAGCGACCTAACCATGAGGTCAGAATATTTTGCATTCAGCTGAGCCGAATAGCGATCCCGTTTCCAACGGTAATTTTAACGATTGATAATTTTGTCGCTGAATATCGACCGATCTGACATTAATGTTGACACTAAAAATTTAATAAGTGAAACTCTTAAATACCTGGAGAAAAGTGTGCCACAGTCACATTTATACTCTCTAGTACCACAAGTCTTAGAGTGAGCTTTCCAATCGGATTGAACTGCGTATTTCTTTGAACATTTCTCGCATTTCCATTTCTTCTCGCCATGTTTTCGGCTAAAATGTTTCTTAATTCCAGTAAGGTCGCCGAGTGCTCGAGAAGGGTCATGGTGAACACAAGTCTTTTCTGGGCATAGGTAAACCTTCTTTCTTACTGGATCTTTATTATTCTTCTGTTTGAGCCTCCATGGTAGATTATGACCCCTTCTGTGAAGCTGCAGATTCTGCTCTCTTTGAAACCCTTTGTTGCAGACTTCACAGATGAATCTGTTTGTCGCCATAAGTGTCTTTGGAGAAAGAGCAATGACTTCAGCATCTGGATCTAAAAAAAAAATCAACACTTTCTTCAGACTACTGAAGCAGTTAGTAAGCACAACACTTTCGACTCAGAACTTAAAAGTCAGCAAACAAACACATATGAGGTATGATTGAAAGTACAGTCACGTATTCTCTTACAAATATTCTTACAAATAATATTAACCTCGAGGATTTGTACGCTTAAAAGAGCTTAATTAAAAGATGGGATTAGGAAATTACCGGGGTTTCCAGGTTGATTTCTTCTCTTCTTGGAAGCTGGGGTGGAAGTAGGTTTAGGGTTAGGGTTTGGACTAGAGTCAAGTTCTTGAGGAGGAGGTGGTGGATAAAAGCCTGGGAGCTGAAGAAGGAACTGAGAAGATATTACCAGACATGACTTATAACATATACACACAAACAAAGAAGAAAAAAAGGATTTTTGGGAAGCTAATTAAAACAAAAGAACTAAGTAACAAGAGTTTCTCCAAATACAAACAGATGATAAAAAACTTTGGTATTATTCAAAAAATCTTGGAACAAAGATTTTCAGATTATGCCAAAAGAACTTGATCAGTAAGAACCCAAAAAAAAACACAAGACCTTGAATGGTAAAACCCCAAAAATACAATAATCTAAAAGTTGGGAGTCTTGTGTTTGGGAGAGAGAGAGAGAGAGAGAGAGAGAGAGAGAGAGATCTGGGACTTGTGGGAAGGAGACCTTTGTTTGGTTTCAACTTGAAAGCTAAAGAAAATATTTCTTCTCTTTTCCTATATCTAAAATATATAAACCGCCCTGCCTTTCTCTTTCTCTCAAAAAATTCAATCGAGCGGGACCTATTTAAAAATGTGAGCTCTTCTCAATTTATATAAAGAAATTATAGGACGAGTGTCACAAGTACGATGGTGGAATTAAATAACCTCCTTTTCTCTCCCTATCATTCTCTGGCTTGCTTAAATTCAAAGTCGGTCAGCCATGGATTGTGATGCTGGGCCACCACTGTTTTCTGGTGAAAAAATATATACAGAGGAGTAGGACTGTAGGAGTATACGAATATGGGGTTGGATTTATGCTGCTTGTAAGTAGAATGTGTAGAGCTTTGTGTCATTTATTTTTTATTATTTTATTTAGCATTTCGAGCTCAATTCTCTCTTATGCCAACTTAAAAAAATGAAAAAAAGATAACGTCCCAAATCCCAATCTTAAAGAACGCATAGCGATTAGAGAATTTTACGCTTCAAAATTAGACGTAGCAGAGCACATGAGATAATAAAAAAGAATTACATTATCAAATCACAAAAAAATTACGTATTTATTATGAACAATTGTTGAATAGAAGGAAAGTTATAACTTATGAGTATATTAATACGCAGCTAATCAGGGGCGGATCCAGGATTGAAATTTAGGATGGTCCCTAAACAATTTAGGGGAAACCTACAAATTTCGTTGCATATTAGACAATTTAAAATTGAAATTTAGGGTAGTCCCTCAACAATTTATGGTGAAAATTAAACTTGTTTATTTGATCTTGGGGTGGTCCTGGGCATACTTGGACCACCCCGTGGATCCGCCACTGCAGCTAATCTTAACGCAATACTTTTTATGATAGAGGATCCTATAGGGGCAAAAAATCTTCTGTCCCTTTTTCCTATCCCCAACCAATCACAATTCACCCTATGTATATATAATTAGAAAAAATATTTATATAGTAAATTCTGATTGGTTGGGGACAGTGATGGGACAAGAATGGGGACAGAGGATTTTCACCCCTTATAGGAAGGCTTCAAGGATGAAATCCCATATTTCTCAATTTTTTAAAAAAAAAGTAAAACTAGCTAGCGAATTGCACTGAATCCCCTAACTTATTGTCTGTACCAGTGTGTTTCTATTTATATGTCCAACCACTCACAATTTAGTATGTGTATATATAATTAGAAAAAATGTCAATACGACAAATTCTGAGTGGTTGAACATAGGAATGAGAATATAAACGGATACAACATTAGGTTATACAAGATAAGTATTCCACAAAAAAAAACAACACAAGGCTTTCTTCCCAAACTTGTTAAGTGTATTGGGAAGATGTTTCATTTTGAAATTTAAGAATGGATTTTAAACTTGCATATTCTCTCAGAAATATTAATTTTTATTAATTAAAAATAATAATTTTATTAAGTTCTAATACAAAGTTTTCAAAATCAAATACTTTTATATATCAAGTTCTTCATAGAGGCCATCTCTCTCTCTCTGACTCTCTCTCTCACTATTTATTTATCTATATGTGTGCACATATTAGAACATATGCATTATATTCTTCCAAAAATAAGATATATTTTTTTTTCTTCTTTTGAACAAATAATACAAGATAAGATGTTAGTTTGATTGCATGGTATATATCAAAGGAACATTAGCATACATATACGCAGCTGTGTAGCAAAAATTATAAACCTATGGAAATGAGGTTGCAATTACTAGCTATGGCAAGTCTACATGCTAATGTTGCATAAATTGTATTTCCATAATTTTGGATCTACTCAAACTTCTACTAGTTTTAGTTGAAAATTTTGTAAATGAAGCGTGTATAATTAAGCTGTATTTTATGCGAAACAATAACATTCTATCAAAAAAAAATAATTTCATACTTTTATACTCTCCTTCCTTTAAAAAATGAATATTCATTTTTTTTTTTACAGTTCATTGCATATAAGAAAGTGGACGTTAGTTCTGAGCAAAAATTATTTGATTTTACGCCCCTTCTTCAGGGAAAGCTTTGATGTCAATGTGTATTTAGATTGATTTTATTCAAAAAAAAATCACAATTTTATTTCACTTTTCTTGTAAACTATATATTTTTACAAAATTATGGACTAAACTTTCTTATAAAACTCAACCCAAATAAAATAGAAGTAGAGTACCTTGTATTTGTTGATGAGTTACATGACTGTGGTTGCAAAATTTGACCATTATTACTTAATATACCTCAGTATGCTTTCCCAAAATAGAGATATTTTCTATTTTTAGGTGGGAATCAAGAAGGCAAAAAGGACTATATAGTATTAATAGATTCGGTTTGAATTATCTCTATTATGTACACCCAGCCAAAAAAAAAAAAAATCTATATAATGATTTCGGAAAACATTATAAACTACTACAATATCCCTCTTTAATATACTCTTTACTATAAGAAGTTTATAACATTTAGCGAAAACTAAAAAAAATAAGTATTTTTTAATTAGAATATTAATATTACTTTCTCATATATAATTAATGATATACAAGTCATATTTAAAAGATTAATATTAATATTTTGATTAATAAAATATTTTTTAATTTTTTTATATATTATAAACGACTTATATTATGAAATTGAGATAAAACTAAATATCTACAGACAAGTTCATTTTCATGGCTTAAATTAAGGTAATAAAGTGGACCTAACCTAAGAGTGAGTAAAAAGGTCTAGTCACATACGTGTGGGTAAATTCTATAATTTAAAAAAATTGAAATCCAAAAAGGTGAAAGAAAAAAGTAGATTGCCTTTATAGCACTTTTGAGATGAGGAGAATAAAATGATTACAGTGAAATTAAAAGTTTGGATGGATCCTGTTTGAGGGGAAGGTCTGGCATGGGGTGGATCTTGTGGGTACAGTCACACACTCCTCTCACATCATTTGAAACAGGACTCACCTGTACAGTAGGTCCCGCAGACCTTCATGTCTCACAGGTACCCGCAAGGACCGTCCCATACCCCGTTTGGGGATGCAAAAAAAAAAAAAAGGTATATTTCCTCGGTCCTATTGTATTTGTTTTCTTTGACAAATATACTGAAATTATGGTTTTGTTAAATTTCATGAGGAATATATAATATTCTTTTCGTATTAAATTAAATGTCTCAATTCAAAAGAACCACAAATTATGAAAATAGTTAGTTGAGTTAGTTTTTTTTTAAGTAAATTGATCAAAAATCATCTGGAAATTTTGAATGCAATGAATATTGTTTTTGTTGAGTCATTAAATGCTAAAATAACGTTAGAAAAAATAACTAAATATTGTATTGAAGTTACGAAAGAACAATTAATTTGGGATAAAATGATTTTGGGACATTTAATTTTTGAAACATGGAGAATAAAAAGTTTTTAAAAAAAAAGTTATAAAGGATTGATCCCTTCTCACCTAAATTGCTAGTCAAACAGAGTAAAAAAGGGCAAATAATCGTCTGTACCCGTCTGTCTACACATTTCTATGCCCAGCCAATCACAATTTACCATGTGTATTTAAAAAAATGATTACATGATCGAATTCTTACTGGTTGGACACATAAATAGATATGCAGACGGATACAAACGATTTTCAACTAGTAAAAAAATTAAGAACAACCTTATTAAAAAAAATTCAAAAACCATTTACTTCTCCCTTTTATTCTTTCTCTCTCTCTCTCTCTCTCTCTCTCTCTCTCTCTCCATTTTACCACCAATCACCCCCCTAAATCTGTCTTGCAAACTTATACCTCTAAACTAGTTTAGTTGGAAGGGACAACGAAACAGTCTGCAAGGCAACCCAATTAGTTTCTGGGTGGTAGATTGTATACAAGGAAACAAGATCGAATATTGGCCGCCACATTATGGAAGTTTCAACCCTCTCATGTGGGGGTAGCTTCTTGTGGTGGGAAATGACAAGACATCCCATCTGGTTAGGCCGCTGAGTCACCATGATTTACATCATCCAAATTCTCTATCAGACTGGAGAGTGAGGACCCTATGGGCGTGGGTAACGCTTTTTGTGCACTAGGGACAACAAAACACAATACAAGCGAAAAGACAATTTCATTCCAATTGATAAGTCGCGAGTTCAAGTCAAAATAAATCAAAAATAGGAAACTACTATTGATTCTTTTGAAGAAGGTGATTTATTATTATTATTTTTTTAAGTTGGAAGTAGAAGTAAATTAGTAATTTACCTCTTCAAAAAAAACTCTAGTGATTAGAGTATTAGTCATTGTTATTGACGGAGACATACTAGATAACAAAAAAAAAGGGTAAAATAGGAATAAATATCATAGATACATAGTTTAATTTTGGATAAATAATTTTAAATGCATTTAAAAAAAAGTGAATATTCAATTTTAAAGAATAATATTTTGCAAAAGAAATAAAGAAAAAAAAAAAGAGGATACAGAGAAAGTATGTGGGGGCGTCGTAGCAGAATTTCATTTCACGAGGAAGACAATAGTCGTCCGTGATACCCTTTTCTCCGTTTCAGACTTTCCGGTCACATTGTACTGAGCGCGTGGGTCCACCTCCGGATTTTGACAGTGTACCCGTTTTTTCATGAGTACGGGTCACCTGTGACTCTCTCCAGTGTTTTCCGTCGTTGGATTTTACTATTCTTTATTCTTTCATCATGTTCTTTTCTACTTTGTTTGATAGGATAATGCTAGCCGTAGATTAGTTTTTTTTCCATTTTAGGCTTGGAAAAAATGTGTTCTTAATACTTATGCCAATGCATAGACTACGAGACATTGCATTTGAATGTCAAAGCCCACCGTACGTCAATTGTCATTGCACAAGTCCAGAGATGGATCCAATGACTCGGCCGTGGGGATCATCTGCCCCACTAAAATTTTATTTATTTCTCATTATATGTTCATATATAACAATTATGTCTATAATATTAAGTTAGTGACTTCGCTAAAAAATTTTTGTGACCCCAAACTCAAACAATACCAAATACAGAAGACAAAGACATAGACATAGTTGTCGCATGGATTCGTATCGCTTTTTTTATTTATTTATTTTTTAAACTTTTTCTTCTAAAATTTTACTTCTCACACACATAATATTGACATTTGTTTTGAGAAATCCGTCCAAAAAACTTTACAATTACTAACTAATTTTCAGTGGAGTTAGAGGCATTTTGTCCCCTTCACTTCATCCCCCTTCCTTTTAGAACAAGAAAATTGATTGTTGGATGTAGTTTTAGTCTAAAATCAACGTGTTTTGCTAATTTGTCAAAACCGACATTAAAAATAGTTCTTTGACAGAAATATCATAAATAAAAGTTTTTACTAAAAATAGAAAAAAAATTATTGAGAAAAAAATTCTCATAGAAAATGTGACGCTTTTTAAAAAGTTATGAGGGTGGTCACTATTCAAATCCTCCACTTTGGACGGCCTTATTCTCTCCCTCAACATTTTCAGAAACCTCAAATTTTCTATAGAATTTTTTTAATTTTGTTGACGTTATTCATAAATGAGTGCCCCCACTGTCACTAGATTCTGGATCCGCCACTGCACAAGTTCTAAGTCATAATTAACCTATAATAATTGGTCTTTTTGTTTTTTTTATACGTACATAATTGATCTTAATAAGCCCTTATCAATCCTTCAAAAGGAAAGAAACGAAGAAATGGCATTTAGACACTATTTTTTAATATAAAATTCTCACTTTTGTTACTGACAAATAATTTACATTTTAAATTATTGAGACAAAAATTCTCAAAATAAACATAAATGCTAACTAAGATGATATTAAAATCATCTTAACATGATAGTTTGTAAAATCTTCAAGGTTATAAATTATCGGTATTTATAGCATGAGTAACTAGTTTTAACTTATTTTAAAAAAATAGAAAAAACAAAACAAAACTTGTTTTAACCTTTTTTTAGTTAGGTGAAACTAGTTTTAACTTATTCAACAAAATAAATAATAATAATAAGAAGAAGAAAAAGAAAAAGAAAAAGAATAATTTGAACTCTATTGATATTTTTTTAAGGAACGAACTTTATTGATAAGCTATATATATAAAATAAAATCATAAGTTTCAACTCATTTACTTTAGGAATCGTGGATGATTTAATTGTATAAATAGATATTTTTAATTATTTATCAAGGAATCTTGATAGGTTATACAATGACAATTTTATTTTGCTGATTAGCTATTTTGATTGTCCATTTCTTGTCAAAGAGGCCATGTTTCAATGCAAAGTAAGTCTCGATCTAGAATCGGTAGAGTCTCGATTTCGACACCCTTTTCATACATGGGACAAAATTAATATGTCTCATTTTCTATTATTTTCTTCTCCTCCTGTGACGCAGTTTTCTCTCCCATTCATGTAAGCTGTTATCTTCACATGTAAGCTCGTTATCGAGTCGTCATACATTTCAAGCAATTTTCATTATTTCACATTTCCATATTTTTAAGTTATCATGTTTAATTTATGATCCTTTAAATTATATTATGATTTAAATTCTTAATCGTCAAACTAGTACTTATAATTCAATCATCCACCTATTACCTATTTCCTAAGTAGCTAAGTATCTTTCACATTTACATCTATCCCATATTAACAGCAAAAAATAATTTAAGATATCACATTTACATCCTTCCCATATTAATAGCAAAAAATAATTTAAGATGGAATATATATATATATATATATATATATATATATATATATATATATATATATATGAGAGAGAAAGTACTAGAACAATATCAAAACATTTAAATCTTCAATAAAGAATTATAAGAAAGCCATCCATAATTAAACTGCTTTTGGCTTCAAGCATTCGGATCTTACTACAGAACGAATATTTCTTCCTTCTCTTCATACCCCACCACGCTCTTTCTCTCCCTCTCTCAATTTTTTATGCATTACATAATTTTGAACTACAAAGATGTATCGAAAATAAGTTTCAATTCCTTATTATTTTAATATTTAATATTCTCACTCCCCATTTCTTATATTCTCACTTCTAATAATTTTTTTTAAAAAAAACTCTCTATAATAATACTTTAATGTATATCATTTATTTTTTATAAATTAAAATATATATCGAAATTATTCAACAAAAAATACATAAAAAAAATTATAATTAAAAAAATTATATAAAATAATAATAAAACATTCAGAATTTGTGAGTTATTACATGAACGGAATTTTCTCATAGCAAGTAGGATTCTTGGTAGCTCAAACTCAATAATATTTTGTGTAACCTTCTATTTAACATTAATTTAGTTATAGTATGATAATATTTTAGGGTTTCTGATATTTTTATAATCATTTGGTCGCAGAATTCAAATTATGTGCAGATAACACATGCAATGAATCCTAAAGACGGACACAAGGACCCAAATATTTCCTACTAAAACATGATACCAAACCCTAATAACCCATTGAAGCTGCTTGCAAATACTAAAGTAAAAAATAAAAAATAAAAAATAATAAAAATTGAATATAAAAATAATGTCCGACCACATACGACATCACATCCATCCTTCCGTTTGCATAGATTCCTTCATTCTCTCCCCAATGCACGTAGGAAACTAATATTATATTTCCTATCTTATTGTTATTTCCTTGAGGTGGTTTTGTTGGCTAATATCAATAGTAGAGTTTGATTGTATTAAGTTTTATTTGTGCTTGGTCTGACAAAAATATTAAAATTCATACTCAAATTAATTTTGAATTGAGTCTAAAATTAAAACCTGAAGCATTAAATATTTAGAATTTAATTTAGGTTTGAGACTGATTAAAGACTGATACTAAACAAAATCAAATTCAATACAATCACACCCTTAATAAAACAAGCAATATCTATATGAGTCAAAATAATGAATTATTAGTAGGAAAATCGTAGCCCTTAAAACGCGTTTCTAGTGTTACATTTTCAAGGTACCTACAAACTAGTAATACTTATTTAGTCATCTCTAATAAACTTTAAACAATTTGGACTTCAATTAGTGTGTCAAACCTCTTCTTTATTTATTCTATTCATCTTTCTTTTTTTGGATGAATTCTATTGTGTTTTTTTTCTTTATGGATTTGAGAGAATTCTTTTCATATTCCTATACTGGCATAACAATATCTTTATAATTAGTTTTTTTCTTCAACAACTGCAAGACCGTTCCAAAACTACTAAAATAAATTTATGTTTCGACTATGAATCTTCTAATATGATTTCTAGTTTATTAATAATATTACTTTGCATGTAGAAGACTCAAAATGAATTTATGAACTTGAACTGATTCACATTATTTAATGTGTGATAATATTATTAGTGTTTCATAATGTGTACTATAATATATATTAGAAAAGTCAAAATCTTATTTCTCCTAAAAGAAAACTATGTTTACTTTAACTTTTACTCTTACAAATTTATTTTTCAAAATTTATGACATTTCCTTTCTGATAATCCTTTCATTTTAACTTCTGCGTATAACTTTGAGTTTCAAACTCAATCTCAACTAAGAAAAATACTTTATCATGTCGAGAGGAGTTCTAAATAATGACGGATCTATATGTATCCTCCATTTTTTTTTAAAAAAAAAAAAGCAAAATTTGGTTCTAAATTTGATTAAAAAAACTGGAAAATTAAGATTAAACCACCACGGATATCTGTGATTAAACAAAGGGTGTATTTGTTTGTAATTATTAGAATATAAGTAGAAGGTGCACATTGGACTACGGCAAACAATTCCATGTTGTTTTATGGGAATTATCCACACATGGGGATGTCTTTGCTACTACTACTACCAAAAAAAAAAAAAAAAGGGATCCAATGCTGAGAGATTACAACACAGCACAAGAAGAAATTCCTCCATTCTAAATTGAATGATTATTTTCTTATTTATTTTGTGTAAAAAGTGAACGTTGAATTTAGAACGGTGGGAATAATATTATTTTGGTCTGATTTTACTTGCAAGAAATGCTAATAATATTAGATTCTTGTAGTAAATGAAATAATTCCTTGGTGGTGCTACTCTGACGGGTCAGTGCTTATATTGTTTTTCAATTAGTCTGATATATTCGCTGTTGAATATGAAAGTCTTAACATGAGATAAAAAAAAAAAAACAATTCCTTCTTTTACGGTCAAATCTTGTTTTCAACAATTTACGAGAAGAAAAAACAAGTCAAGTGAAATACATAGTTCTTTCAAAATTCCACAGATTAATACATTTTTTATTTTTCTCTTTCCAGATGGTCTTATAGTATTCTTTCGAGTGCCAGAATAAATAAATAAATTGTTAATACAAGATTTTTTTATTGATTAACTTATAGAGTATAGATCTTTATCTACCTGCTTCAAATATTCCGTTTAAATTTAAATTTAATGAATAACTCTGTAACAATTTGGCTTGGAGCTGTCGGCTAAAATTTGTAACGGATACAGAAATTGATAAAACATTTCTATAAAAAAAAAATCTGCCACTTAGACTTATTAAGTTAAGTCGCATGGTCTACTAATCAAATATTTAGATTAGTTGATAATATTAATCAGTATTAATTGAGGGATTTTGTATTAGTTGGGAGTAGCTCAGATATTGTTATTCATGATATTGATTCGATTCAAAACCGGCGAGATTGAGAGGGACGGAGGAGGCTAGGTTAGTCGAAAGATGGTTATCGGTTCAAGAACGTAAGGTGCCCCTACTTTTTTAGGGTAAGAAGGGATAAAGAAAATGCCTCGAGCCAATGTTCGGCTAACATATCAAATGTGTTGTAGTATTTAGCTTCTATCATGAGTTTAAAGCTTTGTTTTGGTTCACGGAAGGGAATGAAAAAGATGAGTGACACTATTTATTTCCCTCAGAAGAAGAAGTGAGTGAAATAAATGAATATATGTTAAATGTATTTGGTAGAAGAAGTAGAATAAGTAAATAACTTTTAATTTAAGTATATAACTTTATTTGATATATTGGCAATTATGCCCCCATTTTAGTGGGAAAGGTAAATAGGGTGGGGAGAACAATAGATATTTGAGGGGAGTTATTTTATTTTTTAATGATAAACTTCCCAACCCTTGATGTGGAATAGGAATGGCAATGGGGACAGGTGAATTGGAGATCTGGACCGGCCTAACCATTTTTTCGGTTTCAGTTGGGGTTGAGGACATTGGTGGACCTAGGGTGGGGCATGGTGGGGTAGCCTTTCCCCCAATATTTTTTTTTAGTTTTAGCTTTGTTTCTCTAACACTCCCGTGCCGTGAGCATTTTTTAGTGTACCCATTTTGAGTCAGTTTTCGATTTGAAATTAAATTTTGTGGTTCGTGGATTATAGGAATAACACTACTTATATCTTAACAAGTTTGGTTAAAATTTTAAAAAGCTTAAATGTGTAATTGGACTATGATGTTTATTAAAATAAATAAAAAGGGGAAAATGCCTTAGATCATCCTCAAACTATTTAACAAGACACGATAAGATCCTACAAAAAAAAATTCCCTTCCCGGTAGGTCCCAAAACAAATTTCGTGATTGTTAAGTAGTCCCTACCACCATTGTCCGCGGTAGTTTCCGATCAAAATTAGCCAAAAAATGACTACTATTGGCCGAAAATCGCCGCGGGCAATGGTGTTGGGAGGGACGACTTAACATATGCAAAATTTGTTCTATGACCTACTAGGAAGTAAAAAAAATATGAAGGATCTTATCGTGACTTGGTAAATACTTTAAGGATGATGTGAATCATTTTCCCAAAAAAAATTAACAAAATTAAGTGAAAATATAAAATCTTGTGAAATTTTTACTATATGGTGATTATCAAATTTATTGGTGATTACTTGTTTTCTATTCTTGTTGATGAATCTCGTGATATATCAATGAAGGAACAAATGTCGGTAGTAATTTGTTATGTGAAGAATGAGCAGGTATTAGAGCATTTTGTTGGTGTCAGTCATGTATCAAGTACTATCGAGAATGATGTAATTATAGAATATTATCAAAGTATAAAAACGCGTATATACTTTTATAAATTTATTTTGTCAATGTTAATTGTGCCCCTCCCGCCTTTAAAGTCTGCGTCCGCCACTGGTTTGGGATGGGGTTAGGGATGAATTTGGCCCCGCTAGCGGGGGCGGAGGTGAGTGAAATATTATCCCCGGCCCATCTAAAATACTAAATAGAAAGAGCATAAATACCAAAAAAAATAAAATAGACATCTAATTTGGAGAAGATCGCGTGAATCAAATTCTTTCCGGGACATCTATATCATTTTTTTCAAGGTTCTATTTGGGGATTTTTGTTAAAAAAACACTAATTTTTTTCTAGTCGAGGTTGAGCCTCCGCTGGGACGAAAGTGGGAATTTGGGGGAAATCCCCGCTTTACCCCAGTTGGGAGTGAGCCTCCACCTGAACTGGTGATGGGATGCCCATCCATCCCCAGTGATGGGGCTGAGCTGGGGATGGTGATGCAATGAAAGAGGCGTATGATCTCCGCCCCACCCGGCCCCATTGATATCCCTAATGTGGAAGGGCTATTTTGTTGATATGGAGGGAGTTTTTCCCCTTTCTCATTTACTTCCACTCCTCCAACCACCTCAACTAAACAAAATAAGTGAAACATTTACCTTTTAATTTACTTTTCCTCCTCATTTCTTCCCACTTTACAACCCAATTAAATAAGGAAAAATTTTATATGGACCATGTACATGTGGATCTTGTGATTCAGAATTGTCCACATCACCACAGAATGAGGAGAAAGACAATTTTGTGATGATGTGACCAATTGCGGACCGCAAGGTCCAATGGACCTGATCCATATCAGAATTATCCATTAAATAAAGACCAAGTATGAAAGCATGTCATTTCATCTATTTAAAATTGGGGTCATGGAGTAGGGCGGGGCAATAAGTCACTTACGCAGAAAATAGGGTATTGATATACCCACACTAATCTATCTCATTGCCATCCCTACGGTGCCGCTTAACCATCGCCCCTCATCCCCATTTCCGGCCACGACTGGCATTCCGATTGAATTTTTATTGAGAATATTTTAACTTGCAATTCGTAAAAGTATTTAAAATAAAAAAAAATTGCATTAAAAATGATAAAGTTAAATTACGTATTTAGAGAAAAACATGTCAAATTCAAGATAAAAGTTCTGTATTAGAATTTGTGAGTTTTAAATCTATTACCGTTTGTTTTGTAGGGTAAGGAAAAGAAAATAAATCAACACGACTTGCTTAATTTGTATCAGTTCGTCCAGTTAGTTGACTCGAGAAAATTCCGCATGGTACAATATATCAAAGAAATGTTACATAAAAATTCGATTTTTCCAGTAAAACCCATTCGTATTAAGAGCATGAGAGATTATCTTATAACCCCAAAACTTCAGAGGGCAAATGTCTCATGAGTTTCATTCCTTTTCAGTCCGATCCATCTGGCTGCTATTTGTCTGCAATTTGACGCTCCAAATGCTGGCAAGCTTCCTCAAAGGACAGAAGTTCTTGCATAAGTGTACTAAGCTTTGCCACATTCTCTTCGTGTTTCTTGGGAGGTACTTTTTCCTGATACCCTCTAGCACTCATTATTTTATCCAAGCCGGCACGTTGCCTGCCAAAGAAACATGATTAAATGACTATCAATCTCTAATCTCATGTAAACCCCTACAACTGGATGATTCAAACCCAGACAGACAATGGTGTGACAATCCTCTTATCAACTTTGGTTTAGCTGAGAAGAGATATCTGACTTACTTTTGTATGTCCTCCATCTTTTCCTTGAGCTTTTCACGTTCAGCTTCTAGATCAATGTTCCCCTGGACCTTTAAATAGACAGACACAGCTTCATTCACAACTTCAACTGCATATCCATATGGCGCAGAATCATTCTCGCTTAAAACCTGTATATTTTAAGAGTCGAACTGAGTAATGCAGGGAAAAATTTAAATAAAAAAAAACAAGAACCATAATACCATACTAAGATTACTGCTTAAGATCAATAGGTAATAACTAGTAACTACTCGAGAGTTGGTCCCAAGTGGAAGAAATTTGGTCTCCCTTAAGCAAGGTTTCGGATCTAACTTTTTTGTATGGGAAAAACTTCGTTGCCCCCCACAAGAGCTCCAACCATAGGTGTGGATTGTATTAGTCGTAAACCGTAAAAGGACATGGATATAGGTTGGGTCTTAGCCTTACCCAAAATAAAAGAAAATGTATGTCCCCCCACCCCCCACCCACCCAAACCCAGAAGAAAAACACAGTAAAAAAGAGGCTACAGACAAATGCTGAAGATGGAACAGAGAGAGAAGGATTGCCACATGATATTGATCTCCATGTCTCACAACATGACACAAGATTAGAGAGATTGCACTATAGCCTCTCGATTGAACACAGTAGAGCAATGTCAAAATATAAAAGAACGGTAAAACTTAATTGTAGAAGTTTTATTTATATATCCTAAACTGAATAGATAAACCCTAAGCATTAATTAATAATACTAAAATTAGGAGTGTTACAGAGAATCCTCTGCCTATTTCTACTGGCTGCTAAGCACCTCTTATGATACACAAATTAGCCATGCATTAATCATCAACCATTCCTCTTTCTGCAGCAATGAACATTCAGCTTCCAGAAACCTGGTTAAGGTTACCAACCAAGTAGTTGGCAGAAATCTCTCTTATGGTTTGTTATTTGGGTTTGTTATTTGGGTTTGTTATTTTAAAGATCACCAAGTAGTAAGATAAAAATATTATTCCAGATACAACTCCAGAAGATCCATAAACTCCCTATCTTGGAATTTCTTCCAAAGTTTGAAATTCAGCTCATTTTGTGCTTGTAGTGAATCTATCAGTTCCTCCAAAACAAGTACTTATTTGTTTAACTTATCTCGCCTCAGTTTAAATCGGCATTGTTGGCACTAGAGAGATTACGAAGCAGGGATAGATAGAGAACAAGAGATAAATTACAACTTAATCAAGAAAATTCAATCCCAGTTCCAGTTTCCAGATTAACGAACAAAAATTTAATCACCACCAATAACAGTCTCAGGCATGTACCTTTATTGATGACAAGGAGGCAAGTGTTGAAATCTCAAGTTCTTGACGTTGAATGATTTCAGCAAAGTCAATGTTCCGGCAAAGGACAAATGCAGCCCGCCTGTTCACAGAACAATACTTTTAGTCATGACAGTAAGTTCTTACACTTTCAAGAACACCATATATACTTTAAACCCTTTTTAAGAAATTAAGAAAAGTGACTCCACCAAAAAGCTCGCATACATGTTTGTTGTACGAGAGCACATCTCAGTGCCTAAATCCAACTACTGGCTCGGAATAAGTAAAATTAAGGCAGGATTATCAGAAAATTTGCCATACATAGGCCAATGAAGTATGTTAAATTACCACATCATCTAAATATTCATTGTCCTGAAGGTTCCAATTTTTCAACCTAGCACAAAGATCATAGTAGAAGAGTAACACAGCAAAATCCCTGTGGATTCTTCTTGATAAAACCATTACAAGCTAGACAACTAAGTCCAGTAAGAAAGAATCCCCTAAGTTGAAGTAGAGATTTTATTACTTAGCAAAAAAAAAGAAGTAGAGATTTTATATATTTGATATTTGAAGCCTTTCTACAAATAATTTCAGACAACTAGATGGAAGGAAACAATTCAAATAAAATTAAGAAAAGTCTATACCTTTCATTTCTCTCCTTTGCAGGTATATTTTCCCTCAGTGACCTTAGAGAATTTACAACATCTTCAACCAGGTCCATCTCAGATTCAATTATATCATTAGTCCAGCCCTGGAGAGAAAACAAAGTGAGAATTGATAGTATCTTACCAGTTATGGACACCGGAGATTTTACTAGTGAATACTTGTATCTTAAGATGATACTCATACAACAAGGTAAAGTTACTAGCTATACCCTACTAGTAAAACCTATAGCGGTAGATCTCCAACTATTTGAAGAACAAAATATACACCTTTAAAGGGTTTGAATCTTTCCATCTTGACATACAGAGAACTACATAGATTAAATAAATAGTCTGTGCAAAAGCTCATAGGATAGTTAACAGCACAAATTAGTCTTGCACCAGAAAAAGCAAGTGAAGAGTTTTCTTTACCATTGGTGCCTTGTTAGACAATCATCTACTTGTATAGTAAGCAGTCCATGAAATTCAGTTTTAGAAATATGCAGTAGACCAAAGAAATACTTGGACATAATCTAAGACAAAAACAATTCTAGATACTAATTTCTCACCTCTACAGTGGATGGATATTCACAGATCACAATAGATTCTTTCCTTGCAGAACCACTTCTAGCAGGAAGGCGCTGCCATAGCTCCTCTGTGACAAATGGCATGAATGGGTGAAGCAATCGTAATCCATTGTCCAAACACACCCATAGTGTATCTTGTGCAAATTTTCTCGCTGCCATATGTTCTGAAGCATTACTTGAAAAATATGGTTTAATTACTTCAATAAATACATCGCACAATTGAAACTTCCACCAAGAATATACTGCTGTAGCTGCATCTGAGAACTCGTATGAATCAAGGGATGACACAGTTTTAGATATGGCTTTGTTCAGAACTGAGAGTATCCACTGGCAACTGAATGGCATGTCACGAACAACAATATCAGCTGGAGGGATGTATTCATCTCCAAGTTTACCCATGGCGAACCTTATAGCGTTCCACAGCTTGTTACACCATTGACGATATCCAACAACACGTTGGATATCTAAATTGATTTTATCAGACTGAGAGAAACAACAAAAATATCATGAATTGCGGTAGAAACATGGATGGGGTTAAAATCTATTAAGAAAAGCATTAACCTGAGCTGTGTATGAGACGAGAGCAAAGCGAAGAGCATCAGCACCACATTCAGGAATGCCAGAAGGGAAATCTTTCACCTGTCCCTCTCTGGCAGTCTTCAGTTCACTTGGGTCCAGGTTACCCTCTTCCAGTCTCTTATGAAGACCTTCCAGGGTTATTCCATTAATCACTTCAAGGGGATCAATGACATTCCCCAAGGATTTGGACATCTTACGTCCATGTGCATCACGAATCATTGGATGCAAGTAAACCTGTAAATAGTGAGAACATTAAACTCTATGGCTTTATTTATCAGAGGAAAAAAATTTGCAGCTGCGTTATGCTAGGAGAAAGTAGGGCTCAATTACATCAGGATATTATCTTTTTTCTCGATCTTTTTCTTTATCTTTACCATATTCATATTTGATAGTCAATCAACTCCAGTAAGGAGGGATTCAGAGCTTCCTAAAATATCTAGGGTCACTATCTAGCATAAGGGGATGGAATGAACTAGCACTTTTTACAACTCTGTGTATATACATGAGAGAGGCTGCTAACCTTTGTAAAAGGTACATCACCACCCAGCTTAATACCCATCATAACCATGCGGGCTACCCAGAAAAAGAGAATATCATGCCCAGTTTCAAGAACAGAAGTTGGATAAAAGGTTCTCAAGTCTTCAGTATCATCTGGCCATCCCAATACAGTTAACGGGAAAAGACCAGCAGAAAACCAAGTGTCCAACACATCAGGATCTCGAGACAGCTGAAACTGCTTCCCCGTGAAAATTCGAGCAGCCTCCTCATGAGCCTCTTCCTCATTTGTAGCTACTATCCATCGGTTATTATATGCACCAACTTCCTTTTGTTCATCATCCTCAAGCGTGACATACCAAGCAGGAATCTGGTGACCCCACCAAAGCTGCCTTGAGATGCACCAATCATGAATATTTTCTAGCCATCTGCAATACGTAAAACGTTTAAATCTTGGCAACTGAACATTATATGTCTGATCCAAGTTTGACGAGAAAGGTGCGAGTACAAGTCAAAAGTGCAGAAAATTAGGTCATTATGGAAGGGAAGATGTAAAACCCGTAAATATGAATAACACTAAACTAGAATTTCAGTCTTCTAATTAATTCTAAATGTACCTCTTCCATTCAGCAACATACTGCTTGGGAAGCATTTCAATTTTTCTGTTATCATTACTTGTTACAGCATCAAGAGCTTCCTTGGCCATTCCTTTGCAGTTGACATACCACTGAGGTTTTATAAGAGGCTCCACAACATCGCCAGTCCTTGAACAAATACCTAGACGCATCTCATTATCTTTGGTACCTCGATAAAGTCCCTAGTACAAGAAAAGGCATCATGGTTGCCAATTTTGTCAAATTAATGCTTGCATGTAGAAGTATAACAGTCGCCCTAAAAAGTCAATTTGCCCAAAGGCATTCAAAAAGGGAAAAAAATTGAATGACCCTCGGTAATAACAGTTAGAATGAGAACGAGAAAAAAAAAATCAGTTATCCCAAAAATACAAAGTGACATATATTATTCGAGCAAAATGACATTTAAGCGTCTGAAAACACAGAGCAAGCTACGCAAAGTAATAAAGAAATTAAAAGTACCTTTTTCTTTAAAGCTTCAGTCACAGCCACACGAACTTCAAAACGTAGCATCCCAGCAAAATCTTGGCCCCCATTGCTATTTATTTTTCCATCATCAGTTAAAATATTGATGAACTCAAGATTATGTCGCTTCCCAACCTCAAAATCATTGGGATCATGGGCTGGAGTTATCTGTCAGAAGATTAGGCTGATATATCAAATTAACATGCAAAAAGCTGGAGAAATTCATCGGATATTCAGCTGGGATCACAAACCTTAACAGCACCAGTACCGAAACTCATGTCTACAAGAATTGCATCACAAACAATAGGAAGCTTTCGTCGGTTGAAAGGATGGAGGGCAAATTTTCCATGAAGGTGCTTGTATCTTTCATCATCGGGATGTATCGCAATAGCCGTATCACCTAGCATTGTTTCAATCCTTGTAGTGGCTACAACAATCTCTCCTAGATCCCCTTCAAGAGGATATGCGAAAGATGTAAGAACTCCAAATTCTACTGGATTTTTGTGATTAGGAACCCCTCTGAGAGTTCGCTCTTTCAGTTCTAGGTGGTCTACCTACAAGACCAAGCCACTAGTAAGGATGTAATTTACAAATATTCTCTTACAAGATATAATACTGGTCTAGCCACAAACCTCAATATCTGATATTGCTGTCTTCAAGGTGCAATCCCAATTCACAAGCCGAAGATCCCTTCATTGGTTAAAACACAAAATGCAAATCAGGTATTCGGCTTATCAAGTTACAGAAGAAATTTTACAGCCTTGCAAAACTATAAACGCAGGTAGAGGAGACACAGGAGATAATCCTCCCAAGTGAGAGGAAGCAATTAGAGTCATCAGCTAATGGTTTGACTTTGTTATGAGTTTTTTTTTGCTCCATTTTAGTTTAAACTAAATAAAACTAGCTAGACCTAAGAAGGATCGTAACAATATGGAATGGTTTGTAAAAATTCCAAACAACCCCTCCTCCCGGTCCTTCAGGTTGCCCATCAGAAAATAGAAAGCACTGGGAGTGACATGGTAGTAAATACACAGCTTTCTTGAGACAGAAGAAAAGAACATGGGTTCTTTTAGTCAGTCATCAAGCAGGGAAAGTAGCAAGACTTTCATCATCAGAATCTGTACTCCTAGATTACTAGACAAGTCATAAAATCCCAGGAAGAGGATATTGCAATAGTAATTCCCCGGATAAACTAGATAGTAATGAAAGCAGCGACTATGTTTAGTTATTGAGAAAACTAATCACGTGATCATGCATGATCATGATGAACATTCTTTCATTGAACTGCAACTAGAAATAAAGATGCAGAAGAATCCATAACCTAAGAAAAGAAACCCTAAAAGGAAGCCACAAAAGTTTCAATAATATTTGTCCTTCAAACATACCTATATATGAGACCTTCCTTGTAAAGCCTTACAAAAGCTTCAGTCACAGCTCTCGATCTTCTCTCATCCATGGTAAAGGCCTGTTTTGGAGAAAGGACAATTACTAACTAGAAAAGTAAACTTACATTTGCTACAGGATATCAAAAAGTAACTAAAGGTGCAAGAATCAGTTATCTTCGTACCTCACGTGACCAATCTAGAGATGCACCTAGGTGGCGCAGTTGTTTCAGAATGGTGCCCCCATATTCATTTTTCCACTTCCAGACCTACCAAGAACAAGAAAACGTTATTTTATGAATAGAATTACATGTTAATTGAACTATCAACCTTTATTTATATTATTTCAGCAACAGCACTAGAGTTTTGGGTAGCTACTTTCCTTCGGGAAGCAAGTGTTTAGCATGAGAAGCAGCCAATCCTAATGGTGTTTTTTTTAAGCAAGATGCTTTTTGTTGTATAGAATCAAAATAGTCCAAGATAATAGTTGGTATACTGAAATCAGATATCAAAGAAGGAACTCACTTCCTCTACAAATTCTGCACGAGTGAAATCATGTCTTGTCTTATTCCTTTCTCTCTTGAGCTTCTTCTCCACCACCACCTATCAGGCAGGGCAAAAACCAAAGTATACATAAGAACAGAACTAACAGTAGTCATACACCATTTATCCAGCAACACCAAGAACACAACTAAAGATCTTATGGCACAAAAAGAGATTCAATGAAGTGCTCGGACTTTATTTTAAAAAAGAAAAATAAAAAGAGATATGAAACACAAGGACTTCCCGAGCAGTCAGCCATCCCAGTTAACTGATTAAGTGTAAAGACTTGCCAAGGAATAAACCATTTTTTTTACTTTGGAGTTTGGACCACTACTATTGCTTCATTTTTCACCAAAACCTTTTAACAGGGTACACTCATGCAGTTCACCTCTCATAGCACCTCGCATGGCGCTGCAGTAAACCAAAACAGATTTGGAGTTACAGAGGCGTGCCAGTACCGTAATATCTGTGTCCCTGATTATCCCCTGCAACTGAATTATGAGCCAAGAAAGAAAACTGGTTGCTATTTTTCAACTTTCTAACCATCTTCAAATTAGTTGGGTACATAAATCATTTGATTGCCTTCAAATACTCTTTTTGTGTGGTCAAACTACATTGTGCCCCGGAAGAAAATCTTGAATTTTAGTCGTACATCAGAAAATACAAAATATATCCTAAATTTAATAATATACTATAAAATCTACCCTTGGCATATATATATATATGTGTGTGTGTGTGTGTGTGTGTGTGCAGTTGAGATAAGTTAAAAGATGATTAACCTAGCCCCAACAAAAAAACAAACATATAAAAGTAACACCTGTGTTGCAATTCCAGCATGATCCATCCCAGGAACCCACAAGGTATTGTATCCAGACATCCTACGCCAGCGAATAATAGTATCCTACAAGCAAATAATGAACCATAACAAATAACATAATTGATTAAGTTATCAGGTACAAAGTCATTGCAAAGAAGTCTTTTAAATCCACATAAAAAGAAGAAGAAAATAATTGTTTACCTCAATGGCAGCAGTAAGTGCATGGCCTATATGTAAAGCTCCAGTGACATTTGGGGGTGGGAGAACCTAGAGATACACAGCGAAAGAATGGTTAATGAAGGCAGAACAACATATAGAAATTGAAACTAATAAAATGGGTATCGTGTAACTGCTTCCTAATCCTTTTTCCTGATTTACAACTCAATATATTAGACCTTTAACCTTACTAACATCCTTTCACATCTAAGCCATTATAAGAAGATTATGTACCCACACGTAAACTGAAGATGTTTTCATTCAATCTTAAAGCAAAATTAGTTTTGCAAGAATCAAATCCCAGAGAGAATCTCACAATGACAAAAGGCGGCTTCGAACTGCTGGAATCTGCCTCAAAAAACTTTGACTTTTCCCACCATGCATACCACCTAAATTAGCATTACAAAATGTAAATAATATAAAGGTAACAGAGAAAGTGTATCAGAAACTATCTTCCATATACCAATCATAAACTTACGACTTCTCCACAGCACTGGGATTGTATGTCTTTGCCATTTGCTGAGAGAGCTGTTTCTTTTTACCCAGAGGTGTTTCTGGATCACCATAATCCTCTGGGTTATCTTCCCCACCATCTCTCATTTTCTTCTTCTTTGCAGTCTTTCCAGCATTAGAGGATTGCTGTGCCTAAAGGGGCGAAAATTCACTATCAATGGTCAAAACAAGCCAAAAGTCTCTATGCAATCTGTGATCTAAGGTTCTATACTCAAAGGGAGAAGCTTATTACTCTTGAGATCTAACCAAGAACAACCTAAAGTTTCGAGCATACAGTTACCTGAAGTTTAGCTGCTTTCAGCTTTTTGCGCAGCCTTCAGTTTTTTCAACTCTTTCTCCCTAGCCTAGTGCGTCAATAATAGGAGAACCCATAAATTAGTCCAAATTGTATAAATTCAGATATACAGAAAATGATTAAGCAAGCTCAAAATAGGTAATGCATATAATAATAACAATAAATTATATCAACAGACAGCAAGACAACAATCAACTTAGAAAAAAAACATTAATGAACCCACAATCAAGGGAAGTACAGCCAATGAGGCATTGGTCTAGTGGCCAAGGCTGAGGCCTCATGACGTAGAGGTCATGAGTTCGAATCCCCTTCCCGCTTCTTGAATTCCCTATTTCTTGTAATAGATAGGTCCCCTCCCCCAATAAAAAAAAACAAAAAAACAAAGGTTAGTACTAAAAAGCTACTAGTTGAAAAGCAAAAATATAAGGCTCATCACGCATAAAAAATAATCAAATTACCTAAATTCTAGAAATTTTAAAACAGAGCAATTGGAGCTCCTATAGACCAAAACATCAAAATTTAGGAAATACAAAAAAGCTGTCACAATCTCAAACCTTTTCTTCTTTCTTCTTCTTCCTTTCAAGCTCTTCTGGAGTAAGCAGATTGGTCTCTGAAGGACCAGCCTACAAGAAATTTCAACTTACAAAATAAATCAAAGAAAAAGAAAAGGAATATATTCTATCCAAATGAGAGAGAGAGAGAGAGAGAAACAAATTTCGCAACCAAATACCTCATTTGCCTTATCAGCCTTTTCCATTACCTGATCCTTTTTATCTGATTCAACCTGAAAATCAACAGAACCACAATATTCAATAGATTATTTAACTCTACTACAAAATTGAACAGAGTTTAAAATTCGAATTTATCATTTAAAATGAAAAGGAATAATAGAATATAAGGATCATCACGCATAAAAGGTAAAATAATCAAATTGCCTAAATTCTGTAAAATGAAAGCATACAACTGAAACAATGTTCCAATGGATCATTTAACTCTAGGACTACCTCCATTTCCATAATATAAGTCATTCAGGACATGTAGCGAAAATTAAGTAAGCAAAAAGTAAGGTATTTTGTTAGTCAAAATATCAATATTACTCTCATAAATAAAACTTGTATACCACTAATTCTATCTAAGAGAGTAATATTGATATTTTGATTAAAAAACACCTTATTTTCTCTCTCTTAATTTTCGCTACATTATTAAATGACTTATATTATGGAAATGGAGAGTAGTCCTAAAGTGAACTTGTTAGATACATAAGGTAACCTGCACAGCTTTCATAAGGTAACGGATTACATAATACATATAATATAATCTAAAATCTATATGACGAAGCTAACAGTGTAATAGTATAAAAATAACGTAACTAAAATATATACGGAAACTAAATATATATTCCAAGAGAACTAAAGTTTAGTTCGAAATTACCGTTGGAATTGATCTGGAGATTGACTAAGCTAACAGTATAATAACTGAAATATATAAGGAACGTACTAAATATATATTCAAACAGACTTAAAGTTTAGAATTCGAAATATACCATAGGAGTTGATTTGGAGATTGAACAGAAATTGGAAAATCCAAATTGATAGCTACTTCTGAAAGTATTTCTTCTTCCGAGAATGTTTATTGCTCCTCTGAAACAAAATTGCATGCAATCTATCTATGCCGATGGCATATCAAGGAGGAGCCGGTGACTGAGACGTCGCCGGAATTGAGAGCCGGCGTCTCTGTTTATGGTGGCGATAAGTGAGGACTGCAGAAGAAGGAAATCGTGCAAACCCTACTGCTGCTATTTTTTTATTTTTACGTTAAACTAATAACGTCAATCTTTTTTCTTTTCTTTTTTAAGAAATACTCCCTCCATTCCTAAATATAAGACTGATTTTAATTACATATTATGAAAATTGATTAAACAAAAATTAAAATATTTTCGTAATAAAAATATTGATATTACTCTCATAAATAGAATTACTAGTATGCATATCATATTTAATGAATAATATTAATATTTTAATTATAAAAATATTTTAATTTTATTTATTTAATTTTTTCAATATATAATGAAAATCTTATATTTAAGAATGGAGATAATAATAAGTATTAATAACGTTAAAGTCGCCAATATACATTTATTTTTTGCCCAAGAAAAAAATAGTTACTCCAAAAAAATAAGCCGCCAATAAACGTTCTTTTTAATTTCTTTTGTTTCCAATAAAATTTGGTTTAGGACCAACTTTCCATAAAAATTCAGGTATTTATTTATGATACATTACATCAAAAAATACTCAGCCCACCCCACCCCACCCCACTCCACTCACCCCCACCTCACCCCACTCACCCCCACCTCTCTTCTTCTTCATGTAATGATACCCACTCCACCGAGTAGTTTTATCTTGGTAGGTGATTAACTTTAAAAGTTATATCTAAACTAATTAATACAGTACACGTAATAAAGAAAATTGACTTTTTTGACAATTCTCTTTTCTACGTATATTGCATTTATTGGCTTGAATGTAACTTTTAAACTTAATCACCTACCAAAATAAAAATTTCCACTCCACCCCATCCCACGCACAACAACCCGATCACCCCCACCAAATCACCATGAAAATCTCAACACCCCTTCATTAAAATATCAACACCCCAAAAAACCACATTTCTCAAGCAATCCCCTTGATGAGGCCTCCAGTAAAGAGAACCCCATTCAATTTCCCATTAATTCAAAATTAAAACCCATAAACAAAAAAATCCTGCAAATCCTCCACCGCTCTATCTCCGTCACCATCATCATCACCGTCTCCGATAAGGTCGTCGTTATCTCCTTTGAAACTTCGATTTTCCAAACACCCTATTGTTAGCAATACCAATGGTGTATTTGATGGACATTGAGGGTAAAAAACTGCAAATTTCGTAGCAAATTTTTTGATGGATTAATGGTGGATTGATGGAGAAGGTAAAATGAAATGTATTTAGTGATGGAAGTTGGTGGGGTGGGGGGAAAAGGAAGAAGGAAGAGAGGGCTTAGGTGGTGGGGGTGGGCATCGGGGAAGTTGGTGAAGAAGGAAGATGTGGGGTGGCGTAAAAATGAGTTTGGGTATTTTTTGGTGATGTGGCATATTTTTGGTGATGTACCAAATATGCCCCCCTACAACTCTCTTTTTTTACCCGGTCAAATTTTTTAATTCACAATTGACTAACTACTATTTTTTTAACAGAATGACGATGAATACAAAATCTAAATTGTTTAGGAATGGTAAAATATATAAACAAAGATTTTGGACGTTAGTCACTAAATGAAAATAGTTTAGGGACGTAATACACAATTTAGCCTAAACAAAAAGTTGACTTGAAAAATAGTGCTAAAAACACCTTATCAACTAATATTTCATCCTTCTATCGTACTTTCTTTTTCTTAAACGGGTAAAGCTGGAGAGCCATATCCCGTTCTAATCAGACGTCCCTTAGTCTGGTAAGATTTAAATCGCGAGATATGCACAAATTAATAAAGACATAGCAAAGAGAGTTATATTTCAGGAAGAATTTGCTTGACACAAGTTTTGAACCTATGTTGCCAGTCGCTAAACCCACGTTACCTCAAGCTTGTCAATGCGTCCGTGAGCGAGAGACAGATCCCTCTATCATGGCAGACTACAAATACATCATTGTTTGTATTCTTTTTCTTTATCGGTGTTCCATGCGTTATTGAGTCGGCATTTTATTGGAATTCTGAAAACACTTTGAAGGACCAATGGTTACAAGCGAGTAAAAAATTTCACGAATTGTTTGTGAAAAAAGTTTGATCAACATTTGATTCGAGTTTAAATTAACTGTGTACGAACTTTGAGTTGAGTTTGCTCGAAAACAAGTAAGTCATGCTCAAAAAATTTAAAATTGGGCTCGAAGCTTGATGAAAAAACACGATACATATACATATTATATGTACTTTTTGTTAGTAAGATATGAGACTCGACAAGTATTCATGTTCGTTCAACACTCAACCAAACTTTCAAGTTCACCTAAATAATCAAAATGCATCCACAAATCTTTTTATATTAATGTTGTTTGGTAGTGCTAGAATTATCAAATCACCCAATATATGACTTTTAAAGTAAATAACTAAATATTGGCACCAACAAATTAATCAACTAAGATGTAATATTTATTGCATTCATATGCACATGCAAAAAGGTCAAAATAAGGTACATCACAAAGAAATAATTGACCTTTTTTTACAGAACATTTTTTATTTGTAATAATTCACCATTTTGAAAAGATTTAGCATTGAATATTGATTTTTTATTTTTATTTTTTTATTATTTAGTACAAGAGTGTCGAATTCAAAACTTATTATTCTTATTCAGAAATACTAAACCAAATACACAAACTTTTATTGACCAATTATTGATTTTAGAAACTCAAACTCAAAAAACAGACAAAACTATTATTATTTGTTTTTCATTATATTGTCTTAGCTTATTGCTTAAAAGAAAAGCTGACCTCAAAGATGTGATTAGATCATCATGTTTGATCACCACTATGAGGAATTACACCAAACATCCACATAGACCATAGTAGGCCTTTAAAATTGACTACAAAAATATCTATCATTTAATATTTTAATTAAAATTGCTATGAATGAACATTTTTATCTAGATACATTTCTCAGAATATATTCAATATAGATTTCCACTTTTTATTTATTTATCAAAATTGGTACAAAAGAACATTTCTATCTAGATATATCTCTCGGACTATCTCCAATATAAATTTTTAAATTTTTAATCAAAGTTAATACGAAAGAACATTTTTATTTATATACCTCACGGACTATCTCTAATACACATTTTCACTTTATATTTCATTTCTTTCCCTATAAATAATTTAATTTTCTAGAAAACAAAAATTTGCAAACAAAAAATCAATATAAATACACCAACTATATACACTACTAAAAATGACATATTTTGCGATCTTTTCCGACGAGAAAAAGTTTTTGCGTCGGCCATGCGACAACAATTGAGGGGTCGCATGGAGAGGCTCCACAAAAGCATTTCTATGGGAAACGCCTGACACAATTAGTTGTTCCAACGAGAATTTTTCTATTTGCGGTGTTTTTTTCTGACGCAATAACTGACATTAAAACATTTTATGTGCCACCTTATATGCTGTTGAAAATAGTTTTTCACCGTCGCAAATATTATAATAAAAATATATATATATATATATATATATATTTTTTTTTTTGCAATATCACAAACTATCGAAAATAGTTTTTTTTTTAATTTTTTTATGGGGGGGAGGATATGGGAATCGATCCCAGGGTCTTACCCCTAGGATGTGGTGCCTTTTCCACTGGAGCAACCGTTTCCCATGTCGAAAATAGTTACATTTGAGTAATGTAGAATAAAGTTTCCCCATTTTCAAATGGATGAGAATTGGAACCCACGACCTCTCGCATGTATGTCATGCGATAGGCCACTGGGCTAGTTGATCATTTGTTAATAGTTGTTCCTCGTATTATATTTATTATAATGGAGTTTTTTATTTTGACCCTTTACTTATTTAAATTTAGTATACATTCAACGTGAGGGGAAGAACAATATAACTACATCATATACAAACAATATATTATAAAAAGAAAAAAAATTATATTTTAGGACGAAACTTTTCGTGACAAAGACATTTTCCTCACGACAATTTTTTTCCATTTTCTGTATTGGTGGAAAAATCATCATATCAAAGAGTTGTATGCAAAAAAATATTACAATTTATTTTTGTATTTTTTAGCTTTAAGGGATTTTGAGTCCAAATAATTTTTTTTGTGCAAAAATAAATTTTGAATCCACTTTCTAATTGATATTAATACTCAAATTATTATTAAATAATCTCAATAAATATTTAAATCCATTAAAAAAAATAGATCGTTAATTAGTAAATAATATCTTCATATATTTCAAATGACATATTTAATTAAAAGATCTTGATACATTAAACAAATTTAAAGATCTTAGGGCGGCAAATTCCATCACCAAACTAATACTAAAAATTTGGTCATTTGCATCGGTTTTCTATACGACGAGAGAATCTCATCACAAATTTTGATTATATGGGGGATTTCGCGTCGAATGAAGCCCGTCGCTAATATGGTCATTTGCATCAACTTCCTATGCGTCAGGAGAATCTCATCGCAAATTGTGATTATTTGCGGCGAAACTTCTTGTGTCGATTGAAACCCATCACAAATAATTTATTTTTCATGACGAATTAATTTGCTGAAACAAATACTAATTAGTTATCGTAAATGAATATCACCCAACGACGTTGTACAGTTATTTGCGTTGATGTGTCAATCCTGACGCAAATGACAGTTATTTGTGATGGTACACACTCAACACAAACAGTCTTGACACAAAATCTACATTTCTAGTATTATTATTATAGCCTGGATCGTCTTTGTTGGAAGTTGTCAAATTCTCATAAACTCATATTCCTAGTCTTTATCAATTTTCCAACTTATCAAGAATCCATTTTTACAAATTTTCTAAGGAAAATACCTTTTTTTTTTTTGAAATAAAAATACGTTTTTCTTTAACTAGGAGTATTATTATTTTTTCTTCTGAAATTTATTATTAAAATATAGTTTATGTATTTCTTCAAAACAAGGATTCCCCTGAGTTCATGAACCAACCAACCGCTATATATTATTTTGCAATATTCTCTCCTCTATTGGAGAGATTAACTTTCTCTTCTTCTCACCTTCTTCTCTATGCGTTTGCGTGTGGGCCTATCTTTATCTACACCTGTCCGATTGATTTGATCGGCCGTTCGTCGGACTTGATAACCGATCATCATCGGGAACCGACGAAGGTAAACTATTCAATTGCCGACGGTTAATAATTTCCTCCGAACTTGACTGATGATCACCGCCTCAATTGTTTTATGAAATATTAAAAATCAATTAATTAAATTTCAGGTCCTCTTACCCAATATTCACTCTCAAAAGCTCAAAATTCATTGTATAATATTTATTTATTTATTTTTGCATAAAAAAAAATATTTATTTAATTTTGTTTTTATCAGTTTTGATAGAGATGTTTCACGGTTTTATGCTGTAAATGAAACGTTCTGATTATGCATTATTTTATTTTATTTTATTTTTATTTATTTATATACTAGTGTTCAAAATTGTTGAATATTATGATCTTACTGGTGGTAATGATACTGATTTTATTTTATTTTTTATTTTTTAAATATTTAGTGGATGAATCTTTGCTGCTTGATGTTAATTTTTTGGGTGCCAGAACATATTTATTGTCTATGTGATTGAGTAACTGATCAGTTCAATGATTTTAGACTGATCTAAAACCAGGTTCTAGCACGCATTTGCTGTGGTTGATACTATATCTGCTTATAGTGATATTTGTGACAAAATTCTAGGCATATGATGGGGGAAAGAATTTGGTAGTATTCGTGTATCTTCAAGTTTGATGTTTAGGCTCTGTTTTGGTAGGAGAAAAGAATATTTTCCTTATTAAAGGCAGAGAAGATCTAATTGTGTTATACTGGCAGTTGAATTCTGAGTAAGTTTGGTTCTATTAAAAGTGAAAAGTCTTGGTTTCTTTTCTGACCTTGATTTTCTTTTATTTTGTTTAGACGATGTCATTGCATAGTTACGAGTCATGCTAGATGCATATCGAAGAATTAGAATATATATATATATATATATTTTGAAGAAGAGTACCTGATTAGTAACATTGAAGTAGCTTAGAAGCAGTGGCGGAGCCCACTCCCGCCCCCGCCCCCCAACATTTTTAGAAACGACGAATTTTCTATAGGAAAAAAAAATATTTGTTGTGATATTTACTTATAAATATTGTATTTATCACCCCCCCCCCATCCCCCAAATGAAAAATTCCTGGCTCGGCCCCTGCTTAGAAGCATAGCTTACCGTTCATAGTGTTAGTCATTCTGCCAGATCTCCAAATTCACGATCTGCTTCTTACCAAATGTCTCTGGTCTAGACTAGATATTTCACTTGCATTTGGAAATACTAGTATGTTATATTATTTAATTAAGGGTCCAAGGGTGGTTTAGCGCTTAAATGCGTGCTTACCATATGTGTCAAAGGTTTGATTGTTGTGCTTGGTGTATTATGTCATCTATCAATAATCATGGTTTCAGTATCATAATTTGGTGTGGATAACTTTTTATTATTCGCCCCCTTTTCTTTCCTATCATTAGTACTTTTTGGGTCAGAATGAAACTTAAAGTTCATCTTCTCAGGACTTAATTTTTTTATTTATTTTATTTATTTTTTTTTGCAATCGTAAAAGTGATTTACATATTTTTCTAATTCTAAAGTACGTGGTTAATTGTTTTGTTTTACCCACAAATAGGCTGATTGAGACACAATTGATTGGTAATCCAAATTATTTGGAGTCCGGTGGGAATTCCCCAGTGTTCTCTGGTTTGTCTCGCCCTTTCCAGATCTTAGTATTTCTTTGTTGAGTCTATTTTTCTCGGGGTCTGAGGCAGGGTACCCTTTATATAGAAACGGATTTCTATGTGTTACCTTCAGAACAACTAGGGTTTAGATTGTTTTTACTATGCAGGGTTGGAATGCTGGAGATGTTGCCCTAGTTCCGTGAGAATTTGACTACAGACCTTAGTAGTTCAAACTTAGGGCTTTGCCAAGATCTGGGATGGAGGTTTCAGGATGGTCATGTTGGGTTATTTTTGTCACCACTATTTGCTTTGAAATGACCTTCAGTTAGTTTGAAGACTTTGCTTTTGGGCTTACTCATGCAGGTGAGATGTCTGAACCTTGGAGTTGCTCTCTTGTTACCTACCTCTGATATTTGGTTTTTAAAACAAGCATCCTTATTCCTTACTATACATCAAATCTTCTTCCTCAGCTGTTAAATGGGTTCAGTTCTAGTAGGCGGCATTTTTCTGTTAAACTATTGCTCAATGTGCAACATGTCTTGCAATAGCTAGGAATGGGTAAAATGTAGACTTCTTGGTTCTATTCATCTTATATATCTTGCCAAACAATAACTTTTGGAAGAAATAGATATTCAATAGCCAATAGCTGTATCTAGGATCATTATATGGTTGCAGCTAGATAATTACTGCTTTATAGAATCTGAATTGCAATTGGTATTGCAGGAACTTTTTCGGTCAATGGAAGACGCTTGAACAAATTTGATTATGATTCCCGGTGTCTTCACTGAAGTTCATTAGTCTGACCTGCTGCTGTTGTAGTGTCTTATCTATCGCCTTTGATGTGGGAGCGCATACGTAGGAATACTAATATAGTTGGCATGCTGTTTTTTTTTCTGAACTGAGCCTTTGTTGGATAAACTTTCCAGTTTATACTAAGGACTCCTTTTACCATCTGATTGATTGAGCTTAGACGTTCCACATTTCTTTAAGCTGTTTTGGGGCATTTGGTGAGAGTTGGACCGGGATCGGTTTTATCTTGTTCTTTAAAGATGTGATGCCAGCTGAGGGTGGAGGACGTTGATTGTTACACTCAAAAGGTTTATGATCAGTAATAGAATATTAGTCAGCTCTAATCCTGAATGCTCATGGATGGTGCTGGCGGGAGTGCTGATACGTTTACATTTGGGTGGCTGAACTCTGGAGAGCTAATTGCGCAGGATGGAATTGGGGGTGTTCTTACACGCATTCGAAGCATTTTGTCTATAGGAGCTGAACAACGTGATCTTTGGCCAGACTTAATTCATTTGCTGTTTCTGAGTTGATCTAGTTGCGTGTGTTGAACTAGTATCTTAAACTATTGCAGCTAGAACTGTAATCTTACTCGTCTGACCTGATAAGAGCAAGAAAGTAATCATGTTTAGAATGGGGCTTCACTCGCCCTTTCCTTTTGTTAGAATATTTAATTACCTGGTTTGAAGCCTTTTCACGTGCAACTAAGTCAGTAGTGGACCAACTATGTGGCACCTTGACGTTATTGTACGACTCTTAGATGAAGACCTTGGGGCGTACTTGTAACTCTACAGCCACCTGTTTTCGTAGCCTGTTAGTGGAATGAATAGTCATGGCACCTTGACGTTATTGTACGACTCTTAGATGAAGACCTTGGGGTGTACTTGTAACTCTACAGCCACCTGTTTTCGTAGCCTGTTAGTGGAATGAATAGTCATAATTGTGGTTTTCAAGATGGTCCTTGTTGCCTGCCAGGCCCCGAGCTTCGTCTTTGGACACAATGCTGCTTAATGAGATAATTTCTTATTCATCATGGTTGTGTTAGCCCAAAGGACTCCTTTTGATTATCCTGGGCGTCCAAATGTGGCCCTATGAATACAACCGGGTAAATATGATAGTTGGTTTAATGCTGCTTCCATTTCATAACCGTGTTTACTTGGTTTCTCAAAGGACACCTTTTCCCTTATTTTCCTGCTATTTTCCTTGGTAAGACTTCAAGATGAAACCATTTGCGAGATGCTATAAAAGCTATTTAATTAATGGCTGTCCAATTCAGTTAATTGGTTCTATGGCCTACTGTCATTTTGTCCTTTTCTGTTATGCCAAGCTTTGCTATAAATTGGTCTCTTGTAAGAGACCTTTTGTATCTGCTTTTGCTTCTCTTTTCTGGTTCTCTCTTGCCCCTGCCTCTGCCCCTGTGTATACACTTACACAAAGGAAAAATAAAACCAGACAAACCAAATAGTTTATCGATGTCTTTAATATAATTCAGTTTCAAGATTGAGAGATCTCAGACTGAGCCTGGAATCTGTGGTTAGATTACGATAATGAAAAAATTTTGAGGGCTTCCATGGATCTGTAAAATTAGAATGGCCTGATCATTCTACTGCATTTTTAGTACAGAGATTTCAGAGGTAATAATCATGATTTTCTTCTCGCTGCAATTTTTCTCTCTTCCGATGCCAGAATTCTCTTTTTATTTTCTTGATCTTCCTGATACAGAAATTGACAGTGAATCTGACATGTTTTTACTCTGGTGCTATTCCGTCTGCTGATGATTTTAAGAAGATATATATTCATGTGTTTGGAAAATGCCTCAAGTGTTATGTAAGCGTTGACTTCTGGCGACCTTCTTGATTTTCAAGGATCTTTAGATAGATCTAAAAACTTGTATGCTCTCTTTTGAGTCTCTAAGCAGCTTCTTTTTTGGTTCCTTTGATATATTCTTGAAAAAGATTATCTACATTATCCTAGATTCAGAGTTTTCTAGCATTGTGTTTTTATCAGAGTGGGTCTATTATCTCCCCTCGCAACCCTTTGGTCTAGGTTGTTATATGATGACCTGCCATTTATGTCGGCAAAACAGATTTGGTTACTGCTTTCAATCATCAACCATTACCTGTTTGTTGTTCCAATTATTTTCTGTCTGATGGTTACGAGAAGTAGAATCATGTATGAAACGGTTAAGGAATTTATATGTCTTTTGGAAGTCAAAATATTTTTAGAAACATGATTGTGCAAGTTGTTCATTTGATTATGTCTACCTATTTGGAATGTGAAGTTTGACCCCAGAATTGCATCCCTTTTGGCTCCTGGTGTGATGGTGGTAGAGGTATTAGATCTGTCAATGTTTACAGTTTAAGTTGGTCGGTAGTTCTGTTTGTGCGTTTTTTCTTATTTATGTGTGCATCTACGTACAAAAGAAAGAGAATGATTTCTCTTTTTTTCCTTTTTAACCACAAGTATAACAAAAGCTTGCATTGGAGGTCAGGGTTAACTGTGGGTCAAATGAGATGTATCATATTAATCTGCTATGTTTAATTTTAATTCTAACCATTAAAGGTCCGCTAGCATGCGTTGTAGTGGCTGAAATTATTTTTTATCATGTGCAGGTTTGGGTTAGGTAAAAAGGTAAAAAGGTAAACATTTTACTGGTGACATAAACTGCTATGGGGCATAGACATTTGTTCACCCCTTCCCAAATGTTCGAGAACGAAAATGAACAGGGGTGGAATCATGGAGAACAACCTTATATGCATTTGGGTATGCAGCATCTTCATCTCTTGACTTCGTTCATCTTTTCGTTCTTAAAATTTCTTTATAATAATTTTCTTTGCAGAAACTGGTATCTAGATTTGATGCGTCATCCGTAACTTGAGTCTGCAAGCTTTTACTTTCACCCCGTAGCATTATTATCTTGGTACTTGGTGTTGGCTTCTTAATGGTGTTAAGAATTAGAAATTGCTTTGTATTTTATAGCAGAACCTCTTTGTCCTTCTTTTAGTACCCGGCTATGTTTTCCGACCATAATACGTCTGGATTCATGTTCATGAACTCAAAGTATCTTCAGTAAATACAATAGAGTATGCTCTTTTATTGTTAGGCTGCAGGGATTTTCATTTTGAATTAAGATACCTACTTGTGCCCCTTATGTATAGATTTTGTTCAGCTCACTACCATTGGCACCCACATCGATGGGGATTATGATACTGGCGAGAGACTTCAATATAGGTGCTTCTTACATGATGCTTGCTTAAATGTATTTCTTCTCATTATTTATGCAGCTGGGACAGGAGCGCCTGATCACAATAATCTCGGTTACCAACTCGAGAATAACCCAGTTGATGGGGGACATTTTACTGCACAATGGAACTCTGCTCCAAGGTCAACTGGAATTTCCTCCTCTACTCCCAATGTTGAAATGCCGCCTTATCAGCCTCAGATTCCTGGTCCATCACGTGACACTTTTCTGCATCCACCAGCTGTTGGAAGCTCAAATATGCTTGCGGAAAGCTATGCACATCATGCGTCTTCATCCAATCTTGGTGGGCAAAACTTCCATGGGATTGATGGTGGGTATTTTGATCTTACAACGGGCAACAATAGAGGACCATACAAGCGGAAAAGCCCTGGTATTCCTACTGTTTGTGAGAGAGGGGATACAAGTAGATTTTATGATCCTGGCAGTTCATCCGAGCAAGGCATGCCTCTAGACTCGTGGCTGGAAAAACAACATGCAGATTCCCATCATGCACCTTGGGGTTTTGTTCCCAGTTACAGAGGCAATGGAATCTCAATAGGCAGTGAAGGCACTCTGAGGAACGTCCGAAGTAGACCAGCTCTCGACTTGGACAGCAACCTAACCCGAACTCATTTGTCAAGTAATCCTTTGCATCATACTTTTACTAGCCAAACCTCTGACCTCGTTGGTACAGCAGATTTATTGGGTCAGAGTTCTAATGCTCCTTCAAGAGAGTGGAACCATTCTTTTGCATCATCTACTTCCAATGGCAGGAGTATTGCCTCAGGTTGGTGCTTGAATAATTTCCTTTTCTATCCTTACTCCCTCTAATATATCTTCTTTCTGATATTGTAGATGTAGATGCAAATGCAAATGTAAATTTCTTTGGTCACGAGACAAATCACTTCAATGTGGTAAGCAGTAATCCTAGCACCTCAATGGATGTGGGGGGATATCTCAATGATTTTTCATCAAACAGAAACCCTGTTCCTCATAATCTGCACACAGTGTCCGGCCCATATGCTAGAGGAGTTAGAAGCAGCTACACTCAAAGATCTATGCCAACTTTTAGGACTTCTTCAAGTAACATGCGTGTGGGTACCTCTACTGCTTCTGACGAAGGGCTGCAGCCGGTTGCCGAGAATTATACGTCTAGACATCCTAGGCCGTTTCCAGCTATAACTTCGCGCAACAGTGACAGGAGTGGCCGGTGCAGGATCTCTGCTGAGAGATACAGAATGCTTTCTGATGATACTGGGCTTCATGATCGACTGACACCCGAGGTTCATAGACATTTTCTTCAAGCATTTACACTGTCTACAAAGAAAGGCATCTGCTTATAGTTGGAAATCTTCATCTTCTTGTGGATTTTTTGCCATGCTTACTCTCATGTAAGATTGTAAAATGAAATTTGGATCTTATTCTAATTACTCAGCATGCTTTTGAATCTTATTCAGGGTCTCATGATCATGGATCGGACTGGTATTTATGGGCCTAGAAGTGTGTTTGATCAGCATAGGGACATGAGACTGGATATAGACAATATGAGCTATGAGGTTAGAGAAACTTTTCTCATTTACACTTTTAAACTGTGTGTTCCTTCTATCCTAACATAAATGTTCGGGCATCGGCAGGAACTTCTTGCACTTGGGGACAGAATTGGAAGCGTGAACACTGGTTTGTCCGAGGATTTAATTTCTAGGTGTCTCACAGAATCAATATATTGTTCATCAGACCAAGTCCAAGAGGAGGGAAGATGCGTGATCTGCCTGGTGAGCATTCCTTATCTTTGAACTTGTTCCATGACGTAATTTCCACGGTCTCAGATTCAGAACCATTATTTTTTATTTTTTAAAAAAAAATTAAATTACTACTTTCTGCGGTTGCTGGTTAGAGGAAGTTGGGTGAATATTTTTTATAATTCTCAACAGTTGTTATTGATTTTTATCTTGACAGGAGGAATACAAGAATATGGATGATGTTGGAACTCTGAAAGCGTGTCGCCATGATTTCCATGTTGGCTGTATCCAGAAATGGTTGTCAATCAAGAACTCGTGCCCCATCTGCAAATCTTGTGCTCTGGAGGAGAATAAATAAGTTCCAAAAAGAGATAGTTATACTCGGCGGTGGTCTAGTATAAATTCCTGTATATATTTATGTTTTAAGATATTTTTCCCAATGGAAGGAAATGAACATGTCACAGCGGTTCTTGAACATTTTAGTTAATTTGTTTAGTCATTTTGCTTCCATTGAAATAAAACTATGTTTTTATGGGTTATATAGGCTTGTGGGGGGATGTGATTGTATATTGATTGGCTTTTTCTTTCTTGGTTTCTGTCACTTTCTGTGATCTTTATAAGCAAGCTAGGCTGATAATGAACCCATAATTGTTTGAAAATTTTGATCATTTTAGAAATTAACAAGCCGGGTATGACTTTTTGAACAATTTTATTAGTTAACAAAAAAAAATTCACAAAAAATTCACTTTGATCTAAACTAAATGCAAATAAGGCTCAATTCACTTGCACTTTCAGTCTTTTTGTTCGGATGGTGTTCAAATTTTTGTTTTAAATTTTCTCAAGTAATTAGTTGTTTGTAAGAAAGAAGTGAATTTAAAATGAAAATAAATGTAGATGTAATAAAATGCGTGATACATATTAATAAATACACTTAAATTTTTTTTTGACTTAATAAAATGTGGATATGTTTACGCTACGTGTTGCACTTTAATTTGTGGTGCTACTGCTATGTTGTAAGTTTAACCAAAAAACCTTTATTGTATAAATTATTATTAATTACTGCTTAATTAATTTATAATTATTGTACCTAATAAGAAACACACAAAAAAAAGAAAAAAAAAAGGATCTTTCTATTTCCATGAGAAACCCGAAATTTCTAGATTTCTCCAGCCCCCCCAGACCGGACCCAGTCAAATCTACGGTCAGCGCCAAACCGTATTTCCCGGCAAAATACCTTTCCTCTTTGGCGGCAAACCTCTTTATGAATACCTTCCCACCCTTTCCCAAACCCATATATCAAATCTAATTCGAAAATATCTTTCAACAATATTTTCTCCTCTTCATCGTTTATTAGCCAAAGATGCAGATATTCGTGAAAACCCTAACAGGAAAGACCATAACTCTGGAGGTCGAGAGTTCCGATACAATCGATAATGTCAAAGCTAAGATCCAAGATAAGGAAGGCATCCCTCCCGATCAACAGCGCCTCATCTTCGCCGGCAAACAACTCGAGGACGGCAGAACCCTAGCCGATTACAATATCCAGAAGGAATCCACTCTCCATCTCGTCCTCCGTCTCCGCGGCGGTATGCAGATCTTTGTCAAAACCCTAACCGGCAAGACGATTACTCTGGAGGTCGAGAGTTCCGATACGATTGACAATGTTAAGGCCAAAATTCAAGATAAGGAAGGAATTCCGCCGGATCAGCAGAGGCTTATCTTCGCCGGGAAGCAGTTGGAGGACGGCCGTACTCTTGCCGATTATAACATCCAGAAGGAATCGACTCTTCATCTCGTCCTCCGTCTCCGCGGCGGTATGCAGATATTTGTCAAAACCCTAACCGGTAAGACGATTACTCTCGAGGTCGAGAGTTCCGATACGATTGACAATGTTAAGACCAAAATTCAAGATAAGGAAGGAATTGCTCCGGATCAGCAGAGGCTTATCTTCGCCGGAAAGCAGTTGGAAGACGGTCGAACCCTAGCCGATTACAACATCCAGAAGGAATCGACTCTTCATCTCGTCCTTCGTCTCCGTGGCGGTATGCAGATCTTCGTTAAAACCCTAACCGGTAAGACGATTACTCTCGAGGTCGAGAGCTCTGATACAATTGACAACGTCAAAGCCAAAATTCAAGACAAGGAAAGAATTCCTCCGGATCAGCAGAGGCTGATCTGATCTTTGCCGGGAAGCAGTTGGAAGACGGCAGAACCTTGGCAGATTACAACATCCAGAAGGAGTCCACCCTGCACCTTGTCCTCCGCCTCCGAGGCGGCTGTTTCTGAAGAAAGCATAATCTAGCACGTGTCCTCTTTTCTTTCTGTTTTACTAGAAAACTTATTTTCACCCGTTGTAGTCATGTTTTTGGTATAATGATATTTTGAATAATTGTTTACTTTTCCAAATTGGTTGTCCTTTTTTTTTTCTTTCTCTCATGACTTTTATTCTGATTTTTAATGTTCTTTTTGTTTTCTGTTGTGTCTGCATTATTGATCGGTTTTCTGATTTTTAATGTTCTTTGGATGTTGGATTTTCGAGAGTATGGGTTCTCGCTGGTGGTGTTTGATCTTGTTATTCATTAAGCTTTCTGTCTATATTTCGTTTTTGTGCTGATCAAAAGCTGTTATTGAGTATGCGTTTACATTTTCTTACACTTCCTTCAAATTCTTTTACTTCATTTGTGTAATTATGCCTGACAAAATCTTGCTGAACACGAGAATATAGCCACAAGTAATTGAGAGGCAGGGAGAGGGGCCATAAGTTCTTTGATGTTTGTTAACTAGCAATGGGTACTCACATTGGACTATTGGGGAACATCTGTGCTGATTTTATGGTGAAGGTTAGGTTTGTTATGCTCTTGCTTGTCCATTCATGTCATATGTTAAAACCTTTCCCACTCTTACCACACTTGCTAACTGCAGCTGCTTTCCTTGAATCTGCGAGTTCCTTCCTGATGCTCCAAGGAGCCATTCGATGCAAGTATGATTATTTGTTGTCTACTAGAATTCTGTGCTTGGTAATAGGCGCCAGTTTGAGCTTTCTCCAAAGACTTCTGTGTGTGTTTCGTACAGTTGCTTGAGCTGCATTCTTGGTGAAACAATTCAAGTGAGACTCTGGCATATTTTGTTGTCCCTTACTTTATTCTTCTTGTGATGGCATACAGATAATGTTGACAATGGATTCCAGATAATATATTTGCTATTTCTGTAGTTGTTTATGATGCCCTAACTCATTCTTGTGTTTTTCTATACATTAGTACATCCAAACATGGACTGTTAGATATATGAAGGATGCCAAGCTGCAAACTATTAATACTTTTTGTGCACTTTTAGTTGATGGTTATGTCTTCTAATTGCCTTTGATAGGGCCTTTCAGCCTTTACTTCACTCAAACGAAGGCAAAATCTTAAAACTTCTCTCAGGGGAAATGGAGTAAATATGACACTATACATCTGAAATGATCTACACATTCTAATGAAATATGAGACATCTGTGTCCAATTACTAGCTTCTAGTTTTCAACTAGAAGGATTAATCAGGGAATTGTATCATGCCAACTACGTTAGAGCCTTCAATCTTTTAAAAGACGTGTTATATACCGGTGCAAGTATATTTCCTGAATCATTCGCCTCTTGGAGGTTCTCAGTACATCTGCATTTTTGAGCTGTTGCTGAATGAGAATTCTGCTGATGATTCAATACCGACTTCATGTTGGGAAGTGATTAGTTTGAGGAATTGGCTGTGGCTGATTATTGATCTGTTCGGTAAACCCTGTTCCTTCTTGCAATAAATTGTCATAGTGTGGTGAGTATTCTTCAGAACCTTCTGCTTCCCGTTTTTCTGTAGTGCAACAAGAAATCCCCGGAGAGGTGCTGATGCTGTCAAGTTCTCTTTTGTAGTAACGCAGCGAGTGGACAGGAGATGTAGTACCATCAAGTGAAGTGCCTGGTTGACTCTGCAGTGGTGGCATGTTGGTCAAGTGTCTCTTCTATTTTATGTGCTTTTTTGCGGTGTGGTGCCAGGTACGTATTTCCTTAGCTACAGTTTGTTGAATATTGTAGATTTCATGGTTGATCCCATCTGTTTGATGTTAAGGAATTGAATATGGCAAGTTTGACAACTTACAATTCATAACACAACTTTTGAAGGAGATTTTTGTCAACACGTTGCACGTCTCACCTGTGTCACCAATGCATAGTGGAAGAGTTGCACTTAGCTTGTGATAGGCTCGTGTCTGGTATATCATCTACTAGTTTTCACTCATTGTTGAAGGGCCAAATGCACTCTCTTAAGCAATCAATAATAGAAATAGGTGATCTCTTACCGTTTGTATTAAATAGTAGGAACAGAACAGCAAATAACCAGATTGGTGGGCTGCATAAAAGACATTTTTTTGTTGTTAAATTGTGGACACAGACAATGCCATATAATTTGATCCGGCAATTATTATTAAAAGTAGTATTTTTAAATGAAAATGGTTATTTCAATTAAAGTCGTCGTTACTCTTTGTATCCACATGTTGCGGAGAAAACACCCATCTACATTAATCGTGTCGTCTAAAATGAGTCGGGCAACTTGATTCTATGGGGATAAGTTAAAAGTTGATTGGATGGGACATTCTTTGTAAGTTTTCGTCATTAAGCTTGACCAAGTTCAATTTGGATAGACATGTTTGGAGAAGCTAAAACTTGAGTCTAATAGTAGGATATACCTGATTTAAATATTTAGGATATATGATAGTTTCAATGTAAAATGGAATTCCAAAAATAGAACTCAATCTGGCATTTTGGAAATTTGGAGCCTAAGCTAAAGCTAATTCTAGGTGCTACCATGGTCATCTCAATCCTTCAAAATAATACCCGGGAAAATCCGCAGCTTGGGATTTTCTTGGTGATTAATGCAGCAGCAAGTAGTTCCAATGCTAGTTCTATCTTAGGCATTTGGTGACAGTCCCAGTCCAGGTCATGACCAGAACATGGACAAATTGACAGTGGAATAGAGGTCTCATTACCCAAAACATGTATTCTTTTGGATATACTAATTCATTACCCAAAACATGTATTCTTTTGGATATACACTACACTAATTCTTTTTTTTTGGCTAAGTATATATATATACACTACACTAATTCGAAAGGTTGAAAAATAATTGTTTTCTTGTACAATTACGTACAATACCATGCATACAAAATATGAGTTTATTTGATAAAAAAAACTCAACCGTGAAATTAATTCATCCAATAACCGAGAGGTATTTTATACGTGTACACAATATAGTTATTTTGCATTGGATCCAAAACGCGTCTCATTGTAGAATTTGTCATTATATTGGGCAAAACATGGTCATGAGGCATGTAAAACAAGTGGGAAAACAGGACCCCATAATTCATGACCACATCTGCCATTTCTCAAAGGAAACCCCACAAAACTTTGAGCATATTCATTTAATCTTTAAGCTTTCACTCCCACCACATCCATACCCCTTACCCCAATCTAAAGATATATCTGTCAAGAATTCTCCATTATTATTATATACTTTTATAACACAAGACCTGAAACCATCAAAACCCAAATTCCCATTCATGGCAGACAATTTTTCTATAGGCCTAATAGGAACAATGGATCATCTATGGTTTCACCATGCTATTCTTTTCTCTGAACCCTCATGTCCTAAACCCCCATTTTTGGCAGCCTCAAAATTATCATCTTCCTATTCTTGCTCATCCAACAATTCCTGTGAGGAATCATCAGTTTCAGAAGAAGAAAACCCTTCTCTTGAAGTTGAAATCAGAACTCCTATCCAGGTAAGCATGACCATTTCCTCCCCCTCTCTCTATCGCATATCACTTCGAATCCTCTATAACACTATTTTTCTATAAAGATAAATCTTAAATTTAAAAAAAAAACCCACTAACACCAGCAAATTATCCCCAAGTTCTCTGTAACATTCATATTGAAATCTTTATTATTTAGTGTTCTTTCAGAACTTCGGTTTATCTTTACAGAAATTATGTTACAAAGGTTCTAAACCGTTCTCGAACACACACAAGTACTTAAATGACTCAATCAAATTGGATTAATTGAAGTAAAATTCTATAAAATATTCTTGGCACCTTATATGTAAGAAGATTTTTTACTCTTTTACCTTGAATTGATCTAATTAATTGGTTTAATTTGGACCCTTTAGTACTGATCAATTTCTTTTTTTGTTGAATTATGCTTTGGCTTGTGATTCAAAGGATGATCAGTGTGATGATGGGCAACAAATCGAGAAGGAAACTAGAAATGAAACAGAAAGAGAAAGACCAACAAGATTAAATCATATCCCCGGTAAATCCCGGTCTCATTCATCTTCTCCATCTGGTAAAAAAAGTAAAGAAAACCCAGAGAAACAGGGCCGGAGCAACAATTAAACTACAAAAATCCATGAGTTGCAAGAGCTCATGTGATCTTGAACTTGAAGAAGTAAAGGGGTTTATGGATTTAGGCTTCAGATTCAAGAAAGAGCAATTAAGTAAAAGGATGACAAGTGTAATTCCTGGATTACAAAGATTGGACTTGTTTAAAAATGATGAAAAATATTCAGACGATGATGAAGAAGAAGAAGAGGAGGAAAATGGGGCCATAATTAGGCCTTATTTATCAGAGGCATGGCTTATAAGAAGAGCAGATTCACCATTATTGAACTTGAGGATACCAACAAGAGTTTCTACAGCTGCTGATATGAAGAAACACCTAAAGTACTGGGCTAGAACTGTGGCTTCTGCAATTCAGCAAGAATCTTGCTAATATATTATATACACTTGAGATTATGATTTTGTTGTCGCCATAAAATATGCAATTGTAATTAAAGAGATAAGTTGGTTCCAACTTCCAAATAAACTTTGTAACGTGTTGGGTGGATTAACGTGTTGCCGGTAAAAAAAAATGGTTCTTTTTGCTGAAAAGCATATACTACAGAGGAAGTTTCTTATTTTGTACTCCCTCCATTCCCATTTAATTGTCGTTTAGGAAATTCATAGGTATCCAAATTAATTATCATTTAAGCCTCTTTTATTAGTTGTCAACAATTTATTTTAATTATACCCTTGACATTTCTTTTATTTGCGTCCTTTGCCATCCCTATTTTTTCCTTTCTTTTCTTATGCTATAGAAGTGAGAGAGAAATGGGTAATATTGGAACTTTCGGTGAAAATGACAAGTTCTTTAATTTTCTAAAATTGTTTAAAGAGTCTTATGTTCAGGAATGGAGGGAGTATCTATTACCATTTTCAGTTGAAGATTCCCTTTTATAGCATTCTCTGTTTCAGGTAGATGAATAATTTACTGAGTTGAATGTTTTTTAGAACGACTCGTGTGTATTTCTTTTTTTTTGGGTTCAAAACCGGACACCCGATGTCCACCGCTAACTTGGTGACTAATTTGGATTCGGCATGTGGTTGGTCTGTAGCGTGACCATTAGCGGGGAGGACCTGATCAATATCGCTCTTTTACACAGAGCCCTACCACAGCGGAAAAATCTCATAAAAATCGATATGTCCACCGAGAAAATCGAAAACTGGTAAACAGTGAAAAATATAACAACTTCAATTAATTGCTCTAGACCTCGATTACTCGTGTGTACTTTTGCTGATGAATCAAATGCTTCATAGCAGCGAAGATCAAGCCTCTTTTTCCAGTAGTTAAAGATTCCCTGGACTTCTGTCGGGCTTTAAGAAGGCTTATATAAACCGAATCCTATCTGTGACTTCTAAAAAAGGCCCAAAGAGCTGGAAGAAGCCCGGGTAAACTTGAAGCCCTTGACAAACCCAGGTCCAGTCCAATGATGAATTTTCTTTTTCTTTTTATTTCTTCTTCTCCACATAATTATTTAATGTTGTGAATACAAAGTGAAATGCTCATGCAATGTACAATTGTACAAAACACACTAGATATCTGTAACGCTGAGATATTTTTAATTATAATTATATTCACATTTGAAGTTTATCGATTCACTTATAAAATTTATTTATTTTAGTTTAAATTATATAAATGAAAGTTTCGTAATTAATATATGACAGAGAATGTCATTAGTGTCACGGAGAGTTCAAATAGGACTTAAAATTACATTAATTCCATCATTTTCTCACTCATTCTAAGCCCGAGAGTAGTCTAATCTAAACAAAAAATTGTGCGCTTAGGCCGAAATGAAAAAGCCCGCATTAGTGTTTTTCTAGTATAGTTATGAGTACTACTCCTCAATAGAGTGGACGGCTACCAGAAACCTTTCTGACTCTAACCAGTGGTGGTGGTGCTTCCTCTACACAAAAATGTGATATTCACGCCCCAGGATCCCTACATTCTAATCCGACAGAGTAGTTGGAGGATATAAATCAAGATGATCCAGCAGCTCGATGGGTGGGAGGACTTTTAACTTGATACCCACAGAAGCCATCCCCATATTAAAAGATTGAAACTTCCACACTGCGGCTACCAAGAATCGGTAGTGGTGCTTCCAATCTTACCCCAACTCTCCCTAATTCAATTCTCACAAAAATCACTATTAAGCTTATATGTTGATTCACTTGCTTTATGCGTTCTTAATTCTCGATTGCAAACATTACAAGTCAAATACTTAATTGCAAATCAGAGTTAAAAGATAGTAGATTCATTTGTTACTAATCAATCACATTTTATTAAATCATGTTAAAGTTATAGTACTTAATACTCCCTCCATTCTCATTTAATTGTAGTTTAGAAGATTTATAAGTATCCAAATTAATTATCGTTTAAGGCTCTTTTATTAGTTGTCAACAATTTATTCCAATTATACCCTCGATATTTCTTTTGATTGCCGTCTCTGCCATCCCTATTTTTTTTCTTTCTTTTCTTATGCTATAGAAGTGAGAGAAATGAGTAATATTGAAACTTTCGGTGAAAATGACAAATTCTTTAATTTTTTAAAATTTTCTAAAGAGTCTTATATTTAGGAATGGAGGGAGTAGTATTTTTTTTTATCTATCGTTGAGCTATTTCAATCTTAGAGTTGAGTTTAAAAAAAAAAAGGAAAAAGAAAAAAGAAGATGTTATTACTAGAAGTGTCAACTAGGCTTTCAATTTTTGGATAAGTAGTGGTAAGACCACAATCTAGTACTATCATCATTAATGAATCACAATGTTGTTTATAGTATTAATTGTGGCTTTTCCATTAAAATTTCAGAGCAGTATATTTGGGTGGAGGGGATCAGCACGCTTGTGGTGTTGATAAATTCTCATATTAGCCAAAATGTCAAACAAAGTGTCTCAGTGGAGGAACCTCTTCTTCTTGCACTTCTCTATTAACCCCCCCCCCACTCCCCCTCTCCCAATCCAATGTATGAGTCCCAATCTTCTCTCATACTTTCTTATTATCGGATTTGACTCCTCTTAAGTACTCTTTAAAATATTGGTGATATCGCTAAAGAAAGAATCATTTTGTCGGAGCAACTTAAATTTAAAAGACAATTTTGCCGTTGAGTTTAGATTAGATGATTTTCCATTAATTAAATTAGTAATAAAAAGGCAAAGAAAATTAATGGAATATCATTTATCTAATTAAAGAATAAAATTGTATTTACACATAAATTGCTGTGACAGTATAATTATTACTCTAGCAATATCACTGCCCGTACTTAAAATATTGTACTACACGTATTCAATCCAATATAGAAGTTAGTAGAGATTGGATGCAGTATCGAATCTTGGCAGTTGCAGTGTGGGAGTTTCAACCCTCCAATGTGGGGGTAGTTTCTTGTGGTGGTGTAAGACAAGTTCTTCTACCTAGTCGGGCCACTGAGTTACCTTGATTTATATCCTTCAAATTCTTTATCGGACTGGAGAGTGGGGCCCTATAGGCGTGGATAATGTCTTTTGTGCACAAGAAGTTAGTAGAGATTTTGTCAATTTAAAGTTCAAATTAAAAAGCTAGCATAGGTATTAACATAGTGCGTCTCTATCATCGATTCACAATATTTTTACAATCTAATTTATCAGGGACGAAGATAGATACATTTTTTTTTTTGTAGTTTTTATATATATTTTGATATACTGTTGCAGTTTTGCCCCCTCCTCCCCCAACGCCAATTTTCGGGCTTCGCCCTTGTAATTTACAATGGATGATTAACCATATTGGAGAGAAATCAATTCCCTTATTATGCCAATAAGGCATTGGTATAGTAGCCAAGGCTGAGGCCTCATGACGGATAGGTCACGAGTTCGAATCCCCTCACCGCTTCTTGTCCCTTTATTTCTTGTAATACATAGGTCATCTCCCCCAATAAATAAACAAAAAAAAGTTTAAAAAAAAATCCCTTATCATCATTTATTCATTTCAGAATTATCGAACTATCACGTGTCTGTAATTGTAATTTTAAACATATATATATATATATATATATATATATATATATATATATATATATATATATATATATATATATATATATAAAAGAAGAATCTAAATCTAAAGAGAATGTGAAATAATGAGACAATTTTTTAAGATTGTATTAGGAAACATATTGATATATGGTAGGATAAGTATATTTAGAATATTATGTTACAATTAAACATTAGGTGTGTATCAACTTATATTATATTAGAATTGTTTTGTATGAAAATCAATTTGATCAAAATAATAAAATATGAAAGTTTTCAGATTGAGACATAAGATGAAATAAATATGACAAATGATGCTAATTCCCAAACCTCTATATAAATGTGTTGGTAGATCAAACTTGACAAACAAACCCAAATCAGCTAAAAGCATACATTTTTTTCTTTGACATGGCCAACAACATCTCTATAAGCTTCATCTTTCTGTTATTACCGTTGCTACTACAGTTCTATTCTGGTACTTATTTTTCTCCCAAATATTATCCACACTAGTGTTTATTGGTAAATAATCGCTTGTATCTGTGTATGTTCATATTTCTGTGCCCAATCATTCACAATTCACCATGTGTATACATAATTAAAAGAAATGTCACATGTCGGATTCTTAATGGCTGTTTATTGGTAAATAATCGCTTGTATCTGTGTATGTTCATATTTCTGTGTCTAACCATTCACAATTCACTATGTGTATACATAATTAAAAGAAATATTCATATGTCGGATTCTTATGGCTGTGCACATGAATTGAAACATACACGGCTACCGATGATTTTCACCCACCCCGCGTGTTTATGTTTAGTAAAAAGGTCAGAGTGATTTTTTTTTTTCCACAGGTAAATGTGACTTCCAGTTGAATTACTACAAAGAAAGTTGCCCAAGAGCTGAAGAGATCATTAAAGAAGAAGTATCCAATTTGTATGAGAAACATAAGAATACAGCAGTTTCTTGGATCAGAAATCTCTTCCATGATTGCATGGTGAAGGTAATTTTATACCACTTACATAAAGGCAGTGGCGGAGGCAGGATTTAAGTTTAGGGGGGCCGTAGTAGAAAAAAAATTGAAAATTCTTAGGAGGTCGTAGTAGAAAAAAAAATCTCTTTTATTTTAAACCGTTAGATATATATACCTAGTATATAAAAAAAATTGAAAATTTAGCCCCCTGCCCCTTCAATGGTCCACCACTGTATATAGGGCACGCGTTTAAAACTTAGAGGTTCGGACAAATTATATAAAGACATGACTTCAATAAAAATGTTTTTTTTTGGGGGAGGGTGGGATCCAGAGGTAATATTTGTTTCATAAAAGATTGTAAAGAGTCGTATATTATTAGTATAAAACCAACTGATAAATATCGTTACAAGTATGGCTATAATATAGTACAAGAGGTCTAACTATACAAGCAAATATGAATCAATTAAGTTACCAATTAAATGTACAATATTGCGTGAGTATTTTGATTAAATATATCAGACAATATATCCTAAAAATATAGTTTTCAATATTTCAAAAAAAAATTGTTTATTTCTATCGAAAATGGAACATTTCAGAAAATATGGTGAGAATCGTCACCCCTAATTCCACCCCGGACCACATACTCAAAATTTGAGATTGCATAGTACTAGCATGCATGTATGACAATATGATTATTCACTATTCGGTTTAAACTGATTTATTTTTGCATTAAAAATATTTGATTTTGTTAGAATTTTTTGGTTTTGTAACAAAATCATAGTATTATATTTATATTTTTTTGATATTTCAAATTTCCAATCCTGCCCTCATATGGAATATTGATAATTTGATTGATTTAGCTTATTTTGGTATAGTCATGTGATGCATCGTTGCTATTGGAGAATGGTGGTGACATAGTATCTGAGAAGAACTCAGAAAGAAATTTCGGAATGAGAAACTTCAAATACATAACCCAAATCAAAGAAGCACTTGAGAATGAATGTCCCAAAACTGTTTCTTGTGCTGATATTGTTGCTCTTTCCGCTAGAGAAGGTGTTGCTTTGGTAAGACTCAAACTTCATATACATAATTTCCCGTCATCCAAATTAAATATCTATATTTTTAATAATAAAGTGAACATCCAATTTAATACAAAGTATATAATATTTTATCAGTTAGGAGGACCGCTTACTGAAATGAAAACCGGGCGAATGGATAGCAAGGTGAGCTATGTTGATGAGATTGAAAACTTCATCCCCAACCACAATGATAGCATCTCTCTAGTTCTTTCTCGTTTCGAATCAGCTGGGGTTGATGCTGAAGGAACAGTAGCTCTTCTAGGTACGTTACGTTTTTAATATATCAGTCAAAATATTCAGGGTAAAAGTACAACGAAAGGGTTCAATAATTCTGATCTCACTCTTCATTATATATATATTTAATGATTTTAGCCTCATATCTATTTTGTTTTAGTGTTTTAAATTCTCTTGCGGTAGAACACCGGATTCCATCACATGATGAGGAACTTCAAATTCGTTGGATTATGTCGCATGAGGACAAAAATTATTGAAATAATATTGGAGACTAAGTTGCAACTATAAATATAGATTGAGAAACCGTTTTTCATATATTAATCTTTTATCTCAATTATTTTTAATTGTCTAAGTTGGTCTTCAGACTATGCTTCCTTTTTAACTTTTGTTATTAATCATTTTAGAGTTGAGTACCTGACCCATAATTTAACAGATCGGAGATTATAAACTTTAAAATATATATATAAAATAAAAAATAAAAATTTTAGCATGTTCCCAACTACTTTTCCTTTTCTTAGGGTATTTTAGACACTTTAAACTCGTTCCAATATTAAAACAGCAATTGAAAATCGTAATAAAAAATGATTTAAGGATTTAAAAGTAAAAGAAAAATGTTTAAGAACTAATTTCCAAGACAGTAGCGAAAGAATTCCAAAAATTGAACCTTATGGATCATACAAGTTGAAAATGCAACAGGAGCTCATTCAGTAGGTCGAGTTCACTGCAAGAACATAGTAAATAGACTCTACCCGGAAGTCGACCCGACATTAGACCCGGATCATGCCGAATATCTAAAAGGCCGATGTCCGACCCAGAATCCAGACCCGAAGGCTGTGGAGTACGCGAGAAATGACCGTGTAACGCCAATGGTACTAGACAACATGTATTACAAGAACATTTTGAACCACAAAGGCCTATTGTTGATCGATGAAGAATTAGCGACGGATCTTACCACGTCACCTTTTGTGACGAAAATGGCAGCAGATAATAATTATTTTCTTGATCAGTTTTCTAGAGCTTTAATAATTTTATCAGAGAATAATCCACTTTCCATGGATCAAGGGGAGATTAGAAATGACTGTCGCTATGTTAACAAGTAAATGGATCAAGTAATTGTAATAAATATTAAGTGTGACAGTTTATTTAATTAATGCAAATTAGTGTAAGTTAATGACTGTTCTTTGATTGTCTAGCCTATCCTTAATCATGCGAAAACATTTGCATTTAATTTTTTTTTCTAATTAATTAAATATTTCTGTCTATTTCTTACCGATAAAATTAAATAAGAAAATCTCATATTACCGATAAGATTAAAAAAGACGTTAGTGTGAGTAGTAGGTGGATGGGCGGGCGGGGGCAGGGCGTGGGGGGTGGTGGTGGTTTAGATTCTACAAGTACGATTTCAGTACAGATATCGATTCTCTTAACATTTTAATGAATTAATTTATTATGTCAGATTATTTGATCTCATAGTTGAAATACATAATTATTATTAAAAAAATTATTTTAACATTCGAATCAAATGCTCGGATAGCTTGAATTTATTTAACATAGTGCTAACAAGCAAATAATGGGAAGATAATTGTACTGCTCACTGATCCAACTAGAGGGCAAAAAATCCTGCTGCTCAAAGTCAGATGTATGTCACAGTGTCACATGCAATCACAATTCACCATGTGTATATATAATTAAAACAAATATTTATATAGTAAATTCTGATTGGTTAGGGACACGGGGACATACACAAATGGGGACAGAGGATTTTCACCCCAACTAGAGAGAGTTGAAAAGCCTCCCAACTCGCATGTAAATACTCCCTCCGTCCCAAAATAATTGTCCACATTTCCTTTTTAATCTATACCAAATTATTTGTCCACTTTCGAAATAAAGAGCTCATTAATTACAATTTTTCCAATTCTAACCCTTATATTAAATGTTAGAGAGAGAAGAGGAGGTAGAATTAAATTGGAGTAATATTAAATAGGGTCATTTTTGACATTGTACCATATTCCACTATATAATTTGATGAAACCTTAATTCCCAGTGCAAAATACAAAGTTGACAGATAATTTGGGACGGAGGGCGTAAGTTTACCCAATGAATACTCAACCTATCCTGTTTGCTAATATCGAGGTAGAGTTTTTTTTGCTAGATAAACATCAAGAGAAATCTCTTAACACTTATATATTTACGGATTTTGATAAATAACACTATTTTTTTTGTTTAGGTTAAAAACAACATGAATAATTTATGGATCACTATTTATATCCAATTAGTGAATTCGGTCACTATTTAGGCAAAAACAAAACACATGTGACGAACACATGTGATCTGAGTTAAATGTAGAATTGTCAAAAATGAAACCTACCCTTCCTACAACAATAGGACCAAATCAACAATTAGACCAATTTTTTTGCAAAGAAATAATTTAAATGATGAGAAGATCACATTTTACCAGTGAATCAATGCAATTGATGAACCTTTTACTAGGATTTTCATGAGTCCACGAAGTCCGAATTGCTACGGACTTTCGAACGGAGCATTTGCAATACTTTGTTTCAATATTTGATATTTTAATGCTTCTAGAGACTCTTGAGTTTGTTGAAGACAATTTTTGCCCAATTCTTTTTTTTATCTAAAGTGTTTAAAGTAGTTAAAATACAAGAGAGATAATTATTAATTACCCAATCAACCCTTTAGATTCTTTGAGATGGATTTAGGTGGTTAGGTGAAATTTTAGGGTTTATATTGGTGTGGATGATGAAGATAAAGAATGTGGAGAAAGAAAATGGGTTTTCATATCCGGTTGCCCCATATGTTAGGTCTGGTTTTTGGACAACTCTACCATTAACTCATATCATATGTGCTAGGCATATGTGATTTTTTTCACATGAATAGTGATCGGATTCACTAATTGGACATAAATAGTAATCCGTAAATTATTTATGCTGTTTTTAATCAAATAAAAATAGTGATATTTATCGAAATCCGTAATAGATAAAGCTTAGAAATAAGGGATTTCTCTAAACATCACTTATACTATATATCTTCAACAACAAAAAATTCAAAGTACAAAGAGTGCTTCCCTATTACACAAGATTGAGGAGATATTCGAAAGAGGTATAACCACATCAGTCCGGCTCTTATGCGGAACATTTTTTTTTGCTTTGAAAACATGTGTTTCTTGCTTAAAAACTGATGTTCGGCAAACAAGTGTTTTTTAAAAAAAAATGTGTTTTTTTAAATCAATCTCAACCGTCAAAATTTTAATCCAACGAATGAAAATCTTTTCCACACATACAAAACATTTTCTGTTCCGCACTGGAGTCGTCGTACCACATACATCATTTCTAATATCGAGGTAGAGTTCATCTTTGGATTATGATTTCAAGTGGGAGAAAGTAAATGGTTTTATTTTATATATAGATGTCCTATTTGCATTTCACATTTTAAGTGAAGATTTATGTTTTGATCAATTTGACAACGAGGCATTGGTTTAGTAGCCAAGCCTGAGGCCTTATGACGTAGAAGTCATGGGTTTCAAATCCCCTCCTCACTTATTGAATCCTCATTTCTTGTAATATATAGGTCTCCAACCCAATAAATAAATAAAATTTTTTTAAAAAATGTTTTGATAAATTTATTAAATTTTTTTTTATTTTTTTTATTTTTTATAAATGCTCAAAATGTACATAATTAAGAAAGTGTTGTTAGTGATGGGTAAATTAAATGGTTGATTGGGTAATTAATAATTTTTGAAAAAACAATTTTTTTTTTTTTGAAATAATAATAAAATAATTAATTGATATCGTAGCTACATGAGAGACGTGAAATTCCGATGGATCCCCTAATCTTTGAAGTGAGGCATCAAGTCTTAGAAAAAGTCTAGCTAGCCAAAGACGCAAAACATTACACGACCTATGGATATAGAAAAATCTAGAGAATAGTTGTTAATATGTACAATATTTTATTACCGTGTAAACATACTCTAATAAAAAAACAAAAGCAAAATTGATGTCACATGCAACAAAAAGTCTTCCACAATTGTTAGAGTTCTTGACTGAAACTTTCATAACATATAAAAATAGGAGTGAAAATAAGTTGAAAACAACCACATCTATGTACCTTAATTAATTAACAAAAGATAAAGTTGTAAATTATGTTGACTTGACGTGAACATATGTATCATCTTTAGTTATACGGTTGGCAGCATTTAAACGGTTAAATAATAAACTTGAAATGTTCTAATTGCTCTAAAACAAATCCTTAATTGATTAAGGTAAAACTAGTCCTTACTTGTTTTTTTAATCTATTTGGCAGTACTCAGTGTCGACAATTAATATGATACTAATTCGTTATTGGTCTTAGTATTGGCTCACAACGTAAACGCTAAACAGGGGAGAGTATGTTTCATACTCCTCTTTACATGGAGCACAACAACTGCGGAGAAAATTCTACCAGTCTATCCATCAAAAAATAAAATACTCATTAACGGCTAGACATATAACAACTTCAACCAAATATCCTAAAGTTTGAAGTTACTAGTGCTTACTTGTTTTTTTTTGGGTATAAAGTGCGTGTTTTTTTTGTTACTCATTTGAGATACCAGTGTCCACGGCCAAAATAATAACTAACTTAAATTCGGTCTCATAGTTAATTCACAACGTGATCGCTAAACTAACAAGAGTCGGACGCATACTAGCGCAACTTCTGCGGCAAAACATGTACTTGTTAGGGGTGAAAATCGTCTGTACCTGTTTGTGTACTCATTCTGTGCCCAACCAATAAGAATTTGTCATGTAATTATTTTTTTTAATTATATATATATAATAAATTATGATTGACTGGATATAAAAATAAGTATACAAACGAGTACAACGATTATTTAGCACTTGTTAGTACTCCTAATTTACGTTCGTAGCACTGAAAACCAAAGTAAAAATGCCAGAAACTCAGAGCATTGTTCAGCCACAGATATTCTCATCTCCAAACGATGACAAAATTTGTGGGGACCATCTCAATGTCTTCCTTTCTAATCCCCGACTCAGTCGCAAAAAAAACAATAGAAAAGGTTCCTTTATCACCACATTATTCACATCACAATACTCTTCCTATTATACCAATTTCTCAGTAAATTTTACCGTTACAAAAGAATACGTGTCCACCATCCTTAACCAGCTGTCTTCTTCAGGTCCCCTCCTTGGATTCTCACCTTCACACCCACCCCTTCCTCTTCTTCTTCTTCACTATTCATTCTCCCTTTTGTTTTCTTCCCAAACCTCCAATTAATTCCTTGCATTCCCTTTGGCCCTTTTTTTTTATAGCTCCGATATGTTTAAAATCTTGCATGAATGACGTCATTTCCAGGCGTATTTTCCGGTATTACTGTAATAATTACGTACATTCTGTGTTTTTGTTTTTTCAAGAAAGTTCTAGCAACTGAATTTGACTTCGGGACGTTAACATTAACAAGCCTAAAGTTACTAGGAGATGCCCATATGAGCAGCAATGGGAGCATCAGGCTCACTCGAGACCTACCCGTACCCAACTCCGGTGCCGGGAGAATTTTATATTCAAAACCCATCACATGCCGCCACCCGGAATCTCAAATCCCGGTCAGCTTCTCCACATTCTTCTCTTTCTCCATTTCTAACTTAAACCCTTCCTCCATTGGCGGCGGTCTCGCTTTCGTAATCTCCCCGGACGATGTTTCTGTCGGAGATGCCGGCGGTTTCTTGGGAATCGTGGATGCTGACGGTGCCCAAAACGGCGTCGTCGCTATCGAATTCGACACTCTAATGGACGTTGAGTTTAAGGACATTAATGGTAACCACGTCGGATTGGATCTGAACTCGATGGTGTCGGAATCTGTGGGGAACTTAGAAACGGTCGGTGTCGATCTTAAAAGCGGCGACCTGGTTAACTCGTGGATAGATTACTCCGGGTCAACTCGGTCACTCAGTGTCTACGTGTCGTATTCTAATCTTAAACCGAATGACCCGGTACTCTCCACAACTCTCAACCTCAGCGCGTATGTTAACGACGTCATGTTCGTCGGATTCAGTGGGTCAACTCAGGGAAGCACAGAGATTCATAGCATTGAGTGGTGGAGCTTCAGTTCATCATTATCCTCAGAAGTAAATTCCCATTCCAATGCGTCATCCGTGACGCCACCGCCACCGCCACCGCCAAAGGCAAATTCAATGAATCCTCCGCTGACGGAGAGTAATACCAGCTCATCAACACCGCCGCCGTCTTCGGCCCCAAGTGGGACCATGATACATGAAAAGAGTGGCGGGAAATGCCATAACCAACTGTGTAAACAGGGTCCCGGAGCGGTCGTCGGAGTAGTGACCGGCGGCGCATTTTTCTTGGCCTTATGTGCATTGCTTCTCATTTGGGTATACTCCAAAAAGTTCAAAAATGAGAAGAATTCGGAGACATTGGCTAAAGATATAATCAGAATGCCGAAGGAATTTAGCTACAAAGAGATTAAACAAGCTACTAAAGGATTCGAATCGTCACGAATTATCGGTCACGGTGCTTTCGGAACAGTCTATAAGGGCATATTACCGTCGAACGGCGAAATTGTGGCTGTTAAAAGATGTAGTCACAGTGGCGGACAAGGAAAAGCCGAATTCTTATCCGAATTGTCGATAATTGGAACTCTTAGGCATAGAAATCTTGTTAGGCTTCAAGGGTGGTGTCACGAAAAAGGAGAAATTTTATTAGTTTACGATTTAATGCTTAACGGGAGTCTTGATAAAGCATTATTCGAGTCAAGAATGGTGTTACCGTGGCCTCATAGGAGGAAAATTTTGTTGGGGGTTGCTTCTGCTTTAGCTTATTTACATCAAGAATGTGAAAATCAAGTAATTCATAGAGATATTAAGAGTAGTAACATTATGTTAGATGAAGGGTTCAATGCAAGATTAGGCGATTTCGGGCTAGCTAGACAAATCGAACACGATAAATCTCCGGATGCCACCGTTGCTGCAGGAACAATGGGGTATTTAGCACCGGAGTATTTATTAACCGGCCGAGCTACGGAGAAAACCGACGTTTTTAGCTACGGGGCAGTGGTGCTTGAAGTGGCTAGCGGAAGGAGACCGATTGAGAAAGAAGTTACCAAGAAGGGGGGTGAGTAGTAGTAGTAGTAGTAGTAATCTAGTGGAATGGGTATGGAGTTTGCATAGAGAAGGAAGATTAATGGTGGCCGTTGATTCTAGATTGTGTGGTGAGTTTGATGAGGATGAGATGAGAAGGGTTGTATTAGTTGGGCTAGCTTGTTCTCACCCTGACCCAATGGCTAGGCCTACAATGAGGGGTGTGGTTCAAATGCTAGTTGGTGAGGCTGAGGTTCCGTTGGTTCCAAGGGCTAAACCGTCATTGAGTTTCAGCACTTCTCGTTTGCTATTGAGCTTGCAAGATAGTGTTTCGGACTTGATAACCATTTCCACTTCATCGGAACACAGTTTTACAGGTGGAGCCGTGGATCTTGTTTGATCGGACGGACATCAATTAGGATCCTAAACAGAGCTTTACAAGTGGGGCCGTGAACCTAGTTTGAGCAAGCGTGCGTCGACTAGGACTGTAAATGAGTCTGAACGGGTTTAGAATATTCTCTCCCGAGTCTAGAGCTAGAGCTATTGGCTCGGGACTGTCCAAGATTTTAAATATCTTTGGCTTTTTTCTTAACATTTTTTTTTACATATATGTTCATTAATTTGTTTATTATATTAGAACCATGTATGTATATACACAATAACAATGTATTTGTATGCTACAATTTTTGTTGTTGTTGTTGTTGTTGTTTGAGTGGTTAGGTTCATTGGAGGGTCACTCAATCTTAATACTCTCCTTATGAAACTATCCTCACAGTTTTATCATATTAATGGAGTGGAATTCACATCTTCAAATAAATTATGCTCAATTTATGTAAGAGAGTTGTAGGATTGAATTTTCCAATAAGGGGAGGCAAAAGAAAATGGTGGTGGGACTCGATATCCCAAGTAAAGCTCTTAAAGTCAAAAGCAGACATTAAAGAGAGAGCTAGAGTAAAGGTTTGGTAAAGTATCAGTAGTGACAAATGACAAAAAGATAGGTATATATTTATGGAAAATGATCTTTGCTTAAGTTTAATTGGCTAAAGATTGATTAGATCAAAATTGATTAATGGGACAAAAAATGCCCCTGCAGCACTTTTTTTTAAAAAATGAAAAAAAAACCCTCAAAAGTAAAAAAAAAAAAAGCCCAAAAGTCTACTCTCCTTTTGAGGCAAGGTTAGGAGCAATTAAGGTGGGCTTCTTGCGGTAGGTTAAGACAAGGTCTCCCACCAATCGAGTCACTGAGTCACTTTGATTTACATCTTCCACAATTTCTGTCGGACCGGGAGGTGAGGGCTTTGTGGGCGTGGGTATCGCCTTTTTGTGTAGGAGGAGCAATTAAGGTGGAACTTCGGTTATGGCGTGGAACATTAATTGTTCTTCATTGTGCAGAACAAATGGTGGCCGTCAGATCAAGAATCTAACGGATGAGATTATTTGGGTGAGATAATTAAAAAAATTATTTAACTCCCACAATCCCAAATGATGTCAGTCGTCAAATTTTTCATCCGACGATTAAAATTTGTTTCGCACGGTGGCCGGATCGCTGACGTGGCCAAAAATATTTGTGACATATTTATATACCTAAGTCCACATATTATACATATTTATATAGCCTAAGTCCCTATAAAAATATTATTTGCAACCATAAGTACATAAATTATATTACTTTTAGGTCTCTAATGTTATAAAATTTAAAAAATTAAACCCGCATAGTATATTTCCATTTCACATATTGACCCACAAGCTTCTAATTAAATCTTTTAAATTCAAAATTTGACCCAAAAATCATGAAATTAACTTTTTGAAATTATAATTAGACCCCTAACTAATAACATATTCATAGTGATCATCATATAATGAAATATATATATAACATTTGAAGTTTACTAATAAGTGATTGACGTATATAGTAGTATAACAAACTTTAATTGATTGACGTATATAGAACTATAACGAACTTTACATGTTTACTTTAACAATTTCATAGTATTAGCAAGTGATCGCCTTATATGGAATTATAACGAACTTTACATATTTATTTTAACAAATTTATAGTATTAATAAGTGATCGCCTTATATATAACTATAACGAACTTTATATGTTTACTTTAACAAATTTATAGAACTAATAAGTGATCGCCTTATATAGAACTACAACGAACTTTACACGTTTACTTTAACGAATTTATAGTACTAATAAGTGATCACCTTATATATAGAGTTATAACGAACTTTACATGTTTACTTTAACAATTTCATAGTATTGGCAAGTGATCGCCTTATATAGAATCATAATATTAATCTTTAAGAGTAGAATCTTCTATCCCCGTTTAATATTTCATTCCATATTCTTACCAATATTAAATTGATTGTCTTTTCCTCTTTTGATCTCAATTTCATATTTCACTAACATAATTTTTTAATAAGATTTATATATTATTTCTTTCTAAAAAAGAGAGTTATATATTAAAATAAATGGAAAATGGTCAAAATTGCCTCCTCCTACACTGCCTCCTTTCCTTCCCCACACAACCACCTGCCCCTGCGCCACCACCAGCCCAGACCCATAAAAAAAACCCATATTTTCAACTACACCGTGAAAATATCAACGGAACCTCCCAAATTCAAGTATAAATGTCTGGAAGATTCTCTTCACCTTCTTTGATCTGCTTCCTCACTAAGCCATTTGAATTAAAAAAAAATCCATAAAACTTCTTCTGTCTTCTTCATTAGCTAATTTTTATTTAGTTTTTTTTTATTAATTTCTTCCGCCAAAATGGTGGAATATTGTTGTAACAAAAGCTATCAGGACACAATGCCCAACGACCAAAACTCACTCGGAAACAAATCAAAAGGTTCATTATTCCTCCTCATCATCAAATATACATAAAAGCATGGAATGGAAACCGCGGCCGTTTCCTTTTGCTTATGGATTTTTGTTATTTTTTGTTATATTTTTTTTGTGGTTCATGAATTTTGGGAACATGATTATTCTTAATTTATGGAGGTTTAATTTGAATTTTTCATCAAATATCATCAATTGAAAATGGAAATGAGTTATTGTTTTTAAGAATTTTGTGATAAATTTTATTTTTTTTACCGAAAAATATTGTTTGTTGCCGGAGAAGATGACCGGAAAAGGTGTTTAGTCGCGGAAAAAAAAAGAGAGTTGAAGTTGGATTTTTGTGTAGTAGTTGCTAATAGGTGGGTGGGATAGCCATTAAGACAATAGGTTTGTAGAGTGGGATAAAAAAAATAAAATTAGAAAAATTCATTGAGGATATAATTGGTAATGAAAATATCAATTTGGAGATTTTTGGGGATTTTAGCCAATTGATTGGCTAAGATTTAGTCATATAGCACCTCCCATATTTATTTAGGATGTTGAAATGAGTACATCATTTTGTCAATCTTGTTTTTATGAGTTCTATTCCTACAATATTATCCAATTCTCTCTATTTGCTGCCAAACCATTATTATCCAGCAAAAACCTTGGCTTTAATACCAAATTTTCTTTCTCCTTTGTTTATCGCAAAAGGTGTGGAATATCTATCATCTTGGTGGAATTTTGATATCAAACTCTTTATAGTCAAAGGTAATATCATTTTGTACAATACAAAAAAATAGGTAATATCATTTTGTACAATACAAAATTTACATTTAATTTTGAACAAAGTTAGTAGTTTAAAGCGCAAATATTGTGTGATACCTTGTAAATTAATTGCTCAAGGGTAGGGGTAATTCGAGAATGAAACCGACGCAATAGATTTGGTCATATTTTTCACACACGAAAATACATCGGTGATCTCATTTGCATAAGTGAGGCCACTTCTATCAACATAATCGATAATCTAATGTTTGTGTGTGGAAAGTGAAACGAGATTCAATGAGCTGATTGCACCTCCGACTTCCCCAAGGGTAGCTAAACATTGGTTTTGAAATAGTCTGTTCTTTTGAATGTTCTCGTGCGTGTTCCTATCACTTAAAGTTTTTCATGTGCATAATTTTTGTAATTTTATGTAAATGTGGTGAATTCTCAATGGTTAGGAACAGAGACAAGTACATCGAGGAACTATTTTTTGCGCGCTTGTGGTGTGAGGGGAGGCGGCTCTTTTTGGCAATTGCTCCTAAAATCCATAACCAGCAAGATTGGCCCCCCCACAATATTACAGATATTTAAGCCGAAGAAGGAAAGAAAGTGACAATGAATGACCCCAGCCTTCTTATTTTAATGCAATTGGACATTTTACTTGATGAGAGCATGTACAATATTTTACAATTTGGAGAAGCAAAAAGACAATGCCTTCGCCTTCAATCCCAACTCCTAAGGACCACAAAGTAATATATTAATAATATTACTATATTCTATTAATAATATTTGGTTTACTTAAAAAATTAATTATATTTGGAACTTTACCTTCATAGGCCATTCATTTTTTTATTTATTAAGTTATAATTCAAGTAAGTAAATGTATTTTTTAAGTCTAAAATTATCTATCTCATCTTCTATTTTATTTATAAATAGCGTTATGTGTTCCATTTTCTTACTAAGAGAAAAATTAATTGAGAGGTTAATATTCACTAAAAAGATAATTTGGTCATTTGATAGTAAATTGCCTTGGTAGAAGGAAATATGCTTTGGCAATATCACTAGCCTTCAAAGGTGAGCCATTTCTAATCTAATTATTCAAAAAGAGAATGCAAATCCATATTTAAGTTATAGAATTATTTTCTTCTTTGTATAACACGTTAGTTCATCTGAGAATTTGTCATTGGGAGATGAATTTTTTACTGAAATTTTCTAAGGGGCGAAATACAATATTTATAAGAAAATATCAAAAAAATAATATTTTCGTATAAAAAATTCGTCGTTTCTAAAAAAGTTGGGACTCCCGCCCCCTTAGCTCCGCCACTGCTCACATGAGAAACTGCAGGGCCTAAGCGTAGTCCGGACCACAACATTGAACCCCAAAATTCCTTTTGTGTTCCACGTAACTGCCTAACTTGGAAATTCCCAACTTACTATACGAGAGTTTAGGAATGACAATTTGATTGTGACTCGTTGACCCGCCCTGCTCCAACGCCTTTTGTGACAGACCCATTCCGCTTCGTGGAGAGAATGGGGCAAATCAGCGCTGCCCCGCCCCGGCCCATTCTGCTCCCATCCATATTATATTATTATACCTAATCATGTTTAATTTTCTCTTTAATATACTAATTGTATTTGTTTGAAGATTGATTTGGGATAAAATGTACTAATTATACTCGTTGGAGGCTATATCTATGCTAAGATTAATGATTTTTTTTAAAATAAAAAGTAAAGCGGGGCGATGAATCACCTGCACGGAACAAAATTGAGTATTGAGATACCCGCCCCGATCTGCCTCATTGTCATCCCTACGATAGTTATCATAGCTTCGTTAGCCCAAAGATTTTATGCGCTCTCGTAAGCAACTATGGGGAAAATTGGAGTGGAACTGGTTCGTTCTACTTCCTCTCACAAAAAGGCAGTTCTGCATTTCACTTTTTGTAAGAGAATATATGTTGTGTTTTATATTGTAGAAACATTTTTACTGAGAAACGACCTTTTTTTGTAAAAATATATTTTTCGTATATGTTGAACTGTTCTTATTTGTTAAAAACAATTGCTGAAAATTTAGATAAATGCAATTGAGGGAGAAATAAAACTAAAAATATATTTATATAATTATTTTATATTTACCAGATATTATATTATGATATTTTTAGTTAAAAAAAGTTACAGCACAGTTATTAAGAAAAAAAAATCACTTGTCCCAAATTAGTTTTTGGGTTTATTTTAACCTATAAGCTCCACTAAGTAATTGAGAACACACCAACAATAACTTATTTTAACTCATAAGTTAAATAGGTGCTTTTAAGCAATTGAGAACAAGTCATATTAATTGCGATTCTAGTGCAGAACATAATTTTATTTTACGCGTGCAGAACAAATACATATTTTATATTAGAATTAGATCGGAGAATATGTATATCCCACAAGTAAAATTTTGAATTCGAGTCCAAACCAAATTAAATGAAAGGCGCCAGTAGAGGGGTCAAAATAGGCCTCCCGATAAGTTTTGTTTAAAGCCCCATATTCTTTGTGGACGACCATGTTCGCAACCCCTCCCAGCAGTCTCCAAGGAGTGCTCATTTTTAACTTGTGAACTGAAGTGCAACCACTCTCTAACATAATAGAAATAAACTACAATTAACAATCTCTTTTATTTTATGAAATTTCATCGGCAATTTGTAATTCCGCAAAAAAAAAGCAAAAACAGTAAAAACAAAATGGCTATATCGTGAAATCGTTAGATGGACCGCCGATCAGTAGTAAACGATAGTAACCAACCAAATGGCAGGGAATCGCGAAAGTAACCCAACTGGTTGAAGCTGCTTCTTTCCTGCATGACGAGTCCCCGTGATTGATTCCTACTCCCCCCCCACACACACACAAAAAAAAACCAACTGGTGATCAATAGACTTAAAGGACTCTTTGTTTTTAACTTTAGAACTAAAGTGTATTAATTATAACAAAAGAGGACTAAACTGAAATTAACCCTATTTTTATTTAATTTTTAAGTTTATTACGTAAATACTGACGCACATCCTATTTTGATTGGACAAGAGAAACTAAAGTGACTTGTTATTGGCTGAGGTGGCATAGTCTAACCGAACAAGTCCTAAACATTCTGGGGTAAATTTAGAATATAAAAAAACTTAGAGGACCTAAACTAAATAATCCACTCTCAGCTGTTAATATTTCCCAGTTCCCAGCATTGCTAATCAAAATTTTCTTCTGTTCTTCAACTCATACAAAGATCTACTCGATTCTATGCTATGGATTACGAAGGAGACATCGGTGATCAGGCTCCTCCTGCGTTTGATCGAATGGTATAAATCTTTTATTCTCTCCAGATCTCTCCTAATTTGTGTTTCTCAATTTTGATTCCGTATTAAATTCAGTAGATCTGCTTGTAACAATTGAATCTATTTGAATGATTTAGGTTTATTTATGTGTATAGATCGATGCATGATGAATTTGTAAAATTGGATTTGAAATTTATGTGCATGTTTAGTGTTAAAGTTTTTGTTTTTGTTTTCCTCTTGGAAACTCAGTAGAATTCACTTGTTAATAATGTGATTTTTATTGTGCAAAACTTTAAAATTTGCAAAGGAAATCGGCAACTTGTTTGCGTGTTTTAATAGAATTTGTTTGAAGCTGTAGATTTTAACAAATGATGCTGGGAAGGAATCGTAGGAAAATTAAATTTTGCAGAACACTTTTTTTTTTACATATGCTTTTAATTTCTAGAGTGATGACTGTTTATTCTTTGTTTGTAGTTGTGTGGGCATATTCTGATATTTAGTCAGTAGTAATCACGAAACTCTCATCATGCTTGTTGTTGATAAGTTTTTTTCTAGTAGCGGAAATAATAATATGAATGCATTTGGGCTCTCGCATTAATCTTATGTTGCTACATTGTTCAGGAACAACACATTATTTTATTGGCTTTCCCTATACTAGCCTGTTTCCTTTAACTTATTCTCCTCAGACCCCAATCCCCTGTAAGGTAAAAGACTGATCCTCTTGACCGTGATCAGGTTGGGGGGGCTGTAATCATTTGTCACTTACTCTCCTTATAATCGAATTGGCAGAGGACCTAGGAAGACATATCAAACATTTGCTCTTTTTGTTGTTTGTTTGATCTGCTCAATTCTTGTTTGTGTTTTAACTATATTACAGGTTCTTACTAAGAAATTTATTTTCTTTGAACTTGTTGGCAGTTTTCAGAGATTATTTATCTTTTCAATTTCCATTCAACTGTAGTTTTTGTTTATTCTTCTAGGACCAGCTGATCCATGCTAATCAATTACTAGAGGAATTGCACTTTAGGAAATACTGTTTGGGAATCTTCCTTTTTAGAGGACCTTATCAATTTGTGCTTTGAATACAATTGTGATTGCATTTGTCTGATTAAACATCTGTGGAGTCTGTTGATGCGGCTTTCTTGTTACCTATATATCTAAACTTTGTTGCTTGCCACAATTGACCTTATATGCTTTTGTAAGTTTAATTTGCGTTTGATCTCTGATGGATTGACAGAAAAACGTGGGGAGGGATCTTGAAGCCAAAGGATTCAACCCGGGATTGATTGTGTTACTTCTTGTTGGTGGACTAGTATTGACATTCCTTATTGGAAATTACGCGCTTTACCTATATGCTCAAAAAACCCTTCCACCAAAGAAAAAGAAGCCTGTATCCAAGAAGAAGATGAAGAGGGAGAGATTGAAGCAAGGTGTCTCTGCACCAGGTGAATAAGGTGTTTTGAAATCTCTGGAATTGTACTATTTCAGAACTTTTGTTCCGGTACCATTGTTAGAAGATAGCTGTGCAATGGAGACCTTTTTCTTCTCTTACATTAGTTAGAACTTGAGTACAAGGAATTGATCCTGTGTTGTGCCGATTGACTAATATGATACAAGATTGTTTTCTTATGTGCTGTTGTTTGCTTTTAGCCTTTGGCTTTTTTCTGCTTCCCAACTTTCAAACATTCCCTTTAGGTGGTAGCTAGTAGGTCCTTTTACACTGCTGATCGTATATTGATCCTATGTCCTAAGAATCCATCAAATGCAATCGTCTTTCCGATTTGATATAGGAGTAAAATACTGCCTCTCTGTTCGGAGTTGAATATCTACCTTTTCTATAAAGGTAGGTATTCAACTCCGGATAGATGGAAGTTTTGTTGGACTGTAATATTTCTCTGGTCCATCCCTTTTTGTAAAGTAAGGTCTTTATTTGCAATCACCCGCCAAAATAGTTGACAATGTGGTGTGAATTATAAAGTAGATGGCAATGTGGTGTGAATTACTTATAAGTCGACTCAACTAATTTCTTTCCCTATCTCGTATCATTTTCACCTTATCGGCATATTCTATTCACAAATTTATTTAAAGCTTACTCCTATCTGCAAATTCAATTCACAAATTTAATATCTGCAAATTCAATTGAAGCGTACTCCTATCATTATTTTTTCCGCCTTATTTCTAGCTGTTTGGTCTCACTCAACGCTCATTTCGTTCCAGCTCAAGCGATCTCCTTCACTTGCGTCTTTCATCAAGGCATCATATGCGTTTACATGTCAATGGCTAATAACAACGACATTGATGTGTATGTATCCAAATACATTTAGGAAATGGCGAGTATTTAGGCTTGATATCGGTCCCTTCGCTAAAAAGATTACATAGATATGTGAACCTTTAAACTTCAGCAATTCTACAAGCTTATAATGGTGTACAAAAATACGAAGAACAAAGACTGTTTATACCAACAATGCATCCGCCAAAGACAATTCATTAAACATAGAGCAGCGGTAATATTCAGGCCATCCGCCCCATTGTCTGCTCTCCAGGCGGAATCATGACCACGATTGGCTGAGCATTGTGTCCAGGATGAGGGAGCCTACGTCGAACCTCACGGCCTTCCTGACAAAGGGCACAAGCATGGCAGAACACATGAGTTGCAAAGTCGCAGGTTGTCTCACAATGCTCCCTTTGCACCTCATCTTCTATAAAGCTTCCACAGCAGCCACATGATCTTGTAAATGCCTCACAGCTTCCCTGTCGATGAAACCGAGATGAACATATCACAAAATCACAAGTTATTCCGAGAAATCGCAAGCCTTGTCGAATGTAAGAAAAATCACATATCAAGTATGATGCACATGAGCAATACACTTTTTATCTGTTTCTCAAACTTACACGGGCACACAACTCGCATACACAAGGGGAACATAACAAACCTCCAAATTAAATCTCCGACGTATGGCAGTACGGGTAGCATATGAAAACCAGGGAGCCAAGAAGTTGCCACCGAAAAAGGAATTGCCGATCAGGTAGAGACCGGTATAAGGCAGACAGTGGTTAGCAAAAGTCCCAGGAGCAGCTGATCCAAGTCTTTCTGCATTGCTTCCATAGAGCACACAAGGGGCCACACTTCCTAGCAAACCTGTTCAGGACCATAATTTTAGCCAAAAGCAAAAGGAAGCAACAACAATGAAGCATACAACCACAGATTCCACTAATCAAAGATAAGATTATCATCCTCATATGTGCACACTTGCACATAAATCTCGCCCATAAGCAGCTAAACACAGAGTATCATGCCGAACTTAATTGATCGAATACAACAATATCAACAATCAAGCCTTAGTCCCAAACAATTGGAGTCAACTACATTAAACCAATTATGTGTGGTTGTTAACAACAAAATACATTCTCTCCATTTCTTTCTATCTCTATCTAAGGCCACACCCTCATCGAGGAACTAAGTAAGATCCAAATCACTTATAAACTTATTGGTTAACACCTCTCATTGCCAATTGGGTTTGAGAGGATATGCAAATGCTAATTGAATTGACTCTCATCTCCATGTGAGTGAAGGGAGTGTTAAATATGAAGTTACACGTCGAGTGCTTAAGAAATATCCAAATCGATCTGATCCATTAAAAAGATCAAATCTTTGAAAGAAAAAAAAATGTTCTTAAAAGGAAAAAAAATTACTCACAAACTTCAAGATCGCTGCCACAGAACTGATCGTTCCTTCCAAGACAAGCACAAAGACTGGAATCCCAATGGGTCCTACCCATACCCATGATCATCATGGGCTCCCCCACCACGCTACCATGGCTCATAGGCAATCCATCAGCCGTCCAACCTTTCTTGACGTCCTCTACATGGACAGATTTAACAGAAGGAGATGATTTCTTTTCATCGGAATTGTTGTTGTTGTTGTTGTTGTTGACCACCTCTTCTGGCTTTGAATTTGATTGCTGTTGTTGTTGATTCTCCAAAAGAGGACTCGATTCCCCAGAATTGGCCATGTGAAAATTGAATTTATTTCTTCAAGAATCAAAGAGAAAATGGTGGTAAAGAAGGAGCTGAGGAAATATAGAGGAGGAAGAAAGAGATTATTTGTATGATGATTGATAAACGCGTAGAATATATCAACGTCCTAACTCCCCTTTCTTCCCTTACACCTGGCCTCGCATTCGGTGCTGTTTGTTTCTTTTCTAAACTACCAAAATAACCTTGCTATGTTAGGCAATATTGTAGTTTAAAATGTCTTAGGTTTTATGCTCATTGGACTACATTCTCATTTCATTAGTTTTAACTTTTAATAATGGTAAATAGTGTTTATTTTTCTGAACTTTTTTTCGATTTTAATTTTAATTTTAAATTAAAGAATGCAAAGTTTTTTATCCAGATTTTTATTCTGAATATTAATTTTGTTCTTTCTATTCAATTTTACTGTTAAATCTGGACGGAACATTATCAAACTCGAAGCATTTGAAAGAAAAAAAAAAGGGTTTTGACCCATTTACTTTAGGGTCAGAACCTGTTTCCCCCCAAAATACCACCAAATTTTGGTCGTGTGAGAGTAATGTGGTTCAATTATGTCCGTATTTAACAATAAAATTTGATAGAATAGACAATATTAATACTTCGAAAAAATTTAAGGTCAAAGACTTCGCATTTTTTAGTGCAGGGATAAAAAACCAAAATCTAAAAAAAAAAGTTTGGGGACGTGGGCATTTTACCTTTTAATAATGTGATTAATTCTGTCGGAATTTAAATGATACTTTGACCTACTTGTAAGAATTTCTGAAAAATTACTCATATTGTTGCTTTGATGCACCTACATGATTAAAACTTTTAACTTTCGATGCAGATACCTCTTTTTGTTTTTTTTTTTTTATGCAGATACCTCAACTCTTTAACATTGAAACCCCTAATTGGAAATATGTCTATTTGGTCTTCGTAAATTATGAAAATACACCAAATAAGGACTTCTGTTGATAGCCGACACTATTTAACGCCGTGCATGGCTGTTAGTGTTTATTTGCGGGATAGTTCGATATGGACCATGTGGCTCAGAACTTGCCACATCATTATAGAATGAGGAAAGAGACAATTATGTAGTAATGTTATCAGTTCTGCATCAATGCTCCATATTGACCTTGTCCATATCAGAAAAATCATTATTTGCGAGAAAATGAGTTAAAAGCAAAAATGGCTCTTCAAAATATGGCTTTATTGCAATTACACTCCTTAACTTTAATCAATTGATGATCCTATCCTCTAAAATACATAGAGTTTGCAATAATGCCTTCCATTCAAAATTTAACAAACCACCTTATATCTAAGGTTAGTAAGAGTATAATTGCAAGAAACATATTAATTCAATGACAAATGGCTGCAAAAAATAAATCAAGACTTTGAAAATTGATATACCAATTAGAGGACCGAACAAATTCAAATCCTCAATATGTTTTTTTTTACTTTTTACGGAAAAAATGTAATGAATGACTCATTCAGTCTTGAGGAAATCCTTTTCTTGCAATCCTACCATTAACCAATTGTTCTTTGAAGTTTCGCAAAAAAAAAAAAAAAAAATGTTAAATTTTGATTAGAGGGATATGATTGTAAAATCTGCATATTTGGAAGGTCCGAATATTTATAAAACAATCGGTACAATTACCAGAAACAAATATTTTGAAGGGCATTTTGGGTTTAGCCACGAGAACATTTCAATTTGGTCCTTAAAATTGAATGACATTTTCTTAAGAGAAAAAAGTATTTTAATCATTGTAAATGGAAACAAAAATACATCAAATATTTTTTTTTTCTTTAAAAAAATAAGAGCCTCTATGGACGGCCCTTCCGATTTAACGGCACCTTAAATATAAGCACAACTATTAGGGTTTGAGAGGTGAACAGCATGTCATTTAGAGGTTCACGGCTCCTATGCGGGACGGCCAAATGTGCAGTGACATCATTCCAGACGTCGGATGAGATTTTTTAACGGTTCAGATTTGAAAAGAGAAAAGTTTTTTTTTATCATTTTTAAGTCAGCCGCAACTTTTCTCTCTCCAGATTTGACCCGTTCAAAATTTCATCCGACGGCTCCAGATTGTTCCGCAGGTGTGGAAAAAAGTCCGTTCCGCATAGGAACCGGACTGCATTTAGAGTTATAGGTGAATTACCTATTCTGATTTTTCTATTCTTTTGGTGGCAAGAAGAGTTATAAGGCTAGGTTTTTTGCTTAGAAATAAGAACAAGTACAATACAAGTACATAAAAATTAATGTTTTAAGTGGAACTTCAAAATTATAGTTGCAAACCGAAGCTCAGCCAGCATATTCACCAATTACAAGTACTTATATATAAAAATAAAATAAAAAACTAGATCACAATTTCACAACCTTGAGCTTCTTTAATTTACCAAACAATCAATCATACATATCCATATGACAAACAAGCAATTTAAACCAATTTTTGTACCCAAAAATTAACTAAAAGAAACTGTTTGGAAACTTCATCAATGATCCATCCAAACTCATATAGCTCAAAACCTCTTCAGCCATGATTCTTCTTCTTCTTCTTTCCCTGCCAATCCAAAACAAAAACATCAATATGAGATTAAAGATTTACAGTTGCAAATAGGCTTTAATTGTTCCCGTACGACAGGTAGGGCAATGGGCCTTTAACTGTCACCGCATGATTCAAGAAAGGCGGTGAGCTTTTAAATTGACTCTCACCTCTCATCAACAATTGGTTATGAGACAGGGACCACCCACATCTCTTTTTTTTTATAAATTAATCTAATATTTCATAAACACAATGCGTTACATACTAATTAAACCAAATACTATACAACTTCACCGACAAATTATTAGGACTATATATAAATAAAAGTTCTTACCCCCCTTCCAGCTCCTCCTTTGGCAGGTCTAGTAGGGTCTTTAGATTTGCGATGAAAGAGGCTGTTCCGGTGATGAATATGAGGGCGACCGCCGGATCGGTTGGGAGGAGGAATATAAGTATGAGTCTCCGGACCTCTGTAGTCAATCACGTAAACCTCCGGATCCATTTTTGTCAGACCTATAAATTAATAATGTCACACGTTAGTACTTACGAACAGACAAATTCAATAGAATTTAACACGAACAAACTTATTAAATTATTAATGAATAAAGTGCATTGTAGAGATGAAGAAAACTAACCTCTTGAGAAGGAAGGATTGATGAGGAGGAGGAAGAAGAGAATAAAAATAGCAGAAATATTATGGTAAGATTTGGAGTCCATGGATGAATTGGATTTAGTTTTCTTTGGTAATTACAAGGACTATATAGAGAGGAGACATATCAAAGGGTGGGATAGGCAGTGACGGATCCTGTACCTGTACATGAGAGTAGTGGGGTCACTTGCGGAATCAATTTATTTGTATATGGTCACTTATAAGTCTACCATCCAAATGAAGAAATAATATATATTTTATTTACTAAAACAAATATTTTTTAGCGGGCATGTGACTCTGTAGCGGGACACTGGGATGGGAGGGTCACGCAAAGAAGCATGCATTTGGGAGTTGGGAAATTTATGCATTTGAATAATCTAACTTTTTGCATTTGAAACCGTCGCCATCCTAACAGCCATTAGTTACAAGGTACAGATTGTGATTGGGTTGCAACATTTATGTTTAATACTCTCGTGATCATATCATATCAAACTTAATTAACATCTACTTTCTTATATAAAATTTTGTATTAAATTAAACGTACACTTGCTTATGTAAATTATTTTATGCAAAATATCGTGCATTGAAAAGTGAATGTTTCATTTTGAAACGAGAGTAACTATTTTGTAAGGTCGCGATTATTCTCAAGTGTCGAGTCACACGGTATGAGAAGGCTTCAAAACTCTTTTAGTAGGTTTACAAGTACTGAGAATCGTTTTTTCCTCGATTTGTGTCCCGTTCTCTATCATATTAATAAAAAATTGTTATGTATTAATTAAAAAAGTATAACTTAAAAGAAATAGTGGAACCTTCAAAGAAAAAATTAACACATAACAATTTCTTATTAACGGGACAGAAAATGGGACACAAAATGAGAATAAACAATTTTTTTCCGTTTATTTGTACTGCGATAGATGTTTTGGGATCCAAAAAGTCTCAATTACCATAAAATATTACATTCGAATGTCAAAATTTATTTCGCACATGCAGAATTTAAAGCGTATCGTACCATAATCGAACTGCATTTAAATACTACTCCCTCCATTCCTAAATATAAGACTCTTTAGACAATTTTAGAAAATTAAGGAACTTGTCATTTTCACCGAAAGTTTCAATATTACCCTTCTCTTACTTCTATAGCATAAGAAAAGAAAGGAAAAAATAGGGATGACAGAGGCGGCAAATAAAAGAAATGTCGAGGGTATAATTGGAATAAATTGTTGACAAGTAATAAAAGAGCCTTAAACGACAATTAATTTGGACACTTATAAATCTCCTAAACTACAATTAAATGGGAATAGAGGGAGTAGTAATTTTGCATTTGGCTACAGTGCTGATCAAGGGGATTTTCAGCACGGTCAGCACCCTTTTTGGGCCATTGGATTGCAACATTTAATTAGATCTAATGGATGTAAGGAATGCGGGTGTCACTGGAAGCGCCCATAATGGATCATTCCGCCTTCAAGGATTCAGTTTCCCGCCCAGTTTATTTTTTTGATTGAAATTCCTTGATTTTCTCTCATCAATTTCGGCCACTTTCCACAATTTCACTCATATCTTGTAGATATTTACCCAAGCTCCAATATCTTTGTAGATATTTCCATAATCTCCAAAATTTCTCCATTTCAGATTGGGATTTTTTTTCAAATTCCTTAATTTTCTCCACCAAAGATGATGAAAAGATTATTGCAAATTTCATCAAAAAAAAAAAAAAAAGAGAAAAAAAGCTTTTCCTGAAAGACAAAGGAAGCAGAAAAAGTTTCTGTGAGTCTGAACTTGTAAATCAATTCATTCAAGTTGTATAATCTTAATTATAATATTTTAAATTGTAGACTGGTTACCGCTATTATGAATTGTCTTATAGCTATTAGCTTTGCATATAATACCTATTATGAATTTGTCTTATAGCTATTATATATCATGTTAATAGCTATTATGAATTTATTTTATATCTATTACTGTTCTTAGATTTTCGGAACTTGAATTTAAAGGGAGCTTATGATGATAATATCAATTATCTTATCGGATTTCTGTGAGATTCTGAATCTATGATCTCATTGTTAAAATCCACTCTTACAGCTGTTAGAAAAACATCTAACATCTTTTAGGACACATAATATCTACCACGATTCTCACCATCTTCCATAACTGTAAAAAAACTTAACAACAGAAAATGAATAATAAACAGTGATAGATGAATGTTATGGATGAAGGTTAAAATAGACAATAATGGAGATCGACTATGGATTAATGGAGAGCTATGGTTGAAGTCGTTGGATTACAGTTATGGAAGATAGTGAAAATCGTGGTAGCTGGTTTCAAAAGTTATCTTAAAAAAATTGGGTGGCTGATTGAGAAGAAAGAGGAAGAAGATGAACAAATCCATTATTTTGGGCGACTTATTGAGAAGACAGAAGAAGAAGATGAGTTTTGGGTGGCTGATTGATAAAAAAGATGAAATTCAAGATTGAGAAGAAAGAGGAAGAAGATGAATTTTTGGAAGAAGAAAGAAAAAGAAGAAAACGATGATGGATTTTGTTCTTAGTAGTTTTGATCCAGTGTGACGCTCATTTTTATGGGCCGTTAGATTTGAAGCTCATAGATCATATGGTTATTAAGCTGTTCAGTAGATGCTGAACACAACTCTAACCGGGTCGAGTAATTTTGGCTTGGATGTCTGGCAGGGTAGAGATGAGGAAACCCCCAATTGGCAGACCATAGCAAAAAGACACGTACACATTTCCTCTATCTTTCTTTCTATCATTAAAACTGATGGGATTCCCATCAGTCCTTATGTTGACAGAACATATTATGGAGACTTATGCTCACCATTTATGGAAATTTCATTTATTTGAGGGTATTCCTTTTGTAATTATGTACTTGGAATTAGTCAAATCATGGGCACTCTTAATCTTGCTTGGCTGACCAGATTGTGCATTTCACTATTTCACCATATTGTTGTTCGACATCTAATACAACAGTCCTTCAAGAAGATGTTCCAATTTTCTAACCTTTTCCTAGAGGAGAATTAGTCTAGACACGATATTATCACTGCATCTACAAAAAAATAATTAAATAACTACTGACTTTTTCGTCGCTAAATTGAAAATAACGACTCAATCATTATGTCCGATATTTTGCATCGCTGAGCAAATAGATATCGATTTCCGACTGCAATATATATATATATATATATATGTGTGTGTGTGTGTGTGTGTGTGTGTGTGTGTGTTTGTGTGTTAGTTGAACAATAGTGTTTTTTTTTATTTCAGAAATATTTGTGAATGGAATACTGAACTTTTAACAATAGTACGTAAAAGCATTGTTATACTAAAAAAATTTATTATTATAAAAGCAGGTGCATCGAATTCAGGAATTATTGCTCCAAGTAAATGACTAGCACCATGTTTAGTACGTACAAAGTACTACTAGTAGTTGAATTCACCGTTGTGCCCACATATGAAGAACAAAGTCAAAGAAAGCAGAATTCACATATAGCTTGTTATCGGCAAGCTGCATATAAGAAGAATTTAACTGACCTTTCATTAGAAATCGAGTGCATTTGTTACATGGATCTCAATACAAGTTCACACTCAAAAAGTTTTACTAAATCTTTTACCCTTACGATATAAATACAAGCATTTATGGTATCCCTTATGATCATGTCTCTGCATTTATGGTAGTGCAGGAAGACTGCCCCTCCGTCATAAATTATTGTCCACTTTGCGTTTTGTACAAAAATTAAAGTTTCATTAAATTTTATATTGGGATATGATAAAATGTTAAATATTACCATATTTAATTTTATTCTTAATTTAATTTTACTTTCATTCTCTCTATTCTTCTCTTTCCAACATTCAATAATTTGGAAAAAATTATCGTTAATGAATCATTTATTTTAAAAAATGGACAAATAATTTGGGACAGATCGAATGTGTATATATATATATATATATATATATATATATATATATGTATATATATATAATTGGGACCTCTTACATGAGTTGGTGCGGGACCTACTTTATAAGTAGGTCATGCCCAACTCATATGAGATGGACGTGAGGCCAGTCCCATAAGGATGGCTCCATGCCAGAGTGACCCTGTATAATTATATGTGCATTTATGACAGATTGGTTAAACAGTGATGTGTAGGGCAACTATAGCTGTGGAAGTGGTTGGGAGGTTTAAATGAATGTAATAACTTTCATGGGTCCTAATATGTAAAGGCATTGGCTGGAAGGACTCTTATGCAAAGAGATTACTCATCAGTCATCACTCTTCTTCCACAATCCACATGCATGCTGCTATAACAAAAATACCTCCACAAACTGAATATTTATCACTGTCATCACTGGTGGAACTAGGACCGTATGAATAATGGGACACTTATCGGAGAAATATATATATATATATATATATATCACGTATGGTATAAAAATATTAAGTTTCGTTCGGTAAATTTCAATAACATACAATTGCCACTTCTAATTTGTATTTTGTAGTACTGAAAATTTATATACAAAATATTACTATTTTAGGATATGTGACTGTTCATTTATGAACAGTAGAGAAACCAAGAGGGATGGGAAGGGCGTCCTCCCAACATTTTAAAAACACTATATTTTTAGGGTAAATTGTTTTTCGCCCCTCCAAAGAATTAAAATTTGGCCTGAGAGGGTCAAGCATCACTACAACAAAAACACCTTTTTGTGACGTTTTTGTACCAACGCTTTTATCAAACGTCGCTTAAAATAAAAAAGAGTAAGTTAAAGCAACACTTTTTGCAAACGTCGCAATATTTGGATTTTATACGACATTTCATAGCATCAATTATAGTAATTGTTGTTCATACCGACGTTTTGATGTTGGTTAGCGACATTTACATTAAATGTTGTTATAAATTGTTACTTTTTGTGACTCACATAGCGACATTTATATATTATGTCGTTAGATCTTGTGACTTTTCAGACAAACATCGCTAAGTTTGAATTTTATACGACATTTCATAGCATCGGATATAATAATTATTGATAAAATCGACATTTTGATGTTAGTTAGCGACATGTACATTAAATGCAGTTATAAATTGTTACTTTTTGCGACTCATATAACGACATTTATATACAATAACTTTAAATCATGTGACATTTCATACAAATGTCGCTATATTTGGATTTTATACGACGTTTCATAAAGACATTTATAGTATTTTTTATTCTTATAGACAATTTGATATTAGTTCGTGACATTTACATTACATGTTATAAATTTGTTACTTTTTGCGACTCATATAGCGATATTTATATATTATGTCGTTAGATCTCGTTACATTTTCAAACAAACACAAATACAAAGATTATGTTTCTGAAATATATTTTTTAAATAAAAATTAAAGACATTTAATTATTAAAATTTAATGAGAATGTATTAATTTTAATTTGATTCATAAAAAATCGAAACACAAAGGTACACAGTTCAAAATCCAAAATCCAAATTCTATTATAATAAATATAATAGGAGGAGAAACGAATATCAATTGATCATTTAGCTCAGCGGCAAATTGCACGACATACATGCAGGAGGTCGCGTGTTCAATTCCCATATCTTTGACTATGAAGAAAGTTTATTATATATTATTCAAAGCTAGCTAGACTCGATGGCTCGATTTGTCGGGCTCCGACTCGGCTTGGCTCAGTTCGGCCAGCCTGGTTTCAAAATTTACGAATATCGGGATACATATTTTGTTGCGACTATTTAAAAATGTCGGAAAAAATTACTTATTCACAATATTTACAAACGTCGGAATAGACGATTTGTTGCGATTATTTACAAATATTGGCAAAAATACCTTTTGAAACACTTTAAAATGACGCAACAAATGTCGTAATATATAGGTACCGGCGCTTGTAACAAATGTCGTAAAAAACCATAACGACACAGGCAAATGCGACGTTTACGCGACATTTGTAATAAATGTTGGTATAGATCAATACTGACATTTTTTTGGCTTATTGTGACATATGGCAAACGTCACAATAAACCTTTTTTATTGTAGTGCATTGATCTGTCATTACATGGTTAATTATTTGACGATTGTCATTAATATGTCAAAATAAATATTTCAAAGACAATCATGCATATTTACAGGGACGAATGCAGGAATTTGACGTTGAGGGCGAAAATTGTAACAGTATGACGAACTACATATAAAAATTACAAAAAAAATGTTGGGACGAATTTGATAAAATATTTCGAAATACATATAAAATTTACTATACCTAATAGTATTTTTAGAAATCTTTAGGGCGACTGCCAACCCCGCCCCTTGTCTTCGTCCTTGGATATTTAGATTTTTTTTTGGCTAAATAATAAATTTTTCATTAATCACAAAATAGGCAAAGCCATTACAATCAAAAGAAAATATGAAAATACAAGAAAATAAAAGTTATTCAATGATTTAAAAAACCATGATAACAGACAAAAATCATACCCAATAAAACTTGGTTGGTAAGGAAATACTAAGATAAAAACTAGTAAACTAAACAAATACATAATCTTTTTCTTCGCTGCATCTTCTCCGCAATTCTTGGAGACAGAGACAGGAGAATATCACTTTCAACATCTTCCTTAGGGATCGACAATTTATAGGACCATGAGCGTATCAACCGTCCTACAAATTGCCTCGGGAAGATGTAGAAAGGTGATAAAGGGCCCAGATCAAGTCCGGGTTGAAAGAATCCTCCTAGAAACGTATAAAAAAAGTCTAGATCTGAGACAAATCCAACTTCTGTATCTTGAATCTTGAAAAAAATATTTTAAAAAAAGTTTCATATGATTCGTGGTATAAAATATAAACAAAAGGATCAAGATTCAACCATTGGCCGGAGATGGTCAAATCTAGCGAGCAGCAAAGGTAAGAAGAAGAGCAGCAGAAAAAGAGGGGGGAGAGAGAAGAGAAAAAGATAGAAACTTTTATTTTCTCAGTCTTCTAGCTTATATTTTCCTAATGCCAAGCCATCGACTTTCCACCCCTTGGATATTTAGATTATTTGCTTATATATCAGTCCTATATGTGATGAGATATCACAAGTACCATTTCAACTTTTTACGCCCGTTAGGCGATTGCCCCCGAGGGGGAGAGAGCGGAGAGTACCCTAGATAGAGAGATTGTAGCATGCTCCATGTCTGGGGAGGGAATTTAGCCTCATAAGGAAGAGAAATTATTTGCCCCACTTGGGAAGATATGGAAATCGAACACGGAATCTCTGGCCCGTGTTCGGTTAGCCGTACCACATGGACTACCCGATTCCCATACCATTTCAACAATTGAAAGAAATGTTTTTAAAAAAATTAATAAATGTCTCAGTGAGCGATCAGATCATGGGAAAAATGGAGGAGCAAGAAGTTGCTGTTTTTGTTGGAGTGATGCATAAATATATTAAATAAATGTATCAAGTATAGAACATGGTGTGGGTCATTTGTGCTGCTAAATAGTATAATTGCATGGTGATAAATAATAAAACTGATTTTGATTGACAATGGTAGAACACTTATTTATTAATTACCCCTCTGATCTATGATAAATCTATAATATATACGCCTAGACCAAGTTGGGGTATAAGATTGTGGTGATGACATTTGACATTCTATAAATTAATGGTCTAATAAAAAGCTTACATGTGTCAATGTAAGCATTGACTACTCTCTAAAATACAATGCCTCGTTAGCTAATAATATAAACTGAAGTTTTAGATAGTTATGGAACTCAATATTTAGTCATAATAGTTTAGCTATTGCTCATGTTCTATATATATAGCTTAGAAATATAGATATTCTAAGAGATCAACAATGAGGCGTTGGTCTAGTGGCCAAGGCTAAGGCCTCATGACGTAGAGGTCATGAGTTCGAATACCCTTCCCGCTTCTTGAATCTCCCTATTTCTTGTAATATATAGGTCCTCCTCCCCAATAAATTAAAAAAAAAAGTAAATAACTTTAGTTAATGCTATTAATTTTAGAGGATTGGAATAGACTATGATTATGTAGTATTTAATGGATCTCATTATGAAACTCTTAGACTTCATAACATTTTTAACTCATTAATTTTTATCAACTTTTAAGATCCTATGATGTTATAATAAAATATATACACAATAAATTTAATTTGTGTTAAATGGAAGGAAAACAAAAGCTCTTCTTAACTTTTGGGGGACTCTTCTCATTTTTAATTTAAGAAAACTTTTACCATTCCTCCAATTCAAAACTCTTCCAAATCTTATTCAATTCGGGAACTTAACAGGTCTTCCATTTCCACTATAAAATCAAAATGTGAACCAATTCCTTTCACTAATATTCATATGAATCTCTAATCTCACCAAAATTAAGAATATTTGCCGCCGATACAACTTACTTCGATAAGTATAAGTGACAAAAGAATTGGTATGGTTGAAATCTATTTCTTTTCAATTGTTTTTAATATATCTTTTATGAAATTTATAAGAAAATATTGTGTTGAAAAATAGTGTTTCCGAAAAATAGTCCATCGAATAAGTGAGTCAAAGTTCTAAGTGAAAGACAAGCTTGAATCATTTGCAGGTAAAATTCCTATTTAACATTTTTAACTCTCTTTGTTTTTTTTTATTTCACCTATCATCGAGAAAAAAAAACTATAATCAACTTGACATTTAGCATGATTTTCAAGGATTGTTTTCTTTCCTCTGATATTTTTTACATTATTATAACAGAGTAATAATCTTATTTTTCTCCAAGATATTATCAATGATAAGTAGCTAACATGTATTTGTGGCCTAAATGTGACAATGTTAAAAAAAAAAAAAAAAATTCAATGTCATAGAGAAAAACAAAATGGTTTGGATCTTCAATCCCAAAAATAGTAACCCGCCCCAAAAATTTTTAAAAATACTAATAGGTATAGTAAATTTTATATGTAGTTCGGAATATTTTATCAGTTTCCCCCTCAAGATTATTTTTTTGCCGTTTTTATATGTAGTTCGATATACTGTTGCAATTTCGCCCAATGCCAAATTCCTAGCTTCGTACATTCACCGAAGAGAGCCATAGAGAAAATTCTGGTTATCTTATCAAGATTTTGAGTGAAAGTAAGAATAAATAGCCAATTTGGTCATCAAGTTATTTGCGCGCAGCCACTTTTAAAAAAGTTCATCTTTTTTTGTCATCAAAATTTTTACGGGCTGTCAATTTTGTCATTCCGTCCAAAACAATGAATAAAATCGTCTTCTTTGACGCCTTGACCAATTGTTGATTGAAACCCTCTTTTTATTCAAGGGTATTTTCGGTATAAAAAATATGTCTTCTCTTCTCCATTTTGGAAACAAAAAATTTTCTTCTTCTTCTCCATTTCTTTAACAATGGTAAAGAAATTCAGCCATTTCCACAACAAATTCTCATCTCCCATCATCTTCTAAGAAATCCCATCAAAGCAATTCTCAAGAAATTTCAAAAGAGAAACCAATCAAGAACCAAGAATTTAATTATAGTGATCTTGAGAGGGCCACTAATGGCTTCTCTAAGTAGAAGTTGTTAGGCAGAGGCAGCCATTGCCATGTCTACGGACTACAAGGGAGTTCTCATCAGTAGATGACTTGTGGCCATCAAGAAATCTTCAAGAGGGCCTAGAATTTCTTCCACTTTAGAGAAACCCAATTTGATAAATTTTCCTTCCATGGATACACTGAAAAAAATGAGATCAAAATTTCAGAGCATCATCATTTGCAGTTTCCTGAAATAATTCGTCGTCTTTTATGTCTTCTCCTCCTTCAATGTGGACCGGTAAAAGCCCAAAGAAATGAGAGAAATTTTGGTTAAAGAATTTTAATGTGTTTGAGAAGACCAAGAAATTGGAATTTGTCAATGGTGGCCGAATGAAGTTGTGATGGTGGTAGAAATGATAGCCCAAAGATAATTGATCTTGTTCTTCTCGTTTCTTCATCGCGCCGACAACTAGCCGGAGCTCAGTTAAGAACTTCACCAGAACTCCGTCAACCCTCGCCAGAAAATCACCATTCCAGTAAAAAAACTCAGCTTTATAACTAGAATTACAAAACCCAATTCGAATTTCAGTATATACGAGGAAATTAATAAGAAAATACTCGAAAATGAAGCTTCTTGCAATGTGTTGGCTCAGAGCATTAATGGAGAGTAAAAAATAAAAAATGGTGTACCAAAAATACTCCTGAAGAAAAAGAGGGTTTCAGTCAACAATTGGTCAAGGCGTCAAAGAAGACGATTTTACTCATTGTTTTGGACGGAATGACAAAATTGGCAGCCCGTAAAAATTTTGATGACAAAAAAGGATAAACTTATTTAAAAGTGATAAAAGTGGCTGCGCGCAAATAACTTGATGACCAAATTGGTTATTTATTCGTGAAAGTAAGGATAGGTTCAACTTTCATATTCCATTATCCATCTCAGATTTGAAATTGACTTCCTAAAACCTATACAAAGTTCAGAGAGTCCAAGCATCCTTTTAAACCTAAAAGGAAGGAAAAAAATAGAAACAGTACTCTCTTCATTCGTTAATATAGGAAGTTTATGACACTTCAAAAAATTAAAGAATTTAAACAAATAATAATCTTTCCACCACAATTTTAATAATACCCCTTTGTTCTCCTCTCTCTCTTATTTTTCCAATAAAAGATACGTTAAGAGTATAATTGAAATAAATTATTGACACTTAATAAAAGATATGTAAATGACAATTAATTTGGATACATATATCTCATAAACGATAATTAAATAGGAATAAAGAGTGTAATAGGTTAGGAAATGCAGGTGCAATTAGATCAACACTTGCGGTTTTAATAAAAACCAAAGTCAGTATATATAATAAATACTCACTATTCTTTCAGTGTACTATACTTTACTTTTAACCCCAATTTAATACTAACACCATTAATCATAATAAAAAAGATATTTATATGATTTTACTAGATTCCCTCCTCATATTCATACAAAATCATACATACACTGTACAATCTACAGCTTCAACCAAACAAATTCTCAAATCTTATAGAGGAGGAAGAAGAATGCTTAATACAGGGTGTTATTGAATTGAGTTTGGTTTGATATGAGACTCAAACTCAGACCTAAACCAACTTCAGTTTGAGTTTGAAAATAAACCTTAAGCATTCAATTATCCAAAATTTAGTTGGAGTCGAAGATCAAAATCTCAAACTCAATCCAATCACGCCCATATTATGTTGTGGAGTATAATAATCTTCTTTTTAAGAAAGAAAAAGGGTAGCAAAATAAAATTACAATCTAAATAATTAATCACAATTAATCTGTGGTAAATTTAAACAAGATTGAGCAGTATCAGACCTTCTTTGTGTCAACAAGAAATTTGCCTCTGGATTCATCAGCCTTTCCCCTGTTCTTGCTGGCTCAGATTTACATCTAGTCAGTATCAATGGATGAATTGATTCTATAGATTTCCCATTTCTTGAATTTCCCATTTCTTCATTCTCCTCATCCTCTTCATGATTGTTACCATTTCTTGATTCTGCTTCTTCCTCATTTTCCAAATTGGGAGAAACATGCCTCCCCATTCCCCCTTCTTCTCCTGCAATTTCTTCATCATTTTCAGCCTCATTCTTTGGAGTTGTTTCTGTTTCTGCTTCTGCTTCTGCTTCCCTTAAAGGTGAACTCCAGAACCTACTAGCTAAAGAAGAAGATCTATAAGGAGCAGATCTACATCTAGTTAACAATAATGCATTTTTAGGTGGAGTACAACAAGAAGAAGACATTTGAAGAAACCCTTCTTTAATTTCACCCACTAATTCATCTTTAATAACATTTCTTCTCTCACCATTATTATCCTCAATGTGACCATTTCTAAAATTAGACCCTCCAAATCTTGATGAAGAATCCTCTCTTGTATCAACTTTCTTACAATACCCAAATCGAAAAAACGATACCCATTTCCTCAAATAGTTGCAAATTGATGTGGGCTTACGAAATCTTGGACTAAAATTGCAACAAAGTCGAATTCTTGGAAGAAAAACCCCACCACAACCACAACAAGAACAAGAACAACAAGAAGAACAGAGATTATTATAACAACAACATTGTTGGGAATTTTTCTTGTGTTTAGAATTCTTAGAAGATCTTTTAACACGGACTTGGCCAATACAAGTGACTTTGGGAGAAGAAGGTTCTGTTAGAGTATCATTAATGGGTGGTACTGGATTGGGATTTCCACCATTCTTTTTGTTGGTGTTGGTTCGGAAGATAAACATTGGGCTTGAACGTGACCTACTACTACTACCTCTGCTTCTGCTACTAACATTGGATCTCAAAAACCTCAACATTAATGGCGTTTGGAATTTCTCTGTTCTTCCTGGACTTGAAAGGGATTTAGTTAAACCCCCCTTCATCTTCTTTCCACACTCTAATATCTCTCTACTAATATCAGTAGAATCTTACATATATTTTATGCCCTTCTTCTTCTTCTTCCTTTTATCGCTGCGGAAGTCTCTGGATTTCCTTGGCTTTCTCTGGTGGGCGAAGAAGGGAGGAGAGGGATAAGGCAAGTTTGTGTAGGCTTCTTCTCTTCTTAGCTCAATTTTGTTTATTAACAAGGGGTAAATTTGTCTATATAGAAGTAAAAAATAAAATATCCCGTCTAGTTAAAAATTATTTTCGAATTTTTATTTTCGAGTTAAATTTTTTATTTAGAATAATTATTCTCATGAACTATTTTTCACCTTAGTTACGGGTATTTTTGTCAATTCATTCCATCCACTCCTCTCTTATAACGAAAAGAAATAATGTTCATGATGTAGATTTATCTTGAAATCACAATTTTCTTAATTTTTCTTACTAATAGATGAGCCTTTAATATATTTTTGCACGAACCACGAGATTTGTGCCAATTGGTTGAAGTTGTCATATGTTTTATCATTAATGATTGTTCGAATTTTCGGTGGACTTCAACTTTCATGGGATTATTTTATAGTTATAAACTTCATGTAAAGAGTAATATGAATCAAACTCTTTTTATTCAACTATTATGGAGCGGGATAATTATGAGACTAATCCCGAATTAATCATCACTTTGCAAGTGAATAACGGATATCCAAACGGATATATATATATATATATATATATATATATATATATATATATATATATATATATATATATATATATATATTCGCACGGATGGGTGAATCAGATTGAAAGAGTTTTATAGCATCGGGGTTGTAGGCTTCTGCTTGGCTTTACATTTACATCATCATTATTTATGGGGGCTAATAATAAAAAAAAATGGCAGAAAATTAATATTTTACTTCTGCTACTGTCACTAAATTATGGTAATTAATATTGATACTCCTCCATATGCTATGGTGCACACATGCTAATGCTATCATACACAGCCTTGTATAGTCTAAGTCAGTAGTTTTGTCGCAGTCCATAATAAATAACTACTCAGATAAATTATATGTTATTCGAACAATTCGTTTATTTCGATTGTATTTATGTCGACATAATATAAATATAAGTATGATATATTTATCGAAATTAGTCAATACTTATCAGACACTTTATTTTAAATGTTTAAATACTCGGCACATAAATATATATTTATATCCAACATCTGTATCTGAATCCGATTAATATAGAGGTAAAGTATGAAGATCGGTTCTGTTGTGGGACTCAGACCATGCAAAGTGTCAAGTAGACCACTTTAGTCCCATGATTCAATAGCATCACAATTTTGATTAAAATAATAAAAACACTCCCTTTTGGTGAGCGCTTATAGGCGATTTTTTTTTGTTTTTTAATCAAATGAGGTGATGTGGTTGATTGTGAGCCCAGTGATCCCATAACCCTCACATATATGCAGCGCCTATATCGAATTTTTCAAGTATGAAAGGTGGGGCGGATTTAGCCACAAAAAAAAAAAAAGGGTGGGGTTATAGATTCAGCTTAAGTCAACATTTGGATTTTGTTTTTGGCCCATTCTTTTGTTTCTTTCCCTTCTGGTCCTTCAACATTTCAGGTCCACTTTTTTACTTTCACTTACTAGTCTTGCCTCCCTTTAACCGTAAGTTTTTTTTTTACCAATGCAAAGGGAACTTAGTACTCCCTCCATTCCCTATTAATTGTCGTTTAGGAGATATCTAGGTATCCAAATTAATTGTCGTTTAAGGTTCTTTTATTAGTTGTCAACAATTTATTCCAATTATACCCTCTACATATTCCTTTCTTTTCTTTATGATGTATAAGTGAAAGAGAGGCATTGTTGGGTAATATTGGAAGTTTAGGTAAAAATGACAACTTCCTTAATTTTCTCAAATTGTCTAAAGAGTCTTATATTTAGGAATGGAGGGAGTATCTTTTAAGTATGATTTAAGAGTGAAGAAGGGTGTTTATTAAGGGATTTAAGGTTATAATGTTTAGAAATTCAACTATTGCAGATAGTTATATTTGTATTTACATCATACAAATATACATAATAATGTTCGTAGTATACTATTAATTAGTATATATGGATAGTTAGTATACTTTATAGCGTATATGATATTTAAGAATGTAAAAGTATATTAAATAGTGCATGTAAATATTGCACATATATACACTAATAGTGTATATAGATCTCATGCATACTATTGGATATACATTTACACTTAAAATGATACACCATCTGACTGATACAATAATTAAAAACTCAATTATTATAGTTATAAATTTGTTCCTTAAGTACGATTTTAGACTAAATATAAATGCAATCGTTCAATTTGCCTATTATTATTTAACCATATCGTAAAAATTGAATTGTTTGTGCGAACACAAATGCAATACTGCTGTCAAAATTTTGAATTGTCAAAGGAGTCACGTCGGATAGGAGATCGGGCAATTTGGTAGAGTCCCATCTTGTATGTCAAGCTAGACATGATTACTGAACCACCGAAGGTTATTTGTTGGATTACCATTATTTTCTTGTTTAAGCAATAATGGAATTGCAGCAGTGTTTGTATTAATTAATGGAGTTTGGTGCAGTCCCACCACCTTAACCAAAACAAACTACTGCAAGACAAAAATCTTCGTCACTGCTTGTTGCTCATTGTCGTCAATCAATGTACTCGTTACAAACAACGCAGGATTCTAACTGTTGAATTAATCCCCCTCTTCTTCTTCTCTTTGTATGCAAATTGGTTAATTTAGCCCCTTTCGTATTTACGTATTTTTGATTTGTCATGTTCGATTAATTTTGATTTAAAAGGTTATTTACATTTTTTTCAACATGTCAAAATGGTCATTCTATCCAATATTTTTGATAGAAACCCGTTTAATTGGTCATGTTGCAGATATGTTAGGGAGAATATTAGAAGCATAAAATACCTTTGGCAAAAAAGGCACATGATAATCATATGACCAATTTAACGGGTTTCTGTAAAAAAAAAATTGACAGAATGACCGTTTTTACAAGTCAAAGAAACGTAGATAACCTTAAAAATCGAAATTAATCGAATAAAACTAAATTGGCAAATCAAAATACGTAAGAGATTAAATTGGTCAATCATGCACTACTTAAAGTTTTTCCTCAACACTGTAGAGAATTCTATTTTTTACTAGTGATAAATTATTATATAGAATTTATCTCCTAACATAAAGTTTCTAACTATGTCGTTTATGATATATATATATATATATATATATATATATATATATATATATATATATATATTCAAATTAATTATGTCTTTTATTTTGTGTCAATCATTTATTCCAATTATACCCTTAACATATCTTTTATTAAAAAAGTGAAAGAGAAAAAGGAAAGAAAAAGTATTATTGAAATTGTGGTGAAAAAATTATCGTTTGTTTGAATTCTTTAATTTTTTTCAAAGTATTTTAAATTGTCTATATTGAGGAATGGAGGAAGTACGAAAATAGATCCTATGCCTACGGGATGTGAAGAGGGCAAGACTTCTCAGGTTCCGACCAGGCAACATGGCTCACAACCCTTCTTCTGCCTCTCTCTGCAGAAGCAACACCTATGGCCTAAGACATTTGATTTGCAGAATATAATACTACCCAAAAGATCCCATGTCTACGATTTTGGTGGCCACATGCAATTCAGTAATTTCTTAAGAGAACAAAAAGTCAACTTTGATTTCAAGAATCCTCTTTGCCAAAATCCAGAAAGACAGGCAAAAGGTATCAAATCAATCAAGAATATAAGGAGTTATTAAAATTTTAAAAGCAAGCTCTGGACAAAAGGAAAACATATGTTAAAATGGTAGTCCTTCCTTACTGCAACAACGATTTTACTCCGTTCCAAATTAATTGATACATTTTAAAATTTGATAAATATTTGACATGTTTCTTTGTGCACGCGACGGCACAGGGGACCATTATTACACGTGTATTATATGAGCAACCACTTTGTGCACTTGTTGCCAAAGGTTAGGTTAGTCTCCAATACATCTGTTTCAGTGGTATCCCGGGATCAGCCCACTTTGTTTGACAAAGGTTAGGTCGCATATCCCGTCCCATCCTCACATACCCCCCAATTATTGGGGACTTAATGGGTTATGCTATTGTTGTTGTTGTTGTTGTTGACATGTTTCTTTCATTTTTACCCTTAGTCAACTTTACTTAATACTTTAGTGTTTTCAATAATTTCACACTTACCATACACATCAAACTATACTTTAATTATGGGTAATTTAGACTTTTTTCTTTGTAATTATTGACTTCTAATCATTTTCCTGTTCTATGTGAAAAGGTAAAATGTATCAATTAATTAGGAACGGAGGTAGTACAACCTTATTCTAAAATATTGAGGTCGGCTATATAAATCAAAGAAAGAATTATATAAGGTTATCCATATGCATTCCCTTCATTTCTTACTATTCAAAGAAAACTCTCATATAAATTTAGCAAATTAATATCACTTCCGTTCATGTCTTCTTCAGATTCTCTCTACTTCTTACGGCATAAAATTCTTCCAGTGAGTGTTGATCACTCTAATTCGTGATATTTACTGCAGTCTGGCTACAGATGTTATGCACCGTGCGGAACAATTAGTATTCGTCGGATCAAGAATCAGACGGCTGAGATCATTAGGCTTAAAATACCCATTATTCATAATATTTTAAGCAAAATGATCTCAGCCGTCAGATTTTTTATTCAACGGCCAATAATTATTTTTCATGGTGTATAATATTTTATATTTCGCACTGTAGTCTTGGCACATTTACTGTCAGAATGTTCTGCACTGTAGTCTTGACACATTTACTGTCGATTTCAAACTCGAATAAAATAGGTTTATTATGATAAATCTCATTAATCAACGTAAAATTATGTCACATCATATGACAAAATGATAATCTTTACCAACAATCATTATTGATTAAAGAATATACAAAAAAATGTAGGATTTTGATATAGTAATGGTGATGGGGGGACATGTGCATTGAAGTAAGAGATGTGTACTAGGCAACCATAAACATTTATAATAATGTGACTGATGAAATATCTGAGAACCCTAAGCTATCTGTCTGATTCTCACTTGATCATGACTTGTTTACTCAAAATTATTATAGTTTTGATCTTCACTCTAAGTAATTGCATCTTAAATTTCACCTTGGGTCATGATTCTGCACTTTTTCTCATATATTTTTAGTAACTATAATCAATTAGTACAACGTAAACAATTAAAAGAGAAAATAAATCTGATTTAAGATACAGTTTTCCGTAGAAGAGGGTCCTCTGCTGAAGCAATTGTATGATTGGAAGTCCATTGCTCTTTTCTTACCCACCATTGATCTGCCTGCTCTGGTCCCATCTCAAGTTGTGAAAGTCCGAATTACTGTTTCATGCATGCAAAAGGATGAGATTCTTACCCAGAGACGAAGTCAAAAATTATATTTTGGGTGCGAAAAATTACAATAATATGCTGACCTACCTATAAAAATTGTAAAAAAAAATCTTAGGGGCGATCTTCATAAAAAATTCCGAACTACAAATAAAAATTACTATATATTATTATATCTAGTAGTATTTTAAAAATCTCGGGGGCGACCCTTCCCGCCCCCTAGAATCGTCCATGTTCTTACCTGATGTCCACTTCCCATAGAGAATTCAATGGGGCGTTTAATTCGAAGTATTAAATCATATAAAATCTAATTTGAGTTTGAAATTGAGATCCAATTCATAGAAGGACCCAATCCTATCTTACCGAATATCTAATTACACACAGAAGGACCACTAAAAAATGGTCTCATATCCATTTTCCTGTACAAACTTTCATTGAGCTTCATTAAGTTCAATTGCTAATACTTCTACTTTCTCAAAAAAAAAAAATTTTATTTCCTCTGTTCCGCTTTCTTATACATTTTTTTTATAGGGAGTGAATATTCAATTTGGGATTAATACGGTATTACATTTGTATTCCTAAAAAAGTTAGAGAAAACTTTTCGGGCATCATTGAGCAAATTATCCGCGAAGAATAAAACTAGTAGGGTCTTAAACATAAACATTAACGAAAAAAGAAAAAGAAAAACAGAAACGCGGCTTTCCAAAATATTGGGCTAAAAACTGTTATGAAAAACAAACCTCGTAAGTATATATTCAATATGACATAAAATAATAATTCTAAATATAATAAAATAATAATTATAGAGAAAAGAATTATTGTTTTAAATGGATAAATAAAATAATAACATTAAAAATGAATTAAATAAAAGGAGAAGAAGAAGACAATAATCCGAGTCTTGTGTTGGACACAATCTCTTTAAAACAGATTCGTCCCCTCCACAGGTGTGCTTGAGGTTGAATTAGACGTCTGTCTCCCAGGATAAAACGAATATCGACAAAGCAGTTAGCACCAAAACTCTTTGCCAAACGAACTAGAACAAAGAACAAAGAACAAAGAACACTATTATGAAAATATGAAGAACTAAGATAAAGAAGAAAAGAGAAAATATATTTTTGGTGTAACAAAAAAGAGAGTAGGAGGAACCTATTTATACTAGTGGAGATGGGATAGTTTATTAAATTTATCTTAAGAGATGAAGTGATATGCATTAATCAAATGTAACTTCAAAAGTTATGTGAAGATTACATCCGTTGTATTCTAAGCGAAGGTTTCATTCACTTCTTTATCTTTTACATTCACTCCTTTATCTTGCATGCCATGAATGAAGATTAATTCATTCATGCAACTCCAACAATCCCCCACATGAATGAAAAATTCTTTTGATTTTGACTCAATAGTGTTCTACAACTGAAACCTGCACAGGATAGGTAGGAGTTACCCTTTGAACCTTCCCTTGTGAGAATAACGCGCTTTACTAGCTGTCCAGTAGACACGATATCTTTGAACTGTCCTACTTTTTGTGTAAATGAGGCATATATTTCACACAGGAATCTTTTTCAAGTTTGTTCAGTTCTCATGGTTATGTTCGTTTTGGCCATGAACATCTGCCTGGTTCTGTAAGAGTTTCTAGAGAATAAGCCCTCGACAATTCTCCTTTGAAGTGGCCCCACTTCTCTCTCACATTGGTGATTAACCTAAGTATTCAGTAATATAATTACTTACTTAAGAATCGTTAAAGCAATTTCTATATTGCTAGCCTTATAACCTTTCAATATCACTCTTTCAGCTTTAGGAATGACTTGAGGTTACCCCCACAGTGAACACAATAAGTATTTACAATTATGTTTTCCCATTGAACCTAGATCTTGGGATCTCCAGTCAACTAGGTTGGGTTTTCCTTTGTAATCCTTATTCTTTTACGGGCTTTAATCCCATTCCTTTCGTAAGCTTTTCAACTAACTCTCTGTTTAACCCTTTGGTTAATGGATCCGCTATATTATCCTTTGACTTCACATAGTCAATGGTGATAACTCCAGTCGAGAGTAGTTGTCTAATGGTATTATGTCTACGACGAATATGTCTAGACTTACCATTATACACATTACTTTGTGCTCTTCCAATAGCCGATTGACTATCACAATAAATACAAATTGGAGGCATTGATTTTTCCCATTTCGGAATGTCTTCTAAAAATTGTCTTAGCCATTCAGCTTCCTCACCACATTTATCCAGAGCTATAAACTCGGATTCCATTGTGGATCTAGCAATAACTGTTTGTTTGGAAGATTTCCAAGACACAGCTGCACCAGCTAGTGTAAAGACATATCCACTGGTCGAATTTGAACCTTTCATATCTGTTATCCAATTAGCATCAGTATATCCTTCAAGGACTGCTGGATAACGAGTATAATGGAGGCCGTAATTCCGAGTATACCGAAGGTATCTAAGTACCCTTGTTATTGCTTTCCAATGATCTGCACTCGGATTACAAGTATATCGACTGAGTTTACTGACCGTATAAGCAATATCTTCTCTTGTACAACTCATTAAATACATTAGACTTCCAATAACTCTAGAATATTCAACTTGAGAAATACTTTCTCCTCTATTCTTGGATAGATTGAGACTATTGTCTAATGGCGTTCTAGCATAGTCAGAATCATTCTTGTTAAAATTTTCAAGAATTTTATCCACATAATGAGACTGATTCAGATCAAAGCCTTCTAATGTCCTTATGATTTTAATCCCTAAAATCACATTAGCAAGTCCCATATCCTTCATGTCAAATTTTGAATTCAACATGTTTTTGGTTGATTTGACCATTTGATCATTACTACCAACAATGAGCATGTCATCTACATAAAGACATAAAATGACAAAGCCATTTTCAGTCTCCTTTGTATAAACACATTTATCACACTCATTGACTTTGAAATCATCGGCAATCATTGCATTGTCAAACTTTTCATGCCATTTCTTTGGTGCTTGTTTTAAGCCGTACAATGATTTTACCAATTTACAGACTTTCTTTTCTTTTCCTGGAACTTGAAAACCCTCAGGTTGTTCCATATAAATCTCTACATCTAGATCCCCATTTAAGAAAGCCGTTTTTACATCCATTTGATGTATCTCCAAATTTCTTAATGCTGCAATAGCAATAATTATTCGGATCGAATTTATTCTCGTTACAGGAGAATAAGTATCAAAGTAATCTAAGCCTTCTCGTTGCCTGTAACCTTTTTTTACAAGTCTAGCTTTATACTTATCAATGGATCCATCATACTTTAATTTCCTTTTAAATATCCATTTGTACCCTAAAGGTTTACAACCAGGAGGAAGATCCACTAACTCCCAAGTGTGATTATGTAGAATAGAATCAATTTCACTTTTTATAGCTTCTCTCCATAAAGGACCTTCAGAAGAGTTCACAGCTTCTGAATAAGTTAGGGGTTCATTTTCTAACAAATAAGTTAGAAAATCATCTCCAAATGATTTTTCCACCCTTACTCTTTTACTATGTCTTGGTTCAAGATTTTCAACCTCATTATTTCCTTGATTCATAGTTTCAAAAGTTCGCTTTGATGAACTTGCACCATCATTAAATTTACAAGGAAATATATCTTCAAAGAAAGAAGCATTCTTTGATTCCATTATTGTGTTCTTATGTACTTCTGAAACTTTAGATTCATACACAAGAAATCGATAAGCACTACTATTATGTGCATATCCAATAAAGATACAATCTACAGTTTTAGGACCTATCTTTATTCTCTTTGGCGGTGGAACAATCACCTTTGAAAGGCACCCTCACACTCGCAAGTGTTTGTATGATGGTCGCCTATCTTTAAATATTTCATAAGGAGTTTTATCTTCCTTTTTCCGGGGTATCCTATTCAATAGGTAGTTACTCGATAAGATTGCTTCACCCCACATATTTTGAGGCAATCCTGAACTTATCAACATCGCATTCATCATTTCTTTCAAAGTACGATTTTTGCGTTCTGATTGGGGAGAATAAAGTGGAGTTACTTCATGGACAATTCCATGTTGCGCACAGAAATCACCTATAGGTGTTTCATATTCACCACCTCTATCACTTCTCAACCGTTTAATTCTCTTGTTGAGTTGATTTTCAACTTCATTTTTGTAGAGAATAAACTTTGCTAAAGCTTCATCTTTACTTTTTAGCAAATACACATAGCAATATTTTGTACTATCATCAATAAAGGTAATAAAATATTTATTACCACCTCTTGTTTGAGCGAATTTTAGATCGCACACATCACTATGAATCAATTCAAGAAGTTTAGTGTTTCTTTCAATTGATTGAAACGACGACTTGGTTAATTTCGCCTCAACACAAATTTCACATTTTTGTTGTGAATCAAATTGGAATGAGGGAATATGATCTAAGTTAATTAATCTACGCATAGATTCATAATTAACATGTCCTAGTCTACCGTGCCAAACATCGGAAGACTCAAGCAAATAAGTAAAAAACTTATTTTTATTGATAATAGTCATTACATTGACTTTGAACAACCCATCAGTTGCATAACCCTTCCCCACATACATTCCAGATTTAGACAAAACAACTTTGTCTGACTCAAACACCATGCGAAAACCATGCTTGTTCAGAAGTGATCCAGAAACAAGATTCTTGCGCACTTCTGGCACATACAAGACATCATTCAGAGTAAAAGTCTTTCCAGATGTCATTTTCAGTAACACCTTTCCTTGACCTTTGATATCAACTGAGGCGGAATTCCCCATAAACATCTTTTCTCCTTCACTTTCTTCAAAGATAGTGAATAGGTCTTTGTTTATGCAAACATGTCTAGTTGCTCCAGTATCAATCCACCACTCATTTGGATTTGATCCGATCAAGTTCACTTCAGAAACAACCGCAGCGAGGTTAATATCTGAAACATCTTTGGTGATGCCATCAATCATGTTTACCTCATGACTTTTCCTCTTCTTTGGGAATCTGCAGTCGGGGGACTTGTGTCCATTCTTTGCACAATTGAAACAATTCCCCTGAAACTTATGCTTCATCACTCTTCCTTTGGCACCGATCTTTGATTTGATCTTATTGCCTTTAAAGTTTTGCCCTTGCCTATGCTCCACAAGATTTGCCTTTACAGCGAAGGAATCAACGGGCTTGCTTTCAAAGCCTCTATTGTCTTCTTTAATTCGAAGTCGAACAATGAGCTCTTCCAAATTCATTTCCTTTCGCTTATGTTTAAGGTAATTCTTGAAATCTCTCCACCTCGGGGGCAATTTCTCAATAATTGCAGCCACTTGGAAAGTTTCACTTAGAGACATGCCCTCAGCTTGTATCTCATGCAAGATAACTTGTATTTCTTGTACCTGACTGGTCACTGATTTGGAATCCACCATTTTATATTCAAGAAATTTGCCAACAACAAATTTCTTTGCGCCGGCATCTTCCGTTTTATATTTATGATCTAAAGATTCCCATAGTGTCTTGGCAGTCTTATGTGCACTATAGACACTGTACAACTAGTCATGCAAACCATTCATCAAATAGTTTTTGCATAGATAATCAGAATGCTTCCAAGCATCAATCGCGTTGATAACTTGTACATCTGTTTCACCCCCAGGTATATTAGGAGCATCTTCACTCAAGAATCTCACAAGATTCATGGTAGTCAAATAAAACAACATCTTTTGTTGCCACCTTTTAAAATTTGACCCATCAAACTTCTCAGGTTTTTCACAGTGGTTACTAGAAACCACTGTAGGCATTTGCAAAGCAACAGTAGCAGTAGAGCGCGAGCCAATGGATCCTTCAACAACCTCAGTTTCCATAATGAATATGTACTACGAATAATCTGTTTTAAGAATGTTATGAAAAACAAACCTCGTAAGTATATATTCAATATGACATAAAATAATAATTCTAAATATAATAAAATAATAATTCTAGAGAAAAGAATTATTGTTTTAAATGGATAAATAAAATAATAACATTAAAAATGAATTAAATAAAAGGAGAAGAAGAAGACAACAATCCGAGTCTTGTGTTGGACACAATCTCCTTAAAATAGATTCGTCCCCTCCACAGGTGTGCTTGAGGTTGAATTAGACGTCTGTCTCCCAGGATAAAACGGATATCGACAAAGCAGTTAGCACCAAAACTCTTTGCCAAACGAACTAGAACAAACAACAAAGAACGCTATTATGAAAATATGAAGAACTAAGATAAAGAAGAAAAGAGAAAATATATTTTTGGTGTAACAAAAAAGAGAGTAGGAGGAACCTATTTATACTAGTGGAGATGGGATAGTTTATTAAATTTATCTTAAGAGATGAAGTGGTATGCATTAATAAAATGTAACTTCAAAAGTTGTGAAGATTACATCCGTTGTATTCTAAGTGAAGTTTTCATTCACTTATTTATCTTTTACATTCACTCCTTTATCCTGCATGCCATGCATGAAGATTAATTCATTCATGCAACTCCAACAAAAACTTAAAAGGTAAAAATTCAATCCGCTGCCGGGATTCAAACCCGGATATTTATATTCCCCGGGAAATGTTATAACCCAAGGAACAATTGCTACAGCGGATCAATGTTTAATAAATTCGCAAGAAAAATAATATATTATGTTATTCGCAAGACAAATTGGACCCCACTTTATTTATGCGAAGTCATTTCTAACTCTCGAAATACACGTTAAGTTCTTTATACTAGTTATATTTGAACTGACTTTATTATCGGAGCGGAGTTAAGGTCTTCACTCAAGCTCTCTAACTTTGCTTATCTCAACCATCAGGTGAATAGGAACCCAACTCGGATCAAGAAGCCTTATCATTTCACTCTCTCCTTATCCCGTCTAGCTCTTCCCCAAACAGGGACCTCGGCTAACCCTTTGATTTTTATCCGAGCTCCTCCTTTCACTTGCTATTTTCCCATAACTTATCCACCCCTAAGTTAGGAACGCATCAGTTTTTATGGAGAAAGTGTTTAAAACAACAAGAATTTTGAATATCATAATAGGTGTTCAATGTAACATATCTCCCAAAGAGATGGTAATATATGTTTAGTGCAACAATTGTTTTTAAAATCGTAAGAAGTGTTCGCTCAAAACAAATCTTACTCGTCAAACTTTTTATTCGACAGTCAAAATTTGTTCCGCAAATACAAAATTTAAGGCGTTCCGTACCAAATCCGGACTGAAATTTTGTGGGGCTCTTTTTTTTAAAGCAATTTTATGGACATTTAAGCAACTCACTTCTCTTTTTCTTCTCAGAGGACTTGATATATGTGGTGAATGAATAACAGATACTGGTATGTAGTAATATCTTCTTTATGACAAACCAAACCATATACTAGTACTATGAGAAGCAGCCAATTAAAATGATATTATTCCAACTTAGGATTGGATCAACTGCTATGACACACATCTCCATTGCTAGTTTTACTAGTCATATATCAAGGGGGGGAAAACAAGAAATGCCAAAGTAATTGATCCAAAACAAGGTATGGTCTTTAAAGTCATCTAATATACTTCACATGACATGTTAGCCTTGGTGCATCTGTCATTTTTCTTCCAGAAACACTTCAAGGGGGAAAAATCCTACTTCAAATCAGCGAGGCGTCGAGACTCGAGAGAACGGCATGGATAGTATCTTTCTTGAGCCAAAGCAAAATCCTTATTGAGAAATATGCAGCATTTTTACCTGGCAAAATAATTCAAAATGTAAGCATTCTCCGGAGAGGAGATCCAATTGAAAAGAAAACTTGGTGCACAAGTTAAAGACAGAATATTGGAATGGTTTCCTCAGTTCAACAGCTTCCAGTAGAAGCAGAAATAGTTATAAAGCAGAAAGTTAAACCAACAAGAAGAAGACTGTTGCCGGAGAATGTGCATTTCAGTTTTCCATGGTTAGCAAATAAAGAGGCCTGTTGAATTACCTCATGATCTACAAAGCACAAATTGATAGAGAAAACTAAAACATAACATTTAAACACTTCACCATGCCCTCTCACGGTTGATTGAACATCATCATTAGGAACAAGACAAGCACAGACTTCACCGTGAATTCAAATCAATTTGTAAGATTCAAATTTCAAAAGAGCAGCCTCCACATTCGAGGCCCCAAGAAATTTGGCTTCCATGTTCAAATGTTGAAAGACGGACACCAGAAAAAGTAGAATTCGTTCTTTTGAAAGTTGATGTTATGAAGCATCTAATGATCTATCATCATGGAGGATGGGTTGAGGATTCAGTATGAAGATGACTTACGACAAAAGCATTGTAGGCAGGAAGTATGGGTGTCTGGAAGGAGCTACAGCCTACAAGTAGCTTGAAATAAGGGATTCAGGAGGTCGCCCTTGAAAATTCAGAGAAGGTCACAATATAATCCACTACACGTTATCATAACCATGCCAACAAACTCAGAGCTATTGGAAAACCAAAGATAAAGCACAGGAATTTAGAACCCTAAATTTCGCTTTGCTACATCCCCATGAAACATCAAGTTTCATTAGAAAGGAAGACATTTTATGAATATAGGAAACCAATGTACTACAATCTCACTTTTTCATAAATGACACAGCAGACTATCAGGGATGGCAAGTTCAGAAGTATACCCCACAGTCTACGCAAGCAAAGCTAAATCATGACGGACAGAAATGTCTCAGCCAAGCCAGCTTAACACCCGAACAAAGATCTTAAAGAATAAATTATCCCCCTGTATGATTAACATGACTGCTACGACTAAGTTTGGGAAACACGAACAGAAAGTTGTATATGAAAGTACTAGATAAATGGTATATAAACAATAAAATTATTTGTCTCTGTTGTGCTATGACCACAAAGAGCAACTAGTAATGGAATAGGTGAATTCAAGACACGGATCCTGCATATTCAGACTTCCAGCTCTGTGGATATTCTAAAATGCAATGCGGGAAATCCATAGAAGGAAATCATATGACTGACGCATCAAGCAAGGTATAAGATGGAAAGATATATATTTCTAGAACGTTCTTAACCACCATTTACTTGTGATTTTGGAATCAAACAAATCTAAACACCGATTTTAGGTCAATGCCCTTACGTAACATCTTTAATATATTACACATTGCAAATTTAGCATAATGAACTATTTTGAACACTTGATCAGAATTCGATAACATCCCAACCACCTACATCTTCAAAATTCAAGAGCGCCTCAAACATCCAACCCCGACCCCATGAACTTCTGCAAATTCTCAAATGTGGCCAGGTTGCTTTATTCAAACTGTATATATTATTAGAACTAAACCAAAACAAGGTACTCTAATATAGTATACAAAAATCATTAAACTAAAAATCTAACCAATTGTCAAAATAACAATCAACAAAAACCAAGACAGATTTTTTAGGCTAAAAGATAAGAGCTTGGAACTTAAGGCTATAAATAAATCAATTCATACCTTGACTCAATTCAATTGATCATTCTATCTCATTCTGCCCGCTTATAGGAAGCATGTTTCCTAGCTGAAATAGCATTCTCATACTCAAATTTCAACACATTAGGTATATGTGAAGTATCCTTCAAATACAAAAACCTCCCCAACCAACTTTCCTCAATAGCCGGAAAATAAGCTCTCAAAACATAATTCACAACCCAAAACCAAAACCCACCAAGAATAGCCCCTAAAGAAGCCCCAGCAAAGACCTGAGCATTAGTATGATAACCCAAATAAACCCTAGAAAACATGGTCAAAACAGCTAAAGGCCAAACAAGAAGAAGCACAACAGCCATTTGATTCCTACCCAAGATCCCAAATTTCTTGTAGGTAACAAGAGTCAAATAAACAGAGAAAAAGAACATGTATTGAGCATGACTAGATGGCCAGCCATGAGAATCACAGATTTCAAGAAGTGCACAGGTTTCGGGCCGGGCTTGTTCGACAAATGTCTTGATGATTTCGTTTATGAATTGGGAAATTAATAGACCAATTGAAAAGAAGATTCCTTGTAATTCGCGACGGAAGATGAAATGAGAAACGAATCCGCCTAGACTTATGAAGACTGGGATTAGTGAAACCCATGCTAAGAAATGGCCTATTTGATCGCCTTTTTGGTATCTAACATGGGTTAATGTTACTGCTTTCAGCGGTGGATGATTCATGGATAAAATTTGTTTTGGATTTGATGGATTTAGGAACAGATTAGATCTGGGAGAATGAGAATTTTGGGATTTATACCAAGAAAGGGGATTGAAGTTTAGCTAAGGTATTCTTGAATATATGTGTGAGCTGAAAACTTTGCAGGTGGAAAAGTCTGGTCAGTCGCGGAACTATGAGTGTGGTGATATTATTATTCCCTCCGTCCCAAATTATCTCTACACATTCGCTTCTTAATTTGAGAGAGAAAATAATATAGAGAAGAGAAGATAAAATTAAATAGATGTTTGATATTTTATCATATTTCACTATAGAATGTGATGAAATCTTACCTATTTTAGATAAAATCTTACTTACCGTGCAAAATACAAATTGTACAAATAATTTGGAATAAATAGAGTATATTATACTACTTTCCTACCAAAATGTTTGTCACATTTTAAAATTAACTAAAATTAAGAAAATGATTGGAAATTAATTAATATGAAAAAATGTTTAAAATACTCTTCATGTCAGGAAAGTTATTATTAATGGTTATTTGAGTAATAAATTGGAGATAAGATTGAAAATTAATAATAAAAATATATTAATTTTTGAAAACGTGACAGATAATTTTGAATATCTAAAAAAAAGTAAAAAGTTGCAAACTTGGTACGAAAGTCGTAATATAATGAAGTTAATATCTATTTTAAGAGTAAGAATCTTTTGCCCTCGTCTCGTGTCTCAATCTCTATTCCACTAATAAAAAATTGATATGTATAAATTTTTTAATTAAAAAAATTATAACCTAAAAATAAACGGTGGAATTATAGGGGAAATATGAATACGCATGAATTATATATCCGTAGGGACGAAAAACGGGGATAGAGAATTTTTTGCCCTATTTTAATTACTAAACAATTTATGTTATCCAATTTTTGTCACTTAATAAATTGCCACCAATTTTTTTTTTTTGTTGCTAAAACTGAAAGCAGAGATCATAAACTTGGCTCTCCAAGAGAAGCGAGGCTGCTGCGACGATTGCTGTTATTCTCTGTTTGGCTCATTTTCTTCTGTATTTCCAGTTTTCTACATAGAAGCCCCAAAAGCCCCACTCTTTTTTTCATCTGAAAGCTCGAGGGCTTTCCTTTAGTTGGCACCTTACAATCCACGGAAATGGCGGAGGAAATCTCATCAAGTCCTCATAACTGTAAAAGAGACCCAATTAAGTCTTCTCGTAAGTCCTCTCTATCCATGTTTTTCAATTTTGCTTTTACAAAAAACAACACCCCAGTCTTTCTTCAAGTTTCACAAGTTAACCAACCTGATAAATTAAGGAAAGAGCAAAGAAGAATCAATTTACTAGTATTTGTTCACTTTTTACTTGTGGGTTTCTTGAATCATGTAGAAATTAACAAACTTTTTATGATCTTGTTTCTAACAAATATTCGCTCCGCCCCAAATTGAATGTCCAAATTTGACTTAAATTGAATGTCCAAACTTGATTGGAGAAGAACTAAAAAGTTTTTTTTTTTTTTACCATGACTAAGTTACAACAGTATCATATAAGGATCCATGTATTAATGGAGCTTGCATTCCTTAAATACAGGGAGGTTAGTTACTATTTATGTGAGTTTAGGAAGAAAATGCATCTGTTCGAGCAAGTGGACATTCAATTTGAGATCAAGAGAGTAGTGGGTTAACTAGTTAAGAGGAGATTTATCCCAAAAAAAAAAAAAAAAAACTAGTTAAGAGGAGGGTTTCTTTTTTTATCTATTTTTTTTGGTGAATGGTGGCTTCATAATGCATGTGGTCATCTATCAGTGGACTTTTATTTGTGGTGAATTGTGAGTGTGACCAAGTGAACAAATGTTTTATGATCATGATGCTGAAAAATAAATGATTAAACTTAGTTGAGAGGAGGGGTTTATTGTTATCTATTTTTTGGTGAATGATGGCTTGATAATATGCATGTGGTTACATATCAGTGGGGAATGTTGCTGGGCAGAGGAGACGGCAGCATGCTATCACTGTGGCAAAAGAAAGAAGGGAATCTTTGGTACGAACAAAGCGTCTGTGCATTGTGGGAGTTAGTAGTGAGAATAATGCTCCTGCTGCTGTGGATGGTGAGATGGCGATCGATGAAGAGCAGCCCATCCTAGAGGCTCAGACTTCTTCAGCCGTTGAAGAATTGAAGCTTGCTATGGCCTATCAGTAGGTCCAAATTTTAAGTTTCTTCAGCATTTATGATAAGAAAAGAGTTTTGTGTATTTAAGATGGCTGTTAGAGCTAAAGTACTTGAAAGTCATTAATCGTCGTGCCTTAGTTTAGATGCTTATGTATGCGGAGGTGTCAGTCTGATATTACTTTTTTGGATTATTACCAGGAAAATTGTATTTGAAGTTTCATGGTTAATCGCCTGCTCAACGATTAGCATGATAAGAACTTATTCTAAATGGGTGATTTGTTTAGTTCTGAATGGAATTTGAAGTGCTCTGGTCTGGATTTAACATAACCTTGTTTCCTACTTGTCAAATTTACTTTGTCAACTTTTTGGAGAAAAAAATCCAAAGAACTAACATTAATATGAGAATTTATTAGGAATCTTTTAGAACTAATGATATGTCAGATGCACTTGAGAGAACTTCAAAGTAATCATAAATGTTTTTGTTGCATGTCTTGGTTGCATTATCTTCACGAGAAGCATATAGAACAAGACGCGGTTAGATTGCATCTATATCTCTTCTTAGCTGCACGTGTCACCTCAGGCTCTTTTACATTTTGGACTGGGATTTCACTTGCCAAAACTTGGTCATTGTGACTATTTTACTTGACTTTGGTGCTTCACTGTAATATACGTTGTCACTTTCTTTGTTCTCTTTTGCTCCATTCTTACATCATTCCGTTGTTTGCTGGCCAGAGGAAAAGGTGTAATGCAAAAAAAAGTGTCTGCTCTTCGCGAACTGCGACGCTTGTTATCCAGATCAGAATTTCCTCCTGTTGAAATTGCTATCAAGGCTGGGGCAGTACCTCTTCTTGTGCAGTGTCTTTCATTTGGCTCACCAGATGAACAGGTTCATATGTTTTTACTACTCTCTAGGTTTTCAAATCTTCTCTGGTTTCATGAAATCGAAATCCTTTTGCATATTACAGCTTTTATTTTTTGCACTAAATAGTACATACAGGGAATGACTTTTGCGCTTTTTCTTTATTAGCCAGCTTGAGTGTGGGCATACACTGTAGTTTCTTTTGTGTTAACTTCTAAATGCTGATTCTTGCTGCCAATTTGGGTTCAGAATCTACATCGTAAATATTGAATCATCATAAATATCTACAAAATTGTCATAAATATCTTACCAAATTGTCCACATGGTTTGGTATTCTGCAGTTACTTGAGGGAGCTTGGTGCATGACAAATATAGCAGCAGGAAGACCTGAAGAGACGAAGGCACTGTTGCCTGCACTGCCGTTGCTCATTGCTCATCTAGGAGGTTGTTCATCGATTTCATCCTAGTTTGTTAAGTTTCCTTTTCTATATTTTTTCCCTCTCCCTTCCAAGTTTTGTTTCCGTGGATTTAATATAGAAAATATCTTTAATGCCGAACTGCAAACCCTAAATGACAATAATAAACCTCAAGTTTCAATTCTTCAGTGTCATAATGAGGAGTCTTGTTTGAAATTACACATCACATTATGGTTTTGTTTGTCACTTTTGTCATTGTTATTGCTATTACATGTTACCAGAGTCTATATTTTTCCTCATAAAATAGCAAATCATACTGCTCCATTAAGCAAGGTTGTTGTATAGTTTTAGATCTTATTCGTTGGTGATCTGTAGCAAAGAACAGATGTTAGATTGCCTTATTATCCCTTTAATATGCCTTTGTGAAAAAGAAAACAGTGATCATGATTCGTTAAAAAGCTCTCTCTCTCTCTTGCAATTTCCTTGTAATCTAGAACTGAAGTTGATAATGATCTTTTCAAGTTTTGTTTAATTTGGTTATTTCTTTTCGATCAAGATGTTATTTCCTCATTTATGCTTCAATTTACATCTAATTTCTCTTATTTGGCCTGCTTACATGAAATATGTGTATAGAAAAGAGTTCATTGCCTGTTGCGGAGCAGTGTGCTTGGGCTGTGGGAAATGTTGCTGGTGAAGAAGCGGAGCTGAGAAATGTTCTGCTATCACAAGGAGCCCTTCCACCCCTTGCAAGAATGATGCTGCCAAACAAGGGTTCTACAGCGAGAACGGCTGCTTGGGCATTGTCAAATCTTATTAAGGTTTTTACACTGTATTTAAATAATAAAATTCAGACTTAAAACGTATTGTAGAAAGAGAATATATATATATATATATATATATATATATATATATATATATATATATATATATATATATATTATTGCGGTTCAGGATTGAAGTTGAGTTCCATATATGTGAAGGAGATGTATAGAGAATCCTTTTTATTGCATATTTTTAAAGGTTCTCAAAGTTCTTTGGGAACCTTTTTATGTGCACCTCTACCTTGTCTCTACTACGTTGTGTGTATGGTGTCTGTAGATCTTGTGGATCTTTTTAAAGTAACCTGATTGCTTGAATCATCTTGTCATTGTTTTAGTAATACAATCATTGTATTTCTAAATGTAGGGACCAGATCCTAAAGCTGCAACAGAATTAATAAGGATTGATGGCGTGCTAGATGCAATTCTTCGGCACTTGAGAAAGGCGTAAGTTATAGCCAGCCTACACCTTGTTCCTCTTTTTGTTATTTCCAGTTAAAAGTTAACCAGAGATCTCTGTACGTTCTGGGTAAAACTGATGCATTGGGTTTTGAAATTTTGTTTCTTCATCTATAGTCTGCTTACACATTATTCATAATGCTGAAATTGTCTGCCAAAGGAAGCCATTCAATAAGACCTCTTGATGTGTAACCCAATAAAGAAAGTGAAATTTCAAAGTTGAATTAATGCGGATAAATCTTGTTTACAAATGGAAAGAAGCAAACTAGATATGAATGAGTGTATGCTGTTAGGGGCTGTAAGCTCACATATAGCAACTCCCTTTACATATGGTCCTACTAGGCAGAATTATCCTTGAACTCATTCACTAATACCTTGAAATTAGTGAAGTTCTTGACTAGATAGATAATTCTATACTTTCGGCCAAACAAAAGTCACAAACAAGGAAAGCAAAGTTGTTCAAAATGAAATGACTTTACTGGCTTATTCAATTCCACTTAATTTGCATCATGAAATATCTCACTTGATACGTTTTATAGCTGATGTATATCTAACATGAGCTGCTTTCATGCCCTAATACACTTTTGATTTTCTCAATATGTAAAGGGATGAAGAGTTGGCAACAGAAGTAGCTTGGGTGGTTGTGTATCTGTCTGCACTTTCAAATGTTGCTGCCAGTATGCTGGTGAAGAGCGATCTACTTCAAGTACTCGTGGAAAGAATGGAGAAGTCGAATAGTTTGCAACTACTTATTCCTGTAAGATACATTGATAATACTTCTGATTAGCCTATTTATTGATTCTAGGGTTAGAAATGGTGTTACGTGGTGAAGAATTTCCGTATAATATTGGGATATCTGTGGAGTTTTGACACTGTATAAATGTACTATGAGAACATTTATTTTGTTCAAATCGATAACAAATTTTAGGTATAGACCCCTTCCCCCTAGGTGCAGGTAGCCCTTCCTGCCTTTTCCTCAAAATACGAAACAAGAAAAAATTGAAAGAAGAACCAGATAAGGAATCTTAAGTTTACATGCACGAAGGAGACAATTTGCATCCATCGAAATGGAAGAATTTCTTGGTTTGGAACATTATTATGTTGCATTAATTTGGTGCTTCTACCTAGAAGAGAATGTTGAATTTTCTTTTTTTCTCCCTTTCATTAAAAAAAAATGTATCAGCACTCTTTTTGGAGACATTCTGGCTGCTTACTTGGTTTCAGGGGTATGTTTTGAGCCTTGTCTATGACACCATACAGGTGCTACGGAGTTTAGGTAACCTCGTGGCTGGTGATATCGTAGGTGCAAATGTCCTTGTTGGACAAAATATCACAGGTTACTTTCTGACTTTTTACCTTCATTATCGTTGTTTTTTTAAAAGGAATATCAGTTAGTTTTAACAACACCTATTTTATAATATATACAGATAGTATCATTCAGGCTCTCGTTAAATGTTTGAAAAGTGAGCATCGTGTCTTAAAGAAGGTATGTTATATCTATTTGTTATTGTGACATGACATTTGTTTGTCTGTTTACCCTGAACCCCATTTATTTGGCAGGAAGCAGCTTGGGTGCTGTCTAATATTGCTGCCGGTTCTATTGAAGTAAAGCGTTTGATATATTCAAGTGAAGCAGTGCCATTACTAATACGGTTTCTTGCAACGGCACCGTTTGATATAAGAAAGGAAGTAGCCTATGTCATCGGAAACCTCTGTGTTTCCCATTCAGAAGGTTCTGGAAGACCAGAATTGATTGTGGATCACTTGGTTTCCCTGGTTGGCCAAGGTTGTCTTCGTGGTTTTATTGATTTGGTGAGATCTGCTGATATTGAAGCAGCAAGACTGGGAATTCAATTCATCGAGCTGGTAAGCATACACTTGGTGCTTTTTTTATTTTTTATGTGGGGTGCGCCTAGCCTCTAGTGCAATGCAAAGACGGCATGCCAGAACCCTAGTAGCAAGCTACCAATTGGACTCTCCCCCTAAAAAAGTTGGGTTATCATCATGTGGGCCAATAGCTTACGCATCACATATTAAACTGACAATAAGAACATAATAAGCCTTTTGGCTAAGAACAAGTGTAAACTTTGTGCTTTGACGTATTGGAGTAACATGCTTGTAATTGCATTGATTTAAAGTGATATTTAGACAAAACTTGCGTATTTGACATAATCGTTTTGAAAACCCCCAGGAAGAAGGGGATTCTAAAGTAGAGGGTAGAAAGATGGAAACCCCCTGAATTTACATTCTGGTTGCTTCATTTAAAAGGTCTTTCAATGATTTGTTCACACAGGTCCTGAGGGGCATGCCAAATGGTGAGGGTCCGAAACTCGTGGAGAAAGACGAAGGCATTGATGCACTGGAAAGGTTTCAATTTCACGAGAACGACGAGCTCAGGTATATGGCTACTGGATTAGTTGATCAGTATTTTGGAGAGGACTATGGGGTTGATGAATAAGGGAGAGCTTTGTTATAACAGTTTGTGACTGGTTTTCAAGATCCTCTAATCCTAGTTAGAATGTACAAGACAAATGTTGTAATATACCATTTTCTCTCTTGTTTAGTAAGACAAACATCAAGGTTACTCTGCCTTTAGATTCATCTATAGACTGGGTCATGTAGGATGTGTTGCTCTAAATTATGTTACCCGAACCCTTCGTTTATTCGCTTGCCGTACCAGTGTCGACACGACATGGGTAAGTGTATGAGATACTTACCGAATTTAGTCAACACCGATCATACACTTTGTTTTAGATGTTTAAGTACCCGACACCTAAATATATTATTTACACCCGTACCCGAGTCCGGGTAACATAGGTTCTAAACATATTATTTTAGTTGGAAGGTTCTATTATCATCACTCATTATTTCTCATAATCACCAAGGGGACCAACAGGCCTGTTAAATTCTTTATAACAAGATGATGGTTTGTTAGAACTTAGAGCTACTTCCATATGAAGGTGCTAGAAATTGTTCTTGATTTAGCTCTTCACTTTTTTATTTTTTATTTGATAAGTGAGAAACATAGCTCTAATTTCCTATAGTGACTAAGAAATGTCTTTTTTTCACCCCAACTCATTGGGTCTAACTACAACTTGGTTCGATACGAGAATTGTTCGTAACATTCTCTATAATACTTTTTTGTGACATTCTCTATTTATATTACGTTCACATCTAAGGTTTATTGATTTAACACTAGGGTTTATCCATTTTAGTTTAAGTCATATCAATGAAACTTCCTGTAATTAAAATGTCAGAAGAAGTGTAGTATAGACCATACTTCTTTCTTTCTTCTCATTGATTAATAAAAATATTGAAGTATCAATCACGACTTCCAACTATTCTTAACTAAAATCATTTTGTTTTTATGGAGTTTTGTAACAAATTTAGGTGATGATTCTTGCATTTCAACCACTCTTTGGTGCAGAAACTACTTCAACTCCTCCCAATTATATCTTTCTTTATAAATTATAATTTATCTTCCTTTTGCTTTAAGGGATGTCTTGCCCAATCAAAGTTTCTCCATCAAAGTAACAGCCAGAGACGAGGACAACTAAGGACGTTGGAGCTCGCCAAGTCTCTTTTATGATTATGAATCAAGTCAATCAGTATCTGTAGCAGTTATACAATATATGATTGATCAGATTTTCTTTTAAAGTCGCCCCCCTTTGGGTTAGGTGATTCGATTATGGTGCAAAACAATCAAATTTCAGTAAATACTGAACAATTTCAGCCGTTCTTGACAGTTGGATAAAAAAATTCAACGGTCACAGATTTTATTCGGGAGACAACTTTCAGACACCTGTTTTACATGCCCAAGTACAAGTATTCATCATACTAAAAACATGTTGTAGTCTTAACACATATGTTCATAATGAAAGAGCACGTGTTGCATGAGATTTAACATCTGTTAAAGAAAAAAATCATATGTACTGAATTTAAAGCGTTCAGCACTATAGCCATGACGTGGGATTTCAGTCATACTTGTGTTGCCTCCCGCCATTTTCAAATATATTTTACTCCTAGCAGCCATCTCCACATCTCTTACATATATAAATCCGATCAGATTTTCTATTTGATTGCTTCAATTCGGTTACAGATAGTTGTGAGAAATCCAAAAGACGGTTTTCCGGTTTTTACGAAATCCAAAAAAAAAAAATCTCAAACGAAAACTCAATTCAAATACTCATAAATTCCATCATGGGGACGACGGCGGCGGAAATTAGATCAAAGAAGAAGGTACATTTATGGAAAAAAGCCATAGTTCATTTCATGATATGTTTCGTAATGGGATTCTTCACAGGATTCGCCCCAACAAACAAAAAATCTCTGTTTTTAAACTATGTTAATTCAATCTCAAACAGAACATATTTTTCTCCACAACCCCTCGAAATTTTTCACCAAAACAAGTTACAAAATTCAACCAATCCAACAACCCCGGAAAATTTTCCCGCCAAATCCAATTCCGATGATCATCCGACAGCCTTAACAGAAACAAAAGAATTTGATGATTTGATGACACCGAAAAGGCTTGTAATTGTGGTGACTCCGACGAGCAATAAACATGAGGTACGAGGAGTGCATTTGAGGAGATTAGCGAATACTTTGAAATTGGCGCCGCCGCCATTGTTGTGGGTGGTGGTGGAACAGCAATCGGAGTCATCTGAGGTATCTGAGATTTTGAGAAAAACTGGGATTATGTATAGACATTTGGTGTTTAAGGAGAATTTTACAGATATTAAGGATGAAATGGATCATCAGAGAAATGTTGCTCTTAATCATATTGAACATCATAGATTAAGTGGGATTGTTCATTTTGGTGGAGTTTCTAATGTTTATGATCTTAGCTTCTTTGATGAGATTAGAGCAATCCAGTAAGTTTTCTACTCTGTTCTATCTTAAATTATACGATGTTACTGTGAGACTCACTTTTCTTAGCACACACGTTAAAACAATCTTAATCGTTGAATCAACGCGTTAATACAATCTCAACTCTTAATTTTTTTTATTAAACGGTTGAAAATATATATTCAAACTATTTAAATAGCTAAAATAGTCATTTACTTAGTTTGAATATTTATTTATCTATTTAAATAAATAAAATGCATCGGCACGTTCTGAAAAATATGTTTTTTAGGTTCAAAAGTGTCAGTTAATTTCTCTAATAAGAAAACATTATTTAATTTTTTCAATCTTACCTCTACTTTACTGATGTATTAAAAATAAAATTATTTATATTTGTAAACATCAAGATAGTTTTTCAGTCATTTAAATCAAATGATCAAATTAAATCTATAATTTTATAACCTCCTCCGTCAACCTGTTGCAAGTTAATTTTGGGGACGAAGATAATTTTTGTTAAATATCATCGTGTGCAAGGATGAATTTAGAATTTGTTGAAAAGATAATTTTGTATAAATATGCACCGGAGGACAACATAAAAGAATTTTATTAATTTGTTTAGAAGGCAAACATTTTCGAAGTTTTACATACTGTCGTCTATTATTTATCTTCTAAATTCGTCACTAGTTATACATCACCTCTTTCATATTATGATTATTTTATCTGTACTTGTAATTAATCATCGAAATTCTAATTGACATATCTAAAACTTGACACGCACAAAATAATTTTGAGATGATAAAGTAATTAAAGCTTATTGCATTGTTGACAGGGTATTTGGAACATGGCCAATTGCATCCTTATCTGCAAATAGAAACAAGATTAAAATAGAAGGACCTGTTTGTGAATCTTCAGAAGTAATAGGGTGGAATTTGAAGACAATGGATAATCTAACTGATAATACAATTCCTTCAATTCATATCTCAAGCTTTGCATTTAACAGTTCAATTCTATGGGACCCAGAGAGATGGGGAAGAACTTCATCTGCTCAACACACTTCTCAGGTATTGCCTATTATTGTAATAATTTTATATATGCATACATATATATATTAATTTAAAATGAAAAAAAAAATGTCGAGCTCGAAACATATCATACAAGATCAGACTAAAGGTTGATGAATCTAGAATGTTAGCACAATGTCTATTTTCCTTTTTCTTTTTTTCTTTTTTTCAACCAAAAAAGGGATTACTTTTCTTAACAAAAGAAAAAAAAATGGAAATATTAGTAAAATTTCTTCTTTTTTTTTTTTTTTTGGAAATAGAATTGCAAACATAAAATGAGTTGCTAATTTTATTATTGTTTGTGGTGTGGTAAAATTGGACAGGATTCTCTTAAATTTGTGAAGAAGGAAGTTGTAGAGGAGGAGACAAATCTGAAAGGAATTCCATCTCAAGATTGCTCTAAAGTTTTACTTTGGACTCTACAAATTCCTGCTTAATAGTTTAAGATGAGGGTAAAATTAGTAGTAATTGAAATTTCAGATATCAAATTGGAATATATATTTTTTTATTTTCTAAAACTTACCAAATCTTATTTGATCTACAATTTTGGATGACATTCATAAGGAAACTCAATTCAAATAAAATTTGACTCTTCTATAGGATTTTTAAGGAGTTTTAAAGTCCATAGCTATTCAATTTGGATTTTAAAAAGTCCAATGAAATTTAGAGGTATTCAATTTAGATTTTAAAAACTCCATTAAAATCTAGAGGTTTTCAATTTAGATTTTAAAAAGTCCATTAAAAACTAGAGGTATTCAAAACTCTATAGATTCTCATAGATTTTATTAAATGTAGGATTTCGATGGATTTCATAGGTGTAAATGTGTATGGTGAAATCTCTTCTTTTCTCTCATTAATATTAAAATTAAAATGTCTTTGATAATTTTATCTTAAATTACAATTTGTTTTAGTAATCTCATTTCTATAAAATTATAAGAAAAACAAAGAAATATTTCAAACTACAAAAAAAATGAGATTTTTTTTAAGATCGTTAGAAAACTCAATACGAAATGTTTATTTTCCAAAAAGAAGTCATAATATCCAAACATTTTTCTTCTTGATCATTTTCAAATAGAAATTAACGAAAGCAAACAATTTATTCTCTATTTAACCACAAATTTCTATTTTTCAAACATGAATTTCATTTTCCTGAAAGAGAAAATCAAAGAGAAAAAAAAAGTTCAAACAAAACTTATCACAAAACATATCTTAGTTAAACCAAAGAAAAAAATACCAGTAAGTAAATTATACAAACCTTGAACAAATAAATCAAAAAAGCCGCAGTTACGTAATCTAAAAAAAATCAAAGAATATCGTCAAACTTTTTAAATTTTTAACAAAATGATTTAATTAAAAAAAATGATTGATAAATATATGTTGACTTTGGAAATTCAACACATTTGGATCTGTATAATACACCAATGAATCAGTATTTTCTTTATTTTTTGGTGCTATTCAAATCATCTATAGACTTTATAAATCAAAAGAAATCTTGATAAATCAATCTAATAAAATCTGACAGACTCTGCATAGAGTTAAAACAATTCATAAAGTCAGCAGAATCCATAAACTTTTGAAAATCAGTTAAAATCTTTTAAAATTCAGATTGAATACACCTCCTTTAATTTTAGTTTTAAACTAGATAAAATTCAGACTCAATCCAGTCCAAATTTGTATCTCTCAATTCTTAAAAACCACACATTAGTAATATTTTAACATTTTCTCTAAAAATCAAAAAATCAAAAATCAAAAGAATCCACCGGCTGTTTGCTGGCAAACAAACAAAGGATCCTACCATGACCAAATTGGTCGTTGTATAAGATTAGGTTCGAACTACACAGACCATATAAGAGATATTATCCTTCAATAATAATTCAAATTAAATAACAAATTCATAGCAACATCATTTTCCAACTACTTTTTTTTTTTGTTTGGAGTTCCAACAACTAATTAATGATGATGGAGGCAAAGAAATTATGATTACCTGTTTTTCCAAGTTACCTCTATATATTAGTCCTATAAAATTTTCATTACATGTTGCGAAAATTAAGAAATTAAAAAATAAATACTTTGTTAGTTAAAGTACAAATATTATTTTTTTAAATATGACATGTATACCACTAATTTTATTTAAGAGAATATTATTAATATTTTGATTAAAAAATATCTGAACTTTTAAAATATGTAATGAAAGTATTATATTAAGAAATAGAGGTAGTAAGACCTATTACGATTAATAACAGCTCTGTAATGGCATCTAGCACCCCACTTGATTTTTTTTCCCAGAAAAGGGAAGGGGTGCACCAACTCCTCAAATTTGTAATTATTTTTATTTATTGTCAGTTTATTTGTATTTGAATTATAACGTTAGCTAATTAAAATTGGGATAGTCATTGGTGATCACACTGAGAAAATTAACAACACGACAAGTATCTCATTTTCTTGAACATATTGAGACTATAACTATTTTAAAAATTGTTCGCTTTGTCCAAAGACTTGCTCGAGTGTTATCGTTGAGAGTGATTGTCGATGTTTAGTTATACATCTACGAGATAATGATAATGGCATCTTTTCGATTGACCATATAATTCACTATATTAAAATTATTTTAAACTCGCTTGATGTATTCATAGGCTTTGTGAAACATATGAATAACTATATAGCTTACTCTATTTTCTTATGACGTTTGAATTCACAACACATCATCTGTAATTGTCTCTGCTATTTTAACAAATAAAGAATAAAATTTACTTTTCGCATAAAAAAAGATAGAGAAAGGAAAAAGGAAATATATAGAGTTGCCATTAGACTTAAGAATTTAGGAGAATAATTAGGAGTGTAACTGATTTAATGAGTTCGGTCATCCTCCATAAATTCAATTTTTTTTTTTTTGATCAAATAATGTAAATATATAGATCAAAATGGAGAACTATAAAAATAGTTCACCGTGGGTTACAAGATGTTCGCGAACAATCCATTACGATCCCTTCGCTTTAGTACATGCTTGTGTCAAGATATCAAGTGTGTTCGATCGTCCACACTTTCTTCCTAAGAGTATATTTGCACCTGTTTCCGTCCATACTATGTTCCTATACTTCTAAAATAAAAATAGGAAATCTAACTAAAGTGTCCCTACAAAGTAATCTATAATACCTATTGTGTGATAATCACTAAGGTTCGAAAAAATCAAGATGGAGAGAATATTTAACTCTCTAACTATCACACATTAAGACTATTACAATGTAATACAAGAAAATTCAATTTTGATTTCACGGTTAGTGGCAGGCCAATCGAATCAATTGCACCCGTTCACCTCTTATTTTTCCAAGGATTTTGACATCCGATTTTCTCTGTGTTTTTTTTTAATGGAAACTAAATGAAAATATATAATCCAGATTTAGAAGAAACCGTTAAAACATCTGATCAGAAATTAAAACCAAAATTAGATAAATAAGTATGGACCCACTTCCCCAGCTCTAAAAGTGGGGTCACACATTAGCAAAAACAAGCTGTGATTCCTTCCTTCGTCATGTTCTATCGTTGAACTTCTTACCTCCTTTGCCAAGATCTCATTTTTCTCTCTTCTATTCTATTCTATTCTTGTCTTTGTTTACACTATGGATATGTAGACACAGGGAAGAAAAAGAAAAAGAAAGATTCTTTTTTTTTGAAGAAGAAGAAGAAGGAATAAAACAGAAGAAGCTCTTTGAGATCTAGGGATTTTCTTGTAACAGGTAATTTAATGCCATTTTCTTAATGGGGTTTTGAGTATTATTAGTTTCTTGAATCTGGGATTTCCTTGTTTTCTTTCATTTGAGGATATTTGACTTTTCTTGACTGAATTTGGCTGACACTTGTTCTTGAAATGGGCTTGATAGTTTCTTGATTTTTTGAGGTTTTTTGAATTATTTTGTGGAAAGAAAATGCTGAAATTTTGATGTAATTGCTCGTATTTCTTCTGATCTGGAACTTGGCATACAAAAACTTTCCACATTGTTTCTCATAATTCAGCATCTGGAAACAAAGAGCTCATATATATTGTTTCTCATACGTCTCGGATTGAATGTTCACTTTCTATTTTAGTTTTTTTTTTCAAATGAGTGTCCACTTTCTTCAATTTGAGGATATTGACATATTGTTGTAACTATGATTAAATTACTCTTCTTAATACTTGTTCAAGTCATATGTGGACATTCAATTTGGGGATAGAGGGAGCATTATTATCGGGCGAGGGTCCCACCATGGAAGGCTAGTGTAGTTGGCACGTTACTTACTACTTGGAGCTCATAGGTACTTATTTAGAGGTTTATTTATTTTTGTCAAGAATGGTTACTTTGCTTACTCTGTTTGGATTTCATTTTTTTGTTTAGAAACTTGTGTCTTAAGCAGCTTCACATCACATGTAGTGTCCGAGTAGCAGTGGGGTTGTCTTTTGAAAATTTTCAGACTTTACATGTTTGTTGTCGGCGACATTTTTAAGGGAAAAAAGTTGGAAACTTTAAGGTGATCATATACTTGTTTTCTGAAAGCAGAATAGGACATTAGCTAAAGATAAAAATATGGGAAGGAAAAGCAGCTGGTTTTCTTCAGTGAAGAAGGCTCTCAGCCCAAGTTCTAAGGAAAAGAAAGCACAGGTGAATTTTTATGATAAATGTAGGATTGTGGGATTTGAAACTTTAGTCATATTTGTGGTAAGTTTCTTGTTTTATATATGTTTTTCAGAAAGAAAGCAAATCGAAGAAGAAATGGGCGGGAAAAGAAGAGCCTTCAGTCGCAGATTCTTCGAATCTGGAGACTGTGACTATATCGCATCCGCACCCTGTGCCTGTGGAAGAGGAGAAACTGACAGAAGCAGAGAATGAACAGACGAAACATGCTTACACTGTTGCAGCTGCCACTGCTGAAGCTGCTGTTGTAGCTGCTCATGCTGCTGTCGAGGTTGTTCGGTTAACAACTCTCTCTCCATTCCCGGGCAAATCGAGGGAGGAAATTGCAGCAATTAGGATTCAGACTGCATTTCGAGGTTATCTGGTATGGCTCCGGTATCTATCAATATGTCAATTACCTCTTCATTTCAGTTCCTTTTTCTCGTATACTTTCTTTTTTTGCTGGGAATTTATATTACAATCATAATTGAAATTTTGTTGGATGTATGGCTTTATAATTTTAACATTTGACGGAATATCTTCATTGTAAAAAAGATGTCCATTACATTTAGGAACGCGAGTTGATTGGAGCAGATTAGGTTGCTCTTCCCTGCATTTTCTAACAAAATCTATGTAATGGAACATTGTAAGTGATTCTTTTGGGGACAATTGTTTGTTACCAGGCAAGAAGGGCACTGCGTGCTTTAAGGGGGCTTGTGAGGCTAAAAACACTTGTTGATGGGCCTACTGTTAAACGCCAGACTGCCAACACTCTAAAGTGTATGCAAGCTCTATCTCGTGTCCAGTCTCAAATTTGCTCTAGAAGAATCAGGATGTTGGAGGAGAACAAGGCGCTCCAGAGACAGCTCATACAGAAACGTGCTAAAGAACTCGAAAGTTTGAGGGTTAGTTCTATTCCTGACTTTCTAATCTTCTTCACAGAAATGAGCCACCATTTCTAATCTATTATAAATTTGCTTTTCTACTTCGAGTCTAATGTGTATCTGCAATATTCAAAGGCCTACCTTTTGTTTAAATTAAAACTATTCCATGCATTCATGATAATAAAATCTTGATGGATCAATTTTACCTAGGAAAACTTCTAGTGTTTTCATTTGAGGTCTATCTTTAGAGAGCATTGTGCATGGGTTGTTCACTCATAAGATATTATTTTTCATAATGGCAGATGGGAGAGGAATGGGATGATAGTCATCAATCAAAAGAACAAGCTGAAGCAAACTTACTGCATAAGTATGAAGCAGCTATGAGACGGGAAAAGAGCCTTAGCTTATTCATTCTCGCATCAGGTATTTGACTCATTCACCTCTTCTGCAAGCTCCAACTTCCAAGATCTTCTTTGGAAGAGAAAAAATGGAGCTTTTACTGCCTGGCACCACCACCCCGAATAATCAAACATACTAAACCACGAAAAAACAGCCGATTAAACGCTTGAAACCTTGTAGGGGGAAAATCATTGGATTTTGATGCCGTTGTATTGTATGTGTTAAAAGTAACTTGTTTTATGTTGTTAGGTCTACATGCCTCTAACTAGGAAGGTCAGCGTAGTTGGCTTAGCATTTCCGATTTCGGAACAATAGGTCCCGAGTTCGACGCCCCCTACCTCATAATAATAATTTTTTTCTACATGCATTTTCTACCAGCAGGTTAATCACATTTTCAAAGTTATGTTCGTATTTCTGAGAGTTCTTGCAGTAATTTAACTTCAAATGTTCTAATTTCAACAGCAAACCTGGAAGAAATCCGCAAGATCCACGAACTTACTGTTTATGGACCCAACCAACCCTCAATGGGGCTGGAGCTGGTTAGAGCGATGGATGGCAGCCCGACCATGGGAATCCGGTGAGAAAGAACTTAATGGGGGTGACCACTCATCAGTTAAGAGTGCTAGCATTAGCGGAGGAGAAATCACCAAGGCGTTTGCTCGCCATCAGCTGAATTCAGATAATCTCTCTTCACCAGTAGCTCCAAAGCTAAATCATGCTTCCAACCACCAATCTCCTAGTACTCCCCCAACCAAGACAGCTTCTTCTTCACTCACAGCCCGAAGATTGAAATCAGCAAGCCCAAAGGTCAGTGCACCGAGCCACCAAGATGATGACTCGAGAAGCATTTTCAGCGTGCAGTCCGAGAGAAACAGGAGACACAGCATTGCTGGTTCGTCAGTAAGAGACGACGAGAGCCTCGCGAGTTCTCCCTCCGTCCCAAGTTACATGGTGCATACTCAGTCAGCTAGAGCTAAGACACGGTTGCAAAGCCCGTTAGGCATGGAAAATGGAACACCAGAGAAAGGAACTTCTGCATTCGCGAAGAAACGACTGTCTTATCCTCCTTCACCAGCCAGGCCGAGGCGGCAGTCTGTCCCACCAAAGGCGGATACCAGCTCCATAATCACTGACCAAGATACCAATGGGAGGATAAATGAGTAAACAATGCAGAGATAAACTGCTTCAAGTACAGAGAAAGAGTTACAGTGGAGACACAAATAAAAAGGGGCAAAAAATCATCCGTCCCGTGTATGTCCCACATTTATGTACTCCAACCAATCACAATTCGCCATGTGTATATATAATTGGAAGAAATGTGCACATAGTGAATTCTGATTAGTTGGGTAAAGAACATACATAAGGACAGACGATTTTCACCCAAAGAAATGAGTGGTAATTCTTAATTTGTTAAAATTGTTATCAATTTGTTAGTTTGAGGTATTGGTTTGGAGGGTGAAATCTTAACAAGTGTGTGCTTTTTCTTCCACTGTTGTCATTTAAGGTTGTAATATATGTTTAATTCTTTTAAGGAAAACGACATGTGATTGTACCCTTAATTGGGGTTTCTACATGGTTGTACTGGATATATATGTTATTTTCATATGTTGTAGGGTGAGCACCGAATTCGGCAATTTGAATTCGGTTTTTTCATTTTTTAATACCTCAAAAAATCGACCAAATTCGAATTGGAGGGTACATTTTTTGATTATATAATATATTTAATTATATAATAATAATATTCAATTATATATATTTAATTATATAATAAGAATATTTAATTATTAAAAAATTCAATTCGAATTCGGTCACACCGAATTCAAAATTAGTCAAATTGATTTCGTTCCAAATTCGACCAATTCGAATTCGGTCGTGACCGAATTACCAAATTCGAATTACCAAATTAAATTCGAATTCGGTCGGAATTCGGTAAAAACCGAATTTGCTCACCCCTAATCTGTTGTAATTGAATTTCTTTTATAGAATGTTGCAGGAATAATAAAGATGATCCAAACAGAAAATAATTTTCCAATTTTCCAATCTTTTATTTAAAAAATTGTCATCTAATTTACAAGACTTCAGCATAGATTATGAATGAGGGATACAAGTTTTTTTTTACTATTATACTCTTAAATTTCAATTATTTCTTTTTCTTCGTTCTATAATGTGAATAAAGACAATTTTAAAAAAATATTTTAAAAGTTAGAAAATGATGCATATTTGAGAAAGAAAGTGACTAAAAAAAAGAGAAAATAGGATAAATCATTCACGGGCCGGCCCAACACCAAATGGCCCGATCAATGTTAAGCCGAAATAAGAACCCTAACAAAGAAAGAACATAAGATTTCTCTTAAAAGTTCTGAGCCATTCCTTAATAAACAAAGTGAAGATCCATTTCTATATTGGATGCTGTTCGGAAATCGTCTGTGATCTGAGGATCCACAAAAATGGTGAGTTCTATGGCCTCCCTTATGATTCCATTTCTGCATTTCTTTTCTCGTTTTTTTCTTCAAAATGGGATTTTAATTTATTTATTTGAAGTTCCTTTTGCATAATCGGTGATTGACTTCTTGGTTTCTTAGTCACTGTATGCTGGGCAATAAAGTTGTTGTCTTTTTTGCTTCTCAAAGTCCCATCAAGCTTAAAGAATTATATATTTTTTTAAAAAAAATTAAGCAAAAAGAGAAATTTTATTATTATTAAAGCAGTGGTGCCGAATCCATGACCTATTGTCATGAGTTCATAAGTGAAGTGCTGCGCCAAATGAATTAGTCTTTCTTGTCGTTTGTAATGAATTTTTTCTTTGTGTATTATCACAAGTCTTTTGTATTAAGTTCTCCTTGCACGATTTTAGTTATTTCCTAATTGAATTTTTAGGGGGGAGGGGTTGGAGAAGTGTTTGAGGTTAAGGTAAGTTTCTGATCATAATCAGCATATGCAAAATTTTAAATGTCATCGGTTTTTTAGATGCATTTTACGTATGTTGGTCAAAATATTAATATTACTCTCTTAAATAGAATATTGATATTTTTACTAACAAAGTACCTTGTTTTTTCGCTTCCTCATTTTTCGCCAGATGTCCTAAATGACTTATATTGTGGAATGGAGGGAGTACTGAATTGCAGTACGAGGGAATTGGTTATTGGTTATTAGAAATCTCTTTGCTTTAGTTATTATTTTTCTGTAGGACAAATATATTAAGGAGAAGAGCTTATATTGTGTCAAATGCATAAGCTGTTCTTGTTTTTTTTTAATTCCCATCAATACTTGTATGATTTTTCATCAGGTTGTACCATTGGTTGCTGGAATTGCTGTTGCTGCTGCTGCTTATGCTGGTCGATATGGCATTCAGGCATGGCAAGCGTACAAAGCAAGACCTCCAACTGCTAGAATGCGCAAGTTTTATGAGGGAGGTTTCCAGCCAAAAATGACAAGGAGAGAAGCCGCTCTTATTCTTGGAGTTCGGTATGCTTTGTCGTTTTCTATTTTCATGGCAAAAATATTTATGTTTCATTTCTAATAAAGTTGCCTGTGACGAGATACGTCTTGTTTATATCATTGTATCCTGTCTGTTAGCTATCAAATTTTTTTTAATAAAAGAAGAGTTTCTAATACACTTTTACTATAAGCTGGGCAAGTAGGCGCATAATTTTCTCTTACATAGACATTTTACATTTTCTCATCTTTCTTTTACTTTTTCTGTTTTTAAAATTAAAAATAAGGCTTCCTTCTATCATCCTTGCTCATTTCCACCTTCAACAACTTAAGTTAGGAAGGAAATGTTGGTTTTTTAGGGGTTGTGGGTTGGTACACTATAATTTATTAAGCTGGTCTAGTTTCCCTACGTTTTCTTCCACTTCCAAACAGAATAAAGTTTCCAGCTTCAGTACTTATTCTACTCGGTTTGCTATCCTCCCTCTCCTTATAAATCTCTCAATCCAAACAGGCCTCAAGTGTCATGAGGAAGAGGCGCAGGGAGGAGCGATGAATCAATTTTGTTTATAAAATGGGATTCTGAATCATTGGGCATCTTTGTTAAGGAGGTCACAGAAAGCTTCTCCTTGGTTGTGCCATGGATTAGCCTAGTTCATTTTCGTCTAGAGTACTTCCGATTGAATAAACATGAGAGATTTTGCTCATTGCCTGCTTCACTTTGAAGAAAATAAATCCTAGGCAAAGTACCTCATGTTGAATTTTGCTGATAATTGATGAGCTCATTATGCTTCAGACTTTCATAATTGAGCTTGTTTAAGATCTCGAAATGAGAACTGCAGATCCCTTTCCCCTATCATCCACCTCACTCGCTCTCCAGTCCCTCGCTTCTTTTGTTTTGGGGTACGCATTCAGCAAACAGCATATGCAGAACAATGCATTTGTATATAATATAAATATTATTCCTGCCTAATTCTTGTGATAAATCTCTATTTCAACAGGGAAAGCATTGCTGTAGATAAAGTGAGAGAAGCGCATAGGAGGGTGATGGTAGCGAACCATCCAGATGCTGGTGGTAGCCACTACCTTGCTTCTAAAATTAATGAAGCAAAAGAAACATTACTCGGAAAAACCAAAGGCAACGATTCTTGTTTTTGAGCAATCAGAAACAGCCCCCCGGATGAACATATATACTCTTTTGTATTTGGATTGGATTTTTATTTGAGATTCTTCTTATTAGGAATGTAAAAGTCAATTGTTTGTGAGAGAAGTATGGGACGACCAGAGTGAATTTTTTTAGTTCAAGAGGTGAAAGCCTTATCTGATGAAACACCAAGAACTCAAGGGTCCCTGTCCAAATAATCATTTGATACCTGGGTGTCATTACAAAACTGGCTGTAGAGTTTGTTCAACAATCCCCCTCCTGTCTGTGAAGAACTTGAATTATTTGGTATTCTTTAAAAGGTTATTGATTAAAGAGATATTCCAATTTTCCTGTTTACTTGTAGTATTAACACGGTAACTAGTTAACTTTGAGAGGTGAGATTGAATATTAGTTAAAAAGTGCTCTCACGCCTTCTATTTTTTTTTTTTCGATTTTGGTTTTGACCTGAACTAAAAATATAAAGTTCTTGGCACTAAATTTTTTTGGAGTATTAATGTTGTCTCTTCCATCTATTTTAGCTGTTAAATTTGGACAAAATGAGACAACATAGCGCCCTTTTTTAAGGGTCAAACCTGATTTCCCCCCTTCAAAATACACCGAGTTTAGTCATATTCCGTCCAGATTTAATATAGAAAATTGATGGAAGTGGTAACATTAATATTTCAGAAAAGTTTATGGTTAAGAACTTTGCATTTTTTTTTCATAGGATGTCGGTAGCCAAGTGGTAAGGCTATTCCAACGCAGCCGAGAGGTCATGTGTTCGAATCTTGTATGCCCCGAATTCCCCTCCCCCCATAAAAAAAAAGAACTTTGCATTTTTTAATTTGTGGTCAAAATTCAAAATCGAGGAAAAAAAAAAAAGGGATATGAACACCTTTTACCCTTGAATATATTATATATTTTTCAAATCAAGAGAGAAGAAAGCAAACATAAGCTGAACCACATTTTCCATGCAAGAAAATGGTACATCTTACAAGTGTATTTAGAATATATTGCTCTTCTACTACCCCGTTTTCACGTGCTTTATTTTATGAACTTGTGTTCAATTAAAGAATAAACTGTAACCAGTTTTTGAGATTCTGGTAAATTTGGATTAGAAAAAGGATGTACAAGGTCCTTATTTTTTATACAGGTCCACTTTTTTATTTTTTTATTTTTAACTTTGGTTCTTATATAATTTGCAGTTGTACCGAAAAAGCTTTCAGTTTTTATGCTTCAAGTTGATTGCTAGAAAATCACAATTCTTGGAGATAAAGCTAGCTTCAAGAAATATGGTCTAGTTAATGTATTTTGGTAAGCTTCATAGTCGCTACTTGGTATAGCCAGTTGTTAAATTAATCAATACATAAAGTGATGGAATGACATCTCTTTGCCTTTGGTCTTGAGCAAAGCAAATTCTTAATCATAGATACCATCTTTTCATCTCTTTCTCTAATTCTCTAATCATAAATGGCATCATATACTGGTATATAAAGTGCTATTTATCCTCCTTTTTTTTGTCTGTTCACTGTTACTGATAATACTCCTATTCCCTCTTCAAAAGTTTGTAAATTATGTTTGAAGATTTTTTTTTGTTGAATAAGAAATTTTTCATTAATTACAAAATAGCCAAAGTCATTACAATCAAAGAAAAATCTAAAAATACAAGAAAATAAAAGTTATTCAATGATTTAGAAAACCATGACAACGTACAAAAACCACACCCAAGAAAACTTGGATGGTTAGAAAATACTAATATAAAAACTACCAAACTAAACAAATACATAATCTTCTTATTCGCAGCATCTTCATTGCAATCCTTGAACTACAGAGATGGGAGAATATTACTCTCAACATCTTCCATAGGAATCGACAATTTATAAGAATATGGGCGTATCAACCGTCCTACAATTTATGTTTGAAGATTTATTCATTAACCCAAACATTTGTTGATTTCGACAGATATTTATAGGAGGTGGCGGCGGCCGAGCATTTACTGTCTAACCGTGCACCATATCTTGGCATGAGGCAGAGGCAATCTAAAGGGTGCATTTAAACTCAACACTTGATCCGCCTCCCGGCCCCACGATCGGACAAGAATGTATGATCGGATGCGTCTCAAGCACAATCCAGTATGGTCTGGATAATTTTAGAACGTTCATTTTATAAGACATATAGTACATTATGACAGAGAGATGGAATGAATGTGAGGAGGATTGAAATAAATAGGAAGATGAGAACTGAGAATGGAACATGACTAGTAGAAGTACTTAGATATGGACATTTGCTGGATCTTTAATTACACAACATTACAAGGAATCGGGTAGTCCAAGTGGTAGAAAGCTATCTGCTACGTGACTGGACGGTCCCCGTCTTCGATTCCCGTATCTCCCTCATGCAAGCAAATAAATTCTCCTCCTCGCGAGGCTAAATTCCCTCCCTGCGGTATGGGGCATGCTACAATCTCCCTATCTAAGGTACTCTCCGCTCTTCCCCTTCGGGAGCAATCGCCTTCGGGCGTCAAAAAAAAAAAAAAATAATTACACAACATTAAAATCCTAGGGAAGGTTTTGTGAATTAGTATAATTTTATTTGAAGATTCCATGTAGTATAATAAAGGCTATCACTGCTGGCTCTAAATTATTGGTTAGAGTTTGACATTTTTCTCCCCATTGGTTAGAGAAAGGAAAATATGAAACCAAACCAAATCATCTTATCTAGCATAAGAATATTGATTATTTTCTAAATCAGTATTACTTCAGTAAGGAAATTTTTCACAATTAAAATTATTATTATTGTTATTATTGAAAGTAATTATGTAGTGTTATTCTTGCTAGTTTAGATGAATTCGTAATCACAAATTCACAGTGAATCGTCATTCAAATAATAATTTAGTAATTAATTGTCTGATTTGTAATTTAGAAGATTATGAATTAAACATTAACAAACTTAAAAAAATTGAAATTAGAGGATAAGAAATACACTATTCACTCATATTGACATAAGAAATTCACTTAATTATTTATAATTTTATTTTCAATTAAATTAATTAATTGGATAAATTTTAATTATCCCGCATTATTAATCCAGTCCGGTGAATTTATTTCTTAGTTCTTACCATGATGGGGAACAATTTTGCGGATTTGAGGGACAAAGGTGGAAGACAAAATTGACCGGGGTCTTCACTCTGCAGTGGTCAAGTGCATTATTATTTATTACTCACTGACCACTGCAGTATCGGTAAATATAAATGCAGTCCGGATTGTACGTGGAACACCACATTTTTCGCATATATAGATCAAATAGGGATGTCTATTTTAAATATTAAAATAGGTGTTCTACAGAACAGGTGTCCCGTTTTCAATTAATTTTGACTTTCAAAATTTCAATTCAACGAGACGAAATTTACCACATCCCGCACTGGAGCCGCAGAGATATAAATGGCCGCAGGTTTTATTAATTTTTTTTATAATTGTTTTTTGCTATGTGATAAATTGCCTTGGAATTAGCCTTTTTTTGCCCTTTAACAATTTACAAATTTTCGATCTTGCCCAAAATCTATTTTATAATCGCATTATGCCTATGCTCTATTTACAAGTGTCAAATCTGCCCAAAATCGGCTGATCCCGGCGATGTTTAAGGGTATTATAGTTAGAGCAAAATAAATTTTAAAATTTATCACAATTTACTACCATAATTTGGATATTATTACAAATTAGACCCAAAATTAAGAAATAGTTTTTAAAAAAAGAAAAAAAACATTAAAAGCTAACAAAATCACCCACCACACAGGATTACCCCCAACCTCCTTTTTCCCTTTCTCTCCCCGTCTATTTTCCACCGCAGCCCACCATCTCCTTTATCTCTTTGCCAACCACCCCAACCAACCATCTCTTTTTCCACCATAGTCGACGACCACATCCAACCATCTCCTTCACTCCAATGTGTCCACAACCTTCCACTCCCAAAGAAAAAAATCAATTGAAAACCCATGTCTAAAATTAAGCAATTTTTATTCATTCTTCAATTACTTTGGAAGAAGATTCATCGTCTCATGGTAAAATTGAATTTGCTTTGTCAATTTTCTGATACCGTCCATGGGTCTGAAGCGGCTTGTTCCAACACTTTGCTTTTTTCCAACAATTTTGTGTTTTGAAGCTGCTTGTGTTTTTTTCTTTTTCTTGTTTCTAATTGGATGACTGGATGATTATGGAACTCAATTGGATTTTTTATTTTAATTTTATGGGGTTTTCTGGATTATGTTCATGATTTGTTTATGGGACAATAAACATTGTGGGATATTATTTTGTTTGCAGGAATGCTGGCATTATGAGCCATCAAGAAGGATTCATCAAAGAAAGCAATGGGGCATCATTATTTTGATGATCTTGATAAGTATCCTCTCTGACTACCGATTGCTGCGGCAAAGCATCACAAATCGAATCATGACTAGACTTCCTTGATGATTTAGGATGGATAAAAGTTCACAAAACAAAGATCATTGTTTAGGGAAAAAAATTGATGGGTCTGCATATTCGGTGGTATCTGAGATTGAGCAATGTCTGAATGTAGACTGATTGAGCAAAATTGGCCTTACGAAGAAATTCTCTCTCAATCTCATTTTCCATGTTCACAACTTAGAGTAATATTTGCACTTGTGCTGTCATATTAACATCAATCTTCCAAACCCCAAATACCAATACCAATACCAATAATTCCATCTTGCATTCTTAAATGAACCACAAGTTAATGAAAAAACAAAGATCAAAGTCACCATTTTTCCAGAACCCATTTCTCAAAAAGGTATCCGCAGCAGAAATTTTCCTGAAAGTAGCCAATGTCAACCCAATAATAATATCAGCAACACTGTAAGTTGATATGATTTCCAAGTTGGGAAGTGAACCTATGAGCTCTGAATTGGCACCAGAAACAGTGTTTCCGACGATTGCTCGAATTGATTCCGGCGCCGGAGGTTGGTGGTGGTTGTGAGGAGAAAGTTAAGGAGGATAACGGTTTGAGGAGGGATGATGATGTGGGTGAAAGGAGTACGGATAACAGAGGGGTGGTGTGAAGAGGAAGAAGGAGAGGGTGACCTACTCTCTCTCTCTCCCCTATAATTTTGGTTTATGTGACTTAGATAGGAGGGCTAAATGGAGAAAATAAGAGGGTGAGGGGTGAATTGAAAGAAAAAATATATAATTCAGGACTCAATTGATATAATAAGATAGTTTTGGGGGTTTTTCAGAATTAACTTAAATTTTATCTTTGTTTTGACTATTTTACCCCTCAGCACCACCGTATAATTGCCGGAATCAACTGATTTTGAGCAGATTTAGCACTTATAAATAGAGTATGGGCAAAATACGATTCAAAAATAAATTTTGACCAATATCAAAATTTCGTAAACAGTGTAAGGGCAAAAAAAACTAATATCTCTTATCTAACCCATAAAAAAAATACTACTATGACTATCAACCGGATTCATCAACCAAGGCCCATGGGCCACCACATCCACTAATTTATTATAGCTTCCACACAAAATCCAAAAAGAAGATTCAACAAACTTTATTCCAAGATTAAAAAAAAAACATTATCAATACTTTTTTAAGAGTGTCAAAATTAATATCTTTTGTTCCGAGTTCAAAGTTTTGTGCTGCATTAGCTCTTTTTTTTTAATTTAGAGAATGAGAACCAAAAAACTTAGAACAATTGATAAGTGAGATATTTTACTTTGATATTCATTGTGTTTTTTTTATTAGTATCACATTAAAAGATTTTGGTCGTATGATTTAAGCTCTCAATAATCGAGAAATGTCAATACAATACTAATTGAAATGAATACTTAATGTCAAAATATTAAATTTAGCTCATACTTATAACTCATATAATTAAAAAAAATTGAACGAATATATTTTTTGGAAAATGATTTACTCCTAGAATTTTGGGGATATAAACCCTAAACCCCCAAATTGAGAGTGTTAAATGACTATTTTACCCCCTGTTGGTATAAGGGATTCACCCAACTATAAGGGCAAAAAGGTTCAAAAACTATTTTAGTCAATCTTTTAGCCAATAATTCTAGTAGCCTAGCAAGATCCTATATTTTTTCGAATAACAGTCAAATTCTATAAATTCAATACATGTACAATATAGTTATTATCGACTACCCTAAGAAAAATATTTAGAAAATAAAAGATAAATTCTCTACAAAACAAGTGATTGGAGCGTGGCGAGCGTGTGTCAAAGGAGCGTGAGCGTCCAATCCTCACAGGTAACCACTGACAAATTTCTTTTTAAAAAAAAATAAAAAAACCGCAGACAGGAGAGAGAAAAGGGGCAAATAATCATGTGTATACGCTTGTGTACTTATTCATGTGTCTAATCAATCATAATTCATCATGCGTATATATAATTAAAAAAAATAATCACATGACGAAATCTTATTGGTTGAACACAAAAATAAATACACAGATAGGTACAGACAATTTTCACCCGAAAAAAACTTGGGAACTAAATTAACAAGAAAAAATCGTCCATACTATATATATTTTTATTCATGTGTTTAACTCTTTAAAATTTGTTATATGAATATTTTTTTTAATTATATATATTTATGATGAATTGTTAATAATAAATACAGAAATGGGTAAACATACAGCTACAAACAATTATTTGCCAAACTAACTGTAGAGCACCCAGCTTCTCTTTTTCTTCTGAATGCCTGTGGGCTGCTACAAGAGCTTTCACCATTCTCCATTCTCCATTTTTCTTGACGTTTCTTAGTTCTTCAAGTGAGTAAAATCACCTGAAACTCTGTTTCACTTCAGAAATCAACAAAAAAAACCCAAGTTTTTTGTAACTTCTCCCATTTTTATTTTTATTTTTTTGTAAGTCTATCTACTGTTTATTTAACTTAAAATTTTGTTTTTTTTGTCTTAGTTCTTTTAATTTTTTTTTTAATTTGAAATTTGATGGGTTTTTAATTTTTTGTTCACGTGCATGACATTTTAGTTTTCTGTCCATTTCATATGCGTCTGTGTTTTCCTTTTCAATATATATTTTTTTTTGCTTCCATGTGATGGTTTTTTAAAGCTTCAGATGTGAAGAAGCTATGGAATTTTAGGTTCTAAACATTACATTGTTGAGAGTGCATGTGATATTTTATAGATTGTGGTTTGTTTGTTCTGTTTTGGCTAATACAGCTATAATTTGTTACTCACTCTCTTTCTTAATATAAGACTATTAGGATATGTTGAGAGAATTAAGAAAAGAAAAAAGTAAGGCATTTTTTAATCAAAATATAAATATTATTTTTTTAAATATAATTAATGATATATCAAGTTCTAGGTAAGAGAGTAATATTTATATTTTGATTAAAAAAACTACTTTATTTTTTCATCCTTAATTTTTGCTACATTTCTAGTTTTAATATAAGGAATGAAGGTAATTTTTTGTTTTGTTTTCTTCAGATCTAAGATTTTGGGGAAACCCTTTTGAAAAAAATGGAAATTTTTTATTATCAAGGTGGTGGAGTGTCTACCAGACCTTAAAAGTGTTACGCAAACTGTGCTAGCCTTTCTCGACTATGAAGGGGAAGCCCTCATTGCCTTTAATGCTTAATAATGTGTTTAAGAGTTCTCCTCCCCAGGTCTTATAGTTTGAATTTGTTGCACTGACCCTTTCTCTTGCTGCTTGCAGCTGGTATGGTGTTCTAATCTAGGGAGGTCTTTTATTTTTTATTTTTTATTTATAACTTGATTTTTGGTTTTGCTATGAGTTGAAAGAGAAAAGGAAGAGAGAAAGAGATGTGAAATTTGGGTTTTTTTTTTTTTTTTTTCCGGCGAAGATGAGTTGGAGAATTCTTACTTGGTGCAGCTTTCAATTTCTGAGAACCATTTTTGGTATTCTGTTCATGGGGATAATTATATTTGGAGATTCTATACTATAATGTGGGTTGTAGGAGTCTTTTTCTTGTTTATATTGTTGGTAAAATGATGCTATTGGAATACTAAGTTTAAGCACAAATAGAGTGAAAATGAAGCAAAGAAAAAAAGAAATACACAAGAGTTATAAGATGACTTGCATTATGATTTTTCCTTTTCCCCCCCTTTGTGCTACTTTCTTAACCTTCTTTTTCTATTTTGTTTTCCCTTCTGATGGGACTGGTTGGTAGGAGTGGAGGTGGGTTTCCCTGGAGTTTCTTTGAAGGGAAAGTGTTGTTTGTTTGTTGTTTTTTGGGTTTGCTCACACAACTGAATTGAGATTAGGAAGTTAGTTATATTCTTCAAGAAGCATTTATTTGTCTCTTCTATATGTTTATCTCTGTCTAAAGTTTCTCTGAGGCAAGAAATTCCTCTAAACTGTTTCAGGTACCGTCTATTAGGTGGGCCTCGGAAGCACCTTCAGTTCGCCATAATTGTCTTTTATATCTATTGCAGAGTTCTTTAATATGCAGGCACCAAAAACAAGGTATTTTTGGCTCTTCGTCTGCGCTATATTCTCTTCTGTGCATTTACCAGCATTTCTCTTCAAAGTCATGAAAATGTTGGTTTAATTGTTTATACTTCCTATGTGTTTTAGATGGACTTGGCTTAATCAAGAGCTATTTGTCTGTTTACTAATTCTGAATTCATTAGAATTGCGTCTCATTTATTTTAAGTCAATGATCTATTCAAGCCCTGCTATAATTTACTTTTTTTGGGGGGTTATATAATGGTATCCGTTTACGATTGTTTATTCATTGTATAGCTTGACAGCACCTTATGAAAGTCTCAGGAATATATTTAGTCAAGTACTTATTACCTTAGCAGTGGAAACAAAAGGAGCAATAGATATGGAGCATTAGTCCAACTGTGAATGTTCCCTATATTTGTGGTTGCTAGATGTACCTCCTATTGATTGTTTGATACTCAAATAAGGTGTCCATGATATTGCATTCACTAGCAATTGACCTCATACTTTTGTGAATATTTCATGTCTTACATTGACATTGTAGAAATTGTATATCTGGTGAGACGAGCGACTCTCGAATCATTTTCAAAAGAAATTGATGAATTAGCTAAAAAGAACTAGCTCCACAATCTTTATTCAACTTTCTGTAACAGGACTAGCACTTCAGAAGTGCCCCAGAAAACCTTTCCTGCCGCCACACCTCGGACAGCTCGGAAGCTCAAAACGCCAGGAGCAGAATGTGACTCAGTTTCATCCCCGAATTCAGCAAGCCGGACCCCCAAAAATAAAAGTCCAAAAGTTGTTGATCGCAAGTCACCACGAAGTCCAGCAACTGAGGTAATTCAGTCCTATTTAACTATTTCAAGTCTATTGGATCAAATACCTTCTAATCCACCATAATTCAGTAATGAAATTTAAAAGGCTCAACAGTAAATATTCAAAGATATTTCCGGGAAATATCTCTTTCAGCTAATCGTTACGATTTCTTCTCGTTTGGAAAGTTTGTATGCTATTAACTTCAGAGTCAGTAAGCGAGAAATTCGCGTTCTGTTCTCTTTGAGCAATGTCTGCTTCTATTTTAGAGCATTTACATTCTGTCCATCTCCCAGAAAAAGAAGCCAACTAGAGTCGCTGAAATGGAAAATCAGCTAGCACATCTCCAAGAGGAGCTGAAGAAGTTGAAGGATCAACTAAGCTCGTCTGAGTCATGGAAGAAGAAGGCCATGCAGGAAGCTGAAGAGGCTAAGAAGCAGCTTGCAGCAATGTCAATGAAGCTTGAGGAGTCTGAGAAGCAGTTACAGGAGCTTTCAGATTCAGAGGAGGCTCGAGTTCAGGAACTACGCAAGATCTCACATGACCGAGATCGAGTCTGGCAGTCAGAACTGGAGTCTCTCCAGAAGCAGCACTCTATGGACTCTGCTGATCTGGCTTCTGCCATGAATGAAGTTCAGAATTTAAAAATTCAACTTGATAGGGTGGCTGAATCTGAAGCTGCTCAAGCTAGGCATGCTGAATCTGCATATGCTGAGATTCAGAATTTAAGGTTGGAACTTACAGAAACTCTTGAATTGGTTGCAAGATTAAAAATGCAATTAAACGGGAGCAAAGAATCTGAAGCTTTTGCAATGGAAGAAGTAAGTAAAGCTCAAATGCAGCTTGAGGCTGCAAAAGCCATGGAGGAGACACTTCGTTCAGAAGGGCTCCGAACCAGGGAGGCATACCACTCCTTGGCGTCGGAGTTTGAAGAGTCAAAGAGTCGAGTTAGTTCTTTGGAGGAACTTGTGGGCAGACTGCAGGCAGATCTTAATGAAAGTAGCACAAACTCTGCAGATGCTTCATATGATGTTGAAGTCATTCGGGAGAAACAAAAAATTGACGAAGCCGAACAATTAGATAATCTGAAACTCGAGGTCAGTCAATTAAGAACTGCACTAGAGGTATCTGAGAAACAATATCAAGAAGAATACATTCAGAGTACCTTGCAGATTAGAAGTGCTTATGAACTGGCGGAGCAAACAAAATCGGAGTCATGTAAAAGAGAGGCAGAATTGGAGGCAACATTAAAGATTGCCAGCGTTGATATTGAAGTGCTAAAGGCAAGACTGATGGATAAAGAGACCGAATTGCAAAATATTGCGAATGAGAATAAAGGACTGAATCTAGAGGTTGAAGGTCACCAATCAATTGAAACCGATCAAGTAGAAAAGGAGCTGCAAGAATCAAAATCCGTCTTAGATGGTCTAAAAGCAAGTTTGATGGATAAGGAGACAGGGCTACAGAATGTCATAGAGGAGAATGAGAAGCTGAAAATGGAAATCGAGAATAGAGAAACAGAGAGAAGTAAACTAGACGATGAAGCTCGGGCTCTTGCAGAAGCAACTAGAACTGCAGAGAAAGAAGCCCTGATGAAGCTGGGTTATCTCACCGAGGAAGCAGATAAAAGTGGCCGAAAGGCTGCAAGGATCGCTGAGCAGCTGGATGCAGCACAGGCTGCAAACTCCGAGATGGAAGCTGAGTTGCGGAAACTAAAAGTGCAAGCAGACCAATGGAGGAAGGCAGCTGAGGCAGCAGCTGCTATGCTTTCAACAGGTAATAATGGTAAGTTTGTGGGGAGGACTGGCTCTTTAGATTGTCACACTATAGGTGGAAAGTTGGGCTCACCATATTCTGAAGACTTGGATGATGATTCACCTAAGAAGAAGAATGGAAACATGTTGAAGAAGATCGGTGTTTTGCTGAAAAAGGGCCAGAAATAAGCTGAAGCATTTTCAGGTTTCATCTGTTTCCATCTTTTTACCATCTGTTTTGTCGGCACCAGATTCTTTGTAACACTCTTTGTTGTAACACTCTATGTACCACCCAGTGACATTTCCAAGTATAGCAGTGTTAATACTTGAGAGTTTATCTTATTTAGCAAGGATATACAAATAACAAATTTTATAGTTAGAAGTGTGTGTTATACAGAGAGTGTTACAGAGGATGCAGACCGTGAAAATTCAGCATTTTCCCTTTGATGATATAATAATGTTTCTAATCAATTTTCATTTTCATTGACAGAAGAGAGTAATCTGCATTCACTGAACCTGTTAATGAAATTGGATTTACTTATATGGTTTAATCTCTTGGAGAGTGGAGTAGCCCTTGGCTTGGGTATTATTACCAATTATGGTGATTGTTGTTGAACATGACAAGTTACATTTGAAGTAGTTTACTTGAGGGCAATTTCTGATAGCAGGAGCTTACTGTATTTTTACTTTAGTTAAAAGGCTAATTGGTGAAATTCGTCCCTAAACAATTTACGATTGGTGACTTGGGTCCCTAATCAAATTTTTTTATATTTTAGATCCTCAAACAATTTGCGGGGTTTGCACCATGGGTCCTTCTGTTCAAAAAACTGCTAGTCAACACGAATTTAAAAATTCCACTAAAAATATAAGGGTATTTTTGGTATTTCCTATACTAACTCAACCCAAATCCACCTACCCGCCTCTACCCACCCATTCCCTCTTCTTCCTCCTCCCTTTCTTCTTCAACCTCTATTTTTACCAAACTTTCATTTCATAACTCATTTCCATAATTAACACACTATACAAATTCAATTACTCAATTGCATACTTGTTTTTTTCCTCCTCCATTTCTTCTTCAACCTCTATTTTTACCAAGCTCCCATTTCGTAACCAATTTCCATAATTTGTTTAGGGACCCAAGTCACCAATCGTAAATTGTTTGGGGACGAATTTCACCAATTTACCTTAAAATTAAAACCCATATTTTTTTCCCAACTTTTTTGGTGTGTTTTATTGGTTGTGGGATGGTTTGGATTTTCAGAAAGGTGGGTTGTCCGCATTTAATGTTTTATTCTTTTTTTTTTTAAGTAAAGCAAGCCTACGAGAACTTATACTTGTTTAAAGTCTCACTAACTCATAGAAAATTGTAGTCCAAAAAAAAAAAATCATGCCTGCTATTATAGATAATTCTTTTGATTATCATCTATTGTTTTCTATTGTCCGAATAATGTAATTATGGTAAATTGATGTCATGAAAAGTGATTGAAAATAAGATATGTTTTGAGTTGTTATTTGGGGATTAATGGTGTGTTTAGACCTTGGGAACATGCTCGACTATCGTTTTGTTCCACCTAGCATGGATACAAAGTTAGAATTGATTATCGTTTTGGCCATCCTAGAGGGAGTACAACTAGGTCTGGCGTTAGGGTTTGACCCAATGGTTCTCATGAAATGAATAACCTTTATAACAACTAATTTGTTTCGACAATTTGTAAGTTTTGTACGAATTGATTTATGCATTATTTTTTAACGTTTAGACTAACTATAAGAGATTCTTAAAAGGTTGTCGGTTTCATTGATTTTCCGAAAATTTATAAAGTTTATATATATATATATATATATATATATATATATATATATATATATATATATATATATATATATATATATATTTTATTCTCACTAACTCATAGAAAATTGTAGTCCAAAATCCCATTATAAACAACCCACCTTTCAGAAAATTCAAACCATCCCACAACCAATAAAACACACCAAAAAAGTTGGAAAAAAATATGGGTTTTAATTTTAAGGCAAATTGGTGAAATTTGTCCCCAAACAATTTACGATTGGTGACTTGGGTCCCTAAACAAATTATGGAAATGGGTTACGAAATGGGAGCTTGGTAAAAATAGAGGTTGAAGAAGAAAGGGAGGAGGAAGAAGAAGACAAGTATGCAATTGAGTAATTGAATTTGTATAGTGTGTTAATTATGGAAATGGGTTACGAAATGAGAGTAGGGGTGTCAATCGAGCTATGTGAGCTGAGCTGAGCTTCGCATAGCTCACGCTCAGCTCACATAAAAATTCAAAAGCTCACGCTCACGCCAGAAAAGCTCATAAACCTTAAGCTCACGCTCAGCTCACATTTTAACACGAGCTCGAGCTTAGCTTACGAGCTTCCCAAGCTCACTTATATTAGCGAAGAAAACGAAAATCCTGTCTCAAGAATAGCATAATACAATGAGCCTTAAAACTAAATTTGGACAAGAATATACAAAAAGAAGCAAAAGTTTCAGAATTGTTTGATATGCTAATAAAGGAGTCTTATATAAAAAAAAAAAAAAAAACAAGAGAATTCATGCACTTAAAATTTTAACAAATGATAAATTTACAAATTTCAAAAGATTGATTTAATTCCATTGTCGGTGGCAATTCCAATTTTGACAATCCCATTGAATTCTTCTACACCATCTCACTTTTTGTTGTGATTCATCCCAATGTATTTTGTACCGTATTTTCCCACGCTTTCTTTTCCTGTTTTCTCTCTTCCTTTAACTTTTGTACTTGTCTCTCTCCTGTTGTAAGACTCTTTCTTTAATATAATCTCCTTTCTACCCAAAAAAAAGATTATTGAGTTAATCCACACATTATAATTATAATGTATATAAGTTTTTTTTTAAATTAGTATTATTATTATTATATATATAATATTTTAATTATATTAATCTTATTCGGGTTCGAGCTTTTTTCGGGCTGAGCGGGGTCAAGCTCACGCTCAGCTCACATAAGAAGCGAGCTTGAATATTAAGCTCACGCTCACATTACCTCAGCTCACGCTCACATTTTTTTTCGAGCTATGTGAGCCGAGTTCGGGCCGGCCCGAACCCGTTGACACCCCTAAATGAGAGCTTGGTAAAAATAGAGGTTGAAGAAGAAAGGGAGGAGGAAGAAGAGGGAATTGGTGGGTAGAGGCGGGTGGGTGGGTTTCGGTTGAGTTAGTATAGGAAATACCAAAAATACCCTTGTGTTTTCAGTGGAATTTTTAAATTCGTTTTGACTAACCGTTGACTAACGGGTTTTTTAACAGAAGGACTCATGGTGCAAACCCGCAAATTGTTTGAGGATCTAAAAAAAAAAAAAAATTGATTGGGGACCCATGTCACCAATCGTAAATTGTTTAGGGACGAATTTCACCAATTAGCCTAGTTAAAATCAATTTTCAAATTCACAGTCTTTAATATAGTACTTATATCTATGTTTTCCTTTTACATAAAATATTTTTTTTCTAAATCTTTTACATAAAAGTTACTAAATTACTATTACTATTATTATAAATGAATACGAAGTTACTAAACTATGTTTCAAAGAAAAAAGTCACTTTTCATCCAAAAACAAAGAAAGGGAGAGAAAAAAGTCACTAAATTGAATATTACACCATAAAATTTGTACTTCTTTTCTTTTTTTCTTGAGTAACAAAAATTAAATTTATAAAAAAGAAGAAAATAGAAAATGTCACGAGACAAGAAAGATTGATTATTTTGAACTCGCTAGATACTTTCATAGGTTTTGTCCGACGTAGTGGTAACTCTTAGTTCCTCGTTGTATGTTATCTATGTATGAATTATATTTCCATTAATATAAATCTTCTTTTCCACCAAAAAAAAAAAAAAACTCTTAGTTCCTCGTACAATATTTGGATAAATAAGGCTCCTATAATTATTGGATAGTTCTGATATAGATCAAGTTCATTGGACCATGTGATTCAGAACTGGTTACATCACTACATAATGAGGAGAGAGACAATTCTGAAGTGACGTAGTTAATTGTGTACCACAAGGTCATGTGAACCTGGTACATATCAGAAAAATCCATAATTATTTAGGTTGGTCAAGCAGACATCGAATGTAATATATTTTTGAGACATTCGCCAATTTTAGACCTGAACAATTTATGCTTTTCTTTTTTTAGACTTAAGGTTTTATTTTATCCAGGCACGGATTTGAACATTTTACGATTAGCAATTTATGGATTTTTTTTACATTTTCCGACCAAAAAGCCATCTGAAACCAAAACGGGGACGTTTTGCATAAGGGCAAAATTGTCCTTACACCATCTCCCTCTCCACCATCACCATCTCCTCTACTCCTTCCCCTCCTCTGCCATCACCACCACCTCCACCTCCACCTCCTCTTCCTTCCCTCTCCACCATCACCATCTCCACACAAATGTAGTACCAAAAACCACACAAATGTAATTTTATCCCAAATTCCTGCTAACACATTGAACCGCCACCACCACCTCCTCCTCCTTCCCCTCCTCCGCCATCACCACCACCTCCCTCTCTACCATCACCATCTCCTCCACCTCCTCCTCATTCCCTCTCTACCATCACCACCTCCCACTCCACCTTCACCATCTCTTCCACCTCCTTCGAGAACCTCCGAGAAATCGCCACCGGAGATGAAGAAAACCACCAATTTTGGCCGGTGGTGGTGGGTCTTTGTTAATAGTGGTCGGAGATGAAGAAAACCACCAAATTTGGCTTCTTTTGGTGGCTGTTTTTTGGGAAGAAGAAGGAGATGGTGATGGTGGAGAGGGAGGTGGAGGTGGTGGTGGTGATGGAGGAGGAGGGGAAGGAGGTGGTGGATTTTTCCAAAATCCTCCTTTTGGTGGCTGATTTTTGAAGAGGGAGATGGTGTAAGGACAATTTTGCCCTTATGCAAAACGTCCCCGTTTTGGTTTCAGATGGCTTTTTGGTCGGAAAATGCAAAAAAATCCATAAATAGCTAATCGCAAAATGTTCAATCCATGCCTGGATAAAATAAAACCTTAAGTCTAAAAAAAGAAAAGCATAAATTGTTCAGGTCTAAAATTGGCTAATTGCTCTATATTTTTCACATAAAAAACAATTTCTAATTTAAAAGGCCATATAATGGGCCTCGACGCTTTAAATATGAATCCACCATAAGCCCATTTTGTATGGGCTAAAATGATCTTATCTTATCAAACGAGCCCAATTCTTTATATTTATACATATATACATATATATATATATATATATATATATATATATATATATATATATATATATATATATATCCTGGACCACTGCTATTTCTCATTTTTAGAGTTAGGGTTTTACACTCCGCCAGCCGGCAGCCTCGTCGTCACTCTCAACGCAAACCCTAGCTTCTTTTTCATCGGAATCCTCTCCACTCTGCAACCATGGGGTACGAATTCTCGCCCTTTAATCTCATCTTCTATGATTATTAGTTGTGTGCTAATTCTATGTTGATAATTTGTTGATTTCCCCCCTCTGATGCTGTATTCATATGGTATTCGGAATTAGAATATCGTGTTTTTAGTTACTTGTTTGATCGGTTTCATGAAAAGAACTTTAATCTGAAGATTAATTTATGATTGTACTAAATTTTCTAGTAGTAGTAGTGTAAAGGATGAAGGCCGAATTTTTGCCTCTATTGGCGTCTTTAGGGGATGAAGTCGACCAACGAATTATGATTTAATTATTCCGTATTTTTTGTATGATAATGCCATTTAGAAGGGATGAAGTCGACCAACGAATTATGATTTAATTATTCCGTATTTTTTGTATGATAATGCCATTTAGAAGGGATGATTCCACAGTTTTCGAGACATTTGGGGTTTCCTGTTTTTATTTGTTAGGTACAAAGGCTAAGATTTTATGTTTTTTAATCTGGAAAAATTAGACAATGACCAAGAAGGAATGATATTCACAGCTGTTTTTCCTTTTTTTTTCTTCTTGTTGTATCTTGCGTTTGGATTGTGTAGTTAATAATATTAGATTTAACCCTTTCGGAAATGCTTAGGCTAAGTAGGCCTTCTATGGTTTAATTCATTAAGCTGGAACAATTATAAACTTATCCTGGGGTTAATTTGGTGAACTAGTCTTTCTACCCTTCTCTGGAGTGGTAGTTCTGATGGTTCTGGTTATTGTGCTTGCAATGATTGTTTGGTTTTTAATTTTTTGAACCATCCTTTTAAGTTGAAATGAGAATGCATTTTCTCCTATTATGATTCTAGTTTGGAACTTTTTCAGTTTATTGCGTTCTTGTTCAGCTTATTTATTGTATACCATACTGAGATTAGTCTGTGGATTAACTTATTTTTTATTGGCACTTCAGGAAGACACGTGGAATGGGATCCGCTCGCAAGTTGAAGTCCCACCGTAGGAGACAAAGGTGGGCTGACAAGTCCTACAAGAAGTCCCATCTTGGGAATGAATGGAAGAAACCCTTTGCTGGTTCATCTCACGCAAAAGGCATAGTGCTTGAGAAGATGTGAGAATAGAGTTTATTTTACTATGTGATATTCTTTTGTTTTCACAGGTCTCGAGTGGTTATGGAAATGGTATGAATTTTGACTGAGTTGTTTGTTCAATGTATGCAGAGGTATTGAGGCTAAACAGCCTAACTCTGCCATCCGTAAGTGTGCTAGGGTTCAGCTCATTAAGAACGGGAAGAAGATTGCAGCTTTTGTCCCCAATGATGGTTGTTTGAACTACATTGAAGAAAACGTAAGCCTGTGCTGAAATTTTCTCAACTTGCCATAACCCTTTATTGCTATTGCATATATTATTCTCCCCTATTTCTTACCTCGTCTCCCTGACCGTTTCAGGATGAAGTGTTGATTGCTGGATTTGGACGAAAGGGTCATGCCGTTGGAGATATTCCTGGTGTTAGGTTCAAGGTTGTGAAGGTATCTGGTGTGTCTCTCCTGGCTCTATTCAAGGAGAAGAAGGAGAAACCCAGATCTTAACTTGTTAAATGGATTTTTAGTTAAACTTTTTCTTCAAGCAGTAGAGTGGATGTTCATTTGGTTCGAGTCATATTTCAACAAGCTTATCTCTTTTGATACAGTTACTGTACTACCTGAATTGTTTGCCGATGTTATTGATATGGTTGTTCTATTACTACTTTTCTGCCGGTTTCATCTGTTTTTGGCAAATCTGCCTTAAAAATTAGAGTAAATAGCCCCATACGCCAATAACAAAGTTAGGAGTGTTTTTTTTTTTTTGGTCATAAAAATGAATTAGGTGCTCCTTGTGCCGCCAACAAATTTTATAGGTGTTCTCTCTTTTTTATTACACGTTGCATATGGTGCTGGCAGCGAAATTAAAGGGTAAAATAAATAAAGTTTAAATTAATTTCAAATAATCCTTTGTCACTTTCTAGATTTATTTAAGGATCCCAATTTATTTTTGTTTGTTATGGTTTGTCTCGTGCTCCTAAAACGTATTTAATACCACCATCATTTTCTCCTTTCTTCTTCCTTCCTCCTCTCCCCACCAAGCCATCAACCACCGCTACCGACTTGAAACATTTGAAACATCCCAACCCAAGGGTTCTAAATCCGTTATGGCATATAGTTATGTCAAACTATATTAAAATCATGATTATTTATTGGTCGCGGCAATTAAAAAATCTGAGTCCGACGGCCTAAATCTGTGATGGTTAGCCGACAATTATACACCGATCGCAACAGTTGAAAAATTTGGGATCGACGGACCCTAATTTGTAATGGTCAGCCTACGATTATGCTACAACTAGACTAAAACCACGAATTTTAAACATTTCAACAATTGAAAAATATGAGACAGTCGAACCTTAATATGTAATGGTTAGCCTATGATTATGCCACAACTGGACTAAAATCGCGATTTTTCACCGTCGAAGTTGTTGAAAATTCTGAGACCGGGGGCTCTAAATCGGTGATGTATATAGCCTACGATTATATCAGACTTGCCTAAAATCATGATTAATCACCCATCATAACAATTGAAAAATCTGATTCCGACGACCTCAAATCTGTGATAGTTAGCACACGATTTTTCAAAACTTGACTATAATCACAATTATTTACCGGTTGCAACAATTGAAAATTTTAAGTCCGACAACCCTAAATACCTTATTATGCCAAACTTGAGTAAAAAATACGATTATTTACTGGTCGTAACATTAAAAAAAACCTGAGTCTGACGTCCCCAAATCTCTTGCCCATGATTATGTCATAACGCGACTAAAATCACGATTATTCACTAGTTGAAAGATCCGAGTCGACGACCCTAAATCTTTTATGGTTAGCACACAATTTTTCACCGCTCGCAACATTTCAAATTTTCAAGCCCGGTGGCCCCAAATCCGTGATGTTAGCATACAATTATGTAAAAATTTAACTAAAATCACGATTATTTACCGGACGCAACGTTTGAAAAACCTGAATCTGACGACCACAAATCTATGATGGTTAGACTACAATTTTGTCAGGAAAATACTAAAATCGTAATTTCACCTATCGCAATTGAAAATTTTGAGACCAACTATCCAAAATCCGTGATGGTTAGCTTATGAATTATGATTATGTCAGAACTTGACTAAAATCACAATAACTCACCGATTGCAACAGTTGAAAAATCCGAGTCTGATGGCCTAAATCTTTGATGTACAACTCACAATTTTGTTAGAACTTGACTAAAGTCACGATTATTTTTCTGTTGGAACAGTTGAAAAAATCGATACTGAATGTCACGAATCTATGATGGTTAGCCAATGCTTTTTTTAGAACCTAACTAAAATCACGATTTTTCTCAAGTCTAACAGTTGAAAAATCGGAGTCTGGCGGCCCCAAATCTGTGATGGTTAGCCTACTATTATGTTAGAAGTTGACTAAAATAACAATTTTTCAATGGTTATATGAGTTGAAAATTTTGAGATCGGTGGCCTCAAATCCGTGATGGTTAGCTTATGATTATATTATAACTTGATTAAAATCTCGATTATTAACCGTTTGCAATAGTTGGAAATTTCGAGCTCGACGACACAATATTCGTGATGGTTAGCACACAATTATGTCAAAACTTGACTGAAATAACAATTTCACCAGTCGCTACAGTTGAAAAACCTGAGTCTGACGACCATAAATCAGTGATGGATAACCCACGATTATGTCAAAACTTGTAAAAATAACGATTATTAATTGTTACCAACAGTTGAAAAATTCGTGTCTGAATGCCCTAAATTCGGCGGCCTACAATTATGTTAGAACTTGATTAAAATCACTATTATTCACTGGTCGAAACGGATGAAAATTTTGAGCCAGCGGCCCTAAATATGTGATAAGTAGTAAACGATTCTGTTAGAACTAGACTACAATAACAATCAATTATTTGTCGCAATAGTTGAAAAATCTTAGGTCGACAGCCCCTAATCTGTGATGGATAACCCACGATTATTTTTGGACTTCACTAAAATCTCGGATATTCACAAGTCACAACACTTAAAAAATCTGAGTCCGAATGCACTAAATATGTGATGCATAGCCTACAGTTATCTTAGAACTAAACTAAAATAACAACTATTTACTTGTCGCAACAATTGAAAAATATGAGACCGGCAACCCTTAATACGTGATGGATAGCCTACGATTATGTCAGAACTTGACTAAATTCACAGGTCACAACAGTTGAAAAATTCGAGTCCGAAGACCTTAAATTTGTGATGTGTAGCTTACAATTATGTCAGGACTTGATTAAAATCACAATCATTTATCAGCACAACAGTTAAAAATTCTTTGCCTTAAGGCATAAAATTCGTGATGGGTTAGAACACGATTACATTAGAACTAGACTAAAATAACAGTTATTTAACAGTTGAAAAATATGAGTCGGGAGCCCATAATTCGTGATGGATAGCCCACGATTATGTCCGAACTTGACTAAAATCACGATTATTTACCAGCCGCAATAGTTAAAAATCCGAGCTTGAGTTCCTAATTCCATGATGTATAACGCACAATTATATCATAACTTGACTAAAATAACAATTATTTACTGGTCGCAACAGTTGAAAAACTGATCCCAACGACCCCTAATCCGTGGTGGAGCCCACGATTATGTCAAAACTTGACTAAAATCACAATTATTCACCAGTTGCCAATAGTTAAAAATATGAGCTCGATGGCCCTAAATATGTGATGTATATCCCACGTTGATGTCAGAACTTGACTAAAATTATGATTATACTCAAGTCGCAAAAGTCTAAAAATTCGAGTCTGACGATCCAAAATCCGCGATAGTTAGTACACGATTATGTAAAAAAAAAAAAAAACTAAAATAACAATTATTTATCGGCCGTAACAGTTGAAAATCTTAGACCGTCGGCCCCGAATCCGTGATGGTTAACCCACGTTTTTTTTTACAACTTGACTAAAATCACGATTTCCCCTGGTCACAACAGATGAAAAATTTGAGAGCGACAACCTCAAATCTGTGATGGGCAAGTTTATGATTATGTCAGATTTTGACTAAAATCACGATTATTTACTGGTTACAACAGTTGAAAAATCTGAGTCCGATGAGCTCAAATCAGTGATAGATAATCCACGATTATGTCAGAACTTGACTAAAATCACAATTATTCATCGGTCGCATGTCACGCCCCGAGCACGCGGGCCCAAAATGCGACATATGGGCCTGGCAGTACCCACAATCATCTACTTGACAACCGAACTCGCTATGCCAAAAGGGATATCCCGAGATGATAGTGGGTACTTAGGCCCACCTTATATACCAGTCACAACTTTCAAAGTTATCCCATGTGGGATGGGGTTTCACATCGCAACAATTGAAAAATCTAAGCCCGGTGGCTCTGATTCCGTGATGGATATCGTACGATTATGTCAGCACTTGATTATAATCATGATTATTTATCGGTCGCAACAATTAAAAAATTTGAGATCGATTGCACTAAATTCGTGACGTATATATAACCTACAATATTGTCAAAACTTTATTAAAATAAAAATTATTCACCGGTAGGAACAATTGAAAATTTCGAGACCAGCGCCCCCAAATCCGTGATAGTTAGCACACACTTATGTCAGAACTAAACTAACATAACAATTATTTACCGATCGCAAAAGTTTAAAATTTTGAGCTCGACGACCCTCATAGCCCACGATTATGCCAGAACTTGATTAAAATCATGATTATTCATCGGTCACAACAATTAAAAATTACGAGGTCGACGGCCCAAAACCCGTGATGGTCACACGATTATGTCAGAACTTGATTAAAATCACAAGCATTCATCGTGCACAACAATTAAAATTTCCATGCCCGGCGGCATAAAATCCGTGATGGTTAGTAGACGATTACATCAGAACTAGACTAAAATAAAAATTATTTACCAGTCGTAATAGTTGAATAATCTGAGCCGAGAGCCCCTAATCCACAATGGATATCCCACGATTATATTCGAACTTGACTAAAATCATGATTATTTGCCAATCGCAATAATTAAAAATTCGAGCTCGAGTGCCTAAATTCATGATGTATAACACAAAATTATATCACGACTTGACTAAAATAACAATTATTTACGGCCGCAAAAGTTGAAAATTTTGAGTCCAACGACCACTAATCCGTGATGGATAGCCACGATTATGTAAAAACTTTACTAAAATCACAATTATTCATCGATCGCCAACAGTTAAAAATCCGAACTCGATGGCCCTTAATATGTGATGTATAACCCATGATTATGTCGGACTTTGACTAAAATCGTGATTATTCACAAGTCGCAAAAGTCTAAAAATTCGAGTTTGGCGGTCCAAAATCCGTGATGGTTAGTACATGATTATGTCAAAAATACTAAAATAACAATTATTTAACGGTCGTAACAGTTGAAACATCTCAGACCGACAGCCCCAAATCTGTGATGATTAGCCCACGATTTTTTTAGAACTTGACTAAAATCACGATTTCCCCCCGATCACAACAGTTGAAAAATCTGAGAGCAACAACCTCAAATCCGTGATGGGTTTAGTTTATGATTGTGTCAGATTTTGAGTAAAATCACGATTATTTACTTGTTACAACAGTTGAAAAATCTGAGTCCGATGGCCTCAAATCATTGATAGTTAACTCACGATTATGTCAGAACTTGACTAAGATCACAATTATTCACCAGTCGCAACAATTGAAAAATATGAGCCCAACGGCTCTGAATCCATGATGGAAATTCCCCGATTATGTCAGAATTTGACTATAATCACGATTATTCTTCGGCCGCAACAATTGAAAATTTTGAGATCGATGGCTCTAAATTCGTGATGTTTATACAACCTACAATATTGTCAAAACTTTATTAAAATAAAGATTATTCACTTGTCGGAACAATTGAAAATTACGAGGTCGACGACCCAAAATCCTTGATGGTTAGCACATGATTATGTCAGAACTTGATTAAAACACAATCATTCATTGGGCACAACAATTAAAATTTTCATGCTCGGCGGCATAAAATCCGTGATGGTTAGCAGACGATTACATCAGGACTAGACTAAAATAACAATTATTTACTAGTCGCAACAGTTGAAAAATCTGAGACGAGAGCCCCTAATCCGCGATGGATAGCTCACGATTATATCAATCAGAGCTCGAGTGCCTAAGTTCGTGATGTATATAGCACACGATTATATCATAATTTTACTAAAATAACAATTATTTACGGGTAGCAACAGTTGAAAAATCGGCGAGCTATCATATACATACTCTTCTATTCTCAATTTGAATTAGAGCTATCATTTGTAATATCCAATTCGTTAAAGGATTTGTAATCTTGAGCTTAATTGTAGAGTCTCATTTGTTGAACCTAACCTTTCTCTTCGTGAGCTTACCTCTTTGTGAGTTAGAAAAGCTTTTTGTGAGACGTGTTGTAGCTCTTAGTGAGTTAGGATATTTGTGAGCTAGGAAAATGATTAAGGTAAAACTCTTTGTGAGTTGTCCACTTATGTAAAAGAGGTTGATCCCACCTCCATTTGTTGTAAATGAAAGCTAGTGAAGTTGCCAAAATCTTTGGGTGTGTTCTAAGGTAGTGGATGTAGATCTTTGTGATCGAACCACTCTAAATTTTCGTGTTTAATCTTCTAACTCGACCTCTTTACTTTCAAGTTCTTACTTTATTCTTTGTGATTATATTCCATAAGAACTTGTTTGTTTGAGTAAATGTTTGTCTTGAGTTAGATATCTTGTTTTATATTGGTCATATAACTTGAACTAAGTGAGCTTACATGCTTTCTATATATTTCTTAGTCTTGACTTGTGCTATTTGAAGTTACAAGTTCTGCATATAGGAACATTGACTTAGTTTATCCTTGATCATATTCAGCATCTTGTATTCATATGTGTTGCCTCCAACACACTAGTCATTTAAACTTTAACTCACTTTATGTGCTTAATTAACGTACTTGCTGTTAAGGTGATCACTTGGGCAAAGATTTTATTAGAAAAACGAAAAAGTTTGAGAACCTAATTCACCCCTCTTAGATTCTTCCCTTCGGGTATATCAATCACGATTATTCATTGATCACAATAGTTGAAAATTCCAAGCTAGACATTCCCAAATCCGTGATGGTTGTTAGCACATAATTATATCAGAATTTTTTCTAAAATAATAATTATTTACCGTTCACAACAGTTGAAAATTTTGAGCCCGATGGTCCCTGAATCCGTGATGGATAGCCCACCATTATGTTAGAAATTGACTAAAATCACAATTATTCATCGGTCACAAAAGTTAAAGAATCGAGTCCGAAGGGCCTAAATCCGTGATGTAACTAGCACACGATTATGTTAGAACTATACTAAAAAATAATTATTTGTCGGTCACAACACTTGAAGAATTTGAGCCCGACGGCTTCAAATCTGTGACGGATAGCCCACGATTATTTCAGAACTTGACTAAAATAAAGATTATTTATCGGTAGCAACAATTGAAAATTTCCGAATTCGCCATCCCCAAATTCGTGATGGTACACGATTATGTCAGAACTTTTCTAAAATAACAATTATTTACCGGTCGCAACAATTTAAAAATTCGAGCCCTACGGCCCCCTATTCAATGATGGTTAGACTACTATTATGTAAAACTTACTAAAATCATAATTATTCACCGTTCGCAAAAGTTTAAAATTTCGAGTCTAGCGACTAAAAATCCGTGACGGTTAGCATACGATTATGTTAAAACTATCCGACTAAAATCTAAAATACAATCTCAACGGCCTCAAATATGTGAAAGGTAACTTATGATTAGGTTAGAACTTGACTAAAATAACAATTATTTACATGTCGCAACGATTGAAAAGCTCCCCACTTATCGACATCCATCTTCCCTAAACTTGAAATTTTATATGTGAAACAATTTCGACTTAAAAATGACAATTAACCAAATAGGTCAAAATCATTAGACATTTCAATCATTATTTAACAAGGAAAATGGCTATTAAAATAGAATTTTCCAAAAACATTTTCTCCGATCTCAACCCCAAGTGTGCACTCATTTTGCCACTTATACTTTAGAACAAGCATTAGATTACAAGATAAATACGAACATCATGATGTGAGTTAATAACTAAAGAAAAGGAAACAGAAGAAAGCAGAAGGGGTATCCTGATCTAGTAGAATCTATACTTTAGGACTGAACTTCCAGAGATAAGGTAGAACCGTCTTTTACATCACCTCACAACACTTGAGACATTACCTGAAGGACGCGATCTTTCTTCAGAAGACAGGGGAGAGGAAGATTTCCGAGTAACAGGCTTTATGCTTGTGCTTGCTTGTCGAGGTTTACCAATCTTTGGTTTCATGTTTGAGCTCCTACGGGGATTAGGTACGTCTATGGATTTAGGCAATGTGGTTGGATCACTAGCATGAGATTGCGTTGTTCCATTTGGGGTACGAACTGATTTCCCCTGCATAATTACCCATGCACATGGAAATGCAATTTTTCAGTTTATTTCCCAAGAAATTGAAAGAAATAATTTCCATATCTAATATAGCAGAAATTGATTAAAAGATTGTTATCTTAACTATAAGCCGTCCCATTCTTCTTTCTTCTTTCATGATCTAAAGCTACTAATTCATTTATGTTACACTAGGGATACGAAATTCAGTGCTTATATTTCACATTATCTTATGTCTGGCTTTTCATCATATTCCCAATTTTACCACCATTCCACCTAAGTATCCTCATTTTTTATGACCTTTGTCTGTTGATAACTGGTGTTGTCTATAAAAAAACTAACATATAAATCCTAGATTTGAACGCGACAATTGCCTACACGTCAAAATTAGATATGAAATGCTGAAGAAAGATAACAAGTTGGAAACAAACTGACCCCATCGAAGAATCCAATCTTTGGCGATGGCAGTCTCAGGCCCGATGGTTTCACAGAACCTGGCTGTGAAGGTGTGCCGGTTTGCATGGAAACATCCCTTGTACTCTCATTGTCATGTCCATCTGAGATCTGATTATTTGAACAGTTTTCCAAATCTGAATGAAGATTCTCAGTGTCCAAGGATCTGCAAGAACTGGTCTCAAAGCTAGTCCTTAACTTAATAGACCTTTGCTCGACCGTAGAAGAAGCCGTTGACGATGCAGATGACCACTCACTGATAGAACTGGCTGGTGACATGCTTGAAGAAATATTGGAAGACACCAGATACGCGGAAAGAGTAGAATTCCCAGCTATCCTGTTCTTTACTGCAGTTTTCAATGGGGTTTTATTTGAACCAGAAGATGGTGGCTTAACAGTTCTATCATCAACCTTTCTTCTGGCGGTAGCTACGGGAAATTTTCCAGAGAGGTCAGATGACACACTTGCAGAACTATCCAAAGAAGATCTTGCAGATTCTGTCTTGGTTGACTTTGATGAACCAAATTTCAAAGATGAGGCAGGCTTAGGCAACAGCCGACGGGCACCATTAGGTATGGACCCTTTTGATGCTTGCACCCCTCTACTAGCAGCTGTACGTTCACCAAGATCATGTTCAAACCTTAAAGAAAAGCAATTTATGTTTTGTAAAAGATATTCATCTGAAGAAAAAATATATACACTACCTAGAGTCTTCTCATTTTCAATCTTGTTCTGTTGAATCACATCCATAGAAGCCCTTTTTGCTGCTGCAGTAGACATGCCTTGTCCCTTGCAAGTAATTCGGGGTGGCTTAGGGGCCATCACAACTGAATCCTCAGTTCTAACCACAGACTTCATGAAAACAGAAATGCCATCAGCCAGATAATAATAATAATAATAATAATAATAATAATAATAAAGAGCAAACGGATCAGAGAGAGGGTTTCTTGTATTAGGAATCGGTATTAACTGGGACCTTGTATTAAATTGACAACTTATTTGCAGCTAGGTTATATCCATTGTCTACTTATAAAAATCTTAGAGTACATGCCTTTTTGACTTGTGAATGAACTGAATCCTGCGTTACTGCTTTTAATGGCCCTTTCATCCCAAGAGTTTGCTTTGTCTGAGATTTTAACAAGCTATTAGGTTTATTGATAACTGCTTTCTGCTTCACCTAAAATTATATTCAGCAACAGTCAAGTAACTTTCAAACAAAGAGAAGAAGATTATAAAACACAGAAGTCATTTCACTTGCCTGATCTTCAGAAGCAAGGGCCATCTTCCTCAGAGCTGTTAAAGATAGTTAACATTAGTTTGCAAAGCATTTCTCCAAGATACCAATAAGATAATGTACCGATTATTATTGATCATCACTTTCTTTGTAGCTAATGAATCTTATGACAGCATTCTTAGAGATATGAAAGCTTTTCAGATCAAGCAGCACGCAAGTGGGCAAAGGGATATGTCTGAAGGTTGTATCTCAACATGACAGGCTTAAATTTAGTTCTGAAAAATCACTAGCAGTTAAATTGCTTATTCTGAGAAAGGAGAGCATTTGATCTTAGGATATCCAAAACATAGTCTTATCGCATTTTCTATCTACCTAAAACTAGAAACCCTGAAAAGATTCTGGTCTATTTTACTTCAAATCTCACAGAAACAAAACATAGCGAAACAATTAAAAATAAAGCTAATATTACCATCTAGAAATCTGCTGGCTACACAGCAGATAATGGTGATCCGAAAGTGGAGAAGGGGCTACAAACTTCTAAACAACACCAAATAGCGAGCTCAAACAATTAAAAAGTAAGAAGATATGCTGCTAGAGAAGCTTTTGTACATAAAGAATATCTAAATCGTTCCACAGGGAAAATAGTGGTGAAATCCCACATCAAGAATTGTATTTGTCACTAAGGACAAAGGAAATAGGACCTCGAAATGAGTTGATGACGCTACTGCTTGAAAATACCTGTGTCCCCAATGCAATAGACTATGTTACTCAATGGCAGGTCTAAAACGTTCACACACATAAAAGGAAGGTGAATGAAGTTCAATTTTTTCGTAAAAGTCTTCTGCTTACTGCTCGTGAAGTGCTTCGTTGTTTTTTAACCAGGCTCTCTTTAGTCTCTATAATTTTATCTACAAATTTACTTCCGCAATCATACAACAAAAAACACAACAGGGGAAGATGCTAAAGAAAAGAAAGGAAGAAGATAAAATTTCTTTGTTATTCGCCAAAGAAGCAGCTATAGACATACAAGAATTGAGATGGCGTTCCCCAAGTGAAGCTTTTCCATTTCCTCTTGTCGCGTTGAACGCCATGCTGGATTTCTGAATTGAAGCTCTAATATCTCCAAACAACTCAGCTTCAAGGTTTTCCAAGTTGCCATTTTCCAAGGTGGAAAGTGAATCACTTGAACTTCGAACATCTTCTTGAATTCCAGGTAAAGTTTGGGTTTCACTCTCGACAGATCCTTTAATCATGGTAGACAACTCCTCAGCATCCAAGACACCTTAAAAAGAAAGTTGGATTTAAACACAAGACAATCGATACAAAAGTGAAATCCAAGTATGCAACCTACAATTCCAGTAGATACCTGCATTGGTAAAGAAAGCACTGTCCCACGCCAAACTCTTGCGCAAATTACACCTCCTCATTCTTCCAGCTCTTTCGGGTTCGGATGATTCAGTTGGGTCAGGCAATTGCTCGCCCTGGTCACTTCTTGGAGTAATTCCTGTTTCTTTCCCAGAATTCAATGGTGAATCAGATTTCCTTGGTTCTTCTTCATGTCCTATCAACATAAACACCTCAATTGACCAAAGTCTCGTAATAATATAACTTAATCAAGAAAACAGAAAGAAAAAAAAAAAAACCCAAAATTCATGCAAGTAAGAAATTATGAAAGAGGCAAATAGATTGACATTATATACAGGCTACAAACAAATATTTGATTTTCCCCAAAATAATCAATAATATAAAGCCAAAAGACAAGCGTTTAGCATGCCCTAAACCACATTCCCAAAAAAAAAAAGATAATCTTTTTCTAAATACTATACAATCAAGAAATTCCCCTCGATTATTCCGTCGATCGCAAACATAAAAAATATAAATTCTGTCTCTAGGGCTAATAATTCAATTGCTCTGCGATATTCATTGGATCTTGAATGGAAAAAAAAACTAATTTCGAGGGTAAAAGAGTAAAACCTGGAGAATTGTGATGACTAAGAGCACCACTGATTGCAGAAAGCGGGGAAGAAGAATCGAAGAAAAGGGCATCATTTTCAGAAGAAAAATCAATTAAATTCTCCCCACATCCATCTCCTGTAACTTCTTGGAGATGGATCTTATCGTTCTCTTCCTCCATCTAATTAAACTTCCAGAAATTAAATAAAATTACAGACTCAAGAGATTGGGAATTGGAGGTTGAATTTACTGTGATTGCAAGGAGAGAATCGGAAATTTTCTCAAGATTTTCTGGAACGGGGAATAAGGTTTGAATTATAGAGAGAGTGGAGAGGATGGATAGTGAAAGGGACGTGCTCAAATATTTTTGAACGTCCCAAAGGCGGTTCACTTCTCCCCCTTCCCTAAAAACAAAATTTTAATTTTGTAAGTTATTTCTTTGAATAAATGCAATCACAATTAATTGAGTCGAGATATGAATAACACTTTTGACACATACTATTATTGTTTACCTACGCTTAACATGACTATATTGAGGAATGGAGGGAGTAATATAAAAGTATACATATCTTACTAACTAAATCAACTAAAATTGACTTATAGTTAGGGATGGCAATGGACTCAGAGTGGAGGCAAGGATGGATTTTGCATCCGCCCCTGGGCGGGAGAGATGATATCAAAGGCCCACCTCGGTCCGTTGCGTCAGTCCCGCCTAAAATATTAAATATAAATATAAAACACATAAAATATCTAAATATACAAAAAAAAAAAATCGTCAAAATATGAAAGATACTGAAAATTCTCAATCTTTGTCAAGACTTCTCCTTCTTTTAAACTTTTAGGAACCCCATATTTTTAGAGAGTAAACTAGTATCTTTTTAGTAGTATTATTTCGTTTAACATGTATTACCTATTTTTTGTTTACAATCCTCTGATTTTTTTAAAGGTCGTATATATTTGAATTTTTTTGTAAAAAATTCACTTAATTTCTCTAGTCAGAGCTGAGCGAAAGTCATAATTTGAAAGGAAACAAAAAACTTTGTTTTTCTCTAGTTAGGAATGGGCCCCGCTTAATTCGGGGATGGGATCCCATCCATCCACAATAACAAAATTAGACCGAAAATGAGGATATGGAAGAGACGAGACCGAGATTGGAGACCATGATCTCCGTCCCCACCTGCCCCATTGTAATCCCAAACTATAGTGTATAATGACACGTTGAATTAGGAATCGCAATATACACTAGATCAGGTATATCACAAAACTGTTTTTACATTGTTGAGATTCAAAGCCGCAGGGACGAAGATAAGGAGCGGGGTGACAGTCACTCCCACGAGATTTCTAAAAATACTACTACATTTAGTAATTTTATATATAGTTCGGAATATTTTATCAAATTCACCCCAACATTATTTTTACAGTTTTTATATATAATTCGGCATACTATTACAGTTTTCGTCCAATGCCAAATTACTGATTTCGTCCCTGCAAAGCCGCAATAATAGTAGCAGTAAGGATGTCCTCAACTAACGGGCAGAACCTTACTCTCACCTAGTTAATCCCTCTTAGAAACAAATCTTGGGGCAGTAACACTTTTTTTTTTCCCTTTTTCAGTTGATATCCCTTTTCTTTTTCTTTTCTTTTTTTGGTAAAACTTCTTACAAATCTAAATTTTGATTGTTTTTTCGTTTGAAATTTGTTACCATCAGAAATAACCAAGTGATTTTTATACTTATGTTATTGTTAGAGAAAATTGATAAGGCTTTTAGTGAAGCTTACATATGAAGACGAGATTTTTTTTTTCTCTATCGGGATAGGGCTCTCTCTGAGAGAACTATCTCTGAGATGAACTCCTATGCAAGTAGAAGATTTACTCCTACGATTACTACTATCCTTAGGAAATTGTATTGAACTAAGTCTTCTTGAAAAGCTTCCTATCATACCACTACTGCTGCGATTCTTTTTAGATTAGTATTAGTATTTGCTTTCTAGCTACTATATCTACATCCGCTTTTTTGCTTAGTTCCTATTACTGCCCATATTTATTTTTTTATCCTCCCTCTCGGCTGCCTTGCTTTTAGTCTTTTAAGTTTTTGTTTTTTTCTCCACAAAAAATTATGGTGAACAGTCTCATCTCTAAAATGAAAACTATAACAGTGCGTGGTATGAAAAAAGTTACTATACTATTTGATGAATCTGATGTACAAGGTGAAGCCGTTAGTGCGAGGGCCACACTTGTAGGTCGTTTTATAAGCATGTCTGAGTTTTATAAGGATAGTGACCATCTCCCATACTTTTTTGAGTTCCACCACGTCGTAGTAGACAAAAACGAAATAATTTCAAGCCTCGTCCCCCGCGCTTTGAGCCTTTATGGTTCAAGGAGCCAGCTTTTCTTGACTTTACTAACCAATCGTGAATGCCTCCTCCAGTACTTTCTATCCCGCATATGAGTCAAGCTCTAAGGAATTTTCATACAAATTTGCTAGAGTGGAGCTCTAAAGTTGTTGGTGATTTCGAAAAAAACTAAAAGATAAGCAAAAAGAGTTAGATGCTATTAAAAAACGACGGGGCCTTCCTAATTATTCTCTCTCAGATGAATTAGTAATTTCTAAAGACTTGGAGAAAATCTAGGACCTTAGAGAATGCTACTGGAAGGCGCGTAGCAGAGCAACTTGGCTATCAAAAGGGGATCGTAATACTTCATATTTTCATAATAAAGCCTCACAGCACAAGGAAAGAAACTCTATAGAGGAAATAGTTGCCCCTGATGGTAGTCTTAAAGTTGATGAGGATGATATTGAAGAAGTGGCGGTGGACTATTTTCAATCTTTATTTTCAGCTAAAACAGATGGGGCGAGTCTTGGCCCTGGTTTTCTTACTAATCAATTAAGCAGTCGAGATATTGCGATGCTAGAACAACCTTTCACACAAGCAGATATAGTTAAAGCACTTAAGCAAATGCACCCACACAAAGCCCCCGGGCCGGATGGAATGTATGTGCTATTTCTCCAAAAACTTTGGCATATTCTGGGCGGGTCTGTTATGAAAGTTGTTCTACAAGTTTTAAATAATGAAGCAGATGTTTCGGAAATTAATTCTACTCACATCGCTCTAATCCCGAAAATAAATAAACCCATTTCTATAGTCAATTTTCGGCCAATAAGCCTTTGCAATGTTTTATATAAACTCATTTCAAAAGCCCTTACTAATCGTCTCAAGTTGGTAATAAATTCTATTATTGATGAAGCACATAGTGGTTTTTTAAAAAATAGATTACTTACTGATAATGCGATAATTGGTTTTGAGGCTTTTCATAGCTTACAAATTGTTTGGCCAAATGGGGCCCATCGTCTAGCTCTTTAAGTTAGATATGAGTAAGGCTTTTGATAGAGTTGAATGGAATTACTGGGAATCTGTCATGACCGGCATGAATTTTCCACCAAAGTTTCTTTCTCTGGTGATGAATTGCGTTAGAAGAGTTTGCTACTCTATTTTGCTAAACGGAATTCCAACCAAGTCTTTTACACATACTCGAGGTATCTGGTAGGGGATCTCTTTTCACCGTTTCTTTTTCTCATTTGTACGGCAGGATTATCAGCTTTAATTCGTACATCTGAAGAACGAGGCTCACTATATGGTTTTCACTTTATCAATTGTGTATCTGTTACACATTTATTGTTTGTTGATGACTCCCTTTTTTTCTCACAAGCTAATGAACCTTTCTTACAGAGACTAAAAGAGGTTTTTAAGATATACGAGTCTTGTTCTGGGCAAATGATTAATTATGAGAAGTCCAACTTATTTTATAGTAAAGAAACTCTCACGGAATTAAAAACTCCAGCTTTTTCTATCCTCAAAATTCCTAAGGATGATAGGAAAGGGAAATATCTGGGACTTCTTTGTATAACAGGACGGTCTAAAAAAAGGTGTTTCAGTTTGTGGTAGACAAAATTTGGAAAAAACTCGGTTGTTGAAAAGAGAAGATTTTATCCTTTGCAGCTAGAGTGGTACTTATAAAGTCAGTGGTTCAGGCTATTCCAACCTACGTTATGTCGTGTTTTGTACTCCCCCAATATTACATTGATACCATCACAAGTATGACCCGCAATTTTTTGTGGGGGAGAGATGAAAAAATAGGAAGATTTGTTGGAGGGTATGGCATGAACTATGCAAGCCAAAGTCTCAAGGAGGCTTTGAACTTAGGGATCTAGCGGCTTTTAATCGAGCCCTAGTGGCTAAGCAAGGCTGGCGGATTCTACGCCAACCTCTTTCTCTCTGTGCTAGGGTACTAAGGGCAAAATATTTTTCTTTAGAAAAGTTTTTAGATGTTCTGCTGAAAGGTATAACTTCTATTGTTTGGTAAGGTATCTTAAAATGTCGGGATCTGCTTAAAGAAGGTTTGAAATGTCGGATTGGGGATGGCTCTCGGGTCATCTTTTGGTATGACAAGTGGCTAACTACTCCGCATAGTTTCAAGCTTCAAGCTCCGACCAACATGTCTTTTTCAGCAGGAATAATGCCAGTATCCTATTTTATTGATTTCCAAAGAAAAAGTTGGAATGAACAACTGCTCCGGTGCTACCTATCTGAATATGAGATAGAAGAGGTTATGAAGGTTCCTTTGTATAGTACTTGGCCGATGGATCGCCTTGTATGGGCCTACGGGACCAATGGGCATTACAATGTTAAGTCTGGTTACCACCTAAAAATGGAATTAGATCAAGGCAAAAGAATTTTTCCTTCTACTTCGAGTGGTAGCCCGTTGAGGACTTGAGCCAAGATTTGACAACTACCTGTTTCTCCTAAGGTGCAGGTTTTTATCTGAAAATTTTTTCAGCGCATTCTCCCCACTAACTTGGCATTGTCCCGAAGAATTGGCTCTTTTAGGTCTCAATGCCAATTATGTCAAGGTGAACCTAAAACTATTTTGCACGCCCTGTTCACCTGCCCGGTGGCTAAGGATGTTTGGGATCATAATGTCTTTAATATAGCTGCTATCACATCAAGGGATACATTTCCTCATGTCTTATCCCTATCTTATGGGAAAAGGAGGAAGTTGTAACCTTTTTTTTTTTTTTTTATATATATTACGTGGAACATCTGGTGCAATAGGAATAAATTTATTTTTTAAGGTAAGATGAAACCGCCGGAAGAAATTGCAAACATTGCAATGGTTTGCGCTGCAGAGTTTAGCGGCATCTATGCCTCTTCTATTGGCCATGGCCTGGAAATACTACCTACTCATGACCAGATTCTGTACATGCTTAAAGGGAAGGCAAAATTATTTGCTATAGATGACCCCAGTCAGGCACTAAGGATTCTTTCTAACATGTCGGTCAGTCCCAAGATATGGAAACCCCCAGACTGCAGTCGGCTTAAGTTAAATGTTGATGGCTCTTGGATGGACGACAAGGGTTGTATCGGTGCTATCATTCTGAATCGTGAAGGAGCCTTCATAGCGGGTTTGCCAATTATCTCAGTATTTCGCATAGTCCCGAACATTCAGAAGTTTTGGCTCTCCTCGAAGGAATTAAATATGCTGCTTCAAATGGCTATCAAATAGATCTTATAGAGAGCGATTGCAAAGCTATGGTCTCCCGCATACACAGTGACGAAGAAGATTTGTCGTCCATTGGTCTCTTCGTTAGTCTTAAAGTAAGTCCAGGGGATTAGGTTAGCCGATGTATCATATGTTCATAGATTATGTAATTTGTCTGCTGATGTATTGGCTAAATATGCTATGAGGTCAAAAACCTCATCTCAATGGTTTGGAGGTCCTCCGAATTTTCTCTTACCACAAATTTCTTCTAATATTAAATAATATCCAATTTTTCTATTCAAAAAAAGAAAAAGAAAAGAAATAACCAAGTGAATTATATGTAAAAAGAGAGAACTCCAACTAACATTTTTATGTTATATAATGAAAAAAAATGGTCGAATTAGAATATGAATGATACTTTGTCACATATTATTATTCACTTGCATTTAACAAGTTCTTTAACAAAGATAATATATCTTTACTTTATGTTTTTTTCATTTCTATTTACAACTATTTGATTTAATAAGAAAATACTAGTGATTTAAAAAATTCAGTGCAAAAAATATATACTCCCGATTTGGAGTATAATTTTATTGTTTTAAAAGTTTTTAAAGCTATATAGATATATAACAGTAACTTTTTCTTTTGGACAAAGGAAGACTATGATCAACAAAAAGCAGCAGCAGTGTGTGGTAGAATAAAAACCAAAGATCATTGGCTATGGGTGTTCTTTGCAATATTTACCGTAAAGTTCTAACTATAATTTTTTTTATTTAAAAATATTCTAAAGCAAACAAAACAAACCCTAAGTTTGAATAAGACTATTATGAATGTTACCGTAAGTACCACAGAAGATCGGTGTGACAACAAACAAGGAGGCAAAGGAGAAGGTGCAAAAGCCCTTGATCATTTACCACACAAAAGCCCAATGTAACTGCTGCAAATAGAGCACTAGAGCCTTTTAAAGATACTGTAATGCTTCCTTATGTTGCATTGCTTTTATTATAAATTTTCCACGTACTTTTTATTTTTTTTATGAATAATATTTCCACGTACTTATGAGACTAGGTTTTATGCCCTTCTCCTACTAGGAAAACCCGGTAGGACCATACTCCCCACCACAACAGGTAAAAAGTGGATCCCCATATCATGAGATCTTGACATGAAAATCTTAATGTAGTCAAATTACCATGCACCAGAGTACTACTTTTTAGCCATGCAAGCTTAGCACACACAAGCAAATGATACTGTAATAATAGAATAGTTTTGATCATAGTCATGTACTAACATATCATCATCCTAAAATTAATCACACACCAAAACATGCAATAGAAACGCGCGAAAAAAACCAACACAGTAACCTTCTAGCAGCTTTATATTTCAATCTAAGGATGTCACAAGTATAAGAAATGGTGATCCAGAAATGTAGCTACAAGGATCAGCCAAAAAAACCGCTGAGTACGAATAAAGCAATTATCTAGTTTAGGTCCTGTTACCTACAAGGATCAGCCAAGAGCCAACAATAACTTACAAACTAACAAACTGAATTGCAACGATAATTAAGCTACTGTCTTCCCTCCGTCAACTTCCTAGGGAGCATAGTTTAGATCAACTGCCTAAGCTTTTGTATGAATGTATCAGTAAGTTGGCTGCCAATGCTAATGTATGCAATTACAATAGAAACACTACAACATCCTCTCATTTTATGTTGAGTTCTAGAAGAATCTGGAAAAGTCCTTACTGGATACCATTACCAACCTTCATGCTGCACCCCTCTTCTGCTGATGTTGATTTTGTCCTTCTTCCCTTTGTTTTCGAAGCAGTAGAAGCTTTCCGTAGTGTTGGTGAATACTTGAGCCGGTAACTGATTAGTGAAGGCCCAAATATGCTGAATTTTCCCGTGCTGCTGAAAGCAGTTTCAGCATCAGAACGCCTCTTAAATACCACTTTTGCACGCTTTGCTCTTGCTCAATATTTGAGTCTCGGACTCGTCCAGTGGACCATAACGGGTAAATATCTCGTTTAGATTTGGGATATCAGGGACTGATGCTAAATCATTAAAGTTAAGTATCAGAGCTGTTGGAGTGTATTCAATGGATTTCTCATCCACAATATCAGACGGATTCTCCATATCCAGTCCAGCAGCAATGGCATTCGTCTCATGATCATTAACCATATTTGGATTCAATCTATTCACACTTTCAGGTTCAGCAACAAGACTGTCCTTTTGAGCATTCGCCTCATCCAGGGTGTTTTCAACAATTACCGGCTCATCCATGGTGTTTTCAACAATTACCGGCTCATCCAGGGTGTTTTCAACAATTACCGGCGCATCCATAATATTAGACGGATTCTCCATATCCAGTCCAGCAGCAATGGCATTCGTCTCATGATCATTAACCATATTTGGATTCAATCTATTCACACTTTCAGGTTCAGCAACAAGACTGCCCTTTTGAGCATTCGTCTCATCCAGGGTGATTTCAACAATTACCGGCTCATCCATGGTGTTTTTCAACAATTACCGGCTCATCCAGGGTGTTTTCAACAATTCTATCCGTCGAGTAAGAGTCTTCCATTCCTTCAAATTTGAGTGCTCCTGTACTTTCTAATGCAGAAGGCATATCTGCTTTTTGCTTCCCTGATGACTTTTTATCCTTTTGAAGGTCATTATATTCCATACATTTCAAATTCCTGAAATCAGAGAAAAAACCAGCTACTGAGACCAATGAGCTATAACCTTCTACCAGATTTTTAGCAGCGATCGCCAGAGTTGAGAGCATCTCATCTATGGGAGGATATTCTTGAAAAGACAACCCCCTGGAGAGAGAATTCCCATTGCTTATGGTTGAAACCCCAGAAGCACAGACATTTACGGACTTCCCAGCGTGTTCAACTTCTGCTCTCTCCAAAAGACTAGCCTCAGGAGGAGTTGATTCACCTGATGTCCCAGTCACTCGACATATGATTTCTCCAACCTGAGTGAATGAAGATGCATTTTTGGTCTTTCGCAGAGAATCCTCTTTTCTTCTCTTCAGTCCGGATTCATTTGATATGACATCAACTGCCTTGCGTTTCTGCCCAGTAGATCCAGAGGGCAACTTCCTGCTGGCTTCCCTTTCATGGTTATTTTCTCCATCTGGTAAACTTGAGCTGCTTCCACGAACTAACTCCATAATATGTTTCTTCTGTTTCTTGTGCTGATCATCTGTTTTCATATGCTTCCGCTTCCGAGAACCATCTTGCAGTATCCCACTAGCCTGTAATCCAGAGAGATCAGCCTCATTTTCCGAAATTCCATCAAAATCTTCAAATACTGGTAGCTGCAGATAACCTTGCCACCTCTTAAAAGCCAATAACTGAGATCTTAGCGTCACAAATTCTAATCTATCGATAGCAGTATTCGGGGTTATAGCTAATGATTCCAAATAGGTAACAAGAGTTTTAGGGGGGAAATAGCCTGATTTTGAGAAAACTTCTTCACTCGACATCCTACTTGATTGCTCTTGTATTCCAGGACTTATAACCACTAGAGAATCTACGGTGGCAAGTACTTCCTCATGCAGACATCGGCAAGCCAACCCAGATTCAACCTGTCTAGACACCTCATCCAATGCATCATCCACAGCGCGGCTGAAAGTTTCCGAATAACTCTGCTTCTCCATTTGAGAGAAATACATTCGAAATGGCTTTATCTTTGATGCTTCATTCCATACAAAAGTCTGGTCTCCAAAAAAAGCTATCAAATAACTATCTTTCTTAATATGTTTCATAGCTTTCTCAGAAGCAGCTGAAGGTTGAATTATCAGCCCAGGCCACCAAGGATGGCTCCTCACCTTACTCCATACTATATCAGACGCATAATATTCACCTTCCTTTTCAGTTGGATTTTCCTTTGCACGTACTTTTTGGCATCAGGGCACCATATTTAACATCCTTTCCATCCAAGTCCTCATGTTGTCCATTAATTATTATCCCGTCTTTAACTTTTAAGCTCGGATTTCCATTTTGATTAGCTTCTTTAATAGGAGCCCAACTTTCCCACAACTCCATCAGAAACAGGTAAATTTAACCCAATTAAATACTCATTACCACCGGTTCCATTACTCATATCATTAAATACGATGCTCCCATGAGACCGATCGCTTGCATTCAAGCCCTCGACAATAGTAACATTCTCTCCAGCCTGCACAAGCTGAGGAAGCAGATCATCTCCCATCCCTTGATTCTGATCTCTATCCACGGTCGCTTCAACCTCACCGATGCCACCTCTTTTTAGTTCCAGTCCTAAATTACCATTAAATCTCTCAGTTTCATCTCCATTAACAACATCTTCCTCATTCTCAATTTTTTTCGTTTTCACTTGATCAGATTCCCTATTAACACTCAATAATTCTTCTTTCAAACTTTTTTCTCTATCTACCTCCCCCATGTCTCCATTCAAAGCCACCTTAACTGACCCACAGATATTCAAAGTCCCATTCCCTTCCCCAAAAACCCTATCAACATCATTAAAAAACCCGCCCACCGTACGATCATCCATTCCAGCCTCGTTTTTTGCTTCAATTGAATCTCCAACAGAGTTTAAATCAACCCCATCCAACTTCACAGACATTTTTTATTAATTAAACCCTAAAAAAATTAAACAATTCAGTCACAGATTCACAAATTAAATCACAAACAGAAAAACTAAAATCAATCCCAAAATTCACAACAACAACAACAACAAAAAAACAGCAAAAATCAATTTGCGTATGCATGCAGATATAATTGAGAAGTAGCAGCAAACAAGTGATCAAGAGCATAGACGGAGCCATAAACTTCAAGTTCGGAGGCGAAATTAAAATTTTACATGATTCTTAAGGAAGCAAAAACTAAAATTTTAAATGATTTACAAGAGAAAAACACGGCGTTTTTTCAAATTTAGTTGTCTATGGATCAAAAGGCGTGATAGAGGAATTAAAACGTACCTGACGGCGGCGATTGAGATATGAAGAGATGATCAATTTGGGATTTTCTGGGAAGAGAGGCTATTTAATCAATGTATGTATCGAAGAACTTTTTGGTGTTAATGACGTGGTCTTTCAGTCGTACTATAAATAGAGAGACAAGGTTGATGAAAATGTATTTTTTCTGTATGAATTAGGTTCACATGAATTTTATGATATAGAATTTGACAATTCAGTATATAATTGTTTTTTTTATTTTATTTTGTAGTGATGTGGTCAGTTTTGTATCACATAATTCAATGAACCTAGTGCATATCAGAACTATCCGTTGAAAAAAAAAAAAGCAAAAGGGGAAACAGTAGGAGTTGCAACCTTATACACACTCTATCTCAAATTATCTGTCAATTTTCATTTTTAATTTTGTCTAAAATTATTTGAGCACTTTCTAAATAAAATATTAATTAATGATAGGTTTTTCCAATTCTACCCCAATTGAAAGTAATGTTAATTAGGATCATATTTGACATTTTATTATATCAAAAGTTTGTGAAATTTTAATTATTGTGTAAAAATTAATGTGGATAGATAATTTGAAACGGAAAGAGTAAACTCTTCGATTCAAAATAAAACTTTTTTTACAAATTTTAATGCAAATTAAGATATTAATAAAAATATTTAAATACTTACTCATTAATATTTTTTAATTCTAATTATACATGTAATCGATTTTCAAATTTTATTAAATAAATAATCTTGAGATTTATTAGTGTGTTTAGAGAGGGTGCAATTAATATAGAAATTTATGCAAACTAATACATTTTGAGCAAAATGTATATAAAGAGTTGATATAAGAATAAATTAGTCAATTAATGTACAATTTTTTATTTTGTAAAAATATTTATTTTAATCGATTGTAAAAAATACTTATTTTGCGCGAAAGATAACTTTTTAAAAAAAATTATATTAAAACGGACAAGTATAAGGCAAGAAGCGGGGGAAGGACACGTGTCTTTGTTTGCATGGCGTGTTTGTTGGTTGTGCTCTGACACTTGGTCACATAGGTATTGCCAGTCTGGTTTCTATGCGAAATACCCTTTTTTCGTACATGCGGAATAGTTTTTTTACTTGAGAATAGATGTTTTTAAGCTAAGAATACCTGTTCACAAGTAGGTGTTTATTTTTTAAATCAATCTCAGCCTTTAAAATTTTAATCCAACTATTGAAATTATATTCCGTATGTGCAAAATAAAAGTTGTTCCGCATAGGAGCCGTGGTGACGTACTGCCATGATAGGGAGAATCTGTAATAAACTGCAGTACATAATTTATTTTCTTTTTTAGTGATTTTCTTTTTTTTTTTTCCTTTTTATATATGGATCAGATTCATTAGGCCTTATGATTTAGAATTGAAAAAATAGACAATTATGTAATGTGACTAATTATAAATCACGAGACCAGATTCAATTAATACATTGTATGGTTCAGAATTAGCCACATCACTCTAAAATGAAAGAGAGACAATTTTGTGATGTGGTTAATTCTAGATCACGGGACCAGATTCATTAAATTTTATGGTTCATAATTGGCCACCTCACTCCAGAATGAAGAGAGAGACAATTAATATTGCTAATTTTAGACCACGGGACCAAATTCATTAAATTATATAGTTTAAAATTGACTATATCACTCCAAAATAAGAAAAAAGTTAATTATGTAATGTGATTAATTCTAAGTCATGAGATTTATATGAACCTCTTTCATATCAAAATTTTCCAAAATGAAAAGCTCCTCTGGACTACCTTCATAGACCTCTTTTTAGTGCTTTTGTTTGTTAGTCATTTTTAGAGATCCAATTTTTTATTTTCTCAAAGAAAAATACATTAATGTAGATTGTTCTAGAATATTCTCACCGAGCAAGAACTCAATAAGCATTGAACCTGTATTTTGGTTTGGTTCTAAACTATTTAAAACTCCAAACCGTTATAATCGGTTTGTATTAGTTTAATTTAAATTCGTTGATTTCACGATATGAATTTTTTTATAATTACAATAGTATTCACGAACAATGTAATATGTGCAAGTTAAATTTTTATAAAAAAAGAAGCATTATAATAGTCACTTAGCTATTAGAAATACATACATGTTGAAACTTAAGAAAAGTATTATATGGAAGGGAAAAAATTAACTTATTTGGGTAACAAAATAATAGAGATCAATTAATAAATTACTTTAAGAAGTTAAATTTATTTTATTATAAGTGCCATTTAATTTAGAGTGAATGACTCTATTTGAACTTTAACAATTTTACTTTTCTCTTTTTAGATAAAAACTTTTATTTTGTATATTTTTTGACTTAAACAAATTACAAGACTCTCGTTATAGATTTTGGGTACTATTCTGAGCAAAAAGCAAAGCACGTGTTGTGGCTAAGGGTAAACCGTCCATACGATTTTAATTTATAACGCGAATGGCTCTATATGGACCTTGACAATTTTTGTTTTTCTCTTTTTATATATAAACTTTTTTTTGTACATTTTTAGACTTAAATAAAATACGAGGCTCTGATCTTGTGGTCTTCATGAAAATTGTAGATCTGCCTCTTATCTTTTCATAGCATTTGGAATGAGCTTCATTGGATTCTTGGATCGCAAGTTATGACCGTTACAACAAAATGTCTCAAAGTTGTCCAAATTGATGATAGTCTCATTCTTTTGAGTCTTTTGGGCCTCCAAAATGGGGATTTGCATGGGCTTGGCCCGTTTTTCCCGGGATCAGTCATAACATGGCACTTGGGAAAAGTGGGACAAACATTTTTGTCCATAACTGAAGTCTCACTTCGTCCCGAGGGCCATAACGGAGTGGGACTTCGTTATGGGTCGACGTGGCGATTTTCCCACGCTAGCGAGTGCCACGTCGACCCATAACTGAAGTCCCACTTCCGTTATTGCCCCGAAACGGAAGTGGCACTTCCGTTATGGGCTCCCAGTTTTTAAAAAAAAAAACCCTTCTTCTTCCCCCCACCGCGTTTTGCAAGCAAAAAGCTCCCAAAAAAAAACCACCCCTCCTCCTCCTCCGTCGCAGCCCACTCCTTCCCACCGCCGCCGCGCCGGTCCCGAGGTGCCGCCTCCACCGCCACTCTCTCTCTCCCCATCAACATTTTGTCTCTCTCCCAAATTTAAATTTGGAGGTATACCTTTTATTTTTTTAATTTTATTTAAGTGTATTTTATTTAAGTTTACTTCTATTTAATAATGTATTTTGTATGTATAGTTTTGATATTTTTGTTTTCTTGCGAATTGTATATGTATATATATTTTGTGAATTTGAAATTATTATGGACTAAAATTGCAATTTTGTGAATGTGATATCCTTATATATTGTAATTGCAATTATGTGAATTTGTTTTTTTTATAGACTTGAAATGCAATTTTGTGAATGTGATATCCTTATGTATTGTAAGTGTATAATGTGAATTTGAAATTCGTATGGACTAAAAGTGCAATTTTGTGAATATGATATCCTTATGCATTGTAGTTGCAATTATGTGAATTTGATATTTTTATGGACTTGAATTGAAATTATGTGAATGTGATATCCTTATGTATTGTAAGTGCATAATGTGAATTTGATATTCTTATGGACTAGAAGTGCAATTTTGTGAATTTGATATCCTTATGCATTGCATTGTAGTCGTAATTATGTGAATTTGATATTCTTATGGACTTGAATTGCAATTATGTGAATTTGATAGTCTTACGTAGTTTAATTGCAAGTTTTGAGAATATGTCTGTCCCTTATTATCGACAAAAATCACACGCTTTTTGTTACAGATGGCTTTTTCCCCGCTCACCTTATGCCCCGGTCTCGTACGATCCCCAGTGTGTTGAACAAACACACGTCACATAAAGCACTTAGGATTTGGGGCGGGGACGTAGTCCCTAGACAGGGGGTTTGAAGGTCATTAGCAATGACGGGCATTTTTTTGACGCATACCAACGCGAGGGCAACCAGAGAGTGCTAGATCTCATTGACAATTTTGGTTTCGGGGGTTGTTGTCGGATAGGTAAGATTAAGATAGACCACGCACTGATCACCGCATTAGTAGAGCGGTGGCGGCCCGAGACGCACTCATTCCATCTGCGGTGCGGTGAGGTCACCATCACCCTAGAGGGACGTAGGGTCGCCTCCTGAGAGCGCCCGACCGGGGGCCACGTGGTGACGTGGGACGAGGACTACAACATGTCCAAGGGTCAGTGGATTGAGCGTGTGGACCATATCCTAGGTTTCCGCCCCCCACCAGGTCTATTAAGGGCAACGCCCTCGACCTTGCAGAGGTGTACGCCCACATTTCTGAGCCCCTAGCCGAGGATGCCACGCACCTCGCGGTTGACCAGCGGGCCCGGGCCCTGATTTTCCTGTGCATGGCAGCTTTCCTCTTCCGGATAAGTCCCAGGGTCGCGAGGGAACATGCGCTATCTCTTGCTCATCGGGCCGACAGGGGACCTCACCCATGACCAGCATTTCGGGCCGGCGCCGTCTGTCCCTACCTATACCGCCACATGTGCATCTCTCGCACGAGCGTTGGAACACCGCCCGGAGTTTCAAGAACGCGCCGAAATCTCAGCTGACGGTGTTTCAGCGACCAGCTTGACCGACCGACTGGACGCTCGTGGGGTAAGGTTTATCGTATTTTTCGTGTGTTTGTTTTTATTTGCGCAATTAATTCATGCTAATGTACAATTTTTTTTTACGATTCATGTGAGGCCGTACTCGACCGGGTTATCGCTGCTCGGGTCTCACGCGATGACGGATTCCTATCCACCTGTCGGGCCCGCACTCCACTCGTGTGTTTCGAGTTGGTTGAGTTTCACATGCCGGACCGGGTTGCTTAGGCAATTCGGGTTCCAAAGCAGGGTGATACCAGCCCCATCGGTGGCGGAGGGTACGGCAGAGGGCGTAGACGTCCCACACCCACATGGCGGGGCCGAATATGAAGTGGGCGAGAAGCACGAAGACTACATAGCCATGTGGGATGCCCGACGAGATTGCTCGGCTAACGCTGTCCTCGGGCCCACTGTAATGTGATCTTACCAACCCGTGAGTACATGGATTGGTACAATCTCATTACCGTGCACCTCCTTACAAACCCACGCAACAAGGATGCCGGTCCCACTCCCGATGGGCATTCAACCCATCGCGCCTTCCGAGGACATTATTGTAAGTTTTGTATTTTTTGTTTGTGTACATTGCTTTTCCTTGTTTATAATATACTCGACACGAGAATTGATGTTGCGAGCGGATGCGAAACAGACCGATACTAACGGAGCTCGATAAGCCGGCTTCCAACTCAATCGGCCACTATAGGTCCCTAGTCTCCCGGGCTTCAAAGACAATCAAAGAGGCGTTCGTGGCTGCCGGAAGTCCCCGACTCCCGCAGATCGAGAGCCGCTGGATGTGGCGTAGTCGGCGGTTTTGGGAACCGGTGACGCAACCGAGAGAACCTGCTCCGGCTCGGTCTCAAAGAGGAAGGCAAGGTACGCGGAGGCAACGGGATGTCTGCACGGGAAGACTTGGCGGCGAGGCGACTCACGACAACTGGCAAGGGGCCACCGGAGCTGCACTGCACCGGCGACAGATCCCGAGACAGCTCCCCAGCACATACACGCTTCCCTGACCAGTCGACGTACCCACCCCTTTTGAGTACACATTTGCATCACCCGGTACTTTATCACCGAAGTTTTCAGACGGGTGGGGATCTCAGTGCCGGCCGTCTACATCTCGCACAAACTGGGCTTGTACTCGGGAGGACGCCTTCATGACAGCCTCGCACATCATCGACCGCAGCGAGCAGACTCGCTGCCGATAAACCCCCGTGGAGTGGATATTTATCGACCACGAAGGCGCGCGAGTCATCTCAACCAATTTTGGTAGCGCCAGTACGGGTGAGAGATGGCACCTTTACTTCCTGCGACTGCCCCAAACACACCGTTCCTTACACACCTTCGTCGCCGTAGATAGGGTTTCATTTACGTTGTTTACATTTCGCTCATTGTAGTTACGTAGAATGTTATTTATTTTCGGTTGTAAAATATTATTACGATAATTCTGTTGCTTATTTTTTTATTAATATACAATTTATTAATTTTATTGCTCATTTTTTTAAGTACGTATTGTGTTTTGCAAATATTATTTATATATAATACAAACACCTCCGAAATAAAAACTCGGGAAAAAAAACCAAGTGTTTTGGGCAAACACATCGCCCAGTCCATACGGGAGTCCCACTTCGTCCCGGGTCCATAACGGAAGTCCCACTTCCGCTATGGACTCGAGACGAGCTGGGACTCCGTTATGGTCCCGCCAAAAAACCCTACTAATACCCTAACTTTTGTCCGTGACTTTGAGGACGGAATTGCCACTTCCGTCCTCAACTTCCAGCAAATTTGCAGCGTGTAGTCACTTCTCAGTTTTGCTTTTTTGACTCAAAAAAAATGTCTGAACGGTTTTGTGAATTTCGTGCGCATTTATGACCGGTTTTCAGAGACTTGTCCAATTTCCCACCACATCTATAAATATCCCTCCAAACCTCTCCACAAATCTCAAACCTTCTCAAACCCTTAAAAACCCTATCCTCCGTATTACTAGGTTTGAAATTTTTATTTTTTAAAAAAAAACCATATCAGAATTAATGGCCAACTTTCCCAAATTTATGCAAAAAGAAATGCGTAAAAAATACAGGGATGTTGATTTTACTAGAGAATGGCCAGTCGAATACGAGGAGGTTTTAATAGAAATTTGTTATGATTTCAGTATGCAGGGGTTACCCGCGAGAAAAACGTTGTCTGATTGCTACAATGAAATTGTTTACGGAATTAATTCCGTGACCGGGGACAATTCACGATTACGATGATCGACGCAGTCCCTAGCAAAACTGCAGTAGGCGGTTTTGGGATTTCAAGCGCCACCCACAAATCATGGTTCAATTACGACTGAAGGGACGAACATTGTCGACTTGGGATCGGCGCCGAGGCCCAGTGGGCTGAATACGCTGCGTGTAAGTTGCATGTAATAACGGCACACCGTATTAATCGTATATTTTCATAACTAAATGTTTATTTTGTATAACTCTATTTTAGGCTAATCCAAGGGCTAAGCGGTATGTAAGAAGTGGCGAAGTTTTCTTTATCCTTCTCTCGCCATATTTTTGGGTACGAAGGAAGAGGATTTGTGGACGAAGCCGACAATGTTCAACATCTCCCAAGAGGTAACTTTGGAGGCTCCCCCGAATACCCGATGTACGATGCATCGTCAAGCAACAAGATTTGACTTGGAAAATGATTGAGGCTAAGTTTCAAATATTTAGGGTTTGACTAACCGGGACTTTGTATTTCTTAATGTTCGATGTAAATTTATTTGTATGAAGTTAATGGAATTGTCGGGTTATTTTATTTTTTGAAAGTTCAAATGAGCAATATTTAAAAAATAATTGAAACTAATTATTATAATATGAACACGTATGGAAATAATTATTATGAAATTGGTCAGTCTCCTAAAATTGGTCAAGAATGCGAACCATACCGCAAGAAACAGTTTGGGATTTTCATTCAATAAAGCAAAAGTGAGAAGTGACAATAGCTCGCAATTTTAGGACTGAAGTGGCAATTCCGTCCCTCAAATTGCGCTGGGGACCAAAAAGTACAATTTTTGGGAAAAATCATGTCCCGGTTGATAACGGAAGTGGGACTTCCGCCTTGGAGCCATAACGGAAGTCCCACTTCCGTTATCAACCTAGCAGATGGGTTTTGCCCTTTTGCCGCAAAAATTCTCTATAAAAATTTAATACCCTCCCATCCATTCTTCATACTCCAAACACCATTTTCCATATTATTTCGTCTAAACACCCTCATATTTCCTCAACCCCTTATTTCGCTTTTGCTTAAAAATGGCACTCAAATGTCCAATGAGATTGTATTTACATTTCGACCACAATATAGTTTACGTAATATGGGGGTTACCCTCTGCTTTCGCCGAGCCTAGCGAAAAAAGTTTTGAAGTTATACAAAGGATTTCATTCAGCATAACTTTGCCATAGAATATGTCGCCGCAAAGCGAGTCGAGCTTTGTACTCGTCAATGTTCTGCTAATAATGATCCGTCCCATTCTTCATGCCGACGTTCAACATGGTGGCGTACTGATGTTGTAAACCTTAATGAGGAAGAAGGTTTAGAGAGTTTGTGGGGAATCCAAACGGATTTCAAAATCCAAGGGATTCATGTTGGTGCCCTGTTGGAACCTGTGCAGAGACATTCAGATAGCTTTGTAATACCGACAACACAATTTGCATCGGAGCCATATTTTGTTCCTAAGGATATTTTTCTGAGGCAAATCCATTACCAAATATTCCCCCACCGTCTACTTACGAACCCTCTATTGATAATTCGGGCCACGGATTCTTTGGGTCCAATATCCGACATCGACTGGCGCTCCGAAACGGAAGACGACTTCGCCGACGATAGTGCCGAGACCACGAGGACGACGGGGTCGAGGAAGACGCACGAGGGTGTAGCGGAAGATGCCAACCCCCGAAATCCAACAACAAACCGGTGGACTAATGATCAAGAGGCAGACAAGAGCTCGAACCGACTCCTCTACTATCGCCGCGCCATTCCAGTAATGGAATGTTCCAACAGATCAGTAACTATGCAAATTTTGCTCGTTGAATGATATGGGTTCCATGGAACCAAGACTTGGAATCACATACTGTGGACAAAAAATAAAAACATGGAATCCCAATATTCCCAAATATGCTTCGGGGATGCAATTCAAGGATAAACGCGAGGCAATGTTGGTCGTGAACGTGTGGCATGACAAGGTGGCATTAAGGGAATGGAAAAGAGAGGGAGCAACAAACAATGGTTCAATGGGTCTCGTAGAAATTCAACCGAAATTGCCCGATGCAGCTTGGTACGCTCGCGTAAATCATAGCAGAGGGTGGATGGAATGTGAAGGTTACAAAGCTTAACCAGTGGCCACCGCCGCTTGACGGACCGTAACAAAAACGCAACATGTCCTCCAGCCTACATCGGGTAAAAATTCTACACCTTGTTCGAGCAGATCCTCGAAATATCTCGTTAAATTGATTAGTAGTCGCTTGTACCAATGATATGAATTTGACTTTAGTACCTATAGAAAAGCTTGGTATGCCCGCAGTAAACGCTATAGAAACACTTTTTTGGTACTTGGCATTCAACTTTTCGTGCATCGCCGCATTATATCCTGGGCATTAAAAGATTCAAACCCGGGTATGATAGTCAAATTTCTACCACCCTCGAGAAACCGATAATGGGCCGAAGGTGTTCGTGTCATTGTTCTCGACTTTTCAACCGTTGGTTGACTGGGTTACCCGTGGTGCCGACCATAATTTCAGCTTGATGGGACACACCTTAGAGGGAATTATAAAGTGGACTCTCCCCGGTTGCAAGCACTCGGATGCTAACAACCAAATTTTACCCCCTCGCTTTTAGCGTTGGTCGATTCGTAATCATCTTTGACTTGGACATGGTTCCTTAGTCACTGAGGGAACATGTTGTCAAAGACCTTCAAGTGTGTCTTATCGCCGATCGTCATGCCGGCATTCTTAGTGCCGTGGCAACCCTCACCGGATGGCAACCCCCAAAGGCAGTAGCACCGACATCGCCTTAGGCATTACAGGTCCAATTTCCACACTCATGCAAAAAACAAAGAATTGAAAGATTATGTGTGGATTGCTGCAACCCAACCGAAAAAGTTAAGTGCGATCTTTATCTAGAGCGTATAAAACAAAAAAAGATGAGGATGCGTTTAATCGGTTAATGCAAAGAACCCAAAGAGTTGTGGACTCGGCATACGACGGGGGAATGCGTTTGGCTGCATGACTACTAACATGTCGAGGCGCTTAATAGCGTTTCTAAAGCAGCCTAGAGCGCGCCTTTGAAAGCGCTCGTGGAGATGATATTTTTTAAACTTGTACATTATTTTGACAAACACCGGCAAGACGCAAATGGTTGTCGACGCCTTTCCCTAAGAGGATATGGGAGCAGTATTTTGCGTACGAAGAAAAGGCAAAGAACTCTTCTTGTAAACCGACACCACATGGACCAAGGTATCTATAGTGGTCATGTCCCGACATAGATGACCCGCCAAGGTGGAAAAACGTACACTGGCCAACTTATCGCTCGTGGGTGTAGCCGTGATAAGTGGGGTCGCTTATTCGGGTCCCATGCTCCCATGTCATCGCTGTGTCCAAATCGAGCATGCAGGGATGCTTCTCGATTCATCCACCCCGCTCTATTCTCTCGAACATTATAGAATACTTACAAGTCTATTTTATATCCTCGTACTCGATCCCGCTCATTGGAGATCCCCCCTTTTGATTTGACATATCACCCACCTAACATGAAAGCAACGCAGTGGGTCGACCTCAAGGCGGAGATACCAAATGCCTATGGACACAGAGAACAGGGGGGCACTCAAAGGGGAAAAGAAGTCATGCCATCAGTAAGCGAAGTCTGGTCACAACCTAAGACTTGCCCCATGTTAGCACATCTTCAAAGAACCACCCCCCACCCCCTCCACAAGTAATTGTATTTAAATTCTCCGAATTGTAATAGTTTAGAATTTATAAAATTGTTGTGAATGTTCTCGATTTTTCCCTGGTCTCAATTTCATCGAACATCTTACATTTCAAATACAAATTATTAAAGTTGACGTAATAAATCGAAAAAAATCATCATTCCCTACCCTGTAATCAAGGATATCGTAAGGGGGTCGGATGAATTTTTACATGGTCACCCGGTGTAATCTAGAAAACACAACAAACTCATCCCACCCCCAAAAAATAGTAATGATGCAGCCTTCGCCTCTAGTCACTTGCAGTGTCAATTTGTTACCGTGAAGGTTGCGCATGTGTAGTACTCTGGGGATTCCAAGCCGCATTCTAACACGCCATTGCATGTATTGCGGACATATCCACCGTACACGGAAACAACATTACAACACATAAATGTAAAATGAACGATTTTAATACAAAAATTTTAATATTACAAAACGTACTGCTTTTGAAAGTCCCAAATATGTTTTGTAAATGTCTATTCGAAAACTCGCTTTAAAAATGCCCCCGTCTCGAGGGATACGATAATTCACCCTTCAGTAACCTATCCCGGGCCCTCCCTTAACAAAAAATATCTAATACATTCATGGGTGATGGTATAAAATGAACTTTATTTGTGGGACGAAGATTGTTGTCACGCAAAAAATTGTTGCAAACCTCCGTCTCGGTAGTAGGTGTCATCTATTTTGTTTACATAAACGCACCATTGATTCCCATGGTCGTCCTTCGGATAGACAGATTTGCTAGCCCGAGACCGGTTTGCTCCAACCAACTTGTGTACTTTCACTGGAAGACGCTACACATCCAAAATTATGAGTTAGATAGTCGAACACATTTCATACAATAAAAAATTACTCATTACAAAAATACAATACTACCATTTTTCCATCGGTTTGATTTCCGACCGCAATTGTAAATTGGTATCTCGAAATACTCTTCCGTGCCGGGATTCATTTCGCTATTCATTTTCAAACCTAGTAATACTGAGGATAGGGTTTTTAAGGGTTTGAGAAGGTTTGAGATTTGTGGAGAGGTTTGGAGGGATATTTATAGATGTGGTGGGAAATTGGACAAGTCTCTGAAAACCTGGTCATAAATGCGCACGAATTTGCCAAAACCGTTCGTAAATTTTTTTTTGGGTCAAAAAAGCAAAAGTGAGAAGTGACTACACGCCGTAAATTGGCTGGAAGTTGAGGACGGAAGTGGGAATTCCGTCCTCAAAGTCACTGGACAAAAGTTAGGGTTTTAGTAGGGTATTTTTTGGCAGACCATAACTGAAGTCCCACTTCGTCTCGGGCCATAACGGAAGCTGGGACTTCAGCTATGGCCACGTGGCACTCGCTGCGTGGGAAATCGACACGTCGCCCATAACGAAGTCCCACTCCGTTATGGCCCTCGGACGGAAGTGGGACTTCCGTTATGGACAAAAATGTTTGTCCCACTTTTCCGGGTGCCATGTTATGACTGATCTGGGAAAAACGGGCCAAGCCCATGCAAATCCCTCCAAAATGAGGGATGTGATGTTAAAACTTGCCCCATAGATCTCCTTTTAGACATTACCCAAACCTCATCATTCTTTGAAGTATCCGTATATAAGTTCTCATCATTTAACTAATGGACCACATGTCCTTTATTTAAGTAATAATTCGAAAATAATAATATACTAAAAGATGAAATTAAATAAATAACTAAACTTGGAAAAACAAGATTAATTCTCACTGCAAATCTGGACAACATGATGTATTAACTAGCACGACGATTTAGGACTTCATAAAGGCTAGAATCTGAAGATTAATTCTTTGAAGGATCCGTAAATAAGTTCTCATCACTCCCGTTATAGGTTTTGAAGTTAAATTCGTCCATTTGCTTCTTATCTACTCTAAATTAGAATTCTGTTAGTTCCAATACCAAACTTGGGGCTTTATTTTTCGCAAAAAATGAGTTCAATTTCGAGTTCAAGTAGATATAGAGTAAGATGCTAGGAAGATTGTTGAGTTGACATTACGTGACTTAAATTTCTTTTTTCTTTTTTTTTGGATTACCCCGAGGGGCACCCGATGTCCGCCTGCGTGGTGACTAATCCGGGCTCGACCTGCGGTTGGCCCGTAGCATTACTGCTAGCGGGGGAGGGCCTGGCCCATACTGCTCTTTACACGGATCCATACCACCGCGGGAAAATCCCACAAGAGTCGCTCCCCAAGGGAATCGAACACTCGTCAACGGTGAGGAATGTAACAGCTCCAACCAGCTGCCCCAGAGCTCGGGGTTGTGACTTAAATTTCTTTTATTCTAATATTGATCATACTTGTGTTTAGCTGAAGATAACCTACAAACTTTATTGACTTATTATTAATAAAATCCTAATAAAACAAATAATAAACCAATAAGGAGTAATCCATGAGAAAGGTAGAAATCAAGGGGGATTCAAAAAAAAAAAAAGTAGGAATTAAGGGGGCGACAATAAAGAGTAGAAATCAAGGTATTTACCCAAAAAATAGCAAAAAGAAAAGGCAAATTGGTCATTATTGTTCTTAAACAATTTATAACTTGCACTTAAAGTTTCAAAACAATAATTATGAACATTAGAATCCCTAAACAAGTTACCATTAGTATATAAGGTCCTTCCGTCCAAAATATTATTAGTCAACTGTTAATTTAAATTTTTGATTTGGTCAATGAAAATATTTTAAAAGTATAATCAGTACATTATAATTAATTTACCCCACTCCTAACCTCTTACCTCCTTCCCCTTACCCCTTTCTCAACTGTTAAGTCAAAATTGTTGATTAAAAGAAGAGAGGTGGGTGAAAAAGAGATGTGGGTTGGGTGGGGATAGTTTTAATGTAAAATACCACAAATGCCCTTAAACTATGTGAGTTGACTAAAAAACAATTCAATTTCAGTTGACCCGTCAATTTTTGGACAAAAGGACCTTATATACCAACGATAAATTGTTTAGGGATGTTAATGTCCATAATTAATCTTTAACCTTACATCTGGTCTATAAATTGTTTGGGGACTAAATTCGCCAATTTGCCAAAAGAAAAAGAAGATATACATATTATGTGGGGTGTATTCAATCCAGAATTAAGGTAGTTGATGTACCTCTTTCCAGGGTTGTATTCAGTCTGAGATGTATACATAGAAACAACCATAGGACAACTATAATCTTCTTTGCACCTTGCTTTATATCTACTTGAACTTGAAATTGAACTCATTTTTTTTTGTTTTTTGCGAAAAAGAAAGTCCTAAAGTTGGCATTGAAACTAGCAGAACTCTAATTTTGAGTAGATAAGAAACAGACTGACTAGTTTAGCTTCAAAAACTATAATGGGAATCCCGTAATTTATTTAAGTCTAAAAATGCACACTAAAAAAAGTTTGTCTAAAAAGAGAAAAGCAAAATCGTTAAGGTCCAAATAGAGCCATTCACGTTATAAATTAAAAGTGTATCGACGGTTTTACCCCTGGATAAATCGGAAAGTGTTGGTCACGTGCTGATTTTTGCCCGGAATAGTACCAAAAATCTATAACGGGAGTCCCATAATTTGTTTAAGTCCAAAAATATACAAAATAAAAGTTTATGTCTAAAAAGAGAAAATCAAAAATTGTTAAAGTCAAAATAGAGTCATTCACTCTTTAATTTACTCTTTCTAAAATAGTTATCTCATGATAAGTAACGACAAAAAATTGTTTGTCCTCGTTCTGTGTCCCCACGAATATATATTTGCCACGTGTATATTTTTCCCTTGTGGGTTCCACTATTTCTTTTAGGTTATAATTTTTAATTAAAAATTTAATACATGTCATTTTCTTATTGTCGGGACAGGGAAAAAGGCAACAAATGAGGATAGAGGATTCCTATGCATAAGTAACATACCATAATACATTATATGAATATATATGAATAACGTTGTTTGGTTTAAATTGATTTTTCTTTTTAAAACTAATCAGAAGTTTGATTTTAATTTATCCTAAATCGAACCAATCAATTCACCAATAAAATCGAAAATTCAGTTTGCATTGACTTTCTTCGGTTTAGATTAGTCGGTTTCACAAATTAGAATTTATAGCACTCACAGTTGAATTTTGGAGGCCAGTATAAGTTCTGCACACATATTTTCCATAAGAGAACATGACCTATATACCTTAAAGCCTTAGAGAAAATCGCTACATATATACACCAACTATTTATACTTTTCTCTAAATAGCACAAACTTAAAATTATAGGCTAAATATACACAACATTTTTACGCGACTGCTCTGCTTGTCAAATTATGAATTCTGGGGACAATTTCGACTAAATGAGTCATGTGCCGTGCACATGCCACCGTAATGGAGGGTAAAATGGTCAGATTGCATTATTCCATCCAAACCCAGAATAAATATCCATACTCGACCCGACTCATACCCGACCCTCATCATTTAATAAAATCATTCTTCTTCTCCAATACCCGACCCGCACACCCGTTTCTTCAACAAGTCACGCCCTACCTCCTACCACACCACCACCCCATCAGCCCAACCACCCTCCGCCATCCTTCACCACGATTCACCGCCCCACATCTTCTTCAACAGAACCAAAACCATCCAAAATTATCAGTAACAAAAAAAAACATTAATTTTACTAAATTAAATAAGATTTCATAGGAAAATTGGTTAAGAATTCAATGGGTGATATTAAGGATAAAATCAAAGGGTTCATGAATCTTCTTCAGGTGGATTTAAAGGGCAAAGTAGAGTTCTGGGCTCATCTTCTTCAACTCCGGGACCGGTGGAAAATTCGACCCCTAATCGAAGAGCTCCAGGTCTTGATTCTTCAAATTCTAGGGCTGTAGCTCAAAAACCAAGTGGTAGTAATGTTTCTGATAAAAACATTACTATTTCTACTATTTCATCAAGATTTTTCTGCATCAAATCGAGCATCTAAATCATCAAGATTTGCGAATGGGCACGAAAATGACACACCCATTTCGCACAAAAAGGATTACGGGATGTCCAATTAGATGTCATATCAGAGATTTGTCTGCATCAAATTAACAAACAAACAACCAAATATCAATAATTAAGGAGAACCAGGTCTGCATCAAATTACCTTGTTTGAATGTTTCTGATAAAAAAATTGAAAGCCACTAGTAATGTTTCTGAAAAAAATATTGAGAGTGGGATTGAAATGAATTATAGTAATGCATTAAAGTATCACAGTTGGGGGTTCAAGGTTAGGGTTACTAATTGGTGGTGGTGGTGGTGGTGGTGGTGGGAGGAAGGTCTTTATTTGAGGTGGGTTTGGATTTCTTGGTGGAGAAGGATGATCATGGTGTTTTTTGATCGGTGGAGGTGGAGGTGGAGGTGGAGGATGAGGAAGGAGGCTGAATGAGGTGTTTGGGAATGAGGAGAGAGAAATTACCAATTTACTCCAAATCGGAGGCATGTGCAAGGCACATGACTCATTTAGCCGGAATTTTGGGCCAATGATTAGACTGACACTGTTTTTTGAGAAAGGCCAAAACATGACACTGAAATTTTCTGGGACAACATTTGTGTCCCCACTTCCGTTTTGGGCCCAAAACGGAAGTGAGACTTCCGTTTTGGACACGTGGATTGAGGCGCGTGGGGTGACGTGGCGTTAATTGAAAACGGAAGTGGGACTTCCGTTCTCGAGTGAAAACGGAAGTCCCACTTACGTTTTCAATAGGCAGTGTGTTTTTTTTTTAAAATTTTTTGCCTTCTAAATGGAAAAGAATAGTAACACATTTTTTGGTGACCTTGGTGCTCGTAATTTTTGTCGGAATCTATTTTTTGCCCTGGATTTTTTTACTAAAATAGACTACGAAATAGATACTTTATAAATAAAATAAAGACAACTGAAATAACAAACAAATCGTATTACAAAAAAAGGTATGAAAATGTTTACAAAGATAAAAAATAAATCCTATCTAAGGGGGTCACGAAGTGGTGTATCTATGCGTTTGTCTTGGGTTAACTCAGAGATAGTACATGCGGCCGTCCCTTGTCCGCACTGTACTACCCTCAGGGGCCTGGATGAATTCCGCCCCTTCGGTGTCGACCACTAGCGGCTCCTCTGGGGAATGGGCCTGCATCTGTGGCGTACGCTCCTGAGTCGGGTCAAAGCCAAGGCTGAAGGATGGCGCACCAAAGTACACTTCCCGTTCTCCCGGCGCAGAGGGTCCTGCTCCAGGCGTCTCGAACACAGATGAAGGATGCTCGAACTCGGTCTGCGAAACCTCCAGCGAGGTTGCCTCTCCTGCACCGCGCTGTCTCATGCGCCTAGCCAACTACCACCCTCCCCTGAATAGGATCCCTGGGACGGACGGAAGGCTGCTGGACGTTGGGACCTACTACGTCGGGAGCCCGCGACCTGCAAGAAACAGCCTTCCCGGCAGCAGCGAAGGCATCCTTGAGCGTCTGCGAGGCCCAGGCGACCAGGGACCTGTAGTGGGCAACGGTGCGGTTGCCTGGCTTGTCAAACTCTTCAATTAGTAAATTGTCCGTGTCCTCCTGCAACAAAACATAAAAGTTTGTACGTTCAGGGGAAAATAATCACGATCACATAAAAAAGATCTAAACTTACCATAAACAAGTCTGCCGTGGCGACGGTCTGAATACCCACGGGGAGTGGCCTGGGATCCCGGTTTTGGGGGTTCGTCAGGTGCCGAACGATAATGGTATTGTACCAACCCATGTACTCACGGGTTGGTGCAATAACAGTACCGGTCGCTTCATCAGCGCCCACTAGGGCATCGACCCGGTTGTCCCACATTTTGATGTAAGTACCGTGCTTTTTCTCCCAATCCTTGGTCGCGTTAACCCTACCAATGTGGACGTCCTTGCCCGCCACAATGCCCTCTGTAACTGGCGGGATCGGAACCACCTGTTGGAAGCCAAATTGGCGCATCACCCTCTCGGGCAGGTGGTACTCTACCAGCTCGAAATAGATAAGAGGGGTGCGCGCCCGGCACGTACTTATAAACCCTTCATCTGCAAACACCCTCGTTGCTAGGACATAATCAGGGTAGGGCCTCCAACAGAACTGCATAATACGCAACAAAATTCTCATTAAACCTAAACATAACACATTCAGACTTGAATAAAATGCAAATAAATCTACTCACCCCCCGTGTCTCGGTAATCAAATCCAGCTGCTCCCGAAACATATTCAGTTGCCCTTTGGGGGCGTTGCGGAAGCTTCGGGGGACGTTCCACCTGGCCCCGTGGGGCCTAGGGCCGTCGATAACGTCCCGAACTCGGCCTCGGCTAGTGTGACGTGAGCGATGAAATACGCTCCCACGCCCACAATCGCTTCAAGACGTAACAATGGATGAATCAAAGCAATTAATTCACAAATAAAGAATGAAATGTAAGTAAATTTAATTAATAGGGGACAAACCTGAATGAGAAGGCAACAATCGGCGATGTCCTTCGAGTCAGCCATGCACGACACGCACATCTGGTGATACAAATGTGCGAGGACACCGCTGGCCCAAGAGCGCTCGACAAACTCCAGTGGGTCACGGCGCAAGAGGAGCAGAAGTCGCATGCTCACTTTATTCCCCGACTTGTCGGGGAATAAAAATGTAGCCATCGACAAAAAGCAAGGGCCTTAGCCCTCTGCTCTACCTCGCGGTCACCGGCATCACCAGGAAGTGGCACGGCGATATGGGCAAATACCTCTCTAACGAGCAAAATGTGGCCGGAAAATCCTTCCGGCGTGGGTCGGAATCCAAGCACTTCGAACACGATGTCCATCCACTCACCGGGGGAAAAATCGTATCTGCCGCCAAAGGACACCACGTCACCCCTAGTGGGTAGTCCCAAAATGCACCCTACGTCCTCTAGGGTGATGGTCGCCTCGCCGCACGGTAGGTGAAATGTGTGGGTCTCCGGGCGCCATCGCTCTACTAATGCAGTCACGAGCGCGTGATCTACATTCATTGCACCAAGTCTACAACAATTGCCTAAGCCCAAGAAGTCGATGAGTTCTAGAACTCTAGGGTTCGTATCATTGTTATACGCTTGGTAAAAATGTCTTGAACTACCTTCAGAGGGACGTTAAGGCTCGGTTCCCCGTGCCAAATACCTAACGACCTATGGGACCGTTGTTTGTTCAACAAACTGGAATCAACAGGTCCTGGATGAAGATAGGCGGGATTGGCCATCTACACAAAATAAATTCGAAAAACAATTTACACACACAATTCAAAATGTAGCCATTTTCACAATTAAACGCTCAGTTTCACAATTAAACACTCAATTTCACAATTCCAATTTCAATTAAACCCTAAATTTCACAATTCCACCAATTAAACCCTTAATTTCAAAAGACACAATATTCTCACAATCAAAAAACTTGCATTTCATATTAAACAACAATTTAATTTCATATCAATGAACAATTTAACAATTTTTCCAAAAAAAAATCAATTTAGAGAATTTTACCTCACAAAAGGCAAAGGAGTGTGAAGGAGAAAGGTTTTGTTGGTGAGGAATGTGGGCAGCGGCGGCGGCTACCGGCGGCGGCGTGCGGGGGTTGGCGGCAGGAGGGGAGGACTTGGGGGAGGAGAGTTTTTTTTGGGGAAAAAATAGGAATCGTATTTTTTTTATTGCTTCGGAATTGGTACTTCCGTTTGGGGGAGGAGAGCAGGAAGATGAATCGTTTTTTTTTCTAAAACAGAAGTGGGACTTCCGTTTTCATCTTAAAACGGAAGTCTAACTTCCGTTTTCAGCCGACCGCCACGTCCCCCACGCGCCTTATGCCACGTGTCTAGAACGGAAGTGGGACTTCCGTTTTGGGTGAAAACGGAAGTGCGACAGAAATGTTCTCCCCAAAAATGTTATGGGCTTTCTCCCTAATCAGTGTTAGTCTAATCCTTTCCCCCGGAATTTTGCCCTTTTTTGTTTATTTGACAAACAGAGATAACCTGTAACAAATTCATGTATAGTTAGGCTCTAATTTTAAATTTGTGCTATTTAAAGAAAAGTATAAATAGTTAATGTACATATATAGCGATTTTCTCTACAGTCTTATTGTGAAGAATTTACAACTGCATAGTCACCTTATGTACACTGGTTCTACTTCTACCTATATTCATATTCACAAGCAGTTGGGAGAGGTGGAATGACCATTGTCCCTCTTCGATAAATTAAGGAAAACAGAAAGGATTAATTACATTAAAACTTGATTTCTGAAACTATAGCAAACAAAGATTTCTTTTTTTTTTTTGTCTCAAGGAACGGATTATAGCAAAGCCGCTTACTTTTTCGACGCCTAATGTTTGCTGTAATAACCTTAATTTGATTGATCATAAAGAGATTTTTCGTCTACGACTAGTCCGATCAAATTTAAATCGGACTTCTTTTAGAGGGCTAACGGAGTTTTTACGTACACACAAAACTCAAATCAAAACCTTGCTTAAAGGACGCACCAAAATCGTTTTCCAGTTGTACCAACACATTTTGGTTTCTATATTACAAATTGGAAATATAGAACTTTGACATTGTTCCACCTCATACTCAGTCTCTGGGCATCAAACTTTTGTTACAACTTAAAAGTTATCCGGATGAGATCACATGTCAAGTGCTGTACAAAAATAAACCCTCTGCCGCTCGTCCAAATCTCCTACTATTATATAAGCAGCCATCTGTAATAGAAGTACACAAAACATAAAAAATGACTCAGCAGACTGCAGCCTGGTTACCTTCACCCCACCCCCCCACCCCTATTGGGGTTCAGAACTCATTACTCAAAAAATAAAAGCCATTTTATTTCCTGTGTCTATAACTATTTCATTCCAATAGTCTTGATTTGACGGCTAAAATAATTGTTCAAAAATAATTCTACAAAGACAACTATTCTTGAATAATTATCTTAGCCATCCATATCAGACGACGCTTGGGTCTCAATCAAAATAAGAAAAAATGTAACAGCCTAAATCTAGCACTTTTAAGGAGTAATTGGAAATCAAACATGGAAAAGAAAAGAAACATAGTCCGGCAGGTTTATATATTAGTTTGATCGGAGAATATCCAATATAAGCAATACAGAGATCTCTCAAGAAACAATACAATGTTCCCAGGTCTTAAAATAGTATTATTCTCTATTTTTTCCTTTTTGTTTTTGTTTTTTGCAAGATGACATAGTCAGACCTACACATAAGTCCCCTAAAATATACAGATTTTACGGAATATAGCACTAAGAAAGGATAATACTAAAAATAAATTTAAGTACACAGTTCACAGAAGAAACATAGATGCGAAGACCAATCGAACACCAGGCCCGGAACTTCTGGAACAGGATCCAATCACCGAACAGCAGATCCTTATTCTGTGCCTTGCATTGGGACAATCATATGCTGACCTTGAGACTGGACATTCAAGAGCAAATGATGTAAGTATCAACTAAAAGAGACAGCAGAATATCAACTAAAAGAAAAAAATCGTCTCAAAACGAAACACACAAAACTTAAGAAGTTAAACTTAACTGATTAATGCCATTGCAACCCTACCAAATGGAAAAAAAGGATACTATGCACTTCAAAACAGGTTTCGTAGGCTCCACTACCTTAACACCATCGCTCAAATAGATGTCCTAGAACAAATTTAATTTGATGGAGATACTTTTCTCAACTCAAAATTTCCGCAATTCAGGGATTTACTCTACCGTTAGCAGGATTTTGTTTTATATTTCAAGATTTTTTAGGCTGTTTTAGATTCTATTAAACAACAGAAAGAAAGAAAACAAGAGAAGAAAAGGAGCCCTGCAATACATCAAAAACTGCACTAACACTGCTAGAATTTCCCCCTAGCCATATCATTACTAGTCCCCACAAGTAACACATAAAGTGAGAAAATTCCAGCCATATTAGATTCTAGAACTACACCTTACAAGATTTCTCCAGAGATTGCCAATAGAAAAAACATTTGAGAAATCCTATACAGAAACCAAGTAGGTTGTGTGGAGGCTATATCTGACGCGGGTAATGGCAGCAAATGACATATAGATCATTATCACTTAGATGCTTGCATGTCATGAAAACATTGCTCTCAGACAAGCACATTATGTGTCTGAAAATGCAGGGTATATTCCTTTAAAGACACAACATGTTTCATATCTGTTGTTTCTTAAACCATCTGGCGTCCTATGTTTGCAAATTGTCAGCAAGTGTACTTTATTAGGTTGGATTCACTAGATACGACAGTTAATTATGTATGCGAGAGAAGAGAGAGTTACCTGAGTGTTACCATAGTTCATGCCTTGTGTAAATGAACCCTGATGAGCAAGCTGAGCCAAGCATAGATTATGGTAAATCAGACATGCAAATGCAAATTGCAGTGTCTAACATTCAAATGTTAGCTAGAGAATGTAGATAGAAAATCATAAAAGATTTGCAAAAGATATATTACCTGTGAGCTATGACCCAGATGTGAGGCATCTCTTTTTGCAGATCCTTCTGCACCCTTTGCTGTGCCCTTTGTGTCACCCTGTGAAGTGTATTCAGCAAACACTTGAAGTTAAAAGGAAAACTAAACAACAACTAACGTAAACAAATAAAAATAATAGAAAGATTAGCCCGTTACCTCCATCTGCAATAGTCCATCGAATCAAGAGCAAAACAAAACAAAGTTATTCATCAGTTAGTTACTGCTGACAACAATGCTCAATAGGAAATAGAAATAAGCAACAAAAAGTTTATCTGGAAAATGGAAAACATTGAAAGAACTCCGAAACGAACAATAAATACCTCTCTGTATCTGTTCAAGTAAACCTTGAGAGGATCTATATAATCTTCAAAACCAAGGGTGACCATTGCCCACAGCAAATCGTCCCCATTGATTGTCTTTCTTTTCTCCCTCTGGCACTTGTCACTTGCCCTAACATTTCAACCCCGTCAAACATATGTCAACTTAAAACGAAGTATTTTTTTAATTAATCGGGGAGAAGAACCTATCTATTACAAGAAATACGAGGATTTAAGAAGCGGGGAGCATTTTCGAACTCATGAGTCATGACCTCTACGTCATAACGCCTCAGCCTTGACCACTAGACCAATGCCCCATCGGCACTTAAACGAAGTTCATGCTTATGTAAAACATTTTGGCACCTTTCAATCAGCTCCAAGTAATAGATATACAGCAGAAAACAAATACTGGTACAAAAATTCTGAGTATTGATACACAACTACATGCCAGCATGAATCACATAGCCATGTGTATATACACCAAGGCAATCCTACAACAAATTGCTTAATTTCCTTATTCACAACCCAAAATAACTTGTACCTATCAACTAAATCTACAACATTTGCAAATTTTCATAGGAACAAACAAACAAACACATCAACAGAATTACTCAGAAGCTTCTCTGACAGGTGTCTAGCTTAACAAGTTCAATTTTGAACAGATTGCAAAAAAATTCAAACAACAGAGATACAACCACCTACAGTTCCATTCCTTAACTGCCATATTCTAGGAGCCCAAACTATGTGATTGAATAAATCCTCCTCTATCTGTTGCAGGTCGAGGGCTTCTCCGAATAGGCATAATTAAACACATACATAAAAAACAAAAACAAAAAAAATATACGAATAGAAAAAAATGGAAAGACAGAAGAAACTCACTCGCTAGTGATGAAACTGATGAATTCAGAGACGCATTCCTGAACAGTCTCTTTAGCATCCTTAGCAATTTTTCCATTTGACGGAAGTGCCTTCTTCATGATCCGATTAATATTAGCAATAGGAAGGAACCTATCCTGCTCACGAACACCACCTGACCTAGGACTCATCTCACCACCGCTCTCGTGGCTACCCCCACCAGGACTCGCCGGAGTAGCCGCCGCTGCCGCACCTTGAGAAGAAGACTCCGCCATTTCCAAACCCTAACAACATCACAAAACACAAAAAATCGATCAAAACCGCAATCAATTTTTAGAGAGAGAAAGTGCGAAATTGAGAAAAAATGTGACGTGCCGGAGGAGAGAAGAGAGGTGGAGTTTAGATATTTATATTAGAAGGAATATTTGAGTTTGGGCGCGAGGGGAGGAGGGAAGGGTGATGGGTAACGGAGAGGAAGATCGGACGGGAGAGAAGAAGGGAAAGAGGAGACGACTGAGATGAGAGATTGGGGAAAAGGTTAGGTTTATCAACACCGTTGGTTTAGGGCTATTTCTTTAGTAGTTTTTTCTCTGAGCGGCCGTTCCGTTTTTATCTATTCATCGGATCTTCTTTACTGGAGAATTGCTGTGATCTCAACTTCTTTTTTCTGATTCTGAGCAGTCCGGCTCCTATGCGGAACACTTTTTTTTTGTACATGCGAAACAGTTTTTTGCTTTGCTCTTCTGAACCGCTTTTTTAAAAATCAGAACAGATGTTTATTTTTTAAATCAATTTCAATCGTCAAAATTTTAATTCAAATACTGAGATTTCGTCATGCATATGCGTAATAAGAGTTGTTCCGCATAAAAGCCGTGATGGTTTCCGAGATAGAGAACTTTTCAACCTGATTAGACCACGTGTATGAAGTGCCTTTGCCTAGCGCACCTGGATCAGGATTAAATACGAAAAGCCTGTTCATTATGCAAACGCAAATCATCATACGTCAAATCACTTGATTTAATTGTTAAAAAAAATATGAGTAGCACTTCTTTTCAATCCCGGCTCCTATGCGAATGCAGTTTTTTTTCCGCATGTGTGAATAACCGGAGCCGCTTGGATGAGATTTTAACTGCCCGGATCGAGAGAGAGACTTTAAAAAAAATTTATTATTTTTTTAATCACCGCAACTTTTTCTCTCTCCCGATCTCGGGACCGTTAAAAATCTCATCTCGACGGCCGGGATTTTGTCTCGCACATGCGAACAAAACCCCTGCTCCGCATAGGGAGCCGTGAGCCACTTCTTTTCCGAGTCCCGGCCTGCAAAGCGGAACCCCCCAAAGTTCCGCACTCGCGAACCATCCTAGCCGCTTGGATGCAATTTTGAACTAGTCCCAAATCTGGAGAGAGAAAAGTTACACTGACAATAAAAAATAAAAAAAATAAAAAAAATTATATAATAAAAGGGTACATATGTAATTTTACAAATAAATGATTGTTAGTGAGGAGAGAGAAAAGTCATGGTCGAACATAAACACATATTCTTTCTTTAGGGAACACATGTTTTTTGGTTAGAAAACACATGTTCTCTAACCAAAAACATGTGTTCTCTAACGAAGAACACGTGTTTTGTTCACCGCAACTTTTCTCTCTCCTCCTGAACAAAAAGTAACACGCAACCGTCACATCGATCGAGTTATCGAGAGAGAGAGAAAAGTCATGATGAACAAAAACACATGCTTGGTTAGAGAACACATGTTCTCTAACCAAAAACATGTGTTCTCAAAGAAGAACATTTGTTTTTGTTCACCGCAACTTTTCTCTCTCCTAAAACAAAAAAGTAACACGCAAAGTTTATCCCTAAAATACCCCTATTTTTGATACAGTCGTTGGATCAAAAAGTATAAAATCCAACGGCTGAGATTGTGGCCCGCACCGTACGGAATTTTGAGGGTCCGCACTGGAGCCACGACGACTTCTTTGATAGAGTGAACAATTTAGTTATTCAAAAGAAAAATGTTCATTTTTATTTAAATTTTTAATGGTATGATTAAGTAATTCAACGACTAAAATGTATACATATAATCAGAGCCGTCTCAATCATTTCGAATATCCTGTGCTAAATTTTAAAATAATACCTTATATAATTGAAAAAAGTGACTTTCATTAAAATATAATAAAAAATTATTACAGCTGTATCATAATTTTTTTTTCTCTAAAATGTACAAAAAAAAAAATTTTAAACATATTTTAAGTAGAGAAATACGCTATTCATGTACACCAATATTTTTTATTTTTCTCTAAATAACATTGACTTTAATTTAGAGTACTTGTAACAAAACTAATTTACGGATATGCTCTGTTTGTCAAAATAAGGAATTCGGTCAAAAAAAGACAAAAATGTCACGTGACTTGTACATGTGACCGATTTTAAGGGTATAATTGTCCGACTCTTCATTTTCCTCTAGCCAGATAAAAGATCCGCCCAAACCCGTCGGCGCTCAAATCCGCTCAAGTAAGTACAATTTTTATTATTCTTCAACAAAATACAAACACATACACCCTAACCCTCATAGTAGTAAATCTCAACAAACAAAAACTATTTTGAAATTTCTTTCTCAATTTAATCTATTTAAAATCTTAACTTGTTTATAATAACTCAATTGTCAGATTGACTTATAATAAATCAATATGCATTAAATATCTAACTCCAATAGGGTCTTGTCGTTTGTATTATTATTATTATTATTATTTTCTGAATAAGAAATTATCCATGAATCATAAAATAGCCAAAGTCATTATAATCAAAAGATAAAAAGAAAATAAAAGTTATACAATGGTGTAGACCACCATGATAGCAGATAAAAGTTCACACCCCGAATTAGATAAATACTACAAATAGTAGACAAAATAAATACATAACAGAAGATTTCGCAGCATCTTCTCCAATTATATCTAGTGTATTCATCTTCTCCAAAATAAATACATAAAAGTCTTGTCGTTTGTATTCATCTAGTGTGTTTTGGTCCTAAAGTAGGTGCTTTACAATTTTGTCCCTTAAATTACATAATATATAGGGATGACAATGGCGGGTGGGGCGGAGACCATGGTCTTTAATTCCGGCTCCACTTTTTTCATCTGATCTCTATCTTTGGATCAGGCGGGGGCCCATCCCCAACTGAAAAATAACGGGTATTTTTTTTTCTCCTTCTAAATTTTGGATTTCGGTCAGTTTCGATTAGAGAAATTAAGTGAACTTTTGACCAAAAAATTACCAAATATATACAACCTTTGAAAATGCACATAGTTTTAAACAAAAAATATTTAATACATGGTAAACGAAATAAAAAGAGGTAAAAAGACACTAGTTTGCTCCCTAAAAAAAATGGGGTCCTAACGGTTTACAAGATGGAAGAGTCTCCAAAGAGTTTGAGAATTCCCGGTGTTTTTCCAATTTTAACGTATTTGTTTTGTATAGTAGGTATTTTATATGTTCTTCTATATGTATTTAATATTATACACGGAAAAAACGCGACGGGCTGGGGCGAACCAGGGTGGGCTGGGATATCATCTCTCTCGCTCCCAGCCCAGTCCCCAATAACGGGGGCAAAATTCATCCACGCATCCACCTCCGCCTCAGCCTTAAATTGGGGAATTCCCGCTCCAACTGAACTGGGTCGGGTCGGAGCTCCGTTTTAGCTAAGCCAATTGCCATCCCTAATAATATCTCCACTCCCTGTCCCTGCCATTGACTATGGCAAAATCGTCATTTTAATAGTTTTCCAATATGAAAAATTGGCCTAAATGATCGCCAAAGTAAGACATCTAGCATTCTGGGCAGGTCCACTCATGATATGCTTGACAACAGTGATGGGAGTTTTGGACAATTTCATATTGAGGCTGAGAGGGACCAACAACAACCTTGCAATATGCAAATCCCCACCCCAACCATACCACTGGAACCAAAATGACTGTTCCAGCCTTCTTAGTTCTGAACATAGTAACTAATACTCCCGGCAGTCGAGAAATGAGCAAAGTGAACATTCAATTTCATAATAGAAAAGTGGACATTCAATTTTAAAGAGAGAGAGTTTTTTTCTTTCACATTCTAATTAGACAAGAAATAGCAAGCAGCACTTGCATCATGTTCTACACCACCAAAAGAGAGGGTTCACAGCATTATCAAGATTGGACCACCCAAAATCAGCATGGTGTGAAAAACTATGTAAACACCGTATTGACAAATTCTCGTCAATAAGTCAGTAGCTATTAAGTATTACAATTATTGACTTATTTAAAACTTGTCAGCAGCAACCTTAAATTCTCCTCCACATAGTGTCGAACCCGAGACCTCTTGATCACGGGTAGAGACTTGCCCCACTGGGCTATGGCCTCCTTGACGCTTATTTAAAACTTAACTATCAAGTATGAGATTGCCAGCACGACTTAACAAAAAATGAAGTGTCAGCACTTGAACCAAATCGGAAGACGATAGCAATCCATCTAAAAGACCACATAAATTACAAATATGTACTGCTCTTTCAATTGATATTGGGTCTTGAATCTCCTTAATAACTTCTGATATCGGTGGCCTCATGCTCCCATGTGGTTGGAAACACATCAAGGCTTTCTCTGCTATCTTCCACATTGATTAGATATCGTCTTTTTCTTAAGAACGTAAATTTCGTAAAGAGAGAAAATAATTTGAATTAGAATATTTGTAAGTTATAAGTGATTGATGTTTTACAACTAACAAAATCCACTTTGTTACGATTTTGTAATTTTTCCTAATGTATCATGCAAGGAATAATACAAAGTTAGTAGTCTGTTTAATACTTCTCCTTCTGTCCGAATCTAAGTCCAAAGAAAACTCTTCAAAAGGCAAATGAAAGTTGATACTTTTTTTTATGAATAAGAAGTTTTTTTTTTTGCTAAATAAATTATATTTCCATTAATCACAAATAGTCGAGGCCATTACAATCAAAGGAAAATCTGAAAATACAGAAAGTAATAGCTTATACAACGATTTAAGAAATCACGATAACAGTACAAAAGACACACCCAAAAAAAACTTGGATGGTTAGGAAAAACAACTAATAAAACTAAAGAAACTAAACAAATACATAATCTTCTTCTTCAAAGCATCTTCATTGCAATCCTCGAAACACAGTGACAGGGAGAATATCACTTTCAACATCTTCCTTAGGGGTCGACAATTTATAGTGACCACGGCGTATCAACCGTCCCTATAAATTGTCTCTGAAGATGTAAAAAAGATGATAAAGGGCCCAAATCAAGTCCGGGTTGAACACATCCTCCTAGAAAAATAGAAAAAAAAATCTAGATCTGCGAAGATCTGAGACTCATCTAACCACTGCGTCTTGAATCTTGAAGAAAAAAACTCTGAAAAAGGTTTCATATGATTCGTAGTACAAAATAGAGTAAGATTAACGGAACAAAAGGACCAAGATTTGGCCATTGACCGGAGCCAATGGCCAAATCTGGCCAGCAGCAGAGGAGAGAAAGAGAGCAGGAGGAAGAGAGGAGGAAGAGAGAGAAGAGAGAAAAAGGGAAAAAAAGTTTCGGTGGTTCTTTTGTTTTTTTATGAATAAGAAGTTACATATTGATCACAAATTAGTCAAGTTACTATTACAAACCAAGAGATGATAAATTTTTTTTTTTTTAAATTATGCGTTAATAAATAAAAGTCTCACACCCGAGACATGAGAAAAATTACTAATACTAAAAAATATAAAAAGGGTCTCACTTAAATTTTACATTATTCAATTTATATTTTAAAAAGTTCATTAAAAACTAGAGGTAATCAAAAATCTATAGATTGTCATAGATTTCATTAAATGTAGGATTTTGAAAGATTTCCTAAACTTAAATGTGTATTGTGAAATCTCTTTTTTTTCCTCAAGATTTTGATTTTCTATCATTAATATTAAAATTAAATGTCTTTGATAATTTTATCATAAATTACAATTTTTTTAGTGATCCTATTTCTTTAAAATTATAAGAAAAACAAAGAAATATCCAAACTAAAAAAATTAAAACATCGATAAAAACTCAATATGAAATGTTTTTTTTTCAAAATTAAGATATATTGTCATAATATCCAAACAATTTTCTTCTTAATCATCTTCAAGCAGAAATTAAAAAAAGCAAATAATTTCTTCTCTATTTAACCACAAATTTCTATTTTTCAAACAAGAATTTCATTTCACTGAAAGAGAAAATCAGAGGGAAAAAAGAGTTCAAACAAAATCCATCACAAAACATATCTTAATTAAGCAAAAGATAAAAAATACCAGTAAATAAATTATACAAACCTTTAACAAATAAATCAAAACAAACCGCAGATACGTGATCTAAAATAAAAATTAAAGACCATCACCAAACTTTTTAAATTTTTAACAAAATAATTTAATTAAAAAAAATTGATAAACATATGTTAACTTTAAAAATTTAACACCGATTGATATGCATAATAAACCACTGAATCAGTATTTTCTTTATTTTTTGGTGTTATACAAATAATTTATATACTTTATAAATCAAAAGAAATCCTGATAAATCAATCTAATAGAATCCGCGTAGACTCTACGTAGAGTTAAAACAATCAATGAAGTCAGTAGAATCCATTGATTTTGAAAATCAGTTAAAAACTTTTAAAATCCGGATTGAATACACCCCCTAACTTGAGCTCTTTGGGGATTTATGAGATAAGATTTTGAAGCCAGAATCAAGGCACAGGCGCAAGGAAACAAATGTAAACAAGACATGCACACAACAATAAACAGGTGGATTGCTAAACTTGTGGCAGTAAATGAAATAAGACAAAAAGGCAGTCAAACAATTGAAGCATATCGATGCAACATTATCAGATATTGCAGTAAAAAACAAAAATGCATTTGTTCATCACAAGCTACTATCTTAACATAATTTAAATAAAATCTCTTTAAAGCAAAATTTATCAAACTATCCAGAACTGACTGCATCAAGAACTCGGAACTTGGACACTCATCTGTAACCTCCATGATTGTCTTAAGTGCAAAATTAAAATAACATTCAGATAAACAAGTTAAAGAAGTTCTAATCAATTTCAAATAGTAAATCACTGAGCAACCCCCAACCACTTTGTGAAGTTATCAAACTCAGTGTAATCACTATCGGAGATCATTGTCTTGTACCATGATTTTCCTGCAGCTCTGATAGCTGTTGCCTCCTCCTGCCACAATGAACATGTCCAAACATAGGGGGGAATCATCAGACATGCCAAGATATACTACCAAAAACTAACATGAAAGGGTGAACAAAGAAGGGTAATTATCTATCATGCAAAAAAAAAACAGAATGTTTACAATGAGCGAGAAAAAATAACACCCTAGGCATTGGATTTAGTAACAACAGGAAGAAATGAAAACTTCATACTATTTCATAACAGCATAAGAAACTCAGTAGGGTACTTGGCAACATTTTCATCCCAAACAAAAATAGAGGAGCTTATTAACGATCTTATAGATTTATCAAAATATGCATACCAAACAATACCAGTATACATGCCAATTAAATAGCAGAACAAGTATGATTTCCTACTAAGTATTACAAATAAGTTCCAACTACCAAAATCTAACCAATAACAATTATTTACTACAATAAATTATTTCACATTAATCTCCATTTTTAATCTATATACTGTGAAACAGAAGAATGTAAGACAAAGATCCAAAATCCAATTAATAAGGCACTTCTCATCCTTATCAATTTCAAATCCAATTACGAATGCACTTTTCATCCTTACAAGTATAAATGATAAAAAATAACAAAGAAAACGGGACTGTCATAGTAGTAATAACTGCATAAAAAGGTACAATCTTTCAACATTATCAGGGGAATATACAATTCATAAGCATAAAGACTAATAACAGAAAATAAATCTAACATAAGAAAAGAAAGAGGAAACACAGGGTGATATACCTTAGTGATGGGTGTTCTCTTCTTGGCAAGCTTCTCCTGCTTGGACTTAACGCGTTGAGCCTCGGCCAATAGAGCCATCCTCCTTGCGGTCTTAGCATAAGGGTTAAGCTTGAGAAGAACATTCAAGTTCTTCAAAGGATTCTTCTTCAATGGTGCCCTCTTAACTCCAGTCTTAATCGGCCTCACAACAGATTGAACCTCGTCAGAATTGATAATCCTAGCCAAATCAGCATTCACCATCTTAGACCTAGGCAGAACATAACCCTTCTTCTTCTTAGAAGGCTCAGTAAAAGATCCATAAATCTCATCCAATTTCTCAAAAGCTGATTTAGTCCAAACAATAAACCTCCCAAGGTGACCACCAGGAGCCAGTTTCAGCAAATTCAGACGGTCCACATGTGCCACCTCAACACCAGGAATGTTCCTGAAAGCCTTAACAAGCTTAGCTCCCTCAGTTCCGTACACAATCAGTGGACCTTTCCTTGAAATGTGCCTACGGTTCCTCGCCTTACCCTTACCAGGACGAATACCACGGCTATCCTTGGCCTTCTCAGCATCAGTAAAGGCTCCAATCTGTTTTAAAGCCTTAATGGCATTGGAAGTCTTCTCAATCCCCTCGGCAGAATCTGAAATCACACACGGAAGCTCCGGAACGGTCTCGATACGGTGTCCACGTGCCATGACCAGAGATGGCACGGCAGAGGCAGCAATAGCCGAAACGACGGCGTATCTCTTCTGATTGACCGGGATCTTACGATGCCAACGGCGCCAGATCTTAGTAGGAGCAAACATTCTTCCACCACGACACATATTGCCGAAAGCACCCTGGCCAGCACGGTGGGTACCACCACCAGGAACACGGGGGATACGAGAGACGGCACGGCCGGTTCCCCAGGATTCAGCGGAGGTTTGATGGCCGGCCTTTTTGGAGACGGCGTAGGGCTGGCGAGCATTTTTGGAGATGTTGGAATGGACATAGGTGACTACGTCGGGACGGATCGATGCCTTCATGACGTCAGGGAGGGGGAGGGAGTTGGTGGCGGAGCCTCCGTCAGTGGCCATATCGTTCTCCAGAGTCTGGATTGAGACTAGAGGGCGTGCGGCGGCGGCCATTTCTGGCGGCTGGTGATTTGGGGGAGAGGGAAGAGGGGAAGGGGGGATGGGAGATTAGGGTTTTGGGATGAAGAGACTGAAAGCTAGGGTTAGAGTGTAACGAGGTATTTAAAGATATGAAATCGGGCTTCAATACATGGGCTTTAATGGAGAAAATGGTGCTAAGGGCCCAAACATATATTACTCTGCTTGAAAGTGCTTCCTGATGCAAATGACATTACTCAGGCAACCACTAATAATATCGGGACGAATCCACCATAACATTTTTTGTTATACAAGTTCTCCCCGTAACATTTACAATTATACAAGTTTGTATTCATATATCCCACTAGATAAAACCTGAATCATAAAAGATTACAACCCAAACATTGGATACTATAATAGCAAATGTTAGAGATAATGTTACACAGTGTGTTGGGCATGATCGGGGTGAAACAATAACCATAGACAATCTTTCACATGTGATATAAGCAAGAACTTGACAAAATGCAAACTCTCTCTTCCTGGGGAACCCATAATTAGGTATTACAATTGTGATTAAACATCAATCTTCGCTGTCAGAGCTACCAACATCACTGCTATACTCACTACTGTCATCATCAATATCAAGCTGCACATGCCGAACCTGTATTGGCTCGGGGGCCTTTAACAGAACTTCAGGAGGACTAGGCCGAGCTGATTGCTCATCCATCCTCGGAGGAACAGCAAGAGAATCCAAGGGAGGCAATGCAACTGAATCACCGGGTTTCCATCCAGGAGGCGGAATAGGTAGATCACTGGGCAACTCGACAGGCATCCCAGGTTTCCACCCTGATGGAACCACAATATTTGGTCGAAACAGGCCCGGAATGGTAGAGATATTGGGATCTGTTGGCTGTGTAGGAGTTTCAAGCAATGGCTCAACTGTTTTCTCTTTTCTCTCATCCGTTTTAGGTAAACCAACATCAAGATCTGCAAATTTGTATAACTGTGATGCACGCATGTGCTCCTCCTGAGGAGCAGGGGGGAGCGCCCCTCGTAGTGGAGCCTGTCCGGCACCAAATTCTGGTGGTGCAAAAGTTGTGTAGCTTATCTTACGTGCATACGACAATATATCTGCCAAATTCAGCTGAGTAGCAACAGTAGTAGTTGAAGAATCCTCTGGACACTCCTCCGTCTTTGACCGCTTCGGGCGGCGATAATCAGAGTAGTCATCTACAAGGATGTCAAGAACACGCTCAGCTTCTTTTAGTTTGTTAGCAAAAGCATGAATTGCAGCGTCTTTTGTCCGGATTTCTCGTGAAACCTTCTGCTTAGCGTCTTGAAGATCAAGGATTTCTTGGAGCTCAGCAACAGCTTCAAATAGTTGAGTTTGAATAGTTGTGAGAAGAGAGAGAATTTCTTTTGAGGAAGAAGGATAATGATCTGGTGGAGTAGGGGTTAATGATTGGGTTTGAGAAGACAAGAAAGTAGGAAGGGAACCACGGAAGGCACTGACCCAGTGGGACCTATTAGGGGAGACTTCAAAGAGCCTTGAGGCAAGGGATGCCATGTGGACCAGAATAGATTGAGCTCTGGGCAGAGGGGGCAGGAGAGGAAGGAGTGTTGAAGAAGTGGTGACTGTACTTGATAAATTGGACTGTTGTTGGGGTTGCTGAGATTGTGGAGCTTGGGAGGAGAACTTAGGAGGAGTGGGATTTTGAATGGAGGGTGAATTAGGGTTTGGCAAACCTAGTCTGGCTGGAGATTGCACAACCTGATGCGGAACATTCTGGAGCATTTTGGATTAGCTTACACCTTCCGTTAAACCTAAGAGGATAAAGTAATGCATCAAAACCTCATCTAGTATAAAAAATTTAAAAAACTGAAGAACAGCGGCAAAATGAAACAGGAAAATTTATGCTCATGAACAATAACACACTAGAGAAGCCTCCAATGGTTCCCAAAACTTCAAGTGCAAAATAGTTCCTGTTTAGCTCACTTCTGAAGAAATGTAGAAATATACAATATGGAACATAATAATGCATAGTAAACCATAAAATGCAGAAGATTTGTGAACATAGATCAAATAATCCAAGTAGCATCCGGAAAGACCCGACAGTCTATTATGCTTTTCTGACTGATTAATGATCTAACCTTCTTGCCAAAAGGATTAAACCATCAGCCCAGCCAGTTTAAATTACAACTCCCAAACAGAAAAAAGGCACATCATCTTCACTTCATTGTTAGAGATCCCATAGACCTATGATATCATTGCCTCATATCTCTTATCATAATTCAACAAAATCAAAGTATAAGAGGTAACTGCAAGAAAGGAATTTCACTTCTTCCTTTCAAGCAATTGGAAGCTGCAAATCCGGTAAATAAATTTAAGCACAGAATTAGGAACACACTGCCCCGTGCAATAACATCCAGCAAGAGGACTATAACAGAATATAACTGCCCGAGTGTAACATTGAAACACAGCTCTTTCCACATTATTTGCTGCAAGTTAGAGGGCACTTTCCTTTTACCATATGCCCAGCACCATCTTGTTTCGGAAAATTCTTTCCAACGAAAACAAGCCCGAAGAAGGTCTTCGTGGGGAATAAAATTTAACTTGATTGTTAGCAAATAAACTGTCATTGTATTAAACCCTTTCGTAGAAAGGAGCATATAGCAATCCACTCCTATATTGCATCAGTTAACTGATGTTTGCAACTCAAGTCTATACTAACCAACTTAACACATCTTATGCAAAGAAATTTTTTTATTTCTGTAAAATACAGCAAACTAATCAAATTTAACTAATAGTGAAGATCGTATTTGAAACTTGCCTACAAACCATAAGACTCTACTAATGAGGAAAACAGATGATCCTGGGGAGTGGAGATATACTATGTGGCAAAAGCTCCTTCCCACCATCCGCACCCTCCTTTTTCCTTCTCTCTCATTCCTACCATTTAAGACTACTTTTTCCCTTGGCTGATTGGTAATTAAATGGGGTGATCACGATGCTCTAGAGGAGGCAAAGAAAAGAATGAAAATCCAAAACCACGGAAAAGTCTGGCATGGAACCGTCCATTGGGACCGGCTCCACCTTTCTCATTAATAAATTATTTCTCTATCATCTGGATCCACTTCTCATGCTTTCTTCTTCTCCTCTCTCTTTCTCTCTCTTCCTCTCCTATTACAGTTTTTACTAGGTTCAGCTATTCATTTTTATTTTTTTTTTTGCAAAACTCAGTTCTCTTCAAGAGGCCTGTAAAAATTAAAACTTTTATACTGATTTCTGCTCTGGTGGCTCATCAAATTTAAATAGAAATACCCTTAAATCTTGACATTTTATGGAGATGTAAGAAAACTTGAATTTTACTTCACCATTTTTATGTGGAGAAAGCTAAAGTAATAGTTTTACAATCTCAAGTTGGCAAAAAATCTTGCTTTTTGACATGTAAATCATAATATATATCTTTTCTAAATAGTTTTAAATAATTCAAATCTTTTGTTGAAATTATGATGTTGTATTTCTATTTAAATTTCAACAAAAGGTATGAAGCTATGGAACAAAGATGAAGAAAATGGAGGAAATAAGGATTTCTCTGTTTTTAGAGGAGATGCGAGGTAGAAGACAGGGGAGAAGATTTTTTTTTTGCTAAATATGGACAGGGGAGAAGATGGTATTGGAAAAAGAAAGAGAAAAGAGGGGGAATTTGATTTGAGGAGGTGAGAGAAATAATTAATTAATTGAGAAGTGGAGCCCAATGAAAGAAAAAGAATTTATTAATGAGAAAGGTGGAGCCGGTCCCAATGGGACGGTTCCATGCCAGACTTTTCCCAAAACCACTTAGCTGCAGGTACTAAATCCATCATCTAACCCTTCTCCTTGAGAGGTAGATATCAGGATACAGGATATACCCTTAGTTACCAAGAGATTTCTATAAGAAAATGTATAGTAGAAATTGTGATAGAATATCAACTGTCATGGGAAGAGCTTCTAAACTCTGCAAAACACTATTAAAATAACGGTTACAAGCTCCGGAAAGAACTAGTGGATCCAATCAAAAGTAGAACAAAATAAATTTACGTTAATAGGTCAATTAGAAATATAAAGTATCTCATAATCTTGAAAAGTAGAAGACGCAAAGCATTTGCTTGATAATTTGACACGAATATGCAATACCAGTCTGCAAATAGAAAAGGTTGAGTATTCACAATCAAATCTTTCACCACTGAAAAATAGATACCCTGCCCCTCCAAATTCCAAATCTCTTTCTTTTTTTTCTTTTTTCTTTTTTGTGCAAAGTAAACTCCAGATCTCCAATTAATAGACGCTACTATTGACAAGGAAACACTCAGAGACCTCTAACTCGGTAACTCTACATAAAGATATCAACAATACAAATACCTACAGTTTGACACAATTAGATACGGAACAAGATGTATTCATATATAAGTGGAATTTGATTTGAAGAAAGAAAATTATGGAAATCTTTTAATCTTCAAAAATTAAAAGATCTCCATATTTTAAAACTGTCCAGATCAGAAAGTAAGAAATTTGCACATTTAAACTATTACTCGATTTGAAACAAAGCTGCTCAAACTCCAATTTCACAATACAAATTTCCAATTTGAAATTATCAAACTACCAGACCAGACAACATATATATTAAAAAAAACTGCAGTGATTACCAACTATACAGTAGCTGATATGCTAAGGTTAGACAAGAACAAACAGCTTCAATACACTTTATTTCAAAGAAAACAACTACGAAAACAGAACAAATAAAAAACACAGTAAAATTCAAAAACTTGCGAGTTAAACCTAATTAATATGTTAATAGGAAGGAAATAGAATACATATAAAAAAACTGACCTAAAATAGACGATGAATCGATAGGAGGAGAAGAGGGAGATGGAGAGAGAAATTTCTAATAATAACGAAGTCAGTAACTCCGGCGGCGGTGGTGGAGAATGGAGACGGTGGCGATTGGGCTGAGAGAGTCGACGGTGATGACGATTGAGCTGCAAAGAGAACAGACTCTACGTAGCCTGGAAAAAAGGGAGAAAGAAAAACGACTCCTCTTGGAGTAATTTCTCTTTTCTTTACTTTTTTTTTTTCCTTTTTTAAAATGAACAACAGTTCCTTCATATTTATTTATCAAAAAAAAATCCTTCCTAAAAGAGTATTGAATATTTTTTTTTTAGTTTCAGTTTCGGTCACCACCACGGGTTAGAACATGCTCTTGGTATTATTGGTTACTTACAAGTGTTTTTACATATTTTTCATTAATACTGTTCTTATTTCGACAGTAAAATTCGAATACTTAATATTTATGAGGATATGCCACATCTTTATCAACTTAATTAGTTTGTGTTAGTACTTTTTTTAGAATGCAACAGTAGAACTCATCGAAAATTTAGACATTTTACTATTACTCTTGTCTAAACACACTTAACTTCAGGGTGAAATTCGGTATATTAATGTCGGTATGATTGCACCAACCGATAATACTATTGTTATGCCTTGGGTGTTGAATTTTCTTTTCCTTTTTATGGGAATTACTATTCATCCGTGCGTAAATGCGTAAATACGGAAGCAAATACCCATTAGTCTAAATTGTCTAGCACATTTTTTTACTACATATACATCCTTTAACACTCTCTTTTTGTTTTAAAAAATATATTAGAAAGAATAAGTCCGTAATAAGTGGAAATTAATTTTGAATATAAGACTTCCATATTTTGATACCTTAATCTTGACTATTAGAACTTTCTTAACACCTTAAATCAACTAACATAGTAACCTTGATGGTCGGCAAAAATAAATAAATTAATTGCGCTATTTGCTAAACAAAATTTCTTGTCACAAAATGTTCATATAACTCACATATTAAAGGGAAAAAAATGTCAGCTTTATAAAATATTTTCGTTTAAATTTATTGACAGACGTCAATTGTTAAATATTTCAGTATTCTAACTTAGATGGCTATACTTATGACTTCTAAAATTTATTTAGAAAATATTTGTGAATTCGACACATTTTACGAGTAATTAATATCATCTGATAACATCTATAATGTTTTTTTTTAAAGTTACAGCTATAATGTTGTTAATTAGATATTCTTCTTTTTGTTGCCAAATATGTTAATTAGATCACAACCGGGTTAATCACCTCAAATACATATATTAGGGGAGTGATAATGCCAGAGCAAGAATCTTCCTGCAAGAGCGATTTACGTGCATGTGACAAAATTACCCCTTTAACATAATAACTAAATCTTTTAATTATTTTTTCCTATTTTCTCTCTATTCCTGGCATGATCTTTATCTGTCCCCTAGATTCTTTCCTTATTTCTTCTCTCAATCTCTCGTGATTTTTGTTTCTACATCTGTTGTTTTTTTTTCGTTTTTTCCTCTCTCTCTCTCTCTGTTTTTTTTTTCATTTTTTTCTTCTCTCCATCTCCAAGTGATTTTGTTTTCTTCTTTGTTTTTTATTATTTTTTCTTCTCTCAATTTCCTCATTTTCTTGGATTGAATCATTCAACAACAATATAAAATCGAAAACTCAATAAAAATAATAAAATTTACCTCTTTTACCGAAAGTAGTTAAAAATTATCAGACACACACACACACACACACATATATATATATATATATATATATATATATATATATATATATATATATATATATATATATATATATATATAAATTCAAAGTTAGACAAAAGAGCAAGAAGAGATAATGAAAAAGAAGAATGGAGAAGAAAACAAAATCACTTGGAGATGGAGAAAAGAAAAAAACGAGAAAAAAACAACAGAGAGAGGAAAAAACGAAAAAAACAACATATATGAAAACACAAATCATATGAAAATAGAGAGATTGAGAAAAAAAATAAGGAAAGAATATAGGGGAGAGAGAAAGATTAAGCTAGTGATATAGTAGAAAATATTGAGAGAAAATAAAAAATAATAATTAAAAGATTTAGTTAATATGTTAGAGGGGTAATTTTGTCAAATACACGTAAATCGCTCTTGCAGGAGGATTTTTTCTCTGTCATTATCACTACCCCATATATTATACTAATCACCAAACAAGGATACTGAAAAGATTAATAAAATAAAAAGGCCAAAAGAAAGTAGACGTTAGAAACTTGAACGTTAAACTCTCACCGTTGAGGGACCATGACAGTTCACTCCTCCTGAGATTCTTCCAGAAAGGCATCAGTTTTCAAAGCTAAACTCTATTTATATTCTTCCACCATCTCTTCAATTTCTTCACATTGCCAAATCTCTCTCTCTCTCTCTCTCTCTCTCTCGAGAATTTAGCAACCTGTAATCATGGGTATGGTGGTAGTAATATCTCTTCCATTCATTATCTTGTCAATTCTACTTGGTTTTGGTTGTTACTTTCTTGGAAGAGCTAAAGGACGCCAAGATTTACGCTCAAATCCACAAGTTTTCGGGATTCCAGCACCGCCACCGGGTAGTCATCCTGCACCAAATTCTTCTCTTTCTGCTGCATCTCCTCCGCCGCCTCCCCAGAACAAATTATATAATTTGAACAACGTTTAATGAAACCAACAAGTTTTGTACTTACTTATGTTTGTGTGTTTAATTAATTGAAGAATATGTATAAAAAAAATTTTGTTTTTATCCGGTTAATTTGGTTGTTAATTTGGCATCCAAAACAGAACATGCATTTCTTTTACTATATGCATAGATTGTAGCTGAATCAACACACACAACACCCTTACATTTCTTTTTCCAGTGATTTTCGGACAATTTGCAGAATGGCATATAAGCTATAGAGTATGCATAGGAAGAGGAGGAGATACAGTTATGTCTTCTGAAATGTGTGATATCCAAATGCAGATATTCTGAACATATTTGTCATCATGCATTTTAATATCCCGCATGTAAATAAATAAAAAAATGTTCAAATTGTACGCGTGCAGTGCCAGCTGAAATACAAGGTTGAGTCTCTTTTAACCAGTGTTTGCAAACATATACTATAGTCGGATATCTAATTCTCAAAACTATACTGAGTTACACTCGCAGGGATCTCCACAAAATTGAGATATACATACAATTGGTACAATATACAAGAGGGGGGCAGTCAACAAGTTCTAGCCTTCACATAATGAGTCATCTATGTTACAGTTCAGCCGTTTCAAATTCAATGTCCAGTTTTCTATCTTTTTGAGAGAAAAAAGTGGACATTCAATTTGGGATGGGGATTATATACTTAGCTTCCTTCCATCTGAGAATTGTTCAGACCTTCCTCTCATTCTTGGGCATCATTTTCTCTGACTCCAAAATTTGGAGAACTGGTATAGAATTCCTAACCAATATGCTGAAGAAGAGTGCACAAAAATGTTAATAGATACTATAAATGTCTACCAGAGGAGAGAACAGATCAGTGTAAATGATTAAAAGATGCAAAATACTTTTGAATTGTTATACCTCCTTGACATTCAACAAGGAAGTTCATAGTTCAGCTTCTTGGCAATATTGTCTACCCCCTACACTAGTATCGTGGGATGATGACAAAGCATTTTTCTGCACAGAATATTGGACTAACTTGAATTAATACAGGACATCATAAAAAAGTCAATAACAAACCTGCCTAAAATAAAATATTAATAAACAAGCAAAGAAGAAAGAGAAAATCTGCTTAGTAACTATAAGCACACCAAATCAGTTTCCAGGTGCCTGGTGCCATCTACAAGAGTTGCGTTTACTAGTCCCTAACATTATGCACAAGAGTTCATAAGTAATGAAACCTATGTTACCCGACCATTCGTTTATATCTGTCGTAACCGTGTCGTGTCGACACGACATGGGTATGGGTATGAGATACTTAACGGATATGGTCAACACCGATTAGACACTTTGTTTTAGATGTTTAAGTACCGGACACCTAAATACATACCTGTACCCGAGTCCGGGTAACATAGAATGAAACATATATCGCGTGAATCTCTTGTTTTACTGTCGTGATGTTTTACCAGAAGGCACCAGAAGAATGCCTTAAAAGTAGATTCTGAACCCTATACTGAGCAGCAGCAGAGGGGAATGAAAAACTTCATATAGTTTGAAGCAGATTACACTGTCAAACTTAAGATCCAAATCACTCCCTCAAACTAATATTCCTCCAAAAGCAAATTTGCAGTTATTGCTTTGTACTTCTAATAGCTTCTTTATGGTCGAGAAGACGAAGAAGCTTACAATGAGAAGCAACGGTGTCTTTGTTCTCTTTTACTGGCCAACTAACGATACATTTGTCTACTTCTTATTATTTACCCCCCCCCCTTCCCGCTCTATTCCTATCTATTTAGCATTGTTTCGATAGAGTACTTGTGTACACTCTAAAAGTTACTAACTACCTATAATAAAGTTTCTCCTTTCTTGAGAGCAAATATTATGTCAAACAACATTAATAAATTTCATTTCTTGAATGCTCATTCAGTATATTAGCATACATGCATAGTTACACTACACCCTACTTTCAGATGAGGTGGTAACTCGAAGTGGAAGTAGAGTAGGAAAATGTTTCAGGTTGAAGTCCTGCCACCTGCTGCCACCTCTCAGTAAAGACACGTGTTGGGCTTGTTAAAAGATTTCCAGCCCATGCAAGAGGAAGTTGGTTAAATTGTCTAAATGCATAAGATATTTCACCCTATAAATCAGAACCTCTACATGGGAATGATAAGTGCAGAATGTTAACAATTGTTTCATTGAATTCTGGAGGAATATTTAGAAATGATAAATCATGCTACGAAGTACCAGGCATACTCTCACATATGAACATGCCAAGTATTGAATCAGCCTTAGAAAAGATAGATGAAACGGATCAGTAAATAAGAGAAATCAAGCCCAATTCATCAAAGGAAAATACTCACAATTGGCTCAAAATCAGGGCTAGACAAGTTGACGGTAAGATTTCTCATTAATAATAGGACCTGCATTTCATAAATAAGGGAAATTGTAAGCTTTGCGAATCTCATGCAATTAAAGGAGGTCCAAGAAAAAAATGGTTAAGATAGTTTACTTCTAACCTTCTTTCACTGGAACACCCACCACTCTCAAAAAATGAAAGCAAAAAATATGTCGAAAAAACAGTAAAAAAGATATTGGGGAAAGAAGATCAGTGTCAAGTGAAAACAAAAGTTGCATAAAATCACTCCCAGATCATGTATAACTGTTTGGCTTCTTCAAATTGCCGGGCCTTGGATTCTATACTTCGCCAAATTCAGTACCTAATGTATCAACCTTCTAGTTTTTTCAGTCAACTTCCTCAGCTGTTTCATTCAACTAGAGCATCTAGACTTAAAACCTTTTGTACCTAACAAATCCTAGAACAAACATCTTATCTTCTGCTAAAAGTTTTGGACTGAATGTTCCATCTTCCGCCAATTACTGGCAAGGACACTGCAGTAATTGAAGTCGCTAAAAGGCCGCCAAAAAACACATTTCATTTACAATAACAAAAAATAATATCACAATAAAGATGGTTTGAGTAAAGTATGCAGGAATATGAGAGAAAAACAGGGTCATAATATTAATATACAGATGCTCTCAGACTTCAGTAAATAACCAGTTAGAGCCAGATATTTAGAATGCAAAAAAATACGTTAATTCCAGAACCTAATTTAACTTTCATAGCCTGCGGGGTCATATTTCAGTTTCACTGTCATTAACAGGAGCACAAAGTCTATATTCTACAAACCCCTTTTTCTCCGCTGCTTCTTTAAGCCACAGAGAAAAAGACCATGATGTTCCAAGCAGTTCTATTTTTATCTTTTACTATGCTGCTACTTATTCACAAAACATGCAACTCCAGACAACATCCCCCAAGCACGTCTGACACCATGATTTTTCAGCAATAGCAAATCTTATGGTAAGCATAAAACAAATGGTGATATCACAATCCAGTTCAGAAAACAGCATGCAAGAAAAAGTTTATGGCAAACTCACTGTCTCAAAATTAATAGGGTCCATCTCCTTGAGCTTCTGCACATGACCCTTAGTGTCAGGATCAAACACACTCCCAATAAAGCTATAAACTTCTGAGAAGTCTGGTATGCCTGGAAAATTTACACAAAGAAACCACTCATATCTTTATCATTACAAAGAAGAACTAATACTGATAATCTAATTCTAATCTACTTAATGAGAGACTAGCAGGTGTCAATTCCTATCACTTAAAAATGTACAAGAACTATAAGCCACGATGGTTGGACAAGAGATCAAACATGAAGAAAACATCAACATGAAAATCATTCCCTCAGAAACTGATTTAGGTGGCAGCCTGAAGATCAGAAACCATTACTACAAGGCCAGTACAACAGTTATAAAAGGTTGGTGGATTTAGCATCCCGGGATATCATTATTTGCACGTGATGCAAAGTCTGTTGGCAATTCCGAGAAATATGAGAAAATGATTACCATGAACAAGAGAGCCTTGCTTGCCCTGTTTTGGTAATTCAGAAGCGGGAAATGTTCTGCTCGAACCCCCAATACCACCAAGATTACTGTTACCAATCATCGTAGCTCCATTTGATCCAATATCAGCTGAATCAGTAATGGTATACGTCACAAAAAGAGCGGCGAACTTCCCAAGGGAAATTTATTGTAAAAATATTATTAATAAAGTATTAGACCATGCATGTCTTCAGCTTCATAAAGGTTGTACTCATCTTCGGATGGCAAGATTCCATTTGGAGGTGCACTGCCAAGCAAGGAAGCATTATCCCATGTAGGATATCCGGGCGCAAGAGAGTTAACAGCAGAAGGATAACCCATGGATACTTGCACTGGGACTAAAACTGCCAATACGTGGAACAAAGAAGCAAGTCAGGATTCCAGATATTTCGGGAGAATTCTACTATTTAAGGGGGAGCGGTGAATCATCTTAATCTTAACATACAGACCATTTTTAGGAGCTTTTTGTGGATAAGGATGAGCAGCTTTACGCTTGGGGCGAGGTGGAGGTACATGAGCTATTGTTCCATTCTTCTGGATTTTCAGAAAGTATTTCTGTGCATGACTGCGAATCTACAATTATGAGATAACTTCTCAAAAAATTATACAAAGAACTAAGCTGTAGAAAAATATAACTCAACATAGAACAAACAGTATGACATCTTTGAGTAGTCAAAACGACCAATTATTTAACAAACAAAGAGGCCTGCAGATAAATTGTGAAGAAAATATTTCCAAATGACAATAAACAATTTCTACATAACTTTTCCGGGATTATAGCTCTGTAACATATTTCTGGAAATCTATGAGGGTATTATATTTCTTGAGCATATTTACCATCACTAATTATACTTGGAGCAGACCAATAAGAAATTTCAGGCAGTAGTTTTCTATTCCAGAGGAGAAACCTTTTATGCCTCCATCTGTCACTCCAAATGGCACTACATCGTTAAAATTACCACATTAGCAAAGGGAGACAGTAGAGGATGAAACAGTATAATCAGTCATTTGTTTAAACCGGAACAAATAACAAAACAAAAGTAGGTTACGGAAAAGCACAAAGAGCTAACAAATGCATCTCTGAGAATAAGCAGAGTAATAGAAAGTTAGAAACAATCAGTCTCCGGTAGTAGGGTGTACGGACGAGTTCTTTCCAGATGTGATTTATATAAATGAGTAAAATGAATAAAATTCCGGATATTCAAAGATTCTATCCAGACTTCTATAGGACCACTCCAGTTAGAAGTTAAACAAACATGTCTCAGAAATAGAGGTTTCCATAAATTCTCCAGATCAGTAGGTATTGTTACTTAAGCTTGATTATTCATCCTTGTATAAATTATATTTTTGACAAAAGCCATATAAAAAAATACTATATATATATTGAAAGTAAAAAATACTAGTAATATTGAAAGAGAAAGGAAGAGTACACTGAGAAAGAACTATCCTATAAAGATGAAGTACAAACCTGAATTACAGTCTTCGAACCAACAAAATCTTCTATTTTCTTCCAATCACGATCAAACCTGAACAATCCAGAAACCAAAATTTAAGAAAATTAGCTCAAAATCAGTCCTCCACTACCCTAAAAAATTTACACATACACAAAAAAATTTTTTAAAAAAAACTAACAAATAACCAAAAGTAGAGGCGAATTTCTAATACGAATACAGAGATGATAATAATTACGAATTCAACAAATACATCGAAAAGGCTTGTATATATTAAGACTTAACAGTTGAAGTGCTACAAGGAACCTGCTCCAAAATTAAGAAAACCTACAAATAACCAAAGGTCAAAGACCAAAGACCAAAACAAGAGCTAGAGATGGCGAAAAACACTAGAAATAAACGCAAAAATGCAGATACGAATTAACAGACACGAAATTGACTACGAATTCAACAAATACATCGAAAAAAGCTTCGTATATTGAGACTTAACAGTTGGAGTGCTTTGAGAAACTTAGTCATGTTCACTACCTTGTTTAATATAGTATATATATGGATATATGAACTGAAGTTTCCATAATTAAAGTGTAAAATCAGAACCGAAAATAAAATAGAGCGATAGAAGACGAAATTTCTAACACGAATATAGAAACGATATTGACTATGAATTCAACAAATACATCGAAAACAATTCGTATATTAAGACTTAACAGTTGAAGTGCTTCAAGGAACTTGTCGTGTTCTTCTTCGGTCCAGCTCTCGCGAGATTTGGTTATGGTGTAAGGTTTACGAACCTTCTTTCCGTTCCCGGAGCTGGCGGAGGAGCCGTCGTTGCCAGTAGCGGAGGAAGAATTGTTGTTCATGGTGGTGATGGTCTGAGATTCATTAGAGATCATCATGTGGTGGTGGTGGTGGTGGTGGTGGGGGGTTTGGCGCGGATTTTGGGTTTTTGGTTGTTGATGATCTAAAACTAAAATGAAACGCGAGGTGGAGTTGTTTCAGTGATTTAAGACCGGTCAATTAATCGGCCCACTTTAGTATCGCATGCTTTGAAAATGCTTTGACTTTGGGCTTTGATTTTGCCTCATTTTTTACGAAAAATGCTCAAAATTTAGCCTCATTTTTTTAATTTCTCCCGCCTATTTTAGAGGCCAAATTTTAAGCATTTCCCGTCAAAAGTGAGACCAAACCAAACCCAAATCCAAACCAAACCTTTTCCAAACACACCTTGAATGTGGCGAGCCGATTAATTGGAGAAGGAAAATAATAAGGTGTGACGGTATGAAGTGCGAATGTCTAATCTCACTTGTTTAATTGTTTAATATTTTTCATGAATTTGGGATGCACCAATAGTTATAGTTGATATGATATAGATGCGTAGAACTCTATTACTCTTAGGATTGTCAACGGTCAAACCTCAAACACGGCTCGCTCATCACAAAAAATTGTGAACGTAAACATAAATGAATTAAACGTGAATCGAAATGAGTTTAATATTTAAATTTAATTTGCATGTGAATTGAGTATGAGTTTTGTATTGTATTAAAAATTGGATAATTCTATATATATCAGGTCAATTGGATTATATAGTGCATAACTAATCACGTTACTACAGAATGAAGAGAGATAATTTTGTTATGTCATGACTAATTATATACTACAAGTCTCCATTTAAACCTAGTACATACCAGAAAATCTTTAAAAATTTACATATACAGTGAATTCCACCGTGTTGTGGTGGGACAGCGTCGCCGAGGAATTGGAGCGGGCGAGGAATCGCGTAAACCGAGAGAAGAGAGTGGGCCCTACTGTGATTTAGTTGATGCTACGTGTGCATCTATGCAACCCACTAGTTTTTTCTGGTCCTACGGTGTCGTGTCACATATGTGGAAGGAAGTGGTGTTAGAATAATGTGCTTTTTCTTTCTTCAATTATCCTCTGATGCTTCTCTTTCAAGATTTGGCCAGGGAATATCAGAATATTAAGGCAAAAACGCCTATTTGGTCCTAAAAGATGTTTCTAAGAATTCTTTGAGTCCTGAAAGATTTTTCTTTTCCTTTTAAATCCCGTATGTATTTACGCGCTGTCCTTTAAGTCCTTCCGTCCGATTTTCTGTCTAGATACCGTCAAGACAATCATGTACCTCACATGTAAGTCATTTTTAAAGGGTATTTCGAACATTTCAACATATTTATCTAAACAAACAATTGGGTACTCAATTGTTAAACAAAATAACTATGAGTACTAAATTTAAATAAATTAAAAAATAAAAATATCTAAACCCATTCCCTTCCCCCTCCAGGATCCTCCGCCCCCCTCCCCCACCACCGTCCACCACCCCGCAACCATGGATATGAAGCTCATTTGACATTTTTTTTTTTGACATTTTTCTGCATTCTTTTGCAGTTTCATCAGAAATTAAAAAAATTCGTAGACCCACGAAACACAACCCACACAAGCAGCCAAATCAGAATGGATCAAAATCAAATATTCATCTTCTCCTTGAAGTATAGCTGATGAACACCTTATGAACCCAAAAATCTAACCATGGTAGATCATAAAATTATGAATAAAACCCTGTTCGACAAGCTACCAATTGAAGAAATATGCAAACATCTATCCCAATATGTTCCAGAAGTTCGACTAAATCAAGGGGAGGCTTCTTTTACGGGTGGGAGAAACTCAAGCTATAGTCCCACAAATTAATCTGAAATATTTTCTAAAAACCCAGAAGGCTAAACCTGTCCATGAGATTCCATAAGTTTATCAATGCTTTACCAAGTTGTTTGAGCTGCAAAAATCAATTAGTTTTAGACCATGAATAGCAAGTTTAGCTATTTACACCACGTTTCTATCATAAGTTCTTTTTGCCACTTCCAACTAGTTAGAGTGAATTTTCTGATGTATATGGATATAACAGAGGAGTCTCATGAAATTTACCTTTACGTGCCGCTTATGCTTTTCAGCTTCAAGTGACTCTACAGTGTTATCAAGTTTCGCCAAAATGACTCGCCAAAATAACGTCGCCAATATTCTCGACAGCACTGCACAACTCATTCAAGCTCAGGGTGAACCTTCGTAATAATCATGGAGGAATCCATTCCAAGCGTGGCATGAGAGGTTCTCATATGGTGCTTATATATTTTTCTACCCTTTGAGTCTATCACCCCTTTTAGATTTAACTTCTTCATATCCATGGTCGTAGGGGAAAGGTGGACTGTGATGGGGTAAGGGGCTGAGTAAGATGAAGATGGAGTGAGGGGATAAATGGGTTTACATATTTTTTATTTTTTTAATTTATTTAAATTTAGTACTTATAGTTATTTTTGTTTAACAATTGAGTACTCAATTGTTTGTTTAGATAAATATGTTGAAATGTCCGAAATACCCTTTTAAAAATGACTCACATGTGAGGCACATGACTGCCTTGACTGTATCTCAGACGTAAAAATCTGACTGAAGGACTTAAAGGACAGCGCGTAAATACATACGGAATTTAAAAGGAAAAAAAAAATATTTCGGGACTCAAAGGATTCTTAGAAACATCTTTTAGGACCAAATAGGCGTTTTGCCGAATATTAATTGCATTTTCATTTTCAAAAGTTGGTATTGCTCAACAAAAAAGAAAAAGAAAAAATGTTGGTAAGCTACCAAGCTTCTTCTACACTATATCCAAAAATTTAACGGTTGAAATTTATTCATATGATATTAAGGAAGATAATTCTAAACACTTCAAATTTAGAGCAATAAAAAAAATGTTTTGGAGCATAGTTCAGTTAGAAAGTTCATTACAGAATTATAGCATGAGGTCTTACTCATGGATGATTACAGGGGGGCCGCCGCCCCCGAAATTTTAAAAAATACTACTATTCATCGAAATTTTATGTGTATTTTAGAAAATTTTGAAATTTTTTATCAATTTTGCCCCCACAAGAATTTTTTTTTGCCTTTTTTATCGCCCCCAAGAATTTTGGAATTTTTTTTACCAGTTTCGCCCCCCAACATCAAATTCCTGACTTCGTCCCTGGTCTTACTTATATATGTTCAATTCCCGTCGAATACATAAATAAATTATTTTTAGATTATTGTTTAATAGATACTGATAACTATTTAACGAGACATATTATGCAATTTATATTCCCGATAGCTATAAGTAAGGGTGTGCATTTGGTATCGGAAACAAAATTTTAGAATTCGGTTCGATTTTGTAAAGTTTTATGAAAATCGAACCAAACTAGAAAATCGAATACCGAAATTATTTCGGTATGGTTCAGTTCGGTTCGGCTTGTACTGAAAGTTCATTTTTTTTTTTGTGGAGCTCAACTTAATAAAAATTAGATAAATGATAAAATTATAATGCACCATTACAATAAAAATAATAAACTAAAAATAAAAATATAAATACAACTCTATAACAATAACCTAACTCATTAACTCCCCAATAATTTGGGTATGAGCGGGGATGAATATGAGATAGACATAACATTTGTCAATAAATACACAAAGTGGCTGCTTACCGGATGTCCAGATAGATTGAAGACAACCCTAAGTAATATTAATAATATTTATAAGTATAGTATAATTTTTTTTTCAATAATAATAAAAAATTGGCCTATTTGATATTTTGGTTTTTAAAATTTGAAAATCGAATATCAAACCAAATTATTTTGACGTTTTTGAAAATCGAACCAAATAAACTAAAATATCGAACCATATTAGTAAAATTTAGTTTAATTTAGTTAGGTTTGATATTTCAATTTAATCGAATAGTGAACAAAAAATAATTTTATAAGACGAACAAAAAATCAAAACATGATGCCATTGGGTAAGAGATAAATTTTATTTTGGTACGTTAGTAAGTTTAACTGTTACATACAAAACCCATGAATTCAATACAATACAATACACAGTAGCAAAAAAGTCAATTTTCATTTCCTACATATTTGGTATTAATTGGTTTGAAGGTAAAATTTACTCACTTACCGAGATAAAATTGCTCGTAAAAAAAAGAAGTTTGCATGACGATTCAACCGTAAAGGAGGGGTAAACCGGTAAGACAAGAAAGGATGTTGTGAGAATGAGAGTGAGGTCCAAATTCTTTTGATTCTGATCTGAAAACTCCCCCAAGATACCAATGGATATTCGACTCGGATTCGCAAGCATTTCATCAAACAGCTTATGGGCTAGTTCAAGAATTCGTAATAAAGCTTTCAAACCATCTTGTTCCAAGAAAGACTCTCCTAGACAACCCCAGCAAGATGGAGGCGACAACAGCGACGGAGGTAACTATAGCTAACCCCATATTTTTTTTATCTGTAATTAAATTCCCTTCCAAGTTGTTCAATTTCTTTGATTGGGAGATTCTTGCTACTGTTTTTTTATGTTTTTTTTTACTTCTCTTAGAATTGATACTGGTTTTGTGAAGAAGGATCAATGGGAAGATTGCTAAGTACACTTTGCAAATTGTATTGTTAATTTCAGTGTCTTCATGTTTAGCTGTATTTTTTAGGGGAGAATTTGGCATTCCTCTTGAGAGAGGTCTGATTGGATAATGTTCTGTCTAGAAACGGAGCACAAAATTTTAAGTTTGTGATCCGCGTCTCCTTTTAAAAACAATAAAAACAGAGAGAATAATAAGATCAGGTTGTTCTTACAGGTAATAACAATGAAATTCTTTTTGGGTGGGTGGGGGTGGGTGGGGTTGATGGAATGCTCCTTTCAAACCACTTGAGGAGCCTGTTAAAATTATTCTCCAAATGTGACATCAGGATGTTCATGCCATCTGATAAAATCTATACAACGGGTTATATATGAAGCTCGTGATCAGCAAGTTAGAATAACAGAAGAGCTGAGAGGTACTTTTGCATTGTTCAATAGGAATATTTCTATTGCAATGTATGTTGGATAATGCTCTTATTCGAGAGTTTTCTTCTAGCTACTGCTGCTGGTCGCCATTCCTTACATTGGCTTTCAGTCAATTCCTTGGCGATTCCCTAAATAAACAAGCATATCTTCTGTTGCTAAAATTACTAAAGAGTTGTTTAATCCTGACAATGATGGTCTCATAGGAGAATGAGGGTTGTTCTTTCCCCAGATTGAGACAGTCAATTTGTTTCTTATATTGAATGTATAATTCAAAAACTCGGAAGCTCTCCAAATATCTTATTTGGTTGAAGTACTTTTCGCTTTGTTAGGTGACAAATTCTCCACAGATTGGGACAAGGCTTGGACAAGTTTCAGGAAGCAAGGGAAGAAGACCCTCTTTTCACGGTTTAACGCAGACAAGTATGTGACCTGGAATCCAAGGCGTTCTAATTACCCGCTTTCTGAGGAGGTTGATCCCATTAAAAGAACAGAGAAGTCAAATCTCATGTTGTGGACCAGTCCTAGGTTCACTCTTGTTGGAGCAATTGTTATAGTCACATTGCTTTTGGTCTATACCATTCTTTTTCCAACCAAGTGAATAGTCTGCACTTCAATTTTGTACATGATTACCTATTCAAGATGGTTATTATGCTTCTGTTATAGTAAATATATATGACTAGGGAGGGAATTTGTAAGTTGTAAGTTGTAAGTTGATGCATCAACTTTATGTAAGTAAAAAGTAATGAATCCATTGTTCTTCTTCCTATTTTATGGCGAAAATTTCTGATATCTTTTGGGCTATTACAGCTTAATCGCATTTCGGATTTTGATTGTGTAGTAAATTTGAAGTGCATTTTACATTGATCAAATTTCGTAATCGAAAATGTGAGATACATGGCTTTCAGTAACTATATTGGTAGAAGATTGAGCTTCCCAGTTTGGTGTAAAAGGAAACCACATATCCAACTCTTTTTAATAATGTCTCAGTTGCGGCACCTGGTGCTAGAATCTCATTATACATTAGAAACAGAATGCGTCTGCTCGCAGGCTGAAGGTTGAAAATCATGGTCCTCCAGTGGTTATCCCTGTGAAAGGTTTGTCGTTTCTTCATTCTATGATGAGAAGTGAGGTCCTTCCCCTTATTTCCTTCGTACTCTTTGTACAAGTAAGTACTTCATTACATGCTGAATTTTTATACAGTGAATCAGGTTTTGTCCGTGTATTTTCCTTTCTTGCTGGATAGACATGTTGATGATTGTTGCCAAGGAAAGTATCCAGGGGTGCCCTAATGAGCATAAGTTGAAGCCGTCCACAGTGTGCTATCTATTTTCCATCCTTCTTCTTCTTTTCCTTAAAGCCAATGATGTCTTAATTTGTTTGGGGTAACACAATAATTGACGTTTGTCTGCCCTTTTAACTGTTCTAGCTTTTGATGTCCTGATCATTTACACTTCTATGGCTTGCAGGTGGTAGGCAAATAAAGAAAATCAACTCTGATGTCATTTAAGGCATCAACTTGCTAGCTAAAGAGCAGGACAGTCTTTGGTCACTATTGACTTGTTTTCTCTTACTTTTTTTTCTGTTTTAGAACATGAACATAAGCATTTGTTTCACTTTTAGGGTATGTTTTACCGTGGGGTACCTAGCACTTATTCAGAGTCTATAACGGATTATCGCTATAGTTTCTTATAAATAGAGCCCTGATCTCATGCAATGCTTCTTGTCTCAAGTGTTATCTGGATCATTAGCACTTCCAAAGAAGAGAAGACTTCTCAGGTATCTTTTAAGTACGAGGATTATAAGGATTAACATAATGAAGGCTTGAAAATGTCCCAAATAGCATAATTTATAGAGTCATTCTTTATCTAAACCTATACTTATAATAATGTCTTTGTAAATGACTTTTTTCCTACTGGTCGCTTCTCTTGATCGATAGAACTACTAGGAACTTGATGTTTTTCGTCTTCTTAAACTTGTCAATTAGGAATAAGCTTAATTGCAAGTGTTTGTTAAGTGTGCTATTCTTCGCTTTAGCACATGCAGACTTTTGGACCCTTGGAGATATCTTCTGTTTATCTGCACTCTTTCCCAGTATATGACTTCTTATATATATTTTTTAGCATAAGCGGCGCTGGCAATGGCTGTGATTGATGACGCTGATAGGAGCAGGAAGAAGGTGAAGCTCCCTCCAAAAAGAGGTCAGGTTAAAGATGCAATGTTTAGTCATTTTGTGAATTTCATGAGCAAAATGGTATCCAAGATCACTAAAAAGACTTGCAAGAATAAATAGACAAGCAGTTTCCAACAGAGAAACATTTACTTTCCAGTATCGTAGTTTCAAGGATGTATGTTATTGAGAATTCCGTTTGTCAAGGAAGGTTAGTGCAGCTGGTTTCAACACCTCTGATAGTCTGACTCGAAATAATAGAGTCCGGGATTTGACACCCCTTCCCGATAATAATAAAAATAAATAAAATAGTGATTTCTTGTATTAAGATGGTCATATCTTGCAATGCAAATCAATAAAAGTTACTTTTTAGAGGTATAAAATGTTTATCTCATCTGTTGCTAATCCTGGGTTATTAGTTATTGTCTTTTAAACAATTTGTTGCAGACTAGTGTTATTGTGTTCCAGTACGGAAAAATCAATCTTTTCAGGGTAACAAAATGTTAGGGTGCGTTTGTTTATTGGAATTGGTTTTGGAATTGGAATTCCAATTCTATGAAATTCCATGGCATTACAAGAAATTGGAATTCTATGGTTTTCCAAGAATTGGAATACTAAGAAATTCCAATTCCAAATAATTGTATTTCTTTGTTTGGTAAAACTACGAAATTGATGTGGAATTCAATTATAATTATAATTTATTTGTTTGAAACACCAAACTGTCACATAATTAAAAATAAAATGAAAAAATGCATCTAGTGTGAAAAGACTAATATTTTCATAATACAAATAGCCAAAGAATATTTAACGTAAAATGACAAAAATACCCTTGTTAAAAGAATTATAGGTGTAAAATAAAGGAAATGTTTTCTGTTGCAAAATTAAAAGAACAATCACATTGCTAAATAAAATCTTGATAGTATGAATTGGATAAAATACCGTTGAAAAAGGAAAATATTTTTTATGAACCCCTAGTAGAAAATGACGAAATTTTTCAGGTATAAAAATGATGAAAATTCCCTACTAAAGTTGAAAATATACCATTTTGCGTAATATGAAGAAAAAATTTATGGTCCAATTTTATAAAAAAATGCATTCGTTACAAAATGACAAAAATACCCTTGTTATAGTGGAATTAGCTCATTTTGCATAATAACGATAAAAGATGAATAAATCACAAAATGATGAAAATACTCTGATGAGAATAAAGAAAATAGCCTTTGCCCATTGGTTTAGAATGGAAGAAAATGCCCATTTTAAAATGACAAAAATACCCTTATTGTAAAATTTTCATTTTTTTTAAAACGAGTGGTAATTTATTCATTTTCATTTGGTATGAATGACATTGCTATTATTTTTCAACAAGTGTATTTTTGTCATTTTACAACGATAATATTTTAGGCATTTCAAGTAAACGAATTTTTTTATAAGGCTAATTTTGTCAATTTTTGTTAATAGAATTTTTTTCATTTTATTCAAAGTTAATTTTGTCATTTTGCAGAAGAGACGTTTTTCCATTTTTTTCATGGGAGCGTTTTTTGTCTTTTGCATTAATGGCATTTTCGTCATTTTACGCCAAAGTATTTTCGTCATTTTTAATCCTATTTGAGCCAAATGAATTTTTTTTCATTTTGCGCGAATGTATTTTTCATCATTTTGAGCCGAGGGTATTTTCGTCATTTTGCGTCAAGAGTATTTTCGTAATTTTTTTTATCATGGGTGTCTTGGTGATTTTATGTCATGTATGTTTGTGATTTTTTTTATTAAAAAAAATCGTTGTTTTGTGCCAAGGGTATTATTGTAATTTTGCACTAACGGTATTTTTCGACATCGTACAAAGAGTATTTTGTCATTTAAACGAATAACAATAGCTATTTTAAATTAAGGGTACTTTAGTTATTTTGTACTAGGGGTGTTTTGTTATTTTACAATAAGGGTATTTTGGTCATTTTATATATATTTATTTATAAGAGATAAAATAACTTGTATGCATGATATATTTACAACCTACAATAAATCTTGTGGAATTGAAATTGAAATTGAAATTATTTAATTATAAAATGCAATTGATTTTGTGATCATTCCAAAATTTTGTTAAGAGCCAAATAAGAGAATTGAAATTCCAATTCCATGATTTTGTGGATAGCCAAACAAGAAACTTGGAATTGGAAAACCAATTTCAATTCCATGAAAACAAACATACCCTTACGAGAAATTGAGGTTACAGCAGACCAAAAGTGGCATATGATTGAGCTCTGCCTCCTTCAAGTACATTCCTGCTGGCAAAAACACACGCAGGACGGTAGCAAATAGGTCACTAGGTTTGGATTTGTTTTGAGGGAAATTCTAATACGGATATAGTTTGTATTCTTATGGTTGGACCTTGAAGTTAAGAATTTTTCAAAATAAAGAAAATAAACATTTTTTTTTCTTTTTCGTTAACTCTCACTTTTTAACTTGAAGAATTCTAAACTACAAGGTTCATTGAACAAGTTGGGTTGTAATTTTAATCAAGCCGAACAATGTAAGAATCTGTTAACCAATAAATATACCGAACAGAAAGCACCTTAGCTTCAACTTTTCACGTGCCTCTAAAATGTGTTAGGAAATCAACAGAAATATAGAGAGACAAAAACGAGATAGAAAATAATAAAGAAAGACATAAGGGATTGCTTAACCAGTTCGTCAAAGAATTGACAACATCTAAGCGCTATCAAATCAGCATATTCACTATAGTTACGACACATTAATAGAAAAGCCCAACTCAAGCTCCATAACCTAACCAAATGATCCTAACCACTTTTTTTTTCTAGACAAGGATTGCCTCGACTTTTGCTTCATAAACAAGGAATAAATAGTTTAACTCGAGTTATCATACTTAATAAGATGGATATACTTCAATGTTCCTAATCATGGATCAATTTAAGATGAGCTAAAAAAATTGTAATAAAAAATCTTAGACCGAATATAAAATTTATATATCCTTTCACAAACAATTTTTCATTTTTACTAAATTTAATACAAAATTCTTCTTAAAAGAGACTCGTACGGATATCACCCCCACCATGAAATATGAAAAGATAGTCCACCAAAAGTGGCAGACCAACATATTTTTAGCACCAAAATACTAGTTAGTAACATGCATCTGTTGATACTTATCAGGACCATACCTAAAAGCTTGGTCTGACTGTCTCTCAATCCAAACATAAAATATCTCTGTCCCTATCATCTTAAAGTTGAGAGCTCATTTTTCTGATGCATAACTAATCACTTGTTGACATAGGAAAGAAGACTAATTTTCTGGGGGGAATAATCAAAAGATTAAAAATCCAGTGTTGCAGAAGTCGCTAGTCGGGCGGCAAATCGGAACTAGCGACTAGTCGGCGACTCTAAATTACAATGTATTTTTTAAAATCCTGTTAACATATATATTATACTGCAGAATAAGATGAATCAAAGCAGAAAATAACACATTTTTTTCTTGATTTGCCATCACAAAATTAGTACAAAATTTTGAGTAGGAAAAAATATAAAACCCAATTTTTTAAAAAAGTCAACCAAATTTTGACCGACTAGCCCTATTTTTGGCCAATTTTTTACATAACCAATTTTTTCACCCGATTTTAGAATTTTCTAGTCCGTTGAGGACCGACTAGCGTCTAATCGCCAACTAGTCAACCGACTTTTACAACACTGAGTAAATCAACAGAAAAATGAGGGGTGGTGGATATCCAATGGATCTAACCCCACCTCCCTCTCTCGAATCTTCAAATGACCCCTTTACTTGCAGAGTTGTGTAAATTTTGCGTGACGGACGTAGGTCAAGACCCAATAGAGACAACAACAGTGACAATATCTTCAGTTGCCTTCCACAATGTCATGCTAGTGATACAAAATACTCATGTTCCCAATAAATTAAAGAGCGAATTGCCTATTTTAGACCTAAACAATTTTTACTTTTCGGTTTTTAGACTAAACTTTGTTTTCGACCTTTTGTAGACCTAAACAATTTACGAAAACCCGATATAGATTTTTTTCAAATTTCGACAAAAAACTCACCGACATGCAAAATCGTATCGCTTTGTGACAGGTAAAAAGTCTTTTCAGCTTACAAAAACTAATTGCTTATTTTAGACTTAAACAATTTATGCTGCTTTTTTTAGATTAAACTTTGTTTTCGACTTTTGTAGACCTAAACAATTTATACTTTTCGCTTTTATATTAAACTTGTTTTCGACTTTCGATACTTAAATACTTGATGCACTCGCTATGATTTTTCAAAATTTACTGTTCATTTCTCGACCAATAGCGTCGGAGTAAAGTTGGTGCAGACTGCGAGGTCGCCGACCCGCCAGAGATGATGCACATTATCGCCCATTCACGACATAAACCGGCTGGTGATATTCGGCCTCGGGACGCTCATATATCGCTTCACCACGCTTGCTTTCATTCATTGATTTACTCATACATGTCCTCGACATTCAATGTACGCATTTTCGCTAGTCAATCGGGAGATTTCAGATTTCCGTCAGTTTTGATTGATCGCAGCCAATCAAGCTTCATCAGTGCGTCATCGATTGCAGTGAGTCACATGGACTATCATCATTCTTTCCCTGGGACTTTGATCGAGTCGGGACACAAGAAGAGCTTGAACTTCAACCGCCACTAAAGTTCAAGCTCTTCCCTGGCGCTGAAGTTCAAGCTCTTCCCGTGTCTGACTCTGATCAAGTCCTAGGGAGAATGATGATAGGTCATCCATGTGACCCACCTGCAATCCCGATGAAGACGCACCCTGATGAGAAGCTTGATTGGTCAGCAAATTCAATCAAAATTGCCGGAATCTGAAATCCCCCTATCGACTAGCTTCAAATCGCATATCGTGGATGTCGAAGGTTGTGTATTCGTGAGTAGATCCAATGAACCAAGCAGGGTCGGTGTGTGGAGGGGACGGAGGTATGTAAGCGTCCCAAGGACCGGGAATATCACCACCGGTTTGTGTCCGCTGAATGGACTGATAATGTGCATCTGTCTCCTGGCGAGTTCGACGACCTCCCTGTCTAGCACCAACTTTACTCCGGCCTTCAGATTGGTCCAGGAAATGAACCCGTAAATTTTGAAAAAAATCTATAACGGGGTACCCGTAAATTGTTTAAGTATACAAAAGGTCGAAAACAAAGTTTAATATAAAAAGCGAAAAGTATAAATTGTTTAGGTCTACAAAAGGTCGAAAACAAAGTTTAATCTAAAAAACGAAAAACATAAATTGCTTTAAGTTTCAAAATAAGCAATTCGCTTTTGTAAAGTCGAAAAGACTTTTTTTACCCTCACAAAACGACATACGCTTTGCATGTCGATGAGTTTTTTGTCTGAAATTTGAAAAAATCTATATCGGGGTTTTCGTAAATTGTTTAGGTCTACAAAAGGTCGAAAACAAAGTTTAGTCTAAAAACCGAAAAGTAAAAATTGTTTAGGTCTAAAATAGGCAATTTGCTCTAAATTAAATAGACAAGATCCATGATTCCCCCAAGGTAAACAACTTATATCCTCACCTCCTAACATGAGAGAATAAATGTTATTTTACCCCGATAGAAGTACAAAAACTAGCCTCAACAGTAACTTATCTAAACCGATTTCAGAAGGTAGAATTCCCAATTTCCACCCAAATACTACAACATGATGGAGACAAAAAAACGAGACTTTGCTCATCACCAAATTCACACGTCGTCTCTGGGTTCATCGATTTGCAAAGATGTTTTTGATAAGTTTGCTTCCAGTTCATTTAACTCGTCCATGTCCAAGTCATCGTCATCGTCATCATCAACATCGCCGTCTCCAACATCGTTGCCATCATGAGTAACTGAAGAACTCGACCCATCTCTAGCAGTGTTATTATCCTCCTGCAAAAAAGAGAACGTAACATTGAGCAAGTGTAATAATAATAATAGAGACCCCGAGTTTTGAATGAATGTAGGAATACATTAAAATATCGATTAGACAACAACAACAACAGCCTTAATCCCAAGTAATTGGGTTATTTGGGGCCGGCTACATGAATCAAAATAAACTTTCTGTGTGGTTGTTAGCATGAATACATTCCCTTCCTTTCCTTCTACCAAATATCATACTCTTATCCAAGTCTAACAAATTCATATCATTCTTGATGACTTCGGTCCAAACCTTCCTCAGTCTCCCCCTACCTCTTACAACCTCATCCCCTACCTCTTACAACACCATGCCTCCGTCCTTACAGTTTTCGTAACCGGAGTGGTTAAAAGACCGATTAGAGAGAAGGGAAAAAAAAGGGGAGCAAACTATTAACCTTTTTACTCTCAACCAAATTTAACTTGAATATTTATGCTCTATATTCTTACTTAGTCACACTTTAGTGTGTGTTATTCTAGGAAAAGGAAATAACAATGGCATAATAATGGAACAAAAAGAAGCTTACATGCTCAGGAAAGAACAACTAGGTCCAACCATAAGCAGAACCAAATAAAATTGTCTTTTATCAACACTCTCTCCAAGAGTAAATAATTTTCTCCAGTCAACAATATCTTTCAATTATTATCAGTGTCACCCAATGTCAAGCAACAACAACCGAAGTTAAGGCACGTGTAATCAAATATAGAAGTAAAACTAGAAGCTAATTAAGTGTATCCCCAGAAAAGGACAGCTTAACCTATCTTTGTCTCTCTACTACTAATTAAGTATCCCCAAACATGGACAGCGTTATCCATCTTTGTCTCTCTACTACAATCCAAGCCTCGTTGCATTCACAGGTTCCCTTAAGATAAGGTCATTTATGTCTTTAATGCCCTAACCCTCCTTTTTAAAACCATTAGAGAGCCAACGCCCGACTCACATATCCTGATAAAGCAAGTGGCATATCCAAGAGGTCTCCAAGTAGTAACGGTAAAAATCAACTACAAGTTTTTAAAAAAATACCTTTTCTTGAGAACCATCCGCCTGCTCCTCTCTTTGGTACTGATCATAGGCCCCAACATCATCCACAAACAAACTAGCATCTGAAAGGAACAACTCACGACCACTGCAACAAAAGAAAACAAGTATTATAATCATTTATAGGATTTGCTTATATGTTAAAAAAGTAACGAGCACTTCAAGAAAAAAGGGAAAGCCAAATGATGATACCTCATACGATCATTTTTAGCCCTCTCTGCCTGCTCTGCAGCCAAGCCAGCTTCTCTTTCTTCAATCTTTTTATTTTTCCATTGCATGAACAACTCGGTGGTCATAGGTGTGGTAGTAGTTACTTTTGCACGCTGAAAATAAAGTGCAAATTTTTTCTTAAGCAATAAGATTCTAGAACAATTCAAAAGGCTGTATAACTGTGAATTACATAAGTGCCTTTTCATCCATTCAAAATTACCTGATTCTCAATCTCTTCCTCGATAGTAATCTTTTCAGATTCCTCGTCAAGCAGAGCCTTCATCTGTGATTTTAGAACATATCCAGGAGGAAGAGCATGCCTGTAGTGGCATTCTTTACTTCCATTTGGACAAACCCAAAACCAACCATATTGTTTCTTCTCCACTGCATCCAAGAAGTATTTGCAAACCTGCACATAGTTTGTGGGCATGTAAAATACATGTATGGATTTTTCAAGGATAGGCATGCTTTACAGTTTACAAGAAACCAGAGAGAGAACATAGAGCAATGTGTAATATGCTATAATAATAAGTCCATCGCCTGAGCATTTTAGCAAAGCACATTGACCCTTCCTTATAGTGAGAACGTGCAATTTGATTAGGTAACATTTATAAAAGACAAAAGGACAGTATATCAAATCATGAGAAGCCTTTGTTTTCCCTTTCTTTTCCACAGTATAAATATAATATCAGCAGGCATAAGATTTCAAAGGCAGCTCAAGTGTATCAGCCCTAGGTGACATAAAATCAACTGCAAGTCTTCAAGAAAACTTCACAACATGTAAGCAAAAGGAAAATATAAGAAATGGTCCCAAGACATAGGGTATCAGAAACAACTAAATGATAGTGAATTTAACAACTGAAAACTTACAATATCAGTTGGTTTGTTCTTATTATACTCGTTACTCTTGGACTGTACAACCTTCTCCAACATCTCTTGATCCCAATCCTCCATCGTCTCTTTTCCTTCCTCTTTATGATAACCAAAGAAATTTCAGGGAAAAAACACAATCAGAAATTCGTGTCACAATTGTGTAAAATTTAAACTAATATAAAGAACAGTGTGAAGTTAGAATAAAGAAAATTTGAAGCTTTCACATGTAAATAACCTTGATCCCGCTTGTCACTGTAGATATCAATCTTCTCCCCTTTCCTCTGAACATTCAAATCGTGTGAGAATTTGCATTTAAACCCCTTGGCGCATTGTCCCACCTTAAAAAACTCACACAATATCGACTTTGGATCAACACCTGAACACAACATCAACATAAATATATCATTCCGCCAGAGTCCCTCATGACTATAATCAATTACTATTTCCAATATAGAATCAATGGCTCGTACTCAGTATCTTAATCTGCCAAGAACGAATTTTTATTCATGGAAATTTTTTTTCAAAAAAAACTAAAAGAAAAAACAGTAATTACCAACTGGGACTTTAGGCTGACTGACAGCAATCTTGAATAATTCATTCAGCTCCTTCTCTTTAGCTTTCTCTTCTTCCTTCTTTTTCTGTTTTGTTTTTTCAATTACCAATCATCAATGTATATAAGTGTACTCCTACTCGGAACAATATATCCGCTCTCTTCCTCCGTAAAAAAACACAACTAAAAACAACATAACTCGTTAAATCCCCAATAATTGGGGTATGGGCGGGGATAGATGGGAGACAGGCCCTAACATTTATGGTCAAATATAAAAAGTGGCCACTATAAATAGTGTATTGAGAGAGATAATAAACCTTGGCTTCTTTCTTGGGGTCAAGTTTGGGCTGGACGGATTGCTGGAGATTCTGTACGTATTTCTGGACAGTTTTGGACTTATTTTTGTTCTTAAGACCGAAGGTTTTGTCTTCGACAACCTTCTGCTTCTTGGCTACATCGGTTTTGGATTGCTGTTTCGGAGGCATCTCTTATTCTCATTCACTAACAATCGCCGCCGCTGCCGCCTCTGAGATAGATAGGTGGAAAGATATCCTTTGAGAGAAGAGATTGTTCGCGCCGATTAGGGTTCCGGCGATTATCGAAGGTTAATTTTAATTCCGAAGAGGGGTTTTTTCCCCTTTTGAGAGTTTGCTAAGATTAATTTGGGTATATAATGCTTGCTAGAGTATCAATCGATTTATGTGAGTGGACCTTGTAATAGTTCACGTTTATCTCACATAAAAATTGAAAAGCTCAGTACGAAAAAGTTCACAACCTTAAGTTTACGCTCAACTCGCATTTTAATGGGAGCTCTAAATTTATATTAGCAAAATTAATATAATACAATGAGTTGTGCGACTAAATCTTGACATGAATATAAATATATATAATACAATAATACTTAATTTTTATATCAAGATAAACTAATAAAAATATAAGTAAATATAATGTTTAAAAAAAGAGAAAAAATAAATTATGGATTTTACAGCCAAATTTTATAAGTTTTTTAATTAGAAATTTGTAATATAACCTAGCTGAGAAGGGTCAAATTCACGCTTGGCTCACATAAAATTCGATCGTGAATATTAAGCTCACGCTTATATTTTTTCGAGTTATTTGAGGCGGGTTCGGGGCCGAACCCGTTGACACCCCTAATACTCGCTAAATTCCTTAATGTAGGTCATTTATGACACTTTGGAAAAAATTAAGAAGTCAAACAAACGTTAATCTTTCCACCACAATTCCAATAATACCCCTTCCACCCTCTCTTTCACTTTTTTCAATAAAAGATATGTTAAGGGTATAATTGGAATAAATTATTGACACCTAATAAAATATATGTAAATGACAATTAATTTGGATACATATATATCTCATAAATAACAATTAAATGGGAATTGAGGGAGTAGTATTTGTTTGAGTTCCTTAATTTTTTCAAAGTAATCTAAACGACCTATATTGAGCAATGCAAGGAGTAATACTTAAGGGATTGATAGTAAAAAAAAAAAAATGTTTCCCTCCTCTTTATGCTACGTTACATTACTCAATATTTTGAAATGCGGTCCGAATATTAAATTGAAAAAATTATTATGTCAAAGGTTAATAATGGGATTATTTGACGATTGTTATCTACCGTGACATCATAAGTATTTTAAAAATAATTAATATATAACTTAGTACCACATAATATATTAATTAGAAAAGAAAATAGTCCATGTCGTCTCTTATTTATTTTATTTTCGCCTCGATAGTCATAACTTACTTTTTTCGACATAAAGAAACCTACCACCATTTGCAGACAACCCAACCAATTTTTTCGTCAAATTGTGATGAAATCCATCAAATTTAAAAGGTAAAATAGTCATTAAAAATATCTCTCTTATTCTTTCTCATCTCACTCAGCACCTCCACCAACTACACCACCGCCTTCACTTTCACCCATCTTGACCACCATTACTTAGCAATGGCAAGTGGGTATGGCCCACCCGCGACCCACCCCGCCCCGCCCTGCTTTAACTCTGGCCCCACTTTGGACCCGCCTAAACCCGTTATGACCCACGAGTTAAGTGGGTTTTACAAACAGGCGGGAGTGGGTCAGTACATTTAAGAAAAATCGACCCACCCCGCCAAAAACCCACAACCCGCCCCGCCCCGTCTCCCCAACCCACTTAAACCCACCCCATTTAAACCCATAATACCCAACCCCAACCTACTTAAACCCATATTACCCCAACCCCTATAAATACTCACTCAAATCCCCTCAAACCCACACTATCATTTTCTACTCTATTTTCTAAATAGAAAATATGGACAACATTCCTCCTAATCCCTCTACTAGTGCTAGGGACTAGGAGGACTTCCAAGGTTTGGCAATTATGGGTATTTAATGAGGAACTTCTCACGACTAAATGTACGATATGCTGGGTATGAAATTCGTCACAAACATGGTTGGGGAGTCGGGAATAATGGTTAGACACATAAAAAATAAACACCCTGGATTGTTCTGTTTAAATTGTAATTTTTATTGTACTTTTCATTTTAAATTGTAATGTTTGTTTTATTATGTTGTTTTCATCTAAGTCCCCTCATATGTAAGTCTTATTTTGTTATAAGTAAAACCAAGTATGATTTTTTATCTATATTTATTTTTACCAATTAAAAAAACTCCGAACCCACTTAACCCACCAACCCGCCAAACTCAACCGACCCACCCAACCCACCGGGTTAACCCGTGACTCGGCCCACTTTTGACGGGTTTTCCAAACAGGGCGGGGTGGGTTCGTCATTTTCATTTTGGACCCAACCCGCTCGCCCTGTTGATCGGGTCAACCCCGCCCGCCACTGCTCACCGACCCCACCCCGAACCCGCCGGGTTAACCCATTTGCCATTGCTACCATTACTCCTACACAAAAAGCGATACTCACGTCCATAGAGCCCCCACATCCCGATGCGAGAAGAATTGTAGAGGATGTAAATCAAGGTGACTCAGCGACTCGATTGGTTGGAGACCTTGTTTTAACCCACCGCACGAAGTCACCCCAACATTGGAGCGTTGAAACTTCCAAACTGCGGCTGCCAAGATTTGAACTGCGCCCTCCTACATAATCTGCCACCCTCTGACCACCACTACTCATACCAATCCAAACCCATCAACCAGGCACAAGAGAAAGGGTGAAAATCCTCTGTCCTCATTCCTGTCTCCATCACTGTCCCCAACTAATCAGAATTTACTATATAAATATTTTTTTCAATTATATATACAGAGGGTGAATTGTGATTGGTTAGGGATATGGATGAGGATAGGAACGGAGACGGAGGATTTTTTGCCCAAGAGAAATGGGAGAAAAATTATGCAAAATAAAATAGGAAAATGATTTTCGGCTAAGCTCAATTGACTAAAAATTGACTAAATTGGGTCAAAATTGGTCAAGGGACAAAAATGCCCTTAGAGTACTTTTTAAAAAAATCAAGCTACAAAAGTAAAAAAAACAACCTCAAAAGTCAAAAAAAGCAGCCACAAAGTCTTCTCTGCTTTTTCACGACTTTTGAGACGGTGGAGGGCAATAAATTTGGATCATGGCTAGAGTGTGGAATATTAAATGTTCTGCATTGTGCAAAATAAATGGTGGCCGTCGGATAAAAAATTTAACGTATGAGATTGTTTGGGTGAGATAATTAAAAAATTAATTCCCACTATTCCAAATGCTCTCAGTCGTTAGATTCTTAATCCGACGGTCACCATTTGTTTCGCATAGTGAAGAACATACCAGCTTGCAAAAATTGAAAAAAGAAACACATTCAAAAGAAATTATTGTAGCCATTGATGAAGAATTCGTCAACGGTCCAGATTAATCTCTAGGGTTAATCCGGATCGCTGACGTGGCCAAAAATATTTGTCACTTAACAACCCTAAGTCCACATATTATACATATTTATTACCCTAAGTCCCTATAAATATATTATTTGCAACCATTAGTACATAAATTATATTACTTTCAAGTCCCTAATGTTATAAAATTTTAAAAATTAACCCCGTATAGTATATTTTCATTTCACATATTGACCCACAAGTTTCTAATTAAATCTTTTAAATTCACAATTTGACCCAAAAATCATGAAATTAACTTTTTAGAAATTATAATTAGACCCCTAACTAATAACATATTCATAGTAATAATAATAGATTCATAGTGATAGTAAGTGATCGTCATAAAATGGAATAAATATAACAAAAAATAGATTACTTACAACGCTTTCATGTTAGTTTCATATTACTAATAGTCTACAACCCATCTTATACCATTGTAATTGATTTACATTGTTAGTTTATTAAGAGTAATGTTATAACGTTAAGACATACTTACACCGTTAGCTTCTAAAATTTCATAGTACAAATAGTTGATCACTATAACGAACTTTACATGTTTACTTTAACTAATTTTTATAACTAATAAGTGATCGCCTTATATATAACTATAACGAACCTTACATGTTTACTTTAACAAAATCGTAGTATTAACTAGTGATCGCCTTATATAGAATTATGATGAATTTTACATGCTTACTTTAACAAATTTATAGTATTAACAAGTGATCGCCTTATAGCGAGTTTTCCGGTCAAAATTCAAAAAAATCCCCTAATTTGTCTGACCCGACCCACCCAATTCACCCCATTCAGCTGCCTCCATCACCAAGAAGCCCATTACCACCAAGTCCTCAAAAATACCAATGGGCGTTTGAGTTGTGAGATGAAATGGGAAAAATGGTAGGGCTTACCTCTCAGTTAAAGTGGCATTGTCCTTCTTTCAAACAAATCCAACCACCCAAAATCCGGTCCGACTATGATGTTATGTGAGTCGCCGGAATTCATGGAATCTATGAGTAATACCTTTTTTTTCTTCTTCAAAATTGACACAATGCCCAACGACCAACGACTTAATTTTTTTTTTTGTGGTTCATGGATTTTGGGAACATTATTATTCTTAATTTATGGAGGTTTAATTTGAGTTTTTCATCAAATATCATCAATTGAAAATGAAAATGAGTTATTGTTTTTAAGAATTTTGTGATAAATTTTTTTTTTTTTGCCGAAAAATATTGTTTGTTGCCGGAGAAGATGACCGGAAAAGGTGTTTGGTCGCCGGAAAAGAAAATAAGTTGAAATTGGATTTTTGTGTAGTAGTAGCTAGTAGGTGGGTGAGATAGCCATTAAGACAATAGATTTGTAGAGTTATTATTCATCAAAAAAAAAAAAAAGTTTGTAGAGTGGGATAAAAAAAACAAAATTAGAAAAATTCATTGAAGGTATAATTGGTAATGAAAATATCAATTTGGGGATTTTTTGAGATTTTAGCTAATTGATTGGCTAAGTCTTAGCCGCCTAGCATCACTCAATAAAATAACCCCAAATTGTCTAGCTTGAGAGTGGTCATCATGGATGCTCCTGATTTTCTTAATTTTTTACACATTGAACTTTGCAGGAAAAGCTCAAGAGCTACGAAACAACTAATGAAAAACTGAATATATGAGCCTGTGCACGAAGAATAGTAGATCTAAACTACCAAATCAATTACTGTTTTTATTGATGATTGCAGATGGGGTGGCCGGTTGTGGGAAGTGTTGGGTGAGATGGGGAAGAAGAAGATAGTTATTTGTTTAATTACTGTTTTATCATTAAAATTGACGGATTTCATTACAAATTGACATGAAACAAAATACTTTCTAGGATGTCCATTGTTAGAGGATTCTTTGCAGTCCGGTTCCTATGCGAATAGCTCATTTTTTCCGCACTCGAAGAACAACCTGAGTCGCCGGATGAGATTTTGAACTGCCGATCTCGAGAGAAAAAAGTCATGCTGACTTAAAAAATAATAATAATAAAAAATTTCTCTCTCCAATTCTGCACCGTTAAAAAATCTCATTCGACGTATGGGATGATGTCCCGCATGTGCGGGACATTTGGCCGTCCCGCATAGGAGCCGTGAGCGATTTTTTGTGGCAGAAAAAAAGCAAACTATGACTATCGATGTGATAGTAAATTGAATGGGGACGAATGTGATTGCTTTTCCCTAATTAGAAATGTAACTTTGTTTAAAAGAATAATAATCAATAACAATTTATTAATTTGACTAATCATGTTTACATTATGAGAGAAATTCCCTATATTTGACACAAATTATTTAGCTAACTAGCATAAATAATAATAATTTTTTATTAAGCTATTTTTAACACCAATAATTTACGGACCGCTATAATTGTCAAATTAACGAATTCGGTGACTTTTCATGCTAAAATTTATCATGTGAGCAGCACATGTTGCCGGTGTAAAGGACAATTTTGTCCATTCAATTATTTTTTAAAGCCTCCATATTTTAAAACCCTAATTAACATCATCTTCTTCCTCCTCTCATCAATTTCCTGTGAATTTGGGCAAAATGTATCCAATCCATGCTAATTAATATCATCTTCTTTCACCACCACCCCGCAGCAGCCCGCTCCCAAAGCAATCTACTTTCTTCTTCTTCAATCCACTCTCCAATCCGATAAAGAATTTAGATGATGTAAATTAAGGTGACACAGCGGTCCGACCAAGTGAGAAGACTTGTCTTATCCCACCACAAGAGATTGTGTATTGTAGTATTACTACTACTATAATTGTTTAGCCAAAAAGCCATTTGTTGGTTATGATGATTGATGAAGTTTAGTGCAGTGCACTTTTGATAAAAACAAGAAATGCTTGAGAATGTGTTATCATGGTGAATGACGGGTTAAAATCACATGTCATATCTAGACATTTATTCTAATTATATATACAAATGATAAATTGTGATTGGTTAAATATATTAATAAGGACATGCACATAAACATGTGATTTTTTGCCGTGAACGACCATATCAACTTCCGAATACATGGTTTTTTTTTTTTTTTTGGAAGGATACGATGCATCTGATATTTATATTGGATTCTCAGGCTTAAATTGATTTTTAAACTTTGAAATTAGATCATGCAAAACAAGCACGTAGCAGATATGTCAAGTGTCAAGTACATTCACAATTTGTTAGCATTTCTGATGTTATATCAATCGTGACATCAATTTAATTTAATGAATACGTTTAAAATAAAAGATCACGTAAGTAATTATTAAATATTTAATTCATAATTTAAAAGATCAGTATCAAACTCTGACGGCTTAAAAAAGGAATTTAAAAAAGAGAATAACTATTATAACCAGATGAATAGATGGAAGGATGGACCAGAACGAATGAACATAATCATTCTGATTTAAACGTTAAACTAAAAGGTATTAGATTCAAATCTCATCCCACTTAATAAGTCCTACACATTTTTTGTTGTAAGAAAAAATGAAAACTTTTTTTAACTGTAGACTAAAAGTAATATTTTTGAATAATCATTTTTAAATCGGAGAATATATTTTAATTGTTATATTAAAAAAATCAATGATTGAGATTGCAAAAGTATATGATAAGTAAAGTGAGTTTCACCAACATAACATGATTGGATTTTCTCTTTTTGGTTGAAAATAGAGTGCCATCGTCAATAGTAATAAATAATCCCCTACTGCAAACGTTTTTCGGAGAGGTAGACATCTGATCACAAAATATGCTCCATTCTATTAAACAGAGATTGAACTCCCAACCTCTTAATTTTTTTTGTCCAACTAAAAACGTGGTGAACAACCACCGCTAACCACACCACGTCGTTTTAATATGATAGAATTTTCAGAATAAAATCTTGCAGCCTTTACCATGTTTTACCGCTCGTATGAATAAAGGCTGCCCAACGATAGACCCAGTCCAATAGTCCAAATAAATAAATTATTAATTGGGCCTGGGGCCCTTATCAAGTTTATTTAGAGAAATATCTTGCGGAATTTTATTAGCGGCACTACTCTACTACCACTATCTTTTCTCTCAAAGCAAAGAGAAGAAGAGTTGAGAATTCACGGAGGCACTATTCCCAAGCAAAAACCTAACCCTAGTTTAACCAAAAACATCTCTCACAATTTCTGTAGAATTCCTCAATTCTCACTGATTTTCCGTCTTCTCCAATGGCAACAACGACAGTTTCCAATGTTGAAAATCCTAAAAAAACCCTAGCTCAATCGAAATCTTCGAATCCTGAAAAAAAATTCGATTCCGAGGGCCAGAAGCATGAACCGAAACCAGATTTTTCCCGGTGGTGGAGAAACGAAGGTGGTAACGGATGCCGGAGGCCCGTCAGCGGTGGCGGATAGTGCTGGCAGTGGTGACGATGTCCCCGTAAATGACATCCAGAAGAAGATTAAGAGAGCTGAGCGGTTTGGAGTGGCCGTACAACTGTCCGAAGAGGAGAAGAGAAATTCTCGTGCTGAGAGGTATTGGATTTTAGTCTCTAAAATATTTGTGTTTAATATTAAGATTTTTTTTTCCTGGTTTGTTGTGTTCCCTTTAGTATGTCTTATTATTTGGATCTGTTTATGTGTTTTAGATAGAACATTAATATTACACATGCACAAACTGCAAGATAACAAGGAATTTTTTTTTTGTCGAAGTTCAGTAGTCTGTGAAGTTAAGTTGCAAATTTGCTCATGTGGAAGTTGGAAAACACTCGAGACTTGTTGGAAGACCATTGTTATTGGTGTACCTTGCACTTTTTAATTGTAATTTGCAACTTGGTTGTCATTGAGTTCTCGATGGGTATGACTTCTCCTGCTATAATTGGAAAGACAATGCTTTTGAGAGTCTTCCTTTCAATTGCAATATAGAATGTTGGATGTTGAGTCTTGGATTGTCACTATTCTCTAAGGCGTAAATTGGATACTGGACGTGTGTATTTCATCTACTTTGGATTAGTGTTATGGTGTTTTCTTGCATATTGCTTTTGGTGTTGATTTATTTCTTGTTTTACTTCCAGTCAACTCATTCGCAAGCTTCATTGCACCAACATAGGTAGCCCTTGATGCTTTTTAGGTTAATAGCTGTGTGCAAGTTGTGGTGGTTATTGGCTATGTTACTCGAACCCTTCTGTTTATGCCTCGTGTGACGTGTCAACACGACATGGGTTTGGTCATGAGATACTTACCGGATCTGGTCAACACCGATCATACACTTTGTTTGAGATGTTTAAGTACTCGACACCTAAATACATACCCGTATCCGACATCCCGTACCCGAGTCCGGGTAACATAGGTTATTAGTTGTCTTCCCTGTGGAAAGTTTCTAGAAGTTTTCTTGTAAAATTTGACATTGATTTCTTTGCAGGTTTGGAGTGGGGGCTGGAGCACATTCAGATGCTTTGAAGAAATCTGAGGACCAGAAGAGGAAGACCCGAGCTGAGAGGTCTCTGTGTTTTCTTTATTAGATTGTCCATGGTCTTGTCATTATAAAATGAAAACATAAAGATTGCTTCTCCTAAGATGGACCCATTTAGCTTTTAACTTTGAATTGTTTTATTATTTTCAGATTTGGACTTGCTCAGTCAACCCCTGGTGATGTGGACGCAAAGAAGAAGGCTAGGCTGGAAAGGTTTGCTCCAGGTTCCAAGTCTGATCCAGCAGAGGAAGAAAAAAAGAAGGCCAGGGCACTCAGGTTAGTCAAGTCAGCTTTATTACCCATTGAAAAAAGCTCGTTGAGGCGTTGGTTTTTTTTGTTTTGTTTTTTACTCAGTTGGCAATGTAATTCGTCTTTAAGGTAATTTTTACTGTAGTTCATTGTTACTTGCAGGTTTTCACAAACTCGATCAACTACCTTATCAGAGACAAATGGCAAAGGACAAAATGAGACGGTAGATTATCTTTGATGCGTTTGTAACTAATCAATGATGGCATGTATCTTTAGCAGATAAAAATATTCAGCTCTAATTTTTTTTGTCCCCTTGAATTTCAGAAAACGGCTGTTGTGGGCAAGGCAATTGATACTCCCTAAATTGTCAGTCTTGGTTTTAAGAGTAAGGTGTTCTGAAATGCTCTTGCCTTCTTGAACTGTGGAAAATACTTATTAGTTACTTTAATTTGTTTCCTTTTCTTCCTCCTTTTATACAGATTGAAAGATTAGAAGCTCTGCATCTGGTGATTCCTAGTAGCTTTCCTATACATCTTCTGATGTGGATTGTAACCGAGGCACTTCCAGTTGTAGGCCGCTTTCTGATGAACATCATATTTTTATGTAGTAGTGTTGTAGGCAAACTAATTTTAGGTTACGGTGTAGGAGTGGGGAGTTTTTTTTGTTGAAGTTCTTGTTAATCAGTAAGGCAACCTCCAAGGCATTAATCTATCTCAAATGACCAAAAATAAAAAAAAATAAAAAGAAATATGGTATATCACAAATACTGTAGTTTCACCCTTAACTGAATTTTTTACTATCCTGCCCATCATTTTAGCTTGCATTTGCATTTCACAATTTATTCCGATTTTCTTTTCCCCCATTTTGTTTCTATGTGGTTATATTATGGTTTAGTTCTTTTTAATCCTTCTGATTGTACTCTCAGCCTTGGCTGCACTGCTCATCAAATTTTCCTTTTGATAAACGGAGATCTGATCATCTGATTACATATTTCCATTGCTTGCATTTTTGCACATCATTCATGTTTTATTCTTCTGCATGGCTCTAAATATTCTAAATTTCATACTATATCTAGGTACCCGTAGTTGTTTCATCTTCTGACATTACTGTGCCAGAGTAGATTTCACGAAATGCTCAGATAACATATTAGTCCCCCCCCCCACCCCCCAACACCCCCCTTTTCCAACTTGTATTATCAGGTAAGAATGAAATCATCTTTATTTTGCAGTAGGATTGCAAATGAATTATGCATGACGTTCAAATCCAGTGAATGTTAGCTTCATAGTTGTTCTTAATGTGATCTCTAGTGCCATGACATGTGATATCTTCCTCAGATTTGAATTACTATAGTTATGTAATTTGGCGAGGCAAATCCATGGAAGATCGTGCACTGGGTAAGGATAAGTCCTCACATGGGAACTTCTAGATGGATGGTCATTCCTAATATAGGTGATCTTACTAATCTTATTTCCAAATGCATAATCTTTTTCTGGACTATATTAAACTATTTTGAAATATTAAAATGGTCATTTGAGGTTAAAATTGGTGCCTGGGAGGTTGCTTATTGGCATCTGGTGGTCTGGTCTTTGATGCATCTAATGAAGATAGATATGCAGAAATGGTTGTAGGAAGTTTGTTATTTATTATTACCAGTTGTATTTTTGTTATTGAACTATTCAGGTAGATGGTTGAAACCTGAAATACTGTTTTATTGTATAGATTTTGACAGTTTATCTTTTGGATTTTCTTTGTCTCGCTTGCATATATATTGCAACCGTGTCTCAATTTTTGCCATAAAGAAGATCGATTGATATGGTGTTTTATATGTTTTGGCCTTTGTTTCAATTGATGGTTGTCATTGGTGTTTAGGGGCTGAATCCTGTTCTCTGAGAGATTCCATCAAGGATAGATTTTAGAAACTTGATGTTGAATGCCATATTTTGACAGTGAAGAGTAGTTAGTAGTCTAGAGTGTGTATGTAAATTCCTGTTATTTGCTTCTTGGTTTTGAGGTTTTCATATTTTATCAATAGTTGACGTCTGTACCTTTTATGTTCATTGAGGTTCAGTTGTTTTGGATGGCCAAGTAATGAATTAATAATCGCCTTGGGAGTTTTTAAATTGAAGCTGATAGGATGATGAGTGTAGATCCGGAAACACCTTCCAGATAGGTAGTTTTTACTTTTATTTTGGTGAGGAGAAGTTTGAACATTGACCATTTTTCCCATCCATGGGTTGGACATAGACTGAATTTCAAAACAAAATCTCTAGTCATCTCTCTTCTCGCATAAAATTTGACTTTTACACTTGCAATATTCAAGGTAAAACCGTATGAAAAGGTAATTCATCAGAAAATGCTTCATGAGATGAAGATCTAGTAAGGTTTATAAGCGAATATGTAAAAATGTTGCAGCTGCTGAAGATATGTGTTTGAGATCTAAAGCTAGTTCTGCTTTCTTCTTTTCTTCTTTTTTCCATTTTTTACCAGAGCGCTCAAAACGTGTACACGAGAGACAAATGAAAACATTACATCTTTACAAGCCAGATAATTGAAGATGGATAAAATTTAGCATCTACAAGCTTTGGTTTTGTTGTAGAAAGGGCCTCTACTACTTCATTGCAAGGAATAACTATGTGAAATGCCCATTAAACACAATAATATGTGGGAATTACTAATTAGCCCCTTTAACCACCTTTGCCTATTCTTCTAATCTATGAAGGGAAGAAGAAAAGAACATTTCACAAATGACTGATAATAAGAACAAAGAAAGGTACTCATCCAACCCGAATCAAAGGAAGAAAATCCTTTGATTTCCAACCTCTGCCATAAGCAGGGTGAAGGGTCCGATCAGAGATCCGTTTTAGAAGGAAATAGAGACTATGACTTAGCAGAGACTGGTAGGCCGAATGCTCCCCTTATCGAAGTGATTGAGCTAAAACTAGAGCTTCTCTTCATAGAAGATGGATCTAAGAACACAACGACCACTGTGATATCGTCGTGGAAATGTCTCCTTATACCTCTTTCAATCTTTTTCAGGTCAGAGTACCGCATCTCTCTTTTCTTAGCTGCCATACGAAGTGCAGCTTTAACTAGTCTCGTAGCAATACCCTATGTAAACAGAAGCAGCTAATTAGGTTTCCAAGTTATACAAGTAAACGAAATCCAACAAGCAACACAAATCATTTTGCCAATGTATCAATGCCGACTTTGCATGAAATTTTAGTCGAATTGAAGCAAGATAGAATAAGTAGATAGGAAGCTTACATTACGGGGGTAATTGTGCACAATATCAACAGCTTCTTGGTTACTGAGATGCTCCCACAAACCATCGGATGCAAAAATGACAAACTGATCCTTGGGATTGACTTTGTGTATAAATATTGATGGTTCTGCTCTGAGGATTGGCCTGGAAAAGGGTTCAGGTAGCCTAAATTTTGCCAATAGTGGTTCTTTGTTAAATTCTGACCTTTTTAGATAGGCATCACCAATGGATCTTGAAATCTGTAATAGAGGAAAGAAAATGTCATAGGTAAACAGTATGGTTTATATAGACCATGAATCCAGCAGAGTGAGCAAGTCATTACTAAAGAATGGAGCAAGCAGGAACTGGGCAGTGGTGATTACCTGTATGAGACCCTTGACACGCCACACCTTGTGTTTTAGAACGACAATCTGTGGATCATCAGGATGCAACGAACGAAGTTCATCCCTCACAGAGTCAATACTAGCATTATGCTCTGTTGACAACTGTAATGCAGTTACTCCTCTAACGCCCTTCTCTATTCTTCCTAGAACAGCACGAGAGTCCCCAGCATTTGCAATGTATAGAAGTCCATTGCATATTATCCCCACCAAACAGCATGTTCCAACCGAAGCGATTTGTGGCTTAACCAGCCATTGCTGCTTTACTTGAGAAAGAAATTCCTCTTCAGTTGCCAAGAAAGCCTTTTTTATGACATCGGCAGACATTTCTTGATGCTCAGAGACAAGTTCTGCACCAAAGCGATCAATCTCACAACTTGCACCACAAATGGACAAGATATGAACTCTAATGACAAGGTCTGTCGTGAATGTGAATACATCGTAACAGAAATTAAATTGCTCGAGGGCGAGGATTAGAAAATAGACACAGTTAATTAATTTAAAGTCTCACCTGCATATGCTCCTAGATTCTAATTCATAGAATTCGCAAGATTGTTTAAAGTGCGATAACAGCATGTTCTAACTAGTAAACCTAATTCATCAGAATATAAGTGCTCTGGAGAGCTACACAACGAGGCAGGTAAAGTATGTTCTCTACAACAAGAACTCAAATAGCATCAGTTTGCAAGTATACTTAATTAATTCTAGCTATAAAACAGTAGCAAATTAATTTTGAAATAATCCAACAAGATTAAATTATGACTATACAAATAAGTGGGAGAGGAAAACATACTCTTAAGATTGAGGAAAAGATGGTCATTTACAAATCTAGATGTCTCTGGACCTCCATGTCCATCATAAACTCCGACGAAGGTTCCACGAGGCCCTGAATCGAGCAAACTCAATGGCCCCGATTCAAGCTGGGATTGATCCTCCAACAAGTTATTAGCTTGAATAACTGCCATGGAAAATACTCCATTTACATGGGATCCCAAAGCCTTATACCATAACAACCCATCAGTTCTACCATTCGGATCCCCATTTCGCCAACCTCCTCCTCCTCCTCCATCTCCATCACCCTCAACCGACGGTTTCCAACAAGATATCACCATTTTCTTATACAACAATCTCTTTGAAGCACCCACCACCTTACATATATGCTACAAATATTTCAGTCAACAAAATCCAAATGTTCTATTCAAACAGCCATCATAATATTCAGTTGAAAAACTCCTAATATGATTTACCAATATAATCTATATCTATATGTATATGATCATCCAAAAGAACCAGCAAAAAACAACATATTCTTTAAATCCAATCTAAGCTCCAGTTTTTGCTTATGCTCCAAGCCCACAACCCCAATTCTTAATATTATATATCCACCAGCATCACAACTAGGCCAAGGCCTACACACCATTAATATGTAACAAAAAACAGATAAAAGACCAAAAGGGTATGGGCAGCAGAATTTTTTTTGTCTTGTTGAAGACAAGAAAAAAGCAATGTTTTTTATTTTGAGTTCAAAGAATATGGAGGAGGTGTGCCCTATACCTTGAACATGGGTTAATCAATTCCATGGATGTATCATCTTTCAACAACACCCTTAGCTGTAAAAACCCATTAAAGATTTGATTGTGACAGAGTTTGTTCCTGGATCAGAGGGGATCAGAACTAAGATAACAAAAAGAAAAAAACTGGTTTTTTTTTTTTGGAAGTTTTTGGCAGGGAAAATCTCTGGTTAGATTGGTGTCAGATGAGATCTCAGATTATGAATTGAAGGAGAACAAAATTCAAGAAAGATGTATAAACTTTCAAAAACTAGCAATTCTTTTTTCTCTCTGGGATTCTTTTCCCCTTGTAATTAATGTCCCTCATGTTTTCTAGTTTATTGTTTTCTATTAGGTCAAGTTCTGTTCTTGAAGCTGTTTGTGTAGATTTCGTGGCATTGAGCTACGCGTGTTTGGACATATTTTCGCTACACTCATTATTTTTTATGGATGAATAGTAAAACATTATTTTAGGCATTTCTTTCTCATTTCCAACCATATTATATGAGGATTAGTCCAACAAAATATGTCAAGCAGACTAAAGTATTAATAATTCCGACACAGAATAATTAAGGGTAAAAAGTGTCACGTCCTCCTAAATTTTTCTAGATTTTAATTTTTCATACTAAACTAAAAAACGTAAAGTTATTGACCCTAAATTTTTATGGAGTGTTAATGTTTCAAAATATCAACATGTGATTCTCACATGACTTAACTTATAAACATTTTGAGAAAAATAGGTTCTACCTAAAAAATTCAAAATGGGATAAGAAAAATGCGTCAAAATTTTCCTCATTTTTTTTGGTAAACCTATTTTGTTAAGAATTTCTCAATTTTTTTTCAAATAACATGAGAATGGGCGCAATACATATTACTAGTAGTATGTTTTATATATATATATATATATATATATATATATATATATATATATATATATATATATATATATATATATATATATATATATATAACATACTACTAATAATATATATATATACACACACACACACACACAGAGAAGAGGACAATATATTTTTCTTTAAGCAGCGCAATACATATTACTAGTAGTATGTTTTATATATATATACACACACACACACACATAAGAGGACAATATATTTTTCTTTAAGCAGAAAAGATCGAGATAAATGTTGGACGAAGTGCTATGTATTTTAGATTATTCACTAGCTTTTTAGAGTAAGATAAGTTTATTACTTTTTAGTCGTTTTCTTATCCCATTTTGAATTTTTTTAGGTTATAATCTATTTTTTCTTAAAATGTCCCTAAGTTAAGTCATGTGAGAGTCACATGTTGCTATTCCGTTAGATTTAACGGTGGAATTAGATGGAAAGGGAAACATTAACACTTCGTAAAAAGTTCAGGATCAATGACTTTACCTTGTTTAGTTGAGGGTCAAAAACCAAAATCGAGAAAAGTTTAGGGGCGTGAACACCTTTTACTCGAACAATTAATCTTGATTTCGACAAAAAAACCTAAAAAAGAAAAATCGAACAAAATATAAAGTGTATCTTGAATAATAAAACTAGTAATCTTAAATAAGAACTTCTTATAATTTGGGGGTGCAAACGGTAAAAAGAATTGCATGTATTCATTTTGTGTCTCGTTTACTTTCTAATCAATAAAAAATTATAATGTGTTAATTTTCCCCTTGAGGGTTTTACTATTTCTTTTAAATTACAGTTTTTAATTAAAAAATTAACACGGATAATTTTTTTATCGATGGAATAAGGAACGGTACCGAATGAAGACAACCGATTCTTACCGGGCGCAAACAATGCGAACTTTCCAATCATGGGAAGATAATGTTTCTATGGCAATTGAAGTTTAGCGCTTGACAAATAGGTTAATGAAAATATTATCTACACATTGTTTTCTCACCCCCATTGCTTTTTTAATGTCATTTTGCAAGCTCTGAAATGTGAACAACAACAATGTTCATTGATCAAGGAAAAAGAAGTCTAGTGAAAATAACAACTATTTGACGTTAAAGTTTTGACATATTTGGAATTTCATGGAAAAATATTCGATATTTTATGTACTAATAGAGTTCAAATAAAATATCCTTTCGGCTATAGAATTGTATTGTTGAGATTGGAGACAACATTTTATTGTTAAAAAATAAGGGGAAAAGAAATGGAAGGAGATTGGAGCCATCTTTTTCTTAACTTCCTTTATGAATTAAATAGTTGAACCTTAAAAATATAACATATGACAATTTTTTATTAATGGGAAAAGCATTGACGGACTTAGGGTGGGGTAAGTGCCCCACAAGCATTTCCCCCAATTTTTTTTTTTTTTAGTTTTAGCTTTGTTTCTTTAACTCTCATGCCGTGCGCATTTTTTAGTGTACTCATTTTGAGTCAGTTTTCATTTGAAAATAGTTATTCTCGTTCGTGGATTATAGGAATAACACCACTTATATCTTAACAAGTTTGATTAAAATTTTAACAAGCTTAAATATGTAATGGGACTAAGATGTTTATTAAAAAAAATTAACAAACTTAAGTGTAAAAATTTGAAATTTTGTAAATTTTTTACTATATGCTGATTATCAAAGATATTGACGATGACTTGTTTTCTATTCTTGTTGATGAATCATGTGATATATCAATGAAGGAGCAAATGTCGATAGTATTTCGTTATGTGAAGAATGGATAAGTATTAGAGAATTTTGTTGGTGTCAATCATGTATAAGTACTATCAAGAATGATGCAATTATAGAATATTATCAAAGTATGAAAACGCGTATTTGCTTTTATAAATTGTTTTGTCAATGTTGATAGTGCCCCTCCTGCCTTTAAAGTCTACGCCCGTCACTGTGGGAAAGGGAACGTGAATGAGGACAGCCGATTTTTTGCCAAAGCTAAAAGTGTTGGGAACCAAAAGTTGGGGAAATTGGGTTTTACAAGAATTAAATACAATTCAAAGATGAAAATTAATAAACTTCTGACAATTCAAAACAGAGAGTCAAAGAAGCAACTATGACGAACAAATTACTAGTTATCTAACTATTACTTCCCAGATCCAGGTTCTCTTCTATCCTATTATCATTGTTTCAGAAGTGAAACCGAAAGTCACTTGGAAAACGACTTAAACGAGAAATTACTGGAGCACTTCCACCAAAATTTGATTATTCAGACAAAAGCCCCTGTTTTTGGTAATAAATGCATGTGTGGCAAGAGCCGGTGAAGGGAAGCGCACGCGCGCAATTCTAATGGGATCTGGGAATCCTGGCCTGCAAGAACAATGAAAGCACAAAAAATTCATATAGAAAAAAAACTGATCCCAAATTTTAGTAGTATGCTTCTCAAAGTGAGAACAATGAAGAGTTGCAGAAGTAACTTGGTAAACAAAGTGAGGGAGGATGCATCGTATTCACAGCCAGAGAGAAAACGCTCTATATCATCGCTCAATGCATTTCGAGGGATTCCTTGCAGTAAGACCTGGAAAATAACCAAAACACAAACCATATGTCATTAACTCCTAACAACTAGAGTATATATACATCCACCAACATAACACTAACTTCTTCGGTAAAGATCATGCAATTCAAAAACAGTAGTTCAATTCTTAGCGTGAATGAAGTAAAGCAAAACTAAAAAAGACGAGAAAGGGAGAAGAGATAAAATAATAATAAAATAAAACTTGCTCTTACAGATTTTCCATTGTAGGGTGTAACTTGATCCCATAGGTTGCGATCAGTCTGTCATCACCACATAAATTGGCTTGAAATTGAGATTCTATTCTTTTATAGCAAAAAAATTGGTTAAAATTTCACTAACCCTGTCCAATTTGAAAATGCGCCCCTTTCTAACAATTGACCTAACACCAGCGTCAAAAGATTGTGGAGTAGGGAACTGAACCAACCTGCATGAATACAATATATCATAGAATAATATTCAAATTAGAATTAGGAAATGACTGTTACATAAACACAACGAAAATTCCTAGACAAGCAACGGATTACATTAAATAAACAGTTAGTGAAATGGGAAATCAGCCTTGTACAAAAGCCACAAAATTTATCTTCAAAAAGAAATATGATGATGGTGAAGAAGGTAAGAACAGTAAAAAATGTGAACAAGGACTATAACAAAAACTTCAATTGAGAGAATTGGCGTGGAAAACCGTAAGGCAACCAGCAAAAAAATTGTCATATTTCTACATTACTTTGCCCATATGAATTTAGACATGCAGCACAAGGAGAACTTACATTGCCATCGGGAAATAGTTGCGATTGTAATAAACTTTGACATCCTCTAAACTCAAATTTGAGCCGTCCAGCAAGTTAACAATATCATTTTTTGTTGTATGTTTTCTAATGCCAGTTATTCTCCCATAAACCAGGCCTGATGATCAATAGAAGCAAAATGCATCAAGAAACATTTTTTTTTTTTTGGGTCAGAAATAATATAAACAGAATGCTTTACTTCCCCTGAAGTAGATTGACATCTTCAAAACCAGATAAATGCAGAATTCAGAATGTCGAACTTCAAGATCAGGATTGAGCCACAAAGAATTTATATCACATTCTAACTACCAATAAGTCTAGCATCTTAATACACCATTACAAGTTGATAAATTGTGTACAGATCTCAATATCACCCTTGCTCAAATTTTATCAGTAAATCCCCAACCACCACCCTCTCCCTGTAAGAAAACATAGATTTCTTCTCAGAATTTTAAAAATATCCCAAAGATGATCAGCTTAACCCAAAAATATGTTTTTTTTTAATACCGTTGCCCAGACATTACTAGCAAATATTCCCATAGAAATTTGGAGGGCACTTTAACCAACCTGACAGGAATTCATGCATATTCCTGCAAATATGCGACAATTATCGCTCCTCTGCACTAAACAGGGGAGCTCTTACCACAGGTACAATACAAGGCCTCATTGGCTAGCTGTACTGTACTCAAAACTATAAATCACAGAATAGCACAAAAATCTCAAGAATATTAAAGTTCTTAATCGGTAAAAACATCTACCTATATCAAAACACAAGAAAATTAACAAAATTCGGTACTCCCTCCCTTCCTTAAGGTTAGAATTTATAGAGAAAATTAAGTAAGAAAAAAAAGATGTTTTTTTAATCAAAATATCAATATTACTTTTTTAAACAAAATTGGGAGTAATATTGATATTTTGACTAAAAAAATAACTGCTTCCTTAAATTTCGCTACACTTTCTGAATACTTATATTAAGTAAGGGAGGTAGTATATACTAAAGCTAAAACCCTAAGCCTTTGCTGATTTGAAACTAAAATTAGTAGATCAAAAGGAGAAGGAAAAAAAAAGAAGATAAGCCGAGATTCAAAAAAGTATACCAGTTGAAGGTGGTTTAAGAAATGAATCATATGATATTTCCTGTCCGGCGGCTTCAGTGGACAAATGTCTTGAATTATTGCAAAGGATCATGGACGCCATTCCTTGATTCCAATGAGCTTTTTTTAATCAGAAGGCTCGATTTATTTGCGCTTCTAAATAGACTATTCATCTTTCCGAGACTGTAAAATGGAGGAACAGATTGGAAGGGCTATGGAGCTCGAGAAGATCGATGCCTCGCAGCAGCAGAGTGGGAGGGGACTGTGGAGGGAGAGAAAAACGACGACGTCTGTTGAGATACTTGAGTTTCCGGGCCTAATCACGATCAATTGCGTATTTAAAAGCCCAAAAAGGCAGATGTTGGGCTAATCTACTCATCAGCAGTTTTAAAACTTCCCATCACCCTTTTCCGTATTTGGTTTATTTCGCTAGCGGGGAGGGTCTGGTCTGGTCCATACTGCTCTTTGTAAAAGGGAAAATTCTGATATAGACCTGACCTACCACTTGGTTCAGAATTAACCACATCACCTCTTTTGATTAAAAAAAGAAAAAAATTCTCATAAGGCCCCACCTGTTTTTATTATTTTAATCAAAACATCTGACGATGTCTTGAATGTTGACCAAATGCTTTCACGTACTAAAGTGGTAGGTTAGATCCATATCAAAATTATTCTTGTAAAAGAGTAATACAACTACGGAAAATTTCCTCGCGAGTCATTTTCTGAGAGAATCGGAGTTAGGCATTTTAAAATTTAGTTCCTTCTAATCTCTTCCCTCTCTATTGCCCCACGAGAAATTTTATTTTGGTAGGTGACTAAGTTTAAAACTTATATCCAAGCCAATGAATGCAGTACATGTAGGAAAGAGAATTGTCAAAAAGTCAATTCTCTTTCCTACTTATACTGTATTCATTGGCTTGGATGTAACTTTTAAACTTAGTCACCTATCAAAATAAAACTATTCATTGCCCCACTCCGTCATCCTTAACACTTTTGTAACATTCTCTGGGACATTTCCAATTATAATAACATTTTCTTTTAGAATTTACCAGTTAAAAATTAAATTATATGAAGTGACCATTTCATTATTAAGGGAGTAATATTGATATTTTGACAAACAAACTACGTTATTACCTTTATAGTTTTTCTTGTATATTCTTCTAGTTATTAACTGAGAATGTTCTGCTTTCCCTGGTGAAAACCTAGATAATGGTCCCGGCTTGCAAATTTGATGTTTTATTTATGTCTACACAATTTTTTTTTAAAAATCACCACAGATTGGGAGTTGCAATTCATCTGCCTGGTGCCTTATTCAGATGACAATTTGTGTTTTAACTGGAAATCTATGTAAATTAGTGAAAGCAGAAGTTTTTCTAACCAAAATAGAAAAGAATCCCTCTTGTTGGTGGTTAATGCTTCAGGTCATATTGCTTAGCTTGTAATAATTTAGGTATATAAAGAAAGAACAAGCCAACATTTTCAGGAATATGCTGCATACAAGAGGAAAATTCAATCATAGGGAGGTTGGCTCCGCTTAATTCATGTGAGGAGAGGTAAAACCAATCGCACAAGAACGATTCTAAAATTAAGTGACCCGTAAAGGAGCTTGGTTTTGTCTTATTATGCTAGAAAATTGATAATAATAATAATAATTAAAAAAAAATCATCAGCTGCAAAACTTCAATGGATAAATAGTCAGGGATTCAAAGATCCAATCGCGCAATACACACTCAACTTCTAAAGCTATTTTGTATCACATGGATATGTATAAGAAATATGAGTGGTATAAGAGTTACACATTCATCTTAACTTTCAGTGCCTATAAGTGATTATTGGATCAGAATTTTGGGATCAAATTTGGATCAATAAGGCATAATGTCATATAAAATTCTAATTATTATTTTTATTTTATACTCTATGATCCTTACTTGATCCCAATTTTTTAACCCAACAATCATTATTGTTTTCTAAAATCTCATATTTTTAGTGTAAAAATCTTCCCCCACTTCCCAAAAAAAAATTATATTTTGTCCTTCCAAACTGTATATTTTGACTCCGCATCAAATCATATTGAAATATTCATTTTAGAACAATAAAACATGTAATTGATCCTAACTGTTACGGAATTTTTTTAGTCGTATATTTCAGACTCGCTAGCAAAAAAAACATTATACCACATTTATAATTCGTTATCACCATAGTTTTGTAGTATTATCAAGACTCATTAATCGCATTCGACACGCTTGAGCACAAATGAGAAAATAACACGTTTAGCAAAAATTTCTGTTTGCAAAAATATCACAATCTAAAGGTACAAATTAACAAAATAAAATAAAATAATGTACTATCGTACAATTGCAAACAAAGCAATTTGCTCTCATCTTATGTGAAACAAATTGAACAAAAAAAATACAGTTTTTAAGGTACCTTGAAAATTTGTAGCCCAGATAATACATTCAGCCACTATAAAAGAAATTGTAACCGGTGCACAAGGTTTCACATTGACGGAGAAGATCTCGATGTACACGTAATTACTCTTATTTTTTTATAAAGAAGTTGTTTCCGGTACGACCGTATATTCCATAAATTCCTTACGCAATCCTGAAAACTCCTCGCTTTTGTATTCCCTTTGGAATAGCCGGAGGAGGATCGGACATGGTACTAAAACCACCGGAACTACCTCGTAAATTTGTAGCTTGAAATGGATTAACACCCTTATAATTCCCAGGCGGATCATAAGAACAAAATACCAAAATACCCTTTTGATTCTTGCAATGAACGTAACCGCTACATCCAATCCTTTTTGTCGTTTTCCAAACAATATTAAGGTAATGTCCACATTCACATCCGTCCATTTCGACTTTACATTTGCAGACATTTTTGTTATGATCGTAAAGCTTCACTTCGCTGAACCAATGCTCGACTACGTCGTTTGGGCTGAAATCCTTGTATTGCATCCAGAAACTGCTTTCTCCGTACTTACCTTTAGAATGATTCCGGTAATTGCAATCTTCTTGGCGTTGTACGGCCCATGAATTTGAATACGACGTCAGATTAGCGTCCCATTGCAGCGGCGGAGAACCGGATTTCTGGCGGAGGTCATTGTGGGATTTCAGATATTGTTGTTGCTCCCAATTGAATTCTGGTATGAATGGTTTGATTTTTAAGGTTTTGAGTTTTTGGCGCCTTTTTTGTGATGGGCTTGGCGGTGGCGGTGTTGCATTCTTAGAGGGGACGGGTGAATTGGATTTCTTTACCACTGGGTTTGGTGGTGGCGGTGTTGCATTCTTAGAGGGGACAGGTGAATTGAAATTTTTTACCGCTGGGCTTGGTGGTGGCGGTGTTGCATTCTTAGAGGGGACGGGTGAATTGGATTTTTTTACCGTGGGCTTGGTATTGGCGGGCTTTGCTCCTCCCGATGATGGGTTCGATTGTGATGTTGCGATGGAGGCGTGGAGCAATAAAAGAAAAAGGAAACTTGCAATAATTTTAATAAACTCCGACATTTTTTAATTATTTTGGATTTATTATGAAATTTTCGAAAGTAGCTTTAATGCCTTGAACATCAAGCTACAAATGAAAGAGAGGAAAGAAAATGATGTTATTAGGAGCTTGAAGAAAGCTCCTAATAATATCAGAAAGAAGAATGGAGATGCTCTTTCTATCTTTCGCAGGATAAATATTTATCACATATTTTGGAAGGGAAAAAAATACTCAACCAAAGAAAAAAATACTCATACATGCCAACCAATCAAATTTTAACCGTAAAAGAGATTATGAAAATAATTTTTTATTACTATTAAAATGTAAAAGTATCAAGAGTGTAAGCATGATTTCAGCTCATCCACGAAAATAATGTGAATACAATTATTTTGTTGTAGATTTAGACTGAAAGCTTTGAGATGTTATGCTATTTTAGAACATGTACAATTTGTTATTCGCCTACACAAGTTTATAATGGTGTTTAGCATTTATACAATGTTTATTCTCCTATAAATTATTGCAAAATCTAATTGTATCTTGAGTTTTATATTTAACAAAAAATTATTTGAAGAATTAAAACTTCAATCAAGCCTCATAAAAAGTGTTGATTATTATTTTTTTCTTTTTTTTTGGTGGAGAGGAACAAACTAACATATTATAAGCATGTTCAAATAATAAGGGTGTAAAAATCTCTCCAATTTCAATTCTTGTCCATTTCTTCGCCTTTGATAGGAGCAATTTAAATTGCAAAGCCACAAAGTAGGGATGAGCTTTTCCTTTCCTCCGTCAGCAAGTGAGACACCGGAGCAAATTTCATATGCCACAACCTCTAGAGGAAACTATTCAGGTAAATCAACTTGTATTTCACCTGAGGAATCAGACCATCTGGAAAGGAGCACAAAAAAACTTAAAAACCATGATGGCTCTGAGCTATCTTATAGCAGCCAAAAGCTAGTTTCATACAAAGAAAAACTCACCCAATCACATAATTTATGTGCAAGAGACGTGCATAAGAATTTCCTTGTCCACCACCTTGATGAGGACTCAGATTCAGATGCTGATGATGATGGAGTCCCTAGAATTATATTGTCTAAGAGCGACAAATTGAGATGCCGCTCTCCATGGTTCAACTCCATCATTATTAAGCCATACGGTAAGCCTCTGAGCTATGGTTACATTGATTTCAAAGTAAGGAAAATTTGGAACCTTGCAGGAGAACTACGATTGATCGATCTCGGTAACAATTTCTTCATAGCTAAGTTTGGGTTGGAGGAAGATTTTGCAAGAGTCATCGCAGGTGGCCCTTGGTTCATTAATGGACAATACCTTACCTCTAGACTGTGGGAACCTGAATTCAACCCATACACTGACAATCAAACGACGACAGCCATATAGGCCAGACTACCTTCACTTCCGGTAGAATTTTATGACAGGCAACTCTTAACCAAAGTGGGAAATCAGCTAGGAACCCTTCTTAAGATTGATGCAAAAATGTCTAATGCGGAAAGAGGCAGATATGCAAGACTTTGCATTCAAATTGATCTGAAAAAATCTATTGTTCCAACAGTCAAGATCAGGAAAAAGCACACTCAAAAAATTCAATATGAAGGAGTGGAATTTTGCTTTGATTGTGGCTTAATTGAACACAAGGAAAAAATCTGCCCCAATTTGATTGGCATTGATACTGTTACAAACATCACTGGCAAAGAATCAATGGATTGCCCTATAGACAACCCCAAAACAAAGGAATATTCATGTTTGCAAATCGATTCCAACATGCTGGATACCATACAAGAACCAAATCAAAATACCATTTTGGGTCCTTGGAACCTTGTTTCTAAACATAGAATTCCCAAGGCCAAGCAAATCCAAGGTTGAACAGAATAATTTTGGCCGGAATTATGTGGACTTAGACCGAGAACTTGGTCCCAAAGTAAATCCAGCTGCCATTTCTAAAGTCTGGAAGAAGAAAGACATAAGGTTGGGAACAGTTAGTGCCGAAGGCCCCACCACTACCGCTAATAACATTAAAAGCAATAGGCCTAGTCAACCTACATTGTCTGAGTCAACTTTTAATGCGGCTGTAAATATTACCTCACCGACTGATGCTCGCGGTCAAATTAGTGGCACTGTGGAAGATAAACGACTGATGGATGTGATTTCACCCCTCCCAAAGCCGGCGGTCATGCTACAATGCGAGGGTAGCAATCAACACTCTAATGGTACCCAATCTCCACCGCCAATAAATTTGCCGCTTTAAATAGCGAGATTAATGCGGAAGTCATTTCTAATTCAATTAGACAGAAACTCAAAAATGCATCCTCGAAGGAATTACTGCTCGCGAAGGAGCACAAGTCCACCAGAAGTAGTGAGAAGAGGAAGAATTTACCAGAGAGGACAATGGTTCATCGCGCCCCGACCAAGTCATATCCCTCAACCCACCCGACTCCAATTCGGTCACCACTACAAAGAAACCCGACCCGGTCAAATCAGTCAAGCACCTCGTGGACGCCAAACCAGATAATCACTCCTCCGAGCCCAATGGGCCTGGATCCATGGGATTGGCTGGGCTCCCTCCAATTAATCTGCAGGGGTCAAGCGAGTCTAGCCCAGGACCACAGACCAAACATTCTAAACCTCATGCCCGAAAGCCATTTGGGTCAAGTGAACCTCTGGACCAACCCGGAGTCAGCGACTTTTTCACTAGACTTCGACCCAACATCTCTGTTGGACTGGGTGATGTCCAACAGAGCACAAATTCAGGCTTTTGCAACCCCGGTCCAAACAACTCTTTACTCGGCAAGTTTGGGCCGCCAAAATTCTCGACCAACAGGGAACCGGAACAGGATAGCTCCGATGAGGAGTCGGAGATGGACACCGACGACCACTCCGCTTCAACAAATGGCGGAATCAAGTCATCACCCAACCCAAAGCAGAGAAATAATTCCAAATCTAGCAGAAGCAACAAATCCATGAAACACATACAAACTAGATCTTCATCCTTTAAACTTGGTAATTCAAAATCTAGAGATCGTACCGACTCTGCTACTGTTAACAAACGAAGTGAAGATGCTACACTTACTCATAAATCAGTTGTTGACTCGTCTGAATTACTCATACAATATCCGATGTGTTCCAGCATACCAGAGAACAAGTCAGCCGAGCTTAATGATGAATATGGAAAGGGGGGTCAGATGAGGCCCAACGAGACAAATCCAATGGTTAGTATCTTTGTCTGGAATGTGAGGGGTGCGGGGCATCCGGAGTTTCATGATCATATGATGGAACTAATCCATCTTCACAATCCCACTATTCTAGCTCTTTTGGAAACTAAACAAGGAGGGACAAATGCGGAAAATATTTGCAACAGGCTACCATTCACACACTGTGAAAGAGCAGATCCCGAGGGACTTCGAGGTGGTGCATGGCTTTTATGGAACACTGCAGATATTGATATCAGTATCATCACAAAAAATAATCAATCTATTCATGCGGTGATTCAGGTTCGAAATACTCCCCAGCCTTGGTTATTTTCAGCTATTTATGTGAGTCCTGATTTTAATACTCGAATAAATTTTTGGCATCAACTTCGTAATCTAGCTGCTAGCCATGACCTTCATTGGTTGCTTATGGGCGACTTTAATGAAGTCTTGTACAAATCTGAAAAATTTGGAGGCCTTCCTCCCAATCAATCGCGTGTTGTTGCCTTCAAGAGTATGCTTGATGACTGCAATTTAATTGATCTTGGGCATGAAGGCTCTAGATTCACTTGGACTAACAAAAGAGATAGTGGTATTCTTATTTTCCAACGGAGTGATAGGGTTGTTGCTAATTCGGCTTGGAGGAATCGCTTCCAAGATGCCACACTGTTCAATTTAGTTCGAACTAGATCAGACCATTCCCCAATCCTGCTCCGTCTAAATCCCCAACCTCCTAAACGGTTCAATAAACCCTTCCGTTTTGAGCCTTTCTGGCTTTCCTACCCTAACCTCTCTGGTATTGTCCAAAATTCTTGGTTAGGTAGAGATGATAATTTTCATTTGGCTGCCAACTACTTTAAACTCTCGGTCTCTGAATGGAATGTTAATGTTTTTGGCAACATTAAGTACAAAAAAAGAAAGCTAATTGCCCGTATCAAAGGGGCACAACTTGCTTTGGAACATCATCAAACTCCCTTCCTTATTAATCTGGAGCGGGAACTTTTAGCTGAACTTGATGTTATTTATAGGGAAGAAAAGCATCTGTGGGCTATTAAGTCCAGACTGGATTGGCTCATTTGGGACGACCTCAACGTGAAATTCTTGAAAAGCCTATCCATTAATAACAGAAAGAACAACAAAATCCTAATGGTGATTGGGTGTTTGAGCCTTTAGAGGTCAAGAACACTATCCTAACCTACTTCAAAAACCTCTACACCTCGGATAGGATCTCGATTCCTCTTAATCGTCAACCTTTCCCTTTTTCTTGGTCTAGGATTAATGTTAATGATTTGGCGAGACTAGGTGATCAACCGTCGATTGAAGAGATCAAGTATGCCGTCTGGTCTTTCAAACCTCAGAAAAGTCCGGGCCCTGATGGTTTGCACCCTATTTTCTTCCATAATTTATGGGATATCCTCAAGCTTTCGATTCTCAAATTCGTCCGGAATGTCTTCAACAATGAACCTATCAGTGCGGACATTAATGCCACCTTCATTTGCCTCATTCCCAAAGTGTCAAATCCGGAGTCTGTGGGTCAACTTCGGCCCATTAGCTTGTGTAACACAATCTACAAACTTATTTCTAAGATTCTGGTTGGAAGAATTCGCCCTTTCCTGTCGACTATTATTTCGCCTCACCAAGGAAGCTTTATTATAGGAAGAAGATGTGCAGATAATGTGATCATTGTTCAGGAAGCAGTCAATACCATCAGGAAAAAAACAGGTAAGCATGGAGCCATTGCTATCAAGATTGATCTGGAAAAGGCTTTTGACAGACTTGAATGGGATTTCATAAATGATTCTCTGGTTTTTTTTAACTTCCCTGCCAATCTCATCAAAATCATTATGAACTGTATCTGCTCTGCTAAGATAGCAATATTACTAAATGGAGAGCCTTCTGAATGGTTCCTTCCCTCTCGTGGTATCAGACAAGGTGACCCCCTCTCTCCCTATATCTTTGTCATCTGCATGGAATATCTCTCTATCAGTATAGAGCATTCGGTCAAACTCAAAAAATGGAAACCAATCAAACTAGGCAAACAAGGTCCTCTTATTTCTCACTCCCTATTTGCCGATGATGTCATACTGTTCTGTCAATCTGATAACGAGTCTGTCACTGAAATCAAAAGAGTTCTGGATGACTTCAGCCATAGATCTGGGCAAAAGATCAGCACTGCTAAATCCAAATTTCTTGCTTCAAATAATCTTTCTGCCACTAGAATTGTCGAGATTGAGAACATGCTCCAAATTCAGAACACCAACAACTTAGGTAAATACCTGGGTTTTCCTATTTTTCAACAAAGGCCTAAGAACACTGATTTTCAATTCATTCTTGATAAAGTGAGAAGGAAACTTACGGCTGGAAAGCGAACCTGTTATCTATAGCAGGGCGTAAAACTATAATTCAATCCTCCTCATCCCAGATCCTCTCTTACTTCTCTCAATGTCTACCTCTCCCAGTATCCATTTGTGATAAGATTGATAGTGAGACAAAAATTCTTATGGGGAGCTACCCCCACAAAAAATAAACTACACCTGGTAAAGTGGAACAGAGTCGCAAGACCTAAGAACAAAGGGAGGTCTTGGTATCAGGAAAACAATTAACATCAACAAAGTTGGCCTTGCTAAGCTTATTTGGAGAATTACAGATAATGAGGACAACATCTGGTAAAAAATCCTCAAGTTAAAGTACATTCAAGATGATAGAGGTCCTCTCATCAAGCTAAAATCTGGACCGGGTTCTATCAATCTAAAAGCACTCAAATCGGGTTTGGATCTTTACCACAAGTCCGTTTCTTGGAAACAATTGACATTTACTTCGCCACTGTGTGAAAGCCAATCAGCTGTGGCAGTGGCTCGGACTGTGTTCTCATTTATCAACGATCCAAAACCTTCATTTTGATGTTTGGCTTATGAATTGTGCCACTTCCACCGTTAAATCAAAGTACAATGATATCCAGCGGGGTACCCTCTTTTCCTATGGATGCTGGATCATTTGGAATAATAGGAATCAACTCGTCTTCTCCGATGGGAAGCCCATTAAGGACCCTATGTTTGAGACAATCATGAGAGCTACCGAATACAATGCTCTGGGTAATATTCGAGATAGATTTGTTAAATCTCACAGTATCAACATCACTTGGACTAAACCACTTCAAGGATGGATGAAACTCAACGTGGATGGCTCATCAATAGGAAACCCAGGCCATGGGGGTGCAGGAGGACTTATCAGAAATGATAGGGGAGAGTGGATATTCGGCTTTTGCAGAAACATTGGTATATGCACAAATAATGTGGCTGAACTATGGGGCCTCAAGGATGGTTTGAACTTAGCAATTAATCTTAAGATTCAAAAGTTAGAAGTGGAGCTTGATGCCAAAGTTGTGATTGATCTTATTATTAATGCTAACATTCTTATTCATCTTTTATCTACTCTTATTTCTGACTGCAGGGAGCTACTGAGGCTCATTCCGGAGACTAGCTTAGCTCATGTCTACAGAGAGGCCAATGCTTGCGCAAATGGTCTAGCAAAATTTGGAGGATCTCTTTCTTCCACTAATCTTGTTGTTTATCGTTCTCTACCCCCTTTTGTTTGCCAATTAGTGGCAGGGGATGCCCGTGGGGCTTGTTTTCCTAGAATTGTTAGTAGTAGCTCTTTTACCGCACCCTCTCTTGTTAGCCATTCTTTGGCGAGGGTACCTGCTGCGGTTGTACTAACTAATCCACTACTACAAACATCTGTACCTTTTGCACCGGATTGATCTATATATAAGTTTCTAATTTCACCCCAAAAATAATAATAATAATAATAAGGGTGTAAATGTATTGCGTTTGGCTAAGAGCACAATTAAACTTTTTACTTATTAAATTCACAAATTTTCTTACAAAGATTTTTATTTTTATATAATTTGAGAGATGTAGTTCTAAAACAAATTAGAGTCAGACCAAATCTACTTGCACTTGCACTGTAAGGATTAACATGTGATGTCTTATCCCCAAATGATAAAAATTGGGGTCTTTTAACCAAAGATGGGAAGTTTAAACATTTATAATATAGAGAAACGATAATATTGTACGTTTTACTCCAAATTTCTCGGGCTTTGCATGGGCCTGGCCCACTTTTTCTCAACCGGTCATGACATGGCACCCAATTTTGGGGGACAAACATTTTTGGCAGACGGAAGTGGGACTTCCGTCCTGGTTGACGTGGCAGCCACCCATGCCTTTTTTGCCACGTCAACCAGGACGGAAGTCCCACTTCCGTCTTGGTCTCGGGACGAAAGTGGGACTTCCGTCTTCCACCACCCGAGAGTCAGGACAAAAAATGGCAATCCCCTCTTTTTCCATTAATGGCAGAAATATCCGTTTTCGTTGGAATAGTTGAATTTTTTTAGCATACTAATAACCAAATTAAGTGTAAAATAAGACTTTTGACGAAACGGACTTCAATAATAAGAATATGGCAGAAAAAATAATGGAATCGTGTATTAAATAAATAAAACTGTTTGTATAAAAAAATTGGACGAATATAACAAATGTATTAAATACAAAGCAAAAACTATCTACGACTGCGAATGGGTGTATCTCGCGGGTCCTCCGCGGGTTAGTCCGAGATAATAGGTGTCACCGACTCCCGGTTCGCACCGCACTACCATGCTCCGTCTCGATGAATTCCCGCACCTTCGAGTTGATTCAGTACGTCTCCTCCGGGAGTCCCTGGGCCGGATCTGCGTGAGTCTGCGCAAGCTGTCTCTGTGTCCCCGATCGTACGAGGGCGTTGCAGCGAAAAATACATGTCTCGGGCTGTCCCGACGACGAAGTCCCCCGCACCAGATGGCCCCCCGCTTGAAAACCGGGAGAAGCAGTGACTTGGGCCGGGAGAATTGGTATTGAAATTGAAGGGGTACATCGAGGTGAGTCCCGTATCGAGGAGTATACTGGGTCGGTTGCTCTCGCGCTGGGACGGACTCAGCCTCACCGCCACGCCGCTCTGGGGCCGCAGCCGCAAGGTGCTCCCTGCGTTGCTCGTTGATTCCGACGAGTACCCTACCTCCCAACCTCAGCCTCTACCAAACGAACACGCTCCCCTAGCCGTGTGGAAGGTTGCAGAACGGCAAAGATCTACAACATCAGCCGCCCGTGATTGGCATGACACCGACTTTCCCTGCAGCTGCGAAGGCATCCTTAATCGCTTTTGGCGGCCCAGTGATGAGTGACTTGTAATCCTCATTTGTTCGAGTGGCGAGCTTCTCGAACTCTTCCCAAAGCATCACCCGTGACGACTCCTCCCTGCAATGTAATATTAAATTTAGCAAATTCAAAAAATTAAATATGAACAAAGGAATAAGTACACGAATAAAAACTTACCAAAATGTCCTCATCTCAGAGCGGTGGGTTGAATTCCCATCGCGAGTGGCCTCGGGTCCCGATTTTGGGGGGTTTGTTATGCGGTGAATCGTAATGCGATTGTACCAATCCATGTACTCGGGGGTTGGTGCAATCACATTACCAATGGCGGGAGCAGCGCTCTCCAAAGGGCATCGACGCGTTGGGCCCACAAAGTTATGTAATCGGGAGTGGACGGTCTCCCCATTTGTTTGTGGCCGACGCCGCCACCGTGCGGAGGTCTCGACCCTCATCTCGTGCCTCTCTGTGCATGCCGGGATTGGTACCACTCGCTGGAAGCCAAATTGACGCATTACCCGGTCGGGCAGGGTGGTACTCAACCATCTCGAAGCGAAAGCGAGTGGCGTACGGGATCGACACGCCTTAAAGAAGTCAAAATCCCGAGCCACCCTATCTCGCATATACCGTATCCGGGTACGGCCTCACATGAACTCAGAAAAAAAAATTAATTGTTACTTTCCTTTACAAATAATTTAACTGAAAAACAAAAACATGAACAATGAAATTGACTCACCCCTCGTCTCGGGCCATTAAATCGAGCCGCCGTGAACACCAACAACTGCGATTTCGGGAGCGCTATGAAACTCCGGGGGCATTCCACCTAGCCCCGTGCGGTCTCACCGTCGGCGGGGATCTCATCCGGAATGTCGCCTCGGTTTGCCGGGCGGAGAAATAAAATACGCTCCCACGCCCACAGCTGGTCAAAACAAACAAAATCGATTATTAAATATTTAAATCACAAAATCACATTTACATTTAAAGGCAGAGGACAAACCTGAATCAGCAAGCAACACCCGCTAATGTCATTGGAATTAGACATGCACGAGATACACATCTGGCGGTACAAATGCGCGAGAACACCGCTGGCCCAGGAATGCGTGTCATGCTCCAGGTTACCATCCAAGGTTAGAAGATAACGCATGTCGCTCTGGGACCCCGACTTATCCGGGAAAAGAAAAGTACCCAACAGGGATGAAGATCAATGCCCTAGTTCTCTCACTGCACTGGCGGCTCGGTAGCATCATTTCGTAAGTGGCTCACTAATATGGGCATACACCTCTACCACATGCAGTGTTCCCCCCGATCGCATCCCTGACCGGGTCTAAATCCTAAAAGATTGTAGGCGTGATCAACCCATTGACCCTTGGTGTAATTGTAGCTGTGACTCAACGACACTACCTGGCCCCTGGTGGGTAGTCCTAGAAGACAGCCTACGTCCTCTAGTGTGATGGTCGCCTCACCGCAACGGAGGTGGAACATGTGGGTCTCCGGCGCCACCGCTCAACTAATGCAGTCACGAGAGCGTGATCTACATTCATCTTACCTAACCTACAACAACCTCCTAAACCTACCCCGGTCTATTAGTGTCTATTACCCCCGGGGTTGGTTTCTCATCAGTAGGCGGCGTAAAAGTTCCCCGAACTTTTAATAACCTTTAAAGGTTCGCTCATTGTCGAATCTCCTAGCCGATTCTTAAGGGATCTATGGGATGGTTGTTTGTTCAAGACGTGACTGGATCGAAAGGGACCGGGCCGAAGATGAGCGGGTACGGACATCTATACAAAAAATAATATACATAAATCACAAATATTAGAAAATATCAACAAATATATTAGTAAATCGATTCACAAATCACAAATTACCAAAAAAGAAATTTCTATTATTCTGTAATACCCTAAAATCACAAATGCTATAAATTTCATTTCGCACATTCACAACATATCTGTTGACATTTTCACAAGTCTACATGCATACATACACAAATTATCTAATTCAAAAAAAACCCTAAATTCAAGATAAACGCAATTCACAAAATCCTAATTTATAAATTACCCTAATTTCAAAATTCCCCTAAATTCCAAAATTAGCCTAAATTCCAAAATTCCCCTAAATTACAAAATTACCCTAAATTTCACAACAACAACAACAACAACAACCAAGCCTTAATCCCAACAGATTGGGGTCGGCTACATGAACCAAAGTAAGAATCACGTAAGGTCATCCACATGGATGCAATCTCTCCATTTCTTTCGATCCCAAACACAACTCTCATCTAGTTCTAGCAGATTCATATCCCATTTTATCACCTCCATCCAAGTCTTCCTCGGTCTCCCTCTACCTCTAACGCCATCTACATTACATAATCCTTCAATTCTCCTAACCGGAGCATCACTTGGCCTTCGTCTAATGTGCCCAAACCAACGCAAACGGCTTCTCCCTCATCTTATCTTCAATAGATGCTACACCAACCTTCTTCTCGAATAGTCTCATTCCTCACTCTATCCATTCTCGTATGCCCACACATCCATCTTAACATACGCATCTCCGCTACATGCATTTTTCTCGAATATGACACCCCTTAGTTGCCCAACATTCTCGTACTCATATAATAATGCCTGGCCTAACAAACTGGCTTCAGAAACTTTCCCTTCAATCTCAGCCGTACATTACGATCACACAAAACACCCGCCGCACTCTTCCATTTCAACCAACCAGCCTTTTAACTCGATGTGCTACATCTCCGTCAAGCTCTCCGTCCTTTTGAATAATAGAACCAAGGTATCGAAAATACTCACTCTCTCGAGATATTTTTGTCACCCAAAGTTACTACAATTTGCTCTGGCTGCTCGCTAGTGCTAAACTTACACTCCATATACTGCTTTTACTTCTACTAATCCTAAAACCTTTAGATTCTAAGGTTTGTCTCCATACATCCAACTTGGCATTAACACCCGCTCTTGTCTCATCTATCAAAACTATATCATCAAGAAACAAAGATGCACCACTTGCATCGGGATCTTGTATACACTGGGTCAGGGCTTCATCCATAACCATTGTAAATGTAAAAGCGACTAAGTGCTCGAACCTTGATGCACCCCAATTGTAATAGGAAACTCTTCACTTATCCCGCCGCAAACTCGACACTCGGTGCCGACTCCCTCATACATATCCTTAATAAGATCAATATACTTCCGAGATATACCTTTCTTAGTCATCGCCCACCAAATTACCTCTCTGGGGAACCTTATCGTAGCTTTTTTCCAAATCTATGAACACCATATGCGAGTCTTTCTTTCTCTCTATAACGCTCAATCAACTCGCCTTATTAGATGTATTGCTTCCATAGTTAATCGTCCGGGCATAAAACCGAATTGGTTCTCTCGAAATGCTCACAATTTTTTCTCAATCTATGCTCAATTACCCTTTCCCACAACTTCATAGTATGACTCATAAGCTTAATACCACGATAATTTGAACAATCTTGAACATCTCCTTTATTCTTATATAATGGCACCAAAGTACTTTTTCCTCCACTCTATTGGCATCTTCTCCACTCTAAGTATTTTATTAAAAAGGTTAGTCAACCACTCAACACCTATTTCTCCTAAACACTTCCAAACCTCAATCCAGTATACTATCGTGTCCCTACCGCCTTCTTTGGTTTCATCCTTTTTAAGGGCCTCTTGCACTTCTTTCCTTTGAATTCTACGTATGAAATCATGGTTCACCTCTCCAATCTGGGATAGAAAGGTCTCCAATATTCCGTACTTGATTCCCATTAAATAACCTATCAAAATACGTCATCCACCTCGCCTTGATTTCCTCATCCTTAACCAAAACTCTCTCACTATCATCCTTAACACACCTCACCATACCAATATCTCTTGTCTTTTTTCTCTTAAACGAGCAAGTCTATATATACCTTTCTCACCATCCTTAGTGTCCAATTTATTATACAAATCCTTATAAACTTTTGATCTCGCTTCTAACTGGGCCGCCTTAGCTTTCTACACGCCGTCTTATACTTCGTAAAATTGTCATCACTTCTATACTTCCCCAAAGTCTTATAACACTCTCTTTTCTTCTTTATAGCTTCGTTTACCTCTCCATTCCACCACGATGTATCCTTACCGAATAGCACATTTCCGCTAGATTCACCAAGCACTTCCCTAGCCACCTTTAAAATGCCTCACGCCATTTTTTTTCCCACATAAAATTCGGGTCTATTTCGGATCGACTCACTCCTCTTCCCGAATAACTCTATCAACAAAGATTTTCTCGATTTTCTCCTTGTAACTTCTACCACTTTATTTTTTGGAGCCGACCTAAATTTATGCATTCTAACCTCGTTTACCGAAACGAAAATCAAGAACCAATAACCTATGTTGTGTAGCCACACTCTCGCCATGGATAACCTTACAATTAGTACAACTACTACGAAACATGTTCTTCACTAGGAAAAAGTCTATCTGACTAGCATTTACTCCACTTCTAAAAGTCACCAAATGAGAATCTCTTTTCTTGAACCAGGTATTCGCTACAAACAAATCGTAAGCTAAGGAAAAGTCCAAAATTTCCCTACCACCTCATTTCTATCTCCGAAACCTCGACCTCCATGGACACTCTCAAAACCGTCGCGACTAGAACCCACATGTCCATTCAAGTCTCCTCCAATGAAAAGTTTTTCGCTCGACTAGTATATTTTGGGGCCACCTCATCTAAGTCCTCCCAAAACCAAGCTTTCTTCACGTAATCACACAACCCTACTTGAGGCGCATATGCACTAATAATGGTAACCACCTCGCCACCCATCATTATCTTAACACTCATAATTCGGTCACTTTTCCTACTGAACTTCAACCACGCTCATCGACGTAAATCACGAGCCACAATTATTCCAACACCGTTCCTATACTTATCTTTACCCGAATACCAAAGCTTGTATCCCCAAGGCTCTATGACTTTTGCCTTCCGCCAACCCACTTAGTTTCTTGAGGCACAAAATGTTGATCTTTCTTCTTACCATAACCTCTACTAATTCTGGGTTGACCTTCTAGATAACAATCCAATATTCCAAGAAGCCAAACGAATCCTTCCATTGTGCACTAATCGCTTTACTTGTACTCGTGCCGACTTAGAACACCCTCGCCTATTTGACACCATATCCCGGGCCCTCGACATGGCGCGCTGCTTCCGGCAACGACTCTAGCAACCCTCGCACATTTATCACCACACCCGGTCTAGGGAAGTGTAGCAGGGTCGCCGAGTAGGGAACGCCCCAACGAAATTCTTATTTTGGTTCATGTCATGGGACGTGGACCGAAGTTTTACGCTGGTTGTCACGAGACCTACCGCAACCATCCTCCTTTATCCGGGCTTGGGACCGGCAGTAAGTGTCAAAGACAAAAGTCCTCAACACTCACTGGCGGAGTTAAATTACCCTAAATTTCACAATTCCCCTAAATTCCAAATTTACCCAACAATCGAAAATACAAAAAAATCACAAAATTAATATATAATTGATAATATCAACAATTTGGTATCAAAATTACCAAACAATCTAAAGTTTAATTTTTAGGGAAAAAAAATTTGAAATCCAATTCGAATTATACCTTCAATTTGAGAGGGGATGCAATTTGTTTTGGAGAGGGCAGCGGCGATGGGCGGCAGCAGCTGATGGCGCGGGCAGGCACAAGTGGGAGTTCGGCAGAGTGGGGCGGGTTTGGGATGGGAGGGAGGGATCGTTAAAAAATAAAAACTTAGGGTAAAAATCGTGATAGGGAAAGGAGAAGGGTTAAAAACGCTGGTCAGTGGAGGACTGAAGTCCCACTTCGTCTCGAGACCAAGACTAGCGGGACTTCCGTCCCCGGTTGACGTGGCAGCCCACCCAAGCCTTTTTTGCCACGTCAACCAACTTCCGTCTTGGTCTCGGGATGGAAGTGGGACTTCCGTCTTTGCCAAAAATGTTTGTCCCCCAAAATTGGGTGCCATGTCATGACCGTTTGAGAAAAAGTGGGCCAGGCCCATGCAAAACCCAAATTTCTCGCGCTTATATCCTTTAGAGAGATCATTAGTCGAGCTTATAGTGCACGGACACTTGTACAAGAAATGAGTGGGCCTTTGGGCCAAAAAGTTCCTCCCAATCCCAACCTATACATCACGGGGCTATGGGCCTGTCAGCTGTGGGCCATCTTAGGAATTTTGATCCATGATCTGGCTGCCTTATTCGCACGCAACGACCGTTGACGGTTGAACAAACACCTGAGCGCCATTTGTCTCTTTCCCCCCTTTCATTTATTCTTCAATCTCTCTCCCCTTCCGGTCGAAAAATTCCAGAAACCTCCGTACACGGCGGCGCTGAGTCTTTTATTCCGATCCCCCTTTCTTCCACCGACGAGACTGGTTTCTCATTTTTTCGTTACGGATTCATCTATTGATTCCTTCTTCTTCAACCGATTTTTTTAGGACATATTTGGCTCAGAAAAAGAGGAGAAAATTGATCACAATTAAAGTAAAATCGTATGGCGGTGCGGTGGCGTTTGAAGAGACCTAGGTCTCATGTTCCGGTTCTGTTTTGCATCATTTTCCTCAGCTGGTTTTCAGGTAAATAATTTGTATTATTGGAAATGATTTAATTTTTCATTTGATTATCTGGCTAGGTGATTAAATTATAATCAGTAGCGTAATTGAAATTCGATCCACGTGTTTAATTTTTCATAATTCAACATCTCCACGGAATTCTAAATTTTTTCTGTTATATGAAATAACTAGCTGACGATCTGTTATATAAAAGGAAATAACTAGCTGATGATAACAATTTGAAATCCTGTGGACAAAAACATTATCAGATTGGTTCGGGATATTTCATTTTCATGTTAATCGATTCTTGTAGTTTTAATGAAAATGACCTCATTTTTGGAGGCGGCGAATGCGGTATTTATGAAAGGCAAGCTAATGGAGTGGAAAGATGTTTAAGTATATATGCGAGTAACATTGTGTTTTTTTTTTCTGATGAATAATACTCGAGTAACATTATGTATTGCGTATATAGATTTCTTTACAGTTTTTTTTTTAGCTAAAAGTCGTTAACTTTAATTTATTAGTTTACATATTTGATGTACTTGTATGTTTTATTTTGTTGATGTAGCCTACTAGGATTGCTATTTTCGTATGCTTCCTTTAGTTCTCCTTGAACAGTTATGATTACTCCATTGACTCCACCATGAGATGATGATTCATCTTTTTTTTTTTTGGCAGTGTTTATATCGGCAGCAGTGGTTACACTTGATTCCATTGAAATATTCAAAACGCATGAGTGGCTAAACATTGAACCTAGTGTGTATTTTCGATGTAAAGGGGAGAACAGGACCTATCTACCTGACGTGAAGAAAGATCATGTCGTGTATACCTTCAAGGGTGAAGAATCTTGGCAGGTTTGTGAGGATTGAATATTATATTGATGTGGAACTGCTGTTTCTTTCCAAGAAGCTGTTTCTTGTAGTTCGTGGATTAAAAATCTGTTTTCATTTCTTCTTCACTTCCTAAGCCAAGCACTGATAATATTTGAGGATTGTTTTCTCTATATCACCATTCTTTTGTAATATAACATTTTTGTAATCGTTGAATGTGAGATCTACATCTTGTTGGCAAGCTTAGTTGATTTTGTCTACTGGCTGATTTCTCTTGGTAATAGTAATGTTCGGTTTATATCGCTAACGTTGAAAAGCCACAATGATATACATGAATAGGTATTTGGAACAAGGAAGCTTATGGAACTTTATTGCATTTCTTTGCTCCTGTAATATGATGAATGGATGCAAATGTCTGGTTATCTACAAACTGCTTTGAACTTCGAAACTTTATGCAATATTAAAGTTTCGCTTCATATAAATGATTGAAATTGTTTTTCATATTTTCAGCCACTAACTGAACTTACCGAGAAGAAATGCAAGCGATGTGGGTTTTATGAAAAGGACTCCATAAAACCTGATGATGTCTTCGAGGAATGGGAGTTTTGTGCTTCTGATTTTACAAGGTCTGATGGTAAATATGTTCATGTCAAAGACAAAGAATTTAATGCTACATTCATGTGCTTGGACTGCGTTCCCCTTCAAAGTAGTAAGTGTTTTTCATTATAGTTGTCCTTTCTTCCGTTGCTTTTCTGCACGTTCCTTGATTTGCATTTTCTTGCTGTATTGCTATGGCTGAATGTGAATTGTAGATACTTCATGTCTATTTGGAAGAGTTAGTAAAAGGTTTTTTCCTTTTTTAATAAGAAAAATATTAAAGCAGGGCTTAACATCATGGTTTAGGAGTGATGAGAGGGGAAGAAGATTAAGAGGTGGTGGAGGGAAAGAAGATGAATTTATGATTTATTTTTTGCAGACACCTCCATTGTTGATTTTGTTCCCCCGAAATCAAGCAGTACAACGACAACAACTCATTCCTGATTTCAATTTCAACCCATCTTCTCAAACTTTTCAAATTAATCACTCCAAACAGAGGAAAGGACTTAGTAATGGGACTATTAATTTCTTTGAGAGAGTTATGAACAATGGAGATGGCCTGGTGGGTATGAATTGGTTGTGGGCAAATTTGATAATCATGTTTAGGCGTACAGATTTCTCTTTGGCCACTGATACCATCAGTACCCCAAAAGGAAACAACTAGGTGGTGGTGGCGGCGGCGGCGGGTGTTGCAGGTGGTGGTGATTGTTTGGGGGGGGATGAAGGGCGGATGGAGATAGAGGGAAGAAGATGTGTTTATAATTTATTTTTTGGTTAATTTAAATTGGGTATATGTAGTTATTTTATTTAACAATTGAATACCCAAATTTTTGTTGTTGTAAATATGTTGAAATGTCCAAAAAACCCTTAAAAAGTACATCACATGTAAGGCACATGCCTGCGTTAATGGAGAATTGACAGAAAATGTGACAGAAGTCCTTTATCGGTAGGTCGAAAAAACTATATGGATATTAAAAGTTAAAATAAAACGAACCGTCTTTATTCGAAAATGTAGAATATCGAAAAGGACCAATTAGGCTATTTTTCGGTCTGATGGCTGATAATAATGCACGTTTATGCCGCCTTTCATTCCAAATACCTGCTTCAATTTGCAAATTTATGACATCTGTCTTCTGGATAGCTTATGATACTGTAAATCTTCTGCATACTTCCAATGTATCTCTTGCAAATCTACCTCTGATTTTGCCAACTTATCTAATAGTTGCGTAATCCCTAATCGCATCTCCTCGTTTTACTAGTTTCAGGCCATTCCTCCAGCTCACAAGACGGGGAGAAGAAGAAAACTCACTGGATACTAGTTGGATTCATCAGCTGTTTAGTTGTGCTGGTTGTTGTTTTTGGAGCAATAGTAGCATACAAGTTTTGGCAAAGGAGAAAGAGACAGCAAGATCAGGCTCAATTTCTGAGACTGTTTGAAGATACTGATGATATCGATGATGAATTGGGTATTGGTCCCCTTAGCCATGTAATTTAAGTTAAAAACCATACTTGTCTGCACATTTTTCTGTTAACCATCGTTCTGGATGCATCTTTTTTGGGAAAATGATCACAATATTTGTATAGTAATTTTATGAGCTGAAATGGGACGTCAAGATACTTAAAAAGTTTTTGCAGCCATATTAAATGTTTGAGATTAGATAAGACTTTTTATGGAAAACACGTATGTATATAATTCCTCCCTTCGAAATTATTTGTCACTTGAACATACTTTTCTAGATTCTAATATTATAGGCAAAAATACCAATTTCGTCCTAAAAGATGTTTCTAAGAGCCGTTAAAGTCCTAAAGGATTAATTTTCTCTTTTAATGTCCTATATGTATTTACGTACTGCAAATAAGGTCCTTCCGCCCAATTTTTTGTTAAGTCGACGTTAACTCAGAAAAGCAGTCAAACACACAACTTTTTACCCAGGGGCATTTATGTCATTTCAATGTTGTCTTCTTCACACCCCCTCCATATTCCTCCATCCCCACCCTTCCCCCACCACCGTCACCTGCAACAACCACCGTTTCCTATGGTTACTTTCACCTTAAAATTTTAAGTTCATGAATTCCCTTAACTCATCAAACCTCATTGAATTATGCTTGAAGAAGAAATAAAAATCTTGAACATTGAGAAATAAGAACACAATTCAAAATTAAAAAAAAAAAAAATCCATCAAACCTCATTGAAAAGAAACAAAACCCATATGAGAATCAAGAAACCCATTTGTTTGTTGAACTCCATTGATGAATTTAGTGAGATTTTTGTGGGTTTGGGTTTATTTTTATTTCTCCATTATCAAGAAACCCATTAGTTTTTGAACTCCATTGATAAATTTAGTGATATTTTTTTGGGTTTGAGTTTATTTTGATTTCTCCATTATCAAGAAATCCATTTGTTTCTTGGACTCCATTGATGAATTTAGTGAGATTTTTCTGGGTTTGGGCTATTTGTTTCTTGAACTCCATTGATGAAATTGGGGAAAGTGATTTTGAGGGTTAATGGTGGTGGGGGAAGGGTGGGGATGGAGGAAGATGGAGGGGGTGTGAAGAAGACGACATTGAAATGACATAAATGCCCCTCGGTAAAAAGTGGCGTGTTTGATCGCTTTTCGATTTAACGTCGACTTAACAAAAATCGGACTTTGAAAGACCTTATTTCGCAGCGACGTAAATACACATATAAAGAAAAATTAATCATTTAGGACTTTAACGGCTTTTAGAAACATCTTTTAGGACGAAATTGATGTTTTTGCCAAGACTATAACATCTCATCTAACCGAGTAACATATTGAATTTAAAATTCTCCTAAGAAAATACACAATTGATTTTTTTTTTTTTTTGATAACAAAAAATAAACAATTGACAAGTCTAGTGGATTTTTAATAACTTTATTCGTAAAATATTTTATAAATATTCTTCCATTTTATTCAATCAACAAAAAATATTTTTAAACGACATAGTAAAAATTGATGAAATCATTGGATTTTTTTGATTAACCCGAAAAGAGTTAACATAACTGTAATTACGTTTTTTAAAAAGAAAATTTTAATTTTGGCCACCAAAATCAAAGACACTAAAGATTGGAATGAGCCATCAGCAAACGAATAATTGGGTAAAAATACTCTCCAAATATAACATGAATAATTGGGTCCATAATGCTTGGGCCACGAGATGTTTCGAATACCACACAACTTAATCCCCACTTGCACCAGGGTCAGTTCATCTAAGAGGTAAGATTCTGGTCAAAGTAGTGTCTCAGTAGAGAGTTGAATTTATGGTCTCACTTAAGAACCGAGGGCGTCGAATCACTTACACCAACCAACTTTGATTAACGGGTGAAAATTCTCTGTCCCTATTCCTGTCTCCATCCCTGTCCCCAACCAATCAGAATTTACTATATAAATATTTTTTTCAATTATATATACACAGGGTGAATTGTGATTGGCTAGGAACAGGGATGGAGACAGGAACGGGGGGACAGATGATTTTTTGCCTTGGTTAACTGACACGTGTATTTTAAAAGGACCAAACAAAACAGAAGGATAATGCGCTCTATAATGCATGTCCAATTTAATGCGGCTCAGGCCCAAATACTTACAAGAGCTAATCCAGTCCAGGCCCACTGAAATACCGCTGCGCTGGCATCCGTCGAATATAAACTCCAGCTACGACGAAGATATTTTAGCTAACTCCTCCGTAAGGAGAAATTTAGGGCAAAATTCAGAGATCGAATTTGGGAATTTTACTCCTCAGGTAATAGCTTCCTTTGAATCTATACTGCTTAAAATATCCTCTGACGAATTCTCTTTCGATTTTTTTTTGAATTTGTTTATTTCTCGAAACTTCTGTTACTGTAAATCCTTGGTTTCTGATGAACTTTTTTTATATGGTGATTTTTCATAGATTCTCTCTTCCTTTGATTTTTAGTTATTTTGTTCGTTTGATGGATTCAATTTTGCAATTATCGCCTCTTGCAGATCAAATTTGAACACCAAATTCGTATTCTCCTTTTTTTTTTCAATGTTTTTCTCGTGATCGTTCCAAAAAAAATGGGGAATCTTAGGCTTTTGAGTTTGTATAGAGCCGAATTTTAACACAGTAAATTATGGTTCATTCTGACCAGATCTTTTTTTTTTCTCCCCTTGTTCTTTGGCTGCTTCTTATTTTATTTAAGATTTAAATATTGCACAATTTTTATTTTGTTTCCGTTTACCTTGAGATTTAAACAAATTTTTGGGTCGGTGGAACAGAGTTTCTGAAGTGTTTTTTAATTATTAGAAAGATAAGCAGTTACTTGGCTAAAAAAAAGAGATAAGAACCCCACCCCCCACCCCCAACCCCAACCCCATTCTCTTTTTCTTGGGATTTACTGTAATTAGTTTACTGAAAACATGTTGTCTTGAATCCTTGCAACAATATGTAGCTATATGATCAATTGGCTTAATCTATTAGTTGTTCCTTAATCTATTTATGTAGAATTTGGAATTGCAGTTCAAAATGCCGCGTCATGATGATCGCTATGGGAACACCACTCGTCTCTATGTGGGCCACTTGTCATCCCGAACTCGTTCACGTGATTTGGAGCACATATTCAATCGATATGGAAGGTATTTTGATATGACCTTCTTCTCTGTCTTGGAGTTCTTTGGTTTGGTGCTGTATTTTCTAATTGTTTCCAAAATGCCATGGTTTCCTGTTAATATTTGTGAGATAATTCATATTTGATATTGGAGTCTTGTAAAAGTCATTTGAAAAATTGATAACGTTACATGTGCATGTCCTAGTTTGATAAAACTGTATCAATTTGGTATCATAAAATTCGAAAGACTGACCAGATGAAATTCAACATTTCAGATTTTTTAATTTTTTTTACCCCTGAGAGAGAGAGAGTGAGGGATTAATTTCAAATGATGGAAGTAACTCAAAGATTTTCTTTTCCAACAAAACGATTCATGGTTGACCATCAAATAAAGGGTCTACCTTCCTATCAATATCTTACGGTTGTAATTTCAATGAGATTTTTTTCTCAGCACTCTTTTAAAATTTTCTTAATTTGCATAAATTACTGTGAGTTAAGCAGTCAATGAATGTGGGTTCAAGGGCTTATGTTCCCACCATACTTGGAAGACTTGATTACTTCCCAAGCATGTCTCTTGGGTATATCATTCACCGTGCTATCTGTGAAGGAATATTGTCCTCCCCTAGTACCTATGAAATTAACTTGAATGATCTTGTTGAAGGTTAATGGGCTTTTGCCCAACCTGAAGGTCAAATGGTGGTAGGGCGGCATTGGTGAAATTGGTGGAAAACCTTGCCGAATGTTAGGAGACTTTGGAGATTCTGTCTATTGTGTCTTTGCGTGTTTTTATGGCATTGGCAACAATCTCAAAATGGTGTTTAGTTCGCCTTGAAGGGCAACTTTCATTCACTTCCAGTACTTTATGATGGCCTTATTGTTTGTGGCAACCATTTCCGCAGAGTACGGGACGTGGATATGAAGCAAGACTTTGCTTTTGTGGTATGTGCCTTAGCTATGTTATATTCTCGTCAACGGTGCAGAAACCTTTCTACTCATGATCAATTATAGTTTATTTTTTGAATGCATTATTTGCGTTGTTCTGTTGTATTGGCTTCCTTACACAGGATTTCAGTGATCCTCGGGATGCGGATGATGCAAGATATAGCCTAAATGGACGAGAAGTTGATGGGCGTCGTATCGTTGTGGAACTAGCGAAGGGAGTAAGTAAAAGCAACTTCAGTCCATATCTATAATAAGTTATGGCATGTTTTACAGTGATTTTAGGCTATTATTTTCTCATGTTGGAGTTGGAATTTTGCTGAGGTACCTATTGCCCCTTTTTGTATTTTTACCCCACACTGATCAAATATATTGATATCCAAGTAAGGGGTTTTTCAGTAGACTGAGAAACCTTAATATACTCTCCTGTTGATGCTTGTTGGTGTGAATTTAGGTACCACGCGGACCTGGTGGTGTTCGTGAATATATTGGCATAGGCCCTGCTCCTGGGTCAGGACGCTGCTTCAATTGTGGACTTGATGGTCATTGGGCCAGGGACTGCAAAGCGGGTGATTGGAAGAACAAGTGCTATCGCTGTGGGGAAAGAGGCCATGTAGAAAGAAACTGCAAAAACAGTCCTAAGAAACTCAAGTATGTGTTTTCCTCCATTTTGAGCTTGGAACTGAACTATTCACTTGTTCCTCTGCACCCGATTTTGTGAATGTTAATTAGACTAGAACATTTCAGGGTATACCATGCAAGTGTCCTGGATCTTTATATGAAGACCATTAAAGAAATGTTTTCTTCAGTTCTGAATAATTCATTCGTTGCTCCATGACCCTTTTTATCCTCATATATAGGCAGGCCTTCATCATTAAGGTGCATGAGCCTCTAATTTCTTTCTATGTTCATATGAGCTTATCTTCACTAACAGAGCAACCCTTTCCCAAACCCTTCCCTCACTCCACTCCACGCATTTTCAAAATGTGGGAAATATTGGCTTCTTCTGATCAATATATTAGCATAGTTGAGGTTTTTCTGGTAGCCAATGATACTTTTATTTTGCATCCAGTTTTCTGTTCTGGAATGTATTTCCTTTTATCTTTATGGAGAACATTCGTATGCATACACAACTATCTTCCAAGAGATTTCTTTTGTTGATGGGAGTACAAGCTCAAAGGCTTCAAAGTAATAATCATTGTATTGCTTGATAATACATGCACATAAATATAAACTTATGAGACTTTTATCTGGATATAGATCCTTGCGTCTGGTTTCTATACCTATGGCTGATTCCTAGATTTGCAATCAGCGTACTCCTTTGTTTTGCCTTCAGTTTTTTCACCCACTTTTAATGAACTGAAAGGAATATCCAGAGAGCAGTTTATTGTCTTTCTAATGCACTTTTGCTCTGCTTTTTCCTGTGTACCTTATATTCATTCCTTTCATTTTGGTTGGCCATGCAATGTTACAACTTCAGACGCGGACGAAGTTACTCACGATCGCCAGTGAGATCAAGATCTCCTCGCCGTGGCAGAGGTCGTAGCCCGAGCTACAGCCGAAGTCGCAGCTACAGGTTAGCCCAAAGTTTACATTAATTGCATTTCTTTTTCTTTTTTTTTTTTCTTGTTGGAAGGTAGTATAAACATCAGGTTAGGTCAGTGAAGTTGCCTTCTTCATATGAATATACAAGAATTAGGATCAAATTTGTCTTGCATGATGTTCCCACCCTATTTTATTCCCATCTTTTCTTTTTCTGTTTTTTTCCCATTCTGTGCTTAGCCCCTTGGTCGCTGAATATTCTCTTGTGCTGCCAGCCGCTCGAGATCACCTCCAGCAAGAGAGCACATTGTTGACCGGGAGGAGCGGAGGTCTAGGAGCCCTCGTTACAGCGAAAGTCCCGAGCCAAGAAAGGTTAAGACAGATTCTAAATCTAGGAAGCGCAGCTTGACACCTGATGAGGGAAATGGTAGGCGGGACGGGAGCCTTTCTCCCAACAGGGACGAATTGGTTAAAGGACCAGATGGGGACAGTCGAAGCCCTAGAGAGAGGAGCCAAAGTCCTGTAAGCCCTGAAAAGGGTGAGGTTGCTGATAGGAAGTATGAAATGGGCAGCCCCTTGGAGGAAAATGGTCGCAGCCCCAGCCCCAGCCCCAGCCCACGAGAAGCGAAGAGCCCTGTTGACGATGATGTTGATGAGCGGCTCTCTCCTAGAGGCAGCGAGTCACCATGAATCTCTTGCTAGAGAGCTACATGAGGGGCAGACGTGTAGTTTGGCAAGATAATACATTTTGGCAAGATAGTACACTTTCTGAATGTTGTGGGATATTATTGTTATTACTATTATTTGTCCTTAGATATTTTCTTTCGTTTTTTTTTCATTTTTCTTTTAATCGCCTCTGAATTGTTATTTAGTTAAATAGACAAATATGCTTCTTGTTAGACCTGCCTGAGAAAAGAAATATGTTGGAGCTTTTCACTAGTTCTCGTTATATTACCTCTCAAATTTATTTTAAATCGGGCGCATAAACCTGTAACTGACGTCAGGTAAAAAAAAAGAGGGATTAATTACAATGGAGAAAGAGTCGAATCTGGTCAAGTACCGTTAGCGAAATAGGAAAATGTGTTCGAGAATTTGTGAAATTAATTATTATTTTACAATCAAGTGATGTTCGTGGGCTATAAAATATACTAAGAAATAAAATCTCAAATAGTATATATATAAACTTAACTTAAAAAGGGGTACATCCTAACTTAAAAGGAAATAGTACAACTTAAACATACTTCAAAGTTCATCACACTTGGTCTATTTCAAAACAATAAAGTGAGCTAGACGTCTATAAAGTGCCATCTCCCTGATACTCGAATACGACGTCCCCCACGTACCTTTTGTAGCTAACATCCTGCTCATCTGAAAAGGAGAGGTGGATAAGGGTGAGCAAAATCAACTATTGCTCAGTAAAATCCCTTCGACCTTGGGAAGAAATATATAGACACTTAATTAAAACAGTTTATGCATCCCAAAAATATTTCATAACTTTAAAAACATAATCACCAATAAAGCAGTAAAATCATGGTATGCAAAATACTTCTGACTTATTAGAATATTGGGAGTGCAGAATCGCCACCCATACAACGACCCTACACTCTTACCCCTCCATCCGAGAAATCAGAAATACCTGCGACTCAACCTCATAGCTTTCTCGACAGCTTTAGGAATGACGGTTGCTCACCCGCCATTCTTACCCCTCCACTGCGAGGCCGCTAGGAAGTGAAAGGTTCTAGCCTAGTGTATATGTGGGAATGCCTAGCTTCTCATTAGCTCGAGTACAGACGATGACCGTCGTCTACACCCTTACTACAAGACAACTAAACAACTCCAAAACCTGAAAAACTATTAGAAAACGACTTCCGTTTCCTTGTAAAATCGCTCACATCAAATATCAAATGCAAACATCATATATCATTGTATACTGTTCGTGACATCGTACATCATGACTTGATGTTTGGGCATCTCCCAACATCTTATCTATGTACTTATCATATAACACAACTCTACATGCTACATCTTATCCCAAATTAGGTACATTGACTCCTCATGAAATCCATAACATAACATAAGCATAACATAAACATATTGGATCCTTTTTTAGTCAATGTCCCTACTGGGATGTTCCCTTATGCTTACAATCATAAAACAACAAGTAATCATGCTATCATAGACATGCGCAATTAAACATCATACAATTCATGCATTCACATTAAATATTGCTTCATCCACTTTTATGCAAGAAAATATGATAAAACCATTTTTCATTCATACTTCATACATAATCTATAAAAATCAGTTCATGAAAGCTTTGGAAAAACTCAAAGTTGAAGGGTCCTTACCTTATCACCGTTACGTTCTTAACTTGTAAAAATCCAGAAAATCTGGTTCGTGTTCCTAATTGAAAGAAGTACAAAGGAAGATCTAACGGTTAAAATCATAATCCCTTTGGTCAGATCATAGCCCTATAAGTATAGTTTCTAAATAAAAAAGAATCAGAGGAATTGGAGTTCTAGATTTACCTTTATGGCGTTTCTAGTGCAGTGCACGCAGGCTGTCCAGAATCTGTTTTTCTTTATGTTTTTTTTCTCCTTTCTGAGACTTAGAACTGAATGGATTTCGAAAATTACTGCCTAAGAAGTTTAGAAACCACCTCTAACTTCTTCCCCACTACTTTCTCCACTCCCACTACTCTCTCAACTCCCCACTACTTCCTCCCAACATCTTATCTATGTTATACAAGTCCTAAAACATGTTATAACACTTAGCAAATAATTAAAGCAAGTAAAATATGCATAAACATTATGGCAGGAAAAGCAAATAAAACACTTAAGCAAACATGACGCGTTTCGGTCGACGTTGACTTAACCTCGGTCAACCAAAACCCGTTTAAAAAAATAGTAAAAAGTTACGGTCTTCACAGCTTAATTATACCATTTTAAATTTTTTTTTTAATTTTTATTAGACATACAATATGGGTTGAATGATGTATCAGTGTAGAATGATGTACAATTGTCTAATAGCTATTCTGTGTCATGCTAATAGCTATTAGACATACAGTCTGGGTTATGATGTACCAGTGCAAAATTTTTGGATGATGTTGTTCATGATGGTATGTTTTTAAATGTTAAATCCACTTTTGTTATTGATATGTTTATGGTAATAGTTGTATAATCTTAATTATACCATTTTAAATTGAAATAGAATTGTATGTCTAATAGCTATTATGTGTCATGCTAATAACGATTATTAATTTGTCTTATAGCTATGTTTGTTATTTCTGAATCGTTTATTTGTGCTATTTATTAGTTTTTTTGTTGATAAATATTGCATATTTTATACAGCTAATCAAGGATATTCTTGTTTGTCATCAGAAAATAACATTTTTGGTGATGATGTATGTTACAAGAATCCGGAGTTCGCTACTGTAAGAAAGACCCAATCCGAATAGACTCATTCAAAGGTCCAATGACGTTGCACAAACAGAGGGCGAAGACCATTATTAATTGAAGACGTTCCAGAGTGGATATCTTCTTGTCCGATGAAAACAACAATTACACCAACATTGTGATGGATTTATAGATTTTTAACAAGTATATTTGAGTTTCAATTGTAACAGCTTTACTTATATTTTAGTAGTAAATAATAGTTATTGTGCATATAACTCGCAGTTTTTATATACAAGACGTACAACTATTGTGAACATCGAATTTTGGTTATAAAAAATTTATGGTTTATACTTTTATCAGGAATTGCTAATAGTTATATGACACTCATATTACTGCTATTATTAATCAAATATAATAAAACCCAAAAATAAAGCTCAATTCTTTCAATTATAGTCCGTTTTGCAATCCACTAGTTTACCAGCCTCACGAGCTCGTCTTTTAGAGGAAGAAACATTTGCCATATCTGTTACCAAGTGATGATTTTTGTATTTGTGTATTTTGGCTGGATTTCTTTCTAGTGCTTGTGCCTCGTCTTCTGAGGTACACAAATGTTGTGCTACTTCACATTCTACAGAGATGCATAGTTTCTTTTGGCAATTAATCATTTGTACCCGTGTATCTTATAATTATAAGAAATGTTTACCTGACGAATTCTGAATGCTAGACACAGAAATAAGAGCACATACCTGTTTCTTTTATAGTTGTAGTTGGAGGACATTATATTCTCTTATCTATTTGAGTCCATTATTTCTTGGTGGATACAATATACCCTTTCTTATCCTCCTTTTAATAATTCTTCAAATCACAATAACTAGAGCGATGGAGGAGAAAAGGAAATCAAATATACATGTCTTTTAGAGTCCTAGTTTGTATTTATACGATTATTATTAAGGTTTTGTGGATGTTGATAGATGTCTGAAATGGTCTTATTAAAAAATAGTTAAATAGAATTTCAAATTCAAATTGAACATTCAGACTTTGTATTTTGTATCGTGATTGATTAAATCATGAAAAAATAAACAAAAATACATTAAATAGTTGGTTGGAGAAAGAGTAATGTTGGCTAGTCAAAGTTTTGAGAGCTGTCTCGAATGAACTTTGTCACCTCAGTCAGTCTTAACACAATCCCACATGTATTGTGATGCATTACAAAGCAGTTTGCATACTTGAATAACACGTGCATAATAAGCTAATGTTTCAACTAAATCAAGAAATGAATGAATCAGTGGTAAAAGATGACTTGCATCATTCAACTTAAAGGCACCATTTCATAATCAAGGTTGTTACAAAAGAAAAGGCAAACTTGGTTTTTGTCCCAGAAAATCTATTTGAAAGTATAGCTTAATTTTCCAACAATTAAAAGCTTCTAAAAGACAGTAGAAGACCATTGCAAAAAAAGAGGACCAACCAAATTTTAACTTTCAAAGCTCGAACTCTTCATTTCGCAGAGCCATCTCAGCAGCCTCCTCCTCGTCGTCGTCAAGTGCAAAGTACTCATTCTTTTCAGCTGGCCTGAACATATAAAACATAACTACATAGAAGGCCAGACTTGCAATTTCCTCAGCTGCGCTTGCCACCCATTGATACTTATAAGCTGCAATAGTCCTTAAAGCAAACACAACAATTCTGGTAAAATACAAGTACCCAATCACCACAATGTAGAACTGCCTGAAAAGTGTCAATTTCGCCAAATTCCTAGCAGCCTTTCCGTCAGTCTTTGACGTCTCCCTCAATGACCTAATTGACCACACAATAGGGAAAATAATAGCACAACAACAAATGATATCCACTAGCAAAAACACCTGATTCCATGTAACCCAATCCTTAATAAAAGGCCCCGTCTCTCCAATCACTATAAAAGCCACATTTGCTAAGACCTGAAGTGGGATCACAATCATCAAAACCTTCTTTTCCCTCTCTTGCAAAAACGGCTTAAGAAACGACCACCCAGTACCAATCAAAACAATAACAGTGAACAAAAGCACAACACGAATAAACTGGAAAATGTAAAACAACACATCCCATCCATGAGCTGTTCCTGTAACCTTCACATAATGCTTATCCTCAGCTGCACACAGCAAATTCAAAGCCTTCATAACCACTAAAAGACTCATCAACAAGTGGATCCGGTGAACTGAATGCTTATTATTCAAACAAAAATAAATCCAAAATCCCAAAAACGCGAAATAAATCAACGAAAACAGAAAATAAAGAGCCGGCAGCTGAGTTAACCCGGCGGAGAGAAAATCCTTCACCCGGCCAACATTATCGAGATTATAAAGCTCAGTCTTCACATTCATGGTAACTTTCGATTCCGGTGCACAATTGGCGAAGAAAAGAGAGTATTCATTCGGAGAAGTCACCGGATACGAGTGATTAAACGAAGAAGACGGCGGCGGGGAGAGATCGCGGAAAGTGAACAAAGATATTATGTATTTTGAATCAAGTACGCAGAAATTAGGGTTATGTTGAAGTTCTAATAGGACTTGAATTAGCGATTCTTCTGATAGGAGGAAGAAACCTAACCGAGAAGAATCCGGATCGGCGAGAGACGAAAACGACGGAGACAGACGAGACAGAGATGGTGGCGTGGCCGGTGTGTGTGAATCCGAAACGCTCGAAGAGGATCATTGGCCGTGAATCGGAGCTGATTTTTAGGGTTTTGATCTCTGCAATGGTGGAAGGGATGATGATGGTGAGGAGGATAAAGACGAAAGGGGTTGGTTTAGCCATTTTGGGGGTGGAAGACGGCGGAGCTAGGGTGGCGGGAGTGGTGGTGGACGGAATTAGAAATGGTGAAGAATTGTAATTGAAGTGCCAATGTAGAGTGGATCTTACGTCTGTGTTCACCTTTTTAATGTTATTCCTAATTTGCCCTTTTCTTTTCTCTTTTCTTTGGGAATGTCGAATGGGATTTTGTAAGTGGGTAAGGGGCTACCGGGTTAGGCTCGATTGGATCCTGGGAATCGATTTTATTTTTTAAACGATATCCGAGATATAAAGTATTTATACAAATTTGGTTGAAATCTGAACATAGAATAAAAAGGCGAATAAGATAGAAATATAACATAAAATTCATTGTGCTTTGATTGGCTTAGTATTCAACTCTATTACTTTTGGTAATGTTTTATTGACGGATTTAAAAGTATAATATTACGATAATATTTTTACGAATCTATTCGGAAGAATCAAATTTAAGTACGATATTTATTTAATAGTTAATTTTAAGTTCAAATTTAAAATATGTATTTTTAAATCAAAATAACTATTATTGTCTTTTAAAGTTTAATTGTCATATTCGAAAGACCCATTAACATACAATAAAAATGAAAATATAACAAATAATAATAAATCAACACTTGCTGAAAAAGTATGTATAAATATTAAATACGACAATACCTTAATTTTAACCGGTTATACGTTTGCCCTTTTTTTTGGTCTGAATTTTCTACCCTGGGTACTTTTCTTCCTTAATTTTTCTTTATGCTTATAATAGTATTCTATAGTAATCTTCTGGGCACTTTCTCCTTTTCTTTGATCCTTCCGTTTTCTCTCCGGACTACAATGTGTAATAACAATTATTCTGTACGTGCGAATACTTTGTTGTATTAAAAGATTTAACGACTAAAATCACATATTTTATAATATATGTTAATTTTTTTAATAATGTTATAAAAATGATTTCATCGGTTATATTATATCCAATAATTAACAAATATTTAACACTAACCAAAATTTTAACATTCTGCATTGTAACGGGATTGTCCCGTTTGTTACGAAATGCCCAAGGATATTTTTAGCTTAACCGCCAAGAATACCTGTAATGTGATGGCGCCAGTATGTGTTTCTCTTTTCTTTTACTTTTCCTCCCCTCTCTACTCCTTTCTACCTATTGTATATTCTTTTAAAATTCATTACCATGATTTAAAATTTTGTCACATAAACTTAAAAAAAAAAATACAAATCACCTTTTTTTAGTGATAGGACATTTTTACTGTCGGTTCAGATTATCTTTAACATTTTTTTAACATTTTTTCCTTTACAAATAGGTCAAAATCATTTACAGTACTCTCTAAGCACAAAATTCTAAATTGAAGAAAATACTTAGAAGTTTGCATAAATTGGAAAAGAAGAAGAAAAAAAAGTGGGTTAAAGGAGGAAGAATGAGTCAGTTGAGGGGATGATGAATGAATTTGGAGAAAAGTTGAAATGATATTGCAAAAGTTGACATCTTAGAAGAGCTTCCAAGCATTGACTGACATGCTTTGATTGGATATTATCAATTATTTTTAATTTTAGCTCTATATTTTTGTTAACGGGACAGGTGGTGGTTGGTGCGCCAACTAATTTATTCTTCTTTAACTATAAATTACCGTTATAGTGGTTCATATGTATAATAAATTTCTTTATACATGTATAAAATAAAATCTCAATTTCTTTACTTTTACAAATAACACATCTTCTGGTTGTTCTTCTTTAAAGATACTTGTGCCCAAAGAAGTGTTCTCAAAGAAGAACAACCATTTTTCCAAAAAAAACTCACTGCCATCAGATCTTACATATAACAATTGAAATTTGTTCTGCATACAATAGTTGTACTGCATCATATTGGTCAAACAAAAAGGATTGAAAATTTTTAACTTTTTTTGTGTGTGCATGGAATCGAAATATCTGCTAGATCGGGGTCACAATTTGTATCGAGTAAACAAATTATTGGAATTCCCAAAGTGATACACTCCTGTAGCGCCGTATATTCTTCGTGCTGATCGACGATGATTACAATATCGGGTAACCCTGTCATATATTTAATCCCGCCCAGCAAACGAGATAATTATCTTTTCAACATAGCTGCATCTCTTTTTGGAATACGGTTGAGTCTCCTTGTTTTTTGTTCCATTCTCAAGTCCCTGAACTTCTGAAGTCTCGTTTCTGTAGTGGACCAAATCGTTAACATGCCGCCGAGTCACTTTTTATTAACATAATGACACGGGCCCTTATTGCGTCCCCATACTACTCGAATCATTGCTTTATTTTTTGGTACCAACAATTAAGAATTGTTTTCCTCTACTTGCTGCATCAAAAAACCAAATCACAAGTTTCTGATAAAAAACGAGCAGTTCGAGTAAGATTTGTAATATGAATACCCTTGCGCTTTGCAGAGATATAAGGTCCCATTTTAGGATTCCATTTCCTCATACCATGGCCAAAATGAACTCCCGCCTCCATCATCTCTTCTAAATTTATGTTCTTCCTAGTTTTCAGTACAAGAAAGGGGTTGTAGAAAATTCCCTTTGAAAACTCAACCTACCCCTTTTCCCAATCCAGATTCCACACTATGCTGTGGGCTGGGGAGAGGGTTGCTCTGCGAAGCTGGCTTGGCGACCGGCTTCTATTTGTCTAGATGTGATCCAAGCGGTTTCAAGTGCCTGAAACAAGTGGGTTGTTTCTTTGAAAAATAGTGAACCAGAAAAGTTTGGGTAGAATCGGATCTAAGCGTTGGCTAGGTAAGCGTCACTGTAGTAAGAGGAGTAGTTATGAACCCTGTAGACCATCCCCATTGGGGTGGGGAAGGGAGAGCCCCAATTGGTAGAAAAAAAACCCACAACGAACCAGAAGTAGTAGGATTTATTGTCATAATAATAAAGAAAATATGTCAATAGTTTGGTGGTCGAACTATTTACTCGTAACTCAAAAAGCTTTTGGAGTAAAAAAAAGAAAGAAAAAAAAGAAAAAACATAAAGGGACAATTAACGAAATTTATAGTTTCAAATGAATATTCATTTATCCTTTTTTTTTAAAAGAAATATTCGTTTATCCTAAAATTTACTGTTTGAATTATTATTATTTTTTTTATTAATTCATATTATGAATTGCATTTAAAAAAAAATATATATATTATGAATTGCAGTCGTCTTTGTTGCGGAGTTGGGTCTGCTGGGGAATACCTATTTATTGCTTGAAAATATTGAATGTGGCGTTGGTTTTGTTATCCAAACTCCATTTAATTTCTCCAGAATTTTCCCAAACTCCAAAGCCTTGCCCCCAACAAATCAATACTTTTGACATTTCTATTCAAATCAGATAGAAACACCAGGGAAAAAAACAAGAAAGTAGTAGTACCACGTTGTTAAAGAAGTGGAGAAACCCCCAAAAAAAAACAAAAACAAAAAAAAGGAAAAAACCTCCACCTGCTTCTATAGTTTACACGTAGGAAAAATAAGAGATTCATTGATATATTCACGAAATCCTTTTTTATATTCTTATATTTTTGTATTGAATTGATATACAGAGAGATTTTGATTTTTGAGTCGGTCGGTGGAGGCGGCAAAATCATTTTTCTGGGATTGTTCCGTTCGTCAATTCTTGAATTTGTAAGATCTTTATTGGGTTTTGTTTATTTTATTTTGATTTTCGGTTATTGTAAAGTTTCTTTAATTTACTATTCTTACTAATTTTTTTTTTTTGCATTTGATTGAATTAATCTAGAATGATTTTGAACTTCCGGGTTTTTAATTTTCATATTGAATTACCTTTTGCATGCAGATATCTTGAACGCTAGAAATTGAGAAAATTTTCTTTTTTTGGACGATTCTTTTGGAGAAGGATGAGAAATGTTCTTTTGTTGATGATAAGTGATTGAATCTGAAAAGGGTTCTTTTAGAAATCTTTGATCTTCTTGTTGGAGTTTTTCTCGGTAATTGTTGGTGGCGAATAATTCAGATGAATGTAGTGGGTAAAGTTAGCAGCTTTATTACACAAGGGGTGTACTCCGTTGCCACCCCTTTTCATCCATTTGGTGGGGCAGTTGATATAATTACTGTCCAGCAGTCGGATAGAAGTTTCAAGAGCACACCTTGGTATGTTCGGTTTGGTAAATTTCAGGGTGTTCTTAAAGGAGCAGAAAAAGTTGTAAGAATAGAGGTTAATGGTGTCCAAGCCAATTTCCATATGTATCTTGATAATTCAGGAGAAGCATATTTTGTTAGGGAAGTGGTGTCTGGTGAGGACGAGACAGTTGGCATCTTGCAACTTACTAATAGTTTCGATGGTACAATAAAGGATAGTGGTAATAATGAAACTGATAATGACCAAAAAGATGATGTTCTTTCTAAACACGAGAGTTATGATTCAAGTACAGGGGAGTTTCAATTGCGAGATGAACATGTTGCTTTGGGAGTGGTGGACGGATTGGAGAGGATAGAATCTGACGTTGAACGTCCGTTCTATGATTTTCAAGACGTTGAATCTTCTTTTGAAGGTTCAGGTGAGCTATCAGAATATGGTTCGGCGAGATTTGACAAATTGGACATGCAAAATGTGATTGAATCAGAGAATTTGAGTTCAGAGGTTGTTCTGGTTAGTGTAGATGGGCACATTCTGACAGCACCCATTTCATCAATGGAGACAAATACTGAAGACGTGGAATTAAATACTCCGCAGACAAATAATGAAGACATGGAACTGAATACTCCGCAGACAAATACTGAAGACGTGGAACTAAATACTCCGCAGGGTCTAGGTGAAGGGACAGACTTTTCTGAAGGTAACACAGGGCCTAATGATGGTGAATCTGTGTTGGCTTCCGATTATTTGAATGATCCGCATATACCAGAACACATAGATTCTGCAGAACTTTCTTACATGAACAATGAAAATAATGCTTTTCAGAGTCGGTTGGAAATTTGTGCCGGAGATGGGGAAGATTTTGATCGAGAAGAAGAAATTAAAGATACAATACAGGAAAAAGAACTTCCTATAGATAGTGGTTTGGAGAATAGATCTGCTCTTGTAAAAGGGGATGTTTTCCAAAGCTGTTTGGAGCTAACACAGTTAGCTATGCAGGATGCAAATTCATGTCAAGATGACAAGGGCTCGACTGTGGAGATTTTAGAAGTTGTTGAAAGTTCAGAGGATAAATCTTGCCCGAGATCTTTGCCAATTGATGAAACTGGAGATGCAAATTTTGGCAAATCAATTGAAGATGGAGCTGCTCTTTCTAATCCTGGTAGCTCAAGGAGCAGTCCTTCCACAGAATTGCAAGACCAGGTTGAAAAACTAGAAAATAATGCATCAGATCTTAATATTAGTGGTTTTGATAGCAGAACTGATGATTTTATTGGTACTAACGGAGAAGTGGATAAACAAGTCGATGTTGCGTCTGGCCAGCAATCACCTGCTTCTGAAGCTGAATTTTCTACTGATAGCAGAACTGAACATTTTGCTGGTCCTAATGGAGAAGTAGGTAAACAAGTCGATGTTGCGTCTGGCCAGCAATCACCTGCTTCTGAAGATGAATTTTCTACAAATGATAATGTGGAGCACACAGCACTTACCCAGGATATACCTGCTTCTGAAGAAGCATTTTCTTCTGTTGATGATAATGTGGAATCTCAGACAACTTTATCGCATGAAGATGTGGAACTTGCTATGAGAACAAGTATGGTTTTCCTCTTAGCTATTATAATGATTGAAGTCATTGTCTAGGTTTTGCATGTGTTTCATAATAATTATCCTTCGTGCATAGTTTTTGATGCAGGGTTAGAAATATCTCTTTGCGAAAACTTGCTTCATCCTGGCATAGGTGAAAGTGCAGCTGCAGAAGCCTTTGAAATGCATATCATATCTGAGGACGAATTTAGGCTTTCTTCTGCATCAATTATTAAGAGCGAAAACTTAGTTGTGAGGATTCATGGAAAGTACTTGCCTTGGGACAAAGCTGCTCCGATTATTCTTGGGATGGCTGCATATGGTGTGGAATTAACTGTTGAACCCAGTGACACAATTCCTGTTGAACAGGAGGATGCTATTGAATCCAAGGAAGGAGAATCGGGAATTCCTTCAACTCCTCCTGGGCGTGGATGGAGGCTTTGGCCAATTCCATTTAGGAGGGGAAAGACCACTGATCAAACTAGCACTAACTCATCTAGCGAAGTTGTATTTGCTGATCCTGAATCGGGCTCCCAGAAACAATCTAAAAAAGCTACCTCAACAACCCGTGGTAAGGAGTCCCCACGCAAGCAACGTATGAGAACAAATGTTCCCACCAGTGACCAAATTGCTTCTTTGGACCTTAAGGAGGGCCAGAATCTGGTGACATTTACCTCCAATTCAAGGGTCCTAGGGCCTCAAAAGGTCTCTATCTCTTTCTCACTCATTTGTAGTCTCTCACGCACATGGATACATGCATGAACACGCAAGTCAAGTATACAGATGCCTTTGGGTGTTTGTGTGTCCTCGGAAGATTGTGGTTGATTCTTTTGTTCTGATTGTGAACACTAATTGTTAAACAGGTTGAAGCTCATATATACTTGTGGAAGTGGAATGCACGAATTGTAATTTCAGATGTTGATGGAACAATCACCAAGTAAGTTTTGTCAGGTTCATTTGGTCTAATGCTAGCGGATCTTGATGCTTCATTATGTACCCGAGCATGGAAAATAAATTCTCTTAACAAATAACATATTCGTTCATTTTATATGCCCTATCATAAATTAGGATGTCAAACTGTATCGAGCATGTTAAATGCATAAATGTATGGAAAAGATGCTTTGGAATGAAATAGACATACCTTGAGGTCTTAATATGTTGGCTATCTACTTTTATTTCCTTAAACTGCTTAGTGGGAAAATTGAAAGTTTTACCTTTCTTTTTGTTTTGAATATTATGTAAGAAGCTTGATGCTCCAACTTATAAGGCGAGCAGAGAGGTGCTAAACATGGTTTTTATGATTTTCATCAATTTTCATCAACAACTGAAGATCCACATTTTAAAATTAATAATTGTATCAATTTTGGACCTCTCCCACTCTGGTTTTTTTGTTTGGGTTGAGGCGGGAGTCCATGAGGGCAGAAGAAGAAAGGTGTTAGTCATGAATAAATAGAAACTACAACTTTCAGAAGCAAGAAAATTACATATGCAAAAGGTGGGGGGTGGGGGTTGTTAAAAACTATGCTACCACAAAATTTGATGCCACAAAACTGACTCTTGGAAGCCTTTCCTTGCATGTTTCACTGGAATTATGAGTGTAACCTCTGACAGGATATTCTATCGGCTATCGTTATTTGGAACTGTGACTAAACATTGTCAAATATGCTTGTATGTATGTTAGGTCGGATGTTCTTGGTCAATTCATGCCTTTGGTTGGTAAGGATTGGACACATTCTGGAATAGCTCGCCTTTTCTCCGCAATTAAGGTACTTTCTTCTCGCTTTCATCTTTGAGCCTTCAATCTATCTTAGAATTAAAATATTATTCTTTGTCCTGTTTCTATTTGGTCACTAGAGTATACTGAGTATTATATCCTAGGTTTCAATACTTTAACATGGTTCTTAAAGATTATATGAATTCACATAGATAATTAGATTGCCAAGATAAGTTCCTCTATGCTTATTGTATCTGGAAGCCAATTGATGGAACTACTTGACTAGCTGGTTTTACGGTCTTTCTTCTTCTTCCTGTTGCTGTTATGTAACGGGTGAAATATGTTACTTCTTTTTTTTGGGGGGGGGGGATGGTGGTTAGTAGTTTGGGCGCTGTGGCCCGGTGTCGAACTCAGGACCTCTCGGTCGTGAGCGAAGGGGAGCCCCACTGGGCTACGGCCTTCTTGACGGTGAAATATGTTACTTGGTAACAAGTCAGAATCAGAAAAGAAAGTGAAATGTAGAAGCTTTTACAAGATGGATTATGCTATGCTTCCCTATGCAAATTAGAGCTTGGTCCTACCAGCTTAGAGATGTAGTTCATCAAATCCCAAAAGCCTTAAATTCACTACCTTACAGGCTTGGTAGTCTTATTGCTATTTTTCTTTTCTAGATCTTTCTCCCCATCTGGTATGCTCACAACGATCTCTTGGATACTTTTATCTGCTATGATTTCTGAAATCGGAATAATTTGCCTATCTTATTTGCTGTCTTCAACGAGAATGCAGTGTGCCAAGTTTTCCACTTATCTCATGCATAGCTTTTCATTCCTTAAACTCGCTGGTCGTTCTATGATTAAATGTTAAATGCATTTGCAATACAGGAAAATGGGTACCAGCTGCTCTTTCTGAGTGCACGTGCAATAGTTCAAGCATACCTGACAAAGAGTTTTTTGTTCAATCTAAAGCAGGTGATGCTAATTTCGGATTTTGATCTTCTCGACTCTTTGCCGTGTATATAGAATCAATATGGTAATAATATTGGAGATAGAAATACTTCTAAAGAACTACTACCTGAGGTTGAGAAGTTTCAAATGCCATTTGGTTATTTTATCAAGTGCATCTAAATCATTAGCAATTAAGGGCATAGTTAGTAAATCCTATCAATTGGCTTCATTATTTTCTGAAGTAGTTGATATTTCTTAGTTTTGCTTCTCTCACTACTCGTTCCAGTAAGGTTCGTTGCTTGGACCTCTTCTTCTTGTTTGTTTTATAATTCTTGGTACTCTTTTGCTGGTAAACTAGTTAGATATTTATTCTAGAAAAAAACTTCATGGCTATATCTTACACGGATATAAAACTTATTAAACTTCTTCATGCGTCAGTTACATAAGTGATTTTTTGCTGGTTGCAAATTAGCTCATACTAAAAGCATTAGGTGAACATGGTTTTTATTTCTTGCAGGATGGGAAAACCCTACCTGTTGGACCTGTTGTTATTTCGCCTGATGGTTTGTTTCCTTCACTATACCGAGAGGGTAATATCTCTTTCTGAGGAGGAAATTTATGTCCAAACTATTTATATAGTTGTTAATATGATTGCGCTTTTCCTTGAATTTGGTGATCTTTTGGTTTTTGACATTGCAAGAAAATTAATTTTAGGTTGCATTCATTTTTACTTCTCTTTTCTCCTATCTATCTACATAGATGTCCCAAATGGCACTGCAAACTGGCATTGAGTTTAGATATTGAGACAACATTCTTATATTCTGTTTTTTGTTTGTGGTTTTAACTTCTCACGGTTCTTAAATTAATTTCAATTGTATACCTTATGTGTTGTTGGAATTTTCGTGGAGAATTTGTTTGTTTGAGTACCTATCGGAAACAAAACTCAAGTTGATGAACTAGAAAAAAAAAGGAAGAGTTATTTGTAAAAGAAGTATTACGAAGTGGAACATCAGTTACCTGACATGCTCTTAGAACTTCCCCTTTCTGGAGATGATATAAGTTGGTAACCGTACACGTGTTAGATTTACTGCTCTAGTTTTGAATAAAGAAGCCTTTCAATTTCACGTTCCTCTTCTTTCCAGAGACCAATTGTATTTATTCAAGAAAAATGCGAAATCCTCCTCTTGTTTCTTCCTTCTCTTAGATTTGGATAATTTCTTTCCTTTGAGATTGCTGATTTAATTCGATTGTATGTTTATCTCGAACCTTCTTGTCCCCATGAAATAATATGGGTTTCATTTCTAATGGAAAATGACTTTTCCTGTTATCCTGTATGGCAGTGATAAGAAGAGCTCCACATGAATTCAAGATTGCCTGTTTAGAGGTAACTCCTACCAACTATGCTCTCGGCTCATTTCTTTTGGTACTCTCCCACTTTGAATTTTCGTAACATATTCTTTTTGTAGGATATCAAATCACTTTTCCCTCCTGATTATAACCCCTTCTATGCGGGGTTTGGGAACAGAGACACCGATGAGCTGAGTTACAGAAAAATTGGCATCCCAAAGGGCAAGATATTTATTATCAACCCTAAGGTTTTCATTGTCCCTTATCTTCGTCAGACAATTTTTTTTTATTTTTTTTATTATTTTTATTATTTTTATTTTTTTATAACAAGAAAATTCAATCTGCCAGGGTGAGGTAGCCATTAATCATCGGATTGACGTGAAGTCCTATACTTCACTTCACACATTGGTGCACGACATGTTTCCACCAACGTCATTGGTTGAGCAGGTAAGAACAAGAACAATGATATCAATGGACAAGCGCGATAAACTTCTCTCTTTTCCATCCTTCATAAAGTTACATACCTGGTTGGTTCGTTCTATGCAGGAAGATTATAACTCGTGGAATTATTGGAAAATGCCATTACCAGACATAGGTAACTTGTAGAAAGAATGGAGTTCGCTTCTGATGCTGACAGATTATTGTATATGCTTTGAAGCTTCAGATAGAATACGTAAGCAAACATCTTACAAGAAGCATTCTGGGAATAATGGCAAACTTTGACAGAAGTAGACGCGGGGTGGCTTCTGGACTAGATATTGTAACACTTAGTCGCTGTTGTAGCATGTATAAGAAATAACTGTTCATATGATACTGAGAACTAAACCTACATTTGTTTCTCAAACTCTCAAATGAATAAAAAGTCGATCATTCTCTTGCCCGATTTACTATCCTTTTAGCTTGCAACGGAAACAGATCCCTTTAACCTAGCTGTTCACGGTGGCCGATAAGCAACCAGCCAATGTCAAAGTAAGGTACGTATTTCTTGTAGTGTCTGTGTTTGAAAAGTTTTGGGTCAGATTTTCTCTCGAGTAAGAGTCAAGTCTGTCTAAAATTGGAATAATGTTAACAATGTGAGGATATAGAGGTTTAAGAAAAGAAAAAAAAGAGTAAACAAGTTAAGGACATATAACTACTGCATTATGAGCTAGTTTCTTTGAAATACAAGTTCCACAATAGTTATGGGTTGAAAATCGAACCACAACCTCTAATTTAGGGGCGTTTTTTTTTTCATTTTCAAAAAAATATGTTAGGGGCGTTTAAGTTTTGTCAATAACTCAGATAAGACTTCAGTGGCAATTGTGAGTTCGCTAAACTAAAAAAATTTCAACCCCGATCTTAGGGCAAGTGGTGACAACTCACTAATGTCAAGACCAGGATTACCTTGATATGATTAATCTCTATTTTATTTTACCTTGGATAGTTGGTATCATGTTTAAAAACTTTAGAAGTTAGGCTTGAACTTCGATTAAGAGGCAGACTTTGTGTACGTTTTGCAACCTCACCTCTAAATTAGTCTCACAAATAGTAAGTACACATACATGAGTAACTATTAGTGAGTGTAGATCAATTGATACGTAAGAACTACTTCTGTTTTATTCGTACTGAATTTTGGATTGCTAAAAGCTCTTTCAGACCTTTCATATTGGGCCTATTGGGTGCGCTACGAGTTTTGCATAGGTAAGTTCATCGGAAAAAGAATATGAGATCTATCCCCAAACTTTTTTTTTATTTGCCTTGTTCACACCCATTCCAATATCATTTTCAAACCTTCATCATTTTTATCTACCTCAAATTCGTGCTCCAAAAAATTCTCTCTTTAAAATTTACACCAAAACATAAATTTAAGGACGTTTTTTCAAGAATCATAAATTAAACATGAAAGTAAAATATAAAAAAAAATATAACAATACATTTAAAATTTAATAAAAATAAAAAATGAAAAATTACTCCTGCATAACCAGGTTGCACACGGTTGCATGCTTTATTCTGTACAAGTGGATATGCGAGTGTATTTTTTTTTAAATTTTTTAAATTTTAAATTTTTTTCATTTGTTCAGATATTCTTATATTTTTTTATATTATATATTATTTAAAATTGACGGATCATTCAATTTTGAGAATCTTATAGAAAAACTTTTAAGAAAGAGAGATTTTAAATGAGAGAAAAATGTGTTCAGAGCAAATAGGGTATGATTATAGTTTCAAAAAAGAAAATAAAAAGAGTTTTGCAACGGTCAACGGGTAAATTACATATTAGGAAAGAAACTCGCGGGATTGTCTAGGCGCGAAAATAGAGGCGTAGCACTCAAACACTTCGACCAATCCAATCGCTTCGCTTCCGATAATTCGGACGAAATGCTCTGACTCTTTCTTCATGATGACTTTGGTTTTGATGCATTTCTCTCCTTCTCCTTCAATTTTCCACCTGTTCGATTTCAATCTCTTAATCGGAACACGCAGTTTGATCTTCATAGACATTTATAGGTTTCGTAGCCGATGTCGTGGTTGCGATCGGCGGTGAACAGAGCCGTTGAAGCCGGCGGAAACAATAATCTGAGTCGCACTGTTCTGAGTTATGCCGATTCTGTTGTTTATCAAGCTGGACAAGCCGTTGTCGGTGGCGCAAAGTTATTGCAAGATCGCATTGTACATTTCGAGAAACCTTTACTTTATTCTGTATGTATTGCTCAAATCTTACGTTCAAGGCACAGATCGTCCACTTTGATATATATTCTAGCACGAATATCGTGTGTATATGTATGAATTATGTGCATAATTTTGATTTAAATTGCATTACAAAATTTTATGAAGTGACTGCGGAATTAATCATTTGGAAACTAAGTAGGCTTAGTAAAATATGTTTAAAGTTATTGCAAGAGCGCATTGTACATTTCGAGAAACCTTTACTTTATTCTGTGTGATTTTGTTGTTCAAATCTTAATTTAAAGGAACACATCGTCAATTTTGACATAGATGCTAGCACGAATATCATGTATATTATATATATGTGTGTGAATATGTGCATAAATTTGATTTAATTTGCATTACAAAATTTTATGAAGTGACTGTGGAATTAATCATTTGGAAACTAAGTAGGTTGAGTAAAATATGTCTAAATTGCCTTCCAAAATTCCAGACAAAGAAGTTGAAATTCAGAGCAAATAGTGATCTATTAATGACACTTATTAATGCTTTGACTGGTTTGTTTTTGTAATCGTTATGTAGATAGGCATATAAGCTATTCGTTCTTATTTGTCATCGTAATGTAGATAGGAATAGTGGTTATCCTTTGTTCCTATGCAGGAAAAGGATGCTGCTGACATTTAAGGAATTACATGTCTTGAAACCTCATTTTATGTTCTATATCAAGTAAATAATTGAATGGTGTGAGCAAGAGATGATGAATGTTGTTTTTTCTTGCTCAGTTCAAATAGGCTTATGAAGAATGGTGATATCTGTGTGGCAATTGCAAAGGAATGATTGTATTTTTTTGTTTTCTCTTTCTTTTGTTTGTCTATGAATCCCGGTAACCTCTTGCTCAATATGTTTAAACTCTAAAAGATATCCGTGGTACCTAGGGAGCTCGAAATTTCCAAAGTTTCAAACATGCTGTAAAAAGATTGGAAGAAGTTTCTATTGCCTGTAAAGGAGTAGACAGAGTTCAAATGCTAAGAAGGTGGTTAGTTGCCCTAAAAGAAATTGAGAGATTCTACTGGTCTGCTGTTGATCAAGTGCCTACAGAGAGAAATGCTGAACATCTTCATACATCTACTGAATCGAAGGATTCTCCAAAAAAACCTATCATGGTTAGTCATGAAATAGATAATTATATTTCACTGACTTTGAACTTGATATTCCTTTCGTACCTGCATGAAACTCGGTAATAAAAAAAAATCAAATTTAGCAGCTGTATCAGGTGAATTACTATCTCAAAACAATTTCCAGAATTTTTAGGTGCCATTTCTTGGTCAAAGTTACACTTAACCTATAAAGTGAAACACATATGGTTACAATTTGCTCATCTATTATCCTTGATTTCAATTGCTTCCCATACATATGCATTTCCTTACCTGGAATTGCACGTTGCTTTTTTGGGGGGAAAGTTAAAGCCCCGAAAACTTAGTTTTAGTGCAAGGTTGTGGTAAAATGTGTCTAGTGCTTTTCCAAATCAAATGGATTCTGTGAAGAGTGTGTTTCATGTAAATAGTTCATTTTCTATAAATGATTTCTCTGATTAAGTGGCTCTTTAATATTTTGCATTACCCTAATTTGAAGGTACTCTATTATGATCCTGATCTGAGTGCAGAACCAATGAACTTCCGAGACGTCTTTCTACACAGCCAAGCTCTTGAAGGCGTGACATTATCAATGGTAAGCTGAATCAAATCTGTTGTTTCCTTGGTTTTGCAGTGATATGCAGTAACTCTAGAGCTGTTTGACTTGGTTTGCCACAATTAGCCGGCTACCTACATGCATGAGTTGAGCCAATTATTAGCAAGTTGAGTTGGTTACATGAGCTATATTTAAAGTAACTAAGAGTATGTGTTGTCAAAATTTGACTTCAATCATGGTGGTTGGTTTCCTAATCAACTCTAAATTCTCTAAGATGGATTGTGCCAGGGGCAGAGTTTCTAGATTCTGGCATTTCCTCTTGATAGACTTGAGACTTCTATTCATGGTTAAGACGGATTCACGGATCATATTCTTTTATTGGTAAAGTAAGCAATAGGAGGTTAATTCTCTCGTAGCTGAAATAAAAACTTCTCTATTTGATTAAAATTTTAGACTATTCATTGTCACCAAGATTTGTCTTCAAATTAGCCTTCTCCTTTTGTTTATTTTTTTTCCATGGAGAAGGCGACGGTACTAAAATCTGAGGCAGTGACATTGTAACATCATAGGTGGTAGTGGAGAAACCTTATGATTTCATTTCCTAGCCTTATTTTAATTATAGTAATCTTGTTCTTTACTGATTATAAGTATGTGAAGGTTAGAGAGTAGAATGCAAGCACAATATGAGTTCATTTCGCTGAAGTTAAGTGTGTAATTTTTTAAACAAAGGTCCGGGATTCAAGAAATAGAAAAAAGCAGTTCTTTTAGGTCAAGTGGAAGGAAGAAAGAAGAGAAGTTCTGTAGCAATGTTCTTTTCTTGAGTTTGTTATTCAGCTCAAAGTTGAAGGGAATAAGAGGACACTGCACTGCTTCACTGAACTACTATTTTTTATTTCCCAAACTCGTGATCAATTTTGTTTAGATGTTTTTTCTTTTTCCTTTTTAATAAATGCAATGAAACTTTCTATAACATCTGGAAATATAGTTTGTATCTTTGCTCTGCAATTATATGTTTTACCATTTGCTTCTTTTTTCTTCTCCAATTTAGCGTTACTAGTTTGCATGATCTTATACATTGGATAGGCAAAGAATTTCTGGAAGTTTTGCTTAACCTTCTTCCACCTATTGCTAGGGAAGGTCATTTTATTTTGACAAAGCAATTTCTTTATCTTAAGACGAGTGTCTATACCAGATCCTGTTGTTTGCTTAGGACATCTTCAGTTTCTTTCCATTTTTCTCCTTTTATGTTTAATTGTCACACACTGCTTTATGTTTCATGGAATGTAACACAGTCCAATGCCTTTTCACTCAGATTCTTGAAGCGCCCAAGGAGGAAGAAGTATCTTTACTTCTTGAAATATTCGGGTGATTGTCTCCACCTATTTTATCCTATATTCAGTGATCTATTTGTTTGTTCTTTCAAAAGGTCTGTTCTTGTGCACTCATAATGTAATAAACTGTTTCTTCCTTTATGAGCCAGTTTAAGGAGTTGTCAACTGGTTTTATTCTTCTGACTTTACTTTACCGAAAGCTTAGAAATAGCTAAAGAAATAAAAAAACAGACCCAGTGAGAAGTAACTTTTTTGTCCAGAATAACATATGGCAATCAATTACTCCTTTTGTTTCAAATTGAAAGTCCAGATTTTTTTTTTTATTGATCCAATTTGAATGCCCAGTTTCCTAAAAAAACATTTTTTCCTTCTAAACTTCTATCCCTATCCTCCTTAATGGAAGGTTACGAGTTCTACTAACAAAATGGTCCGACCACTAACCTCCTTAACTAGTTAAAGGTTAAGGTGGTAATTTGCCTCAAGTCAAAATGCTCTCAATTGAGGAAGAAGGGAGTGACTCAAAATATTTAAAATGCATCAGAAGTGCTCCCGCACACGAGGACAGATATTAGAGACTGAGGTGTTAGAAATCACCAACTATCTCTCTCCCTTGATCTAGAAGCTTCAAGAAATGGAGAGATAAAATCTCCTAGAGAGCAAGCTCTAGAAAGTTCTAGAATTGATCCATAAGTTCATTCCTAGAAAAGAAGTTCTAGAATGATCTATGAGGGAAGACATGGGAACACACTAGAGAAAATGAGAAGGTTAGCTTCTAGATTGTTCTAGGTTAAATGCCTAGTTGGTAGAATACTCTAGATGGTTAGAGACTAATCTAACCAACTAGTATAAATAGGATATGTGTAGTAAACATTTGCAAGAAAGTAAGAGCAAGTAAGAGCAAGTACTCCAAAGTAAGAGTCAACTTTGAGAGTGAAGCAAAGTTGTGAGCTTGAGAGCTAAGTGGGCTCAAGTACATAAGTGTGAGTGTTAGGTGGCTTTGTGTAGTGTAAATTCAATTGAAATATAAAAGTGTTTGTCAATTGAATTTCTCTACAAGTGGTATTTGAGCTAATACTCAATCAGTAGTATTAGATCAAAATACTCAACAAGTGGTATCAGAGCAGGTCGTCCGGGACCGTAGTAGAGATCGTCGATCGATAGTTGCGCTACGAGGAGACTCTGTCGAAGTAAACGGTCAGGGACCTAATTCGACATTGACGAGTCAGAGATCAAGGTACGAGGAAACTCTGTCGGAGCACAATCAGGGATTGTGAAGTCGTTGGTCGGGGACCAAACTTACTTGGTTAGAGTGCAGGGCATCACCAAGTCACAATGACGGAGTTCGTAAATACCAGCAGCATCGAAAAACTTAGCGACGACAACTACCATGACTGGAGTATATGTCTCAAGTTCTACTTGAGAGGACAAGGCTTGTGGGATATGATCGACGGCAACCGGACAACGCCATCTACAGAAGGAAATATCGTGGAGTACAAGAAGTGGGATGCCAATGCCGGTAAGGCTTTATCTATCCTAGCCTTAACCGTAGAGAAAAGATTTTTGGACAAAATTAAGGACGCTAAAACTCCCAAAGAAGCTTGGGATATATTGCTCCAAGTTGCAGAGATTCGAGAATGAGTTGATGAGTCTCTCACAGGGCGATATGACAGTAAGTCAATTATTTGACAAAGTTAAATCTTTGTCCGAAAAAATTACAAAGCTAGACCCTCTTCATCCTGTCGATGAGACACGAATGAGAAGGATTATAGTGCGGGGGGCTTGACAAGAATTTAATCCAATTATAGCGACAGACTCGTGGATGGGCCAAACAACCCACTCTTAATGAGTTGGAATACATGTTAGTGGGACGAAGAAGCTCTCAATAAACAAAAGGTTAGAGCTTCGAGATAAGGATGAGGAGAGAGCCCTCTTTATCAAAAGAGGACACTTTAAAGGGAAGAAAATTCCGAAGAAAAGCGAAGAATGAAGGAAAGAGTAGCTTGAAACCCGAAGGGACGCCTACGGAAGAAGGTCGACAAGTGGGAGGTCGACCAAAAGTTAGCAACGGTCACATGAATCAACGACGAGATTACATGTGCTACAAGCTGCGGGAAGAAAAGACACTTCGCCCTGAGATTGCTTTGGCACAAGCAAGAGAAAGGTAACACTGCTAGTTTCAAAAGCAGTCGAAAGGCAGTGATGATGATTGGGGACGTTGACGCATCCATGGCGATAGTAGAAGATCACACGATGGTCGCGGTAAGTGAAACTTTAATCGATTTCAACCATGATTGGATAGTAGATTCGGGATGCTCCAATCATATGACGGGAGATAAGGAGAAGTTCCTGAATATGGAAGAATATAATGGAAAACGAGTTGTTGTGATTGCTAACAACTTCAAGAATGCCAATCACGCATGTTGGGAAGGCCGCGGTGGTACCTCGTTTAAACTCAAAGCGAGATAGAGCTAAAGAATGTGTTACATGTTTCAGGGATGAAGAAGAATCTCATCTCAAGTATCACGATTGACGTCGGACGGGAACTACGTGGTGTTCGGTCCGAAAGATGTAAAGGTTTATCGCGACTCGAAGCCGAGTGGAACCACCGAGTAATGGAAGGACATATGCTTTGAAGTCCAGTCTACGTGATGACGGAAGAAACCGCCTTTATGTAGACAAGGCGAGGAAGAATGAGAGGAAATGTTGGGTTTACTGCGACCCAACTACGAGGCGATGTTACACGTCTAGAGATGTGGTGTTTGACGAAGCATCATCCTGGTGGTCAACTGAAGCTTTGAAGTTACCAGTTTCAAAAGAGATAGAGGAAAATGCTGAAGAAAAACTTAAGGAGCAAGGGAGAGACTCTCCACCTGTTAAGGAGATTGAAGAAGAAATTGAAATACCGGAAGAACAAGAATCGGGGTAAAAGGAAAAACCCAGTGGGAAAGCTGGAGTGTACAAGGTTACGGAGGAACAAAGACCGAGCCCGATATGGGGAAGGAATTGAAGAGGAAATATTCGAGTCACAACTTGGAGGTCTACTAGACAAAGGAAACAAAATCCTAAGTATGCTAACATCGCTTTGGTGAAAATATGCTAAGGAAGAATGAGCCGTGGAACATAGCATCGAGATCGGGGAGTATACAACCGATTCCTTGGAAATGGGTGTACAAGTTGAGAGCTAGCCCGGATGGCTCGATTGATAAGTATAAGGCTCGATTGATGGCTCAAGGATTCTCGCAAAAGGTGCGAGCAAGAATGAGAGAGATTAGTTGTTGAGGGGGAGTGTTAGAAATCACCAACTATCTCTCTCCCTTGATCTAGAAGCTTCAAGAAATGGAGAGATAAAATCTCCTAGAGAGCAAGCTCTAGAAAGTTCTAGAACTTCTCCTAGAAAAGAAGTTCTAGAATGATCTATGAGGGAAGACATGGGAACACACTAGAGAAAATGAGAAGGTTAGCTTCTAGATTGTTCTAGGTTAAATGCCTAGTTGGTAGAATACTCTAGATGGTTAGAGACTAATCTAACCAACTAGTATAAATAGGATATGTGTAGTAAACATTTGCAAGAAAGTAAGAGCAAGTAAGAGCAAGTACTCCAAAGTAAGAGTCAACTTTGAGAGTGAAGCAAAGTTGTGAGCTTGAGAGCTAAGTGAGCTCAAGTACATAAGTGTGAGTGTTAGGTGGCTTTGTGTAGTGTAAATTCAATTGAAATATAAAAGTGTTTGTCAATTGAATTTCTCTACAAGTGGTATTTGAGCTAATACTCAATCAGTAGTATTAGATCAAAATACTCAACATGAGGAACTCTTTTTTATTTTCATATTGTACTCATTTACGTTTTATGTTAAGCCAGATACAGAGAGGTATACCTATCAGCCTATGTAATTTGTTTTTACGAATTTTGGAACTTTTTGTAAAGGTTCTCTGTTTTCTACTTCATTGAAAATTCATATCAATGGATCATATTCAAGTATTCTCCACTAATTTTTGTACTTAGGATCTGTCTTACCGGTGGGAGGGAGGTCCATGATGCAATTGCGAGAAGCATCCAGAGCTTGGCGCCAGTCTTTTCAATCTATGAAGATGAAGTACTAGTAAGGACATAATACATGGCTTTAGAAACTAAAATATGTAAACAATGATATCATAGAAAATGTTTGAAGAATTTAACAACCTGTCTCATCGTTATGTTTGTTTATCAAGGCAAAGAGAGAAGAACTGCTTCAATGTGTACAAGATGCAATTGCAGGGTTGAAAGTAAATGCTGAGATGTTAAGGTTGTTTAAGATTTTCTTTGTAATGATCATGGTTTAAGGTTGTCCATCTGCATTCTGCATTTGCATTTCATAAGATAATTGCCAATCTGTTTATTTAGTAGCAACCCAGTGTATGTATTTTAAAAGTTAAATATAATTGTGTAATTATTATGAGACCACCAATGATTATTATAAATTTTCTATTCCACATTGTGTATGAGCAAAACTAACTTTATATGCTTTTGTTCCTTCCTCAGCTTGTGTAATTTCATGTGCACATTGTCATCCTTCTTTCTTGCTTTCTTCTGCTAATCAATTTGGCATAATTTTCTGTAGTTATCCATCTCTTCAGAGTTTTTGCTACACATTTTCAATTCTGTGGCATCACCTATACTAGAATAGTTTTTGTGTCTTACTGGATTTGCTCATTGTAATTTTCAATCTGTCAAAGTTCAAGTCATCTCCTTGACTTTAAGATCAAGAGTTTAACCTTTCATACGATAGTTTTGGTGTAGAAGGGCGAGATGAAGAATTTGTTATTCCTGCAAGTGAAACAACTTAAAGGAGTTTGGAGATGACTTGGTAGTGAGACTATGTTTGATGATGTATATACTATGTCCTTGTTTGTCTTTCTACTCAATCTCAAATCCAACAACATGTTTTCTTATTGTCACCTTTTGCAAACTGTTTGTCTGTTTGTGTTCTTGCATTTTGGCATGTCCAATTGCGTTAGTGTCTGAGTTTTAGCGGAAAATTTTCTCTGGATTTGTGCCGCTTAAATCAATAATTAATACATCCATACACAATAATGCCAACTTCCTGGTGTTACTTTTCTGGTTTTACCGAGTCTTGATTATAATGGGCTTTCTTCCTTTTTGTTCTGCTCTCAGAATAGACTCTGAAGTATCAAACATTCGCAAGAGATTAGATAAATTGACCTTGCATCCGGCATCGATAGGAGATGAAAGCTCTTCTGGAGACGGAAGTACTTCTGCAACTGAGGTTAGGTAGATAATAACTTGTTTTATTATTTATTATTTTTCATTAAGCAGATCTCTTTGTCCTGATGAATACCTCGTAGATGCACACATAACTAGTTGAAGAGCGGTTTACCATGGCTACACAAATTTTTTACTTCAACAGAAATAATCTTCGTTTCTGTCTCTATGGTTGCTAGTCTTACAATGTCAAAGTAATCCTTATTTAATATTTTGGTCATTCGGAACTCTCAAGTCTATTGTATACACCTTTCTTGCATTTTTGCCCACTCTTTTGTAGTATATACCATAGAAAATGTTAGGGGTCAGTTTGCAAGAATATGGCTCCTTGTGACCTAGGCTGAGGCTAAATCCCATTTTATTCCTGCAGAAGCTGAAAGTAGCATTTCAAGAGATACAGCTTTGTCCCAGATTGGAGGCACTTTTACTACGAAAAAAGATCTTGAATGGAGATTCTTCAGAAATTCATGTTGAGAAGGTATAATGATTTCTAATGACAACATTGTCTTCCTTTTGGGGATGAAGGTAACTATGGGTTGAGATTCATTCTTTCTTCCAGGATGTCATATCCTTCAAATAAACTAGACTTAGATGGATAACATGTTAGCTTACGTATTCAGCTACCTGTCACCTATGTCTCTGGTCCACTCCTAAGATGCTTCCTTCCCAATGAACTATATTCTCTATGCTCAAATAAAACTTATAAGTCTCCTCTCTTCCTTCCCCTAAACTACATGTTTGTTTGATTGCTCTTTCTGATTTTTTCCATTGATCTTTATTCACCTAAGGAAATTGAATCTTTTACAATTAGAAGTTCTGGAAATATGCGAAAACCAGTCTGAAACTTGATAATGCAGTTGTGTGCACATGTGAAAAAAATGCCTCAAGATGTAGACTTGCTTATGAAATTTCATTTTTTCTTGTTTTCTGATTCTCCTATGTGATCTTTTGAAGTCTGCGTAGAATTAATCTAAACTTGTACCTGTTAGGACAAACACAACTTTTTTTCTCTTGTATAGTAATCAATTCCCACTTTAACCATATCTATGATATTACTGCTGCATAGTTCAGGTCCGTTATCTATGGTTTATAAAGTTTTAATTTGTTCATTAATCCGTCCCTATAATTTAATATACAAGAGATCAATAAAAAAGTGTGGTGTATTGAAATCAATCTATCTATAAGTAAGGCACTGCATGGTGACATGAATCAGATTAATCTCAAAATTCAAAGCAATAATGCATCTTTCTGTTGATTTCCTTAAAAATAAAGTTCTAAGACACAACTTCATTGTTGAGTTGTTTGCAATTGGATCTGTAGAAGAGCTAGCTTTTGAACACATAAGTGAAAGTAGATTTGTTGTAATATATGGTTTTCAATAAGTAGATTTCTCGGTGTTATTAGCACATTCTGAGATTTGTAAAGGAAATATGAGCTTGAGCTACCTTTTTATTATTATCTCCAATCAAGTGAAAGCAAGGGTCACGCTACTCAGGCTGGTTTGCAGTATTCTTCTTGTGCATTTTTCATGGATTACTAACTTCCAATCTTCTCACTGTCCCACATGCAGGTTGACAAGCTAAAGGTTTTATCAGAATCTCTGGCTAACTCCGCATGGAAAGCTGAAAAGAGAATTTCAGATAATAGGTCTGAATATACCCCTATCTTCTTCATTTCAACTATGCAAGGATTTATTTATTTTTTTTTAAATACTATGCAAGGATTTTTATTTTCATTGGTCTATGTGTGGAAAAAATGTTGCTCAGAAGCTTTCGTAGCTGCAAATTAGATGGTAAAGCCTGGAATTAGGAGATTGCTTTCCAAGGCAAACCTTGAATTTCTTTATGCACGAGATTAATATGTTTAACATATGCTGCCTGAACCATTTTTCTGGGCTATAGACGCAATAATGCAATAATCGCAAATTTTTTTCAACCTATTCTCTTTCTGAAATCAAGTCTTTAAGTTGAAGTTATGTAGTGTCTGATGTTATCTGTTTAGTTTCAAATATTTGGTTGTTGAACTGAAAGAAAGGGCAGATAGATCTTGCTCTTCCCTATCTTCTTCTTTTATAGTAAAGTAGCATTCTTTAAACGCACAAGGCATAATGGCTTTGCAGCCTGCACTGGGTGACGCTCCAGAAGAAAGAAAAGAAAAAAGTATAGTATGAGAAAAGGTAACTTAGCAGGGGTGCCTCCTTTTGATGGACCATGCATGCTTGATATTATCTGTATTTTCTGTCAACTTACTTAGATCAGCAAAGAAAGCAATTTTCTTGACGTTATCTCTTGGTTTCCCAATTCCCAGTTCTATTGGTATGATTGGGCTATAATATTGAACGGACATTTTCTTTAAATAATTTTCTAATGGTATATTTTTTTTGAAACTTGGCTGGTCAAAACTGATAAGAACTTTCAAATTAAGAAATTGATGCATGTTCCCTGGATAAAAGTTGTATTGGCTTTGTCCTTAAAATCTTCTCTATTTTCTGAATAGACTTCAGAGAGATGAAGCACTTAAATTCCGGAAAGCTAAAACCAGCGAGACCAGTGATCTTGAAAAGGTAAAATTCTTCAAACCATACTTCTGTGAGGGCTTCTTTCTTTCTTTTTTTTTATATATACACACACACACACACACACACACACACACACACACACACACAAGGATTAGATGCCTTCACTAAATCTCTTATTTGTTTTGGACTTCTAATCTATTTATAATGTCTGAAATATCCTATTCTTTGTTAGTATTGGCATAAGAATAACAATAACACAAATTTCTTTCCAGCACATTATCTTAGCTAAGAGTGTTAATTACTATACGCTAAAAAAATGTGTTCCAGCAACATACAACTGATTTCAAGTCATATTTCATACCTTCTTCCTGCAAAAAATTATCTTATTCTTCTTAATTGGTCTTCACTTCCTATGTTGAAGTAAATACCAAAGGAAAGAAAATATGTCTAGTCTTTAAAAATAAAGGGTTTTTTTTTTTTTGGCTGGGTATTTAAAAAATAAAGCTTGAGAAGACTTTTGCAACATTCAAGCATAAAATTTACTTGATCTCTGAGTTTGTTGACTCTAAGACGAATCATTTATGTGTATAAGCTGTGTTTTCTAGGAACTGGAAGTTGAAATTCAAGCATTGGAAAGCCAAAAAGAAGAACTTGAAGCCAAGTTGAGAAAGGTACGCTTCGGCAATTCCCCCAAGTGTATTTTAGAAACCAAAAATGTTCTTTCATGGAAGGACGTTCAAGGTTCCTTGATGATTTCCTCTTTGTGTACTGGACCCTGGATATCTCTTGTAAGTTGGATACTTGCATATCTATAGAAACTTACAGATACTTGGAGGCCGGGATGTCTTTTTAGTTAATAATTTATGAATTTTGACCATTATTATACGTTAGTGTCCCGGGGCTTAGCATGTTATGCTAATCAAGTGACTGTTCAGGTAAATGGCTCCTTAACTTCTGCACGAGCCCGCTTACACAATGCAAGAGAAGAAAGAGAGCAGTTTGATGAAGCTAGCAACCAGATTGTCCAGCACTTCAAGACGAAGGTAGGTTGTTATAAGTTTGAACTCTTGAAATTCTTCTTTACAATTTTCTCCAAAGTCAAAGAAAACGAATTCTACTGTATGATTCTAAATCAGGAGGAAGAACTGTCAAGATCTATTGCTTCATATAGAGCAGAAGCAGATGCTTGCAATGCTTTTATTGGCTTTATGGAAAACACCTGGAGTTTCCAGTTTGCTTGTATGGCAGAAAAGAAGAAGCAAGTCAAGTATGAAGTTCTTTCATTTGCTTCTAGTCCCTCCTGTCTCTTTTGGTTCTTTGAATTGATTTCTTGGGACATCTGACATCAAAGTTTTTACAAGTTTCAAACTTGACCTTTGGTCAAATATGTACAATCATTACTCTTGTTCATTTGACCCTTATGATTGTTTTCTACTTTGACGTTTTTCCAAGTGATGAAATGGAGAGATATGAAGATTATTTTGTGAACTTGGCTATTCAACTTATGTCTTCATACAAGGTTTGTATTCATATGTTGCTATACACCTCTGTTTAATGACAATCTTGCAGTATGGTTTGCTGTCCTCATTTGTTCTTTCCACTGCTTAGGATGAGCTGGGCCAATCTATTCAATCTTTTGAAAAACTGGTGAAGAACTTGAAAAGGTACCATATTCAACTCATTTAAAACCCTTAATTTTTTCAACTCTCTTAATCCTGCAAATCTTCCAGGTTGGAGGTTGTTCCAAATAATGAAAAGATGGATGCTTTTAGTACAAGGACAACTCTGGAAAAGAAGTACCTGAATGCAGAGTCCAAGGTATAAATGTCAGGCACAGAAGTTATACCATCATGTGAACAAGAGTTGACTGCTAAGCGAGAAAAAAAGCATTATGCTCCTTAGAATTGACCGCTTCCCTAGAATTTAACTAGATATAATTGGCTAGAAATCTGTCTATCATGCCTTTATGTTAGGGTCATACTCGGAGTCGTTATCTTGCTCTTCATTTTGAATTTCTGTAGATTTTTACTGTCATTTCTTGCACACTTTTGCAGTTCATAACCATGTTTAGCATTGTGGAAAGCCTAAGGAGGCAGTTTGATGCTCCTGGTGAAGGAATATTTAGGTAATTTTTGGCACTTCTTGGTTTGTTGTTCATTTATATTAGTCCTTAGTTTTTGCAAGCAATAAATGCTCTGAAAGGAGAAATACGTTTCATTCTTGTCAGAAAAGATGATCAACAAGTGAATGAATTATTTGATGCTCTTGAGAAACTGAAAGGTGAATTTGATTCCATTGAAAGACCAACATTGGAAGTTGAGGCTTGTACCACAAAAGCAGACACACCATCAAAGGTGAGGATCCAAAGATGTTCTTGGTTAACTACTACTAAGGAGTCATTCAGAGATATCTATAAGCATTTAATGTTTTTGTTCTAATACTCTTCTAGTAATGTGATATTGGTTTGATAATGAGGGGAAAAAGGAGAGAGAAAGGGTAATTAGGTACTTCAATAGAAAAAAAGTATATAGCTTTCAAATTAATCGATGTGCACAAGTTTAAAACGACTTGTATTTTGAAATGGATGGAGTCTTATCAGGCAGCAACTGGACGAAAAGGAACATCAAGAGGAGAGTCTACTAGAAGTCTTTCTTCAACTATTCTGAAGACGAGGTTGGATCCGAAGGCAGAACTTGCAAGACTAAAGCTGGAGTTGGAACTTGAAAATCACAGCAGACAGAACTCTTCAGAAGATCTTAAGGACTGGGAATTTGATCTCATGGATAAGAGCTGAACATTGTTGGTTGAGGGCTGATCATCAGGTAAATCCAGTCAAAGCCAACGAATATCTCTAGTGGTCCCAGTGTTATTGTCCTTCTCTGTACTTTGTAGGGACCACAGGAAGCCGAAACAAAGCACAAGTTATGATAGACTGTGCATGGTAAGAATACTCTTGCGAATCCCATCAGTCTATTAATAGTCGTCATATGTTGTATATGCATTTAAAATTGACCCCCCACATTTATGAACCTAGTTACATCTGAGCTTGGCATTTTGTGTACTTGCTCATGTGTTTATAGAATTTGGATAACAGGAGGGTTTAGTTGGATGTTGTAAATTTGATTTGTTGAATAAAGCATTTTCTGAGTTGCTTCTCTTTAATTCTTCTCTCATTTCTTTTTCTTTGTTAAATGAGAACATTAATAGATAAGAACATGACATCCTGACTCATGAGACAAGGTCAAACTGAAAGACTATACCAGCAAACAAAGAAGAATACAATGTCCACTTATTAGTAGCTGTTCTGGTAGTAGGCATAGATAATGATCACTGGAATCAGACACAGAGGGGAGGAACTACAATTGCCTGAAGAGGAGCTACAGACACTTATCTATGGGTAGCCCTCAACTCTCCTCATAACCCAATGTGAGACCTCCCTCAAAGGGGACCCTGGCGGGGAGGGTATGAGACAATTGTAGATGGTATCTATGTTTTGTTTCTTTCATCCTAAGACTAGCTATGATGAAAGAGGGGCAGCAAGACTAGGCCATTTTAGCAACTACTAAGGGGTCACTTTGGCATGGATTCGGCCTTGTGGGACTGGTCCCACGATCCTCTCACATGAGTTGGAGTGGAGCCTACCTGCAAAGTAGGTCCCGCCACAATTCATGTGAGAAGGCTGTGGGACAGTCCGACAATGCCGGCCCTTTATTAGAATTTTACACTAGTAAGGCAAGGTGCACTTTTGCCTTGTAGTTGCTACTCAATATTTGGTTCACGTAAATCGGTAAATCACTTTAATGCAATTCCGTTCCGGGGCCCTTGTTTTATTTGATTAACATTCAAAGAAAATCGTACTAAATATTTTTTACTTGATCCCGTCACTACTATATCGTTTCGCTAACTCAAAGAGCCTTGCTATTAAAATCTAGCTTCGCTAACGCTCGCTTCCATCTGGTGCTGCATCTAAATATGCTCTTTCATCCGCTGAGACAAAAGTATATGACTGAGTATTTTTAGTAAATATTTCGAGGAAGATTTTTGGTAACCTCAAATTATTCCTCATATTAAAAAAAAATCCTCATATACTAAAATTTGAGGCTCCAGAAAGATACGAGGATGTTTTAACACTTTTAGTTCTTAGCAAAAACAATTTAGAAAATAGAAAATTGTAGTTCATGAAAATCGAAGTTCTGGTGTAGGATATTTCTGTAATAAATATCGGCATGACAAAATGATTCCAATCGTATTACCTCGATTCTATAATATAAGTCGTTTATAACATTTAACAAAAATTATGAAGCAAAAAACAAGTAATTTATTAGTTAAAATATTAATATTACTCTCTTAAATATGACTTGTATACCACTAATTATATTTAAGAGAGTAATATTAATATTTTGATTAAAAAATACAGCATTTATTGCTTTATTAACTTTCGCTAAATATTCTAAACGACTTATATAAGAGAGAGAGAGAGAGAGAGAGAGAGAGAGAGAGAGAGAGATCAGACAAATCAGAAGCAAAGCAAGCTTAAATAGTAACTAGCATCCTAAACAGATTTCTCAAAATTTCTTTTTCTTCTGATGAATTTGAACTGAGGGAATAAACATTGACAAGAAAGAAGAACTTTACAAGTATTCCTTCACTTCTGTTGATCCAAAACTGCATTCTTTTACAGTTTACACCCACCAAGAGTCTGTCAAAATTTACATCAAGAAAGTTATTAAAAAAATAAAAATAAAATGCCTCTGGGGTGACTTTATATCATGTCATAATTTACAGACCTTATATACATATCCATATTCAAAATCCAAGCCATTTTTACTCTACCCTGAATCTTGGAAAGTAGGGGGCAATATACCTGATCCATTCGATCCGGGTTCATACTCCTCTCACAACGACCAAGAATTTTTATTTACCGGCTCTACTTATGCCAGTAGCTCCGGAAAAACGTGAGAACCGTGTCGGGACAGGACCCATTGTTGTTGGTGAGGTCCGACCCCAATTTGTACAATTCATCCATGGCAAATAGCCTAAAAAGAACAAATTCAATGAAGGATCCCTTAGGACCAACTACACTGATGCTGCTACAAAGAGCTCTCTCAGATTCACTCTTCAAGTAGACAACCTGCATATTGCAACTCTTATTCCACCTTTCTTTCTTTTATCAAACAAATTCGAACGCTATTGAAGTAATCACAAAGCAGCAGCAAAGAAGGCAGTGCCAAATTGTTGCATTCATCAAATTGCATATATTGGATTTATATCAGTATCTGAAAAATCCGAGTGACGATATGAATGGGTTCCTCCGCTCTTGGAATACTTCTCCTTCTTCCTCACCTTCCTTATCCTCCTTGATTTCACCACATAATAAGTCATGGCACCTAAAACTCCGGCCATGATAGCTCCACCGATAACATTTACAAGAATCGCAGCCCATCGATAATGTCTACCAACAATTATGTAGGAGGCAGAAAGAAAAGCCACGGTAGTAAAAATGGAGGCCAGCCACATTAACTTATTTATCACTTCGACAACCTTCCTCTCGGCCTTTAGCTCACCCCGCACTACTGTAATCTGTACCACAACTACAGCCAAGGATGTAAAAAGCGCAAAGGCATTAAATATGAAGAAGACCTTAAACGCGGTGGTGCTCACCATCAGAGCCCTCCCAGTGTTATCATCTCCTCCAGGAACTGTGAAGATAGCAGCAAAGGCAACGGTTGCAAAGAGAACAGCCACTATGGTGACTGAATTAGTTGCGTTGTTAATTCCTTCTCTATGGAGCTTCCTGAGTTCTTTGGCAATACCGTCCATGTTCCTATGAGTTTTCCGAGCTTGTTCTAGCTGGATGTGAACATCTTTCTTTATTTCCCTTACCGTTCTCCTAAGCTCATCACGCGGCTGGTTTAGATCATTAGCTCTTACAGCACCAAAACGCATCAAACAGTCTTTTATTTCTGCAATTTCCTCAGAAAGAGGAAGTCCCTCAGCTATGTCAAGAGATGTCTTGTGATCTCTTGTCAAGGCATTCACATTTGTATCACGAAGCATTAAGAGTTCGTTCACTATCTGCAATAGGTTAAACTTTATCATATACTTAATATTTAGTGTCACGGGTTACCAACTATATTTAGATTATTCATATTCGAGGAATATTTAGTGAATAGGTTTCAAGATATGTTACTTTACCTCAGCTCGCTTTTTTCTTGTGGCGATATGTAATGCAGTATTGCCAAATTTGTCTGGAAGCATGACAATAGCTGCATCTGCTTGTAGAAGCAACTTCACCACGGAACGGTTTACACCTTTAACAGCCATGTGCAATGCAGTCTGCCCTTTCTTATCCGTTCTTCTCGCCAATTGTGGATCCTTTCCGAGCAATGCTTTTACTATCTCCACATGACCCTGACGGGCAGCAAAATGTAACGCATTCTTTCCATTGGATTTTGACATCTCTATCGAGCTAGAATCTTTTGACAACAAATAATTAACAATATCTACATGACCTCGTGTTGCTGCAGATATAAGAGGAGTTGCATTTGATTGCCCAATTGTTTTGCACAGCTCTGGATCATGCTGGAAGAGTATCTCGACAATATCTGCGACAAAATAATAATCAAACTGAGCTTATTGGTTTCAAACTTAGAAAAATGCAGCCCTTCAAAAAAATAGTGAATACAAATAAAACAAGGCTGCATTACTTTTCTTTTTATAATCACATTCACAAATAAAACCATATCCTCAACATTTAGGTCCTTCATCTCATGTCTTTAATTCAAAAATCAGAACTAACCATTCTTATAATTGACATTGGTAAGTAATGCAACAAACACAAACCACTAAAGAACCCCATCTTTCAAAATTTAAAAGTTTCCCCAATTCAAAAACCTTAACTAACATAATCAACCAAGTTTCAGAATAGACAAATACAATTATTTGAAATAATACCATTACATTAGTAGGTTCTTGATTTGATTCCAGTGCTGACACAAATTTTTGTTTAATCACGTGTTGACACAACTAGGTCAGTTTTATCTCACACATAGCTGTTCTTGGAAGCTATTCAAACTAAATGAGTTATTTCCAAATCTTTGGATTGAAAATTATAGGTAGAAATTGTGTCAGCACTTGGTAACAAAAATGGGTCAAAATTCGTAGTTTGTGCAATTGAAATAAGAAAAGGAACATTTGATACCTAGATGTCCTCGACTAGCAGCAATATGAAAGGGATCAAAGCCAGACCTATTCTTGATTCTGATCCCTTCTTTGGTCGTATAATTCAGCAACTCCTTCACAACATCAATATGACCTCTTTCCGCCGCCGTAAACAACGCCGTTTCCCCTAATTCATTAACCTCATTAACCACGGCGGACCTAATCTCAGCCACTTCAGCATCAAACTCAGCACTACTCAATGTTCTCAGCATTTGCTCATCAATTTCCCCTAATATCTGCCTAACCGCCGCTACATCCCCTCGTTGTGCAGCCAAATGGAGCTCCGTATCGTTATGTCGTCCGGTTACCTGTTTCACGTACTTCTTTCTACTCGATTGATCCATCCTTTTACCCGAATTCGACACCACCAATGCCTTACCGGAATTTGATACCACCAATGCCTTGCCGGAATTTGATATCCCTAGATACTTGCTGGAATTCGACACCGACATTGCCTTATCGGAATTGGATGCCAACAGAGATTTACTGGAATTCGATACCACAACCGGCGGTGCCCTAGGTGAAGGCGACGGCGACGGTAGCTCCGCCGTACCCATTTCCAGATCCCTATCGCCTATAATAACACAAATTAATTACAGAATAAATATTTCATCCATTGTTATATCATGAAATTATCTATTAACTGCGAAATACTACAATAACGACAGAAGAATTATAGTGTGCTTCTTCAAATGAATGCATTCTCTGAATTTCTTTTTATTAAACACTATAATTTATATCGCACCTTATAACTTCCGCCCAAACCTTCCTCGGCGACCCTCTATAATAAGTAAAAGTTATGCATATACGAAATCATTGACGTTTTATTTACCTTCAGAGGTAGCAGAAGCCATTCTTATAGGTGAAAAATGCATTGTTAATTTTTTTTTCAGGATATTATTTTGGAGAAAATTAAATTTAATGTTACAAGCTAGAAGTTCTTCATATGATCAAATGTGTGCATGCATGGGATGATATCATATTAGATCACGTCAGAAATCCAGGAGATCGAGTTGCTGGAATTTACCGGAATTTAATGCCAATAGAGACTTGCTGGAATTTGATAACACAACAGGCGGAACCCTAGGTGAAGGAGACGGCGACGGTAGCTCAGCCCTTCCCATTTCCAGATCCCTACCGCCTATAACAAAACAAATGAAATTAAATAATTAAACATTATTTTCGTCCAGTATTTCAGATCATGAATTAAAATCCATATATATCAAATCATTCACAATTTTTTTTCACATATTTACCTTCGGCGGTAGCAGAATTTGTTTTGATAGGTGGAAAATGCATTGTTAATATTATTTTTTTCAGGAGATTATTTTTGAGAAAATTGAATTAAATTGATATGTGGGATCAAATCCTGAAATTTGACATAGAAAATGGAATTCAAATGCACCATTAGATTAGGTCAGAAAAAAATTCTAGCAGAGTGGTCGGAGAAGAGGAAGTAGGAAGGGTGATGACGGCGATAACTGTGGACGTGAGCGTGAAGGTGAAGGGAAGAAGAAAAAGAACAAGTGTTGAATTGTATAGGATCCGACATTTTGGTCAAATTGACGAGTTGTCTTTTTCCATTCTGTTTCCCTTTTCTTTTTCTTTTTATTTTCCTTTTCTTAAAGCATTTGACATTTAACTTTGAAAAAAAAAACTATTTCCTTTCCTTCTTTAACATGTTTATGTTTATCAAAGGTGTATCCTAGTGGGCAGGCGTCTGCCCTGCGGCCTCAGTGCCCGTAGGGTTCGATACTGCTTCGACTTACGTGCGGTAAGTTTTTAATCTCATTTTCAGAGCTTTATCTTACTCCCATCAAATGCAAGGCGATTCTCTCTCACTATGTAGAGCGACCTGCCCAATTGAACTTAAAAAAAAACATGTTTATGTTTAGGATATGCAGTAAAAATTAAATATATATATATATATATTTATAATTAAAAAAATTATAATAATATTTCGCCCATCTGAGTTTAAAAAAAAAAACTGTTAATTTTTTAAATAAAATTAGTAATATACTAGTCTTATTTTAGAGAGTAATATTAACATTTTGATTAACAAAACACTCTGTTTTTTATTTTTTTAATTTTCGCTTTAGATTCTAAATGACTTATACTATAAAATGAAGATAGTAATTTGGATTTAACCGGAGTTAAATATTTTTATATTAAAAAAATACTACCTCAATTTCATAATGTAAGTCGTTTAGGATATATAGTGAAAATTAAGGGACCAAAAAACAAGATACTTTGTTAGTCAAAATATATATCAATATTACTCTCTTAAGCAAGTCTTATTTGAGAGAGTAGTATTGATATTACTAACAAAGTAATATTTGTATATTTGTATACAAGACATATTTAAGAGAGTAATATTGATATTTTAATTAACAAAGTATTTTATTTTTTGCTTTTTTAATATTTGATATATGTCCTAATTGATTTATATTATGAAAAAGAGGGAGTATATTGTCATTCTCTTGCTTTCTTTTTCTTTTTCTTTACTAATACTTCTGAGTCCAAATTAAATATACTAATTTAACTCCATACACAAAAGTTAAGAAAACATTCCACTTTAATCAAATTATAAAAGAATTGTAGGGAAAATATATATTTCACTCTTACAAAATAAATAATTAGTACATTGATATTTATATATATATATATATATATATATATATATATATATATATATATATATATATATATATATATATATATATGTGTGTGTGTGTGTGTGTGTGTGTGTTCTTACACTACATTAGTTAACAACCAATTATACCATACTACACACTATTTATAACCTATCATTTTATTACTTTCTGTTTTATTTTTCTTTTGTGAGTTTACTATCTTACTGTTATTAAAACCGACCTGGCTAGGGTTCAGCACCTGCAGAACACAAAACAAACCATTAAATTTAAGATCTTTTGATCAAATTGCCAGGAAAAATGCTATACAATTAAAAAAAAATACCTGCCACACAGGATCCAACTCTAACTACCCGTACATCACAACACTGTTCATCTTCCTCCTTTTTTCCATCATTAAATATTTTTTTTTTAAACTGCTACCACCATTAACGAGGCGTGAGCAAACCATAAATTTCCCCAAATTAAAACCCTAAATCGTGATTTCAACAATTAACCATCACTGTAATCCACAATCAATAGCCATAACTTACCACCATTACTTCATAAAATTTCTACCATTAAATTTTTCTGAATTTTTCGAAGAAATTCTTCACAATCACCATCATCAAATAGCGATTCAGAATACATCAAATAGTAATTCAGAGTACATCAAATAGCGATTCGGAAGCCAAACATACATCAGATCACAGAGAATCTCTAGTTTTTATTTTTCTGAAATTTTCGAAGAGATTCTTCATAATCACCATAATCAAATAGCGATTATGAATACATCAATAGCGATTCAGAGTACATCAAATAGAGATTCGGAAGCCAAACACACATTAGATCACAGAGAATCTGTAACTGCTTGTGCGAGATTTGAATTTGGTCGTTTTTTATTCAGTGTGACGCGTATTGGAAGACAGCAGACAACCAATAGCCACTAGATCCGATCGGCAAAAATCTAGTAGCCACAAAATGATGCTGGCCATGCTGAAATTCTTTTACATCAGCACCATAGCCAAAACTATCAAAACTAGTGTTGAAATTACGATTTAGTTGAATCAAGGGAGTTAACATAAATTATGAGCCATTGGAGTTATTTTTTTGGGTTTCAAGAAAAAGATATATTAATACTTTACAACTGATTTGATTAAGGTGAAAACATAGAGAAAAAATTGAGATGATGTAAATCTGGATTCTGGATATTTATGATGTTTGGTTAGAAAGTAAACAAGGATAAAATGTAAATTAGGAAAAAAAATTTGTCTCTCCAGATAAGTAAAATATGTTTTCTTACATCAAATTAATTGGAATTATATCTTTACATCCCTATCAAATAAGATGGAAATTGACGTGTTCTTAAATTAAGGGGTTTAAGTTCTTCTAAGTTGTGAAAACAACTCGGGAAAGAGTCGAGGAATATGGTCGAGCGGTGTGGATGGGAAAGAGTACGGACTAGAGTCCGAGTTTAGATCTAAGTAGAATAATGAATAGTTGCAAAGATGAGCTAAGTCAGAGAGGGTGGGGGAAAGACCCCAACCTCACCCCGATGCTTATGTTAGTTTAGATTCTAGAGAGAGAATAAAACTTAGCACAAAAATTGTGAGCTAGTAGAACATGGAGTAAATGAGGTGAAATACACAGTATTTGTTCGGAACAAGATGCGGCAATCTAGTTTTTATTATGGTTTTCCCACCGCGTTTTTTTGGACGGTTCATTAGGCTCAATACAGTCGAGTGACTTTCAGGCACTTGATCTCGACTGTTTGAGTAGGCTTGTACATCATGGGCTAGTCTGAGAGCTCCGCGCAAGACCTGGTTTTAGTCTGAACACATTAGCCACCGTAGCTATTTCGTGAATCTAACCTTTTTTTTTTTTTTTTTTGTATCTAGACTATTCAACTTAAACTACTGTTTTACGCTCAATCCCATCAGAATTAAATTAAACAAATGTACCATTCTCCCTCTCTTTCTTCAAGAACCAAATTGCCTTAAAATGAAATATTCAATTTCTAAAATCAAACGGAATGGAACTTAAATTTGGCATTTGATCCACTGTTTGGTTAATATAGTTTGATTAATGTGGGTAATAAGATTGGATAACTTTTTTGAGTTTGGGTTTGGGAATTTTAAACCGAACTAAACCAAAAAATCGAAATATAATTATTCTATCAATTTATTTCGAATTAATATACTAACTTTTAAAAGTAAATTGGTTCTGAGGAAAAGATGTAAAATTAAAAGTGCAGATTTTGTGTAATATATTATTACCAAATCAAAATAATTTTTGTTTAAATAAATTAGATTTGGAGGTTAAATCAAGTTGGTTTGATTTACAAAAAACATTAAAAAATCGAATTAGTAAACCGAATTAACTCCCCTACACGACGTCGTAATGACTTTGGCTATTTTATAACTAATGGGTAAATCTTTATTTAGCAAAAAAAAAAAAAATCCCCTACACGACGTCGCGCAGGCAGTCCATTTCTTTGTCGGTCAGTTTCTTATTGAGGCGAAGGACAGTCCGGTTCCTATGCGGAATAGGGAAAAATTTGTACGTACGGAACAATCTCAGCCGTCGGATGTAATTTTGAACGGTTCAGATCTGGAGAGAGAAAATTGCTGCTGACTAAAAAATAAAAAAACTTTTTTCTCTCCAGATCTGAGCCGTTAAAAAATCTCATCCGACGGCTGGAATGGTGTCCCGGATATTCTGCACCAAAGCTGTCCCGCATAGGAGCCGGGACGGGCGAAGAATGGATAGAGAGCATTAACTAACAGCTTTAACAGTTCTGGTCTGAAACTCGAAACGCCACTCATCACTTCACTTAACTTCTCAGTTTCATTCAATGGGAAACAACCATAGCCGTTACTTAATCTGCTGCGGCCACGACCACCACTCGCCGCCACCACCTAGTGATGATGACCATAAATACCCTTCTCCTCCTTGTAATTCCTCTCCACAAATCCCCATGACTTTATCTTTGCCTTACTCTCAAGTCGATTCCACCTTAAGAGCACTTGCTTCCCAAGCTGAAGGTTTCGGCCGATTGTCTATTGGCGGCCTTCATGGACCTCTTTACCACGTCACTACTCTTGCTGGTAAAGTTAATTTGCAAGTAATTCAAATTAACTATGAGATTATTCAACTTGATAATTTGAAATTGTTGTTTAGATATAAGGGGGAATTTGTGTCAGGTCGGCCTAAGTGTCCTCTAGATTCTAACAAGATTATTCGGGTTAATAATGTTTGGACGCAAGTATTAAAAAAAAACAGTTATATTTGTCAAAATGTTCATATTTCTTAACTATATTATCCGGACCCTTCATTTATATCTGCTGTACTCGTGTCGACATGTGTATGTGAATGAGATACTTGTCGGGTCTGATAAACACCGATCAAATACTTAGTTTTAAATGTTTAAGTACCTGACACCTAAATATATACCCGTACTCGAGTCCGGTTAACATAGTTTTTCTTAATGATAATTTCTCAGAAGGTATTGTCTAACCAATAGGCTCAATGGTTTTGGTTACTCTTTTGATCCTATAAATTAAAGAGGGAATTCTTATTGGCATCTTTCTCTTGACTAGTGTATAAGTTTCCAATTACTTGCTATTTACGACCTTACTTGAATAGGATCTGTTCTATAGGCGCGTACCTCTGTCCTTGAGTTCTAAGGAGACAAGAAACCAAGCTTGGTGGATGAATAATAGCCATTTGACCCGGGAGTGACTAATGGTTAGATGATCGCTCTTGGCCGCGGATTGCCAGCCAGAACGGTCAAATGGTTGTCTGACAAGCTCCCAATTCTTTTAAAAAACAAAAAAAAATGAACTTGTTATTTACAGTTTAAAAGCTCAATTGTTATTATTTCCCGACTTTTGCGATCTTGCTAAATTGCTATGTGCTTATGTTAAAAGGATTGAATTATGTGCTTCACTAACAATATCATACATAGAAAGGCAATAGTTTATCATTCTTTTTCCCTTCTAGTAATTATATATTATGGTAACAATTCATGTTGAAGAAAATACTGACGTGTTACCATGTTTACTCTATCCTTGATTTGAAGTTCCTCGAGTGTTTGAATGTTACAGTCTTTTGTGGTCTATTGAATACTTTTACCTTGCCCCTTTTACATATTGATTGTAGATGACGGGCCTGGATCACTTCGTGATGGTTGTCGTAAAAAGGATCCTCTATGGATTGTCTTCGAAGTTTCAGGCAAAATTAATCTTAAATCTATTTTGACCATTTCATCATACAAAACGATTGATGGTCGTGGCCAAAGGATTAAAATCACAGGAAAAGGTTTCAGATTAAAAGAATCCGAACACGTGATTATCTGCAATTTAGAGTTTGGAGAGGGGAGAGGACCTGATGCAGATGCCATTCAATTGAAACCTAAGTCGAAACATATTTGGATAGATCGTTGCAGCCTTTCGGACTTTGATGATGGTTTACTTGATATTACAAGGGAGAGCACGAATATTACCATTTCTCGGTGAGGATTAATCTATTCAGCGCCATGTTTTCCTCTTATATTTCCATCGGAATATGCTTAAGCTTCTTTTGTTGTATCCAGTTGTCACTTCTCGAATCATAACAAAACGGTCCTCATAGGGGCGGACGCTTCTCACACTGGTGATAGGTGCATGAGAGTGACCATTCACCATTGCTTTTTTAATGGAACAAAACAGCGCCATCCTCGTGTTAGATATGGAAAAGTCCATTTATACAATAATTATACCACAAATTGGGGAATTTATGCAGTTTGTGCAAGTGTTGAAGCACAGGTTTTTAACTCTTTTAGCAATATGTTCTTTTTCGTAATTTAATTTTATCGCATTAGACTTTTAGCTAACGATATGTTCTACCCTGAACAGCTTACTGATATGATAGTCTTCTATTTTCATTCAGATATTTTCGCAATGCAATATTTATGAAGCAGGAGAAAAGAAGGTTGCTTTCAAGTATATGCCAGAGAAGGTATACATAATTTCATTTACCTTGCACATATACGAAATTCATCAAACCTGTATAGGTAGGTATATATATCAGATCAATCATGTTGATGCTAGGCATATGAAAGACAGAACTCGAACAATGATAAAAATATCTTTAGGAAATTTGAGGATTTATTTTAGATCTATTAAATCGGGTTTCAAATACTATTACATTGTCGACAATCCTTCGGATCTGAGTGTGATCCCTCACTTTATTACCAATTTTAATCTTATGCCGTGTATCACTCGGATCATAGTTTGGCTTTGCATGAAATTAGCATTTTATGCGATTTTTTTCCTATCTTGATTTAACAAAAAGCTATGATCATCTTAGGATATTAAATTACTGATTTATTTTGCTTCCCGTATGATTCAATTTAAAATTTCATTTTTTGAGCGCTTTATGCTGGAAGAATTCATTTTGTATGCAGCCAGCTGATAAGGCAGAGGTAACTGCTGGGTGCATCAAATCTGAAGGAGACTTATTCGTTGATGGAACTAAGAGCGGCTTATTAGCTCCGACCAGTGAAAACAGCATATTTCATCCTAGCGAATTCTACCCTACGTGGACTATGGAAGCTCCGAGTGATGCACTTAAGCATTTCATTCAGCACTGTACTGGATGTCAGTCGATCCCAAGACCAGCCGATTGTTGAGAGCGTCTTAAAGCTCAGAAGCCTTACACAGATACACTATAAGTACACATTAAATTCAAGTATAGAGAGGTGCCTACACTTTTAATATTCCTACTACATTGCAGTTCATACCTTCATGTCATAAAGTCACCATGGAGTGCGCTCAGTGTTCCTACTTGTTTATATTCTTGCCTTTACGCGAGCAAACATGAATAAAGCCGCCATGGAGCGCCCAGTATTCCTATTTGTTTATATTCTTGTCTTTACGCGAGCAAACATGAATATAATATAATTTATCCCTATTTGCCTCGTTATTCCTATTTGCAGTTGCTCTCGACTCCACTTCTATGTTTTCCATCAAAAGGAAAAATAAAAAATAAAAAATAAAGGAAAAAGAAAAGACTCGGTTTCTACGAATTCTAGTGAGTTGGTAGCCCAATTGTTGAATGCGCTGTGATTAAAGAATCACTGGATTCTAAAACAAATATAAACTTAGAACGACGAAAATGATCTTGCGTTGACTTAATTAAACAAAAAATCTTTTTTTTCTCTCACTTCTTTGAATTGAATAAGGGCAAAGGTAAAATGTAACAATTCTTTATTTTTTAAGGGAAACAATCGCAAGTCTTAAAGTACTACTCAATCTATTTCGTAATAAAGATTTTTCTAAGTACTTTAATATGGATTTAGGAAAAGGGAAATAAGAAGAATATTTCCTATTATGCCATTAAGTTTAAAGTACTCAAATTATTTATCTCCCTCTTTCTTTTTAATATGGATAAGGGTAATTTTTGTTTTTTAGGAGTGCAACAAGGTGTCCTACTTGACCCCGACTTTTGAGGGACCATAAAAGACTAATCTCTGCTCACATTCCGGGTCGGCCAATAAAGGAGTAAATGGGTAAGAGTAATTTTAGAAATACATCCTTAAAATTTGGGAAAAGGGACATCCATTTGGGAGAGAGATGAAGAGAATAAAAAAATACTACTTTCATTCCATAATACGTATAAGTCGTTTAGTACTTGTAGCAAAAATTAAGGAAGTAAAAAATAAGGTGCTTCGTTAGTTAAACATATATTATTTTTTGTTTACTTATTTTTCATTATATGTGTGAAACGATTTATATTATGGAATACAGATAGTATCAACTGTTAAAAAAACAAAGGAGTATTATAATACTTGCCCAAAAAAAAGAAAAAAAAAGAAAGTATTATTAGAATTATAAAAGGCTAAAATAAAATGGATAAGAGAAAAATCAATTATATTCGAAGTGGACGAAGTCATAAGTTTTTTTTTTTAATGAATGGACGGAATCATAAGTTGCGGGATAAAATTGTTTATCACAGATAGGCATGTCAATTGAGCTTATTAAATCTAAAATATTGGTTTAGATTCAGACTCACTAAATTGAGACCCAAGTTGAATTTTTATTGGATTGAGTTTAGATCTTTTCAATTAGAGTCCGCACTCAACCACATTGAGTTTTGTATCTAATTTGGGTCTGCTCACTAATTTTATTGATTAAAACGTGAATATTTTTTAAAATAAATAAATAATGATTATTAGCGAAATATTTTGTGAAAAATAATATACACCGTTCATTAACATTAGCATCATATCATTGGATTCATATAAACAAAATAAAAAATAAATCTTAATTGAGTCTTTGGGTCTATACAATTATAATTTAGTAGACCCACAACTTTTGGGTCACATACTTGGCTTGGATCCTACCCATATGAGTCCAGATTAAATCTAAATTTGAGCATAGAAAAGTCTATTTAGACCCAAATTGGGTCTTATGAGTCTGGATCCGGATTTAGGCTCTTGAGTCCAATTGACATGCCTAGTCACAGAATCATATCTCTTCACTGTCCCATCACTAAAAATGTAATACATGTCTATTAATACTAAACACAAACACCTCCTGCATTTGTTATTAGTCATCTTGCATCCCACAAAATACTCCTAATTTCTCTCTTCTCTTATTTCTTTCTCTTTAAGTGAGCCTTGTGTCACATTTTTAAAGGTAGAATAGAGAAGTGAATAAAGATTTCGAGATAGACGATTTTCTCCCGTAATATGCTACCGAAATATTGAACATTTTCCTGATATCTTGGGCTTATTTCCCAAACTGCAGACATATTTACACCTCTGCATGTGCCTGCTGTGTTGTTTTTGTCAATGCTCCAATTGGTTGAATGAATGATTTAATTAGCCATTTTTATATCATCACAATAAGAAAAACACATTTTTAATTCTTCCATAGCATAGGAAAAAATAAAAATAAACTAACAGCTGATGCATATTATTAAGCAAAATTGATTAATTAAAGAAAGCGCTGAGATTTCTTTACCAGGTCTACATACATGAAACGTGGAAATCATCAACAATTTCGCCCGTTTTCAAAGAAGTATGAATAAAGATAATAGCTTTTCCAAGAATCTTGAAATGGCTTTTTCAAACTTACGATCAGATGGAAATCGGTACGAATTTCTCTCCGTTTGGTGTCTTATTTCTTCTCTTCAATAATAAAAAAATTATCATGTGTTAATTTTTTAATTTAAAAATATATATAACATAAAAAAAATAGTAGAATTCATAAAAAAAAATGAATACGTGACAATTATTTATTTTGTAAATAAAAAAAAATGACACAGGATGAGAACATAAAATTTTTGCTTAGGGAAAAAGTGCAAACGTGAATAAGATCGCGTTCTATCGTTTTCGACTTTTAAATTATTATTATTATTTAATCGATAGATTAAGGAGCTTGATTTCTGACGACATATTATCATTTGTGGATATTTATTTGTGCCAAGTTACAATCAGGGACGAAGATAAGGGGTCGGGTGGCAGTCGGACCTCGAGATTTTTAAAAATACTATTAGATATAGTAAATTCTATATGTAGTTTGAAATATTTTATTAAATTCACCCCCAATTTTTTTTTTACAGTTTTCATATGTAGTTCGGTATATTATTGTAATTTTTGCCAATAACACCATATTACTGACTTCGTCCTTGTTTACAATTACAATGATTAGATATTTCAATGAAAATAGCGAAAGTGTTGCCTAGTGGGGACTTACCTTACATGTCAATATACTTCAAAACAGAAATGAATGTATTGGACCTTTGTTTGATGTACTCCCTCCATCCCACGACATATTAATATTTTGACTTTTTATACAAATTAAAATATTTTTAAAAATAATGAAATTTAAAGCTACAAGATTAATATATGTTTATCAATTACTATTTGAAAATTGGAATAGTGGTTAGAAAAAAGATAAAAAATAATAAAAATTTATTAAAAATTCATTAGTATTCCAAATGTTAACTATATTCTGGGATAAATTTGAAACTCAAATGTTAACTATATTTTTGTTACTTACTATAGGCGAATATTACGAAATCGAATTTCTTATTTTTCTGTATGTGTTTGATGGAGTTACATTTTCAATTTCAAAAGCCCAATGCATACTTTTCTTAATACGCGGTGATTCATTATAAGTAGCGCGTAAGAATAAAATCATGATTTTAGACCGTGCTTTTACAAGTAATAACTATTCTTTCGATGAAAAATCTCTTCTATGAGGCAAATACGTGTTACGTGAATAACACAACCAAGCGCAGCTCATGCGGTAAAGACGCTTTACTTTCAACTAATAGGTCGAGAATTCGAGTTATGACGGAAAAAAGTGGGAAACACTATTAATCCTCCCAAAAAAAACTAAAAAACACGTTACGTGAATGAGAGAGCTATGGTTAATATTGTTACAAAATATTTTACTATGTTTCAAATTAAATATTTATTTAACTTTTGAATAAAATTTATGTATCCTCTATTGATGGATGCAGTGAATATATGCTAATTCCATCGGGATTGTGTAGGGAAAATAGTGTCATTGTCTATTGACAATATCCCATTACAACAACTTAATCTGGTAATGGATCTATTTTTGGTTTACCGCGTTGAATTCATTGATCAATTGATATTGATAGCTTAAAAAGATACAAGGAATTCCTGGATGAAAATCGTATGTCCCATTCCTATCCCTAATCCTGTCCCCAACCAATCAGAATTTATTATATAATTATTTTTTCAATTATATATATATACAAGGTGAATTGTTATTGGTTGGAAACACATACGAGGACAGAGGATTTTTTGCCGGAATTCCTACCCATCTTCTTCTCATGAGAGCAAGTCAGACGCAAGATTAAACATTTTGGAACAAAATGCTAATTTTCCTATTGTACAGATCTTTAGATTTTGAATCATTCTAGTTTATTTTTTGGTATATTATATCATTCACACTTTACGATATTCAAAATGATTTTTTTAAACAAAAACTATATCTAGTTTAATATTTATTGGAAAATTATTTCAATGTTTAATATTAAAACGAATGTTTAATATTATACGCTAGAATTTTAGCTTATGCACATACATATCACAATTTCTAATCTTAAAACAGTATTAAAAATTGAATATTCAACTTGTGAAAATTAGTACATGAACCTCCATATCCTCTCAAAACTAATTGGCAACGAATGGTGTTAACCCATTAACTTATACGTTATTTGAATCTTCCTTATGCACTTCATATCTCAACACTCCCCCTCACATCGAGGCGGGAGTCAAATTCAAAGCGCGCCACCCTTCTTGGGTCACGCGTGGACAAATGAAGGCCCACCGCTCTACTTGGATCGTACATGGACAATTAGAGTTTGGGCATTATGAGCACACACATTCCACCTTAGGACTTGCTCTGATACCATGTGAAAATTAGCGCATGAACCTTCATATCCTCTCAAAACCAATTGGTAATGAGGCGTGCTAATCCAATACGTTATTTTGATTTTTCTTATGCACTCGATATGAGACTTCATATTTCAACACAACTGTTATATACAAAATAATGAATTATAATAACATTCAATTATGAATGATAGTAAATAGCATATCTTATATTCACCAAAAAAAACAAAAAAAAACGTATCATATAAAAAGTAAAAACTAGGAAAATTCTGATATGAAACGGGTCCATGTGGACCATGTAGTCCAGATTTTACTACATCCCTACAGAATGAGGAGAGAGAAAGAAATGCAGTGATATGACCAAATCTGCACTGCATGGTCCAATGGACCCGGTCCATATCAGAAGTGTTCTAAAAACTAAGGTCTACATGAGAACTTCTACTGGTTATAATTTGAGCACGTGCCTACTTGTTTCTTGGTTGGTTATCGTTTCTTTTTTTTTCTTTTTTTTGCCATCTAGAAGTCTTTGAATCTAATTTATATTAAAAAATAAAAAAGTCTATGAATCTAACATTTGTATATTCGATATATTAAAAAAATTATTGACATTGATTTATTTTTAGTCATAAATGTAGAAATGTATAACTATTTGCTTAGTGTGTAATCCAACTCATTCACCAATTTTAAGAATTGCCTTAGTTATTTTTAGTCATAAATCTTGCAGCTCTAGATGTAGCCAAAGTTACACATATTGTTGCAGATAATACTCTTGCTAATATTAGCAAACCTGCAATAATGAAACCCTCCAATTCGGTCAAATCGTATTTCGAATTCAGTCGGTTTTTTGAGGTTTGAACAAAATGAAAAAATCGAATTCAAACAATCGAATTGTCCAATTCGAAATCGGTGTTCACCCCTACCTAACATTGCTAAAAAACATTTTTTTAGGAGCATAATCATTGGGGATAATTTTTGGTACTTTCAATTCCAAATATAAGTTTAGTTTAACATTCATGCTCTATAATAATAATAAAAAAATAGAAAAATATTTTAATGTACAAAAAAGTAGAACTCAACATGGAAATAATATTTCCAAATTATATACCACCAAAAATACAGTACAAGTATATGCACCTAACACTAACTTCCGGTAATGTATTTTCCGGGGCCCGAAAAAGGAAAAATGAAAAAAAATTATATTGCAATCCTTGAAGGAGACTGCGACTCCCGCGAGTGGGAAGACGATGGACTAGATTTGGACGAAAAACTCCCTGACCCAAAATTACTGAAGAACAGGTCCGATAGATAATTTCCAACATCATCAGGGCTATATCTGACAATAGTCGCTAAATTCCACCCTCTTCCCAGTTTGCCCCTCTGCTTGTTGTAAAATTCCCGATACACTGGCAATATTTTCCTGGCAATGCTGACCTTTATATCATCCCGGAGCTTACTATCAGGTACTACGCACAATGACTGCTTACGGTGCGCCTGCTCGAAAGCCGCATTGAATCTCTTGAAACGATCCTTGGCTTCCTCCGCCGTCATCAATGGAGAAGCTGGATTCTCCGGCAAGGTGTTGATGACGTTGCTCCATGCTAGCCGTTCATAATTTGTCGCGAACTGTTTGACTTTGGCTTCGTGCTTTGATATCCAATCGTCTCCGAGAAGATATTTCAGGTTCGACGATCGGACTTTAACGACGACGTACTGAAGGTTATTAGCCAAAAAGAGGTAAGAAAGTGATGCATCTTTATACAATTCGGCTTTTCGGTCAATCTTTGCAAGACAAATCAGAATCAGCCACGCAAATCGGAGAGATATTACCGGCGTTCCGGATTCGTCGGGATCGGAAAAACTGAAGTACGATTCCGGCAACGACGTCCTTGCCGGAGTCGGCGAGTCGGCGAAAATATCAGAAAGTACATTACTATAATCCGCCAATAGAGAAAGATAGTTCATAGCGTCTGTCGTAAGAGTGTGAACGCCGCCGCCGGCAACCAGTGATTTTGAATTATCCTTCTGTAACGCCGTTTCGAAGTCCGCAACCGCAGCCCGAACGTATTCGCCGATCTTAATAAGCGACGCGACGCCATGAGATCGAATAGCTGCAGTGGATTCGAAGGAGAAGATGAATTCGATCTCCGGCCAATAGTTGGAGATGGCGGTGTACATATCTAGGGCACGTAAAACTTTTTCCGGAGGCGATTTTTTGCTGTGTTTGACCACATTTTCAGGAAATCCAAACAGAATTAGGGCACCTTCTTTTGAAATATCAGTGAAGATAGATTCTCGAATGGAATCTGAAGACGCGAAAACCTGATCGCAAAGGATTCTCTCTCCATTGAAGAGAGTTTTAACTGAAACACTCAGAGCTTCAAGCCAATTTTTAATTCTAATATCAAGCGCTGCCCAATCCATCTTATGAATTTGAGAAGTAGTTAATTTCTCAACTCCAAGCTTATAAATACCTTCATCAATAATTGATTTTCGAGTAATTTTGTATATATTCACACATTCCTTAGCATATCCAGAAGAAATCATGCATTCCGCAATTAATCTCAGATCCGCCATTGCCGTAGAGGAAACATCTTCCACTTCCGTGATCGATTCGCCAGCTGGATCGTCCTGATCGTCGTCTTCGACGTCGTCGAAATCCGAGGTGCTAGACCTGGTCGAAGCAAGGGAGGAGCGGGTGGATACAGATTCCGGGTCTAAATGAGCCCGATTCATGGAAAGGATTTGGTAAAACTCTTTCTGGAGTCTTTTCATAGCAATTTGCATGAGGTGTTGAGCTTTGATTAGTTTATCAGTGCTGGAATTCTCTGTGACTATGAAATGCATGGCTCGTTGCAATTGGTTAACTAACTTGATAAAATCTCTTGCTTCTCTACGACTTTCGTAGAAAAGCGAAGTGACTTTAGCGAAAGTCGTGGTTTCTGGATTCCATTTCATTATAATTGGCTCAGCGATTTCTAGTGTCCTATCCATCACAGATTCCGAAAAGCTCGGACGAGAAGGAGAGGAGGTGGAGGAGGAACTGAATCTAGAAGGGGAATTGAAAGAGAATTTAGACATAGTAGAAGGTGAAGGTGGTGATGATTTTGGTGAAAATAGCAAACTTCTCATCCCTTTCCTCGGCATGGGTATTATTGGAATTTTATCTGTTTAAAGATATGAAAACAACCTTGAATGCTTGAGAGTAGTTTACGTTGTTGTTTGTGTTTGATTTCTGGGTTTATAGTAATAATAGATTTGAGGAGTGAAAGGGGGTATTTATAGAGGGAGAGAGAGAGAGAGAGAGAGAGAGAGAGAGAGAGAAGGAAAGGGAAGTCGTCAGCAAAGAGTTTGAAATTTTGGTGGTTTGTTAGGGAAGGAGGAAAGAAGGGGGTGTTTTGGACTTTTCGAAGAGTGGTGTGGAGGTTGACTTTAGCCGCGGTACTACTACGCGTTACATATTCGAAGTGACGAAAGAGCCACTATTTCTTTGAGTAAAGAAAAAGAATAAACTCTAGAACTTTGGAAAATACTGATTTTTCCTTCCCTGCTGCTTATTTGGAAATTCCCAGGGTAGTAGTCTGTGTTCCCACTTGGAAAATTATTTCTGTTCACAAATGTGATCGAAAATAACCATAATGATCTTATCAGTTATTACTTAATATTATTCCATAATTAAAATTATATATGAATCACATTGAAGAAATACTAAAAAATGAGTATATTTGGATTGAGTCTCTTTTGAGTTTGTTTTGGTTCGAAACTCAAATTGAGATACAAACTGTATTTGAATTAAGTATAAAAATAAAAGTAAATAATAATTTCAGTATGAGACTCAATTCAAGTTGAACCAATATACAAATTCCAAATGTTTTAAAACATTGACCGAGGAATAGAAAATAAAAGTAAACATGGTGGTTATGAGTCTTATGCAGTAACTAGAATATGTAAATTTATGGATTTAAATTACGATGAGATTTGTTGATGTCACTTGATATCTCATTAACTTTGTCTGAAAGGAGGTATGACGAGAAGCAGGCAAACCGGAGTATTATTATGATAAATATATGTTTGAATTAAGACCCCATTCATAATTATTGTCTCCACCATTCATTCATTCTTTTGAATTTACTCCCTCCATTCCTAAATATAAGACTTTTTAGACAATTTTAAAAAATTAAAATTTTTGTCATTTTCACCGAAAGTTTCAATTTTATCTCTCTCTCTCTCTCTCCCTATCACTTCCATAACATAAGAAAAAAAAGGAAAAAATAGTGATGGTAGAACCGTATAAACGACAAATAAAAGAAATGTCGAGGGTATAATTATAATAAATTGTTGACAACTAATAAAAAGTCTTAAACGACAATTAATTAGGATACCTATAAATCTCTTAAAAGACAATTAAATGGGAATGGAGGAAGTATTATTCTTTCTCTATATAATTCAAATTAAGAATTTGGGATGGTAGAGGCGACAAATGTTTGTTGACAACTATTAAAAAGTCTTATACGACAACTAATTTGTATACCTATAAATCTCTTAAAAGACGATTAAATGGGAATAGAGAGAGTATTATTCTTTCTCTGTATAATTCAAATTAAGAATCTGGACGCCATAGTAACGGCCCTGATGTCACTCTAAGCATGTAATAATTTTGAACTGTTGTTGGAGTGAGGGTAATGTAACTCTAGAAACAATTGACCATACATCATCATTTACATACATTTTCTTAGTCCCACATTTTCCCCATGGTGTGCAGGATGTTGTTGCCGCTGCTGTAGCACATTTGGATGGATTTTATATAATTTTTTAAAATTTTATTTTTAAATTTCTTAAAAGTAAATTAATTATATATGAACTAAAATCTAAATATTAACATATATCTCAATTATTATCAGCTATGAAGGTCCAAAATCCGACACTTTTAAAAATATACTTCAAGAAGCAAAGAATTGTCCAAACATACTCGAATTAAACATCTTAACGGTTTAATTCTAATACTTAAAAGATATCTCAAAAGAGAAGGATTATCTAAGTCTTATAAAAAATAAATTTACTTGCAAATTAGTTAACGTGAGATCCTAAACAATACTAAGCAGGCATCATATACACCCTTTCTCCAATTCCCGAGCCATTTGAAAGGAGACAAAAAAAAGGGTTTTCTATATCGTAGTACTCCCTCTATTCTTAAATATAAGACTTTTAGGATAAGTATTAAAAATTAAAAAAACAAATAGTAAGATGTTTTTTAAACAAAATATCAATAAAATTATTTTAAATAGAATTAGCGACATACAAGTTCTATTTAAAATTAGTATTTTGATTAACAAAACACCTTAAATTTTACTTCCTTATTTTTCACTATTTGTTCTGAACAGTGACGGATCCAGGATTTGAGATCAGTGGGGTCAGGGACGATTCTAGGGCGCCCGAAATTTTTAAAAATACTACTAGATATGGTAAATTTTAGTAAATTTTATATGTAGTTTGGAGTATTTTATCAAGTTCGCACCCCCCTCCCCAAGTTGCATTTTATCAAACAATATGCAGCATAAAAAAATGATTGAGAATGAGAATGAGATGTCTCGCGGGAAGTAGCAGGAAGGAATTCAGACTTGAAAGTTGAGAGACGAGACTATTTTTTATTGAGAGCAACTTGTTAAATATCCCGCGAAGCGGGAAGGAATTGAGACTTGAGAGCTGAGAGACAAGACTATTTTTTATTGAGAGCAACTTGTTAAGTATCCCGCGAAGCGGGAAGAAATTGAGACTTGAGAGTTGAGAGACAAGACTATTTTTATTGAGAGGAACTTGTTAAATATTGATGCGAAACCGTTGTACGAATACGAAGGTTCGGCTTGAATGCCCGATCTTTCTCTATCTCGAACAGTTTATGGGGGAATATAAACAACCTTTCTCTCGCAAGGTTGAATATCAATGAAAATTTGAAACACCACAATAAGTATAAACCAAACTTATTGATACAGTAACTCAAACATGAATGAATTCTTCTACCTAGAGAATCAAACACAAAGTAACTAAGGAATAACCTTAAATCAATATATCAAGTCTAACAATAACATGGCTGAAATCCCTCTTAAGTAGAGTGGAATTTCGTCAAAAAAGAACCCACAAATAAGAGTCCTTTAAAGATTAGGACTCTACAACTCCTAGATAACTAAAAACACTACCTAACATCAAGGACAACATGTCCTATTATTTAGCTAGCTTATTTCGGCCAACATGGCTAATTAAAATAAACAATAAAGCTGAAAATATAATTAAAGTCTTTAATAGACTTTAATTTACGAGTTTTCTAAAATACCCCTTAAACCGTTTTCTTTTCAATTATGTATATTTCCTTCAAATGATATTCGATGGCTTTGATCCTCGTGTCTAGCTTTCTTTGAAGGTTTTTTACCTCTTGAACCTTTAGATTAGAGACTTTAAACACTTGGAACAAAGGCTTGACTTTGAAGTTCATATTTGGGATGTATGAATTAAGGATGAGGTCATTTATCCAAATGACCTCTCTAAGCTTCATGGCTGGTACCGTATCAAATATCTTCTAGAAGACTAGAAACAAAAAGTATTTTTAAATCTTTAAAATATTTAAAACTGCTTGTTAAATATCTTCTAGAAACAATAAGAATGGTTAACACCACTGCTCCAGTGTGGAACGGAAATTGTTTCGTACGTGCGGAACATATTTTTATCTGTTTGATCAAAATTTTAAGAATGTTTATTTTATTAGTAGGGTCATTAAATTTTTTGTGTGAGGTCATTAATACATTTATTATCTAAATGGAGTAAAATATATCATATATAATTTTAAAAAAAAATATTCCACTGGGGTCAATTGACCCCACTGGATCTCACTTACATCCGTCACTGGTTCTGAAAGTCTTATTTTTAGAGGTGGTATATTATTGGTCTTGTTCATCAGGTAGGTGATGTAATGCGGTACGTAATAATTTTTTCAAAACTACTATTTGTTGTTGTTGCTGTTACCTTATTATGACCGTAACAGCATTGCGAGTCAAATTAAGCACTTTTTGTAACGTCAAGAGCTACAGTGGCGCACAATTTAAGAAGGCCACGTACAGCCAATTTTGCAGTCCGGCTTTCAAAGTCGTTAACCCCCAAAATTTCGCGACTCATGAACCCTCCTAGCCAGTCGGATGAAATTTTGAAGCTAGTCCCAAATCTGAGAGAGAAAAGTTACGTACGACAATGAAAAATAATAAAAAAAATAAATGTTATATAATAAAAGGGTACATATGTAATTTTACAAATAAATGTTTGGATTACAGGAGAGAGAGAAAAAGTTGCGATTTGAACAAAAACGCATGTTCTTCTTTAGAGAACACATGTTTTTGGTTAGAGAACATGTGTTCTACAAAGAAGAACATGCGTTTTTGTTCAGCCGCAACTTTTCTCTCTCCTCTCTCGGGAACAAAAAGTAACACGCAACCGTCACATCGATTGGGTTCAGGAGGAGAGAGAAAAGTTGCGGTGAACAAACAAACATGTTCTTCGTTAGAGAACACATGTTCTTAGCAAGAACATGTGTTCTCTAACGAAAGAAACATGCGTTTTTGTTCACTGCAATTTTTCTCTCCTCGGGAACAAAAAGTAACAAGCAAAGTTTATCCCTAAAATACCCCCTATTTTGATACAATCGTTGGATCAAACAATGATAAAATCCAACTACTGAGATCGCTAGCTCGCACGACTGCGGGAATTTTCGAGGTCCCGCATAGGAGCCATGGTGCCAATCTTGCTCGTCTTCTGTCGTTGTGACTAATTTTTTTTTTTTAGTTGGACGCAATAATTTCATGTTAAGGACTAATCAGACAATAAGAAAGAAAAGTAAAGAATTATTATTGGTCTTCTTGAGGGGGTGGGAAAAAAATATTGAGTGAATAAATAAAAAGGACAAGGTAATTTTTTAAAATAATTTCTAAAAGGGTAAAAGTCAGGGTAAAAGGTGCAGATGTTTCCTAAACTTGTCACGATTTTGATTTTTGATCTTAAACTAAAAAACGCAAAGTCTTTAACCCTGAACTTTTATTGAGTGTTAATGTTTCCCTTTCCATCCAATTTCATCGTTAAATCTAACGGAATAACAACATGTAACTCTCACATGACTTAACTTGAGGGAATTTTAAGAAAAAATAGATTATGACCTAGAAAAAATTCAAAATGAGATAAGAAAACGGTTAAAAGGTAATCAAACTTATTTTACTCTAAAAAATTAGTGAACAATCTAAAATATATATCACTTCGTTCAAACATTTATCTTGACCTTTTCTACTTAAAGAAAAATATATTATCTTCTTCTGTCAAAAAAAAAAAAAATTATATAACATACTACTAGTAATATGTATTTGGTCCACTCTCATGTTATTTGAAAAAAATTGAGAACAAAATAGGTTTACCCAAAAAAATATGATGGAAAATTTTGGCGCATTTTTCTTATCACATTTTGAATTTTTTTAGACAATGACCTATTTTTCTTAAAATGTTCATGAGTTAAGTCATGTGAGAGTTACATGTTGCTATTCCGTTAGATTTAACGGTGGAATTGGATGAAAATGGAAACATTAACACTCCATAAAAGTTCACGGTTAAGGACTTTGCGTTTTTTAACTCAGGGTCAAAAAATCAAAATCGAGAAAAGTTTAGGGGGCGTGGACACTTTTTACCCTAAAAGTTAAAACTGATAATGAAAATTTGAAAAATAATAAGATGTTCTTTTGAAAATGTTGGGCTCCTATCCCCTCCCTATATAAGTGTCAACGGGATCGGGTCGGCTCGAACCCGACTCACATGCCTTGAAAGAATGTGAGCGTAACCTCAATATTCAAACTCGAATTTTATGTGAATTGAGCGTGAGCTTGATCCTCCCAACCCGATTAAAACTCGCACCCGAATAAAAATAATATAATTATAAATATTATATATATAATACTAAATCTCTAATTAAAAAATTAGGACGTATAGTTGTATTGTGCTGTTCAACTCATCGTTTCTTTTGTTTTAGTGTATGTGAGGATTTTTCTCTACTTTGTAGGTGGATTCCTCAACATTTGACCTTACTATATATTTAATTTGGTTATATTTTTATTAATTTGTCCTACCAAAGGAATTAAGTATGATTGTATTATGTATATTTGAATTCTTATCAGGATTTAGTTTCATGGCTCATCGTATTTGACTATTCTTGTTATAAGATTTTTGATTTTTTGGGTAATATAAATTTAGCTCGTGAGGCTTATGAACTCAGCTCGAACTCAGATTAAAATGTGAGCTGAGCGTTGGCTCAAATTTTGTGAATTTTTTCGGGTTGAGTGTGAGCTAAGCTTTCAAATTTTTATGTGAGATATACCAAGCTCGGCTTACATAACTCGATTAACACTCCATCCCTAGATCGATTATTGCATTTCCCTGCATCGAATTCTCTATAACACTTTTTGTAATATTTTTAATTATAACTTTGTTTATTTATACTACGGTTAGATTTTTAATTTTTTAGTCTATAATCCCTCAATAAATTAAAAAAAATTAAAAAAAATTAAAAAAAATAATAATTAAACGCAGCGGTCAAGGTTTGGTAATGGGGAAGGGATCGGTTGTTGAGCATATCTTATAGGAAGAACGACGGCTTTAAAGTTCAACCATATATCCTTTTAAGATTATGGTCTTTGCATATATTTCTTTTATCTATTTCCGTAACAAGAAACTAGGGTGCATTTCAAATGGTTACTTATCTATAAAATGCGGGTAGAAGACTAAATGCGTGTTTGGTATGCTGGAATGGAAAGGCCTTTCCCACTTATTTTTCTATTCTGGCATTTGGCTGAGCAATTTGAAATGAGAATCATCATTCCACAGGAAGAAGTGGGAAAGGCCATTCCACACCAAAACCTATGGAATGACCTTTTCAGGAGAAGTTGGAATCATAAATAAATAGTAACTGACATTTATACCCCTCTTTTAATTAATTATTACGTTCATTTTACATAGCAACGTATTATATTTAGTCATAAATATTCTATTTCACTTAGTATAATTTTATAGATGGTAATTTTATAAAAAAAAAAATTCTTTTTCTTGGTAGTAGTTTTAATCTATTTTTAATTTTAAAAGTAAATATTTTTTTATTACTATGTTGACATTTTAATAAAAAATTATGTTTCAACAATATATATATATATATATATATATATATATATATATATATATATATATATAATGTCAATGTTATTCAAGTAAGATTTTGTAATGAATGTTTAATTAGGTTTTATCACTAGTATATGCTAAAAGGGCATATAAGTCATATTATGTTTAATTCCATTCCATTCTGACATTAAAATATAGTTTTAGCAAACACCGAAAATGAATTGACATTCTAGTATGCCTTTGCCTTCCAAACACTGGAATGGAAAGAGGATTCCGAAGTCATTTTGGGTGGAAATCGATTCTGCCTGGAAAGGGATTCCATTCTAGCGTACCAAACGTGTTGTAAGGGTTTAAAATGACTTTAAATCTTCATTATATTTTTTATTATACCAATGATATTATTATATATGAAATAATGTGATTAATCCAAACTGACAAATTCATTATGAATCAATAGTGTTGCTACATGTGAAGCAGTATCATTGATGTAATATACTAGGAAATGTATTAGAAGATCCGAGTCATTTGAGACAAAAAAAAATCATATTACTTGTGTTTTTACTGGGTTTTTGTTTAAGAATTTCTATTTTAAAGTTCTTTAAAATAAATTGTTAAGAGATGGGAAGTAGGAAATCGAGATTTTTTAAATTCAAAATGCAACCCTTAAAATTAAGCATGTTATTTTACTGTGCATGACTATTTCAGTCTACCACTGCCATAACTTCTTGCAAGAGAAAATTCATTCACAAAGTTTGAATTCGAGACTGTATTTATTTTTGTTAATGTCCTCCCCTTGGCCATTTTATATATATATTGCTCTGCTTGAAATTAGCGAGAGTCTCATCATATAAAACGGAATGCAATCGTTATACGAAAAGTATGAACAACTTTTTAGCTCCGCAGCCTTTCTATAGAATACAATTTACTTTCTGATCAAACATGAAGAAAAAGTTCTATTATCAGGCATTTGGAACCGTTTATAAAATTGAATGGAAAAATAATATTATTGATTTTTTTTTTTCTTTTTACGTTGTAGTAATGTCAACTATATTGACAATTGGCTCCGTCATTTGAAATTGCATAATCAAATATATATATATATACACACACGTACGACCATCAAAATTAAAAAAATCGATTATATGATCAGCATTTGTCGGAAAATGTCAAAATATACCATACGAGAAAGATTTGTTTATATTACTATGATTTTTTTTCTAAATTTCTCACCTTTGATAACCTATAGTTTTCTTTAATAACGGGTTGATTAGATCGGACAATTGATCATAATACAAGCAGGGGCGAAGACGGGGGCAGGGGTGCTACATTTTTAAAAATACTATTATTTATCGAAATTTTATGTGTATTTTGAAAAAATTTAAATTTTTTTATCAGTTTCGCGCCCCCCCCCCCCAACACCAAATTCCTGACTTCGTCTCTAAATACAAGGTCAAGAATGCTTATCAACTCAATAGATTTTTTAAAATAGGTACATGTGTGGAAGCTGCATATCTGCTAGACCAGAATTACAAGGAAATTAATCGTTCACTTTTTTATACAAAAATAATAAATGTAAGGGTGGTCGTTCTTTTGTTAGCAAATAAATCGAAATTCTATAATTATATTTATTTTTGTTGAATTTCTATCTGGTGCCATTTGTAACGTGTGTATGTGTGCGCTTGAATTTCAAAAGTGTTGTACAAGTTTTTCTATATCACCCCCAAGAAAAGTTTTTCTATAAAAAAATTACCAGGGTTAACATTTAATTTGATGATCAAAGGTTCCTTAATCCAGATGCGAGGCGGCTCGTCCCACGACCTTTCGATACCCTCCCTCATGCAATAGGGGTAAAGTCTTTTAATTGTCTCCCCTTTCTAAGTTTTATCTTATCCTCTTGTGGTGACGCTTCTCTCTCTATGCAAAGCGATCGCCCATCCGGACTTTAAAAAAAAACATTTAATTTGATGATAGTGACCTGGTATATTTTCATTGAAAATTATTGAAAGCGAAAAAGACTTCTCTTCGTGAGGTGAGATGGACATATCTCCCATTTTACAGGCTGGAGAAATAGATGCCTGCTGGCAACGAAAGTCCTTCAAAAAAATTTGATAACCTTATATTACTTCAAAAAATTCAAATGTATACAAGGAATATTACTCCCTCCATTTTCTAAATATAAATTTTTCATTATATATTGCGAAAATTAACATGTTTTTGTAATCAAAATATCAATATTATTCTCTTAAATATGACTTGTATACCACTAATTCTATTTAAGAGAGTAATATTGATATTTCAATTATAAAAACATGTTAATTTTTGCTTCCTTAATTTTCATAATACGAATGAAAGTCTTATATTTAAAAATGGAGGTAGTACTAATTTATTTACATCATATTCACATGTCCATTTTGACCGGGAAAAAAAGTTAATAATCAATATTACTTCAAAACAATGACAAAATGCGGCATGGATCCTTGCGGAACGCCATATTTTTCGCATATACGGATCGCATGAGGACACATTTTCTCCATCTCAGAATAGGTGTTCTGTAAAGCAGGTATACTGAATCAGAACAAGTGTCTCCTTTTAAATTAATCTTAACTGTCAAAATTTTAATTCGAATGACGAGTATAAATTTCGCACGTACTTTCTGAACTGGAGCAGCTGCGGACAAACACTACAACAAAAACAGTCTTTTGCGATGTTTTTGCACCGACGTTTTTTTCAAACGTCGCTTAAAACCAAAAAGAGTACGTTAATGCAACACTTTTTTACAAATGTTGCTACATTTGGATTTTATACGACGTTTCTTAGTGATGGTTATAGCAATTGTTGTTTATACCGACGTTTTGATGTTGATTAGCGACATTTACGTTAAACGTTGTTATAAATTGTTACTTTTTGTGACTCATATAGCGACATTTATATACTATGTCATTAGATCTTCTGATTTTTCAGACAAACGACGCTATATTTGAATTTTATACGACGTTTAATAGCGTCGGTTGATAAAATCGACATTTTGATGTTAGTTAGCGACATGTACATTAATTGTTGTTATAAATTGTTACTTTTTGCAACACATATAGCAACATTTATATAAAACGTCGTTAAATCATGTGACATTTCAAACAAACGTCGCTATATTTGGATTTTATACTACGAATGTAGTAATTTTTATTCTTACCGACAATTTCATGTTAGTTAGTGATATTAAATTGTATATAGTTATAAATTTTTACTTTTTGCGACTAATATATCGACATTTACATACTATATCATTAAATCTTGTGACATTTCCAGACAAACACAAATATAGAGATTATGTTTCTGAAATATTTTTTTTAAAGAAACATTAAAGACATAAATTATAATTTTTTTTAATGAGAGTGTATTAATTTTAATTTGATTCACAAAAATAAATTAAAAAAAAAGAAATTAAAATAAGTAAGTGTACAATTCCAAAATTCCATTATAATAAATATAATAAGAGGAGAAATAAATAACAAATGATCAATTAGCTCAGCGGCACATTGCATGACATACATGCAGGAGGTCGCGGGTTCGATTCCCATCCCTTTGAGTAACGGGAAATTTATTCTACATTATTCAGAGGTAGCTAGACTCGACGACTAGGTTTGGGTTGTTTAGGCTCTGGATCCGGCTCCAATTATTCAAAGGTGGCTCGGCTTGTCTAGGCTCCGACTCCGACTCGATCCTGCCAGCCTAGTTTCAAAATTTACGAATGTCGGAATAACTATTTATTCACGGTATTTACAAACGTCGCAATATATGACCTGTTGCGATTATTTACTCATGTCGGCAAAAATACCTTTTGAAACACTTTAAAATGACACAACAAACGTTGTAATAGATAGGTACCGGCGCTTGTAACAAATGTTGTAAAAAACCATAACGACACAGGCAAATGTGACGTTTAAGCGACATTTGCAATAAATGTTGGTATAGATCTATAACGACGTTTATTTGCCTTATTGCGACATATGACAAACGCCGCAATGGACATTTTTTGCTGTAGTGAAAATGGACATCAGCATTGGAGCTCAATTGCCAATTGCTCCCCGCAGCACCAAAATAAGGGAAAGCATGCCGGGTCAAGTCAATAACGGTATAGACTATACAGAGGACGATTATCCATAAATATGGCAGATAAATGATTCACAAGTTAAATAAAAAAGTCAGTCGCTGGTCCTATTTTAGGTATGCATTAATGTGCCAAGTTGGAGCCTATTCAAGTCATCTGAGAGTAGGGTTTTTGTGTTAGTTTGTTTAGGGGCAAAAAGGTTGTTCTCATTAGTTTGTAGTTTGGTGAAGCACTTTTGTAAGTCCTAAGGGCGAACAAACTCAGTTTTTGATATTGGACAAACTTTTGATGTTGTGTCTAATGATCTTAATCTTTGTGATAGAATATCGGAACTCATTATGGAAGCTCTAAGTACTTCAATCAAGCCATTGGTATCAAGATTCAAAGTTATGTAAGGCTCATTTATCAAGATTGAAGATTGAAGACTTAGGTTTGGTTAGTTTAGCTTTGTCGTCATAAGTCGTTATCTTATAAAGCTCTAACCAAAGCTCTCATGAACATAAGCTCTACACTCTAGTCTTGCATGCATCATAAACACGTTTTCAAAAGGCTAAGTTTCAAAACGTTCCTTACATGAGTTCATATCTCAAAAGCCTTTGTTTTCAAAGTCTAAGTACTTTAAAATGGTTTTCCAAATGTTCTTACTTGTTACCTTTTGGGAAAACCTTTTAGACTTCAAAAGATTTTAAAACGTGTGAAAAATCAACATCTCTCAGGCTCAGAAAAGTTCGGTCAACCGAGCTCAAGCTCGGATCAACCGAAGAGAAACAGAGAGGTTTGAAGTTTTGGTTCGGTCGACCAAAGGGGAAGGTCGGTCGACCGACCTATGGTTCGGTCAACCGAGGTCTAACTTGGTCATTCGAGGTGTCTTGCTTCGGTCATCCGAGATCCAGTTCGGTTAACCGAACTCTGCGGGAACTAGCCGTTATTTGACCGTTGCAGAGTCGATTTTTCAGCATATTTTCAAATGTATATATACTCTAAAGCTGAGAAATGTTTAGACAACGAAAAAGACTTGCACATACAATATAGATTGATTTCTTATCAATTCTAAACACCTTCAAAGCAAAAACACTTCATGATCTATATCATTCAAAGGTGTTATTTCTAAAGCAAGACAAAGAGTGAACTTCATATGTTCAAAGAGCTGAAATTTGTTGTACTTCAAAGGTATCCATCTTTCACTTAGAAGAGTGAACAACTTTGTTTAATTATCCATCTTATTCCCTTTCTTAGTGATTGGGTTAATCTTGTAAAAGTCCTACTTAGTGTGGGCAAGCTCTTAGTGAGTTTTTGTGTTGTGGTTGTGTTTGTAAAACTCTTAGTGAGTTAGCCACAAGTGTCAAATCTTCTTAGTGAAGTTGTTGCAAATCCTTGGGTGCGGCTCAAGGTAGTGGATGTAGATTCTGAGTGAATCGAACCACTCTAAATCCTTAATCTTGTTGTTGGGTTTTGCTTTAGCTTTTGTTCATCTTGTTCAAACCTACACTAGCATTGCTTAGATTCGAAATAGTTTGCAAGATCGATTAAAACCCAATTCACCCCCCCCTCTTGTGTTTTACAATTGGTATCAGAGCCTCGTCTTCATTTTTAGCTTAACCGCTTGAAGTAAAGATTATGGCCGGTAATTCCGCATTAGTTTATCTAGAGGGGTCTTCCACCAATAGACCACCACTTTTTGATGGAAATAATTATGAGGCTTGGAAAGACCGTTTCAAGATATATGTGTGCTCCATAGATTATTCTTTATGGCATATATTTGAAGAAGGTCCTTTTGTACCTATGAAGATGGTGGATGATGTTCAAGTGCCAAAGCCGGACAATGAGTTAAATGAAGTTGAGTCCAAGAAAATGACTCAAAATTATAAGGCAATGAACATTCTTAGTTGTGCCTTGAATCCGGATGAGTACAACCGTGTCCTTAGAAGAAAATCCGCACACTCCATGTGGAAAATGCTTGAAGTCACTCATGAAGGCACAGATCAAGTCAAAGAGTCAAAGTTGAATATGCTTGTTAGAGAATTTGAGCTATTCTCCATGAAGCCAAATGAATCTATCAATGAGATGAACTCAAGACTCACCAACATTGTAAATGGGTTGAGGTCTAATGGCAAGGAGTATACTATGGGTGAGATGAATAGGAAGATTCTAAATTCTCTTCCTAAAAGTTGGGAGACAAAAGCTCTTGCCATTGAAGAAGCCAAGGACTTAAAGACATATTCAACGGACGAACTTATTGGCTCTCTACTCACATTCGAGATGAAGAAAAGGAAAAATGGTTCTAATAAGGGTATTGATCTTGATTCTATCATCAATAATGAAGAAGTAGAGAAATTGTTCTTCAATCTCAAAAATGCAAAGTGCTTGTTAAGCCATTGGGATGAAGAAGGAAGTGGTGATGAAGAAGAAGATGAAAATGCAAATGTTTGCTTCATGGCTTTTGGTAATGAGGTACATCCTTCTCCCTCCACTTCAAACTCTTATAATGATAATGATGATGAGGATGAGGATGATCCTAATGAGCTTTTAATTGATATGTATGATCAATTGAAAAAATGTGCAAAGCAAAACAAAGATATGAAGCTTAAAATTGAATCTTTGCTTGATGAAAGAGCTAAGTTGGTTGATGATAATAAGAAGTTGTGTGATGATGTTAATTGCTTGAAATGTGAAAATGAAAGTCTTATTACTACTTGCAATACATCTTCATTACAATACATTGAAGCTTGTAATAAATTGTCATCTCTTGAAAACAAGCTTGTTGAGTTTGATCATTTGAAAAACAAAGTTAATGACCTTACCCTTCTTGTTGAAAACTTTAATAAGGGTAAGAAAAATCTTGATCAAATTCTTGGTATGCAATGTGCTTCTCATGTTAAACATGGTCTTGGTTATATTGCTAATCATGTTGATATTGCTAGCTTTTCCAAGTTGCCTAGAAAACACTTTGTGCATACTAGTACCTCACATAAGCATAATAGACATCATGAGCATATTCACAAATTTTCTAAGCCTTCTATGTGTTGCACATATTGTGGAAAATTTGGTCACACTAGTGCTAGATGCTATGTGAAAAGAAAGGTTGAAAGGGGAGTTAAAACGGTTTGGAGAGTTAAGCGTACTTTAACTAACCCCAATGGACCCAAACAAAAGTGGGTACCAAAAGTTACTATTCTCTTGAGTTTATAGGTTCTTATTAGATCAAAGGAGATGTGCCAAAAGAAGAAATTCAAAAGCACTCCTTAACACTTGGATTCTCAAAGCTCAAATGTTAATAAATTGGAGAACCAAGTTGGTTAGATACAAAGAGCAAAGCATCAAGTGATGACAAGAGCCAAAGTGTCAATACAATGTCTTCATCACTTGGTAAGAAAGCAAAGGTATCAAAATCACCTTCTCTTAACTAATGTGTTTAAGTGTTTTTGGTATATATATTTTTATATGCTTGCTCTTGTACATGTTACATCTCACATTCTTGAATTTTATTTTATTTAGATAACCTTTAGCATGTTCTTTATTGTCCATGTCTATTTAGCTAAGGTATCTATGAGATGTAGCATATGCAACTTGATTGATTCTTGTATTGTCATGTCATATTCATGAAAGAATCCATCTAGCTGTTTTGGTTTTTGATTTGCATGATCCTTATGCATATATGTGTCATTTGAGATATTGAGCTAATCATGAAGGACCTTTGAAAAGGTACCATATTTGTTCTCAAGAATTCCTTGTAGGTAACAAAGAGTTCTAAGCTTCAAGAAGAAGATATGAACTACAAGGAATGGCACAAGTGAGCTAAGACTCCAAGAAAAGAGTCAAATGCTAAGGATTACAAGATTGTAGAGGGTTCATCAAGAAAAGAAAAGTCACCCATCATTGATGACTCTACACTTGTCATGAAAAGAAGAGGAGATTGCTTTCATTTCATCAATCAAGGATGAACAACAAAGAAAATGGAGCAATTACATGTCAACCTATCAATGAGCTTCAAATGGTAGTGATGATCATGAAATAGATCACACAAAAGGCCTCAATGGACTTGATTGATAAAGAAGATCAACCAATATGGTAAGAAGTCCAAGCTCAAAGAGCATTGGGGTACAATAGCTTAACTCATCTCTTGTTAGTGATCATTATCTTGTTTTTTATCCTTATGTGCTATAACCTACCTATATGATGAGTTTAGTTATTGACTAAGAGAGTTTGTGCCTATTTGCTTATGGTTTATGTACATCATGTCTTGCTTGTCAACATGCTAATGTGTATTCCAAATTTGACAAGAATGATGGTTTAAAAGCATAAACTTGTCTATTTAAACTCTTTTTTATGTGCATGTGTTCTCTTATCTTGAGAATGTGTCTTGTGCTCAACTTATATCTATAGATCTTAATTGCTTAGAGTACAAACATTATCACAATTGGTATCAAGATCTTCAAGAATGCACATATCTTATCTCTTTGGTGCTTGATTTTCACTTGCATATGCTTAACATGATAGTTTTTGGTTAGTATCACTTTAAGAGTTGCTACACTCTTTTAGCTAACCATTAACTTGTTAGAGGAATGTTCTCAAATTGTTATCTTACACTTCCTCTATTTCTTTTGGTTGTGATACATGTGCTTAACTTATGAATTCATGGTATCACTTCCATTAGTACTTTGTTAGCGATATTTTCAAACTTGTTTTACAATTGGCTTTATTTACAATTAGTATCATGTTTTACAATTGGTCAATTGATATCAAACTTGGTTTTATCTCAAATAGCTAACATCGTATGTTTGATAAACGGGGAGATTGTGCTTATAGGTTTTATTCCTTATCTCTTTTGTTTTTAAGCTTAGGTTGATATTCTTTTTGAGCCATATATAACCATCTTTATATTTATGTGTCATTATGGACTCTTTGGATTTTGAAATCAACCAAGCTTATTCAAAAAGATCATTCTTCCGAAAATTGGTGTATTAACTTTGCTTGTGCTATGAACTGTCTGTTTTTGCAAGTACACCTTTATTTCTAAGGAGTTTGAAGTCTTTTTGATTATGCCAAAGGGGGAGAAAAATGTGTATTAATCTTGCTAAAATGTGTATTAATCTTTGTGTATTAATCATGTTTTTTTATCCTTTCCGGCATGTTTTGAGGGGGAGCTTTTTATATATCTTTTGTCTCAAAACATATTAAATGGAAGGAAGGAGGAAAGGAGGTTGGTTGGGAAATAGGGTTCTTCTAAGAGTCCCTAGATGCTTTGGCAAAAAGAAGTTTATCATGCTAGTGCTTTAGTCTTCATTAGTTTTATCTTGAAAGCACTAGTCTTTGTTCTTATTTGTTATAAGATCTTTTTGTCATGCTTCTTCATGCTTCCTTGTTCTTAATTTTGTCCATATTCTATCTTATTACATAAAAGTTTGTCATACTCAAAAAGGGGGAGATTGTAAGCCCTAAGGGCGAACAAACTCAGTTTTTGATATTGGACGAACTTTTAATGTTGTGTCTAATGATCTTAATCTTTGTGATAGAATATCGGAACTCATTATGGAAGCTCTAAGTACTTCAATCAAGCCATTGAAAGCCATTGTTATCAAGATTCAAAGATATGCAAGGCTCATTTATCAAGATTGAAGATTGAAGACTTAGGTTTGGTTAGATTAGCTTTGTCGTCATTAGTCGTCTTTATTATAAAGCTCTAACCAAAGCTCTCATGAACATAAGCTCTACACTCAAGTCTTGCATGCACACAAACACGTTTTCAAAAGGCTTAGTTTTCGAAATGATTCTTAAATGTGTTCGTATCCAAAAAGCCTTTGATTTCATTGATAAGTCTTTTAGAAAAGTTTTCCAAGTGTTCTTACTTATTACAAAACCTTTTTAGACTTTAAAAGACTTCAAAAGATTTCAAAACGTGTGAAAAATCAGCTTGGAAGTTCGGTCAACCGAGCTCAAGCTCGGATCAACCGAGCAGAAACTGAGAGCAAAACAGACCAGGTTCGGTCGACCATTGGGCTAGGTCGGTCGACCGAAGTTCCCAAAGTGGATCCGAAGTTCGTCTTCGGTCAACTGAACTCTGTTTTGAACTAGCCGTTTTTTGACCGTTAAAGAGTCATTTTTCAGCAAAATTTGAAATGTATTTATACTCCAAAGCTAGAGAAACATTCTAAGGCTTGCATATCAAATATTCATTGATCTCTCATCAAGCCAAAACACTTTTAAAGTAAAATACTCTTCATCCTTATGATCTAAAGCATTCAAGAGTATTCTTTCAAAAGCAAGACAAAGTGTGGAATTCATATGTTCTAAAGAGCAACAATTCTTGTACTTCAAAGGTATTAATCTTTCACTTAGAAGAGTGAATATTCTTTGTATTAAACATTCATTTCTCCCTTTCTTTGTGATTGGGTAATTGTTGTAAAAGTCCTACTTAGTGTGGGCAAGCTCTTAGTGAGTTTCTTGGTATTGTGGTTGTGTTTGTAAAACTCTTAGTGAGTTAGCCACAAGTGTAAAATCTTCTTAGTGAAGTTGTTGCAAATCCTTGGGTGCGGCTCAAGGTAGTGGATGTAGATTCTAAGTGAATTGAACCACTCTAAATCCTTTGTCTTGTTATTGGGTTTTACTTTGCTTTCAATCATCTTGTTTAAACTTACAATAGCATTGCAAAGAATCGAAAAAGTTGCCAAGATTAGTTAAAACCCAATTCACCCCCCCCCCCCCCTCTTGTGTTTTACAGTAAATTATACAAGTGAAGTATATTTTTTCCACATACGTGTTTGATGGAGTTACATTTTCGAAAGCACAATACATGCTTTTTTAATACACGGTGATTTATTATAAGCAGCATTGTAAGGATTTTTAAACCGTACTTTTACAAGTAAGAATTAGTCTTTCGATGGAAAATCTCTTCTATGAGGCAAATACACGTTACGTGAATGAGATCGATGGTTAATATTGTTACAAAATATATTAATTACTATGTTTCAAATTAAATATTTATTTAACTTTTGTATAAAATATTTGTCTACATTTATGTATCCTCAATTGATGGATGCAGTGAATATATGCTAATTCCATGGAAAATAGTGTCATTGTCTATTGACAATATCGGAATATCCCATAACAACTTCTATCTGGTAATGGATCTAATTTTGGTTTACCGCGTTCAATTCATTAATCCGTTGATATTGATAGCTTAAGAAGATGGGCAGTGATAATGCCAGAGTAAGAATCCTCCTACAAGAGCAATTTATGTGTATGTGACAAAATTACCCCTCTAACATATTAACTAAATCTTTTAATTATTTTTTCTATTTTTTCTCCCAATATTTTCTCTCTATCCTGACCTGATATTTCTCTCTCCCCTAGATTCTTTTCCTTATTTTTCTCTCAATCTCTCGTGATTTTTGTTTCCATATCTTTTCTTTTTTCTTTTTTCCTCTCTCTGTTTTTTTTCTTCTCTCCATCTCAAGTGATTTTGTTTTGGCAAATTGGCTCTACGGGTCCAAAAACAATTTAACTTTGGTGATTTTTGTCCAAAATCTATTTTTTTGGTGGACAAGGTCCAAAAACAATTTATGTTTGGTGAGGTAGGTCCTTCCATCCAAAATTCCGTCAGTCAACTGTTAATTAAATTTTGAATCTGATCAACCCTAAAATTATCAAGGGTATTTTTGAGAGTTTACACATTCAATTAATCCCCTACCCTAACCCGACCCACCATTCCCCTGACCCCCAACCCGACCAAACCCGAACCACTCACCTTCTCCACCATCTTCTTCCACAAAACCCAGCACCACCGCAACCACCACTCCACGCATCTTCTTCCGTAAAACCCTCAATTGATTTCGTATTTTGTCATTTTTTTACGCAAATTAGGGGTTTACATACATAATCACACTCGTGAATTCATTTTTGGTTAGCAAAACCCGCAAAACCTTCATGGTGGTGGTGGTGGTGCGGTGAAGGTGAGGGGGAGGGGAAGGGTCGGTGGTGCGATTATAGGTCAGGGGAGGGAAGGCTCGGTAGTGCGGTGAAGGTGAGGGAGTCGGGGGGCCGAGGGCCGGGGGAAGAGATGGGTCGGTTCACGGGTTACGAGGGACGGAGTGGTGGGTTACGGGGAGGGGATAAGTGGGTCGGAGGAGAAATAAAAAAGAAAAAAGAAAAAAAAGAGGGCGGTGGTGGGTTACTGGGGGAGGGGATAGGTGGTGGAGAAGAAGAAGATACTTGGCGGGAGGAGCGGCGGTGGGTTACTGGGGAGGGTAAGGGCTAAGGCGGGGAGGGGATATGGAGGAAGAAGATGAAGAAGGGGTGGGGTGGGGCTGCGGTGGGGGGTTACGGGGAGGGGAGATGGAGGAGGGAGATGAAGTCAGGTCAGGTCGGGTAGGGGGTTTTGGGGGTTAATGTAAAATCTCAAAAATACCCTTGATAATTTTAGGGTTGACTAGATTCAAAATTTAATTAACAGTTGACAGACGGAATTTTGGATGGAAGGACCTACCTCACCAAACATAAATTGTTTTTGGACCTTGTCCACCAAAAAAATAGATTTTGGACAAAAATCACCAAAGTTAAATTGTTTTTGGACCTGTAGAGCCAATTTGCCATTTTGTTTTCTTCTTTGTTTTTTTCTCTCAATTTCCTCACTGAACAGACCATTTTCTTGGATTGAATCATTCAACAACAATATAGAATCGAAAGCTCAATAAAAATAATAAAATTTACCTCTTTTACCGAAAGTAGTTAAAAATTATCTGGATATATATATATAAATCAGAGTTAGATAAAAGAGCAAGAAGAGATAATGAAAGAGAAGAAAACAAAATCACTTGGAGATGGAGAGAAGAAAAAAACTGAGAGGAAAAAGCGAAAAAAAAAACAACAGATATGGAAACAAAAATCATATCAAAATAGAGAGATTTAGAAAAAAAAAAATAAGGAAAGAATCTAGGGGAGAGAGAAAGATCAGTCCAGGATAGAGAGAAAATATTGGGAGAGAAAATAGAAAAAATAATTAAAAGATTTAGTTAATATGTTAGAGGGGTAATTTTGTCACATGCACGTAAATCGCTCTTGCAGGAGGATTCTTGCTCTGGCATTATCACTACCCTGAGGAGATACAAGAAACTCCAGTTCAGTTCCTATGCAGAACAGGAAAAATTCTGTACCGTGTGAAACAATCTGAGCCGTCGAATGATAGTTTTAACGGCCCAGATTTGGAGAAAGAAAAATTGTAGCTGGACTTAAAAAATAAAAAATAAAAACTTTCCTCTTTCCAAATCTGGACCGTTCAAATATATCATCCGACGGATCATATTGTTACGTACGGTGTGAAACTTTTCCTGTTCCGCATAGGAGCCGGAGTGAAGAAACTCCTACCCATATTTTCACGTGGGGGTAAACGTAAGATTAAACATTTAGGAATAAAATGCTAATTTTCCTACTATACAGATCTTTAGACTTTGAATAATTCTAGAACTTTTTTTGGTATATTATATCATTTACACTTTGCGATATTTAAAATAATTTTTTTAAACAAAAACTATATCTAGTTTAATATTTACTGGAAACTTATTTCAATGTTTAATGTTATAGGCTAGAATTTTATCTTATGCACATACATATAACAATTTGTAATCTTTAAAAAATACAATATTATTTTTTTTTAAATTGAATTTTCAACTATTATATACAAAATAATGAATTATAGTAACATTCAAATATGGAAATATCTGATATGGGATCAAGGGTCCCATGTGGGACCATGTAGTCGAGATTTGCCACATCCCTCGCAGAATGAGGAGAGAGAAGAAAATGCAGTGATGTGAGCAAATCTGACCGCATATCCGATGAACCCTGCTTCGTGATAGAATAGACCTTCAAATATGAATGAGAGTAAATAGCGTATCAAAACGTATCATATAAAAAGTAAAAACTAAGGTCTACATGAGAACTTCTACTGGTTATAATTTGAGCACGTGGCTACTTCTTTCTTGGTTATCCTTTTTTTTTAACACTCGATATGGGACTGGCCCACCTGAACACGCTGATCCCAAATTTGCCACACATTCTGCATTTCCCTTCTCTCTCATTCTGCAGGGGATGTGGCAAATCTGGATCACATAGTACACATGGATCTCGGTCCCATACTCAATTTTCCTTTTTTTTTGCCATCTAGAAGTCTTTGAATCTTGTTATATAAAAAAAAAAATTCGATATATTAAAAAAATATTGACATTGATTTAATTTTTAGTCATACTTGTATAAATGTATAACTATTTGCTTAGTGTGTAATCCAACTCATTCACCAATTTTAAGAATTGCCTTAGTTATTGGACTGAAAATCTCTAATTTGGTTTTGCATGTTTTGTAGATACATATATGATATATATTTTATGGCTATATATAATCCTTGGGCCGGATTTACATTTCATTGATTCAGTAAATTCAATTCGAAATATAAATTTAGTTTAATTCTCAGCTTTATAGTAATAAAAAAATTTAGAAAAATATTTTAATGTACAAAAATTAGAACTCAACATGCAAATAATATTTCCAAATTATATGGCACAAAGTTTTTGTGTACAAGTATATGCACCTACCACTAACTTCTTTTTTTTTTTTTTTTTTTTGAAAAGAAAATAATATCATTAATAGATATTAGAAACTACATGAGGGAGGTGGAATTTCAATGGATCTCCTACCCTTTGAAATGAGGCACCAAGCCTTAGAAAAATTCTAGCAAATCAATGAGCCAGGACATTACAAGACTCGCGGTCATAGAAAAATCTAGAAAATAATTGCCCTATAGTGAAAAAGAGAAAACTGCTATTTGTAACATATATCTATTTACGTGCCACCCTTAATGACACTATCTTTTTATTAGGCTATTTATAGCGCTATCTTTTTACGGGCCACTATAAGTGTCCAATTAGTGAATCCGGTGAGGATTCAGGCCAAATTCCCCTCACGTGCCGGCCACGTGAGGGGCATTTTTGTCCCCAGAAATTTGGGCAAAAGAGAAAACTGTTATTTGTAACATATATCTATTTACGGACCACCATTAATGTCCTCATCTTTTTATTAGGCTATTTATAGCACCATCTTTTTACTGGGCCACTATAAGTGTCCAATTAGTGAATCTGGTGATCGATTCGGACCAAATTCCCCGACGTGAGGTTCACTCGTGATATACGTGAGGGGTATTTTTTTACCTTTGTGAATCGAGAGAGTTCCGAGCTTGTTAAGTTTTCTAGAAATGGACTTACAAAACATAAAAAGCCGGCAAGTTTGCCAAAATCTGAGGAGTCTGCTTTTTGGCGTAAGAAAATGAGATGACGAATAGGGATGACCGGGAGAAGTTCTTGGGATGATCTTCTTATGGTGTTAAGCGAAAAAGATTTAGGGTTTAGTGGTGGTTTAGTGGTTTAGGGGTTTAGGGTTTAGGGTTGTGGTCGTGTCCAAAAGGTCGGCGGAGAAGATGGATATTCGAGTCCAATCCTTAAGGTATGGTTTTGATTGAGAAGTTGAGGATGAAATCGGAAAAGATGGGTTTTGATTGAGAAGCCGAGATCGGCGGTGGCCGGAGAAATGAGCTGGGCAAGATTGAAAAATTGTTAGATTCGTGTCCAAAAGGTCGGCGGAGAAGATGGATATTCGAGTCCAATCCTTAAGGTATGGTTTTGATTGAGAAGTTGAGGATGAAATCGAAGAAGATGGGTTTTGATTGAGAAGCCGAGATCGGCGGTGGCCGGAGAAAGGAGCTGGGCAAGATGGGTTGTGGTCGCCCAAATTTTTTGTGACAAAAATGCCCCAATCCATGAGTCGACTGTGGTAGTATCTTTGGGGGGATTCATTTATCAATTTGCAGCAAATCTCTCATTTGATCTAATGAATTGGTGTTGAATTGGAGAAGATGAGTTTTTATTGAGATGTGTTTTGATTAAGAGGTTAAGGATGAGATCAGAGAATATGGGTTTTGATTGAGAAGTTGAGATCGGTGGTGGCCGGAGAAAGGAACTGGGCAAGATGGGTTGTGGTCGCCCAAATATTTTGGGACAAAAATGCACCTCACGTGAGGGGAATTTGGTCTGAATCGTCACCGAATTCACTAATTGGACACTTATAGTGGCCCGTATAAAGATGGTGCTATAAATAGCCTAATAAAAAGATGAGGACATTAATGGTGGCCCGTAAATAGATATATGTTACAAATAGCAGTTTTCTCTTTTGCCCAAATTTTTGGGGACAAAAATGCCACTCACGTGGCCGGCACGTGAGGGGAATTTGGCTTGAATCCTCACCGGATATACTAATTGGACACTTATAGTGGCCCGTAAAAAGACAGCGCTATAAATAGCCTAATAAAAAGATAGTGTCATTAAGGGTGGCACGTAAATAGATATATGTTACAAATAGCAGTTTTCTCTAGTGAAAAATTCTATGACCATACAACCCAACACTACTACTAAAAAAGCAATAGCAAAACCAAGATCACGCACAAACCAGAGGCCATCAACAACTTCCAGAGGTCTTGTCTGCAAACTTTCAAAACACGTAGATTTAGGAGGGGAGATCAGCTGAAAACTACGTAGAGTAGTTGACCAGCGACCACGCCAGATACGAACAGAATGTCCGCTCACGATCTTCCATTCGAAGCCATATTGCAATAGAACTCTATCTTGAGGCTACCATTGATTGCTATAATAAAAACATGAAATAAATCCTAATCTAAAACAAGAAGTAAATCCTAAGGCTACCATGATATTAATCATGAAGTTTGCAAATACATTTATTATGAGGAGGAAAAAACTATTAAAAATGCACACCAAAATGGTACGCGTGAATTGCCCAGGAGTTGTAACACACCGGACAATTCCAGATCAAACCACTCATGGGTCTTGGCGGGGACGACATGCAACCACCACCATACCCTGAATAACAGCAGGAGCCCTGTTAAAAATAATCCATTAGCCACTGTGGGAGTAAAAGAAACTCCAGGATTTTTAGAGTTATAAGCAAAACAGAGATTTCCAAACATCTAAAAAAACCTCAACAGTCTAGTGTCTGGCACAATTGTGTCAAGGCTAGCAATGAGCAAGATTTTAAAATGGGCCTCGAAGGACTAGGTCAGTAGACTGACCCATCTTCTTGTAATAAAAGTTTGGTCCGCAGGGAAAGGCCTGGCCCTAACAGCTTGACCCAAACTTGGCATACCAGCGCCTCTCGCGGGTCAGAGGCCCGACCCTTCTTGTAAATTAAAACACAGACCATCTCGTTCTTTGCCGGATATAGACGACATCCAGTCATCTTCATCGTCTCAGGCGGTAGAACCAGCTCCGGCCAAGCCAAGTTATCCGGCGAATCCCTCATGTTCACCAACGCACTTGCTCCCGAGCATACCTTTAGAAAGGTTGACCCGAATTGGGCCTCTCCCCATCATCGCCTCCCTCATATCCGAACTGTACTCGAAAGAAAGTCGCCGGCTGGACAACATTACCGGTGACACCAAGTCCCATCTTTCTCCAAAGCCCATGCCTTGTTTGATCAGTCAACCCTTGCTGATAAAGGAGACTCAAAATCAACAGTTCCCCTTTATCCAATACTCCAAAAGCAAAAGCCATATTCAACGTCTCCGGTTCCGATGCACCGTCAACCATCGGTACAAGAAGCAGGTGATCGGTATAGGGGCAATACCCATCGTTCACCATTGATGATGTCAATGGAGAAAAAGTCGGGTAAATGAGAGAGCTCATCGTTCGAACAGTACACGCCGTCGCAGCGGTAGCGGTGGAGAAAAACTCTAGAGAAGACCTAGAGAAAGAAAAAATCGTTAATTCTATTACGTTAGTACATGACAGAATCTTATCTTATTGATATTCATGTTGATGTTTATTTAATACTTATTATATATAATATAATATTTATTTAAAAAATTATAATATATGCTAAAAATGTTTAGTATGTATTGAATTTTTAATTTTATGTATTATTGCGACGACCGTCTCATATATTCTTTGTCTAACCGACTATGATACTCCATTCCCACTGCTAGTAAGTCATATACTTTTCTGCAAGGACAAGCAATGATAAAATCACCACCTAAACTCTCCTCTACATCATGGAAAGCAATAGTGCTCCCTCCATACACAAAATTGTTCGAGTTTCTTTAAACAATCAGGGGGAAATTTTACTGCTTTCAGAAGAAATATGAATAGTGAAAAAATTATCCACTAACTTCCATTAATGTATTTTCCGGGTCTCGACTCGAGAAAGGAAAAATGAAAAAAAATTATATTGCAATCCTTGAAGGAGACTGCGACTCCCGCGAGTGGGAAGACGATGGACTAGATTTGGACGAAAAACTCCCTGACCCAAAATTACTGAAGAACAGGTCCGACAGATAATTTCCAACATCATCAGGGCTATATCTGACAATAGTCGCTAAATTCCATCCTCTTCCCAGTTTGCCCCTCTGCTTGTTGTAAAATTCCCGATACACTGGCAATATTTTCCTGGCAATGCTGACCTTTATATCATCCCGGAGCTTACTATCAGGTACTAAGCACAATGACTGCTTACGGTGCGCCTGCTCGAAAGCCGCATTGAATCTCTTGAAACGATCCTTGGCTTCCTCCGCCGTCATCAATGGAGAAGCTGGATTCTCCGGCAAGGTGTTGATGACGTTGCTCCATGCTAGCCGTTCATAATTTGCCGCGAACTGTTTGACTTTGGCTTCGTGCTTTGATATCCAATCGTCTCCGAGAAGATATTTCAGGTTCGACGATCGGACTTTAACGACGACGTACTGAAGGTTATTAGCCAAAAAGAGGTAAGAAAGTGATGCATCTTTATACAATTCGGCTTTTCGGTCAATCTTTGCTAGACAAATCAGAATCAGCCACGCAAATCGGAGAGATATTACCGGCGTTCCGGAATCGTCGGGATCGGAAAAACTGAAGTACGATTCCGGCAACGACGTCCTTGCCGGAGTCGGCGAGTCGGCGAAAATATCAGAAAGTACATTACTATAATCCGACAATAGAGAAAGATAATTCATAGCGTCGGTCGTAAGAGTGTGAACGCCGCCGCCGGCAACCAGTGATTTTGAATTATCCTTCTGTAACGCCGTTTCGAAGTCCGCCACCACCGCCCGAACGTATTCGCCGATCTTAATAAGCGACGCGACGCCGTGAGATCGAATTGCTGCGGTGGATTCGAAGGAGAAGATGAATTCGATCTCCGGCCAATAATTGGAGATGGCGGTGTACATATCTAGGGCACGGAAAACTTTTTCCGGAGGCGATTTTTTGCTGTGTTTGACCACATTTTCAGGAAATCCAAACAGAATTAGGGCACCTTCTTTTGAAATATCAGTGAAGATAGATTCTCGAATGGAATCTGAAGACGCGAAAACCTGATCGCAGAGGATTCTCTCTCCATTGAAGAGAGTTTTAACTGAAATTCTCAGAGCTTCAAGCCAATTTTTAATTCTAATATCAAGCGCTGCCCAATCCATCTTATGAATTTGAGAAGTAGTTAATTTCTCAACTCCAAGCTTATAAATACCTTCATCAATAATTGATTTTCGAATAATTTTGTATATATTCACACATTCCTTAGCATATCCAGAAGAAATCATGCATTCCGCTATTAATCTCAGATCCGCCATTGCCGTAGAGGAAACATCTTCCATTTCCGTGATCGATTCGCCAGCTGGATCGTCCTGATCGTCGTCTTCGACGTCGTCGAAATCCGAGGTGCTAGACCGGGTCGAAGCAAGGGAGGAGCGGGTGGATACAGATTCCGGGTCTAAATGAGCCCGATTCATGGAAAGGATTTGGTAAAACTCTTTCTGGAGTCTTTTCATAGCAATTTGCATGAGGTGTTGAGCTTTGATTAGTTTATCAGTGCTGGAATTCTCTGTGACTATGAAATGCATGGCTCTTTGCAATTGGTTAACTAACTTGATAAAATCTCTTGCTTCTCTACGACTTTCGTAGAAAAGCGAAGTGACTTTAGCGAAAGTCGTGGTTTCTGGATTCCATTTCATTATAATTGGCTCAGCGATTTCTAGTGTCCTATCCATCACAGATTCCGAAAAGCTCGGACGAGAAGGAGAGGAGGTGGAGGAGGAACTGAATCTAGAAGGGGAATTGAAAGAGAATTTAGACATTGTAGAAGGTGAAGGTGATGATGATTTTGGTGAAAATAGCAAACTTCTCATCCCTTTCCTCGGCATGGGTATTATTGGAATTTTACCTGTTTTTTTTATCTGTTTGAAGATATGAAAACAACCTTGAATGCTTGAGAGTAGTTTACGTTGTTGTTTGTGTTTGATTTCTGGGCTTTATGGTAATAATAGATTTGAGGAGTGAAAGGGGGTATTTATAGAGAGAGAGAGAGAGAGAGAGAGAGAGAGAGGGAAGTCGTAAGCCAAGAGTTTGAAATTTTGGTGTTTTGTTTGGGAAGGAGGAAAGGAGGGGGGTGTTTTGGACTTTTCGAAGAGTGGTATCGAGGTTGACTTTAGCCGCGGTACTACGCGTTACATATTCGAAGCATTAACGACCAAAAACTCTTTATTTATTTATTTTTTGAAAGTGACCAAAGAGCCACTATTTCTTTGAGTAAAGAAAACGAATAAACTCTAGAACTTTGGAAAATACTGATTTTTCTGTCCCTGCTGCTTATTTGGAAATTAGAGGGTAGTCTGTGTTCCCACGCTTCATAGGTTACAGTTTAGGACTCAAAAATTGGAAAATTATTTCTGTTCACAAATGTGATTGAAAATAGCCATAATGCGTATACTCTTATCAGTTATTACTTAATATTATTCCATAATTAAAATTAGATAGGAATCACATTGAAGAAATACTAAATAATGAGTGTATTTGAATTGAGTCTGATTTGAGTTTGTTTTGATTCGAAACTCAAATTGGGATACAAACTGTATTTAGATTAAGTATAAAAATAAAAGTAAACAATAATCTCAGTATGAGACTCAATTCAAGTTGAACCAATATATAAATTCCAAATGTTTTAAAACATTGACCAAGGAAAAGAAAATAAAAGTAAACATGGTGGTTATGAGTCCTATGCAGTAACTAGATTATGTATATTTATGGATTTAAATTACGATGAGATTTGTTGATGTCACTTGATATTATTACGGGTAGATTTAAATTAAAAAAAAAAAAAGCTGTGAGCTTGGTTCCATTGAAGGCGAATTTTGATATTATTTATTCTTCAAAGGAATTTTTCTCTACTTTGTAGGTGGATTCCTCAATATTTAACCTTACTATATATTTATTTTGGTTATATTTTTATTAATTTATCCTACCAAAGGAATTAAGTATGATTGTATTATGTATATTTAAATTCTTATCAGGATTTAGTTTCATGGCTCATCGTATTTTACTATTCTTGTTATAAGATTTTTTATTTTTTAGGGTAATATAAATTTAGCTCGTGAGGCTTATGAGCTCAGTTCGAGCTCAGATTAAAATGTGAGCTGAGCGTTAGCTCAAATTTTGTGAATTTTTTCGGGTTGAGCGTGAACTAAGCTTTCAAATTTTTATGTGAGTTATACCAAGCTCGTCTCACATAACTCGATTGACACTCCATCCCTAGATCGATTATTGCATTTCCCTGCACCGAATTCTCCATAACATTTTTTGTAACATTTTTAATTATAACTTGTTTATTTATACTACGGTTAGATTTTTTTTTGTCTATAATATATTAATGAAAATTTCAACAACTAGACAGTTTGAAAAAGGGGGAATCACAATCAAGCTATTCTGGATGAAACTTATTTTTTTTACTAAATTTGTTTTCTGGTTATGCGCCCATCTAGGTCAGATTTTTTTTGAATGTGGCTATTATTCGGAATGTCGAATATCACAAAAATCTTAAATAAAATATTGATTTTGATCTCAGGATAAATTAAAATTATGACAAAAAATCTCATATTAAATGTAATCTAATTAAACGCAGCGAGCCAATGAGACATTGGTCTAGTGGTCAAGGTTGATGCCTTACGACGTAGAGGTCATGAGTTTCGAATCCTCCCCGCTTCTTGAATACCACATTTCTTCTAATACAATAGATAGGTCCCCTCCCTCAATAAATAAATAAAAAAATTTAAAAAAAATTTAAAAATAATAATTAAACGCAGCGGTCAAGGTTTGGTAATGGGGAAGGGATCGGTTGTTGAGCATACCTTATAGGAGAACGACGGCTTTAAAGTTCAACCATATAGCCTTTTAAGATTATGGCCTTTGCATATATTTCTTTTATCTATTTCCGTAACAAGAAACTAGGGCGCATTTCAAATGGTTACTTATCTACAAAATGCGGGTAGAAGACTAAATGCGTGTTTGGTACGTTGGAATTGAAAGGTTTTTTCCACCTCTTTTTCTATTTTGGTGTTTGGTTGAACAATTTGAAGTGGGAATTATAATTCCAAGAAGAAGTGGGAAAGGTCATTCCACACCAAAACCTATGGAATGACCTTTTCAGGAGAAGTTGGAATCATAAATAAATAGTAACTGACATTTATACCCCTCTTTTAATTAATTATTACGTTCATTTTACATAACAACGTATTATATTTAGTCATAAATATTCTATTTCACTTAGTATAATTTTATAGATGGTAATTTTATAAATATTTCTTTTTCTTGGTAGTAGTTTTAATCTATTTTTAATTTTAAAAGTAAATATTTTTTTTATTACTATGTTGACATTTTAATAAAAAATTATGTTTCAACAATATATATATAATGTCAATGTTATTCAAGTAAGATTTTGTAATAAATGTTTAATTAGGTTTTATCACTAGTATATGCTAAAAGGGCATTTAAGTCATATTATGTTTAATTCCATTCCATTCTGACATTAAAATATAGTTTTAGCAAACACTCGAAAATGAATTGACATTCAATTCTGCCTTTGCCTTCCAAACACTGGAATGGAAAGAGGATTCCGAAGTCATTTTGGGTGGAAATCGATTCTGCCTGGAAAGGGATTCCATTCCAGTGTACCAAACGTGTTGTAAGGGTTTAAAATGACTTTAAATCTTCACTATATATTTGATTATACCAATGATATTATTATATATGAAATAATGTGATTAATCCAAACCGACAAATTCATTATGAATCAATAGTGTTACTACATGTGAAACAGTATGATTGATATAATATAGTAGGAAATGTATTAGAAGATCCGAGTCATTTCAGACAAAAAAAATCATATTACTTGTGTTTTTATTGGTTTTTTGTTTAAGAATTTCTATTTTAAAGTTCATTAAAATAAATTGTTAAGAGATGGGATGTAGGAAATGGAGATTTTTTAAATTCAAAATGCAACCCTTAAAATTAAGCATGTTAGTTTACTGTGCATGACTATTTCATTCTACCACTGCCATAACTTCTTGCAAGAGAAAATTCATCCACAAAGTTTGAATTCGAGACTGTATTTATTTTTGTTAATGTCCTCCCCTTGGCCATTTTATATTTATATATATATATATATATATGTTGCTGTGCTTGAAATTAGCGCGAGTCTCATCATATAAAACGTAATGCAATCGTTATACGAAAAGTATGAACAACTTTTTAGCTCCGCAGCCTTTCTATAGAATACAATTTACTTTCTGATCAAACAAGAAGAAAAGGTTCTATTATCAGGCATTTGGAACCGTTTATAAAATTGAATGGAAAATAATATTATTGGTTTTTTTTTTTTTTTACGTTGTAGTAATGTCAACTATATTGACAATTGGCTCCGTCATTTGAAATTGCATAATCAAATATCTATACACGTACGACCATCAAAATTTTTAAAAAAAAATCGATTATATGATCAGCATTTGTCGGAAAATGTCAAAATTTACCATACGAGAAAGATTTGTTTAATATATTACTATGATTTTTTTCTAAATTTCTCACCTTTGATAACCTATAGTTTTCTTTAATAACGGGTTGATTAGATCGGACAATTGATCATAATACAAGGTCATTAATGCTTATCAACTCAATAGATTTTTTAAAATAGGTACATGTGTGGAAGCTGCATATCTGCTAGACCAGAATTACAAGGAAATTAAACATTCACTTTCTTATACATAAATAATAAATATAAGGGTGGTCGTTCTTTTGTTAGCACATAAATCGAAATTCTATAATTATATTTATTTTTGTTGAATTTCTATCCGGTGCCATTTGTAACATGTGTGTATATGTGTGCGCTTGAATTTCAAAAGTGTTGTACAAGTTTTTCTATATCACCCCCAAGAAAAGTTTTTCTATAAAAATATTACCAGGGTTAACATTTAATTTGATGATAGTGGACCTGGTATATTTTCATTTAAAATGATGAAAATTATTGAAAGGAAAAAAGACTTCACTTCGTGAGGTGAGATGGACGTATCTCCCAGTTTACAGGTTGGAGAAATAGATGCCTGCTGGCCACGAAAGTCCTTCAAAAAAAAAATTGATAACCTTATATTACTTCAAAAAATTCAAATGTATACAAATAATATTACTCCCTCCATTTCCTAAATATAAATATTTCATTACATATTGCAAAAATTAAGAAAGAGAAAATTAACATGTTTTTGTAATTAAAATATCAATATTAAGTCATGAGAGTGACAGTCCCAGTGGGCAGTCCCAGGTTCGACACCCCCCTCCCCTCCCCTCATAAAAAAAAATATCAATATTAATCTCTTAAATATGACTTGTATACCACCAATTCTATTTAAAAGAGTAATATTAATATTTCAATTATAAAAACATGTTAATTTTTTATTCCTTAATTTTCATAATATGTAAATAAAGTCTTACATTTAAAAATGGAGGTAGTACTAATTTATTCACGTGTTCATTTTGACCAAAAAAGAGAGTTGATAATCAATATTACTTCAAAAGGATGACAAAATGCGGCATGGATCTTGCGGAACATCATATTTTTTTGCATATACGGATCGCATGAGGACACATTTTCTGCATCTCAGAATAAGTGTTCTGTAAAACAGGTATCTGAATTCAAAACAGGTGTCTCATTTTAAATCAATCTTAACTGTCAAAATTTTAATTCGATGAACGAGTATAAGTTCTGTACGTACGTTCCGAGCAGCTGCGGACAAAATGGACATCAATTGTCAATTGCTCCCCGCAGCACCAAAATAAGAGAAAGCATGCCGGGTCAAGTCAATAACGGTATAGACTGTACAGAGGACGATTATCCATAAATATGGCAGATAAATTATTCACAAGCTAAATAAAAAAGTCAGTCGCTGGTCGTATTTTAGGTATGCATTAATGTGCGCCAAGTTGAAGCCTCGTCAAGTCATCTGAAAGTAGGGTTTTTGTGTTTGTTTGTTTTAGGGGGCAAAAAGGTGGTTCTCATTTGTAGTTTGGTGGAGCACTTTAATTTGTTTGGACATATTGGAGATTTGACCTAGTTACAATATGCAACATGTACATTGACATTCATTTATCCACGGTGACAGTAACTCTGTGTATCTGACTCTTATTACGATTCATCAAAATTAAATGCAAGATTTACATTTTTAACGATTCTAATTTTTTTAGTGTATTATCGAGTTCTATGTGTAAGTAATCATTAGATTAACATTCCCATTTTATTGTCGTTTAGTAGATATATATATATATATATATATATATCCAAATTAATTGTCATTTACTTATTTTTTAATAGGTGTCAACAATTTATTTCAATTATACCCTCAACATATCTTTTATTGGAAAAGTGAAAGAGAGGGAGGAAGGAAGATGTATTATTGTAATTGTGGTGGAAAGATTACTATTTGTTTGAGTTCTTTAATTTTTTCAAAGTGTTCTAAACGTTCTATATTGAGAAATTGAGGGAGTATATGTTTAAACTAATCATATTGCTTGGCATGTAAACTTTTTAATGGTAAATTATTAAAGTGAAGTATATTAATGGTAGTCTTTTAGATTGTAATTTTTTTTTTCAGTTATTATTTTTATGAGAGAATCAAGACTTTTGTTTGCTCCTTTTTTTTTGGTAAAGAAGAAGCGTATATATATAAATAAACTTATCCCGTAGGATAAGATACAAAGTTGTTACAATTAGGCCTATCTAATAAGACCTCATGTCCATACCCTGCCACTATAAGGCTAACAAAAGGATGGGTATGGATTGAGGTATCAGAAATAGACCTAACAAAAGAAGCCCCACGGGCATCCCCTGCCAACAAATGGCTAACAAACGGGGGTAAGGAGTCAAAAACAACAAGATCGAAGGATGAAGCGAGTCCTCCAGCTTTGGCGAGACCATCCGCGCAAGTGTTGGCCTCCCTGTAGATATGTGAGAAACTAATGATCGGTACCTGTCGGATCAAAGCCCTGCAATCAGAGATAAGAGGGGACAAAGGGTGAGTGGAAACATCCGCATGAATAATAAGATCAATGACCACTTTAGCATCCATTTCAATGGCTAGTCTCTGAGTGTTGATGCGGATAGCTAGTTTGAGACCATCTTTGAGCGCCCACAGTTCGGCAACATTGTTTGTGCAAATGCCAAGATTCCTTGAGAAACCTATAATCCAATCTCCATGATTGTTTCTGATAAGACCCCCGCTGCCACTTTGCCCTGGATTTCCAATGGAGGAACCGTCAACATTAATTTTCAACCAGTCGGCTGCAGGTCTCGTCCAAGAAATTGAGATAAGCTTCATCTTCTTGGGTGGATTAGAACCCCCTCCCAAAGCATGAAATTCAGTAGATTTATTGATAGCATCAAGAAAAGGCTCGAGGATAGGTTTTCCTGGGTTAAACAGATGATGGTTTATGTGGGTCCAAAGGACCCAACAACCATATGCGAAGACACATCCCCAAGGGACGCAATTGAAGGGTGAAATATTTGTGCATTGTGCGCATAAATTAAGCCATTTATCGAAACTCCTTCCCCGGGAACCTGGGATGCACCGGTACAGAGAAAGTTTGTCCCAAAGTTGTCTAGCCTTGGGACAATCTCTAAGCAGATGCTCAATAGTTTCAGGCTGAGTTGAGCAATGATGACAGTATGGATGAGGTAAGATATGTTTCCTGTGCAGATGTTCCCGATTAGCTAACCGATAATGGTAGCAAAGCCAGAAGAACATCTTGATTCTATGATTACAAAATCCAATCCCAATTTTTTCCCGAAACAAATTCATCATCAGTGCTTTTGTGGATTAAGAGATGAGTTTCCCTAGCACTGAACTCGCCATTGGTAGAATTTTTCCAATTTCTTCGATCTGGAACAGTAAGGTTATCTGAGCGGGGAACAACTCTGATACAATCAGCAATCTGCTTTGGTAAATCAAATGACAGATTGTTGAGATTCCAGTGACCAGAGTTAGAGAAGATAGAGTTGATCTTTCCAAAGTCTTCATCAAATTGAAGAGGTCCTGAGATGAGATGTCTAAGCGGACCTAAACCAGTCCAATCATCATGCCAAAGTCTGATGATGTCACCTCTACCTGGCGACCAAGCAGTAGACTTATGAAAAAGTTCAATGCCACATTTGAGTCCCTTCAAGTTAATGGAGCCCGTTGAAGTCTTGAGTAGGATCTCTGACCGGGAATCGTTCCGTATATATTTCTTACTGAGAATAGCAGCCCAAGTACTATCAGACTTAGATAGGCGCCATAATAATTTAGCCATCCCGACCCTGTTGATATTTCTAGCTCTTCTGATCCCCAGACCACCAAGTTTCTTTGGCTTTGCAACTCTGTCCCAACGGACCAGATGGACCTTATTTTCTGTGGCAGAACCTCCCCAAAGAAAGGTTCTATTTTCCTATCAATCTTTTCGCAAATGGAGTTCGGAATAGGGAGGCATTGAGAGTAGTAGGAGAGGATCTGGGTGGAGGAGGCTTGAATAATTGAGCGCCTACCCGCCATAGAAAGAAGATTCGCTTGCCAACCTGAAAGTTTGAGTCTGACTTTATCAAGGATAAATTGGAAGTCAGAATTTATTGGTCTTTTATGGAAAATAGGAAAACCCAGATATTTTCCTAAGATATGAGTGCTTTGAATCTGGAGAAGGTTTTGAATAACAAGTATTCTGTTGGGCGACAAATTGTCGGAAGCAGTGAATTTGGATTTATTAAAATTAATCTTTTGACCCGATCGAGCACTAAAGTCATCCAACACCCTTCTTACCTCATTTATCGAGTCATCGTCAGCAGCACAAAATAGAATGACGTCATCAGCAAATAGAGAATGCGATATGAGCGGACCTTGCTTTCCAATTCTAATCGGTTTCCACTTCGAAAGAGAGACAGATTTTCTCAATACTGATGGAAAGGTATTCCATGCAGATAACAAATAAGTAAGGGGAAAGTGGATCACCTTGCCTGATACCTCTAGAAGGAAGGAACCAGTCATTTGAAAAGAATAGCCATTTTCGGGGAACAAACCATTTGCATGATAAGTTTGATCAATTTTGTTAGAAAGTTAAAGAAAATAAGAGAGTCTCTGATGAAATCCCATTCCAGACGATCAAAAGCTTTTTCAAGATCAATCTTGACAGCAAGAGCACCAAGCTTAAAAGACGTTTTTCTAATGGTGTACATAGCCTCTTGGACTATGATAACATTGTCTGCGCATCTTCTACCTGGGATGAAACTACCCTGATGAGGGGAGATGAGAGAGCTGAGAAACGGTCGAATCCTATTAACCAAGATTTTTGAAATGATTTTGTAAATGGTATTACAGAGGCTTATAGGCCGAAGCTGACCGACTGATTCAGGGTTGGCAACTTTGGGGATGAGGCAGATGAGAGTAGTATTGATATCCACCGGAAAAGGCTTACCTTTGAAAAAGTCAATGATAAGGAGACACACAGGCGTTTCCAAAACGCTCCAGAAATGTTGAAAGAAAATCGGGTAGAGACCATCCGGCCTCGGACTTTTATGAGGTTTGAAACTCCACACTGCATTTTTTATTTCAGAAACATTTGGGAGTGCTTGTAACGCAGCAAGATCCTCTTGATTATTACTATTCCAGATGAAGGGAAAGGTTCCCGTACCAGGGCTATTCTAGATCTCTCAAATGAGTAAAGCTTATGGAAATGATCAAGAATCATGATTTTAACTCTGGAGATATCGAATTCCCAAGATTCATCTGCCTTTTTTAGGGATAAAATCTTGTTGCTCTTCCGATTGTGAATGGTGGTGGCCTTTAAGAAATTGATGTTTAAATCATCCCACATGAGCCAGTCCATTCTTGATTTGATGGCCCAAAGATGTTTTTCTTCATGGAAGACAGCGTCAAGATTCCTCAGAAGTTCTTGCTCAAGCTTAATAAGGAAATAAGAAGGCCGATTTTCCAAAGCAAGTTGTATACCTTTGATGCGGGCCAGTAATTTCCTTTTCTTTTTCAAGGTATTGCCGAAAGTGTTGATGTTCCAAGTGGACACATTTTCTTTAAAATTATTAGCACCTAAAGAAAAATTATCTTCCCTGCCTAACCAAGCGTCACGAAACGATATGAGGCAGATCAGGGTGGGTGAGCCAAATGGGTTCAAAGCGGAAAGGCTTTTTTAATGGATTGATATTTTGGGGCTCAAGATTAAGGAGAATAGGCGAATGGTCAGATCTGGTACGCACTAAATTATAGATCGTTGCATTCTGGAACAAGTCTCTCCAAATAGAGTTAGAAACAGCTCTATCGCTCCTTTGGAAGATTAAATGACCACTATCCTGTTTATTTGTCCAAGTGAACCGAGACCCTTCATGACCAAGGTCAATAAGGTTACAATCATCGAGCATACTTTTGAAGTTAGAAACACGAGTCTGGGACGGAGGAAGGCCACCAAATTTTTCCGATTGAAACAGTACTTCGTTAAAATCACCCATGAGGAGCCAAGAAAGATCATGACTAGAAGAAAAAGTACGCAAATAGTCCCAAAAAAGTAATCTAGTACTGAAAACAGGACTAGCATAAATAGCAGATAAAAGCCATAATTTAGGGTTATTACGGACCTTGGCAACCATGTGAATGGACTGAGTGTTCTTAGCAACCAAGTTAAGTTCCACATCTTGATCATTCCAAAGCATCCAAACTCCGCCACGCAAGCCTTCTGGGTCAGCACGCTCGGAGTGCGTAAAAGGTAGGCGGGAGCAAATTTGTTCCGCTCTCAAACCACTAATTTTTGTCTCCAACAAAGCTAAAACTGTAGGTTGATGAGTGTTGATCAACTGCATCATGTGGCTGTGAAAATCCGGGTGGCCGGCACCCCTTACATTCCAGACTAATAATTTAAACATATTAAATTGTGTATTTAGTCCCTGTTGGTCCCTCCGGCTATAAATCGGAACCTCCCTGTTCAAACCCATTTCCGGGACCACTTGGGCCGGATTGCTCGAACTGCTGGGATGTACTAATTGAATTGCCCTGCGGCGCCTTGGCTGAGCTGGTCGATCCAAAGGCATGTTCAGGAGATGGCTCGGCCTGTGAGTCCTTAGCAATACTGGAGCTTGGGCTTGTGACCACTGATGGTCCCTGTTCCAAAGAAGGCTGGCCTGGTGATTGATAGGGCCCAGAATTGATCCGTGTATTTGGGCCGGCTGCTGAAGAGACTGGTCCTCTGAAATCCACCCCCCCTGTGCTGGGCTGTGAGGCTGGGCTCCCACAAATGGAATTCTTTGCTGGGTTGCTCTTGCCCAATGGTTGCGGCCCAATTCCCTTTCCAACAGGCGACTGGACCGAGCCCTGGCCCCCTGGGCTGGCCTATTTCCCATGAGATGGCCTGTTCCCCTGTTCCTCTGGGCTGGCCTGTTCCCCCTGGGCTGACCTGGACCCCTCCGGTCTGGTGATCTCCATAAGTTGTGGTCCATCAAATGGGAAAGTTCCCGATTCCTGGTCCAAGCAGTCCTGCGATGATTCCTCCCATATTGTCTCACTGGTGATCGAGGTATGAGCTGAATATGGTATTGCCACTCCGATGTGTTCCCCCCTCGGTCTACAATGATTTCCAATTTTTGCATTTCGTTTGACATTTGTATTGACACCGGGGGGTCCTTAGACTTGGGATTACCAGCCTTAAAGGAATGTTGTATAATGTGTAAAAGTTTTGAAGAGGAGTTCTTCCTCTTACCTCGTAATTTTCTAGACTCCCTTGATTTATTCGGCTGGGCTCCGCGTGTTGATGTGCGTGAGTAGTCCTCGACCTCCATGTCTGACTCGGATCTTTAGTCATCTGAGCCGGAAGTTCCTCCCTTGGTAATTGCGATCTGTTAGCTCTTATCGAGAATAAAGGCATTTTGTTCCGGAGTCGCAAAATGACTCAGTTGAGATAGGTTTCTCATTACCCAATGCATGAGTTGGGTTGGGTCCAGGTCCACAGTGAAGGTGGTTGTTGTGGGATTGGACCACATATTTATTTGGCCCAGGTGGGCATCTTGCATCTGGGCTAAAAGATTTGGAGAGGGATTTTCCAAGTGGTGGGCCGCAGAGATTATTTGGACGGAGCCCATCCAAGACCAATCCACTGGACCTATTTGAGATGGTGGGACTAGAGATTGGGCTGGGATCCAAGGTGGAGAGTTTTGAAGAGGAGTTTCTCTCCTTACTGATGTGTTTCCCCTCCTTCGACGATACAGGTTCGGCGACAGCGGCCTCCCCCGCCGGCGGGACGAGCTATGTCTTATCGGCGGCATCCTTGGAAAGAGTAGTTGAAGGTAATATTTTTTTTGGCAAATTTGATGGAGAGGAAGGGTATGTAAATAAATCAACTGAGGTGTGAGGAGTAGATATTATATGTTTTGGAATGATAAAATTTCCCGAAGAAATCCTACTCCTGACATCCATCTTAGAGCTAGTGGCTGTCACCGCCGAAGTGACACGCATCTCTCCTAATCCCTTGTCACTGTTTAGGGCCTGTTCAGTCGCATTTAAGACGGTTGTCGAGTCTACAGGAGAAGCTGTAGGTAACTTAGCGAAAGTAGACCTGCCCCCATCATTCTTTGTACTTAGTTTAATATTCTTTAATCGCCAAACTTGTTGCTGAATTTTTGGACTGGCCGACTTGATTCCACCACCTTCGTCAAGGTCTCGGCACCTGTTTAGCTGAGCCGGCGGGACTGCATGAAGATCCCGGTAGCTATTCCGACTGGCCGGAATGTAAACATTATTATTATTATTATTTTTCTTGTAATTTGCTTTTCTATGGGTGACTAAGTTCCAAGTCCCCAAACTGTGGTTGCCGAGACTTGTCTCTTCCAGAGACTTATCTGCCATCTCAGAATCCAAGTCCTTGCTAAGCATAATGGAGGTGGACATCTCAGTTCCAGCACTTGGAGCTACATCTTCTTTGATATCCAAAGTAGGACACTTATGTCCTATAATTCCGCAATCGAAGCATACATTCACTCCTTCATATTCTATCTTTTGCACATGATGTTTTCCAATTTTCACAAAAGGAACAATGGGTTTTTTCAAATCAATTTGCAGACATAAACGTGCGTATCTTCCTCGCTCGGCATTTGATGTTCGTGCATCAATTTTGAGCAGTCTTCCCAGTTGATCTCCCACCTTAGACAGAATGGACCTATCATAGAAATCGATTGGGAGGGACGGTAATCTTACCCATATGGCCGTAACGTGAGTGTCGTCTTTGTATGGACTGAACTCCGGTTCCCAAAGTCTAGTTGTTAAATATTGGCCGTTGATAAACCATGGACCCCCGGCAATTATTCGGGTAAAATCTTCTTCCATGCCAAATTTGACGATGAAGCAGTGATTCCCCAAGTCTATTAGTCTCAGTTCTCCAATGGGATTCCAAAGTTTTCTAACTTTGAAATCAAGAAATCCATAACTAAGAGACTTACCAAATGGCTTTATGATTAGGGAATTAATCCAAGGAGTACGACATCGAAGCTTATCTTGTTTTGAAAGCTTGACTGCGGGCATATTATCCATTTCGGAATCCGAATCGGAATCCTCATCTAAATGTGTGCTAAGGAAGTTCCTTTGCATATCTTTCGAACACAAATTATGTGTTTGTTTCAGTTTATCTTTATAAGAGCAAAGCTTCTCTTCAGAGAAGGATCGATCTTCATCCTTGTTTTTTAGTTTTCAAGTTATATTTTCTTTTGTAACTTTTTTGTCAATTTTTTCTCTCATGTATTATTGCATTCCTCTTAAACGCCGGTCCTTGTAAAGTTTAGGAGTTTACTATTGCATGCAATAACATTTCCACTATACAAACAAAGTCCATAAATCATGAATGCAATTATAGAAAGTTTGATATGGTCTTGCAGTAATAAAGGCATGAGCTCAAGTTGATTAACATTTTTAATTAAAAAAATGAAGAAAAACCAAAGTTGATTACAAAGCAGCATGCAAAGTCATGCATTCACGTGCTACAGTTTGGAGCTTTGGAGAGCTACCAATTATTGACCGTTCCAAAATATAAGTCATTTTAGTCTTTTATACAAAAATAATGTACATTTATAATAAAATACCAGTTATGCCCTTAATAAACAAAAAAAGAGAGAGATAAAATATAAACAGAAGAGAGAGGAAGATAGAATTGAAAGAAAAAAAAACAATTAATACTTCTTAAAAATTACAATTATATTATGAAACAACTCTTACCATCTAAAATTACTTACATTTTGAAATGAGGGGAAAATTTAAATTAGAACGGGTATCGCCAATTCACCATTCACCAGTTAATAACACGGAGGATTACCTCGAGTCTCAATTATGATTCTTTTAAAATAATAATAATTATAGTACTAATATGAGGTAAATACACTATTGAACTCTTCACCTATTATTACGAATCAGAAGTACTAAGTCATTTATGTTATCCTTCTTTGACAAAATAATTAGGATCTATTACATTACTAATCAAAGTATAAATTATATTAGAAACTTTTCTTAATAAACAGGTTGTTGGAAGATAAAGGATATTGAATGGAAATTGAATGAATATAAGATTGGATAATTCATTTATTTTCCTTCAATTGCAAGATGAAGCTTGCAACGGATGAAGAAGATTAGAATTTCTCACATTGTGAGGAGTAATGTGAGAGTTATGAGTATTAAGTGAAGACTTCATCTAATGGAAGATCACTTAATCTATCTTCATTGAATAACCTCTCAACATCTCCCCACATCTCCTCTAGTATAAATAGGTTCCTCCCGTAACATTCTAGCTCCAAGAAAATCTCCTCCTTTTAAATTCTCTTCAATTGTTATAAGTGTATTGGAAAGAGGTTTGGTTATTATGAGCCAAAAATATTAGAAGCTTTTGTCCTCTTGGTGGTATAGCTCAGGCAGTAGTTCAAGTTCGCTTACGAATTTCCGTTGTATCCTAGGAAACAAACGTCATATTACAAACGGTAGGGGACGAATTTGTTTTAAGGAAACTGTGTTTACACAGGCCTCGGTATTGTAACTTTTCGTATATATAAATTATTTCTTCTTCTATTCTATTTTGGTTTTGTTCTCAATTTGTTTTATAAATCGATTCTAAAGTTAAAAATATATTTCTTACTATTGTATTAGTGTTAACAATCTTAAAACAAATTCTTCATTGAATCGATTTATAAAACAGAGAAGAGGAAAACTGATCATTTGCCACTTGTTTCAGAAATGACATCTAATGTAGCGACTGGAGGGAATGAGGCCCAAGTAGTGGCTCAGATACCCTAAGTTGTGGCTTCAGTAACAGCTGCGGCTGTAACGGTTCCTGTTAATCATGGAGAAAAACCGGAGAAGTTCACTGGAGTGAATTTCAAGAGGTGGCAGCAAAAAATGTTATTTTATCTAACCACTTTGAATCTTGCAAGGTTCTTGACTGAGAATGGCCCAAAACTAAATGAGGGTGAGGGAGATGTCCAAGCTGTCAGTGCGGTTGAAGCTTGGAAGCATTCTGATTTCCTATGCCGGAATTACATTCTAAATGGTTTGTCAGATTCGCTCTACATTGTGTACTGCGCGAAGAAAACGGCAAAAGATTTCTGGGAGTCTTTGGAACATAAATATAAGACCGAGGATGCGGGTGCAAAGAAATTTATTGTTGCCCGCTTCTTGGACTATAAAATGGTAGACTCAAAAACCGTGCATAGTCAAGTACAAGAGCTTCAAGTAATCTTGCACGAAATTCATGCCGAGGGGATGAGTTTGAGTGAAACTTTCCAAGTGGCGGCTATAATTGAGAAACTACCTCCAGCGTGGAAAGATTTCAAAAACTACCTAACGCACAAACGTAAGGAAATGAACATTGAAGATCTTATTGTCAGGCTTCGTATTGAGGAAGACAATAGAGGATCCGAGAAAAGTGAGTTCAATCCGGCTGTGGCTAAGGCTAATGTTATTGAACATGGCCAAAACTCAAGAGGAAAGAAAATCAAGTTTGTGAAAAAGTCGAAGTTGGGACCAAAAGGAGTCTCAAAGAAGTTCACTGGAAAATGCTTCAATTGTGACAAAATTGGTCACAAGTCCTCAGATTGTAGATTGCCGAAGAGGAACAACATAAATGAGGCAAATGTGATAGGTCACAACACCTATAATGACGCTGAAATGAACCTTGTAGCAGTCATTTCTGAAGTGAACTTGGTGGGTTCAAACCCGAAAGAATGGTGGATTGACACTGGTGCAACCCGTCACGTCTGCTCGAACAAAGAAATGTTCGCTACACTTGAGGAAACAGCAAATGAAGAGAAGCTGTACATGGGAAATTCAGCTACCTCGATGGTCAAGGGTAAAGGAAATGTGATTCTGAAGATGACTTCTGGGAAAGAATTGACTCTGACTAATGTTTTGTATGTGCCAGAGATCCGTAAGAACTTGGTGTTTGGATCGTTGTTGAACAAGCATGGCTTTCGCATGGTGTTTGAGTCGGACAAAGTGATTTTGTCCAAGAGTGGAATGTTTGTTGGAAAAGGTTATGTAACTGATGGGCTTTTTAAGCTCAATGTAATGGCTGTTAAGCCAAATATTAATAAATTGAATAACTCTTCCGTTTATTTTCTTGAGTCTTCCAACTTGTGGCATGGTAGACTAGGACATGTTAATTATAATACTTTGCGTAAATTAATTAACTTGAATAGTATACCAACATTCCATATTGATTCTAAACATAAGTGTGAAACTTGTGTTGAAGCAAAATTGACTAGGTCGTCATTTCAGTCGATTGAAAGAAATTCCGAACCACTTGATCTAATACATTCAGATTTATGTGATTTAAAATCAACACAGACAAGTGGTGGAAATAAGTACTTCATTACTTTTATTGATGATAGCACAAAGTATTGTTATGTGTATCTTCTTAGAAGTAAAGATGAAGCCATAGAGAAATTTGTTGACTAGGTCGTCATTTCAGTCGATTGAAAGAAATTCCGAACCACTTGATCTAATACATTCATATTTATGTGATTTAAAATCAACACAGACAAGTGGTGGAAATAAGTACTTCATTACTTTTATTGATGATAGCACAAAGTATTGTTATGTGTATCTTCTTAGAAGTAAAGATGAAGCCATAGAGAAATTTGTTCTCTATAAGAATGAAGTTGAGAATCAACTCAACAAAAAGATTAAGGCGTTGAGAAGTGATCGAGGAGGTGAATATGAATCACCATTTGCTGAGTTGTGTGCTAAACATGGAATTAGACATGAAACTACAGCACCTTACTCACCTCAACAAAATGGGGTTGCAAAACGTAAAAATCCCACCTTAAAAGAAATGATGAATGCAATGCTATTAAGTTCTGGGTTGCCATAGAACATGTGGGGGGAAGCTGTGTTGTCAGCTAATTACCTTTTAAATAAGGTGCCCCGAAAAAACGAAGAAAATACTCCATATGAGTTATGGAAAGGAAGGAAACCTTCTTACAAATATCTACGAGTGTAGGGGTGTTTGGCTAAAGTAGCAATACCTATACCGAAAAAGGTGAAAATAGGTCAAAAAACAGTGGATTGTATCTTTATTGGATATGCGCATAACAGTAGTGCGTATCGATTTATTGTGTATGAATCTAAAATATTAAACATACACAAAGACACAATAATAGAGTCAAGAAACGCATCATTCTTTGAAGATGTGTTTCCGCTTAAGTCCAAAGAGGAAACGAGTTCTTCTAAACGGACACGTGTCAACAATGACCAAGATGAAGAAGAGATAGAGCGAGGCGAAGTAAAAAGAGTTAGGGACGAGAAAAAATCCTATGGTCCGGATTTCCGACTTATATGCTAGAGAAGCGAGCCTCAAAGCTTTAAAGAAGGCTGTGAACTCTTACGAAGGACCTCAATGGAAAGAGGCTATTAAAAGTGAGATAGATTCCATCTTGCAGAACCATACTTGGGAAGCTAGTGGACCTTCGTCGGGTTTTAAACCACTAGGATATAAATGGATTTTCAAAAGGAAAATGAAAGTCGATGGAACTATAGACAAGTACAAGGCTAGATTAGTCGTAAAAGGTTACGGACAACGAGAAAGTCCGGATTACTTTGATACTTATTCTCCGATACGAGAATAACATCCATCGAGGATGATACTAGCAATTGCGACGACTGCGAAACCTAGAAGTACATCAAATGGATGTGAAAAGCGGCTTTTCTAAATGGAGATGTAGAAGAAGAAATCTATATGGATCAGCTCGAAGGGTTTTTACGCACCAAGGCAAGAAAACAAAGTGTGTAAATTGGTGAAGTCACTGTATGGCTTGAAACAAGCACCAAAACAATGGCATGCTAAGTTTGATTATTTCATGATAGAAAATGAATTTAAAATCAACGAATGTGACAAATGTGTATATGTCAAAGACGATGAAAATGGATATGTCATTGTATGTCTTTACGTTGATGATATTCTTATTGTTGGTAGCAACAATAAAATGATTAAATCCACTAAAAACATGTTAAACTCAAGATTTGAAATGAAGGATATGGGTTTAGTTTGATGTAATCCTTGGAATTAAAATTTCAAGAAGGTCAGATGGAATAGTCTTGAATCAGTCACATTATGTTGACAAGATTCTTGAGAAGTTCAATAAAGATGATTCCAGCACAGCTAGAACATCGATCGATACAAGTCAACATCTATCAAAGAATAGAGGCGAGGGTATTTCTCAAGTAGAATATGCAAGAGTTATAGGCAGTCTGATGTACTTGATGAGTTGTACAAGACTAGATATAGCTTACGCAGTTAGCAAACTAAGTAGATACACGAGTAATCCAGGAGCTGACCACTGGAAAGGAATAGTACGAGTATCGAGGTACTTAAGATATACTCGTGATTATGGACTACACTATACCAGATATCCAGGAGTTATTGAAGGATATAGCGATGCTAATTGGATATCTGATATAAAAAACTCAAAATCCACAAGTGGTTTTATATTCACCTTGGGAGGTGCAGCTATATCATGGAAATCCTCTAAACAGACAGTTATAGCAAGATCCACTATGGAATCTGAGTTTATAGCTTTGGATAAATGCGGTGAAGAGGCGGAATGGCTACGCTACTTCCTAGAGGATATTCCAAGATGGCCAAAGCCGGTGCCGGCTATCAGCATACATTGTGATAGTCAATCTGCGATTGGAAGGGCACAAAATAACATGTATAATGGTAAGTCTAGACATATACGTCGTAGACATAATACCATAAGACAACTACTCTCAACTGGAATTATCTCTGTTGACTACGTAAAGTCAAAGGATAATATAGCGGATCCGTTAACCAAAGGGTTAAATAGAGAGTTAGTTGCAAAATCATCAAGAGGAATGAGACTTAAGCCTTTGAATGAATAAGTTGATGCAACGGAAACCCAACCTAGTTGACTGGAGATCCCAAGATCTGGGTTCAATGGGACAACCTAGTTGTAAAAACTTGATTATATCACTGTGGGGGTTATGTATTATCTATTCTTATGATGTAATAGTGATACCCGTAGATGAAGGATAAGGTTTTATGCTTTTAATGAATCTTATACGTCGGAGAACGAAGTGAAGTAGAACGGGCTACTATTGGTTAAAGAATCACCTATGTGAGAAAGAAGTGGGGCCGCTTCTAAGAGAATTGTATGGGCTCAATTCTTAGAAATTCTCGCAGAACCAGGCGTATGTTCATGGCCATAATGAACATAACCATGAGAACTGAAATATGTCAGGAAGAAGCTTGTGTGAGGTATGTCATCATTTACGCAAAAGACAGAATAGTTCAAGAACATCGCGTTTACTGGTCAGCTAGTAAAGTAAATATACTTTCACAAGGGAGAGTTCAAAGGATAATTCCTACTCATCCTATGCAGGATTCAGACGTTGAGTTTTACCACCAAGTATTCTGTGTCTCGGTCAACTTCCATTCATGTGGGAGATTGTTGGAAGATAAAGGATATTGAATGGAAATTGAATGAATATAAGATTGGATAATTCATTTATTTTCCTTCAATTGCAAGATGAAGCTTGCAACGGATGAAGAAGATTAGAATTTCTCACATTGTGAGGAGTAATGTGAGAGTTATGAGTATTAAGTGAAGACTTCATCTAATGGAAGATCACTTAATCTATCTTCATTGAATAACCTCTCAACATCTCCCCACATCTCCTTTAGTATAAATAGGTTCCTCCCGTAACATTCTAGCTCCAAGAAAATCTCCTCCTTTTAAATTCTCTTCAATTGTTATAAGTGTATTGGAAAGAGGTTTGGTTATTATGAGCCAAAAATATTAGAAGCTTTTGTCCTCTTGGTGGTATAGCTCAGGCAGTAGTTCAAGTTCGCTTACGAATTTCCATTGTATCCTGGAAAACAAACGTCATATTACAAACGGTAGGGGACGAATTTGTTTTAAGGAAACTGTGTTTACACAGGCCTCGGTATTGTAACTTTTCGTATATATAAATTATTTCTTCTTCTATTCTATTTTTGTTTTGTTCTCAATTTGTTTTATAAATCGATTCTAAAGTTAAAAATATATTTCTTACTATTGTATTAGTGTTAACACAGGTGTCATTAGAACTAACACTAATAATATGTATATAAAATTTTCTATGTAAAAAAAATATGCCAAGAAAAATTAATATTGAAGGCCCGATTAATGATCTGCAGGGAAAAAAAGCAACGAATCTATGGTGGTGTGGTGTGGTTGGGGGTGGGGGGGAGGTGGGTGTATTTGAATTTATATATCATCTCATATGGCAAATTTGAGATCAAAGGTGTCATAACCCAGTGGGGCAGACGTCTGCCCACGATCTTGAGGTCGTTGGTTCGATACCCTCCGTCCACGTGCGGCAAGCTTTAATCTCCCTTTCTATAACTATCTCCTTCCCGTCTATGGCAGTTCTCTCTCCCCTATATGGGGCAACCGCACAATCGGACTTCAAAAAAAAAAAATATGGCAAATTTGAGAATTTGACTCATATTTTCTGTCACGAATAATTCAACTTTTACGCAATTGAAAATAATTTTTGAGATCTCAAATGATATTGTCAATCTTAATTAAAAAGCATCTTAATTTGTCCTTTGAAAAAAAATCAAAATTACTATTAAGTTTTAAATTTCCCCTGTAAAAAGTTATTAAAAATTTGTATCTTATCATTTATTTATGATTTTGCTCCATACATTCGTCAAAGTAAAAATGTTAAAGCACGCACCTAAAAAACATACGGAATCATTTGTGAAGCTCTAATGGTGTTTGTGACATTTTTTAATTATACCATGTTTATATTTAAAATTTAAAATTTACTTTTAAAAGTCACATATTTTAATTTAGATCGTATGAATACAACTTTCTATAATTAAAATATTAGAATATTCAAACCGCCTAAAAACGTAGAAACAACCGAGACAAACAAAACCGACTGTATGTGGCCCTCTCTTAACTTGTGCACTACATATTCGACATGTGTCTAATTTGGCATGAAACCACCACAAAAAGTGATGATTATTTATTTTAACCCACACATAAATACTAAGATGATATAATTAACTAAAAAAATAGTTTAGTGCCAAAACAGTGAAGTGTAAATAGTTTAATAACCTAAATAGTTATTTACTCCATACAATACAAAGGGATAAACTCCTAGTATTATACGACAAAGCTCTTGTCTACAGTGCTGATGAAGCCTCATTTTCAGCAGGTTCAGCATGGCCTGATGACCGCTGGATCTGCGCCTTTTTGATTTAGCGGTCATCAGGCCGTCTGCTGACCAAAATGCACGCCACACTGGATCGTTTTTTTTAAATCTCAACTTCCCGCATCTGTGTTGCCATCCGATCGCTTAATTTTCTCCCTCCCTCATTTTTCTCCTTTCACATCATGATTCCTTGATTTTCTCAATCCCAGATTGAGATTTTTTTTTTCAAATTCCTTATTTTTCTCCCTTCCTCAATTTTCTCCCTCCACATCGTGATTTCTTGATTTTCTCCATCGCAGATTGTGATTTTTTTCAAATTTCTTACTTTTCTCCATCACATATTGGGGTTTTTTTTTAAAAAAAAATTCCTTAATTTTCTCCATCTCAGATTGGGATTTTTTTTTCCAATTCCTTTCTTTTCTCCACCAAAGATGATGAAAAGATTATTGCAAGTTTCATAAATAAAAAAAAAAATAAAAAAAAGAGAGAGGAAAACAAAGGTTTTTATTGAAGACAAAGGAAGCAGAAAAAGTTTCTGTGATTCTGAATTTGTAAATCAATTCATTCCAATTGTATAATCTTAATTATGATTTTTTAAATTGTAGATTGGGTACTACTATTATGAATTATCTTATAGCTATTATATGCAAAATTAATAGCTATTATGAATTGTTAGCTATCATGAATTTGTCTTATAACTATTATATGCAAAGCTAATAGCTATTATGAATTTGTTAACTATTATGAATTTGTTTTATACCTATTATATGGCATGTTAATAGCTATTATAAATTTTTTTTATAATTGTTATTGTTTCAAAAAAAAAAAAGACGCCCATCAAATTGATATTTATGTCATGTTTATAGCTAATTATGAATTTGGTAATGGACGCTCATCAAATTGATGGTGGATAACTAAACAATGGTGGAGAAAATCAATTTCAATTCCAAAAAAAAGGTGATACATTCCCTATTCCATTATTTAGTTATTCTTTTCTCACAAAATCCATCACCATCTCCAGTTTCCCCCAAAATTGAGAGATAGAAACCCTAGAAAAATATAATATTGTGAGAGTAAAATGGCAATTAATTCGTGGTGGAGAAGAATTGGAGTGGTAATGTTAATTTCTTAAAAATGAACACTCAACAACAAAAAACCCCATTTCTTCCCCATTCTTATCGAATTTCAGATTTGGAATTGAGTTTGTTCTTTCTCAATTCCTCTCGATTCTTTTTTTATTTCTTAAATTTCTTGTAACTCTGTTGTTTAATAATACAAATTTGAAGGAATAATTCTCATATACAACATATTGTAAACTTATGTTAACCTTGTCAATTTTGTTGCTCTCAATCTTCAATGGCTCCAAGAAAACAATTTTTCTTTGCCTTCCATGTTCTTGTTTAATTACCAATTATAGAGGAGAGCAGTGTGGTCGGAGGAGGAGGAAGATTAATTGGAAAAAATTAATTGAGAGGAGAGAGAAAATAGGGAAGAAGGTGAAGACGATACAGAAGAGAGATTGGAAATTTTGGATATGATGATTGAGTTTTACGCGTCTCTTTTTGCTTTTTGCAATTCGTGCCTTTCCTGACCGTTTGATCCCAAAAAAATCTATCTTATGGCTGCTGTTATGTTCTGCACACCATAGCTGAGCCGTACTGCAAAGGAATAAAGAAAAATAATCATGAACATGTTCTAGCATTAAATTCAAACCCCAAGGATTTTCTATATGGAAATTAAAAGAGACAAAGTGATCTCCTATTTTGACTATTATTTTACATTCCTTGTTTTAATTAAATTTGTACATCTACATATTTCAAACAACGTAGAAAAATAAAAAGAATTAATGATTAATTTGAAATATGGGTGTACCAAAAAGACTAATACGACTGACTTAAACATTAGTGAAGAGAACAAAATGACTACTCTCTCTCTTTTTTTTTTGAAGCCCGGCTAGGCGATTGCCCCTATAAGGGGAGAGAGAAACGCCTCACAAGAATAGAATATAGCTCTAGAAAGGGAGACAATTAAAGCTTGCCCCATTGCATGAGGAGGGTATCGAACCCACGAACTCATTATCGTGGACAGGCCCTTGCCCCACTGTGCTAAGAAACCTTTGATAACTACTCTCCTTGGTGTGTGGTTATAACGAATTGAAAGAGTTATTATCGCAATCAAACAATTAAAAGAAAAGGCAAGCCTGCAGAAAATTTTAAATAGCTTTGATATCAATTTGGAGAATTTTTTTAATACGCAGAAACATATATATTGAATAAATAATTTGGTGGTTGGTGTATTGTGTACAATATTCTATTTATCAACTTTCAAATTCATTAGATCAATACTCCTAACCACACCACACAGAATACTTAGACTAACTCTCATAATTTATATATGAGTCAAAACCTAATAAAATCTCTAAGATATCTATGAAATATAAACTGATATGCAAACTACCAAGATTTTTTTTTTTGTTGCCAAGTAAACTACCCAGAAATTTAAATTGACTAAGAAACTGCAAAAGCAGATATAATATAATAAAATTAGTAATTATTCAAACTAAATATTCTTCTAAATAATAAAATTAATTTAATAATTCCAACTAAGACTCAGTGGTAAGTTTTCCCTCCTCGCCATTATCACACCTTTTCTTTCTTTTGAGGGTGTCATAATCATACTTTTTACGGATCACCTTTGGAAGCAAATGTAGGATAATAGCACTTTATGCTCGGTCACTGCAGAGATAAAGTCAGAAACTTCTTCTAGGAGGCGAAGGATATACAAATTCTTGCATGAAGTATGGAGTAACAAGGTTGTCAATATCGCAAATTTAACTAGAAATGGAAAGGGGTCTAAAAAATTATAAATATGAGGATCGTGACATGGATCGAAAGATATCCTACAAAACTATTAAAATAATATTTCATGATAAATTTATGTTAATAAGACATCATTTTTTATGCAATTGAGCAAAGAAAAAAAATATAACAATACTTCAACGGAAAAAAATAAGAATATTAATAGAACTAACAAACTGAAATTAAATCACATACTAACAAGTGATAAACTTCGGAAGCAAACTAATAAATTTTAAATATACTCACAAACTAGTCAATGTGAGATCTTTAACAAATTAAAAAGGTTATGTTTTTTTTTCTAATGAAATATTTTATGTAACCTTCTTGTAAACTTTATAATAAATCATACTCAGATATGAATTCTATATATGTATCACTTTATGTAACATTCTAATAATGTAATTTTTTGTTCTTATACATAAATTCTAACTTTTAAACCTTAAGAGTGAAAAAATTATAATTGAGAATTAGTTATGAATTTTATAAGGAGTGTTACAAAAGGATAGAGAGTGAACATTCATTGTGGCCAAGACCTACATTTTCCACCACCATGATCATTTAGGAAAATTTAATCCTTTAACCATTTTTGTGAAACTGACACAGCTTCCTCACATGAATTGAGTGGGGTCTATCTATAAATGTGGGTTCCGCTCAATTCATGTGAAGAGATTATGGCGTCATTCCCACAAAGACGGCCCTAGAATTGAGTGATCCGATCATTTACCACCGCCAAAAGGATTTCAGGCAACAAGATAAATAATTCGCACTAGCAGATCGAGACGGTTGTCGCTAGCTTATTGGCACCAAAATGAGAATATGATATGAAGAGATCGTAAAGTCAAAAATATAGAAATTTATATGAATGAAACCTGTAATAATCAGCTGACCAAAACTTAATTTTCTCAGCTATAAATCTCACAATAGTTCCGTAATAGAAATGTTTTTGCAACCAGAAAATGCTTTCATATGCATGATTAAGAAAATTAATTTGTTGTTTCGTATAGAAACACGTGTACGGACATAGTCAGTCTTTAGTATCGAGGGAGAAAAAATCAATATAGTTTTTATTAGCATATATATGTTGTAGATACAATTTTAGTTGTCAGATCAATTTGATTCGATTATTAAATAATGTAGCTAGTTGTTCTTAAACAACTAAACAAGTCAATACCAATAATAAGGTATTAGTCTATTTCGTTAAGGCGGAGATCAAAATACGTAGAGAGTTTAAATTTCATTTCCCATTTTTTATGTTTTACATTTTTTAATAAATAAATATAATATAAAATAAAATAACATGGGGCAAAAATAGTTTATGAATATATGTTTTTTTAATTAATAACACTATTTTTCGTAACTATTAAATTAAAAATTATCGGTTAAGATTGTGTCAGTAAGCACCTAAATAACTAGGAGAAAAAACTCTTATGTAAGAACAAAACTTCAAAGAAAGAAAACGAAATCAATTGAAGAAAATGATTGATAGAGAAGGTAGGTAGTCGTGATTGCGTTCTTTGTTTCTATATATAATTATTGTTGTTTCTATACATATGATTTATATGAAGTGAATTGAGTAAAGATATATATGTGGCCATGGAGGTTGGGTAATGTGGAAGGTATCGATTTGTTGAGCATATCTCATAGGAGAACGACGGCTTTTAGCCAAGATGTTGACCACTCTATATTCTCTGTGTGGCTGCAAAAAAAGGAAAAAAATCAGTTCCAATCTTATGCGGAATAACAAATTTTTCCCACATACGTACGAATTGCATGATGACAAGCGTCTTAGGCTCAGGACAAGTGTCTTGTACAACAGATATCATAAATCAAAATATGTGTTATGTTTTAAATCAATTTTGACCGAGAAAATTTTAATTTGGCAGATAAAAATAAGTTTTGGACCCCGTTTTGCGTACCTTTCCCTTGTCTATTTCCTTAATAAGAATGTCGATGAGGTATTAATCTATTAGCTAAGGTTGAGGTATCAAAATGTATGAATCTTGATTTTAAATTGTATTTCTCGCGTGTAATATTATCATTTTTCTAATTAAAAAATTCCCTAATAATAAATAGTATAACGTTTTAACTGGATCCGATATTCTACCTGGATTAATCCATTTGCAAAAATGCAGTAAGTTGGGTATTAGACTTTTGGTACTCACCTACTAGTCAAATTAATCATTAAGAAATATGATTTTTTTTTAATTCGTTTTTTATGTTGTTTGAAATCTGTAGATGCACAAATTTAATTAAAATAAGGAACGTAAAATAAGAGTCAAAATAGAAGGTCACTTTGTATCTTTTAATTTCATCATAGAAAAACCTTGAGTTTGAATTTGATGCTCGAACATGTTCATGATTCTTTTTCTTTATCCCTTTGAAATATAATATACTAGGAGTTTATACCCTTTGTATTATGCCATTTTTAGGGTATGTTGGCCTTTTTTTAACGATTAAAGTTAATTTAAAACAGACATCTGTCATGATTTTATAACATTTGTCGTATTTTTGTGTCTCTCTTTTTTTTTTTTGAAGCCCGAAGGGGAAGAGCGGAGAGTACTCTAGATAGGGAGATTATAGCATGTCCCATGCTTGGGGAGGGAATTTAGCCTCACAAAGAGGAGAATTTATTTACCCCACAAGGGGAGATACGGAAATCGAGCCTTACCACTTGGACTATCCGATTCCCCTTTTTTTTTTTTTTTGTCTCTTGAGACGTTCAGTATGTGCGGTTAGTCTGCTGCAGGATCCGGACTGCAAATGAAATGTACAATTATAAAATATTTAAAGCTCTGTTCATCTGGACCGCATAGCGCAGTGGATTAGCGCGTCTGACTTCGGATCAGAAGGTCGTGGGTTTCGACTCCCTACTGTGGTCGACTTTTAAAATTTTGTATGAAATATTTAGAGTCTACATCTCTAAGCCCAGTTTACAAAACCAGTCCATTCATCACCTAATAGAGCTGGACTTGTTCAACTTTCTTTAGGCCCAATTCTTCAACCGTTCCGTTAGAAAACATGTAGAAATATAATCAAGGGAGAGAACAACATGTAGAATAGCTCTTTTTTTTTTTAAATGAAAAAAAGGGTACACCTGGATTTTTTTTTTTTATTAATTTGTATCTCCATTTTTAATGTATAAATACTTTTAAACCTCTCTAATTTTAAGTGGTTAATTTGCTTATATGGAGAGGACTCCTATATATTTACTTCCCCTCTAACTCCAACCAAACAATATTTTTTTTATCAAATACCTTATCATTACTCCCTCTCTGTTTTACTCTTACTAGACAAAGGCTTAAATAAATAGAACCGAACTTGAGGGGAAAAAAAAAGAATGTAATGCTCTTTTTTTTTTTTTTAAAAACTAGTTTATTGGGCTTTGACCCAACTTCAAATATTAAGCCGAAGCCAATAAACTAGTTATAAAAAATTTTAAAAAAAAGAGCATTATATTCTTTTTTTTAAAACGTTATAAAAGATTGCAATTTGGGATGTCAAAATACATCTTGATTACTGAAACTGATTCATCTTGATTTAATGTCAAAATACAAATGTTCTAGTATCCTTACATATTGAACAATGAAATGAATACAATGACTAGTAACATTACAATTACAGTAATTCTACCAAACCCAAAACCCCATCTTCATTTTCTCCTCTAAAACCTTCAATTTCTCATCCTTTAATCGCATTTCTTTTTTCAACATCTCTATTTTAGAATATTTAGTTTCTAACTTTGCGAAAATTTCAGGTGTAACACAACTTGAATGACTTGATGATGGATTATCAATCCATTGGAAAAAACCCACAACCATCACCCTACAAAATTAAGTTAATTAAATACATAAATCAGCCCTAAATTTAGGAATATTTCAACATTGTCTAAAGAATACTCACAGAGATTGAAGACAACAAATGAATCGCCTCACAGGGTTATTTTCGGTCCGAGATGTGTACAAAGCAACAACCCTTAGGCATCTACAATCATCCACCATACTTGTTCTTTGCCTGCTAGAGCTTGAAAACGGACTCATATGAATAATATTGCTTCTAGTCTGATTTTGCTATGTTTTGGAATGAGAGAACAAGGGATATGAGTTTGATTTTTCTATGTTTTGAGATGGAAGATTAAGATTAAACCATTTTACTCATTTATGTAGTTGGATTTAATGGGTCGGGTATGTTTTAAAGTGGATTACCCGAGTTGTTAAGCTGAAATGACATTTTTGTCCCTGTCAAAACGACATAGTTTTGCATGTCGATGAGTTTTTTGTCGAAAATTCGAAAAAAATATATATCGGGGTACCCGTATATTGTTCAAGTCTACAAAAGGTCGAAAACAAAGTTTAACGTTATAAATAATTGATCATTAATCTCCAGTCCGGCTCCTATGCGAAACATATTTTTTCAATATATACAGAACACCTCAAAATATGTGTTTTTACCAAAAAAAGTCAATTCTCTTTCCTACGTGTACTGTATTTAGGGGTGTCAACCGAGCTATGTGAGCTGAGCTTGGCATAGCTCACGCTCAGCTCACATAAAAATTGAAAAGCTCGACTCACGCTCAGCTCAGAAAAGCTCATAAACCTTGAGCTCACGCTCAGCTCACATTTTAACACGAGCTCATTTATATTAGCGAAAAAAACAAAAATCCTGTCTCAAGAATAGTATAATACAATGAGCCTTAAAACTAAATTTGGACAAGAATACAAATATACATAATACAATCAATGATACTTAATTCTTGTAGCAAAATAAACTAATAAAAAAAATAACAAAAGAAACGGGGTCAAGCTCACGCTCAGCTAAGTCTTTTTAAACTAACGAAAAAGATAAAAAGATAATAAATGATACTTAATTATTATATAAGTCTTTTTTTAATTATTATTATTATTATTATATATATAATATTTTAGTTATATTTATCTTATTCGGGTTCGAGCTTTTTTCGGGCTGAGCGGGGTTAAGCTCACGCTCACCTCACATAAAAAGCGAGATTGAATATTAAGTTCGCGCTCACACTTTTTCGAGTTATGTGAGCCGGGTTCGGGCCGACTCGAACCCGTTGACACCCCTAACTGTATTCATTAGCTTTGATGTAACTTTTAAACTTACTCTTAAACTACTCCTAAATAGTATTAATCCAAGATAAAACTACTCCTAAACTTAGCAAAACAAATTCCACCTCTAACCATCCATTACCTGCAATTAATCTTCTTCCTCCTTCTAGATCTCATCATTCATGACCTGAATGAATCACACGACCAAATCGAAGTTATAGTACGAGAAAAGAAATACAACAACTATGAAACAATTGCATAAGCAATATAGCAATAATCACAGGCGAGATGAGGAGGTACAATCATCAAGTACACCTCCATACTCACCAAAATCCATCAAACATCCCAGATCGCTCCCTAGATCTCTCAATTACCTTCTCAAAGAACAAAGACTTCTATTTATCTTTGTTGGGATTCTTATTGGATCCACATTTTTCATCATCCAGCCCAGTTTATCCCTCCTCAACCCTTCTTCCGATCATCGAAAACAACCGCATTTGACTCAAAATTATGAATCTGGTGGGGATCAATCAGAATCAGCAAATCCCGTAAAGAATATTGATGAGTATAATAGATATGTTCCCTCTGGAGGAGGAGAGATGAAGAAGAAGACGGCGACTGGGAGAGTACCCGTGGGGATAGGGAGGAGAAGGATGAGGATAGTGGTCACTGGAGGAGCGGGATTTGTTGGGAGTCATCTAGTGGATAAATTGATTGCTAGAGGTGATGATGTTATTGTTATTGATAATTTCTTTACTGGGAGGAGAGAGAATTTGATGCATCATTTTGGGAATCCTAGGTTAGAGTTAATTAGGCATGATGTTGTTGAACCTATCTTGTTGGAAGTGGATCAGATCTACCATTTGGCTTGCCCTGCCTCCCCTGTTCATTACAAGTATAATCCAGTCAAAACTATTATATCCTTTTTATGTTTTGACATTGTTTTATTAAATTTTGTTTTTTTTGATGAATTTTATTAAATTTTGTTTGTCTGTTTATTTGTGTGTTGTTTAGTGCGATTAAGGTTATTCTATCTGTGTAATTTGTTAATGAATTCTTATGAAATTGCTATGATTTTGTGCACTCCGTATCCTCTGTATCACTCACCGTAACACTCCTTATAACATTCCTAATTATAGTTATAGCCTTTTTAATCTCTTTAGCATCCTATGGGTTTACTGGTTAGAATTAGGGTACATGAATAAAAATTTCATTATTAGAGTGTTACACCAAGTAGTGTTACAGAAGATCTAATCAGTTTTTGTGTCCTGTTTTAAAAAATAATAGTTAAAAAGAAAATTTTGAAAAAAGAAAATTTATTATATGGGGCAGGGGTGTCGTGCCTGAGGCTTATTGTTCTGAGTCAGAAGTACTGCGTCAATTGCGCTAGCCTTCTTTATTTATTTTGGAATTCTTGCTTTTCCTTGTTGAGGTTTGGAATCATTTGGAATCCTTAACTTTGTGTTTACAAGACAAATGTGATGGGTACATTGAATATGTTGGGTCTTGCAAAGAGAATTGGAGCAAGATTTTTGTTAACAAGCACAAGTGAGGTTTATGGAGATCCACTTGAGCATCCACAAAAAGAGACTTATTGGGGACATGTGAATCCAATTGGTGAGCTGCATTCCCCCATTTATCTTTCTGCATTTTGGTCTGTTCTTGCAGTTGTAAGTGGCTAGAAATGTTATGACTGGTTGATTTCTTGAAACAACCAGGTGTTCGGAGCTGCTATGATGAAGGGAAACGTACTGCTGAAACCTTGGCCATGGATTATCATCGCGGTGCAGATGTTGAGGTAATCATTCTTTGGTTTGACTGCGAGTCTCGTTCATTTCATAACTATTTTGAAGCACTCGCAGAATTTCAAATTGTATCTGTACCAACTCTGAGTAAATAATTTCAACATCTTAAAAGGTGTTGCTACATTACATATGTCCATAAGCTCTAAAAAAAATTATCAAGTGCAAAAGTAAATTCTTTACTATAGGCTGTTAACTGTTCTTCAAGACAAAATGCTTGGCGAATAGCCTCCATGATACAATATCTTAACAGCTAATTATGCAAAATTTATATGTTTTAGCATCTAACAGTAATGCATGTAGTGACTGAAGAAGTTTGTTGTTTTCCTGCTTATTCATTATGTAAACTATAAATGAGAATTCTTTAAGCTAGAACGAAGACGAGTATAAACTTGATTGTATATGCTTGAATTTGCAAAATGCCTGGAATCTATGGCATATAAAAATACATCTTGACCATGAACTTGTTTCTTAAATACATGAATATGGAGGGACAAAAGTTTTCTGGACACTTCTTTAGATGGAAGCTCACCAGTCAAGATACTATTTATTGTCATTCTTGTTTCCAGCTTCTTTAGAGCAAGGGAGGGAGTGTTAGGAGGGTCTAGTCAATAGCTTGCAAAACGTCTTAACTGCGTAATCAGAGTTGAGATTTCCGTTTGAAGGTTTACTGCTGACATTTAATGGGAATAAGATTATTGTTACCACAACCATTTTGCAAGATGTTTACAACTTTGAGAAAGAGATCTCGTCAAATTCCCTAGCAAGTGTTGTTGGGTTAAGTAGTGGATTGCAAGAGGTTCGATCTGTAGTTTTTGGGACAGGTAACTGGAATGCAGAATCTAATTAACTAATGAGAGAAATTACCAATGTTGCAGAAGTCGCTAATAGCTAGTTGATCGACAGACTGGTGACTTGTTGACTACTTGGTTTACCTAGAGGAACTTTTTAAAATTCCCTTATCCTATATATTATACTAGTCAAACAAAATTCCATAAAAAATTAACAATCAAATACTAGTCAAATCAAAGTACACAAAGTCTATCCATAATAGTTAAATTCAATACCATAGTAAGTAATAACAAGTTCAAATACTAAAATAATCAAACGACGTAGTTTTGGACTGAAAATTGAGTTTAGAAAAAAGTCAGCAAATTCGTTTTGACTACTTTGACCAATTTTGACCGACATTGACCGACTACGTTTTTGATTTTGGGGTTTTCTAGTCAGTTAGGTGCCGACTAGCGATTTTTTGCCGACTCGGCCGATTATTACGACACTGGAAATTACATAAAATCATTATTGATCACGATGGATATTTTCTCCATTATAAGCAATGTGGCGGTTTAGATTCTTTTTCCCCTCCAGCTTTTTGTTTGTGAAGATAAAGTTGTGTAAATTGCAGCTGTTATAATAGAATCTTAGGAATCATTTTCTTGTTACCACATTATCAAGTGTAGCAACTGCTGCAGTCTACCCCAAGATTTAGTCTTACTAGTGAAAGGAGTAGTGGCTTTCTAAATGTTGCAGGCACTCCTCATCAATGACTGCCCTAAATGGGATATAAATTTAGTTTTCTTTCTTACACTATGCAGGTGCGCATAGCACGTATCTTTAACACTTATGGCCCCCGTATGTGTCTTGATGATGGACGTGTTGTCAGCAACTTTGTCGCACAGGTTAGCTAATGTGTTTGAGTTGTGAAATTACAAATTTTCTGCAGACGTATTTCCTTTAAGATTCTACATCAAACAATGTTTCTCATTAAGAATTTGGTAATTCCTGTAGGCCATTCGTAAGCAACCACTTACGGTATATGGTGATGGGAAGCAAACCCGGAGCTTCCAATATGTATCTGACTTGGTATGTCATGTTTTTGTGTCTTTGTACATAGCTTACTCTCGATGAAAAAACAAATATGTTTTTTTAATATATTTATTTATTTTTGGGTATAGTTAGTCTTGTAAGGAATTGATGCATGAACTTGATCCTTTGGGATTTTAATGAGAAAAACTTTAGTGACTATTGAAAAGTGCAATGGACTTTTAAATGTCATCTGATTGTGTTAGCGAGCGGAAGGTTTAGTTCCTATATTTGTTTGGTTATTTATAATTGTTATTGTCCATAAACTGATAAACAACAATGTTGTGGCTGCTTCGGTGTGCTAAGTTTTACAAACTTCTTTTGAATCAGGTTAATGGCTTGGTGGCACTGATGGAAAGCGAACATGTTGGACCTTTCAACTTGGGAAATCCAGGGGAGTTCACCATGTTGGAGCTTGCTCAGGTTCGTTCTGCAGATTTTTATTTTTATTTTTATTTTTAAATCGGGGAAGTGGGTGTCAAAACCGGGATTCTCTGCTTGGCATTTTTTTTTTGGCAAAATGGCCCTTTAGAAGTGACATGATTTCTACTTGATCAAAAAACCATTCAGTTGATATGTATGTTTCTTCTGAAATACAGGTTGTGAAGGAAACAATAGATCCGAGTGCAACAATCGAATATAAACCCAACACTGCTGATGATCCTCATAAAAGGAAGCCTGATATTACCAAAGCAAAAGAACTCCTAAACTGGGAACCTCGAGTATCCCTCCGGGAAGGACTGCCTATGATGGTGAACGACTTCAGGAACCGCATCTTGAATGAAGATGAAGGGAAAGGCAACAAATGAGAAGAACGTCCGGACCAAGTATGTATAGGAAAATAGAAAGCATGTCGTATACTATGTTTATTACTACTGCTTTAAGGTTTTTTACCACATTTTTGCTTTTATTTACATGGCTTACACAATATCTGATGTCATGTTTCAACCATAGGAAGATGTTTTCTTGTATGTAGATTATGGACTATATTATGGCCTCAATTCATTGTTTTACACTTCTTTATATGAAGAAAATTTTGATAAATACAAAAAAAGAACTGTTCAAGTTAGCTGATTCTTCTTGGATTAAGATTCAACTATGTTAATATTGTGACTAGCCTTATCTAGAACTGTAGAATTGGAGACAATTATTTCCAAAAGGGTGATCATTTTTTTTTAAAAAAAGATTTTATTAATAAGGCAGCAATATCGAACTCGATACTCGAAATCTATGTTCTAAATCAGAAGTGTTGTCTCAATTATGCTTATTTTTTAACAACAGTGAAATAAGTTTTTCTTTTCTTAGAGACCGGAGTGGTGTTCACTACTGACAATAGTGATTAATTCCCTCACCGCATGGCTCTACAAAGAGGTAACTGATTGATCGGGTGAAAGTCCTCTGTCCCCATTCTCATCCTCATCCCTGTCCCCAACCAATTAGAATTTACTATATAAATATTTTTTTCAATTATATATACACATGGTGAATTGTGATTGTTTGGGGATAGAGATGGGGATAAAAACGGTGACAGAAGATTTTTTGCCCTGACGGACCATGAAATAAGAGATTATTCGTCTAGTTTTTCTGAATCATGGACAGAAGGAGCTCTTACAATTTCATTTCAAGGCCAAACTTGGACTTAGAATCCATGACAACCTAATATACACCTTAGTTTGTGAGGTATTATGTAGACGGAGCTTACCTAGTATACACATTTTGGATAGCGGTTACTGATTTTCTTGTCAGAAAGAAAAAAAGAATGATTATCCGTAATAAAAATAGGAAAAAAAATGGTAGGAGAATAAAGTCTTATAAAAGAAAACAGAATAAAATGGTGGAATGGGCTGGCCCGGAGGAACGTGAAGCAAAAAAAAACTCCATAAAAAGAGAAGAGAAAGGAGATGCCATTATTGTTATTTTGAGCATCTGATTCCAAAGGGTGAACGGAAGGGGGCTAAACGAACCTTCTTTTTTTGGGCGGGGTGAGCCTAACAAAGGCCAGTCCGATATTATGCGGAGCAACTTTTTCAATACGTACGAAATGCCTCTGGAGATTTAAAATAGGTGTTCTGAGGCTTAAGACAGGTGTCCGTTTTAAATCAATTTTGAACGTACAAAAATTAATTTAACAAATGAGAAAAGTTCTGTATGTGCGGAATTACCACGTTCTGCATTGGAGCCACCTTCGATAAAGGCAGTAGTATAACGTCCAAGCGAATCATGAAAGTTCAAGTAGCAACTTACTCATTTTACTTCAAAAAAAAAATTGAGTTAATATCGTATGACCCAATGAATATCAACTTAAAGACAAATCCCTTTGCTATTTCTCACATTTCAATCCCAAATTATTCTATTCCAGAAGAAAGTAGAACTACTTCCATTCTCACTTTATTTTTTTCTTCTTCTTTCTTTTGTTCGGGTGCCGGTATTGAATTGGACCGCCTTCGCCTACCACTACGGAAAGTTGGTACTGGCTTTTGGCCTTTTTATGGTTAATTTCGTGAAAATATAAATACCTAAAAAATTAACCCAAGTTTTACTTTTTTTCATTTTCTACACATTTTGATACAAAATGTGGATGTTATTCTAACCAACTGAGGTACTTTTTTGTCACACTGTTGATGTCCAATTCATATTCAATGTAGAATAAGTGTTTTTTTACGCATGTGATTTTTTTTTTTTTTTTTATTTAACGGTTGAGAATACTCGTTTTTCTATACAATTATAAACAGTGTTGCACGTATAGAACAATTATTCATCGGAAAAAGAGGAATATTCCAAACAAAACACTTATTTCGCATTGAATTCAAAAGCACTGGAGTCCGATATTACAATAATTCCCTCGCACACAAAAGTGGAAGGAGTGGATTTTTGTGAGAGATAAGACCGAACCATATACATATTAGTCCAAGTTCGAAACTTAACTATTCTTTAACAAACCCTTATTCTTCAATGTAAGTGATTTCCTACTACCAATAAAACATCATTATAAGTGCTACTTTTATCAGTTCGGATCCACAATATTACTCAATGTAAATAATTTAATTATAAAATATTTTTTTTATATATTATAGTTAGATAAAATAAATCATAAACTTTAGACATTAATATTATTATAAATTAAAATATTATAAAGAGTGTTATAGACAATTTCCGACAATTGCAACGTGTTAATGATGTTACAAGAATGAGTTGGTACAGTGGGAGTGGAATTAGTAGTAGCAGTTTTGGCTGATTATTTAACCGTTGGTATGTCTGGGCAAATAATCGTCTGTACTGTTTGTATACTCATTTTTTGTGCCCAATCAATCATGATTTATCATGTGTATATATAATTAAAAAAAAATGATTATATGGCGAATTCTTATTAGTTGAGTACAGGAATAAATACACAGACGGTTACATGATGATTTTCACCCGTATGTCTGATGCTCCTGCAAAACTTGAATTCACAAACTGTTTTTTTTTCTTTTCTAAGGGTTTGATCAGCCAATGCGTGGGGCCAAGTTTCCTGTTCTTCTTTCTAGTACAAACTCAGTGAAAGAAATTCAATTCAATTCTAATGAGGCCCCAAACACATTATTATTATTATTATTATTATTATTATTATTATTATTATTATTATTATTATTATTATTATTATTATTATTATTATTATTATGGCATTGCTACTGAATCTTGCAGAGAATCCATTCCACGAGTGTCGCCTTTGGAATTACTGCTTTATAAATTTTACTGCATCCTAGATTAGACAGAAGCAGTACCTTGTGCATTGTAAATCCTCAAAACACACATTTTTTGTACGCAAAAAGAAGTCCAGTCTGATAGAGAATTTGAAGAATATAAATCATGGTAACCCACCTGTCCGATCAGGTGGGAGGACTTGTCTTAATCCACCATAAGAAACCGAAACTTTCACACTGCGGCTGTAAAGATTCGATTCTGTGTCTTTGTACACACATTTCTTGACAGCAACATGAAATGTTTTTTCTTTGTTATACGAGGTAATTCTATGGACTTGCTAGGTTCATTGTTTTTTCATTGTTTTTAGTGGAATGCAAATTATAATTTTTAAATAATAATCTAACAGTCGAATAGTTAAAAAAATATTAATAACAACAATCACTATAAGTTCTAATACGGATTCAGTAAAAGATTTGCCTATGAGCTTTAGAGGAATATAGAATTTACTGATTCACACGGAATTCCATGTTTTCCATGTCATTCGAGTCATAGAGTGAGTAAGTGAAAAATAAATGACCAAAAAATCTGAAAAAATCAATACATACTTCGTCATTTAAAAAAACCCTGGCCCTTGGTTCTGTCTTCAATTTACAGAGTCAGTTTAAAGTTTAATCAGGGAAAGACTTGGCACATAGATTTTACAACATAGCACATGACATGTTAAAGTTAAAGACTTAACCTCTCGCTTCTAACATTAGTAATTCACTTACCTACTAACTATCTAAGTCTCTGAATAGATAAGGTAAAAATGGTGAATCCAGTTTTTCACATATCTTTATCTTCATTTATTTATTTGTTATGGCGTGTGGACCTCCTCCCTATCTCTATCTCTATCTCCATCTCTCTCTATCCAGAAAATTTTCAAGAGACATAAAAGCATAGCATGCCCTTCTCCAGTTCATACAAAAGAATGCAGATTCCCTAAGCAGTCAATTCAAGAATAATATTATTCTCATCTTCTCATCACTTTCTAAAGATGAAAGGAATCGATATATTCTGTTCATCCCAAGCTTCAACAGCCATTTGTCTTAGCATGGAAGAAGCTTCATCATCTTCATCTTCTTCTTCTTCTTCCTCCATCATTCACCTCGGCTCCGGCCGAGCCATCGACCGTTACAATCCCATTATTAGAGACCCCAGAAGACTTGGACAATCCGTCCCCTCTTGCTTATCTCAGCCAATCACAGATAGTCCTAGACCTCTGGCCAATTATCAGAGTCAAAACATAAAGAACGGTGTACTCAAGAAAAATAAGAAAAGCAAGGTCAAATTTGGTATTACTGATGAAAAGAAAAAGACTAGTAATAATATTGTGAGTACAAGGAAGAGCTGGAGCTGTACAAAGCCCGGAGATTTTATTAGTCCTCCTGGTTCTTCAAGGTACCTTTTGAACGATGGAGCTTTTCGTAACGTAATATCGGATTTTGATCCGGTTCTTAAGTTGGTTCCGGTTCAACCTTCCAGGACTGTTCAACGGAAAGAGGAACCGGTCTGTCCTCCTCCTAAACCGCCATCCTCGTCACCTGATCAGGTAAGCTATCTCCTTTATTAAGAAATATTTACCTAAATTGAATGTCCATACCATTTTTTTTATATAAAATAAATATTTCATTTAATTTAATTTCACTAAGGAAGTAGTCTATGAAAGTGTTACTCTTCATCACAAATTGAATTGACGAAAATATTATTATGCTAATACCACGAGTTCTTGCCACCACCATATTTTTTACCATCAACTTCTAGTGTTTTCAACAGTCCACCAATTACAAATTATTACTGCTGAGATAAAAAGTTTAAAGAAAAAAGGAAAAAAAAAGGTGGTTTTATGTAGCAATTAAGCTTTTCTGGTATGTGCGATCTTCTACTTTTAACCAGGTCATTCAATTATATAACCGTTATTGTTGGATTGGTCTCAAAACTCCCTCACATAAATTGAGTGGAGCCCACATTTACAGGTAGACCCTGCATAATTAATGCGGGGGTGTGAGGCCGGACGGTTTTAGGATTGAATTTTCCTTTAACCAGAGTTTAAACTTCTCTCAGGACATATATATTGTACTACCTTCATTCCAAAATATAAGTCGTTTATAATATATATCGAAAATTAAGAAAGTAAAAAAACAAAATACTTTATAAGTTAAAAATATCAATATTACTTTCTTAAATATAATTAGTGGTATGCAGATCATATGTAAAAGCGTAACATTGATATTTTGACTAAATAAAATACTTTATTTTTTACTTCCATAATTTTTTGCTACATATATTAAACGGTTAAATTATGAAATGAAGGGAGTACTATCAACGCTTAAGAAAAAAAGAACAATCTTTTTCTTATTTTACGTATGTAAAGATTTCAGTAGAATCATTAATAGAATTGTTTTTTTCTATAATAAGACAGAAAAAAACGTCTAAAAAGTGAAGGAAGGTTAGGAAGTGGTGGTCCTGAAAGTGGGTATGAATTTAAATATGTTTGTTGGCAGGTCGTTGTTCTTAGAGTGTCACTCCATTGCAGAGGATGCGAGAAGAAGATGAGGAAACACATCTCCAGAATGGAAGGTAACTTTTATGGCTTTAGTAGGGTTTTGGGCTTCTTTCTCTTTTTCCTTTTATTATTTAAATAATAATTTAACAGTCGAATACTGAATTAATCTAATTCAATGACCAAGGTTAAGTCTAACCACCTTTACTATATGGTCTATTCTATCATGGACCATGCGGTCCAGATTTGAGCATATCACTGCATTTCCTTCTCTCTCCTCATTCTGCAGGGATGTGGTCGAATCTGGATCACATGGTCCACATTGACCCGGTCCATATCAGATATTTCCTTACTATATAGTAAACGTGTGGATCTAAGGAGGGCGGTGCGTTAATATCTTTACTTTTAAAAAATATATATTTTAAAATAAATTCCTTTAAATCTTTAATTTTCATCCCTACAATTTACTATTTTTATAAGATTTTTTTTTACAAAAAAAATAAAAAATTAAAGTATCCTTTTTATATTTATTTCTATTCAATTTTGTCCCTTTAACATAAATAGTTGAGTCTGTTTCTGATGATGATATACGTTTGTTTGTTGTATTGAATAGGTGTATCGTCTTTTAACATAGACTTTGCGGCAAAAAAGGTGACAGTGGTAGGGAATGTAACACCCTTGGGGGTTCTTAATAGTATATCAAAGGTGAAGAATGCACAACTATGGGCACCTTCAATGCCACCTACAATCCTGCCTTTTCATCAAAATCATAACTCAGAGATGAAGAAACTCAAAGAGATCAGTATCTAATCAACCAAATTTGTTGTTAAGGAAATCACCTCTTTTTATATATCTCTATAGTGAGTGGTTTTGTAATTTGCTAAAAAATCTTAAGACTTCTCTCATCATTTAGTTATATAATTTCTCCTATTCTAGTTAGTCTAATTTGATGATGGTAAATTATGGTCTGATCTTGAATGTTGTATAAATTAAATTGTTTGGAAAAGATGGGAGAGCGTATAGATTTTTTTATCCTCAAAATACTGCTGATAAAAGATTATAAATTTAATTCTAAAACTTAAACTTCTTTTAATGGGTACGAGATTCTTCGGAATTTTTTCTCCCTTATGTAATTGTAGAATATCAGCTAATGATATTGAATTTTCAGTTCCAAAAAAAAATGCTGAAACTCTAAAATCAAGGCAAAGAATTTTTGTTCTTGTATTGTTTTTCAAATTAATGGAAAAGGTCTATGTCTTTTCTTTTTAAACAAAATGAAAGAGGGATTGACAAAACCATGTAATAATTTGCCTTTGTTTTGGCTGAGATATTCACAAACAGTGAATCTAATTTCTCTGTTATGACTACTTATCATATATAAAACTGCAACAATCAAACCTTATCACAAGCAAATGTGTATATATATTTCAATCAACAAATGATATGTATGTATGTAGCTTAAGATAACTTATAATTGTCGAAAAATTGATGGCTATATCTAAAACTTAATAATATCCAACTTTGTTCGAATAACAAAAATTAAGTGGCTTGAGGTATAACAATTCCTACAAATAGCACTCATTGGGGTTCGATTATATGCGGTGCAAATTTTTCTCTCTTAATTAAGTAATTTTTAATTTCCATCATTTATACGATCTTCCAAAAAAAAGAGTTTGTCTATCATTGATAATTATGAAATTTCTGTAAGAAATAAATTACTAAATTATCTTGTTTCTTATTTAGGTTTTAGAGAAACATGTTACAAGAGTAGGAAGAGCACCCATTCATAAATTCCTTACAATCTTGGATTTATATTCAACACTAGCATAAATCAAAATTTCTTAAAGATGTGAAAAGAAATAAATTTTCTTGAAAGGCAACTAAAAAAATGGAAAATAAAATTGAATCTGGGGAATTCTTAAAAACCAACCAAAAAAGGAATCCGACCTGCCGGATTCGAACCAGCGACCTAAGGATTAGCTGTGATCACACTACAGTCCTCCGCTCTACCAACTGAGCTAAGGTCGGTTGTGTCATTTAACTTGAGCATATTTTTACTCATTATCAATGTTAGAGATTTTTTGTAGTTGGAAATTTCCTGCAACGTCCTTAGTTTTTTTTTCTTGCATAAGTCACAATTCCATGCTGTAGTTTTTTTTGTTTGTTCTATTATAATGATACATAGATTTTGAGTCTTTCATTTATATTTTTATTTTTTGAAATTATAAATTATAAGCCTAAAAAATAATAAAGAACTTAACAACCAAAAAAAATAAATCCAAATGCATCAAAAGCCATCATTCATATGGGAGTGCGCAAGTTGCCATAAACTAGTCAAATGTAACAATTATGTAGGTTATATCTTCCATGATTCTATCCCTCTGTCTATAGGGCATATTTGTAATAGTTTAGGCTCGAATCTAGGTTCAAGCTTCATGAGAGTTGTGCCAAGTTCTAATGTCAATTCTTCTAATATAAATGACAACTGAGGTATTATTCATCAAAAAGTTGCCATAAACTAGAGGTGCAGATTTATTCATTGAACACGAACAGTTCTTACTGCTGGAGCTCTAACATAACAGGCCAAGGTAGATTGTGTTATAATTCTAAAATTTAAAAAGAAATATAAAAAAATAAAAAATAAAAAGAACACAAAGGAATAAATTGCTTCTTCTTTACTGAAAATATAAACTATATGTTTAATCAGTTACATAACAATTAATAAGTCACTGGAAAACTTATATAAAAACAGTTCGTTTTATTTTATTGGTCTTTTAAACCAAAACTACCCACCTTTTCGGAAACTAAAACAAGTTCATAACTCTACATGGTTAGTAACTCTCCTATTAAGTCACCTATCAATATTTTCTCAATTTCCTTACCTACAATATCCACTTCATCTTTGAATCCTGGCCAGAACATTTCCCTATCCATCACCATTTCTGCGTTCTCCCCATAAACTTCCATTTCTTGGTTAATTAGAAACGTCTGCAAAGCGTCTTTCACCCCATATTTCTGCCCTTGCAAACTAAAGGCGGTTGTCTTCGGTTTTACCCAAGGGCAAGGGTCGACATAGTTCTTGAACATCTCCAGAAGAGCCAAGTTTATGCGGTCAAACAATATCTTCCTTTCGAACCTCAACAACACGGTTGTCTCCCCACAGTAGTTCTTCTCGAGATTGTCAAAGACCCATGGATCTAAAGGGCATTCAGGAGAATACCATGTTGCAACAAATGTATCGGGATCAAACTCCTCAATACCAGAATTGGATAGCACTTCGTCTATGTAGGAGGACTCCCAACTCGGACCACCCAAACAGCACCCTTCTTCAAGAAGACCTTCCGATTGTTGCAGGACATAGTCATTGTTCGAAGTAAGCAATGGTGTGCCTGTATCACTTCCTGACTCCATCTTAAGGAGTTGCAGTTGCATCCGGAGTTCTAGAAAGAGAATAAAAAATAAGCCATATTTAGAATTCTAAAGTCAATAAAAGATTTTTACTTAAGATCTAAAGGTTCTTATATGAGAAATTAAATGTTGAACATGCTGTGAGCACATCACTACCTCACTAGTGAAAGGGATAAGATAGTGTCGGTCCAAGAGTTGACAGGCTAAATATTAATAACAGTTGAATTGATTGTCTTTTACTTACCATGGAGTTTGGAACTGACTCTCTCGAAAACAATCTGAACTAGAGGATACGTCTTCTTTAAAAGATACTTCAAGAACTGAAATCGGACTAGGGTGATCAGCCTCCTTTGAGCTTTCTGAAGATTCTGGTTCAGGTCCAGGGCAATGAAACAAAGACGGCACTGTTTCAGATAGAGTAACTGGTAGTCTCTGAAATAGAAATAATTCATCAGTCAGATGGCATTGTCCTTTTTGAAGCTGCAACCAAGCATTATCATCATTACAATGCAAGATGTTCTTACACTCCTCGTGCTATAAAGATGCAAAACCTTTTCACTTGTCATCAGGCTGGGCCGTTCACTAGATATGGTCATTTGATATTCTCATTAAACATTGGCCAATATAAAAGGGCAAATGGAAGTCGAATCATAAACATATGGTCCTATTTGTCCAAAAGCATTTGTTTGTGCCACAATAGAAATGCCACTTACTATTGATCAGGTATGCTTACATCCTTCACTCATTAGGAAGACGATAAAATGAAAGTAAAATGAAGACCATATTTGAGGGTACTGAAGAACTAGGAAAACAAAGCCAAATGCCTAAAAGAATGAAGAAATGGGAGAAGAATGAATGATTATAGCAGAAGACTTGGTAGTAATAAGAAGTTCTACACGTAAACTAAATTGGAAACTGCAAATAATTTGTTAAAGTTTGAATATCCAAACCTGGTAACTCAAAGCTTCCTGAAGGGCAGAAGAATTGTTCTTATCCCTTATATTATCCAGAGAACCGTCTAAGGACAATGTTAAACTCTCATGTTTGACATCTGGTGCTGCAGAAGTATTAGAGGTTGCACAGGAACCAAGAGAAGCAGGCATCTGTGGAAGTAAAACGTCCTTTTCATGTTGGTCTAACTTATCTTGGCTGCTGTCTGCTTGGATCAGGCAGGCATTCACATCTGGAGAAGAGTCGGCATCATCACTAAGTGTGTGGTGGTGACTGGGATGAGCTTTTCCCCAGTTGGATCTATCTCCCAATGAATAATCTTGTTTGTTACCATGATTTCCCTTCTTTGCCGTACTTCTCAGATTTATCGTCTCATTAATCATCAGATCACCAGCAAGAACGTCACTCCGTCCACTTGTTCTATGACTTCTGCTGCTAAGTGAGGAAGGAGGGAGGGACCTGGATCTAGATGAGTTTTTGGCACAACCCTCCTTCCAACCATCTCTACTGCTAATACCCAAAGGACTATCAGAGCCAGAATAATTGTTGCAGCAATGCAAAATTTCATTCTCTCCGCTCAAGGTCATTGCAGCATCCAACGGCTCATGCCTTGTTTCCCTGTCCGGCACAGCAAGCATTTCTCCAAGTGTGCTACCCTTACCGAATGATTCCACATCCTCATACCTGCGAGACCTCTTCCACCTCTCTGACATTCTTTCCGTTGCTTCCTTACTCACCAACGAGTTTTTTGGACTAGCAGAAGAACGTCTATACCTGTTATTCCAATCAAATGAATTGCTGGAAGATGCAGTCTTTCCTCCCGATGAATCACTTTCATATGAATCATATGAACTCTCATCTCCTGCATATCCTTTGGCTCCAATATGAGTCCAAATGTTGAATTCACCACCAAATGATTCTAAGTTCTCTCTCATTCGCCGAGTAATTTCTTTTGCAATCACCCTATCTTCCCTTGAATTGCTTCTTGAAGAAAATACACTACTAGATGAAGTTTTCTTTTTCCATGATCCTACATCAGACTTGGTGGTTGTACATTCCAAATGTTTCCGATAAGACGATGGATGAGCATGTAATGACACTGGGGAGGAACCCGAAGTGACGAACTGGCTGGCCTTGCCTATATTTGGCTTCAGCACAACAATTCTCGTTGGAAGCACATTTTCCTCATTGTTAACATCTAAATGATTCTTTGATGGAGAGCTGTATGATTGAAGTAGAAGACGATCCTCACGTTTTAGGCGAGAACTAATGTTATATTTACATCCATTATCTTGCTCGCACTTACAACTTTTGACTCTGGAATTTGATGCCTCTAAAGATGTCATACGATCATAACAAGGTTTGGAGGAGGCAACTTGCAGAGCGTGCAAAGGCTTGACAATTAAAGAACCGGGTTTCTGAAGATATCTCAGAAGCAAGTCCGTATTTGAGTCGAGCATCTCAAGAGTGTCATCAAATTCTTTTGAAACTTGAAGTTTCGCATTACATGAAAGACGTTTTGCATCCATAAATTTCTGCTGGATAACTTCCATTTCAGGTTTAAAGTGCCCGGAATTTGCGCTCCATTTTGATGAGTTACGGCGATTTGTAACACGTGATGCTTCTAAGACTTCGTAGACATCTTTGAAATCTTTGTGATCAACTGAGATCCTCCAACTTGAGTGATCCTCGTAGGAGTCATTGTTCCGATGTATGTTTCTTGATGCGTTCCGCTGTTGATGTTTGTCCAGTGACTTCTTTTGTTGTCTATGACCATGCTGTGGAGATGGAAGCCCATCAAGACCCATCAATCTGGCTATGACGTTCAGTGATCTACGCTTAACTTCACCTTCCTTTGCCATTTCTTCTGCCAGCAGTTTCTTTATTGGTGTCCCACTACCTCTTTTCTTAGAGTCCTGGCTCAACTGTGGCGTCAACTGCAATGATCAACCAAGATTCTATAATTTCATTCATGCAGAAATAGAAAGTCATAAACTCACAAGTGAATAACCAAATTTGGAAGCTGAACCATGCAAATAACCTTTAATTTCTGCTTACCAAATCTTCTTTAGAAATACACTCGGTGTAGGAATGAGAATCAGATACCACATTCTGAACAACTTTCTGTTTGCGAACATGGAAATTTCCTGGATATGGATAAAAAACAGTATGAATATTGACACAAGTATATGTGACTGTTACACGTAGAATGAACTAGATAGCAGATTATATTCAACATCTATATTCAAGATTTGACCCTATGAAACTGCATTAATACTATGATGAAGAACAATTTCAAACATAAACATTTCTGAAGAGCTCGAAGTTGCAATCAGGCCTCGAAAAAGCTAGCAAAGAAACACCAAGATATCATTTCTTAAAAAAAGGAAAGAAAAAAAAAGGGAGATGAAACAAAACAGAAGGAAATAAAAAAGGAACTGTAAGTATAAGAGGACAGGACAAAAGAAGCTAGGAAGGAGGCATAAATCCAGGGGAAAAGAGGCCCAGCAATCATAACTCATGAGAATTTCATCAGGAACTATGCACAATTATGCCGGCACCAATAGATTAATGGGCCCTCACTCAATTTGCAAACAAAGCAAGCTTTTAGAAAAGCACAAGCAGTGTCAATAGTTATCCAACCTCATTAGAGAAAGAACTACTCCAACTAAGTTATATGAAGAACACAGCACATAAACGCAAAATGATGGGAATGATTAAATATGATTCATCCAGGAGATAATTTGTCGGTTAACAAAAATTACCAGCAGAATTAACTCATTCAAAATGATGATAAATGTTTTTTTTTTGGTGGAAAAAAAATGATGATAAACTGGCATTTTTGCAATAAGAAACGATAAGGTTCATGTTTTAGAAGGTAAAAGAATCCAGAAGAAAAATATTGAGGAAATATGTTTCTTAACAGAAGTCCCAAAAAAATAAAAATAAAAATATATCAAATTGAAGTTTTCCTTTCTTTCACAACCAAGAAGAAAAAAATATTAACCAATAATTAGGATGGTAAATGGGTACGTAGTTACATCTGCAGAAAATTGGTTCCCGGTAAACAGATTTTAATGTGGGAAACATACCGTATCAAAAAAAAATTAGTTCCAGCGGTTTCCATTCACAAAAACAGACAGGCAATTCAGCAAATTCATAGAGATTTTTCTTTTCCATCTGCTCTCATAAATGACCAACTAGAACTCTTTGTTCTTAAAAACAAACATTGATTATGAAAAAGTATAATTTACCTTCAATTATAACCTAAAATTCAAACTCGTCGTTCCTTTTTCCCCCTTCCCTTTCACATTTCATCTTCGCAACAGTTCAACGCCATACAAATTGCATGTAAATTCAGATATATAAAAACCTTAGACTGAATTATGTGATGTTTAGAGAGAGAAACTGACCTTCAACACTTGTTGCACTCTTAGACCTCCTGTGTCGAGCTTTTTCCATTTTCAAAATTCAATAGAGAGAGAGAGAGACTCCTAGAAAAAAAGATGCTAACAGAAAAAGGAAAAACAAAAGACACGAAGATTCCGAAGAAAAAAACTACTACCAGATTGTAAATCTCGGGAAAAAGCACGAGACCTCCTCAAAATTCAACATCATCACACCACCACCATCATCTTCGGCGGCACAGGGGCGGTGCCACTACCAGCATCATCCTCCACGATCAAGCCCTAGCTTCTCCTTCTCCTCAGCTCATTTTTTTCAAAATTCAAAAACCTATACAGTATTAAAAAAAACATGCATTAGCCTCTCTCAGTTATCTCTATCCTTTTCTATCACATAAACAACATATACATACATAGATAGACATATTTAGAGAGAGAAAGTAGATAGAAGTGAAAATTCACCTTGAACAGCGACGGAGCGAGGCGGCATTAATTGCGGCACACGGCGGTCCCCTCCGGTGGTTTTTTTTTGTTTTTACTGCTGGTTTTGTGATTTTGGTAGAGTCTTCTTCTCGAGTAGGAGTAGCAGTAAATAAATATATATATATATATATATATATATATATATATATATATATATATATATATATATATATATATATATAAAAAGGGAGCAATAATAATCTAAGAAAGGTAATTACAGTGGGTGTTGAATTGGAGTTTAAAAACGAGGGATTTGGGCGACACGAGGGAAAGAGGACCCTAAAGAATGGGGCACACTACCCGGGTTATTAGACCTATTTGGGTGGGTAGTGGTGTGGGGACTTTCTGTCCCAAGTGGATGTCTAGGATTCTGCCACGTAATATCATGCTTGGAATGATAAATGCATTGATTCTTTTTGGCACCAAAAGGGCAAAAAAAAAGGTTTATAGGAATTTATTTTTGTTTTTTAAACAATTTTATACAAATGTGTTTAGATTAAATGTATCAAGAAGTTATAAACATGAATTATGGTAGTATAATATTTGCTCATATAAAACTTTGTATAGAGACAATATATGTCAAAGGACAAGATATATGTATGGTGTACATGAAGGTAGAAAATATGTGCAAAAAGATATATTTATATTTACGAAATAGTACTAATTTTATTATGAAAAGGTAAGAAATGTCTTCTATAAATACTGTTTAGTATAAGTTAGATTGTTAATTTAGTGAAAGAGTTCGTAATATTTTAATTATCGAAATATATTTTGGTACTAAAGAATATATGTACATAAGAGTTCTACGCAACAAACTATGTACATGCATATAAAAAAATATATTGTAAATTATATGCAGGGTATAAGAACCATACATATAATAAAAAATAAAAAATAAAATCTAACAAACTTAATCTGCTAAACTAATCATATATAATCACTTATGATTAATTAAAAGTTGTGGCCTAGTGGCAAAACATGTGAAATTGCTTAACTTCAACTAGTGTTCAAACTTCTTCCAAAACACGAGTCGACAGAGTTTGTCTAGTATATCTTATCTTCTTATATGTTTTACGAGTTATTGTACGTGATAAAACTTACCTATGCGTACTTTTAGATAGTGACGTCAAACTACATTAAAAAAACACTACAGGAATATATACTAGTGAAACTCATTTGTGAGGAGTTTAAGTGTAAAAATTTAAATGGTAAAGGAAAATAAACATTTATTAGAGACATTCCCAAATAAATTTATGGACGTTCAATTAAGGAAGACATGTTAGTACATTAAAATCAATATGGATAAAAAAAGAACTTAAAGTAATAAAAAAAGTGATTATCGTGGAACTCATTAATTAGGATTGTTCATTTCACTTTATATTTTGACAATACAATTCAATGAATGAAGGATGGTCCTCTGTACACCCCCCCCCCCCCCCCCCCCCACCCACACACACATACAACACACAAACACACAATATTTATTTAAATATTTATTATTTCCTCTTTTCCTTGAACAAGAACAGAGAATAAAATTCCATTTATGTGGTACCCCTATTATTAAGCCATAAATTAATTAATAGTTTGGTGGGAACAATAAAGAAATGGACCCTATTTTACTTTCTTTATTTTGTTGAACCTTGGTCATGTCCTTTACTTATGTATCCTCCATTTCTGTGGTACCACTATTATTATTCGTAAAATAAATAATATATATGTTATTATTAGATATTAGATTACTATTATAAGTTGCATATTTATAAGTTACTATATGCAGTGACGGATATACCCTTCTAGCACCGGGGTCATTTAAAAAAATTAGTATTTATAATATATTTTACTCTATTTAAATAATAAATATATAAATAATTCATACACAACATTTTATAGTGAACACCCTGTAGTACTGACTATTGGATCCGTCACAGACTATATGAGTACGTGGAAATATATTTTCTTGCAAGACTGTTTAGATTGACGGGTGACCAAAAAATCCTAGTCGTAAAGCTAACGAAAACTCCAATGGACCCATCAAATCTCCATGAAATTTCATCTATGCTGTCCTAGCCTACCTATTTCTTTGTCGCCAACGCTTCCACCTCCCCATATTTACTTCTTTTTTCTTTAATATTTATATCTAGATATTATTAGTCAGATTATTCTGGATGGAATCTAAAGAGTATTTCAAAATACTTGATAGAAATGTTTACAAACATATAATAAATTTGTGATTTTTACATTACATAAGAGTCGAATTTTTGATTGAGATATCTCAACTCTTACTGATAAGGCACGACCTAATCGGCAACCTATTTTTTTTTGTAAGAAAAAGTTTGGGTGAGTTTGGCTCCGGTCACCACCACGAGTCAGGGCAGTGCCTAGGGATCATAGGTCGCTTACAAGGGTATTTACAGATCACCCACCAACACAGCTCTCACGTCGTTACAAAGGTCAACTGTTGGTAATAAATTTGTAAAGACGTGCTAAATTTTTACCAATTGAATCAACTTGTGTTGGTTAATCGGCTACCTATGGGTGCATTTCGATTGGGTTTTGATTTGGAGTCAAACCCTCAGTTTTTTTCACTTGTAATACTCGTATTTCTTTCACAAAAATTCTTACTTTTATGCAACTTAAGAGCCTGACTCCAAATCGAACTCGAAACATACTCTATAAGAATAGTATTAGTATGAATTTCGAGAGTTGAATGTTCATTAGCGATAAATATAAAAATGAACATTTAATTATATAGATGGATATAGAGTTAATTTGGATTTGTGACAACTTACTCAAACTCGGACTGCGATTAAATCAGTGAATTAAATCGTAATTAGTTAGATTATACTAAAATCGTAATTTCTTGATAAAACTAAAATCATAATTTCTTGAACTATTAGTAATAAACTTTTATACTGTTATCAAGATTACTTAAACATTCACTTGATTAGGATGTATTTGAACAATTTTTTGTTCATAATCCGAAGAAATTTTTTACTTTGATTTCACTTTTTTTTCCCGCATCAATAATTTATTTTTACAAAATTTAAGAAAAAATACGGAAAAAAGAACTGTCCAAACTCACTACTATTAAAAAAGAGTCTTAAATAATAATTAATTTAAATATCTATAAATTTAGAAACGATAATTAAATGGAATGGAGGGTGAGAAAAAAGGAATAAAAGATGTCAAGTTAGGCTGCCTTTTCCCCGCTGATTGTGCAATTATGGTCACTTATCTTCCAACATTGCATGCTCTACCCGAGTTTCTTTACGAAAATAATGTCTGTATTTTACTAAGTAAATGTTTAGTCGTAGGCGGCTTTACCTAGTTTCGCGGTTTGCCCATCTATTAGTCTGAAAATTGTTGGTTTATGTAGTATGGTGTACTGAATACAGGTTTACACTGACAGTGATCCATCGTGAATGTGAGCATAGGTCTCTTATAAGGGTACTTACAGATAGGGCCGGTCCGAGTCCATATGAAGGTGGTGCAACCGCACAGAGGGGGCCCAAAATTTTCAAGTATAATCTGTTTATATGTTAAGCTCAGCCCAAATATCCAAGCTACCATGTAGCCATCCATGTCCATTACTCCAATTATTGACGATTTCGCCTCCACCAATGCTCGAAGAAAGCATATTTTGTAGTTTTATAATGTTATATTTCGTTTATTTTAAAAATTGTAACAAGTTGAAAATGTTAATGTTCATACGAAAGACCCCATTTTTAGTTTTCGCACAGGGCCTCCGAAATGTTAGGATCAGCCTTGCTTACCGACCACACACCAACACAGCCCTCACGTCGATAGTGAAAATTGAACATTTTACCTTTATAAAGACGTGTCAAATCTTTACCAATTGAGTCAACTTGTGTCGGTGGGAATTCCACATTCGAAAATCATAAGCACACAACAATAAATTGAGTAGGGTTCAGTGTACTTTTCTTTGTCTTTGCCCTTTTGGAGAAGGGAAGGGGTTCAGGAAGGAGGACCAAACAGAGGCAGAGACCTGTTGCTGGGTTTTGGGACGACCAATGAATCCAGTGTAGAATGATGTTTTTTATTTGCAAGTGTGAATGGCATTAATAGCTACACGAGGTGAATAGTTATTCAAAACAGACTTGCACTTGCACGATAAATATTCCGTAATCTACAAAATTTGTATGGAAAGATACATTTTCTCTTGAGGAATATATGTTTTTTGTATGTTTTCTCCTGGTGATTTTTTTTCCCTTATAAATTCAAATAAGTTTATAGTATGATTTCTGGAAAATCCCTAACCCCACAACCATAGATGGCAAGGGGAATCAAAAGACGGTCTCTGTTATCTGGATGGGTTTGGTTGTTTAGTCAAAATAGACATAGTTTATGCCCATAAAGCAGGTAAAAATCGTATGTTCACAATCACTTATAATTTGACATATGTATATAAAATTAAAATAAATGTACACATGGTAAATTTTTAATGGTGAAAACATGTATGATGATAAACGATTTCTAACCCATAAAATGCATGCGTGATTAGGTTGATGATGTGGTTATAAATTTGCATTAAGGTGATATATTATTCTTCTCTCTCTTTATGATATAATTCCTTTTTTCGCTAAATCTTTTTTTTAATTTTTTTTATTGATACAAATATTCGTGCATTATTATGATCTAAAGCGGACAAAAAACTTCTAGAATTTTTTTTTTTTGCTAAGTAAAAACTTCTAGAATTGGAAGTCCAACTTTAGAACAGCCTATTTACCTTATAGACCTAACCTCATAGTAGGACAAGGAAGCATATTATAGTATTTTCTACTCCAAGATGGGATAATAAAAGGGATGGGATGGAGCTGTTTAACAGAATAATTTTGACTTAAAAGAGTGGTAATAAAAGAAAAAGGTAAAGCAAAGTGTTTTAATTAAAGCATTGTGTAGGTCCAAAACCACAATTATAGTGGGAAATTATATACTGTATACATAGACGATTACAGAGGGCGGGGGGCTAGCGCCCTCAAGATTTTTTAAAAATACTACTATTTTTAAAATTTTATGTGTATTTTGGAAAATTTTATCAATTTCACTTCCCAAGAATTTTGGAATTTTTTTACTAGTTTCGCCCCCCCAACATCAAATTCCTGGCTTCATCCCTGACTGTATATGATTTCTCAAGAGGGTAAGCTAATTAGTAGCCAACATTAACTTTTAGAAAAGGTAAATTTTAGTAGATGTCACAAAATTTCACAATAGAAGATGAGGCATTTACTTAACTATTAAGACTGAAACGTAGTAAAGATGATGAATACAAATTTTTTTCACATTTTTTAAATTTTTTAGACAACCGAATTGATTCTATAATTGGTAATATATTTATAATTTCGAAATTAATGTCTGAAATATAAATGCTCTCATCAACTCAACCGAACGGCCATGGGTGGGGGCATGAAATATTGAGACAAAGACGAAGATTGAGTTGAAATAGGAATGTACGGCAATAAAAAGCCGCAAATGTGGTGTCGTTCTTGCCATGCATGTGAATCGAAATCCTCGGTGTTTGCAATGAATTGAACTCACCGGAAATGGTAGTATTGGAAATGATTGAGACTCCGGCGTAGAACATTAATTTATTTGTACCGTAAAGAATACTCAATCGTCAAATTTTTTATTTACTAATTAAAAATTTTTGCTTTATTTTAAATGTTTTCAAACACTTGCTTCGCATCAGAGCGGGACTGATTGAGAACAGGTAATAGAACGAAAGCATTGGTATACTTTGGAGAAACGGGCAAATTGGACACTTAATCCGAGGTGATATTGGTCTCAATTCTCAAGCCCCACACTGATATAGCGCACGTAACGACGATTCCTTGCTGGCTTGCCGGAAACGTCCAAAGACCGAAAAAGCTATGGGTGCGGAACTTTTGGTATTTTCGGATTAATAATTTAACGGCTGAGATCAGTTAGGTGAGATAATTAAAAATAAAAAACTTTTTAACTTTAACAATCCTAAATGATCCAGTCGATCTGACGGAACCAAATGTTTTGCACCGTAGTTGTTGCAATATTATGATGAACAAGCAATAATATACGAAGCTCAAGTATCTCTCGATGCAATCCGGCTCCTATGCGCAATAGGATTTTTTCAATATATGCAGAATATTTTTTTATCTTGAAAACAGTTATTTTTTCCCTTAAAAATGGGTGTTCGGAGAACATGTATTTTTAAAAAAATAAGTATTTTTTAAAATCAATCTCAGCCGTCAAAATTATAATCCAACGGATGATAATCCATTGTGCACATACACAACATTTGCCGTTCTGCAATGGAGGCGTGCTGCTCTCGATGGGGCTACATGCATTAACTAATTTTAGCCGAGGAATTGATTTGGGTCCAGATTGCCAGGTACATCAAGGTCCACTAGATTTTGATCCCTCTCAATGTTAATGTATTTGGATTTCCCTTAACCATAGACCAAACTAGAATTTTTAAATTTAGGAGCGAGAATCTACAAATGAACTTTGAAAAAAAATATATAAGCATGCTCGTAAAATGGCAAATGGTTATTTATTTGTAAAACTTTCTATCAAGGCATGAAGTTTAGCATACAAAGTAGACCTGCAGTGAGAAACTAAACAAGTATTTCTCGCACAAAGCATCCGCATGCAATTTCATCAGCCTCGAATGCAAACTAAATAAGCGTTATAGTTAAACAGATAATACACATTAGTAAAGTATAGGCAACTGACTATATGGTTGCGACTACAAGGGATTAACTGAGTGAAACAAAGACAGAGGCGAGTATGATGACTAAATAAAATTTATTTATGACAGGATTAACAAGGGGATCAGGGTCATGAATATAACCTTAACTGGCTGACATTTCCAAACATACACAATGCAGTTTCGCGTCAAAATAACAAGACAACGGGTGCACATTATTATTAGGTACACAATTTATCAGAGCTTCATGGACCGACTACTTCAATCTTTTTGCAGCAGGTCCTCTATCATGATAAAGTTCTTTGGTTGCTACTATTATAACAAGTCCTGATCTACCTAAACCAGTGTCTGGTTCGATTTCTTGCGACTCCAAAACTACCATAAATACTTGCAATATGATCTCTACATATGCTCAAAACAGTGTTAAGAGTATGATATGGCGATTAGGACATTATGTGCCGAAAAAAGCTAGCCTTAGATGTATAATACGATCCCATATACTCGAGGTTCCCGCTACACACTACAAGAACAACATCAACATTTAAGAAAAGCAAACGCAGGATGATTTGTTTGTATAATCATCTAACTAACCAGGATATAACACAATGCTGTTTATAATCTTACTGGAACTGCAAGACTCATTGCCTCGAGAACAAAATTTCTTAACCATCTCTAATACAATTATTTAATCCTAGTTACTTGAACTAATATAACCATCAAAGTAAAAACTACAACCTAAGATAGCATAATTAATCGCACACAACAAAAAATAATAATCATTAAAAAGAAGGAAACCTCGTTAGCTCGTCGAACCAGCACTCTCTTTCTCCACATTCTGCCCAAAAGCCTTTGTAGCAAACATGTTATCCTCAAAATACTTCCCATAAGGATGATTCTTCGGAACCAATCTCCTATACTTCTCGAAATTCTCCTCAGCCTCGCCTTTCTTCCTTAACAAAGTATATATAATTCCTTGACATAAATAAGGTCTAAAGTCACTTGGTTCCTCCTTAACTAACTCATCATAAACCTTCAATGCTTCATTGTAGTTCCCTTCTATCACGCGAATTTGAGCTTGCAAAAGCTTAAAATCCCTCAAATCAGTTTTCTTATTCTGTTTCTTACACAAATTCATTGCCTCTAAAATCCTCTTCTCAATCCCTTTCAACTCGTCTGTGGCCACGACGGTTTCATCATCCTGTGACAATGCCATTACTAGCCCATGGTAAGCCCCAACTTGAAAAGGGTCTTTAGCTATAATCTCATTAAACCCTTTCTTCGCCAATTCAATCTCCTCCGTATAAATATGAAGGTGTGATTTCATCAATGGCCACTCATTCTCATTCGGTTCGAGCTCAATCAACTTATCAAGAATCCTAATCGCTTCCCGCGGCTTCTGATTCATGATCCTCACCTCCATCAAATTCTTCAATGCCTCCACATCATTGGCATTGTTCATCAACTGATCTTCAAGGGATTTTTCTTTATCTAATTCCGGCATAGTCTCGACCGTGGGGGCGAAAGGAGCAGCAATAACAGGTTTAACCGCCAACAAATTGAACCGGAAAAATAACAGCGCCGCCGCTGCAGTTGTTGCCACTAAGGTTGTTTTAAGAAACGCCGCCGGAAATTGAGGGATTTTTCGGTATTTGTCGAATAAATTATTAGGGTTTACATTTTTGTTGCTGCTGCCTCCTGAGTAATTGGAAAATGACGAGGCTTTGATGGGAGTGAAGGGATACGATGATGATGAATCGGGTCGGGTTCTGAATGAGACGGAAGAAACCGGTTTGGAGAAGAAGAATGGACAGTGGTGATGAAGCGAGGAGGCTATCAGAGGTTGTTGACAATGGTGCCCTTTAGCAGTGACTGGTTTCATTGTATAATTCATGGTGTTAGGGTTTAAACAGTAGTAGAAGAATATGAGAAAGAAGGGGACAAAGAGGTAAACCCGATAAATTTTTATCCTAATAAACTTAAAAATTATATCCATAACAATAAATGTAATACAAATAAAACAAAAAATTAATTCATTTTCCTGTGAATTAGAACTTTTGGTTTACATATATTTCAGTTATTGGTCTGAATATGCATAAATTTTAAAATTACTCATTGATTAAGATAAAACTACTCCTAAAACCCTAAGGGGGAGAAAGAGGCAACAATTTCTTTGTCCCTATTCTATATCTTGTTCTCTTCTTACTACTAAAATATTGTCACGGTTCATTTTTCATTGAAATTCAATATTTCTTTTGCATTATAATTTTTTATTGATATAATATGGAACGGGATACAAAATAGGAATAGAATATTCTCTCGAGGGAAAGAGACAAGAGAAAGAAAGAGAAGGTTCTAGCAAATTATAATGGGCTGTTCTTAATGGAAGTTAAAAATATTTGGGATTTTGGTGGGTAGGGCCTGTTGATGGTTCCTGCTGTAATAATTGGGCTTTCTGAACTTATTGGGCTAATTCTGTTAGGCCTATTGATAGTTTCTGCTGAATTCCTTTTCTATTTCTTTCTCTTTTTTACTTTCACTTAAAGGAGATTTGAAGAAGACACGCAGGCTAGTTCAGCTAGTCTCGTCACATACCCCAAGCAATGTTAAGAATTCGAGATCTACAGTATATGCGATCTAATGATACATATTCATATTTGTCTTGTGGATATTCTAATCCGATTAGTTGGAGAAATTTAGGATATCGAATTATAAAAAAAGTTTTAAAAAAAGATTGAGCGAGATTAAAAACTGTATGATGTACTGGAGAATTAAATATATATAAAAGAAACTAACTTCACTTTTGTGAACTGAGAAAGAGGGGCTGAATTTCATTTCGATTTTTTTTTCGTTCAATGAAAATTCGAAAATACACTATCATAAGAGAAAGGGTAAAAAAATCGATCATGTCATTCACTGTATTGACACTCACGATTACATTATATATATATATATATATATATATATATATATATATATATATATATATATATATATATATATATATATATATATATATATATAATTGGAAAAAATGTTCATATAGCGAATTCTGAACAGTTGGGTAATGAATGGTGACATCTACGGGTATAGATGATTTTCACCCGGGTTAAGGAAGATAGGGCAAAAAATTCTATATCTCTATTATGTGTTATGTTCTTTGTCTGCATCACGAATCGATATTTGTCACGTGTTTAATTTTCTCCCACAAATTCTACTATTTTTTTTAGGTTATAATTTTTGTAATTAACACATTAATTTTTTGTTAGCAGGAATATGAAATGGAACACCAAACGATGATAGAAAATTCCTGGGCGGAAGGTAGAAGTAGGAATCAGGAACGGACACGAGAATACAATCAAACAACCCCAAACTTGAAACCAACAAAGATATCACCACCGAACCAAAAGCCAATGTGTCAATTTCTTTTTTCTATTCCGTCCGCCTGCACAAGCTGAACAAAGCAATGACACAAAGAGGGCTTCCGCCACGTGTTGCTATGTGTTGGCATCAAGTAAATGCAATCAAATTGTCACATTTTTTAAATTCATATTTAGTATCGTGGTGAATTAATCTTAATTTGATAATTACTTTCATATCATGCTGAATCAATTTCAACAAGATGATCCGAACAATTGAAATAGTTGCAAGAATTAGTCATATTATTCCGGCTAGGCAGCTACAATTACAACAACAATAGTATAACCCATTAAATTTCCAATAATTAAAAGTATGGACGGGGATGGAAGGGAGACATATATAACCTTTGCCAATAATACACAAAGTGGCTGATCTCAAAGTAACACTGAAACAGATGGATTGGAGACTAACCTAACCTTTGGTAAATGAGTGCACAAAGTAGTTACTCACATAATATTCATGTAACAATGATCCCATGTGCCGTCGCGTTTGCTACATAATCATGTACTCAAATCAAAGTAAAAAGGAATCAGAGAAGGCAGATCCAAGAACCATTTTGATTTATTTACGCATCAAAATAAATCATTCTTTTATTTGTCATTAGGAACTTAATTATGACTAAAAAAAATATACATAATACAAATATTTGGAAATTGCAGAGGATGAATTTGTGTGGAGAGGGGTAGTGAATGGAACTAGTGATTGATGAGCTAGGAATTGGTATTTTGTGGGGAAGAATCCAAGATCAGTTTGTGGATTCTTTGTCTTGTCTCAATTTCAGATGCTCTTTCATCCCTCTTTTTTATGTAAGCTTCAAAGAATTCTTTGTTCTCTTTCTCTAGCTCTTTCCACACTGCATATATACAATTCAAAACATTTATCAAAACAATATAATATCCTCACACTACTCTTCTTGCCATCATATCATGTGTATAAGTGAATTGTGTTTAATTTGAGTTTAATTTAATAACGTAAAATTAAATTCTTCGAATTATGTAAAAGTGACATTTTTTTATACGAAAACTAAGTGAGTTTTATAAGTGAAAAGGCTTGTGTTTAATTCCAAACAATCCTATTAGATGTAATGAAATCACTCTCCAAGGCCAAGCGTTTTATAGAAATTAAATAATATTTTTTCACAAAAAAGAAATAAATAATCATTTTAATAACAATATTTTTTTAGATATAATATTATTTTTTTCCTCTACTGAATAATTTATCAAATTTATGCCAATAATGATATATAAGACATTTCAGTGTTTTTTTAAAGTTATTCCATAACTCAGCTGTCTTTACCGCCACGGCTCCAGTGCGGATGGGTAAATTCTGCACATGCAAAATTTCTTTCGCCCGTTGTATTAAAATTTTGACGGTTAAGATTAATTTAAAACAGATACATGTTTTGATCTCAGAAAACCTGTCGTGTTTTTTAGACCTAAGATAGTTGTCTTGAGTCTTAGAACACCAGTTTTGACTGTGTATTTATGCACCTTGTAGCTAGAGAGACTTTTGGCTACTAGATCGTATTCGTACCAACATAACCTAGTACCTTTTTTTGTTTTTTGTTTTTTGTTTTTTTAATAAAGAACATAATCTAGTACCTAAACTCCCCTTGAGGTTAAAATATGTAGACAATTTTTTTTGGCTAAGTAAAAAATATGTAGACAATGAAAGTATACATGTACTATGAAGAAAGTAGGGGAAAGCAAACGATAAAAGCATGTAGAAGCTCTGGTTGGAGACGAGGCCAAACAGATTAACTAGTAATGTGGTGTGCACCACTGCTTCAATGCAGAGCGGGACGTGCGAAACTTTTCTTATTCGTTGAATTAATTTTCTTAATTGATTTAAAAAAATACCTCTTTTGATTTTCAGAAAATCTATTTACGCAAACACTTGTTTTTAGGCACACAAAAAAAAAACCTGTTTTTAAGCTAAAAACACTTATTGTGAGGTGTTTCGTATATCTTGAAAAAAAAAAACATGTTCCGCATAGGAGTCGGACTATGTGGTGTGATATATTCGATTCGCATGTTGCGAGATCCAACCTCTTTCCCTATTTTAAAAAAAAAGAAAGAAGAAGAAACTCAAGTTGGAAACTAACCAGTGGAAGTAATGAGTGGTTGAATATTTGCATGCTTGGAGAGAGCTTCCATGCATTCCTCTTTGCTCATATTGAATATTATACACTCTTCTATCAGATGTTGCACCTGCCAATATTATTCATCATCAATCTCGATCTCAATTTCAAATATATATGCAATTAGAATAAAAGTCATGAGGTGATGAGTAGTGAAACTCACCAAATGGATATACTGAGCTGAAGATTCACCCATATTTAACCCTATATCTTCCAACTACTGTTTACAATATAATTGAGATGCAGAAGAGACTATAGGAAGAAGAAGAAGAAGGTGAAGAGGCAAAAAGAAAAACAAACTAATGGGTTCGGTTCAAGAAATAACTTGATGGCATTTTTAATTTAAAAAAAGTTGGACAGCTCGATCGGTACTAAAGTAATAAAATAACAAAACCAGCAGTAATGACGGAAAGTTGTTATTATAGTATTGGGAGATGATTTTCGGCATAGGAGAAATTGGTTAAAAATTTAAATTAAACATTATTCACTCTGTTGGTATGAGGTATTCACTATTTACTTATTTATCATTTTGTCACCTATTTAGCCAATTAATTGACTAAATTTTAACTCTCTAGCACTGCTCGTATAGTATTTTAAACCTAGCTAATTGATCTCATCTCACATCAATCTTTCATATATATTTTTTCGTATTTTTGGGTGTGCTTGGACAAGGTTTGGTTTGGTTTGGTCTCACTTTTGGCGGGAAATGCTCAAAATTTGGCCTCTAAAATAGGCGGGAGCAATTGAAATTCAAATTTTTTTATTCAAATAATCGTTCAATTCCAAATTTTCGCCTCTAAAATTGTCGGGAAATGTTCAAATTCTAAATTTTGTAGGCCAAAATTTGGAATTGGACGATTATTTGAAAAAAAAATTTTGAATTTGAACTTCTCCCGCCTATTTTAGAAGTCAAATTTTGAGCATTTCCCGCCAAAAGTAAGACCAAACCAAACCCAAACTAAACATTTTCCAAGCACACCCTTTATATGTTCAGGTAGGGTTTATAAATAGAATCGTAGAGCAATTAATAAATTGAGTTTACGAATTTGACCTCTAGCTCCCCAATCGATATACTGGTGCAATTTAGACATTGAGATTTTATAAAAATTGAATATGAGTTAAAAGTCGATAATAGTTACGATCTCTAACACTAGTTGCTCATCCATCATATTGCACCTTCTCTCCATTTAAAAATTCTCAAATAAAAGTTAAATCCAAATAATTTTTCTTTTAACTTCATCTTGACTAGAGAAAGTCCAAAACAGGATTTAAGATGTTTCATCTTGATCCTAAGGTTTAAATATTTAAATATTGGGGAAATGATCTTATAATGTCAGGTGGTGGGGCCATAAGTCCCACGTGGGGAGGGGGATATGATTGGTTAAGAGAGGATTAGAGGAGATTTTACTAATGAGGCCGTTCTTAGTTGGACTAGGCAACGTTGGCAACTCCACGTGACAAGATGGGCCCCATGATAGCTTCACGGACCGGAAAAGAAAACCTCGAAATATAGCCGGCATTAGCAGAAGTCATATGGGCCCACATCAAGGAAGCCCACTCAGAATAGTTACAATGGCACGTGGAATTGTCGTGGCGTCTTTGCCCAACTTCCCCCTTAACGGTCGCGCTGCGCTTGCCTCCTCACTTTTCTTTGTTGTGGAATAACCAAAAAATAAAATAAAAAATAGTACATTAAACTCAAGAAATAAAAATAAGAAAAATTTGTCTTTGCTTAGATAGATGATGAAAGTTTAATTCCTATTAAGCACATATGTTGGTTACTTTTAAGTTGTTGCTAGTTTTGTCTTCGCTTAGAGGGTAGGAGTTCGATTCATGTCAAGTGTAGAGGTCGATTATTTCTAAGTTATTAATATACAACCTGCATTAGGTGAACTCAATTAAAACATATTTCGCAATTTAAATCCTCCACTAACCCTAAAGATAAGGAAGTGGACCCTTAGAGTTTGGGACTCAATATTTTTCTTAAAAAAACATAAATAGAGAAAAGATTGTCAAAAAGCCTCAAAGTAATCGAGGTCGGATGAAATGACTGGGATTGGTTTGGGGGGCTCTGGACTATGTCATTGTGGTTGAGCTGCTTGAGGAAAGAACATATTGGGTTAGGCTCATCAAAGGATAGTATCGTGTTATAATCTCCCCCACTCTCCAGATTCAGTCATCGAAAATTTAGCCGACCATGGCTCTGATACCAAAAGAGAGGTGAGGAATTTAGCTCAGAAGGTCAAAACCAATAACAAAATCTTTTTGTGGAAGTTTGGAACTAAGGACTTGATGAGTGATTAACAGAGAAGATTTATGTGTTATCCATTAGGTCACGGGTTACAACATTTAGAGAATGTTAAGAGAAATGATAACTATGTCATGAACTTTGCCTAAAATATTTTATGGTCCATTATTTTTCACATTTTTTTAGAGTAAGAGAGAAATAATTTCTCTAAATTATGAAAATGTAAGAACCAAGTACATATCGAGAATTTCCTTAGGAACTACAAATTCTAAATACGAGTATATAGATCAATTTAGTAAGAGAATTTATCACACAAACATAGATCGAGTGAGACCATCCCATGGAGAAGTTTTATCTTGGTAGGTGAGTAAGTTTAAATTGACTTTTTGGCCTACGTGTATTATATTAATTTACTTGAATGTAAGTTTTAAACTTACTCACCAACCAAAAAAAAAAATTCTCATTACATAGGCCACCAGCACAAAGGATTTTTCTTCTTTTTTCTTTTTTTTTTTCTCCTTTGAAATACCGTAATTCACCAGTTAATTGCATATTGAGCTGGACTCAGGAAAGCTGTTTTCTCTTTCAATAGGAAAGCTGTTTGTTAGTTATTCTTGAAATGTCTTTCGAATTTGGCATCAGAACATGTGGGCACAATGACTCGCACTTGAGACCACTGATGCATTTACATTTCCTTTATTGCGTACAAACATTTAAGATTCACCAAATGGCTCTGCACAAAACCTATTCGATTTGTAACGAAAATTATTTTATTATGTGCATCTACTTTAATTTTGATTTGAGGGCACAATTCTGTAACAAATTGGAGGGTATAAATAAGAGGAATATTGTTTCAGTAGTATTTTTTGAGCTGCCACTTTGTACATCATTGTTAAAAATTCAATAGTGTTACAAGAACAACCACTTTGTCTGTCTCATATCTCTCCCCCGCCCATATTTCAAAATATTGGAAGCTCAATGAGTTATGTTACTGTGTTGTTGTATATGTAACCTTTTCAATATTATATTTTTTGTTTGTGCTTCTACAGCTGGAGCTGATAATGAAGAGATTAAATTATCTTCAGTGCTAATGCATGCACTAAAAGGGAAATGATTGTAACAGAGCCTCAGTAGTTTGACTATCGTCGCCTGAGCATCTTGGTCATTCCAATAGCTATTTACCCACCAATAAATATAATACACGAGAGAAAAGGTTAAATAATTCAAGTGTAGTATATTTATCGGTGGATAAACAAGGACCGCCCTTGGTGGGACTGGCCTCTTATGAATTAAGGCGAGACTTATTTTGCAAGTAGCCTCTACACCAACTCATATGAGAGCACAAGGACGGCTCCATGCAAAAGTCACGCTCTTTGAGGATATTGGAGGGTTTTTCCTACATCTATTCGAGTTTTGCTTTTGAATCTTCGTTCTTTTTTTAAACCACAAGAGCATGGGGTCAAGTTAGGATTCCCTTTTGTGGAACCTTTAGCTATTAAACTCCACAGACCAAAGGCAGTCCCAAACTTTATTGCCAATTAGACTTCAAGATTACGATGAATTATTTCAATAACTTGAGGATTCAACTACCCATTACAGAGTTTTTTCACTTGTTCAATTTGGATATAATATACCCTAACCATTAGCAGATAATGATTATTTCAAACACCCACCAACTGTAAAGGCAACACCGGAGATATAGCGGGCATACTTTCATCCAGAGGGGCTGCTACTATAAAGCAGAGAATAAAAATCACCGGCAGTGAAAAAAGAACTGTTGTACCAACCTCATAAGCCTTGGAAAAGCAACAGCAATCAATCTTCTAACACACCTGTTGTGCCTGTGATGAAGGCCTTTCAATGCTTTAGTTTAAATGAATTCTTCCCACCTCTCCGACCTTTATGAAGTTCTAGGGTCATCTTGTTAGCATCACGTAGATCAGACGGCAACAAATCAGAGTCAGTCAGTAGTATTATTAATGCAATAAAACTAGTTTGGAGTAGTTCTTTTGGAAACACGTCCTCGAAATTAATGGTTTTTGCAAATAGGGAACATGAGAATACACGATGACAACATATGAAAGAAACAGGAGCATTACAACATATAAACACTTGACACCCTCTACAATGTTGGGAGTACAGAAACGCCTTCGATAAACAAAAGCCAATTTTTAATAGGTCACTGGTGCAATGCCCGTACATTTCACCTTCCTCCATTCGACTAATAAATATATGGTGAGAATACTAATATATCTTAACAAAACGAGATGCACCAAACAAACAAAAATTAAATAGAAAAAAGAAAAGTATTCTCACTTACTATACAGCAACGGCCATACATGAAATGTGGCATGAGAAGGAACAGCATCCCAATATTCTCCCCTCCTTGAACCTCTGCTTCCCTATTCTCCACTTCTGTTTCTTAAATTCCAAATAGAAGGGGCCATGGTACAGTGATCTTGTTTAATAAGTTGTCCACAAGATTCTCAATCTACAAAGGATAACCACACCTTCTGAAATCTTGAGTAAAAAAGGGGTGTCTCAAGGCCTCCCTTGCTTCAAGACGCTCCGTTGGGTCATAACGTAGAAGACCTTGCAAAAGATCTATCAGATCACCAGCAGAGTGGTCTACATGCTGCATGACCAAATTCTGTGATAAAATCAAAACATAAAATCAAAACCAATGAAATAAAGGAGAAAAACTAGAAAATAAATTAATAAGGAGGTGTACAAGATCACCAGCAAAGAAATAATAAACCTTCAAAAGTTGCTAATGGACTGAAGCAGAAACATAAAATATATTAGGTTCAACATACTCTGAACTTTAGTTTTAAATTCGGAACCTACCCAGTTGCTCCACACCCCCCCCCCAAACAAACCGCATACACACACAGAGAAAACTTGCAGGATCCATAAATAACGATTTTCTGGTGGTATTTAAATTTGTGAAGGGATCATGTATCAACAATTTTCTTCTTCTTTCCAATAAATGATAATACCAAGAATAAGTTATGCACAAGGAAAAACAACACAAACAGCCTATTCTGGAAAAACACCACAAACAGCTTATTCCGGAAAAACCAACACAGAGTTAAAAACAAAGCAAACCTCAAGCCAAAAAAAGAGATATACTAGAGAAGCAGTACGTGGTGTTAAGAAGACGGGAATTTTAAAAATAAACGAAACACGTAATGGATTACTTTCCAAGAGAGGAATTGAACATAAATGGAATTGAGGAAGATAAGGAGAAAACACTAAATATGTTTCTAACGGTTTACATTTGGTTCAGACTTTGGGTATGAAGTACCTCGTTAAGAATGAAAAAGGCAAATCCAGTGACAAAATGATAACCAAAGTAAGATTTTCACAATATTTATAAACGGGCTAAAATGCTTAATCTTTTCAAGCCAATGCACTCAGAAGATGAAAACAAAACGTTGAAAACCCAAAAAATTAAAAAAAAACAGATACAACCGACTTGCCTGAAGTCGGGGCAATTTCCAGACAGCCCTCGTACTTTCTCTTGAAGTTGCACCATCTGGCCAATCCAGCCTTATGCCCCTTTTGAAATATTTCTCAGCGCGGCGGCTGTAAATTTATTAGATTAAAATTGAGAATTATGTTTCTAAGAATATAGCACAAACTGTAGCAATGATGGATTATAAGCTGGTTAGTCTTACTCGGCCCTCAAAATCATATGTTGAGGCAGGGGGCCTAATACTCGTTCCATCATAGCAAGATGCTCCAAGTTCTCATGGGTTTGGAAAAGAGCTTCACCCTATTCATGTACCAAAAGTTACTTTAAGGACTAATAAAGACTAAAAGGATAAAAGCAAACTAAAACAAGAGTTTTGGTATTACTAAAATCATAAAATAGATAACAGAACCCACATGAAGAAGACACACAAAACTACACTAACAAAATCATTCCTCAGAGCAGTAAATTAATGATCATGTGGACTTCTGTTTCCTGGAGAGGGATTCTTGATTCTCTTTCAGGAGGCTCAGCATGGAAGAAGCTATCTTTTTATCCAAAAAGTTTAAGAAAATGAAATTAAATAAAACTCTAATGAAGCCTCGAGAGAGTGGGGAATCACATATATATTTATAAATAAATAAATCAACCACCTAAGAGAATAAAAGCCAATAAATCACCCATACATAAACGTAGAAACCGATGGGCAATATTGATATAAATGAACTAGAATCTAAGTGCCTTTGGAAGCCAATTTACTTACAGAGCATAGTTCAACAAGTATGCAACCTACACTCCACATATCACAAGGATAGTTCCATCCAAGACCTACAATATGAACCAAAAAAGTAAGACGTACAGTTCACCTCAAACTATGAACAGAGAAATTTTGAAAAGAAGAGGCAATACCCAGAATAACCTCTGGAGCACGGTAATGACGTGTTGACACCACGTAGCTGTGATCCTGATGCTCAAATGTAGTACTACCAAAATCAATGAGCTTAATGGCACTTGACTTGGGTAGATTCTTGAAATAGGAACTATCTTTCATTGGCCGCAATAGGAACTTCATCATGTGAAAACAGAACAACAAATCAATACAAACCATCAGAACCCTGTCAAACTGAATAGTTGAACGTACAACACTGGTACTCTTACATGGTTCAAGCATTAAAGCTCATATCTTTCCTAAAAAGCAAGCAAGTGCATTAGCATAGTACACGAGTATACCCCTAGATTCAATGTCTACTTTCCATTCTTGTTTTGTTGCAAATAAATGCTCGATTAATGAATTAAAAAAGATTAGCATTCTAGATATTAGAAGTAGGTTATTCTTGAAGAATAAGTCAAGAATCAACAGCTATTTTCTTGATGTTTTGCGGTCATTTAAGTCAGTCCACATGAATGCACAGTCATTTAGACAACCTAAATGGAAATTTCATAGATAAAAAAAGAAAAATAAATAATGGAACCACCTTGTAGTCAGGCACCTTGATATACTCTGAGGATACAAGAAGAATATTTTCTGGTTTCAGATCAGTGTGTATTAGGCGGAGATCATGCATAACTGCAAAAGTAAACAGCATCAAGAATGAGATTGCAAGAAGAAATATGATCAAAATCCTCGTCAACATTCATCATTATCATCCACTGTTGTATACACCAGATTACTAATCTGATCCTTTGGAAAACAATATCCAACAAATTGTTCGATAAATTTTATCAGGGATCTATGTTCACTGATTTTGGCATGTAATTCTAAAATATCATTGATTCAGGAGTATTAAAGAATTAACTGAAAGCAATATAATAGAGAATCATAAAGATATGTCACACACATGCTACAGATTCCAAAAGTTGTCTGCCAAACTCCCGAACAAGATCAATGGGAAACGATCGATAGCTGTTTTTGCGGAGGAAATCATATAAACTTGGGCCAAGCTTCTCAAAAACCTGTTAGATCATTTAAATCCATCCGCAAGCTTTAAACCCAAAGAATATTCAGGCACAAAGGGATGAGGTCACCCCTTCAAATATAATAAACCACTTAAGTAACAATCAACACTTACAATACAAATATGATTACGATAGTCAAACCAATTCCGTATTTGCACACAGCTGCAAAAAACAAAACCACTTGTACAAACATCACTTCAACTTTCAGAGCAGTAAGCAAGACAACATGAAGAAAGGTGCTTACCGTGTCCCACCAACATCATGCCTTGCAAGTTTCTGTAGGATCTCAATCTCAATCATAGCAGCTTCCCGATATTTATGTATAGAACGGACTACCTTAATTGCAACGATTTCCTTCCTTTCATTGTCTAAGCATTCAAGGACTTTGCCAAAAGTCCCTGCAAGTTAACCAGAAAACTGTTAATGAGCCTTTCAAATTATTGATAATTCCAGATGTAGGATCCTAAGCATACTATGCTAGTGAAAGTGAAACACTATAGTTTTCCAACAGAAAAGAAAGAAAAGTGAATGAAAGACGAAATCAAGAAAAGAAAGATGTGAACGTTATATCTGGCAAGCTTCTCAAAATAAAAATCAAGAAATGACTAACAAGCCAACAAAGTTATAATCGGATAAATGACTAACCTTCACCCATTTTGCTCAGTATTCTATCTGCAAATCCAAAAATAAGGAATTCAAATGGAAAACGTGGAGGAGAAGATAGAAACATAAATAAGACCTCATAACATACAAATCAAGCAGCTTAGTAAGATACAAAGCAAGCAAAGAAATCCAATGGCAATAGATGGTCCATAAAAATCAAAGTTTAAATTATTTTCCAGAAACAAATAACATCTTAAACTAGAAATTCTTTGAAAAGACATGCCTAATTTGAACTGGTGGCAACACAAGGCAAAACTGTTAAAAGTTTACTCATTGACATAGTGCATGCTTCTTGAAATGATATAATGAAACACATCTATTAGAGGTCAAAATTTTAGCATGTCTTAATCGGGATGAGGTTCATGTTAATTGAGCACACAGCATCACATAAAGCATCCTTGTCATAGGCCAAGGAACTTCCCAGATTAGCAGTGTTCTGAACTAAAAATATAAAAGGCATATCAGTAGCAAACATTCAGAGATTTTTAGCCATGTATTTCATGCGCATAACTTCCTAATAACAGACATATAAAAAGCATACAAGTATCCCACTACAAGATAGCTAACACAAATGCACACATCAATCAAACAGACTTATCTTTTTTTCGAAAATGCAGGAGGAAAAAACATAGGAAAAGTCGAGAAGCAAGAAGTTTGTTAGGATCCAACATCAAGCATTTCCAAGAATTTAAAATACTCAACAGTAAGGGACCAAGAAATTAGAACTCGTTACATCAGCCTCGCTATTTTAGAATTATAACCCCCCCCCCACACACACACACACAAAAGAATTGCATGCCATTATACTTACAACGAGGAGTTAAGTTCTCCCCAATGGCGAATACGTAATGGCCATCTTTGTCATCTGATCTCCAAGGTGGGGAGCCACTGTGTGGAACCCCTTTGTAATATATTGAAGAGTAAGCATAATTTGGGATTATCGCATTTGCAAATTCCTGTCCACAATATATTGGAAGGACCTATATGACAAATAAAATCATATTCATCACTATAACAACCATATTTGGTCTTTTACTTTTATCACTTTAGGAGCAGGGAAATGCACCAAAAATGGAATAAGAAGAAGATCACATTAAAGCTACAATCAACAGAACGAGGCATAAAGTAACTCCATTTTAAAAGTGTTTAAATCAACAGCGTGGCACAGTACAGTCAATATCAGTAGTACTCACCAACATATCCAAACTAAAATCAAGTGAAATTTAGGAGAAAAATACAAACTTTGCAAAAAAAATTGTGAGTGAAAGCCACCAATTAGTATATACAATCATAAGCAGCTATGCACATTATTGGACAGACATTACGTGCTAGAACAACAGATTTGTACTAAATTCTACTCAAATTTTTAGGATTCTGAATCTTCTAGTAAATTGTCTAGTATAGCAGTGAAATTGCTCTACATGTAGCAATACCATTGAGCCAAAGAGAAATTATGGATTTGAACTAATGACATTGTGTGATACTTTCATTAGTGTACTAGAAGATGTACTAGAAAATTCGGATGCCTTCTTTAGAACACAAACCATACTAAAAACTTTTCAAGAAACAATTTTTAATATTTTACTCACTAAAAACATAACTTATTTATCAAAAATTAAGGAACTTGGAAAAATGAATAAGGAAAAATAAGGACTAAGATAATTTATTTATCTTAGGACTATAAATAAGGAAAAATGAACCATTTTTCACGATCTACTCCTCTTTAAATTAGCTTCAATGACAAAACAATAGATTGATTAAATGTAAATCACAAAATTCACTCCACATATTGGTACTAAACTCGAATCAAATTAAGAAATCAAACACATTTACAAAATTCAAAATTAATTAAAAAATCAACAGCACAAATAAAATTTGATTATACTATATAGATACCTTAGAAGGAGGAGGAAACTGAGAAGGTACATCCCAAGCCAAACGAGGCCGTTTTCGAGGCTGCTTATCCATACTCCTGCGAGGAAATTCTACGATCTTTTGCGTTTCCATCTGCTAAAAAATTCTTTGTTTTTTTTTTTTTACAATAATTTCAACCTAACACGCATCTGAAATCAACCGAAACCACATAAAAAAAATTCAACAATAATTGGAAAAAAAATAATCTAAAATGATAGTAATAATTTTACTGCAGCTAAATTCGAAGCTTCTGAAATATGATTCTGAGTGAATCTGAGAAATATACAGAAAAAAATAGGTTTTCAGAAACGATCTGAGAGAGAACAGAGAAGAAGAAGAAGAGAGGAGAGAGGAATTTGGGAGCTGAGCTCAAGCCCCCAAGGACGGACTGGAATGAGATGAAACTAACCGCGGTTAGTTAAAGTGGAGTTTTTAGCAGATGTTTTACCCGAGTTAAACAAGTATGTAAGTTAGACCCAGCCCAAAAGAGTCAAAACACTATCGCTCATTAATATAAAATTTTCATTACATGTTTTGAAAATTAAGGAAACAAAAATTAAAATATTTTTTTTAATTAAAATGTTAATATTACCCTCTTAAATAAAATTAGTATTATGCAAGTCATATTTAAAAAAAAATATTTGTTTCTTAACTAACAAAATATCTTGTTATTTATTTCTTAATTTTTACAATATATAATAAAAGTTTTATATTAAAGAACGAAAAGAGTAACTTGGAAAAGCATATAGAAGCGTCGTTCGGCCGAACAAGGTGAAGTTACTTCAATTGGTTTAATGGTAAAGACACAAGGTGTGCTTGGATTGAGTTTGGTTTGAGTTTGGGGAGCAAATTCAGACCCAAATCAGCTTTGAATTGAGTCTGTGAATGAAATCTGAAGTGTTAAATCATCCCCAGACCAAATCTCATACTCAATGCAAAGCTTGTTTGGGTTTGAGTTTGAGTCTTAAACCAGATCAAATCCAAACAAAACTCAATCCAAACACACTCACAAAACTTAAATCTCTCAAAAAAACGATTTCATAATGTATTATAAGATTTATCCTGCATTTGTTTCAATTTCATCATTTAGCCCGACACCACCCACTAACATGACTAACTATTTCACCATAATTCCTTATACAAGTTAACTATTTACCAAGAACCTATTCTCAATAACTTAACTTAAAATAGCAGCTTATAGTTTTTTTTTTTGGCCATAAATGCATTTTTCATCATAATTCCTTACACGAACTAGTTATTTACGGTGGGGTTTGTTCTCGATGGCTTAAAAGTAGCAATTTATAAATTTTGTTTAAAATAAACTATTACTAACATGTTCTCAATTACTTATTGACCTAGTATATAGCTTAAAATAGGCTCAACAAACTGATTTGAAAAAAAATACGTTGGGGTGTGTTTTTATTTAATAATTTATGCTGAAACTACTATTTTATAACTAAAAAATCATAATACAATATATGTTAAAAATTAAAAATAATCATATAACATATTTTCATTTCTTATTTCTCCATCTATTGAAGTGTGAAGGAAAATTTAATTAATTTTTCACCATTTTGTTCCAGTTGATGAAAACAACTCTATATAAAAAAAACAAAAAAACTGTTTTAATAAAAAAATATTATTTCGATAACTTAAAAAAAAAGTTTAATGAAGAACTTTTTTTTTTTGATGGAAAAAGTTTAATGAAGAACGAGACCATAAATGTTTTAATTGGACCTCATTTGTATGGTAGGGAAAAAAATGAATAGAAAGTAAGTATTTTTTTTCATGAACATATGTTTTTTTTAAGCCCGGTTGGGCGGTTGTCCCCATAAAGGGAGATAGAAGTGCCTCAAAAGAGGAGAAGAGAACCCTAAAAAGAAAATTTAAAGAATGCTCCATGTATGTGAAGGGTATCGAACCCACGACCGGTCATATCCCCACTGGCTATGAACCTTGTGATTTTTTCATGAACGGATTGAGTAAGTATTTTGTACAGTGAGGATCTACTGGCCCAGTGAAAAGGCCGTGGGACGTAGGAACGAGGTCCTGCGTTCGATTCCCGCACCCCCTCCCCCCATACAAAAAAAAAGTATTTTGTACAGTGCTTTCAGAAGAAAAAAAGTATTTTATACAGTTAAATCTAAGCACGTGATGTTCTCGTGCATTTTACATTTTTTTTTTTAGTATATATAGTTTCTCTTCCCGCTCTAATCCAGAACCCTAAAACACAACCACCGCAGAGGTACAAGTGCAGACTCCAGCCATTTTTCCTACTGTTCTTCCTCCTTCTATTGCTAAGAATTTGTTCTTCCTTGGAAAATCTTCGTCTGATATATTTGTTCTAACAATTGTTGATTTTAATTTTCTCTTCTGATTTGTTTTCTACAGGTAAAGTTTTCACAATCATTGTTAACAATGGCTCCTGCTAAAGGTTTGTCTCTGAATTTTAGGAAATTTTCTATTATTAATGATATAACTATTGACGGATAATTTACATATTGTTTAATGTTGTTGCTTTTGTTCTTTGTATGTATTGCTATTTCTGGAAATGCTTTTCAAGGAGTTTCATACTATAATGTTTTTTTTTATGGATTTAATTGTGGTACATGTGGAAAATTAGAGTTTGATTGAAGTTTTGTGTTCTGATACTTCTTCTTCATTACTCCCTCCATTGCTTAATAAGTCTAAATTAAGTCTTTTAGGATAGGTAGCTAAAATTAAGGAAGCAACAAAAAACATGGTAATTTATTAGTCAAAATATCATTATTACTCTCTTAAATAAGATTTGTATACCACTAATTCTATTTAAGAGAGTAATATTGATATTTTGATTTAAAAAACACCTTATTTTTTGTTTCCTTAATTTTCGCTACATGTCGTAAACGATTTATATTAAGTAATGGAGGTAGTATTTTGTATGTAAATTGTAAGCATAGAAACAAAAAAATAAAAATAAATAAATAATAAAGAGACAGGACTAGTACAAGAAATTAAAATAAGATTCTCGGAGGAAAATGTGAAAGATGGGTATATCTACAATGATTATGAGCTTGTAATAGGCTTATATGGAATTTTGATAATTTACTGTTTTTTTTTGTGTGTTCAAATTGAACTTTTACTGGAAATATCTTTTATATACATGACTAAAGTTTATTTATTCTCCTGGAAATATCTTTTTCAAATGTCCCTTTTGCACATAAAGTTGCATCCGGAAGAGCTTACCAGTATCATTTTGTACGTTGTGATTTATTGTCACCGACTGTCATGTAAAAACTAAAAACTGTCTCTGTTATGTAAAAAGTTGAGGTAGGAAGTAAACTGTTATCTTTTGTAGTACCGAGGTTATTCACATTTTTTATTTGTCTGAACATAAATCCTGGACCAATTGTTGGGGCCTTTTGCACTGAGCTTGTCTCTTTGTCACACATGTATTTGCATCCGAAGGTGTTTTACATTAATCTTTGCTTCTTTGCTTCTTTTCTTGTTTTCTGGGTGAAATTTTATTAATGTAGCAGTGAAATGAAAGTCTCATATTACAACTTTTGTTTGTTTTTATCATATATAGCAGATTCAGCTAAGAAGTCAGACCCAAAGGCTCAGGCAGTGAAAGCTGCCAAGGCTGTGAAGTCGGGGTCAACAACCTTCAACAAGAAGGTCAAGAAAATTAGAACAAAAGTTACCTTTCATCGACCAAGGACATTGAAGAGGGATAGGAATCCCAAGTATCCTCGCATTAGTGCACCCCCAAGGAACAAACTTGATCAGTACGAGATTCTTAAATATCCCCTCACTACTGAATCTGCAATGAAGAAGATTGAAGATAACAACACCCTTGTGTTCATAGTAGACATTCGTGCAGACAAGAAGAAGATTAAGGATGCTGTCAAGAAAATGTATGACATCCAGACCAAGAAGGTTAACACTCTAATCAGGTATGGTTGACACACTCATGATTGGCCAGTTTAATGATCTTTATTTGTTTCGCAAGTACCAAAAAGTTGACTCCAGAAAACCTCGATGATATTGCCATTCGATTGTACTTGCAATTTGTGATTGGAGGGTTAGGACTGTTTTTTCTCGCCTTTTCCTTCTTGTTTGTTCAATGTGGATTCATATGCTTGTTAGTTTCTCTAGCTGCAGTTAAGAATTCAGTTGCAACATTATCTCAATCTTGCTGATTTTTCCTGATTTTGTTTCAGGCCCGATGGAACAAAGAAGGCCTATGTTAGGTTAACACCTGATTTTGATGCTTTGGATGTGGCAAACAAAATTGGAATAATCTAAATTGGCAAGTTTTGAATTGTATGTTCGATGCTTGGGCTTAGATTGTTGGGGTACAAACTTCTTGAATTAGATTTTAGTCCGAAAGATAAACCATTTCTACTACAAAGTTTTTGTCGAGTTGAGAGAGACGGTTTTTATCTGTTGGCTCACTACTTTTCTATTACACCTGTATTTTCTACCGCGTCTATTTTATCCAAGTGCTCTGTGCAGGGCAGTGGCGTTGCGATTGGTACATTTCCCCTTCTTTTGGTTTTTATTTGTTTTCTTGGTATGGTGATTATTCGAAACATTTTATCACTCCTATATGTTGGTTTGGAAGGAAGGCCATTGTGTACCATAGCTGAGATTTCAATGTAAGATTGGCTTTGGACAAACTTTCAACAGCATTTCACTAGTTATTTGTTCAAGTGCATTTTAGCTTATCTAACAAACAAGCTGGTAAAATGAGGTTTTTTTGGGTTAATACAAAGAAAAAAAGTGAAAAGTCTGTTGGCATATGATGATCTTTATTCAACACCAAATGAGATTTTGCAGTAATATAGTTAAATCCCAGACTGGAAGTTGGGAACAAATATACTACAATTTCTCCACTTCCAGAAGTTGCAAGTATATTTGGCCTCTCATCTCTTCAGCCAAATCATATGAAAATATATTCAGGATCCCTCTAAGCAAACACATTGAGTTGAGCATCTATCTATGACAAATGTTCAGACCCAAACCTCGTCTCACAAAACATTCGTCTTTTACAGGCAAAAATCTCAAACATAAATTCTATCCAATCTCACCCGTACCTCAGCCCTGAATGGACGAGCTCAACATTCTGCAGATGTATCAGAATCTCGACTCTGGATCATATTCCGAAGCAAATAACTCAAAGCCTCATAAATCTCAAGTTTCTGGACATGCCTCCTGTCACCATTAACAAACACATTAATTCGGTTTGTTATTTCAATCCAACTGCATCCAGGAACCCTCATAAGCCCTTTCTCCCTCATCTCGTGCCTTATCGCAGATACACTCTGCCATCTTCCGGCAGCTGAATGTGCATTCGAAAGCATGATGTAGGATGACACATCTCCAGGATCCAATTCCAAAATCTTACTGGCAGCAAATTCTCCCAGCTCCACGTTCAAGTGGATCTGGCAGCCTCCAAGTACTGCCTTCCAGAACCCAATACCTGGTTCAAAAGGCAACTCTGCAATCAATTTCTCAGCTTCCTGAAACCTCCCTGAACGCGATAACAGGTCTACAACAGAGGCATAATGCTCTGACTTCAGCGAGATAGAGTTGTCAAATCTAACTTGATTGAAAAATGAGCAGCCTTCATCAACAAGGCCAACATGATTACAAGCCCATAGTACCCCCAAAAGAGTTACACTATTAGGCCGAATTCCACTACATTTCATCTTCCGAAACATTTCTATTGCTTCCTTCCCTTTCCCATGTTGTGCATAACCGCATATCATAGCATTCCAAGATACTACATTCTTATCGCGAAGTTTACTGAAAGCCAACAGACTATCCTCCATGCTCCCACATTTTGCGTAAAAGCTAATAAGAGAATTGCCAACAAAAACACCAAGTTCGCCCAAGAACTTTAGAGCAGAAGCATGAAAACTTCTCCCCATTCCTAAAGCAGCTATATTAGCGGCTGCCATGATAGCACAAGGAAAGGTAGATTCACTTGGCATTATCCCTTCTCTCAACATCTGAGCAAAAAGATTCGCAGCTTCTTCATTATTACCTGTCTGGCTGCAGCCACTGATCACGGCATTCCAAGACACGACATTCCTCTGTGGAATTCTCTTAAACAGCTCCATAGCTTCATTAAACCTCTCTTCTTTAAGGTAGCCAGAAATCAAAGTTGTATAAGACACCACATTGGGATTATTGGTTTCCTCAAAAACCTTATGGGCTTCCTGAACAGTACTTATTTTTACATAAAAGTCAAGAATCGCACTGCCCACAAATACATTCGAACACAGACCTATCTTCAATGCACAACCATGAAGTTGTTTGCCTAATTTGAGATCTTTTAGAAGAACTGATGAGTGAACCACAGTGCCGAAAGTGAACTCATTTGGTCTAATATTTAGCTCAAGCATTCTCGAGAACAAAAGGAGAGAATCTTTATGGCGATTACATTTGGCCAGTCGCCCAAGCAGAGAAGTGGCGGACACAACGTTACACTGGGACAATTCGTCGAACAGTTGAGCTGCATTCGGTGATTCGTTAGACTTAGAATTCGAAACATTGCAAATAAGTTGAACGGCTGAGACATCTTGCTTGTGAGAATTCGTATGAAGATTTCGGGTTTTACAAACTGAATTATTCGGTGAATTTCTTGTTTCGAGATGTTTGAATATGGTAGAGGAAGGAAATCGTTTAATGCATACTGTTCGATTCATAGGTTCGACATAATCGACCAGTGAATTGAGGCAGTAATAGTCTGAGGTCACATGTATTCCGCTCAAGTCATGTATGTATCAACACTTCATATATCACTTTTTTTTAACATTCTTAATTATTTTTTAATTATAATTAATTTCTCCTTAAGGTTTTCTAGTTAAAATTTATGTTATAAAAAAAATAAAAAAAAATTATTATCAGATTGGTACAATTAATTCAAACCGTCTTTATATAACTCCTGCTCAACTTATATAAAACTCATTAGCAGCGCAATTCAACTCATTTATAAACAAATACAAAAAAAAAGTATAATATGATGTCATATATTGAGTTCAACAACATCTTTGCACCAAGGCTAAAAAAAACATTCTTGCACAAAAAAGTCGCATAGAATATTGCAGCAAAATCGTAAATTTTTAGTCTTTTGATAATTATAAAGATTAGAAATTTGGAAGAAAAAAAAACTCTCAGATGATGATTATAAAGACACTTTTTTTTTCATGAGAATCGGAAACTACCTAAGGAAGTTTGAACCTGTAAGAAATTAAAGAAGTTTAAATTTTTTTTCTTTTTTATTTCTTGGAGTTATCGTTCACCACTTAACGTTTTTATTTTCAGATGCCATTTTCAATCACCTCAATAATCAAATGGATCAAATACTACTTAGTAACTAGTTCAAACTCAATTTACATTTTAACTGAGTCAAAAATTTTAACTCACATATTACTTATTTAACTCATTAATAAAGCGCATATTATAAGATACTTACAAATCATCTCATCTCGCTTCTACCCATAATAAATCCCGTTAAATGCAGGGCCATTCTTATATATGGGCTCTTCAAGGGCCCGAGGGCCCGAACCACTCTTTAAAGCCCATATAGCATATGTCAAAAGCCGAATGTTACAATCAACACATATCATTGGTCCATTCTTTTCAACGTTTCTACTCAATTCGACGACTCAATATGGCAATAGCCGCCACGATATCGCTGCCTTCGATCACCGGCGCCGGCCGCCGCAACCTCACCGCCGCTCATATCAGTTGTGACTCGTCCTGCCGTTTATATACTTCTTCTTCTTCATCATCTTCAGCTGCTTCTGTACGACCTAATCATCTCAAATTCGCCGTCAATAGCAGCGGTTTCCGACATCCTTGTGCTTTTCGAATGTCCACTGCTGCTACTTCTTCTCCGATGAGCACTGAATCTCCGGCTTCATTCCTTGATCGTAAGGAGACTGGAATTCTTCATTTCGTCAAATATCAAGGTCTCGGCAACGATTTTATACTGGTATGGCAGCATAAACTCATCTAATTAATGTCTACAAGCATAAATGTGAAGTGCATTTAGTGAGTATGTAATTGTTAGGCAGTTTATGGTGTCTAATTTGTTCTGATTAGGTTGATAATCGAGAATCAATGGAGCCTAAAGTGACTCCGGAGCAAGCAGTGAAATTATGTGATCGTAACTTTGGAATTGGTGCGGATGGAGTTATATTTGTAATGCCTGGAGTCAATGGCACTGATTACACCATGAGGATATTTAATTCGGACGGTAGCGAGCCCGAGGTAATATATTTTGCTTCAAACAATCAAACTTGTAATTTATTTGGTTGAATTAAGCTATTATTTCTGCTCAAGCAGTTTTGAATTCAGCTCAGCTAACTTGCTAGAGTACGGAAACTTATCGCATGTGAAGATGATGTGTTTTCTGATTGTTTATTTGATTTGTTTCAAAGCATTGATTTGGACATGGAACTGATTTCTTCTATGAAGTTATTTTCTATTACTTGAGAACTATTTACAGGATGTCTTATTTGCTACTTTGTTTATTTCAGGAACTGTTTTTTTTCTTTTTTCAAATCATAAATCTTTTCCTATTATTGCCATATTTTGATGGATTTATGCATAAGGAACCTTTGGTTAGAATCAGAATAGGAACATGTGCAAATAATCTTCCTCCCATGCTAGGTACAAGATGAGAGTTCGGTTTTGTAGGTTTATGTGGTCATTTTGTGCACTGTATATCAATCTTTCCTGTTTTTTGGATAATTTTTTTTGTTTGTCTATTGACTAAAGAAGAAATCATGGAACTGTTAACATGGGTAAGGAATTAACAAGTGAGGTTTATATTGTTCTGATTTAAGTTTTGAGATAATTATAAATTTTATCTTAATTTCTGGAAATCATGCATGTTTCTCTTTTTCGGATTGTTCTCTGTTCATTGGGTCCTCATAAGTTGATCATTTGATTCTCCTTAAAGATGTGTGGCAATGGAGTTCGATGCTTTGCCAGATTTGTTGCTGATCTTGAAAATTTACAGGGGAATCAAAGGTGTGTTCTTTAGCTGTTTTTTTCTCTTAGTTTATAATTGTTTGCAACATTATCATAGTCCATCTTTAATAGTGTCTTTTGTGGGCATTCTCTTATGCTTTTGTTGCATTGCACTACCAACATATGAATCAGCCACGAGACATCATTAGAAGTGTTTCCTCGTTATCTTCTCTTCCAGTTCTTTTCCCATATTAATTCTTCCAGTTATTTCCCCCTTTCCATTCTTGTAGCTTTTCTGTACATACTGGTGCTGGGCTTATTGTTCCTGAAATTCAAGATGGTGGAAAGGTATTACAGTATATCTTTACTTATTTCTTATTAAATGTGCAGTCGTGCACTGTTTTCGTTGTCCATATATTCAAATGGTTGTGGTGAAAAGAAACTAACTAGCAACATTGTGCAATTTCTTCCCCATTTCAAGTTGATTGAACCGTCAATTGTTTTTAAATTCAGGTTAGAGTTGACATGGGCGAGCCAATTCTGAACGCATCGTATGTTCCTACAAAATTGCAGCCAAATAAAGATCAATCTGTTGTTAAATCTAAGCTAGAAGTAGATGGAACAACATGGAATGTCACGTGTGTTAGCATGGGTAATCCTCACTGTGTTACTTTTGGAACAGATGTGAACCAGGTATAGTTCTTCTCAAGGACAAAAATTAAGATAGGTTATAAGAGTTTACTGACATGGTTAAATTGTGGAGTATGTGAAGATGAGATTGTTTATTGAATTGCCTGCTTTTATTTCCATATCTTTTGTTTTTTGATGAAATGTATCCTATCTTTCTTAAAATTCAAGCACTAATGTTTACTCTTCCACCTCTTGTGAATAGAATCTTCAAGTTGATGAATTAAATTTAGCAGAAATAGGCCCAAAGTTTGAACATCATGCCATGTTCCCAGCTCGAACAAACACAGGTTAGTTTTCATGCAAAATTAAATTAATTCATTACTTGTGAAGGCTTGAGTTTCTGGCGATTCAAGCCCCATAGTTACTTTTCAATCCTGAATTCTATTGAATAAAGTGGATCTTTCTTTCTAATTCAGTGTTGTAAAAGTCGGCCTAGTCGGGGACTAATCGGTAGTCGGCCTCCAAACGACTAGAAAATTCAAAAATCGGTTTGGGAAAAAATCGGTCAAAAATCGGTCTAGTCGGTCAAAAATCGGAGTAATCGGTCAAAATCGGTTGACTTTTTTAAAAAATCGATTTTTTTTTTTTTTTTTACAAATTCTTGCCTGCTGCCTTTGCTTTCTACTTGGCAATTTTTACAGTTTCATGGTAGTCGGTAATTTCATGGAGCATTTTGATTACTTTCACAGTTTCATGGATCATTTCATTTTGCTTTTGATAATCATGGATCAATCAAATTCAATAGAACAATTTCATGGATCATTTCGTTTAGCTTTTGATAATCATGGACCAATCAAATTCAATAGATTTTAATCTGTAAGCTGCTTTAAGTTTTAGTTAACATAGATGTCATTGTATATTGCTAATTGTTCGAACTTTTCTTGTTTGATAGTGTTGTAAATGGGATCTTCAAGTGCTGCATCCGCTAGTGTTTCTAAATCTATTGACTCTTCTGCCTTTTCTGAACTTAAACGGAATCAAAAGATGTGGGTTGGGACTATGCAATTTTGGTCGATCCAAATAGAATGGATAGGGTCAAATGCATTTGAACTTGTTAATTTGTTATTACTTATTATAGTGTTGAATTTAATTATTATGAATGGATTTTGTATTTTTATTTGACTAGCATTTGATTGTTAATTTATTCTGAAATTTTGTTTGACTAATATATTACATATGATAACAGAATTATAAAAAATACATTGAGATTTAGGGTCGCCGACTAGTCCCCGACTAGGCCGACTAGTCCCTAGTCCCCTGTCTGCCAACCGACTAGCGACTAGCGACTTTTGCAACACTGCTTTCTATGCAACACACATTCATTTCTGGTGTGTTCTCCAACTTGCAGAATATGTACAGGTGTTCTCTCCTACTCATCTGAAGATGCGTGTCTGGGAGCGTGGAGCAGGTTAGTTTTCTTCGTACCTCCAAATGAATATCTTAAAGTGGCACTATCCTAAACATTCTAACTTTGAAGTGCTCGCTATAGGTGCCACACTAGCTTGTGGAACTGGAGCTTGTGCAGTGGTTGTTGCAGCAGTGCTAGAAGGTCATGCCGGGAGGGTGAGTACTACCATAATTCCGTATTAGAACCATTCCTCACATTTTTAAAAGATCTGGAGACTCCCTCACGTATCCGGATACAAGGAGTTGAGTTTAATTTTGAAAAGTTTCTTTGTTTAACAGAGTTGTACGGTTGATTTGCCTGGAGGTCCATTAGATATTGAATGGAGAGAGAAAGACAACCATGTATACATGACAGGCCCAGCTGAGATTATATTTTATGGATCAGTTCCCCTATAAGCCTTTTTAGATGTAACGTGTGCAATAACTTTTTTTTCCTTTTCGGAACAATGTTAGAAGGTTGAGTTGTACAAACAATTTTAATAAAAGTACTCCTCTTACAATGTGAGAAGGGCTAGGAAAACGATATCATTTTCTTGTACGGAACCATACTCAAGCTTCATTTCATTTATTTATTTAAAATCAGAAGAAAAAATGAAAGAAAAACAAAAAAACTAATCCACAAACTATACTAATCTGTCAGTACTCAGTAGCAAATTACAAGTTTTAAACTCCACGCTGAGAATTTGCCAGTGATGCTCATTAAAAAATTTCCATTTTTAATATGCAAATGTAATACTCTTTTTTAGTAAAAATTGATTGTTTATTATCTATTTTAGTTTATCCAAAATGAACGTCCACTTTCTCATATTCGATTTGTTTTCTCCATGAACTCTCCTAATTTACCTTTTCCACTTAAGAAATGGTACTAACATATATGACTCATCCATTTAGGGATATAATGGTGACTTAAACATGGTCAAGCTTCTCTTGTCTACTCTTGTTAATTCTTATTCAAATCAAACATGAACATTCAACTTTGACGAGAGGGAGTAATAAAAATAAGGGTAGCCTTAAAATAAAAGAATAAATAGTGTTGAATTTACAAGTGAACAACTACTTTGAGACGAGAAAAAAAAATTTTTAAGACAACTAATTTGACACGAAGAGATTGACGGATCTAAGGGAGACAGGGATATTGACCACCCCAAAAAATTTAAAGACCCCATTTATTATAGTATAAAAAAAATATTTCACCCCGTACAAAGAATTAAATTTTGCCCCTCCCTCCCCCAAAATGTACATGCTGAATCCACCTCTACTCGAAGGGAATAATAATATTTTATTTTTAATGAATCACCCCCAAACTCTGAAACTCGAAGAAGATTGGTTATTTTGTGCTACAATTCATCAAGCCAACCATTGCCAGTGGTGAAAACCATGTTAAAGTCATGTTTTCTTCAGGAAGAAAGTCGGAATCAATTGCAACTTACTTCTCTTCTATTCATAATCAAAGCCCTCATCGTCGCCATCCTCGAATTCTACCTCAGTATCATCGGATCCTCCAAGAAGTGAAAGGAAGACGAAAACTGCGACAAGTTGGGTTACCAGAAAGTACTTGGCCCTCCTCCTGAATTTCTTCTCTTCCTCCGTCTTTTCCCTTTTAGGTTTGGGCTTCGGAGTTGACCCTGTATTATTACGAAAACAAGAAAATCAAATACATATTTTATCAAAGAAAATGGACAAACAATACATACTTGTCATGCTTTATTGCTATTGAACTCGACTTTCACAATTTTGGGAAATTTCCCCAATAGAAATGCACAAAGTATAACCATATGAAGAAATTTTAGCATTCCTACAGGCTCATCATATTTAGAAAAAAGAAGCATTTGTATTAGGTAGTGTTCATTTTTCCTCTCAATAAACGAAAATATATGGCCTCATCTATCTTAGTCTGCTAGAGCTTCAGCAGCAAGAGCTGGTTTCGTGCCATGAAATTTAATATTTGCAGCTGCTTAAACTTACTGCCTCGTGATACTTCAGCGAACAGCTCGGCCAGCTGCAAGATTATGCATTCATTACTCTTACTACAACTACAATTACAGATGTGCCACTCTTTAATTTCTTCACATCATAGAGATCAATGGTTTCATATTTAGACTAGAGAAAGAAACATTGTATCAGGTAGTGTTCGTTTTTACTCTCAATGAAAGAAAATATATGGCCTCGTCTATCTTAGTCTGCTAGAGCTTCAGCAGCAAGAGCTGGTTTCGTGCCATGAAATTTTAATATTTGCAGCTGCTTAAACTTACTGCCTCGCAATACTTCAGCGAACAGCTCGGCCAGCTGCAAGATTATGTATTTATTACTCTTACTACAACTACAATTACAAAAGTGCCACTCTTGTTTCTTCACATCATGGAGATCAACGGTTGCATATTGTCTATGCTGAACACCGTATCAAATCTATTGAAACCAACAACAATAACATAACCCATTAAGTCCCCAATAATTAGGGGTATGGGCGGGGATGGATAGGAGACAGACCTAACCTTTGACAATAAATTCACATAGTGGCAACATAACAAAAATGAACACATCTTTATAGCATCATAGCAGATAATCAAAGAAGTGATATTTACACACTCTACAATGTTTCTAGCATTATCAGCATTGAAAATTCAAAACTCAGACTTAGAAGATGTTTTCTGAAAAGAACAACAGCTCGGAAGTAGAAACAAATAGTTAGGAAACTCCCGTTCAAAGAATTGTCTAATAACTAATTAGCTAAAGGATAGATGTAAGCTATCCCTGCAAAGATATACTAAAACGAGTAGTAACAAAAAAAAATGAGTAAGGGATGAAACTCACTCCAATTTGAAGGACCTCGCTTGGTTGATGATGCAGAGGGATCAGATGGAGATTTTGGGACTGAAGATGAAGGAGCATCAGCATCTACGAATTCCATTTTGAGTTTTTCTGCGTATCTTACAAGATTAGCGTGTTCCAACAGCTTGCTTCTCAGAACTGATGTTTCCTAATGATCCAAATAGTCAAGTAAGAGAAAATGACAAACCTATAGAAAGAAGATAAAAACCAGCAGTGACCATTCACAGTCAATTTACTCAATCAACTGCGAAAGTAACTTATACACACAAGAAATACAAGGAATAAGAGTTCTCATCAGAAAATGGAAAAAGTTAATACAGCAACGGAACACGTAGCATATATGAGTAGAATAGTCAAATAGTATAAAAAAATTTACAATGCAGAAACGCAGAAGCATACAAGAAGGCTCTCAAAGAGAAAACAGAATGCAACATTATGATCTCACGTTCAAGTGATATTTATATTTAGCTAAAACCACTATCCATAAGTGTTGATATAACTGTCATCTTTTACCTACAAAAACCTACACAATAATCTCAATCTAAAAAATATAAATATGCACAAAATTAAGTAAGAATTAACAAAAACATTTCTCAAGCCACCAACAACAATACTCACCGGTAAAGCATGAAGCGTAAAAAGAGCATGCCCAAGGAAAGAAGCATCCAAACTTGTAGGCCTATATTGCACCAACAATATGAATTGAGAAATGCTAGTTAACAATAATTAAAAAACAGATTCATGATAGGAAGCTAATCATCAGAACAATGATATAATTAACAGTTTGAGAAGCTACCTGTTCTCAAAAAGAAAACTTTCGTCTCCTAATCTAATTGATAAAGCACTATAAGCAGTGGTAGCTTTCTTGTAGATCTGCTCCACAAAATAAATAAATAACTCACACTTACATTTACCCCATAAGATATTTACAAATGTATTAGATAAGTAACGACACTTTAAGTAGTGCAAACAGTAACAAACCTCTTCTTCTCTCCTCTCAGCATTCTCTTTGGTTATTCCAAGAAGTTGCTTCACAGAATGAATTTGCTTATAATACAAGCACTTCCCTATAGGCCATGGTAGATCAGAATAATATATTTTAGTTGCTGAACTGCTATCAGATGCTATCCAGAGTTCATAAATTGCTGCTTCTGCTAGCCATGACTCCACCATGGCCTTTGATGATATCCATTCAGGGATACTATGGACTTCAGAGTCCAAATCAACTATATGCTCATCCTTTAATTTCTGAATAACTCCACAATTCTCATTGTTGTAGGCCACGTAATCTCCATATTCAACATAAGGTATTTGATCTACATAGATTAAACCCAAAAAGCTATATTATCTCACTGAAGAAATATCAGAAATCTACTGATAAGTCAAATCAGCAGTTCAAAAGAAAAAAAGTTCATTACTTTACTAAATCCAAACAGATGATTCATGATAGAAACACGCATGTGTACAAAGCAGTGCTTTTGCTTCATTACAAACAAAAATTACAGTAATTAGTAACCTCGAGAACAATGCTTCAAAAAATCGCCATTTTCCAACAAATCGCATCTAGAACTGTTCATCAAGCCACAACACTAACTTAGATGCTTCTAAACTAACCTATTTCAATTATTTAGGTGCAAGTCAAGGAAGACTACTATATATTCTTTTCTTTTTTTTAATTTGAGCTAGCATTACAAGAATCCAAGGCTATAGAGCTTCCAAAAAAAAAAATCGATTGTATACTGAACCCGTGAAACCTTTTCGTCTACATTTGCTCACATCAAAAGTACAAACAGATAAATTCAGCAAAAAAAACAAATATTTTCTAAGAATATATCATCCCAATCCTCATCTCATTACCCAATAAACTCAAAACACCACATTCAGTTCAATATGAAATTTATAAAAAAAATCCCAGAACCCCGAGCACCAAAACCCTAATATTCCCCAATCCGAACCAAACAAAAAAGAACAGCAAAAATCAGTTAGTACCCAATGTCGCAATTGACTGATGCGATCAGTATAACAGATAGAAAGAATATGTACCAGAATCAGGATAAGTTAGATTATATTCTTCATTGAATGTGATTTTAGCAAATCTGAGATAGATATAGACTGGGAGGCAAATCGGGCATCCTGTGGGTAGTCCGAAACAGGCTTTTCGGGTCACCAATGTCAGATTACTTTCTCCATTTCTGGATTCATCCATATTATCTGAATCTTGGAATTACAGTGATGGATTCAATTGAGTTTAGATTTCAAAGAGAAGCAAAGAATAAGAGAAGTGTAAAACCCTAGGAGGTTTTAAATTGGAGAAAATGGCCTCAGACGTCCACCAACTATTTCAGTATAGCCTCTAAAATACCCGTTTGTTTATTTAGCATAAAGAATCCTCCAACAATTTATGGGCCGCCTGTAGAGTCCTTTCCACGGAATCCGGCCAAAATGACACACGTGCACTGCACATGCATCTGAACCAAGGTCAAAATTGTCATCATCAAACCCGACACGTTATGACACGACTCACTCTTCCATTATCTCTGCTGCGGCCGCCTGAGCAGTTCCACCGCCGTCAAAATCAATATCAACACCTCCACCATCATCCATAACCAACACCCACCAAAGCCACATCAAAATCAAAACTCACCAAAAACCACACCATCAACCTCGGATTCTCCTATCAATTTCGGAACCCATTATGTATAATCAGAGAAAATAAGTAACAAAAATACTCCACAAACCTTAGGTTTACAACAATTGAGTCTTCCATTTCTTTTGCAGAGTCAAGAAGCCTTCCAGCTTGAGAAAATACTTTCTTTTTCTATTTCCTTTATAATAAAAGAATTCTACTGCTAGTCAAATTTCCAATCTTTATCAATCATCTAAGAATCCAAAATCCAAAATACCACAAAATCATCAAAGAAGAGTATTCCATTTCTTATTATTGATTTTTTAGCTGACTCGTCTTCACAAGTTTGTTTGATAAAAATCAATTCTTTATATTAATTCATTGAGAAAATCTTTTACCAAAATAGAAAATCTTTGCTCCCCATGGCCAGATCTAAAATTTGTGTAGACGGGTCAGCTAAAATTTGGTGTCGTGGTGGAGCGGTGGTGTCGTGAGGTTTTTTATATTCTCCTTCAAGCTCCCACGGCCAGATCTAAAATTTGAAGAACCCACTCAAGAACTGCACATAAAAATGGAGCATTGAGCACCCATGTTAACGGGGTCTGAGTCAGAGCTCCATGGTTGCCGCAGCCGATAATTCAAATTGGAAACAGTGCAGGAATGACTCCGCTAGCGATTTTGTTGAGTTGGGTAGTCGATCGGAGGTGAACGTCGATTCTGGTAATGGAAACAGTTGTACGGGAGCTGGAAGAGAAGCGGCGAGGATGACCAAGCCAGCAGGTCTTAGTGGATGTTGGTGGTGGGTTGAGGCAGATGGGGGTGGTGCACTAGTGGTGGTTGCTGGTGAATGGTGGTGAGTTTGGTGAGAAGAAGAATCGACATATGCCAGAATATTGAAGAAGGAGATGAAGAAGACGAATTTGGTGGTTTAGAGAAGATGAAGGAGCGGTTGTGCCATGGTGGTTTGGAACGGTGGTAAAAGAAAAAGAAGAAGAAGAAGCGACGGTGCCATGATTGGGAAAAAGAAGAAAAAATTGTCTTTTTTACTTATGAAAAGAAAAGGTCTATTTTACCCCTGCTTCCCGCGAATGTGGTGGCAAAGACTCTATAGGTTGTCCGTAAATTGTTGGAGGATTCTTGATGCTGAAATAAACAAACAAGGATTTTAGAGGCTAAACTGAAATAGTTGGAGGACGTCTGGGGCCATTTTCCCTTTAAATTGCTTCAATTAAGGTTTTGTTTGGGACCGATTGAGTTTTTCCTATTTTCTTTTATAACAAAATTTACTTTTTCTTTTCATTTATTTTTTAAACTTGTAATAGAATAAACGTGCAATTCCACAATATATATGTATATATAAATGATAAAAAAAAGGAATTTCACGTTTCTTCTACAATATATGGGTTTTACATATTTTCCAACCTATAAGAATGCTCTTTCAGATAGGTGAAGGAGAATGGAATTTTCTGGATCAAAGGATTATGATTATCATTTAAGTGCTTAGACATTGTGATTTGAGCCCAAAGTGATTTTTTGTGGGAATGGAAATAAGGGGATTTGCATGGGCTTGGCCCGTTTTTCCCAGATCAGTCATAACATGGCACCCGGAAAAGTGGGACAAACATTTTTGTCCATAACTGAAGTCCCCAATTGTCCCGGCCATAACTGAAGTGGGACTTCGCTATGGCTGACGTGGCGCTTTTTCCCCACGCTGCAGTGCCACGTGGCCATAACTGAAGTCCCACTTCCGTTATTGCCCCTGAAACCCAAGCTGGGACTTCAGCTATGGTCTCCCGACTTTAAAAAAAAACCCTTCTTCTTCCCCCACCGCGATTTGCAAGAGTAATAATCCAAAAAACCACCCCTCCTCTCTCCACTGCCGCCGCCTCCCTCCCATCGCTGCTGCCGTCGCTGCCGGTCCTCCCTCCCACCGTCACTCTCACTCTCCCCACCACCAATATCTCTCTCTCCCAAATTTTAATTTGGAGGTATTTTTTTTTTTTTTAATTTTATTTAAGTGTATTTTATTTAAGTGTACTTTTTTTCAATAATGTATTTTGTATGTATAGTTTTGATATTTATGTTTTGTTGCGAATTGTATATGTATGTATATTTTGTGAATTTTAAATTATTATGGACTAAAATTACAATTTTGTGAATGTGATATCCTTATATATTGTAATTGCAATTATGTGAATTTGATATTTTTATGGACTTGAATTGCAATTTTGTGAATGTGATATCCTTATGTATTGTAAGTGTATAATGTGAATTTGAAATTCGTATGGACTAAAAGTGCAATTTTGTGAATTTGATATCCTTATGCATTGTAGTTGCAATTATGTGAATTTGATATTTTTATGGACTTGAATTGCAATTTTGTGAATGTGATATCTTTATGTATTGTAAGTGCATGATGTGAATTTGAAATTCGTATGGACTAAAAGTGCAATTTTGTGAATTTGATATCCTTATGCATTGTAGTTTTTGTTACAGATGGCTTTTCCTGCCCACCTTATGCCCGGTCCGTACGATCCCAGTGTGTTGAACAAACACACGTCACATAGAGTACTTAGGATTTGGGGCGGGGATGTAGTCCTAGACAGGGGTTTGAAGGTCATTAGCTATGACGGGCATTTTTTTGACGCATACCAACGCGAGGGCAACCAGAGAGTGCTAGATCTCATTGACAATTTTGGTTTCGGGGGTTGTTGTCGGATAGGTAAGATTAAGATAGACCACGCACTGATCACCGCATTAGTAGAGCGGTGGCGGCCCGAGACGCACTCATTCTATCTGCGGTGCGGTGAGGTCACCATCACCCTAGAGGACGTAGGCTGCCTCCTAGGACTGCCCATCGGGGGCCACGTGGTGACGTGGGCCGAGGACTACAACATGTCCAAGGGTCAGTGGATTGAGCGTGTGCACGATATCCTAGGTTTCCGCCCCCCCACCAGGTCTATTAAGGGCAACGCCCTCGACCTTGCAGAGGTGTACGCCCACATTTCTGAGCCCCTAGCCGAGGATGCCACGCACCTCGCGGTTGACCAGCGGGCCCGGGCCCTGATTTTCCTCTGCATGGCAGCTTTCCTCTTCCCGGATAAGTCCGGGTCGCGAGGGAACATGCGCTATCTCTTGCTCATCAGCGACGGGGACCTCACCCATGACCAGCATTCCTGGGCCAGCGCCGTCCTGTCCTACCTATACCGCCACATGTGCATCTCTGCACAGGCTGACTCTAAGGACATAGTTTGGTCATTGCTCGTTGATCCGAGTTTGTGTAATTGTTAATGAATATTTTTTATTGTTTACTCGCTAATTTTTAAATAATTTATGATTAATCGTGTTTGTTTGTACCGGTTGTGGGCGTGGGAGCGCATTTCATTTCTGAGCCGTGAACAGGGGAGTTGATTATGAATGAACCTCCGCGGGACGGCCGAGCGTGACTGGGGCGCGTTGGAACACCGCCCGGAGTTTCAAGAACGCGCCGAAATCTCAGCTGACGGTGTGTCATGACCAACTGACCGACTGACGGACGCTCGTGGGGTAAGGTTTATCGTATTTTTCGTGTGTTTGTTTTTATTTACGCAATTAATTCCTCGCTAATGTACAATTTTTTTTTACGATTCATGTGAGGCCGTACTCGATCAGGGTTATTGTCGTTCGGGTCTCACGCGATGACGGATTCCTATCCACCTGTCGGGCCCGCACGCCACTCGTGTGTTTCGAGTTGGTTGAGTTTCACATGCCGGACCGGGTTGCTAGGCAATTCGGGTTCCAAGAGAGTGATACCAGACTCACTCGGGGCGGAGAGTGCACGACGAGAGGGAGTAGACGTCCCACACCCACATGGCGGGGCCGAATATGAAGTGGGCGAAGAAGCACGAAGACTACATAGCCATGTGGGATGCCCGACAGATTGCACAGCTATCAGCTGTCCCTGTCCCACTGGTAATGTGATCTTACCAACCCGTGAGTACATGGATTGGTACAATCTCATTACCGTGCACCTCCTTACAAACCCACGCAACAAGGATGGTGGTCCACTCCCGATGGGCATTCAACCCATCGCGCCTTCTGAGGACAATATTGTAAGTTTTGTATTTTTGTTTGTGTACATTGCTTTTCCTTGTTTATAATATACTGACACGAGAATTGATGTTGCAGGGCGGATGCAAACAGATCGATACTAACGGAGCTCGATAAGCGGCTTCCCAACTCAATCGGCCACTATAGGTCCCTAGTCTCCCGGGCTTCAAAGACAATCAAAGAGGCGTTCGTGGCGGCGGAAGTCCCCGACTCGCGAGATCGAGAGGCTGCGGATGTGGCGAGTCGGGCGGTTTTGGGAACCGGTGACGCAACCGAGAGAACCTGCTCGGCCTGTCTCAAAGAGGAAGACAAGGTACGCGGAGGCAACGGGATGCTGCAGCGGGAGGACTTAGCGGCGAGGCGACTACGACAGCGTGGCGAGCCACCGGAGCTCGGCTGCACTGGCGACAGATCCCAGCACAGATCCCCAGCACATACACGCTTTCTGAGTCAGTCGACGTACCCACCCCCTTTTGAGTACCAATTTGCATCACCCGGTAGTTTCTCACCGAGTTTTTGAGACGGGTGGGGATCTCGGTGCCGGGCCGTCTACATCTCGCACGACTAGAGCTTCTACTCGGGAGGGACGCCTTCGTACAGACCTCCACATCATCGACCGCAGCGACAGAGACTCAGTTGCCGATAAACCCCCAGGAGCGGATATTTATCGACCACGAAGGCGTGCGAGTCATCTCAACCAATTTTGGTAGCGCCGTACGGGTGAGAGATGGCGACCTTTACTTCCTGCGACCAGCCCCGAAACACACCGTTCCTTACACACCATCGTCGCAGTAGATAGGGTTTCATTTACGTTGTTTACATTTCGTTCATTGTAGTTACGTAGAATGTTATTTATTTTCGGTTGTAAAATATTATTACGATAATTCTGTTGCTTGTTTTTTTATTAATATACAATTTATTTATTTTATTGCTCATTTTTTAGTACGTATTGTGTTTTGCAAATATTATTTATATATAATACAAACACCTCTGAAATAAAAACTCGAAAAAAAAACCAAGTGTTTTGGGCAAACACATCGCTGATCCATAACGGAAGTCCCAGCTTCAGATCATGGACCGGGGACTAAGTGGGACTTCGTTATGGTCCTGCCAAAAAAAACCCTACTAATACCCTAACTTTTGTCCGTGACTTTGAGGACGGAATTGCCACTTCCGTCCTCAACTTCCAGCAAATTTGCAGCGTGTAGTCACTTCTCAGTTTTGCTTTTTTGACTCAAAAAAAATGTCTGAACGGTTTTGTGAATTTCGTGCGCATTTATGACCGGTTTTCAGAGACTTGTCCAATTTCCCACCACATCTATAAATAGCCCTCCAAACCTCTCCACAAATCTCAAACCACTTAAAAACCACTATCCTCCAGTATTACTAGCTTTGAAATTTTTATTTTTTAAAAAAAAACCATATCGAATTAATGGCCAACTTTCCCAAATTTATGCAAAAAGAAATGCGTCAAAAATACGGGGGATGTTGATTTTACTAGAGAATGGCGATCGAATACGAGGAGGTTTTAATAGAAATTTGTTATGATTTCGGTATGCGAGGGTTACCCCAGAGAAAAAGCGTTGGTCCGATTGCTACAATGAAATTGTTTACTGAATTAATTTGCGTGACCGGGGACAATTCACAGTTGCGATGATCGACGCAGTCCTAGCAAAACTGCGTAGGCGGTTTTGGGATTTCAAAGCGCTCACCCACAAATCATGGTTCAAGTACGACGGAAGGACGAACATTGTTGACTTGGACGGTGCTGAGGCCCAGTGGGCGGAATATGTTGCGGTAAGTTGCATGTAATAACGGCACACTGTATTAACTGTATATTTTCATAACTAAATGTTTATTTTGTATAACTCTAATTTAGGCTAATCCAAGGGCTAAGCGGTACAGAAGAAGTGGCGAAGTTTTCTTTATCCTTCTCTGCCATATTTTTGGGTACGAATGAAGAGGATTTGTGGACGAAGCTGGACAATGTTCAACATCTCCTGAAGAGGTAACTTTGGAGGCTCCCCCTGAATACCCGATGTACGATGCATCGTCAAGCAACAGTACGACTTGGAAAATGATTGAGGCTAAGTTTCGAAATATTTAGGGTTTGACTAACCGGGACTTTGTATTTTTTAATGTTCGATGTAAATTTATTTGTATGAAGTTAATGGAATTGTCGGTTATTTTATTTTTTGAAAGTTCAAAATGAGCAATATTTAAAAAATACATAGAAACTAATTATTATAATATGAACACGTATGGAAATAATTAGTAGGACAAGGGGAGAGGTTTTTGAGGTGTTAGTTAACGATTTATTATGAAATTGGTCAGGTCTCCTAAAATTGGTCAGTAATGCGAACCAAACTGCAAGAAACCGTTTGGGATTTTCATTCAATAAAGCAAAAGTGAGAAGTGACAATAGCTCTGCAATTTGAGGACGGAAGTGGCAATTCCGTCCCTCAAATTGCGTGAGGGACCAAAAGTACAATTTTTGGGAAATATCATGTCACGGTTGATAACGGAAGTGGGACTTCCGTCTTGGAGCCATAACGGAAGTCCCACTTCCGTTATCAACCTAGCAGATGGTTTTGCCCTTTTCTTTCGCAAAAATTCTCTATAAAATTTAATACCCTCCCATCCATTCTTCATACTCCAAACACCATTTTCCATATTATTTCGTCTAAACACCCTCATATTTCCTCAACCCCTTATTTCGTTTTGCTTAAAAATGGCACTTTCGAATGTCCAATGAGATTGTATTTACATTTCGACCACAATATAGTTTACTGAATATGGGGGGTTACCCCCGTTTCACGAGCCTAGCGAAAAAAGTTTTGAAGTTATACAAAGGATTTCATTCGGACAACTTTGCCATAGAATATGTCGCCGCAAAAGAGTCGAGCTTTGTACTTGTCAATGTTCGGCTAATAATGATCCAGTCCCATTCTTCATGCCGACGTTCAACATGGTGGCGTACGATGTTGTAAACCTTAATGAGGAAGAAGGTTTAGAGAGTTTGTGGGGAATCCAAACGGATTTCAAAATCGAGGGATTCATGTTGGTGCCCTGTTGGAACCTGTGCAGAGACATTCAGATAGCTTTGTAATACCAACAACACAATTTGCATCGGAGCCATATTTTGTTCCGGAAGGATATTTTTCGGAGCCAAATCCATTACCAAATATGCCCCCACCGTCTACTTACGAACCCTCTATTGATAATTCGGTCATGGATTCTTTGTGTCCAATATCCGACATTGACGGGCGTTCGGAAGCGGAAGACGACTTCGCCGACGATAGTGCCGGAGACCACGAGGGACGACGGGGGTCGAGGGAAGACGCACGAGGGTGTAGCGGAAGATGCCAACCCCGAAATCCAACAACAAACCGGTGGACTAATGACTAAAGAGGCAGACAAGAGCTCGAACCGACTCCCTCTACTACTCTGCTGCGGCCATTCCGAATGGAATGTTCCAGTACATGACGTAACTATGCAAATTTTGCTGTTGGAATGATATGGGTTCCATGGAACCCGATGCACTGGAATCACATACGGTGGACAAAAAAATAAAAAACATGGAATCCCAATATTCCCGAAATATGCTTGAGGGATGCAATTCAAGGATAAACGCGAGGCAATGTTGGGTCGTGAACGTGTGGCATGACAAGGTGGCATTAAGGGAATGGAAAAGAGAGAGGAGCAACAAACAATGGTTCAGCGGGGTCTGTAGAAATTCAACCGAAATTGCCCGATGCAGTTGGTACGTTCGCGTAAATCATAGCAGGGTGGATGGAATGTGGAAGGTTACAAAGCTTAACCAGGGCCACTGCTGCTTGATGGACCGGAACAAAAAACGCAACATGTCCTCCAGCTACATCGGGGTAAAAATTCTACACCTTGTTCAGGCAGATCCTGAAATATCTGTTAAATTGATTAGGGCTGCTTGTACCAATGATATGAATTTGACTTGTACCTATAGAAAAGCTTGGTATGCCCGCAGAAACGCTATAGAAACACTTTTTTGGTACTTGGCATTCAACTTTTCAGTGCATCACGCATTATATCCCAGGGCATTAAAAGATTCAAACCCGGGTATGATAGTCAAATTTCTCTACCACCCTCGAGAAACCGATAATGGGCCGAAGGTGTTCGAGTCATTGTTACGGACTTTTCAACCGTTGGTTGACGGTTACCCAGTGGTGCCGCCCATAATTTCGAGTTGATGGGACACACCTTATGGGGAATTATAAAGGGACTCTCTTGGTTGCAAGCACTCGGATGCTAACAACCAAATTTTACCCCTCGCTTTGCGTTGGTCGATTCGAATCATCTTTGACTTGGGCGTGGTTCCTTAGTCACTTGAGGGAACATGTTGTCAAAGACCTTCAAGTGTGTCTTATCGGCCCGATCGTCATGCCGGCATTCTTAGTGCCGTGGCAACCCTCACCGGATGGCAACCCCCAAAGGCGAGTGCACCGATATCGCCTTAGGCATTACGAGTCCAATTTCCACACTCATGCAAAAAACAAAGAATTGAAAGATTATGTGTGGATTCGCTGCAAGCCAACCGAAAAAAGGTTAAGTGCGATCTTTATCTAGAGCGTATAAAACAAAAAAAGATGAGGATGCGTTTAACCGGTTAATGCAAACGAACCCAAAGAGTTGTGGACTCGGCATACGACGGGGAATGCGTTTTCGGTTGCATGACTACAAACATGTCGGAGACGCTTAATAGCGTTCTAGCGAGGCTAGAGCGCCGCCTTTGAAAGCGCTCGTGGAGATGATATTTTTTAAACTTGTACATTATTTTGACAAACACCGCAAGACGCAAATGGTTGTCAAACGCCTTTCCCAAGAGGATATGGGAGCGATGATTTCGCGTACGAAGAAAAGGCAAGCAACTCTTCTTGTAAACCGACACCACATGGACCAAGGTATCTATAGGGTCATGTCCCGACATAGAGGACCCGGCCAAGGTGGAAAAACGTACACGGTCAACTTATCGGTTCGTAGGGTGTAGGCTGTGATAAGTGGGCCGCTTATTCGGTTCCCATGCTCCCATGTCATTGCCGTGTCCAAATCGATAATGCAGGGATGCTTCTCGATTCATCCACCCCTGTCTATTATCTCGAACATTATAGGAATACTTACAAGTCTATTTTATATCCTCGCACTGATCCCGTTCATTGGAGATCCCCCCTTTTGATTTGACATATCACCCACCTAACATGAAAGCTACGCAGTGGGGTCGACCTCGAGGCGGAGATACCAAATGCCTATGGACACAGAGAACAGGGGGCACTCAAAGGGAAAAGAAGTGCGGCCACTTTGTAAGCGAGTTGGTCACAACCGGGAAGACTTGCCCCCATGTTAGCACATCTTCAGAGAACCACCCCCACCCCCCACCCCCCACCCTCCACAAGTAATTGTATTTAAATTCTCCGAATTGTAATAGTTTAGAATTTATAAAATTGTTGTGAATGTTCTCGATTTTTCTCGGTCTCAATTTCATCGAACATCTTACATTTCAAATACAAATTATTAAAGTTGACGTAATAAATCGAAAAAAATCATCATTCCCTACCCTGTAATCAAGGATATCGTAAGGGGCTGGATGAATTTTTACATGGTCACCCGGGTGTAATCTAGAAAACACAACAAACTCATCCCACCCCAAAAAATAGTAATGATCGCGACCTTTCGTCTCTAGTCACTTGCAGTGTCAATTTGTTACCCAGTGAAGGTTGCGCATGTGTAGTACTTGAGGATTCCAAGTCGCATTCTAACACGCCATTGCATGTATTGCGGACATATCCACTGTACACGGGAAACAACATTACAACACATAAATGTAAAATGAACGATTTTAATACAAAAATTTTAATATTACAAAACGTACCGGTTTTGAAAGTCCCGAATATGTTTTGTAAATGTCTATTCGAAAACTCTGCCGGAAAAATGCCCCGTCTGAGGGATACGATAATTCACCCTTCAGGTAACCTATCCCGGGCCCTCCCTTAACAAAAATATCTAATACATTCATGGGTGATGGTATAAAATGAACTTTATTTGTGGGACGAAGATTGTTGTCACGCAAAAATTGTTGCAAACCTCCGTCTCAGGTAGTAGGTGTCATCTATTTTGTTTACATAAACGCACCATTGATTCCCATGGTCGTCCTTCAGATAGACAGAATTTGCTAGCCCGAGACCGGTTTGCTCCAACCAACTTGTGTACTTCGCTGGAAGACGCTACACATCCAAAATTATGAGTTAGATAGTCGAACACATTTCATACAATAAAAAATTACTCATTACAAAAATACAATACTACCATTTTTTCCATCGATTTGATTTCCGACCGCAATTGTAAATTGGTATCTGAAATACTCTTCCAGGCCGGGATTCATTTCGCTATTCATTTTCAAAGCTAGTAATATGGAGGATAGGGTTTTTAAGGGTTTGAGAAGGTTGTATGTTGTGGAGTGGAGAGGTTTGGAGGGGTTTTTATAGATGTGGTTGGAAATTGTAAAATTATTTTTTTTATTGGACAAGTCTCTCAAAAACCCGGTCATAAATGCGCACGAATTTGCCAAAACCGTTCGAAATTTTTTTTTGGGTCAAAAAAGCAAAAGTGAGAAGTGACTACACGCTGCAAATTGGCTGGAAGTTGAGGACGGAAGTGGGAATTCCGTCCTCAAAGTCACGGACAAAAGTTAGGGTTTTAGTAGGGTATTTTTTGGCAGGACCATAACGGAAGTCCCACTTCCGTTCCGGGGCAATAACGGAAGTGGGACTTCCGTTATGGCCACGTGGCACTGCGCGTGGGGGAAACTGCCACGTCAGCCATAACGGAAGTCCCACTTCCGTTATGGCCCCGGGACGGAAGTGGGACTTCCGTTATGGACAAAAATGTTTGTCCCACTTTTCCGGGTGCCATGTTATGACTGATCTGGGAAAAACGGGCCAAGCCCATGCAAATCCCATGGAAATAACATCTCCACTTGGTATGATAATTGGTCACCTTTGGACCTCTTAGATCACTTATTTTTGGTCCATTAACTGAATTTGAAGAAAATTCTATTGTACAGGACATTATGTCCAATAATACAATTTGCTTAAATCAGTTGTCTTTTATTTTCCCCCACACCTAACATTAGTTATCACTTCCACTTTATTTCTGCACTACTCATCACCCGTAGACACTCCATATTGGTCACTTACACATAATGGACATTTTTTTGTCCAATCGGACATACCAATCCCTAGTCTCTAATTCATTTTTTTCTTCTTAAACTAGACCATTTATAAGTATGGTCCAGTTTATTACAATTATTTATTATAAGACCTCACCAGAGGAGGAGTAGTAGAAGCCCGTTGAGCGGGTGCCCCGTGAGGGAAGTATTAGATGTCCCGTTGAGCGGGTGTCGTAGAAGTCCCGTTGAGCGGGTGCCCCGTGAGGGGAGTATAAGACCCACACAAGGGAACCCAACGAAATGACAATTAAATCATTCCCCTTGTGTGAGGTGGGTATCGAACCTGGACCTCTCGGTCACAGGCAGTGGATATTACCCACTGGGCTACCATGCCTTCGATCTAGTCTCTAATTCATGTAATCCTAATATTGCACTTATTACTTGGATATGGAAGACATGCACTCTCCCTAAAATCAAATTTTATCTTTACCTTTGTCCCCATAATCGTATTTTGCACCGCGTTCTTCTATCCAACCGTCAAATACTACAGTCCAATAACTGTCCATCATGTCATAATAGCTTAGGAGACACTGAGCATATCCTTCGACATTGCACTCATGCTCGCCGTTTTTTGTATCACTTGTCTCCATTTTTAAACTACAATGTCAAAAGCCTTTTATTTTCCACAACCCTCTTTGTGACCTGCTTAAAGGCTAACTGCACAACATCTTTATACCACCAACATCACATTCCATGGAATATTACATTCACTTTTGCATGTTGGCATTTATGTCTCACACGTAATAATCGTGCTTTCAATAATAAAAAAAACACTTTATGCACTCCTGCCAAGATATTATTTCATTAAGTCTAGAATATGTGTATGCAAATAACCTCTTTTGCTATCCTTCCCCTCTCTCTACGACTTGGAATATAAAATGGCTCCCTCCAAAATTCTCCAGCACTTAAATTAAACACGGATAAATCATGCATTCAGAAACTCGGTTATGGAGGCATAGGCGGGGTAATCAGAAACCATGTTGGGGACTGGCTGCTCGGTTTTAGCGGTCATCTGAATCACACTACTAATAATCAAGTTGAGCTTCTTTCCCTTAGAGTTGGACTTCAACTAGCGATTGATAACAACTTTCTCAAGCCTTGAAATAAATCTGAATTCTACTTTTGTGTTAGGACTGTTTGATGAGCTTCATAATAAAAATATTGCATATACTAACTTAGTCCATGATTGCATATTCCTCATGTCTCAACTCCAAACATTCAAGCTGGATCGCATCTACAGAGAAGTCAATCAAGTGGTTGATACGCTAGCAAAGTATGGAAGCTCTCTATCCTTTATTGAGTGCCAAATTTTTAGCTCTATGAACTCGTCTTCAACTTCTCTCATTCTTTTCATCTCTTCCCCCCGTTTCTTCTCTCCAGCTCATACAAGTGATTCACCTTCATTGTGTTTCAGCTCATATTTAGCTTTTCACTTCATTTATAAAAAAAGGAAAAAATATATATAAAAAAAATTTACACTCTAAGAAGCAAAGTTTTACCAACGATTTCCACTCCAATAAGATGCTAAGGTTATCAAATGCGATTACCAATTACCATCATGATTTCGAGAAAATATGAATTTGAATTATTTAGAAGGAATATATTTTCACAATTATAGATCAATTACCAAAAATACCTTTTCAAAATCTTGAATATATTTATCCCTACACTAAGGACTCTATGTAGGATTTAAATCAAGTTTACCACATTAATTAATTGTTGTGACATTTATTAGGTGTTGTTGGCCAGTAACTTTACGACTGGTTGTTTATAGTTGGTCTTTAATTTAGTTGTTGGCCAATAGTTGTTGGGCAGTAGAGCCTTTAATTTGGTTAGTCATTTGTGCTTATAAAAGGGGCAGTAAAATTATATTTGATATATCCAATATAAAAAGATACAATTCCTCCACTGCCTTGTTTTCCAAAAGCTGATTGTCTAATATAATTATTAGAAGCATTTTTGCTTCTTCAAAGTAGCCGCCTCCTTTCTCCACTTTGGTAGCATTCTGCTTATTCACATTTCATTATAACATAAAATCCTTTTGCCTTTTAATTTCTTATTGTTTTGTTTATCTCATTAATTATATTATTGTGGTATTATTTAAAAAGTCTTAACTCCATTCTACTACCAAAATCATAGGATAAAACAAAGTATCCAATTTCATCAATTGATCGAGAAAGACGGAATTAATAAGGAAAGTAGACATAATTCTCTTTTGGGGATAAGAAGTGCTCAGGAACATAGAAAAGAGAGAAAATAAAGAAAGATGAAGGTGGGAGAGAAATATTTTTTTAATAAAAATTGTGGGATCTTGTCCCAATGGAACGGTCTCAGGTCCGAGTTTTATGGTGCAAATGATGTGGATTGACGGGGAAGAGAGTTGAGGTGGTGGTGCACAGAGTAGAAAATTAAGAAAATATGATTTGATTTAACTGAGAAAATGGACCGAAAAAGAACGATTGATATGTCTGAACAGTTTAGAGGTTAAAAATTGACGTTTTTTTTATTGAAGGTAAAAAAAAATAAAAAATTAAAAGGCGTGTACATTTTTTATCCGAAAAATAATTGAAGGTGCATACCTAATAATTTGAATCTCACAAAAGGCCCACTGTCTCCGCGTGTCTACAACGGCTAACTTTTCCTACAAATACCTCCTCGCTCTCCTCCAATTAGACGTTGGTCACTAATTCGAACTTAGAACATTTAGTCAAATATTCTCCCCCTTTTCAAAGACAAAAAATACAAATTTCTCAAATTTCAACAAAGGGAAAAGGCTCCTTTGATCTGCACTTTTTTCGTGTTCTTTCTCTGTTCTTCACTCAATTTCCTAAAAATCAAGAACATATTTGTAAGGTAAATTTCCTTAAAAAAAAATTCAGGTATTGACTTGAATCACTTCGAAACTTCTGTAACACTTCCTGCAACACAGCTAATTATACGGCTTAGGGCTTATTCTTTTTAGAATTATTTATGGTTTATCTTATGTAACAATTCCTGTAATGATTTCGTCAGTGTTGCAGAGATCCGAAGCGGACTTGAATATACTTCCTTTTTTATTGCTTTATAGTTTTGCTTTTTGTTGTGTGTCTGTGTTTTGAACTTTGAATTTGTTTAGTTAATTTGAAATCATTGTTTTTTTTTATTGTTCAGGGAAAAAGGATTTGTAATAATAGGAAAGATGATGATGCCAATGACTCCGGACTTATCCCGGAAAGTGGGGACAGGAGTAGCAGCGGCATCTCCAGCACCGTTTCTCACGCCGCGGCCGGAGAGGCGGAGGCCAGATTCAAGAGGAGGAAGTGATTGGAATTCCTATTCCATTCGGCAGGATAAAGATAGAGAGGTCAATGTCCAAGTTTTGCTAAGATGCAGGTCAGTTTTGCCTAATTCTTTTATCCAATAACAAACCCTACATAGATTTTTTATTTTTATACTAATGCCAATCACGGATTAGTTTTTAGTTTGAGAATTTTTGTCCCGGAGATTTTTGTAAATGCAAATTGTTTGTCGGAGAAGAAGTGGGACCCAAAATTGAACATTTTGAAGGAAATTGAATACAAAAGCATCCTTGGTTGCTTTGTTTTTTGTTTCTCTTTTTATTAGTATTGGATATTGATGGGAAATCTATTAAGTGCTGTTTTTTTTTAAATACTACTAGTTCAAATTTTTGATTGAAAATTGTAGTGACTAGACTTGCCAGCAGTTACTTTGAGTTTAATTGGGTATTGGTTATTCAGGAGAGAGTTTTTAATTAAATAAGTAGTCTTATGGTAAGACTAAAGGACTTTGAAATTAAGTAGAGGTCTAACTTGGGGACTGGTTCGGATAATCCTAGTAACACTCCTGTGTATAACTCGATATAACATTTCTAATTATAGAAATCTCCTAAACTCTAAAATAAACCCTGATCATTAAATACTGCCTTCGAACATACATCACTATCCTTGCAAGCTAATAAAGCACATCTAGTGTTACGAAAATGTTTTCCATTTGACGTGTGTTGTATTGGAGAGTGATGACTAATAGGATTCTAAAACTTGAGCTAACATAATTCACATGTCAAGGTTTTGGGGCCACACTTAGTTCTGAAAATTCTCGGTTTTTTTTATTTATTATTTATAGGCCTTTAAGCGAGGATGAGCTGAGGTTGAATGTGCCCAGGGCAGTAACTTGTAACGAGAGTAAACGGGAAGTTGCTGTTTTGCAAAATGTGGCTAACAAGCAAGTAGATAAAGTTTTCACATTTGACAAGGTAATTTTTCCCTTTTTGATTATATTATCCATTTTGCTCGACTCAAAGCACAGGGTGTTAATATATTTATATGTCATCCTAAAATTTTTTGAAAGGTTTTTGGGCCAAAAGCACAACAAAGATCATTATATGACCAAGCCATTCCCCCCATTGTTAATGATGTACTTGAGGGTTTCAACTGCACTGTCGTTGCATACGGGCAAACAGGCACCGGTAAAACATATACGATGGAGGGAGGGATGAGACATAAGGTATTCCCTAGTGTTTTTTTTTCCTTCATGTTAATTATAGCAAATAATTACATTTTCAGTTAATTCATTTGAAGTCTTACCGGTGTTTTCTGTCACAGGGTGGTGACTTGCCTGCTGAGGCAGGTGTTATTCCAAGAGCTGTTCGCCAAATATTTGATGCGCTTGAGGCACTAAATGCTGACTATAGTATGAAAGTAACATTTTTGGAATTATATAATGAGGAAATAACTGATCTTCTAACTCCAGAGGACTTCTCAAAATCTATGGAAGAGAGACAACGGAAGCCCGTTTCCCTGATGGAGGATGGGAGAGGCTGTGTAGTTGTAAGAGGCCTTGAAGAAGAAACTGTGTACAGTGCAAATGAAATTTATAGCCTTTTGGACCGAGGGGCTGCTAGGAGACGCACAGCAGATACCTTATTAAATAAGCGCAGCAGGTATGCTGAGATTTTCTTTGTCAAAATCCATATTGAAAGAAGTAATATGGCTAATAATTGCTACTGTTGCAGCCGTTCTCATTCCGTATTTAGCATAACCATTCATGTAAAAGAATCAGCTGTCGGCGATGAGGACCTCATTAAGTGTGGCAAGCTCAATATTGTTGATTTGGCTGGATCAGAGAATATCTCTCGATCAGGTGCCAGCGAGGTATGTTATACTTGAGTCTGATCTCTCTAGTTCTTTTTAGCTATATATAGACTCTAGTTGAACAAGTCTTACATTCTATTCACAAGGGGCGTGCACGAGAAGCTGGAGAAATAAACAAGAGCTTATTGACTTTGGGTCGTGTCATAAATGCACTGGTGGAGCATTCCATTCATATACCTTACAGGTTTGCTTTCGTTTTGTTCACACTTCAGGATTTTTTACACATGAAGTGATTATCACTTTCCGCCTTATTGATGTGTGCTGAATTGGGCTGTGTGCAGGGATAGTAAATTAACAAGGATATTAAGAGATTCACTTGGAGGGAGAACAAAGACTTGTATCATTGCAACAATATCTCCATCTGCACATTGTTTGGAAGAAACTTTAAGCACGTTAGACTATGCATATCGTGCCAAAACCATAAAGAACAAGCCAGAGGTTCATAGTTGTTTCTTTTCCTTGTCTCATTCTTTAATAAAATTATGGTGTTGGAATTGATTAAAGATCATGTTTGCAGGCAAATAAAAAACTTTCCAAGGCTACATTGCTTAAAGATCTGTATTTGGAAATAGAAAGAATGAAACAAGGTCTCTCTCAATGTTGCACCTTTTCTCACAAAGTAAATGTTATAACTTAAATTCACAACTAAATTACCTTTAAATGTAATTGAGCAGATGTTCGAGCAGCGAGAGAGAAAAATGGAATCTACATTTCAAATGAAAGGTTTTTGCAGGATGAAGCTGAAAGAAAGGTATTCCACAAGTTCCTCCGTTTTAGTTTCCTTTTCATCTTCTGGATCTCTTTAATGACTTCTTGTGCTTGGACTCGATTTATTTCACTGTAGGCTGGATAATTTGTTGTTCTCATAATTTAAAATTGGCTTGAGAACTTTTATCACATTAAAATTTACGCCAGTTAAAAAAATATATATCAGGGTTATTCGACTGTTTCGTATATTCTTTCACTACATATTCAACAGAAAGAGTCCTGCAATCAAGGCTAACGCCCGAGCATGCTGCAATCATATTTGGCAAGAGTGCACTGGAATTGATATCAGGGTTATGTGGTTTCTTTTTAACTTCTGCCTCGAAGTAAAATCATATCCAAATAGTCTAATCTACAGTAATGGCTGCCCTAGAATTGTCATGAACTCATTCATGTATACCTTCTCCTAAGTTGACTCATTTTGCAGGCAAAAAATGAGAAGATAGAGCAATTGGAGATTGATATGAAAGCTAGTCTGAAGGTAAATCTGGACCTACTGTTTTTTCCTTCTTATTTTTCTCTTTCTTTGTTTTGAATCATTTGACTGATTGATCCTAGAAAGTAGAAAAATTTCAAGAGCTTTATCTTATGGAGCAAGAAGAGAAGTTAAATGTTCAAAATGAGCTCAAGGACTGTAAGGTAAATGTGGTTACAACTTGTTAAGGGAGAGTATGCATTGACTATTCGATTGTCGTTTTATTTCTTGATTTTTTCCACAAGCTAATACGAATATTTGTTTCAGTCAAATTTGGAAAATCAGACAGAGACTTTGGAGGATCTACAAGAGAAGTATGATTTAATTACTTCGAAATTGAAGGAAAGGGAGCTTATCGTCTGTAAATTACAACGATCAGGTTAAAGAGAAACTTTATCATGCTTACTGGCCCTTTTGAATGAGCAAGATACTAAAAATGCGATAATCTCTTGAAACAAACAGAAAGTTGTTTAGCTGAATGTGCAAAGGAGATGCAAATCGGCTTGACAAAGGCATCGGAGGACATCACGTCTCTCTTTGCAAAATTAGGTTTGTTTTCCAATAATACTATCATTAACACAACAACAACAACAATAACATAACCCATTAAGTCCCCAATAATTGGGGTATGGGCGAGGATGAATAGGAGAATGACACAACCTTTGGCAATGAATGAACAAAGTGATTGTTCACAAAATACCAATGAAACAGTTTGATATCTTCATTCAGCATCTTTTGTGAATTAACTTCAATGAAATGCATTGTCATTCAGCATTTCTTTGGTGCTGATTCATTACAGCGAGAAACAAAAGAAGTAGTTACTTTGTAAAGCCTATGGGGTGTCCAACACTCTACTAAAACTTTTATTCTTTTCAGAGAAAAAAGATAAACTGGAAGCAGACAATCAAGGTCTACTCCTTGAATTTGGGTCACGGCTTGACCAAAGCTTAAAGGACCTGCACAAGACTGTTCTTGGGTCGGTGTCCCAGCAACAGCAACAACTCAGATCCATGCAAGAGCACATCGGCATATTTCTTGCTAGTAAATGTGATGTAAGAGATTAAAGCGAAAGAGAACTAAGTGTTGAACTTATCTTTTTTTCAAATTGTTAATTAGACTTAATTCAATGTTCAACAGGTGACTGGCCTTATAGATTCAAAAATCAAGAAAATGAAAGAGACGTACACTTCAGCAACAGAAACTTTGACAAAGCTTGCCGATGCCCTGCAGATGCAAGCTTCTTCAGATCTGGATGAGATCAAATTCATGACATTAAACCAAACAAATGCACTGGAAAACGTATGAAGCCTCATTTTTTATGATCTTTACCTGTGTGTGTGATAAGTTACAATTATTACTGAAATATGATTTTGGATGCATGTGCCTAGTTTCTTAGAACTATATCTGTGGAGGCCAAGGACATCATTTCTGATGTTCAAAGATCTGTGGATGAGCACAAACAACTAGTGGCTTTCTCCATGCAACAACATCAAGAGGTTAATTCTTCTTGTTACTCTTATTGATATTAATCAAATCATCATCATCTTTTGCTCCTGTGCTTGTGTTGATTATATAGACTTTGTTGATTAATCCAGGGAATGCATAGAAGTCTGGTTTTAGCGCAAGAGATATCGAAGGCCACTGTCAACTTCTTTACAGATATTCTGACAGATACTTCTGCACTTAAGGAAGTTCTTGAAGAAAACAAAACTAATAAATTCCAACAGTTAAAAAGTTTTGAGAGGATGTTCAAGGTAAGATCACATTAGTTCTAAATGAGAAAAATTTTAAACTGAATTTTCAATTCTCAGGGCTCTTTTGATAACTCATGATAGGAGGAAGCTCTCCGGGAAGAACAATTAGCCAAGGAAAAAATTGCAGGAATATTGGCAAGTCTGACAGCTAAGAAAACTGCTATGGTGAGTTACGTTTTTGGTCTTTATCGTTATGCATATATCTTGGTGCGTGATAATCACAAAAGCTTTCTCTTATAACAGGTTTCTGAAGCCTCGAAAAAATTCGAGGAGACATGTTTGCAAGAGAACAATAAAATACTGCAAGAGCTGTCGAATATCCAGTCGGCCTCAGTTAATGGAAAGAATGAGTTGAAAGGGTATGTGGAGAAGGTGACAAACAGTTACTTGGAGGAAATTTTTGTATCAGCTGAAAGCAAAACAGCAATGGAGGATTGTCTGCTGGAGTGGTAATTACAACTGTTTTTATCTATGCAAGAGTCAGTAAATCTAATTTGCGATCTTTCATCTTGTTCTAACCACTATGAGTCAATGCAGGGATATCAAAAAAGTTATAATAAACCCTAATGTAGCATGTCAATCAATCTTATGGAAAATACAGTTGTACTAGATCAACAACTTTGGAAATAGAATTTACTGCCATATAATGTAATCTTACTAGTAACAACGTATATTGAATTTCCTAGTAACTAATGTGCTACTGAACTAAACTATTTATTTTCCCTTTTCTTCTGGGCATTAGTTCAAATAAGGTGGATTATGCCAATCAGCAAAATGAGAATGCACAAGTAGGATTTAATAGCCTTGTCAAAAACAGTCTTGCAGAGTTAGAGTCAGTTGTTCGGTAAGTTTCTAAATTGTTGCCTTTTTTATACTTTTTTTTGTTCTTTAGGATAAGTTTCTAAAATATTTTGTGGGTACTTTGTTCCTTACACAACTCTGCCCCCCCCCCACCCCTAATAGGGAAAGGGTTACTGCAAATAATGCATCACATGAAGAACTCATGTCCAATTCCTCGTCTACAACTTCAAAAGTGGAAACTGAGAGCCAAAGTTTGCTTGATTTTGTAAATGGTAATTCAAAATCTTTTACCAGATATATAGTTTCCATAATCACTTTTGTCACTTCTTTAAGTTACTGATAAAAGATACGCTAACTGAGTAATCTTTTGCAGATTCACTGATGTTGGACAAGGAAAACGAGAAACAAATACAGTCCATGTCTAACATCTGCATGGATGAGCTCAATACTTTACGAGAAAATCATAGTGAACGAATATCAAATATCAAAAGTAGAGCAGAACAATGTCTTCTAAAAGAATATTTGGTATGTTAATTTCCACATGTTATATATACTCTATGCTTTCGAAAACAGAAGACCTTGTTTCTAAGATTTCCTTCTCTGCATACGTATTCTATATTTACACAGCTATATCCAACTTTTTGAAGGCTACTAATTATTTTGTACTAGAAAAACCATATCCATTAGCGACTTGGGAGTAAATCATGATCGATAGAATGAAGTGAATAGGAAACACCTAGTAACAAAATTCCACTTTAAAGATGAGTTAATGGAGGGATTCCCTCCCTTTAGATAGAACCTTTAAGCCGAGAAAACACATTTTCTCGGTTCACCAAGAAGCAATTTCTCTTTATTTACACTATAATAAGCCATGTTTTTGCATTCTAATTTATGGGATATGATGCTAAAAAACAGGTTGATCAAAAGACTGATTTGATACCGGAGAAGAGAACTCTACGGATTCCAAGTGTCGCGTCCATTGAGGAGATGAGAACACCTCCATTTATAGTTGACTCAGAGGCTAAACCAAAATGGAACACTGCTGGAAAGAAAATCCTGCAGCAGCAACAGATGCAAGCACAAACCTACTATGAACTGTCATCGACTCGGACTCCATTTGGTGATGTGAACTGATTAAGACAGTAATAGATGGGAGGTAAGTACATAAGACATAAATCCCTAAGTAAGAAGCCTGGAAACTTATCTCTTAATGGTCTTGTTTGTCTGTTGTGTGTTTGTTATACGCATTGTCGATTCTTAGTTACTCTCATCTGCTGATGAGTAGATGTTTCATTGATCTTATAATACTTTCTTATTATATTTTTTACTAATTCGACTACCTTAATAGAGAATGAAAGAAAAAGAAGCAGCTATTTTCTATTATGGTCATTTGGGGTTGTCATATACTGAAATAGATAATTAAAAAAAAGAAAAAAAAAGTAGATAGAAAGTAGACTTTTGTGACGTTGATTAATTTTCAATTCTGAAGTCTCTTAAACCATTGTGGTCTATTGTTAGAAATATTCAAGATTAGATAAAAGTTTACCATTAAGGTTTTTAATTTATGATTTTTATACAAGTTAGGCATGATTCATGAGATTTGCTTACAGTCCAAATATTTATCCCAACTCTGGTACTGTTTATTCTTTTTAATCTCCAAGACCAAAGCACTATGAAAATGACCAAATATATTTATTGCTCAAAAGCACATCTTTCTTTTTACCTGAACGAGGTCGCTGTTGAAATCTCAATTTTACATTGTCCTATCTGTATCTCCTCACTGTTTTTCCTACCCAACTATTGGAAAGAAGTGCAATAATATCAGATATTTTATCCATTTCATCGTTGCGGCTCCAGTGCAGAACGGTGTAAGTTCTGCACGTACGAGACTTATTCTCGACCGTTGGATTAAATTTTTTATGGTCAATATTGATTTAAAACGGACACCGTCATGATTTTACGACGCATATCCTGTTTTTTAGAGGCACATGTTCTGAAGTATTCCATACGTACTGACTTTTTTATGAACCGTATAGGATCCGGACTGTCATTTCGCAACTATTAGCTTATTAAACGGAACATGTCATAATCGTCTGATAATCACTTTTCTATTCATTTGCGACAGAAAAAAAATCTTACTTCATACTACAAATCAAGTTATGAAGTATAGTATTCACCTCAATATGAAATAAAAATAATCATCTTGGATATTAACATTTATTGTTTGTGAAGTATAGTATTCACCTCAATGTGAAATAAAAAAATGATAATCTTGGATATTAACATTTATTGTGCCATTGGAAAAAGGTTAGTACGTGCATAATAGAACTTGTGTCATTGCACTACAATAATAACAAGTTCCTCCCTACTTTCTCACACAGCTATGCCTGTAAATGGATACAAACGAATACAAAATTGTTTATTTTCAGATCCAGATTTGTTTTTAACTTTTCTTACCGAATCCGAATTCGGATCCGAACGGATCCATAATATGTGTTATTAGATCCGTCCATTCGGATCCGGATACATATATGATAAAACCCATTTTTAAAATACAAATTCTCCTATTTCTTGTTTTTCTATTTTGGCTGATTAAAAATAAACTTATTTAATCTAACAATCTTATATATCGAATGTTACTTCACCACAATTATACTACAATCCACAAATAATTCTACGAACTAGAATAGAATCCATAATCATAATACTTTTCAAAGTTCAAAATTCAAATAAAAATACAGAACCGAATTTTGATCACATTTCAATATAAATATTCGGAACCGTTGCAGATTGTGATGCAAAGAGAAGGAAACGACTAAAGAACGATATGTTTTATAACTTTTATTCATAAACTTTCATTTATGATGATAAAATTAGGGTAAAAATCATTTATAATATATATATGCAGAAACGGATCCGGATCTAATGGATACGTTTTTTATATTTCAGACTCGTAACCGTTTTATTACTCTTATACGGATTCAGATTCGAATGCGGACATATGGGTCTGAAATTCTTGCCGAATCCTAACTGTTTTAAAACCCGGCCCGTTTGCAGGCCTACTCACAGCCAATAAGTTATTGTGAACATTGTGGTAAGGGTGTTCATGGTTCGGGTTGGGTTGGTTTGGTTTTGCACATTTTTTAACCAAACCGAAATATTCGGTTTGAAAAATTTGAAACCAATCCAAACCATTCAAAATCTCAAACTGATGCATTCGCTTTGATTTGGTTTGGTTGTTCGGTTTTCGTGAGATACAAAATATATTGATTATAAATTAAAAATAAAAGATTTTTTTTTGTATAATTATTTAGAGGCTAAAAAAAATAAAAAAATAAGACTATTATTTTCACAAGTTAAACACAATCAAAAACAAAATAATAAAATATAAATTATTGATTCTTGATTCTTGAACTTCAATATAAAGTAAAAATAAAATAATTTTTTATATAATTATCTAGCTACTAAAAATATAAAGAAATATGTATATTGATTTGCACAAGTTAAACACACCTAAAAAAAATAAATTAATGAAAAATAAATTGTTGACCTTGATTCTTGAATTTCAAACAAATTACTGAAAAATTATCGACGAGAAAAAAAAGCAAAAAATACAAAAAATACACATTATTAGTGTAAAAGTAAAACAAAAACTTAAGGTGAATCTAAAACCATATACAATAGATGACTATTCAATCTCTTACTTTAACACTTGAAAAGTTTGCTTGTAATGTTATATAGATAAGAAGTTCAATATATATTTTATTACAAAAGAGTTTTTTAATATATATATATATATATATATATATATATATATATTCGATTTGGTTCGGTTTGGATTATAAAAAAATTTAAACCAAATTGAAAGTTCGGTGTTAATTTAGTCCAAATTGAAATCAATTCAATGTATCGTTCAAACCATAACATCAGTTTAGACTGAATTGGAACAATTTGGTTTGATCGGTTTCGATTTCATGAACACCCCTACCTTGTGGGATGACTAAGACCACAAGTTTCTACCTGTGGGGCTAAATCTTATGCCATAATAATTCATTTTATTTTTAGCAACTTGTACTTTTTTTTAGATATTTCATAAGTCGACAATGTTATGTTTAGTTTTTCAAAAAAAGAAGAAGTTATGTTTAGGAGGACGCTGGCTCCAGTGGGGCAAAAAATCATCTGTCCCCGTTCTGTGTTATCACGAATAGATATTTGTCACGTATATATTTTTTTCTGATGATTTCACTATTTCTTTTAGGTTATAATTTTTTAATTAAAAATTTAATACATGTCATTTTCTTATTGGTGGGACAGGGAAGGGGACACCGAATGAGGACAGTGGATTCCTAACCTTATAGTGGTGACGAGATAATTCCGCACGTACGAAATTTTCCTCGTCTGTTAGATTCAAATTTTGATGGTTAAAATTGATTTAAAATGAACACCTGTTTTGTTTTTTACCGTGCAATACAACTGCTATGAGTCTCAAAATACATATTCTCAGACGTCCCGTATGTATTAAAAAAACGGTTTCGCATAGGATTTGGACTGGTTTAGGAGACCTGCCAAGTGTGTGCAAGCATCTCTGCCTGGATCATAGTCCTGATTAGACACCATGTTTAACCCCGTAAAATGTTGTTTGATCCCTCCTTAAAAAAATGTCGATGAGATTATGAATTTTAGCAATTAGACTAGAGTGCGGAACAACGGTTAATCAGCACATATGGAATAGTTGGACGAAATTATTCAACAATCATTTAAGGCAGATTGGTGAATTTCGTCCCTAAACTTATACACCTTCGTGTGAATGATACTTATTCTAAATTTCTTTGTATTTTACAGTCCCCAAACAATTTGCGATTGTTGAAGGCAGTCATTCCGTTCAATTCTGCTACGGTCAATAGTTAAAAAGCAAAAAAAATAAATGAAAACTCCAAAATGAAAAGGGTATTATGGGAAGATGTATTAATATATTACTTTAAACCATTGCCGCCGGAGCTGGAGCTGCCGCCGCCACCCAAAATCAGCGAAATTTCACTCAGAATTTGCAAAATTGGGTTCAAAATTCTACTGAAAAGGTCAATTAAACTCAAGTTCTTGCACTGATTTCCCCTAAAGAATTGACCAACTTCAGAAATACTCAAAATTTTCAACAATATCAATCAATTGAACAAAATGCAAGCCCAAATCAAGAATGCACTCTCATATCCAAAATCTTAGAAATTCTCTCAAATCTGCTAAACCCTTGTTGCTATAACACTCAAGAACAGAGCATAATAAACCCTTGTTGCAATAACACTCAAGAACAGAGCATAATACAGGGTAACCAAACTTAAAGTCAACACCTTTACACAATTTCTCCACAATCTGGGTTGTTGAATGGACTTGAATAAGAGAATCCAAGATGGGTTTTGCAATTCTTTTGGGGCATTTGGAAAAGCTGTGCACTTTGAAAACCTAAATCACTAAGGCAGATTGGTGAGTTTATTGTGGCGGCGGGACTGGGTTGAGGTGGAGGAGAGGGTGGGTGGGGAAGGAGGAAAGGGGTAAAATGGTCATTTTGCAACACCTTTAAAAAAATAAGTCAAAATTCTTTTTTTCCGTAATAGAATTGGACGGAAGGACTATTTTCACCAATCGCAAATTATTTGGGGACTGTAATACAAAGAAATTTAGAACGGAGACCATTTGCACGAACGTGTATAAGTTTGGGGACGAAATTCACCAATCTGCCATTATTTAAATGCTAAAAAAAATTTTTCGCTCTAAATCTCAACTGTTAGATGAAATATCTGATGCCTCCCAACAATCTGTAAATGTGAAAATTATTGTTCTGCACAATATTTGAAATAATGATAAGACATTGCACCTAAAAATTGGACTACCTAATAATAATTCCCATGCCAATATTTGAAGGAACCATCAATGTACTTCCATGTCCAAGATTACATGTTGGTTTTCTATTCATTTTGTTAAAAAAAAATCTAGTTTCAAATGAAAAGGGTATTATATTTTTCTTTTTTCCTAATTGAATATACTATTCCAATCTCAAGTCTAGGTGTTAGCAGTATTTTCCTTTTTTTTATAAGCTTATATAAAGGTGCATATTTATTCTGTAACACTAGATAAAATTACATGTAATATTGTCAACCTGAGTTGACTTAATCGATAAGATAGATGTAATCAAGATTGTTAAAAACGCGATTCTATATAGATTTGAAAGAGGGGTGTAGAGTTGTAAACTTGTGAATCGTAAAATCGTACCCAAACAGTTTAAATATATATTTTATACGTAAATAATAATAAATAACATATAAATCATATCACATGGTTCAACAATATGAGAAAAATCCATACAAATATAGTTCCACAAGTTTTTCAAAAAAAAATAACGCAACAAAGTTCACAATAAAGAACTTATAAGTCTTTTAAAATATAAAGAAGACCGAACCATTTATCGGTTTCACAAGATTGACAAATGTACGAAATACCGCAGCATGTTGAAAATAATTAAACTTTTTAGAAATTATAAAAAATTAAACACACACGAGATACATCAGGAGTAGAATATAATGACATATATTCTGAAAATGCAAAACAAAACAAATCACACATATTCTGAAAATGCAACAAAAAAAAAAAAAAATGACAGAAAGTTACGAACTCAGAGTTAAGAACTTTGACTACCTGCTGGATTTCTAGTAGTCTAAGAAATTGATGAAGAATAGGAAATTTTGTAGACTCAGTAGAAATGTACGTTTTTACGATCCGATTATACGATTATATTCCGTTTTTTACCATATTGTAATTCAACTCCCGATTCAATACGTTTTGCTTTCGTAGATACGTAGAATCGATGCGATTCTACGAGTTAACTCGCGATTTTAACAAGATTGGATGTAATTATATACTGATAATTAAAGTTTAATTTTTTCATGTGTGCATTTTTAAAAAAGAAAAAATGGAAAACAAAAATCATATAACATTGACATTATTCATTCTTGGTGGACCACTTGTATATATTTATATGCTAAGTTAAGATATTGGCTGTTTCCAAAAGTCAAAGTGTGTGAGCCACTAAATAAATATGTACATTATTTGCCTCTTATAACCCACATTATGCCACTAAATAAAATGATCTTTATTTGGAAAGAAAACAATACAAATTGCTTAAACGTCATCCCTTAGCTAATTCTCTTGTTTCTTTTGTTGTTGTTAGTGTCTATGTTATCCGGACTCAAGTGTTGGGTACTTAAATATATAAAATAAAGTGTCTAATCGGTATTGACCAAATTCGATAAGTATTCTATATACATATTCATATAGTGTCGACACAGGTACGACATACATAAACGAAAGGTCCGACTAAAATAGGTTAGTATTGATTTTAGGAGTTTATTTTGTTGATGATTTTAAAAGAAAAAAAGAAAAGAAAAAGAAGAGTTAAAGAAGAACATTACTTTTATTTCATGAACAACCCATAAAAGAAGAGTTCCACATGATTTTTTTTTGCTAAGTAAAGTTGCACATGATTAACATCATGATGCTGATTAAAAAGAGCATACTTTATGAGCCAATAAACTAATCATTAATTCATGAACCCAGCAATGCTGTTTATGAACCTCATATGCCCTGCCTTTCCTTAGAATATAGAAAGCCAAAATGGTGCAAATCATGAAAGTACACGCCTAAGACACTTCAACAAATGCCATTTTAAATACTCTTTAATTTAATTGGTATCAAAATATAAGGTCTTCTAATATTAATTTTAGGGTAAAAAGTGCATACGCCCCCTAAACTATCTCAGATTTGGTTTTTGACTCTCTATTAAAAAATGGCAAGTGCTTGACCCTAAACTTTTTTGAAGTATCAATGGTGCCCCTTCCATCCAATTTCTCCGTTAAGTAATAACGAATGTGTCCATGTGACACTCACATGATAAAAAATGGGGGGCAAATTGGGGAAAAAATAAATTAACCTTTAAAAAAATGAATTAGAAAATCGAGGTTCGCCATAAATCTTTCTCTAATTTCTTCTTTATTTCATGTCTAGTGAAATCTCACTTCTTTTTGAAATGAAAATCTTGCAAATTATCCAGGAACAACTTAAGCAAATTTTTTTTTTTGCTAAATAACTTAAGCGTGACTTCCATGAAATTATGTTAAACTCCATGAAAACTTTAACTAATTATACTGAGATTTTTTAACTTAGTTTTGAGTAAAGAAGATATTTAATGTCTTCATCATATCCCATAACAACCTGAGCATGCCTTCCATAATTTTTTTGCCATAAATTGAAAATACTATTTACTAATTTATCTTTTTTAAAGATTAATTTTTTTTAAAGATTAATTTTTTTTTGGCCCAATTTGCCCCTATTTTTTATCATGTCAGTGTCACATGGACACATTCTGTTATTATTTAACGGAGAAATTGGATGGAAGGGGGCACCATTGATACTTCAAAAAAGTTTAAGGTCAAACAGTTGCCGTTTTTTAGTTGAGGGTTAAAAATAAAAATCTGAGATAGTTTAGGGGGCGTAGACACTTTTTACTCTTAATTTTAAAGATTATTTTTCTAAAGTTACTCAGATATATAATTTCTTCATTATTGATTGTATTAGTAAAATCCGTTAAAAATATAATATGAAAATCACATCAATTTTTTTTTCTTAGTTAATATATACAAAACAGAAGAAATAAAAGACCTTATATTTTGAATTGGAGGAATTAGGTTAAACTGTGGGTTATTACATCATGTGGATTTTGCAACATCTATAAGCACAAGGATGTCAACATTAGTTTTTGTTCTAAAGAAGAATTTTGATCCATTTTTTAGGATGCTTTGCATAATATTAATCAAATGTCACGTCCTAAAGCTTTATGCACCAAATGCAACCATGCCAATCATGTTTCCCAATGATTTTGTTTAGAAGAACTTTATGCTAACTTCCTTTTGGGTATAATGATTTTTATTATCATTATTTTTTATATATTTGGGGCGGCTCAAAAAATATTCTAAGTGCTCGACCGCACAAGTGCAAGGCTTCTAAAAATTGAGCCCCTAAATTAATGTTTTATAGAAAATATAATATTTATAAAATAAAATTAAAAAAAAACTAGCGAAGGGCTGATAAATCCAACTGTTTGCAGGTGTCTTTGTGTTTAAAAAAAACTTGAGCAGTGTATTTGTATTAGTGTTGTTGGGACAGTGCAAGTAAACACACGGATAACATGGAGAGAAAATAAAGAATAAATAAATCAACGCGAAATAATACCAATATTTATAACGTGGTTTCATTTCAATACAGACTTACGTCCACAATCCTAACAGGAAAAATTCACTATGTAATTTTTTCGGCAAAATTATAAACTATCTCAATGTAATTTTTCCCGGCAAATCTCAACAAGCCAAACTTAGAAAACTCAGAGTCTCAGTTGGTGGCACTTAATGACACAATTAATCTTAAACTAAGAGGCCCTTATCTATAAAGTTTTCTTCCTTCCTATTTTTCTAAAACAACTTATGTGATATATTGAGAGAATCCTAACCCGAAGGTTAAATATTACTACTAGAGTTCCTCTTGCCCCAGAGTTTTTTTATAGCTCACCTAATTATTTATGTGAGGTAGAATATAATAGTTTAGTGTTGAGTTTCCCCTTCAAGAATTTAAAGAAAAAAAATAAATAAATGTCATAAATGAAAATAGAGATTTTCAAAATTGTGAGGTAATCAAAAAGCTTAAAAATACAGACCATATCTTGTAGTATTAGTGAGATCAAACATCACCATCTGTCTAAATAACATTTGTAATGCTTCCCACAAAGGATTAAGTGGACAAATTAATTCAATTATTTAACATTAAAATTAACTAATCATACAATTCTTGTCCACCAGTTGAAGTAGGCAACCAGCTTTTCTCTTCCCCCCTAATCTTTCACGAGCTTCCATTGATTAACTATAGTATTATTATACACAAGCCAAGAGTTTTGGACACTTGGTAATGATTCCAACTAATTAAACACAATTTATAACCCCAAATCAAATGGACACATTTCTATGTGTTAATTCCAAATGGGGAGAATTTTAGTCCTATACTAGTGTTTTTCTCAGTATCATGCTAAATTAATATTGGGCATCGTTAGTCTTTTGATTTAACGTGATTGAGATAATTATTCAAAAGTAATTGTGTAAGAAGTAAGAACAAGTATATTAGCAGTCGAATCAATACTAAACGATTGAGATTGAGATTAATTCAGTATAATACTAATTGTATGCTGATAATATTGGAACTAAATGGGGGAGAATATTAAGGAAACAAAAATGAAAAGTACATATAGTAACACTAAGCTAAACTATGTTACTTTAATGTCGGTTGTTTTTTTTGTAGACTGGTGGAAGCTTCTGAGTTTTGAACCATCATGATTCGGAAAAGTCTGGCATGGGGCGGTCTCATGTGGGTACGGCCTCACATTTCTCTCACATGATTTGAGACAGGATCCACCTGTAGGATAAATTTCCGCAGGCCTTCATGTCTCACAGGCACCCACAAGAATCGTCTCATAGGAAATTTTTCTTCATGATTCCATGCATATTTAATGTGATTAATGATTCTGCAAAAAATGAAGAAACAAAGTTTAGGACCTGACAAAAATTTGTAGGGCACTATGTTAGAGTGAGAAAGTATTTGGCCTTTTCTAGGACCATTATTGGTTTCTTTAATTGAACAAATCTGATTTGCCCTTAATGATTTTTTTTTTTTTTTGGGTGCCAAGTCCCTTGATGAATTTTATATATTCTCACTTCCCTAATTGGGTTAAAAAAAAAAGGAGCATAAACTTTGTAGTGGACAATATGAATGCCAAAGCCTTTGAACTCCTATGAAATTATAGTAGTATTATGATACTCATATTTAATCACTTAAAATACTGGTCACTAGTCGGACCGAATTACACATTACTTACAAGTGGCAACAAAAACCATGAAAGTTTATTTGATTCATGCATTAGTGCCTTTGAAATACTTTTGCACAAAGAAGGTAGTAGTTTGAAAAGTAAGTAAAATGTTAATAGTAATGTGAGTTACATATTTGATTTTAATTTGTAATATATGTTGAAAGAGTTTTAGATTAGTCCTTCTGAATATTCTTCTAAATAAGAGTTGGACTCTATGACCACAATGTAGACCAACATTGCATTAGTCTAACCAAAGATGAGATATTGAATGCTCTACGAAAGAAAAAGAAAATAAATTGCTAATTGCCGATCGCCAACCTCAAATTTCAACCCGACCCTATTATGGTGCTAAGGGGGGTGTTTCTCAGCACTGTATATTGATGAAATCTTAATCATTGATTTTGAATATAACAATAAAAAAACACATGTTTTTCTAAAGAGCTATTATACTCCCTCCATTCCTAAATATAAGACTCTTTAGACAATTTGAGAAAATTAAGGAAGTTGTCCATTCCACCTAAACTTCCAATACTACCCCATCCTCCCTCTCTTTCTCTCTCACTTCTATATTATAAAGAAAGGAAAATGTTGAGAGTATAATTGAAATGAATTGTTTACACCTAACAAAAGAACCTTAAACGACAATTAATTTGGACTCCTAGATTTCTCCTAAACGACAATTAATAAGGAATGGAGGGAGTATAATATTTGTTATATTGTCATAACTATCGAATTGAACGGTCGAATAGCTGAAATCATATTCGTACAGTGCTAATGAAACGCCCAGGCATCCATTCTCAACCTATGCAACAATTTGGCTAATATGCTCAAAGGGATTTTTATAAAAACCAGATATGGATTGTGAGATTGCTTGATTCAATTCTCTAGATAATAGTTATTTCGTAACAACTATTATCTGAGTTTTTATCTATAAGGATATACTTGCAGATGATTCTATAAACGTATCCGTCGGACCGCCTGCTCAGTAATTTTTTTTTTTTTAAATTTTATTTATTTATTGGAGGAGGGGACTTATTTATTACAAAAAATGAGAGAATTAAAGATGCGGAGAGAAAAATCAAACTCATGATCTCCATTTTATTAGACCTCAGTTTTAATTATTAGACCAATGCATCATTGACAGTATTCTGGTTTCCAGTTGCCAATTGCAATCAATTTTTTTATTTTAATTTTTTTTTGTTGTTGGATGAAGTTGGCAATTACAATCATGGTTTGCACCTTTTTATGAATTGGCAGTTTAAGGTGTGACCATTAAGAAACAGCTGTCTATCAGCAGCTCTTCTTGATTAGATTAGGACTGAAGAGTGACATTGTCCCAGTGCCTCAGCCTATATGGAACTATGAATCTATCTCGGAATCCACGCCATTCTTCCCATCCAATTTTTATTATTGTTTTTAATGAAAAACTCAAAAAAGATCACATTTAAACTTTTTTATCATTTTCATTTTGGAAATAATTTTCTGCTTCTCTTGTTGCAAAGTAAGCGACAATTCGGATAAATCCAACGTTAGCCAGAAGCACTTTCAACTTTTCTCGTAAAATCATAGCCTAGTAGTATGTTTTTTTTTTAGTGTTTATAATTTTTCTATCACTTTCTACAACGTTTTAATTATAAATTTTTGTATTCATATATCATAACTTTTTTTTAAGCTAGCACCCTAATTCTAGCGAATTTTATTTGCCTCAACGTTGGAGGCGGGTGTCGAACTTGTGACCTCATGGTCACAAGTCAAGGCCTTGCCCACCGGGCCAAAGCCTTCTTGACTCATATATCATAACTTAAAAAAGATAAATTCTAAAAGCCAAAAGATTTAATTACAATATAAATAAAAATAATAAAGGTTTTTAGGCTCTTATCTCTTTCTCAAATATATTTATTTTTTCAACTTTTAAAGCTATTTTCTTACAGGACGGGAGGAGTTGGTATATAAAAATAAATTAAATTATCTTAAAGGTATATCAGTAAAAGTATTTATTGTCTTTCTATTTCTTAATCTATGTTAATTACCTAGAAAAAAATTCTATTAAAAAAAAGAGGAAATATTAATTAAGAATGTTGCAGGGTGGGCACAGATAATCCGATATGATGCGATTGTTTATGAATTCAACATAACATGGAAGGTTGATACGCCCATGTTGAATAATTATCCACTTTGATCATCAAAGTTTTTTCGTCTAGCCACTTTGGTCAAAATTCAAGTTTTTTTAACTTATTTCATCATTAAACATTTTTTGGCCTGCCATTTTGGTCAAAAATAATTTTTTTAACTTTTTTCATCACTAAATTTTTTTCATTCTGCCATTTTGGTCACTAAAATTTTTTCGGTCTGCCATTTTGGTCAAAAATTTTAGTGACCTAAATGGCAGAATGAAAATACTTTAGTGAGCAAAATGGCAAAATGAAAAAAATTTAGTGATGAAAATGGAAGATAGAAAAAACTTTAGTGATGAAAAAAGTTAAAAAAATCATTTATGACCAAAATGGCAGGCCGAAAAATGTTTAATGATGAAATAAGTTAAAAAGCTTGAATTTTGACCAAAGTGGCTAGGCGAAAAAACGTTGATGATCAAAGTGGCTAATAATTCCGCCCATGTTAGTGTAGATTGTTGACTTTTAAGGAAGATGTTGAAACTAAACTTCTATTACTACTATTTTGTCAATGATTGCGAAGAAGATGCTGTAAAAAAATTTATTATGTATTTACTTTTTTTTACTAGTATTAGTGTTTTTACCCAGTCCCGGAACGTGAAAAAAACAACATTAAAAGGTGTGATATATGTCATCTCCTATGATTACGGTCCCAATCTCTACTCACAATTTATTATTTGCGAGTCATCGATCTACATGTACGTAACTTAATTATGTAAATGGAGTGTGACATTGAGATTTTCCCATAAACATCAGATCCGAATAAGCCGAAGGGCAAAAAAACGGAGCACACGACCAAACCGTAAAAAGAAGGAGACACCTGCTCTTCTCTCATTAGACTAGTTTACCTTAAAAACCATTTCAATCATTTTCCTCAAACTTATTGTGTATTGGTCCATCCACAGGTCAATTTCTCTCAAATCTTTCGGCCTTCCACCCCTATTAGCTCTTGTCTTCAAGGGATCGCGGGTTGGCATCTTCATCGGATCTTTTCATTTTTTTCTTAGTTATCCTACCATTGCTCCATCTACAAAAATTATGTGTATACTTACGGGGACGAAGCCAGGAATTTAGTATTGGGGGCAAAACTGATAAAATTTTTGGGAGAAAAAAAAGGTAAAAAAAAATATTTTTGGAGAGCGAAACTGATAATTTTTTTCAAAATACACATAAAATTTCGATAAATAATAATATTTTTGAAAATCTTGGCGCCCCACCCCTGTCTTCGCCCATGAATACTTATATAGTCATTCTAAATCCTTTATAACATCTTTCGTAAAATTCATATTAAAATATTCAATCTTCAGACCAAAGCAAGGCAAATTTAGGAATAAGGGATCGATGTCCCTAGATTTTAAGATTTTCATATTTTTTCTTTAGAAATTATTTATTTATTTTTTTTAAAAGTCTTTACAGTATTAAGTTTCGTTACTCTAAAAATTATTATATGTACAATTGTCTCTTATCAATAAGTTTCTAAATCTGGTATTAGATCCAGAGTATCATTTACCGTTTAAAGTTTAAATTTCGAGGAATAAGACATACAAAACAAATTTTTCATAAAAGGAATTTTAAATAAGATCACATTCAATATTTAGAGGTTGTCTTTCTTTCTTTTTTTTTTTTATGGTTGAAAGTTTCAGCTTTTATGATTCGTGTAGAATGCATGAGAAATAATTTACCAAAAAATGATTTCACGGAGGATTGGACCGCAACACGGCGTCTCAAATATTTTTGGGCCCTGTGCCAAATTTTAAAATGAGATTTTATGCAACCGGAAAAAATTGACTTTAATGTAAATATAATAAAAAATCATTACAATTGTGTCATAATTTGTGTTCTCCAAAATGTAGTAAAATATTTTAAATATAATTTTAAAAAATACAAACAATTTTTATCATTTTTCAACAAAATACACACACACACACACACACACACACACACACACACACACATATATATATATATATATATATATATATATATATATATATATATATATATATATATATATATAACATAAAATTGGGGCTCCTAATTTTTTTAAACCCTGTATAGTCGTGCGCCTCAAACACCCTCTTATCTACCGCTCGACCGCATGCATATGTGAACTGTGACAAAAAGGAATAGAGGAAAGAGTTGGACAGTGCTTCCAATTAACATTCAATTCGAGACTTTATAGTATGATAATAATTCGATAATAAGTGTTTTATCAATTATTGCATCTACTTAAGAGATAGACAATACAAGGAGGGACGAAATTAGGAATTGTATTTTGGAGCGAAAAACTGCAACAGTATGTTGATCTACCTATAAAAATTGCTAAAAAAATTATTAGGGGGGAACTTGATAAAAAATTTCGAATTACATATAAAAATTAGTATATCTATTAGTATTTTTAAAAATTTTGGGAAGTGAATACAAGTGCATATGTTTACTCTGTATTAACATTTAAAAGTCAAAAATTTGGTGGAGGAAATGATTAATTTGGAAATGGCTGGCGTCCCCGCCTAGCTGCACGTATTGATCCCTACAAGCTACTGAAATGGCAACCAAAATTCCAACATATGGAAGAGATTAATATCATATTCAATCCATCAAAAAAAAAAAAAAAAAAGGATTAATATCGTATTCATAGTGCTAATGTACGACGTAAATTGGCAATAAAATTAATAAATAATGTTCTACGATGTTAATAGGATTTGACAAAAATTATAAAAAAATTATGATGTAAAATTTGTTACGTTCTGTCAAATAATAAGAAATACACGTATAAAAAAAGGGCTGATGCATGCAAAGATTTCCTAGGAAAGTGTCTTGCTGCATCGTATCTGGAAACAAAATTACAGATATCATAAAAAATAAAAATAAAAAATTGAATTAATTTATTTAAGGTGGTTTACTGAATTTTTTTGTGCTTATCTTGTAAAAAAAGTGAAAAATATTAGACCATATTGACAAATAAATGTAATTTTAAATTAGACACGTCTAATAATACTGTAGAGTAGTCAATTTTGGATAAAATTTTCCGTGATTATGCTTTTGAAAATTTTAATGTTTTTGGTTTCACTTTCAACTTCACTTTTGGGCCAGAAATTGAATTTAATTTGATGGCCATTTAATTAAGTGACAAGTGTCTAATGTGGTTAGTTCAATTGGACAGACAATTAAGCAGCTAATACCAAGTGGAAATATTATGGCAATTCTACAAGGGGTTCATTTTTCACGACCTATATTTGTAATTTCCCCCCTTTCATTTCAGGTATAAAATCGCTTTGTCCCGAAATCTTACCACCTTCCCTGTCTCACCACTAAAAATGTAACACATGCTTTAGTCATCCATAACATAACCACCTAATTTAATACAACATGCTCCTAATTTCTCTCTCTCCTCTTACCTCTTATTCTCTAAATGGGAAAATGTGGCACATTTTTAATGGTGGACAGAAAAGGGGACATGGTTTTGAAACAGACGATTTTATCCCTTCATTTCATGCTCAAATAACTTACTATATCTATAGTCGCAATAAAAAGGACATGAAGATATATATGCGTGTTCTTTTTTTTTTTTTTGGAGTGGTGGAGTTTTAGAGGGCTTCAATTCGATGTCGACGATGCGACCTCTTCTTGGTTGCGGTTGGAGAGAGGTTTGCACCACTATGTTAGAACTCCTCCACGATATATGTACGTTTAAGACAATTATAATAGATGTAGATTCAGAAATTCTACATTGAAGAATAATGTGGTAAATTTTTAGAAAGTTTAGAGTGGCAAAATGTACTCTATTAAAGATTTTTAGAAAGAAAAAAAACAAAATTCTACAAAAATGTGGCATTTCCTCTTGGGAAATGTTAAGGAAATGCCGCCCTTTAAATTCACCATTAGTCATAATGATACTGCTATATTAGTAAGGTGGGCGATATTTTCAAAGTAATTATTCTTCTACAAAGGTAATTTTCAAAGGTAATTTGCATTCTGCATCAAGATTTTACAAATAAATATTTGAATATAGATAAAAATAATATATCTTGAAGATTAAGGGCAAGAGATGAAGCACTTTCCTACTTTCACATTCTACATAATTTGCAAGATTTTACAAAAGATATTAATACTTTTACGAAATATAGGAAAAAAGTTTATCAAACATTCCTTCTACTTTTGATCAAACATTTTTTCTTTCAAAATTTCACGTTCTTTCCCATTAATATCAACTTTGGTAGAAAAACATACTAAAATTAGTAGATATATTTATTGTGCCAATTCCAAATGGCTAGTGATATTGCCAAGGCAGATTTCCTCTCGCCAAGGCAATTTTCCTTCAAATTACTAAGTTACCCTTTTGGTCAATATTAACCTTCACTAAAATAATATCTCTCCAATATTTTCTCCCCTAATCTATTACCCTCAATCTCTAATTTTCTCTCTCTTATCCCAAAATCAGCCAGCGATCTCTCCAATATTTTTTTCCCCTAGTTTATTCTCACCCACTCTCTCATTTTCTCTCTCATATAGTGCTAGAATTTCACACAAAAAATCCAAAAAAACACTGTAAATTCTTCTTTTACTTTAATATTTTTGTAATACTTATACATTGACTTTTTTTTCACAGATGAAGTAAATAAAGAAGATAATCAAAATCGTATTTCTCAAGCACTATAAATTTACAATATTTTTCTTGCTTATTAGTTGTGATGAATAGAAACCTTAGACCGTAAATTTATTTTTGTTTATATCGTTTTTTTGTGAACTTCTAGCACTATAAGGGGAAAAAATTAGAGATTGAGTATGAATAGATTAGGGAAGAAAATATTAAATAAATAAATTAATTGAGAGTGGTTAATATTGACCAAAAAGATAACTTGGTCATTTGAAGGCAAATTTCCTTGGCAAGAGGAAATGTGCCTTGGCAATATCACTAACCATTCCAAATGGACCATGACTGACACACCTTTCTATCTTTGCCTAATATTACTAACAATAATTATAGGAACAAATAAAGGAATTCCAAAGATTTCTCTAAATTATTGACTGCAACTCAAAGTACATGTTTTAGGGTGTGACGGGATATTATTTACTTTTACAAATTTTATTATAAGTATAATAATAATTTAATTATATGTGAATGAAGAAATGAGTTACAAACACGAACGAAACTTATTTAATTTGTGCTCTTTTTCAGTGTAAAATCTTTCAATAGACATAAATATTTGACATAGTAAGAAAGTAAATAAATGGACTAGGATTCCACCATTTGTTATAGGTTTTATACACTAATTCAGCTCCAAATTAGATGTCCGATTTCCTATATATAAGAAAGAAGAATATGAATAGGAATATTCAACAAATGAATTATGACAACAAATTCAATTGCTTGATAATTAGAGGATCTTCAGTATTTTAGAGCAGCCCGGCTCCTATGTGGAATAGATTTTTTTCAGTATGTGCAGAATATTTTTTTTGCCTTAAAAATAAGTGTTTTTTTTTATATAAAAACAGATGTTCGGCGAATAGGTATTTTTATAAAAATATGTATTTTTAAAATCAATCTCATCCTGTCAAAATTTTAATCCAACGGATGAGAATCCGTTCCACATACGGAACGTGTCCCGTTCCGCATTGGAGCAGTGGTGATTTTAGAGAAGTGTTCTTTCAAAACATGCGTACTGATTTGGACTATATATTTATGATTTTTATAGTTAATAAAAGAATGAACAACTCACTGTTAATTCGAATAGTTATAATGAAGTACAATTGTTCATTTCCACTTAAAATATACCGCTGTCATTTCAATCTCATTTGAAGATTGAGATTTTGTGTTCTAATATACTGAAAACAAAATAATTGTTCGGCACTGAATTCAAAATCGGGAGAAGAGTCTTGCTCCAACTAATGGAGTGACGAAACTACCCCCCGAAGGCAGCACTCCATTGACTTTGACAAACTTGTGAGTCGGAGCCCCACTCTCCTTCCAATTCGCTTCCCCATATAAATAACCAAACGAAGCAACTGACTACTATTGTTTACTTTTCCCAACAAGCAGAGAGAGTCAAACTCTTCTGCATTTGCATTTCCATATCGCTCTCATCCTTCTATAACACCACCAAAACGATAAGGAAATATCGATAAAAGTGGTTCATGATCTCTTCCAAAGCCAATTCAGTCCACTGATCATGTAAGTGTTTTACTACTACTACTAGTATTGCCATGATTTTCTGAGCTTTTTTTGTTTGCTTTCAATAATTTTCTTCCCAAAACAAGAAAATTTTTTTTAAAAAAAAACCCATTTGCGTTTTCAATATTTTTCTTGATTTGGTAATTTTTCTGCCTTCATTTCATCCAAAATCACTAATGTTGTTGTCCACATTCCTAATAATCACCATTTCCTTTTTTCTTTTTCTTTTGTTTTTATTTGATTTCTCTCTTCTTCTTTTTTTGATGGTTGCTTCATCTTCCTCTGTTTTGCTTTTGATTCATTTGACTAAGTCTTCATAACAGGTGGAGAGAAAATTAAAAAATAAGATATTTTTAAATCAAAATATCAATATTACTCTCTTAAGTGATTTTAATGATATACGAATTATATTTAAGAGAATAATATTGATATTTTGACTAACAAATTACTTTATTTTTTGTTTTAATAAACGACTTATATTATGAAATAGGGTTAGTTTTACATAACAAGATTCTTGGTTTTCTGCCCAAAAAACTTCATTTTCAACATTTTAACTCCAATTAAAGAAATCCAATTCGTTTCTTTCATATGCAAAAAACTTGTTTGAGATAAACTTTGAATCACCTTTGTTTTTATTCCAAATCTCCTTTTGATACATGTATTTTAGTGGTTGGTTATTTGTAATTCTTTTAATACTAATAATGTTAGTAGTTCTAAAGGGAATGAACTCAAAAAAGGCACCTTTTTTTCTTCTTCTTCTAATAGAAGAATAATAATGGAGATTTGATCTCCAACTCTAAAGAGCCCATCATTAAGAACTCAAATCTTTTCCTTTTCTTTAATTTGTTCATCTTCTCCACTCTGTCCTCCTCTGTAAAGCCCCAAAAATTCTATATTCTTATATATATATTTTTTTATTAAAAAATAAATTTACTATCCAAAAAAAAATATTGTTCTGAGTCGGAAGTGTTGTGCAACGGTGTTATCTAATATAAAATTGGTATACAGACTTTGAACAATTTCTTACTAATCTGTTTCTTTTCAGAGACGCTGTCTCCAATTTCCCCTGCAAATTGGGTCTATTATATTACACGTTGAATACTCCATTAATCTAAACAATGGGTAGTTGACATATTTCAACTATTTTTCCTTAATAATATCTACACCTAAATATATATAATTATTCAATTATTTGTTTATTTTTCTCTGTTTTTCATTTTGTGCATCACAAAGATCTTTCCTTGATCACTTATATATCTATCTTCTTCTACCAAATCCATCTTAATAAATACTGGGCTCTCTCTCTTGATAATTTCCAGCTTCTTCTCTGTAACATCAAGCAATGAGAACAGAACGTACAAATTCTAAGGTTTGTGGATTCACTTATATATTTCTTTTATTATTATTATTATTATTATTATTATTATTATTATTATTATTATTTTCTTTTGTGGTGTTTGGATCATTAACAAGAAGCTACTTTTTGCAGGCTTCATGGCCAAAACTTATAGTTAAGAAATGGTTGAACATAAAGGCTAGTTCAGATGAATATCATTCTGACTATAGTAATAGTGGTGAGTTTTTTCCAATTTTTTTTTTGGTTTTTTGGTTGGCAAAATCTTCACCCTTAATTGACTTATACTTGCCCATTGTTGGTGCTACTTTGACGGGCCAGTGCTTTCGCTGGTTGTTTAGTTAAGTCTGATATGTTCACTGATTAACACAAAAGCCTGAACATTAAGTAGCGGAAGGTGTTAGTAACCCTCACTTGCACTTTTTTTTATTCAATAAAAAAAAAAGTCAAGCTCTCGTGCAATCACTTTGATAATAGAAATTTTGCGAAAATTATGTTCATTTTAAGACTATATCATTAACAAAATCGTCACCATCCAAATATGCTTAAGATTTACTGTAATGGAAAGGAGCCAACTCCATTTATCTTTTTTTTTGTAATGATTATGAATATTATATTGTGTTGAAATAAATCAGGTAGAGGTAGAGTGGAAAATGTTGAAAGAAGACGAAAGAGTTGTTCAGATCAGGGTAGCTACGTAGTCGTCCCGGAGGAGCTTGCAGGTATAAAATTACTACTTCCAATATCTCTCAAGAGCTTCGCTACTGTGTTTCAGTTATATCTTCTGTTTGATTGAGTACTTTTCTCCCTAGCCGTAGATCTTTAGCCTTCTGTTTATGATTGGACATTAAAGTACAAATGAATTTATTGGATTTGATTTGGGACCCTACCCTAATTGGTTACCTATATATCTGACAACAAATAATCTACTGTACTCGTGTATCTGTCCCAATCACTCACGATTCAGCATGTATATATAATTAAATATTCACATAGTGAATTGTAAGTGATTGTGTATATAAATGAGAATATACACAGATACAGCTTGGGTTGGTAATTTTTTTTCCCTTTATTAGGAATACTAGTATAAATTAATTTTTTCAATTACATATGTTTATTTTTTTAATGCATAAGTACATATATTTATGGTAATTTTTTCCAATCATTTATCATTATGTGTAAATATTTTTATTTTCTTAAGGAAGATTTATTTTTGGGGGTATATATGCCAACTAATTTGATTTGATGGTTCTTTGATATGAATGATTCAGATGGTTGCTTAATTGAAACACGTGATGGAATTAAACAGCCAAGATTTGAGCAGCATGTAGCGCCCATTACCAATAACCACGATCTCAGGTAAGGGCATGATCAATCATTAATTATTAGTAGTATTTTTTACGTGGCACATGTATCATGAATTACAAGTCAGTCCCTCGACTATCGAATTATTATCTGTTTGATTTTGTTTCTCTTTTAATTTTGATTTTTTCCCTTTCTTGATCATTTTTGTAATACAGAATGTTCGTGGGGACCTGGAATGTAGGTGGAAAGTCACCAGATGATGGTTTAAATTTAAAAGACTGGTTAAAAGCACCCACTTCAGCTGACATTTATGTTCTTGGGTAATTTTATCTTCCCTTTTTGTTTCTTTTTTCCCTCTCTTTGTAAATAAATTTATTGCAATTTATTATCACGTACTCTTTCCTTTTAAAAATATAAAATATTTTAGTTATTTTGCGTAGTACTCCCTCCATTCCTAAATATAAGACTCTTTAGACAATTTGAGAAAATTAAGGAAGTTGTCATTTTTACCTAAACTTTCAATATTACCCAACCCTCCCTCTCTTTCACTTATACGTCATAAAGAAAAGAAAGGAATATGTAGAGGGTATAATTGGAATAAATTGTTGACAACTAATAAAAGAACCTTAAACGACAATTAATTTGGATACCTAGATATCTCATAAACGACAATTAATAGGGAATGGGGGAGTATATATTAAGGAAGAAAAAAATAAAAAATATTCTTTCTGTAATATCAGGTTCCAGGAGATTGTCCCTCTTAATGCGGGGAACGTCCTAGGAGCAGAGGACAGCGGCCCAGCTGCCAAATGGCTATCTCTGATTCGCCAAGCTCTTAATGACAATGTCAACGGCGATGACTTCCCTTCTCAAAATGGCGGCGCAGCCGACAATAGTCCGAAACATTCACCACAATTATACGACCATAATCAAAGTCCCACCAAACCAAGATTGAGCTTCTCTGATTTGCTCTCCTTGGAAGATGGAGTCGGACAAGAAGATTTCGAAAGATACTTGAGTTTCGAGTACTGAAAATTCATCTCCTGGTGATGATGATCAAGTTTCACCTACGATGTCTAAAAGATTCGATAATCCCATGATGAAAAGTAAATATTGTTTGGCTGCAAGTAAGCAAATGGTCGGAATATTTCTGTGTGTTTGGGTTCGGTCTGATTTAAATTGCCATATCAGTAGCTTGAAGGTGTCATGTGTTGGCAGAGGTATTATGGGATACCTCGGAAATAAGGTACGGACCAAATGTCACACTCTTAAAAATAAAAATGAAGACTTTAATATCTTATCTTTTTTAGCGAGTTAATATTTTTTTTATGGTGGATTTATTTGTTGGTGTTAGGGATCGATATCGATCAGTATGATATTGCATCGGACAACGTTGTGCTTCGTTTGTACTCATTTGGCCTCGGGAGAGAAAGAAGGGGATGAGATGAAAAGGAATTCAGATGTTATAGAGATTTTGAAGAAAACAAGATTTTCGCATTCTCATAGAACAATACCTGGGCAACCTCTCCTGCCCGAAGGAATTTTAAATCATGAGTAAGCCATTAATCATTTATTTTGTGAATAAATAAAATCCAGGCATTAAAAGAAAAAAGTTTTCTAATTCATTTTTCCCGTTTTCCTTTGGTGTACAGAAAAATAATCTGGTTAGGTGATTTAAATTATAGACTTGCACCTGGTAGCTTTGACGCAATTGAGCTACTCAACAAGAATGATTGGGAAACTCTCCTTGAGAAAGATCAGGTGAGGATTAAATGTTGACTTTTCTATTCCTTTTCTATATAAATTGCATATTGGTTCTGGTGCTTAAAGGTAGTATGCTAAACTAATTTGGGTGTCCTGTTGTTTGATATTACCTCTGTTTCATAATATAAAGTTATTTAGGATATGTAGCGAAAATTAAAGAAACAAAAAATAAGTTGTTTTTTAATCATATCAATATTACTCTCTTAAATAGAATTAGTGATATACAAGTTTTATTTACAAGAGTATTCAGGACATGTAGCGAAAATTAATGAAGCAAAATACAAAGTACTTTTTAGTTAAAATACCAAAATTACTATCTTAAATATTACTTGTATACCACTAGTTTTATTTAAGAAAATAATATTAATATTTTGATTAGAAAATATTTTAATTTTTGCTTTCTTAATTTTCATTATAATGTCTTGAAAGTCTTATATTATAAGAAATGGAGGTAGTAATGCTGATGTTATGACTAGCAAACTATCTTATTTTTTTTCTTACTTAATTTTCGTTACATATTCTAAACAAGTTGTATTATGCAATGGAAGTATTATGGCATCTTGAATTGCTAACTATGTTGTCTTGAGATTGGTTTAGTATGATACTTGCAACATTTACTTACAGAAATACTGTCAGTACGAGAATTGGACCATGAAATGTTGATGTGGGTATCTTTTGAAATGACAGTTAAGAATGGAACAAAGAGCAGGACGAGTGTTTAAAGGTTGGGAAGAAGGGAAGATTTGGTTTGCCCCGACATACAAATACCTTAAAAATTCTGACAGCTATGTTGTTCAAACCTCAACCTCCAAAGAGAAACGCCGAACTCCTGCCTGGTAAGAAATAAAATTTTCCAGTTTCTCTTTTTTTAACTTTCTCAATTTTCAGTTCAAAACACTAAAATAAATTTAAAAAAAATCCTTAAATCTGTTCAGAAATTTGTTAGTCATCAGACATCTCGCCGACAAAATTTTAACATAGGATCCAAAATTGCGTATAAAAATGATGAAAAACAAGGATCATTAAAATGTCAGAGAGTTTCGATCTTGGTCCGGTGGATTGGAGGACTGAAATATTCTATCTCACTTGTTTCTGTGCTTAACATCATGTTCATCCTTCATCAGGGACGAAGTCAGGTATTTGGTATTGGGGTGGGGCGAAACTGATAAAATTCTTGGGGCAATAAAAAAGGCAAAAAAAAATTCTTGGGGGGGCAAAACTGATAAAATTTTCCAAAATACACATAAAATTTCGATAAATAGTAGTATTTTTAAAAATCTGGCGCCCCTCGCCCCCTTGTCTTCGTCCATGTCCTTCATCAAATTGTTAACATTGGAATAATTAATTAATTATTGTGATAATGAAGATTAAGGTTACTACTAACGTAAGACCTTGACAATTAGGAAGAAACCAAACAGGCTTCACATGTATCCACTGTATTATAATTTGACTTTCTGAGATCTGATCTATTTGAGTAATTATTTATTAGTCATGCACCGACCTTGCTTAAAAAGTCTAGATTTAACTAACTACCAAGTATAAATAAAGATGTGTCTCAAGTCTTGATAGATACTTAAACAATAATCTATTCCCGTAATATAAATAGTTTAGGACATTAGCGAAAATTAAAGAAGTAAAAAGAATGGTACTTTGTTAGTCAAAATATCAATATTACTCTATCTTAGCAAAAAGAATGGTACTTTGTTAGTTAAAATATTTATATTACTCTATGTTAGCAAAAAACATGGACATTAGCCAATTTCATTTTGATTCCGTTGTTACAATCTCAGTAGTTAAGTCATTAATTCTCTTATTGAGGAATAACTGAATAAGTATTAAAAACAAATGTTATTGAATGATTATTTTTATCCATCGACTCAATAATTTAAAAAGTGAGATATTTTCAGTGTAGTGCTAACAGAAATTCTGTTAGCAACCGATCTTGCTGAAAATTTTTAGTACATGAAAAATATGAATTTGAGCTTATTGTAGATTTAATTGTTTGAATTACAATGACAGGTGTGACAGGATACTATGGAAAGGGGAGGGACTAAAACAGTTGTGGTATGTTAGAGGAGAATCAAAATTCTCAGATCACAGACCTGTATATTCACTTTTCTCTCTCAAAGTAAATGTATCCCAAACCAAGAATACTACAGCCGCACTAGATCCCAACTCCATCACAGAACCTTCATCATCAGTAGAAGCATCAACAGCTTTGTCACAAACTTTTGCAGCCAACTCTCTTGTTCTCAGTCACAGCCCAAAAAGTGACCATCCCTTAGGGAAAAGACAACTCACACCGCTGTCTGTTTTCTGACATATCTCTCCAAAAATGAAACATCTTCAACTGTTTTTGGACATTGTGCAATGTGGGCTCTGGTTTTCATCATTGGGCCAACCCATGTTTCTGGCCCGTCAGGGCGTGCTAGGTGGACGACTCGTGGACACTGTGGATCTTTGCTTTGTATAACTCGGATCCAGTGTGTAACAAGTGTTTTGTTCTTGAACAATTGTTTTGAATTTTCAAGATAAATTCAAATACAGTTGTTTAAGAAGGGTTGTTCACGGAAAAAAAATATTCTTCACAAAAGTTTTCAGATAATTGTAACTTCAGACGTAACACTCATTTCGCACTGGACGGGAGTTAATGATTGTCACTTCAGTAAATAGAAGCTGGAGAGCACGCAAAGAGCTGCAGTGAAGAGAAGGCAGTATTTGGGGCATGCGTTAAGGAATATTATATCTGCTTTTGCAGATTAAAGTGTTGGTTTTCTAGGTTTTTTGTTTTTGCTGAGGAATAATGAAAATAATAATTTTAACTGTAAAATGAATAGAGGAAGTAAATAGTTTTTGTAAAGGGATAATTAATTAAAGTTTTTGTAATCATGTCTTTTGTTGTGTTCCCGTTTCAGTCTTTTGTCAATGTCAAGTATAAACTTACCTTTTACTTTTCTATAAATTCACAGCCTTAGATTCCATTACCTCTGCTAGCTAAAAGTATAAGGTGCAATCAAATCTTTATTTGTTTATTGGATGATCATTACAATAATTATATAGCTCATTAAATTTTTAATATTTTAGTATAAACGGGAGAAAGATAAGTGACATACATAATATTTGAAAATAAATGCACTAAGTGATTGTTCTAATATATCATTATTAGTATTATACGAAAACAATCGGATCATTATTATTTCTTTTAAAGGAAAAACTAAAAATGGATCACTTCTGATGAAAAAAGATCAAATATGAAGAAAAAACAAAACCAGACTAATAATTAGGCCTTCAAATTGATAGTAATGAATACGGAATTGTCTATACCGGATTCAGATCTATTTTTAACTATTCTAACTGAATTTCGAATTCGGGTTCGAACAGATCCATAATATGTGTTACCAGATCCGTTCATTCGGGTCCGGATACAGATACGACAAAACCTATTTTCAAAAAGTAAAATCCTTATCTTTTTTTGCTTTTCTAATTTGACCGATTAAAAACATATATGTTTAATCTAACAATCTTACATATTAGATGCTACTTCACCCCGATTATATTATAATCCACAAATAATTCTATGAGCCACAATACAATCCATAATTATAATATTTTTCAAAGTTCAAAATTCAAATAAAAGTACATAAAATTTTTTTTTATCACATTTCAATATAAATATTCAAAAGCCTCATTAAAATAAAATATATAATGTTTGAATAACTATAAAATCTCAAGTCAAGTCAAGAGTGCCACAGCCCAGTGAGGTTAGCCTCTGCCCGTGACCTCACCGGATATAAACAGCCCAGACTACTAAACCCCTAACCCCCAAAAAAAAAAAAAACTATGAAGTCTCAAAAGAGATCTAACTAAACCACTTGGTTTACCATATATATATATATATATATATATATATATATATATATATATATATATATATATATATATATATATATATATATATATATGCGGATCCGGATCTAACGGATCCGATTTTTTATATTTCAAACTCTAACCGTTTTATTACTCTTATACATGTTCAGATTCAAATGCGGTCATATGGGTCTGGAGTTCTTACCGAATCCATACCGTTGTTTCGGATTCGAGTCGAATACGGGTCTGAACCCGACCCGTTTGCAGACCTACTAATAATACTACCGCCATTCCTAAATATGAAACTTTCATTATATCTTGCGAAAATAAAAAAAAAAACAAAAATTAAGATGTTTTTGTAATCAAAATATCAATATTATTCTCTTAAATAGAATTAGTAGTATATAAAAATATTTAAGAAAGTAATATTGATATTTTAATTATAAATATATTTTAATTTTTACTTTCTTAATTTTCATAACGTGTAATAAAAATTTTATATTTAGAAAGGGATGGAGTAGTAAATTTGGAACATCACTACCTAACATTGTCGATGTGCCAAAACACTACAAGTATTATGCAAACTTTCATTCTCATATTCTAAATAAAAAGGATGAAGATAATTCACCTTATTATGTAACCATAATATAAATTGTTTAGTACATGTTAGTTAAAATATTAATATTAATTTTTTTAAGAAGATTCACTAATTTAATTTAAGATAGTAATATTAATATTTAATTTAAAAAATTTATTTTTTACTATCTTAATATTCGTATATTAATATTTTAATTTATAAACTACTACTTATACTTCTTCAAAAAAAAAACTACTACTTATACCGTGTATTACTCATTGACCAGCTTTACAATCTCCGGCGTCATCCGACGTAGCAATCTCCGGCAAAGTTCTTAGCTCAGCACAAACGTTTCGCGCTCGTCGAAACGTCCACTGAATCGTTCATAGCCGCAACAGGTGAACTTCAAGTTCAAAGTATAGATGCAAAATATTGCTGATAATTAATGTAAGGTTTCGGTTCTAATGATTTGTATGATTCTTAATCCTATATGTTTATAGATACATGATGCATACATAATTATCTTAAGAGCTTTTATTTTTTTCGAATGGAGGTGTTTTGATGCATTCATAGTAGACTGAATGTATATGTAAATGCCAGTGAAATTTCAGTTTACCTGTAAATTCTTCCATTATCTAGGTCAATTGTTGGCTTCTTAGTAGTCTTTGGTTATGTAGATACTACAATGAAATTCTGACAACCGCTTTCGTAATTGTATTGGTGATATTTCCCCGATTTAAGAGAATTCCTTAAACGCAAATCTAAGCTGGTATTCGAGTTGTTTTGATTGATGAATTGGACTTGTGAAAGGATTTTGAAAGACATGGATCTCAAGTGCTTAATTTTTTTGTCCGTTTTCGAGTTTCATTAATACAGTGCACATAAATGCTCTGGATGCTGAATGGAACAAGTAAGGTAATTTGCACATAAATGCTATAAATGTTGAATGAAAGAAGTATGGTAATTTCCTCATAAATCAAAATGGTTCTTGAGTCTGTCTTTTTCTCATGTCTTTTGGCTTTGATTTGAGGACATGATTCCTAGCAAACATGACGGTATAGGGGACTACCGTTTCAGTGATATTATGTGAGCAGCCACTTTGTGCATTCGTTGTCAAAGGTTATGTCAGTCTCCAATCTATCTGTTTCAGTGGCATTCTGGAAACAGACACTTCATGCATTTATTGTCAAATGTTAGGTCTGTCTCCTATTCGTCCCCGCTCATACCCTAATTATTGAGGATTTAATGAGTTACATATTTTGTTGTTGTTTCGAGTTACATTAAGATTTTGAGTAAGATTTATGATTCTAAACATTATATTTTCCCCCTAAAGATAGTTGAATTTTGATTATCCAATGATGATGCCTTCTTTATAGTTGCAATACTGACCCTTTTTTTTCTTTCTTCTTCTTTTATATATGCCATGAGTAATTTATTCTTTGAGTTGCTGATAATGCTCAGTGAATTTGCCTAAAATGACATGACATTGGTCTTAGACAGTCGCCACTTCGTGGAAATCATGACACAGGTTACATATGACATTAATCTTGTTGTGTTAGACCTGACTAGCCAATCAGTGTATTTATTTCACATCCTTTTCTCAGGTAAGGGTGGATCAGTGGATTAGTAATTGGTTAGAGAATCTCAGTGTGGCAGGGATTTCCGTTAGCATATGCATTCAGATCAAACCCAATAGTAACTGGAGTCTCTGATGGCTTTCAGACACTTTTGTTCATTTCTGAAGTCTATTCATAAACAAGCAAAAGACTTAATGGGGTGACTCAGAAATATAGTACATGAAAAGAGTGTCAGGTTGGTAATTTCAACTCTAGTAGTACAATTTTTTTTCTAAGAAGTAGAATTCTGAATCATCTAATGACACTAAATCTATGCTTACAAACCCAATCATGACCTTTATTCTAGTGGACACTGGACATGAGTGATTGAGGGTGCTTGTGACTCCATGTCTGAATATTGTAGTTTTATGGTTTCCAGGGATCCACACAGTAGAACACATCATTAATTATTGTTGCTGATTAAACTAATGCTTAATAATGAAATGTCAAAACCTGGCACTCTATATACTCTGCCATTGTGTTAGGACTTAGGACTACATTTCATTATCCTACAGCTAGGAATTTGTAGATGCAATAATTAGAAATCGTCTCTGAAAGGTTCATGGTCTAGAGTTAAATATTTGATTTCTCATCAATAGAAGCTAGAATGTATATTTCTTGTCAAATACTTCAAGTCCATTAACAGTTTTTTCTCTAGGCATATCGATGGTGATGATCTCATCATTGTTGAGGCGTAGTTGGCATTTATTGTCTGCATTTGTAATTTCCTTATCAGTTTCTGTTCCTTCAAGTGATGGAGACTTGTAATCCTTTCTTTTACCCCATACAACAAGATAAAGTCCAGCAACTATGACAATGGCTCCGAGTATCCTGTTAAACTTAATATCAGCTATCCATTTGTGTATTCAGTAGTTACTCTATTCACGGGTAAACACAGTAATTGAAGATTACCTTCCCAAGTACATTTGCTCGCGCAGAATGAAGGAGCTCATGATAGCGACAATTACCATGCTCAACGGGTTGAAAGCAGTCACGAAAACAGGGCCTCTGTCTTTCATGACTACTCCTTGAATAAAATAAGCAAGTCCCGAACAGAATACACCCTGTATAAGATTAAAATATGAATTGGGGAGAAAATAATATGTATATATGTAGGTGCATAGTGTGTGTGAATCATGTGAGCAATCTTGATTCGAGTTGATTTCTCTTACACTGTACAGAGCTGCAAGGAATTTTGTATCCCAGTTAATGGACCAGACTGCAGATTTTCCTCTCTCCATTACTAGTGCTACTACAGCACCCTCTGCTGTTCCCAGCAGGCATATCCAAGCAGTAAGAGAAAGCTCAGCAGGATATGTCTTCAGTGTGATTGCCTACAAATGTAAAGCAAGATAAGAATTGATATATAATCATATACAAGTATTTCTTACACTAGGGGGTTCACGTGGTATCTTACTTGCAAAATCATGAAGCCAGCCCAACTGAAACATCCAACTGTGATCATGATGGCACCCTTGATTGTGTGTTCTAGAGTTATCCCTCCACTTTGATGTTGATGACTGCCGGTTTCTTTTGTCCACGGAAGCATAACATCAGGGCCTCTTAATAGTGTCATGATCATGGCTCCTCCAACCGTGGCAACGGTGCCAATTATCTTGGCTTGGCTGTTAATGCTCTTGAGGTTTACACTCTCAAGCCTAAGAAACAAGTGCTTGAGAATTTAAGAGATCATGCCTTCACTGGTGTCATGGATTTAGAAATAAGCTTTTGTGTGTGTGTGTGCTGTCATATGTGCTTAATGCAAATGCTTCTTTCAGTTGGAAAATTGAAGTTGAAAGTAATAGTAATATTCACCTGAAGATCCAGGCCATGATAAAGGTTATGGCAGGAAGAACATTGGCCATGGCTGCTGCAAATGTTGCTGTTGTGTATTTCATGCCTAAGAAATAAAGGTTCTGATCTATGACTGGCCTATCAGTGGGAGATACAGAAGAAGCTCATAAGCAATTTTTGGTCATTGAAGATGGAAAAGGTAACAACAGTACTTAAATCTTGAAACTTACTCCAGCAGACTCATAAAGATGATCTTGACAAATATTGAGAAAGTCATCTTTGGTCTGGTTTTCCTGTTGAACAAAATATTGGAAATTTCGACAGCTATAGATGGTAATTTTTTTCATGCAACGCATATAATCAGAGAGACAGAGATAAAAGAGATATACTTGTCAAGCATGATGGCAAAAGGGGCAATGACTATTGTAGCAACGGCGTGCCGGTACACAACAAATACATAATTGCTCATTCCTTGGTTCAGTGCAGCTTTGGAGAGGATGTCCATTCCTGCAAGCCCAAATTGCAGAAATATTACAGCAAAGAATGGTTTTGCTCCAGCAAAAAGTTTGCATGTAAGCCCCCTCTCTAGTATTCCCTTCATCTTCCAACTTTCTTCACTACTTAACCTCTTTGGCAGGTTAAAAAAGGGAAACTAGAAGTGGTACAAGCTTGTAGATGTTATGAAGCATTGCTGTGGTAGCATTTATATACTAAAGTCTGCCAGTTTGTTGGTACGTCATTTGCCTTTTGCCTTTTTCGTTTTTTATTATTTGATTTTGTGTTTCCTCTCAATTAGTCTTTTTATTTTATCTTTAGGAAAGGAACAAATGATGCAAGTTATACCAATGTGCATGAAATTATTATACTTATAAAATTTGCCTATTTAATCTAAATTATTTTGTACCATCTTGTTTAACTGATAATTTACCTAAACAACATTTAATTAGTGATGCTTTATAATTGATGGGGCCCTGTTTATTTCTCTGCCTTATTTGCCTGATTATGACTTTGTGATTTTTTTTAGCAATCAAAAGTTCCTTTAAAATGTGTGCTTATTGGTTTATCATTTATGTCTTAACTTGTTTATTAAATTCGAACCCCGAACCCATAGTATATTTCAAAAAAAAAAAACAGGAAACCCATAGTAAGAGTTACTTTTGCCAGTTAATGGTCTGCAAGAGTATAACTGATAAGTTTGTTTTCCATTTATAGAGTACATAACAAGTTTCAGTTAACAGATAAGTTTTCTTCTACATCTTTAATAGCAAATTGTCCTTTTGAGTTTTGCCTATTTGGTGGTGTGTTTTACTCCATTTATAGAGTACCAAACAAGTTACAGTGAACATATATATTTTCTTCTACAATCTGTAATAAAGCAATTGTCCTTTTACCGATTTTGTGATGTGTTTTTTTTTTACTCAAGTGAAGTTAGTTTGCAATCTAATTTGTGACGGAGAGAGGGAAAAATGCTCTATGGGACGGTCCTTGTTGTACTTCTGAGACATGAAGGCCTACGGGACCTACCCTGCAGGTGGGTCCTGTCTCAAATTATGTGAGAGGAGTGTGGGGCCGTACCCACAAGGTCCGCCCCATGCCAGACCTTCCCTGAAGAGAGTATATGCAAGAGAGTTGAGATTTACTAATATTCTTACACACCACTTTTTAAGGTGCATCCTTCATTGGCAACGCACTGGAGTGATCCTAATCCATTTCGAACACTGTTTTCCTGTGCGTAAATTGCATTTTACTGCGTATGGTAGATGGTTTTTATTTTATTTAGGATTGCCATGTATTATCTCAATTTCATAATATAAAGTCGTATAGGAAATTTAGCTAAAATTAAAAAAGTAAAAAATAATATGTTTTTTAATAAAAATATCAATATTAACTTCTTAAATAGAATTAGTGGTATACAAATCCTGTTTAAGAGAGTAATATTGATACTTTGACTAACTAAGTACGTTGCTTTTTTCTTTTTTAATTTCCATTATATGTTGTCCTACACGACTTATATTATGGAACGAGGAGAGTATTATTTTTGTATTTGCTGAAATGTTTCTAAATTCAGAAGTGATTTAAGTATTAGGGAAGCTTTTCGTTAGTAGAAGAAAAAAAAGTATTATTATCATGTGGCAATTAAATAGAATGATTCTTGATTCTGCAAAAGCATTTTGCTTAGTGTTGATATCATATTTGCTTGCGTAATGAGAATTTTGCTAGTGCAAGGTCGGAAAGCACCAACCCATTGTACATATAAAAAAGAAAGAAATAAATCCCAATTTAGAAATAAGTGTTTGGATTTATCATTGCTGGACACTAACATATATAAAATAAAATAAAATTATTCTAACAATTATTTATAAATTCTGCAGGTCCCCCAGCTTTATCCTCTTCTGCAGCTCCATGTGGTCATATATATTGTTGTGTTATTTACCAACTTCTCTGCTGAATTTCGATGGCATGCACAATCTCCAGAAGTTGGTTTTTCGGGAGAAAACTGTTAGGAAATAGATCATGTTCCAATTCTAGCCCACATACAAATATCAATTGAGGAAAGCGGCACAATAATTTACGTGGTTCGGTCAACTGACCTACATCCACGGGTAAGGCGAGCTCATACTCTCATTATAATGGAGAAACAAGACTACAATGGAGATTCCTCCAATCCATTAGCTCTCCTCGCCTTACTACTCCAAAGCATATAAGAGGCACATATATATATATATATATATATATATATATATATATATATATATATATATATATATATATATATATATATATATATATATATATATATATAGGAGTAGTAAACCTTTTGCTAAATGGGTGAGGAGTTCACATAACTAGTAATTCACCTAATTACTAATTCTTAACCTAATTAATATCCAATTAGGAATCCACCTAATTAGTAATTTACCTAATTACTAATTCTTATCCTAATTAATATCTAATTAGTAATCCAGTGAATATGGGTCAAAACCCAACAATCTCCACCCTGGCACGCCCAATCTCTAACTAGTACGCTCCACGTCCCAAATGACGCATGCTCAGCACTTGAATCTTCAAATCAGCACGATGAATTAAGGGGAATTTGACTAAGGGGGTGTATTCAACATAGATTCTATAGGATTTTTTAGGAGTTTTAAAGTCCATAGGTATTCAATTTAGATTTTAAAAAGTCCATTAAAATCTAGATGTATTCAATTTAGATTTTAAAAAGTCCATTAAAATCTAGAGGTATTCAAAACTCTATAGATTCTTATAGATTTCATTAAAGGTAGGATTTTGATGGATTTCATAGGTTTAAATGTGTATGGTGAAATCTCTTCTTTTTTCTCAAGATTTTGATTTTCTCTCATTAATATTAAAATTAAAATGTCTTTGATAATTTTATCTTAAATTACAATTTTTTTAGTAATCTCATTTCTATAAAATTATAAGAAAAACAAAGAAATATTTCAAACTACAAAAAAAATGAGATTTTTGTTTAAAGATCGTTAGAAACTCAATATGAAATGTTTATTTCCCAAAAAGAAGTCATAATATCTAAACAATTTTCTTCTTGATCATCTTCAAATAGAAATTAAAGAAAGCAAACAATTTATTCTCTATTTAACCACAAATTTTTATTTTTCAAACATGAATTTCATTTTCCTGAAAGAGAAAATCAAAGAGAAAAAAAAAGTTCAAACAAAACTTATCACAAAACATATCTTAATTAAGCCAAAGAAAAAAATACCAGTAAGTAAATTATACAAACCTTGAACAAATAAATCAAAAAAGCCGCAGTTACGTTATCTAAAAAAAAATCAAAGACTATCGTCAAACTTTTTAAATTTTTAACAAAATGATTTAATTCAAAAAAAAAAAAAAAAAAAGGATTGATAAACATATGTTGACTTTAGAAATTCAAAACATTTGGATCTGTATAATACACCAATGAATCAGTCTTTTCTTTATTTGTTGGTGCTATTCAAATAATCTATAGACTTTATAAATCAAAACAAATCCTGATAAATCAATCTAATAAAATCTGATAGAATCTGCGCAGACTCTGCATAGAGTTAAAACAATTCATAATGTCAGCAGAATCCATAGACTTTTGAAAATCAGTTAAAATCTTTTAAAATCCGAATTGAATACACCCCCTTAAGATGAGTTTAGTCAACTTTGATCAACGGTCAGACACGACAACACCAATAACGGAACAAACAGCTCAACGTTCAAAGTCCACCAAACCCACTCTGGTTTAGGACACTCGATGAACCTCTGGGTCCATGCACCCGAAATATACCGGATCAATCCTCCACCCTTCCAATTCAACCGTCTAGATTTAATCTTTCTTATTTGCTTGACTTGTACACCAACTACACTAGATTTTTATCTCTTTCAGCAACACCTCTTCTCTGCCAAACCTTTATCGGCAAGTGCGCTCTACCCCCAATGGATCTCTCTTCCATCTCTGACGGGTCTCTACTACCATCTTTGGCGGATCCCTTCCCTCTTTGGAGGACATACATAAAAATCTTTCCACTTGTGTTAACGGTTTCTGGTGGCGATGGCTAGAATTGCACAAAACTCTGAGTTGACAATTGGTCGATCTTTAACTGGAGAGTAACGCTAAATTCTAGTGTAGCAGCGTTGCGTTCCCACCTTGGCTTAACCAATTGAAAGAGTCCGCTTTCGATTATATCCAACACTCTCCTCCAATCTCTGGAGAAATCGATGAACCAAAACAACTTATCTTCTGTTCTGAACCTCACTCTGATATCAGTTGTTAGGAAATAGATCATGTTCCAATTCTAACCCACATGCAAATATCAAGTGAGGAAAGTGATAAAGGGACACAATGATTTACGTGGTTCGGTCAACTGACCTACATCCACAGGTAAGCCGAGCTCATACTCATTATAATGGAGAAACAAGAATACAATGGAGATTCCTCCAATCCATTAGCTCTCCTCGCCTTACTACTCCAAACCATATATATATATATATATATATATATATATATATATATATATATATATATATATATATATATATATATATATATATATAGTAAACCTTTTGCTAAATGGATTAGGAGTTCACATAATTAGTAATTCACCTAATTACTAATTCTTAACCTAATTAGTAATTTACTTAATTACTAATGCTTATCCTAATTAATATCTAATTAGTAATCCAGTAAATATGGGCCAAAACCCAACAAAAACAAAGGTACTCTTATTGGGCTATCTAACTTTTTCAAAAAAAAATAGGGTATGAAATACATAATGTTGTACATGAGTATGGGTATTTCTGAATCTCTATACGTAAAATGACGTCTTCTTATCCTGAAAAAAAGAAAAAGAAAAAGAAAAATCACTAAATATTTAAAGATTACTTGTCAAGAAAAAGAAAGAAAATGAAATGAATAATATCCTTCTATTATTATATATATCAGCATTTGCATGTTTTTTTTTATAATGCTCTGTTTGGTGACTTAGTTAGAAATGCCCATACAAACCCTACCATAAAGTCTGGAAAAAAAGGCATTCATCTGATTTTGTTGGGCTAACCAAAAAAAAAATGATGTAGTTTTACGTGCAGCTATGCAATTGTTTAATTGAGGGTACTAAAGGCAGAAAAGTTTTGATTTTGTTTGATTATTTCAAGAAAAAGTGTTTGGAGAGATATCATACCCAAGGTTGTCAAAATCGTATTTTTGACTCGGAACGGAAGGGGTCTCAAGAATCGTAAATTCGAGGATCGTAACACGGATCGGAAGATCCGAAAAAATTATTAAAAAATAAATATTTTATTTTAAAATTAATATCTCAAATATATTTTATTTTAAATCATTCCCTTAAACATTTCATTTTGTTTTAATATCCAATTAAATACTGAAAATACAAAGTAAATAGTTTAGGACTTGTTTCAATATAAAACCGAATTCGTCTGCTCCTAACAAAGTAACTTGAATTCAAGGAAATGGCTCAGAATTCCCAAAATTCCCAAAATTTAATTCCCAAAATTCAAATCCCTAATTTATCTTTTTATTTTTAACATTTTCTTCTTCTTCTTCACCGTTTGAAAAGAGAAAATAGTGGATCGTAATGGATCGTCCGATCCTACGATCTTACGATCTGGATCGACGATCCATTACGATCTAATATTCCAACGATTTTTAAAGCGATTCAACTCGATTCATGGCCTTAGGATCGTAAAATCGTACGATTTTACGATCCAACTCGCGATTTTGACAACCTTGATCATACCATAACCAAGGTTGCCTCATGGGCATATGATTTTGCTCTCCTTTAGAAAGTTTCGCAGTCCGGATGAACAGCTTTTTTCAATACATGATGAACGCCTCAAAATATGTGTTCTAAAGTTCAGGACATACGTCTCCGAAGCTCAAAATATGTGTCCATTTTAAATCAATCTTAACCGTCAGAGGCGGAGACACATGGTGGTCAAAGTATGCCCAGGACCACCCAAATTTTTTAAAAATACTACTACTTATAAAAATTGTATGTGCATTTTGGAAAAATTTATCAATTTCGCCCCCAAGAATTTTTTTTTTTTGCCGTTTTTATCACTTTTGCCGATAATCATTTTCTTCTATATTTTAAATTGTTGAGGGACCACCCTAAATTTCAATCCTGGATCCACCCCTGTTAACTGTCAAAATTTTAATCCAGCGAATGAGTGAAGTTTCACACGTGTGAAATTATCCCGTTCCGCACTGGAGCATCCGCCAAAGTTTCAATCTTGAGAATGGAGATACTCTTATATTTTTTACTTTGAATTCTTTGTAACGTTTCTGTAATATTTTTTAATATTTAATGTTTAGAGTTTATCAGAGTTAAAAAATTATTTTATACTCTTTCCGTTCCAAGTTAGTTGTTTTAAATCAACTTTCATTTAAGGAAATTGTTACTTACTTTAGTTTTTTGAGTGAACACGATGAACATAGTGTTTGTCTAAGGTTGGATACTCTTCTGCTTCGATAATAATAATTTTAAAAAAGGAAAAAATGTTAAGGTAATGTTAAAAAATAAATAAATGTTAAGTTTTGAATTCATAAGAAAATAACTAATTTGGGACCCAAAAAATGTGTAATTGCAGTTTTCCAATAGATTCATTGTCGGCAAATTCGAAAAAAAACGACATTCAATACTCGTTCAATTTTCTAAAGTGATAAATAATTTCAAACGGAGATATTATACTCTCATCCTCCTCTACAGAAGATGTGATTAAGAATTTCAGGCAAAGAAATCTCCTTTTTTTGTAAAAATGTGTTGTGTTGGTAAAGCAGGAAGAAAATTATAGTGCTAAGGGATTGTGCATTCCACATAATGAACAATGATATGAGGTTTCGAGTCTGGCAATTGTTGTTCACTGTAGTAAAATATGCGGTAGAGGGGTCATCCTCTGGTGGCTTTCTCTTGTCGGCCACCACCGGAAGTTTGTTTGTGACATTGATTCAGACCATTTGTGCCATGTTTTTTTTCCTTCAAATGATGGAGCTGGTGACATAACCGAGTCTTTGTGACGAGATAATTAGTGTCGGTTACATGAATTAAAGAAAGGATTCGAGATGAATTAAAGAAAGAATTCGAGGTGTTAAAATACGTATTTATTTTCTTTATTTGTTTCTACCTAACGTTATATTCTCTCATTCAAAACTAAAATTCGTAGGATTCTTTATAACTTCTAGCTAAATCTTTTACAACCTCGTTCTATCTCTTACAGTCTTATTATTTTTTTACCTTTCAAATCTTCTAATAGTGGCATCACTTGACTATCCTTTTATATATCTAAACGAATACAAATGACTTCCTCCCCTATTCTCTTTAACAGATGTCACTCATACTTTCTTTCAAATGATCTCAATCTTCACTCTATCATTCCTCGCATGTTAATATATCAATGATAATTGGCATACCTCGTCTACGTTTATTTTATGAACATGATACCTTTTTATAGTCCAATACTCGTACATTTTACATTTTAAAATGATGAGAAAAAAGGGGGAAACGAAATACTTGGTGATACTTGCTTTTAGTCACTCACTATGCACCATCTCTATCTCTCTGGCTCTATCTGGTCGTAAAGGGCGCTTTGTGGTGATTAAAAGGGACTGAAATAATTTGTCATCTTGGCATTCATCACCAAAGAGATTTCTGGTCAAAGAAGCAAAGGCAAAAAAAAAAAAAAAAGTCTCAATAATTTAATTCATTTGCTTTACGTTTTTTGGACAACATAAGTAGTGCTGTGTCTCATCTAAGGAACCTAAACAAAAGAGAGATTATAAGATGATGGTTGGACATACAAAAGTATTAATTCTTTAACCAATCCTATTGCTCACATTTGTAAAGATTAGTACTTTTAAATTTAGCAAAAAAAAAAAAAAAAAAGATTAGTACTTTTAAGTTCACATACAAGAGATTTTTTTTCCAAAACTTGGGATTTAAATATGCAATGTGTTGATAATCTTTGAGAAAATCAATTCAACTCTAGTGTGTCTTTCGTTTTATATATATATATATATATATATAGTTTCAATTCGATGATCTTAATCCATTTGACACATTATTACAAGGGAGAAAAAAGAAATCCCCTAAAACTATATTAGATTCGGGGTGAAAATCGTCTGTCTTTGTATATGTCTCTATTCATGTACCCAACAAATCAGAATTTACGTGGATATTTCATCCAATTATATATACACATGACGAATTGTGATTGGTTGAGTATAAGAATTGGAACATACACGGGAACAGACAATTTTTTGCCATCCGGATTGGCCCATTTTTCCTTGGAAGGAGGGCAGAAGGGATGGGAGTGAGGTGGGCAGTAAGATCAGATTGGCACTCTCAGTTGTTCCGCTTTTCCTTTAATCCTTGGAACAAATCCATCATGGACAGTTAGCAATTTTACGTTGGGAGTTGGGAGAGAAATATTGATTTTACATAATTTTTTGAGGGATAAAAGTTATATTTTGTTAATTATTTTTCTTAATGTTTTAAATTTTATAAGAATAAAATATAATTTTAAAAATTTTAAGGGCTTTGTATTTTTAAAATCTTAAAGTCTTAAGCAAGGCAGTCAAACTCGCGAGTTGACTTATAGGATCGTACGATTCTACGAGTTTTAAATGATCTTACGTGTTAGATATTACGTAGGATCAGAGTAAACTCGTGGAATCGGACTTGGGATCGTACGATCCTACGAGTCAACTCCGAGTTAGCTATTTTCTCTTCCGGGTTGGATTTTAGCTCAACCCGACCTGAATGTTTTTTAAAAAAAAATCATTTTAGATTAAAAAAAAAATTCTATGTTCAACCCCGTGGCTTATTCAATCTCCTCAAGCCTCTCCAATCTTCAATTGACGACAAATTTCTTCTCTTTCTCAATCGATACCAATTTCCTTTTTTTCCTCTGTTTTTTTTATTTTATTGTCTATGAGCTCTTCCTATGTCATCGCCTACAACAACGAAAAGGTAATTCAAAATCCTAAATTCTAATTTGATAAATTAAGTTATTTAGTCAAATAATCCATGTTAGCATCAATGTTATTGAATTTAGATTGCTCCAATTGGACGAGACCCGAATAGATTTTTTTTCTATTTTTCCGGTAAAAAATTTGATAGTAGAAATTAAGTTTCATAATTCTGAGACACTGAACATAATATCATTTTCCTATGGAGCTTTCATGTTTTGTATATTTCTTTAATACTAGCAAATATCATAATATTCTGGAAAATTCCAGATTTCATCTAGAAGAATTAGGAGAGTACTGAATTAATTAATATTTTTTTAAATTAAGTAGGATCTACGATTCGAGTTACGATTCTACGATCCTTCTACACCCTTCCGATTCTACGTAGAAATTCGAATTTGACTGTCTTGGTCTTAAGGGACGACGTCACTCCAGCCTCTCCATGTTGCCTACAAGTTTTAGGAGCAGAAATTTTCATATTAGATGCCTTGATAAAACTTTATACTCTTCATTTAGCAAGGAACCCTTTGTACTCTTACCTCATCTGATTCAACTTCCATTTCCATTTTTTTCAAGTGCTAATCTATCAAACCCACTTCGTTGATTCCATTGGGTCATTCATCATAAATCCAAACCGATTCTCGTTATATTCTCCATTCCAGTGAAATGTCTTTGGTGGATTTGGTGTAGCTGTGTCTTATCCCCCTCACAAGAATCTCTACATCTTATTCAGCCAATATACACACACACATTGTTTTTCCTTCATTTTCGCCATGGCACCCACAGCACATCTTCTATAGAACTATTAACTATCTCAAGAAATAGCAAAGGAAAAATGGTCAAAGTATGGAAATGAAAAAGTCCTAAATTATTCATTAAAAAAAACTAAAGTCCTAATCATTCCGTTCATTTTCTTTTACGTAACAACACATCCAAATGGATGCATTTCCAGCATAAAGAGATCGATAGCGATCCAAAAATGGATAATCCACAACACCACCCTTTCTATTCAAAAGAAGAAAAGGAAAGGAAAAAAATTGGTGAATAGCTATAGTTGGATTTTAATAATTTTTGCTTTTCTCTTTTTAGACATAAATAATTTTTTTTGTACATTATTAGACTTTATCTTTTTATTGGCATTCAGAAATGAAAAAACAAATGAAAATCCGGCCAAAATGTGGCCGTTGAGTAAAACGGTGTCGTTTGACTGAGGGGCACTATAGTCAAATTACAAAAATAGAGTGAATAGTCATAGTTGGACTTTAACAATTTCTACTTTTCTTTTTTTAGACATAAACAATTTTTTTTGTACATTATTAGACTTTATCTTTTTACGGACATTCGGAAAAAAAAAATGAAAATTCGGCCAAAATGTGGCCGTTGAGTAAAACGGTGTCATTTGACTAAAGGGCACAATAGTCAAAAAATAAACCCGACCCGACCCATTTTCCCAACCTCCTCCTCTCCCCCACCCCCGGGCCGCTAAATACCACCATCCTCCTCCCTCCGGCAGAACATTATCATCCCACCACCATCCTCCTCCATAATTATAATCCAAAAGCTAAAAGGTCTAAAACAGAAGCAAGAAATAAAAACTCATTTTGAACCTCATTCCAGAACACCAATGATTCCGTTGCAATCCGATGATTTTGATTCTAATGATGATATTGGGTTATTGGATTTAGTCAAAAAATGAGAGTGAAAACCCCAATTCCTTTGTCAAAACCTTAACACAATCCGACGCCAATAATGGCGGCGGATTCTCTATTCCTCGTTACTGTGCTGAGACTATTTCCTAGGCTAGATTATTCGGCTGAACCGCCGGTACAGACTATTCTCGCCGGCATCTTCTCACTACCGGTTGGAGTAATTTTGTGAACCAGAAAAAGCTTGTTGTCGGCGACTCCATTGTGTTCTTGAGGGCCGACAATGGGGATCTTTGCGGCGAATCTTGCGGAATAGATTTTGGCGAATCTTGTGTTCTTGAGGGCCGACAATTTTGGCGGAATTCTCGGTGAATATGAGAATAGATTTATGAGAAATACTAAGGGAGGAAATGGAAATAATGGGATAGGTTTGAGTGGAATGGGAAAAGTAAAAGTTGAATCTTGTATTGAAAAGTAAAGGTTCGACCCTTTTATTTTTTGGGTCGGGTTTGCAAAGCGGGTCGATTTTATTTTTTGACTATTGTGCCCTTCAGTCAGATGACACCGTTTTACTCAACGGCCACGTTTTGGCCAAATTTTCATTTTTTTTTCATTTCTGAATACCCGTAAAAAGATAAAGTCTAATAATGTACAAAAAACTTATTTTTAAGTCTAAAAAGAGAAAAGTAGAAATTGTTAAAGTCCAACCATGGCTATTCACTCTATTTTTGTAATTTGACTATTGCGCCCCTAATCAAACGACACCATTTTACTCAACGACCACATTTTGGTCGGATTTTCATTTTTTTCATTTCTGAATGCCCGTAAAAAGATAAGATCTAATAATATAAAAAAAAAAAATTGTTTACGTCTAAAAAAAGAAAAGCAAAAATTGTTAAAGTCCAACATTGGCTATTCACCCGAAAAAGAAAAAAAGATTTAACTTTTACATATGCTCGAATATTTTTTTTCCATCATCAAATTCCTAGCTAAACGTGAGGGGAATCGTAGGTCCTTTCAATCCAGATGCTTTTTTATTTTGGATGCAAATAGTATCTAATCACCTCAGATAAACACAAGATCACTAACTTGATCGAATATGCTGAACAAGATGAAGTTGGACAGGGAATAAAGTGTTTATACTTCCTATGGAATCGTAAATAGGGAGGCAGTTTGCCTTTTCACTGAAGTCAACTGCAAAATTAAACAAAGACCGATATACTCTAATTTCTCCAATTAAGGCCTGGCAAACATAACACCAATAATAAGCAGAAAGCAAATGCTAGTGAGAACAATACAAGCAACAGAACATTGTTATAGGAAGATTAGTCCTGCCCACCAAAACGGCAACCATTAAGATATATTGTGTGTATCATATCTTTGATGTGACGAATATGATTAAGAACCACAGCATGCTGATTTCTGGGCAGCTTCTGCAGCTCCTCCTGCCTGGTCAGGTTTGTTTATTTTGATGGTTTGAGGCTACATAACCATAAGAAATTAGATTAGCATCCTGGTGGCGAGAACAAAATCATGTGCTTTTAATCAATATTTCATTCGCAAGACCATGAATGGACTTCCAACACGGGCATTTCTCATATATGACCCAATCGTATCCCCCATCACCGCCCGGCTATGCAAGATGCCCTAAATCTCGGAAATAAGACAGCTAATAGAGACAAACGATTATCTTGTTGCTTACAAAAACAGTAAAAATAAGGCACAATGAAATAGTCAGATAAAAATTTCAAATCCCTGGGGCTCAATAATTTTTTAGTCGAAACATAAAAATAGGACCATGAAATTTGAATATACTTGTACCTCGGCCTTTGAGTCAGTTTCAGCAAGTCTTTGCTTTATATCCCTAGCTATTGAGAAGAAAACTTCCTCCACATTCAAATTTGTTTTTGCACTCTGCAAAACATTGTTTCATTAGTATAACTCCTTGGCAGGATATTTGTAAAATACACTAACAAGTTACACTTACAGTCTCAAAGAACTTAATGCCATATTCATCAGCCAATGCTTGACCCTTGGAAGTTGGAACAGCCTAGAGGAGAAAAATTCTTCCTAGGTTAATCTTGGATTTGCCAAATCAAGGATTCAAGAGAGTTTTAGGGAGTGGTGAGAGTATACCCGTTTGCTTTCATCCATATCAGCCTTGTTACCCACTAGTATCTTGTTGACATTGTCCGAAGCATGTTGTTCAATGTTCCGAATCCAATTCCTAATATCTAGACGAAGGATTAATGAATTTTATAATGTGAAACAAGCATGCTATGCATGATTAAGAAGCCAATGCACATTCACTGAAAAAAGGAAAAAAAGAAAAGAAGCAAATGCATGAATTTATAATTACCAAGGAAATTGTCCAGTTGACCAAAAAAGTAACCCTCTAGTTTTCATTTTCTCACACAGTATATTCCTTCATGAGTGTCAGCCAATGAGAACTTAAAATATAAGAATGGCAATCCAAACACCGTATGTCAAGACAGTACGACAAATCACTTTAGTGGTGTAAGCCAATGAGTACAGGTAGGCACTGAAAAAATGTAAGTATGGTAGTCCAAAAACCACATAATAAGGGAGAAATAATTTACTGTTGAAAGATGATTCATCCGTCACATCATAAACCAGCAAAATACCCATTGCTCCACGGTAGTAAGCTGCATAGAGCATATCATTTAGGTCAAGGTACAAACTCTACACCACAATATTGGATCCCAAAACATAATAATTATAATAATAATAATAAAGCTCTATACCGTAAAATTTGAACCACTGAGAAAGAAAATAAAGAATAGAAGAAAAATAGTCCGTTAGAGTAAACATATTGAACACAAATCAATAATTTTATTGTCAATTGCGCTCCCAAAGAAAATGACCTTGATATCAATGAAGTCATAAAACAGAGCAATCTCAAGTCTAACTTCTGAAGAATATACAAGAAATTATTTCAAGAGAACTTAGTGTTGTACTAGGATTGTTTTTCTTTTCTTCTTTTTTTCCTGAAACTTTTTCATTTTGTTGGGTTATAGGTTCGTTGTCATGCGAGAAAATGTGAGGTCCAAAGTTGACTTTTTGAAATTTGAAAAAAAGTAGAAAATCTTACGAAAAGAGAAATGCTATCCAAGTGGAGCCTAAAGTGTCAATTAAGAGTGCGAGTACCACATTTTGGATTTTTAAACTATGAGCGATCAGTTAATGAAACAGTCATCACACGTTTAAAATCAACCTCAGCAATTTTCCGACAATCTTTATATCATGTAATACAATGGACATAGTTCTCTTCCAGTTCCACAACATCTAGTTGGATGAAGATATTCTCTATTAGATGAACGAACTTGTGATTGTTGAAGATTCAAAACCCAGAGCAATAAGAATCAACACAAATATGAAACAAAGCTGAATAGCAATGTTAGCCATGCCAAGTTGAACCAAGAGTAGAATAGGCATTCAAAAAAGTCGATAAGCACCATTTTCTTCTCTTCAAGAGTAACTATCTGACTTCATTTTCATCAAAAACATTCCTACATGTCAAAGAAATATGCAATTTGCTATTTGGTTTCAAAGATCCCTAGACCGACAACCTTGTTTTGCACTTTTAGGGAGAGAAACTTTCTTACCGACAATTTCAATAGGCGTAACTTTCTCAGGAGAGAAAAAAAAATTGTAATAAACAAATAAAAATAAGATCAACTATGATCAGCAGCTTAGGGCATGGAAAGCCCTCAAAAGAATACAATGGGAATGCACTGACCAGTTGTGATTGTTCTGAAACGCTCTTGCCCAGCAGTATCCCAAATTTGCAGTTTAATTCTTTTTCCATCCAGCTCTATAGTCCGTATCTTAAAATCAATCCTGAGAAATTCTTTTGAAATAAGAAGCAGTTTGCAGAAGAAACTTATAAATTCAGCAAGTCTAAGAAACCAACCCAATAGTTGTAATAAAACTGGTGGTGAAGGAGCCATCTGAGAAACGTAAAAGGAGGCAACTCTTACCCACACCTGAAACAAACAAGAATTCCAATTAACGAAAACAGATCATAGAAATAAAGTTGCAAAAATGATCAATTACAAAACCTTTTATACTTCGTTTTTCTTTTGACAATCTCAAACTATTTAGCATGTGCAGGCATGAAAAGAATCACACATTATAATCTTCACATATTTTAAACACAACCTGAAAATCTTTTCCACACACAGAGTCTCAGAATGTTATTCGCATGGTGAGACATATACTTCATCTGTCCAAAAGTGAATCTCCTATTTTACTTGGCACAAAACTTTAGGAGAGTATTTAACCTGCCATATCCAAGTTACCAACTTTACTAAGTAAAGAAGTCAGTGGTGAGTCCATGAGTTAATGGAGCATATGTCCCATAATTTAAGAAGGTGAGCTATGGAAGTTTAGCCAGAAAATGTTTATTTTAGTAAAGTGGGCAGTGAACATTCAGTTTTGGACAAAGGGGATCTTACTTTTTTCTCCAACTTCACATGTATCTTTGTCTTTTTCATTTTGTGTTGTATCTGACCAAAGGATATGTGTCTTTATCATGTTCGCACATGCTTACTGCTTAGATCTTGTAAATTAGCTCAGCTACTGGAGCTTTAACTATTTTAGCTTGTCTGCTCGACTCATTTATTCGATGAATCAAGTTGATAAAAAGTTAGTTTGGAACCCAACATAACTTAAGAACTTTAAATGGAAATTAAGAAACCAATGCATGCATTATATTCTTGTAATTTGCACGAAATACTAATAACATTTTCTATTCATTCAAGAATTTAAATCAAATTTATGAAGATTGGGGGGGGCAATGAATCTATAAGCTCACTTGGGGAATCAAAAGATGGAAGTCAACAAATGAAACAGTCATCAAGAGCTTCAGCTCATTACACAAGAGGCGGAGTCGAATTCCGAAGTATTGAATTTAGCAACAAACCCAGATTCTAGTCAAACAGGCATCATTCTTTGCAAATCCGGTCTAGAGAAAGCCCAAGCTCAAAGATGAACTTTTGGACTGTGAATTGGAAAAACTAACAGCTAGGTAAAAAAAACAGATCTGGCAAAACAAACAGAAAAAGAGAAAGAAAATTTTAAGATATTTTCAATCTTCAACATTAGATTATGTCTTAGCAGTAAGTCACCAATTTAGACATCATGTTAACAGTTAATAACTCAACTACATATCAATTACTATCAAATGCAATAGGCAAGTTGAAATTACAACAATACAAAAGAAGCAAGCAATTTTAAGTACAAACATCTTTGAACTCATAAGAGGCTTTTAGAATAAATAACTGAATAGACATGGATGAACAGTTCATCAAATTGTAACAGATTTGGCAAAACAAAGTAATATCTATTACAAGATCATGCACCATAAGGGATATATATCTTCTTTTTTTTTTAAATTCAAGTAACATAATTAAAGAAGCAAATAGCTACCAAGCTATTTAAAAAAAAAAACAGAAAAAGAAATACCTTACACTAACCTAATACCCGACCATTATGAACGGGCATCATATGCATACAGCCGTCCATTATGGTAATGGACAGGTGTACTAGTTTTTTTGTGAAGTAGTTTTCTGTCGTAAAATAATGTTTATCATAATTAACCTTAATCGTCCTATGTCAAGTACTTATTTTCATGCAATGAGCGTCCCCTTCCTTTAACAGGAATACTTGTTAATATTAAGTTATTAAATCTCAGAGCAAGCTTCTTTACTCAACTAAAAAGGTCCACATAACCTGAGCTTGAAATCAAGACAAGTCCTTTTAAAAAGCCTATGGACAAATTTTACATGTGCAGTTGGATCCACTTTACAACAATACAGGCTAGGAACCTCGGTCTCATGTTGCATACTACTTTACTCTCATGTTGACTGATAAGTTTCTCTATTTAGCTAAATCTTTCAACAACACAAAGCATAAGAAACAGAAGAAAAGCAATCGAATACAAAATCTTAATGAACTTGCAAAGTACAAGAAGTAGAAGGAAGGCAAAGAAACTAGCAATAGTTATTCGAGATCCAAAAATTGCAAAATGTATAAAACAATACAATTTCAAACTCAAACTATATAAGCATACTTATATTACTACATTTGTAGTAGTTGATTATTTTTAAATAATTATATATTAGAATAAAGAGAAGTCTTCGACAAACAAATGCCTAGCTACAGCAGCTGACTGGACAACAATGTTTATCTACCTTGAAGCAACACATTTTTTAAATAATATAAAATACCAACATTTCCCCCTCTCGTGAATTAGAAGCTAAATTATCACAAAAAACGAATGCTTAATCATTCAGAAACACGATTAACATCTATCATTATAAATAAAAATCGATTTCAAATAATGTCTAATTTATATAAATTATACAAAACAAAAACCTAAAAAAAAAAAAATCAAAATAGAAAACGGAAAAGCATCGGAAACGCACCGCTGTCGCCGATCAAGAGGAGCTTAATGAGATAATCGTAATCGGCTCGAGCTCTAGCGGGTGGAGCAGCCATCTGAATTTGGATTTTGGATCTCTCTCAAGTAAGATTTCCAGGGGAATTTTTTGACCTAGAATTAGAGGGGACAATTTGAAGAGAGATTCTGATATTATCAAGTCATGAAAATTAGGGAGCTCCAAACAAAATTATGAATTTTAAAAAGTGATTCGGTTAGATTGAAAAAATTTCTTCAGGAATTAAAAGGGAGATATTTATAATTACCAGATCGGAGAGATTACAGAAAGAGGGAGAGATCTAATAAATGTTGGAAGAGGTAAAAAGAGAGGGAACTAGGAAAGCGTCTCTAAAACGTCAGCACCGATCGTCCCTTGATTTAAAAAAAAATTAATAATACGTAAATAAAATTAAAGAATCAATAAATAAGACACTTTATTTGTTAAAATATTAATAATATTCTTTTAAATAAAATGCGTATACCAAAATTTTTATTTAAAATACAAATTTGGCTCATTCGAAACATATTGTATTTGTTAATTAAGTATGTCTTCATTTATAATTACTCCACAAAAAAGTCTATTAGTTTGTAATTGTTAATGTGATCTCTGATTTCACCATCAGCATAGTTAAACGGTTTTTTTTTATGAATGCATAGTTGTATGATTGAAAAGACTAAATTCTCCCTTTAATTAAATATAACGAGCATAAATAGAGAGAAGATTGCGACTACATTGATAATACCAAATGACTTGAGTTTGCTCTGCTTTGATACTCAAATTCAAACTCAAATCAGATTTAGATTGAGTTTGAAAATAAAACTTAAATGATTAAATCATCTATAATATAGCGAAAATTAAAAAAATTAAAAAGCAAGATATTTTGCTAGTCAAAATATCATATTACTCTCTTACATATTATGACTTGTATATTACTAATTTTATGTAAGAATTCTATATAAGAGAGTAATATTAATATTTTAACTAACAAATTACAAAATTACATTGTCTCTTGCTTATTTAAATGATGAACTATATTAGAAATGAGCCAAATTTCAAATATTTCGCGACTATAACACCTATCGAAACTTCAATGGAGAAGAACAAGTGAAGATTCAGAAAATGCATAGGATGTCGAAGATAGATTCACAAAAGTCATATTATTTTTTTATCACTTCGTCCCCTACCTCCTACAATCTTGTTATTCCACCCCTTTCAATACTTCTAATAAGAGCTTCAATCAATCTTTTTACATGTTATATACGTTCAAACCAACACAAACCATTTTCTCTCAACTTATCTTCAATTGATATCGCTTCTACCTTATCTCAAATAATCTCATTATTCCTTATATGCCGACGTATCAATTGCAACATATACATCTCCACGATAGACATGCATCTCCATTGCAACATACACATTGGCAACTACATTAAAATGAAATAAAAAATACTTTATGCACAAAACAGAAATCCAAGTTCAGAAAAAACTTAAGTCTAATTGGATTGGGTTCAATTTGAGATTTTTAATCTCAATCTCAAACTAAAATCAAATTCTCCATAATTTAGTGATTGAGATTTCATTTACATACTAAATCCAAAGAAAGTTTGAGTCTGGATTTGAGTTTCAAACTCATATCAAACTGTACACCCTAATGAAACATGCAAACACAAGGCCACTCTTTCAGATCAACTGCAATCACAAGGCAAACATGCATGTTTCCTCCAAATGAAACATAAACGAAGCCAATCAACATGAACTGAATAAGCTAAAGTTTTACTTCACCAATTGGTGAACAGAGAATGTTCTAAAACAAGAGCAACAAAAGCAACATCAGAATGATCCATAAATCTTGATAACATCTTCTTCTATATACTGAAAACACTGAATAATTACCTTACATACAGAGAAATTAGAGAGGATAACAAGTCTTTTTTTTCTTCTTAACAGATAAGAAACTGATTAAGTCTTCCTAGGCGACTTCGTTGCTTTAGCTGGAGACTTGGCCGGTTCTTTAGTAGCCTTCTCATTCTTCTTTGGCAGTAGAACTGGGTTAATGTTAGGAAGAACACCTCCATGAGCAATTGTCACCCCAGCAAGAAGCTTCCCAAGTTCCTCATCGTTCCTCACAGCCAACAGCACATGTCGCGGTATGATCCTATTCTTCTTGTTGTCTCTTGCTGCATTTCCAGCCAATTCTAAAACCTAGTACACAAAATTAAACTCAATTACTTATATTGAAACCACAAAATAAACCAAATATAATCAGGCATATGTCAAGGAAGGCTGTCAGGAATGGTGTGTGAAGAAGAGGGGGGAATTTTAAACTTAACAGAAAAGGAGGGAAGGTTGGTTAAGGAAGGAATAGGGCTCAATTAATTTAAGCCTAAATCATTTTAATTCCCTAAGTCGAAACGACAGCGTCCTAGTTACTCTTATTTAATTAGAAATAGATAGCTGAAACGGCATCGTATTGCCTTGGGCATAAAAGCCCTAATTCGAAGACAGAAATGGAAAGCAGAGGATCTATTTTGGGAAGCTCATTGCTCGAAGTTGCAGCTGGGAAATTGTGCACTGTTGATTCCTTGTGCGAACAAAGCTTGCTGAGCTGGAGGGATGTGATCATCTTCGAAGGGATCAACCCTAGTATAAGTACCAGCTTTTGCAAAGGAAAAGGCATTCAGATATATACCCAAAGTGGCTGCTACTTTTCATATCTCTTTGTGAGTTCTTCATTCTTATCATTCATCCCCCTCACCATTAGACTCTATTTTTCACTGATTCAAACTCTTTCATGGACCCAGGAGCTGATTGCAAGCATTGGCAGCTTTGGATGTAACGTCGAGTTTGTCTAATCTTTCTCCCTATTTCATTTCTGTTGGATTTAGTTAAGCTTTGTATTGGAGTGACTAAAGTGAGATAGTTCTGTATTTTACCATTGTTGCAGAAACTATCATTCTATATTTCTACATATATCATTTCAGTTCCTTTTCAGCAATTGTCATTAACTGTTTGGGGCTTGAGGCCATTAGCTGTAGCTGCTTTAACTGTTTTTGTGTGTTGAATTGGTTGGGACATTACAAAGGCAAGGAAGCACTTCCAACTCGAATGATAGATTCTTCCAGATAATAAAAGCTTATCGAGAACAAACAAATACTAAATCTAGAAACTACAGATCCAGCTTATATCGAATTTACCTAGGAACAGATATACAAACCCTCAATCTCATCAAATCAAGCATAAACGCTCCGTATAGACGAATCAAGTAAAGTATTTGCAGTATTAAACCTAATTTCACAACAAAAGCAAAACAAAAATATAATAATACCAACAACTGAAAATGATCGAAAGCAAATTTCAAGGTAAATGCGAGAGATTGAGATATAGAAATTGTAAGACCTCAGCAGCAAGGTACTCAAGGACGGCAGCCATATAGACCGGAGCGCCGGTACCGACACGCTGAGAGTAGCGACCTTTCTTCAAGTAACGGCCGATCCTGCCGACCGGAAACTGCAATCCAGCTCTAGTAGAGCGAGTGACCGGCTTCTTTTTTGGTCCGCCGCCTCTTCTTCCTGCAGCTCCCTTCTTCAATTTTCCACCAGCACCTTCCATTTCTTCAACAACTCCGGCGGTCACGATGGCCGAGAAATTGCTACAGTAATTGTAGTCTGACTAGTAAAGAAAAGAAAAATACCAGATTTTTTTTTGGTTGGAAGGAGAGGATACCGGGTTTTGTAATGGAAAATATTTTTGGGGTGTGGATTATAAGGCAAATAATCATCTGTATAATCATTTCTTTGACCAACCAATTACAATTTATTATGTGTATATATAATTAAAAAATAATTATAAGATGAATTTTTATTGATTGGGTATAAAATAAATAAACAGACGGTTACAAACGATTTTTACCCGCATTATAAGCAAGTGGATTTGGGAAGGACTAAAAAGGTTGATTATTTGTAACCGTTTGATTGGAGATTAATCTACGGTTTAGAAATGGAGTATCGGTGATCCGAGTGTTTTAAGGAGTACCAATAAAAGGAAGAGGATTGGTGTGGGCCCCTAGAGAAGAAACAGACATTATGTGACGTTGAATTGGATAAGCCCTCCGTAGCAGTCCGGCACCCATGCGGAACAGTTAAAATTCTGCACGTGCGGAACGCGGATCTAACCATTGATTCAAATTTAGAATGGAACAACAGCTGTGATTGAATTGATAGTTAAAAGGATACAAATGTAATTTTGTAATTTAAAAAAAAATACTGCAACGTCACGTCTGTGCGAATTCCGAGGTGAGAGAAACCTTGAAACCGCTCAAAAAACCGCCATTTCTCCTTCTTCTCCATTTTAATTTTTTAACAAAACCATTTTCACTTTACATCGCTTCTTGTTCATCTTCTTCTTCATCGTCGATCAAAACTTTGAGAAAAAAGCTAAAGAAATAATGACTACATATGAGTTTACAGAGAAAAAAATGGGAATTTCTCTGTAGTCCATAGAATATAATTTCTCTAAATGAGAAATTATTAGAGCAAAAAGCTATGAACGTTAAAAAATTGGATCTTTTAAAAACTACTAGGTTTTGGGGTTTTACAAATATTAAACTTGTTGGGTTAAATGAGGAGTGGCTTAAATTTGCCATAACAAACTATGATGCATGCATCAGACTGGGTGGAGGATGGAAAATTAAGATCACGGCCGAAGATATTCAAAGGGTATACGGTGTACCCATGGGGAATAAAGATGTACATTCAACAAAAGAGCTTAAACAAAGCTATAAAATTAGAGATGTGAAGAAATATGTTGAGGACTTTTTGAAGATGTCTCCAACAAACAAAGGATATCTACTTAAGGGAGCACTTTATAACCGTCTTGTTGAAGGAAAAAATATGAAAGCTAAGAGATGAGTTATGTTATACCTCATGTACGTATTTAGCTGCTTGTTTGTTGCAAACAATACGAATGTGGTCAGTGTCCGATTAACCAAAATTTTTAAAGAGGGCAAAGCTTACAACTGGGCAGCCTATTTGGCAGATTTGGTACACGAAGCACTTGAACAAAGCCATCTAAAGAAGGTTGCTGGAAAGCAAACAACATTCTGAATTCCTTCAGACATGCACTTTGTAATGGTATGATTACTTTTTGTACTCTGTTTTTTAGTAGTGAATAAGTGTTTTTGAGTAGTGAACATCTATTCTTATGCAGTGAACAAATGTTTATGAGTAGTGAATATGTGTTTATGTATAATGAACAACTATTTATGAGTAGTTAATGTGTTTTTGTATAGTGAACACCTGTTAATGAGCAGTGAATATGTGTTTTGTGTAGTGAACATCTGTTCAGAGTAGTGAACACCTGTTCAAGTATAGTAAACAACTCATTTTTTTGCCTTGCATGTGCATTGCTTGGATTACCTACTGGCAACCACATTTATGTTGATGGAAACATTTGTGCCCTTTGGAATGTTGACAAAATGAAAAGTATTTTCAGCTCGCTATTCCCGAAGGGTGAATTCGAGAATGCTAGGGAAGCAATCCTTCTTTCCACATGTGACACCCCTACCCTCTCGGGCCGGGACTGCCGCGTGCCTCTCGGCACTGGGTTCTATCTTTTACAATACAAAAGGAAGTACAATGAAATTCAATACAATACAAAAGAAGAATCCCTATATACAGATTTCAAAATCCCAAGCTTTCGCTGCGCAGTCTGATACCAAAATATTGCACCACCTTCAGATACCTGTAGATGGGGAAAACATTTTGGAAAACGTGAGCGAAGCTTCGGCGAGGAGCCGTGCAAGTGGTGCGGTGTCTTTAAAATCATTTTCTTTGGAAAAATACTTTTATATCAAAAATAGCTCGCACAATGAGAAAATCATATATATACTCTTATAATAAGGGGCCTGATTTCTGGAACAATTGTTCAAGACTGTCGGGATCAGATTGACAATGGCATTTCAATAACATTAAATCACATTTCATACGGGCCTCGATCTAGACATTTATCGGCGAGGATTACGGAGGTGGCTCCTACCTCACGGTGTAGCACGCGAGTTCCTCCGATTCCTTTCATTTAGGCCCGACTCAATATATTCGCAGTCTCGTAATGCCATGTCAATAATCTCAGGACAGATCTCGTTCAAGGTTCAGTAAAAACATTTCATTTCTAATAACATTAACAATAAGGCCCCAATTTCAGAAAACTATTTCATGGTGACAAATAAATGTATACAATGCATGTCATGAGTGGATCCAGACCATGAGTGCAATGAACAATTAATGAGCACACGATACGTATATATAATTCTACAAAAGGGTTAAGACCACTCACCTGACTAGTTCACTTTCTTCAAAATCCAAATATATCTTAGAACAGAACTTCGCCATAATTTATTAATAGATCATACCTTCCAATAAACAACACTAGAATTTGGCACAAATGTAGAGATTACAAAATCATATGGTATAAAGAAGGAAATGAAGAATATGAGAGATTTTTGAATGAAAATGAAATCAGGAAATATTAACTATTTATAGAAGAATGGAAGGCTGGCGGCGGCTCACTTTAAATGCGATTGCAAAGCGAGAAGGCTGCTGTGCGGTTCAAGCATTGCAAATCAAAAAGCTGCTTGGCAGTTTAGCTAAAAGGCATTGCAAGTCAAAAGGCTGTTGAGCAAGCTGCTTTTATAGCATTTGCCGTGATTCTAATCCATATTTTGAGATTTTTGTACACATGAGGTGCTTGAGAGACGGGTTGTTACACCACAAGCGAAGAGCTTTGAAAGAGGGAAAGGTTAAGCGAATTTTTGAATGAAAGCAAACTTTGAACAAGGAAATTTCAAAGAGGAAAAGTATGCTTGTAGAAATAAACAAAGAAATTGATGAACTACGAGGCGGTGTGCAGGCTGATGTTGAGGATGACCCTATTGGACAGTGGCCACAGAACACCAAGAAGGGTCGACTAAGCAGGAAAAGGAAAATCAGTGAGGTAGATGATGAGGAGAATGAGCACCATAGTCATGTTCAAGAGTATGAGCACCAGAGTAATGTTGAAAATGAAGGTCTTAATGGTGATGTTGGGGATGCTGCTAATGAAATGTATGTTGATGTTCAGGTTGTTGAGGATAATGATAATGAAAATGTAGAGACTGTTGATGATGTTGGGGATAAAGATAATGAAACTGCTGGAGAAGGGGTTGAGAATGTAAATGAAAATGTTGTTGTGGAGGGTCATGAAAATGAAATGAATGTTGATGAAAGTGATGTTAATGAAACGAATGTTGAGGTTGAGGAGGGGATAATGAAAAAGTTGGATAAGGGGTTGACATAATTGAAAAGTTTGCTGCAGGGGTTGAAGAGGTTGAAAATGTCATTCACGATGTTTGCGAATATTATAAGAAAGTAAGTTCATACAGTAATGAATTAAACTTGTATTCTTACTTTAAAAGCATATGTTCTCAATCTCAGAACAGATGTTCAACTTGCAAGAACATTTGTTATATATTTGAGAACATTTGTTCTCTATTGGTGAACATCTGTTCATCCTGCAAGAACAGTTGTTCTGCATTGGAAAACATAAGTTCAACCTGTAATGAATAATTAAAAATTGTTATGTGTTGAATTAACTTGATGATAAGGTGGAGGAACATACTCAGGCTGTGGGGGAATTAGAAACCCAATCCCCAATACAAGTCAATATTCCTGGTAGAGTTGAGATCATTGAAGAGACACCATCACATGTTGTGCCACCTGAGAAGAGCGGAGAGGAGGAAGGTGCAGTTGTGACTCCGATCCAAGCCCGGTCTGACTTGGAAAGCAGTTTCGTAAAAGTCAAAGCTGCAATACAAGTGCAGAGAAAGACACTGGTGAATCCGAACAGGGCTATACTGAATTCTTCATTCATAACACATGTCAAAGATGATGTCTCCCTTACTGACGCAAAGTCAACATTGGTAGATTTTGCATGGAACGATGATGATCCGTAAGTAACTTGCATAATTAAATTTGGGACTTGAACAACTGTTTTTGTACAACGAACAACTGTTTTCGTGACTTGAACACATGTTTTCTTTTATTGAACACCTGATTGTTTTGTTTAACAGGAAATTTGACATGTTCGATGGTGGACATGGATTGGTGAAGAGGGAGCACTTAAGGACCTGTATGCCTGGGGAACAAATTGTTGACGACGTTGTCAATGCATTTGCCCACATGCTGAATGTTAATGAAATTACTGCTACAAAGGGGAAGATGAAGAAATTTGTCTTCCCAACTTTTATAACGGTATGTCTTTACTAAAGATGAATTATGTAAACGTAAATTATTAAGAATATGGATTATTATGAATTAACTTTGTCTTTTGCAGAGTTATGTGGTGGGGTATTGGAACGGTGGAAATAATAATATTCCCTTACCAAAAATTTCAGAAATGGCCACATTTGTCGAAGAACAGGTTATTGCAGAAATTGATTATTTGCCAAAGGACAGTGATGGTTGGGTGCCTAACAGTGTTGAAATGGTAAGGAACTGTAATACTAAACATGTGTTTTTATATATTTAACACATGTTTTACCTGACCTCTTTTTGTAATCAATTTTTTCTTCCTATCGTTGAAGGGGGTCATTTCTGGGTATACGTTCTGGATATGAACGCAAAAATATTCTTCATACTGAACAGCCTGTCTGTGGATGATGCAGCAAATAAGGCTAAATACTGTCTGTTGAGTGTATTCGTATTGGCTCATGTGGCTATCTGGTTGAACAAAAAATTGAAGTTAAAGTACAACTTTAAACACATTACTACTAAACACGGACATGTTCCAATCCAGCCAGAAGATGAAAAGATTTGTTGCGGGGTGTGTGTTTGCAATGTGTTAAAGCATTGGGTAGGTCATATTCCTCAAAAATATTTTTCTACATGGACTACTGCAACACACATGGTGGCTTTGAGGAAGAAGCCGGTTGCACGCATATTGGCACACCCAATCAGCAAACTTGCGGCCGAGTTGACGGACAAAACCTATGAATACAAGCATCGTCATTTGAATGACTGAATATTTTGCTATATGTAATTGAAAAATGGCAGTTTTCTGATACAATGGTATTTTACAATGTAATTATTTGGAACAATGTTAGTTTTAGGTAATTGGTTTGATACAATGTTCAAGTTTTCATACTTAGAAAACAGGTATTCATACTTACAAAACATGTGTTCATACTTACAAATCATGTGTTCATACTAAGAAAACAGATGTTCATTCTATGAAAAAAAATGTTCATTCTAAGAAAACAGATGTTCATTCTAAAAAAATAGCAAAGTACATTATATTTCTCAAAGTGTTAGTTTTAGGTAATTGGTTTGGTACAATGTTAGTTTTAGGTAATTTGTTTCGGTACACTGTTAGTCATGCTCAATGTTTTGGTACAACAGTGTGTTTTGAATTAAGAATACAATTCAAGATAAACAGGTTTTCATACTAAAAGAACAGTTATTCATACTAGGAAAATATGTGTTTTAAACTGAGCGGAACAACACAAATAAATAGCAAGTGTTCATAATAAGAAAACATGTGTTCATTCCAATAAAACAGATGTTCATTCTAAGAAAACATTTGTTCAATATTTGAAAGTACATTATAATTATGTGTTCATACTTAGAAAATATGTGTTCATTCTGTGTTCACAAATAAATAGCAACTTTTCATAATAAGAAAACATGTGTTCATACTTAGAAAAAAAGGATTCATACTTACAAAACATGTGTTCATATTAAGAAAACAGATGTTCATTCTATGAAAACAGGTGTTCATTCTAAAAAACATTTGTTCAACACCAACAAAGTATATTATAATTCTGAAAGTATTAGGTGTATGGTTTCTTCATCTAAATATGAAGGGCCTCCTGATTAATCTCAGCAACAATTCCATGAAGACTTAAGTGCTATCCCGACACTATCATTCATCTCAGCAACAATTCTATGAAGACTGGTCACCTGGCGATTGGATCTTATTAAGTGGGCAATTTTTTGGATATAAACAAGTTTTCATTGAGAAAATGTGTTCTTACCATTCTGATCATTGTGTTCATCTTCCAATCCCCTCAACTCTGCGTCTATTTCATGATATACTTCAGATAAAAGGAATAATATGAGAAAAATATAAATAACAGTGTAAGGGACACCGTAACATAAATAACAGGTCTCCAAACAACCCTTTATCTTTTCCATTCATCGCTATTTAAATGTTCTTCAACCGTTATTTGATTAGTTTTCATAGAATAAATCAGTCATCTAAAAAAGAGATGAAAAGTGAGAGAAGGAAAAATATGAAAATGGAGGGATATTTGGATGAAGGAAAACTTGAGAGAAGGAAAGAGAGAAAAATGAGGGACAGTTAAAAGGAATCCTAAAAAATCTCTTTCAAAGTAAAGGTAAAAGAGAGAGAAAATGGAGAAATTTCATTTTCCAGTCTACTTTGACAGCCAAACCTTTTTCTCCCTTAATACCCCTACTTTTGATCCAGCCGTTGGATCAAAAGTACAAGATCCAACGGCCCTCGGTGTGGCCCGCACGTGCGGACCAATTTCTGTTCAGCATAGGAGTCGGGACGCTCCATAACAACTTTGTATCTTTTCTCGCGTCTCTAAGTTACTTTGTTCACACTCTCATCCCTTCATTTGGTTGAAAATATGAATATAGTCCAAAAAATTGTTGAAAATCATCACCTGGAGAAAAAATGGTCTGCGGTGGGAGATAGACGGTGGGTGGCTATGAAAAATGGGAAAATGAGGAAGAGGGATGTGAACAAACTATTTTAGGGGAGTTACGATAAATCACATGTTATTTTTTTACTGTAAATGTACTTTGCACTCCCCATCTAACTTCTTATGCTTCATCCCTCAATGCAAATTGGATTGTTTTTTTTTTTTTTTTCGTAATTGAAAAACTTATTGTTTATGAGAAAAAATGTAATCCCAAAGTAAAAGTATTGCTTCGGAGATTTGCACAGATGCACCTTTAAGTTAAAAAAATGTCACTAGTTGAAACCTCACCAATTTGGAACAAGTGATAGTATGATGAAAATTCGAATCTTGTTTTGCGAGATTAGTTCATCTATTTGTCGTAGTTTGTAAGTGTCGTGTAAGAGTTTTAAAGGCCAAGTCCAACTCTTGAGTAAGATCAGACTATGCAAGCATCTCGACAGACGATTCTGAATTAATCTTAAAATGAGAATATAAAGCGCTTCAACAGTAAAAAAAATAGTAATTGAGAATATTAATATCTTTTCATTTATAAAACAAATATAAATGGAGTGTAAAAAGTTAAAGAGAATGCAATTATCACCTCTAATATATATATATATATATATATATATATATAAAATTGTTTTTACTTCCTTTTCGTTTTTTGCAACCCTAACTCTAAAAAGATACAACTTCATCGTGCTGACATTTTTATTAGTATCATACTTATGCGATCTTAGTATTCAAATTTTTTTATTGCATTACTTAAGAAAGTTGTTCAAAATACTTATTTTTGAGTAACTATTCATTCAATTTGTTAGAAACTTTTATGGACTGGAAAATGGTTTCTGCACTTTATTTATAACTTCTTAACAGAAAAATAAAATTATGAGGAGAAAAAATAACAATCTGAACAGAAAACACAGTTACTGATTATTACTGCATAATAAAACAGAAAACAGTAAGGAAAAAATAAAACTCAGAATCTCAACTGGTTTTGGATTTATTGCTGGACTAGACAACAGTGTACCGCTTCCCCTTAAGTTCAATATGCTCGCCTTTTACAACTTCAGGCCTCTTGAACACTGAACTCCCAAGGTACAACACCCAATCCTTTTGTTTCTTTGAAGCAAGAGAAGTAGAACCTGTGAATCGAAGTGCTAACAACAGAACTCTTGGACAGACTAAATTTTGGTAGCCAGGACTGCCTTTTATAGGTTGCAAATCCCATATCAGTAACAACTCAAGAATTACTCAGCCATTATGCTGACTGTTACAGTCAACACCATCAATTCGAAATGAATTGCAGTACTGTAACAGTCCAGCAATAAGGTGTGAGTAAAAGCCTGCAATAGTTTAGAATTGTTTGAATTCTCCAGCAGTTTCGAATACCAAAAAATTCAAACCAGTAGCAAAAACGTAAATTGATCAGGTTCGCGAGTTTTGGACCAACATTTTTTGGTGTTGACATACTTATTGGTATTGACATACTTACGATTTGCACCCCCTATGCGGGCGCGCACGAGGTTCTCACATGGGGGCATAATATTAATAAGAACACTTCTGATATGAACCGGATCCACTGGACCATGCGGTCCAGATTTGGCCACATCGCTGCATTATGACCGCATGGTCCAGTAGACCCGGTCCATATCAGAATTTTCATATTAATAATACAACATAAACCCATGTGAACCACTTTTCCTATAACGTGTTTTTCACTTCCATGGGTTTCCCATGTGGGATGTGGGTTTAAAACCCATTTACCACATTTCATCCACCCCACTTTATACCAATTTATATTTAGCAAAAAAAAAAAAAAAAAAAAAAAAAAAAAAAAAACTTTACACCAATTTATCATTCACACCATTAATTTGTTTTCTCACATGTTATATATCATCGCGAAACTTGCGCAACCCACTTCGTGATAATCTCAATAACATTCAAAATTGAACGGTATAACATATAATAATATTGACTAAAAAATGTCATCACGACACTTTAATTCTTTGAGAAAATCAATTTCTCCAACACAATTCTCAGTGTTTACCATTGACTGATGCACAATTACACCAGTGGGCTCGTGCCCCCACTGGGAAAAAATTATAGTTACATGTATTTCTTACCTTATGCACTATTTTAGAAGAAAATTTGTATATGTGCCCCAAATACTTACAAATTACTCATTTCGTCATTATTCTATTTATTTTGTATAAGAAATTGAACATTCAATTTAGAACTCGAAAATAATAAAGATCAACTCAATATTTTAGACTACAAAAATGAAAAAAAAAATGTCATTTTTTAAAATATATATCACTTTGATCCTCTATCACACTTCATGTAACATTCCTAATTAAAAAAAAAAATCTTTTTTTAAAAAAATAAATGATAAATACTCGAAACTTACCCTATGAAAAAATAGAAAGACCCCAAAATCATAACTGGATTTAAAATGTGAAACTTGCCCCACGAATTGGAAAAATTCTGATATGGATTCGTCCTTATAAGACTGACCTTACATTCCTCTCACATGAATTAAGATGGGACTACTTTACAAGTAGATTTTACCCCAATTCATGTGAGAGGAACGTGTGACCAATACATAAGTATCGGTTCATGCCAAAGTGACCCCACGAATTGCAAACCCGGTAAGAGGCAAAATATCCAGTCAAAAAAAAATTCCGTTCTCAAATACACGTGTACGTCCGTAATGAACAAATCATTTTGTCGTTATATCCACGTTGACCCCAATTCTGTCGGTTTGTACCACATTATCCCTTACGCATCCCCTGCGACAGTCGCAACTAAATTCTACGCTCTAAAATTGTTGCAGCCACTCTCCACTGAAATTTCTCCAAGAAACATTTACTAATTTCACTCACATTGTAACAGGAAGAAAAAAAAAACAAAAAGACTACGTTGCCAAGATTTTTTTTTTTAAAAATGTTAAGAAGGTTCGACTTCTAATTTAAGTCTAGTTCGCTCCTACAATTATATTCCATTCGAGGTTAGAGTTTTCTTTTTTTTTCATTCATAATGTTTGAACTTGAGATTTTTAAAAAAAATACTAATTTCTTCCACTTTGCACTTTGGTCAAAGAATAATTATTTTTCACAGGTATCGAGTTGAAAGTTTGAGTGGATGCTACTGCCATTATTGGGCCAAGCATCTTGAATGTGTTAATTTTGTTTCTTGAAAAATATAAAGAACAACGAAAAAAATAAAAGAAAAATGTTGATGGCTGCATAATTCTATTGGTCGATTCCAAAAAGGAAAAATATTTAACATGGGTTATGTCCTCATAAATAAAAATTCTAATCTAGAATTTCTTTAAAGATAAGAAGAGACCATTTATTCAATTTGTTAATTTTTTTCTTTCTTATCTTGCAAAGATATTGAAAACCTTAAATCACGGGTGTATGATAAAATTATTTAGAATACAGTTTGGGCAAATTGGCGCCCCAGATCCAAAATCTATTTACGATTTTTACGAAAGGTCCAAAAATAATGTTTTTACACTGTTCCATCCAAAAACAATTTACACTTGGTGGAGTCCGTCCTTCCGTCAAAAAATCCCTCGGTCAACTATCAATTTAAAATTTAAAGTTAGTCAACACTAAAACTACAAAGGGCATTTTTGGTAGTTTCACTTAAACATCATTCCCCCTTCCCCGACCTACTCGACGTAACCCACCCCTTTTGAACCACCATTGAAGCATCATCGCCACCCACCACTCCACCACCACCGTCTTACACTACCATCGCCCCAATCCAAAACAGAGGGCTTCATCACCGTCTTACACCACCACCACCACAACCATACTATTTCCTGTAGCACTTTTTTAGTAGGAATAACAAAACAAGAAACTGGTGCACTTTTTTAGATTCCGCCGCCACTGGTAGTTGTTCCATCACCACCAACAGTTCACCATGTCGAGCTACCGGTGCACTTTTTCAGATTCTGCCGCCACTGGTAATTTGTATTGAACTCTTGCTTCTCCAACTTAATCAAACTCCTCCAACTTCAATTCATAGATCTGAAAACATCAAATTCAATTTCCCAAAAAAAAAAAAAAAACACGTCCCATTAATTTAATTCTCAAATAATCCAGATGAACTAAAGCATGTATCATCATTTATGATTTCGACGAAATCGATGAACAACTAGGTAGTACGAAATCGATTAACTAAAGCGTGTTTTGGGCGGATTTTGGGAGTGACAGATCGGAATTTTTAATGAATTGAAAAGGGGACATGTGATGGGTCTTGCTATTAAGGGAAAATTACAAGTGGGGTTTGAAGGAATTAAAGAACTATGAATGGTGTAGCATGTTAAGGGAGAAACAAGGTGGTGGTGCCGGTGGCATGTGGCATGTGGGATCCAGGAAGGTGATGAAAGGTCGGGGAGGGGTAAGCAGGGGAAGGGGTGTTTAACTGAAACTACCGAAAATACCCCTTGTAGTTTTATTGTTGACTAACTTCAAAATTTAAATTGACAGTTGACCAGCCCAATTTTTTATGGAAGGATGGACTCCACCAATTGTAAAAATATTATTTTTGGATGGAACAGTGTAAAAATATTGTTTTTGGACCTTTTGTAAAAATCATAAATAGATTTTGGACCTGGGGCGCCAATTTGCCATACAGTTTGTAAGGAAAAGGAAAAAAAATATTTGCCTTAAAAAAAAGGCTAATTGGTGAAATCCGTCCCTAAACAATTTACGATTGGTGACTTGGGTCCCCAATCATTTTTTTTTATTTTGGGTCCCCAAACAATTTATTTTTTTGCGTCAGTGGGTCCTTACATTTGGAAAAACCCTACTAATCAACGGTTAGTCAACACAATTTTCAAAATTTCATTCAAAACACAAGGATATTTTTGGTATTTCCTATACTAATTCAACCCAAACCCACCCACCCGCCTCTAGCTTAGGGACCCAAGTCGCCAATAGTAAATTGTTTGGGGACGAATTTCACCAATTTGCCTTAAAATTAAAACCCATACATATATATATATATATATATATATATATATATGTATGTATATATATATATTTTTTTTTACTTTTTGTGTGTGTTTTATTGGTTGTGGGATGGTTTGGATTTTCTGAAAGGTGGTTTTTTTTTTTTAATAATAATAATAAAAAGTTTTTTATTATAAAATAATTCTATACAATGGCCATGGCGCTATTGTGGCGATTTCGGCACAAAAAATCAACCCACCTTGTTTCAATATCGCAAGTTGGATCGTAAAATCGTACTATTGACAAACTTCATCGTAAGAATCACTCCGGCTCCTATGCGGAACGTGTGGAACAATCCCATGGGATTTTGAACGGTTCAAAATCCGCACTGTTCCGTATAGCCATTGTACGGTTCTAATTCCGCACGATTCAATAGCGTTCCGCATAGGAGCCGGAGTGATTTTTTTTTGTGCCGAAATCGCCACAATAGCGCCATGACCATTGTATAGAATTCTTTTATAATAAAAAACTTTTTATTATTATTATTCAAAAAAAAAAACCACCTTTCAGAAAATCCAAACCATCCCACAACCAATAAAACACACACAAAAAGTAAAAAAAATAAAAAAAATATGGGTTTTAATTTTAAGGCAAATTGGTGAAATTCGTCCCCAAATAATTTACTATTGGTGACTTGGGTCCCTAAGCTAGAGGCGGGTGGGTGGGTTTGGGTTGAATTAGTATAGGAAATACCAAAAATATCCTTGTGTTTTGAGTGAAATTTTAAAAATTGTGTTGACTAGCGGTTTTCCAACAGAAGGACCCATGGTGCAAAAAAATAAATTGTTTGGGGACCCAAAATAAAAAAAAAAGATTGGGGACCCAAGTCACCAATCGTAAATTGTTTAGGGACGGATTTCACCAATAAGCCTAAAAAAAACAAGAAAAGAAAATATTTCAAGAGTGGCGATATAAATGTACCGCGCCACCACACATACATACACGCCAGATCAATTATTGTGGGACTGCAGCTACAAGTGGTCGTGGGACAAGCTTAGTCACGATCAATCAGCATCACGATTTTGATTAAAATAATAAAAATATTATCATTTTCGATGCGTTGTTTGAGGCATTTTTATTATTTTTTAATCAAAAGGGGATGTGGTTGATTGTGAGCCGAGTAGTATATGTCACGACTATGGCAAATGAGTCTATATCAGAATTTTTCATACACGCTATATATACTCCCAAAAGGCCGATAAGTCCGCTCAAGAATCTAATCTACCTTAGTCGTCCTCAGGAATTTATCGGCGAGAGCTAGGGTTTATATGCCGACTCCGACTCCGACTCCGACTCCGATTCAGATCCAGATCCTCTCACCTTGATCGTATTTATAATTTCTGTGGCCTAATCAATTTGAAGCTCTTTTTTTCTCATGAAAATTCTTCGAATTGATCGATTTTGTCGTCTTGTGCTTTAGATCATCATCATTTGCTAACAGTTTCGGAACAATTGATCGGTTTTGGGAGGAGCATCGAATCGAAAAATGCATTCGGTGCCTTCTTTTTCAGTTTCATCATTGGAAATGCATACACGTCCTCATATGACGTCGTTTTATGGCGGATCGTATTCTTCTCATCGTATGAAACGTAATAAAATTCAGAAGTCTGATCGGCGTGGTAATCTTAGTTAACGTTTGTTTTTAGGGATTAATTAGCCTCTTTTCGTTCGATTCGATTTGATTTCTCATTGTCCTGATCATCGTCGTTGTCGTAATTCTGTTATCGTTTTCGCATTCATTGATCTCGCACTCGAGGATATATAGTTTTTATAAATAGTTATAATCAGCCTAAATTTTCTGATAAGTCGTTCTGATTTGTGGTTGACTGATCGCGATCTGAATCCCTGTTTGATAAACTCCGGAAAGGGTATTGCTTGCTGAGCGGCTGGTCCAAGATTGTTGAATCATCAGAAGGTACCGTCACAAACATAAAATTTTGTTATCTTCTGTTTTTTAGCTGTTTGATGTTGCTGATTTGTGAGCTTTGCTCTTATTTTAGCATCTAAAAGGAAGCCTTTTGTCATGATTATTGAAATAACTGGAAAATATCTAGGCCTGCAATTTGCATTTCGTGTGAGGAAGCACTGCAAAGTCAACGCGTGGATGCCTTAATATAGCGACTTATTAGTAGCTACTATGGAATGGTGCACCACTAATGCTCTGGATGCTGAATGAAAGAAGCATGGTGATGTGCACATAAATCAAAATGGTTCTTGGGTCTGCCTTCTATGATGCCTTTTGGCTTTTGATTTGAGGGCATGATTCTGTAGCAAACGCGACGGCATAGGGGACCATTGTTACATGTGTATTATATGAGCAACCACTTTGTGCACTTGTTGCCAAAGGTTAGGTTAGTCTCCAATACATCTGTTTCAGTGGTATTCTGGGATCAGCCACTTTGTTTGACAAAGGTTAGGTCTGTATCCTGTCCATCCCCGCCCATACCCCCAATTATTGGGGACTTAATGGGTTATGCTATTGTTGTTGTATTAGTAGCTACTATGGAAAAAAGATGACGACTTTGAATACAGGGTTTAAGAGAGTTATTCCTTGTGTCACGGTTTAGTTACATTTTTAACCGGTTGAACGGCTATTAAAATTAATATAAAATAAGGATATGAAAATTAATGAAACCAGAAGTAGGGGTAATGGAGCTGGTTTATGAAAAAAAATCAATATTGCTAGAAGTAATTTACAATGAGAGGTGTTTGTCCTTGTATTTGAGAAGATATATGATAGATATTGGGCAGAATGATGAGAAAAATGCCAGTTCAGTTTACAGGCTTAGTACATTTATGAGGCCTGATTCCAGTTCAATTTTATTTTCTATAATAAATGTCAATTGAACGGTAAGAAGGGTCTAGGATAAGAAGAGATGTCTAATATAGTGTTAGACAACTCATATCTTTTACTCCAGGGAATTAATTCGACTGTTTCTGTCATGTTAGGGAGGTAAGAAAGTTTCGTCAAGCGGTGGAGTACATGTAATCAATAAATTTACAAATGAAACTGTTTCTCGCACTGCTATAATAAAAGTAATATAGTTATGTAGTCGGTAATATGCATTTCTAGTATTGTAAAACTGGTCAATTGTTGTTTTAGTGCATTCTCATCCCAAACAGCTGTTGACGTAAGTTCTGCCATTAGACACGAGGTGCTGATGGTGCACAATCTTGGGGAGTTTTATTGCGCTTGCCTTTACTTTATATCATGTTACTTGAAGGACACATTGGTTTTCTTGTTTTGAGTTGCTAATTTGTTTTCTGTTTGCAGGTACTGGTCAGCAGCTCCTTACTTCTTGATGGACATCTCTTGTCCTAATAACATGACAGTTTCTGAAGGTTTAAGTAGTTACTGCCAGTTGTATTTGGATCCATCTGAAAGTGCCAATAGAGACATTGGAGATCGTTACATAAATGATCTTGGCGATCGTTTCACTGAGCTGTTGAATATTCGTTCAGAGGAGAAGCCGACACACGTCAATATTCCATATCTGGATGATATCAACAATGGTGCATTTAAGGATGATGATTCTAAGGATTCCCGTGAGACTGAGTTGGCAAATTTGACTTCTGACAAACACTTGACTAAGTGTGTGGAATTCCCATGTGCTGGTAAGGGTAAGAGTACACTGTCTGCTAAAATATCTGAAGGGGAAGTGGGGAGCAAGAAAGGCCTAGAAGCTGAAAATGCAATACAGAATGGTGATGGTCGATTTTCAAATAGCTCATGTCCTCGTTCCATATCTTTACCTGTAAGTTTTTTTGTTCACACCCGACAAATGCTTCCTCTCATTTTCCTGTATCTTGTCGGTGCATCTGTAACTTAAAGTTGAAGGGTATGATTTGAGTTCAGTTATCTATTTCTCTGGAATAATTAGTCTCCCACATATAAAGGGGTGTGTTCGAGTTGAAAGACGAATCACCGTGGGTATCTGCTTTCTGCAGTCCTAACAATAAAAACTCTCACTTGACATTTGATAATGAGAAAAGTAGTACTATCTTTTTTTGTACCATGTTTCTGATGTTGCCTAGACAGATATGTGCATTTATTAGTTTACCGGTTTGGGGACCATTTCTGTGTTCCAGGTATGGATTTGCACGTGGAGGAAATCAGTCAAATTTTGTGGTTTCAATATTGCTCACCCTTGCGTAGTTGCGTATTGTGTATTTATTCTTATCGATCTTGTTCCTAGATCTCTTGTAGTTCATCTGAACTTTTCCCTTGATTTGGTTTTTTAAGTTCCCCATGGTGTAACTTCCAAGTAAATTTATTGACCTTGGTTTTCAGATAATCTTAAACTAGTGCAGGTTATTGGATCCTGCAGCTTCGTTGACCTTGTGAAACCAAGCATGTTATTTTTTTGCCAAACTCACTCCCCCTTGCTTACTGTCTATCTCTAGTGTCTCTGTGTGTAACACATACCCCCATTTGAAATTGTAATTGCTCCTAGTCTTCGACGATTAGCATGTTCTGATCTTGTTGGGATGGCACTGGAGCAAAAGATGTTTGTTTCAGAGGAGGTCACTTTATACTGAGTACCTGAGTTTAATCTATTATTCTACTGTTGACCATTTTCCCCGTTTTCCCACATGCTTTATTCTGTCACAGACTCCTTTGAAGCTTGTATCTGCCATGAAAGGTAGCCGTGAGAAGTTAGGTGCTCCACCTACGAAGCTGAGAGTGAAATGGGCTCCTGACGTGTACGATCCAATTCCAACTGCAGAATCACATCTGCCCAACCATAGACCTCAACGTCATAAAAGTGACAAGAAGAATGGCAAGTATAAACAGAGAGGCAATGGAAAAGCTTCACGAGGAAACAAGGGCAAAGACAAGAAGCAGGCTAGGAAGCACGCTGGGAGTTCCAATAGGTGTTTCAAGTCTCTGGACAACGAGGACAGAGTAACTTGCTACAGAAAACCTCAGGCCAACCCTGAGGTTGATCTGGGTGTTGAATTTGATGTTGGCAGCACGGATCCATTCTGTGGGCCCTCTTTTCTGAAGAAATCTGTTGCACAGTTGCATTTCCCATTAGCTGAGGCTACTTGAAATATCACCCTTGGTTTGTTATCTTCTCAATCCCTTCTGAGTTGTAGATAAATAAGAATTGTTCTTGAAGTTTTGTTGATGAGCGAGACTTGTGAGGCAAGACAATTTCTCCAGGTGTTTCTGCTTTTATGCAACTGCAATATCTGCTCCCGAAGACTATAAGATCCTTGTTTGTAACTATTTCTTGCTTATTTATCGTCCTGAGTTGCCTTCTTGCTCATGGTGATTGAAGATGTTATTGCCTGCCCTTTTCACCATGAGTAGCTTTTTATTCAGTTCTTTTTATTCTTGAAAGATACTACGAAATTCTGATCTCACCCCAATGTGCAACTTTGACGAAAAGGTTAGAAACTGCAGATTTTAAATTGTGGTTGAAACGTATAGAGCTTTAGATCAATTAATGAGTTCGCTTATTTGAAAAGGTCATTTAGCTCTTTATTCCTAGTCCTTTGTGGATTATGTTTATAATCTAATGTTTAGAGACCGGTGTGAAGTTGATAATTCATGAAGTTTTGATCAAAAGGGGAAATAATACAACAAAATTCATCATTGACGTTACGTATGCAATGTGGACAAAGTTTTGCTCAATCTCCATTATAAGATTTTCACTTTCAGTCCATCTCCTCTTTTATAAATAATTTACTATTTAAGTTCAGTTCATCTCTTCTACAAAACACTATTATATTTTTTGAGATAAATTTTCACAACAAAAAACCAATCCAAATAAAAGTATTTGCATACCAAGCAATTCACCAATAGGCTTTGTTTCCAAGGGTCATCCATTCTTATTTACTTCTATTATCCTCTCATGATGAGAAGTACTAAATTCAATGATCCCAGGGTCTATACTTCACATAATTCTTTAAAAATTATATATATATATATATATATATATATATATATATATATATATATCATCTGATATATCTATAATCTCAATAAGAACCTCAGGGGTGTGAATGAACCAAAAGGAAGCAGCAGCAGCAGCGAGGGAACCACCATAACCATCAATGAGAATCAGAATAGCAGCAAAATCAACAGTAGGAGCACTTGAACAGATTAAACGGGGCTGGGCGAAACCACCACCGTGTTTGCCTTTTACCACACCTTTCCCTAAGCCCTTATTTTCGACTCATCCGCATCATTTTTTTGTTTTTTTTGTTTCAGGAGGTATTCTACGTTGTGTACTCTGCATTGATTTTTACATAATCATAACTCAGATCACAACCCCAAGCTACTCCATTCCCAGGACCATCACCTGTACATAAATAAACAATGCAATGTCAAACTATTGAGTATGGCTTGCCATAAAAGTACATAAACAACAAGAAACTTGGATTTTTACTTTAAGCAGAACTGGAAATTTCTTAATATGGGGAAATAGCATAGAGCATTACTTTCATTTTCGTTCGTTCCAGTAATAACTACCAGGAAATCAGCATCATGAATCATCTAACAAAAGCTAATAATAAGAAAGACAAATGAACCTCATTTGGACCTCAAGATCACTGAATTAGATAAAGGAGAATAGTTGTAGCTTTTTTAGGTTTAAGAGTCAACCAATCAATGTTTGTTTTATAGTCTATATGACTAACCCGATCCACTTCGACGCTGGGACCCCTAGGCCCTAGGTGGGCGAAGCTCACAACAGTTTTTTTTAACAGCACACCTGAGGTTCGAACGTAAGACCTTACTTAAATGACACCAAGCGCCTTCCATTAGGCGCTAAGCATAACTTTATAGCACCAAAGAGACAAACTCACATTTTACCTCATCTGAAAAAAGAGAGAGGATGATATTTATCTTTACTTCATTTATACCTATGCTTTACCAAGTAAGATGGCTTATTTCAACTTCACATGAAGATCAAGGTATTGCATGAAATTATGATAGTTTTCCTACGTTTTCTTTTATTTTCACTAGGGATTTCATATAGAATCCCATGTTTGACATTGATTTACTGCAACCTGATTTACCACAAAACAATGCAGAAACCATTATAGACGTAGAATGATCTTGCATGAAGCTTTTTTGCGAGTACTATGACAAGCGCATTTGTTGGAGATAAACATTCTTTCTATCCATGAATAGTTAACATGCCAAAGTAAATGCCCCATAACTTACCAACAGATATATGAATTTCAACTGTGCCATGCACCTCCCCAGCCTTCCTGAGATAATTGCTGGCTGCAGCCCTGTGAATTTCACGTTTTCAGATTTTGAAGAGATAACAAAATGATGGTATCAGATAAATAAATAAGAACCATCAAGTAAAGATAGACGTGTTAACTGTGAGTGCAAAAAAGATAATTTTCTACCTATCAAATGCAAGTGGCTGCCCTCGATCCATAAGTAAAACGTTTCCAAGTGATATCCGGAGCATATCTGGATCAAACGGAATTCCAGCATAGCCAGCAGCACAAGCAATTCTTCCCCAGTTTGGGTCTCGACCATATACAGCAGCCTAAGGAGGGAAATCAAATTAGAAAACAACCATCTAATCTCTAGTACAATCATAGGTAGGTTCTATACAAATTTGTAGGAATGTCGATGAAAGTGTATCGTGCCTTGGTAAGAGAAGAAGATGCCACTGAGCGTGCAATTCTTGCTGCTTCAGCTTCATTATTTGCACCAGTAACCCTTACCTGCAAATCTGCTTGACAATTAGATCTCTTTTTAATTCTGTTTTTTTTAGGCAGTTTGTACCAAATTGTATGGTGAATCAAAAGCTAAGTACTCCACAGGAAAATAGTTGGGCAAAAACAAGAAAATAAAGAAGCAGGTAGACATATATTACTTCCAGCTGACATAGGGAGTTGTAAGTCAGAAGAGTTAAATAAATAAATTATATATCTTTATTTTCATGTTGTTGCTATGACCTCAATTAAGCAAGTTGCTCCTTCTCCGTCCCACGCTATTGACTTTGCAAGACCCTGCATTACCTGAAAATGAATTACTATGTTAAAATGGAAAGTCTTTTTCATGAAAATGAATTACTATGTTAAAATGGAAAGTCTTTTTCAAGAACCAATCATAAGCTTAAAGAGATAATCTGTGACATAAAACGAAAAATTTCACTCTCATCTCCCATTCAAATGAACATGGATGAAACTTATGCACAGATACATTCCAACAAGACAGAGCACAACAGACGAGACTATTCCATGAGAAGGGATGCAATAGCGATCATTTTTTAAAGTCAAGTAAATCATTACTTAGACTAGACACAGAACTGTGCGGGAGTGACCCCCAGTTTCAAAATGGATCTCTAGGTATTGATTTTCTAGGCTTTTAGTTTTTTGTTCTCTAAATCCCCCCACCCCAAGGTAAAGTTTTACTTCTGTATACTCAAATATACCTACCTAATATGAAATCGGAACATTAAAGGCCATTACACCAACACACAAAAAAAAAAAAACATGCACAACATCTCAATGTGGTTCATAGAAAAAAAAAAAAAAGACCAACTTTGATAACTACCGATAACATCATAAAAGACATTGACTACTTGTTATTTGCAAGATGAGGAAACTAATAATATCGAATAAGAAAAAAAATTTATGTCAGAGAACAAGAAAAATCCTGTCAAAAACACACAAAAAGCAGCGATGCAAGCAAGAAGAGAACTTGTTCAGAGTATGTTTCATAGCAGCGTCAACAGTGGTTCGACTAGAATATTGAAGAAATTTACTAGGAATGGTAGAAAATGTTATTAAGGAGTATCTGAGCGTACTGCATCTAGGCACCGCTGTAGATGCTCTGCTTCTAAACTGTTGAGAGAGGAAATTTGCTTCGACCCTGAAAGCCCACTTGCCAAGGCGATGACAGCATCATTAGTACTGGTATCACCATCTACCTGCAATTATGTGGCTGTGATTCAGGCCTCACCAGAGAAGCAATATTCAAAAGGTTCATTTTGGGAAATGCTCAATGTCTAATGCAGAGAAAATCACATGTAGCGTACAGAAATTTGAGGTATTTTAAATGACAATTGTATTCCGGGAAAAAAAATATGCGACTATAGCATTACAACACAAAATTACAATCACTTTGAGTAGCATGCAATCTAGATATTCTTTACTGTTTTTCTTTTCCCTTCTATTAAGAGAGATAATTTTCACCTAAGATGAATATCTCCTGTAATGTTACAAAATACGTCAGTCCATGTTGTTTATTGCACCAGTCTTTCAGCTCCCTCGATGTCTGTCTTATCACTTTACTTATCATGAGCATTAAAATTCTTTTACTATGTCTAAACTACAATCCAGGCCTTTTACTTACTGTAATTTGATTGAAACTCCGGCTTACAGCAACCTGCACCATCTTTCTCCAAGTATCGCTGGTGATCAGGGCATCGGTTGTTATAACCTGAATAATTTGCATGGTGAAAATGTATTAAGATTCTGGATCTGGGGAGCATAATAAAAAATCAATCACAAACATACCCCAAGCATTGTAGCCATGTTAGGGTGGATCATCCCAGAACCCTTTGCCATTCCGCCAATTCTTATACAAGTCCCTCCAATCTGAGTATAGGTATCCAAATAGCACGAGCATACGTAGGAATTAATAAGATGATAAATTATGTAGAATCAACGAATAAAATAATAATAAGAACGTATGTCAATAACAAATATCTAAAAGGACAAGAAGTGCTAAGTAAGCATACATGGCAGAAGAAACAAATCAATCCGGGAGAAGGAAAAGGGGTTGCTGATATAAAAGAAAAATGTGCCATTCCATTCGTGAGAAGGAATGTTTATCCATAAAGACGTTCAAATTTCTCTCTTTCTCTCAACCCCCTCCTTCCCCTCATGGATGCATCGGCACATAACCTTGTCTAGTGGTCTGCAAACTGATAAAATGCTAAATTATCCAAGACCCAGAGGTTGAAATTCATTCCTAGGTTAGCTCAACACAAGTAGAATCTATGAAGAATATGCTAACATCTAAGAATTACAGCGGCAAGTTTGATGGTACAAGTCTGCTAAGAACAGAATTTTAACATGCACAAGATGGTTGTGAAAATAGGGATTTTTTTTTTTACCTCACACTCAATTGCCACACTCTTTTTCACAAGATCAGTGGTAGTTATTGCCACAGCTGCAGACTCTGCCCTGTAAATTAAGAAAATAGATCAAAGATCGAACATCACAAAAATTTGCATACAAGTGATAACCAACTTCATAAATCAATTAAAAACATTCACTCTTTCTGATGGGTGAATCATGACTGAGAAGTCATAACATAAATCACATCAGTTTGAATAAAGATGAATCAACAAGATAGATATTTAGGAGAATTACCCCTCCGGAGTTGATGATAGCAGATTCACTAATTTTGGAAGGGAACCAAGAAGTGCCTCCTGCAGATGACTTTTGCATTAAGCCATGTCTGTCAAAACTTTACAATAGCAGTTTTACATGCGATTTCTTTGTATCATGAAGTATGCACATCTGAAATTTCCGGCTTAAAAAAAATTGCAAACAGAAAAATCTGGCATTTACCTTCTTGATTCTCTGACCAATAACGCCAGTAGATTCAATCAATACCTCAGCAGGTCTCAGCCCAAGTAACTGTCAATAACACCAGTAGACTCTATCAATATCTCAATCCGGTTTCACAAAACGATGAAAGTCGATTTGACATGAGACGTACCTCAGAAAGAGCATTGGAACATTCTATAACATCTTGATAGCCTGCATCACCCTGGAAACCAATTCAAGTTCTTTTAAGTACACTACTTTCAGTGGTTGGTTATTCTAACTGCAGATTAAGTATAAGATATGAACCAACATTTAAGTTTTCACTTTAAACGTTGTGTCAAATTGAAGAGCGTAAATCTCCTTTTGACTCCCATAAATTCAGACAACACAAAGATGAATAGGCCGATCTCTAACAACTATTATTAAAATTGGTCTTTTGTTGAATAGTCAACAGAACGACATGCTGACTTCCAAAAAAACTTACTGTTGCTGCATTTGCTTGACCAGCATTTATCAAAACTGCTCGTGCCTGAAAAGTTCCATGATAGAAATTAAACGAGTAACAAAAGCTAAATGACAAAACATCGATAAAATAGGTTATAGTAACATGTGTTAATTTGCATGCTAATATGAAAATAGTAAAACTAGCTATTTAATCTCATCCTCAGGAAAAGACCAATCTGAGGGAAAAAATAATAATAATTCCATTTCTACAATCATATCTTTTACCGTGTTGGATCATCCACCATTTCCAGAGGAACCTCATCATTGGGAGATTTTTTCAATGATTTTGGAAATTACAAATTTACAAAAATGTTATACAGAAAGTAGACAAACACATGAGCTAAAACCTTCGTATTCTTTTCTCGTCAAGAAAAAAGTTATTATGGAGCAACCTTTACTCATGAAACTTTTTATTCTTTTTCCTTTAAAGCTTTCATAATTCTATTTTGGCCCCAAGAAGAAAGTTTTTAGGTGAACAATCTTTTATCATACATACCGTTTTTGAGATTTCTAATGCTCTTTTGCAGTATACTACTGGTGCAGCTGCAACCACATTTGTGGTGAATGCCCCTGAATTAAGATTGTAAAGTTCACAAAATGAGATCAATACTAAAACTTCATGGATATAATAACTAGACGGACTATAGAATTCACCTGCATATATGGCATCCACATCACAAGTGACCAAAGCAAGATCAGGTTTTTCTCCTACTGCACGCAATCCACCATACATACCCGCAGCTTTAAAGCCTTTTGCAGCAGTCACTCCACCTTGAATCTATACATTAAAAGCCCTGAGGTCAAACCCTTCTCCCATCCCACCTCCCTAACTTCCCTAAACATACACGGAACTATAAGTCTATAACATCTGAGTTTTGAGAGGTAAGGTTTTACAAGGGAGCTTTAAGACAATATCAGGGCGAATTAAGAGCAAATTGACTAAACACCTAGAAAATCTAATACCTATAGAGAAATTTTCAAAAAACAAAACAATCATTTGCATATGCACACATTTTAACCTCATTTAAGTCATGATGAAATAAAAAATAAAAAAGACTATAAAAGCATCATCCATTCATTCAATCACCTGCTGCCAGGGTCCCTCAGGCAAAGAAATTGGAGCTGATGGTATGTAATTTGAGGCCTCATTTGCGGTCGACGAGGCTGCAAACACTTTAAGGTGCATCCTATTATTCCCCAACAACCCAAATTTCTGCAAGATGCAATTTTTATTTTTAATAAAACATCCATGAAATCAATCTGAATCATATAAAAAAAATCTTTCCTAGGTATTCAGACAATTAAAAAAAAACCAGGTTAATTGAAGAAAAATTATGATGCCAACAATAGGTGGAAGAATGTAAGAATTGAGAGGTGACCTTGTGATCTTGTGAGAATCTGATGGGGACAGAGTAGAAAGCATACAGAGAAGACATTTTAGGGTTTTAGAATGAATGAATTATGAAGAGTGTGAGTCTAAGTTGAATTGATAGACTGATAGTATAATGCTGATTGATGCTCATGTGTTTTTCCGACAGCCTGCCGCCAAAAACTGCTGCACGTGATTCTAAGTTAAAACGAGAAAAAATTACTTGTTATTGCATCTTGCATCCCTTAAATAAAAAAAGATTAGTTATGAGAATTTAAAAGAAAATAAAATTCATGATTATATTTAATACTTAGGAAAATTCTGATATGCATAAGGTTTAGAATAATTAGCCACTTTGATCATCAACGTTTTTTAAATCATGCAAACTTTGGTGAAAATTGAGTTTTTTAAACTTATTTACATCATTAAAGCGTTTTTATTTCTATCGATTTTTGTCAAAAATAATTTTTTTAACTTTTTTCATCACTAAAGTTTTTTCATTCTGCCATTTTGATCACTAAAGTTTTTTCGGTCTGCCATTTTGGTCAAAATTTTTAGTGACCTAAATGGCAGAATGAAAATACTTTAGTGAGCAAAATGGCAGAATGAAAAAAACTTTATTGATCAAAATGGCGAGATAGAAAAAAACTTTAGTGATAAAAAAAAGTTTAAAAAATCATTTATGACCAAAATGGCGAGTAGGAAAAATGTTTAATGATGAAATAAGTTAAAAAACTTGAATTTTGACCCGAAAGTGATTTAGCGAAAAAAAAGCGTTGATGATCAAAGTGGCTAATAATTCATCAGGTTTACTTGTACCTTATGATTCAGAATTAGTCACATCATCATAGAATTGTCTATTTTCTATTCCGGCAGTAATGTGGCTAATTTTAAATTACAAGGTTCAATATACCTTATTCGTATCGGAACTATCTTAACTATTTTCGATTGGCCATTTGTAATACTTTTTTGTTTTTGTCCTTTTCTACATCTTAACTATTGTTCACTTATCTAAAATGTTATATTACTAAATGTCTTAAAATGGTTGAAAATTTGGGTGGTTGAACAAATTTGAAGGATTTCCATTTGCAGCAGATTTACACGCAGTTGAGGGATGCTCATCGTGCGCCTGGACACGCAGTGAATTTCAATAATCATGGTTTCGACCATAGTTGCATGCAAATGAGGAGGGGGAAAAAGTGTAAACGTAGTTCCCCTAAATCTAGATTTTTTCTGATATAGACCTGATCCACATGGACTTTGTGGTCCAGAATTGGTCACATCACTATAGAATGAGGAGAGAGACAATTCTGTAGTAATGTAGCCAATTATGAACCACATGATTTAATAGAACAGGTCCACAATAGAATGGTTCCTAAATCTATGGATCCTGGGAGTCCAACAGCAAATTCCCGCCCACAAGCAAACCCAAAAAGAAGAGTTAAAAATGTCTTCCGTATTACAATGCACAAAATGGTCACTAAAACATTCATTCTTATACAATTCAGCATCCAAAACACTAACATAAAGAATTACATATGACAAAATGATGTGAATCGAACAATCGTTCAAAACAATTTATCAATCGGTCCATCAATTGTTTCATCAATTAAAAGAATATCCCTTTAGGCTGGCAAATATATAATGTGAATTGTGAAGCACCAAAATCTCAGCTAAGAATTAGCCGCACCACCCAATTGTTTTGTTAACTGTATAACCAGATTCAGAAGGTTGAGCCTGTGGCTGTTGCTGAGGCTGAGGCGGGGGTCTTGGCTCTCTTGGTTTGGCCGGGTCAACAAATATTACCCAGCCATCCAAGAATTTACCGCTCATCCCTTCCCGAGCCTTCTCAGCTTCTTCTATTGTTTCATAAGTAACAAAGCCAAATCCCTTTGACCTACCGGAACCTCTATCTATGATAACTTTCGCTGCAACAATTATAATAATAGGTCAAGAAGCTATATACCACTCTTGCTTAAACTAATAAATTGAGGATAAAGCTAACTGGATTTTATAAATAGGGACGACAAATCATACCTTCATAAAGCTTGCCAAATTGTGAAAATGCATTTTTAAGCCCTTCATCTGTTGTTGATCTTGAAAGACCTGCAGCACCAAGATCCAGGAGAGTATTATCAAACTATGCAAAAGAAAGAAGCCAACCTACCCACCTGCTGGTGCTGCTTGGAGTAACCCATCCTTCTAACTTGTACCCCAGAAAAACTCAAAAGAAGAGGAGAAAATATGAAACTCGAGTCAAATCAGACAAAATCTGGCAGAAGATAAGCCTTTGAGTAGTTAAGGATACTCAACTAAATCTTCCTACTGGTTTAAAAACGGAGAAAGCCAGGAAATAAAACTAAACAGAAGAAGAAATGATAAGATTCATATAAAGATTCACATGAAGTGTCCAGCACCAATATTAATTGGAATTCTAGCAGCCCACTGTCAAAAAAGAAACTAAAAGATACCATCGCACAAATGAAGTTGGAGTGTTCAATATCTAGCATATTCGGCCACCTAGTGACATCACTCTCCGCTATCTTGACTATGCAATCCACTACAACTTAAACAATCACCTCATAGTAGTTATTTGTAAGCAATGTCAGCTCAAAAGACCACTGTGTTTTACAGGACTCAACCGCATAATTGAGAAGGTGAAGCTCCAAACAAACTAACCTCAAACAGAGGGGGAAAAAAGAAAGCTAGTTCACTTGGGGCAAAAAAGAAACAAGTTCTAGAATTGAAAGGGAAAATTGCAAAATGCAACAACCACCAAAGGATGCTCTTCTACCGAAACAAACAGAAGTATGAAAAATAGAGCTTGAGAATGGCGCAAAATTAGTAACTAGAAACATGTTTCAATCTCAGGTGCAAATCAAAATCTTTAGTAAAAAAGAATATAGGTTAGGAAGGAGATCAATACTCCATAAACAAGTTACACGAGCATGGGAAAGCATTTTCTTATATAGGTGCTTAACAAATAAATAAAAAGCTTGAAATTTTCCACGTATAACAAAGCCATGCTAAAATATCAGGTCGAAGTCCAACTCAGTCGTGCACAATATGTAACCGAATTCTTCCATAGAAATTTGAGCTTCACTCAGATGCTTAAACGAACCCCGTTTTTCGGAGACTCAAGCTAAAGAGTACATAAGGAGACCTGCTATATTAGAATATCCATCAAGCTTTATTCCCTTCCTGTTTTATTGGATTATTTGGATAGGAACTCATATTTCGTCAGAGGAAACGTATACATACAACTACTCCTTATCCATATTGATGTTTCTCTTTATTCTATAATCCCCTCAGCAACCTTTTTTCATTTCGGACACTGCTATTAAGCTTGGAGTGGTATTAATTCATTGTTAGTGTTATAAGTAGAATATTGTCTGCTAGTAAATTGATATTTGAATTTGGACTAGGCCACCAATGAAAGATTTATTCAATACATGTTTTGCGTTGTTGAAAAGTTTATCACTACTTGAAGAAAAAATTTAAAAAAAAGAAAAGAAAAAGGAAAACAGCCGAAATAACAATGATAATAAATATCCTACCAAATCATCTCTAACCAGAAAAGAAGAAAAAAAACAAAAACTATAATCTATTAGTGAAGAACTCGGAACGAAGGGAGGAACATAAAAATGAGGTAACTTACCACTAATGAAGAGCTTGGGCGATGTGAGGGTTGAATTGAGGCGAATTGACAGAAGTTGAGAATGAAGAGACGAAGAAAAAGTAGATGGAGAACTGAGAATGGAACGAAACCTAGATAAAAACGCCATTTCCGGTCAAAATCTAAGGAATTAAGTAGTTACTGGCGTACAAAATGGGAATTCGGTTAGTTTTGCTATTGGATTTGAAGGAATTCCTTAAACCCTAGTTATGCCCTGATTTTATTTCTGAGAGTCCTTGTTGGAGGATAGGGATGGCTGCAATTGACTCTGCTAAAGCTGAGCTCCAACCCGATTTAGTCTAGTTGGGCCGAGATTTTCCAGTTTACCGTAGATATGGGGATGAATTTTGCCTCTGCTATTGGGGAGGGGGTTGGGACTTGGGCTGGGGCTGGGGTTGGGGCAGGAGAGATGATATCTCAGCCCCACTCCTGGCCGTCGCCTTTTCACCCTATAATAATAAACAAAAATAGAAAAACACATAAAATACTTAAAATATAAAACAAATACGTCAAAATCGGAAAAACACCAGAATTCTCAAACTCTTTGGAGACTCCTCCATTTTGTAAACCTTTAGATCCCCATCTTTTATCTATTGTTATTTTGTTTACCATGTATTAAATAATTTTTGCCTAAAATTCTGTGTTTTGTTAATTTTGTATATATTTGGCAAATATTTTGTCAAAAATTCACTTAGTTTCTCTAGTCGAAGCTGGCCAAAATTCGGGATTTGAAAGGGGGGAAAATCGCCGCTACTCCTCAGTTGGGGATAGGCCCCCGCCTGATCCGGGGATGGGATCTCCATCCATCCCCAATGGCGGAGCTGGGCCAGAGATGGTGATCAGATGGAGAAAGCGGGGCCTGGACTGGACTGGAGACCATGATCTCTACCCCCACCCGCCCCCATTTTCATCCTTGTTGGAGGATTCGAAAATCCGATTTACTTTACTGGGACGTCATTCGCTACGGTTATCACCACACAAAAGCTGTCCCGGTACAGTTAAAGGCAAAAAAAAAAAAAGTACATATTTTTTTAATAGTTTTAAAGGTGTTGTGAAATATGCTATTTTAATTTCAAACATTTTTAATTTGACGGCTGATAAGTATTCCGCACATAAACAACATGTTTCCCATTGTAGTGGTTGTTCCGCATTGTAGCGGAGGGCCTCTTTTTAGGAAATATTAAAAATCTATGTATTTCTCAATACAAGATTTTTATTTTAAGAGAAATGATAATATCATTAATTGATATCAAAAGTTACATATGGTAAAAACAAAATAAGGAAATCTTCTAACCATTTAAACGAAAACTTAGTCCTTGCAGCAAATTTCGCTGAAGTATGAGCATATGTATTACTCCCTCCATTCCTTATTAATTGTCGTTTAGGAGATATCTAGGTATCCAAATTAATTGTCGTTTAAAGTTGTTTTTATTAGTTGTCAACAATTTATTCCAATTATACCCTCAATATTTTGCTTTATTTTCTTTATGATGTATAAGTAAGAGAGAGAGGAAGGGTTTGGTAATATTGGAGGTTTAGGTGAAAATGACAACTTCCTTAATTTTTTCAAATTGTCTAAAGAGTCTTATATTTAGGAATGGAGGGAGTAACATTTAGCAACCTTAAAAAAATGATAATTAACATTTCAATTCAAGCAATTCATCAACAGAGCCTTAATCATATACCTGAGTTTAAGATTTCACAGTTCAGGACAGCATCTACTTTATTTGTTTGTATGTACAAATCCACAAGTCAGTCATCAACATCTAACAAAGGTATAAAAAGGAGAAGGAAAAAAGAAAGTTGAACTCAGGCATACATGGTAAAAAAAGGCCAGCATGCCACAGTTTCTTAACACTTTCCCATCACTCGGATCAGCTAAATGGCCAAGAGCAAAGCTAGTTTGCAACTCAAACGCAAAAATATACGACTGACTGCTACAATGCAATCCGGTTGCATCTCCTACAAGATCTAAAAAGGATTATCGGCGAAATTAGTCTCTTCATGGGTCGCAATATGCCTCTCGTGGAGAGTGCAACAGTCATAGATCTCCTTGCCCTTTGATGCGCCAACCCAAAACCTCAATATTTATGAAGAGCTTTACATGAACATGAGATTGGCCCTAGACACTTAAAATCTTGCTTAAAACATCAGGAGCAGAATCCCTTCACCAAGGTTATCAAAGCTGTAACAAGGTGTTACGCACCCGAGAGACACTGTCATTAATCAGGATGCACTCCCTTTTCTAACATTGACGTCCCCTTGAAAACTGTAATCTGGAGTTCCTTCGAGTACTTGCGCATCTGCAACAGCAACGATATAAGATTATCCATTTCCATAGTATATCTCAATGACCTTAACATACAACAGGTTCAAATACTAAACAATACTATTCCATCTGGTTCTTCACAAGGATAAGTTCGTTTTTAGGGCCTAAACAGTTATATTTGAATCACAGGCTAAAAAGAGATTTAAGTCGCTTCAGATAACAGAAACCCTAAGTTAACCTACCACGGACGGTAAGACTTTAGAAGTTTTTACTTCTATACTCGCATGTTCATTACTTTTTTGCAAGATCCAGGAGATAGCCAACTTCTACTTGGATCAACAGTCAATTCATCCAATTCTTCCAGAATATTTAAATATTCCTCTACTGTCAGACCGTGCTCCAAACACCAGGATAAAGTAGTACAAAAGAGATGGGGATAAGCTTTGTCAATATCTATTATATTCGTGAAAATACACTTACTCGTTCATTGGTCATCTTTTTGAAGCCTAACTTCTTAGTCCAGATCATTTCAGCTTCCTCCGCAGCAGGCAGCACCAGCTTTTTCACATCCATGGAAAAGAGTAACCTCTCAATACATGAAAATAGTGCTTGAAAATAACCCTGGAGATATGCATTATTCAAATGAGCATGTGTGGTTCTTAAATATTGGTTCTCCACACGAGAACAAGTACATACTCAGAAAGAGCCCTTCTTGTAAGACAAAGAGGAAGCATCCTAACAATTTAGATCAGAAGAAAAAGAAGCCAATGAAAGCCGGAAAATAGCACTTCATTAATCAGGTTTACTCACTTTTCCTTGGTTTTCTTTACTTGTAGCCACTAAAGGAAGTTCAGCAACCTCTTGGCCAAAGACCCTTACAAGAGCAGCCGAAACAACCACAGAGCTGCACGAATTAAATACAAGGTATGATTAGTTAGATATAAAGAAACAATCTACAGAACAGAAAAGCAGTTAATAAGTGAGCGAATCAAATGACTTACTTCACAATTAACACAACACAATACATTCCACCAAATTCTTGCCCCGATATGTTTCTCCTGCACAAACCAAATAAATAAAATTAGGACAAGAATTATTTTCTCCAAGTGAAAACTCTGTTGGTGGATGATATGCCAAGTAGAGTAACTTTCATTTTGCAAGATAGGCAAGAAAAAAAAACAAAAACAAGTAGAGGTATCCCACCCATAGACCATGATTGGAATGAGATCTCTACCGCATCTTGCAACAATAGGATCAAAGCACTCCTGTGAAAGAGCAAAATAAGAGAAGTGTCTTAATAGGATGAATTATTAAGGAATGGCAACAAAGTACAAGGGTTAGAGAATAATAGGAAAATTTTGAATAAAATGTTTGACAGAAAGAGGATTTATGTTGGACAATTGCCTTGATGGAGCTTTTTGTTGAAACAGCATATTTAGTGATCGCATCACTCTGACGACAAACATGGCATACGATAGCATATTTGGTCACATCAAAACCATGTAAATTCAAGAGTGCTTAACAGGAGAATTCCATGGATTTTACAGGGAAAACACATCAGAAGCACAAAGTAAAGCACAGAAAACCACAGATTCAGCCAATTTTTATATACAAGTACTGTTGGCATAGTAGATATCTATTATTCAGCACTTCTTAAAAACTTGGACTAGAAAGCAAAATACGAAGACAGAAACCTTACACGAAATATGGCGGCAGCCCTGGAAAGAAAGGGTAAATGTTCTGGATAGCGACTGTTACCCCTCAAAATTCGCCATTGAATATCATTTGGAGCTACATCAGCAAGCCCCTTCTCCGTGTGCTTCTTACTTATTGTAGCAGACACTGAAGCAGGAATCGCCTCAGCTCCACTTGTAATGAAATTTTTAAGCGTCATATAGATGTTATTGCAGTTAATGCCACAAAACCACTTGTCTGTGGGAAGTTCCTGTTACAATTTTAAGAAACATCAGTAAGTAGACCTAAGAAAAAATCAAAACTTCAAACTACAAGCCAAGTGATACTCACTTTGAGATCGCAAAACCCACTTATCCTTAAACAACCAACATGATATTCCTTTTCGCACTGCACAAGTATAGGAAGAAGATTTTAGCAGAGTATCACTCACTCAGAATGGATGTTTGTGTGTGTGTGAGAGAGAGAGCTACAACAATCAAGAAATGAAAATGTAAAGAGAGGCTTGCATTACCTGATCACAAAGCAGAATAGTCTGGTCATCAAATTTCTCAATGCTGAAATCTGGCGCCCTGGCAAGAACGAAAATCAAAAGTCAATCTAGTCAGTAAAACAGTAAAAAAAGAAGAAAAAAACCATTGATAAAAGATAGGACTCCACAAAGAGCTCTTCTAGTGAGGCCCCACCATTGGGATCGCCAGATCGGGTCAAGGAAGTATAAATTTGTAACAAGCAACCTCAAGGTTGGGGTTAAGGAAGTGCACAGAGGACAAAAATAATGAACAAAAGTTACAGTTATGTTTCTCAAAATCAGATTTCCTTCTTACCTGCAGAGAACACAACCTCCACCAACATGTTCTGGCGCTTTAACAACTCTTCTTGACTTTCCTGTAGCTCTCCTGGCAGGAACAATCTTGTCTAAACAACATGGACAGTTCCAATTACGGGTGGGGACGTGTTGTAAACCCAAACAGGCTGCAAGCACATTAATAAAGTTGTGAATTGGAACAGAATCTCGAAAATATAGGAGCTCACTCGATGAATAAAAAAGAGATAAAGTGAACCGATCCTGGAGAGATGATAATCTACTGCTTGGAGTTAAGAATTTTACATATTTCATGTACCATTTAAGAAAACCAAAGATATAATATCTAAAAGGGTACTAAAATGGAGTATATATGCTTCATTTTCACAAGTAAAATACGATGTAGAATCTCATTTGCAAAACTAATTGTAGTACTTCAAGCTGATGTTGAGCAGATAAACTAAAACTCATGAAAGCTAATTAAGATCAAGTTGACAATGCGGTCGGCCACATCACGTCGACAACTAAGTACTAACTAATACACATGCATTTTTACCTGCGTGAAAAGCACGTGGGCACCCAGCACACATTATCAATTCCCCAGCTTCTCCACATACAGAACACATGTCATCACTGTTACTGGTGGCAAAATTTCGTCCATCAGCCAGCATCAGGGCTATGTCATGTAGTGTTAGGCCACTTGAAGTATAGATATGGCGATATCTATAGAAATAAACATTACATGTTAGTTGCTAAACTAAGTTAAAGAACACAACCAGGTAATCTAACTTTTAAGAAGTTAACTCACGGTTGACGTTTAGCTGCCCATCCAGCATGAGCCTCAAATTGTGAGGGACTAATCTGCACATTGAAAAGGGAAAAACAACGGTTTATAAAAGGACAGAGAATCTAGATAAAGGGGTAAGATAGGACTGTAATGATGCATTGCGCAGCAAAGAGAAAGTAAAATTCCAAGCAATAGCCTTACTTCAGTATGACAACAGCTACAGACTATACCATTGCCCTGCTTGTAGCCCCCAAGAATTTTCTGCAAGCAAACAAAAAGGTTAGTAGCCAGATCTCAAAATAAACCACAAATGAAGATTTGGCAAAATCATATCATATTGACTGAACCACCTTTCCCTTGGAATAGTAAGCTAAGTCTGTCCCATCAGGAAGTCCATTTGGCATAAAAAGTAATTTATGCAAGTCGTTATCCCTGTCAAGAAGCACCACCAGAATATATAATATCAAGACAAGCAAAAGAATGAGATTATTTGACACCCTTTAGTATATCTGTTACAAGTTTTGCCTTCTCAGTCACCCTCCTTTGGGTAGGGTGGTTGAGGGAAGACGAATAAAAACATCTTTACCTTTTCTTTGTGCCACCCTCAGTGAATTTACTTTGATCTACAACCTTGCTAGAAGAGAACAGTCTTGGCCTATACAACACGAGGGGATAGATTAGAAACAAAGTTAGGAAACCCCGCTTTAAACAATAATACCGCCCAAAAGCAAAGAGAAAGGACCAACTTTTTGACAATGCGTTTCCGCCGTTCTGCTGTCTCTGTATAGCTGTACTGCTCTAAAGGATGGCTATAAGTGCAAAAATCTGGACTAGAAGTCAGTTTGTTTTCCATCACTTGACTGGGATAGCTGAAAATTTAAAAAGGTACTAAGGTTAGAAAAAAGTGAATGACAAACAAAGTTTATGAATATATGGGATCTCAATCTTCAAGTCATCAACCGCAACCCGTGTTTATTAGCTAAGTTAAAATCTAAATTACATTAAAAGAAGTGTCCTGGACAAGAATCAAAAGGGAAACCCAATCTTACTGTGAACAGAGTCAGTTTTCAAATCATTGGTATGTGAAGCTGCATAAATTCTAATATAGAAGTGGGAAAATTCTGGAAATGTACAATTCTTATTTTCCTCTTGGGGAAGGTTTGTTTCAGTGACGAGAAGAAGGGGAGGGGTGGGAAATGAAAATTTAAACACTGGATGAGGAAAAGTTGCTTAATGATATATACCTTGTACTGCAGTGGTAGGTACTAAGGATCTGATCATGCATATCTACATCGCCTCCAGCCATCTCATTATTTTGCTGAAGATATGCTGCAAGAAACACAAGAATATCAGTGATATACATGCAATAGTATCCAAGAACTAAAACTTTTCCATTTCTATACAGCCTTCTCTCCTTCGGCCCTTACAGATCAGCTACATTGGTAGATGAATCTACGATGATCTGTTATTCTTTTACATACTCAAACTACTATATTTACATTTAGAGAAGGAGTCCTTATGATGCAACAAGAATAAGTCAGACTTTCTATTTTGCTCCACCAAAGGCAGCATTTAGACTACTAAAACTTTCGTGTTCTCCCATAACCTAGAACCTTTTCCCGCTTGACATGAAGGTACTAGTCATCAGCAAGTTTAGCCTTTGTGCCCATTTTCTATCATCTGACTAAGACATATCAACTTAGGTAGAACAGAAAGATATTCTGGTGAAAAGAAGATAATGAGAGTACCTTTCCAAACTTGGAAGTACACCTCATTAACAGAAGAGCCAGCCACTAGTTTTATCACTTCATCCAGCCTGCTGATTGGTGTAGTCTTCAGTTCTTGAATTATAGCATAAATAGGTTTCCCATTCTCCAGATATATGTGATTATTTGGATGTCTAGTTCTACCACCTGCATGCAGCTCGAACTCATATGCACTTATTACCTGTTTGCACAATCCATAGCATCCATTAGACAAATTAAAGTACAAAAAGGGGAGGGGGAACAATATAAACTTGTTTAGAATACTTACCCTAGAAAAATTGCAGGACGAGCAACCGCACAAATACCCATCATCTCTTATGATTCCAGCAAGCTCTCTCTGACAAAGATTTCAACAGTCAGGAATTAGGCCAATCTTTTAATAACAAGAAACAATAGAACATTGGAGAAAAAGATAGTACTCCTCGGTGTATCTCTTGTGTTGAAGGGAACTTTGAAAGTTAACTCCTGAATTTTGAAAAGAGGTACGAGTAGTTCTTGGGAATTATTTTTCAAACTTTTTATCTCAAACAAATACAGAATCGCAAGCCGTTTCAAATTCTCTTACCCTAATTTCTTATGAAAAAATAATTTTTCTTAACAAAACACTGAAGACTTGATAGAAGTGGATTGCATGTGTATGGCTTACCTCTCCATTGGTTGAGAAATACTTCACTCTTGCTCCTTCTAGAATCCCAGTAGATAAAAGCTTTTTAACGTTTGTCGGATAGCTGTCTGGAGCTATTTTCTTAGACATTTTCCATTCCCTGTTAGAGGCAAAGTCATGATACAACCCCCCATACATGTTCGGATTCATATCACTACTCATATCATCCACTGAAGCATAGGGTGCATATACGTCGTTGTGGAGGCCATCATGATATTCATTAGACAGAGTCTGATTATCTGAAACCGATGATGTATGTTCATAATCTTCTTTCCTCTTGCTAAACTTGAATGTAATCTTCCTGATACCAGTAGTGCTAACATGCTTAGGAATTTCAAGAACAACACAGGATGTTAAAGCTTCTACAGATCCATCATTTCCAGTATGGTCTCCCTCCTCTTCACTTGAACTGCTGGAAGAAAAAGACGACACCTCTCCACAACCGCCCTGTACGTTATGAATGCTTGAAGTGTTGTCTCTCGGAGAGAAATTGGGATTCGAAACTTCTGAAAACAAATCTTCATTAGACACTTCCTTCACCCCATTCTCCAATTCTACATTATCCACACCTTCTTTCCTTTGTTTCTTTTCAGCTACCTCAAATTGGCTCTTATCCTTCAGAGCATCCTTATCCAGATTCTCATCAGAACGCTGTAACTCAACATCCATCGAAGCTTCCGGTACTAAACTTTGAGCACAAGGTTCCAATTCATTGCCAGTGCAAACCTCTTTGACCATACATTCAGCGCGATTATCACATTCTTTAGCACTTGAGGTTTCCATTACATTGCTGTCAGTATGAAGTTCAAATGAAGCCTTTACACTGTCATTTGGCTGAGTTCTAACATAGGCATCATCCAATTCTACATTTTCCTTAACCTCCTTCACTGGAGTCTCAATAACAGGAACAACTTGCTCAGCTTGCGTTTTCGCACATGACTCGCTATCAGCAACATTGATCACCAATTCACAATTAGGCTTAGCTTCGGCGTCGAATTGACAGTTCAATACGGCCGCGCATCCATCTCCTTCACCTTCTGCCATCCGAATACGCTCTAAACTCTTTCGAAACTATACCAAACTAATGCAACAATGCAACACGGCAACATTCAAAATTCAGAACAGCAAAAACGCTGCACATTCCCGCGGGAAAATCAAAACTAGCAATTCATAAATTCAAATTCAAGAGAATATATTCAAATTAGTATATACTCCATATGAAAACGAACGAAAAAAATCAAATTTTAAGAGGGAAAAAAACTTAGGGATGAAGAAAACATTAAACCTACCTTCCTAATTTCAAGAATTTTGATCTGAATCTAGAAAAGGCCAGAGAAAATCGCTGGTATATAGATCTGAAGACGAATCAAGAAGAAAAAAAAACTTCTTCTAGAAGCTTTCGTTAATTTATATATTATATATTAATTAAAATACAGATCTGAGATTTATTGTCCAAGAAACGTGGGAGAAGAAGAACTTTAACTTTGCCCTAGGGTTTTAAATTCTTCTTTTTTCTCTTTCTTCATTTTTGTTTTACAGCGGGAGAAGACGAACAACAAGAAACGAAGAGAGCGGCAACTGACGAAACTGAAATTTGGATTCGCGGTATAGATTTTAAATAAAAATAATAATAAATAATAAATAAGGAAAGGTTTGGGGGTGGGGTGGAATGGAAGGAGCGAGAAAGAGGATTAGATAGGAGTTTGGGTGGGAAAAGTAGATTTTAATGATGGGATTTGAGGAACTCAAGTTTTATATATTTGGGTGGGGTCCACATCACTCCAGATGTCCTTTGTTTTCGGGCCGCATGGTGGTTAGGTGAAATTTTGCGGTTTGGCTCACGTGTAGAACGCCTCAAGTTCGGGTCACTTTGGCATGGTCGATCCTTGTGAGACTGATCTCACATCCATTTCACATGAGTTGAGGTAGAGTCTACCTGCAAAGTAGGTCCCGCCTCAACTCAGGTGAAAACATGGCTATGGAGCCAGTCCCACAAGAAACGGCTCATATTAAAATTTTCCCTCAAGTTCAGCACACGTGAAATAAATTTAAATCGTCTAAAAAAATATTAAAATTTGATATTAAAACACGCATTTATTTTCTTCCGAACATTAGTTAGACGTGCTTAATAGGTGATCCCAGCGTTGGAAGTATATTTTGTCTAATAGGTATTCGGAATAAACGAATGAGTGTTTTTTAAAATAATCTCAAATGTAAAATTTTACATTCCACGACCAAAAAATTAATTTCGCATCGTGCAAAATAAAAAGCATTATGCATTGTAGCCGCGGCAAAAACTTTGATCCAATTTTTAAGTTTTACTCCAAAACTATTTATCCACACCACAACTCTAGTGCGAAAATGCTTTATGAGCAGGACAATTGGAAGGAAAAAAATTACAATTTGAATGAAAAATAATAATTGACCGCTGGAATTTTTCGGAATAACACCTTTCAAATATTTTGTAACACCTATTAGTAAAAGATAAAACATGTGTTCGTCTATTGATAACACGCGTCATAATAGATATCTAAAAAAATTGAACATGTATCCGCTAAACAAATCTTAGCTAATAAGTTTTTGGCATATTAGTAAATTTCGTCCCTACACATAGTAAGTTTGATGATTTAGGTCCCTCTTCTTTATTTTTATTTTATTTTTGAGACCTTAAATATTTTGTGTTTGGTGAAAACAGTCATTCAGTCCACGCATGTTATAGAGATAATTAATTTTGATTTTTTTTTTTTTAAATCATGCAAGATATCATGGTTAATTTGGGAAATTCACCCATTTGTTTTCCAAATTGACACTAGAAGTCCCAAAAAATAGTACGATTGATGGTTTTAGTTTTAGTAGCTATCTTCATCCCCTCTCTTGTTATTTGGAACCCATCCATGTCTTCAAAATTTCCCAAATTGCATGTTCTAAACACTCACAACTCTCTACTTAATTGACATTTAAAATTAAAATTAAACTCAGTCTCACAAATTTTTGCAAAAGAAAACCCACTAAAATTAGGTTTCAAGATATATATATATATATATATCATAAATTTCCAAAGCAAGCTAAAACCATTAAAAATTAGGCAACCCCCATATAAAAACACAACTCAATAAAGGAAAATCAAATTATGTTTTGGATTAATTGAATGTTTATTTGATCATTTATACCCGTATGCTTGGGATTTTCTGAAAATGGGTTTTGAGAAGAGAAGAATAAATGATTTATGAAAGATCCCAAATACCTTTTCAATTTGGTGTTTTTGAATTAAATTTTTGTTGACTAACGATTGACTATCACATAGCATGACGGAAAGACCGTTTCTATCAAACGCAAAATGTTTAAGGTCCAAAAAACAAAACAAAAAAAGAACATGATCAAAATTGTCAAACGTGCTATGTTTAGGGACGAAATACACCAATCTGTCTAAAAATTGTCACTAGACAGTCACGATTGTATGCAGGTACAAAACTTAAAGCGTTCCGCACCAGATCTATATTAATCTATCAAAATCCTTTCTTCAGGCAGCAAAAACTACAATAATAGAAAATCCAAAACCCAAACCTAAATCTTTTTTGGGTCATATTTAGAAAATTGATGGATGTTTTCTTTGTTTGGTAAATGTTAATTATTGATTTTTTATTCAATAATTAAATTACTTATTTTTACTTAAATCAATATCTATTTTTTAGTTTAATAAAATAGTTATTATTCTGTTTTGAAATTAATTGTGCCAAAAAAAATACCCTTTTATATAATAACAAATGATTAAATTAGGAAGAAAACTTAACTTTAGCCATCATTTATTCACATTTTCTTTTCTCCATATACTAGTTTATAATGACTAAAATAAGCTAGATGGGGGAAATGATGGAGGGGAAAAAATAAGCAAAGAGCCACACAAAAAAAAAAAAAAAGGTAAAATTTCAAACCTGGAGTTGATTCAAAGCTCCAAAAGCATACGAGGGAGAGGATTTGGAAATCTTAATAATTTTCACCGGCAGCTGCAACCATCTAGTTTAATCGATGATTTCAATTAGGGAGAGTGATGGGTTTTTTGTGTTCTATAGTCTGCAATTAAGACGTTATTCTCTATGTTTTTTCTTTCGTTGAGTTGGATGACTGTGAATGGCTAACAAAAGAGTTTTGATGGTTTAAATAGACAGGGACATGCAACGCTTTTTTGTACCGGTGCAACATAAACAGAATTAAAAGATATACTAGAAGATTCGGAGCATAATAAGTACCATATAAATTTAAATGTGATTATCAATTACTCCATCTGTTTAAAAAAAAATTATGAGTTATTTTTTGTTGTAAAATAAGTATTCTTTTACAAAAAAAAATTGCATTAGTTGCCTAATTTACCCATACATCAATCTTTTCTCTACATTCATTTTGTTCAAAATGTGTTAGTTCTCATGGACTTCAACATTAATTTTACTCTTTTTAAATCACTAACAAGTCTCAAGATTATTCATTTGGTGAAAATTTGAAGAGAGAATAAATGTATGATTGAAGTTATAAAATATTAATTAGAGGTATTTTAGACATTTTTGTTAGTATCTTAATTTCTGTGAAAATTAATCAGAGGTAATAATGCTTTAGATGTGATTATCAATTAATGGTTATTTAAGGTAATTACACTATTTATGAACAAACAAAAAGAACAACAATTAGTATTTATTATGTGTTGACTTCCTAATATACAATTATCTTAAATAACTCTTACTTGGCAATTACATCAAAGTTAAATTGTACAAAGATTTAGCACATTTTAAATAATAATTAGTTACTATAAATATGGTAAGTAGTAGGTTTTAAATTCAAATCTTACTATCCGTTTATAATATTCTCATACTTTCAATTTTTTTAATACTAATATGTCTAAATTAAGCAGAGTACATGTTAAGAAAACCCTCTATATATTTCAAATCAATCTCAAGCAAAAGTTTTAAAACTATTTTTTTTGCTGGATATAAATGTCAATTTGAGATTATTTTTTTGGTAATGATATTCACACTCTTAATTTGATTTCTTGCATTCCTATCTTAATATTTTATATCCTTTGTTTTTACGTTTATATTCTTATTTTACAACTAAAATGACACTAATACATTTGGTTTTACTTGTTTTCCAGTTTTAGCTTGAAGTTGGATTTATTGAATTTGTGAGACATGTTAGTTTACCCTACTGATTCGTACAATTGGTCATCGCGGTTGGTTGAAAAGCCAGTGGCGTGAAGCTACCGTGCGTTGAATTATGATTGAACGCCTCCAAGTCAGAATTCAGGTTAGAAGCGACGCGTACGCCCGATGTTCGCTTGCCGGTAGGACTTCAGTCCCAAAGCCCATGTCGTTGGCTAAGCCATTGTGGCAGAAGAGCCGTGACGGTCACCTTGTAGAACAATTTCATCGAACGACGAGTAGAATCCTTTGCAGACGACTTAAATACGCGACGGGATATTGTAAGGGGTAAAGTGGCCTTGCTGCCACGATCCTCTGAGATTCAACCATTTATCGCTTTGATTCGTCCCAAATTTTTTTTTAAAAGATGAATGCAAATATCACCTCGCTTACTTTTATATGACTATAGTAGGGGGATTTTTATTGTTGTGGGCCTAATACATAGATTTGGGTGAAAATCCTCTGTCCCCGTGTCCCTAGCCAATCAGAATTTAATATATAAATATTTGTTTCAATTATATATACACATGGTGAATTGTGATTGGTTGGGGACACGGGGACATACACGAATAGGGACAGAGAATTTTTTGCCCATAGATTTACGGTTTAAAAATCATCATTGAGGTAAATGAATGAGAAAATACCCTCCCCTTTTCTATTATGTAATAATGTGATAGATTTTACATCACAAAATATATTAGACTAAATTCATAACGGAAATATTTAAACTAAAGAAACGCTACGAAATATCTCATTAACCTATAATGATAAAAAGCTCGTATTGTCTAAATTCAACGCTACAATCACGCACCCAATTTCATAAAAGAATTTGAAGAATCTAATTCTCAAAATATATTTCTAAAATTTGCCGCCTCCAAAATACGGTGTTAAAAGCAGTAGTTGAAAAATAAATGAGGAAATGAAGTTATCACTCTCAACCTTCACTAATGCATACAGGACATGTAATGCTATGCATGTAATCTAGTCAAGATTTCCATAATATCGTGTCAACACTATAAAGAGAATTATATGCCTTCAATAATATGTTAAAAAAATGTCTCTTAACGTAATTTTCATTATATTTTTTCAATAATTTTAGTTCTACGTATTTTGTTCCTATATATTTTTTTCCTCATTTAGTGAAAGATCATTGAAATCTGCCGCTGCAGTAATTTTGCCAGATTCCGCCATATGAAGACCACAACCATAGCAATAAAATAAATAAATATCTTCGTTTTAAAATAGAGTTATTTTCTAATTAAGTAGTTTGACATATATTAAAGAAGAGGGACTAAGAGATTTTTTTACTATTATAATCTTAGATTTTAATATCTCATATTATCTCTATATCTATTTCATAATATGGATAAAGTTAGTTTAAGGAAAAAAAACATCTTTAAAAGTTAAAAAATAACATATATTTTGAAACAAAAATAAAAGTTTAAAAATATATCTATTATGAAACGGTGGAGTATAAGATTAAAATCAGTAATAAAATAGAACGAAGACTAAGTGGTACCTATATATAATGTTTCTATGACCGCGAGTCTTGTAATGTTTTGACTCATTGGTTAGTTGGAATTTTTCTAAGGCTTGATGCCTCATTTCAAAGAGTAGGGGATCCATTGGAATTCCACCTCTCTCGTGTATTTCTTAATATCTATTAATGATATTATTTTCTTTTCAAAAAAAAAAAAGTGGTACCTATATATAATTTGGGCTCCCACCGTTACATAACAAAGGTTGTTTTAGGTAGTTTAATATAGATTAAGAAAAAAAAGAAAAAAAATTACTATTATACTCTTGAGGCTTAAGGGTCAAAATTATCTCTCTCCTTAGATTTCATAATATAAATAAGAGTAATGTTAGAAATAGTAAATGACCTATTTTGGACTAAAATTATTTTTTTTTCGGGTTTTAAACTTAAATTTTGTTTTCGATTATTTTTTAATTTAAACAATTTACGAGTGCTCCGATATATACATTGAAATTCAATAATTATTACTTGGGTAGTGATAATGCCAGAGCAAGAATCCTCCTGCAAGAGCGATTTATGTGCATGTGACAAAATTATCCCTCTAACATATTAACTAAATCTTTTCATAATTTTTTCTATTTTCTCTCCCAATATTTTCTCTCTATCTTGCCCTAATCTTTCTCTCTCCCCTAGATTCTTTCCTTATTTTTTCTCTTAATCTCTCGTGATTTTTGTTTCTATATCTGTTTTTTTTTCTCTCTCTCTCTGTTTTTTTTTCTTCTCTCCATCCCCAAGTGATTTTGTTTTCTTCTCTGTTTTTTATTATTTCTTCTTCTCTCAATTTCCTCAGTGAATAGACCATTTTCTTGGATTGAATCATTCAACAACAATATAAAATCGAAAGCTCAATAAAAATAATAAAATTTACCTCTTTTACCGAAAGTAGTAGAAAATTATATATATATATATATATATATATATATATATATATATATAAATTCAAAGTTAGACAAAAGAGCAAGAAGAGATAATGAAAGAGAAGAAAACAAAATCATTTGGAGATGGAGAGGAGAAAAAAAAACAGAGAGGAAAAAACGAAAAAAAACAACAGATATGGAAACAAAAATTATATGAAAATAGAGATTGAGAGAAAAATAAGGAAAGAATCTAGGGGAGAGAGAAAGATCAGGGCAGGATAGAGAGAAAATATTGGGAGAGAAAATAGAAAAAATAATTAAAAGATTTAGTTAATATGTTAGAGGGGTAATTTTGTCACATGCACGTAAATCGCTCTTGCAGGAGGATTCTTTCTCTGGCATTATCACTACCCTTATTACTTTATATTTTTATTGGACCATTAAGGATTCAATATTTTTTATTACTTAATGTATTTAGCGAAGTTATTACTTTATTCCATTGGATCAAGTCGTGACCATAAAAGTTATTACTTTATCAAACATTATTTTATCGAGGTTTAGATTTAGTTTGTTTTGTTTTTTTAGTGTTGGTCCCGAATCTTATGTTGGATAGTTAGAGTTTATCGAGGTTTAACTGCATTTAGCGAGGCTCGTTTAGGTTTAACTGTAAATTTATGAGCAAAAAATTGTCTGTCCCGTTCTGTGTCCCTCACGAATAAATATTTGACAGTGTATATTTTTTTCCTGTGGGTTCACTATTTCTGTTAGGTTATAATTTTTTAATTAAAAATTTAATACATGCCATTTTCTTATTGGTGGGACAGAGGATGGGACACCGAATGGGAACAGAGGATTCCTAGCCAAATTTATGATTGATAAATAGAATAAAAAATAAAAAATGAAAATACGGATACAAGTTATATTAATAATAATAATAATACATATAATAAAATTAGTTTATAAAAAATAATAATAAAAAATACAGTCTATTCGCTATTTCGATTTCTAAAAATTGAAAATTGGATACCAAACGAATTATTTAATTTTTTTGAAAACCGAACTGAATAATAAAATTCTATTCGATTCAACTCGATATTTCAATTTAACTAAATAGTGAACACTCTACTACATTTCCCTCTCTCATCTATGGCAGTTGTTTCTCATTTTCAGCCACGTACAGACAATGACTTAGGCTGACGCTTAGATCTTGGGGTTTTGCATTAGACTGACACTGATTAGGCAGAATGGTCATACCATGACATGTTTTTTTTTTGGAATAACATTTCTGTCCAAGGACATTTCCGTCATGGGTTCCGTCCTCAACCTGCAGAAAGTTGGTAAAAAAAAACTTGGTTTTTACGTTCTGGCCTAAAACACTTTGTTTTTTGCCTACAAATATTTCAGTTGGTAATTTACAACAAAACAAAAAATCACTAAAAAAAATTATTTAACAAAAAATGTGTACAAAAATTACTCGGGGGAAAGTTGCTTTATTAATAAAAACGAATAACGTAAAAAACAAATTGTATATAACATAAATTAAACAAATTGTATGTAACAATATTTAAACAAATGAAAGCAAAAAAACTAAATCTTATCTACTGCCTGACGGTGTGTATCTAACAATCATTTTCGGGTTCTTCTGTAGATAGTATGTGTGACCGTCTCTGGTTCGCACGACACTACCATGCTCTGTTTCGATGACTTCAACGCCTTCGTGCTCGATATGAATCGGCTCCTCAGGTGAATATGGCTGGAGCAGTGGAGTGTGCTGCTGCGTCTGAGTCTGGTCCAGGTTGAGGCTGAAATGAGGGCGTCCAACCAAAATAGACATTTGGCTGTCCCGAAGAAGAGGGCCCCGCTCCAGGATGCCCCCTCGTTTGAATATCCGGAGAATAAGTGTCGATACTTGGATATTGGTATTGAAATCGGGAGGGTACATCAGGGGCCTCGCCGGACGAAGACATGAAATTCGCTCCCACACCCACAACTGGTCAAAACAAAACAACATCGATTATTAAATATTCAAATCACAAATTCACATAAAACTTTATATAATTTAGACAAACCTAAATCAGCAAACAACAGCCGGTAATGTCCTTGGAATCAGCTCGGCAGGAGATGCACATATGGCGGTACAAATGTGCAAGTACACGCTGGCCTAAGAAGTTGTGTCATGCTTGAAGGGATCATTGAGGGTGAGTAGATAATGCATGTTACCCCGGGACCCGACTTATCTGGAAAAAGGAAACTAACCGTCAAGAGGAAAACCAAGGCCCTAGCCCTCTGCTCTATCTCCAACGAGGTAACATCATGTCCTAGGGGCTCACTAACGTGGGCATAAACCTCGACTAGCTGGAGAGTGTTTCTCCTAATTGAATCATCTGCGGGTCGAATCCTAACAACTCGAACACGCGATTAACCCATTGAGATTTTTTCAAATTGTAGTCCTCACCCCACGACACTACGTGGCCCCTAGTAGGTGGTCCTAGAAGACATCCTACATCCTCTAGTGTAATGGTCGCCTCACCGCAACGTAAGTGAAATGTATGGGTCTCCGGGCGCCATTTCTCTACTAAGGAAGTCACTGGAGCGTTATCTACCTTAATGTGTCCCAACCTGCAGCATTCCCCAAAACCTAATTGGTATATCAGGTTGATCAAGTAATGACTGGTTTCTCTTTTGTAACTGTCATAAAAAGTACCCTCGCTTCTAATAACCTTTAGGTTTTTGTTTAGTGACTCCTCCCCGTGCCATATTGCTAATAATCTATGTGATGTCTATTTGTTTAAAACACTAGCATCAAAAGGGCCGGGTTGCAGATGAAGAGGTGTAGACATCTATAAAAAAAAAAAAACAATAGACATACAATTTATCAGAAAAAACACATGTTATATCACAAAATTCACAAATGCCCTAAATTAAAAAATGCCAAAAATTCAAAAATTCAATAAATTACTCTAAATTTCCAAATTCACAATTATTTATAAACATTTATAAACTTAATTCTCAAAATTTATAGTTAATTTCAACTCATAAAGTTAATTTTCCAAAATATATATATATATATATATATAACTTTATACCTTACAAATTGAGATATTGAGATAGAGAGAGAATAAAGTGGTGGAGATTGATGGTGGCGGAAGGGAGAAACGGCGGCGGCCAAAGGGAGTAGGCGGTGGCGGCAATGGGTTTTTTTTTTCTTCCCTTGCTTAGAACACTCTTTATATTACCCAAAATACCCTTCAACTCCAACCTTTAACCTACCAAATCTCTAGAATTTCTTCATCACCTTCTCCAATCAACCTCCCTCATTTCCTTACCCAAATTCTTCCCATTTTTTTCTTCCTTATATATGAATTGATGACGATGGTAATAATAGTGATAATAATTAATTCTTGGGTTTTCAAAAAATTATGTATAATAACTCTTCGCGAGAATTTTAATTGATTTAATTAATTAAGATCTTTCTTCGTTAGTAATCTTTCTTTTTTGAATCATAATTAATCTTTTTTTTTTTTGCTCAATCATATTACATCATGATATGATCATTGTTAAAATAGTAATTTAAGAATATATATTTTTTTAAATAATGACTTAGAAAAAATGTTTTAAAAATGTTTTACTAATTAATTAAACAATAAATATATTTTTATCATAAAGATATAATTCTTTGAACTTTTTTGTTTAGTAGAATAGTAAAAATTTATAAGCAAATAATGAACAAAAGAGTCATTTCACGTTTTTTGTTAAATAGATTTGGATGACATTTCAATTTGAGTACTCAATTATAAAATTAAAGAAATATGTATTTAATTGATAATTGAGATAAACATCGTGGTGTTTTTTTAAATTTAACTCCTTAGACAGTGTAAGGGGAATGCAACCATGTGATGTGATCATTTATTTATTTATTGGTGTGTGTTTCGGGAAAAATTAAAGGTGCTAATATATATATATATATATAGCAAAAACTACTCAATAATTTAAGGAAAAAAGAAAAAGAAGAAGCATAGGAGGATTCATAGAACAATGATAGTATGCATACCGAGGGCAAAAAATCCTCCGTCCCCGTGTGTGTTCCCAACTAATCACAATTCACCCTGTGTATATATAATTGGAAAAAATATTTATATAGTAAACTCTGATTGGTTGGGGACAGAATTGGGGATAGGAATGGGGACAGACGATTTTCACCCCATACCGAGCATTACTAAAATAACGTAATAATTGAAATGCTCTAGATTTTTTTCTTTGCTTAAATAGTAATTATGTAAATCACTTGACCAAAAAAGAAGTTAGGTAGTTAGCTAACATTTGAAAACAATGTATGGCTGTCGAATAGAATAGAAAAGAATGAGGAATTATTAAAAATTCCACATTATTAAAGATATTTGAATTTATATAATTTGACAAATCTTCCTATTTTAAGAATTGAACTTAAGTTCAAATCTATTTTTAATATTATAAAAAATTAGTCATGTATGAATTTTTTTTTTTGGAAAAAATCTTATATAAACTATTCAAATTTGTTCACATAAGGAGAATCATTCTTTAGTGGGTCTACTTTCTTTTCCTCTTTTTTTTTTGGGTAAATTAAAAGAGGTGTATTGTATTTTTAAGAAAATAGTCATTTGTGCTCATTAACTATTTACGAATGTGAAATGTTAAAAAAAAAAATCTGAGCTATTTATATTCATTATTCACAACTATTTCCTAGGTACTTAATGTATCCAAAATTGGAGGATTTCGGTAGTTATGAGACAGAATTGAGGAGTAAAATAAGTAAAGATTGAAAAAATAATTTTAAATAATTATGCGGGACCTACCTAACATGTGAAATTCATTCAATTCATATGAGAGTTGTGTGGCCAGTCTCACAAAAATGATCATATACTTTTACCCACTCTTTTTTTTTTTGAGCGCCCGAATGCGATTGCCCCCGAAGGGGAAGAGCTGAGAGTACCCTAGATAAAGATGATTGAAGCATGCCCCATGCCTGGGGAGGGAAGATAAGCCTCATAAGGAGGAGAAATTATTTGCCCCATTATGAGAAGATATAGGAATCGAACACGGGACCTCCGCCCTGTGTTCGGGTAGCCTTACCACTTGGGCTATCCGATTCCCATTACTTTTAGGTCTATTCTGTCATGGACCAGGTCCATTGGACCATGCGGTCCAGATTTGGCCACATCACTGCATTTCCTTCTCTCTCCTCATTATGCAGGGATGTGATCAAATCTGGACCACATGGACCCGGTCCATATCATATATTTCCTTACTTTTACCCACTCTGAACCTTTCAATTTATTGCAATTTTCTTCATACCAGAAAAGATTGAAATTATTGAATAAGTACCTAAAAAATGGGGCCCAATATAATTTCCTCTGAACTTCATGTCTTTTTCACTGAAGGTCCCAAGGACATCTTTTCCAATCAATTAGACTCCATTTTGGCGAAATGTTTACTTGAAAATTGAAATATTTTTCCCTTTTGACCAATATTTAGGTATATGACCTAATTAATCGAATTCTGATGTAATAAACACTGTAATGGTGTATTTATTGGTAACTCAAATTAAATATTATTCACCCATGTTGGTATAAAGAATTCACCCAATTATTTACTATTTTGCCACTAATTTAGTCATTGACTAAATTTTAACTCTCTATCATTGTCCAACTTTTTTTTATTAATTTACAATATTAATTACTTTTAAGTGTTTCGAATTACGATCTTAGCTTGAACAACTCTTATGAGTCGCATGATTAATTAGCTAAGTTATGATTAGGTTATAGAATTAACAAAAAAATTGATAAAATAAACTTGAAAATTGACAAAATTAACAAATAATTCAAATGTAGGCACCGTACGAAGACAAATTAGATCATCCATTGAAATTTCCATCGGCCAAAACATTCAGTACAATAAATTTCTTTCTTTTTTCTTAATCATAACGATCCGACGACGAACAGAGAAGAAGTAATAGCGAAGATATCAGTCGCCGATTCACTTCCTATTAGCAACACGAGTTGATTTCTCTGACATTTCCTCGGAAGAGGATTTCACCGGTGGCGGTGGCAGCGGTGCGACGCCGCCTGGTGGTGGCTGAGCTACAACACTTGAAGAAGAAGTTGCACTTGCAGGAGCAGCCTTGTTTTCTTCCTCAGCATCATTCTTCAGAAGAGGATCAGTGAAGTTATCCGGGAAGACGAAAACGCCTTGCGACGGTTTCCGCTGGTGGCGACTAGATTTCTGAGACATCTCCGGCACAAAGGCGCAGATTCAGTGAATCTGTTAAGTAATATAATAATAAGTTAACGAGTGCAGAGAAGGAGGTGATAGTTTTTTGGATATATATATAGAGAGAGAGAGAGAGAGAGTTGGGTATATATAGGCAGGTTAGTGAAGATTATCCATCCACATTGGGATTCTTCGAACCCAATAAATTACTTGAGATTGTGTAGGTGCGGATAATTCACCCCTCCACAACTAAACAATTTAGGACTGATAAATTATTTGATTTGATGACTACAATTAAAATAACGATTTTTAATTATAACCATCAAATTAATAGATCTGACAAATTATATTTAATTTGCGAGGTGCGGAGAATTCACCCCTCCACACTTTAACCATTTTGAAAGTAGAGAGGGTCAATTACCAAACCAGGTTTCCCTACCATAAACTTTTACGGCACATGGTTGACCTTTTTAACTTCGAATTTTTTAATAAATCACGTAGTATATGATATAAAACAGTTCAAATCCTCAGTAACACTCTACGTGATGTATTAATTACATAAATTTTTATTCATATAATCTAAACTAAAATAGATAAAATTTATGGTGAATCGATAAACTCTATGTGTGATAATAACTATAATCAGAAATGTCACATAAATTTCGGTGTAAGTATAAAAAATAGACGTTAGAGTAGTTATATATGGTTCAAATTTATCGAATTAATTGAATTACTTTAAGAGTAAAAGTGTAAAATATTTTTAAAATGGTCAATGGTACTTTTGGTTTACTTTCCTTCCACTCGAATCAAGCAAATAAATTTAAATATATTATCACTAATAAAAGGAAACATTATCGCTTCCCCTCTTTCTCCGTTTTCTCCATTTGATGATGAATATTGTCCTAACAAATGCAGGTGGTTGGGGGATGAGTATTGTTTTTATTTTTTGTTCTTGTTTGCGACAGGATTATATTATTGATAGATATTTTTATCAGCACGTATGAATACGGTTTCAACTTTTTTGTTATTCAATGTTTGAAAATAATTTTTTAAAAAAATCTATTAATTTGATTGAAATAACTGATTATTTATTTTAAACTTAGCTTATATCGAACTAAACTGAAAAATTAATAATGGATTAGCACTTTCTAAATCAAAACAGTATTTTTAGCGTTGTTATGACGTCACAATGCTGGAGATATAGAATCGTTTGGACTAATGAACATTGTTTCATTTGTTATAATTTCATTAGAGAATATACTAGAAAATTGAAAATTCAATTTTGTGATTCTCCAAGTTAAAGTATATTCCTAAATATAAATTACTAAGTCAAATAATCAATTTTCACATGATCATTATTTTCTCCCATATTTATTTGGAATAATTATTTTCCTTGAGAAATTTTGTTTTTAGAATAAAAATAATAAATTGTTTGTGAAAAAAATATAAGATCTAAAGTGAAAATAAATATATATATATATATCCAATTTTAAGATGAAATCAGATTAACCCAAATAAGGATAAGTAGTTATAATTTACTCAAATCAATCAAATAGGTTTAAATAAATTTCCTTTCCTAATAAAAGTAAATAGTATCACTTCACCATATACTTCCCCTCTCTATGATATTTGTGAACAAAACAAATCTTACCTTTTTTTCCGGAGGAGAAGTAGAAATCAATTCCAATACCTCATATAACGAAGATAAGGCCCCAACCGCTAGACCAAACCGTAACTTATTTTATTGTATTCTATTCACTTTCAATTCCGTCGTATTCGATTTTGTTCGGTTTAAATTGGTGCGTAAATATTTTTTGATGGAAATTATTAGTATGATGACGTTGTCCTAATAAAAGGCGGGGTAGTTGGGAGATGAGCATTGTTATTTTTTACGATCTGATTATGTTATTGATATTTGTTCTTTTACCATGTATGTATACGATTTTAATTATGATTTTTTTTATTTAATATTTATAACTACTCATATAAATTATTTGTGAAAGAAGATACTCCTTCCATTCCCTATTAATTGTCGTTTAGGAGATATCTAGGTATCCAAATTAATTGTCGTTTAAGGTTGTTTTATTAGTTGTCAACAATTTATTCCAATTATACCCTCAATATTTTCTTTTCTTTATGACAAAGAAGTGAGAGAGAGAGAGGGAGGGTGGGGGATAATATTGGAAGTTTAGGTGAAAATGACAACTTCCTTAATTTTCTCAAATTGTCTAAAGAGTCTTATATTTAGGAATGGAGGGAGTACAATATTAGCATCGAAACAGATAAAAAAATACACTAATTTTTCAGATGAATTTAATCTATATCAAACCAGGGGAAGTATTTATAGCTTAATTTACTTCCACCCGAGAAAGAAAATAGGTTTAAATGTATTTACTTTTGTAAGAAAAGTAAACAGTGTCATCCACTATTTCGCGTTCCCTTCCTCTCTTCCCAGGCAAAAAATTATGTGTAAGATTACGTCTAGGGGTGTCAATCGAAAGCTATTTGAGCTGAGCTTGGCATAGCTCACGCTCAGCTCACATAAAAATTGAAAAGCTCACGCTCACGCTCAGCTAGGAAAAAGCTCATAAACCTTGAGCTCACGCTTAGCTCACATTTTAACACGAGCTCGAGCTTAGCTCACGAGCTTCCCAAGCTCATTTATATCGTGAAAAAAAAGCGAAAATCTCGTCTCAAGAATAGTATAATACAATGAGCCTTAAAATTAAATTTGGACAAGAATACAAAAAAAAGAAGCAAAGCGAGACCAAAGCGACATAAATATAGAATAGGATTTGGATGAATTGTCCATTGATGCAGATAGCATAGTACAATTAGAAAGAAAGAGCCAATGTTTACCTTGTAAAGCGTGTTGAAAACAGAATAAGGATGGTGATGATGGTGATGGAAGATGATGAGTCGGTCTCGGTGAATACTGAATAGGGTTTTGTGAAGGAGAGAATAATTAAATTGTGGTATTGAGTATTGAGTTTATCAATATATTATAATAATATTATTATTATTTTATATATATATATAATATTTTAATTATATTATTAATCTTATTCGAGTTCGAAGCTTTTCTAGGTGAGGCGAGGGTCAGCTCACGCTCGGCTCACATAAGAGCGAGCTTGAATATTAAGCTCACGCTCGGCTTACGCTCACATAACCTCAGCTCACGCTCACATTTTTTCGAGCTATGTGAGCCGGGTTCGGGCCGGCCCGAACCCGTTGACACCCCTAATTACGTCCATAGATTTGATAGGAAAATGAAAAAATTTAACCCAATATAGTTAAAATAAAGTTAAAATAAGGTAAAAGGTGCTCACGTTCCTTAAACTTTTTTTGATTTTGATTTTTGACCATAAACTAAAAAATACAAAGTTCTCAACCTTTATTTTTTATGGAGTTTTAATGTTTCCCTTTTCATCAAATTCCACCGTTAAATATAACAGAATAACAACATGTGACTCTCACATTACTTAACTTAATGGCATTTTAAGAAAAAATAGATTATGACAAAAAAAAAAAATCAAAATGGGATAAGAAAACGGCTAAAAGTAATCAACTTACTTTACTCTAAAAAGTCAGCGAACAATCTAAAATACATAGCGCTTCGCTCAAACATTTATCTTAATATTTTCTACTTAAAGAAAAATATATTGTCCTCTTCTATTAAAAAATCTCTCTCTCTCTCTCTCTCTCTCTATATATATATATATATATAATATATTGCTAGTAATATGTATTTGGTCCATTCTCATGTTATTTGAATTTTTTTGAGAAATTCATAACAAAATAGATTTACCAAAAAAAAATATGAGGAAAAATTTGGCGCATTTTTTCTTATCCCATTTTGAATTTTGTTAGGTCAAGACCTATTTTTCTCAAAATGTAATGAGTTAAGTATTTTGAGAGTTATATGTTGCTATTCCGTTAGATTTAATGGTGGAATTGGATGGAAAGAGAAACATTAACACTGCATAAAAATTCAGGGTCAAGGACTTTGCGTTTTTTAGTTCAGGGTCAAAAATCAAAATCGAGAAAAATTTAGAGGGCGTGGACACTTTTTACCCTTTTTGTCTTTTGAAGCCCGGATGGGTGGTTGCCCCATAAGGAGAGAGAGAAGCGTCTCACAAGAGGAGAAGATAGCACTAGAAAGGGAGACAATTAAAACTTGTCCATTGCAATTATTCACTTAATTTAATTTTGATCCACACATTAAATTAATGGGTTAAATGTAGTATTTCACTATTTTGAGTTAAGGTCGAAAACAATTATTTATGCGACTTTTGGCCATCAAAATCTTATGAGATGCATGTTATAGATTCCGGCCACTTTCTCCTCATTTTTTTTTACTGAAAAAGGTAAAGACTAATGTACCTCATAATTCGACCCGTAGACAGCCCGACCCTGTTCATCTTTCCCATTGCAAAACCACCATCTCCGGCAACGGAAATTGATGATGATGAATCGGAAAATCCTTCAATTGAAATGATACCCAGGAAACCCTTTTTCTTTTTCGTGTAGAAGAATTTAATTTAGCTTAGTAAGGACTGAAATTGGTACTCGATTTGGATAATATGTATATAATTTCACTGTCTTTCTAGACAAGAAATGAAAGACACTGAGATGGAGTTGTTTTGCGACCGGTTGGAGGCGGTGATCTTTCTACCCAATTTTAGGCAATATTTGTTGTCCTTATACGACCATTATTCAAGAATACATACAGGAGGATAAATAGAGTGTTAGTTGAACTGAAGCTTGTATGGATTTTTGACTGGTGGGCAGGAGTTAAGGTAATAACTATTCTATCTTGTCCCAAATTTTGGTGTGTTTAATTGGGGGGAAATTTCCATGGGATTGGAAGCGGAGGCAGAGGCGAGGAGGAGGATGATGGTGGTGGTCGCAGCTGTTGTGTGGTGGTGCGGTGTCGGAGAAGAAGGTGATGTGTCGGAGATGGTGCCTTTTCTGGGAGGAGAAAGAAGAAAAGAAAATGACGAAAATGCCACTCACGTGACCGGCACGTGTTTTTTTATTTTTTATTTTTTATTTTTGGCCTGAATTTTGGCATGGGTCTAAAATCCGTTGCTCGTAAGATTTTGATGGTTATAATTCCCAAAAATAATTGTTTTCGACCGTAATTCGAAATAGTAAAATATTATATTACGATTTATTGCATTTAACCCTAAATTAATTTAATGACTAATAATTCATCAATCAATTAATCTAACCACAAATAATACATCAAACCCCTAAACATTTTTTTAGCATTGTCATGAGTACATCCCAATGATACTAATTTTCTTCCTTCCCCCGCTAAATGACATCCAAAGATCCAAATGATACGGGAGCAATTGATACGCGTAAAGTACATATGCAGGTTCTACTATAAGACCAGTAGACCCCTACCACCAGTCAACCCTGCGAGGACCAGCAGTACCTTTGTAGTTTTGCATAGAAGATAAGATCGTCCTTACAAGTTACACCCAGTACCTACAATTATAAGCAGTCCAGAACTTATTCGAAATAAATTTTTTTCAATATATACAGAAACGCTTCAAAACAGATATTTTGAGGCTCATAACAGGTCTTAAGAGGAGGCTCAGAATAGATGTTCCGTGCGGTAAAAATAAAACAGGTGTTCTTAGACTCAGAATAGGTGTTCGTTTTAAATCAATTTTAACTGTCAAAATTTTAATCCAACAGACAAAAAAAGTTCCGCACGTGCGAAATTTACCCCGTTTCGCTCGAAAGCCCTGGCGAATTATAAGAGTCGTGTGTCTCGAAGCGGTTAGGGTACATAATACATTTTTCCATGCGGGTCGGAGTAAGTCATTGAATAGTTTATTTGATGACTTCAATTTGTTAACTTTATTTTTTTAAAAATAATTATTCATTCTTCTATTAAATGATTTTATCCAACATTATAACAATTATTTCGAACATAAAAAATAACAGTTGTTATGCATATTAACTATTTCACATGTTACTATATATTTACTGATTCTTTTATTTTAATGGAATAAACATTTTTTTTCTTTTTTTTTTTATATGGGGAAGAATTTTTAAGATTTCCAACCCGAATACTGCAGCTTCGAATCGAAATGACGCACCAGTTACTCTGGCTGGTTTTGGAACAAAGGAAACACTTTTTGGTTCCTTGAAGATCTGTTTTTAGTTTCACATACTACAAGTGCAGCACCTCTTTTAATTACTAATTTCAATTTTCTTTAAAAACAATATAATTACTTTTTTCACTTGAGTGAATGTTTATATTTTATAGGTTGAGATGTCTTAAAATGAATGAATATTTTATTTGAACTGTTATACATTAATCTTTTTTTATTTAAACTGCACACAATTTTACTTCGTCTTCCATCAAATAATTGAGATTTTTTCGTCCAAACTGATAACGTGGCATAACAGGGGTGAAGCACTCGACTTTATATTTATTCTTGGTATGATTGGAGTGCTTAGACTTGATATTTGTTTAGCTTTTGATAAAATTTATACATGGAATTTATGAAATTGCAAGGGAAGAAGAAGAAGTTTGAGGAGGAGAGAAGAAACAAAAATTCTTTTTGATTTTGCTCGTACATGTGAGAGAGTATTTTAGTCCCGTTATGCCACGTTATTAGTTTGGACATAAAATTCTCAATTATTTGACGGAATGATTAAACTGACAGCCCTGTAAATGTATTAGGGATCAAATAAATCAAAAAATGTGAAAAATACTAAAAATGGCTAAAAAAAATAAGCTGGCTAACAAAAATGGATATTAATTTTTTTACTCTTTTGCTAATACTGAGCTGCCGCAGGACATGGTCTACATTGGGCCCTTACCTCCTCAGAGGTTGTCATGGGCATGGGCCCTACTTTAAAAGGATCATACATGTAAGGCCAATCAATGTCTGAAGTAAATTGTATAATCATCGGACAAATTATGGGGCCAATGTAGTTTGTGCCCCATACTTCATGATATGTCTATTTGTGTTGTGTTTGTAAATCTTGGTCTCCCACCATTCATGAAGCTCGTGAAAGGTTTACATGATTAATTTAGGAAATTGATTTAGGAAATTGATAACCGCAACGTATTTTTAAAAGGTACATTGCTATATTTGATGAGTTTGTCATTCTAATAAAAATTAATTTTAAAATTTGTGTTAATAAAATAACGTGAGTGCCGATTGCCCCACCTAATTTGAGAGTGTCAAGCGTTGGTGGTATATCAAGATGTTGTGAAACTTCTTCAGGAGGCTCTCAGTTCTAGAAAAGCTCTCATTTAAAAGTTCATTCAGGCTTAAGAGGCCTCCTGAATAAGGCTCACTCTATCTTAATGTTCCATCAGCACTTAAGGCTCTTAAGTTTGCTGGGCAACTATTGGTGGCTCATCTGACTTATTAGAGCCACCAACTGGGCTAAACAAACTGTTAAAAGATATAGTTGACACAAAATAGCTTATATATCTTAAAATAAAATAAATTTTGTAAATAATAAATAATGTAAAATATATGATAAAAATAAAAGGGTGTATAAATGTAAATAAATCGTTAAAAACTAAGGGATCTACTAGGTATGGTGTGGTGATCATTCAAGACACAACCAAGTCTAGTGTGTCACTCTTCGGTGGCACTCTCAAGTTCGGTGTGTCACTTTGTAGTGTCTTATTCGGTTTGTCAGTGTCGACGATTTTGGCGACCTAAAATCGGAAAAAAATTTAGCAATACGCTAACATTGTTCGGATCGATCGGAAATTTGAGTCCTCCATAAATTCTTACTATACAATTTAAAGATATTTTTAGACGATTGAATGGAGAACTCATTGAATAAGACGTAAAAGTATTTACACAATGTTTTAAGGACAAAATTGTCAAAATTTCACAGTAGCTGTTAAAACTACTTTTTATCAATTGTGTTAATTTTTTCCATACTCAAATATTAAGGAAAACCAACTCAAATAAGTTTTCTCAATAGAAATTTGCATCACAAAAGAGAGACATTATGGATCCAATTATCGTTCTTTATGTATGTGTTTTTTAGCATGACAAGGGTGAATTTCAATAGTTAATTTTTAATTTAACGATTGAAAATATCTATTTTTATCAAAATTTTCCGAATGATTGATTTTTATATTTAAATAATAACTATTTTTTTGGAGACCATAATCTTGTTGCAAAAGTTGGCCTCATCAACTTTGTCTCTAGACCCAACGTCAAAATAACATCAAAACTTAATACAATGTAAGTATTACTTTTTAAATTTTGAAAATTTACTTAAAAATAGGTAGATCTAACTCATTATCAATAACAAAACACATTAAACTTATTTTTCCTAAATGTTATGAAGTTGACTTAAAATTAGACTAGATCCGGTTTTTTTTTGTGCATAAAAGTACCCAAAAATGGACTGAAAATACAAAAAAATAAACAAAGGGGTGCGGCGGCGCGCGTTTGGCGAGTGGGGCTGAAACTCCTGCGGCTGACCACATGCTGCCGTCAGCGGGTCAACCGCGTGCTGACGTGTAAGCGGTTGACCTGCTGACGTCAGCACGCGGTCAATTTTTTTTCCCAGATTGTTATTTATTGCATATTTTATTAATTAATTTGCAAATTTTTTATTATAAATTATGTATTTCATTTATATGGTTTTATTTTATCATTTATTATATTTTTTGTTAAATTAATGTTAGAGTTATAATTATAATTTCTTTTTAAAATTGTAGTTGGCAGATCGGAGAAGGAATATTGATGAGTTAGGCCCGATTAGGGACCGTGATGGTAGAGTAGCTGACAGGCCAGTGACTCAGTCAGCTAGGTTGAGTCGAGAGCAACGTAGACAAAGGACACCCCCTGCTACTGTTATTCCCCCAATTTGTAGTCCACCACCCATGAATTATGTACCCCCATTATGCCACCCATATATGACTCTACTTTTTTTAGTCCTATACCATACCCCTCATATAGCGAGCCCCACCAATGGATGACTAGTGGTGGTTCACACCCAACTCATTCTATTCCCGATATTCCTATGCAATCATAGGGGAGGGTTTTTGGTTACGAAGAGAATTATGTTGATGAGTCCTCTACTGAGGAGGGGGATGAATACATTGATGCTATCCCCCCTTCCCAACCCTCTGTAGGTAAACCACAGAGGAGTCCAGGGATACTTAAGAGAGTATTGGAGTGATTTCGATCATTGTCTAGCAGATCATCTTCTAGTATGTCTACTCAGTGGATGCCCCAGCTGAACCGTTGGGTTCAGTGAGCTAGACCGTCGATTTCAGGAGCTAGACCATCTGTTTCTGGAGTTAGACCTTCCTATCACACCCTAGAGACTATGTATTTGATGACCCACCTTATGTCTCACAGAGTACTACCCAGAGTACCCAGCCTCCGAGCTTTCCCATTCTCACTCAGGTGAAACCAACGACGATAGATTGGGAGCAGAGGACCCCAGCAAGCGGCGGACCCGAGATTCCATAGTTGATTCCATCTTATTCTGGTCATGTAGTTGTTGATATCTGGAACGGGGTAGAGCGGTAATTTCTACAGATCAACACGCAGAAAGAATCTCTTGGCAAGCAGTGGATAAGACTAAAGGAAGATGAAAATGTATCTTCCATTTTAGACGGTACCGGTTTAGGTCACCTCCGTACTTCCATGTTTAAGCATCACGATGATGCACTTATTTTTGCATTCATGGAGAGGTGGCAACCGGATACTAACTCATTTAACATGCCTTGGGGTGAAATGACTATCACACTTCATGATATATATTATATACTTCATATTACTATTTCTGGTAAGGCAATCTTTGACCCTCACAATCTTAGAAAGACTATTATACTAGAGATAACAGAGTGTGTTGGAATTAATCCTCAAACTTTGAATACGGAAATTAATGATAAGGGCATTCTAAATAATATCTTAGTCAACGCAATTAATGTACTACATTTGAATTCTATTAACCAGGCGAAGATTTGCTTGCTTCAAATGTTGGGGTCAACCCTGTTTATGGATCGTTCTTGGAATAAGGTGAACTTCAGGATTTGGGGAGCCTTAATGGATATAAAGCAAGTAGATACGTATTCGTGGGGTAGTGCAGCATTGACAGCTCTGTATCGACAATTGAGACAAGTGTCTAGGGGCGGCTGCAAGTCAATGGGTGGATGTCTTACATTGCTAGAGGTACTTGATTATTTTTAAAAAATGTTAATTATATTTAATTTCAAATATGTCACTGATTTATCTAATATTTGAATTCTATAATTTTTTTGCAGGCATGGATATATTCATATTTCTCGACATAGTAATTGGAATGTTACGCAACCATTTGCCTCGAAGTATAGGTCTGAGAGAGTTGAATTAAAAAATATGAACAGACTCAGACTCTACCGGATGATCTTGGATGACATGGTGTAGAATATGTATTAATTAATTTTTGAAACTTTAATCTGCAATTTAAATTATTTTATTGTTTTAAGGCAACTGACTTAATTTTTTAGGTTAATTTCACATCATTTGAGAGATTCCCATTGGAAAATCCTACTTGCTGAATTTCTACATTTCATGTCACCATTCTGTTTGCCCATATTGTAGAACCGTACATGCCGGATCGTTGTTTGAGACAGTTTGGGTATGTCCAGGAGAATCCTATTCATAGAATTTTGCCACAGGAGCATTATTGTCCTAAGGAGACTCCAAAGTATAAGGTTGTGTATACTTTTGTCGAGGCATTATGGCCAGAGTGCGGAAGCACATTGTTATTCCCAAGAATTATTGGGACGTATAGAGGACCCTCTTTCAGAAGTGGCTTTTGGTTATCTTGAATGGTACCAGACACGTACTCACTTGAGATTTCAGTCACCCCCAGTTCGTGGGGTTTCTAAAAGAATAAGGAACCAACAGGTATTAAATTGTTATTTTTCTAACAATATAGATTATAGTTTATTTTTTGAAGTGTTTTACATTTTATTTGTTTGTTTTACAGTTCGTCGATGCTATTACAACATTATCCATAACTTTACCGGATTCCCAATATGCGACATTTCCTGGAGATTATGAGCATGTGTGTGCGTTAATAAAAGAAAATGTTCGTCGAGTGCACCAGTCAGGTCAAGCGCAGGATGATGAAGACACATAATTTTATTAGAATTGTATTTTATTAAGACTTTCAATTCGTAAATTATTAAGACTTTAAATTTGTATTTTATTAAGACTTTATTTAATTTTTTAATAATTGAAAATTTGTGACTTGTTATTATTTAGAAATATTGATGTGTAAACAACATACTCTAATTGTTGAAACCTAAATACAAAGAAAAAATTTGGAAATTTGTGTGCACTTATTTTTTGTTGCAATACTCATAAAACACTAATTAGAATATTCTTAAAAAAAAAAAAAAAGGGCGCGTGCTGACGTCGGCATGGGGAACGCCACGTCATCGCGTGTAAACCAACCAACACGCGATGATGTGGCAGCCCTCATGCTGACGTCAGCATGCGCCCTATTTTTTATTTTATTTTTTTTAAAAATGAAATTCCACCACGTGTTGACGTCAGCATGGGATTGCCACGTCGCCGCATACACTTCTGCAAATGGCCAACGGATCAACCCCTGCTGACGTGGCAGCCCCCATTCTGACGTCAGAACGCGGTGGAATTTCGATTTTTTTTAATAAAAAAAACAGGGCGCGCGCTGACATCAACACGCGCCCTATATTCTTTTAAAAGAATATTCTAATTAGTGTTTTATGAGTATTGCAAGAAAAAAAAAAGTACAACAAAATTTCCAAGCATTTTCTTTGTATTCAGGCTTCAACAATTAGGGTATGTTGTTTGTCTACACATCAATATTTCTAAATAATTTACAATTCTTAAAAAAATAAAAGTTTTAATACAGAGTGTCATATAAAATTCAAAGTCCATATACTTGGTCTAATTTGTCCCATTCGGTAAATCTGACTCCTAATGGATCATACCAACTTCTTGCCATTGTACTTGTATAATATATCCAAAATGGATGCAATGGGACAATATACAATTACGTTTCATTTGTAACTGTAACGTATAAAAAGTAGAATTAGTCAATCATAAAAAATTACAAATATTTAATAAATTAAGTGATTAAAGTTAGAACAACATTCCGATACAAAGTGGCGTTTTGTTGGTATATAAGCGATCGTAATTTCCCGTAGTGGAGATGGCAAGCTATTTTCTAGTGGTAAGAATGTGTGCGAATTTCCCCGACAAAAACCTACAAATATAGCTTCAAAAACAGTCGCAATAATCCAACCCATATCTGCAAGGTCTATCCAGTAATCAGGTGTACAGGGTTGTGGAACCCACCATGTAAGTTTCTCCCTTCGGGTCCGTTTGAACTTTGAACCTACAATAAATACATAACAAAATTTTTGTTATAAAATAAAAATTGCAAAAAATACTAATATTAATAACAGGCCATTGTGACATGCGGTGGAAGTGATTACCACGTACAATATTACACGCGGACCATCTAGCAAAAATAAATAAATTTAAATGCGCATGCTGACGTCACCGCATGCGCGTGTACAGGGGTGACGTCAGCACGCGCCTGTTTCATCCCAGAACAATTTTCAGTGCAGTTTTCTCCCTTCCTGTGTGTTTTTTCCATTTTTTTTTTCAGTTTATACATGTTTTTTTTACCCAAAAAAATAAATATTATTAAAACAACAAGAAACGTATAGGTAAGTATTTACTTTAAAATTAATGGCTTCCAAATAACCACAATTGTCGGAGTCCATTTAGACAGAATATTGTCAGATTTTTTTTGCTCCAATTTTTTTTAAATTCATATTTTGTGGTGGATCTAATCCAATTAGCTCAAAAATGCAAAAATAAAAAATAAAAAATTGCCGAAATCCGATAAACGGAGGCTCCGGTAGGTGTTCCGGCGGCAGCAGAGGGTTCCCAATTTTTTTTTTTTTTTTGATATGTGAGGAGGAGTTGGTTGAGAGGATTTGGGAGGAGAAAGAGGGGATAGGAATAAAGTGAGGGAAGGGGGTGTAAACTTAATCTATAGGGCGTGGGTGGGTAGTTGTTGAAATCCCACATCGACTAGCTAGTGAGCAAATTTGTTCTTTATAAGGATTGGGCAATCCTCCCCCTCTTGAGGTACCTTTTGAGGGAATGAGTTAGGCCTAAGTCCATTTTCTACATGGTATCAGAGTCACCTAGTTCGATGTTGGGTCCCATTATTGTTCACGGTCCAGATGTCCAGTCCTGGTCGTGAGGGGGTGTGTTGAAATCCCACATCGACTAGCTAGTGAGCAAATTTGTTCTTTATAAGGATTGGGCAATCCTCCCCCTCGTGAGATACCTTTTGAGGGAATGAGTTAGGCCCAAGTCCATTTTCTACAGTAGTGGCCTTGAAAAAAGGAAAAAAGGGAGAGCACTTGAGCCAATAATGGTGGTTGTAGGTTCTTAGGCACATTCTTCTTCAAATATTCCAACCCTCACCGCAAATGGTGTGTATCTCTTTTTTCCTTAAGTACGATAGATGAATGTGGGCATCATCAAAAGTTGGGGAGTATCTGGATTAGGTTTTTATTTAAGAATTTTTATTTTTGTGAGATACATATGGGAATTATTAGCCACTTTGATCATCAACGTTTTTTCGTCTAGCCACTTTTGTCAAAAATCAACTTTTTTAACTATTTGGGACATTAAACAATTTTCGAACAGCCAAATAGGTCATTCCGTCAAAAACTTTGAAAATGGACATCTAAATTGGTGACGTGTCTAACGGAGGAGAGGGTAAAATTGGAAGAAAAAAATTCTTGCCCCTCTTCATCTTCAGCACCACCATTTCCACTGTTCATCTTCATCATTTTCTTCATCACCATTCATCATTTTCTCCAGAAATTAAACTTCCGCCGCGGCTCCTCCACCATCTCCGGCGCCACCTTTCTTCCTCTTCTTCTCCTTCTCTCTTTTTTTATTTTTCCCAAACTCTAAAATCTCTAAATCCCTAATTTTTATTTTTTTAAGATTTTCTTCTTCCTTCCTCACTCCCTTCCTTCTCCTCTTCTCTCCGCCGCTGGACCCCTTCTCGGCTGCCGCCACTTGCGGCTTCTCCCTCTCCGGCGATTAGTAAGCTTTTTATTTTCTTTTTTTCTTTCAATTTTCTACTTCTGTTAACCCCCAGAAATCCCAGTTCATTTTTTTTTCCTTCTCCTTCTTCTTTCTCATCCCTCTTCCGCCGCGGCTCCTCCACCATCTCAGCCGCCACCTTTCTTACTCTTCTTCTCCTTCTCTCTTTTTTAATTTTTCCCAAACTCTAAAATCTCTAAATCCCAAATTTTTAAGATTTTCTTCTTCCTCTATTTTTAAGGATGAATGGTGATGAAGAAAATGATGAAGATGAACAGTGGAAATGGTGGTGCTGAAGATGAAGAGGGGCAAGAATTTTTTTCTTCCAATTTTACCCCCTCCTCCGTTAGACACGTCACCAATTTAGATGTCCATTTTCAAAGTTTTTGACGGAATGACCTATTTGGCTGTTCGAAAATTGTTTAATGACCCAAATAGTTAAAAAAGTTGACTTTTGACAAAAGTGACTAGACGAAAAAACGTTGATGATGAAAGTGGATAATAATTCTACATATGGAGTTTTAAACTAATAATTAATTTTTTTTTTTGTGTTGGAAAAATGTTAAAGTTTGTGCATAATGCATATATTTGTTGATATTTGATTGTCAATGAGAGTAGGCTTAATAAGTAAAAGTATGGGTGTCAAGAGTGTCATAATTCAGTGGGGCTGGTCTCTGCTCACGACCGTGAGGTCGCGGGTTCGACACCCTCCCCTGGAGCTAAATAATTTCTACCTCCCACTGTGAGGTCTAAAAAAAAAAAGTATGTCGTACTTTCATTTTTTTTAATCATAATTCAAATATTTCTCAAGACATTAATAGCAATTACGGGTTGAAAATTATTTTAATCTTGTAGGCACCTCTCAATAGCAATTACGGGTTGAAAATTATTTTTTTTTAAGAAAAAGGACAATATGATTGCGAAACCTACAAGTAATAGAACGGTACTACTTATTCACCAAAAAAAAAAAAATAATAATAGAACGGTACTACTGTTTATACCTAATGTCTAAATTTCCTTGGTTGGTGACATGACTGGTTATCAACCATTCACAACATTTAGCAAAAAAAAAAAAAAAAACCATTCACAACTTTTCTACACGTTAAAAATGTGTGATTGAATTGTGTTTAGTTTGAGTTTGCTCTAATTTAAAATTCAAACTCAGACTCAAACTAATTTTGAATTGAGTACGAGAATGAAATATGAAGTATTATTATATCATTTAGAATTTGGTTTCAGACCAAAATTTCAAATATAAACTCAATCCAATTACACCAATCAATTTCGCTTGATAAGAGATAGACATGTTTTTTTTTTTCTTTCTAAGTAGAGATAGACATGTTTAATTAGGATATTGTCACAATATATATCTAACATTTTCATAAAAATCATCTAATTCACATGGTGCACTAAATTAAAATGTCACTTCTACGATTATGATTGACAAATAAAAATGAAAGATAACATATTATTAAAGGGGTTGAAAGGGAATTGCACTTTTACATATGTAAGTAGAGAACTTTTATTTTGGTAGGTGAGTAAGTTTAAAATTTACATTCAAACCAATAAATACAATACACGTAGGAAAGATAAATGACTTTTTGGCTTGCGTGTATTATATTCATTGGTTTGGATGTAAGTTTTAAACGTAATCACCTACCAAAATAAAATTTCTCCTGTAAAACATCTTTATAATGAAAGAATTGCAATTCTTCAAGTGTACGATTGCTCACACTTTTCATCATCACCAAATGGGGAAAGTCTGGTATGGGGCGGCCCTTGTGGGTACGGCTCCACACTCTTCTCACATAATTTGAGACAGGACCCACCTGCTAGGTAGGTCTCGCAGACCTCCATGTCTCACAGGTACCCACAAGGACCGTCCCATAGGGAATTTTTCCCACCAAATGTTATGTGAGCTCGTCCCTCCTCGATGCAGCAGCCGCAAAACATATGTTCATTCAGATATTTGTAGAATACATTTTAATTGTCAAATCACTTAATTAAACGGTTGAAAAATAAATAAACACATTCTTTGATAAACTATATAATTTTTGGAGAATAACGATTCTTTTTTGTTTAAATTATTAATCATTAGATCAAATATTATGACGACCGAGATGTATCAATACGTAAAAAAAAAAAAACTTGTTCAACGCTAGATATCGTCTGGTCCCTCCACTTCCATGAGAGTGTGATTTCATTTTTTTTTTCTGACAAAAAAAATATTAGTGCATATTTTTATTTAGAATTTTTTACAGGCTAAATTTCAATTTGGTATCTAGAATTGTCACAAAATCTCAATTTAAAGTCTCAAATTTAAGTTGTCTCAAATGAGCCCTGCAAAATACTTCCGTCCAAATTAAAGGAAGACGGTAAACTAATGAAGGGTTGGTCAAATAGGAAATAAAAAAGATTAGCATACAATATTTTTTTATGAGACTTTTGTAGGTAAATTGGCTCTATGGGTCCAAAAACTATTTTACTTTGGTGATTTTTGTTTAAAATCTATTTTTTTTTTTATAAAACTAAGTATCAAAACAATTTATATTTGGTGAGAAGGGTCATTCCATCCAAAATTCTTTCAGTCAACCGTTTATTTAAATTTTGAATTTAGTCAAACAAAAAACCATTAAGGACATAAATGGGATTTTACTCCCCAACGCTACACCTCCTACCCACCTAAGCACTCATCTCCCTCGGCGGCGGCCACTGGCGGAGCTAGGTGGGGGCCCAATTTTTTCCATTTTTTTTTTATTTTTTTTTTTATAATTTTAGTTTTGTTTTTATAACACCTCGTCCCGTGAACATTTTGAATCGCTTTACGATTTAAAATTAGATTTTTTAGTTCGTGAATTATATAAATTATACCACTTATATCTTAACAATTTTGGTTAAAATTGTAACAAACTTAAGTGTGTAAGAGACTATAATATTTATAAGATTTCATCAAAAAGTTCATAATTACTAAAAGATTATAATATAAGATTTTATCAAAAAAAAAAAAATAGTCTACAAGTTATAGTCTTATAGACTACAAGTGGCTTTTGAAAATTGTCTACAAGTTATGCACATGTGTACTGTTTTTGGCGGAATATTTTGTTTTAAAGTCCTAATTATACATTGGACAATTTTTTTTGATGTGTTATTTACACGCGTGAGGTATGCACATTAATGACAATGAAAACTTTGTAGCTTTGCCATTTTTTTTTAAGCCAGAGGACTTGAAGGTTTATGAAGCACTGATCAGTAGAGTGAAAAGGGTGAACAAAATGTGAATAACTCTAGTCTATAAGATTTTATCAAAAAAATTTGTTTGGCTCCGCCAATGTTTATATGCTTTTATTAATTTATTTTGTCAATGTTAATCGTGCCCCCCAAAGAAAAATTTCTAGCTCCGCCACTGGCAACGGCGGTGTGGGGAGGGTCGGGTAGGGAGGAAGGAGGTTTAGTGTATGAAATCTCAAAAATACCCTTGATAATTTTAGGGTTGACTATATTTAAAATTTAATTAACAGTTGACTGAAGGTTGTTTGGACGGAAGGACCCTTGCCACAAAAAAAAAATTGTTTTGATATTTAGTTTTATAAAAAAAAAATAGATTTTTGACAAAAATCACCAAAGCAAAATAGTTTTTGGATTTGTGGAGCCAAATTTCCGACTTTTGTATAAAAGTTATCTTTTTTGTTTGAAAATCATGTAACTTTCTTAATTTTCTTTTTTGCTTTTTTAAAGGAGGATTGTGCAATTTTTAAAATCAGCTCATTGCGTCCTTTTTCAGCTCGACCTCTAGTTCATCCATCCATCGCCATCAGCCAAGCCGGAACCACTCATTCAAAGCCGTGGTGGCTGACAACTTAAATACGTTGTCGATTACGATACAAAATAACAGGTTTTTGTAGGCAAAGTAATACTTGTCCAGTATTAAAAAATTAGACATTTGATATCGTTTATTTTAATTTTTTTAACATGTATTATGAAAAAATTAACTATTTATAAATATTTTGTAAGTACAATTTTTTTAGCAGTTTCACATTCTAATAGTCTTATTTGACTTTTAGCCTTTTGTATAATAGTAGTCTGCTCAAGCAGGTGGCAGTGCGGAACGGTGTTAATTTCGCACGTGTGTAATTTCTTTTATTCGTTACATTGAAATTTTAACGGTTAAAATTAATTTAAAATGAACACATATTTTGAGTCTCAAAACACCTGTCGTATTTTTAGCCTCATAATACATGCAATAAAACATATTTTAAAGCGTTTCATATGTACTAAAAAAAAAAATATTTAGCAGTCTGGTCTGCTCCAATACGACTCTTATTCCTGCAGTAAAATTTTACGCGGTGTCACGCCGCTGCATTATTAATTCCTTCTCACACATTAAGCCATAGGTACAAGTCTTTATCCTCCAACAACATAAATATATATACTTCTCCGTCCCAAATTATCTGTTCATATTTTCTTTTTAATATATCACAAATTATTTGTCCACTTTCTAAATAAATTATTCATAAATGATAATTTTTCCAATCTTACTCTTTACATTAAATATTGGAGAAAAAAAAAGAAAAAAAGAAAAAAGGTGAATTAAATTGAAAGTAATATTAAATAGGATTATGTTTGACATTTTATCATATTCTACCAAACTTTAATTTCTGTATAAAATACTGGATAAATAATTTTGGACTGAATATCCGCACCAGAATAGATAAAGTCATATTAGTTGAGCGCTCGTTTCCGGTTCTCTCTCTCAAAAACTTTTTGATCGCGCTCTTCTTCATCAGAAAATGGTGAGTTTATTAACGTTGATTCAATTCAAATTTTGTATTTATTAACTGCTGTTTAAGTTTTTGATCTTGCTTGAACTTTACAATTTGCTTTTGGGTTGCAATTGATCTGAAAATTGAGTTCAAATTAATTTGCTCATGCATGATCGGATTTTCTAGGATACTAGATTTTGGTGTTAGATTAGATCTAAAATGAATTGCACGGTCTGAGACGTAGATTATTAGTTCATGAATTGCGAATTCGAGTTTTATTTTGGTTTTGATTGAGCTGAGATAAACTATTTGACGGTGAGAAAAGTGATGGATCTGCTTTGAATTGTTTCGTTGACTGATTGACTTTACCAACTCTATTTGCATATCTTACTCATCTATGAGCAGTGATGTTGGTGTATTTGAACTGTTATGCTTTGGATTTTGTGTTCGAGCTCTGCTCCTTTGTTAATCAAACACGAACCAATGCTATCGAGCTTTGTCTGCGAACGTTTGGTTCGAAATACAGCACTAGTTATAGTTTTTACTCCTAGTATTTGCAATAATCACTCAAGTGTCGGTATAGCCTATTCTTCATGCAAGGGGATATTCTGTGGTAACAAGAGATTTTGATAAATTGATTTGGTTTTTAGAAGTTTTATTTATAGGTTTTGGAATGATATGTAAAGTATGAAGGCTGTAAATCGCAATTAAGTATTTTATTTAAGCTGAATAGGGGGAAATCATGAAACTTGAAGACTTATGTTGGATTGTTCTGTAGCCATACTCCGGGTAGGTTAAGTGGAGACTGGTTCTATTTGATATTATCTGGGTATCAAAAAAGTTATTCGGGGGATTAAAGTGGAGAATCTGCCTATTTGGTTGTTGAGGTTAGGAATTAACAATCATGTAGCTTGGTTAAACTATCACTTGGTCAAACTATCACTTGGTCATGGTGAAGTGTAGCTGGCATTAGCAGACTAGCTGTATCCATTGTTTGGTTAAATGGTACTTTTGTTCTGGATCTGTGACTTGGAAATTGGAATGTATACAGTTGAATTTTGTTTGTCCTGTGGAGCATCAATGCAAATTAAAACTGTAAAGGTTGTTAGTGTTTATTTTCATTTCTTCTTGTCGCATGAGCGTTTGTGGGGGAAAAGAAGCATAGACTTCATCTCCTACACTTATCATTGTTTTTTGTTAATTTTGTCATCCTCTGTAAAATAGTAATGGTGGTTTCCACATTGTTGTGTGTGTTTATGGACATTAATGTTGCTCGTAAAAGAAAGTTGTTCCAGGAACATGACGTGACCTATTGCTTCTTGCAGCTTAGAATTTTATATAATGAGTGAGGTTTTCCATTTTACAGGCCAACTCAGCGTCTGGGATTGCTGTGCATGACGATTGTAAGTTGAGGTTCCTGGAACTCAAAGCTAAAAGGACACATCGCTTTATTGTTTTTAAGATTGAGGAGAAACAGAAGCAGGTTGTAATTGAGAAGGTTGGTGAGCCAGCCCAAAGTTACGAGGACTTCCAGGCAAGCCTTCCTGCTGATGAATGTCGCTATGCTGTGTACGACTTTGATTTTGTGACTGCTGAGAATTGTCAGAAAAGCAGGATTTCTTTATTGCATGGTAGGTTATTAGATTTAGCATTTCATATATATAAAACTTATTCCCCTAAGCTTCTATTTTTCTTGGAGGTTGCCCCCGTCTTGACTATCTGTTCATTTATTTCTAAGGTCTCCCGACACATCGAGGGTGAGAAGCAAGATGATTTATGCTAGCTCAAAGGATAGGTTTAAGAGGGAGCTAGTTGGGTTCCAGGTGGAACTTCAAGCAACCGATCCAACTGAAATGGGACTGGATGTTATTAAAAGCCGCGTCTCCTAAATTTCAATTCCGTAAGCCTTGTGAAGAAGAACTTCTTAGTTCACTTGTCTTTATAACTTGGGGTGAAATGTTTATAGTTTGTGATATGGGACTTGGCTGGGGATTGTATCTGTTACCAAGTGCAGCCATGCAGTATTCTACTTATATCAAATGACCCTTACTGTATTCGATAAATGATGTTATTTAATATTTTTAGGTTCTTTTCATTGATTGGTATACTTGTAACCCATTGTCAGCAAGAGCTATTTACCCAATAGCTTGCAAGGATGGGTAGAAGAGAATACCTTTGGCTTTCTCTTTGGGCTTCTCTTATTCAACCGTAAGTGGTACTTTTTTCATTTTGAGATTTTTTGAATTTTGGAATGCAAAAAAACTCTGGCTTTTGCTCTATTTTTATCGCTCCTTACATAGTTGATTGAAACCAAGTTGAACTGAGGTTGATATGCACAAAAAAGCTGAGCGGCCTAGGTGATAAAGTTCTTGTGGCGAAGCGTGTGATTACACTTTTCATGGTGGTTTGTTTGTACCAAATAACTGTTCATAGTCAATTCTCACCAAAAAAAATAAAAATAAAAATAAAAATTGTCCATGGATTGGTCAATGCTGTGAGTGCAGATTGTCTCTCTGGTTACTTGTCTAGGTTTGTCTTTGGCATGTCCTGGAACTTGTCTTTTTTGTCCTTTTTTTTTTTTTAAATAAGAAATTATCCATAAAATAGCCGAAGTCATTACAATCAAAAGATAAAAAAAAAATACAAAAAAATAAAAATTATACAATGGTGTAAATCATCATGATAACAGATAAAAGTTTACACTCCAGAATAGGTATATAATACTACAGACAGTAGATAATCTTTTTTGTCCTTCCTGAATATACTTATGGTACTTGCTGGTTGCACCTTGAGCGGATGAGCATTATCGATCTCATTAGTTGATATAAAAGTCCAAGGAAGCCCAAGTCAATTATAAGCTTGTAAACCTTCATGTCATTTCAAAATCAATTGAAAATGAGATGTGTTAACTCATTAAATTATAAGTGACTCGATTTTTTCTTAGGCAGTCACTGAGTCACACAGGAAAATAAGAGTCTATTTCGACATTATGAGCTCACACATCTCGTCTAAGGTCCACTCCCTATCACCTCTAGGTGAGAGTCAATTCAAGGTCCACCGTCTTACTTGGGTCACACGGGGACAATAAGAATACACTTCGGCAGTCAATTCACGATCCGCCGCCCAACTTGGGTCACACAGGGAAGAGACAAATAAGAGTCCATTTTAGTATTATGAGTTCACACATACCGCCTAAGGTCCACTCCCACTCACTCGAGGTGATAGTCAATTCAAAATCCGTTGCCCTACTTTGGGTCACACGGGACAATAAGAACCCATTTCGATATTATGAGTACACACATCCTGCCTAAGGCCCTACGCTGATACCATGTTAAAAATTGTACTTGGTAACTAATTCTAAAACTTAACAGCAAAAAAAATGGATAAAAATACGTTACTTAAAAAAAATATCTTTAGACATCCTAAAATGTATTTTGATACTGTACCACCAATTTTTTTTCAAATAAGAAAAAGCTTAAATGAAATATTTGTTAATTTTTTATTTTATTTTAATTATAATGTGATATTAATAGGATAAGAATATAAAATTATTCTACATGTTTTTTTAATTAAAAAATATATGTGGACCTTCCTGATTCCTACAAATATATTTTTATAGGTAAATATATATGTATTTTTTTAATGTAAATATATATATATATATATATGTATATATATAAAAAATATCAAATTTTCTTACATCTCTTTTTTTTTTATTTTTTAAAAAGGAACCTTATATCCAGGGCCGTGTGAATGGAACACGGGAACTGAGGCAAAATTTTATCGGAGGCTTATATTGGAAAAATATTTTGAAAAATTTAAAGAATTTATTTTTTATTTTTCTTGATTTTTCGGATGCAAAATTACTTATTAAAGTTTTATATTTAAGACGTTATAATAAATTATTTTAAATAGATAATGTATCTAATCCATTTAATCTATCTTGTAACAACTTGATCTTAAATAATACTCCCTCAATTCCTCAATATAGGTCGTTTAGGACACTTTGAAAAAATTAAGGAAATCAAACAAACAATAATTTTTCCACCACAATTCCAATAATACCCCTTCCTTCCTCATTCTCTTTCACCAATAAAAGATATGTTGATGGTATAATTGCAATAAATTACCCAATAAAAGACATGTAAATGACAATTAATTTGGATACATATATATCTCCTAAACGACAATTAAATGGAAATGAAGGGAGTATTTTATAAGTTTTAATTTTGAAAAACTTTTTTCCAACCGAGATATATTGGTTCTTCTTTTATTTGTGTACCAGAATGACTTCAGGATTTGTTTTTATTGAGCGTAGAGTTTTTATTTTATTTATTGGGGGAGAGGACCTATCTATTATAAGAAATGAGGGATTTAAGAAGCGGGGAGGGGATTCGAACTTATGACCCCTACGTCATGAGGCCTCAGCCTTGGCCAATAAACCAATGCCTCATTGCATTTGAGCGTAGAGTAAGGAGAATAAAAAACTCCAATTTTTTAAGCATGAAAATGATGGAAAATAGAAAGTCATTGAATTTTTATACTCTGAAAGTGAGTCTCTATGGGTTGAGGCTAGACCTATGTTTAGTGGGAAATGTGTGGGATGTAAGTATATGAAGCATCTAAATTCTTTTTATTTTGTTTGAAGTGAAGTTTTAGTTAAAATAAATAAAATTTGAGACCTTTATTTTGCGGGGTTTAAGGCAATGACCTAAGTTAACTTATGGTTGACATTGACAAGGCTATGCTTATATCTCTAAAAAAAAATAAATACTTTTCCTAAAATGTGTAAATTGTTTTCTTATTATAAGAAGAAATATAGCAAACTCATGAAACGGCCCAACCGGAGCGAACCAGTCTTAGGACGGTCCACTTGCGGTCGAATCTAATAAAATAACCCCTTCTTAATATAAACCGACCCACAGAGAATAGCCTATCTATATTATACACTTCTCTTCTTTCTCGGTGTTCTAGGGCAACAAAAAAGCTGCGTTGCGACTGTGGAGATCAAGGTCAGATTTCACAATTCTTTTCCTATACACTGATTAAAGATTCCTTTTTTGTTTAATAAATCCCTGGTTTGAGAGATTTTAAAATTACACCAAAATAATCCATCTTTTACACAAATTTTGCTTCGCCCCCCCCCCATTTTTTTGGTTAATTTTACGGATTTTAGACACATCTCGAGTAATTAGGGTGTTCAAAGTTCGTGAAAACATTATTTTTGTTGGTAGATTTGGAGCGATATTGGTTGGAAAAGGTTAATTGGAGATTTTTATAAAAAATTGGCAATATTTTTAATGAATTCAGTAAAATCTCCACAGGTTTTTTTTTGGTTGTCGATTAGTTCATAAATTTGAAATATTGGGATGAATTTTTCTTGTATTAAAACAGCACAAATTGATGTTTGATTGTTTGGATATATGCAGCTCCTTTGGTAGGGGTGGTGTTTGCTGGCATGTAATTTTTGTAAGTGATTAAATAAGAGTATATTTGGATTTTGGATCGGGGAAAATAATGGGATATATAATCTTTATAATTCAGGAAATTGAACATCTGTAAATGTGGAAAATTGTGGGTCTTGCGAACGCTGAAACAAACTCTACAGTACAAAACTCTAGTTATATCGATCACATTTTATCCAAGTGTTGTGCTTTTACCATGTTTCTTGTAATATATCTAGCTGAGAGTTTGTTCTGTTACTTGTTCCACGATTTTTTATACTTATTGCAATGATTTAGTCCTTCCCTCCTTCAAGTCGAAACGTTAAGCCTTTTTTATTGTTTTGTTTTATTTGTCAGGTTTCCATTGCTTGGGCAGGTTGTATATTGCTGACTAGGTCTCAAGATGGCAAATTTTGCCAAACCTGAGAATGCTTTGAAGCGGGCAGAAGGTGATTCTGCTAGTTCTTTCCATGTTTTTCTGAAGCTGGTTTTTCAACCATTGGTTATAGCAAATTTCACTGTTTTATGCTAGCTTGGTACTGTTAAGTAATATATTCCTTTGCGAAGTTGGTCAAAGTTTCTGTTGCTGGAAGGTTTGATTTAATATATTGTTCTGAATTGATAGCTGTTCTTGAGATACATATTCGAGCCACATAGTATGTTTTCCCAGAGGTTTATGTATTTGCCTCCCCCCTCTTCCTTGTCATATTTTACTGTAATGAAGTCCCTTGGCAGTTCAAAGAAGCTTACTTTATGTGTTTATCCGCATTGTGTTAACTGATTTACATGCTAATTCCGATGTGATTTATGAAGAGTCATACTATTCATGTTTTATATGGTTCATTAAATCTGTGATGTACTGATGCAGAGTTGATTAATGTTGGACAAAAGCAAGAGGCACTCCAAGCACTTCATGATCTGATTACCTCTAGGAGGTACAGAGCATGGCAAAAGACACTTGAGCGTATAATGTTCAAGTATGTTGAGTTATGTGTTGATATGAGAAGAGGAAGGTTTGCTAAGGATGGTCTGATTCAGTATCGTATCGTCTGCCAGCAAGTGAATATCAATTCTTTGGAGGAAGTGATAAAGCATTTTATGCACTTGTCTACTGAAAGAGCTGAACTTGCTCGTAGTCAGGCACAAGCTTTAGAAGAAGCTTTGGATGTAGAAGACCTGGAAGCAGACAAGAGACCTGAAGATCTTATGTTGAGTTATGTTAGTGGTGAGAAAGGGAAAGACAGATCGGATCGTGAGCTTGTCACTCCATGGTTTAAATTTCTATGGGAGACCTACAGAACGGTGTTGGAAATATTACGAAATAACTCAAAATTGGAGGGGCTTTATGCGGTGAGCTTTGTCTTTCCATTTTTCTGCATGCGTTCTGGTCATTTAGCCATTCTTCAAACTTGAATCTTTTGTTATTTAGAAGAGCTTAAGGTCCTATAGTTTGCTTTCTTATTTTATATTAGATGCATGCAAATTTCCTTGATTTCCCCCTACTGTTGTTGTATGCACCGTATGCCTTTCTTGGCTTAAGTTCTTTTGATGATCCGTAACGAGTAAATTCTTGTGGCTGTAACTTGAACCTGATTCTCCTGTATCTCTCCATTTCTGAGCATAACTTGAGAACTCAGCATCCTCAATTTGTTGGGTTTATATCATCAACATGTGCAACATCACCAACACTTGCAACTTATGGGAGAGTTGTGAACTTGTGATTAACTATATGCAAACCTTGATATACTTTCAATTGATCAGTTTTTTCGCAATCCTCATGGTACTGTTGTCTTTTCCATTAAGAAGGAAAAATGGGGGTGGCACAATTATTTTTTCCTTTATTCTGTTGTGTAAATCAAAAGACAAATATACTGTTAATGGATTGAAAGAAATGATGGTACTCTTAGGCTCATTGGGGCTCTTGTCCATGCTTTCTGTTAATTGTTTGAACCCCTTTCCAAACACAAGCAGAATCTCTCTCTCTCTCTCTCACACACACACACACACACAATCACTCAAAATTTAGTATTTTTTTTTTTTGGGTATCACTGATAATGGATGCGGGGATTCACAAGCCTTCAATTTGACTATTTAGATGACGGCTCACCGTGCCTTCCAGTTCTGTAAGCAATACAAACGTACAACTGAGTTCCGACGGTTGTGTGAAATTATCAGAAACCATCTAGCAAATCTGAACAAGTATAGAGACCAAAGGGATCGGCCAGATTTGACTGCTCCAGAAAGCTTGCAGTTGTATCTTGACACCAGATTTGATCAACTGAAAGTTGCCACAGAACTTGAACTCTGGCAGGTTAATCTGTTCTCCTTCTTCCTTAGTGTTTCTTTACAAGGGAAACAACTAGAGATGTATTTTTTTGGTGTCACAACTTGACTGCTTCCTGCCCTGTCATTTCTTACAGGAAGCTTTTCGTTCGATTGAGGACATACATGGTTTAATGTGTTTAGTTAAGAAGACCCCAAAATCATCTTTGATGGTTGTATACTATGCCAAGCTAACAGAAATATTTTGGATGTCTTCCAGCCATCTCTACCATGCTTATGCTTGGCTCAAGCTTTTCTCACTACAGAAAGGTTTCAATAAAAATTTAAGCCAAAAGGATTTGCAGTTGATAGCATCATCAGCTGTCCTAGCTGCACTTTCAGTTCCTCCTTATGACCACTCTCATGGAGCGTCTCATTTGGAGCTTGAGAATGGGAAAGAGAAGAACTTGAAGGTGGCTGGCCTTATTGGATTTGATGTTGAACCCAAATCTGAAAACAGAGAAGCGGTAAACTAATTTGACTGTACTTCCTCTCTTTGTAATTATTTTTTGTTTGATTCTGAATTGATGATGACTTCTACCATTTTCAGCTTTCCCGGTCGGGTCTTCTGGCAGAACTGGTAAGCAGATTCTTTCATCCATCTTTCCCGATATTTTGGAAACTGTTGCCTGTGCAAACGGGTAGCAAGCTTCTCCGAGTCTAGGAATCCTTTGGCATCTGTTACTTTGAGAAGAGTGGAGATCAATATTGTAGTGTAGTAGTCATGGTTTTACTTCTTGTTTTATAAGATTCTTGTCGTTTACAGGTGTCTAAAGGAGTGATGTCATGTGTCACACAAGAAGTAAAAGATGTTTACCATATTTTAGAGCACGAGTTTATCCCATTAGATCTAGCATCAAAAGGGCAGCCACTTTTAACCAAAATATCAAAGCTCGGGGGCAAGCTTGCTTCAGCTTCATCTGTTCCAGAAATCCAGTTGTCTCGTTATGTCCATGCGCTTGAAAAACTTGCCACTTTGAGGTTGCTGCAACAGGTTTATAACCAATATACCACCCTTGCAATTTTTAAGTATTTTTGGGTCAACTTTTTAAAGCAGTAATGAGAAGTGCTTTCGATGCTTTGCTTCTTCAATGTTTTCAGGTTTCCCAGGTTTATCAAACAATGAAGATTGATAACTTGTCCAAGATGATCTCTTTCTTTGACTTTGTCGTCGTGGAAAAGATTTCTGTTGATGCTGTCAAACATAATTTTATTGCCATGAAAGTTGACCACATGAAGGGTGCTGTTTTCTTTGGCCAACAAGTGAGTGTTGTATTATCCTGAATGTGATATGGGTTAAATGTGCTACTGGTAATGGGATTGATTCCTTTGAAGCAACTGGTAATAAAAAAGCCAAGTGATGACATTGATGTACATCATGGCCAACCCCTCGTTTTCAAACTTCCTCCTTTCTTTCATCACTCCCTCACTACATTTCTAAAGTCCATCTAAAGAACATTCGTAACCGGTTAAAATTCTGGCGTAATGACAAATAATGGACTCATATGAAGCCAATAATGATATTTCTGTTACTAAATTCAATGAAAACCCTTCATTTTGTTAATTTAACCAACCGTTTAAGCTTAAGAAAAGACTCCTGAAGGACGTGCATGTTGAATTAGCATTGATATTATTTCTTAGTTTCGCCAAACCTTGCTGTTCTTGCTTGTGTTGCCACATATAAGTCATGTTTCTGCAGTAGTTCAGAGCATTTTGACATACTTTTTGAGTTATACACCCTTTGTCTTATTCATCTGGAGAATAATGAAACAACGCTACTGAAGGATGCTTATTATTCTCGTTTACATTCTTTCAGAATTTAGAATCTGATGGTCTACGGGATCACCTTGCACTTTTTGCGGAGTCTCTGAGCAATGCAAGAGTTATGATCTATCCTCCTCTCAAGAAGGCAGAGAAACTAGGGGAAGTGCTTTCAGGTTTAGGAGAGACTGTGGAAAAGGAGCACAAAAGGCTTCTTGCTCGTAAGTCTATAATTGAGAAACGTAAAGAAGATCAAGAGCGCCAACTTTTGGAGATGGTATGCCCCTAATAATTTTTCATCAGATGGTTTCTGTTTGTATTATAATGTGTTGAAACAATCCCTTGTGGTACTGAAGGAACGGGAGGAAGAGTCAAAGAGGTTAAAGCAGCAAAAGATAACTGAAGAGGCAGAACAAAGAAGACTTGCCTCTGAGTATGAGCAGAGGAAGACCCAGAGAATCCGCAAGGAAATAGAGGAGCGAGAACTTGAGGAGGCCCAAGCATTGCTGCAAGAAGCTGAAAAACGTAGTAAGAAGAAGGGCAAGAAGCCAGTTCTTGAAGGAGTGAGTTTAAGAACCCATACTCTTTTACTTTTCCTTTGACGTAGATAAATGATACTGATCTTCTCGTCAAATCCAGGAGAAGGTCACTAAGCATACCTTGATGGAATTGGCCTTGACTGAGCAACTCAGGGAGAGGCAAGAAATGGAGAAAAAGTTGAAGAAGCTTGCAAAAACAATGGATTATTTGGAGAGAGCCAAAAGAGAAGAGGCAGCACCCCTAATTGAAGCTGCATTTAAACAACGTTTGGTGGAGGAGGCAGCTCTTCATGAACACGAGCAACAGGTCTGATAAGCCTTTTCTCTTGGGTTTTACAAGTTAACAAGAAGCTAATGTATCACAAGTATTTATTCGACTATTTGTTTTGTGTTTACTTGAGATTGTCTTGTGGATTTTCTCGTTCCCTAACTATGCTGTTTAATGGTGTCATGCAGCAAGAGATTGAGCTGAGCAGACAAAGACATGCAGGAGATCTTGAGCAGAAGAGGAGACTGGAGCGCATGTCGGAAAACAAGGTTAAATGGATGTTCCTTTATTTTACAACATAAGACTATACGGATCTCTCTTGAAATGTATAAAGGCGTGAAACTGGTTAAAATGCCAATATCTCACTTGATAGTAGCAAAATATCGGCTAATAAGTAACTTGTGAACTGGACTTGCTTATGTTGTGGACTTGATATTGGATGCGTAGAATAACTCGTACTGATCCAGAATGCGTGTGTTTTGAATTGCTTTACGTTAGATTTCTGAACTTTAAATTGGTTAGCATCTTAAATCTGAGCTAGAAAATCAAATTGATGCTTGCAGAGAATATTCCAAGGAGGAGTTGTTAATCGCAGGCAAGCTGAATTCGATAGGTTGAGACAGGAGAGACAGGATCGAATCAGCCAAATCTTCCAGACACGGAGGCAGGAGAGAGAGACTAAGAGAAAGATGATATATTTCCTGAGATCTGAGGAGGATAGACTAAGAAAACTGCGGGAAGAGGAAGAAGCCAGGAAACATGAAGGTACGTGGTGTTGTTTCTCAATTGGGCTCTCCTGCCACTTTTTTCTTCTTTCCTTTTTTTTTTTGCTGGGTGGCGGAATAGAGGGGCTATATAGTTTTATTTACATTTTTCGTAACTACTTTTGCTGCCTTTTTTTTTTTCATTTTCATTTTTTATTCTATAGAAGATGCATACGGTTGTAGAGATGTGCCCATCTTCATCTTATCCATTTTCAATACTCGTGAAACTTCAAATGGCGCACGTGCCTTCTGAGGCAATTTTCATCTTGAAATATACTCGGTTTCAAAGTAAATGTCCACAATTGACATGCTAAATTTTGGACAGCTTTTAACCGCCTTTGTGTTACCACCTTTACCTTTAACTGATTTATTGCTGAACTCGTCTTGTTATGTTGGGGGAAATTTACATTTGTTTTGGATAGAGGGAGTATGTGCTATGCAATTTAGTACAGTTCTCTGACGAGTCTAAGCTTCTATATCCAACCCCAGTTTTGTGGATAAATTTTTAATTCATATTCAAGAGCTGTTACATTTATGTTTCTGTTGATGACTTGTGTAACTTTGCAGAGGCGGAGAGGCGGAAGAAAGAGGACGCAGAGCGCAAGGCCAAGTTGGATGAGATTGCTGAAAAGCAGAGGCAGCGAGAAAGGGAGCTGGAAGAGAAAGAGAAGAAGCGGAGAGAAGAGGTCTTGGGGATGGGAAGATCCACTGTTGTGTCTCCAAGGCCTGCAGAAGTACTTCCTGCAGCACGTCCAGGAGAGCCAGCATCAGGTGCTCCAGCAGCTGCAGCTGCTGCAGTTACTGGTGCGGGACCAGCTCCTGCAAAGTATGTGCCAAAGTTCAAATTGAACAGGCAGCCAGCCGATACACCAGCGCAGGCCCCTACTGAAACTGATAGATGGGGAGGTGGAAGCAGGGTGGATGAACGACCTCCTCCTCCCGGTGACCGATGGCGTGACGAACGTAGACCCAGCTATGGCGGTGGTACCTCAAGGCCTACTTGGTCGTCCTCTAGGACTCGTGGTTAACTCTGATAATAGGATTGTAATGGCTTCCTTGGTTTACATGTGCCTAGAGGAATTTTGGGTGTTCCTGGTTTGCTTTTGTAATTTTGGGACCCTCCTAAATGCTCGAGTTGAGGGAGCAGGTATTTTCTGATGAAACTTTCGGATTCAAGATACTATTTTTATTCATCTTTCTTGTAGACCAAGACCAGATAACTACCATTTCAAGCTATTTGTAATTCTTATTACAGCAGTTTTGGAACGCTTAGTGGTGCATTTGGGCTACTTTTTTTTTGTTCTGAAAATTGAATTATTATTTCTTCTTTTCTTTTAGTCGGAGTATTACCTCATCTCTCGGGGTTTAAGACAAGATTAACCATCCCTATGCTGGTTGAAACTTTTCTTTTCCTGCTTTTTGGTTGGAAGGGATTAATTTCCTTTAAAGAGTATTTATAATTGTTGGAGTTGCACAAGATGGTGGTTGGACCATTTCTTTAATGTTAATTGCCGAATGAGCCAATTTGTATTTTATGTTTTGTTTAGGAAGAGAGTTGTTTTTACTTTTAGTACTAATTTTCTTCCAAATGAGAGAGTCAAATATGAAAACTCCAAACAAGTTTTGACACCTCCGGATTTCCCAAAGAAGGCAAATCTTCAACAGTGAAGTGGAGACATTATCTCACGAAATATGGGAATTGGAATATTGCCTTTGTTCAGAGGAGTTGTAATTCTTTTGCTCACAATCTAACTAAATCGGTCAAATGTAATAACCACTTATGTTATATTCTCCTGAATATATTCCCTTCACTTCTGGGCACATTTGTAATAGTCTAGGCTCAGATCAAGGAATGAGTTCCATGGAAGTTATGTCAAGTTCTAATGTCAATTCTTCTGACATTAATGATAGTTGAGGCATTATTCATAGAAAAAAGAAGAAGAATAAATTTGACTGTCGGATAAACTCATCCATTGGGTCTGAATTGCTCCAAACGTGGTTGTACTTGCTTAGAGGCTAAAACACTTGTTTGTTGATGAGACATTAATTTAATAGACAAGATTGAGGCTTAAGACGTAGACGTATTGAGTTCAAACCACTTCTCGTTTCTTTATGTTTCTCACATTTCTAATAATAAAAATTGACACACATCTTTTAGCTTCTTGCATCTTCTCTTTATTTTATTAGTGAAAAAAAAATAAATGAGTTAAACTCTACTCAGTTCAAGTTCGACTCACATTTTAGATGTGCCAAAAATATCGTTTATTTGGCTTGTGAGTTGAGTCTGTCGAAGTAGACATCGAATCAAATTATGAGTTACTTACGAGTTGGTTCAACTCACGACCACTCCCGAAATACGATGTAATTTGTTCAAATATTTTTAAATTCACTATGAACTATATACTTGTAATAATATTATTAGTCTATTAAATAGGAGTATACTAGAAAATCTAAAATCTTTAGAATCCTACTCAATTTGAAAAGATTGTATATTCAACCATCGGATCAAGTGATCCAATAGTCGAGATGAGTTCTGTGTGCAAGCAGAAACAAACTGGAGAGCGGAGAAGATTCACCCATGCCACGTGTCAAACAGTCCCGTCGTTTTGTTGGGGCCGCCTGAATCTGTTTTATCTGCAGATTCTTCATCACCCAACAACTTCAACCTCTTCTTCAACTGTTCTAATGTCCGTTTTCTTCTCAATTAGCCCCCGCCGGCACACTTATTTTCTTTATTTCACAATTTTTTTTTGTTTCTTTCTTCTCGGTTCTACTAATAGTACACTACTAGTATATATGATCCACTTCACATCTCCAGATTCAATCCGATACGTTTCTTGATCAATTTAATTAAAGGGGTTTTTTTTTGTTCCTTTCGAATTTCCATGGCTAAGGATGAGGAAGCACCACTAGTTATTATAGATGAAAACGAAGCAATTCATCAAATTCAAAGCTCAATTCCCCCAATAAATCATAAAAGAGATGTTCATATACTAAGCTGGGCTTTCTTGTTGATTTTCTTGGCTTATGGTGCTGCCCAGAATTTGGAAAGCACCATTAATACTGTGAGTAGTTCAATTTTTCAACCCTTTTGGATTTTGCATAAAAAGCTTAAATCTTTGGTGTTAATTTGTGTTTTTTTCTATTTGAAAGGATGGGAATTTGGGAACTGTTTCATTGGGGATATTGTATCTATCGTTTACTTTCTTTTCGGTGATTGCTTCATTGGTGGTCCGGAAGCTTGGTTCGAAGAACGCTTTGTTGCTTGGGACCAGTGGTTATTGGTTGTTCATTGCTGCTAATTTGATTCCAACCTGGTAAGTGTTAAGATTGCTAAGCACTGCATTGATAGAATGTCATTTTGATTTAAGGAAAAGAACATCCAAAGAGCCTATGCATTTTCACATTTTAATGATAAAATGGAAGTAAAGATGGTTCCCAAATTGATTCTCTACTGGCTTCGTATGGAAACAGATATGCGTGGAAGTGGGGCACGGACCTGACTCATTGGTCCTAAGCTCACGCTCTGGCAAAAGTTTTTTACTTGCTGCCTTACTTGTGCAAGTAGGGCTGCCAGAACCCGTGAGGAAAGACCAAGACCAACATGTCAGGTCTAGAATAGAATTTTCCCGAATCCTCAGAACCTATATACTAACTGGTCCTCCCCCCCCCCACACACACACACACACCAAAAAAAAAAAAGGAAATTTTAAAATTATACACATTTTGCTCTTCAAGATTTCAACTTTTGCTGTTACTTGCCTGATTTAGTTTTTTCCCTGTTGAGTGATCTTTAATGGTGACTTCTAATTTATTCTATCATGTAAAATCCTGATAGAATGCTTTTCGAATATAAATCAGCGTTAGAGTGACTGCTTCCATCTCATAGCAAAGCTGGCTACTAGCGGGATGTGGTTTAATAAACTTATGCTACAATGGTTGTGTTGAGACTTATATCTTGTTGGTGCAGACCACCGCATTCCCACTTCTGTATCTGAAAGTGTTTTCATGAATAGAAGAGAGATAAGCCGCATGTTGTTTACTTTTTATGGAATTTTATACTGTTTTTATTTGCTTTGGTTTATTTGATAGGTACACGATGGTGCCAGCTTCAGTGTACCTTGGCTTTGCTGCTTCCATAATATGGGTTGGGCAGGTGCAAATTTTTATCCTGCAGAATAAATTCATTATCTCATTGATGCTTCACCGCCTCTTTGTATGGTAATAAGTTATCGCATGGAATGCACATAGATGTAATGGCCGTGAATAATACTTATCATATATGGAGCCTGTGATGAGCATGTTGATGATGATTGCAAAACTTCTAATTGTGACTTTTAAAATGATGACATTCTGGACCTCAAGAGACGTAAAATTTGTACCTTTGTTGTGTTCTATCAGGGAACGTATCTTACATCCACTGCAAACAGTCATGCTTATGATCACAATCTGTCTGAAGGAATTGTTATTGGTAAATTCAATGGAGAGTTCTGGGGAATGTTTGCTAGTCATCAGGTGCAGTAATTGGGTTCATTAAGCTACTTTGCTTTTGATTCAAAGAAGATGGTTATCCTCTGATCTTTAACTAAACTTTGCTCATCGTGTATGCTTTCAGTTAGTTGGGAACCTCATTACTCTTGCGATGTTGAGAGATGAGAAGGTATGAAGTATATCTTTACCGAGACCTTTGTTGTTTGGCAAGTTATTCTTTTGTGCCATCAATAACTACATTATGCCTTCTCGTTAATCTGGCTGGTGTTATTTGAATCTTTGATTTGCCCCTCATTTGAGATACTACAGGGGAAGGGAATTTTTTTTACAGTAACATGACAACATTTGTTTTTACCACCTTCTATACTGCTGCACTCTAAGCCGCAAGTGAACTATAAAACATCGATTTCTAGTTTGTATCGACTTTCCTAAAGTGCCTACTGAAGAAGCTTTGTAGTGTAAAACAATAAAAATGCATAATCTTAGTCGGAGGAGGCCGTTCATGATTCGCTTTCATACTTGTTACTGCAGGGAGGGATTACCAGTGGCACTACTGCACTTTTCATTGTTTTCCTTTTTACCATGTCTGTTGGTACTATTCTTATGGGCTTTCTTAGTAAGAGAAACAACAAAGAAGAGGAGGGACTGCAGGATTCTTCGCCAAGTTTCTATTCTTCGGTGGTGTCATTAGCTAAGACTTCTGTTTCTCTTTTACTTGACAAAAGAATCCTCTTGGTCATCCCTCTTATCCTGTATTCAGGCTTACAACAAGCATTTGTGTGGTATAAGATCAACTGCTGCATTAATACATCGAATTTACTGTTTCTCTTTCTGTTTCTTCTAGTAAGCTCCAAGACTTTTGTTTGCCAGGGCTGATTTCACCAAGTATGCTGTTAAGCCTACACTTGGTGAGCGTGGTGTTGGAGGTGCAATGGCAGTCTATGGGACCTTTGATGCAATTGTGAGTATTCCGGTGAATAGCCGATAAGTTACAGACTCCTCATTGCTAAATGATTTAGTCTACTGCAGCTGCACGCTTTTACCGATTAGCATGTGTCAGTTGAGAATAGGATATTATTCATGATCTCCTTTCTTGAACATGGTGATGTTCTTTATAATACTCACTGCTATACCTGTCAAATACCACATAATGAAGATGTTTCGAAAATAGACTTTTTCCCTTCTTTTGGTGGGTTTTTTGTCTTGATCTTACCAAAGTGTATTCGACTTGATTGTGTTTTGTTCTTGTACAATGATTCAGTGTTCGCTTGCTGCTGGTCGGCTTACATCTGGTCTTTCATCTATCACTATTATAGTGGTTGGTGGAGCTGTCATTCAGGCTATCGCTTTCTTGTTGCTTCTGCTGAAATCTAGGTCTGCTCTTTCTCGCGCACTTGCTCTTTCCTTGGTGAATATTTGCAGTTTAATACAACTAATATTTTGCTAGCTTGTTTCATTTTACTTGGTCTTTGCCTTTTCTTGTAGCATAACTACTGGAGTACTTCGTGTGGCATATCCACTTCTCATTTCTAGCCTTTTGGGCATTGGCGACGGAGTTCTAAATACACAGATTAGTGCATTACTTGGGATTCTCTTCAAGCATAATCTGGTAGAGAGTTTCTTCCTTTACTCTTTTTTTTTTGGGATAAGTTCCTTCAATCTATTAGCTTATTCGTAGTTTGCACTAAAGACTTGGTCTCAGTATATTTTCTGAAATTATCAGATGGGGCATGAAGGATTATTACAGCACCTTGAATTCGTGTCGAACGTTATTTGCTTTTTGTGCCAGATCTTATATGATGATATCCACTGAATCTGCTACTTATCTTTAACAGGAAGGAGCTTTTGCGCAGTTCAAGCTTTGGCAGAGTCTCTCAATTGCAGTTGTCGCTTTTGTGAGCCCCAATATTTCGTTGCAAATAATGGTTGAGATAATGCTCACTGGACTTTGCGTGGCAGTTGTCGCATTTCTTTTCTTGACTCTCAAGGTCGAAGCAGCTTTCTCAAATCGCGCTTCTTCTTGATTCTCTAACCTTCAAGGATAGCGTTTTTTTGCTTGCTGCATTATCTATCTGCTTTCTACCGAGTTCATGATCATACATACCTGTAGCTACTTCAGGCCTAGTGTTGTTGTACAAATATTCTCAGGAGTTTAACATCTTTGTCCGTGTGGTGTGCTATAAGTAATACAGTGTTCTTTCGCGTCTTCTTCTTCTTCCACATTTATAGGGGACTTTGATGGTGAAACTACAGGACCCTAATCGCTGTAAAATGTTTCTTTCCCAATTATAGATTGTTCTTTTTGAATTTGAGCGCGCGTAATAGTCCCAAATGATCACAATTTGCATGAAGTAATGTGATTAGTCCAAGGTTTCTTCAGAACAATGATTTTGATAGCACATTGCAGAGAGATGCAATTACAAGTTCTCGTTCTCATAGATAAAACAATATATTTTCAGAGTCATTTATTGAATAAAAGATTAAATCTTACTACTTAAAAGATACGTATGCATATTCATGTGCTCTCTGCTGCATTAACCAATTTGTTGCTAAAATCCCACAATTTCTTTGCCAAAACTTGGTCTCTTGCAAACTTGCTTGGCTTCAACTCATTGCAGTCCACGAAATATTTTCCAGTTACACCTTTCAAATGCTGGGTGGAGTGCAACATAGCACGATGTAGCCGCCCCCTGAGGAACATTCTTCCAAAGAATATACGTGAACGCCTTCAAAGTTTTCATCAGAAGCGCAGAATGTCTCATGAGATTAGTCATTATCAGCCCTGGATGCACCGAGTTAACAGTTATATTTGGTCCCTCATCCTGCAAACGTCGAGAGAGCTCATTGGCATGTAATATGTTGGCCAATTTGGACCGTCCATACGCCTTTTTATCCGAGTACCTGTTACAAGAAAGTAACAGAAAAATAATAATTTAGAGAATGCAAAGTACACAGAAGGTAGGAAACTAGGGAGGGAAGGTTATGAACCTCTTCTTATCATTGATCTTATCAAAATCAATTCCCTTATTATAAGTATGGATATGGGCTATAGATGATAAGTTCACTATTCTTCCCTCAATACCACTAGATTTTGCAGTCTCCTTCATTTTATCAAGCAGAAGGCTTGTCAAGTGAAAATGACCTGTCCCAAACCATTTCAGAAAAAAAAAGATCATGGTTAAGTCAATCATGCACAAATTCTTTTTATTATTATATCCATGACTAATTCACCCAAAATTTGAAACAGATAAAATGGATAAAAGGCCTTATATTATGAAACAGAAGACTAAACAGTGCATACCAAGATGATTCGTCGCGAATTGTAACTCTATTCCATCTTTAGATAGCTGATAGGGGACAGAACATGATACCAGCATTGTTTCTGTAAGATTCGATCAATCCAACCATTAGATAGACTGAAGAAAATTTAAGTCACTAAATTATTTATGAATTTTGATTTATATCATTCAATTATTTATTTGACTAAATATATCTAAATATATCTGCCACAATTTTTCCCGGTAGTTTTGGTCAAATTACACATATACCGTGCATGTGACATATAATCTAGGGGTAAAGAAGGAAAAATCAAACTAAGTACAAGGAGGAAGGAAGATGATGAGTTGGATTCGGGTTACAAGATAAATTTTAATCCTTAATTACGTTTAGAGTATGAGGTTAGAGTAATTTTTTTTTTTTTTTTACCTCTAGATTATATGTCACATGCACGTTACATGTGTAATTTGACAGTAAACTACCGGAAAAAATAGTGGCGAGATATATTTTACAAAACAAAAATAGTTGGGTGATATATTTAGTCAAAAAAAAATATTTCAGTGATATAAACCGGAATTTATAAATAGTTTAGTGATCTAAAAAGCTATTAACTCTTACTTTTTTTTTAAAGCAAAGATAATTAGAGAGAGGAAGAGATTATTACATCAAGATGTTGAGAGGAAGACCAAGAGCAAGAAAACCATCAGCACATTCCTTAATTGATTTGATTGAGGAAAGATCAAGTTTTAGAACATCAATTTTTGCATTTTTGTTATCCTTAAGAATGTTCTGTTTTGTTTCATTTGCAGCTTCCATATTTCTTGCAGCAATAATCACATGAGCTTTCCTAAGTGCTAATACTCTTGCTGTTTCAAGGCCAATTCCACTAGCACCACCTTCACATTTTTGTTGCAAATATAGTAATCAAACAGTGAATAATACTCCATTTATTACATAATACAAGTAGTTTAGGACATTTAGCGAAAACTAAGAAAACAAAAAGAAATGACTTGTATACTAGTAATTCTATTTAAGAGAGTAATATTGATATTTTGACTAACAAATTACCTTTTTTTTTCTTACTTAATTTTCGCTACATGTTTTAAACGGCTTATATTATGCAATAGAAGCAATTAACATATTAACACTTCCAGAATTGCTTTGGCTTATAAAGAATTCATCAAAACTAGAATCTAGAGTTTGCAAAAAATTACATGAGGACATTATTAATGCAGAGTTTGAAAGACGAATTTTATAAAGATATATAATTTTTCAAAAAATATTATTACGGAGTAGTGTGTTGATGGAAGTACTAGACCAACTATATTTGCATTCCTCGACACATAACATGAGGGAAGCTATAGTGGAAATCGAACTGTTAGGTCCGATCTCACTTCTAAAAAATAAATAATTCACTGGGTATAAACTTGTCGATTGAGCATATTGAGTCTAAAATATTGGGTTCAGACTCATGCCCACTAAATTGAGACCCAAGTTGAATTTCTATTGGATTGGATCTAGATCTTTTCAAATAGAGTACGGACTCAACCATATTTAGTCTTGGATCTAATTTGGGTCCGCTCACTAATTTTATTTATAATTTTATTGATACTCAAATTTATCGATCGAACCGTGAATATTTTTTTAAATAAAATAAATAACGATTATTAGCAAAATATTTTGTAAAAAATAATATGCACCGTTCATTAACATTATCATCATATCCTTGAGTTCATATAAAACAAAATAAAAAAATAATCTTAATTGGGTCTCTTGGGTCTCCACAATTATAATTTAGACCCACAACTCTTGGGTCTCATACTTGACTTGGATCCTACCTATATGAGTTCATACTCAATTTAAATATGAGTATAGAAAAGTCTATCTAGACCCAAATAAATCTGGATCTGAATTTGAACTCTTGAGTCCAATTAACAGGCATAACTGGTCCCACTTGCAAATGTGGAACTATGTTGCTGTGTTTGGACAGATAATATTTATTAAGGACGTTGAATAAAAATATATGAGGATCACAATTAAAAATTAAAAAAGTGAAGAAAAAAAAAACAAAGAGTATAAACTTAGAAAATTAATAACAATAAAAACAACTTTAAAAAATACTTATAATAAATGAGTTGGCACGTATTCAGAAAATAGAGCAAATATCTATTTGTGTCATAAATAGTTTTTTGGTGTATTTTCTACCCGTAAAATAAATTTTGCGTGTAATAAGTGACATAATGCGACCTATACTATTCAGACTCGACCTCTCCAACTATTAACGCGACAGTCTCTTCTCTATTACATTCTAATTTCAGGGGTACAATTGACAAACCCATCTAATTCTAATCAATTTCTTCCCACCTGACCCGACTATTAACTCGACATACAAATATCAGGTTAATAGTCAGGTCGATGTCAGTATTTTCTTATATTTGTATGTCGGGTACCCGACCATTAACTTCAATCTTTAATTTGAATTTCAGATACTATTTAACAATAGGGATACTTTAGACATTTAATCAAAATTAATATCAAATTTCACACTATCTTAATACAAGTGTAAACTTAAACCAGGGGATCTAAATTGAAAGAGAGGGGGAGCCTCTCTCTTTTTTTTTTTAATAATGCAATGGTTGGTATGTTATCATTAGACATTACACGGGGATGATTCTTCCACTTTTCCCACCTTTAGTTGCGGTTGGTCCAAAAAAAGGGAGTTCAGTTGTTCTCTTTAGAGGAAACAAACGGCAAATAGTCATTTGTACCCATTTATTTACTCATTTATGTGTCCAATTAATTACAATTTATCATGTGTATATATAATTAAAAAAAACAATCACGTGACGAATTTTTATTGGTTGCGTACAAGAATTGGTATACAGGCGGATACAAACGATTTTCACCCGAAACAAAGGTGTTAAGGTCAGTCGTCCATTCATTTTATTTTAAATTTTTTTTTAACTCAAAGTCGTTACTAAACTAAAGCGGATACATAAAGAATGTCATAATAAGAGATGTTTAATCTTTTGTTGATAATATATGAGTACATTCATCTTACTAATTAAAATAACGACAATTGTCTATTCATTAATTCTCAATAAAATATACTACTAAAAAAATCACCCGTAATTTTTTTCTGTTTTTGTTTCTTTTTAGGTAATTTAACATAGATTACCTGTAATTATAGCAGTAAGGTGACTGGCGTCAATGGCTTCGGTGACTTGTTCAGCAGAGGAAGCAGATCCAAAACCACTTGGACCCGGAATTCCAGTTATCAATCTCAACATGTTTACGATGATATATACTTAAAAATTTCCTCTACCAGATGATAAATTAAAAACAGCAAAAAATAACAGAGAAGTATTTGAGGAAGAGGAATGGAATTAAGGTCTTATAAAGAAAGAAAGAAAGAAAAAAGGGAATGAGAAGTAGGAGTATAAAGTAATGGGAATGGTTAGGGGATATATAAATATAGAGATGCAAATTGCATGAGGTGGTGGCAGAATTTATTAAAAGCTAGGGAGCAGTATGGATAGACAGAGGACGATGAATTGAAGGAGAGGACAAGTCATGCAGTAAAGTTCTTCTGTTGTTATATTCTGTGTCTCGTTTTCTGTCTTAAAAACAATCAATCAATATATGACAACAAATTATAGTCCCCAATAAAATTGGTGGACTTCATGGGAGAGATTAGACAGCATCTACAACTCTTTGTCAAACAAAGTGACTGATCCCAGGGATACGACTAAAACAGATGTATTGGAGACTAACTTTGAACGTTGGCAAATCAAGTGCGAGAAAGTGGGTTTGCTCATATAATACACATGTAATTTCGCGATGATAATTTGTTATACCGTTCGGTTTTGAATGTTATTGAGATTATCACGAAGTGGATTGCGCAAACTTCGCGATGATATATAACATGTGAGAAAACTAATTCATGGTGTGAATGATATATTGGTATAAAGCGGGGTAGTTGAAATGCGGTAAATGAATATTAAAACCACATCCCACATGGGTTTTCTATGGAAGTGATAATCACTTTATATGTAAAAGTGGTTTACGTGAGTTTAAAATGCCTTACCAAGATTATACCCCATGTTAGAACCTCGTGTGCGCGCCTCATATAGGATTTAATCCAAAACCAGTTAAGGTTCTGAGTTTGTTTTACATCTTTGTTTATTTTTCTGGAATAAAAAAATTCAGTAGTATTGTACTGTTTCTGTTTTAGTCTTCAGTTTGCACTGTTTTAATTTATTCTATTCTGCTATAAGGATAAAAACAGTGGCAAAAGTTGTTCAGAAAAATACTAACAATCGGATGTTCTCATACATGTCCCCACCGCTCAGAATTCTTTACGTGACAATTTTTTCCAATTTCACATACACATTATAAATTATGAGTGGTTAAGATATATATAATCTTGTAAGGGGACAATCGAGTTTTTACCTTATGAATGGGTGTATTATAGGTAATAAATTTGGTAATGGTAAAAAAAAACTTTTGGTAACATAGAAGAGCCAGTAAGTCTTGAAATGATATGTAGAGAGATTCTCTTGACGCATATTCAAATCTCGTGTGTATGGTATATTTTCAATGAAATATTATGGGAATTTGTTTTTGATGAGATTAGTATATTGTTTTGTTGGGTTCATTTTAAAATTTGTGTACTGTTATCTATATCTTGTTATATATATTTCTTGATTTAAAACTTATCTATATCCTGTTATATACATTTCTAGAAACTTCTATTTGTAATTTTTCCGGTAAAAAAATCTAAAAATTTCATCTTCAAACCTTTCCCATTTATAAAAAAGAAAAAGAAATGGTTGTATCTTCACATTTTGATTTAAAGGTTTCTCACGAAAAAGGAAAATTTCGATATGGGACTGAGTAGCAGAGTAGGCTCAGTCTACTTTGACGGGAAAGCTCCACGTCACCCCCTCTCTTAAAAAAAAAAATTTTTTTTTCATCTCTCAGTCACAGTTAAAATACAAAAAAGATAATCCTGATATGGACACAGTTAAAAGTAAAAAAATTGTACAAACTTGTCACATCACTATAAAATGAGGAGAGAGAAATTTTTTTACTTTTAACTCATGTCCCATATCGTAACTATTTTTTTTTGTATTTTAATCATGAATCGAAAGATAATTTTTGCAGAGAGGGGTGACGTAAGACTTTCAGTCTAGTGAACCAGCGCTCTACCCTCCCTGCCCTAGTCCCTGATCCCATATCAACCACGAAAAAATATCTTCACATGATTTAATGTCTGCGTGGGCTGACTTGGACTAGTACACCAACGAAATATTAAAGTCACCAAAGAAAAAGAATGGTTAGTGGTAAGCTATAGATATAAATACATATATGAGACAGACGATTTTTTGCTTTATAAATGAGTGTATTATAGGTAATAAATTTGTTATGGTTAAAAAAAACTTTTGTTAACATAGAAGATGAACTGGTAACACTGAGAAAATTTTAAGGTAGAGCTATCTTTTTGGGGCTGACTCACACCTCTTTTAAATGAGTTGTGGCGGGTCTTACCCTAACTTATGTGAGAAGACTGTGAGGCCAGTCATGGACGAAGCCAAGAATTTAGTGTTGGGGTGAAAACTGCAACAATATGCCGAATTATATATAAAAACTGCAAAAAACAATTGTTGGGAGGCGAATTTGATAAAATATTCCGAACTACATATAAAATTTACTATATGTAGTAATATTTTTAGAAATCTTTAGGAGGCGACTGCCACCCCGTCCCTCATGTCTTCGTCTCTGAAGCTAGTCCTACAAAAATTGCTCCATGCCAAAGTGACCCGTTACATTGATATGTGAGTCTCTCCAACGACCCATCTCATGTATTTGTGAGGTTGTTCCGTGGACTGACGGTGAGACGGACTCTTTTTTTTATTTATTTATGACGGACTCTAGTTTTTTTTTATTTTCCCCTTTTTTCTCTCTTCTCTCTCTTCCCTTTTTCTTCCCTGCGTTTCCTCTCCCTCCTGCTGCTGGCCAATGGTCAAATCTTGATCCTTTTGTTCCGTTTATATTACTCTATTTTGTACTACGAATCATATGAAACCTTTTTCAGAGTTTTTTTCTTCAAGATTCAAGACACAGTGGTTAGATGTAATCTCGGATCTTCGCGAGATCTAGATTTTTTTTCATTTTTCTAGGAGGATACTTTCAACCCTGGACTTGATCCGGGCCCTTTATCAACTTTCTACATCTTCCCGAGACAATTTGTAGGGACGGTTGATACGCCCATGGTCCCTATAAATTGTCGACCCTCAAGGAAGATGTTGAAAGTGATATTCTCCCGTCTCCCGTGGTTCAAGAATGGCGATGAAGATGCTTTGAAGAAGAAGATTATGTTTTTGTTTAGTTGTCTAGTTTTTCCTAACCATCCAAGTTTTCTTGGATGTGTCTTTTGTCTGTTATCGTGATTTTTTAAAATCATTGTATAACCTTTACTTTCTGTATTTTCAGATTTTCTGTTGATTGTAATGGCCTCGGCTATTTGTGATTAATGGGAACAAAATTTATTCAGCAAAAAAAAATAGTTAGTAGTTAGCACTTTCCTTTCCTTTTCTTATGTATATTTTTCTATAAATAAAAATAAGGATAGTTCTAGGTGTTATGAATATTATGGATGTCCCTTTGCATTTCCATAACATCTCCATTAATATATTGAATGACTAAAGACTCATGGCTTTTCAAGAGACATGACATTCATGATATGTTATAAATTTCCTAGCCTATAAATAGGCATGTATATTTGTTGAGAAGATAGACACAAGTAATACAATTCTCCTCCTCCTCTTAATCTATTGAGTTTTGTTCAATCTTATTATATATTAGTAGTTTCTATTTGAAGTTTCAAAACACGTTATCAGTACGAGTCTCTACCTGGCTAATCAAATTCATTCACAAATTGTTCAAATTGGCTAAAGAATTAAGGTACACTTTATATTGATTACCAATTTTTAATTGTTTAATATTATTGAATTTAGATTTTGGAAATTAGCTTCCGAATAGAAAAATTATTTCATAAAGTATGCTTGCCCTACAGATTGTAAATTAGTTGCAGTCACTTTGGTATAAATTCAAAAATGTCCATATATTTCATGTGATTTAAATTGTTTGAAATAAAGTTGTTTTTCTTGACTTGGGGATATTCTTTTCTGCTGCTAAGATGTGTGTCGACTTAACGAGTTGTCTAATAATTTTCCTAGAGGTATTGTAATTTTCACATTATATAAGAACTTTAACATGTTCTTCACTAATGGAAACGAAGAATGAAAAAAAAATCTCCCATTTGTTTACAACATAATATAGTGGAATTTTGATAGTTTGATTTAGTTAAAAGAAATGTTTTTTTGTTGGGTGCCTTTAGCTTGCATCATTACATTTCAGATTCTGGAACTTAATTTATGTTCTTGGATGAGTATTGGATGAATATATGTTATTTTATGTACATCTTGTTATATTTTGATGGCATACAATGCATATTTTGTTATATATTAAAGTAACAGTGGTTAAATTTGAAACTTACAGTTATTATATATTGAATTAACAGTTTTTAAGTATTAAACTAAACAATTGTTATATTTTCAGATATGCATATTTTAAATTCATTTTGACACATATTTATCTCGATATTTGTGACATATATTATCATTAACATGTTGGAAGGTCGAAAAAAAATATAAATAATACATTGCAACCAAATATAACTCGCAAATCATGTATTTATTATGTGGTTTGTTCTTGTTGTAAACTTATCTGCTAAAGGACTAGTAATGACTTGAGTTTCTTGACAATAGAACTTGGATTAAAGCATATTATCATCTAAAGGATTGAGGTTTATTTAGGGAAACAATTAAAAAAAATTTAGGCTTGAGCCTACTAGAGAAATTTGAAATTTTCCATTGATCCATGTTGCTTGAGATAAAATGAAAGTGTTTGGGTGCTTTATGTAAATAATATGTTCCAAATATTATTCTTAGTGGTGAAATTAAGGTTGTTGCCCCTCTCATCGTATTAACTCTTAATATGGAAATCAGACTTGTTCCTAAAATATTAGTATGAATTTCTATCTGATAAAATATTTTATGTTTTTATATAATTATTTTCATGGCTGGACTATAAGTGGAAAGATTATGAAGCTTTCTTGTAAATAACTCTTATATAATGTGTCCTTAACAAATAAAATGAAATAAATTTAAAGTAAAACATGACGGAAAGGCAAACTTGGACTATCTAATGCTTAGTCCGCTAGAAATGTTCTTTATAATCCATTAGATACAAGATAGCGTTGTATGAAATGATGGAATATGTTTTAGACTCATACATGAGGAGTTTTCTTAGTGAATATATTCATCTTGAAGAGTAAGACAAATACATAGTTCTATCATTGATTGAATAAATTTTGTTATAACATCAATAAGCATGATATTCTGGATAGTGTTACATTTGTCTTCATATTTCATAAGCATAATGGGTAACCAGAACCAAAATGCTTGATATCTACTGAATTTTGACATAATATATATTCGTGACTCAACTGTATATGTCATAGATTTATGTTCTGAATTACTTGGTCGTACTAAGCAATATTATATAATTTATGAGACCTTTTAATATTTCTTGTGACATTTAATTTTATTTGTGAAATATGAATATCTCTCCAGTTCACTTAACTACAAATGGTGAAGATTTATGTCTGGCAGACAGTGCAACTACTCATACAATACTTAAAGATAAGAAATATTTTTCTCGATTGATAATGAAAAAGACTAGTGTGAGTACAATATCGGGTAGTACAAAAATTATAGAAGGCTCCGGAAGAGCACATGTATTGTTGCCTTGGGGAACGAAACTTGAAATAATTGATGCATTATACTCTCCAAAGTCTCAAAGAAATTTGTTGAGTTTTAAGGATATTCGTCATAATGGATATCATATTGAGACAACCAATGAAGGAGATGATGAATACCTTCAAATCACGAGCATATCCCAAGGCACTAAATGCACTTTGGAGAAATTGCGTGCATTCTCAACTGGTTTGTACTACACTAAAATTAATTCAATTGAGTCACATGCTATAGTAAACCAGAAGTTTACTGATAACTTCATAGTTTGGCACAACCGGTTGGGCCATCCCGGTTCTATAATGATGCGAAAAATAATGGAAAATTCATGTGGACATTCATTGAAGAGCCAACAGATTACTTCTAAGAATTTTTCATGTGCCGCTTGCTCGCAAGGCAAGTTGATTATCGCCCATCGCCAGTCAAGATAAATTTCGAATCTATCAATTTTCTAGAACGTATACAAGGAGATATATGTGGGCCAATCCACCCCCCATGTGAACCGTTCAGATATTTTATGGTTTTAATTGATGCATCGACTAGATGGTCACATGTATCCTTGTTATCAACCCGCAACCTGGCGTTTGCGAGGTTACTTGCTCAGTTGATAAGATTGCGAGCACATTTTCCAGATTTTCATATCAAGAATATTCGTCTGGATAATGCTGGTGAATTCACTTCTCAGGCCTTCAATGATAAATGTTGAACATCCTGTAGCACATGTTCATACACAAAACGGTCTTGCAGAATCGTTAATTAAACGCCTTCAATTGATTGCTAGACCATTGCTTATGAAGTCCAAACTACCCATTTCTGCTTGGGGACATGCTATATTACATGCAGAATCACTAATTCGCATAAGGCCAACAAGTTATCATAAGTTCTCTCCATCACAAATGGTTTTTGGTCAGGAATCAAATATTTCCCATATAAAAGTTTTTGGATGTGCAGTATATGTGCCGATTGCTCCACCACAGCGATCTAAGATGGTTCCTCAAAGGAGGTTGGGAATATATGTTGGATATGAGTCCCCGTCAATAATTAAATATTTAGAACCATCTACGGGGGATTTGTTTACGGCTCGTTTTGCTGATTGTCATTTTAACGAGTTAGTTTTTCCAACATTAGGGGAGAAAATAAAGAGTTGGGAAAAGAAATTACTTGGAATGAATTATCATTGCCTCAGTTTGATCCTCGTACTAAACAATGTGAACTAGAAGTTCAAAAGATAATTCATTTACAAAGTTTAGCAAATCAATTGCCAGATGCATTTACTGACCCGAAAAGAGTAACTAAGTCACATATCCCAGCTATAAATGCTCCAATTAAAATTGATGTCCCAGAAGGACAAACTCAAGCTGCTAGTGAGTCTAACGCACGATTGAAACATGGTAGACTAATCGGTTCCAAAGATAAGAATCCTCGGAAAAGAAAAGGAGCAATAATTGGTAATGGCCAAATCGAGGAAGCAACAACTTCTGAAAGAGTATCTCCAAAAGAGACCTTAAACATGACAAAATAAAATATTCAGGTACCTGAGAATGATGAGATCTTAACAAATTATGTCATGTCTGGAATAAAATGGAACCGAAAGCAAATCGACGTCGATGATAATTTTGCATGCAATGTAGCGCTTGATATTATGAATAATAATGAGAATCATGAACCAAAATCTATTGAAGAATGTCGACAAAGAACCCGATTGGCCTAAATGGAAAGAGGCAATTGAGGCAGAATTGAAATCTCTTATAAAAAGAGAAGTATTTGGACCTGTAGTCCGTACACCTGAGGGTGTAAAACCAGTGGGGATATAAATGGGTTTTTGTGCGAAAGCAAAATGAAAAGGGAGAGATTTTGAGATATAAAGCACGATTAGTTGCACAAGGGTTCTCACAGAGATCTGGTATTGATTATGAAGAGACATATTCTCCTGTGGTGGATGCAAGTACTTTTAGATTCTTAATGAGTCTGGCGATAAGAGAAAGACTTGACTTACGCCTAATGGATGTAGTCACAGCCTATTTGTATGGCCCACTGGACAACAACATTTATATGAAACTCCCAGAAGGATTTAAACTGCCAGAAGCAACAAAATCAAGTTCTTGAGAACATTACTCCATTAAATTAAATAGATCTCTTTATGAATTGAAGCAATCTGGGCGCATGTGGTATAATCACCTTAGTGAGTACTTATTAAGAGAAGGTTACAAGAATGATCCAATTTGTCCATGCATTTTTATAAAGAGATTTGGGGCAGGATTTGTAATAATTGCAGTGTATGTTGATGATTTAAATATCATTGGAACTCCTAAAGAGATTTTGGCAACAGTGGCATACTTGAAAAAAGAATTTGAGATGAAAGACATTGGAAAGACAAAATTTTGTCTAGGGTTGCAAATTGAGCACATAAAGAATGGGATACTTGTACATCAAGAAACGTACACAGAAAAGGTACTTAAAAGATTTTACATGGACAAAGCACATCCATTGAGCACCCCAATGGTTGTAAGGTCACTTGATGTGAACAAAGACCTTTTCCGTCCTCGGAAAAATGATGAATAAATTCTTGGTCCTGAAGTGCCATACTTGAGTGCAATTGGAGCACTAATGTATCTTGCTAGTCATACACGACCCGACATATCATTTTCTGTCAACCTATTGGCAAGGTTTAGTTCATGTCCTACCCGAAGGCATTGGAACGGAATTAAGCATGTACTTCGCTACCTACAAGGTACAAAAGATAAAGGTTTGTTCTTTACTAACCTATCCAAAGAAAATTTAATTGGTTTTGCAGATGCAGGGTACTTATCTGATCCTCATAATGCTCGATCACAAACTGGATATGTATTCACATATGGTGGAACTGCTATTTCTTGGCGTTCTATGAAACAAACTATTGTAGCAACATCTTCTAATCATGCTGAAATTTTGGCAATCCATGAGGCTAGTCGTGAATGTGTCTGGTTAAAGTCTGTAATTCAACACATACGAGAAGATTGTGGTCTATCATCTGGAAAAGAAGCTCCGATAGTTTTGTATGAGGATAATGCAGCATGCATTGCACAACTCAAAGATGGATACATCAAAGGTGATAGAACAAAACATATCTCACCAAAGTTTTTCTTCACTCATGAACTTCAGAGAAATGGCGATATAAGTGATCTACAAATTCGTTCAAGTGAAAATTTGGCAGATTTGTTTACTAAGGCGCTCCCAACTGCTACATTTGAGAAATTAGTTCACAACATTGGCATGCGTCGACTCAAAGATATCAATTGATGTAATCATGAGGGGGAGTAAATGCGCGCTGTATTCTTTTTCCCTTAACCATGGGTTTTTCCCACTGGGTTTTCCTGGTAAGGTTTTTAATGAGGTAGCATCTCATGCGCATTATGGAAATTGTTCCAAATAATGGACATCCAAGGGGGAGTGTTATGAATATTATGGATGTCCCTTTGCATTTCCATAACATCTCCATTAATATATTGAATGACTAAAGACTCATGGCTTTTCAAGAGACATGACATTCATGATATGTTATGAATTTCCTAGCCTATAAATAGGCATGTATATTTGTTGAGAAGATAGACACAAGTAATACAATTCTCCTCCTCCTCTTAATCTATTGAGTTTTGTTCAATCTTATTATATATTAGTAGTTTCTATTTGAAGTTTCAAAACACTAGGCAGTTTATAAAATATTTTAAACTCTTTTCTTACAAACAGGGTTAGCAGTACTTTATTTCTATTCTGATGATATTACCGTTAATTGATGCAATTTTTATACAATTCTCTATAGCCATATATCATTTTTTTTATATATATAAACAAAAAATCTCACACTTAAAGAATAGTATTTCTATTCAAGTGAATTATCACCTTGTTATACCGGTTTAGACCTCCTTTACCACTCTATGTATCATCCTCTGTAATAATTTAATAATAATTTTTTTTTTATTTTTATAACCTAAACTCTAACTGGTAAACCTTAAGAAAAATGGTTATAACTAAAACTTAAGTATAAATATTACTGGAGTGATACATGTAATGCTACAGTAGAAGTTTCAATCCTCCAATGTGGGGTGGCTTCTTGTGTTGGGCTAAGACAACTTCTCCCACTTAGTCGGGCCGCTGAGTCACCTTAATTTACATCCTTTAAATTTTCTATCAGACTGGAGAGTGAGACCATGTTTCATTCAGCCAAAAGTAAAAGTTGGTCCGGCACAAATCAGTAGCGAATTAATCAAATATAAATTTGTTTAAATATTCCGTGTGAATTTCGAGTTCTAATTATCAAAATGTTGAAATTTGATTCTTTGCAAGTATTAGTGCACACCTTTAGAAACCTTTAATTCACTAAGACGTGTATCATGATTTACATTTCTTTATTTAGAATCTAGACCCAAAAAAAAAAAGGTATTTCTTCTGTCAAAAATAAAAAGGCAATTCCTTTCCACTGGATACTTGAATTTACCACTTTTGACAATTACCTTTCCTGTGATGATTTTCTGGAATTAGAAATTTTAGGACATGAATGAACATGAATGATTTCCTTTTTTGAAGGCGGCCGGACAAAGTACTACTCTCTTCATTCCAAATATAAGACGTTTAGAAAAAAATTAAATAATTCAAACAAATAATAATTTTTTTACCACAATTCCAATAATACCTATCCCTTCTTCTCTTTCACTTTTTTAATAAAATATATGTTGAAGATATAATTAGAAAAAATTATTGACACCTAATAAACGATATATAAATGACAATTAATTTGTATATATATATTTCTTAAATGATAATTAAATGGGAATGGAGAGAGTATCTTGAGTTGAACTTCCACTAAGGTAGGACAACGTCCGATGAGAAACTCACCGGATTCGTTGGCTTGACATAGGAATCCCTTCATCGTACGTATAAGAGCAGAAGAAAACTTAAGTTGATCAAGAATACTTAGGATGTGGAAATGTTCAATTTATATTAATTACTACCATTGCTAAATATAAGAATTTCATGACAAATTACGAAAATTAAAGAAAACAAAATTCAAAATGTTTTATTTATCAAAATAATAATATTATTATTTTAAATAGAACTTGTATGTCACTAATTCTATTTAAGATAATAATATTGATACTTTATTTAAAATATATATATATATATTTATTTATTTATTTTTGGTTCCTTAATTTTCGCTATTTGTCCTGAAAGTCTTATATTTAGGAATGGAGGGAGTAATATTTACAACTCCCCCGTTTCATAATAGATATTTTTTTAGACTCTCTTTTTAATTTAAATATAGATATTTTCCAACTTTTAAAAATAATTTTCAAAAAATTACTCTTACCCATAATCAAGAATATAGAGAAAGGGAGATAATTTGAGTGCTTAACAATTAAGGGTGGGAATCGGTTAGCTCAAGTGGTAAAGCTACCTGTTCGATTCCCATATCCCCCTTTATTGGGGCAATAATCTCCTCATCTGGTGAGGCAATACCCTCCCCAGACATAGGGCGTGCTTTAATCAGCCTTTCTAAGGTACTCTCCGCTCTCTTCCCCTCGGGAACAACACCCTTACGGGCTTAAAAAAAACAATTAAGGGTATAATAGTAAAGATTATTTTTGTCTCACACTTCTTTAATTTATGCTAAGAGTGAATGACATCATGTGATTATGTGGACTGAATAGAGTCCCCTCAAACAGCCTATTTGTTTCTTCTAGTTCTTTTCCACGACAAAGAATTATGTGTTGGCTAGGGCCAACCAAATTAAATGTGATAATGTAATCTCTACAGTGACACACACATGTTTATTTATGGGAGCCACTAGCTAGGGCCTAGGAATATAATTTGAGGTTACTTAGTAAAATAAATAAAAAATTGCAGACTGACACTCTCTTTAATACTCTTTAGAATATATTTTTCTGTTCACACTTAAAATTTATCTTAAAATATATGAATAATTTTTTTTATTAATTAGAGTGTTATATGAAGTGTCTTAAAGAATATGAATCATAGAATTTGTGTGACTAAATTGATTTGTGCAAACATCATCAAATTCTTAATAACATAAAAGTGGACATATTAGAGAGAGTGTATTATGAAATTCGAAAGCTAATTAAGTGTATAGAAAATTTCTTCCCAAGGACACTCGCACTAGAAAATCACTGAGTTTTTTTACCATTTCTCATACTAAAAGTTCAATCAAGTCATATTAATTTTTCTTCTAAAATAATAAACGCTCAAAAATAGTCTAAATTGTCCATCACTTTTAACTTTATTTCATCTACTACCACATCATTTATCATATCATATTACATTGGCCATTTGGAAAAAAATAAACTTGTGTAAGGACTCTACTATTGGAAGGGATTTTGGAGTAAATATCCACCCCCTAAGTCATTATTGTGAGTGACCTAACCCTATTAAACCTATCCCATCAATATCCCAAATTATTTGTTCACTTTGTGTTTTTCACGGGAATAAGATTTCATCAAATTCTATAGTGAAATATGATAAAATGTCAAATATGACCCTATTTAATTTTAGTTACAATTTAATTCTACCTTCTCTTCTCTCTATATTCTTCTCTCTTCAACATTTAATGTAAAGGGTATGATTGGAATAATCACCATTAATAAACCATTTATTTAGAAAGTGGACAAATAATTTGGGACGGAGGGAGTAGTAGTTTTTTTTTTCCATCACTATCAGATGGATTAATAGTGGTTCCCACTTTACCTCCAGCATGACTCGAACTCCCGATCTATCGGAGGTTAAAAGTGAAGCGTCATGCATACTAGGGCCGGCTATGAGGGAGTGCAAGATAAGCGACCGCACATGGCCCCAAAAATTCGGGGCCCCAATTTTCTTATATATATATATATATATACATAGCCAAAAATCTAGGGCCTCAATTTTTTTTTTTAGGTTATATAAGGCCTTTATTTAAAATTCCGCACAGGGCTTCCAAAATGTTTGAGACGCCCATGATGCATACTAGTAGTTAATGATAGATGTGAACCAACATCAGTTATGGTAGAATGGATGAGGACTCCTCTTTTCTTAAGAATGACCAGGGTTCGAACCGCGGGCATGTTATTTATATCGAGTTATTGATGTTGAGAGGATCCCTCGTAGGTGATATCTGAGAGACATAATTGATTTTGTTGTAAATGGAAGTAATATGCCACCAAGTTCTAGTTATACTATACCTACTTTGGTTTCACTCATAACAATTCTGAATTTGATGTTGTCTCCTTTTTTATATTATCACATGGGTATGTCTATGACTACGCCATTTTACATCTATTATGTCTTCAATTATTATGCCAGAACTAATAAAATTGTATACGGATAAAATTATAAGGGAGTGATAATAACACTCTACTTTTTATTAACAACACACTATTTGTATCCTATTTTTTTTTTTAAATTGATAATTTTGTCCATTCTCTTTATTTCATAATAATTAAAATATTATCTTTTACCGATTATACCATTACTTATTAAAAAAAATTATATAAATAAAAATATCAACAATCTACATTTATAGTCACTTTCCTACCAAAGACTAATGCTCTCGTGGCATCAATTTCATCCATAAGTGGAGTGCCGTTAAAAGTGTAGTGTTATTAATGCCTCCCAAATTTAAAATATGTAAATTTATTGCGCATTGGATAGAAACAAGGGAGGTTATCATGTTCTGGATAGCACTCCCACTTTGCAGAATTTATGAGTCTTTCTTTCATCTCTCTTCAAATGGATTAGAAGAACGCAGAATGGTTCGGGTTCGTTTTTTTTTTCTTTTTCTTTTTAACTTCTTTAAAAATTTTATTTATTTATTGGGGATGTGACTTATCTATTACAAGAAATAGGGAGGATTCAACAAGCGCATAAGAGATTTGAACATATAACCTCTACGTCATGAGACCTCGGTCATTGCCACTAGACCAATGCCTCATTGACAATGACCATGGTCTCAAGTTCGTTAGGTATGGAATTATTAGACAAGGCTCAGTTTTGGACCCATCTCTTTCATTTGATTTTCGATTCCATCTTCGGATTAGACAAGGCTCATTTTCAACTGGAAAAAAAATCGGGAAATTTTTTTCTTCCAATTTGTGACTTTTGGTTATCTCCGATCAGAGAAATTAACTAATTTTTTGACACAAATCTGTTAAACATATACAACTTTTAAAAAACAACGGATAATTATTAAATATATATGAATGAGTTGATATTTCCTTTTAAAATATAAAAATGAGAAATTCCATTTACTTGCAAGTCGGTTTGTGGTCCGCAGACTATAAATAAACTGGTTATGGACTTATTATTTTGTGGTCCGCAAAAAATGGACTAAGATCGATCTGTTTAAATTGATTATGTTGCAAACTTATAGCGGATCGGTCGATATGACCGTGATAATAGTTCATACGGTTTAGACATCGATGAATATTGTGATATCTACAAAGTAATTAGGTCATAGGACTTGTACGGTGTATTTCCTCTCATAATTTACTATAGACCCCTGCATCTAAATAAAGTAAACCTTAGTAGATTGTGAGATAATGCATTGCAAAAGTTTCAGAAAATATTTTCAATACTGAACATGCCAAGGAGTCGAATCCACTTTGCAGTTTGCACGGAAAGTATTCTTGAGAATTCTTTGTGAAAAAAGGAGGAAAATGTATTGATGAGAATTAATCTTAAATGAGAGATCCATATTTATCTGGGAAAAGACTATCCAAAACTAACTGATAAAAGAATAGCTTTTAATTAGTTCCTACAAAGACAATGGGCTCCTCAGTTTAAACTGGGCCTGTTAGCTTGTGATAGTAGAGGTATGGGTATATGTGTCATTTACCTGGGTTCCTTTTTAGTATTTCTCCTTAACATTTTGTTTAATAACTTTCCATTTTCAGGTGTAGTCCAAAAGGCCGAAGGTACATATGTAATTCAGGTCGTCTCAAACATTTTGTAGGCCCTATGCTGAATTTTATAATGAGGCCTACATTATTGGAAAAAGTGACTTTCATTTAAATATAACAAAAAATAATTACAATTGTATCATAATTTTTATTATCCAAAATGTACTAAACAAAATTTTAAAAATACAAAGAATTTTTATCATTCTTCAAAAAAATACAAATATATATATATACTTAACATAAAATTGGGGGCCCCAATTTTATGAGATTAATGTGCGGTCGAACATCTCGAACACCCTCTTAACCACCCCTGATGTAATCCACATTATTTTCTCACTGAAGTTTTCCTCTGCACTTAAAAGGTGGACAATTTGTTGGGCTTGGGTCGGCCCATAAACATGCAAGTTTATTCTCATTTCCTGCCAATAGCAGTTTCCATTGATTGAACTTTATCACCAAACAGACTAGGAGACCGTCTCCCAAAGATCGGAGTCCCATAAAATACCTCGTGGCAAGACAAAAAGACATACTACTAGACCTCTAATTCATTCTAGTTGTTAGTGTTATGCAAGAGCTCTAAGGACCAGTCTTAATTATGAGAAAGTTACATTATTATACGAGTACTTCAATAGTCAAGTCCGAATCAATCTCTAAAGCACATTTCTAATGCAATGGCTGTGTGTGTGGCTGTCTTGCCGAATTGGCATTCCTTGCATGCCACTGCTCCGCTAATCAGGCTACCACAGTGGATTATTTTAGGAACAATAATATCATTTTTAATAATATTTTTAAGTGGTTTTTTTAATAATATTTTAAGTAGTTTATTTCCTAATTTTTTATTTTTGTTTAAAAGTGTAAAGGAGTTGCTGGCAACGGAGAGTGTATTGAGTGTTTTTAATTATAATATGACGTGGCATTCCAAGCACCTTCTTGAAAATTGTTAGGATTGTAACACTCCAGCTCTTATGCGAAACAAGAAAAGTTTCGCACTATGCGAAACAAGAAAAGTTTCGCATTATGCGGAACAATTTGAACCGTCGGATGATAGCTTTAAACGGTTCAAATTTAGAGAAAAAAAATTTATTTTTTTATTTTTTAAGTCCAGCCGCAACTTTCTTTTCTCTCTTCAAATCTGAGCCGTTAAAACTATCATTCGATGGCACAAATTGTTTCGCACGGCGTGAAATTTTCCCTATTCCGCATAGGAGCCGGACTGGGATTGTAAATGCTCTAAACAGGATTTTGAGGAGCTTGGAGCTCCACACACTAAAAAAAATCAACACTAGCCCCTATTACAAAAGAAAATTTCACTTTTGTAAATAGGCCGAAGAAGAATATTTGATAATAAAAGGTAAACGGATGAGTTCCGACCCGAGATCCATATGTTGGCCTCGAGTAAACAACCGTCCAGATGGACCTACGTCATAGCAGACCCAACCTTTGGGAATAAGCCCATCTGATTCCAACGCATTGGGGAAGTGATTGATTTATTATAGAATTGTGTTTCCTAATTCTCCTTAAATCAAAAGACTTATGTTAAATAGTATTTTAATCGAATTGATAGTTATTATATTCTTGGGGTAATCTTACTGTTTGTTGTATTCGATAATTTACCTCTCAAACATTGACCCATTTTTTTCTTTGTATTTTTTTCTCAAACGCTTACTTAAACATCGGAGAGTTGTTATGACCTGCCCATCACATTCGATCGTGTTCTTCCTTACATGTTAAATTGTTTGCTTTGTAAGGTTATATCTTGAGTTAGTTGGTAACACAGAAAAAAAATCCCTTTGTGTAAGATGCATCATGACCCATTCTGATGGTTGGAGGAAAAAATTTCCACTCAGAGTAACCCACAAAAGGTTAAACAAAAACAATACTCCTCCCATTCGAATTATTAGCCATTTTTATCACCAATTTAGTTTTGAACAGTAACTTTTATCCTTTTTAACTTTTTTCAGCCATTTTTGTCACCAAAGATTTTATTAGCAGTCACTTTTATCCTTTTTTCAAATAAAATTCTAAAAAAACATCAAAATTGATAATGTGGCAAAAAGCTATCATAATACCTCTCTCATGCAGGGGTAAAACTGGAAACTTATAATCATTCATACAACATTAGAATCATAATATGGTTCTTGCCATTCATACCTAGTTCCAAAATAACCAACAAAATATTAACTGTTTGTGCAAAAAACAAACATCTAAAGCCATCAATCCCAGCTTAATCATTCCAAAAGTCTCCATTCCTCTTCAATCCCAGCAAAGGATTCCGCTTCGGATTTTGACACGTAGCCCTGTTATGCTCAACCTGATTACATGATCCACACTGTGTTGGCATTCTCACCTTTTTGGCAGCTTGCAAGATCATAAAAAAGTCAAAATATAACACAGTGCCAGCAAAATATGTAATCCCACAACATAAAATAACTAATATAACCATATTCGGATTCTAATGTTGTATGAATGGCTATAAGTTTCCAGTTTTACCCCTGCAGAGAGAGGTATTATGATAGCTTTTTGCCACATTATCAATTTTGATGTTTTTTAGAATTTTATTTGAAAAAAAGGATAAAAGTGGCTGCTAATAAAATCTTTGGTGACAAAAATGGCTGAGAAAAGTTAAAAAGGATAAAATTGGTTGTTCAAAACTAAATTGTTGACAAAAATGGCTAATAATTCCCTCCCATTCCTTAATATAAGACTTTAATTACATATTACGAAAATTAATGAAAAAAAAATTCAGATATTTTTTTAATCAAAATATAAATATTACTTTTTTAAACAAAATTAGTGGTATACAAGTCATATTTAAAAGAATAATATTAGAATTTTAACAAACAAAGTATCTTATTTTTTTCTTTATTAATTTTTGCAACATGTAATTAAAGTCTTATATTAAGAGATGGAGAGAGTACTTCCATCACATGTTGTGAAAATTAAAAAAATAAAAAACAAGATATTTTGTTAGTTAGAATACTAATATTATTCTCTTAAATATAACATATATACCACTATTTTTATTTAAGAAAGTAATATTGAAATTTTGAATAAAAACATTATAATTTTTATTTTTTTAATTTTCGCAACACGTAATGAATTTTTATATTAATGAAGGGAGGTAGTACTAACTATACCCCAATATTTATCTTAATTTCACCATTATGCCTTCTTAATTATATTAAAAAGAAAAATTCTGGTATGTATCAGGTCCACATGGATTTCGTGTTGCAGAATTAGCCACACCTTTATAAAATTATCTTATCTCCTCATCTTGTTGTGTTGTGGCAAGTTCTTGACCACAAAGTTCAATGGATTCGGTACATATAAAAATATTCACTAAAAAAATTTAAAAAAGGGGAATTTCCACTTCACTGTCCTTTACCAATTGCCAATATAAACCATGCAATTTGGAGAACCAGCCATATAGTCCACCTCAGACCTATTTCACGGTGTCGGCCCGTTTCCTCATCCTCCTTCCCTCTTTCCCTTCCTACTCCTCACCCCCCACAGATTCAATCCCTTTTTCTCTTTCATTAAAAAATCTGTTATTTTATTAAAATTTCATTCGATCTTCTCAGATCCCGATTGAAAATCAATCAATCCGGATCAGGGATTCAATCACCCCTTTAGAAGATCTGATCCGGGGACCTCCTTAATTTAATCATCAATGGCTGCATCACGGCGTCTTAGAGAACTCCAATCCCATCCTGGAAACAAGACCTGTGTTGATTGTTCCCAAAAGAACCCTCAATGGGCTTCCGTATCTTACGGAATTTTCATGTGCTTGGAATGTTCTGGAAAGCACCGTGGCCTAGGGGTACACATCTCGTTTGTTAGATCCGTCACCATGGATTCATGGTCCGAGATCCAGCTTAAGAAGATGGAGTTCGGAGGAAACGATAATTTTAATAAATTTATTTCTCAATATGGGATCCCGAAGGAAACGGACATCGTCGCTAAATATAACACCAAAGCTGCCTCTGTTTATCGTGATCGAATCCAATCCCTTGCCGAAGGTAAACCCTGGAAGGACCCACCTGTTGTAAAAGAAAGCAGCCTCAGAGGCGGCGGCAGCGGTGGGTCCGGGAGCAATAAGCCGCCTTTGAGTGGTGGTGGGTCTGGTGGGAGTAGAAGCGGAAATTCGGGTGGGAATTCAGGTTGGGATAGCTGGGAGGATAGTAATGATGATGGAGGGTATAATGGTAATAATAACAATGTGAGGAGGAATCAGTCGGCTAGGGATTTCAGGAGTAGTAATGGAGGCGGTGGTGCCCCAGCTAGGTCAAAATCGAACGAGGATATTTATTCGCGGGCACAGCTGGAGGCTTCTGCTGCCAATAAAGAAACATTCTTTTCCAGGAAAATGCAAGAGAATGAGACTAGGCCTGAGGGGCTTCCGCCGTCCCAAGGCGGGAAATATGTTGGATTTGGATCAAGTCCTGCTCCAATGCCAAGGAATAATAGTAATAATTCTCAAGGGGATGTTCTTTCTGCTTTTACTCAGGTATATTACACCCCGGATCCTGTCTAACGCTCCCTTTAACATTCTTAACTACATCATTTTTAGTCCTTAAGGCAGCTACAGTTATATGGAAAACAATCTATTTTTTAGTGTTAAATGGGGTGTTACAGAAGATCTGAACCTATATTATAGGTTTATGTTGTGGATGTAATTTGTGCAGTATAAATTTGATGGTTGAAAATGTTTTTTTTTGTTTTTTTTTGTTTAGGGATTTGGAAGACTGTCAATGGTGGCACAATCAGCTGCCCAATCAGCAGCTGGTGTTGTTCAAGCAGGCACAAAGGAGATATCTTCAAAGGTATATTCTTTTCGAGTATTGATTTTGTTTGATTATTGAAGCTTTGGTTTCATATATTGATGTTAAATTGTTGATCTTGAATTATTGTGATGGAAGTTGTTAGGTAATTTTGTTTATACAATTTTGGTTTCCTATATTAATATCAAATTGTTGATCCTGAAATAGTTTGATGGAAGTTGTTATCTTTTATACAATTTTTGTTTTTGAGTTTTCTTTTGGCTTTATTATAAGATATGGGAACGATATTCCCCTTTTGTTAGGTACATTTCAGATGTTAACCTTTTATTCACAAATGTACAAAGAATCATATATCCTAAGCTATCTGACAAGAATGTTTTTGGGAAACCAATATACCCTTTCCAACTTAAAAGTTCAAGGCATTAGTTACAGAGTTAAGTGACTAGTGTCTTTCCTTTGTTTTTGTTACTTCTAAAATTCCTTCTCACATTTATTTGATCTCTCACATATAAAATGCCAATATGTCTAGTTTATCTAGCAAGTATTGTTAGAAATTCATCCGGGAAAACTGTTTGTAAGCTAAGATATATCACCCATTTACCATTTGATGAATGCTCCAGATTTACCACAAATGTACTAGTATCAGAAAGAGAACCATTGCATCTTAACATAGTACCAGAATATGTCCTTCAGTTTGGTCTAGAATAAATTGGCATGCTTCCTTCATGGAGGTTCCTGTGCTTCTTTGTTCAAGTAGGCTGTCATTTTATGCAGAATATGCAATTCCTAGGCTTCTTGGCACAGGCCATTAAGTTATTTTTTTTGATGAATGAATATCATGTCATTTAACCCGTTTTTGAAACAACACCGAAGCTTGTCTAGAAGACCTGTAATTGGCCCCGAAAGAAATTGAACAAAATTACCAGAATTCTTGAAGTGAAGAAGGATTCCATTCTCCTCCATCAGTAAAGGCTCAAAACCCTGCTCCTAAACAGGGTGGGAGTAGTTGACTTCGTTGGAGCCTAGCATTTAGGTTAGACTTTATTCTTGTAGGGCCTCTTGAAAAAATCGGAATGGGTTTGAACTGTTAACTTCTAGGATGAGTTTTTTTTCTTTTCTGGAGGGCATGAAGACTTTGACTTCTGTCGGACATTTTTTTTCTATATCTCTGGTGATGTTAATCATATCATGCTACATTTTCATATCATAGTTTCTAAAAGACTGTCGCAAGTAGTCGTAACCTCTTACACTTTCAAGAATGTGTCTGTGTCCTTGGGCTACAACATCCTCGAAATCTGAAGCATATGGACTTTAGTTTCTTAAAAAGATTTTGTTGAAATTAAAACTCCAATTCTATGAGCTTCACCTTTCTACTGACTAAATCAATCAATAGCAGAAATCTTTTTCGTTTTCAGTCGTAAAAGGTCAAGACTTCTTTTGGACAGGAGGAAGGAGTTCAATGGGCGACGGGCATATTGGTTACAAGTTTGTTAATTTCTTTATCTTCCATATATAGAAGAATGCAGAAATTCTTATTCACTTGCATTTTGTGGATTTTAGAATTCCATCTTTCGGAAACTGATAGCTTTTCTGAAGTCTGTTTATTACATGTTCTCATTGAATTGGGTCTTATGAAATTTTATGCTTTCTGTATTATGTTCTCTCCTTGAGGTCAAAAGTTTTAAGGATTTTTTGGTAAAATGATTTTTGGTAAAATGTTTTAAATTTGCATGAATAATTTGTGTAGGTTAGAGAGGGGGGCTATGATTACAAAGTCAATGAAACTGTGAGTGTCGTGACTGCCAAAACAACAGAGATTGGACAGAGGACATGGGGTATCATGAAAGGTGTCATGGCTTTGGCTTCACAGAAGGTTGAAGAGATTACAAAGGAAGGTGGTGGTGGTGGCGGCTCCGGCTGGCAAAGAAATGAAGGTGACAAAAATGGTTACTACCAGGATTTTGGCCAAGACTCTAAAGGATGGAATTCTTCTTCTGCGGGAGGGCAGCCATCTTCTGGTAAGCAGTTCAATTCTGTGAGCTCAGGTTCTTGGGATGATTGGGATAAAGATGGTAGGAGAGACGAGTCCACGAAGGGGGCAGCAGCAGCAGCAGCCCACAATGGGGATAGTTGGGCTGGTTGGGATGACAACAAAGACGAATTTTACCAGAGTAAGCCCGTAGGTTATAATGGAAAATCTGATGCGGAGTGGAGTGGAGGAGGTTTCCGGTAAGGTATGAATTTCCATTTATTTAAATGATGTTTTCAAAATATTCTTCCCCTCCAAATATATATTATCCATTTTTAAAACTTTTGACGGCCTCGTCTGTTGAACATGTGTAAAACTACCAAAACAGTGGGCTTTCCGGCCTGGAAAGGTTAAAAGGGGTACACTATTAATTTGAGTTTGTGAAGACAAGAAAATTCTTGGTTTTCAGCATAAGATCATTTCAATTTGTAAACGGCTTTAGTTGCTCTTTTATGCTTGTATTCTTTTTAATTTACTTCTGCAATTAATCTTGGCTTTATTTCGCCCATTTTTTGTTCTCTTTTATATTTTTATGTTTTGCTTGTTACAAGTTTAGCTCAATTATGATTTGTTCGTCTTTAATATTGTGACACCCCACCCTTCCGAGGTGCCACTACAGCCGAGAAGGGTGTCGCGTGCCTCTCGGCACTCTAACCTAGCAAATCATAGAGTATGGAATCTTGAACACCAACGTAAACTTGAATTCATTGCAGCGGAATTAAATCCTTATTCGAACGAACGATTACATCAAGGATCAAAAGTCTACTCAAGAATAAGTAGTAGAACTAGCCATCCGTACAAAGACAACCATCAACTGAATCTCTCGACTTGATCCAACCTGAAAAATATTGAAAACAAAAAGGTGTGAGCTCAAAAGAGCTCAGTGAGTTACCCCGTGTGTGCGATCGTGTGAGAATTTTCTTTTGATTAGTTCACCAAGTTCTGGAGGAGAAACATTTCGGTGAATAATCTTTTGAATGAGCTTTCACTTTTACATGCCAAATGTGCATGACATATTTAGTTTCAAAATAGCTTTGTAAAGTAGACAAAAACGTTTTTCATATAATTATCTTATCCAAAACTAGATTGGTCAAGGGTACATCAGATGCCGTCCGGAAACCCCGTCGAGTACATCAGACTTCATCCGGAAACCCTCAACCCAAAGTAAAGGGTACATCAAACGGAAGCCCGGAAACCCTTTGTCATACCAGCCGTACACCTGATCATATTCTTTTCAACCTTATCCACTGGGTTCAAAGGAGACATCCAAGTAACTGGGGGTACCCGCCCAGACTAGGGTCCCAGAACGATCGCCATAAGTTGACTCCCAACCCAGGCTAATCATCCTATATCAAAAGAAGAGCACTGTGGGCACTTGCGGCCAAATCCCGATCAGCCCAAAGCTTTCCCCGTCCCGTAGTTACCACACAGGCCCGGATTCGAATCCGTCAAAGTGTAAGTCCTAACTCAGTCGAGAAAGAAGCCCAGATACGGGTGACTAGCCACGTACCCATGCGAATCTCGAAGAGCGGGCGGCATCCCGAGGGACGCTCAGGGGTCGAACGGGGTTTTCATGACTTAAGTAGCGAGAGTTTGAATGAAATGATGGAGTACAATTTTGTTCATGCTCAAAAGAACCCGTTCTTCCCAACAAATCTTTTTCTTGTCAAATTTTGTGTAAAAACACATATAGTGGACCATGATTTTCAAAAGATCCACTGAAGCTCAAATTCGTGACGAAAAGTTACCGAATGGTAAACTTCTCGACTTGGAATGGTTACTAGGAAAACGATTAGAAGAACGAACGCTATGCTCAAATCAAAGCTTTCGTCGGAAGGAAGCTTTGATAAGACAATAGTTTCCTGAAATGGTACCTCTTATTTTTAGGAGTTTCCAAGTGTATGAGTTTTCAAGAACAGTAAAATTCCAGACTATGAGAATTTCAAGATCTCAATGCTGATATACATTCCCAAAATTTATCAAAAAAGAATCATTTAAATATAACAACTCAACCAAATGAAATGGTAGAATGAGTCATTTTATACAAGAAATATGAAGGAATGAAAGGGCTATAAGAAATCTATGCTCTCGGTTCAAGTGGAATAAAAACATAAACAGGTATTAATTTGGATGAAATTGATGGGATACGCAAATGATAAAGCAGGTGATATAGTCTGGTCAGGAGAAGAAGCAATATATAGGTGAAAAAGAATGAAGAAGTGTTCAAAGGGTGAGTCAAGAGTAACACAACATTTCATATAATCCAAAATAATCATTTCCACGCAACAACTCAAGTTTCTTAAATATCGAACAATTAAAACGTGATTCATAAATGCCAAAGTTTATGAAACAAGCTTTATAAAAAGTTGGGGGACTCACCTGATAACTTGTCAATAACCTTGATGTCCAAAACAATACATATCCTAAGACCAAATAATCTCCAAGAAATTGAAAGTCTCACTTCAACTTTGAAAGTTTGTTCAGAAAAATAAACAATAAGGACAAATAGAGCAGGACATATAAGCCTTTACTTGAGTTAATTGACTTTGTGATATATTTGTGATGAAGAAACATAAACAAAAAATTAGAATCTAAAGAAAACGGATAGGAGTAAATGGTAGAAAAACGAGATAATTGCCGAGGGAATAATTTAACTCACAAAGAAATTGAGCACGAAGCTCTTGACCAAATGCAATAAAAATAAAAACAAAGAAGAGAGAGCATTACCTAGGCAGGCACCTTGCTGATGCAAGGAATGAAAATGATAAGCATTTTGGTGTGGACAAAAAGCTCTCGGACAACTTATATATATAGAGAGAGAAATTGTGGCAATTTTGTAATATATTGATATACTTGGTGGCCACTCAAACTTGGAGGCCAAGCATATTTATTTATTTATTTCCTTTGTATTATAAAGATGTAAAGTGGTCAAAATATCTATCTCTCTAAATAATATCAACTCAAAATGAGTGTACGTAAAAGTGCTTATGAGGCAAGGTATTACAAGTATTGCAGTGACAATCGTTTTTTTCCCCAAGGATTCTGCATATTCTTGGGGTATCTTTTGCCTTATGCAGGAATTGACCAATGGTTTCCTTTTTTGGGTGTGTACTTGGATTAGGTTTTTCTGCATTTTGGTTTCTTAGTCTAATAAGTATTTCAATCGTCAGATCAAATGGCCAAACAATCGGGATTGGTTCAGATTCCGTCAGCACTATAATTCTTGGTTGAGTGTTTAAAGAACAAAAAAACAAAAAATAAAAAAGTTCACTAAATTCTTCTTCATTGAAACACATCGTGATTGGTACAAAATACAAAAAACTGCCAAACTACGAAACATTAAACGCCAGAAATAAGAAATTTCACCACCACTACACACAGAAAAGCATCATTTCATATCCTAATAATAGAAATTTACAATAATCTCCCATACCAGACCAAATTCCTCAACCGCCGAATCCATAAAGAGTACGGCCCTGCCTCTTCAAAGCATAAACAACATCCATGGCGGTTACAGTCTTACGACGAGCGTGCTCGGTGTAGGTAACAGCATCACGAATCACATTTTCCAAAAATATCTTCAGAACACCACGAGTCTCCTCATAGATGAGACCGCTGATACGCTTGACTCCTCCTCTACGAGCCAAACGCCGGATTGCCGGCTTCGTTATTCCCTGAATGTTATCCCGGAGAACTTTCCTGTGACGCTTTGCTCCTCCCTTTCCCAAACCCTTGCCTCCCTTTCCTCTTCCTGACATCTTCAAGATCCCTCAAAAAAATTCACTTCAAAGAAAATTTGTTTGTGAATTGTGAGATTGGATTGAAGGGGATGTGTATTTGTATAGTGAATGAGATGAGAACAGCCGTTGGATTATTTGTTGTGGTAACGGCTGAGATGGTGATCCGTGTTTTGGGGTTGGGGTGGTTTTGGGACGTTGATAAGGTTTGTATCTACGGCTGTGAGTGGATGATTTGGGGTGACGCGGATTGTGGTCGTTTTGGGTTTCACGTAGGCGGTTTTGTATACTTTTTCATTTTTAATTCAAATTTTGAAGGAGAATGAAATATTTGGGCGGTACGATTAGCGGCAAATGGAAAATGTGATTTTTTTTAAAAGAATATATTAATTGCAGTATGTGATCCTTGTACTTTTTGTTGAATGAGAATACTTGCCCTTTAAATTGGTAGAGTATAACTATTGACACGATCGCATTTGAATTGGTAGAACTAACCAATTTTTACACATTTCACATGGTTCAAATTGAAATATACTCTACAAACATGAGTTGTCCAAGTAGAAAGAATTTAATGTTCCTTAAGTACGAGTCTCAACGAAAATATTTGTTATGAGCTTTGTCTTCTAAAATAGAACATTAAAAGCAATCAGCCAGTTGAGTACCCTTCCAAAAATATTTGAGTACTCTGCCAAAAACTAATACATTCTCTTCATTATATTTTTTAATATGTACTCTTCATCGTATATTATACATCGCTTGGACAATTGAAATGCCAAAATGCATTCATCTAATGAGAAACAATAATCCCATATTAAATTCTTTATATTTCAAATAAGTTGTTATTGATAAGGTCCGTCATAAATTATTTTGCACATCCATAACAGAATTTACATTGGTAGTAGTAAAACGAAAATTAATATACTCTCAGATATTGAATTAATAGTCAATTTAGTCATCAAAGTAATTGCGCCTAGCCAGTTTCATCCATTTTAGCAAAGTGTATCTTTTTTTTCGTCCCCAAAGTAATTATGGGCAGCCATATTCATCATTTCGTCCAAAATTTTCCCAAAAAAAGGTTAAAAGTAGTGGCGTGGCTTGACGGTGGAAAAGTTCTCTCTCTCCTCCAAGGGCGTTTCTAGAAAGCAAAAAAATATCACTGTTGAGTTCGCTTCTTCATCATCATGGTTCTCCTTCATTCTTTTTACATTCTTTCAATCCAATCTTATCCATAACAACTATCTCTTCATCATCTTTATCTATTACCATCAAATCAACTAGATAATTTTTCTCCTTCACAACATCAACCATCATATAATGTCTAGTTGAAGCAGCTATCAATGCACTAATAGTCCAAACCACCCGCATTTTCAATCCTCCACCACCGAAATCCGCCTCAGAACCGCCGTGAAACCCTAAAATTACGCAGCTTTTTAGGGTTTTCCAAATTAAGCTTTCCATTTAATAGTAGTACATTTCTCTAACCTCAAATCACCCGATGGAAGCTCGATTTGTAACCCCCGAATGTTCTCGAACCCGCGAAGAATCTGGAAATGAGCGAAACCGGTGACTTTTTCGGGGAAAACCGAACACGCAGAACCGTCGGGCGGAAGCTGTACGGCTACATCGAATCGGCCTCCGAGTCATGGTCACGGCGGTGGGGTACGGGTATGATCAGTGAAGGGCCTTGGCTTTTTGTGGGATTGAAAGATTTGGTTAGGGTTTGGAACAGCGAAACGAATTCTGATTTTAATCTTGGAGGTTCTACCGGAAGAATTTATGCCTTGAGGTGTTCGAGGATATGCTCTTTGCCGGAGTGGAAGATGGGTCTATTTTAGTATGGAAATCAGAGGTTGCAGAGATAGGGAGGAGTTCGTCGTTTGTCGGACGATGCAAAAAACTCTTCAAACTCATCCTTATTCCTTTATAAAGCCGCCCACTCTTTCTTTTGCAGCTGCCGCCAACTTCTCCTGAAAAAGCCATGAAAAGCAAAGAGAATATATTCCGTCATGAGAGAGAAGATATAATTTTGAATTCCCAAAATACTTTGGGAACGAAAAAAGATAAACTTTGCTAAAATGATGAAACTGGCTAGGCACAATTACTTTGATGACTAAATTGGCTGTTAATTCCTCAGATATTGTTCATTCTCCAATGCTAATAAAATACACACTACTTTCATAACATATTAGATTGAGAATTCGAAAGAGTTATCTACATTGCACAATATAACATAATCTACAAATGATAAACATATATTTCCCGAGCAATAGTTACACACCATTTCCCAAACTACTAAAGACATTTTATAAATCATATTCTAGCAGCAAAATGGGGGTTAAAAAAGAAAAGAAAAGTTTTCATTTGAAGATTGAAGAAGAATTTAAATTAATGAAGAGTAGAAAATTTTCAGTCTTCTGGAAGTAGGGCTTGGATGTAATATTACAATGGATTAACATTTTGAAGAAAATAAACACATCGTGGCTGTAGTTTAGTGGTAAGAATTCCACGTTGTGGCCGTGGAGACCTGGGCTCGAATCCCAGCAGCCACACTGCATATTTTTTTATCAATAAAATTTCCTATTGTTTTTTTTTACCTGCCACACTTTCCTTTTCCATATATAAATTTTTTCCATTGTTTTTTTACAGCAACACTTTTTTTTTTCTCAATTTTTTTCCATGGTCCCAAATGTAGGGGTGAACAACGAATTTGAATTCGATTTTTTCATACCTCAAAAAAGGACTGAATTCGAAATCGAATTTGAATTGACCGAATTGATGAATTCGAAATTCGGTTACGACCGAATTGGAGGTTACATTTTTTGTTCAAATTTCTGCAAAAATCAAATCCATTTATGGTCCAATTTTGAGTAGAATATGATTAAGTACAACATAATTCCTAACCTATTTTTTATACAAAATCAAGCACAATTTACACAGTCCTAAATTCAAAACAAATGCAATCCTAAAATCAGTTCATAATTCCTAACCTATTAAAAAATTCAATTCGAATTCGGTCACACCAAATTCAAAATTAGTCCAACCGATTTTGTCCCAGATTCAAATTCGATCGTGACCGAATTACCGAATTCGAATTACCAAATTAAATTCGAATTCGGTAAAAACCGAATTTGCTAATCCCTACCCAAATGACTTACTACTTGTCACTGTTAGAGGTTTTAAGATGATTAAGAAAAGTTCGGTCTTTTATAACTATTATGATATTATGTAACACTTATAATTATTTTTTCTATCCCAAATTGCTTGTTAGTTGTTACTCTCAGAGATTTTAAATTTATTAAAAGAAAATCATTAAATTTGTCTTGCCGTTTGGATTAAAAGACTCAAAAAAGCAATTTTGGACTTTAAAACACAATTAATATTAGTTTTGATGAATTGACAAAGTGATGGTATAAGATAAGAAAAAAAATTCAATAAATTTGTTGTTAATTTAACAAATTAGCAAGTATTTTTAGACAAATAAAGGTTTCAAAAGTGACGATCAATTTGAGGTAGATATAGTGTGATTTGGTGACCACCATCGTCTGATATAGTATTTATAATTATTTTTTCTTTTTTTTTCAAACTAAATTTGTACTTTGTAACATTGATAATTATAATATGGCGTGAGGTGGTGACTAGCTTCACTTAAAGTATTTAGAATTTTAGATTTATTTTATTTAATTTATGAACCTTGAGATGTTCTAGTACATGCTTTAAAATTTAAATTTTTGTCTTATTTAGTTTATAACACTCGAGATATTCTAGTATATGCTTTAAAACTTATGTTTTGTCTTATTTAGTTTATATAACAGATGTTCTAGCACATGCAATAATATATTATTTAGGGTATAAATTGAATTGAGTTTAATTTGGAACCATCTTCTTTAAGTTGCGTAAAAATATATATTTTTTTTATGAGAGAAAAAGTAAAATTCACAAGTATAAAGTTTATATTTGTCTTAGAGTTAAATTCAAAAGATTTTGAATGTCTATTACAATTTTTATTTTTTTGGTAAAAAATGTCTATTACAATTGCTTATTGGTCAACTGCGCTTGATTTTATACTCTTTATCGCGGCGTTGGACCTTTTAGTGTACATTAATGCTCATATAGTTATTATCTTCAATATGAAAAGTGATTTCCTTCACAAGTATTTTACGTCTTTAAAGTAGCTTTTGTTTATTTTTATTGCTTCAAACTATCATTCATTTTATGTGAAGTGTGCAAGCCGAAAGTAACTTGAAGGTTAGAGAGCCAAAGTTACTCGGTATCACTATTTTCTTAAGTGTTGAAAGAAGCATGACATTGTTATGTCACTCACTTGTGTATTATATAACGTAATTGTGACACACTATAACACAATATACTATAAAATATCTCTAACTAGTTTAACATATATGAATAAAAAAAATTATAATTGAAATATTACAAAGAATATTTAGAGGGATTGGAATCATTTTTAAGACTAAAATTATAGTATTGATGCATATTTTTTCAGTATGGGGTGATTCATAATCAATCATCGAATCAGTTCGATTCAGTTACTAATTTTAAAAAATGAGTAATAACTATTTCGAGCAAAAAAATAAAAAAAATCTCCAAAATAACTATTTTTAATAACAAAAACAATTTTAATGATTAGACAAAAAATAACAATTGAAATCGCATCAATACCATCTTTAAAAAAGTCTATTAGCACCATAAACAGACGTCATAATGTTCTTTTGTTATTCATAAGGGGTGCGCAATCCCTTTTAATTTAGAGATTAATCCGGACTTGATTTAAAAAAAAATCCGGACGCGGCCTATGACAAGGTAGGGTCTGGTCCATCCATATAAAGTTCGTCTGAGTTTTGACAATGTGTACTTAATAGTTGGGAACAGAAAACGGCGTCGTTGTGATGTCACATTACGAATTTGATAGTAGCAGTAATAGAGTTACTAGTTTTGAGGACTATTAAGTTGGTTTTGAGTGCAGGAGACTTGATCTCGTCGCCGCCGCCGCTGATTACAAAGATCTAATCTTTCTCAAGGATTCTTTGCCGCTGATCCAATGTAAGCCCGCTATACAAATCTCATTTCTTGTTACAGAATTTAATTCATAAATAATCATGACTTTGTGAACTGGTCCTTTTGATTCTTCCGATTGTAATTTGGATACTTGTTATATGTTTCCTAAATTATTTGTTTCAATTATTTGTCGTGCATTTGGATTGACTTTTTGTTTGAAAATTTATGTCTAGGAGATTGAAAACAGTGAATTGTTTGTGAGAGGACTATTAAGTTGGTTTTGAGTGCAGGAGACTTGATCTCGTCGCCGCCGCCGCTGATTACAAAGATCTAATCTTTCTCAAGGATTCTTTGCCGCTGATCCAATGTAAGCCCGCTATACAAATCTCATTTCTTGTTACAGAATTTAATTCATAAATAATCATGACTTTGTGAACTGGTCCTTTTGATTCTTCCGATTGTAATTTGGATACTTGTTATATGTTTCCTAAATTATTTGTTTCAATTATTTGTCGTGCATTTGGATTGACTTTTTGTTTGAGAATTTATGTCTAGGAGATTGAAAACAGTGAATTGTTTGTGAGAGGAGATAAAAGTGCATAAATGCATTTTGATGGGAAATAATCTGAGCAAATATTGGCTTGGTTAGGAGTTAGGTAGTTGCTTTGTGGTTATGGAAGGAGGTTAGAAGAGGCTACTAATTTTCTCTTGGGTCTGAGCTACTGTAATACAGTTACATTCTGGTGGTGATATCTCGGGTGGGACCTATGGGATGTTGAAATTAATTCAATTTTCAAATTCTGTTATGCTATTTCTCCCAGTTTAGTTTATTTCGAAGTTTTTCTGTCTGTATGATAGAAGAGAGGGCATTGTTGGGCATGGGAAGGGATTGGTTTGATTGGTTGTTTTAACAGGCTTCTTTTGTTACTCTTAAGCTTTGTCACGCGGGTTTCTAATCAAGTGCTCGTAAAATAGTGGGGAAGTACACGAATGAGGGAAGAATAGAATGAATTGTTACAGTCTTACAGAACAGAAAATTTCGGGTGGAAGAATGTCAACATGTTTTTACTGCCGATGTTACATGACAGAAATTTAGCGGCCATGTTAGGCTTCATTCATCATGTTTAGGTTAATCCATTGAACTTCTGAAAATCTTGTTCTCTTTCTTCTACCGCATGAGTCCTTAAACAATACTTAACCTGCTAAGTATTCTAGTTCTCTTGGAAAGTTAAGGTGCGATATGATGCCTCCCATCCTCCTACCCTCCTTTGTTTATGTATAAATTAATAAATAATATATATAAAGTTAATCGTTCTCTTGTACAGAAATTGGGCTCTGTTCTTCAATATACTGTGACATCTGTTGGGGCCAATAAAAATGATTGGTGTTGATGTTCACTGTACTAGGGATACTACTCACATGTTGTCATTTTTTATCTTGTTACAGATGATTGACGACCAAGACCTCGGCTTCTTTGCCAATTTTCTTGGTATCTTTATCTTTGTGTTGGTGATCGCTTATCATTACGTTATGGCTGACCCGAAATATGAAGGCAACTGAGTTCCTTTTGGTTCTTATTTAAGACTCATTCCAGTTTAGTTTTTTAGACAGAATATTTTTAAAAATGAGTTTCTTTTGATGTAATGAGACCTTTTAGACTGTCAAAGATGTATGGCTGCTTTAATATATAGAAGGATTTAAGGCAAAAAAAATTGCTTGCTAGATTAATCTCTCATTTAAACCTATCTGATTTATAATGCTTATGCTGTTATGCTTTTAATCGTTTAGCGAAGTGCAATTAGGCGTGTTACTTAGAAATTTTATTTTCTTCTGGTAATTGATCTGCTTCTAGCTGCTTGTTGGATTTCATTCTGTGGAGGTTGAAATTTCAGTGCCACCTCCAGATGGAGAGTTTCCTTTGATATTCGTTGGATACTTTAGAACATATCATTATAAATTTATAATTATAATACAACAATCTTAAAGACTTGTCCCTAAAATCTACTGAAGGTTTCAAGGATTCTCCCAATACATTAATTCTTTTATACCTCTCTCTATATCGTTGAACTCTCTCACCAAACAATCTATACAAAATCCCAATATTGACAAAGAAAATATCATCTTTGCTTTGATCTCTTCCGCACCTTCAATGTCCCTCATATTATCTGCAACATTCTTTAGCAGAAGAACAAACGATGTTGCAACATTGTTGCTATTGTTATGCTTCACATTTGAAGCTGCAAAAATATTTTCAGCTGGCGAATTTCCCTTCTCTGGATCATGAAATATTTGCTCCTCCTGTGGTTCTTGCACCACTTGACATGTGTTTGAGGATGTGATTTTTTCAAGACACCTTAATGAAGTGCTTAAGATTTCCTTGCAGAGTTCCAAGTCATTCTCTATGTGATCTTGGAGCTCCTTCCAGTGAACAAAGTGATCCTGTGATGCTTGTAACAGAAATTCTAGGCTATTGGTCATACAGGGCAGAAGGACTGCGATGTTTGACATGGAGTCCTGGAGCTTCTGGTAACAAGGAGCACGGAAGGGCAAGAACCAAAAATTTGGTTCCAACTCTGCTTCTGCCGTAGAGCTCTGTAAGTTTCGGACATGGCTGTTCAGATTTCTTTGTTCATTCCTGAATGCCTCTAATCTTATTGACGATTGGTCATTCCCATTTGGGGAAAGATTTATTTGTTTTATGCATTCTCGAAGAGTCCTAAGACTTAGATATAGATGCTTCTTGGCTAGAGTTGATGCCCTGGTTGGTTGTAGGAGAATCTCGACAAGTGTGAAAGAACATAGCCCAATGGTAGCCTCTGTAAGCCTAGCAATGGCAAATTCTTTTGGTGTGTCTTTGTAGTTATTTCTACCAAGGATCAGTAGAGCTCCAAGAACTGATGAAATTCCACCAGCTTCACCGTACATCTGACTATGCCTTAGGAAGCTGGTAAAGATGATCCATGGGATTAGAGCCAAAAACCTTTCTTGGACAAACTTTCCAAAAACAAAGCATCCCAGAACACCATATATGGAACCAATTGCAGTGCCTTGAACACGAGCATTTGCAGCCGTGAAAATCGCTTGTCTACCTTCAACAAAACTGATCGCAATTGTGAGGCCTGACCAGTAACCGTTTTTTCGGTCAAACATCAGACCAATTAGCACAGCCAGACCTAAAGAAAGCGAACATTTTGCTGCAAACAGCAGTCTTTCCTTGATTAGTTTCGTGATCCAATTTCCACATGTTTTCTTGATTCTTGTCGGTTCAGATTCTTGTGAGTCTTTTAACTTCTCTCTTTTGTGTATGTAACTTCCGAGACGAGTCTCGGTGTCCTCTTTTGCGGTCAGATTGTTGATAAACTGTTGTGCACAAGACACGAAACAATCTGACCGATCCTTCTCTTCCGAAAGTCTGGTTTTATGGGAAAACATGAGCTTTTCTACGAGTTCTCTGTTGAGTTCTGGAACTGTTATTGAACCGAAATTGAAGGGTGAAGAGCATCTAGCTTCCTCCAGTTTTAGACTCAGTACTAATGAAGTGCTGAGCAGGATACGGTTGAGCTCTTGATTTTCCATTCCTGCAAGTAAATGACAGAAGCTCAGTGCCATTTCCATTCCTCTCACTGGAGTTTCCATCCTCAGCAATGTATCTCCTGGGTTTTGGTAATCAGGTTTTGATAATATCACCCAAGGTCTCTCCCACAAAAGACCATCCTGCCCAAGAAAAGGAAATAAATGAGTGTCATTGGTCACTTTAAGTCCATGTTCAACCAATTTGATCTGACGGCTGAGATATTTGTCCACAACAGTCAATTATAAATCTATTCTTGAATAACTATCTCAGGCCCCAGATTGACAGCATGACAATAACGGGACAGGTGATAGGACAAATAGTGTGATAGATGATCTGAAATGTCATACTAGCATAAGTAAACAAAATCTTGCCTGCATGAGAGTTATACTGTGGAGAAGCTTCTTTCCTGTGGCAGCTAAGGGCTTGTCTTGATAGATTAGCTCATCAGCAATCAAATGGCTTTCAGCAGTTAAGGCCTTAAAACAAAGGTTTAACCTTTCTGATGCATTTTCAGCATACAGCCTGCAAACCCTCCTCACCTGTTATATTATTCTTCAAAGTATTAGTACAAGCAGGCACCATATAATTCCTTTAATTCTTTTTTTTTTTTTTCTAAATATTTTCAAGAATTACGATTTTTAGCACATATCTCTCTCTCTCTCTCTCTCTCTCTCTCTCTCTCATATATATATATATATATATATATATATATATATATATATATATGGTTCACCACGAGGGCACCCGGCATTCACTGCCAATGTGGTGCCTAATCTAGGTTCGGTTTGCGGTTGGCACGTAACGTGATCAATAGCGGGGATGGTTTGACTCATACTACTTTTTTACACGGAGTTCTACTACCGCGGGAAAATCTCGTGAAAGTCAATGTCCACTGAGTGAATCGAACACTCGTCAACGATGAAACATTCAACCAGTTTTCCCAAAACTTAAGGGGTTTATGAGTCATATTTTTATTATCTGAATTACGAGTTAAATAGTTGAATTGCCTCGCTGTCAACAATATTACACGATGTATCTAGGTAGACACATTCGAATAAATACCTAAAGATGCATGATCCATGAGGGCATTTCTGGCAACCACAAAGGTGGAGGGCATAAATTCTCATCACCTAACTATGTTATCAAGGCAATAATTACTAATACTCTAATAGTAGTATCGTAGTGAAGGGGCAATATCACCTGGCCATTCATATGATTACGGGCTTCTACTTGAGGTCCAGAATACCCTCTTTCAACTTCATACCATCAATTAACTTTACGTGTGATGTATTAATTTATTAAATCCCCAAAAAAAAGATTTAATAAAAATAAAAATAAATAAATAGCTGCCAATAATAAGATATGTCTCCATTTAGTGTTTTATTCCCTGAAATGTGTTAATTTTTAATTAAAATATTTATAACCCTAAAGAGAAATAGTGAAATCCGTAGAGTAAAAGTATACACGTGATAATCAACGAGTAATATGAAACGAGATACATGATGAGATAGAGTATTTTTTTGCCGTATTATAAGGAACCACAAATTTCCAGACACATCAGAGCAAAAGTACCACGTGGGAATGTAGTCCGCCAGCCACTACTTACAGAATATTCACTCGTTTATTACCAAAAAAAGAATGTATAGAATTCCCCTCTCATAAAGGATCATGATATATTTGTACATTAATTAGTTGTTGTACATCAAATAAAATTTTCACTATTTTAGTTTGTTTTAACATGAGCGTTTAATTTCATAAAATTAATTTATTTACTCCATAAACTCTCATAAGTAATTTTTTTTTTTATATTTAAATGCATCCCGTTAGTGATATGAGCTCTCCTTCTTTATTTAAAGATATTGTCGGAACTTATTTATAATGAAATTAATTTTTTAAGTCTGATATAAATTAAATATGAACATTCAATTTAAGAAGAAAAGAGTAAAAAGAAAAAGAATATATGGCAAAATAGAGAAAGAGTAAAAGTCTCCTTAACGATGCAATGATACATAATCATGGTTTCTCCATGGAATTAAGTTAAAACAACTTTTGTTTTTATCATACATTATTTACGAATAATTTACTTTTTCAATAAACACTTTAAAATTAAAACTTAATTGACATTTTTAAGGTCTGTCTTTATTTTTTTATTTTTGTCGTTTTGAGGTGTCAAACATCTTAGAAGTAAACGGCAGAAAGCGCAAAGAAGAAAAAACCAGATCATTTCTTGCTAGTGGTGACGTACGAAATTCTTTATTTTATTAATTTCTCATTTTTAAAAAGCTACTTCTTGTTTTTTAGGCCAATTGATGTATTTAGTCCTGAAATAATTTTCGTTTGGCAAGTTTGATCTCTAATGATTGTTTGCAACTTTTTAGATCCTCAATCAATTTACGAGTGGTAGACATGATCCCTAATGATTGTTTGCAGCTTTTTAGGTCCCTATTCTCTAAATCCGGACTTGTTCTGGGCCATTTTTCAATTTTTTATATCTTTCCGAGACAATCTACTAGAAGGTTGATACGTCTATGGTCTTGTATATTGTTGATTTCTAAGAAAGTTGTGTTCACTTAATCACTAATTATTGAATAACGTTCAGTTTTTCAAAAAATTGACGGAATGACCTTTTTGTTTCCCGTAAATTGATTGAGGATCTAAAAAACTACAAACAATCATTAGGGACTAATTTTTCCAAACGAAAATTGTTTCAGTACTAAATAAACCATTTGGCCTGTTTTTATGTTCTTTACGTCAGTGCATGCAAACTTAGTTTGAGGATCTCACTCGCAACAGAAAATGAGATAGTTAAATTTATACGGATCATTAATCTGGTTATATATTTCATCATCTATCTCGTTAAAAAAGATTTTACATAACTTATTTTTTTAATTTATAATTATTTTTCTTTACAGTTTAAATTTTTAAAAGATAAAAAGTATAATGCAATAGTTTAATAAAAGGAAGATAGAGAATCAAACGCAACAAGACAGAATTCGAACTAAAAAATTATTTTCTTTATTTTTTCTTTTTCTTTATGATGAATATACTGACAAATTCTTTACTTAATCCAAAAAAACTTACCATCAATTTACAAATGTCCATTTTCTTTTGCAAATTCTACGTAGAATTATTAAGTTTGAAGGTAAATTGTTTATAAACATTTTGTCACATCTAGAGCTGTGGCTAAAAAACGCGACTCATGGGATACCATATGGACTAACTTAACAATTGTTCCCGCGGTGTGAAAATAAATATTCTAATGAATACTTAGATAATGTTTATATATATTATTCAATAATATCAAACAACTTAGATAGTAATATTATTATACATTCAAAGAATTTTCATTGAAATGGAAAACCATAGAAATATTCAATTAGTTAATGAATAAAAAATACCTCAGAAGAAGAAAGCCGGGGATATGGAAGCAACAAAGCAAGTAATGAAGAAACTGCACCAAGAGCTGAACTGGAAGCAACGTGAAGAGGAAGCATATTTATTCCATTTAAATTCAACCATTGGTTTCCATGGATAACAGTTGCCACGTAAATAATCACAATCTGTCCAAAGGCAAGACGCTTTGACAACAAAGGAGTTGACTCCGGCAGCCCCACCAGGAAAGAAGTCAGCGCCACCGTCAAGGCGGCAATGGGCGGCGTGAAATTATCGTGTCCAATGATGGTTAAAGTTAACATGGATAGTGGCAATACCTGTTTGGACGGATCCAGTAATTTTATGTTAAATTATATAAAATATATACAATAAAAATATAATTTTTTTTCAAAAGTAAAACATACAATTCTAGAAATATAGGGGACATGTTATGACGGACTCAATAATTTCATGTTAAATGAGCAAATTATATAAAAATGCATATCGAATGATAACATAGAAGCTTTAATATCTTTTTTATGGGACGAAATTTAGCAAATAGAAATAACATTTTTACTAAATTAATTTTTTTTTCGAAAGTAAAACATGCAAACCATAGGTGACGGGCACCGTCCTCATCCGCTGAATCGTTTGTCCAATTATATATACACATGACGAATTATGATTGGTTGAAAGTATATAAATGAGGACATATAGAGGGATAGATGATTTTTTGCCCCTTAAATGATAAATCTGCTACTGACCTGGAGAGTGGCATAAAATGCAAGGCAGCAGCCTCTTATGACATCACCTAAGTTAGAATCAGCGACGATAAGTATAGTTGTGACGTAAGAAAAGGCCGGAAAAGTTATGGTGGTTCTTAAGTAGGATGGGCCGTAGAGGGTGGTGCAGCCTACTAAGGTGCATGCTAAGGCGGTCCGAAAGGCCGAGTGTAGCTTTATTTGCCACATAGCCTTGGACCTTATTGCGACGCTAGACGCTGCCGTCGTCGGCATTTTTGTCGCTAGTGAATAGGAGAGAAAGAAAGAAATAATCAATGGAAGAGATGAAGAATTAATTATGGTGCTAAGGTATGAAGAAAATAATGAAGGAAAAGCTATCACAAGTGAAGGCCTGCTTCTGCTTGTTGATGGAGTTTGGGGGGCCTTTTGTAGAAGGGAAAAATGACAAGTTGCCCATTTTGAGGGGCATGTACATGATCTACTTTTTTAAGAATCTATTTATTATTGGTGAAATATGCTATAAACAATATAATGTTTTATTTTTTCTTCCTTTTTCAATATAAAGATGGGGTAAATGTGACATCAAGGGAAATTTTTATTTTATTTCTAATGTATTTGAGACGAGAATGTAAATTGAACACAAAATCTTATTGTTTGGTAGTCTTGTCAGTTATCACAACAAAATTGCCATTATATCTTTTTGTTATTCATGGAATGCTCAGTATTTTTATTAGTGTTGAAATTAATTTGAACTCAATTTGTGGAACGTTCGTAAAGTAATTTTTATTTAGAGATTGGATTTGAACCTCTAGAGTTCGTCAAGAAGGCCGTAGCCCAGTGGGGCAAGCCTTTATCGGTGACCTTGAGGTCTCGGGTTCGACACACTTCTCATACATGGGAGCAATAAATTCTCCTCCTCTGGTGAGACTACCTCCTCCTCTAGTGAGACTGCCAAAAAAAAAAAAAAAAACCTCTAGAGTTCTTAAACATAGCGTTAATTATCCATCTTCTTTTCCTATTTCCTTTTGTAAAAGTATATATGAAAACCCACTAAAAATTAACCAAACATGTTGTTAGTTATTGTTTACTATAATGAGATTGGAGAAAATCTATATAAGGTTCTCTAGATTACCAAGTTCAAAAGTATAACAAATGTCTCGGTAAGAATTCTCTGTCTCATTCTATATATTATTCCTTATCACATTAATACGAAATTGTCATGTGTTAATTTTTTAATTAAAAAACCATAACCTAACAGAAATAGTGAAACTCTTAAAAAAAAATTTAACAGGTTGTAATTTCTTATTGATAGGACTGAGAGAACGAGAAATAAAATGGGGATAGACGATTTTTCTGCCCAATTTCCAATATGTTCTGGCAAGTGTGAGACGCGTATGGAACATGTTGATGAATAGATTTCCTTGTCAAATTAACATGAACGATACCTATTCATTGCCCATTTGGCATTGCTACATCTAATCCTTCATATCACCCTACATAAACAACCTACTCTTAAGACTGTTGTGTGGAATGTGACTCAGGTAAACGACTCTGGATCTAGTACATTATTTAGTATAATAATAAAATTTATGAAGGTTTTGATCTTGAATTGGTAGAAAACTTGACGTATAGTCTAAATCAGATTCTTAGAATCCGTCTTCAACGGACATAAATAAAATTGTCACTTCACATAACTTAAATTCTTTTTTTTTGACACTTTTTATCAATTCTCTTCATCTTATCATGGTTTAAATATTTTCTATATCAATTTTACCCTTCTTAGTAATTATGCCCTTCCTTCATAGTAGTCTTAATTAAATTGATTTTATTTCTTATGTATGGATGTTCAATTGTCTATCGAACTCTACTTTTCTTCTCCCTCTGTAAATCCTGTGGAAGCATGGAAGGTTTAAACAAGAACTTGAATAATATACAAACTACCAAGTCGCTATTTTGAAAATAACAATTTTCAATTGTAACCATCAGATCGATCGAGTGATCAATAATCGAATTCTCCGCACCATTAGGAGGATTTCATGTCCTTCCAATATTAACCAAATTGCCTTATGAAGCTTGGTATTAGAGCATGGTGACTAGGCGAACGTGTAAGAATTAAGTGCTACAACGTAAGGGGTGCCTTTAGAATTCTGCACCGAGGACGCTAGAAACCTTAAAGAGGAGAGAATGTGAACCCCAACCACATGGTATAAGTAAGTAAATATGATGTATTATATAACATGAACCTAAATATTCACTATAATCTCAGGATATCCATTTTGATATAGCGGGTTCAGTTACAAAGTAGTTAGTCATGGGTACTGTCAGGCCATCTGTCTCATGACAGGTAGTCAGGTAGGCTATTTTATCATATGTTTCGGCAAAAAATCGTCTGTCCCCGTTTTGTGTCCCCTTCTGTGTTTTTGCCTGTCCCCGTTTTGTGTCCCCTTCTGTGTCCCCACGAATAGATATTTGTCACGAGTATATTTTTCCCCTTTGAGTTCCACTATCTCTTTTAGGTTATAATATTTTAATTAAAAATTTAATGCATGTCATTTATTTATTGGTGGACAAAAAAGGAGACAGGGACAGAGGATTCCTAGCCATATGTTTTCCTCAATCAAGGAAATAGCAAATGGGTAAGATATTACTACTAAATAAAATGGTTAGTATAAGTCTGATCAAATCCTTATCATTGAAGCTTTTATTTGGAGTATTATTTAAGTTGGTAATGTTTGGCTGGTGCTAAAATAATTAAAAAGAATTACGATGGTAAACTTTTTATGGTTCAAAATTCTTAAGCACTAATTAATTAATTAATTTTTTTTTTTGTTTGATTTGATATAGAATGAAGAATGACAAAAAGAAAAAGAAAAAGAAAATCTAGCTTTTAGATGGAATTGAGGTGACGGGACGTATTCTAAAGGGAAAGGATTTTATATGAATTTGAGGTGTTTGAGGTGACGGGATGTATTCTAGACCCTAGAGGAAAGGACCTTATATGAATGGTAGATTTTTTTTTTTTTTTTTGAATATTGCTAAGGATTATATTTTTAATTACGAATTAGATATTCGATCACTAAACTATTTTTTAAGTGGCAATTAGTAGATTATTGATATTTGATTTAATTAAAATTATGATTTAATAGAAGAGGCCAATAGCTCAGTGGGGCATTGGCCGGCCCGTGACCGAGAAGTCTCGGGTTCGATACTCTCCGTCTGCGTGCGGTAAACTTTATTCTACCTTATCTAGAGTGTTCTCTCTCCCCAATGTGAGGCAATCGCCCATCGTGGCGTCAAAAAAAAAAAATTATGATTTAGGAATTTAAGTGGAGCGCAGTTAAAGAAAATGGTGTGCTATTATCACCTTCATTTAATAATATTAGGTCAGAAAATGAAAAAAAAATGAAAAAAAAAGAGTGGTTCATATATAAGCTAAATTTAAAACACACCCTGAAGTCCACAAAAAATTGCCAAATTTAATAGCGAAATAATAAAATTGCCAAACTTCTCTTTCATCAAAGCAAAAAAAATGTCAAAGTAGACTAGTATATTTGATTAGCCTTTCTAAATCGAAACATAAATTTTAAATTCGACACTTTCTCCCCTCCCAATAATTAATAATAAAAAAAAATCAGAAAGAAAGCAAAAAAGTCATAGTTCAAACCAAAAAAATTCATAGCCATGCATATATCTATGGATGTTAGGTTCCTCTTTTTTTTCTTCTTCTATTTGTCCTTAAAGTTGTACAAACTTTGAATATCTTGAATAATGCTTAGTAGTTAGTAGTTCATTTTTGATTTGATTAGTAGTTTTAAAGAGGATTAATAGTGATTTTCTATTTTTTCTTTGGTATAACTCGAATTCCCGACATACCGATTGAAAGCAGGAACGGTTCTGCCCCCGAAATTTTTTTAAAATCTTACTAGATATAGTAAATTTTGTATATAGTTCGGAATATTTGATAAAGTTCGCCCATAACATTTTTTTTTCCAATTTTTATATGTAGTTTGACATACTGTTGCAGTTTTTCGCTCCCAACATACAATTCCTAACTTCGTCCCTGGTTGAAAGTGAAGCGTATTAACGCATGAGTTGCGCTTCATTGTCAATTTGAATTGATTAGTAGGTAACGATGTAAGTTAAGCTTCTTAATTGTCTTCACTTGCAACTGCGATATTGGTTCAATCATTTTGAGTTCTAACGTCCATTTTTATAGTACATTACTACAATGTAAAGACAATTTATATTTGGAAGATATTGTTGTACATAATAGACGATCTCTTTCCAACACAATAATGTTCCTTTCTCCAAAAATATTTTTTTTACCAACCAATCCCCATTTCTTTTTATTTCTTTTTTGTAAACTAAATAACAAAATGCAACAACGTATACTGACTTGGACAGTTTTCCCATGAAAAAAAAGTATTATTGGAAGTGGGATTGCAAAATATTTCTCCAAAATTCTTGGTTTTTTTTTAATTTTAAAGAAAGTGTTGGTTTTAAGAAAATAATTTAAAATTTTCTGTTGAACATTCCAGCAATTAGGGGATAAAATCCATACTCTGCTTTTTTTTTGGGGTGGGGTCAGAATCTTTAAATGCTTTCTAATCATATTCTTCTCACTTTTTTATGTGGTGGTGATATATAGTTGCATCATGAATAAAGAAATTCAAGAAATAAACTTCAAATCTCAATTTTTTTAATGGGTAAACTTCAAATGTCATTTTTTTAATTCTAAAATGAAGTTGACATCTAAGTCATTGTATTCTTTTTTTTTGCTGCAAAGAGGAACATTATTCGTATTGCTGCTGCCAAAATTTACAAAGAAATAGTAGTGAAAACATTTACAATTTCTGAAGCATTTTGGATATCTCTAACTCTAGAATATATAATGCCTTTTCTAGCATGCAAAAGTGGAAGAAGAAAGTCAGAGTCATGAATAATCTGATTTTTTCATCTCCACAAAAAAATACACATTTTTCTAAAAAAGAGCGACCAATCTAACTCCCAAAATTCTTGCACCATATTCTGCTTGTATCATTATTAACTCATTGATGAATAAAGTCATTCTTGCATCAAAAAAAGATGAATAAAGTCATTCGCTACTATAATTTATGTTACTTTTTTTTTTTAATTTTAATTTTATGGATTATCAATTATGGTACTCTTTACCTAGAGGATCGAACTTTATCGATAACACAATCTTCTATTGTCCTGTCAAGTAGTAGAAGGTATTATATCCATTTGATTGGACTGTTAATTATTAGGTCAATCCAAGGGGATATTTGGTAATGTGGTGCACTTGAAATATGGAATTAATTCCTTTTTTTTTCTTTGCTAAATCAGTGTCATGGTATAATTCAACTAATTTAGTAAAATATACGCAAAATAAATTTGATAATGCGAATAAATTCGCCCCCCCTAAATGACTCAAACATTTGACCTTAATGAGGAGCCAAATTAAGTTCAATTGTGTCAATGAGGTATTGTCCAAGTGATAAGAGTTGAGAACATACATGGTGCATAAAAAAGAACGTTAACAAGTTTGCAGAAATTAGTGTTGGGTGGGTCAAAGTGCTATTAGGATCCCACTGCATTAGTCGGGTCAAATGTCTGAGTACCAGTAAAAATAAAGAATTAAGTCCAATTGTTCAAATATGGAATTAATTCCTGATTCAATATGTTTCTTAGCAGTGGCAGACAAATGCCTTAACTGCACCAATTTAAGCAGAAAGCTCAGAAACACACAAGATTTTATTTGTAATGATCCATTCTAATAAAAGCCCAATCATAAAGGATATTGCACCTATGAGCTTAATTCATTCCATTTTAGGTATTGCATAGAGAAAAGACAGAATATTGAAATGCACACAGCTGGGCTGGGGACAGAATATTTGCAAAGACTTTGCCTTTCCAGAATGGGGTTTAAGGCCTGGATTATTCTTACCTCCAAATATGGATAATGGATTCTTCCTGTTTTCAATTTGAAGTTGCCCTTTCACATTATCTTATTTGCCAAGTTAATCATAGGAGGGGCCTCAAAAAAAGAAAAGTAATTGATAAAGAGTTTCGATGGTGTTTCTCCATGTTTTCTCTTAAGCTGATAGCATCTTGAATTATTTTGCAAAGTGCTTTTCGAATGATCAAATCAATTAATGTTATGCCTCAACTACTTTAACAATACAAAATGAAAACACCATCAAACAAGCAGGAGTACCAAGAGAAAGAAAGAGATGACAGACGCAGCATTGTCAAACTGCACTCTTCATTCAATCTGACATATTAGATCGAGACAGTATAGAAGTTGGTTAAGTACCTATACGAGGGATATCCTAAAGACCCAACTCCTGAAGAGATTTTTACATCCACCAATTAACTTTAAACCCAAAACACACACACATATATATATATATATATATATATATATATATATATATATATATACATATATTAAATAGGGCAGTGGAAATGGGAATTCCGTATATATAGAGTTCCCTGTGTAATAGTATCAGGGTCTAGTCTGGGAGCGAGTCCTTGGAAGGGATCTGAGCCATGGAGAAGAACGCACTTCCTGCTTCTTGGAAGTAGTACTTGACTTCCTCTTCACACCTTGAATACATGAAAAGTTGCTGGTAGCATTATCTGTAGTATCATAACAATTGTCAATAATCGAGATGAAATCTACAACATCAAAAGACGAATGGATCTCGACAAGATTAGATCAAAAGGTTACATATGTATTTCCAACAAAAACAAGCCAATATGTCATGCTTCTTGAAAGTTATGCCGTTACTTTGTATCTTGAATCACTATACATATGCACCAGGTAGATGATGATTGACGGATATTCAATACCAGAAAAGGAAGACTAATAATGGTTGCTTACCTGAAGACTAGTGTATCAACAAAACTCGGATGTAACATAAACATAAAAGTATATCCATGTGCATAGCTGCAACATCTAATAGACTTACTCGCGACCTTCGAGCAACAGAAAACGTAGATCGTTGATAATATCAGAAAATAAAAGCATACCTTCAGGTCTTTTGGCAGTCTCTATGGAGGAAGATAATTGCACTTTCTCATATCCATTTGCAGTGAGGTTTGGACAAGTCTCATGTACGGGAGATGTAGAGATTGCTTTCTCCATTTCTGGTGCTTTTCTCTCTGAAGTGATGTTTCCCTCCAAATCTGATGCCGAATGTCCTTTAGCAGACTCCCTGTTACTCTTCTCGCTCTTTCCCTTAACTGCAGAACGCGTCAATCTTCTTGAGTTGTTTAAAGCCTGCATTCCCGTGCCACTGGACCTCATTGCAGACACATTACTCTCACATGTACCCTTTTTGTCTGTTTGGTTCATCAATTTATCGGAGATGGTTAAGCCAGATTCATTACCAATGACAGAAGCCAATGTTTCCATGTCTGGTGATATATCCGTGTTTTGGACTGAGAGGTTTTGTCCAAAAGTAGGATACAGTATCTCCTTTGACGCATTATGAATTTGAACAGTTCGTTTTTCCTTTATTGCACGAATCGCTGAACGAGTTAACGTTCTTGTGTTGGTCAGAGGCGTCTCTACATTTTTACAAGGACTTTGCTTTGCTGCTGAGCTACTTCTTGTAGGCAACCCCATCTTTTTCTCGCCATCACAAGTAACTTCTTGAGAGCTTTTCTTATTTTTGCTTTCCCACTTCGGCACTTCACTAGATGAATCTAAAGTCTGAGGCTCTTTGATAAGCTTCTTGGATGGGAAGAGCTCCTTCACAATGCTTTCAGATTTTGGGATAAATGTAACAGTTCCAGCTTCTGCTCCCAAGGAATACTCATCATTCAATGTATATGATCTATTAATGAAAGACAGTGTAGGATTGTTAGTGATGTTTGGTAGAGGTATGCATCCTTTTGCATCCTTTTGAATTGATAAAAATTCAGTAGCCTCAGATGATTTTGACATCAGAGAAGCAAGAGCAGCACAAGCAGCAATGGGATTGCAAGGAGACCGGACTTCAGAAAACCCCTCTCTGGAAAATGGAGATGGCGCGGTGGATGTTTAAATTCCATCTCTATTGAAAGGGTAGGCTGAGCTTGCCCTATAGACCCCCTGGTACAATCCTGGAATGAAGGTAGTTGATATGTATTATGCACCTCAGATGCAGGAATTAGATTGCACAGAGAGTGTCCAAGTACATCAACTGCATTACGAAACACCAGTTAAAATAAATAAATAAATAAACAACACAGAACATGTGTAAGTACATTATTTTATAAAGTATGGCTCATGAACCCAATCTTGTCACATGTCAGTTCAACCTAGCCTTGCATCTCTAGGTGGTGAGTGAAAACCAACATTTAAAGGGTACCAATCTTGGCGGTAATGTAATGAGTTCACTCATCAGATAATATTTGAGCAAGTCGGAGAATTTCACAAGGTATATGTAAAGTAGCTTAATATTTCTTTACTCTTTATAAAGGTGATAGTGAACTTCTCCAGGGTTCCAACAATTTGTAGTAGTCAACAAGGTTGAGGAAATAGTAATTATCATTTCTTTTTTAACCTTTGTGAAGACAAATAAATAGATGATATTATCCCGTCTCATAAGAGCTTGCAAGTGTTTACTATATTATGGGCAAGAAGGGCCTTCAATTCTTCTATGATTGCTATGCAACTTCTACTAGCAACTATGCAGAGCTTCTGCAGCACATAAGAGGCATAACTTTAATCGTAAAATCTTGGATCTAGTAAGGATCCTCTAAGAAGTTCATAGTACCATGAATTGGTACTGTCAAACCAATTACCTGAATTTATATCCATGTTTTCCTTCCTTTTATTCCAATCTAAGGACATAGGTTTTAGGGACTTCACACAGCTAGTGATGTTGACCTAGATTGTTACAATTCCCATTACAAGTCAGCATCCTCTAACCATTTTCTTCTACGTATAACCAAAGAAAACAATGCAGTTGCACTGACTTAGCTCGCTAACAGCACTACTCAAAAGTTGACCCAGAAAACTTATTCAACTTTGGAATTATGATCGACCAACTCTGACAGAATAAATAATAATAAATAAGACCTTGTTAAAAAGTTTCGGCTTTTTGGTATTCAGCAAAAAAAAGTTCGGTTTTTTGGTATTCATTGAAAAAAAAGTTTCGATACTTGGAAACTGATGTATTAAATGATCAAAGAGAAATCATTTTCCCTGGTTTTTTCAAGCTGCATAAAGTTCATTGAAAGATATTAGAGGTATATAAAGAAATTTTTTCCGTTAATGCCATAAACGTCATAAATTTACACAAGCCCACAGTTGATTAACTCCAAAGGGTGGCTTTTAGTTTGTCTCGCTTCTATTTACTAATCTAGTTTGTGTCACTTCTATATACCAAATATAAATATGGAGGTCTAATAATTACTGGAATGGATGCAGGCTCACAATTGTTATTTTATTTAGGTCACATAGAAAAAAAGGTCATATAGAGGTAAGCTTAGCTTTTATACGGAGAAGTGTAAAATCATGAATACTAGGATCCTAGTCCATCGTCATAGTGTGGCAGAATAGACAAATGATAGAGCCAAATCTTTTTATCTTCAAGAAGATCAAAAGAAATAAGAAGTTTCAATTGTTCATGCAGCACAGTGTTGTTAAATCATTCTTACCTTCTTGAGACAGTACTTTCTCTGTGACTTTCAGCCTAGAAGCATCAGCTGAATTACTTATCTGTTCAATTTGCTTTTCCAGTTCATTGATGTCCATTTCATAGTCCATACCTTCAGCAAAAGCTCGTAATGGTGAAACATCAAAGCAGCTTGAGGTCAATAAAACATTAAAGAAAGCAAAAATTGTTGGATGGACATGAATCTCGTTGGTAGATATTTTCATTATGGCAGGAGATGGAACAGTTGCAGTTTCTCCTTCCGGGCCATTCTGAACCCATTTGACCACAAATGCACACCTGCAATGAATCCTCTTTGAATGTCTAACTCGTAGCACCTGAAGATCACAGCAACCAGGATGTCAATTGACAAAGATGATCAGTTTTCTCTGTGGAAAGCATGAAATAGTTGTAGATATAGCTTGGATTTTAAGCTCCCATGCTCAATTATCCCCTTACACTTCACTTTTATAGGTTAAATTTCATAAAAGGAGAAATTGCAAACGACATGAGTAGCATGTTGAAGAATAAGTTTTGATGAAATTTAAGCTTCCATCAAATGATGATTAGAAAAATAGCAAGATTTTAGAAACGTTAGATCTGTCAGGGTAAAATGCTAGACAAGCAAACCGAGAATGATTTACCTCTATAACTTCAGCATCAAAGAAGAGATTCACACGATTCCTTTTGGCAAGAAGCCGATTAGCTAGCTGGATACTAGAGCAGGCAAGACCTTCTAAAGGAGTAGAGCGAACACGTAAACGTGTAACCGCTTCTTCTGTGCTTAAAATTATGTCATCTGGATCCGATATATCATCCAAATATTCTACATTTAGGCCAACTCCAGTGGAGCTGCATGGACATAATAGCAAAACAACTTACTTCTCAAGTGAAATTCTAATACTTGCCTCGCAGAATATAAAAGATGAAAAATACTGCATATCCCAGTAAATCAAAGTTGATGCTTGATAATCCTCATTAAGAGTAATAAAATGAAAGCGAGATAAATCATCTATAGTTATAATAGTTCTGTAGTAGAGCACCTGCATTTATGTTCCTTCAATCCTCTCCCGGACAAGATACCACCCAGCGCAAAATTACAAGACAATGTGATCATTGGATTAAAAAAAAACTAACATAAAAAAGACAGAACAATCATGGAAATTAGGTACAAAAAAGCTGTGACTTCCCAATATTGTTTCATGCTTAGCTCTCGTCTCGCAACTAAAACATAAGAAATTGGGAAAATGGTCAGGTCAATAACTCTAAACTAACTATAACTAGCTACTTCATTCCTTGTTAGCAAGTAATTCGCTTCAATTAAGAGGAAAAACTTAAAAATATCATTTTTGACCTATTACTACTATAATAGATAAAAATGTGAAATTTGAAAACAAATTAAACTGGTAAAATCAAATGAATGTCACGATTCACGATCAGCATCTTCTGAAGCTACAAAATGAAGTGATTAACTAGCAACTTCTAAAGCAGAACATGCAATCAGCAGCTATCTTCACATTTTATATCGGAAATGTTAACTATAACTAGGTAATTCATTCCTTGTTAGCCAGTATTCGCTTCAATTAACGAGGAAAAACTTCAAAATATCATTTGACCTAATACAACTATAATTCGATCAAAATGTGAAATCAAATTAAACTGGCGAACTCGAATGAATAACACGATTGACGATGAGCATCTTCTGGCAGCTACAAACTGGAAGTGATCAACTAGCAATTTCTAAGGCAGAAATACGCAATCATCGGCTATTTTCACAATTTTATATAACATAAATGTTAACGAAAATGCAGTTTTAACAACTAATCATCAACGAAAAAGGCCTAAATCGGAAATTGAACAAAAAAACAAAATATGAAAATACATTTACTCGAAAAGCAATCGGAATAGATAAAGTAAAGTACTGACCAAAGCGAGACCTTGCAAGGATGCCAAGAGAAGTCCTCTTTCCGCATAACTTCGAGCTCGAGCTCGACGCCGTCGGCGTCTCCATTGGTGTTGTTAGCGTTGTGTTCGTTTCCAGACGACGCCATTGATGATGTACGGAAACTATGAAAGTAGTTCGAGTATTTACTGTGGAACTTGTGAGTGTTGGGATGAATATGATCACTCTGACATTGTTGATATAGAAGGGGAGTAATTTTTGCAGCAATAATCGGGATATGAATTGTTGATCGACGGTCAGTATTTTTTTTTTCCTTTTTTTTAACAATTGATCAACAGCGTCGGATTAGCAGATTAATAAGGATTGTCCCTCGGATACAGAATTCGCCCAATCACAATTGAGTATGAAATCTCCTTTTCTTTTCAAGTTTTAACTACGGCATAAATTCATTAATTTATCTTAGGTAATTTTTAATGAATAAAATGGTATAGTTAATGAATATAAAAAAATATATGTGTTAGGAGAAAATCGAAGTATATCCAAAGTTATAAACTTCATTGAAGATTTCTCACGAGGCTACCAAAAAATATATTAGGGACAAATTTTTATCTTTATTGTGAATTCGGTTGATGAAAGTTTGACAACCACTCTCTACAAGGCTTGAAATCCATTTTAATACTGCAAACATGATTCCTTCCAAAAATATCATAGCTTCTACATGCTCAGGACTGGACGAATGAAAGTTATATGATCAAACTTTGACAACTTAAGAAAACAAAACTCATTGGTTTATCTTACCTTCAATTACTTAATACCAAAATCATATAGTATAATTGTGGAACAAAATCAAGAAATGTGTAATTTAATTATAGCTTCTACATTTTTCTTATCTTCGATTTTTTTTTAATAACCTGTTTTCCATCAACAAAAGGTATGTGAGCAGAGACGGAGACAGACTGCCCCCGAGATTTTTTAAAATATTACTTCCTCCATTTCTATTTAATTTTCGTTTAGGAGATATATGTATTCAAATTAATTGTCATTTACATGTCTTTTATTATGTGTCAATAATTTATTCCAATTATATCCTCAACATATCTTTTATTGGAAAAGTGAAAGAGAATGAGGAAGGAAGGAGTATTATTGGAATTGTGGTGAAAAAATTATTGTTTGTTTGAATTCCTTAATTTTTTTCAAAATATACTAAACGACCTATATTGAAGAATGGAGGGAGTACTAGATATAGTAAATTTTATATGTAGTTCAGAATATTTTGTCAGTTTCGCCTAAAGATTTTTTTTTTTGCCTTTTTATATATAATTCGACATACTGTTGTAATTTCGCCCCAACACCAAATTTTTGGTTTCGTCCTGTGCATGAAGATCAACGAATGTTGCATTTAAATCAATAGAACCCTTTTAAATTTGTTAATGTTTGATTTCTTTAGTAAAGTTAAAGATTTTTAATTGCTTAGATGACTATGAATAGATTTAGAAGACTCCCATAATTATACATGCTTTTTTTGCCTCTTAGCAACTGGGAAAATTCTGATATAGACCTGGGCTATATGTGGGATTGTGGACCACTTGGTCCACAATCAACCACATCACCTCTTTTCATTAAAAAAAAATAAAAAAAATTTCATAGGGCCCACCTGTTTTTATTATTTTAATCAAAACTGTGATGTGGCTGAATATAGACCAAGTGGTCCATGACCACTTGGTAGGCTTGATCCACAACAGAACCGTTCTAGCAATTGAGCTACATCAAGATGTAACTAAAATAAGTAATTTTAGTACTATAAATAAATACAATGTTAATTTGATAATTTCTGTCATTCACATGATTTTGTGACGGTTTTGACACCATTTCTTATCTCAAATTTTAGACTTGGGTATCATAGGTGTCCTAGTCCAGTGGGGCAGACATCTATCCACGACAACGTCGTGGGTTCGATACCCTCCACTTGCGTGCGGCAAATTTTAATCTCTCTTTCTAGGATTATCTCCTCCTCGTCTGAGCCAGTTTTCTCTCCCATATATGAGGCAATCGTCCAATCGAGCTTAATTTTTTTTTTTTTTTAACTTGAGTAGTGCATATTTTCTCAAGAACTATTTAATTTCTGCGAAAATCAAGATGGAATCTCAGAATTTAAATTCCATCCAATTCCTATCAAGAACCTGACCAAGTCGTTCATTGATGTATGCTCTCTCTTGACCATCATGAATCCGAAAAATAAATTCACTCCAAGTCCAAGATAAATTAATGTTAAGAACTCTAGGGATTAAATCTTTCTCCGAGTAAGTATCAGACTTTACAAACGTTTAATATGTCGGATCCGAACTAGTCTCAACACTAATGAGAATATCAGAAGCGGTAAAAAAGGAAAAAAACAAAAACAAGGGTAGGAAAAAAGAAGAAGAAGAAGAAGAAGAAAAAAGGACACAAAAGTAATTCCAATGTGACAAGAAGTCCTGACCGTTATTCCAAATTCAAAAAGGATCCAAGGGTCATCAACAAAATTAGCGTTTTCGAAGATTCTGGAACACGGAGTCCGATGCGCCAATAACCTCCTCAGGCGTCTTGGCTCCAATGCGGAAAGTGGAATGGTCCGTATATGCGGGCCAAGCTGAGGGCCGTTGGATTCATCCAACGGTTATTTCAAAGTAGGTGTATTTAAGAACTCTTTTTTTTCAAAGTATGCAACTTTTTCATCGTCTCATCAACAATATGTGTTCACGGAAAGAACATGCTGTTCACTCATCGCAATACGTCGTTCACATAAACAAACATGTGTTTACTGTAACGATAACATCTGTTCATCGAACATGAACACGTATGTTCTGAAACATGAACATGTGTTCATCGAATAAGCATACGTGTGTTCACCGAACACGAACACGTCAGTCGCAATTTTTCTCTCCCTCGATAACTCACCTTTTTGACTTTTCAGCCGCAACTTTTCTCTCTCCTCTAATAAAATTACATATGTACCCTTTTAACCCTCTTTTAAATCATAGCCATGGATGCATCTTTTTATCATGTGTTCCAATCTAACGAGGTTTCGATGTAGATGAAAAGGTTTATATTTTTGTTTTATTTTTCTATAAAAATTTGCTTAAAAAATAGGATATGATTGGTTCATATGTAGGCCGGCAGTTGGTCTTTTTTTTTTTTTTTGTGGATTTGTTTGTGGTATTAACTAGACAACAAAAACTACCTCCTTTAATGTTCCTTATGACCGGTCGTATTAATCTTTTCTGGAAAAAAATGTAGATGAGAAAATAGCATCAATTCAAGTTTTTTTTTTGTGTGTTTTATTATAGACTTACAATTTATATGTTGCTATTTAGTTTTCAAGTAAATTTCAACACTTTCATTAAAAAAACGCTTTAATACACATTAATGATTCTGTATGAATACAATTTACGGTGAGAAAATATAATTGTTTTAAGTAACTTTTACTATAATGATGTTGGTTGTCACACCCCGTTTCCGGAATGATGACATGGCAGTGCCCCATTGGAAAATGAAGCACCAAAGCCGCAGTCAAAGATTTACTAAATAAAGGAGTTCATTATTCACAGCCCATAAATAGTAATAAGAGAATTAGCGGAAGCGTTATTCTAAAAATGAAATTATTTTTAAGTTATTACATCTCAAAGGAAACTATAAGTTTCAATATAAATAACTACAAAAGTAATCGGTGTGAACTATCCAGTTAGGATCACTCTTCGTAATCCCCATCCCATGATCCACCATCACAGGTATAATCAACATCTACAAAACCTGAAAAACAAAACCGGATATCGGGATCGAGCTCACGTGCTCAGCGAGGGACCTAAAAACGATGAATATAGATAATAAAGACAGAACGAAACAGAGAGCAAAGAAAAGCGAAACGAGATAATGCAGATGCGAGATGCCCTTTTCCCAGAATACCCCTATGGAAGTATATGCAAAGCGACTCAATCCAAGTCTCACAAGACTCGGAACTTCGATGCAAGAGCAGTGCGATACAGATGCGAAACGGATCGTAAAGCAGAGGGTTGAAGCAGATGCAAGCAGATTTGATCGCACAGCTGCGGTTTTCAGAAAAATGAGTTTAAACTTGTGCAAAAGTGCACCAAAACGTTACCCAACATTCCCAATTCACATGAGACCAAATAAACTCGAAGCAAACATCATATAAAGACCAAACAAGAATGAACACATAGAATGCAACAATTAAGCAAATAACCACCTTCCTCGCACCTAAACGATTCCATAACCGAGTATACGACAAGCACCACGCGTTGCCCATCCGGTACACCCAATCACATACTCGTCTTAGATACTTAGAACGTAGCTACCTACTATGACACGACTCCCACCACATGAGCTCACATATCTAATCTCTACTACTCATCAATAACGGCAGTGGTCCCAGTTATCAACCAAACTAGGGACGGTTTTCGATGAAACTCGTGGGTTCGGATTCTCCCCCAAACTACAGGACACAGATTTTAAGGTTCAATCCTTACATTGTCTCATCATCCCCAACCAGGGACTCCACAAAACCACCACCGTACCTAATGATTAGCCCCATTAAGTATGGGCCACAGGACAGAACAGAGCAGAAGACCTCTTGGGGTCACGCAGACGAGAGAGCGAGAACGAAAGGCGGGATCGAACACTCGCTAATAGGGAGGCGACGACTCGGTCGACCAAACCAATTAGGACAAAAACAATTATACAAAATAAACGACTCCAAACACGACCCAAATGCAATTAACAAGAACATATACGAAACAGTACATAATAGTTTATGTGAGTATATTTAGCAATTAATGAAAGCAATTGAAAACAGATTATATGACATTCTCAATTTACCCAATAATGCCATAATTCAATTAAACAACGAATTCGGTAATCAAGCAGTTCATGCAATTGAACATCCCAAAACAGTAAATCATGCCAGAACATAAATTCAACGAGTGACCAGTATTACAGGGACGAGAATTTAATAATGGAAAGCGAGTCCCTACACATTACGGAGATAAAATAATGACAAACCCGAAATCGGTTCCGGCAGCTCACTTCGGGCGATAACTTTTTGCTGAAACCTCCGATTCACGATCCGTCTGCGCTGACTCGAAGGTCTTTCAATTCTCTTCAAAATAGATATATTGTGGGTCGAAAATGGAGGTCTATCGCCCTCTCAAACGTCCTGTCGAAGTTCTGGACAGATTATATAATTGCACAAAAATCTGGTTTCTGCCCTCCACTTCTGTGATACATTACGGAAGATCTAACGGTTAAAATCTCAATCCCTCCGGTCAGATTATAGCCCTATCAGTCTAGTTTATAAATCAAAAAGAATTACTCCGTTTGGAGTTCGTATATTACCCGTACATCGATTCTACTTGGAACTGCACAGAAAGCAAAAATTCCATAAATCAGCCCTCGTTCTTGATGCGATATCTTCCAACTCCGAAATCGAAAAGTGAATCCGACTTCACGCCCTCGCAACTTGTTTCGTGGTGATCAATTTACATATAAGGTTGTCAAAATCCGATAAGGATTGCCCACTCAAAAATCCTCTCAAAGTTGCTAAGAAAAATCAAACTCTGAAAAAAAATCTCTCTTTTTCTTCCCTGTTGCTCACGGCTTAAAAGCCGTTATCATATCCTTCTGTTCCTTTGCTTGCACGATGCCCAAGTAGAACCCCTGAATCCCACGACTCTTTGCCTTCTATGTTTCTCTTTTTTTTTTAATTTCCTTTCCTTACTCCAGAGAAGCCACGAAATGCTTATATATACAATACTTTCCTTTTAAATTCCCTAATCCCCAACCCACGAAATGCTTTACGTTATGCCTTTTCTTTTCCTTTTAACCTGAACAAAAAAAATCTCTTTCCCATTCCCATCAATTCTAACGTATTTCTATTTTCTTTATTATTTTTATTATTATTTAATTCCTTTTCCAATTATTCATTTAATTAAATTAATCATCTATGTGAATCACAATTAAGTCCCTAATTACTATAAGCGTGCAAAAAGCCCTTCAATAAAAGTACACGAAATAAAACATGTAAAATGTAATAACAATTAATTAGACACGTAGTCACATAATCTCACAAAATAAATTACGTCTACAAAATCACTCGCGAAAAATTAATTTACACCTCAGATATCGCATAAGCAAAAGTTACGGGTTTTACATTGGTGGAACACGTTCAAGTATTTAATTTCTTTGCAAGACATTTTTGTCTCTGAATATTTTATATTTTATATGTTCTCAAGATTGATGTTTCAGTATTTAGGATTATGAAGTGCGTGGTTGACATTTTCTGCAATTCATTTACTGTTTTTCCCGCATGCAGATGCAAAGCGGTTGATTGGTAGGAGATTTAGTGACGCCTCTGTTCAGGGTGACATGAAATTGTGGCCTTTTAAGGTTATTCCCGGACCTGGTGACAAACCAATGATTGTAGTCAACTACAAGGGTGAAGAAAAGCAGTTTGCAGCCGAGGAAATTTCCTCCATGGTTCTCATTAAGATGAAGGAGATCGCAGATGCCTACCTTGGTATAACTGTGAAGAATGCTGTAGTCACTGTACCAGCTTACTTCAATGATTCTCAGCGTCAGGGCCACCAAGGATTCTGGTGTTATTGCTGGTCTTAATGTTATGCACATTATCAATGAACCCACAGCAGCTGCAATTGCTTATGGTTTGGATAAGAAGGCAACAAGTGTTGGTGAGAAGAATGTCTTGATCTTTGACCTTGGTGGTGGTACTTTTGATGTGTCTCTTCTCACTATTGAGGAAGGTATCTTGAAGTTAAGGCCACTGCAGGAGACACACATCTTGGTGGTGAAGATTTTCACAACAGAATGGTGAATCACTTTGTCCAGGAATTTAAGAGGAAGAACAAGAAGGATATCAGTGGTAACCCCAGGTCTCTCAGGAGATTGAGGACTTCTTGTGAGAGGGCAAAGAGAACTCTCTCATCCACTGCTCAGACCACCATTGAAATCGATTCTCTCTATGAGGGTATTGACTATTACTCTACCATTACCCGTGCCAGATTTGAAGAGCTTAACATGGATCTTTTCAGAAAGTGTATGGAACCAGTGGAAAAGTGTTTGAGAGATGCTAAGATGGACAAGAGCACCATTCATGATGTTGTGCTTGTTGGTGGTTCTACTAGAATTCCCAAGGTTCAACAATTGTTGCAAGATTTCTTTAACGGAAAGGAGCTTTGCAAGAGCATCAACCCTGATGAGGCTGTTGCATATGGTGCTGCTGTCCAAGCCGCTATTTTGAGTGGTGAAGGCAATGAAAAGGTTCAAGATCTGTTGTTGTTGGATGTAACTCCTCTTTCCCTTGGTCTCGAAACTGCTGGAGGTGTCATGACTGTTTTGATCCCCAGAAACACCACAGTCCCCACCAAGAAGGAGCAAGTTTTCTCTACCTACTCTGACAACCAACCCGGGGTGTTGATCCAGGTTTATGAGGGTGAGAGAACCAGAACCAGGGACAACAACTTGCTTGGTAAATTTGAGCTCTCTGGAATCCCTCCTGCTCCTAGGGGAGTTCCTCAGATCACAGTGTGCTTCGATATTGATGCCAATGGTATCCTTAATGTGTCTGCTGAGGACAAGACCACCGGGCAGAAGAACAAGATCACCATTGTAACACTTCGCTTCGCAAGCACTTTCACATATACCAAATGTGTAATACCCCCTCCGTGAGTATTTTTCGTGTATCCAATTTGAGCTAGTCTTCAATTTGATATTCGATTTTGTGTTTCGAGAATTTTAGGAATGATAATACATTTATCTTAACAAGTTGGAATTATAATTTAGCTATCTTGTAAGTGAAATGTGAGTATAATTTTAACTTGGTTTCTAAATAAATACATAAATAAACTTGGCCTCCAAGCTTGAGTAGTCACCAAGTATATTAAAAATTACTAAATTGCCACCAAAATCCTCTATATATATAAGCATGTGAGGAGAATTTTCATAGCATTCCATTCTTCTTCTTCTCGGCAGTAGGCCTCTCTACAAAGTGAGTTTTATTTATTTGATTCCTCTTCTTTTTAGCCAAAAACATTTCCATTGGCTCTTGATGGCTATTTATACACTTCAATTGTTTAGATTTTCTAATACCTAATTTCTTGCTCCTGTTTCGTTGTTGTCCGAAAATCTCAGTTCTACAATTCATTTCCATTTTATTCATATATTAAATTCATCATGGGCTACATTATTCATTTGTATTTTTGTATTATCTACTAGCCCCATTAATCGTTCTGTCTCTTAAGCTCTATGAAATCTCCTGATATCTAATGCACAATTCTTTTAATTCTTGAATGGTTATTTAAATCGTCTTTTGTTTATATTGTGAAATAATATTCTTTCAAGCTTTTGATTTGTTCGCGGAGAACTAATTTGTGGATTATTTGTAATCTCAATGGAGTGAACAGTTTCTCAGGTGAGTGGTCCTAACCCTTTTGTAAAATTATATATTTGTATCGTGTGTTCATTTGTTCATTGCACTCGTGATATGGATCCACTCATGACATGCATTGTGACATCATAAAATATCTTTCTGAATTTGGGGCATTGTTTTGATATATATTTTATTGCATTGAAAATGATAAGTTTGACTAAATTTTATACGGATTTGTCATGTGAATATTGACACGGCATGATAAGACTATGAGTATATTGAGTCGGGCCCAATGATTTGGTTTGAAGGACCTAAGTGCTACACCAAAGTGTGTGAGCCACCTCTAGATTCCTAACTTTGATATGTGTGCATTGGGACCCGTATGAAATGTGATCTGTTGTTATTGTGATGCCTTGTCAATTTCACCTCGACTGTTTCGTACAATTGTTTTCGAATCAGGCCCCTTATTATACGAGTATAAATATAATTTTCTCATTGTGCGACCTATTTTCCAGATATAAAGTAATTTGGAAGGAAAATGGTTTTAAAGACACCGACACCACTTGCACGGCCCTCACTGAGCTTTGGCTCACGCTTTCCAAATGTTTTCCCCCTCCACAGGTATCTGAAGGTGGTGCGACATTGTGGTATCAGAGTGTGTAGCGGGAGCTTTGGATAAGCAATTTGTATTTATGGATTCCTGTCTTGTATCGTATTAGATTATTTGTAATGAACTTGTAGATATTTTAACCGTGTGATTTTTGGGGTTAATAGAATGTTTGTTTAGAGCCTTGCTCTACTGAGAGGTAGGGCGGCGTGCGGCTCGACTCATTTTCCTCCGGGCAGGAGGCGGGTCGGGGCGTTACAACCATCACCAATGACAAGGGTAGACTCTCAAAGGAGGAGATTGAGAAGATGGTTCAAGAGGCGGAGAAATACAAGTCTGAGGACGAGGAGCACAAGAAGAAGGTCAAGGCAAAGAATGCTTTGGAGAACTACGCTTACAACATGAGGAACACCGTGAAAGATGAGAAGATCAGCTCCAAGTTGTCACCGGACGACAAGAAGAAGATTGAGGATGCAATTGATGAGTCCATCCAATGGCTGGATGTCAACCAACTGGCTGAGGCAGATGAGTTTGAGGACAAGATGAAGGAGCTGGAGAGCATCTGCAACCCCATCATTGCAAAGATGTACCAGGGTGCTGGTGGTGAAGCTGGCGGCCCCATGGAAGACGATGGTCCTGCTCCTAGTGGTGGCAGCGGTCCTGGTCTCAAGATCGAGGAGGTCGACTAAGCTTGTGTCTAATGCTTTTATTGGGTTTTTTTTTTTATCTTATTGTTTACAAACATTGCTCGTTTTTTTACAAGTACTCTTTTCTATTTTATTAGCTTAGATTATTATTAGGCTTTGGTTAGCACTTTTATTCAAAGCCAGATTATGATTCTTCTTTTGCCTCTGTAGCAGGTGGCTACTGATTGATATTTAAAGAATTTTCTATAATAAATTATAGACCATTTCTTCTAATCGTTCTCATTTCTTTGACATTTGTTTCAACAGGTATTTTATTTTAAAGTAGATCGATTAGAATTGGATTAATTCTTAGTGTTGGAGTTTTGCACTGATAATTCTTGGTGTGGTGTGTCCCGCTAAGGATATGAATTATTGATCACGTCTCCTTATTTGCGAACAGTTAGGTGCAATAATAATACAACCTTCGGCCGCCAGTCCTGCTCAAGATTCGTGCCTCTTCTACTTCCAACTGGGACTCACTTCACTTTTTCTAGAAAATTCCAAGGTATAGCCACTCTTGTGAGACTAACTTTATAATCATCATATGGATCCTTTCATACGAGTTGCAGTAGGGTCTACTTTGTAAGTAGGACTCGCCCCAACAGAGGGATGTGGGACAGTCTCATAAGAGCGGTTTCATGTCCGACTGACACACTTTTTCTCCTATTCTAAGTTTTCTTTTTATGCGAGCCATATATGATATTTTAACAGAACCTCCCTCTAATTTTTTCATTACTTTCTAAGAAATACCACTGTATCTAATAAAAAAAAAACATATTATGGGTAAACTATCATTTCTTTCCTAGAATGAGTTCACTTCCATTATGTATAGTGTTTTTCTTACAATATCATTCTTCCTAGAAATGGCAAACGGGTTAACCCGGCGAATTCGATGCGGGTTTGGAGCGAGGCGGGAATAGTGGCGGGGCGAGGTGTGGCCTGGCAGGGTTGACCAGTCAACGAGGCGAGACAGGTTGGTCCAAATTTGAATATGACGGTCCTACCTCACCTCGCTTGGAAAACCCGTCAAAAGTGGACTGAGTCACGAGTTAACCCGGTGGGTTGTGTGGGTCGGTTGGGTTTGACGGGTTTGGCGGGTTGGGTGTTTTTGGTAATCTTTTTAATAAGTGTAAGTAGGGGTGTCAATCGAGCTATGTGAGCTGAGCTTGGCATAGCTCACGCTCAGCTCACATAAAAATTGAAAAGCTCACGCTCACGCTCAGCCCGGAAAAGCTCATAAACCTTGAGCTCACGCTCAGCTCACATTTTAACACGAGCTCGAGCTTAGCTCACGAGCTTCCCAAGCTCATTTATATCAGCGAAAAAATGAAAATCCTGTCTCAAGAATAGTATAATACAATGAACCTTAAAATTAAATTTGGACAAGAATACAAAAAAAAGAAGCAAAAGAGACAAAACGACGTAAATATAGAATACGATTTGGATTAGTTGTCCATTGATGCAGTAGCATAGTACAATTAGAAAGAAAGAGCCAAATTTTACCTTGTAAACGTGTTGAAGACAGAATAAGGAAGACTGATGATGGTGATGGAAGATGATGAGTCGGTCTCGGTGAATACTGAATAGGGTTTTGTGAAGGAGAGAATAATTAAACTGTGGTATTGAGTATTGAGTTTATCAATATATTATAATAATAATAATATTATTATTTTATATATTTATATATATATATTTAATATTTTAATTATATTAATCTTATTCGGGTTCGAGCTTTTTTCGGGCTGAGCGGGGTCAAGCTCACGCTCAGCTCACATAAGAAACGAGCTTGAATATTAAGCTCACGTTCACATCACCTCAGCTCACGCTCACATTTTTTCGAGCTATGTGAGCCGGGTTCGGGCCGGCCCGAACCCGTTGACACCCCTAAGTATAAGTTAGAAATAAATATAGATAAAGTCACATTGTAATGGTGGAGAGTTTGGCATGGACCCTTACCAGTTTATTAATAACAAAATTAGACTTAAATAGGAGGGGGACTTATGGCCTAAAAACTTTCAAATGAAATTACATGGCACTATCTAATATTACTAAGTACTAAACTTAAATGCAAAATACATAATAAAATAAACATTACAATTTAAAATGAAAAGTGCATAATAAAATAAACATTACAATTTAAAATACTTACTTCTAACCCTCAAAATGGGTTAGGCGTAGGCCTGCAAACTGATACAGAACTGTCTATTCCGCATCCAAGTCCCTTTCTAACTTTTCATACCGAATGGAATACATCCAGATCCTAACGGATCCATAATATGTGTTACCAGATCCATCTCTGGATTCGGTAAATCCCGTTTCAAAAAGTCCAATCATCCTCATTTTTTACTTTTCTATTTTGGCTAACTAAAAATATACTTGTTTAATCTAACAATTTTACATATCAGATATTACTTCACCCCAATTATAGTACAATCCACAAATAATTCTACATACTAGAATACAATCCATAATCATAATACTTTTCAAAGTTCAAAATTCAAATAAAAATACATAACCAGAATTTTGATACATTTCAATATAAATATTCAGAAGCCCCCTCAAAATAAAATACATAATGCTTGAATTAGGGTAAAATCTAGCGTTAGATGTAGGGGTGGAAGTGAGTTGAGCCGACTCGTGAGTAGCTCACGATTAAATTCGATATTCGGCTCGACGTGCTCAACTCATGAGCTAAATGAGCGATACATGAGCTGAGCTGAGATTTTTGGCTCATCTAAAAGACGAGTGAGCTTGAGTTAGATATAGTTCGACTCATTTGGCTCATGAGTTGACTCTCTCTCTCTCTCATATATATATATATATATATATATATATATATATATATATATATATATATATATATATATATAGCCTCACATACCCTATAAAAAAATAGCCTCACGAAAATTTTCATTACTCTTTTGCGATTTCTGGATGATTCGTAGAGAGTTTGAAGCTCAAACTTTACCAATAGCTTCGTCTTTTAATTGTGAACAAGTGTATATGATTTGATTTTGGTGAAATGGTCCGTAGTGATTGGGCTTTTTTTTTGAAAAATTTCGGTTTCTGGGCAAAATTTTTCACGCGTAAAATTTTTTTTCATTATTCTTTTGCGATTTCTGGATGATTCGTGATGAGTTTGAAGCTCAAACTTTACCAATAGCTTCATCTTTTAATTGTGAACAAGTGTATATGATTTGATTTTGGTGAAATGGTACGTAGTGATTGGGCTTTTTTTTTTTGAAAAAATTTGGTTTCTGGGCAAAATTTTCTGGCAGATTTGATGTTCATTAGTTTTAGGCGTTTTTTGGATGATTCTTGAAGAATTTGATGCTCAAAATTTACACTCTGATTCGTCTCTTCACCGTGAGTAAGAATATGTGCTCGGATTTCTGATTGGCTCTATGTAGAAGCGGATTTTTGGGTTTGAAGATGATATGGTGTTCTTGAATTTTTTGCTACTGTGGCGGCGGAGGAGCGGCGGCGGTCATGGTGCCGGAGGTGGTGGTGTTGGTGGAGGTGTTGGTTTTAGTGAATTACCAAAAATGCCCTTATTCAAAAGTTGACTGACGGAAAAAGTGACGGAAGGACCTATGTTGCAAGTCATAAATTGTTGTGTGATCTAAAAATTAAAAAAAAAGAGAAAAAGGACCTAAGCTGCCAGTGGTAAATTGTTGTATGACCATTTTTGCGAATTTGCCAAATCAAATTGATTATATAAGAAGACTTTTGAGACTTTTGTCATTTAATAATAAGGATTAGAATATTTGGTAGCTAAACTTTTATTGGTTTAATTTTATATTTTGCTAAAGTTTTTTTCTTTTTTTTACCGGAGTCTTTACATATTATAATTAGTTTAGAGATATAAAACTTATATTATATGTCATTGTGCTAATAAAATCTATTGATTTATTTTGTATAAGTTGGATATTAAACTCATATTATAAGTCACCGTATTTTTTCTAAAATATTTGTAGATAAATGAGCTAAACTGCTCGTGAGCTACTGATGAGCTGAGCTTGGCTGTGAAAATTAGCTCACATCAAATATGAGCTGAGCTATGAGGTAGGCAAAATTATTGTGAGTTGAACCTGAGCTAGCCTTAGCTTAGCTCAGCTTAGCTCATTTCTAGATGTGAATTGATCCAAATGCTAAAAAAATATTTATAATATATTTACTATATATAATTGATATATATGCAAAAACGGATTCGGGTCTAACCGATCTGGTTTTTAATATTTCAGACTCATAACCATTTTATTACTTTTATACGGATTCAGATTCGAATGCGGGCATATGGGCCTAAAGTTCTTACCGAGTCCTAACCGTTTTTTTCGGATTCTAGTCGAATTCGGGTTTAAACCCGACCCGTTTGCAGGCCTAGTTAGGCAGGTTGTGGTGGGCTTAAACGAGGAGGGTTTAGGCGGGTTGGGGTGACAGGGCGGGTTGTGTGTTTTTTACGGGATGGGGTGGACCGGTTCAATTTTTTCTGGATGGACAACCCACCCGCCTCGTTTGTAAAACTCACTTAACTCATGGATTATTGCGGGTTTAAGCAAGTTCAAATGTGAGTCGAGTTAAATGGGGCAGGTCGCAGGGTGAGTCGAACCCACTTACCATTGCTATTTCTTGCCCCTCCCCCCCTTTTTTAAGTAGATAAAGATAGTATTATCAATCTAATTCACTATGATAAAGTTTTATTTATCAGATTGAGAGGAATCGGGTATATAATATTCAAAGGACAACCCCCCCCCCGCCCCGCCCCCCCCAAACAAAAGATTAAAAATAGAAGTGTGCATGCCTCTCCACGGCCAAACTATATTCAATGACATGTTGAGGTGGTGGTATTCTCTAGTTGTGTTCTGACATTGATGATCCAAGTTTCATCTGTCAGCTTAATACTCTAATTTGGTGGCGAAGGGGCAAAAAAAAAACGTGAGAATAATTCGAATCTTGAAAGGCCACTTGTATCCTAGAGTCTAATCTTGAAAGTCCAAACTTGACCCCTAACAACCACCACGGCTCCTATGCGGAACAGGTTTTGTTCCTCACCTGCGGAAAGAATTTTTATCGGTTGAATTAAAATTTTGACGGTTGAAATTAATTTAAAATAAACACTGTTCTGATTTCAGAACACCTGTTCGCTTGAACATGTGTTCATAAGCTAAAACATTTGTTCTCAAGACAAAAAAATTATTCCACATATGTGGAAAAAATCCTGTTCCGCATAGGAGCCGAACTGCCTAACAACACCTAACACAAAGGGACAATAAAGCGCTCGACTCAGCCTCCATATTCCACAGGAAGATTACAAGATGCTACTCTTTTCACGCTAATAATTCTCCCTTTCCATAATTTCTTCTAAATAATTGTTCGTCAATTTATGAAAAAACAAATATATTGACTTGATTTGATTTCAAATCAAATTCAAATTTTAATCTGTGAAACTCACATTTAATTCTTACATACTACTCTCTCCATCCAAAATTATTTGTCCACTTTATATTTTGTATGAGATTAAAATTTCACCAAATTCTATAGTAAAAAATGGTAAAATGTCAAACATAACCATATTTAACTTTATTTCCAAATTAATTCTACCTCTCTCTCTCTCTCTCTCTCTCTCTCTCCACCATTCAATCTCTACACCATTTAATGTAAGGAGTATGATTAAAAAAATACAATTAATGACCTATTTATTTAGTAAGTGGACAATTAATTTGTGACAGATTAAAATGAAAATGTGGACATATAATTTGAGACGGATGAGTACCTCCGTTCCTTAATATACGACTTTCATTATATGTTGCGAAAATTAAAGAAACAAACATTAAGATATTTTTTTAATCAAAATATCAATATTACTATCTTAAATAAAATTAGTGGTTTAAATAAAAAAGAAAGTGTATGGAGGTGTTTATCTAACAGTAATTTAAAGTGTTTTTTTTCTTCCAACTATATAATGTTGGAAATGGCAAACAAACTTTGGCTCCAATAATGTAAACAAGGTGGTCCCTTTAACACACAAGATAACCACTCCAAAGAAAGGGTCAATTTTGGTTCCCAACTTATATGAACTTCCCCATATCACCAATCGGGACCTCTACACCACCCACTCACCTATCAATTTCCATTCATTTTTCTTTTTCTAAAGATCTTTCTTGATTATATTTCTCTTTTTCTTTCTTTTGGTGGAGATGTCTTTGATTATCCTCGGATCTCATCACATAAAATAAGGCGATAACATCCAATAGTGGCATTAGATAATAAGTCCTCCCACTTGGTCGGGCCGCGATTTACATTCTCCAAATTTTCTATCGTACTGGAGAATGGGGACGCTGTCGGCGTGCACAAGATAAAATGTCCATATAATAATTGGTCAGACTAATAGGTTGTTTGATGATGCATATTTCTCATAACATGTATTGATATGTTATCATTTAATGATTAAGTTTAAAAACACTAATTAACTTTTTCAATCGAAACGATAGTTTTTACGGGGTGGAATTCGGGCATACAGGATTCGAACACGAGCATCTTCATACTGCGTTGGAATAAAGCTCTTTACCACTTTCGCTACCAACATCCTATAATCGAAACGATAGTTAGTTATTTTAAATACAAAATAACTATTTTCAATAGAAAAAATCAACTAGCGCACCATAGTGAGAAAAAAAAATATATCAACACCATAACCAGATCCACAACTGCAGATTCAAAGGAACCTTCAATCACCCAAGTGAAACATGATTGAAGATATAGAGAACAGATGCAGATTCAAAGATTAGGCTTTTATCAATTTCTTCCCTTTTCATGTCCAAAGACAGGAAAAAAAAACTTTAGGCTAAAACATAATTGAATTATTACACATAATAATCAATACAATACTTTATACCCCATTCCAATATGCAAAAACGAAAAATGAAAGATAAAAACAAATTCACGATGCATAATTCTGTTCTGTTGATTTACAATCCAGTAAAAATCAGTACAGAATAATGAAAACATCACCACTAAGCAACCTTCCATACAATTATAATCCAATTATATGCCTCTAGGTCAGCATAAGATCACTGCCCACAAGATGAGGACGGAGACAAACACGAACTTCATGTTCTTCTGGCCCCTCGCGAAGTTTTGGAACCAATATCTCGAGCACAGTCCCTGTTCCATCGTAATATGCTTCTATCTTAGCATCTTCAGGTATGCGTGTTGAAAGAGGGATCTCTCTTATGAATTCTCCTGGAGGGCAGTGTTCGGGAGATGGATCTGTTAGCTTGAAAGTCCGATCGTGTCTCTTGATGAATGGCATCCGGGACGTGCTCACACAAGACACCTTGACGACCCCATGTGTAAGTGTGTTGCGCCATGAGACTTTCACCCTTGGCAGATCAACGAAAGGCATGCTAATTAAGATCAAGTAACTTTTCTCATCCTCGTAAATAGATTTTGCAGCCGTTACAGGTCCATACACATGCCTTAGTACCCCGCTAAATTCGTTCAACCAGTGTGGCTCGTTTGGGCGAGCTTCCAGGTCAGGAATCCTATCAGGAGGGTTTACAGCCAAAAAGCACTCTTCATCATTTCCCTGCGAAAAGAAATCCCTCCTCCTTTTGTTACTGACAGGTGATAGATCCAGTGCATCCCCGTTGCTATGATTCGATGGCGGAGTAGATAGATTCAGAGCAGTTCCATTAATCAACTTCTTTGCATGTGAATTTGGATTACTCTTCACAGCTGGAGTCGGCCTCTCAAGCTCAATATCAGTGTTCGGAAGGTTTCTCCAAATACTATAATCGCTTGCTTCAGGCGGGATAGCAAAGTTTACGTCCCTCCCAGTGAGTTCAACCCATCTTTTTCTGTCATCCTCATCAAGGCCCATGATATTAGGGGATTTAACAACCTCGATCCCATGAACACACTGAGGGTTCGAGAGGCCCCTATAATGCTTCCGTTGCATTCTATGAGACCGAAGAAAGCCCTTATCAACACTAAACGGAAAGGGACGATCTCCTTGGCGAGAATGTCCATTCATGTAACTCCTAAGCTGCATCTTACCCAGTGCATTCTCTGGCCTATCCTTGAAAACCCACATATACATGTTCTCCATATCATGCTGGACCATGAAAACATCATGCTGGAGATCCGATTTATCAAATCCAGAAACTCCATTGCTGTCCCGTATAATCTTCGCCTTAGACTTATCATTCAATACAGGCTTAAAGTAAAAACTAAAGAAAAACCAAGCTCCCCATATACTATCTCCCCTTTTAGCATATTTTTTTGAAACCTTTGGTACATTATTGAGAAAGGTTTCAGTCTCATATATCTGGGAACCTAGTCCAACATCAAGAATGTCACAATGCTTTGGATTCCAAGGCTGAGGAGTAGGGCTACGCTCGGTTGATAGGGGCAAGTTAATGTCGGGCGGTGGACGGGGTAAAACTATTTGGCGATTCATCTCAAGGTCTAGATCGTCGTGTGACAATGAGGCACTTGAATCCATTGACAAAAGGGTTGAAGGGTGACGATTCTCCATGGACAAAGATGCGACTCCCATCCCACAGGAACTCCCTTGGTCTCACAAGGCTATTTCTTATGATATATTAATAATATTCGCCCCCAAAATCATTAGGATAAAGCAGCAATTTTTACAAACACATCCATAATTAACATCAGCCCCAACTACAATATCCCACCTCCATAAGAACCCTAAATTTATTCAAACTATTTTTTCTTTTGTTCTGAAATCCTAAATTAAAAGAAATTAAGGATAAAATCCCTAAACAGTTTATGACCAAAGAAAAAAAAGAAAACGCTAGATGAAGACTAAATCCAATCCAACCCCAAGAATCTCCACAAACCCACGAAACATGGGTGGGAGACACTGAATCAAGCCCATCAAATCCATACTAATCTTTGTTCTTGAGAAATGGAAAAAACCCCTAAAAATTAAGAAAAATTGTATCTTTTGTTATATATACACGAACAAAGATAAGATAATTAGAGTAAGGAAAACCCAGATAGAAAATTACCAATCAATGAAGCCAAGGCCCAAGAAAAGGACCAAATCAGAAGGGATCTTGGAAGAATACCTTTTAGGATAAGCTTCAACAACCAAGAATCCATAAAGACTTGGGGGACAATCATCAGAAGAAGAATCAAGGTTCCTCATTTTCTTTCTTTCTAATAGGATTGTTATTATTATTATTACAATTAGAAATTACTACTACTACTACTACAAAGTATCAGATTTTCTTGGTCTGAGGAGAAGTAATTTTGTCTGAAAGTGAAGTATGAAATGAAATTGGGGAAGAATTAAAGAAAGAATGGAGAGGAAATATAGAGAGAGGGGAAGAGAGAGGCCTACACTGGATAACACCAATACCGTATCATTTGACAAATCATCATCATAAACAACTGTTTGGCAATCGGTGACGGTGATCTTTTTTTTTAGCGCTGAAGGCGATTGCTGCGAGGAAATAGCGGAGAGATCTCTAAATAGGGAAGATTGAAGCGCCTCACGTATGCGGGGAGGAAGATAAAGTGCTCATAAGGGAGGAGAATTATTTGCCCTCGTTATGGGGAGATATAGAAATCGAACACGGGGACCCTCCATGCAGTGATCGGATAACGCTTTACCACTGCGCATACTCCGATTCCGTGACGGTGATCTTTGAGATTGCTTTTGGTTTGAGATTTTATATTCCAAGAATTAAAAAAATAAATTGTTTATGATAGGATAAAAATAAAATTTATATTTTTTTATTTTATAATAAATATATTTTTAAATAATTTTGAATAGATTGAGGAACGGTGAATGAACAAACAATTTTCTTATTATATTCTTAAATCTTAATTATTAACATGTTTCTCATTCTCCCAAATTCATAATATGAGCAGGATAATTTTTAAAAGAGTAATTATTATTATTAGTATTTTAAATTCTTCCCACCTACTATATCAGTGGTGTGAACTATTATCTGTTATCCTGTATAACTTTTATTTTTTGTCTTTTTTGATATATTTCATTCCTCAATTCCTCTATTTTGTTGTTGTATTAGAGGAAGAATTTGTGGAATATTCTAGTTGTAATGGCCGGATCATTTTGCTATTGAATGGTTAATCTTTTATTCATAAAAAAAAAATATACACTAAATAATTACTAATAATTATCATATTTTTTTTTATGGCCGTAAATAAAGGGTCTAAAATTTTTAACGAATTTTAGTCATAGTCAAATTCCGATCACTTTCTTCTTATTTTTTTGCTTGAAAATATTCTTTTCACTTAAAATAATCTACTAAAGTGAAAACGATCCGACCCAGACCCGACCCATCGTCACTACCTCGTAGCTCCGCCTACCGCCACCCCATCTCCCAATACCACCAACCAACCCCACCGTTTTCTCACTTTCTCTTGTGCACCGAGCACTTCACACCATCACAATACCCATCTCTTTCATATTTCTAGTCATTGCAACAACAAATCCAAGCTCAGCAATTGTGAGCTTTTGAAAGCCTATTCATTTCCAGATCTTTCCCCCTCTGTCTTCCTCTGATCTTTTATATTCTTTTTAGATGGTGTGAGAACCGGTAGAAAATGATCAAGAAGACCACGGCTCTCGTTAATGGTGGTGGTACCCTACTGAGGGAACCTCACCAACAGACAAGACCACCCAAAGAAAGATCTCTTCACTATATAAATTTATTTATTATTTGAAAAATGGGTTATATGGTTGTGTGGTGGTGGTGTTTATTCATTCGTCTAACTCTTTTGGATTTTTTTCCTAATTCTTTATACACACAAATGTAGATAATTACTTATAATTATGGTACTTTTTTTTATTGACATAAGCTTGTTTAATAGAGTTTGCTTCAATAATTAGCATACTTTATTCAATAATTCATTCTTAAGGATTGAACCTCCGACAACAAAGCGCAACTCATGTGCTAAGACGCTTCACTTCTAACCGGTAGATCAGGAGTTCGAGTCCAGCCAAAAAAAAGTGAAAAAATACTATTGATCTTCCTATTAAAAAAAATAATAATAAAATGATTGAACTTCCGATTTTAAGAACCTTTACTCTTTCTTAAGGTAAAATTAAAAAGTTAAATCTTGATATGTACTTTAGAAAAATTATTTGAGGTGTCTGTACATCACTCACTCACAAAGGATTAATTTCAGTTTTTATCGCGGAAATCACATATCTCACAAAAATACTATCATAGCAGTGCTCGTGATTAGTTTACAAATTGAAATATGCTCGGGACTTGAGATAAATCATTCTTGTTCCCAACTTGCCTTGTTACATATATATCTATCTATATTTATATTACAAAGTTTGTTTTCAGTTTCAGTCAATCACATTCTTCTAAATCCTACGTGTAATTTTCATAAATTTTTTATCAATTAATTATTTTATAAAATTTTGATTGGTTGGTTAAATTTTATTTTTGTTGTAACCTCTTAATTGGTTCATAAAAGTATCCCACATTGAAAATTTACATTGTTTGTTTAGTTTGACAATACTATAAAAAAAGAGTACTATGACATGTTTTGAGTGAGAAATTGGGCTGACAATTCAGCCCATCAAAGTGGAACAAACTTATTTGCTTCTTACATTTTTTTATTTATATAAATATAAATAGTTAAAGTTTTAACAAATAACGGGTTATTCAGATGACTGAGTCTTTTGAATTCCGATTGAACTTACAATCAAGTTCGATTTGGAGAGTTTAGAAATTTGTAATTTTTTAATATTTAATAGAATAAAATATTAATTAAAAGTTATGGGTTTTAATATATGGTCTATTTTAATTTTTAGATTTTTCTTTTGCCTTTTCAATATTATTCAAGATCCCACATTGAAAGTGTACGAGAAATTTTTGGAGTTTGACAACATTATAAATAAAGGGGTTTGAGCATGTTTTTCAATTGAATGAATTGGTGGGTTGATATTTAGCTAATTAAATTCAGTAACAAACTCAATTTGTTTTTTAACTTTTTAATTTCAAAAGTCATTTAAAAAAAAAAATATCTCACATAGCCATTTGAATTTTGGTAGAACCTGCGAGAAAACCTACTTATTATTATTTTTTCATTTAAAGAGTCAAAACTTTAAAAAAAAATAGCTTACAAAGTTATTTGATTTTCTTATACTCTTCATTGTATAGTAAAATGGAATCCCGTGCATAGCACGGGTCATTAGGCTAGTATATATATATATTGGAAAATGATTTACTCCTAAAATTTTGGGGATAAAAACCCTAAACCCCCAAATGCTGGTATAAGGGATTCAACCAACTATAAGGGCAAAAAGGTTCAAAAAACTATTTTAGTCAATCTTTTAGCCAATAATTCTAGTATCCTAACAAGGTCCATATATATTATAAACAAAGGAAAATGATTTACTCCTAGAATTTTGGGGATAGAAACCCTAAATCCCCAAATTGAGGGTGTCAAATGACTATCTTACCCTTTCAGTGATTTGGAACATTAAATTAAATTTATCTTTATTTTTAAATGCTCTACTCTACCAACCTATTCTACTATATCATCTCTCTCCTTCTTCCTTCTTCATTCTCATAAAGAAGCTTAAAAGTTTCCCATATTTTTTCAGAGAAGACGATGAACAGTTATCCCGATCAAACAGCTCCGGTGAATAGTAACTCCGGTGAACAGTAACTTTTGCGAAAAACTTTTGCTTTTATAAAATTTCGTTGCAAATATATTGGGTTTTTTGTTGTTTAGCCTAGGAAACTGTTTTTTTCTGTTAAGATTCATTCTCTTTTTATCAAAAATCAAGAACCCAAACGAGAAGTTAAAATTAAAAAATGGCAATTTTTTTTTTGAAAACGTGCAAAAGAAAGGAAGGGAAAAAAATTATACTTTTACTCCAGTCAAACTCGATTATGCTTGGTTTGTTGGAGAAGACGATGAATAGTAACTCCATTTGTCTTGAATTTGTGTTGCAGGGATGTTGGGAATTTGGAATTGTTAATCCAGTGCAGAATATTAATTGCACCATGCAAAACTATTACACACCGTTGGATCTAAAATCTAACGGCTGAGATCATTTGGTTTAACAACTTCTTGTGTTCAGAACGAATGTTCTTGTATTCTGAACACTTGTTCTTGTGTTCTAAACATATGTTCTTGTGTTTTGAGAGTCCTAAACACATGTACTAGTCAGCATTGCCTGTAAAAAAAATGTGTTCAGTAGACAAAAACATGTGTTCTTGGTAAGAGAACGTGTGTTCAGTAGACAAAAACATGTGTTCTTGGTAAGAGAACGTGTGTTCAGTAGATAAAAACACATGTTTTTGGCAAGAGAACATGTGTTCTTCGTAAGACAAATGCCTTCTTGGTGAGAGAACATATAAGTCACTCAAATCTTACTTAAGTAATATTATAATTTTAATAGCTAAATTATATAATATTATAATGATAATAACCACGACTGTTTATAGATTATTAATATTATGAAATCGTTGTAAATAGATGATTACATTTGGTTAAGTAACTATACATTACTTAGTATATTAAGTATCATTGTTATAGTAATTATATTCATTTTCCTTTTAAGCGGTGTTTTATAAGATTATACGTTCTTCCTTTAACATGTGTTATATGTTAACAAGTAATTGAATCTACATAATGTTTAATTAACTCTAGAAGTGACTATGTGTTACTCCATGTTCTAACTAACACTAAGCTACATAATGTTATAGTATTGATAATCATTTTTATGGCGTTGTGATTCGTTCTTCATTTCACAAATGTTATATATTAAAAAGTAATCTAATCATAATAGGTGTTTAAGTAACTCTACAATACTTAGTATAATGAGGATCATTGTTCTATTGCATATATTCGATTTTCATTTTAAGCGGTGTTTTATAAGTCATTGTGTTATAATAAACACAAAATCTAATTTTATACTATAACAAGTAATCGTTATACTATTTAGTGTTAATAATTTCAAAACACATAATGTTTTAGTGTTCTAACAAACACTAATTTTAATTTGGCTACAAAATAAAAAAAATTGGGTTAAAATTAAAAAATATACATCAGAATAAATGGTTCAATTTATAAATTATAAAAATTGATCCCGAGGTCAATTTGTTAAAAAAAAATTTGGGATCAAAATAATATTTTATAGGGACTTTAGGGTAATCAATTCACAACCCTAGAGGGATTTAGGGTAAGCATTTAACAAAAGATATAGGGAATTTTACGTGCAATTAGTGAATAAATATGTAACGAAAGTGTGATAATGACATTTCTTTGTAAGAATTCGAAAATAGTGATGGAAAATGCCAATCCCAGCTAAAGTCGCGAACACCGAATGTTATGCATCGTGCGAAATATTTAATGGTCATCTGGATGAAGAAACTAACGTCGAGAGATCATTTTGGTCTCAATACTTATCATGAAAAAATGTAAAGTCAAATGATCTCGACCGTCCAGCTTTCTTATCGACGGTCACCAAATATTTCACACCGTGCGAAATAGTTGGTGTTCCGCGCTGTAACAGGTTTGGAAAATGTAGCTGGGAACCATAAGTGCTTGTACTTTTTTAGAGAAGCATTAACTTTTACTTGAAAAAGTTATATAGGAGCATTAAAACATGTATAGGGTAGACTCTTTTATAGGCTACAATTTTCAATCACTTCATTCACTCATTTGCTGCCATTTTTCTTCTTCTTTCATACTCTCTCTCACATTTTCTTTCCCAATCTCAGTAAATATTTACCAGAAAAAAGTAGAAAAAATTGAGAAAGATAAAATATTTGTTATTTGGTATTTGACTATTTAATCTAACTAATATGTCCGAAAATAAATGTTCAATTTTTTGTTCATTTCGTACAGAAGCATATTTGATATGCTTTTCCTCTACATCAAAGAAGAAAATGTAGCTGGGAACCATAAGTGCTTGTACTTTTTTAGAGAAGCATTAACTTTTGCTTGAAAAAGTTATATAGGAGCATTAAAACATGTATAGGGTAGACTCTTTTATAGGCTACAATTTTCAATCACTTCATTCACTCATTTGCTGCCATTTTTCTTCTTCTTTCATACTCTATCTCACATTTTCTTTCCCAATCTCAGTAAATATTTACCAGAAAAAAGTAGAAAAAAATGAGAATGAGAAAGTATTTGTTGTTTGGTATTTGACTATTTAATCTAACTAATATGTCCGAAAATAAATGTTCAATTTTTTTGTTCATTTCAGATCTGAGAGGAATATTTGATATGCTTTTCCTCTACATCAAAGAAACATTGAAGAACAAATAAATCTTCCAAAGAGCCAAGTTGTACAAATAAATCTTCCAAAAGACCAAGTTGTACTAGGCTGCTATAGTAAATATATTAATTCTTCCTGCACCCGACAAAAAAACCCAATATAATTGCAACGAAATTTTATTAAAGCAAAAGTTTTTCGCAAAAAAAAAAAAAAAATGTTAATCGGAACACATGTTCTCTTGCCAAGAACACATGTTCTGTTAACATGAACACGTGTTTTTGTCTACTGAACACATGTTCTCTTACCAAGAACACTTGTTTTTGTCTACTGAACACATTTTTTTTTACAGACAATGCTGACTAGTACATGTGTTTAGGACTCTCAAAACACAATAACAAGTGTTCAGAATACGAGAACATGCGTTCTAAACACAAGAAGTTGTTAAACCAAATGATTTCAACCGTTAGATTTTAGATCCAACGGTGCGTAATGGTTTTGCATTGTGCAGAACAATTAATATTTCGCACTGGATATAACAATTTCAAATTATCAACATCCCTGCAACACAACACAAATTCAAGACAAATGAAGTTACTATTCATCGTCTTCTCCAACAAACCAAGCATAATCAAGTTTGACTGGAGTAAGAGATACTTTTTTCCCTTCCTTTCTTTTTCACGTTTTAAAAAAAAAAAATTTACCATTTTTTAATTTTAACTTCTTGGCTTTTGGGCTCTGTTGGGTTCATGATTTTTGATAAAAAAAAATGGGATCGAATATTGATGACAAAAAAAAGTTTCCAAGGTTAAACAACAAAAAAACTCAATATATTTGTATGAAATTTTATAAAAGCAAAAGTTTTTCGTAAAAAGTACTCGTTCATCGGAGTTACTATTCACCGGAGCTGTTTGATCGGAATAACTGTTCATCGTCTTCTCTAAAAAAATTTGGGCAACTCTTGAATTTCTTTATGAGAATGAAGAAGGAAGAAGGAGAGAGATGATAGTAGAATAGGTGAGAGTTAAAGAGAGATAAAATAGGGTGAAAGTACTTTATCTTTGCATTAAATTCTAAGTTTGATTTTTTGAATTTTTTTTTAAAATTGGAAAGGGAAATTACTGTTGAAAATGGTAAAATAGTCCGAAAAAATGTTTTAGTCAATGTTTTAGTCAATAATTCTAGTAGCCTAGCAAGGTCCATAAACAAATTATAGAGTATTTATTAGGAGCATATCCATTATATATGGGTCATGTAAAAAAGACACCCCCTCCTTGCCTTTTTAACACCCCCCAATCCCCATAATTTTTTTTCTCCCTCTCTCTCCTCTCTCTCTCCCTATTAAATTCTCCCAACCTTCTATCTCTCAAAAACTTTTTGCCACTGTCCAGTGCAGCCGCCTGCCGGAACACCAACCGGACCACCGTTCACCGGATTCGGCCAAATTTGGTTTTTCGAACTTATTGGACTAGATCCACCAGAAAATATAAATTTCAAAAATTTTGGAGGCAAAAAAAAATTCCGGCAAGATTCCGGCAAAATGGACTCAGACGATTGTGGCTATTTAGAAGACATTGATTTTGAGGTAAATAATAATTATTATTATATTGTGTTTTTTGTTGTTAGTAAATTTTTTTGGGTAAAAATACATGTTTAAACTGATAAAATGCGAAAAAAATAGTCCGAAACTGAGAAAATATCACCGAAAAACATACTGGGAAAACCGTGTGTAAACACGCAGGCGGTTTTTGGGAAAACCGTGTGTAAAAACGCAGGCGGTTTTTGGGAAAACCGTGTGTAAAAACGCAGGCGGTTTTTGGGAACACCGTGTGTAAAAACGCAGACGGTTTTAGGGAAAACCGTGTGTAAAAACGCATGCGGGTTTAGGGAAAACCGTGTGTAAACACGCAGGCGGTTTTTGGGAAAACCGTGTGTAAAAACGCAGGCGGGTTTATGGAAAACCGTTTGTAAAAACGCAGGCGGTTTTTGGGAAAACCGTGTGTAAAAACGCAGGCGGGTTTAGGGAAAACCGTGTGTAAAAACGCAGACGGTTTTAGGGAAAACCGTGTGTAAAAACGCATGCGGGTTTAGGGAAAATCGTGTGTAAAAACGCAGGCGGTTTTTGGGAAAACCGTGAGTAAAAACGCAGGCGGATTTCTTAAAATTTAATTTTACACGCGGATTTCTTAAAATTTAATTTTGTTTTTCAGTGTCGAAAAATTATTTTGTTTTCCAGTGACCAAAAATAATTTTTTTGGTATTTGCGACAATTTTATGTTTTGTATTTATTGTAGGTTCAGAGTTCAGACGGACCAAGTAGTGATCTAGAGGAATTTCCTGATAATGAGGAAAATTGGCCTGAAACGGGGGAATTCTTTATTCCGTATGAAGAATATGATTTTGAGACCAAGGACGAGTTAGTGCATTGGGTTAAACAAAAAGGGATTGAACATAAAGTGTATATTGTGATTGGTCGGTCAAGAGAGGGACAAGATTACAGTGCGCCCAAGGTGTATTTAAGATGTGAGCGTTCTGGAATATACGTTGGGGCTCCAGTTGGCAAGGGCGGTGAAGGGAGGAAAGCTAACCGAACAAGGAGGACTAAGAAGATAGATTGCCCGTTCAAGATTGTAGGGAAAAGGACTAAAATTGATTCATGGAGATTTAAGGTTAGCCAAGGCAAACATAACCATTTCTTGGGAATCTATCAGTTTGGTCATGCTGCAACACGGAAGTTGGATGACGATCAGAATAAGTTGGTTGAGCAGTTGACCAAGTGCAACGTTGGGGCGAACGAAATATATAACACATTAAAAATGGAAAATCCTAACTTTTATGGGGGCAAAGCTACGGTATATAAGGCGAGGGCAAGAATAAGGAAACTTGATAAAAATGGCCGGACCGAATTACAAGATCTGATGTATCGTCTCACCGAAGCTGGCTATGTTGTAGAGTGTCGTCGTTATGTAAATAGCGGGAGTGACGGAACGGGTGTAGACGAATCTCAACAATATGTTGGCGACTTATTATTTGCTCATCCGGACTCCATCAGACTTGCCAGAGTTTTTCCCTACGTTATCCTTATGGACAGCACCTACAAAACAAACAGGTATTATTTTATTTAATTTATTTATGATGTGTTGGAATTATTTATATAGTTTATGATGTGTTGGAATTATTTGAGGTAAATATTAATAATTTTTATAGTATTGTGTTTTTTGCTGTTAGTAATTTTTTTTTGGGTAAAATTACATGTTTAAAAGCTGATAAAATGCGAAAAAAATAGTCCAAAGTCGAGAAAATAGCACCGAAAAAACATACTCGGGGAAAACCGTGTGTAAAACGCAGCGGTTTTTGGGAAAACCGTGTGTAAAACGCAGGGTGGTTTTTGGAAAAAGCCGTGTGTAAAAACGCAGTGGGTTTAGGGAAAGCGCGTGTAAAAACGCGAGGCGGGTTTAGGGAAAACCGCTCGCGTTTTACACACGGGTTTTCCCAAAACCGCCCTGCGTTTTTACACACGGTTTTCCCAGATATGTTTTTCGATGCTATTTTCTCGATTTGACTATTTTTTCGCATTTTATCGCTTTAAACATGTATTTTTACCCAAAAAAATTTACTAACAACAAAAAACACAATATAATAATTATTATTATTTATCTCAAAATCAACGTCTTCTAAATAGCCACAATCGTCGGAGTCCATTTTGCCGGAATCTTGTCGGAATTTTTTCTTGCCTCCAAACTTTTTGAAATTGATATTTTGTGGTGGATCTAGTCCAATAAGTTCGAAAAACCAAAAAAAAAATTTGCCGGAATCCGATCTACGGTGGTCTGGTTGGTGTTCCGGCAGCAAGCGGCGGCGGCGGCAGAAAAATTATTGAGGGATAGAGGGTTGGGTTGGGAGCATTTATTATGGTGAGAGAGAGGAGAGAGAGGGAGAAAACAAATTATGGGGATTGGGGGGTGTTAAAAAGGTAAGGGGGGGGTGGGAATAGTGGCCATGTATTATATTAGCCTGCCTGTCATTTCAAAACTTGTCGAGCCGCCCATTTACTTTTCTTTTCACTTTTTCTTTTCACTGGTAATAAAAGGTCACTCTTAAGAAAACATTGATTATGCAAAATAGTTTTAAATTCATTGATTATTTAATTGTACCTCATTCCTTAATATAAAACTTTCATTACATATTATAAAAATTAAAAATTAAGATATTTTTTAATTAAAATATTAATATTATTCTCATAAATAAAATTAATAGTATACAAGTCATATTTAAGAAAATAATATTTGTATTTTAATTTCCTTAATTTTCACAACATGAAAGGAGTATTAAGATTGCAATTACCCTAAAAAATACATTATTTGGTTATTTTTTCCGGAGCAATATTCATCAATCATTAATTTATTTTCTCTGTTTTTTTTATTTTTTAAAACTTATCATTAACCATTTCTAGGTAGATTCATCGAACCAGAAAAGGGAAATGATTGTAATGTTGAAGCATCAATCAACGAAAAGATGGTAAAGAATCAAGAATTTATAATGGTAGGTGGAAAATTATTTATAAAGTCAAATTCCAAAAATGATAAGAAAAAGATGCCCATTTTTTCTTAAGTGCATATATACACCCTGAATCCTGATCATTGGGCTTTCACTTTTATATACTACTCCCTCCATTCCTAAATATAAGACTCTTTAGACAATTTGAAAAAATTAAGGAAGTTGTCATTTTCACCTAAACTTCCAATATTATCCCCCACTCTCCCTTTCTCTCTCACTTCTTTGTCATAAAGAAAGGAAAATGTTGAGGGTATAATTGAAATAAATTGTTGACAACTAATAAAACAACCTTAAACGACAAATAATATGGATATCTCGATATCTCCTAAACGACAATTAATAGGGAATGGAGGGAGTATTTATTATCGAAGCTCACTCATATCATGGACTAAAAAAGGTGAGACGCATTTGTTTCATGACTGGAACTTGCATATGTTTAAAAAGTGCAGTCTTATTAGGATTCTCACATTCTCTTTATACTAAGGTAATAATGTAGTTCGATTCCCACCCATGGGAACGGAGCTAGTTATTTACCTTTTCAGAAATCTTCCGTGGTGAGGGATTAATCACTATTATTGACGGTGTACATTCTTGATCTTGACAAAAAAAAGTAATACTGCATCAATTCCATAATATAAATTATTTAGGATATTTAACAACAATTAAAGAAGTAAAAAACAAATTTTTTTTGGGTGACAAAACAAAATACTTTGATAGTCGAAATATCAATATTACTCTCTTAAATAGAATTGGTGGTATACAAGTATTATTTAAGAGAGTGATATTGATATTTTGACTAACAAAATATTTTATTTTATGCTTACTTAATTTTCGCTAAATGACCTAAACGACTTATATTATGTAATAAATGGAGTACTAAGACAATGCTACTTCCATTCTACTCCCTCCATTCCCTATTAATTGTCGTTTAGGAGATATCTAGGTATCCAAATTAATTGTCGTTTAAGGTTGTTTTATTAGTTGTCAACAATTTATTCCAACTATACCCTCAACATTTTCCTTTCTTTATGACAAAGAAGTGAGAGAGAGGGAGGGTGGGGGATAATATTGGAAGTTTAGGTGAAAATGACAACTTCCTTAATTTTTTCAAATTGTCTAAAGAGTCTTATATTTAGGAATGGAGGGAGTATAATACAAGACATTTAAGACATGTAACGAAAAAAATTAGGTACTTTGTTAGTCAAAATATCAATATTACTCTCATTCGGACAATTCTGATATGGACCCGGTCCACTGGACCATGCGGTCTAGATTTGGCCACATCACTGCATTTCCTTCTCTCTCCTCATTCTCGCGATTGATGCAGCAAATCCCGACTACATAGTTCACATGGACCCGGTCCATATCAGAATTTTCCCTCTCATAAATAGAATTAGTGGTATACAAATCATATTTAACAGAGTAACATTGATATTTTAACTAATAAAATTACCTTTTTTTTTGTCATAAACTACGTTTATTGTAATGGGGAGAGTAATTGTTTATGAAGAAAATATTTCAGCAGACAAATGTAGACATAATATGTCATTATTTGTTTAATCAATTATTAATTAGTGGTGTTTATATTTATTATAAGAGTGTTTAAGGAAACAAAAGCACCATTAGTTAATTTATTTATCTGTCTCATCATATAATAAGATATAGGAAAAGTGCATGTGCTTATATACTATTCGAATCATACAACTCAAAACCCACTTTGTTTCCCTTGGCTCCTTCCCACCACCCCATAACACACCACCAGATAAGACCTTGAGAAATAAAATATTTTTCCTCATTCCTTTTCAAAATATAATGTTTTTTTCATATATATATATATATATATATATATATATATATATATTATTCAGAATTGAATCTCTCTAGTACATTTATTCCTCCTGTTCAGTTAATGGGGGAGATATTATCACTCGTTGGTAGAATTTTACTATATTTTGAATTGACAAAATCTCCACATCTTTATTTCTTTTCAAAATATTTGATATTTTACAATTTTTAAAAATTATTTTTCTAAAGTTATTTATATTAAAAATATAACTTTCTCATTTTTTAATTATGTTTAATTAAATTAGTTAAAGAAATAATAAGAAAATTATTTTTATTTTCTTCTTTTTTAATTTGTGTAAAAGGGGAGAAAATATCTTATAGTTTAAAATGGATGGAGGTCTTTTTTTAAAGCCAAAATAATTGTATGTTTGGTTCAGGGGTTTCCTTTCTTGAATGAGATATTACCTGGTAGTTTCTGAAAGTAGCCACATGCTTTAGCCGTTTGGAATAAAAATTGGTTCGTGGTTCTGTGAAATCTTATGCTGGACTTGAATGAATATGATTATGATTAGATTGAGTCTCGATATAAGATTTCTGCGCTCAATCTCATATTATTTTTAAAGTCAAACATAATTTTATGTGATTTAAAGTTTGTAATTTTATTTCTAAACTCAATCCAAAATGAGTTAACACCTCCGTTCCTTTTTAATTGATAGATTTCACATTTTTACACAGACCAAGGAAATGATTAGAAGCCAATAATTATGAAGCAAAATATCTAAAATATCCCTAATTTAAGAAATTACTCTAATTAATTAATCCTACAACTTCCGAGTCCAAGTCTCATCTCAAGTTGAATTGTTTCAATTAAAATTTTGTTGTTTCAATGCATTGAAATTACTCCCCACTACTACTAATATTATCATTTGAATCTGTTCCATTGAACGTACAAAAATTCAAAGTGTTTTTCCACCAAAATTTAAATTATATAATGATGATTAAGCTTCTCCCTGAAACTAAATGGAAAAAACAAAAATTTGATCACAGTAGAGAAAATTAACAAGAAAGTGTAGGTTTTGCATCAAATTCTCATATGAATATTGACCTCAATTTTGCTCCAGTAGTTATACATGAATATAATAGAGAGACGCTTTTGCAAAATGTTGGTACAAATTTGATTCTTAACTTGAATGTCCCTCCAAAATCTCCAATTTGTCATATTCCAATCCTTACAATATAAGGAGAAGACAAATAAACGTCCACGAGTTAGTTAATGCCGTCGTGAAGTCATTTGAAAGTTATCCTTCGGTGAAGTGTAATCGCATATTTTTGACATTTCAGAATTGCATGATAGAAATCATGGGAAAAAAAAGATTCCAACAAATATGAAAGACCTCATATTAACAAAATAAGGTTGGAAAGGTAAGGCAAACTTCCAATCTCTATGAAGTGTGATCCTATGCTAGTACATGAAGTTTTGCATTACCTAAGCTAAGGTTGATATCAATATATGATGTTGATGTAGTTTGCAAACATGGACTGAAATTGGCACAAGTTAGTGAAGAAATGATAAAGAGCGCAGTTCCCGAATATCATTTGAAAGTCAAGTACATTTGAATTACAATTAACTAGAAATTGGTTGATAACATGTCCAAACTAGTAGTACTACTCATCAAGCTATAGTAATTTCATTCAATACCATTTTGAAAGGTAAGCTTTTAGCATGAGCCTAAGTACTCGTTGAGGTTCTTTATCTTCAAAAATTTCATCTCCTTCTTCAGGAAACTTGTTCAAATCCAAAGGTGACTCATTCCAATCGAAATCTCTTGAAATTTTCATCTTTTTTGGGTTGGGGCAGCATACTAGAGTTATCCATGTTTTTTTAATCCAAAATTTTCATTTGTTCAAAGACAGGTTCTTTCCCATTTTTATCAACATCATTACTTGATTTTGATTCTGACTTTTGAATTGAAAAGCTTGATTTTTCCATTGAAACAAAATGGTTAATGTGGAGTAGAGAAAGAAGAAGCTGAAATATGTGGTAGTATAGTAGTAGTGCTAGTTATAGAATTGGTATTTAGAGACCTTAAAAGAGTTCATGATTTTATGTGCATTGATAATGTGGAATTGTTGAATAAATAAAACTCCATTAAGTAAAGTTTACTAAGGGAAAAAATGGAAGAAACATGCCAAATGTTTATCAAACTTTGAAATGTATCAATTATTTTGGAACATCCTAAAATGTAAAATGTATCAATTAAAAGTGAACGGGGGTAGTATAATCTAATCTCGATTTGAATTCCAAATGTAAGACATAATCAATTCAAGAACACTCTATATTTATTTTTTATGTTGTCAGTGATTAATTTATAATATTTTAAATTATGCTAGACTTGAGTGACACTTGAATGAATATCTGTTGTAGACTAATCTGAGACTTTAGTAAGAGTATTTTATTGGTTATGCTGTTTTTGCATGTCGGAGATCTCAAGAAGGAGATAAACCATAACTCCATAACTAAGGTATGATCTACCAATGAGTTTTTTTATTTTTTTATTTTTTTTGTTTTTTTTATTTTTATTAGGGGAGCAGGATACCTATCTATTAAAAGAAATATGAGATTTAAAAAACGGGGAGAGGATTTGAACCCATAACCTCTACGTCATTAGGCTCAATCTTGGCTACTATACCAATATCTCATCGGCATCTACCGATGAGTTGAGTTCACATTAAATATAAATTGAATTATAAGAAGCAAAAAGAAAAAAACACGTGTCAAGGAGGCCGTAGCCCAATGGGGCAAGTCTCTACCCATGACCAAGAGGTCTCCTTTAATTTTGTTAGTAAAAATATTAATATTATTTTTAAAATAGACCTTTACCTAAACCTAGATTTGAAAATGAAGATGAATGTACATACTATTTATTCCATTTAAAAGAAAAATATTTATATTTATTAAAAAAACACATCTCATTTACTTTTTTAATTTTTGATAAGCGACTTATATTATGAAATGGAGGAAATATTGGAAGCGAGGATCCGTACTCAATTGACTTTACTCAATCAGCGCCAACTAATTATACTGTAAATTACTACCTCCCTCCATTAATACTTTCATTATATATTACGAAAGTTAAGATATTTTTATAATTAAAAAACCAATATTACTCTCTTAATATGACTACTCATATAATGTATACCATTAATTCTATTTAAGAGAGGAATATAAATATTTTAATTTTAAAAATATCTTAATTTTTCCTTCCTTAATTTTCGAAACAATCTTATATTTAGGAATGACCAATTTACGCCAGGGGTGGTGGTGTTTGGGAAGTTATGGTGTAGGTAAAGATCCTTGTTTAGTTCTATGGAAAACTGAGGTAATTAAACCATCTGTAAGGACATTAAGGTTGGAGACTCTTGTACTGAAACTCCTTGATTCTGAAAATTTTAGGTCAAGACAGTGTAAATGAGTTTTGAAATACTTCCCCCACCCAATATTTTGAAGATGCATTTGCAATATGCTTCTATTTAAAAATTGAGTTTTAATTAAACTATAATTGAACTATTATTGAGTAGTTCCGGTTTATGACTGACCATCTTCTGATCAACCAGTCATATATTCTTTAACCGTCTTCTAAACCCGAGCAAGATGATCAGATATGGTCTGAAGGTCCCCGATTAGCAATTTAAGGTATTGTCTCTACCAATCAATTGCACTTGATCTCCAAGGCAAATAATCATCTGTACACTGTCTGTATATCCATTCTTGTGCCCAACCAATCACAATTCAACATTTTGTATATATAATTAAAAATAATAATCACATGACGAATTTTTATTGATTGGACACAAAAATAGACACACACGATTTTCACCCGTTACCCAACTAGATCTTATTGTACAGTCCACAAAAGGGGCTACTAATTTTTTGGTCAGTACTGATTGGTGGTGATATTAATCTGAATTTAGCATGCGGAGTGCTGCAGAGTAGTTCCTACTTGTGTAGGGCCTAATCTATTGGATTTTTTCTGATATAGACCTAGTTCATATGGATCATGTAGTACAGGATTTGCCACATCATTGCAGAATAAGGAGAGAGACAATTATGTAATAATGTGGCAAATTCTGTATCACATGATCTAGTAAACCAGATCTACAACAGAATTAACCAATTTCTTGAGCTCTTGAACATGGTAACTCGAGACATTAATCCTATCAAGGAGATTTTTATTACCTGACTCAATTTATAGTTTGCAACATCTTTTTTTTATTTAAAATGAAAAAATGTTTTTAGTAGGCTGATTTGTTCCAAAAATGGTTTGAGATTTGACGATTTCACCAATTAGAGGCCCAATTCTTAGTGAGCCAGTATCGGGTTCCCAATCTCCAGTTTATTACTCGACCCAAATTATAAAGTATGAGTTTGCAATATCTTTTTTATTTAAAAGGAAAAAATGTTGAGTTTGAGATTTCTGAGGACATGCAATTGGTCCACCTCGACTTCAACAGGTGTAGGAATTTCGTTGGACCCTTTATTTAAACTCTTTTAGTCTTAAAAATTACATATAATTTAATCAAATATTCCAATATATATATATATATATATAAAATTTACTATATCTAAAGTAGGATTTTAAAAATATTATGAGACGGTCACCAGAATGCTGAGGTAGTATAATATAAGTCGTTTAAAACATGCAGCAAAAATTAAAGAAGTAAAAAATAAGGTATTTATTAATCAAAATATCAATATTACTCTATATATAATTTGTGGTATAAAAGTCCTATTTATGAGATTAATATTGATATTTTGACTAATAAAATACATTCTTTTTTACTTTCTTAACTTTCACTTTATTTACTAAACGATTTACATTATAAAATGGAGGTAGTATATATATATATCAACAAGATAGAATTTGGCAATCCAGATAATTGCGAAAAAGAAGTTAAGGGAAGCTATCTGGCATATGTATAAGCATAGGAAACTAGTGTTTTTGTTTGTATTTATATGAGCAAATAGTCACTTTTGTCACAAAAGTAATTTCATGTGCTATTTCACAAATAGTTTTTTGTGCCTATTCTGTAATAAAAGTAATTTTGTGTGCTATTTCTGCCACAAATAGCTTTTCGGTGATTTTTCTGCCATAAAAGTAGTGTTGTGTGTTATTTCTGTCACAAATAATTTTTTGGTCCCTATGATATTTGCATGTCATGTTAATGGTCGAGTTGTAGGCATTGGCGGAGCTAGGTGGGGGCACTGGGGGCAAGTGCCCTCCCCCCAATTTTTTTCCAAATTCTTTTTGTAATTTTAGTTTTGTTCTTATAACACCTCGTCCCGCGAACATTTTGAATCACTTTACGATTTAAAATTAGATTTTTTAGTTCGTGAATTATAGGAATTACACAACTTATATCTTAACAATTTTGGTTAAAATTGTAACAAACTTAAGTGTGTAAGAGACTATAATATTTATAAGATTTCATCAAAAAGTTCATAATTACTAAGAGATTATAATATAAGATTTTATCAACAACATAGTCTACAAGTGGCTTTTGACATTGGCTTTTGAAAATAGTCTACAAGTTATGCACATGTGTACTGTTTTTGGCGGAATATTTTGTTTTAAAGTCCTAATTATACATTGGACAATTTTTTTTGATGTGTTATTTACACGCGTGAGGTATGCACGTTAATGACAATGAAAACTTTGTAGCTCTGCCATTTTTTTTTAAGCCAGAGGACTTGAAGGTTTATGAAGCATTGATCAGTAGAGTGAAAAGGGTGAACAAAATGTGAATAACTCTAATCTATAAGATTTTGTCAAAAAATTTTTTTTGGCTCCGCCAATGTTTATATGCTTTTATGAATTTATTTTGTAAGAAAAAATTCTGGCTCCGCCACTGGTTGTAGGGAATTGGTTTGAATTAGATGATTTGCCAATTTTAACACCAAATTAGAATGCAGTAGAGAAGAGACTGTCGGGTAAAGTGTTGGGTCGGGTTAATCTGAATTAGATAGGTCGCATTATGACACTTATAACATGCAAAATTTCTTTTGTGGCAGAAAAGATACCAATTTTGGTAGTAGAAATAGCACACAAAACTACTTATATGGTAGGAAAAGGCAACGAAAAACTATTTATGAAAAAAATAACACACTAAATTACTTTTGTGACAAAAATAACTATTTGCTCTAGATTAAATAATCTAAGGTATCTTCTATTAAAAGATGGTACTAATATTTGGACTGAGATTGACGGCAGTTCTCTTATCTGTGATACAGAAATTCTAAGCCTAGATCCAATTCAATCACGTGTCCTTCCAAACAAAACGAAAAGGTATGAGTTACGAGATTATGAAAATGCCAAAATTAAACAGTTGGTATCTAAGGAAGAAGGTATCACTATGGTCCGTCTCTTTCTCGACATGCATTAGGATAATTTATTATGGAAATATGTGTAAACTGTCTGCGAAACTACTTCAGTCCAATTCTTTCAGTACCAGGTTTTTTTCCTCCAAGTAAGGTTAGTTTTGTCCTAGAATACTTGTTATTTCATGAATTTAAAATATTATTGATAAGTGCTATTGTGGCGGCTTTCTCTCTAATTTTAAAGTGGGTTCAATTTCTACCAAAGATATGAAATTAAATTTCTTGTATGATAATGGTGTATAGCAAAATTTACAGTAGATTTTGACTGATACATATTTCACGATTTCAATCATTTACTAATCTAAAGGACAAAAACAATGAAATTTTAGAATTAAGACCCAGTTATTTTTTTTTATAGGAATCGGGTAGTTTGCAGTAGTAAAGATCTCAGACACGGCCGAGAGGTCCCGTGTTCGATTCTCGTATCTCCCTTAGTGGGAGCAATAAATCTCCTCCTCCCAGTGAGGCTAAAAAGACCCAGTCATTTTTAAGAATATTCCCCGTGTCTTAAGTACGTTTCTTTTTTATTTTGACATTGTCCCAAATGTCACTATTCATTTTCATTGATATACGTAGTAAACTATTAATGAATTATTACATATATACATTGTTAATGCTATGTAATATATACAATATTATATGATGCATAATTAGCAATAAGTTTGTATACTATTTTGTATATTTTAACAATATAAAGTGCACTATAAATATTATGTACTATATCAATCGCTCGCAACGTTTGAAAATTCAGATGTCGTGGTCCCAAATCCAAATTAATTATGTTGTAAATTTCTCTATTTTTATGCAAAGCAAAGAGAAACAAAGAAGTTGGGACAATGAAGAGGCGGAGAGGAGAAAAAAATCACATCTGGTGAGGACATAATTAAGATTGTCACAAGCCAAAGGGTAAAAGGTGCACACACCTCACAACTTTTCCTCCTCTAAAACATTCTAATTTGCATAAATAATTGTTGTTCTGTCAAAATCTCACATGGATAAAGAGTAAGGAAAAAAATTACTTATACATAAAGACTTCTCAAGTTATGATTAATTATATTAGTTAGTGTCACAAATTCAGGCAGTTAGTTATAATTTTATCCGTATAAAAATTACATTATCATATACTAGGAGATAGATTAATTATCTTAGTGTGGTTTTTTTTAAAAAAAATTGGGTGAAGGAGATTCGATCCCGCAACCTTCGTGTAGAATATCACCCCATATTGTTAACTACTCTACAAGTGTTTACATCTTAGTGTGCTTAATCCCATGGAAGAAAACCTAAGCAACCCCCACCACATACCATGGAGCGGGTTCACTTAATCCTAGAATCGTCATTGTGGAACTGACTCCACACTTTCTCATATGAATTGAGTGGAACCCACGTCTACAAGTATGCCCACCTAATTCATATGAGAGAACCGTATAGCCAATTCCAGAAAGATAGTCCTATAATTGAATTTTCAGAAGGAATAGGGGTTTGAAATGGGGGAGAAGATATTCAATCAAATATACCATCATTACTTTTCCCATGCAGAGAATTGCCCGCTATTATTATGTTTAAGCTGGACCAGAATTATGCACCTGCCCAAGAAGAACAAAAGATAAACTTCAAGGTCAAGAAAGAAAAAAACACATCCCTCTTGGAACCCTAAAAAAGGAATAAATTACAAAAATTTAGACACAGTGAGTACAAACAAGTACTACTACTCATTCACTTATATAATCTGATTGGATTGAATATCAGTTTGAGATTACTGATATTAGTTTCAAATTAGTCTTAAATTTTCCAAAACATAATTTAGTGTTTGAGCTATGTTTCATTCACAAACACAATTTAAAGAGAATTTGGTATAAGTTTGAGTTCCAAACATATAATAGACTCAATTCAAATACACTCATAATATAATATTAAAAAAGTACTAAATGTGTGTGTATAAATATACCCACATAAAGCCCTATCCTTTATTTTTAGCTCATTATTCTCATCATTCCTTTCTCTCTCTCTCTCGGAAACCCTCAAGTTGATGTGATTCTCCACTATAGAGCTACCAAAAAACACATCAACCTTTACAAAAAGAGAGAATTAAAGATCATCATAAAACAAGTATGGTTTTTTCTTCCATTCCACCTTATCTTGATCCAGCCAACTGGCAACAGGTTTGCTGTTTAATTCTCTTTTTTTTTTTTTTTTCCTTTCAATATTATGCTACCTTCTTTGCCAAAAAAAGCAAAGAATTCATCAAAATAAATTTTAAAAAAATATATATATTCCTTCTTTATTATACCTTTAATCTTGAATATACCCATATCATCTAAATTTCATTTTTTTTTTTGGCAGCAGCAGCCATATCATCAGCAAACAAGAAACACAACTAGTGGAGCAAACCCTCCTCAGCTTCCCTCATCATCACTGCCGCCACCACCACCGCCACTACTTTCGCAGCCTCATGTGGGTCTGGGTGGTATCGGCACAATTAGGCCGGGCTCAATGTCCGAACGAGCCCGGATAGCTAACGTGCCGATGCCTGACCCGAACTTAAAATGCCCCCGGTGCGAATCTACCAACACAAAATTCTGCTACTTCAACAATTACAGCCTCACACAGCCTAGACACTTTTGCAAGAATTGTAGAAGATACTGGACTAGAGGTGGGGCCCTAAGAAGCGTTCCGGTCGGAGGCGGATGCCGGAGAAACAAGATCAGAGCAAAATCAACTAGTTCCAATAATTCTCCTGCTTCCGCCAGCAGCGATTCCACCGCCAGCACAGTTTCATCTACTAGTACCACTACTACTACCGGACCAGGTAACATATTAGGCTTGATGACGTCACCACAACTTCCGCCACTCGGCCGGTTTCTCTCTCCGTTGGGTCAACTCAGTAGTCTTGACGGGTACCAACACTATGGTGGTATTAATACTAGTGATATTAGCTTAATTAATCATGATTACAATGGAGGAATTACAACAGCTCCGGTGGGGACCACGACGAATTTTCAGTTGGGGACTAATTTTCTTGGTAATGGGATTGAGTCATGGAGGTTTCAGCAAAGTAATAATACGCAACAATTTCCATTCTTGGATTTGTCGGCGCCGTCATTGGGGCTATTTGGGGATACAAGTCAGTTAAGGCCTAATTGGACAGATCTTTCTAGTTTTAGTTCTTCTTCTACTAGTAATCCTCTATAGAGAACCTTAAAGTCTCCGAATGAAGCTTTTTATTGGATTCCGATCAGGCTTTGTGTTTCTTATTAGAGGTATAGAAAAACCCTAGAGTTGGTTAATTAGGTTGTTGTTGTTGTTTTTATGGGCTTTGTTTAAGTAACATTTGACAGTGGTTTCAGAAACTCTCTTGTAGCAGCTTAATTTTTATGTTAGAGTTTGAAGGTTTTGTTTCTGAATTACTAGCTAGTTGAATGGATTTTGATTAACATTGTTTAGATCGATCATTCCCTTTAACTTCTTATATTTATTATATTTTCTTGATTATTATCGAGTAAGGTGTCGAATCTGGAACGTATTATTCCGAGTTAGAAAGTATTGCACTAACTGTGTTGTGTTAGTTTTCTTGACATTCATTCTTCAGCTAACAATTATATTTTGGAGTTAGAAGGATACATTATTCTGAGAAACAATCATTATAAATATATATATTCATTTTGTATAATGGTTCCATTGTGAAATAATTAAGTCGGTCATTAGATACTTCACAAAAAGTGTGATTATTATCCTAAGGCGAAGGCTTCACTTGGATCAGATATGCAAATAAAAAGAACATAATCTAGAGAAGCAGATGTAATTTTTTTCAGCTCTCTCCAATCTAATCTGGTTTATTCCAAGTTAATCCTAAGGGAAAAATAATAGGACATAAAAAAAAGAGTTGAGTTATGGTTGGGCTGAATTATAAAGTTTTTGTTTGAATTTTTTATTTGAGTTTCATATTGTTTTTAGACAAGATTGAAGGGTAAAAGTAGGGGGGAAAATCAGTGGGTTTCAAATAAAAACCTTGTTAAAATACATGAGGAGTAAGGTTCAAATTCATATGCCGATTTGTGAGCTTTCAGGATCACATGTTCCATTTGTTAACCCATCTTATATCTCATAACATAATAAGTACTATTATGTTTCTCTCATTTTATTGTTGTTAAAGTTCTTTTATTCTCACTGGGACGCCAATCTCTTGACGAGAAGAAGGACAATAAATAAGTGTACTTGAATTGGCTCTGATGTGATTTCAAATTTAAATTTAGACGCAAATTGTTTTTGAATCGAGACTGGAAATAAAACCTCGTCATTCAATCATGTAAAATTTAGTTTGGATTTGAGACTATTGAAACCATAAATCTAAGAAAAAGACTCAATCTAATCAAACCCTTAGCCAATTTCTGTGGAAAGGAAAGGTTATTCTATATCTTTATGTTTTGGGCATGTTATAACTGAAGGTATGCATGAGGATTACAATAAAAGAGTAAGTTTCAAACTTGATATGGTCATCTTGAATAATCCAAACTATTCACTTTTGCTCATTCCCTAAATATTTTTAGAAAATCTACCTTGAAAAACTTCCCCAATTAAGAAACTCTTTTGTACTCCAATCAATGTAAATTCCTAAAAGAATGAGAGAATGTGTGTATGGGCATAATGTAATGATTCCAATATAATATACCGTTTGGATCCGAAAATTCTAATATAGGGCTGCAGTGGCGGAGTCAGGAATTTGTCATAGGGGAGGCGAATTTTTTAGGGAGGCGAAATACAACATTTATAAGAAAATATCACAAATATTTTTTTCCTATATAAAATTCGTCGTTTTTGAAAATTTGTCCCCCCCCCATGAAGCTCCGCCACTTTAGGACCGGTCTTGTGGGACTGGCCCCACAGTCCTTTCACATGAGTTGTGACGGGACCTACTTTGCAGGTATGCTCCACTCCAACTCATGTGAGAGTGCCGTGAGACCAGTCCCACAAAACCGTATCAATGCCAAAGTGACCGATTTGTATCAAGAACAAGACCAAGAGCAATAACAGGAATCTCTTAAAGAACATAAGTGACGTGGAGAGACAATTGAGATTTGTACAAGAGTCTTAAAAGACGAAAGAATGCCCACTCAATTCCATACCAAATAGTAATAATAATAAAAAAAAATTATACCTTCCAAAACCCAATGAGGTTCCATATCATGATGTGCTCCCAGAATCCAAAGTTTCTTCACAATTCTCGGTTTCTGTTCCGCAAGAATCATGTAATGAAAAAAAGATGATGATGGACCAACATGAGATGAGATGAGCATATTATTTTTAGTATCGATTGTGTTCAATTCTATGATTGAATATTCACATAGATTATTAATAGATATTCGAAACTGATAAATAGTTATCTCTCAATCAGAATCTACAATTGAGTTCATCAACATATTCTGATAAAAATGTGGATTTCAGCATCGAAATCACATCGTTTTTTTTTCGAATAAAAAAGAAGGTACAAGTGATGGTGACCAACACTTCCCGCTACTTAATGTTCGGGCTTTCGTATATATCAACAAATATATCAGACTTAACTGAACAACCAGAGCTAAGCACTGACCCCGTCAAAATAGCATCAACAAGGGGCAAATATAATTTCCTAGAAGCCGGCAACACCAGTCAAGATTCAAACTCATGACCTCGGCTTTACCAAACCATTTGGAAGTAAGTTTGGAACCACTTGACCATCACCCTTGTTGATAACAATCAAAATCACATCGTTGTCTGTCCATAGTTAACACTTACTACCTCCGTTCTTAATTAATTGATACATTTCACATTTTTAAGATAAACATTTCAAAATTTGCTAAATATTTAACACGTTTCTTCCAATTTTACCTTTAGTCAACTTTGCATAATAGCTTAGTGTTTCCAACAATTTAACACTTACCCATGCATATCAAATCATACTTTAATTAGGGATAATTTAGATTTTTTCTTTGTTATTACTGACTTCTAATCATTTCCTTGGTATGTATAAAAATATGAAATGTATCAATTAATTAGGAATAGAGGTAGTAAGTACATCACATGGTAGAGATATACAAAATTTTCCTTAATTAATTATAAAGTATTGCTAAACAAAAATTATAAACAAAAATTTAATACAATATGAAAATTTGGACCCAAATATGTTATCCCTTTTGTATATGTACTCTTTTTTTTTGATGAATAGAATAATTAATGAATAAAACTCTCTAACTTTATATTTTGATTAGTCCCATTCCAATTCTTTTCAAATAAACAAATAAACAATTAATTTTTCATAAAATTCATGGAAATGTTGAAGAAACAAAATGAAAATACATTGGGATTTGTGGTTCTTCATCATGCTTCTGACACCAGGATCTTTTGTGTTTGGTCCAGTAATAATTTGTACTTTACTAGATGTGTCACGCTTCATGCCACAAACACTATCAATAAGTAACTTTAACAAGTGTTTTTGCTATAACGAAATAGATATTTTAAAACAAATATTATACCTAATTTAGGGTCCTGCATATACTATATGATTCAATAACCTCATGAAATTTATATGTGAGACGAGGCATCATAATACGCATTGCTGAAATAGGTCCGTGATTATATTTGGAAGCGGAAGTGATAATTTGTCTCAAAATTCACCACTCTTTCTAGTTTCTATTTCATTTCTGAAAAGTTGTTGTCTTGGCACTTTGAAAATTTTCTTTAGGATTAAGCTTTTTTTTTACACATAATTGATTATCACTAGTCAGATTAGTTGAATATGAATATTAAAGCAAAATAAATACTTTTATTTTGAATAAAAAAATTACTTTTAAAAGAAAAAAATAAATATTTTTAACTATTAAATAAAAAATTAATGTAATTGAATAGGGCACGGCCTCCCCTAGGACAGTAGTTCTTTTTTACTTCGAAATGGAAATCGTCAGGTCGAAGGAAGAGAATCTTTGAGATGTACACTTTTGAAAGAACCAAGACATGGGCTAGCCTCTACTTACCCAACAAAGAATAAAGTTAACTCTTTTTATTTTTACTTAGCAAACAAAAAAAAAACTCTTTTTATTTTATTATTATTTTTTTTTATGAATAGAATAAAGTTAACTCTGAATCAAAGAAGGGAAAGCCAGTCAATATGAAATAGGAAAAATTCTGATATAGACCTGGCCTATATGTGGGGTTGTGGACCACTTGGTCCACAATCAACCACAACACCTCTTTTGATTAAAAATAAATAAAAAATTCTCATAAGGCCCCACCTGTTTTTATTATTTTAATCAAAAGCGCTGATGTGATTTGAATGTGACTAAAGTGGTCCATGTACTAAGTGGTAGCTGCAGTCCCATATCGAAATTGTTCATGAAATAGGCTCTCTATGATTATTCCCCCCTATCCGATCCGACTTTGAGGTGGAACGCCTAAAATTTCACTATTACATGACAAATTTGAATTATTAAACAATAAATTGATAATTAAAATATTTTTAAGATCTCAATATAACACCTATTTTGGTCATGCAAATGTTTGTTAGCATGACCATAACAAGTATTTTCAATTTTAAATTGCGTGATATATATTTGAATTGCAAAAAAATCTGAATCATTAAAGTTTTTTATTTAAAGAGTATTTTTTTTTATTCTGCACTGGAGCAATAGATCTCTTTTTTGGGAGTATACAAATATGGTACAGTAGACATGAGATAGAGAAATTTCATGCGAAGGCATAAAGTCATGGAAATCATCACATATTTGATTAATGGTCGGTCGCTTGTCTTTATTTTCTTTCTCCAATTGTTGAGTAACCAAGGGATTCCTCATCCTAGAGTTACCGTAGTGATCCCGAGATTTTTTTTGTCCATTTATATCCATTTAAACATTAATTGAACGTCATTCTTTACCAATTTAATTTGCAGTATAAATAAATAGTATGTCATTTAACTTTTTTTTCTTAAGAGGGGTTAGGATTTAGGAATGCATTTGTTGTAAAAAAAAAGGATTTTTATTATTAATACACATGCCTGACCTATCGTCATGAGTTAGAAGGGCTGCGCCAATTGCCATAACTTTTTTTTTTTGTTGATAAAAGGGTAAGAATATGTAATGTAACAACCCGTGTCAAATTCAAGCATACATACACTAGACGACATTATTATGTCTTTCAGTTAATTTATTGATGTTAAGGAAGATTAATTTAGTTATTACTACTGACTCGAAGTAATAGGTTTTTGCCCCAATAGCTAATTGTTTTTTTTTTCTTTCTCTTGAGCAATACTACACCAAAAACCCGTAAGATAATTTATGAGAAATGAGGTCCACTATAATAGATAGATATTATTATTAACCTTAGTAATTACAAAAAAAGACATGATAATTTATACAGAGTCTTGCTAAAAAAAAAAAATTATATAGCGTCAAATACTTGATTGATGACAAGTCAAATATGTTCATATACAAGTTCAGGTAGAGGGACTATTGAAAAATATATGTATATGATTATTCAAAAAATATTGTGCTTGTACGAGCAATATTCCATTATTTCCAATAAATAATGGGTTAAAGTTGAGGCGCTCATGACATAAGGGGTCATGAGTTCGAATCTTTTCCCCATATTTTTTTTTTTTTGGACCTCACCAAAGGAGGAGTCCATGTAGGGCGGATAGAAGCCCGGCTGAGCGGGTGCCCCATGAGGGGGAGTAGAAGTGCCTCACAAAGGAGGAGAATTCCCATGAAGGGGAGTAGAAAACCCACACAAGGGAACCCAAGAAATGGCAATTAAATCATTCCCCTTGTGTGAGGGGGTATCGACCCCACAACCTCGTAGGCAGGCCATAACCCCATTGGACTATGGACCTTATGATTTCTCCCCACTTTTTCAATTCCCTATTATAGGCCCCCTTCCCCAATAAAAAAATAAAAATTTAAAAATAAAAAAATAAAATAAATAATGGGTTTGATTACTTAGCCTTATTTCTCAGCCTAGCTTTTGGAAATTGCGGTCTTCATTGAAGCAAATAAAACCTCAGGTGGTTTTTGTTTGCTCTGATTTAATGTTAGAAAATAAACTCCTTAAAAAATGCTAATGTTGTCATTCGTATCCGATATTGACCTCTCTCTTTGATTAATTCCTAGTGCGATTTCTATTAGTTTTTGCACGGAAATGATGCTCCCAACGTTTCCCACCATAATCAGAGACGAAGTCAGGAATTTGGTGTTGGGGGCGAAACTTATAAAATTCTTGGAGGCAATAAAAAAGGCAAAAAATAATTTTTTGGGGGGCGAAATTAATAAAATTTTCCAAAATTTTCTAAAATACATATAAAATTTCGATAAATAGTAGTATTTTTAAAAATCTTCTGCAAATAAAACTAAGAAAGCTAACTTGAAACACGTGTTTCTTTTTCTTCTTTAGTTTTATGTCGACTTTTCTTAAACAAATTCTTACATTAATTTTCAAGGCATTCTAAGGATATCTAGGCATGAATGGATTATTGTTCATGCAACCCTAAATTTCAAGTTTAAAGCAAGTATTATGGAGCATGAAGTAATTGCCTTTTCTTTTGTAAGTACAACAAACAAGTAATGTTAGCCACTTAGTGGCAGAGGATGCCTATGAGGCTTATTTTGTTAGATTTATTTGTAATGATTTTGATACTGTGTTGTTGACACTTTCTGATCATTTATATTAAGATGTTTCATTACCCAAAAAAAAACAACACAACACAAGAAAAAAAAATTACTAATAATCCATTGAACCAAAATACCAAACATATCATCATTTTGGTAGGGTAGGGTCTAATACCTAATCGATATTAAGAGCGGAATTTTCTCTATTCACATGTTCAAAGAAACGCCAAACTCCTACTTATGGCTCCAAAAAAAAAAAAAAAGAAGAAGTTATTCCTGTTCTAATTTTTATTTCAATATTACATTACTATTGTAGCTATGATGAATAAGAAGAAAGCTAAAACCTTTCTTCCTATAGACAAACCAGAAGCCAAATCAGAAGGAGGAGGTGGAGGAGAAATATTATGAGAACTCACAGAATAAACTTTTCCTGATTCTTCATCTTTTACTTGAATAGTTGACTTGCAATCATATGGGGTCCACCCAAGTGTCATATTTTCAAGATCATACAAAACAAGTTTATTTGAAAGAAGAATATCTCCAATTAGTATCAAATCTTCTCCATCATCATTCCTCATTGCACCCCTATGTAGTCCCAAACAATACTCATCTTTATCAATACTTAGTAGATAATCATGTGGAAAAACTTTCAGTGTTAGTGAGTTCTTGAAGTGAAATGTTATGGCTGGAAAACCTTCATCAACTTCTCCATTGTAATTAAAACAATTCAAATCTGGTTCAACTATATGGGTTTTCATCTCAGAATGATTTCCCATTATTTCTTTCATAAGGAGAACAAAAACATCATCAGGGAAGTAAGCTAATGTTGCACCACTATCTATAACAGCTTTTCGTCCTGTCGAAAAGAAGCTTTGTGCTGGAATATCGACCATTTCGGCCCCAATTTCGGCCTTTTTCAGCATTACTGTGTAATGATTTTCATATGATATAAGGGGTGTTGAATTAAGTTTTGGATCAACAACTTGTCCTATTGCAAATATGCCCCCATTGTCACCATCTAAGCAATGCGAAAAAATTCGCTTAATTTTTGTGCCCGATTGAGAAAGTTGTGATACAAATGATGAATTTGCTTTCCCAAATCCAATTATTCCATCAACTCTGTCTGTTGATGTGCCCTGTGTTCCTGATTGCTTAGCTGAGCATCCGAACGAAAATGTACGGTTCATCGCGGTTGTTTTAAGGTTACCAGTGACGCTATCAAAATTAATGTTGTCAGCTACAAAAAATCCTTCAGCAGTGCTACCATCAGCGTATGTAACAGCATATTCACAAGGCTTCCCAGGTTTACAATTAGCATAAGTACCATCATATAACATACTACAAAAATCTTGATCACAAGTGATTTCTTTCCCACTTTTGGAATTTTTAAGGTCATATTGTTTTAATTCTAGGCCTAGGCTACTTTGCTTGGGGCATTTATTACAACCACCACAATTTACCCATAAAATGTCACTTCCCGTGTCAACTTGGACATAATAGTCCTTGGGAGGCGTTCCCGATCGCAAGCTTTGTATAATACAGGGCCGCTTCTGTGACCTTGTCATTCCCACCTAATGGGAAATCAACTGCACTGGAATTCGAAAGAATTCGACGTTGGAGGCGTCGAGCGTCGTCGTGAGCCTTGAGTGCACCCAATGTGGCCCTCCCACGACCACCATATTTGTGGTGCACTTTGAATACGGCGTTTCCTGTTGCAGCATCAAAGCAAATGCATAGAATAATTGTGCACAACCCCAACAATGTCATGCCATGATTCCTTTGATCCATTGGCAACATATATAATTAATGTACATGCAGTAATTTTTTGGTTCATGTATAAAAAATTATGCAGAGCGGGATTAGATAGCGTTTGATTTTGAAAGTCTTAAAAGAGACATGTATTCAGAATATGACATCTTTCGTTTGGTTTTGAAACAGAACACTATCCGAACACAACTTGAATCTTTTGAGGAAAAGAATAGGATTGAAAGTATGGAGAAGATGGGGGAGTCAAAGGAGTGGGTGGGGAGGAGGAAACAATGGCAATCCTCATGGGACTTGACAGATGTGTGATAGATGGGGGCAATAGAAAAAGAGAGGAAGAGATTAAAGAGAGTTTTGAGGGGCATAGAGAGTTTGAGGTTGTTACTAATCTTGAGGAATTATTTTTCACCGTTTGATCAACATTAAGGGTGAGATTGTATTGATTTTCAACGTATATGGTTGATTTTTGTAAAATAAATAATTGGGTCCCACATCTAAAGAATTACTCCTTACGCCCCAAATTATTTATACACTTTGTATTTTGTACGAGAATTAAGGTTTCATCAAATTCTATAATATAATATGGCAAAAATGTCAAACATTACCCTATTTAATTTTACTTACAATTAATGTTACCTTATTTTCTCTATATTCTTCTCTTTATAACATTTGATATAAGGGGAATGATTGAAAAATATCGTCATTAGTGAGACATCTATTTAGAAATTGGACAAATAATTTAAGACGGGTGAGTATAAAAAAAAAGTAGAATGAGTGGTAAGTTATATCGATATGCTGTATGCATTGATTTTATTATTATTATTATTTTGAGATCTTGGATTTCACCTAAATGTAGTAAATTAAATGGCTAGATGAAGGGGCGGTCAGAAAGCGAAAATAATCCAAAGTATAGTTTCAAGTTAGCCATCTGATAAGTCTAAAATCTACAATACAACTCTATCTGATTTTATTTGATTGCATATATTGAAGTGATAGAATTAATAGGATCTTAATTGATAAGGATATTTTGAAGTAAATATTGGAAATATATAAGATAAGATATTTGGAAGATAGGTAAGATGCTATTATTTTTGTAAACTTCCTAGTTTGATCAATCAAATTTAGGAAAATGTTATCTTGGGAGTTTCTATAAATTTTTTAAAAAAATTTATCGTTTTAAAAAATGTTGGAATTCGAGGCGGTTTGCCATTTGTGAGTGACAAAGGGTGAGATAAGTTAATCATTTTGACTTGTAAGAAAGTCATTTCTAGTTGTAACTTTGGGGATTAGTCATTGAAAGCTCGAGGAAACAAATTTGTACTGTTCTTAATTTCTCTAGTCTATTAATTTCGTGGAGCCTTTTCTGTTATTGAAGTTCATGGCATGTATCATCTGTCCTTTTCAAGTGATAAGTGTCTAATGCATATATAGATTAACCTTGCATATCTACTTTAAAAATATAAAAAAAAACTCCCATTTCCTGTCATAACAAGGATCTCATTTCTTGGCATAGGTGATTCGAACATCAAATTGCCAATTTGTCGAAAAGGAAAACTTAAAAAAAAAAAGTTTATAGACATTTCAAAGCTAAAGAAACGACTATATGCAATGTCATCTAGACCGAGCAGGGAAATAGACAGACAACTCCTGCTATAAGCATTACAACAACAATAACAACAAAGCCTTAGTCCCAAGTATTGGGGTCGGCTCGGCTACATGAACCATAAAAAATACTACGTGTGGTCATCCTATCAGAATTGATACACAGAAATCATGGATGTAAAATACATGTCATGAACTTAACTCAACTTTGCAAAAATCACTTTATGCGAGGTCTTTGAAGAGATTAGCCTGACGACCGGTCTTGAGGGGCAGTCCAAAGTTTTGGTAGACCCTAATCTCACCCCCTACAGTGGCTGCCACGATTACAACGCCCCAGGAAGTTGCCTGGACGGTATGACCTCCGTGGCCATTGTCAAATAAGGACCAAGAGGATGACCAAGACTGAGAAGGGGAATTGGCAGAAGCTGAAATAGAAGCTGATTCTCCGTATCTAATCGACGATGAAGAAGCTGACATGAATGAGTCATTGGTGGCACCGATTCCTGGATCAATAGGAGAGGATTGAGCAAATACATCATCTGGACAACTTGAAAATCTCTCGTGATGTGCGTTGGTGTCCTTCTCCTTCTCCTTCTTTGGAAGGGGTGGTAACTGATGTCTCTTGCTGTTGCCTTCTTCTTGTGTAGGAGAACCCATATTTGTTTGTGGTGCAGTGCAGCGTTTTGAGTGGTGCCTTTTCGAGTGCAATTCTACTGTTGGCGGGTCATGCTTGATACTACCAGGCCACGGAATTGCAACAGATACATCTCTGCATTGGAAGTGCTCATAAGCTTGGCTGGTGGGGGCGATCCTAGTAGTCCTGCTGCCGCCTTTTCCAGCACCATTTTTTGGATCTTCCCACTTCCACATAAAGACTTGATTATCTTCACTTGCACTAATTATGTATTTTCCATCAGGAGTAAATGAAGCTGGAATCTGACTGCTAGTATTTCTGAAACCTGAAATAGAAAGAACCATTATTTGCTGAGAGACGCTGATACATAATAGGTCGTCACAAAAAAGTTCAAGAAAAACTACCTTTGAATTTCTGAATGATTTCCAATCCCTCAGCAATACGAAGTCTAGAATCTGCAGAAGTAATGAGTACATCGGTGGGATTGGTTGGAGAAAACTGTACCACATTTAAGCAGGTTTTTGTTAGGTGGTAGATGTTGTAGAACTAAACGTACAGGGGGGATTGAAAGAGAAGGAAACAATATAAAAGGAAAGAGTACCTGAATACCAGTAACCTTTTTAGTTTGAGACTTTTTATTGTTTTGGATGTTAATGAGACCTTTATGTTCCAATTTGTAATCTATCCAAATATAAATGTACATTAATAAAAAAAAATGTAATGCATAAACGATAATTTAGACGCACTTGACTCTAATAAGACAAGTTAAAGAATGAATTTGGTATGTGGTTCATACCATCTATTGTGTAGAGTCTAGCAACTCCTTTATGAGAACCAATTATGGCGCCCTTCAATTATCAAACTAAAGTATGTTAGTGAACTTACCCATTATTAAACCTCAGTTGTATAAAAGGACAGTTCATAATTGGAAAACATTCTATAAGAATGCATGAGAATGAGTTGAAGAAATTGAAACAGGGGAAGTAAACGAGAGACTTTTTTGATGATACACGATTTGATACAATGCGAATTACCTGGCCATCAGGAGTGTAGCAAGCTGAGGTAACCATTTCATGAAGATCAGTCCAATCCACCACTTGACGATCAGTTACATTCCAAATTCGGATCTTTGCATCCAATGAACCACTAATGAAGTAGTCATCGTCTACTGGATTGAACTGTATGCAAGTAACTGCACCACTATAAAATTATCAGAAGTGAAGGGGAAAAAAATGAAAACATGATAATACATTTCTACAAGGTCCCTTTGGCCATTATAAGTAGTTTCTAACATAATTTAGCATCTCACCATAGTCATTATGAGCAAACAGTTTTAAACAGCTTCCAGTCTCCACGTCCCAAAGCCTAACTGTCTTGTCCGTTGAAGATGAAAGAAGCAACTGCAAAAGAAGCATTTATATGATTCTTTCACTGTTTCTTATTCTTTATTCTGATGATTATATTGATATCAAATTGTAGAACTGCAATCAAGTTTCTACTTTAGATTAGATTAGATTAGATTACAAAAGGTTGATTGAATCCCACTTGTCTTTCTTTTTTCTAGAGAAAGTACAAACCAAGCTGGAAAACTAACCTGCTCTCTTGACCATGAGAGATCTAAGACATCATCCAGGTGACCGGTGAGAGTACATACTGGTCTCTCCGAAAGTCCAAAAACGGTTTCTGGCATATTGACATAGTCGGGCATTGAGTTTCCCTTCTTTTTACTAGAATGTTTTCCCTTCTTTCTTCCTGATGGCATTGGACTAATCTCGGCTAGAGGTGGCCGCTCTGAAACACCGCCAGCCATTGGATGGACAGGAGTTCCAGCGAGCGAATTTAAATCATCTGGCAGTCCACAGGTTGGCATAACCTCACATTCTTGCACTTCCCATATATGGATCGCCTTATCTTCTCCTGCACTAGCAAGGTAACGAGCATCGTAACTGAACTTGATGGTCCAAATTGAACCCTCATGAGCTTGAATTTCTTGAGACAAATGCAGAGCTGTTAATTCCTTATAGGGCTTCCCATGTTGACGAACTCTAACCCACTGGGACGTATTCTTGGTAGCTTTCTGATGATGATCTAGAGTTGAAGCATGCTGCTGTTGCTGCTGCTGCTCTCTTTCTTTTTCAGCAATCAATCCACCCATGGAATTTGCTACTCCTTTTATGTTCTTTAAAAGAGCAACACCCCTTCTCTTGCTATATCTAAAGCTCTTACTAAGGTACGAATGCGCTTGGTCCTTTCTGATATTATCCGAATTCCCTGATACATTTTCTCTTCGCATCATCTCCTTCACAACGGGGGAATATCCAACAGATTGCTCAAATTCTTCCATGGTTAGCTGCTTCCCAGTCTCAAGATCACTGAGCTTATTCCACATTCCCTTTTCATTGCTCTCTTTAACAATGAATTCCTTTCCCGTATCCAAATTCTTTATCAGAAAGAAAGAACCAAATCCTCCATCTGGCAATAAACCTGACAAGTCTCCACTGTTTGGTATTGTTGATCTTGTTCTGTTTCTACTAACTTCAGGCGACATTCTTACAGAATTTGCATAGTGGGATAAACCTACATTTTGGGTTATATATAGGGATGATGTTCTAATTAGACGCTGTTTCGAAACAGGTCCAATTAATTCTTCTTTCCTTTTCTTGGTATTAAGGGAAAAAAATTCTATTTCTCCTTCTGACCTTGACCTTACCAACACAATTGCAGTTGAAGGCAATGGTGAAGGATTGGGCTCCCGCTTCGTATCTGGCAGAGGAGAAGAAGATTCATCAGGCTTGGATATGGAATCCTCCTTATCATTTTCAATATTTCTTACTGTCACCGTTGGGAGAACCTTGACAGTACTGGCCACTTTTACAAGTTCTTTGCTGCTTGTTAAGCCCATGCCCTGTAGAAGGCGCTTGCGCCGTTCCTTGATGTCACCTGGTTCAGCCATCCACATCCCATAATCTCCCAGCACTGATGAAGATTGCAACCCTCCATCAATGTTCCTGATCGCATAAACAAAACCAGAAACTTTAGGTACGCAGGAAAACTCTATATACTTATTTCGTTTCAAATTAAATGGTCGGAAATGGAAAACTCTAAAGAAATACACCACTTGACAAAACTAACTTTTTTCTTACCCAAATTACTTGTCATTTTATGATTTCAAAACAGCATGTACTCACATTTTTTTCAATTTTATCCTAGCATCTATTAACTCAATGAATATAACATTAATTATACTTCATTAAATCAATTCCAACTAACGTTTTCATAATCTGTTCGAAAGTTGGTCTTTAGACAGAGCCAGTTTCGCCCTCCTAAATTGAATATCTACCTTTCTGTTGTCATTTTATGATTTCAAAACAGCATTTATTTACCTTTTTCCAATTTTATCCTAACATCTATTAACTCAATAAATACAACATTAATCAAAGTGCAACTAATGTTTTTCTAACATGCCTGAACAAATAAGCAGTGCGTCCTAAATTGAATGCCTGCTTTCATATTCAATAGGAAACTAACAAACTGTACAGAAATATACAATACTCCTTCCATTACGAAGGCGCGCATTCAATTTGGAACTGAAACGGAAGAAACAGTTAACAATATAATTAAAATTTAAACACGTTTCTGAAATGATTAGTTATTATAAAAGGAAAAAAAAGGATTAAAATTGGTCCTTGCTTGAAAGTATTAATGGAGGCAAAGGAAGCAGAGGAGACACAAGAAGTAAAGGAGAGACGACTATCTTCAAATTCTTCATCATCATCCGATCCAGAGGATGCCAAATCGAGAGGAGCAACCGATGAACTTCGACTAGATGACTCAAAGAAGCGATCATCATCGTCATCTTCTCCTAATCCATCCCAATTCATCGTCAATGTTCTTCGATCCATTATTGTAGCTTATGATTGTTCGAAAAAATTAATGTTTCAGTGCGCTCGATCAATTAATCGAAGGAATAAGGTGATTTTGGTTGGAATGTGTTTGAAATTAATCTTGGAGAAATTGGTCTGAGGGGAAAAATGAGAAGTGGAAGAGAGAAAAAGAAGGAAAATGGAGAGACTAATGAAATGGCTGGAAGAAAAAGAACGGTTAATGCATGCCATTACTGCTCCTCACGTCTACTCTTTTCATAGGAAAATTCTGATATGGATCGGGTCCATGTGATCCAAATTTGATCACATCTTTACAGACTGAGGAGAGAGAAGGAAATGTAGTGATGTGGCCAAATTTGAATTGCATGGTCCAGTGGACCCGGTCCATATCAGAAATATTCCTTTTCATATGCGCCATTGCCTCTAATATGTTCGAATAATGTCTCGAGAGAAGTCTCATTTTTTGTCCTTTTTTTATTTTATTTTATTATTTTGCCCTTCCCGTTAGTTTTTTTTACTCAGTCTATTTGGGGTGAAGATCGTATGTCCCGTGTATATATATATTCATGTACTCAATCAATCAAAATTTATTATGTGGACATTTCTTCAAATTATATAAACACATAGTGAATTGTAATTGGTTGGGTACAGTAATGGGGACAGATAATTTTTTGCCCTTATCTATCAGTATTGAATATCTATTTTCTACCCAAAATGGATAGGCAATGAAATATTCAATTCGGAATAGGAGTATTTATATTATAACTTTATTAGCACCCCTCACTTTAGTATCTTGTCATACATATGTCTTAATTACTCACAATTCGACATATGTATATAAAATTGTAAGAAATGTTCACATGGCGTCCCTATACACAGGCCTGTCTCGAATAAAATCGAGGCCCTGTGCGAATTATCAAAGTTAGACCCCTATTTTTTTTTAAATGTATAAATTATAAAAAGTGTCAAAACGTAACTGTAAACACAATTTTTAAAAAGTGCGAGCAATCATAATATTGATCTTTTATTTAAAAATGGTCATCCTTCTAACACTTTTTTGAAGTGAAATCGTCAATTGAATCTTCATAATCGACTTTCTCCAAAATATCATTCTCAATTGCTATCAAAACTAATTCATTGAGTCTTTCTTGTGACATGTAAGACTTCAACAAATTCAATTTAGAAAAACTTATTTCCGTAAATACAACAGTCACAAAAATAACCAACAAAATTTTATATACAATAATTGGAGTACCAAAAAACTCAAAATCTTCAATATTTTTTTACTAATAGTTTATATATATATATTTGAGTGATTTTTAAAAAAAATTGGGCCCTCAATTCTATATGTTACTTTGGACATGCTTACTACCAGGCCGGCCTATACATGTTCCATGTCTATCCCTAACTACTCACAATTTATCACGTATATATTGAAGAGTATTGCTAGGGAAATACAAGGAAGACACTTGAGATTTTACGTAAAACTGGTAAAAGCTACTCCTAGGAGTAGAAGCTCGAGTGATTAATAAGGTTAACGCAGAAAAACAAAGAAAACGAAAGGAATAGGTAAATTATTAACTCATATTTCTTGATGTCCAAGGGATATGTTGAATTTGACATGGTCCACCAAATTATTAATTTTGTAATGTACTTGATTATGTCTTATTTGAGTTTGAGATTTAAATTTAGACACATATTCTTTTTAGATGAAGCATGTAAGAATATATGAAATCAAAATATATTGAATTGATTCAATGAATAGAGGGAAATTCCCCATGTAAATACAAATAGAATTCTAACCAAGTAAGGAAAAAGGAATTGACAAATAGAATACTAAATAAGTAAGGAAAAGGAAATTAACAAATAGAATACTTGTGAAACCTCATCCCACATGGGATAAGTCTGAAAGTTGTGACTGCTATATAAGGTGGGCCTAAGTATCCACTATCATCTCGGGATATCCCTTTTGGCATAGCGAGTTCGGTTGCCAAGTAGATGATCGTGGGTACTGCCAGGCACATGCGTCACGTTGCGGGCCTGCGGGCTCGGGGCGTGACAATACTAAATAAGTAAGGAAAAGGAAATTGAATAATAAAATAACTCTAGATTAAGTAATTTGAAAGAATTCTATTAATATAGAAATTCTATCTTTAACACTCCCCTCAAGTTGGAGTGTGTAGATCGCGAACACCCAACTTCCGAACCAGTTAATCAAATTGCTTTTGCCATGACATGTTAAATTGATGAAAGAATCAATATCTTGTGCATTGATAAGAATCCTGTGATGACAATTTGCAGAATGAGTTCACATCAAGTGACAATTTTCTTGTTTTGCCGTGGTTTTTCTGTCGTTTGGAAAGGATCTATCCACTCATTTGGATTGATGAATTATCCAAGAATAAGAAATCGGCCAGAGTAATATCTTGATCGATGTCAAGAGTTTCTGCCGAAGAATATCGGCCAGAGAAATATCTTAATCCATGTCAAGACATGTAAGAATATATGGAATCAAAATATATTGAATTGATTCAATGAACAGAGGCAAATTCCCCGTATAAATACAAATAGAATCCTAACCAAGTAAGGAAAAGGAAATTGACAAATAGAATACTAAATAAGTAAGGAAAAGGAAATTGAATAATAAACTAAGTCTAGATTAAGTAATTTGATAGAATTATATTAATATAGAAATTCTATCTTTAACAAAGTATTTGAATGAAACTTCAAATACTAATTCATGAAGAAGTTTAAGTTTGAAAATGAAATAGAAATATCAAACCATGACTCAATCTTATCCTGCCCTTTGTTACGTATTGCATGGTTGGGCGGCCCAATGTTGATGGGTTAGGAATTCTCTATCCGCAATCAGTGTTCACTTCACTATTCCACCAATAAAAAAATGACATGTATTAAATTTTTAATTAAAAAATTATAACCTAAAATAAATAGTGAAACTTACAGGAAAAAAAATATACACGTGATAAATATCTATTCATGGAGACACGGAAAGGGAACAGACGAATTTTTTGCCATGTTGATATGGTGGATGGTGTGAACCATGGTAGGCACGTCGTGAATGATTCATGAAAGCCGAGTGATTGACCTTTTTGGAGTGTGGATGATGCTTAATATCGGATGCCCTTGGAATAGGCTTTCATGGCACATAGTTATTGAAAAGAAAAGATAATCTCAATAGTCATATTAGTGAGAAAATTCTTGTTCAATCGTTAACTCCCTAGTCGGCTAGGGTTTTTCTCTCCCTAGGGTTTCCGAACTAGGGTTTTACGTTTTTTCTTTTTCTCTTCAAAAGGTCTCGTTTTTCTTCTGGTTTCAATCATCATTGCAATGGAGTATGATCTTGCTATGCAACTTGAGTCTATAACTCTCACGGAAGAGGAGTCAGCGGCAGTAGAGCTCACAGAAACTGACTTGGTAGCGGGTACTGATGAATGTCGTCGTAGTATCTTTGGCATTGTGTATGAATATGGTCCGATCAACCATTTGGGATTTAAGGCAGCTATGATACGCGCATGGAGGTGTGGTGACTTCCATATTCAAGGATTGGATAACGGATTTTATCGGTTCTTTTTTTGGAACAAACGAAAGCTGTTGATTTTGTTCTAACCAACGGTCAGTGGAGTTTCGATAACCATGTGGTCATTATTCGGCCATGGCAACCCGAACTATATCCCTACTTCGAAGGATTTTATGGCAGAATATTATTGGATACATGTTGCGGTCGGGGATAGAACCTTAGCGAGTCTGGAAGTCGCGGCCCGAGTAGCTCGCAGTTTTAGCCAATGTAAAGAAATCCAAGTCTGTGTGGTTCTTGGAGGAAAAGGCGAAAGTTTTCTGCGCCTAAGAGTCCTCACTGACTTGACAAAGCCTCTGCGGAGATACATCAAACTCCGCTTGCACGGGCGAGGGAGCGATTACTTCAAATCCGGTATGAGCGGCTTCCCGATTTGTGCTTCTTTTGCGGATTGATAGGTCATAGGCACAAAGCTCTGCAAAACTAAACCCTCGGAGATCACAAACATCCGCAAAATGCCCCTCGAGTATGTTTCTCGGGGGTGTAAGCGAGGTTCCCTTTGAGGTAATGGTGAGGCACAGCGACCCGGAATCCTATTTGGCTAACCTTGGGCAGCAAATGCAGCGGTGCCACAATGTCTTTGGAATGAGCTGGAACAAAGGCGGTAGAGGAGTGTCGCGAAGGACAATTGTGGTTGTGAAGTGGCCTTTAGAGTATGGGAATGAGACTATGGATGCAGGGGCCGCGAAGCGCGGCAAACATGAGAACAAAGGGGTTACATCTACGGCAGGTCATGATCAAGAACCAGCGGTGGGGATTGCTGAGCATCCCCGCCGAGATCAATGAATATCTTAGCATGGAATTGCCGGGGTTTGGGGAATCCTCGCGCAATTCGAGATTTAAGCAGCTTGGTTAGAGCTGTTAATCCTTATGTACTTTTTCTTTCTGAAACTTTGCTTTTTAGTTCTGATATGAATACTATTCGCATCAAATTAGGTTTTCGTAATGGTTTTTATGTTGATCGTGTAAACCGCAGTGGCGGTCTTGCTTTACTTTGGAATTCTAATATCAATCTTACCTTGCTTAGTTACTCCTTGGGTCACATAGATGCATATATTTCTGAGGATGATGGTTTTATTTGGCGTATAACTGGTTTTTATGGTAACCCAAAACATGAGCTACGACATGAATCTTGGGCTTTACTAAAAAGATTATCTCAACTACAAAACCTGCCATGGATAGTTTTGGGTGACTTTAACGAGATAATGTTCCAACATGAGAAAAATGGGGTCTTACCAAGACCCCAAGGACAAATTGATCGTTTCCGTGAAGCCATTTCCAACTCTGATTTGCATGACCTTGGATATTTGGGGCCAAAATTTACATGGAACAACGGGAGAGATGAACCACACACGGTGTATGAGAGATTGGATAGGGGTTTGGTGAATGATCTGTGGAAGCAAAAATTCCAAACATCTCAGCTACACGTGCTCTCCCATGAAGGTTCAGATCACTTGCCTATACTAGTAACATCTCAAAAAATGGACAAGGGCCGTGTTTATCGAGGGAAAAGGCTCAAAAGATTTGAGCCATTATGGCTTCGGTACCAGGAGTGTGCGGACATATGGGAGACACATTGGTCTCATTTACATTCCACGGCCCCAGATCACATAAGCCGCAGAATTGCTGAGACTCGGGATGAACTTCACCGTTGAGGGACCGGAAAATTCCAGTGGCTATCCAAGCAAGTCGGGCCCGAGGTGGAGGGCGGCTTCAATGATGAGAACTCGAGGGGCCTTTGATCTTTGCTGAGGAAAAAACGTCTCGTGTCTCGGTTAGAGTCTTTACTTGTCGATCAAGAAATATATTGGAAATCTCGATCACGGGTACAATGGCTTATGGAGGGGGATAGGAACACAAAGTACTTTCATCACAAAGCGAGTAGTCGAGGTACACGGAATACCATCCAACAACTTGTATTAGAGGATGGTTATATTACAAGTAATGATGAGGAAATACAAACTGAGGCATTGCAATACTTTAAGGGGATTTTTTCCACAAGTCGCGGACTCATGCACGACCCGTTGGATCCCAACTTGTTCACCAAGGTACTAGACCGAGAGGCGATAGCAACTTTGGAGCAGCCTTTCACCGCAGCAGAAGTCTACAAGGGTTTGAAAGATATGCCAGGTACAAAATCTCCGGGTCCGGACGGTATGCATGCATGTTTTTTACAAAAAATGTGGCATATTTGTGGCACTAGTATCACTCATATGGTTCTGGGCATTCTAAATGATGGTGTTGATGTAGAGCCTTTAAATCACACATACATTGTCCTAATCCCAAAGGTTAAGGCGCCTATGAGAATGGCAGAATATCGACCTATAAGTTTGTGTAATGTATTGTATAAACTTGTATCAAAAACTGTAGTGAACCGTCTAAAGAAGATTATGGGTCGGGTTATAGATGAGGCTCAGAGTGCATTTTTAAAGGGAAGACTCATTACAGATAATGCCATAGTTGCTTTCGAGGTATTTCATAACTTGCAGGTGAAGGCTAGAAAATCCCCGGAGTGCGCCCTTAAGCTTGATATGAGCAAGGCATTTGATCGAGTGGAGTGGGACTATTTAGAGGCTGTGATGAATATTTTATGTTTTCCTCAGAAATTGGTAAGGCTCATTATGGCATGCATCAGAACAGTTCGTTTCTCTATCTTAATCAATGGTCAACCTTCAAGGAATTCGACCCAGAGTCGCGGGTATAAGGCAAGGTGACCCCCTTGTCACCGTTCCTTTTTATCTTATGCTCGAAGGGTTTTCGGCATTGATCCGGCGAGCCCAAGAGGCTGGTTCGCTCAAAGGATTTCGGTTGGGTAACGGAGGACCGGAGGTGTCACATTTGCTCTTCGCGGATGACAGTATACTTTTTGCACAAGCAACAATGGAAAACGTTGACTCCATCCAAGCAATCCTACAAGACTATGAGTATCACTCGGGCGATCTATCAACGGAGTAAGTCCTCGGTTTATTTCGGAAAGAGTATGAGACTTATCTTTGAAGGAAACCATTTTGTTACAACTTGGGGTAGTGGAGGATGATGGTAAGGGGAAGTATCTGGGGATGCCGTATATTATTGGGCGGTCGAAGAAGAATGCTTTTGCCTTTGTGCAGGATATGGTTTGGAAGAAACTTAATGGGTGGAAGGAGAAATTTCTCTCGCAAGCGGGGAAGGAGATTCTTCTTAAGTCTGTTGTTCAAGCAATTCCGACGTACATTATGTCTTGTTTTCTTTTGCCGGATGAAACAAGAAATGCAATTACATCCATGATGCGTTTATTCTGGTAGGGGGATAATGATGGTAAGCGGAAAATTTGTTGGAAGTCTTGGAAGAGTATTTGTCTGCCAAAGTCTGATGGCGGCCTCGGTTTGCGGGATTTAGAGGCTTTCAATCTAGCCCTCTTGGCAAAAGCAGATCATGGCGAATCATAAATAATCCAACAAGCCTGGTTAGTAGGGTGCTGAAGAGCAAGTATTATCCGGGAACCAGTTTCCTTAATGCAAAAATTGGTGTCCAACCATCGTATATGTGGAGAAGCATCATTGATGGACAATATTTACTACACCTCGGGCTTCACTGGAGGGTAGGTGACGGACGTAGTGCTCGGATTTGGAAGGATCGGTGGGTACCAAGTCCAGACACATTTCGGATTACTACCCCGTGTCCGGCTCACTTAGAGGACATGGAAGTTTGGCAATTGATGGATGAGCCCGGGAGGGAGCTCAGTGCGAGGCGGTTTTGAACCAACTCTTCAATCCTTTTGATGTGCAGAATATTCGAGCTATCCCGCTTTATCATCCTCGGCCTGTGGATAAAATCGTTTGGGGCTACAATAAATCGGGCAAGTACACGGTAAGGTCGGGCTACAAAGTCTTAATGGCTTATTTACATCGCACAGAAATGGGGCGGAAACATCTCGCTATAACGGGGCTTGCAAATTTACGGAGCCGAGTTTGAGTCGTTACAAGTGCCACCTAAGCTCAAAAATTTTGTATGGAGATGCTCTGCCATGATATTTTGCAAACTAATGCAAATTTATCTCGATGTATTTCGAGCAAATCGCCCTCCGCCCTCGATGTAATGTTGCCCCAAACGGATCGCCATCTATTTTTTTCTATCGTCCTTATTCATCCGATCTATGGGGGAGTATGGAAGGATATAAATATTGGAAGAGATGGCCTGCTAGTAGCTTAATGGATTTCTTTGATGCGTTTTTCCAACAGGGAAGTGCCAGAGAAAGCAGCTTAATGGTATATTTCTTTTGGTTTATGTGGTTAAGGCGAAATTCACATATATTCCAAGGAAGAGTCTCGAAGGATGAGGAGATTATTCGGCAAATAAGAACAACAAAGGCGGAATATCATGAGTTGCTGCAACACACAACATCCATGCAACCGCCTGTAAGTGAGCTGCCTGGGGATAGGAGATGGGTTCCTCCGCGTATGGAGGAATATAAGCTCAATTGTGACGCCTCTTGGACAGATTTATTAGCAGGAATAGGGGTGGTGTTACGGAATTACCGCGGAGAAGTAATTGGAAGTATGGCAAGTCGGTTAAGATACTCGGTATCCCCTCTGCATGCGGAGCTCACATCTTTGCTGGAGGGGATTCGGTTTGCACAGGGCTTCGTCAACACGAGGCTAGTTGTGGAGACAGATTCCTTGGAAGCGGTAAGTCATTTACATGATGATGAAGATGACTTATCCAATGTGGGTCATTTGGTGAATTTAGTTAAACATGAATTATTGGCTTTCCCTTCTTATAGTATTCAGCATACACGTCGCGATGGCAATAATGTTGCACATCTTTTAGCTCGATATAGTACTTCTCTTGAGACTTCTTGTTTCTTTGTTGAGAGTGTACCTGATTCATGTATTCCGGCCGTTATGGCAGATATTGAATAAATTCCTTTTCCATCAAAAAAAAAAAAAATAGTCATATTAGTGGAGTAACTATATTTTCCTCGTTGAAAAATGATTTAAACTTTTTTCTTTAGTAGACTAAATCCTACTCCCTCCATTCCCTATTAATTGTCGTTTAGGAGATATCTAGGTATCCAAATTAATTGTCGTTTAAGGTTCTTTTATTAGTTGTCAACAATTTATTTCAATTATACCCTCAACACTTTCCTTTCTTTTCTTTATGATGTACTCCCTCCATTCCCTATTAATTGTCGTTTAGGAGATATATAGGTATCCAAATTAATTGTCGTTTAAGGTTGTTTGATTAGTTGTCAACAATTTATTCTAATTATACCCTCAACATTTTCCTTTCTTTATGACAAAGTGAGAGAGAGGGAGGGTGGGGGATAATATTGGAAGTTTATGTGAAAATGACAACTTCCTTAATTTTCTCAAATTGTCTAAAGAGTCTTATATTTAGGAATGGAGGGAGTATTAGTGAGAGAGAGGGAAGGTGGGGTAATATTGGAAGTTTAGGTGAAAATGACAACTTCCTTAATTTTCTCAAATTGTCTAAAGAGTCTTATATTTAGGAATGGAGGGAGTTTATTTATCTCAGAAAAAATAACTATATACTCTATGAAAACTAAAAAAAAATAAGTTTTCGATCAAGTTAAAAACCTAAGCTAAAAACTCATTAAATCTCTTTTGATACTACAAATAAAACACTTATTATAGTAAATACACTTATTTTGAGATGGTAAAAATAATAAACACGTTTATAATTTCAGAAAATTACACATAAGAAAAGATGGAAAAATTAGTAAAATTATGTCTGGACGCGTATATAGTTGCATGCATTAAATACACCATTATAGTTCAACAAGTCTCGTAGTGAAAATAATCGAATTAATCACGAATTGTAATACTAACAGAAAAATCAATTCACCTCTTCAGAAAAATATTGCAGTTGGTACGTTCACAACCCAGAGTAAGCATTCACAAGAAAGAGTCGTTTGAATTTAGTGCTGAATAAATTGTCCACTAATTTTCGATTCAATAATAGAGAAAAAAACAAATAATTCTTATTCGAATAGCAGTTCAATTGTACTCATTCTTTTTAAAATTCAACCGCTATAAAATAAAATGTTGAAATTGTGTTTTTCACAATTCAGAGTAAAACACTCATTATGCAAAGTATCCAAAACTGAAAGAAATGACACTGGCTTTAGAGCGGGACTTTCTTTGTTTGTTGGATTAATTTTTTTACTGTTAAAATTGATTTAAAAGAACACATATTATAAGATTCAGAAGACCTATTCTATTTTTACAGTGCGAAATATCTATTCTAAGATGTTCCGTATGTACTGGAAAAAAATTGTTCCGCATAATATCCGACCGGAAAGAAAGGGTAAATTATCCATAAAATAAAAAATAATAATAAAAAAATGGTAAAGAGTTGACTTGGGTAAATAGCATATCAAATCAATGAGATTTATAACAAAGTAAAACATCAATTCCCAAGAAAACCGTCTTGACAGCTTCACTCACTCGCCTGCACCTTTCATTCCTCAGGCCCTCTCTCGTCTTTTCTCCACCAAGCAACCCAACCCAAAAGACTATTTCTCTTTTCCGTTTCTGTCCCTGGCCTTGGAGGGTCCAGTCCCAGCCTGGCCATGGCTTGGGACCGCAAAATCTTCCTTTCAATTCTACTATACCAGGAAAAAAAAACCTCTTCAATCTGGTTAATTATTCTTGATTCCCCACTAAAAAAGCCATTTGGCATAGCCATATTGATTATGTGAATATAAAGCAAAGGGGTTCATCTGCAGCCATGTACAATAAATGAGTGAAAATAACAATTCGGTTCTAGCAGATTATTCAGTGGATGTTTTTCTGCTCTAAGAATGTGTGTGCAAAAAAAGCTGATGAGGTATTGGCCTAGTTGCTAATGTTAAAGACTAATAACATAGAGGTTATAAGTTCAAATTCACTCTCCACTTCTTATTAAAACAGTAACTTTTAGTAATTGACATAATCTCTAAAAGAAAACTCTCCGGTGCATTTTCAGATAGACGCTAAACACATTTAGTTCTGTTACAGGCTTTACAAAAGATGAATTGCGTGTGAAAAAAGATTTAAGCTTGAAGAGTGCGGCGGGGCCACCCTATTCGACGGGTCTCTTTCCTGAATTTCTCAAGTTTGATCACAAGTGGAAAGTACAGTAACACTTATATATTACTCCCTCCATTCTCATTTAATTGTCATTTAGGAGATTTATATGTATTCAAATTAATTGTCGTTTAAGCTTATTTTATTAGTTGTCAATAATTTATTCCAATTATACCCTCGACATTTATTTTATTTGCCGCCTCTGCCATTCCTATTTTTTCCTTTCTTTTCTTATGCTATAGAAGTGAAATAGAGGGGTAATATTGAAACTTTCGATGAAAATAATAAGTTGCTTAATTGGCTAAAGAGTCTTATATTTAGGAATGGAGGTAGTAGCAAGTTATATGGTAGCATGTGATAAAGGGGAAGTAGCTGCAGATTAAGAAATACTACTACTAACAATCATAACCCGTTTTCTTGATCTAGATCTAAGACAAACTTTCATCAAATCTATTAAAAATATACTATTGCTTAGATTATCTTAGAAAATCACCAACCCACAAATCATGGAAGTTTGCTAACATGCATATCCAATCATTCTAACCCATATGATCAAATGTGCCATTAAATCATCTTAACATGGTATTTTATTCATTCTTGATGAAAGGAGGATGTTTGCTTACTTTTCTTGGAAAAACAAAAACTTCATAATCTCACTTCCTTTAAACAAAGAAGAAAACAGTAGTACTAATAAAATTCTTCACAATATTTTTTACGAAATCCTTGAACAGCAGTAGTAAACTCAAATCCAACGTCTTTTTTAGAAATCAACATCTGATTTAATTCGAGTCTTTTCCAACTTTAACCTTACAAAATAAGTTAAAGTGTTCTAGACTAGTAACCTTTATTAGTTAGGATCTGAATAAATTTTTTCTTTGCAGAAACTGGAATGTAATATATATCAAGATGAAGTTGGTAAGTGGGTATTCATTGGATTCGGTATAGTAATAATCTAATATTTCTCAGTCTCAGATTAGTTACAGCCCAAAATTAAATTCTACATAACCAAATGTTTGAGATTTCGGATTAGGTATATTCTAAAATTTCTAATATTAGTTTCAGATTAGTCTCGAATAACATAATACTTGAAATCTCATTTACCTCATACTCAATCAAAATCAAAAGTGAGCTTGATCTGTGTTCTGAATTTCAAACCAAACCAAACCCATAATATACTCAATTCAAATAAATCCACCTTCTTATCAATCATTCAATTTGAAACAAAGAGATAACAGAAAAGTACATTTAATTTGTGATAAATATTTTACATAATTTTTTTTGTAAGAGAAACAATTGACTTTATCTGTATTAATTTCACATGAAATAATTACTATATAGAGAATTAAGTACCTAGGTCAAGAAAGTTTAGCTTGAATTATCATCTTCAGTTCTAGCTTTCTTGATCTTGCGGCCTAAATCACCTCGAACCGTTGGAGGGAACATTGACTCAACTTCTCTAGAAAGATCTAGCTGAAGGCATCCCCGAACTCTGGGCTGGACTAATTTTCTTTTCGTTGATGAGCTGGGCCTGATTTTCTTGGGTGCCGGCGGACATTCTGTAATCACCGGGATTTTCTGATCCGTCGGAGTTTTGAATCCATCATCATCATCATCAGCTACCTTAGACGACAACGACTGACCTAAAGATCGCTTTTCATCAGATTCAGTCGAAGAAACCGATGATGTCTCAGTACATCTGGGATCTTCTTCAGCTCGAACATCTTTATAATTGTTCTCTTGGAGGAAATCCGGACCCAAATGATCAGGTGCAATTTCTTCGTCAGGAGAATGAATATTTGACTTGACTAATCCGACGTCGGTTTCATGACTTTCCGAGAGGTGGAGAAATAATTGTGGACTCGACATATCCAGCGATGATGATCAAAGTAAGTAATTATTCACCTGAAGAAGAAAAAAATTGGTGAAGTAGTACTATGATTTTTTGGGGGGTATGTGTTGGGTTTGTTTGAGAGATATATATGAGGTTCTTGATGAATAATTCTTCATGTTGTCCTTGTTCTTGAAGGAGTAGGAAGAAGAGGTTAGAGAGATAAGGAAGGAGGAAGAGAGGAGATGCGGGGTTAGAAAGAGAAATCCGTTGGGGGAAGGTGGAGGGTTTTTTCAGTAAGGGCCTGCCTAACCTTGGCGAAGGATCCGATGTACACTAACTCTCATGTCTCTTTCTTTAGCTTTACTTGGGCTCACGACAAAAAAAAAAAGTTACCGTCCTACTTAGAGGTGTAATACTCCATCTGTCCCAAATTATCTGTCCACTTTGACAAATATACAGGTATTAAGGTTTTGGTGATTTTGATGATAAAGTACAAGTAAAAGTATAAGATACCCCTTAATTAATTTTATTAATCTCATTTAAAATTTATATATTTTTCTCTCCTTCCTCTCACACAACATCCAATTGGAACCATCTCTTAATATGTGTTGGAAGTGATAATTTTAATTAACCAAGAGCATTCAATGAAGAGTTGGAAAGAAGGGTAAAATTGGAAAATTTGTCATTAATACATATTTTATTTAGAAAGTGGACAGTTAATTTTGGACAAATAAAAATAGAATTATGGACAATTCATTTGGGACGGAGCAAGTATTTGATAGTTAATTTTTTGTCAGAATATTTAAAACACATGTTAGCAAATTGATATTCGAAATCGTTTAATATTTGATCTGATAGTTAATATGTATTCCGCAATGAAGTCGTGGTGAAAAAGTTACTGTCTTCATTCCTAAATATAAAAGTTTCAATACATGTTGCAAAAATTAATATATTTTTGTAATTAAAATATCAATATTTCTCCCTTAAATATAATTTGTATACCACTAATTTTATTTAAGAGAGTAATATTGATATTTTGATTATAAAAACATCTTAATTTTACTTTCTTAATTTTTGCAACATGTAATGAAAGTCTTATATTTAGGAAAGGGAGGTAGTAAGACGTTAGATGCATTAGTGTGCAAATTCTTCATTTTTCCAGCAAAATTTTTTTGCTTTTAAGTCTCATGTTCTTTAAATAAATTTTATTTTTTTAATTTTCTAATTAAAATTTTCAAATAATCCAAATAAAGTATACAATCATATACATTTTTCAACTAGTGCTCATACTTTATTAATTGTCAGCTTAATTAAGTTGAATGGTTAAATTTTGTTTAGTAAGAAAATATCTATTAAGAATAATGAGATTTTGCTTCGATGGTAAGAGTTATGATAACCTAATCAAATAGTGAGAGTTCGAATTTGTTTAAATTAAGGTGCATTTGTTTTTAACACTTACATAATTTTCAATATAAAGTTTTTATTTTAGTTTTCATATCTTCTTACACAAATAAAATAAAGGTTTTCAAATCTGAAAATATAAATTCTCAAATCAAAATCAATTCAAATAAATCTTAAGAAAATAATTATTTTTTAATTCTTAAACTAAGAATTAACGATCAAAATTATGTTAACATGTTCCTTCCAGCATCTTAATTGGGTGGGTTTTATGAGAACATACATCAAATATATGATGGGCATTGGTGGCCGAAGTGGCTACAATTTAGAATAATGTTGTTAAGTCGTTGAATAAAAATATTTAATATTTAATATGAACAAGCATTTTTTAAATAATTATTAAAAAATTAATCTTAATTGTCTAATAAATTATTCAACAATTCTTAACATTTTGTATATTGAATCCATGGTCCTATAAATTGTCGATGTCTAAGGAAGATATTGAAATAGAGTTTCTCCTGCCTCTGTGGTTCAAGGATTGAGATGGAGATGCTGCAAAAAAGAAGATTATGTATTTGTTTATCTTATTAGTTTTTAATTTAGTATCTCCTAACCACCCAAGTTTTCTTGGTTGTGGCTTTTGTCTGTTATCATGGTTTTTTAAATAATTGTATAACTTTTATTTTCTTGTAATTTCAAATTTTTCTTTAATTGTAATGGCCTCAGCTATATTGTGATTAATGGAAAAAAATTTATTCATCAAAAAACAAAAAAAAAACAAAAAAAGTTTGTATGTTTCGCAACATATCTGGATTGGTTGCATAATCCCATACTCCCATTACATGGTTTGCTTTTGTTCCTATTCTGATCTGTACGCACTTTAATGCATCTATGCACGTGGTGCTGCTAGGTCGGGCTGTTCCGCACCTGAGCCGGACTGTATAGGCTCTCGGCTCTTAACGTGCGGAACAATTCCAGCCGTCGGATGAGATTTTGAACGGCCCAAATCTGGAGAGAGAAAAGTTGCGACTGGACTTAAAATATTAAAAAAAATAAAATTTCTCTCTCCAGATCTGGACCGTTAAAAAATCTCATCCGACGGCTGATAACTTATCCCGCACATGCGAAACAAAAAACTGTCCCGCAGGAGCCGGGAGCATCTTTCTGATGCTAACACCTTTCATTTCTCCTCAAATTTTCCGACTTGACTTTTTTTTTAATTTGTCCAAATTAATTGTCTTTATTAATAGTATTTTTTTAATCTTACATCTTATATTAAATATTGAAGAGAAAGAATAGAGAGAAAATAAGGTAGAATTAAATTAGAAATAAAATTAAATCAGGTCATGTTTGACATTTTATCAGATTTTACTTTAAAATTTGATGAAACATTAATTCCCGTGCAAAATACAAAGTGGACAGATAATTTGGGACGAAAAGAGTATTCAATATGAAAGAACCAGATAGGCATATGTTGGAAACTTTGTTACAAATAATTAGACATATACTACCTTACTTCCTTAATATAAGACTTTTAGGACATGTAACGAAAATTAATGAAGTAAAAATTAAGATCTTTTTAATCAAAATATCAATATTACTATCTCTATTCCTAAATATAAGACTTTCATTACATGTTGCGAGAATTAAGAAAGCAAAAATTAAGATATTTCCCCCACAAATTCTAAAATTCTCATCTTAAGGAATGAATGGAGGGAGTACTATTTTTCTAGATATTTACCTCATAATCATTCCCTTTTTGTTTGTTTCCTATTCCAAAATTGTTGATGGAATGTTCCAATAGCATGTCTAACACAATTAATAGTATTTTAGTTACAAGTCATGTTCCAAAAATAAAATTCCTTTTAATTTTATTTTTTTGGGTAGAATTCGTTTCGTACATGCATGGTATCTATATAGAAAAGCTTCAAGCTCCATTCCATATTCATTTTTTTTCCTATATATGATCAATGAAAACTCTTAGAAATTATTCGTGAAAAGAAATATATAGCATGGATCTACATAGAAAACAAAAAATCTTACTATTCATCAATATTCACTCTAGTGATAATAACATTCTTATAACCAAGCAAAGGGAAAATAATTAAGAAAGAAAAGAAATGGTTTACCTTCCTACGGGGCGGCAGCCGGAAATGTTTTTTCTATATATGATCAATAAAAACTCCGGCCGGCACTAAGCTTTGTGAAGTGACCATTTGCTTTGTTAGGGAGATGCATATATGAAAGAAAAATAAATGAAAAATGGAGGATCACTCAGTCCTGCATTACCTACTATATATAGCTACAATTGTTAAGAGGGCGCTCATAGCTGTTCATTTTTTTTAAAGCCTTCTTAATTTAGCAATTAATGATAATGAAACGTAAAGCACCAGTCACACCCATTACCTAACAATATGTTGCTGCTAACCATAACTGTTACGCTGTAATTAGAATGCCTTTTTTTGTGACGTTAGTTTTTTTTTTTTTTTTTTAATAACGTTGTATCACGAACGTTTTTACTATTTTGTATTTAAAATTTTCATGTACACTGTTTGCACACAAATTAAAGACCAAATCCCAACAAACAAGGCATGATTCGAACTATAATACTCGCTGCCAGGAATAATTACTTCTGATTATTCCATCATTAATTGTGCTCCAAAGACGTTAGCTAGAAATTTTAGTACAATCAGTTAATGGTCGATAAGTGAACTTCTAATGTCAAAACAAAAAGGTTTTAACTCGTATTTGTAGCTTAATGTTGGAATTAGTTTTCGATACACTATGAATGTTTTAATGAAGGGTTCTTTTGCGAAGTCATTGTAGTTGGGATCTGCTTGAAGGCCATTTGATGTGGTGGTTCAAAACTTTAATCGGTGGAACTAAAAACATAAAGTATGAATTTATAGAATCCTAACAAAAAGGCATTCATAATTGGTGTATATTGTTAGTACATCGGTCCATTAATCTTCATCCCCCATTGCCAATTTTACTTTCACCTCACCTAAATATAGCCTCTCAAAATTAATTAATATGGTATCATTTTAAAAATCACACCACCCCTTCAATGATATTGCTAGGGGTAATATTTTTCATCTACTGTTGGAAACAAATAACCAATTCGTACAACTAATTTTAAGGTATATATATATATATATATATATATACAAGTTCCTTGGGCACAATTCTCTAGTAGCAATTTTTTTTCTATCCAATATCAACTTTATTGATTCTGACCCCATAATTTTTTACAATTGTAAATAAATTTTACCCAGCGGATTTACTTGTGTAAATAGGATTGATAGAATATGTGAGAAAAGAGTGGACCAAGACTAATGTAGTAAATTTAACAAAAACAAATTCACCGGTACAGTAGTGTGAAGCCTCGTATGCTAATTTTATTTATATTATATATAGTAAAAGACAATATACTAAAAAATTGAGTCATTTACGTATAGTTTTGGTAGGAGTACAATGTTTGTTTTTAAAAAGAAACTGGTTTTTTTTTTGGGTAGTATATCGGAGCAATTTTAAGGGGGCAAAATTGTGCATAAAAGCGTAAAGTAATATTCCTTCCCTTCCAAATATGTCCATGTTTCCTTTTTCGTTTGTTACAAATTAACTGTTTACTTTATAAATAAGTTATGTATTAATGACAAATTTTTTAATTTTACCTTTCTTCCAACTCTTCATTGAATACTCTTAGTTATTAAAATTATCACTTTTCAATACATATTTCAGAGGTGGTTGAATGTTGTGTGATTAATAAAATTAATTAGGGATATATTAAACTTTTACTTATATTTTACTATTAAAATCACCAAAATTTTAATACACATGCATTTGTTAAGTGGACAGATAATTTGGGAGTTAGACTCTTTGCCTTCCATATTTATAGAAGTCAGTTGCGACACTTTTGCTCCTTAGAAAATTCGAACAACTTCCCATGAATAAAAAATAAATCTTATAACCAGTATTATTGGGCCAACCCAAATTTAGTATTGAGATAGGCCCAAATCTAGTTGGTTCGAACAGGGTCGGCTCCTACAACCCAATTGACACACCCACCCTGCACTAAACCCAAGTTCATAACTAGCTATCAAGCTCCAATATATTATCAAAAGGTTGTTTAGCCCAGTGGGATAAGGGTCTGTCCACGATTATGAGGTCGTGGGTATTCGATACCCTACCCATATATGGAGTAAGCTTTAATTGTCTCCCTTTCTAGGAAAAATCTGGGGTGGAACGGTCCCAATGGGACCGGCCCCACTCTCCTCTCACATAAAAGAGAGAGGACCCACCTGAATGACTTGCTGAATGACCTGCGGGGACCTACTCGTAAGTGGCGCCTGCCTCAATTTTATGTGAGAGGAGTGTGGGGCCGGACCCATTGGGTCCGCCCCATGCCAGACTTACCCCCCCCCTTTCTAGGGCTCTTTTCTCCTCTTGTGAGGTGTTCTCTCTCCCCTTATAGGGCAACCGTCCAGTCGGGCTTAAAAAAAAAAAGCTCCAATATATTTCTGGTGAATTTACACCTTCACCCTTAGTGGTTTGATTTTGATCACTTTAATTTTATTATTATTTTTAATGGAAATTTTGATCCCCAAAAATTAGGGGAGACCATCTATTCATGAGGCAAGAGGAGAAGACCGAGTTTAATGCAAAAATCATTCATTTGTTCGTTCCTTAACTCACTGGTTCTGTTTTTAAAAAGAAGCCTAATCACACTCTAAATTTACAAAGCCTATCTCATTCTCTCAAGAAGCAAAAAGCTGTAATTCTATCTCCCTTCAACTTTTTCCAATTTTGATTTGTTAATAAGAATATTTTATCTCTATGTACTATTAATTTTTTTGGTTATTAATTGATTGATACATGAAAATGATCATTTGGGCATATCTTGATTCTTTGAAGGTAAAACGATATGGCAGAAGGTGAGGATATTCAACCACTTGTCTGTGACAATGGAACTGGCATGGTCAAGGTAATCACATTACTACTTTTTAATTTTTTATAATTGTATTAATGTGCGATAATGTGATAGCTCCGTTAGTTTGACGTTCTTCTTCGTGAAAAGAAGTCATGTATTCAAATCACATGATCTACTCCTAAACGTATATTAAGTTTGATATATTAATATTGTACCAATTAGGGACGAAGATAGAGGGGGGCGGGGTGTTAGTCGCACCGAGATTTCTAAAAATATTATTAGATATAATAAATTTTATATGTAGTTCAAAATATTTTATCAAATTCGCCCCCAAACATTTTTTATATGTAGTTCGGCATACTGTTGCAGTTTTCGCCCCCAATACCAAATTCATGGCTTCGTCTCTAGTACCAATGATGCTTTAATTTTCCATTTTGCTCATGCATATGTATGCTTGGTTGCAGGCTGGGTTTGCTGGAGATGATGCACCAAGGGCTGTATTCCCTAGCATAATCGGGCGTCCCCGTCACACCGGAGTGATGGTTGGGATGGGCCAAAAAGATGCATACGTTGGGGACGAAGCCCAATCCAAGAGAGGAATTCTATCCCTCAAGTATCCAATTGAGCATGGCATTGTTAGCAATTGGGATGACATGGAAAAGATTTGGCATCATACTTTTTACAATGAGCTTCGTGTTGCTCCTGAGGAGCATCCAGTTCTCCTCACTGAAGCACCTCTTAATCCTAAGGCAAATCGTGAGAAGATGACTCAAATTATGTTTGAAACTTTCAATGCTCCTGCTATGTATGTTGCTATTCAGGCTGTTCTTTCCCTCTATGCCAGTGGTCGTACAACCGGTATCATTTTCTTTCATTTATTCTCTTTTTCCATGTTTCCAATCCGAACTCTTTTTATGTTACTGTTCACTTTGCCCCTCAACATAAGTGAACGTTGGCTTCCATTAATTAGGTATTGTTTTGGACTCCGGCGATGGTGTGAGTCACACAGTCCCAATTTACGAAGGATATGCACTTCCACATGCCATTCTCCGTCTTGACCTTGCTGGTCGTGACTTGACTGAATATTTGGTTAAAATTTTGACCGAACGCGGATATAATTTCACCACCACCGCTGAGAAAGAAATTGTGAGAGATGTGAAGGAGAAGCTGGCCTACATTGCCCTCGATTTCGAGCAGGAACTCGAAATCGCCAAGACAAGCTCGGGTGTTGAGAAGAGCTACGAATTACCTGATGGACAGGTAATCAATAACCTCACTAGGGGAAGATTTGAGGTGGAATCAGTCCATTAAGTTCGGTTCCATCTTTCCCTTATATATATTCAGTTAAACTCTCAGTTTCACTCAACACAGAGATAAATATTTGTGAGGGCAGGTGGGACCGAACATAATAGGCGGGTTCCATCCTAGTTACCGGGGGCTAGGGGAATATTTTTTATACAGTTTTACGTTTATTTTTTTTATATTGGACCTTCAATGAATGCAGGTAATCACTATTGGGTCGGAGCGATTCCGGTGCCCCGAAGTCCTATTCCAACCTTCACTGATAGGAATGGAAGCTGCGGGAATTCATGAGACGTCTTATAATTCTATAATGAAGTGCGACGTGGATATTAGGAAGGATCTGTACGGAAACATCGTACTTAGTGGTGGATCAACCATGTTTCCTGGAATTGCTGATAGAATGAGTAAGGAAATCACTGCACTGGCTCCTAGCAGCATGAAGATTAAGGTTGTGGCTCCGCCTGAGAGGAAGTATAGTGTCTGGATTGGTGGCTCCATTTTGGCATCCCTCAGCACCTTCCAGCAGGTACTTTTCTTTCTTTCTTTCTTTCTGGAGGGTACTTTAGTCGACTTAACATGAATTCTATCAAATGTGCGATAATTGTCGTTGTTGAATATCGAATCTTAGATGCATAGTTTCGAGCAAATGATTTTCCTCAATGAGGACAATGTGAGGTGTACCGGACGGACTTAATGGTCCTGGTCCCAGACATTTTCAGAGCTCCATGTGCAAATCTAAAGCCGTTGAGTAACTTTTATGCAGCTTTTTATGAGTGAGACACATGACCAAAATAATCTAGTCTTATTAACATCATAACTTTTCCTATTAAACAGACATCACTTGATAAATTAGCCATATTTCTAATACGCTGATAATCATCTACCTTACTCATTATATTATACTTTCTTTTATTGATAAATGATTGCGAGTATTATAGAAAATTCAGACTCCTCATCCTTATGATCATATTTGATGGACTAACTTCATTTTTCTTTGTTTGAGTACAGATGTGGATTGCAAAGTCAGAGTATGATGAATCTGGACCTTCAATTGTCCACAGGAAATGCTTCTAAGCATAAGAAAAAGATAGGTGTGGTGGGGGGTCTTATTAGTTTGCAATTTTGATTTCATATCGAAAATCGTTGTTTGTGGTGGTTCATCACTTGGGTTTTTGTCTATTTTAATTTAACTTTCCCCGTTTTAGTAGTTTAATGAGATATTAATTAGGAGACAGTTATGCAATAAATAAATCTGTCTCATTATTTCAATTTTTTACTCCTTTTAATGAGAAATGTTGCCCCCATCCATGTAGCACTTTGGGTACATATAATATCCTCTTAAGATATCATGTCACACCCCGTAACCCGGGATCGATGACATTGCAGTGTCTCATTGGTTAATGAAACACCAAAACCGACAAACAGAGATACTAAATGGAAATTCAATTATATAAATCCATAAAATCCATAAATGTACTAGCGGAAGAATTTACTAAAAAGGGAAAATATTTCTAAGTATTACAACTAAAAGGAAAACTAAACTCCCAACATAAATAATTAGAAAGGAAAACAAAGTTTATTAACTAAGTCGGTTAGAATCACTCTTCGTAATCCCCATCCCAGATACCCATCATTCTCGTAGTGCTGCTCGTCACCTAAATCATCTGCACAGTAAAAGAGGATGGACTGAGCTTCGGTGCTCAGTAGGGACCAACAAGAAGAACAAACAAGTATAAAAAAACAAATAAGCTAAGTAGCAATATTCGTCGTATCTAAACGCTTACATAACCGAGTGCACAACAAGCACCACGCATTGCTCATACACTACACTCGATTACAACACCATTTAAACACTAAGAAAATCACTACCGCTATGACACACAATCCCGCCACATGAGCTGACTCATCTATTCACTCCCAATCAACAATAACGGTAATGGGCCCTAGCTATTATCCGAGCTAGGACGACTCAGAAAATGCAAGCGCGGGTTTGGTACGGTCCCCCAAACGACGGGCCCAGGGTTTAAGGATCCATTATTTTATTGTGTCATTACCCACCACAGTGGACTCAACAAAGCCATTACCGTCCCAATGATAACCTCATCGGGTGAGGGTTCAAGAGACGCGTATATCGAAGACCTCTCGGGTCAGCGAATCGATGATCGGAATGCGATGAGCGAACGAATCCTGCTAATTAGTCGTTCCTAGACAAGAGCTCAGTAGGGGCGACGACTCGGTCGACCAAAACCACATATGACTAAAATCAACGACTCTCAAATATGACGACCAAAACGGTAACATATACGCAAGTTCAATATAAACCCAATTAATCAAAGATTCACAATTATCAGAATTATCAATTAATTATGACAATTTACCTAAAGCAATAAAAAGAGCGCAATAATCAATTTACAAATTTACAAATTAAATTATAATGCAATTAAATCAAATCTAAAACATTTTATACAATATCGAAAGTAATAAACACAATTCATTCAAATATTTTATAAATAGAATAATTTATTCGCTTTTACTGTGCAATTATATGCGAGAATTAAATGACGTAAAGGTCCCTACCTCTTAGACAGCACTGCCCAGCCTTACTCGCAGAGCTATAACTTTCTGCTCGGGAATCGAAATGGCGTTCCGTCTGCGCTCGCTCGAAGCTTATTCGATTATCTTCGAATCGGTATATAATAGGTTGAAAACGGACAAATAACGCTCCCTCGGTGATCTCTCAAAGTTCTTGACAGAACTCTAAAACTCATAAAATCTTCCACTGTTCCTGGTGCGATATCCTCCAACTCCGAATTCGAAATGTGAATCCGCTTCCACGCCTTCGCAGCTTGTTTCGTCGTGATCAATTTACGTATAAGCTTCGCCGAAATCCGATAAGGATTACTCACTCAAAAATTCACTCGAAGTTGATAGATATATTAAACTCAAACCAAAATCCTTACTGTTTTTTTTTTTTTTATTTTCCACTGCTTTCTTTTTTTTTTTGCTTTTGTCTCTCGCCAGTGAGAGCCCTCTATATGAAGACTTGATGGCTGCCCATGATCCTATGATCCCATGACCATGACCCCATAAACTCCCTGCCCACGATTGCCATTTTAATTTTTCTTTTTCTTTTTTTTTTCCTTGCCTTGCACGGGTTCCCGAGAACCCCTCACTCACACACACACACACACGTTTTGCCTTTTTCTTTTTCTTTTTTTAATTCCAATTCTAATTAATTACTATTCCAAGTGAATTACATCTAAATCCCTTCAAAACGATCATGCATGCGAAACGCCCCACAACTAAACGTCACTAAAAAATGTAACACGCACATACGTTATAAAAAATTAAAAGACACGTAAACACATAATCGCGCAAAATAAATTACGCCTACGCAATAAATCCCATAAAAACAAATTAAATGTAAAATAACACGTAAGCAAAAGTTACGGGTTTCACATATCATTTTGGTCTTATTGCCAACCAGAAATAATCAATCTCAAAGTTGTTTTGATCAACTATATTAGATATTGAATCAATAACTTAACGACTAATAGTGATTTAGTACGATACTGATAGAATAGTTATTAGCACCGAAATCAGACCATGAGTAATGAAAACATCTCGCTCACAATTTCCATGGTCAACTTAAGACACGGTCCGATTCCTGAAATGCTGGAGCCTCATTTTCAGGTTTGAATCAGAAAATATTTTCCAAATTTTCATTGAATTAAAACCGTGTTAAGAAAGAAAGAAGAGCAAGTATCACTATCAACTTTACTGGTTTCAAACCATGCCCGCGTTTTGATGGCGATAGTCCATAAAACTAAACTAAAACCAACTATGCCTTTGAACATTTATTAGTTTTAATTAATTAAAAAAAAAAAAAAAAACGTCACGAGATGTTAGAGATACCAAAACCACAAGTAACTGCCTCCAACCATTTTCATTTATTCACTTATCAGCCATACATGTTTTGGCTTTTTCTAATTGGCCAAGCTAGAAACTAATTGAACTCACCGTATTTGGGCATGTAGCGGCTTGATAATATTATACTATAGATTATAGTTCGGATTTCTCTGATGGGATTAGTATATTGTTTTTACTTTAAGTAATTAGTGTCATATTAAAAAGTCGGATTTTATTTCTGAGTACGAGCTAGATTCTACAAATACTCTGAAAGTTAAGTCCGTGATTAATCTTACTGTTGGTGAAGACGCACATAAGGATAACTAAATGAAACTCTCACATGATAGGATATTATATATCTATTGAAAAGTTTGGATATTCTATCCAACTCTCTATGTTATTATATGTCGAAGTATTATCAAATTAGAATATGAATTTGGAGGGAAAATCGAACGCATGACATTTATTTAAAATTGGAATATCGGATGGTACAATTTGTGATATAGGTGATCTAAAATCTCAATTGACGTCCACTCACACATTGTGATATAGGATGGTACACTTCATACATTTTGTCTTGTTTTGTGTTCTATTATTAACAAATTGTCATTTATCTTTTTTTTTTTAAAAAACATAAAATAAAAGATAAAAGATAAGACAACTGTTATAAAATAATTATGTAATTCTAAGAGAAAAAATATTATACGGGCCAATTATTTATAAATGAGATAGATGATAACATATGTGTTTACTAGAAACCTACCCCTAAAACTTTTGCATCATCATCCAACCAATCCTCAAAAATCATATGCATGGAAGTGACACTCTACTCTTAAAGAGGGTGAGAGAGAGAGAGACATTTGCAAATGCAATCTTTTATTGTCTACTAGTAATGGTCAACTTATTCTCAGTGGTGCATGGTATAGAGACTGGATATGATATCTAATCTGAATAGATTAATGGCATAAGTCTAAAGTAGACCAATATGCTTTCTCAACCCCTGCTGCATTAACAAGTCACATTTTATGACTTTTTCTACTGTCCTAAAAGTCTTAGCTACACTAAACTAAAGGCCCTTCCTCTAGAAGAAGAAGAGGAAAAAAAGGTATATAGTTTTAGGAACTTGCTAGGCTACTAGAATTATTGGCTAAAAGATTGACTAAAATAGTTTTTTGGACCGTTTTACCCTTATAGTTGGGTGAATCCCTTATACCAGCAGGGGGTGAGATAGTCATTTAACACTCTCAATTTGGGGGTTTAGGGTTTCTATCCCCAAAATTCTAGTAGTAAATCATTTTCCATAGTTTTAATAGAAGATTAAGAATAATAATAATGCCTCAAACGCGTGAATGGCTAAAGTTGTCATGAGATTAATTGACTAAATGTAATCTATGCAAAAACTGCAGCCTATTTGGGAGAATTGACTTTGTTTCTGAGGCCATTTGTGTTGTTAAAAACAGAGACATCAAATATTTAAGGGTCTTCTAAGCGCGATCACGGTAGCTAATGATCAGTTGTTGGTTAGATAAGAATTTGATAAAACTGCAATCAGATATGATGGAAAGGAAAGACAAGAAAGGGCAGAATTTTATATGCAAACAAGGTGGATCATGGATGAACCTAAACCTAGTTTATAACTCTATAATGTTAAGGTAGCCAGGAACAAGGAGAAGAAGTTAAAATGGTGTAACCACTTCAAAGCTACCTATCCATGGAGATTCATCGTTCAACGTTCAATGTTTTGCCTCGTTATTTAGTTACTCCTGTCAAAACTGCATAAAAGAATTACTCGTATTACTACTCAGGATCACAATCAAAAGATTCATTCATTGATAATCATAATTCGCGCTACCTTTTGAAAATGAAAATCTCAAGGAGCCTATTAGGTACAAAAAAAAAATTGTATGGTATCAGATGTTTTATATAGGGAAAGAGGAAGGGACATTAGCTTCTATACAATCCCTTCAAGTATGAACAATGGCTGTATACTATGAACAATGGGGTAATGGGAACAAAGAATATATATATTTAACTTTCTGTACTTTCTTTCTATTTCTAATCCTCTAATTACACGGATGAACGCCATATCCTTCCTTCAAAAGAAATTATGATAATGGAGACATCATCATGGTATCTTCGACGATCCCCTTGTGGGATATCAAGCAATTCATGGAAATCCATTCCTGCACAAAACAAGATGATAATAGAAATTAGATTTTCCCTCGACGAGGAAAAAATAAAGATGTTTTTTTTTAATGCTTCAAGTGTTGCTACTCAAAATTCTCTCGGAAACAAGGATTTTTTTCACCTGCTTTTTTAGCAGCGCGAAATAGAACCTCCTCAACAAGATGTTGTGCAGGATCTCCCTCAGGAAATGAAGTCATAAACATCTCAACTTCATTAACAGCTTCTTCATTGGTTAAATATTGGTAAAGACCATCTGATGATAGGATCAAGAATTGATCTCTATGGCCAAGTCTATGGTGATAAAGGGACGGTAAGCAAGTGATATAGGGCTGGTTTCCAATATAGTTTATTCTGAACGTCTCCAGAAGCGCATTGTTCCATTTCGGCTGTAAATAGAGAGAAAAAAGTCATTAGTCTAAAGGTTAAGATTACTCATTTCATATTTGCAGTATTTTCAAAACACCTATGATTTATGCAAAACCGAAAATTTTGTGTTATTCTTGCGAATATATCAGAGGAAACTATATGAAACCGCCTAATGATTGCAATTACTGAGGAATATAATCTAATATACCTGCTTGAGAAAACCAGCCCCAAAGGCTCTAGTAACCTTCAAGGAACCTTTTACTCTATCATTCATGATGGCGAAAGGATCATCCGGATGCTCATATTTGATTCTCTGGACCTCCTGCAATTCATCATCATTGGATGGTTTAGTAAACGAAAATTAGAATTACATTACCCTCAAAGAAGGGGGAGAGGAATTTTACCTCTTTCGTGGAAGTACTATGATCTCTGGTGAGTTGACAAGCACTCAAATGATTCAAACTATTGATATAATCAGCTTGAAATGTTTTTTCAAGATCATTCAAATTCTCCTTTCTTATCCTTTCCAAATCCTTTCTTGCCTTCCCAAACAATGCATCAGCCACCGCGTTTTGTGCTAAAACTGCTCGACTATCCCCAACGTTCATCAAATAAACATCATCCCCTTTCATCAACATCACCATAACACAGGATCCCATTAAAGCCAATTCAGGATTCTCCATCACCATTAAATCAGCTATCTCCAAATAAGATGCCTCCGTCTTCCTCAACGCTTCTGATAGAGCTTTCAACACATCTAAATGGTCCGTGCCCGCTACCCCATCCGGTCCTAAATTATTCAGTTTCTCCCTTAACTTTTTATCAACCCCAACTCTATTCTTATCATCATATTCATATTCCCATCTTCCACTCTCCAAATTCATCTGTGATGGATCAAGTTCCACATTTTCTGACTTATCATTCCAAAGTATACCCTTGAGTTCCTTATAGACATTAGAATAAAGATTGTTTAGCAAGTAATCAGTAGCATCAGGACCGTTAAATCCATCATAAACCCCAACAAAAACCCATCCACGTTCTTCAGAAATAACAATATGTACTCGATCTTCACCAGCTTTCCCTTGTGCCCATTGCAAATTTTGACTACCAAATGACTCATTTCCATCATCATAATTATTATCATCACCTAAGCTCATTTGACAACTCAAATTAACACTAGTATTACAATTATTCTCATTAATCTTATCATCTACCCAAGAACTCATTTCTTTATTCCCCCAAAAAGATTTCGATATAACTTTTTGAAAATTTCTAATTAAAGACCATTTATTGGGTTCAGGTCTATACCTCTGAAACTGATCATACTGATTATTAGTACTCTCCAAAGGCCCCGAAATGAAGGCCCGTTCAATCGGGCCTGACAAGAATCCTCTTTCAATCGGGCCGGAACCCTGGCCCGAAACTCTGGGAATTGGGCCTGACCGGACGGAGGCAATAGAATTCCGGGGAATCGGTTGAAGTGGAATCGAAGAGAATAAATTCGAGCTCTCGAAAGCCGCCGCCTTATCGAGCGAGGCGTTGTAGGGCCCTAGGTCGATTAAGTCGGTCGTGAGAGCCGTGGAAGTGTTGGCGGAGATAGAAGCGCCAGATATTGTCCCGAAGAAAGCCGTGGAAGTGGAGGTGGAGGAGGAGTAGTCGTCTGAAGAAGAATGAATGGTTTTGTAAACTGGGTCGGGTCGGATATAGTAGAAGGAATGTCCTAATCCTTCATCAAGTGGGTCCGAGAGATATACGGCGATATCGTGCTGATGTCTCCGGGATATCTCCCCTGCATCTCCAGCGAAGCAGAGGTTCAGTTTTCCGATTCCGTTTCCCATCTGATAGATTTTCCTCAATCCTGATTGGCCTGCTCAAGAACAAACTGCGAGGCTCCTTCGAATACTGTTCCGATACTTAAAGTCAGTAATTATACTTCGTTTTTTCAGACTATAAGAAGAAAAATAGATTGCGGGGCTCCTTTTGGTACAGCTTCGATACTTCAGTAATGAAGTCTTTTTTCATACCATAAGAAATTGAAGAAGAAGAAGTAGATTGGAGTTGAAAGTTTATAGCAAGTGCCTTTAGAGCTAGTTTGACATTTGAATATGTTAGAGAGAAAAGGAGAGAGAGAGGGTGGGGGGGGCGTAGGGATTGGGGAGGGATAAATGAGGGGGAAAAGGACAGTTGACATTTGAGGGAGTCAGACAGTATATTAGAGCCTGATTGAGTTAAGTTTGATTTGGTTGAGTCTCATTTAACACTCAAATCAGATTTGGATTAAGTTTATGAATGAAACATGAAGTATTAAATCACGTAAAATTTAATTTGAGTTTGAAACTAATTCAAGACTGATATCAAAATATCAAACTCAATCACAATTCAATCACATACTTAATTTGGTTTTATTCGATTCTTTTGGTGGGCTGCTTAACAACTGTTGGGTAGTTGACTTTGAATAAAATATTCATTATTGGAGTTGAGAATAATCTACACACTATAGAATAGAGAGCAGTTTTTGTTTTTGTTTTTGTTTTTGTTTTAATATTTTTGGTCAATTTTGTTTCTAAAACATTGTGCAGCAAGCTTATTTCCTCTCTTTGATAAGTTATTATGAATACATCAATTTAATTTTAACTAATTGGGAAACCTACTTTCATAAATTATTTAATATTATATTTAACATAGCACAAAAATTAGAGAGATTTTTTTTATAATAAATAAATACTCACAATATCTTTATTAAGTATATCCATCAAATAAATGCATTGATTTATGAAAATTTAAAGGAAGAAGATATTTATTTAAAAATATAAATAATTTAGACAAAGTAAAAAGAAACATAAGTATCCAAATTGTCAAACATTTTGCATGAATTTGTCGCGTATGAAACGCGTGGATTGATTAAGAGCAAGTGTTTATTTACTTTTTTTAGTCTTTATAATAATAATAATTATTATTATTATTATTATTTGAGTAAGATTGATCAAGTAGCAAAATAGTTAGGAGGGGGTTTTTAAATTTAGTGTAGAATGAGTATTTTATCCGCACATAAAGTAGTAAAGAATAAACATATAACAATTACAAAAAAACTGTTAAGAGTTCATTTAAAAATAATTATTTACTCTATAAAGAATAATAATCTTCACGAATTTGTATGTTTTGACAGAATATTCACTCTACACTAAAATCAGGTCGGCGAGAGAAATGGATTTTTTTTTAAAGGGAGATAAAAATTTTGGAGTGTATTGAAAGTCAAGAGGCTTTCAATTGAAGTAATGAATGCTGATTCCATGATGGCAAACCCGCTATCGATGTAACATGCCATGTAGGAATAATTATGTGCCACGTTATTTAGGCAAAAAAAAATTATGTGCCACGTCAGATTCACAACTTGGAACAAAATAGTTGCCCTCTACGTGGCGGCAAATAATTGTATGTTTATATATATATATATATTCGGGGAGGAGGAGGGAGTGTACCTCATAATTTCAGGCAGAATGCTCCACCACTGCGACGCCAATCTCTTAACTGTCTGTTTATATATTGAATGTATATAATCACTCGCAATTCACTATTATATTATATAATTAAAAAAAATATTACTTAATAAATTTTAAATAGTTGAATATAAAAATAAAAATATATACGAGATTTTCACCCATACGTGGTGTACTGCTAATGATGTAGTAGTTGACTCTGGGTATTTTTTCTTTCCTCTCTCCTCGTAATTTGTCTTCCGTTTCGAAATGGTTATAATCAGAATTAACAGTTACTACTGTGTAGAACAGTTTTGGAACATTGGATGAGAATATCTGATAAGAAATTTTTGTTATTTTTTTTTTTTTAAAATTAACAGTTATTAAAAATTTATCTTTCTTATTCTCATTCATCAGATGAAACATTAAATGACTCTCGATATTTTATAAGTGCGAACATCTATACATTTAACACTATAGCCGAGTCGCTTCTTATTTTTTTTAATAATTAATATTTGAACCTCACTTTTCTCTTCTTATTAATAAAAACATTGTCTTTTTTTAGTAAATTAATATGAAAATATCAACAACAAAAAATGCGTTTTATTTGTATTTTTGTTCTAGAGCATTCAGATCTTTTGTATAATTTCTCTTAATTTCTTTCATTGTGTGGCAGTTAAACATTCGCAATGCGACTCCAATTTCATTTATATATTTAAATATATTTTGCAAACAAATCCATATCATTTTTTTAATTGAAGAATTTTCTTTTTTATTTATTGAATGTAATTTGTAAATTGAATTCAACACATATATTTATGTAGAATTTTCAACAAATCCCACGCGTGTTACTTACTAAGGATTCCATGGAAGTCAGCCCTTTATTCATTGCCTCTTTATTCGAGAAAGGACCTTATTAGGCTACTAGAATTATTGGCTAAAATATTGACTAAAATAGTTTTTCGGACCTTTTTGTCCTTATAGTTGGGTGAATCCCTTATACCAGTAGGGTGGGTAAGATAGTCATTTAACACCCTCAATTTGGGGGTTTAGGATTTTTATCCCCAAAATTCTATGAGTAAATCATTTTCCTTCGAGAAATGCCAGCAAAATTAGTTTTGGATTATTAGTCAACTTCCCAATTCCAAATTTACCCTGTTTATTTTTTCATGACCTTATTAGGATTTACTATGTCATCCGTAGTATTAACAAAACGACATTGTTAACTTAATACTTTCGATTTGAAAATCGAAATTATGTATTTTGAGTTTGATATCCGTATTGTAATAAATAATAATAAAAAAAATGTCCACTATTACTATTTATTAACTTAATTAAGAAACTTATATCTAATTAGAATTACAAAATTTGATAATCGATATTTTCATTTACTCTTGAGATGACATTTATTCTATGGCTAGCCTTATTGTTGCCTTTATTTTTCTTTCTTTCTTTTGCGTGGAAATAACCATATTATTGCTTATGGTCTACTCATATTGGGGTGACACTAATGCCCTTCTTTAATCTTTATGCTTCTTGATTTTTCATGCATTTCTTTTGCCTTTTGAAGTCGTGGGTGGGGAGGAATTGACTTTTTTTTTTGTGTGTTTATATTTATTTATTGCAAGTATGATTCCATAAGCATATGGCCCCCTTTATTTTCTATTCATATCTATAGTAATTAGTAGCAAGAAAATAAATATTGATGTGAAATCATATTTCCTCAAGGAGAAAAAGAGTGATGGGCAACAAATAGAGTGGAAATTGTCGATGTTTTGACTTTTATTTTCTTTCCAAAATTAAAGGGGGAATAAAAAATTCACGTGCAATAAGCATGAGTGAAAATCGTATGTATCCGTTTATATTATTATTTTCGTGCTCAATTATTTAGAATTTGTTGTATGGGCATTTCTTTTAATTATATATACACATGATAAATTGTGAGTGGTTTGGTACAGAAATGGGGACATTCACGAGTAGGTACTATTATTTACCAATAGGAATAGAGTTGCGTGACATGATGATGAAGTTGCCAAGAAATGAAGCTTCCTATGCCCAACTCTTTTCTCAACGCAAGGAAGAAGAAAAAAAAAATTTCAAAACGTGTTATGTCAAATACTGAGTATAAAAGGTGATCAAGTTTGTTCTTTATAAGAATTGAGTAATTTTTATTATTTAATTATTTTTTAAAAATTGAGTTAGGCCAAATACTTAGTTCAGTTTTTGCCTTCATTAATGTTTAAGCTTTAGATGTCATAACATTGTGTGTTGAAAATTCTACATCGATTAGTTAGTGCGCATGTTTGTTCTTTATAAGGATTGACAATCATTTCTCCCATGAGGTACTTTTTAAGGGATTAAGTTAGATATAAATATTTTTTTAACAGACTGAAAAGAAATCTATTTGGGGAAGTTTCTGCCTTTCTGAGATAAAGTCAAAAACTTCTTCTTTTGTCCTTAAAAAATAAGTGTTTTTCTTTTTATTCTTTTCAGAATGGCAATTTGTGTTGACGAGTACCTCTTATTTGCCCTATTAAAAAAACAAAAACAAAAAATGCCTAAAGTATTTTCTCCTATCATATGTAATTACCTTACTCATTAAAAGGCTTCCAACTTTTAAAGGCACGGAATTAGCTCAGTTGGTGACGACTTTTTACTGTAGTCATAGTGCTGCAACTCGAGTATGTAAAAAATCTCATATCCTATTTTTAGACATTTATTTAAGCAAAAAATATCTTCGACTTAAAAGTTGGAATAATAAGTTTTAAAAAAAAGTTACTCATTAATCCTGGTTCACCGACCCATGTTTGAAATCTTCGTTTTTGTGGGACTGGCCTCGCAGTCTCTCACATAAATTAAGAAGGACTTATCTGCAGATGTAGACTCGCTCAATTTATGTGAGAAATTATAGAGTCAGTCATATAAGAATGGTCATATGATTGAGTGACCAATGCTTGATTGATGATGATGTTCCCGTAAAATTCCTCTCGCCTTGTCATATAAGGCCATGATACGGAACGTTGTGCTTTTATACTGGCTCATTCTAAATTCTTTGGGCCAGTAGCCCATTTCTCTTAATTTTCTAGTAACAAATCCACAATTCTTGAGCCCAATCCATCTTTTTAAAACAAATTAGATTTTTTTTTTTAGCAAATCACTCCTTTTGGACCTCAATAATTTATGCTTTTCACTTTTTAGACTTAAGGTTTTATTTTATCCAGGCATTGATTTCAACAATTTACGATTAGTTCTTTATGGATTTTTTTTTAAAAATCCGAAAAAAAAGTCACCTGAAACCAAAACGGGGACATTTTGCACAAGGGCAAAATTGTCCTTACACATTGGACCACCACCTCCTCCTCCGCCATCACCACCACCTCTCTCTCCACCATCACCATCTCCTCCATCTCTTCCTCTTTCTCCTCCACCTCCTCCGCCACCACATTCACCATATCCATCCCCTGCAAACAATTCCTTTATCAATTATCAAATCCCATTTCAAACTTTATAGAATTTTCCAAAGAATCAAACAATTCAATTATCAATTATCAAAACCCGTTTCAAACTACACTATTATCAAAACCCATTTCAAGCTTTCGAATTAATGGTTTGTAGAGATGGGATTTTTTATTGGAAAAACACCATCGTGAGTGGAGAAACACAGAGCAGCAGCCGATTAGCTTCTCATCATTTTCCAGAAAAAGCTTTGAATGAAAATGGAGGTTCCTTCGAAGCTATTAAAGCTACTGCATCATATGGAACAGAAAACTACTGTGACTACTGCCGCCACCTCCGTCTTCCAGGTCACTATTGACCATAAGTCACAGTATATTGCCAAATCCATTATTTCTTCAACAATTTTTGTTGGCAAATGCCAAACTGAATCCCAAAAAGATAAAGAATTTTTCTTTTTTACCCTGGATTTTTCTTGAAAACGCATTAAATTCAAAAATAAAAAGAGAAAAGAAAATCAACCCTTTTATTCTTAATTCCCTGCAACACCCCTTCCGCCGCGAGCACCGATAAATGGGGTATTAAATTCTTTCTTGGAGGTGGTGGTGAATTGTAGATAATTGGAGGGGGTGATGGAGATGGTGGTGGTTTGTAAATGTATGGCAGGGGTGGTGGTGGGGGATCAATACATTGTGGTGGAGGGGCTTCTATACATGGTGGATGATGAGGGGTTCTATACAAGGTGGTAGTGGAGAATGAGGTGGAGGAGAAGGAGGTGGAGGTGGAGGATATGGTGATGGTGGAGAGGGAGGTGGTGGTGATGGCGGATGAGGGGAAGGAGGAGGAGGTGGTCCAATGTGCAAGGAGAATTTTGCCCTTGTGCAAAACGTCCCTGTTTTGGTTTCAAGTGACTTTTTTGTCGGATTTTTAAAAAAAAAAATCTATAAAGAGCTAACCGTAAATTGTTGAAATCCATGCCTGAATAAAATAAAACCTTAAGTCTTAAAAACGAAAAGCATAAATTGTTGAGGTCCAAAATAGGTGATTTACTCTTTTTTTTCCCTTTACAAATAAATAATTAGATTGATTTTTTATTTGAGAAGTTATGTATAGAGAATTGTAAGTGAATTGTTCGCAAAATGAAATATGAGATTCAAAATGTGAATTTTATGTTGAAAATCTCATATTAATTAATTAATTAGTGAGCAAGTTTATTCTTTAGAAGAATTGAACAATCTCTCCCTTTTAAAATACTTTTTAACTATTAAAATTAGACTCAAATATATTTTTTCAATAAGTACGAAGGGTGCTAAAAATTCTACCTTGGCTAACAGTGAGCAGCTTGAGCAATCAATTTATCCATATTCTAAATATTGGGATTTTGGAAGAATTAATTTTTTTTTAAAAAATATCCGGAAAGTGGGCCAAAAGAAACGGGGAAACGAAAATAAAAAAAATAAAAAAAAGTCAGAAAATATTTCCAATTGAATAGAGGAAAGGAGAGAAGGAGAGCAGTTAACGGGTAACTATGGCGCCAAAAGTGAGAGAGAGTGATCACACATATTTCTTAGAAAACTACTTCCTCCCTCTTCTCTCTTCTACTTCTCTTCTTTCCACCAAATGAAACCTAAATATGATATTCTTTCTCTTTATTTTCATCAGAATTTCGGATTCCTTTTCAAAATTGACCTTAATCTTGCCTTTCATTCGACATACAAAGGTACACAATCTACAATAATGAATTATTACATCGATTCTATTCTATAATATAAGTCGTTGGCCGAACGTGTTTTTTCTTCCCGGTCTGCCAACTAATTGTATTATGAAACGAAGGGAGTTCTATCTTTTCTATACACGTGCATATATTTGTATGGTGTTATTGAATTTCTATTAGTATGTGATTTGACATTTGAATTAGAAAAATTGTCCTTTTATAGGACTTTTTTGATGTAGGAATTGGATTGAGTTTAATATTTGAAATTCTATCTTGATTTTCTCAAAAGCTGAATTTTTTGGCAAAAGATATTTGTTCCATACATGTCCTAACTACCCAAACTTTGTCACATGTACTTATGTTTGCTAGTTAAAAAAGTAGAATTAGATGGGATACCCACATGGAGAATTTTGAGTGGTTGAGACAAATATGGGGACACCAAAGAGGGACATACCATTTTTTTCCGATTTTTTTTTGTGGCAGGAGATGTGTGACCTAAGTCCAAAATTTGAGATGGTAGAGGGTGTCCAAATGCTTTGAATATTATATTGGTATTCAAGCATTTTGGCCTGACTAATCCGGTTGGGAACTGGAGACACCTTGGCCGCCCTAATAGGAATTTAGGTAAACTTACTATAATTGTCATTCTTGAATATTGAATCTGGGACGCGAGGTCCTGGGCGGATGACATCCCCACCGGGGCAAACATCACTTGATGTAGTTCATGAATCTTGAATCAGTATATTGTTCACCTTTCTTTCTGATCTGCTTACATTGAATTTCAACAACTTAATGTCCATTCTAATTTTAGCCCAAATAAAAGAGCAGATTTTCATTCTCTCTGGTCCAAAGCAGTGAGTGATTTGGGCTTTACAATATCTACCAGGTCTAAAAGGTGGATACACATTCTCATTGCTTCTATTTGTTTTTGAAGCCGGTTTAGTAGGCCTTCATACATGTAACAACTGATGGGGAAGACTGCGCTAAACCAAGAGTCTGTAATTTCATTGGAGCATGGGCATCCAGGATGCATAAGGGGCTTTTTTCATCATCTTAACCATCATAAATGGCACAATGTCAAGAGAAGGCTTCCATATAGAAGACACAGTAGTGCAAAACTTTCAGATGGTAGGTGCTACTTGTTATCCCAATATACTGTTTTATGATTGTTGGTATTCTTTGTACGGATCACGTTACTAGATTTCGGTACTTGCAATACCTGTTTATATAGAATGGAAAATTAAAATTGTGCTGGAGATGAGTATCTGAGGTGGGCTATGCTCAAGTGTTTTTTTATGTTTCAGAAACGTCGAAATCTCTAAAATGTTGTTTTTGTACCCTCAGGCCTCATTTTGGTTTTTTGGTGATATAGGCTCTTGAAGTTTTGTACTCTTGACATGTAAAGAAAATTTAACACTAATTTCTGCTCGTTTGTTGCAGCATAAATTTACTAAGATGGTTTCTTTTGTTTCCAGTGGTTGAAGATCCCGGAAAGAGCTTAAATGACACAACGGATGCTGCTGAAGAACACGGGAAGCTGGATGCTAAGACAGCTACTTCCCCTGTGAGTATATGATCTTTTACTTTACTGCAGAGTGAACAATCTAGTTTGTGGCCTATTCTATCCCCCACAGTTTTCCATGCTTTGCTCCTTCTAGGAGGACATTCTAAAGATTTAATGTTTTATCAGACTCGGACAGAACAACATGGTTCAGCACCCAAAGGCATGAGATCTCGAATAAAAGCCTTGATAACTGAAGAAGTGTCTAAAGTAAGAGGCCGACATCGACGAAGTTCTTCATTGCCATCATCATCAATACTCGAGCGAACTCCTTCTATCCATCATCTAGAAGAATACCCTAATGCTGAGGTCAAATTAAAAGACGAGAGATCAGAATATCAAGATAGTGCGCATTCTTTGCTTTCCAGCTTATTGGACCCACTCTTGCCAAATATTTCTAATCAACCAGTTACGAGTAGCAGCAAGACATGTGCTTTGTGTGCCGCGAAGCTTGCTACTCATTATCTGAGGCAAACTGAGGTTGACAAGCATGGGAAGCGCTCATTTAAAGATCATACTCTTCTTCAGGATAGCTCAATATATGCAATAGAGCCGAGTAAAAATGCTTCACTCGAAGAGTCAAAGCTCTTTCTGAATGCACTGGATTTACTGAACATGAGGAAGGAGCTATTCCTGAAAGTTTTGCAAGATCCAAATTCTTCGTTATGTCATCACTTGCATGGTCACAAAGCATCCAATCAAAGAATGGGACTAAGAAAGTGCGCGTCATTTCCTACACTTTCCTCATCTGGCGAAGGTGCTCTCATGCTAAACCATAGTAAGAACAATCAAGAAGTTGGATCTTCAACAGAAGGTGAAAATAAGCAGCAAAGTGAGAATAAACAGATTGAGGATCATGTCACTCTTGGTTTGCCAAAAATCTTCAAGAACCAGCAGAATGATAAGCTTATTGTCAAGCGTTTCCGAAGTCTAAAAGAAAAGATAAAACATGCAATCAAAGAGAGCAAAAAAGAGAGGCGTCGCATTATCATGGATTCCATCTTGCACAAAGTTCCTCATGGCCGTAGGTACCTAAAGATTAAGGAGGAGGGTAATATAGATATGGATACCGCGAGTGAGAAATTGTACAATCCTGGAAGTAGTTCCCGAAGTGACTGGGCATTTGGAAGGAGTAAATCGCAACAATACAGAAGAACATTCACTTTTAGTGAATCACGTGAAAGATATAACCGGTTACTTGATTTATGCTGTAATCGAGAAGCAAACCACTGCATATCTGACAGTTTAAGGTTGAAAACAACAAATAGCCCTTCGCCAATTGATAGCAGCCCTAAGGTAATGGAAAGCATTCTTCCATTGCAAGATCTTAGGTCCTACTCTTTTTCCCGGATTGAGGGATCCCTGGTTGATTATTCATCAATGTCGTCAGTCAGGCCTGGTTTTGCTCGCATTCCGAGCATAGGAAGTAGAAGGTTTGGTGACCAAAAGCAAACAAGTTTAGAGAATCAAGTTCAGTCAACTGCCTCTTCGGAAAAGGGAAGTCGAGAAAACTTACTTGAGGCCAGTAACTCTTTCAAAGACAGAAGAGAGGGAATTTCTCACCACGACGGATTTGTTGAGCCCATAACAGATTCTTTAAATATTTCAACCCCTGAGAAGGATGAAATGGTGAATGACTTTTTGAAGTCCCCTTCGGCTAAAGGTATATCTTGGAGATTGATCATTTTTTTCAAGGAATCTTACCTCTTCAGCTCTGTTTTTCTCAACTTTCCTTCGTTGTTGCAGAAATATTTTTCAGTAGTTCAAGTAATTCAATTTGTTCTTATTGTTCTTGCTGCTATAGCTATTTTTTTTCCCTTCATCATTGAAGATTGGTTTTTGCAAGTTAACAATTTCGTTGTCCTATGTTTTGATCGAATGTAGGTTTGACGCCAGAGGACATGAGTGTCTACGATGCTTTCTCCACTCTAGAGCATGAATTGAGCACCGATTCACCTACTTTGAGGGAGTCAAATATTATTACGAGCAAAGTAGAAACGCCAATCTACAGCAGTCAGTTGCATCTTCAGGTGGATGCAAGAAATGAGGCTGAATTCAACTATGTAAAATATGTGTTACAGCTATCTGGCTTCAGTGGAGATGAATTCCTTGGGAAATGGCAATCCACGGAGCAACCAATGGACCCATCAATGTTTGAGGAAGTCGAAGCTCAACTTGGATCTTCCGGGAATGAAGAGAATGAGGGCTATTATCGAATGCTTTTGTTTGATCTAGTCAATGAAGTCCTCTTGGATATCTATGATAGATCATTTTCTTACTGGCCCATGCATTTAACTTGCCGTTCTCATATCCATCCAATGCCTGTTGGCTACCATGTTCTGGAGCAGGTGTGGACAAATATAAGGTGGTATATCCCAAGGACCGAGTTTGATCCATCGCTTGATGATGCAGTGAGTCGCGATTTAGCAAAAAACGATGGCTGGATGAACATCCAGTTTGAAGCTGAATGTGTGGGGCTCGAGCTGGAAGACTTAATATTTGATGATCTATTAGAAGAGATTGTTTTCAGTTGAATTTTTCATCCCAAGTAGCAGTCTAGCAGAGTCATTTTCCATGCTAAGGGCAAAGATTTTGTATTCATGATAATATAGGCTTTGTATTGTTGGAGGATGACAAAGTCATCTGTTGCAATCTTCAAGGGTAAGTAACTAGTTGAAACACTTCTGACCTTGAAAACCATACATTCCAGATTTCTGTTCATTCGTTAATATTTTTCTCTTCTGAAATTGACAACTACATACAGAACGTATTTGAATTCAAAAGAGACATATTTAACAATTTTGTATTAAAAGGGCGAGATATACAAAAATATACTTATATAAAAAATGACTATATAAAAACAACTTTATTAACATGTGTGTTCGGTCACAAAGTCCTAGTGTCCGTTTGGGGCAGTTTATTTTTTTCCCAAAAGTGTTTTTGGACATCAAACAATGTCTTCTTGGCCGTTTGGAAATCTGTTAAGATTAAGCTTTTAAATCGTTGAGGCGTTTGGCAAACTAAATCACTTGCGCGTTTAGCGTTTCAAATATCGATTTTTTCACTATTGGGATTGGGAAAATTTCAGATGTCTAACTTTTATCAATTGCTGATTTCAAACTGATATTTTATTATTAACTTCCAAAAATAAGCCCATATTTTTATTAAATTGTATTCTCTTTATTAAAAACATCATATGTTGAAATATAATTTAATTTATTGAATATCAATATTATATTTTACAACTTCCTTTAGTATAAAAGAATTATTTTAAGATACGTTGAAACCGTCCCTGTTATGAACTGCGCATAGAAATCCTCTTGGATAATATCTACATGCATGATAGATCATTTTCCTACTGGCCAATGACCTCAACTTGCTATTCTCATTTTCAACCCCCATGCTAATTGGCTATCATGCTTTGGATCGATGAGGCGTGGGCAAATTTAAGATGATACTTGTGCACAAAAAAGTGTTACTCACGCCTGCATACTCCACTCTCCAGTCTGGTAGAAAATTTGGAGGATGTAAATCAAGGTGATCTAGCGGTCCAAATATATGGAAGGACTTGTCTAAGTCACCCCACATTGGAGGGTTGAAACTTCCATACTGTGACTGCCAATATTCAAGTCTGCATCCTTGTGTACAATCTACCACTCCACGCGGAACCAACTTAGTTGCTCTTGCGGACAATTTAAGATGATACTTGTTTTTGCTATTAATTGATGATCTTTCTTTGCTCTTGGTTTCTTGTTTGGTTCTTCTCTCCGTGCTCATATGAATTATTTAGGAATGGAGGTAGTATAATACTCCCTCTATTCCTAAATATAAGACTTTTTAGATAATTTTAGAAATTTAAAAAATTTGTTATTTTCACCGAAAGTTTCAATATTACCTCTCTCGGTGAAAAGTTCCAATATTACCCTCTCTCTCTCTCTCTCTCTCTCTCACACACACACACACACACTTCTATAGTATAAGAAAAGAAAGGAAAAATAGGGATGACATAGGCGGCAAATAAAAGAAATGTCGAGGGTATAATTGGAATAAATTGTTGACAATTAATGAAAGAATCTTAAACGACAATTAATTTGGATACCTATATATCTACTAAACGATAATTAAATGAGAATGGAGGGAGTATAATGGTTGCCCATCTTATTTTTTATGAAATTATGAGTTCGTTTTTTGTTTGTAGAAATGGAGGCGAAATCCTAGCAAGTCGATCACCCGATAAATCCACTGCTATTTAGTCATATTGTAGTCATCATTCCACGACACTACGTGACCCCAAGTAGGTAGTCCTAAAAGACATCCTACGTCATCTAGTGTAATGGTCACCTCACCGCAACGTAGGTGAAAAGTATGGGTCTCAGGGCGCCATCTCTCTACTAATGCAATCACTAAAGCGTGATATACCTTGATTTTTCCTATTCTACAACAACCCCCAAAACCTATTTGGTCTATCAGCTGAATCACACGCTAGTTGGTTTCATTTTGGTACGCCTCAAAAAAATTACCGTGGTTACTAATAATCTTTAGTGGAGTGTTTAGTTGAACATCCCCGCCTCATATTCTTAAAGATCTATGCGATGTCTATTTTTTTTAAAACAATAGCATCATATGGACCGGGCAGAAGATAAGCAGGAACAGACATCTATACAAAAAAACAATAAACATACAATTTATCAGAAAAACACATGTTATATCACAAAATTAAAAAATGCCCTAAGTATAAATTCACAAATTAACAATTCACAAAAAATCCTAAATTTATAAATGCCCAAACAAAATTCACAAATTCTCAAAATTCACAAAATCAACCAATTTACCTAAATTGCCAAATTAGCATATTTAGTAGATTTAAAGGTAAATTCAAAAAAAAATTAAAAAGAAAGGGTTTATACCTTTAAATTGAGAGATGAAAGAAAGTGCAATATGGTTGGGATAGGTGGTGGAAGCAGCGGCGGCGGTGGCAGCAGCACTGACGGGGGCGGTCGTTGGCGGTAGGGAGGGAGAGACGCAACAGAGTGGAGGGGTTTGCCTTAGGTTTTATTTTTTCTTTGTGGGTGGGTCGCGTGAAAGGGAGAAAAAGAGGAATTGGGGATTTTAATCTATCAAGTCACACTTCCGTTCTGGCTGACGTGACAAGGCGCGTCTGAGAGTGTGCCACATCAGTCAAAATGGAAGTGGGACTTCCGTCTTGGCCCCACTTCCGTTCTGGATAAAAATATTTTGCCCCACTTTTTTTTATTGACATAGTATGACCATTCTACTAAATCATGGTTAATCTAATGCAAAACCCAATAAATTGTGTCTACGTGGTCCGACTCTCAAGGAGGATAACCGTTCACCGTAAGATCATGCCAAGTGGACGGCTCATATCCACCCCCTTTCTCCCCATCCCCGCTATAAATTCTGATCATGGATTCACTTCTTCTACTCATTCTGCCTTCAGAGCTTCCATTGATTGTTTCCTTATCTCTCTTCAATTTTCTGTAAACTTTCCATTTTTAAAATTCTCTTCAATACCTGAAAATGTCTTGCTGTGGAGGAAACTGCGGATGCGGCTCTGGCTGCAAGTGCGGCAACGGCTGTGGCGGGTAAGCCTTTTTCGTTTTTTTCCTTATCTCGTTGCCTTTCTGCTTTGCATGTTTTTGTTTTCTGTTGATCTCATAGACGGCAAAAATTCTCTTACTAATATCATATCAGAATTTTCAGATATATCGTTAGAAATTTTTAATTTTTAGTCCTCAAAAATCATGTAAAATTTCAATCTGTTAATTTGTTGTAATTGTGGATGTTCTATGTTTAATCTTACTAATCTTCGTCTGGATCAATTTCCTTCTGCACGATCCGTTAGTCAGGTGGTGAAATTGAACTATTATTCTCTTTCACTGTCTCATGGCAAATCAGAAAAGGAAACAAATTAATTGAAGTTTTTTTTTTTAAATCTGAAATTGCTTTTTTTTATGATTTGTAGATGTAAGATGTATCCGGATTTGAGCTACACCGAGAGCACCACTACTGAGACCTTGATCGTTGGCGTTGCTCCTCAGAAGTACTTTGATGCTGAAATGGGCGAGGTTGCCTCTGAGAACGGAGGCTGCAAGTGCGGATCTGACTGCAAGTGCAAATGAGGCGATATGAGAGAGCAGAGGCGATAACTTCCGATAGAGGGAGAAATCTATCTATTATCTATTATATATAGAGCTCTCTATATATATAGTTTGTGTTTGTCTTATGTGTCCGTCTCCATTTCACTACTATGTGAAGATGGAGATGTGTGATCAGTCTGAAATAAAGAAGCCATGGTTTCGTGCTGTGGTTGCTTTTATGTGTAAAGGTAGTATTAGTAGTAATAAACGTTATATGATCTTGTATCTTGAGAAGAAGATACAAGTGATTGATTAGTTTGTTCAATCATTTGATAACCATAGTTGCATCATCTTCACAAATACAAGAAGTTACACCCTGGAATAAAAGGAGGAGAGGAAAAAGAAACATTCACATACACACAATAAGAGGATGTTGCTACATGGAAGTAAATAGTTTTGTTTTGCAACTCTACTTTCTTCACCATCATAATTTATTAAATCATGGTAGTGGATCCTAATAGTCCTGTTGCAGCTCTGGTGAACAAGTTATGGACCTGCAGTATAAATTGAACCCAAATTTTAGCATGTAAAAATTCAAAATGGTAACATGATATGTGCTCAACATTTACCTGCTTTGATGAAAGACCAAGTTTCTCCAGATCATTTACTGATTTCAAGGGGCTCGAATCCCTAAGCTCGATTATGTATTCTGCCATCTTCTGTCCTATTCCCTGCACAATTTAAATATCTCCCCATCATTTACTGATATTGAATCGCCAATACAAGTCTTATATGAAAAAGGGTTTTATCCAAAAAAAAAAAGGATTGATCGATTATCAATTGCTATACCTTTAACTCAAGTAGCTCCTCCCTGGTAGAAGTAACCAAAAGAATGTGATTATTAAGGTTTCAAACAGAGAAGCAACAGAAAGAGGATCACAAAACTTACCTGCTTGCTGTATTTAAGAACTCGACGTACTCGTGAAGAAGAGAGTTCTGTCCATTCATCATTCAATTGCAAGGAATAAGAATCAAATGTTATGCGAGGCAAAATAATGTAATGACAAGAAGATGTTAATTTTTCTACATACCTTCAAATTAGAACTTCGCTTATGAAATTTGTCGAGTGGGGTTCTTGTCCCCTCAAAGTTGTTCTCAGCAGCGCCATTTTGAAGAAGAAAGGGTGTCTTGGGAGTTTTAGGATCAGGCAAGCAAAAGCTTATGTTGCAGTTAACTGGAGAAAGAACTTCCCTCAAGGGACTGCTTCTTAGAGTTGCTGATTCAGTAACACTTCCATTATTAAATAGGTTTCTGCGAGCCGCTTGTGGAGTCCTGCAGTTAAAATAAATGCCTATAAGAATCAATGCAGCTAGTGAGTGAGTAATTTTAGGCAATCTTTTCTTACTAACCTCTTTGATGGACATGAAGAACCTGAGTTGCCTACAGCTTTTGGTTTTGCAGAGCTCCAAAAGGCAGTTGTTTTATTCAGAGAGCTTGCACAGTTAGGATTTTTGCTCATTAGTGGAGATCCAAGTCCGTTTATCCGTTGGGAACTTTTAGTCTTTCCCTTAGATTCAAGCCAAGTACGCAGCTTTGCCTCCATGTCGATTTTAACGTTTGGTGCATCTCTCTTCTGAGCTGAAGAAACAAAATTAGAAATGTGCCGGGACCTTGCTGCCAACTTAACTGTGTGGACAGATTCCTGGTAGTCTCCTGGATTCTAATGACACAAGGAAAAGGCGGCAAATATAAAAAAAAATTTGTCGTAATTAGAGATTGACATTTTAAGCAAACAAGTAGCAACAGCCCTACCAAACAAGCAACCATTAAAGCAGAACTCGTTCCACCAAGAGAATCCTGCAATATGCGCGTCAATTTGCTTTCTCTGTAAGGTACGCGAGGTGCGTTGTTGTTCAGTGCATAGATCACATTTGAAAGAGCAAAGAGGGATTGGTTGATCTTTCCACTTTCCTGGAGACGAATTCCTTTGTTACCTGTTTTTCTATTATCTTCATTTCCTGTATGAACAAATGTTTTAATCGCGTGCAGATTTGAGCAAAAAAGTGGAGAGACTCTCGAGTTCAATGGTAGGATGGAAAACCTGCTAAATCAATGAGGCTGAGCTTTCCAATAACAACGCCCTCAGTACTGTCATTGCAAGGGCTGGAAACTGAAATTACAAGGACTCCGTGGCTTCGACTGGAAACATCATTAATCCCCGTGAGTGCAACCTTACGCCTCTGGATTGCACGAGAAAACGCGTCATGAAATTCGGATATTGAACTGATATGAACTTGAGCTAGTCCCTTGAGATTAATTCGCCCATCTTTGTCATCCAAAACAGCAATTTCCTTTTCTTTTATTTCCAAAAGGTCATAACATCTATCCATGTAGACCTCATAGTATGATATATTTACATTAGTTTGTGTTTGGTAACACAGAGAAAGAATGGTAGTCATAGCAAGTGGCATTAGACCAGGCAGCTCTTCACTACCCTGCAATGTCATCCAATTAGTCCGTCAATACATGAAGATACTACTTAATTGATTACTCCCTCTGACTAAATTGAATGTCCCGTTTTCTATTCATTTGGAATATAAATGCCTAAATAGAAAAGTAGACGTTCAATTGTGGCCTAACCTGCATGGTGTAAGTTTTTCCACTGCCAGTAGCGCCATAAGCGAAGACAGTGGCATTGCAGCCCTGGAAGATAAGAGGAATCAAAGGCCTCACTTCTTTCTCAAATATTTTACTGATGCTGTTATTTTCTTCACCAAAGAAGGCGTCCAATTTGTAACACTCATTCCGACTACGAAGAAATTTTAACCCCGTATTATTCACAGTTAGAAAAACAAAATTCAAACTAAAAATGGGAAGTGAAATTCACCTAGATTCTTGATCTTTGAGGTGGACTCTTACTTCATCATGAGAAGAAGATTCTAGTTCCGAATCAAGAAGAAGAGACACACAAGAAACTGGATTTCCACTTTTCTGGGAGATTTCTTGGGGAAGGAAGGGTCGAACTCTTAGAATGACTCGGACTTTTGATTCTTGATTTCTTGAATTTTCTTTCTTGGGAGTTTTCAAAGAACCCATATGAGTTGCCATGAAGAAAACAAGAATTCTGCTGAGAGAGGGAGAGAGAGAGAGATTTGTGAGAAGGGTTGAAGATGAGGAAGAAGATTGGACCGTTAAAAAGCGGTAGTGGAAGTTGATATTCGAACTTTTGAAATGTGGTAGCGGTTTCTGTTTTTATTTTATTTTTTTTAAATTGGGAGGAAGAGGAATTCATCTCGAATGTCACATTATATTGTTAGCTACTCTATCGGTATGGGCGCGATTTTTGTATTTAAATCAAAGACTCTGAGTCATTGTGTACCTCTAGTGTGGGGTCACGATTATAATGCAGAACACAAATTTTTTTAGTACATACTAAATATTTTTTGCTAGAAGTTACATGCTTGCATAAAAGTGTTACATGTAATAGGTGTTTTCTCATCATTAACATCTGTAATAAGACATGTAACACATGTTTTACGTAACATATATTACAAAATCACAAAAAAAAACGAGGAGTTGTTATATTAATATGGAGTACTACTTACTCACGAGGATTGCTTTAACAGTCCCCGCTGCTGCTTAATTTGTCTGATTTAAGGAATTTATGTTCTTGCTGTTTCTTTCAATCCTTTTTATTCCGTCTTGTCTTCAAGTATTTCATTTGTAATGAATAAGTTACACGCACTTTTTAACATATTTTTTTATTAGAAAATGATTTGCTGCTAGAATTTCTTGGATAAAAATTGGATAAAATCCAAATTAACACTATTTACCCCTCCTCCCTCTCCCACCCAATTTAAATTTTAGTCAATTTCTATCCAATAATTCTAGTAGCCTTTGCAAGGTCCTTTTTTATTTCCTATGGAAGTAAATCAAAATCCAAATGCGATTGAAAGTTTGTAATTACAATTTTTCTTTCTAATGTTAGACGGCTTAAATTGATTTAATTAATTAAATTAATTTAGGGAGAAAATATTGTAAAATACAAGAAAAAGTATTTTTTTTGTACTTTATTTATGTTTTGATAATTCTGTTCTCGATTAAATTTTTTTTTATCAAATTAACTTTAGTCATGTATTATTTCACTTCTTTTTCTTTTTTCTTTCGGTGGTTGTTTTGGCAATCTTGTTTTACACTAAATATTTTACAAAAGTATATATATTTAGACAATGTTTTTATTCGAATCCATTGAACATTATTTTGTTTCATAAACAATAATGTATATTCTACCAAACTTAGACAAAATCATCAAATAAAAATTGTATCTTCTCTGTGTTCAATCCACAACGATCCTTAATATATTAAAGAAAAAAATCTAGGTAACATCTTTGGAACTCTTCATCGAACATTTAATCAAATTTAAAGGGATGTGGTGTTCTGCAACAACAATAACAAAATTTCAATCTCAAGTAATTGACCGGTTATATAAATTGATAAAGCCTAAATCTCAAGTAATTTAAAGAATATGATGTTCAGCCTTAACTTATTTTTACCAGTAAAAAAATAATTTATTAGTCATTTAAAAGTTTTAGAGCCCAAAAAAAATTCACAAATGTACATCTTTATGATTGTTTTTATTGTATATAATCAGCAAAATAAAACTTGTATACAACAACGATTAAACCTTAGTTTGAAGTAAGGATTGTATGAAAAAATCAAGTATCTAAAGGAGTTTACATATCTTTTCATGGTAAATTATGTGGTTGTAAAATTAGCAAGTCTGAATTAGATAATAACAGAAATATTTATTATCAGATCAACAGATTTTGAGTTTGATATTCACTGGATACATACCAACATCTCTTCGGTAACACTTTCTTTAAAAAAATGAAAAAAATTAGGAGAAAATCAGCGATCGTGATATTGACAAAGAAAACCTCCATCTACCCTTGATAACCAGTGATGTGGCGTCACGAATACTACTAAAAAGTTAGTTTAGTGATAACAAAGTAAGTGTTAAACTTGATCGTCAGAATCCAAATCCAACGGTCTAAAATAACCGCAGGAACCATTATTAATTTCTAAGAAGCCGTACATAAGTGTAGTAGTGTGTGCCATTTGAGGTTCAAACTTTTGTCTCCTAACGTACACGTGAAACTCTTAACTCCGTTATAACGCCGACCAGTAAACTTCTCGTCCTTCCATTACCCCCTCAAAGCTCACTTAACGGATACTTAGCCAAAAAAAAAAAAAAAAACTCACTTAACGGAACTTAAACGGTCCCGTCGGTAATTATATTCGTTATATACGAAAAATTACTCTTAATATATTTAGCCCCTTCTCTCTCTCTAAAACTGTTCAACGGGCAAAAGGTTCTTTCGAAAAGGAAAGCTCAAATCTTTGTTTCTCTCTCTAGAAATTCTCAGAGGTCCTTGTGGTGGGTTCTCTAGGGTTTGATGAGTTGGACTTGATTGATTCCCGCCACTTTCTCTAGAGGTGATTTTTTATTGAGATTCTTGGAATTTGTTTTTGGAAAATTCGACCGTTTTTTGACGAGTTTTTTTACTATGTTTTTATTTATTTGATTAAGCTGATTTTGTGGTTTATTTGATTCAATTTTATTAAAGTTTGAATCTTTTTGTTTGATTGATGTTTAGTTTTGATTGGAAAATTGTGTTTTGAGATCTAGGTTGAGTTTAAATTTATTGATTATGGGTTAGATTTGGCACTATATTTCGTGATTAGATTTCTAGGGGTTATACTGAAGTTTGGAGTTTTTCCCTTGGACTGGATTGAAGGGTGTTAGTTGTTTATGTGAATTTAGTGATCATTGCATGGGGATGGGAATATCTTTATTTCTGGTTTTTTTCATGATAAAATATTGGATTTGAAGGTGATGGTCTGAAGGGAGATGGCGGAGGTGAAAGAAGACGAGTGTTGCCAGGAGAATAAGCAATCGGCAGCTGCTTCAAGCTCATCTGTTTCTGAAAACAGTGAAAGTATCACCGTTGGCTTTAAATCCCCAGGGAATGGTAGCCCCATTCCGACATCACCGTCTCATAGGTATTGTTTTATTTCCATTTAACTCCCAAGTTGTAATGCATTCTGTTTTTTAAAGGTTGTGATTTTAGTTAAAAAGAAAAGAACTTTATCGATTACAAGTTAAAAACTATTGCATGATATTTGAAGAAGAAAAATGAATCATCAAATTAGATGTTGGATTTCAACGTGGACATGATTAGTTGGATTTGATCCTTGTGAAAGTCGGCTGTTAGAGCAATTATGATCTTATAGATTCTACATCAATTGGGATTGTTTTAATGGCCATGTTTACTATTGATATATCTATTTAAATTCCATACTTTTTTTTTTTTTTTTTTTTTACTTTTTGTAGGAGGACCACTGGACCAATTAGGAGAGCAAAAGGGGGTTGGACGCCGGAGGAAGTACGTAATATTCATGAACTGATTGGAGGATAGGGAGTGTGGAAGTAGATAACTTCTCTTTATTTCTTTTAATGTTTGCTTAGACTTTTAGGAGCAGGTCCTATTATGTTAAAGTAACAGAGTTTGAATGCTGATCGAGGGTCTTTTGTCTTCAAATTCTGATCTTTGATTCTCGGAGCAATTCAGTACCTTTTATCATTGTGATATACCAATTGTCAGATCTAGTTTTGGTTGAATGTTTGGGTTTCTAATATTGTTATTACTGAAAAAGTTCTTCAATTATTATCAGGATGATACATTGAAAAGAGCCGTTGAAGCTTTTAAAGGGAAGTGCTGGAAGAAAATAGGTACTCTTCTTCATTATGATGACCTACTATGAGATTCAGCTGTTCAGCTGTGCATTGCGACATGTACTTCTGGTTTATAGCTCCATGAATGTTATTTGTATGGCTTATAATTGTACTAAATTAATTTCACTTTCCTGTGAAAATCACAAACTGCTTAGAAGGAAAGAAAAGATACATGCAAATATTTTACTTTCTTGGTCAAATTAGATAATGCGATCACCTACACTCAGTTATAGATAGTGAGATGCGTCTTCTTCACTTTCTTTTATTTTCTTTTTCCTTCTTTTGTTGGTGTTTGTAGTGTGAGTTGTATCAGGGAGGCAGAGGGAAGTGAGAAGAACCTCTGTTTTACATTGCTCAAGTAGAATGCTGAATATGCTATGGTTGGTAGGAAAAATACTTAGAAATTCAAACTGCTTCAGTTGGAATCTGCTCTTTTAACGGCAAATAATCCTCTGTCCCCAATTCCTGTCCCCATCCCTGTCCCAGCCAATCACAATCCACCCTGTGTATATATAATTGAAAAAACTATTTATATAGTAAATTTTGATTGGCTGGGACAGGGATGGGGACAGGAATTGGGGACAGAGGATTTTCACCCTCTTTTAACTGACAAGACGGTGTAAATGTATATTAACATGTCAATATTTCCATTTATGCAGCTGAGTTCTTTCCAGATAGATCAGAAGTGCAGTGTCTTCATCGATGGCAAAAAGTTCTTAATCCAGAGCTTGTCAAGGGACCGTGGACCCAAGAGGTATGTCAGCAGTTTCATATTTTGATTTTTTCTTGATGTCTGCCCAACTTTGAGTCAAGATGTCTTATCTTGATAAGTACTCTCTTTCTAGAAACTGAAATTCCTATTATTTTGTTGCAGGAAGATGAAAAAATTGTTCAATTGGTAGCAAAATATGGGCCTACAAAGTGGTCTATCATTGCCAAGTCATTACCAGGTCGAATTGGGAAACAGTGTCGTGAGAGGTAATTAGTTGGACGGATCATTTGTTTCTTAATACATCGAGCACACACATATAGGGGTCTCAAACACAAACAGAGCAAGCACATATGAGTATTCTAATTTTATCAAAATTTCATCAGTGCTCTGTTTGTGGCTGATAGCAACTCTTTTTGGACCATCTATTCTTTAAACTATGAATTATTTCCTTTCTTTGAATACAACTTGACTGCTTTCTGACTCTTTAGGTGGCACAATCATTTAAATCCCGGCATTAAGAAAGATGCCTGGACATTGGAAGAGGAACTAGCTCTCATGAATGCTCATCGGGTGCATGGAAACAAATGGGCTGAGATAGCTAAGGTTCTACCTGGGAGGTATACTTTTGTAGTGCAGAATTTGTTTTTCCAATTGTCATTTAGTGAAATGTTCCACTTTATAAACATATCTTTAAATGAAAATAGGAAATACAAAATTAGGAGGTTCCATCTTACAAAACAATGAAAAGAAGACATGGGAACTTCGTTGAATTCTTTTCTAAGTGTAAATTGAACTGTTTGCTTCCATTCTTCTTAGATTCTGCTTCATCTAGGAACTCGCTAGTGATTGCGAATTCCCCCCAACCCAAAAAAGAAGAAGATAAAAACACAAACAATATAGGGGAGATAAAAAATGAGGACAAGAAAGTGGAGAAATGATACTAGTAAATGCTGCTTTATGCCGAGTACATTCTAACAACTGAAGTGCATTTAGCCAAATATTGCTGAATGTGTTATTAAGTTCCCTCTTGTTTAGTTATACCCTCTTGTTATTAAATGCTGTTTGTTGGCAAATTCAAGCATCTTCAATTTAAAGAAGTTTTAAACTGATGCAGGACGGACAATGCAATCAAGAATCATTGGAATAGTTCTCTGAAGAAAAAGCTAGACTTTTATTTGGCTACCGGGCACCTCCCACCGGCAGCTAAAAGTGGACTTCAAACTGGTTCCAAAGATTTAAGCATAATGGCTTCTACTGGAAACTTCTTTGATGGCTCAATTAGAGGATCAGATTTAACAGCACTAGCTTCGCCAGGAAGTGAGGATGGATGTAAACTAGTAGTTGGTGAAGACAAAGCAGAGATGGCAACCTCACCCCAACATGCTGGTGCTTCAACTAGTCCACAAAATGAGCCTGCTGATTATGAAGGCGTTAGATACGAGGGGCTGTCACCTCAAGTAAACTCTATGGAAATCAATCCAGAATCAGCATTCAAGCTTGACCAATGCAGAAAATACGATGAAAATGGTAAATCTGACTTGCCCCAGGTACCATTGCATTCTCCAGTTCCGGAATATGGTTCCTTATACTATGAACCACCACAATTAGAAAGTTTCATGCCACTGTATTCAGATATTCAAAGTATTTGTTGGGCGCAGTATGATTCTAACAGTAGCTCGACATTGTCACCAGTTACTACTTTCACTCCACCTAGAGTGAAGAGTGATGGATTATTCACACAAACCCCAGAGTCTATACTGAAAAATGCAGCCAAAAGCTTCCCACATACTCCTTCTATATTGAGGAAAAGAAAGACTGAAACTCAATCTTCTACATCGTCAAACAAAGTCGAGAAGGCTGGCAATAAAAGCTGCAGTAGTTTACAGAGATCTTCTAATGACAGCCCTTGTGATGATGTGCTAAAGGGTAGCAAAACATTTAATGCTTCTCCACCCTACCGGTTAAGATCCAAAAGAACTACCATTTTCAAGTCTGTGGAGAAGCAGCTTGAGTTTTCTTTCAACAGGGAGCAAAGCTACAATAATTCAAAACCTAGTAGTTCAACTACTAAGGAGATCTCTCGAAGGAAAAACAATTTACAGACGTCAAAAATGGGCGTGACATAGACCGTAACTGTAAGTGCTTCCTTGAGTTTGCAATTTTCTGACTTCTGTGTAGTTTTGTTATGTGTATACTATTATAGTCAAAGTGCATGCTTACACTATAAGTTTTCTTTGTTTCTTTCACTCTTGACGCTTCCCAACGCATACGACAAGATATATATTGCATATCTGCTCTCATTCTGGAAAACCTGGATATTCTTTTCCTATTGCTGCATATATCACCTTGATGTGAGTGCTATCTAAATTGTTTAAAAATATGTTACTTCCGAGATTATTAGCTGTCCATTTACAGATTATTAGTTTTTTCTTCTTTTGGCGCACGGCCCCTAGTCTTATAGGACCCCTAAATTTGTAGACTGATTCAAGTGGAAAATTCTTGACAATTTTAATTGGTGATTTGACTAATTTCCACTCGATCTTCTTTCTTATTGATTAAGGCTCTCTCCTACCATTTTATGGACGTAAAGCGAGTGAAACAGGACAAGGTTTTGGAAAATATAAATAAAATTGCTATCTTGAGTAAAGAATAAGTCCACTCTGGAGAAAAAACCAGTATTGGCTTGAAATGCAGTTCCCTGTCAATCAGGATAACTCCTCACTTTTTGTTCTTCAGTAGATTCCATTCTAATCTAAGACGCTAGAAGAGCATGTCATGATATTATCATAAGCTCCTAGTTTACATATACGATAGCTAGTAGGTAACTTGGTTTAGCTAACTTGGTTTAGCGTAACTTTTCTCACCAGGTTGGGTCAGCTAATATTCTTCCCCTTTAAGAAGTCTAGGATGTTTAGCATTGTTTCGTTCGTTTAGTCCAGTAATAAATATTGCAAATATATATATATATATATATATATATATATAGTGAAGTTGCATAAAGTTTTTACCTATGATATGGAGAGTTGTTAATTCATCACTTAGAAATGCCTATTGGTGTTGGTTCTGCGTGTATTATCATCAATACAACCGTCTTTTTTTTTCCCCTCAACGATGGATCTTTCTGATGTCCACATCTTTTCAAATGCGCTCCATTTTCTACCATTGTCATCTAATGTATTTGTTTTTGTGTTCTTGGTTAGGGATGAAGGCCGACAAAATTCTCATAAATTGGCTACGGCTTTTATTGTGGCTGACAAGGAGGGAGACGCAGGAACCGGGTATCGGGGTAACAGTTGTAGGATTGCTGAATTCAATAGCGGAAGCCCATAATATTGACCTGCGGATTTGTCTGCTAACCGGCGTGCAATGAAACTCAGTCACACAGGCTCAAGAGTGCAAGTCTTGTCCGATGTGATTAAAACAGTTTGAAAAATACCATATTCTACTTGTTAAGCATTAGAGATTCCTGCTGTAATGGATCTTGTACAGAAGAAATTCACTTAATAAAGTTTCTACGTCAAAATTACTTAATAATCTCTCCTTTTTGCATGATCATGTATTTTTTACTTGTCAAGAAAAAGAAAACCACAGCCCAGTGGGGCTAGCCTTTGCCAACGACCGAGAGGTCGCGGGCTCGACACCGGGGCAATAGAATTGTCCCAATAACTAACCACCCCTAACTCCCCCAAAAAGATACTTTTTACTGTTTTTTTATTATAGGGGGAAGAATGTTTGAATCTTAACTTATTGTTCTTAATTGAAATGTTATGCTAACTGTGTTAATTTTCTTTGACATTTTGTTTTACTGTCATTTCTTAACAATTGTGGTAATTTTCTTCGACATTCTGTTTTAGAATTTGAAGCGAATTAGTGAATACTTCAAATTAGTTCTTAATGATTTTGAAGCAAATGCTTCAAATCTGTTTACGGTTAGTTCTTAATGATTTTGAAGCGAATACTTCAAATTAGAATTAGGTATTGATAAAAAGATATGCTGGTGGCAAAGTTTCGGATCTAAATATTAGTGAAAATTTGAAGTGCAGACTTCAAAATTACAATTTAGGAAGATAATATATCCATTATGAAAGGGTGGATATTCATTTTGAAACAAGGCAAAATAGAAAATGAACATTGAATACGTGTCTGAGATGGAGGGAGAATGAATGTTTCTTTTCTCCAAACAGAAGATTTATTATTTTTCACAGGCTTAGAAAGAATTTTATCCGGAAATCAATTGGACGCTGGAGTCTGGTCCAGCTCTTCTGAATTGAAACTTTACCTACCCAGGTCTTTTTTTTTTTACCAACAACCATATAGGTCTTCAACTCGAGGTATGAAAGCCAAAACAATTTTACCACTGGAAAATTAATAATGAAAAGCGATGCATACCCACAATAACAATGCTAGTCCCGGTGATTTACAAATTCATATCCAAAATACAACTAGGGCGAAAACAGTATCATAAATGAAACAGTATTTTATGTACAAAAAACCATGTATATATCTGTACATGTCAAGCATTGGATCCAAGAGCATAGCCAATTCCAGTTACCACACACCAGAATACCCATCAAATCCTTAAAACATGGGCATGCATCCGCATGAGATGAAAGGCAATAAAACAGATGCAAATCGCTAGATGGGTGCTATATGACCACCATGGAGGAAAGAATCGCAACTATGAGAGCAAACCCAGATCATCTGCCGCCAGATAATTACCTAAGAGATTAAGGCAATCACAAAGAGTGACTTCTGAGTCTTATGAAGTAAAAAAGAAATAGTTGAGATCTCCAATGTAATTTCAACATTGATCACATGAAAAGAGAACATGTTTAACAAGCAAAAAAGAAAAGAAAAGGAAGACCGAGAATCCTAAGTTCTTTCGATGACAACCAATTCAAAGGTAAAAGAAGTACTTTGGTACCAAAAAATAGAGACAGAAGAATGACCACTTGCTACGAGGATGAACCACACACATAAAATAAGGATATAGATAACAAGAACTACGTAAAAAGCAAACTGCATAAATTCAATTCCTCTACTAACCTTAGCAAACTGTGTGTGATGCAGCAGACCACCGTGAATCCTAGGTTCCTCAGCATTGGGGTTGGAACAAGTGGTGAAACTTTTGGCATTTGGCAACAAATATTCGAAATTTATTCTACCTGTTAATCAAAACAATATACTGCTTAGAACAATTAACACCCTAAATCTACAAGGAAGAACAACAATTGAAAAAAAGAAGCAGAATATCCACAATAATCCAAGTACAATATCAGACCTTCAATAGCATGTTTATATTACAGAACTTCGATCTAAAGCAGGAAAAAAGAACCAATAGTTGTTTGGCGAAGCACCTTTGAACTCCTATCAAGGCCATGTGAAGCAACCTAGAAGATAGAACAATACAGAACATGAGCACATCAAACAACTACTCTCTGCATTCCCAAGTATATGTCGCCTAGACATACTTTATCAGTTTTTAATTATCTATCACTTTAGGAAATTAAGAGAGTATTAAATGTATTGTTTCCAAATTTACCCTTATCTTTCATTAATTTAGTCAACAACTAATTTTAATTGTCTCAACATAAATGTATTAATTGAAGGGTAAAAGTGTCTATCTACTTTTAAATTAATGTATCCCAATCATTTTCTTAATTCGAGTGTAATGTTGTAAAGCGACAGATAAATGGGAACAGAGGGAGTATCCTATTTCAACCACAATAGGTGAAATTTTCATCAAAACTAAACTTATAAACGCAAAGGAAGAGATTTGCTGATAGCCTGACTATCATCCTTGCCCTCAGTATTAAAACATGATATGCGGGCAAAGTACAAGAGTTAATCGAAAATGGTCATTCCCGCAGAATCTAGGCAAGAATGTTGCATGGAAAGGAAAGAATAAAACAAATCAATAAGAACAAGATAAAAAGGAAATATGTTACATAGCAGTACTATATTCAGCATAGAAAATCCATAGTGTGGACAAAATGTATTCCATATATTTACTTCCTTTCTTCTGCTTCCTTACCCTATAATCTAAAACTTGACACTACAAGCATGCATCCATTGAATTTGAGACTATCTGTACCATGCAAGGAAGAGTTGGGGGAGAGAGAGAGAGTTCTTCTACCATATGGGTTAGAGCTGCATAGCGCTCTTCGTTGAGGTACAATGGTTTCCCCCGACGCATCTCGTTGTCCTGCAAGGGATTGGTGCGACAAAATGGATCACATGTATTATATAACAAATGAGCTTTAGCAGGGGAAGAAAGAAAATTACCTCTTCACCATATGCGTCCAAGTATGGGGAAGGCCAAGGTGCCTGACGAGCAGACCTTTGAAGCAAAACTGAAGTCCTCTGCAAATAAGAAAGGAACGATTGTTATGTACCGGGACAAAAAACAACCAGCCAAGGAAAAAACAAAACTTACTAATCAGAGCCTATGTTACTCGAACTCTCCACTTAGCCATGCCGTACCCGTGTCCACCGGGTATGACGTTGGTATTGGTATGGCAAACGTACCTGACATGGTCAATTCCATATGGGTACTTTGACCATGGCTGCCGGCTGTGAATTTGGGCTGAGTTTGGGCGGATTCTGGTGCTTGAACAAAATTGCAGCAATGATTAAAGGGAACATGTAATAGAGAAGACTCTAACATGGGATTTGAAATTAGCATGTTTTGAATCTTTATTGTGGCTGCAATTGTTTGAAAAAGGAAGAGAATTTATTAGGGTTGGTGGAGTCATGGAGAGGAGACGATGGGGAACAGGGGAAGAGTGGTTGAAGACAGCTTTTTTGATATTATTAAAAGTTATTTATTGTAGGATCCTATTTTTTTATTATGAATTAAAATTTATTTCCGTATCCCCGTACCCGTGTCCGAATTTGGAGAAGTGTCCCCGTATCCTTTATTTTAGATGTTTAAGTACCGGACACCTAAATACATACCCGTACCCGACACCCGTACCTGTGTCTGAGTAACATAGATCAGAGCATACTTTGAGGCCTAGAAACTACATACATACCCTGATCAAGAGAAACACTCCAGTGCCAGCACCACAGGTCTTCGCATGAGTATGGCATCCACTTTCCCTTCGGTACAGGTGAAAGGGTTAATATGCAAATCTTAAATAATTTTGGAATTAAACAGAGATCTACCACAAGTAGGAATTAAACCTGCAACAAGTTCTCCAGTTTGGCGAGCACAATCTACCACAAAGCAAGCATAATACAGGCTCTTCCTGGACAACTCTACAGTTCGGGCATTCTTGTTTGATATACCTGGAAAACAATGAACATATTCAAAAACATTCATAGATTCACGAAAAGAATATCACTTCTCACATACAGACTGCCTGTGAACTAACCTCTGCAAGAGATCCTGATAGAGATTAGGCAATATCATCAACCTAAATGGGACTACTGGGCTAGTGTACAAGACATGTGATTGATTCTGATTTTTGAAGTCTTTTGAAAAATGATTGAGCCATCTCAACACTAAAGCACGTGATACTTCATCATTAACCACCACATCAAGTGAAGGAATCTCGAAAATCTGCTCCAATTTCTCAACCTCTACAAACTCTTCCCAATTGTTCCTAGTATGTTCCATCATATCATCAGCCGCATAGGATGATCTGTCAGGTGCATGGTTTCCAAAATTGAAGGGAACTGATGACGAAGAGTTCAACAACCTCCATAATAATGCACATCTCCTCAAAAAAGGCAAGCTCAAGCCGCGAATTGCCTCCTTGATGCCAGAGTACCTCTCGAGGTAGTTGGAATCAAAATGTGAAGCAATCTCATACTCCCCCATGAATCTGCAGATGTCAGAAACAAGTCCATCCTTGTATTCTAACTCAGTGATTCTGCATTGATGTTTCCTGCAATATGTAATGATTGCCTGTAACAATATAAAATTTGGTTAACGATCAAACAAGGCATATGAAAACAGGGCTTAATCAATCAACAAAGGAAAAGCATCACAACCTGTACTATGGTAACAGTATAAAATAGATGGACAAGACGCAAAAATGAGTCTTCACAGGAGAGGAATTGGAATGGAAGGCAGAAAAGGGTCCACATTAGCGATGAGAAAGCATCCAGTCCAATGATAGGCTGAGAAGCCTGTTTCCAGAACTGAATGTCAGGATATTGCACTCCAGGCTCCAAATTTTCCAGTATACATTCCAGTATCCCTGCAAAGCCTATCCCAAGAACTAAATAAGTTGCTTTCCCGTAACACAGTTTAGAAGAATGGAAACCCAGAATAGCAATAAGTTTATTTTATAGTTTGAACACATTCGGTAATTTAAGAATGCATAAGCTTCACAGATCCTGAATATTTTCTATTAAAGCATAGACATTATGAAGCAGGTAAACAGACAACAGTACACTAGCTTGGAACGTAAGGCTTTATAGAGTTATACAACTGGAGAATAAAATAGCAACAAAGAAGTCATACCTTCTTCCTGATTACTCTGACTAGGAAATCTGTCCAAAGAAACCCCGGAGCATATTGACTCAGCAAAGAACTGAATGCCTTTCAATCTTAGCAGAACGCTAAGTGAACTCTTTATTCTTGTGCTTTGAACAATATTTAGCAACAAGGATAGGATGAACCAACTAGAAGAATTGAGTTCATTATATAATGTATCAAGTCGATAGTTCGGAGTTAAAGAAGTTTTTCCAGAACGAGAAGCAATCTCAGTTGAAATGAGTGAGTACTTGAGCGTATCCCACAAAATCAACATGTGGTTTACCCTGCCAGATTCTGAAATCTTATCTTTGCCAGGGAAATACAGACAAGATATTACACGGAAAACAGATTCAAGATCAGATTTTTGTCTTTCATATCGCTGCAACGGAATAGATTTCAAAATATCAATATTTCTGGACACATCAGCTGCGCTTTGCAACATAGACAATGCTTCTGAGATACGAAGCACGTCCACTACTCTGCCTGATTGAGTTGAAGGTCCTGTGCCATCCGAAGCAGCAAAAGTTGGAAAAAGAGGTGACCTAGGGACCCTTTGGAAATCTCTAGGCAGAACCGGGAGTACAGAGTTTGCCAGCCCGCGGCATACCGGGCACAGGAACTCCCCCTAATGAAGAAGAGAAACAAATTAGTCAAAATGTATGAATAGTCCCCTTCAAAAAGAATGAGATGAGAAAGAGTCTGTACTTGATCTGGGTCTACGATATGCCCTCCTTCAAAAACAATTCTTCTGTTAGACCTGCACATGAAGGGTAAAAAATGTTTAGGATTTAAAGCTTTGAACCTTTCAAGCAAAAATTTAGAAAATGACCCCTAGAGTTATCGGAATTTTAATATTTCCTTAAGCCTCTGCATATCTCTTTGAAAAAGTTCTCGCTAAGAAATTTAAAAACAAAAAATATATATGGTAGCATAATCAATTGATATGCATCGCCAAATACACCAAGGTCTGAGGTTCTTTCAACAACCCTACCCCAATTTATTTAAAGAGAAAGGGAAAGACGAGGTGCACAAAACTGGTCATACTTAATCTTTAGTGGGTATATTTGTCCTTTCCCAAAATGAAGGAACCAATTGCTACAATTGAAACATTAAGGTACAAAATGACAATTCAGCCTTACTCAATAATGGTTTAGCGCGGGACATCCAAAATTTTACAGTAATACGATAAGAGTATATCTCAAAAGTCTACAGTAATATAAGGCCATCTTGAGAATAGGAAAAACCTTTCTTTGAGAGATGATAAGTAACGATCAAGACATCTTTGATGCACAGCATGTCCACAGGAAGAAAGGTAAATCCCATCGCAATCCAAGGGGCCAAATCCATCACATGCTGGAAACGACACACTTTCCTCTGGCTGTGAACTATTACTACGAGAAGGTGCATTCACCGATGCAGATGGATTATCAATTGTTTCTTTTGATACAGAAGCGATGTATTTCCCAAGAAAGAGAGATTCAGTCCGACTGCTTCTCTCCTGGTTCCTTTCGCAAAATCTTATGTCTTTACCATGTTTCACAAAATCCTTCTGCAACAAGTTGGTATCCATTTCTTCCCGAACCAGTGAGTACATAAGTTCTTCCACTTTTTCAAGCGAAGATGCTGTATTTTCCCTGCTATCATTAAATGTGCATGACGGTCTAATATTGCTCATTGAAGGGAAGTGTGCTCCAATAAATTGAAGAAAAGCATTAACTTCTGTAGGCTGGCCATCTGAAGCAAAATCTTTTGCTGCACTCTGAATTAAATGCAGTAGCTGAGCTTGTGAGTTAAGTTGTGGAGCACTTTTGGTGGTAGGCTCTTGAGTTTTCTCCGAGGAATACCCTTGTTCCCATGAAGGGGGGGCTCTATGGACGAAACTGAGAAGCTTGGATTTCTTGTTTAAAAAAGACAAGGTTGAAATCAGAATGAGAAGATTACTTTAAATTAACAAAAATATACAACTAAAGGGATTTTATAGAACCCCCAGAAACAGAAATACATCCCTCAGTGCTATACCTGAAGAAGAATCAAGTAAGATACAGGGCGTTTCGAGTTAACATCATGGCAGAGAGAGCAAATAACTTGCGCAGAATCCTCAGAATCATGCATATCGGAATCACACATTTCTTTGCTAAATTCTGAATCCTCTACATCGTTCTCTGTAGAATAATCTATGCTTTCCAAAAACTTAGATTGCTGGGCTCTCATTTTTTCCTAAACAGCAAAGAAGATTGTTACAAGAGGTAATTCACGGATCACAGAGCAGTAACAACCCATTATCAGCTCTGTTAACTTATTTGTGAATTGAGATGTCAATCTAGTTCTCAAACAAGACACCTCATCTCAAAATAAAGAAGCATTATAAGCAAGTAAGATTCATACAAACCAAGTTTAATACACAAACTTGCTGTGTACATGTGAAAACATGTACCCGATAAGCATATCCTTACTTAAGCTTATTGATGCTGAAATAGATAGGTAACCTTTCATGGCAAGCACTTAAAATAGAAAACCTCAGTTAGACGTGTTCCATACTCCCACGGTAAGTTTTAGTTGTCAAAAGTTACTATTTTTGTTGTTCCCTTTTAGTTTTCAATCTTGTAAATCCCTAGTTTAATTATCACTTTCATTTCCATTTTACCCCTAATCATGCCTCTATCCTTTGATTTTAAGAATAAATAGTAGTACAAATTTCAAGAAAGATCTCTTGTACAATGGCATAGTAGCATACTAAAAGCTTCAATCTGATTATTGAATATATGCACATTTTCAGATGTTCAAGGTTGATCGTTTGAACACTTTTTATGAGAAATAAAGGAAATTACCAGGAAAGGAAGGAAATTCATACTCCCTAAAATAATGTTATTTTAATCATTCTAAACCATGCTTTTATGAATTTTGACAATTTCTTAGTTTGTGTGTTTTTCTTAAATTGACAACTAGAGGGAGCATTTTAGATAAAAACTCACCAACATTGCAGCTTGTCTCTCCCGAGCTTTTGCCTTTCGCTTATCACTTTCTGAAGTCAATCCGCTAGGACTAGTATCACCAGTAGAAGCAGATTCAGCCAGCTGATTGACCAACAATTCAGGTGCAAGCTTCTGTAGTTTGATAGTGCATCCGGATTCAAGCTCAGCAAACTTTTTAAGTAGATTTTGAATCAAATACGAGAGATTGAAATTGGAAGATTCAATAACATCGCTGACCACTTCTCTCTCATGAATCCTCATCAACAAAACAAGAAGAGATAACAAACTATGATCACCATGCCTTGGTGTGTAAATATCTTCACTGGCAAATTCCAAAATAGGAATCACATCATCCACATAACATGAGCGATCATCAGATCCCCTGTGTGCACAACAGACATCAAGTGCGAGTGAAAGTAAATGCAGTGCGCTCAAAAGAACACCATCAGGAGCCCGTGAAGCAGTTGATTTGTCTGAGAAAACAGAGTAATACAGAACTGCACGGACAATTTGAAGGACTGCTTTACAAGTAGCTATTCGAGCTATTCCGCAAAGAGGGTGATAAATTTTCGACCACCTAGGCAGCTGAGAAGTCTGAGCAGAAGTATGACAAAACCGCATATATCTCTCTTCTGCGATTTGCAGATCTCTTGAACTCCAACGAGGATGATATAGATCCAACTCCTTCCAACATTCCAATCGCAGTTTATACATGCCCTGGGAGAAAGATTGGTATCCAAAAAAGTATTTTTCATGAAAGATCATATCTTTTATCCTCGATTCATCAGAAGAGATGAGGAGAGAGAGGGAGGGAGGGGGGGAGACAAGATAATTAGCAAACAAAAACTCCAGATAGAAACAGCAGACCTGGTTCATCCCCGATGGATTAGAGTACACAGCCACTTTATCCAGTATCTCCTGGATTTTGTCAAATTTTGATAGCTCACGAGGAAGAGATTTCACCAACTGACTACGTGTGGCATCCCCAAGGGACAACTTATACACTAACTCTCTTTGCAAACATTCAGCAGTTGCTAATCCAGAAAACCGCCTTTCTTTTACTATTTGTATGAGAAGAGTGAGCATTTCTTGCACCAGGATTGTTTCATACCTGACAAATGCATGTTTGGGACACACGTGAAGTAGAGAGAATGAAACAAGCCGAGCTAAATAAATGAGAAACAAAATTGCTTGCAAAATGCACAGAAGTCACGAATACTGTTTTTCCCTCTTAAAAAACTCAAGTTAAAAGCAGTTGATTTGAAAATAAAGTAAGATGTAACCAGATCTAGTTCCATCTAGAGTACAGTCAATCAAAAATCAATTTTGTCACAAAGAAGAGCTGACCACATTTATTTAGAATTCTCAATCTCACGAACAACCCCCAAGCTCTTCACAAAGCCACACTATACGCAAATGTAAAATTAGATTATGCTGTTGACTGCATCAATCCAGGAATTCACCTTACCTATAAAGCATCAGGACTAAATCCTTTATAAAAAGAAAATTTAAGTCTTTGCAACAATTATTGAACCAGAGCGACAATAAACCAAACATCATCGTCTTTCCTTGAGAAATTGAAAATAATGCAGTAGCTCAAACAGAGGCATTTCTAATGTTCTGACCACTTCATCAAAACCTTTACAATTCTATAAATTGGGAAACAATACGAAATTCCCCATCCATTCCAATGTTTTCATTTCCTGTCCTTTCTTTGAATTCACAGAGGATTGATTTTGGCTGAAATCCAGAAGTCGTCCCCAATGACTAGATAATTCAAAGAAAGCAGCGCACATACGCAACCTCTATTCTACACACACACACACGTTACCCTGGTTTGTCCGTTAGGTTGCAACATCAATAATGAATATCACAGCTATATGTGGGGTCCTTGAAAAGTCAACGTCATTGAAATAGGTCCTAAAAGTTCAAACAAAATAGGGCAACAAAGTACATTTCATCAAAAGCACTGGATAGAGCCCCACGTTGTTGAAAGCCTAGCCACAGCTAAACTTCAAAGAGAAATCACACAAAAACCAACAAAAGACTTACAACTAAAGTCATAATATAATTTATACATAAATCTATTTTTTTCTAAGTTGAACAGCCTTGATTGCTTCTGTAACCCTATTCAAATGAAAATATAACTTCACAATTTTATAGTGGATTTAGAATATAAGTAGTTATCATGCCTGCACTCAAGATCAATTAAACAAAGAAAAGCACACTACACATGGGGCCAAATGGAAATTTTCGATGAAGTTATTAACTTGTGAAACCATCCCATAATAGAAAGATAAGGCGACCGGTTACATACTCACTAGACTTCTCAAGATTCAGTGAAAGGAAATTTGAGAGCCCAAAACGTTCCAAAATTCTCTTGACACAAAGATCAGCCGGAGCCATTGCAGCACAACATTGCAGCAGAAACAGATCCAGCTCCAAACCCTGTTCAGACCTGCATCAGGAAATTCTCCAAAATGAATGTACAAGTAAAGAAAGTTGCTTCCAAGTAAGAGATATCCGTAGATGAACCAGGGAACTGCATTAGAAAAAGACAGCACATACCAACGAACTGACCTATACCACTCGCACGATAATATAGCAGCATCTCCATTTTTTCGCCACATTCCAGCATGAACCTCGGCACAGAACACCCTGATCCGCAGCGGATGCTCCATGACGAACGCAGAAAAACCATAAGGGTGGCAACCGCCTAAAATATGACCGAAGAAGTCATGATTCATAGTTGATGGAGTATCGTCAGAAGTAGCACTCGTCAAATTAAACAATGCAGATTCACCATAACACTTCCTTAGTGATCTCTGTAAAAGCATTGAGAGTAACCTATGCAATGGAATGTGAACAGAAATATCCTGAGAACTAACGTCATAAACTATATTCGGCCAATCAGACAAACTAAGAACCCGAAAGGGCTTCCAACTCAGAGGCATATTCCCCCTCCACTGGACCGTCATCAGAACCACCGGGGCTGGCATCTTGTCCCACACTTCGTCCAGACTCCACATCAACACCTAAGTTAAGACTACTATGAACAGGTACAGAAACTTCACTCGAACTTGAAAGCTTACTACTAGATGAAAGAGAGTTAGATGATCTGAAACTATATCTGCCTCTTCTTAACTTGGACAGAGTTCTCCTCAGTGCAGAGCTATTACCTAGTTTCAGAGGTAAGATGCTGAGGGGAGACTCTGAGGTGTTTTCTATGCCCAGCCAATTCTCAATAGCTCTCAAGCATTCATATGTTAACCACAAAACAGACAATGGAACAGGAAAATTATCAGATTTTATTTCGGCAACCTTCAACGAGTGATCCAATAGATTCCTTCCTGTTATGCTACTAACAGAACTTTCCTGTGATGTCCTTCCAACTTTGGCATGCCTTACACTGTCTTGGACTTCAATCTCTTGTTGATAAGTGTCAGAAAAGCCTTCTTCGTCAGTGTGCGTATTACCACCGATAGAAAATGCTCCACCAACTAAAAGAGAATGAATGTTTGCAATAGAGTGGACCAGAACAAAAGGCAAATGAATACTCTCATTTTCTTCTTCTATGTGCATGCCTGTTTCTCTCTTTTGAGGGTTCATCCCTTGTACAAAAGCCAAGAGTTTCATCCATGTTCTTGATATATCTCGCCTCTCGCGAGCCACATACATGGGCACGACAGAGTGGCTCATGACAAATCGAATATCCTCAACCACACGAAGAGTAGTTTCATATAGATTTGCCCACTTGGTCACCTGCAAATAGACCAGATTCATTCAGAAAAATTACCCCACAGATAAAGATGTAGATTGATGGAAACTGTTCTATAACAGAAAATCAAACCAGTCAAGGAAACAAAAATCACAGACCTGGAGTCGACCATCTACTCCAGAACAGGAAATGAAAATATCTTCTAAACAATCCAGAAGTGTGGCTAGAAGGTTCATTTCCTTCACGAGACGTGGAGTTAGAGTAGGCACTGTAAGAATTTGCACTGAGAATGTTGACAGCAACGAATACTTCTTAAAAGTATTATCACTGTTCTCCCTAATAGTTTCAGTCACGATTGTTGGATAATAGCTTAAAAGCACTTTTGCAAACTCGTATTTGAATTGGGGTTCGCCTAGCAACTTCAGTAATAACTCATGCAGCTTCTTAGAAACATCAATGCTAAGGAATCTTTCTGCTCTGATAAGAACATCCAATAAACCAGTTGAAGAAAAAACCCTTCCTGAAATAAAGCTAAGCAGGCTTTCACTAAATGTACAGAATTCCAAAAGCATAGCCACCAGTGTAGATGTCAACTCCTCTGCAACCTTCTTCAACTCAGGAACACGATCATCACCTTTAGGACTTTCCTCGCAGATCTTCTCTGTAAAAATCAGCTTCCTTTTCCAATAACTGAGAAAGGAATCCAGAACAGGCCTGATAGAGTCAGAAAACTCCTTAGAAAGGGGTTGTATCTGTTCGGAACCTTTATGCTTCGAACAGAAACCCTCACGCTTCCAAGCTGTAACATCTCCACAATCACAGCAACCACCACCAGTGTAGATAATGGAGTAGTCATGATCTTTGTGGTTCCCATCCTGGAAACAGGGAACACAAATTGCACATGTTGGATCATGCTCACATGTTCTACATCTGTATGCAATATCATTGTTCCCCCAGACAGCCCCGCAAACACCACGTTGACCAACGTTCATCTCAGAAAGGTGCTCCAAAGCTAGTTTTGGCTCACGCTCAAACATTAACCAGCACAACCATGACATACTTTCAGAATATAAATCTTTAATGGCCGCCGGACCTGTGATATTGGTAGTTGTCTCAGCCTCAGATTCTGAAACAGCCTCAATAGCCTCTTCCTCAGTAGGCAAGATAGCAGAGACTATCTCTGACATTTGGAACATGTGATTCTTTACATAATCAACTAATCCAGGTTGTTGTCGGTCCACATACTCTTCAGGAACTCCGAGTTGTGCAAGTCTCTGAAACATATTTTGGAATAGTATCAAAACTGTATTCCCATGTCATTGGTGAGCACGGGGATGGATCTCAAGGACCCTAGCTAGGCTCATGCATGCCATTTTTTCCCCTCAAACCTAAACATTAATTGTCTTTAATCCGGACTTGTTTGGATGAACGAGACGAGATTAGACTATTATTTGATTTATTTCCTGTTTGATGTAGCAAATTATCTCATTTAAATGCATCAGACTATGTATCTGAAATTCAATAATACCATAGGATAAAGTCGACTATTTATCCCCTGAGAATAGTTAAATCTTCCAATTGCACTTCGCTAAACAGAGGAAGTAAGTGCAGCTTTTTACATGCATATGGAAATCAAATAATTAGAGATACAGGATTATGTCATCAGAGAATAGCTTCCAATTATCAATTCATCCAAAAGTAATGACAATAAGTCACTTTCTAACCTTCTTTTCAATTGATAACAAGTCACAGCAGCATATGCATTCTATGTTAAGGTAATTGCAAAATCCAGACAACACGAAATTTTCTGGCTCCGAATTCAACTCCATAGACAAAGCAACTCTCAGTTCCACTTTAAACTTCAAACTACAAAATTCTCGTGCGCCGAGGCAACAATTAACTCTAAAACAAATCTTAATTAAATCAACTAACAACTTTTACTATCTAATTTCACATAAGTCAATCAAAATCACTAATCGGATTACAATTCACAATCAATTAATCAAAAACCAAAAATCAACGGAAAAAGAGAATTAGGAGTTGAAATAATTACCGAAACGATGCGAGAAGCAGCAAGAGCCTTCGCCTTCGCCTTCGACGTCGCCGCCGAGTCAATATCCATTCCGAACCACACCGCCCGAATCCAATCACTTACCGACGATTCCAGAGGTTTTACTCCCAAAAGCTGCACCACTATCACTGTCTCCCTTTTTCTTAAATATATTATTAATTACCTTTTTTTATGATGACGACGATGAATGAGACGGTTTAGTAATTTTGCTCTGGAACGATCTTTTTATGGTAGAAGAAAATCTCTGCAGTAGTTTTATTTTACAAAATATTTCTTTTCGGTATTACTATTATTATCTGTTTTTTAGCCAATTACTACATTATTTGCCGCTGTAAATTTCTTGACTTGCATTTTGTTCTTTTTCGTTTCATAGTATTGGGGACGTGTAAATCAGTTATCCGAAGGTAACCTGATTAATTAGGAGGTACGTGTATAATAAACTTAATCATGCGGTATACGATTGTTTCTATGTAGATATTATTAGTTTGATTAATTTTAATTAAAACTTAAAATATATTTCAATTTGTCATAACCATAGTAAATGTCATCATATATAATTACCACCAAGACCAACAAATGAACTAAAACATAGTTAGATTTGTTATTCTAATTTTTTTAATTGTCATATGAATCAGGGATCTGTGAACTTTATGCTCTGAACTTTCATATGAGAACTTAGCAATGCATTCCAAACAATCACTTTCAATTAAATATTTGGCCAAAAACTGTTACAAGATAAATTGTTATTTTTCTACATTAATAGTCTCTCAGTCTTTTTTCTTTTTCTTTTTTTGCAAGGTGCAAAAAGTACACTTATAAACAATTACACTATACTATAGTTTTTTTTTATGAATAAACAATTACTCTTAAAATCGTCACATAAGGCACGAGTAATTATTTAATCAAAAGTGATAAGTTCAGACCATAAAGTTGAATGTAACTGATTTATATCAGATTTTTTTTAAATTTTACTTCTTGCGCGAGACGGTTTTTCCAATTTTGTCTTTCTTTTGAGCCTTATTTTGGTGGGAGCATCTTTTTTGGGTTTACCTGTTTAGTCGGTCACAGAGGTTCAGTCCAGGACTTCAGGGTGTCGTATTATACAGATTATTATGATGTATTATCCAGATTATTATGCAATTAGTCCATATGGACATATGTGTTATCACCATTTTATTTTGGGCCTTTTTAAGTGAAAACACATATATCCATATGGACTAATTGCATGCGGAATAAATTCTGGATAATACTTCATTTGGGTCTTCTAGAGCGGAACTTCTGTTGATTCTGGCCCGAAGATTTTTCTTTGTTCTTATTTTGTAAGGTGCAAGACTCAACAGTACAAGGTGTAAGACTCAATAGTATCTGTGTTCGTTTAACAATTAACGCGGTACACAACAATTCTTAAACTTGCCAATTTCTTGCAAATGACCTTTCAGTAGCGGATGGAAGAAGAAGAAAGATGGAAAATAATCTTTTGATCAACTTAATTTAGAACACAGAGATCATGAAAGAAAACCAGATAACAAAAAGTGATATGAGATCAGGATGCTTCTCTTGCTGCTTAATGCAGAATATAAGGTATCCAGATGAAGATTGTTTAAGTCCAATGAAATCTTAACTCACTAAAGAAAATAACAACAATGAAATCACAGTAGCAGTAGTACACATTCAAGCCAGCATATCAAGACAGTTCCACTTCTTTTATTGTGCCGAGTCAGCTGCAATAGCCTTCCTTGACAGTTCATCCAACTAAGGTTCATCTATCCGTGGATAGAATCCCATCTGCTCCAAGAACTTAACGAGGCGCGAGTGTTTTGTAGCCCATTGATCAGCCAATTTCTGCTCCTTGGCATCTGCATCCCTCCTCAATTCAGCTAACTGCTCTCTGTATTCAGCTTCAATCCTGTCTAGAGTAGTCTTTTGCTCTTCTCTAAGGGCTTTAATTTTTGCTTCTATTTCCTCCATCTTATCCCTCTTCTTGCATGCCTTCTCTGATTCTAGTTGCAATTCTACCCTTTTCAATCTCCAAGCTGCTTCTTTCTTATGTGCTGCCCAAGCGCGTTGTTTTTCTTCTAATTCTTTGCAGCATTCCAAGAGCTCAAGAATAAACGGATTTTCTCCCGAAGGAATACCCCCACGAGATGGATGATTGCTCGAACCAAATGAGATATCCATTGCCCTGTCCGGTTGCAACCACGGGATTGCAGGCGATGGCTGCACAACCGAAGGTGAAAGACTCAACGTCACAGAAGGGGCCGGTGGCCTTACAGTTGAGGTTGCAGGGGAGTTAGAAAGCCATGGAGGGAGTAAATTTGGTTGTGAAGGAGCAGGTGCATCAGGATGAACGAAAGCCCCATTCGGAGTAGCCATTAGAAAACCTTGAAAATTATGCTGTTTGACAAGCTTCTCTGCAAATGTCTCAAGAATGTGATTGTATTTACCCTGTTGTTCAGTTGGTTCAATAATCTTTCTGTTCTCCTTTTGCTCTCTTTGCTGCTTCTCTTTGAAGACTTCCCACCACTTCCCTAATCTTTTAGCAGTCCGTCCAGGTACTTCAGCAGCGATTCTTTTCCATTTGTTGCCGTGTTTTGCCTGAAGAAGAATGACAAGACGCTTTTCCTCCTCTGTTAGAGATCCTTTCTTGATTCCAGGTTTAAGATAGTTCTTCCACCTCTCCAAGCAGGCCTTTGGGTCCCTGTTTAACGGTTTGTTCATGCGTTGTGACACGAGATGCCACTCTCTTGGGCCATATTGCTTCACAAAAGCACTCAACAAAGCGTCTTCTTCAGCTTGCCATCGTTGTCTCTCTTTCATTTCCAAGTATAACAAGCACTACCCATTGCCACAAACTTTTCATGATTTATCTGGTAACATACAAGTAAAATATCCAATTTCAGCATAAATCAAGCTTGGAGAATTTTAACAATTTGCAGTTTATTTCTCATGCTGAGATATGCAGCTTGACTTCCATGTAAACTCTATGAATACATAAGGCAACCTTACACTTTAGACCGGATAATTCCTAACCAAACAAGCACTAACTGACCAACCTCACAACAGCAAAAATGGGGTTGATTAAGAATCTGAGGGTGAAAATCCACTGTCCCCGTCCCTTTCCCTAACCAATAAGAATTTACTATATAAATATTTTTTTCAATTATATATACACAGGGTGAATTGTGATTGGCTGAGACAGGAACGGGAGACAGATGATTTTTTGCCAGAATCTGATCTGCCAATATTCAATTAACAAACCTAGAAGGCTAGGAACCCGGCGCAATTGGTGCATCATTTCCAACTCGGAACAATGGGATCCGGTTCAACGCCCCCACCCTTGATAAATTTTGTTTTTAATTCAAAACGACTAACCTAGACATGCATTGAAATTTGATTAAATTTCCACATAGGTAGGCCCAAAAAGGCACTAGCAGAACATCATCATCAACCTAGACACTATACAAAGGCTTCAGAGGGACATAGTGGCTGGTCTTGAACTTAGATGAGCCAGGGAACTATTAAAAAAAAATCCACCTTCACCAAGAAATCCAATTATAACAAATGACAAAACTTTGAAAGATATAAATGCAAGATAGATAGTTGGGAGGCTGAAATTAGAAAATTAAAAAAAAAAAAACATAGTAAGATTTTGAATACCATTCTTTTCCAACATAAAAAAACACATGCACAAGCTGCTCTCTGAAATCAAGAACTAATTGAACAAAAATAACTAAATGGTACCATTATTTTCCCACAACAAACTTCAACTTTCTTTTGATAAGGAAGAATAATGCATTTAGAATAACACTTCCGACTCGAATAATATGTCCCAGAACTGAACAATAAACTTAAAAAAAAGAAAATACTTACAAGAAACTTCAATAGAAAGAGTGTTTGCCTTGACCCATCATTGTATTGTTTGGATAATGCAATAAAGGAGTGGCTTTTATTTTTTTTAGTGAATGAATGAGATAAAGGAGAGAAAGATGGGGAGTGAGGAAAAAAGATAAGGAAATCAGATCTTAAAGAGGAGAATTTCAACGGCTTTTTCTCTCCTCTGACTTCCTTTCTACCCTCTCCGGGATGCTGACGTGCTAAGGGAATGTGGTGATGTAATCACGGTATGAATCTTTCTCCAAGTGTATTGTAGTTAGTACTACTATTGCAAAACTATATATAGGGTGTGCTTGGATAAGGTTTGGTTTGGTCTCACTTTTGAGGGGGAAATGCCCAAAATTTGACCACTTAAAATAGGCGGGAAACATTCAAATTCAAATTTTTTTTTCAAATAATCGTCCAAATCCAAATTTTCGTCTCAAAAATTTGGAATTTGAACATCTCCCGACAATTATAGAGGCCAAAATTTGGAATTCAACGATTATTTGAAGAAAAAAAAATTTGAATTTGAATGTTTCCCGCCTATTTTAAGTGGTCAAATTTTGGGCATTTCCCCTCAAAAGTGAGACCAAACCAAACCAAACCAAGCCAAACCTTGTCTAAGCACACCCATAAACTTTTTTCCCAGGTATATCAATAGAATTATTAGTTCGTGCAGTAATAATATGTTATTCAAGTCGATGAATTTTCAATAATTTTCTTACAATGGAGTAATTTCAATTGGCATACCAACAATATATGAGGTTCTATAAGAAGATTTATGGTCCAACAATGCTAAATTTTGGAAGAGTTATAAAAGTGATAAAAGAGTATAATCGATTGCGTCTCAATCTGAAATTCATGATAGTGTTAGACTACTCTCAACCCAAAGTAAATTCTTAATTGATTAATGCTTCTCGTACTCAATTGAAAGAGAGTTTAAATCTGAAACTTAAACAACAAGCGATCCAAATACACTTGTAGTCCAATTACAATGATGAATTGTAGTTATGGAATAACTATAATTTAAATCTTACAATCAAACAATTTGACAATTCAAATTCTCGTTATGGTGTTAATAGAATGATTATAACTTAGTTCATCATACCTACCCTTCAAAATGTACTGATCATACGTTCAAAATATTTTAAAACAAAAAAAATATTACAAATTTATAAATTTTTTATTAATAGGCTATTTTACTTATTAAGTTTTAATAAACGAATTAATCAGATTAAATATTCAAAATACAACGCCTAAGAGTAGACTAACCCGAAAGTCGGATAAAAAGGTCCGTGGTGGTGCTTTGGAACTATCATGATCATGGATGGGCCCAAGTGATGATATTCACTGCCACCTTTTATTTACGTGGTTAAGCCCTTTTTAACCATTTTCTGCAAAACTTTAACTGGCTTCGATGTGACCACACTGCTAGAGTGCATTAACCACTTATAAAAATCCATTCCTAAATCAAACCACAGTATCTGCAGTCTGCACTCACTGCCCACCACATCCTCTCCCCCCTTTCCCTTCCATAACCATTTTCAGAAAATAAATTTCCATTTCCTCTTCCTACAATTTCCAAATTTTTTTCCTGTTAAGAAACACCAAGCACTCATTTGTTATAATTTCAATTTGTTAAATTTTATTTTTCATGAATCTCAATTTTATTGAATTTCTAAAGGTATATATATATGGACAAACTTTTTCAATTCGCTTAAAAATAAATGAGTCTCATACCATCCCTGTCTTAATAATTTAGCAAAGTAATAAATAGCGCAATATATATCAGTGAGAGAGACGAATTCTCATTAATCAGACATCTATAAAGATTGATTATCAAATGCGTACACTCTAGAGCGAACGAGGGGTTAATACAGAATGATCTAATCCTGTTTCATAAATAAATAAAATCAATTTTATAAAGTTCAATCAAATGCACTCCAAAAGGAGTTACAGATAGGTGGAATCTTTTACCTTCATGCTCCAAGCTATTCTAAGATTTAAACCTCAGTAAAGATATAACTCGGTAGCAAAAATATTGTCTAGTATGTTTAACTTCTCTGTGTAGTTTACAGACTCTACGTACCTTTTAAGTAGGGGCAAGAAAGAGAATCAAGGGTTCACGTGGCACAACTCAACTGATAAATTTATCGAGATTAGTAATTTATTAGTTTTGTTTTTTCTTAGAGAATGCGAGTTCGATTCCTGCTAAATTTAAATGTTACTTTCTTCTAAGTTGTTGGTATATATACAACGTTTGGTGGACAAAATTAAGTCATATTCCGCGTTTTAAATATTCTACTAACCCAAAAAAAACGGGGTGTGGAGACTATTAGGGTTGAAGCTCAATAATATTGTAAAAAAAGAAGAGTAGGTGTATAGTTGAATTGAGTCTAATATGTATTTGATCTAATTTGAAACTCATAACTATCGTTGAACTCTCTTTAAATTGAGTATTGATATGAAAAACTTTAAGCATTAAACATTTAGAAATGTTGGGTTTTGATATGAGTTCAAAAATCTGAATAAACACAATTTCAATCAAATGATATCGAGCACAGCTCAATGTTAAATTAATTCAAAATAAATCTCATCGTCGATGATAGTGTAAGAGTTATAATCATGCCAAAAATGTTTAAGTTTGACACTTTTTAAGCACTAATATACACACAACTTTAAAAAAAATTTAATTAGCTAAAACATATCACCACGATTTATATTAAAACTCTAACGAAGGGGCCGGTAAGTTGCTAAACAAAAAAATGCCTAGTGAGTGAGAGAAAGGGATGAACATTGTGAGGGCAGCCTGGATCTATATGCGAAATAGTTTTTTTTTCAATATATACGTAATGTCTCAAAACATTTGTTATGAAATTCATAACAGGTATTTCGCGCTATAAAAATAAATATTTTTAAAGCTTAGAAAGATGTGTTAGTTTTAAATAAATTTTTACCGTCAAAATTTTAATTAAACGAATGAAAATTTTTTTCTCATGTATGAATTTTACTCATTTTCGCACTAGAGCCTTGGCAGGAAGAGGGAGGAGAATGGAAGTGGTGGGGAGACTGTAGTCCGGAATTCACGGCAGAAAAGGACGAGAGTGATGGTGACTGGACCTGACTGCAAAAAACCCAGCCGCCCACCCCCTGCCCCCTTCTTCACCTCTGTCAGTGATACGTTACGTCTGTTTTTCCCCTCTCTCTTTAGCTTTTTCCCTCCCTCTGCTGCTGCTGATGCTATTGTTGCCATTACCAGGTCCCAATAGTACATCTATTATAGGATAGGACCAACTTTTTTTCTCTTTTCCACCCCTAAGAAATCTTCATATTCACACATTCGCCATTAATAGACTCGAGATTTGGTTGTTTTGAATAGAGGAGACAAATAATCAAAGGTTTATTAGTCCAGTAGGGTAATGGTCTGCCCATGACTATGATATCGTGAGTTCGATATCCTTCACATACATTGGGTAAGCTTTAATTATCTAGGACTCTTTTTTTCTCTTGTGAGGTATTTTCTTTCTCCTCATAGAGCAACTGTCCAGTCGAGCTTCAAAAAAAGAATAGAGGAGACAAATACTGGAGTATTTTGACCTGGTAAAAGAACGAGGGGTATCTCTGGAATGATATTGACATGTCAACGATATTGTAAATTTTAGGGAGATTCTCGGCCCCACTTCTGAAAAGCCAAAGGTTTTCTGTCACTAATAGAGGTGAGAGAGATAAAGGGTGGAATTATTGAACTGTTTCATCATTCATTCAATTAAATCCAACTTTTATACGCAAATTCACGTTTTCTTATTTACAAATAATCTAATTTTATGTGATTCAAGGTTGTTTGCGAAGTCTTTTTTTATAGAAATAGTTTCTTATATGAAAAATTCTATTTTGAACCTAGTACAAATGAATAGTTTGTAAGAGTATAAAATAAATTTATATACACTAAAATTTCATCTTAAATTTTAGATTTTGACCTCATACTTTTATCATAAATAAGTCAAATTTTACAAAATTTGATATGAAATCTCAAAATTCAAACTTTATTCCATTCCAACCGGAGCATGCATGAGAATTATATCAAAATATACCCAAAGGCAACAGCTACTCTCTGTGACGTGGTGGTAGCTCGTCTCGTCTCTTAACTATGAGGTCAGGAGTTTGATTCTTACCCATGAGAATTGAGCGCATTTCATAGCCATCCGTTTACCTCTTCGGAGAGCTTACGTGACGAGGGAATTAATCATTACTGTGAGTGATGGATAACCTCGTCGATCTAGACCCAAAAAAAAGGTTAGGGCAAGGAAAATAGGAAATGGTTAAGGTGCAGAAAACGCACAGTGCAGATTCAATCAGAACCTTTAGATCACTCGATCCGACGTTTAAACAAAAAAATAGAAACAAAATGCAATCCAAACATACTTCATCCTTTGCCAAAATCAGGGAGAAATTATATGGTAGAAATTAGGGCTATTTAAGAAAAATCGAAACCGATCAATCCAAATTAATCCAAACCAAATTTTCGGTTTGAGCGGTGCATTGGACTGGTTTCGGTTTGAGCTAAATTAAAACCGACTTTTTGGTTTGGTTTAAAAAAAATTATAAACCAAACCGAATATATATAATATATATTAAAGGACTGTTTTGCAATAAAATATATTTTTCCTTAAAATGATTTCTAGTATAATTGCTAACTTTTGTATGTCATTCTAAAATTTTCAAGTGCAAGTTCTTCTAGTGTTAAACCAAGAGATTAAAAAGTCATCATTTGGTATGCGATTTTAGATTTACCAAAAGATTTTATTGTATTTCACTATTTTGAACTAATAATTATGTAATTTTTGTGATTTTCTTTTTTCTTGTAGGATGATTTTGAAGTAATTTGTTTGAAGTGTAAGGATCAAGACCAAGAATTTATGTTTTATTATTTTGTTTTCTGTATTGTATTTACCTTGAGAAAATAATAGGCATATTTTTTAAAAAATATTATTAGCAACTAACTAATTAAATAAAGTTTTTTTTAAACTTTATAATCAATATTTTTGTATCTCGCAAAACCGAGCAACCAAACCAAACCAAACCAAACCGAATGCATTGGTTTGAGATTTTAAATGGTTTGGATTGGTTTCAAAATTTCCAAATCGAATATTTCGGTTTGGTTTGAAAAATGTGTAAAACCAAACCAAACCGAACCATGAACACCCCCTAGAAGAAATATATCAATAGGACTGATTTCATTTACAAGATACAAATAATTGTTTGATTCCTTTTTAGATGCGTATAAGAAGGGCTAGGAGAAATTATTTATATCTTAGAGGTGAGATCAGTCTCAATGAAATGATTCTAGCTTTTAATTTTCCGACCGATAATGGAAAATTGAATGGAAGCAGATAGCCGGATAGACATACGAGGTATGGGCTTGGGCTTAGTCTGTGTAGATGGTGTATAATCCTTCCAAGATCAAATCATGGACTGGAACTTGGGCTTTAGAACTGACTCTCGTGTCGGATCTCTCTGAATGGGCTTGGCATCAACCCAAATTGCAAGGTCACAGCTTCCCTTCCTCAGCCCAAAAGGCGAGAAAAAAGAAAAAAGAAAATAGAGGAAGAGATGATGCTTAATTATTTTTTTTTCTTTCCAAATTACGGGTAAGGCAAACTTATTATTTCGAATTTGAATTGATTGCCAATTCCACTTACGAAAGGAATCATCTTTTTGTACTGCACAAATCTTAAAGCTTGAAATTTAACTTTTTTCAACACATGTAAATATATTATCAGAAGTTGAGTAAATTTAATGTAAATAAATCAAAATAGATGAATAATTATTCAAACTAAATGAATTCAAATTAATTGAATAATTATTTTCTGTTTATTGAATTAAGAATTAACAAAAAGGTAAATCTTTTGTAAGTCCCAACAGAAAATTAATTGGTATTGTTTTGTAGGGTACAGGTGTGAGGCACTGGCGAATTCCAGGGGTAGGTTGGCGATCTGTCCCAAAATTTTAAAAGACAATTTTTTTTTATCTTTATAAAATAATTTATTTTTTTAGAAAAAAATTCTTTGAGGAACCGTTAGAATTCGCCTCTGATATACAAATTGATTCTCAATACTAAAATGCTAAATTCTCCATGATGTATAAACATGACCCTTAGGATCTCATATCAAAACTTTTTTATTTTTATTTTATAAAAAGGGACATGCTCAGCGCAATAACGGAGACTAGCATTCATCATGTCTACAGGGAAGGCAATGCTTGTGCAGACCGGTTAACCAAAGTTGGAGGCTTATCTACCTCCCTTGATCTTGTAGTTTTCACTCTTTATCCCCTTCTGTGAGCCAATTAGTGGCGGGGATGCCCGTGGGATTTTTTTTGTTAGGACTATTCGGGATACCTCAATCCATACTCACTCTGTTAGCCATCTTCTTGAGGGGTATGGAAATGAAGTTTCTCAAAATAGACCTGTCTGTAATAACTTTATTCCTTACCCTACGGGTTAGTAGGGTGTTTTTAAATTTTTCACATCTTATTTTACCCCCAAAAAAAAATCAATTATTCATACGCTCCATTTCAAATAAGAAATTACCCACTTGGAATAATTTATTGATCTCGTGATGCTAATATGAGTGCACCGACGAAGTCTTTAAAGAGGAATTACTATATATTTTTTTTTTGTTTTATCAATATAAAATTGATTTCTTTTTTAATTTCATGACTCGTGTGTCTGCCGTCCACCCTTGTGGATTGTTTGGCAAATCAAATTATTAGTCATCCTTCCGGAAATGCATGAAGAATAATTTACATTTTACAGCTGTTCTTATTATTTCTTCTTTTTACAACGTGATATAGTATATTAATTTTAGTAATAAATCGACACTTTTAACACATTGTATAGGGAATATTTGCTGTTATTATCCAAACATTCCAAAAGTGCAATGTCTCTAGCAGACTCTTGATCGTTTTTTACTTTTTTTTTGGAACAGATTTCTTACTTTTTCTTGTTAATAGTACGTTAATTTTGTTAACAGGTCGACACTTTAGTATGTTAGTAGAAGAAAAAATAATTATTATCATTCATAAAATCCCAAAATTAATTTAAAAAATAAATTCAAACTTGCAACTTAGGGGTTTTGATGTACGCCCAACTGTTTTCTTACTTTTTTCATGTTAGGATGTGATAGAATGTTAATTTTAGTAATAAATGACAATGTGACGCGTTAATTGAAAAAAGTGCATTGTTATGACTAAAAAAGTTTAAGGGTGTGTAATATGTTTTGACGTGTACTGAGAGGCGTCATTTTTCCTACCTTTTCTTCTTAGGACGTTATAATATATTAATTCTATATCGTCTACCACAAACAATTCATCTTTAACTAAATAAAAAAAAGAAAATTCTACACATGATTTATCCAATAGCATTATGAATTCCTTATTTGTTTACTGAAGATGATTTTTTAGTGTAAATGACAAAATATTAATCAATATTATACTATTAGGTTTAATTCTTAATATAAGATTATTTTGAAGTATCTAGCAAGAAGCATCCAAGAAAATGTTAAAATTGAGGAAATAAAATCCAATGGCCTAAATCCATAGCAGCCAATATCATTGAAATTAAGTTTAACCCCCCACTCAACTTAAACTAATTTTTATAATTTCAATTATTTTATACCCAAGTTGTTTCCTCTAGCAATGACTAAAAAGCTAAAACGAGAGTCAATTTTTGGTGACAGGTACTTCTTTTTAATCCGACTAATTTGAAAAGATTTTTAACAAAATAAATTAAATAATATAAAACAATTAAGATTATTCTAAATGATTCGAATTCACGATTTTGATATCAAATAATTGAGTTACATATATTACTTCTATTTTTCATGAGATAAATTTGAAAAGTTTAATTAATATATAATAATGGACTTTAGCATTTACAATTATCTTAAGATATTCTTTTTGAATAAAGAATTTGATTACTAATTGAATAATTATGAGTAATATAAGCTTTCGAACCCACGTACACGAGGCGTTACCACCACTTTGTCAAAGAAGAGTCACTTTCATACATCACATCACAGAGCTCTAAAAAACAGTCCGGCTCCTATGTGGAACACGGAAAAATTCGTATCATGCGAAATAATTTGGGTCGTTGAATGATAGTTTTAACGGTCCAAATTTGGAGCGAGAAAATGTGCGGCTAGATTTAAAAAATAAAATTTTTTCTCTCTCTAAATCCTGGACCGTTCAAAACTATTATACGACGGCCTATATTATTTCGTACGGTGAAACTTTTCCTATTCCGTATAAAAGCCGGGGTGTATAACGGTCTAAAAAAGCCTTCTCACTCAATCAGCTTCAAGAAGAGAGAGCCAACCACTAACAAATTAAAAATCCCCTTTCTTCTTACCTTCTTCCCTTTCCAACTTTTCTTGCAAGTTTCTTTCATAGAAAAAGGAAAAAGTGAAAAGTTTCTCCAAAACCCATATATGAAAATTAACAAAGCTTGCAACTTTAGCAAACAATTTACTGATTATTTGATTATATTCAAGAAGAAACCAAGGTGGATTGAGAAAAGATACCAAGTTAGTATTACATAAGGTGTGTTTTGTGTGTGAGAAATAAGGTTGTTGTTGGCGGCTGATACCTAAATTGAAGAAAAGGAAGAGCTGAGGATTCACATTAGATCTGGTTCTGGGACATGATAAGGATGGTTGCATAGATGTTTATTACTGGGCTTTAGCTCAATAATCAAGTTGGGATTTTTATGGTAAAAAATTGATATTTTGAGTGAATTTAAGCTTTGGCATTTCTGGGTTTTTTGGAGCAAAAGAATTGGTGAATTTTTTGTAAAGGTTTTTGGTAATGGGGATTTGCTTGAGCCAACAAATCAAGGCTGAGTATCCATTTTTCTCTGGTACAGGTAAAATTCAAATTTACATTGGCTTATGTTAGAGTTTTGCTTAGGTGTTTTCTTTTTCAGCTCAGCTAATAAGGGAATCCTTTTTATTTTCCTTAAAGTGATTGTCTTCTTCAACCACTTTTTTACAAGATAATTTGTGGCAATTTACTGTTTTTGTCTGTAATCACCAATGTTTTTTTTTGTGTGCGTGTGTGTGTGTGGGTGGGGGGGGATTCTTTTTAATGGCGTTTTTGTATATGTCATAGCCCATTTGTACTATGTAAAACAAGAACAGTATGACCCTCTTCAAGAAAATCACTATCTAATCTAAGGATCATTCATTCATGCTATAAAGTTCGCTTCTTTTTGTAATTTTCACACGGGTCATTTAGACATTTCTCCATATATTTACTGTTTTGATTTACGAAGTAAACGGGTGATTTTTTAGAAAGAAATGGAAAGAATGTATTCATGTTAAGGACCAGATGTAATTCTTTCGCTGAATTATGTAGCCGACCACAATTACTTAGTATTTATGCTTTGTTGTTTCTGTTGTTTGTATATTATGATTTATCATAAGTTGCCCCATGAAGATACTCTCTAGTTTGCTGCAGATGTTATTTCTTTGATCCTGTTTCTATACTTACTTTTGGCACTTTTTTTTTATGTTGGATTATTTATAGAGGTGAACTCTACAAGTGTCAGTGGGGAAGGGACTCAAGAAAGTATCTCAAGCAGCAAGGTTTCATCATCTTCAGTACCTCAGACTCCTCGGAGCGAGGGTGAGATTTTGCAGTCCTCAAACTTGAAGAACTTCACCTTTGCCGAACTCAAATCAGCCACCAGAAACTTCCGGCCTGATAGTGTATTAGGGGAAGGAGGTTTCGGTTCTGTTTTCAAGGGTTGGATTGATGAGCAATCACTTGCGGCATCAAAGCCTGGAGCTGGGATGGTGGTGGCTGTAAAGAGGCTTAATCAAGATGGGTGGCAAGGGCACAAGGAATGGTTGGTGAGTAATCTTAAAATTTGTCTCTCCTAGTTATTCTCCCGTGTTAATGTCGGCTAGCAATTTATATCATGTGCCAAGTATTATGTAAGCTTTTTGTGCTGTGGTTGACAATATGAAAGTTCATCTTTTAACTCAGTAGAGCATTTTACTACCCGAATGGTTGCGTTTTATAGAATTATCGCTGGTTCATAACTCTTAATCTGAAAAATTAGTTAATTTTGCTAAATATGGATTTGCAGGCGGAGATAAATTATCTTGGGCAATTGCAACATCATAATCTTGTGAAGTTGATTGGTTACTGCTTAGAGGATGATCACAGGCTTTTGGTTTATGAGTTCATGTCTAAGGGTAGTATGGAAAATCATCTATTCAGGAGTGAGTTCTTTATAATCCCATTGATGAGACTAGTTCTAAATCTTGATTTACTATAAAGGATGTGTTATCTAGGATCTGTTTCTGAGAATCTATATCGCCTCTGAATCAGGAGGTTCTTACTTCCAGCCACTTTCTTGGAACCTACGTATTAAAATCGCTCTTGGTGCTGCAAGAGGACTTGCCTTTCTTCATGCTGCTGAAACGATGGTAATCTATAGGGACTTCAAGACTTCAAACATCCTCCTGGACTCGGTATGGGATCCCAAAGAGATTTAGTTTCTTGTTTTCAATATCATTTACCTCTGTTCTTCTTTGATTAAGTGTCATTAGACTTATTACTTGGTTTTAATGATTTTCTTATACCGTTTCCTTTTGATGCTGAATTTCACAGAACTATAATGCCAAACTCTCTGATTTTGGGTTAGCCCGAGATGGACCAACTGGTGACAAGAGCCATGTATCTACTAGGGTTATGGGAACCCATGGGTATGCTGCACCCGAGTATCTATCCACAGGTATGTTTTTCTTGAAAGGCATTGAACGATGTAAATGTTATTTTGTGGTTCACGTGACCTTCTCGAGTATAGTCAGTGCTCTGAAGTTTTCCAAATAAACTGTTTCCATTTCTAATATTATTTTCTAATTGATTACCTTGCCATGTAATGTTTTGAATGTGAATCTGCCAAATCTCGCTGGAGTTTTTCGTTTTTTTTGCCAAGTAAAATCTTGCTGGAGTTAAATACGCATTAAAACGGATACGACACAGATAAACAGTAACTTATAAATCATTTTAAAGAGTGAAGAAACACCCACTAGAAGCATACCACAAAGAATTGCTGATCTGTTACCTATCAGAAATCTGACTTTGAAAACTGGACAGGTCATTTAGGTGGTCACTTGGAACCTTAAAAATAGTTCTCATCATTTTATAACCTTCTTATTTTGATTTTTATCCGTCACAAAGGCAGCTAAACAAAACCTAGTAGTAGTATTTAGTAAAATATCCTTCCACACCTAAGGGATTAATAAATGAAATCCCGAAATATTTGCAATATTGATGATGGATCGAGGAGTTTGAATGCCTTCATGTTATCACAATATGTTGCAATAGCCTGTTGTATCTACTATGTTAAGAAATGCTATTGCGGCTTCTGTCTGCTCTTGTCTTAATATTTCAAATTCATCCATTTCTGGACAGGTCATTTAACTGCAAAGAGCGATGTGTATAGCTTTGGGGTTGTTCTTCTAGAAATTTTGACCGGTAAAAAGGCAATAGACAAGAATCGGCCAACTGGTGAGCACAATCTGGTAGAGTGGGCAAGACCATACCTTACCAACAAACGTAGAATTTTCCGAGTTCTAGATACCCGTCTTGAAGGCCAGTATTCATTAGGCCGCGCAATGAAGTTGGCTAACCTTGCTCTTCAGTGTCTTTCAGTGGAACCCAGGGTGAGACCAACAATGGTTGAGGCTGTTACGGCTTTAGAACAGCTTCATGAATCAACGGACGCTCCAAAGAGCGAGAAAGAGGACAGCCATTCTAACCGGCAAAGTAATCCAAATACCGGACCTAGGTACTGCAGAAGCAGTTCACAACAAACCCCTGGAGTGACAGCTTATCCAAGACCTTCAGCGTCGCCACTCTATGCTTGAATGAAGGAAATACTTTCCAGGTGCCACATTTCCTGTTTTCAAGAACCCGATCGTCAATCAAATCCTGCTATATATACAACTATATTAACTTATTAACTTGTGTACAGCTTTTGTTGTGATAATTCAAGAGTTATTTGAGTGAACTGTTGAGAAACTTCTCTGTCGGAATGCGAAACTCACGTTACATGTCTTGTGTAATAATCTTTTGGTCTTGATCATGTAATTTAAGTAGTTTTTTGTTTTAAGCTTTATGTACTATTTTATGTATATGGGACTCTGGAAGCTTTTCTTGTGAACTAATTGGATCAATAGAACGCAGTCATGATTCCCAAGTTTGTGAAGTTTATGTCCATCCTCTACTTGTAGATTCATGTTAGAAATACTATTATACTAGTTCAATTGGCACTACATTTCTTACTCGGGAAAAAAGGACAGAAAAAGAGAATAGGTTCAAGAACTAATATTGAGCAGGCTGTCTATGTAATGTTTAACATTTTTTCCAATTATATATACACAGGGTGAATTGTGATTGGTGAGGGATAGGAACAGGGACAGAGGATTTTTTGACGTTTCTTGTGGACTTTTAAAAAAGGGACCAAAAACTAATCTTCATCAAAGACTGAACCTTCCAACTGTATGCTTCACTACTTTTCATTGCCAAATGGATTCCATCAAAGAAGGCCAAGGTGATATTTTGACAAAATTAGCCAGAGAACATATTCTTTCATCTGTGAAGCTTTATGTGAACTGAGGCGAGGGCCCTGATCAGAATATTTGAACAAGGGTTCGATATATGAAATTCAATAAAAAATAACGGGTGAATTTCATTTTGGTCCCTATAAATGACTCGCAGTGTTAACTTCGTCCCCGAAATTTAAGAAATGTTCATCCAAGTTTGTCCTTAAAATTTAAGAAATGTCAACCATAGAAATGACCTTCCAGTTCCAAAAAAGTCCTTCAGTTTCCGTCGAAGATTAACTCTATTCTAATAAAGACTAAGTGAGGAAGAAAATTCGTAAATGAAATTCAAAATCGATTATAATGAAACTGGAATCAAACTGCAAAAATATATATACAAAAACTTCTACCGATCGCAGAATCACTTGGTACAGAGGTTGACATTTCTGATATTTTAGGGACGAACTTGATAATCGAAGCCATTTTTAGGAATGAGATTGACATTTCTGTAAATTCAGGGATGAACTTGACAATGCAAGACATTTATAGGGACGACGTTGATATTTTTGAAATTTTAGAGACAAACTTGACACTTCGAGGCATTTACAAGGACCAAAATGAAATCCACCCATAAAAATGGTTTACTTTTCTCGGTCTCATTTTATACTCTCACAAATAATTCAACTTTAACAAAATTTAAATGCAAAAATTGATCGATTATGGTTTTATTGAAAAAGCGAGAGCAAGTTGATCAATGCACATATAGATTGATTCATCATAAGAAATAATAATAATGTATATATAGATTGCGAGTAACAAGGTCTTGGGTCGTCTTTAAATAAATAATGGCAGATTATAGCATTATGGCTGCTATGTACGTTTAAACTTCTATGGTATGGTGATTAAAAAAAAGAATAACAAGGTCTTGATCGTGTTTAAATAAATAGTAAACTAAACCATTTGCTACTACTTTGTTCGATCAAAAAAGACTTTGAATATTACAGACTATAGCACAATGGCTGCTATGCACGTTTAAACTTCTATGGTTGATAAAATTTATACGTAGTGAGATAAAACTTGTAATATGTCGGAGCAGGGACGAAGTCAGAAATTTGGTGTTGGGGGCGAAACTGCAATAGTATATAGAACTACAGAGGTCGAGTGATAAAAACGGCAAAAAAATTCCTGGGGGCAATAAAAACGGCAAAAAAAAATTCTTGGAGGGGCTAAATTGATAAAATTTTCCAAAATACATATAAAATTTCGATAAGTAGTAGTATTTTTAAAAATCTCGGGCGCCCCCTGTCTTCGCCCCTGTGTCGGAGGACCTTACCCTAGCGTCCCCTTGAAAATTTTAATCGAGTATGACACCGGGTCAAGTCCCAACACTCTGTATCCCCCTTTGGGTGTGCTTGGACAAGGTCTTGGTTTGGGTTTGGGTTTGGGTTTGGATTTGAGTTTGGGTTTGGGTTTGGGCGGGAGAGGCCAAAAAACGGGCGGGAACAATTTAAATTCAAATTTTTTTTTTCTTCAAATAATCGTCCAATTTCAAATTTTGGCTTCACAAATTTGGAATTTGAACATCTCCAGTAATTTAAGAGGTAAAAATTTTAACGATTATTTGAAGAAAAAAAATTGAATTTGAATTGTTCCCGCCTGTTTTTTAGCCTCTCCCGCCCATAGAAAAAGAGACGAGTTGTAACATAGAAAAACCGGTCTAAATCAGGTAATAACTAGGGAAAGACAAAAGTCGGCGTTATTTCTTAAGTTAAACCAAGGAATTAAAGTAGAGAAACCGGGTCTTTCTGGGTAATTCAAAAGCGCCATCATTGTTGAAGCTATGCCCTTTAAATCTTCCATCAAATTCAAGACTAAGTAAGAGAAAGATAGATATGGGCAACGGAACTCTGGAGATTATGCTGGTGGAAGCACAAGATCTCAATGAAGGAAATACATGTCTTCTTGGTACTTTTTTTACTTGTTGCTTCCACTCTTTTAAGAATGCATCTAATATAATTAGAGAAATAACATACAGTATTACAAAGAATTCCATTGCCGTCTGATATCTGGTCGTCATATAATGCTTAATATACATGGGCTTTTTTCTTGTTTCTAAGCGAGAGCATAGGAACAAAACCATCCTCAATAAAAAAATTATTTTAATCGTATTTTCTATATAACATTTGCCCTCATTATTTTTTTACTCTTATATTTATTTATATATATAGTTGGTGCACATGTAGCTTCTAATTTGTTGTGATCATAAACGTGCATACACAGGTTGCTTTGTAAAACCTTGGAAGAGGGCAACGAAGCCATATGCGCATATAGTATACATGAACCAGGAGCATACCAGCAGCGTGGTTAAACTTAAAGGTGCACCCACACTACATTTCTTGTGTTAATTCTGTGAAATGAAAAATCTATTTATATATTTAAATGTTGCTTCTTAATTATGGCTACTTGTAGGGAGGGGAAAGGAGCGAGGGTGGAAATGGAATGAGAAATTTAGCTTTGAGGCCAAGTATCCACATGGAGAATTACAAGATCACCTCTACAAGTTTGTAATTCGCCTTATGGATAAACATAAGTTTTCTGATGATGTTCTTCTAGGCGAAACAACGTAAGTAAACATTCTTAACCTCGGGAAACTCAATCTTAAGGCCGTTTTTGTGGGACTGGTTGTGGGCTCGCTTCAATTTATGTGAGAGGCTGTGGAGCCAGTCTCACAAGGACGGTCCTAGGATTGAGTGAGTGATCCCTTAACCTCAACTACTAAAGCTATATTTTCACACGGATGACACTATCTGTGACATTCTTAATTATAATTATATTCACACTTAGAGTTTATTAATTTTACCTTTAAAATTTACACATTTTAATTTAGGTTGTATGAACGTCACATAAAGTGTTATAACGAGTGTGACAGACGATTCGAACTGATACTAGCATAACATTAAGTTAATTAGAAGGTACACTTTCTTCAATTACCCTCTAATATAAACTTGAAGGCTGATTGAGTGAGTGGAATGGTGCAGGGTATATGTGAAGGAGATACTCTCAATGGGTATGGAGAAGGGAAAGGTTGAAGTTGGGTCTCGCAAGTATAGAGTTGTAGAATCAGACAAGACTTACTCTGGAGAGATTTCAGTTGCAATTACCTTCATCAAGGTTTCTACTTTTGTATTCCTCTTTTTTTTTTTCTTCTTTTCTGGTAAATAAATGAAGCATCAAAACAAGTAACTATCATTGAACATTACTACCTCATTCCATAATATAAATCATATAGGACATGTAGGAAAAATTAAAGGAAGCAAAAAAATAGGGTGAATTTCATTTTGGACCCTGTAAATGGCTTGTAGTGTCAAGTTTGTCCTTGCAATTTCATAAATGTCAACCTCGTCCCTAGAAATGGCTCACAGTGTCATGTTCGTCCCTGTAAATGCCTTGTAGTGTCAAGTTCGTCCCTGAAATTACAGAAATGTCAACGTCGTCCCTAGAAATGGCTCATAGTGTCAAGTTCATCTCTGAAATTTCAAAAACGTCAACCTCAATACCAAGTGATGTTGCGATCTGTAGAAGTTGTTGTATATGTATTTTGTAGTTTGATTCTTGTTTTATTATAATCGGTTTTGAATTTCGTTTACGAAAAAAAATTAATTTTCACTTAAGACTTTATTAGCATAGAGTTAGTCAATGACGCAAGGACTTTTTTGGAATTGGAGGTCCATTTCTAGGGACGAGGTTGACTATGAAATTTCAGGGACGAACTTGACACTATGAGCCATTTCTAGGGACGATTTTGACATTTCTAAAATTTTAAGGACGAACTTGACACTTCGAGCCATTTATAGGGACCAAAATGAAATTCACCCCAAAAAATAATGTATTTTATTGGTCAAAATATTAATATATATATATATATATATGGAGTATTTTTATTATTATTATTGTGAAATGTGTACCATTATTGAACTAGATGTTTGAAATTCAACATCTTTTAAAATGGGAAGTAGAAGTGCAAACAAAATATAAGATTTAAAGAGGAGAATTATGAAATGTACTCAAGATTTTTCCTCTTATCTTAATACTACTTGTAAATGATCCCGTGTGTATGTACATTAATCTTTCATAGACTATGATTTATTTTTTCTTTATTTCGTGGTGGAATAAGTTCCTGATTCCATCTTACATCTCCTTTTCCCACTTTTCAGGACAGAGAAGAAATAACAGAAGAATTTGGAGGTCAGACTGAAATCTGACCCTCCATATTATGACATTCAATTATTCAGAAACCCATTACTCTCATTTTTTATTTTTTTATTTAATAAATTGTAATTTTGTCCTTTACTGTAATTGTTTTTTTATCAAATACAAAACTAATGGAAAGAAAACAAAGTTGCCAGCTCAGTTGGTTAAGTGCACTATTTTTAACTATGTGGTCGTTGGATTTGAATATCAAATCAGGATGTTTTTATAAAATTACCATGGAGTAGAGAGATAGAGAGATAGGTTGTTGATTGATAATTAAGTGTATACTAGTACAAATATTTGTTTTCCACTTTTCTTAATCTATACTCCCTTTATTCCTTAATATACGACGTTTTTAAAAAAAAAAATTAAGGAACTCAAACAAATAGTAATATTTCCACCACAATTTCAATAATACCCCTTCTTTCTTTCCTCTCTTTCACTTTTCCAATAAAAGATATATTAAGGACATAATTAGAATAAATTGTTGACACCTAATAAAAGACATGTAAATGATAATTAATTTGGATACATATATATCTCCTAAACGATAATTGAATGGGAATGGAGGGAGTACTAAACAACCTGAAAACACCTCAATTAAGAAACATAGAGAGTTTAATGCTTTAATTACCGAGTTAAACTCAACTATTCAAGCTCCACGGTTCCAGTGCGGAACGACAAATGTTTCGTATGTGCGGAATGGATTCTCATACGTTGGATTAAAATTTTGACGAAAATTGATTTAAACAAAGCACCTATTTTTTTTTAAATACACGTTCGCCGAACACCTGTTTTCAAGGGAAAAAAAATGTTCCGCACATACTGAAAAAAACATGTTTCGTATAGGAGCTGGACTGCTATTCAAGCACTTAACCATAATTCTCTAATATTACTGATCCAATTATATTTACAAAGAAATAAAGGGCTTTGCATGGGCCTGACCCACTTTTTCTCAATCGGTCATGACATGGCACCCAATTTTGGAGGACAAACATTTTTGGCAAGGACCCGAGGCCAAGAGACTTCCGTCCTGGTTCACGTGGCAGCCACCGCAGGTTTTTTTGCCACGTCGACCAGGACGGAAGTCCCACTTCCGTCTTGGCCTTCCGTCCTCCACCAGCCGAGTTTTACCCCTTTTCCTCTTCCCCTTGTCGAGTTATTACCCTAAGTAAAAAAAAATTCCCCCCAAACCACCCACCCGCTACACCCTCATCCACCGCCTCCGACACAGGCCGCCGGCTGTCGCTCATCACCGCCCCCTCCTTGATTCAACCTTAATCTCCCTCAAGCTCTCTCAATTGGGAGGTAATTTCAAATTCAAATTGATTTTTTTTTTTTGGGTAAACATTATACTTTAGCATTGAATCTTGTTTTGTGTACGAATGTGAATTTAAATAGTTGATATTGTGAATTTGGATAATTTTGAAATTAGGGGTTTTGTGAATTGGATATATCTTTGAATTTAGGGTTTTGTGAATTTGGATAATTTTGAAATTATGGCAAATTTTGAAATTAGGGGTTTTGTGAATTGGATATATCTTTGAATTTAGGGTTTTGTGAATTAGGTAATTTGTGTATCTATGCATGTAGACTTGTGAAAATGCGGAGATGTTGTGAATGTGCAAAATTAAATTTAAAGAAATTGTGATTTTAGGGAATTAGACAACATTTGAAATTGTTTTTTTGGTAATTTGTGATTTGTGAATCGATGTCACTAGTATATTTGTTGAAATCACCTGTGTTTTTCCTGATAATTTGTATGCATATTATTTTTTGTATAGATGGCCGTACCCAGCTCATCTTGACCCAGGTCCCTTTCGATCCAGTCCAGTCTTGAACAAACAACCATCCCATAGATCCTTAAGAATCGGCTAGGGAGATGCGACAATGAAGCGAACCTTTAAAGGTTATTAAAAGTTCGGGGAACTTTTACGCCGCTGACGAGTGAGAAACCAACCCCGGGGGTAATGGACTCAATAGACAGGGGTAGGTTTAGGAGGTTCTTTGTAGGTTAGGTAAAATGAATGTAGATCACGCTCTCGTGGCTGCATTAGTTGAGCGGTGGCGCCCGGGAGACCCACACTTTCCACCTCCGGGTTGCGGTGAGGCGACTATTACACTAGAGGACGTGAGTCTGTCTTCTAAGACTACCCACCAGGGGCCAGATAGTGTCGTTGAGTCACAGCTACAATTACACTAAGGGTCAATGGGTTGATCACGCCTACAATCTTTTAGGATTTAGAACCAGTCGGGGATGCGATCGGGGGGAACACTTTGCAGGTGGTAGAGGTGTATGCCCGTATTAGTGAGCCACCTACGAAATGATGCTACTGACGCTGGCAGTACAAGTGAGAGCTAGGGCATTGATCTTCATCCTGTTGGGTACTTTTCTTTTCCTCCTGTTGGGTACTTTTCTTTTCCCGGATAAGTCGGGGTCCCGGGCCAACATGCGTTATCTTCTAACCCTGGATGGTAACCTGGAGCATGACACACATTCCTGGGCCAGCGGTGTTCTCGCGCATTTGTACCACCAGATTTGCATCTCGTGCATGTCTGATTCCAAGGACATTAGCGGGTGTTGCTTGCTTATTCAGGTTTGTCCTCTGCCTTTAAATGTAAATGTGATTTAAATATTTAATAATCGATTTTGTTTGTTTTGACCAGCTGTGGGCGTGGGAGCGTATTTCATTTCTCCGCCCGGCAAACCGAGGCGACATTCGGATGAGATCCCCGCCGACGGTGAGACCGCACGAGGGCTAGGTGGAATGCCGGAGTTTTCATGACAGCTCCGAAATCGCAGTTGTTGGTGTTTAGTGAGCGGCTCGATTTGATGACCGAGACGAGGGTGAGTCAAGTTCATTGTTCATGTTTTTGTTTTTTCAGTTAAATTATTTGTAAAGTAAAGTAACAATTAATTTTTTTTTCTGATTCATGTGAAGGCCGTACCCGGATACAGTATATGCGAGATAGGGTGGCTCGGGATTTTGACTTCTTTAAGGCGTGTCGATCCGTCGCCACTCATCCGCTCGAGATGGTTGAGTACCACTGCCCGAGCGGGGTAATGCGTCAATTTGGCTTCCACCAGGGTGGTACCAATCCCGGCATGCACGAGAGGGCACGAGATGAGGGTCGAGACCTCCACTACGGTGACGGCGTCGGCCACAAACAAATGGGAAACCGTCCCACTCCCGGTTACATAACTTTGTGGACCCAACGCGTCGATGCCTTTGGAGAGTCTTTGCTCCCGCCATTGGTAATGTGATTGCACCCGACCCCCGAGTACATGGATTGGTACAATCGCATTACGGTTCACCGCATAACAAACCCCCAAAATCAGGACCCGAGGCCACTCGTGATGGGAATTCAACCCACCGCTACAGCTGAGGACATTTTGGTAAGTTTTTATTCGTGTACTTATTCATTTTTTCATATTTAATTTTTGAATTTACTAAATTTAATATTCTGTTGCAGGAGGAGTCGTCTAGGGTGATGCTGGAAGAGTTCGAGAAGCCTGCCACTCGAACAAATGAGGATTACAAGTCACTCATCACAGGGCCGCCAAAGCGATTAAGGATGCCTTCGTCGGCTGCGAGGGAAAGTCGGTGTCATGCCGATCACGGGCCGCTGATGTTTTAGATGCTGCCGTTCTGCAACCTTCCACACAGCCGAAGGAGCGTGTTGTTGGTAGGGCTGAGGTTGGGAGGCAGGGTACTCGTCGGAATCGACAGGCAACACAAGAGCACCTTGCAGCGCGGCGCCAGAGGCAGCGTGGCGGTGAGGCGGGTCCGTCCCAGCCCGCCGGAGCAACTGAGCTTCGGTCTCTGCTCGAGTACGGGACTCAGCTAGATGTACCCCCTTCAATTTCAATACCAATTCGCGGCCAAGTCACCGATTCTCCCGGTTTTTAAAGCGGGGAGGGCCATCTGAGTGCGAGGGACTTCGTCGTCGGGGACAATGGGACATGTATTTCTTTGCAGCGCCCTCGTACGAGTCGGGACTCGGACCCGGCCACGGGACAGCTTCAGCGAGACTCACGAGATCCGGCCCGAGACTCCTCCGAGGAGACGATCACGAATCGACCACGAAGGTGCCGAATTCGTCGAGACGGAGCATGGTAGTGCGGTGCGAACCCAGTGGCTGCGACACCTACTATCTCCCGGACTAACCGCGGAGGACCCACGAGATACACCCTTCGCAGTAGTAGATTGTTTTTGCTTTGTATTTAATACATTTGTTATATTCATCCAATTTTTTATACAAACAGTTTTATTTATTTAATACACGATTCCATTATTTTTTCTGCCATATTCTTATTATTGAAGTCCGGTTCCTCAAAAGTATTATTTTACACTAATTTTGGTTATTATTATGCTTAAAAAATGCAACTATTCCAATGAATACGGGTTTTTCTGCCCTTAATAGAAAAGGAGGGGATTGCAATTTTTTGGCTTGAGTCTCGGCTGGTTGAGGACGGAAGTCCCACTCGATCCCCGAGGCGAAGACGGAGTGGGGACTTCAGTCACAGTCGACGTGGCAAAAAAAAACTGCGGTGGGCTGCCACGTGAACCGGGGACGGAAGTCCCACTTCTGTCTTGGCCTCGGTCCTTGCCAAAAATGTGTCCCCCAAAATTGGGTGCCATGTCATGACCGATTGAGAAAAAGTGGGTCAGGCCCATGCAAAGCCCAGAAATAAAATCATAACTGGACCTACACAATATATACACTGCACTGGGCCTATCTCAACTAAAACTACTGGCCCATTTTCTTATCAGCCGAAGTCACTGGCCCAATCTTCCTAAGTCTTTTTTTAATCAGCAACACCGCTAATTGTGCCACTGTGACATATTTTTTATTTCCTTTATATTTTTAAGAAATATTATCTCTTCAATTTTAAAATAAATTGCTCATTTTAACTTCACAGAAAATTAGTGAAAATAATTTGATTACAAATAAGATAGCATCCGTTTCATAAAAACTAAATAAGTTAGTTCAATATCCTTATTAGTTAGGTAAGAAAGTATACATTTGATTCAAGGATGAAGATAGGGTGCGGGGAAGTTGTCCCCGAGATTTTTAAAAATATTATTAGGTATAGTAAATTTTATATGTAGTTCGAAATATTTTACCAGTTTCGCTCCTCAAGATTTTTTTGCCCTTTTTATATGTTTTTCGACATACTGTTGTAGTTTCTCTCCCCAACGTCAAATTCCTGCCTTCATCCCTGATTCGTTGAACTAAAATATAAATATGATTGGATAGAGGAAGGATAATTTATTCTTTTTCTAGTTCCTCTGGTGGCTTGGAGTTGGAGGGAGTTGTTCTAGTGGTAGGAGTTCCCACCTGCAACCCCTAAGTTGCTTGATTGTAATAATAAAAAGTTTATTAGATTGTACTCTCTCCATTCCTAAATATAAGACTCTTTAGACAATTTGAGAAAATTAAGGAAGTTGTCATTTTCACCTAAACTTACAATATTACCCCACCTTCCCTCTCTCTCACTAATACATCATACAGAAAAGAAAGGAAAATGTTGAAGATATAATTGAAATAAATTGTTGACAACTAATAAAAGAACTTTAAGCGACAATTAATTTGGATACCTAGATATCTCCTAAACGACAATTAATAGTGAATGGAGGGAGTATATTTTTTTATATTTTACCATATAATATATAGATTCCAATTCGGGATTGATCATGTATAAATAAATTATTAAAAGGTGACGTGAGAATCTCTCAGAATTGTCCTCTTCCAACATTGTGGCAACAATTATACTAACAAATGGTGATCGGGATGATTTTGATATATGTGATTTCGCCCAAATGAAGACATAGGTGACCATTCAAAGTCATCTACTCTATTAAAATAATCATTTTTTCCATAATAAAAATGACAAAATGACAATTTTTCTTCGTCTCATCAACCAATCTCAGCCAGATTTATGGCTTCATTATGAAAATATACTACAATTATATACCTCCTTTCACTTTCCTATACAGATCAAAATGATGTGATATGTAAGATTTAAAAGTTTTATCTTATAGCTACAGATGTATAAAAAATACAGTTGTTGAAATTCCACATCAACTAGCTAGTGAGGAAATTTGTTCTTTATAAGGATTGAGCAATCCTCCCCCTCTAAAGGTACCTTTTGAGGGAATGAGTTAGGGCCAAGTCCATTTTCTACAACAGTCTCAACGAGTCTCTCACTATTTTAGCTCTGGTGAACATATGTGTCCTTAATTTATTTTTTCTTTTTATTGAGGAGATAGTTTTAACACGAATCTTCTAGTGACATTTGCCTTTTTTTATTTCCCTTAGTGCGTGTTTGGTACGCGAGAATGGAAAGGTATGGAAAGGCCTTTCCCACTTTTCTTTCCATTCTGCCGTTTGGTTGGACAATTTGAAGTGGTAATCATCATTCCACTGGAATGACAATTCCAGGTAGAAGTGGGAAAGGGCATTCCACACCAAAACCTATGGAATGACCTTTCCAGGAGAAGTTGGAATCATCAATAAATAGTAACTTACATTTATACCCCTCTTTTAATTAATTATTGCGTTCATTTTACATAGCAACATATTCATATTTAATCATAAATATTCTATTTCACTTAATATAATTTCATAGATGATAATTTTATAAATATTTCTTTTTCTTGGTAGTAGTTTTAATCTATTTTTAAATTTAAAAGTAAAGATATTTTTATTACTATGTTGACGTTTTAATAATATATATCAATGTTATTCAAGTAAGATTTTGTAATGAATATTTAATTAGGTTTTTATCACTAGTATATGCTAAAAGGGCATTTAGGTCATATTGTGTTTAATTCCATTTCATTCTGACATTAAAATATAGTTTTACCAAACACATAAAAGGAATCGACATTCCATTCTGCCTTTACCTTCCAAACACTGGAATGGAAAGAGGATTCCAAAGTCATTCTGGGTGGAAAGTGATTCTGCCTGGAAATGGATTCCATTCCATTTCATTTCAGCGTACCAAACGTGATGTTAGTTTTTTTTTCTTCCAAGTACTTAGATTCCATTGGTTAGAAGGGCAAAAAATCCTCTGTCCCCGTTCCTATCCCTATCCCAGCCAATCACAATTCACCCCGTTTATATATAATTTGAAAAAATATTTATATAGTAAATTCTGATTAATTGGGGACAGGATGGGAATAAGAATGGGAAAGGTCATAGGCATCAATAATAATATAATATAGATCATGATAAGTTTTCTTGATATTTGGACAGCCGTGATATGTAATTTGCATTAATAAAAGAGAGAAATAGATAATTGCGGAGATTTACATAGCCAATGATTGCCTGTTAAATGAACAGAGGAATTTCATAATAATCTAATGTTACCTCATTAAATAAAAGACAAAAAACAAAAACATTAACATTAACATCAATTGATGAGACAGCAACTTAAACCATGAAAATCCCATGAACCCAGAGATTTTCTTCATTACATCATCATTAATCAATTAATCCTAAGCTGTCACAGATGTCTCAACTGGAACACCAGAATAATTAACTTGATCACCCAGCTTCTCACTTTCCCATAGCTCTGGAATTGCTTCTCTAATATTGTGAATATTTTCTAATGCATAATCTGCACCTTTCACTCTCTGAGATTTCCCAATCTGCATCCAAAAGATGGAATCACAATTAGCATATAGACATAACTAGAATTTTACATTTTAAAGGATTTTGGGAAAAAATATTCAGAAGGACGATGTAGAAAATAAGTGTCTGAAAGCCTAAAAGATAAATATATATAAAGCAGCTTTGAAAAATGTTGGCCTCCCTCTGCCCCCCCTTGGAAATAGAATCTTGCATTTTAAGGATTTTTTTTGGAAGGGCGAAAATTTGAAAGCAAGTGTTTGAAAGTCTAAAAGATTATTATATATAGAGTTGTTTTGGAAAATGTTGGCTGCCCTCCACCCCTTTGGATACGTCTGTGACGATAAGAGTTGAGCAAACTTTATAACATTATAAAGAACTTCAAGATATTAAAGCTATTATTGGGTTAGATGAATTATCCCAAAATGATCGTTTAACCATAGCGCGAGTGTGAAAAAATGAGCGTTAGGGTTGTATTGAACTTACCAGCACAGTATCTAGACCTACGCGCTTTCCGGACTGAACATTTCGAATGCTGTCTTCAAAGAATAGCTGAAAGATCAAGAATATATGAAAACTCATGAGTCTTTGATCAAGAAACCAATTAATTCGAAAAATAGCACATAAAGAAGATCAAGAAGCAGCTGAGCTTACTGTTTTGTGAGGATTGATGTTGGCTATTTTGAGAGCCTTTTCAATGGCAGCTTCAGATGGCTTGCAAACAATTGGGGTTTTTGGCAATGATGAACTCGGATTAGGTTGAGCAAAATGCGCAATTATGTCGAATATTTCAGTCTTGAAAGTAGATTTGATCGAAGATGACTTTGCTGATGAGCCTAGGAACTCAATCTCATCCTCATCATCAGAAACAGTGTTCTTGTGGATGGGATTGAGGGTCTCAAAGCAAATGATCCCTTCAAAACAGCCTTCTAATCCTAATCTGCTAAGACATTTGGTAGCGTGAACCTTGTCGGCATTTGTAAAGATCTGCAGATTGGAGCATACACACAAAGATGAGTAATTTTCAAATGGTGGTTCCATCAATGTCTTAACCCCTCAAAAACTATCGGGAAAAAATTGGCCAAATCATGGAATGAGACTTACAACTTTGCGAAATGGCAAGCTTAACAAAAGGCTTCTCAAAACAGGATCGGGCTTTAGATTTTCATAAGGTAGTCTCCCATGGACAAAGCTGCAAACACATAAAACACGAGTTCAATACTCAATATCAATATAGCTAAATAAGAATAATGCACAAATTGCTGTCACATTTCTTACCTATGGTATTCATCGTAGTCGAAATCATATCCAATTGCCTACACAAGAGAGAGATTCATAATCATTTATCAAAAGGGTTCGTTAAAAAGACATTTTCCTTTGCAGAAAAAACAAATTCTCGAAGTAACAAGCAGGCAGATTATACGAAAAAAGTCAAGAGTTTACCCTGAGGCCGGCCATTGTGGTGCCATAGTTCTTGTACAGAAGGTTGCCTAAGGCATCAATTTTGCCTCTATCAATCCCAATCTTTTCAACCATATAATCTGGAGACAAATGTCCAAAACAATGTGATAAATATTTCAACAGAACGAATCCAGAGGCTACCCCAACATTTTTTATAATGTCATTTTCTACGAAAAATAAATATCCCCTCAAAAAATTTTTTTTAAAAAAAGTTTACTATAGCACACATTAAATTTATAATTCGCCCCTCAACATATAAGTTCTAGTCCGCCCATGATTGAATCAAAAGACAAAAAATAAGGCATACCCTCAATGTTCTTTGTACATGCTGCTGCCAGACCATAACTAAGGGGATATAGAGTATCATCTAGATCTGAAATATCAAAACAATGGATGATCAAATTAAAAAAAAAAAATCAAAAAAAAAAAAAAAATTCATTGCAATTTGACTAGGAAAACTTGATTTAGCCTTCAAGACAAGTACTTACCAAATAAAAGACAGTCATACTTTTGCCTTTGAACCTGTCCATAACGGCCCTCGAATTCCATCTTGATCAAAAGAAGAACTTGAGTAGAGAAGTGAAATAAGTTAGCATTATGTGTAAGTATAATCTAAATCCACCAAAACTTAGATTAAAATTCAGATTCATTCTCAATCTATATTTCTTCATATCTTTTGGCTTCTAGTTATTATTCTGAGGCCTCCTAGTACCTCCGCCTAGGATAATTCATAGCCATTTCTTAGAAGAAGCAAAAAATAATGTCAAGAAGGCTAGAGCGTTGGACCAACACTTCTGACTCAAAAAAATATCGCGGTCCCATCACACAAAAAAAAAAGGGAAGAAAAAAAGAAGTTAAAATACTTCCAACTCGAAATTATTAAAATCAATACTCTAGCAGAAGGTAATTTTTTTTTCTTTCTACACAAAGATGGGCTCCTGTTGATGGTATTAAATTATCAATGATCCAAATCCAACACCATTTTCACAACACATATTCTTTTACGGACTTCAAGAATTAAAGGCGGAGAAACAAGGACAACCCAAAATTCAAGAAAAGAAAATTATTTTCAGGAAAAAAATGAAAGAAAAATAAATGATCATTTGCAGGAATTATAATTTATAAGAACAGATTGAGATACCGTCTACAGTAAGGCAGCAAAATTAACAAACTTTTGGCATTTCCGGGAATTATAAGCACAAATTGAGATACCCTTTATGCTAAAATAGAAACTAGTAAAAAATTTAAGCAAAATACCGATGAAAATTTGCAACATCAAGAATTTAGCTATGGTCTAATTAGAAAATGAAGATGCATGCAAAATAAAATAATAAAATGGAGAATGGGTGAGGAAAGAACATACCAGAATGGCAATGAGGACCTCCCCCAAAAAAAAAAAAAGCAGGAAGAGATTAGAGAGAGAAAGAGGGTAAGAAGAGGAAGAGATTTAGCAGAGTCGTTGGTTTCTGTAATAAGAGAGAAATTGAACGACGGTAAGAGAGAGGGGAGGAAGAAAGGAAGGCTACGTTGGGTTTAAATAGGCGTAGGCGTTGTGTGTTTTTCCTATTAAAATAATAATTGTAAATAAATAAATTGGTGAAAATCCTCTGTCATCAATTAGATCAAAATTGATGTAAATGTCATGCTCCCTAACCAATTAGAATTTACTATATAAATATTTGTTTCAATTATATATACATATGGTAAATTGTGATTGGTTGGGGACACGGGGACAGAGAATTTTTTGCCCAATTAGAGGGGGAAAAAAACAAAAAGTAAAAGTAATAATAACTGGTTAAGCAAGTTGTTAGTGCCAAATTAATGTTCCGAAACAAAAAAGTGAGGATAGACATTATGTATTCTAGTTCGGATCACCCAACAGTACATACAGAATGTCTTATTACGTGTATTTTAAGAGTAAAAAACATAACACGTGTTTTGAGAATCTAAAATAGGTGTTCATTTTAAATTAATTTTAACCGTTAAAATTTTAATTCAATGAATGAGGAAATTCCACACGTTCAAAATTACCATATTTTGCACTGAAGCCACTGACAGATTCGAACTGGTAGTTTAGTTTGAGAAAGAAATTGATGTAATTCTTTAATTTTCGTCCTTATTGAAATAAAATATTTTATGTTGACCAAAAAAAAAGAAGAAAACTCTATTCAACTGCAACATTTTTCGTTTTCTGCATATTTTATTCAGTCTGATAATAACTTATAAAGTAAAGTAAAAAATGGAAATTGATATAATTAACAAGACGATTGCAATTCTATACTTTCAATTAGGTTCATAATTTTCTCAAAATTTATTTAAATTTTGTGTGTACGATCGTAGATTAAAAACAATACTAAAAAATGGAATATTCTTAAGGGTAAAAAGCGTTGACGCCGCCCCCTAAACTATTCCGTTTTTTTATTTTTGACCCTCAACTAAAAATGGTCAAGTTTTACCCCCTAAACTATTTCGGTTTTTGACCTTCCATCCATATTATCCGTTACATCATAACGGAAGTCCAAAAAATGGAGGCATTTTGGGAAAATCATATCATTCATAATAAATAGAATTAAATTTAAGGGAAAAGAGGGTCTTTTAAATTTTTTTTTAGAGGTTGGAATTTACAGTTGGTGGTTGGAGAAGAGGAGTGGTACCCGGCTTCCGGCTTCTTCTATCACTGTTATCACCGGCGACTTCTTCTTTCTCGTCAGAATAATAGGTGGTTTTTTTTTTATAAAAACAAAAATTTTAGGATCTTATACAGATTGCCCAAAAATGCCCCTATTTTTTGGACTTCGTTATGATGTAACGGAGAATATGGATGGAAGGTCAAAAACCAAAAATCGAAATAGTTTAGGGGGGTAAAATTTGACCCTTTTTAGTTGAGGGTCAAAAATTAAAAAACGGAATAGTTTAGAGGGATGTGAGCGCTTTTTACCCTATTCTTAAACCAAAATGTTTTCTGGTGAGGAAAATATCTGCTCATACCAACAACACGTCTTTAATTAATTGTAGTGATGAAATCAACCTTGCCCGAGAATGCAGATATCTCTTTCTTAGCAGTAGTACAATCATTCACTCACTCAATATAGTAGTACAAATTAATAATTGTAACATGTATTTTAAGTTGAAATTAATCCTTTTCCTTATATTTTCTCCTAAGGATCTTTTTCTTCTTCTTTTCTAAGAGCCAATTTAGTACGTAAAAAGGTTGGGTCCATCCAATCATATAAATCTTTTTCTCCTCATTATGATATTTGCACTCCTCGTTTAGTTTCTTACACTCCTTTACTTATTATTTTATTAGTAAAAAGACTTTAATACCCAAATTCAATAAATCCAGTTCAAACTCAACCCTCCAAGACGACTAAAACAAGAGTATTAGAGTTTTTTATTTATAAAATAAGGAGAATTGAGTGCAAAAAGCTAAATTTGGAGCACAAATATCATTTATCATTATCTTTTAAGAAAGTACAAATGTAATCCAATCTCTTATAAAGTCTAACTTCTAGTTATCTCTTACAAAGTCTAATTTGCAATTAGTTATTGTAATAATTCAAGATAGTAGTATAATGAATCAAATATATAGGGTGAAAATCGTTTGTCCCGTATATTTCTATTCTTATTTCTAACTAATTAAAATTTTTTATGTGAATATTTTTTCCAATTATATATACTCATAGCGAATTATAATTGGTTGTGGATATGAATATAAACATACACGTGGACAAATGATTTTTAACTATACAACAAGTAACAAATGATTGATGCTACCATCATTATCATAATCATATTTTATTTTATTTTTTTAATAGATTAAGAGAACAAAAATGGGAACCAAACTCAAAACCGACTACATGAACTCTCTTTTTTGTTGTATTCTTTTGAATGTAGCCGTCTTATTAAGCTATACACCATATGGAAATAAATATCGATTGATGCCCTATTTCACTCACATTAAGAATTAAATTAGTACTATACTTTTTGAATGAAGTGTGTCACGCGTTTACATTGGAGTTTGTTTTTCATACTAATAAAGCTGTGTATTAATATATTCACCAAAAAAAAAAGAAGCTGTGTATTAATATTAATCAAACTTAAGAAAAACGTGCGTGGGTGATGGTACATGGTCCACGCCATTATTGACATTATTAGAAATACAAAACTAAGCCAATAATAACGTGGTTCATCCCGACAAATAATTGTCTGTACTCGTATATGTTCTCATTCCTTTATCCAACCATTCACAATTCACCACGTATATATATAATTAGAAAAAAAATTCACATGACGAATTTTGAATAGTTTAACACAAAAATAAAAACATACACGTTCCAGCTTTAAAGTCGTTTCTCTTTCCTTACACTCCTCAAGTTAGGTGAAGTGCGGAACTTCGTATTACATACTTTTCCAGATTGGATCCTTCACGGAACGAATGTTCTATCAATATATATAATAACGAATAATTATATTTTATAAGGAATTCATAGTGTTTGCATGTACCAAAATACAATATTCCTTCTGCAAGAATCCAAAATCCTTCTTCTCATCTTTCAGTATATTATGTCATAAGCCCGGCTCATAATCGAGAGGTTCCGAATTCGACATTTTCCCCATACATGGAGCAAGTTTAATATGTCTCTCTTTTTAGGACTTTCTTCTCCTCTTATGAGGCAGTTCTCTCTTCCCTTCATGGTGCAATCGACCAGCCGGACTTCAAAAAAAAAAAAAAAATCTTTCAGTATATATACTAATACTATGACTTTCCTTTTTCGTATTATGAATACTGCTATTGCAAAAGACATTTTTTTTTTTTATCGAAATAACTCAAAACTTTAGGTACCTTTTGCATTGCGGTGTAGCTATTATGCTTATATACACTGGCGGAGGCACCCTCAAATTTTTCGTAATTTTTTTGATATTAGTGTGTATTATTATATATACTTATACATATATTTATAATATATAAAAATTGTTTTATTTTCCTGAAAATTGTTAAATTTTGATAATAAATTATAGATATATTTTAAATATACATGCTTATAGGCGGGCCCTTTGCATTGTAATATAAATTGGAAAATCGAAAAGAAGAAGAAGAAAAAAAGACGACGAATAAAGATTGCTATTAGAACTAAGAAGTCTCATGAATCTAGTTTAAAGAGTCTCTCTCTTTCTTTCTATTCTCATCTAGAAATTTCAATTAAAGTTTAATCAATTAGGAAAAGGTGTGGATAGTAAGGTTGGGAGTTTTTTTAGGCAAGAATACGATTACCCAGTTGTCAAAAGCTAGTATAGTATTTTGGTGACACATCCAACATATATACCTCAAAGTTGCAATGCTTTTTTCATTTCCTAAAAAAAAAAAATTCAATGCTTTTCAGGGACGAAGACAGGGTAGGGGCAGTCGCCCCCGAGATTTTTAAAAATACTACTAGGTATAGTAAATTTTATATGTTGTTCAGAAAATTTTATCAGTTTCATCCTTTCATTTTTTTTTTTGCTGTTTTTATATGTACTTCGATATACTGTTGCAGTTTTGCCCCCAACACCAAACTTCTGACTTCGCCATGATGCTTTTGCTAATTAATTTGGCGGTTGTATAATTATTTATTTTCCTCATCAAACCTAACCCTCTTTTGAGGTGTTCTTCTCTAATCTAGAAGTCTTTTTTATACGTAAGAGACTAAAATGCAATTATTTTTTAATCTGTTAACATGAATTAGTTTGGTTAGTAATTGAATTTGGTTAGTAAGGTGAATGTAGTTTTACACTGTCAGCTAGAGTTTAATCTTCTCATGTGAAAGTAAACTATGTATGTACTCCGGATTACATTTTTTTATTTAAAAAAAAACTACTTCCTAATCTTGGATAACGAATTGCAATAAACCCTAAAATCAAATGTTATTATTTATAAATTACTAAATAAACACGTAATCCTTAAAAAAAAGATTAGTTGACCATACTTCTGTATGCACATTAGGGGTGAAAAATCGTCTGTCCCCATTCCTTTCCCCAATTCTATCCCCAACCAATCAGAATTTACTATATAATTATTTTTTCCAATTATATATACACACGGTGAATTATGATTGGTTGGAGATAAGAGACACACACGGGGCAGAGGATTTTTTGCCGCACATTAGTAAACTTTGACGGCCTACGAGGAAATCGCAAAAACACTTTTCTAAATGAATGGTGTGGTAAATTTTATATTAGGAAACCAAAAGTCATGAATCTTGAGCTACTGCCTAGCTTTGCATATATCATCCATGTGATGCATGCTAAAAGTATAGTGTTTTTTTCTCTCCATTCAATTTCTTGGCAATTCTTATAATTTAATTAGTGTTTTTTTCTCTCTCCATTCAATTTCTTGGCAATTCTTATAATCTAATTAAAAAATATTCTACGGACTAGAAATTTTGAGCCACTTAGGTCAAAAGTGAAAACGACCAACCCATTAATCAAATATTTTCTTTAATGAGAAAGTTGCCCCCAATTATTGGATCCCTACCCTATGTTGTTTTATAGCCCAAACAAAAGTACAAAAGTACAAAAGAAAGGATATATAGATGAATCATGACAACCCTCGAAAAGGAAAAAAAAGACCTTTAGTTTGGTTTTTTTTTTTTTGGGTACCTCCATTTATAAATATAAGGTTTTTATTACGAAAGAATAAATTAAAATATTTTTAATATTTTAATTTTTACTTTATTCACAACATATAATAAAAAATTTTATATATAGGAATGAAAGGAGTAATAATTTAAAGATGGTTACGTAATGGTGAAGTGAATATTAACTTAGTTGATCATATCTGACTGACTTTTCAAATTTGACTAGAGTAAAATTACGAGTTCAACATATTTTGTGAGTGATTAATGTTATAGAATTGAAAATTTTCCTAACACTGTCACAATTTTTATTAAATTTCGGATTAGTTAAATCATGAATTCGGATACCGGCCACCCAAAAAGAAAATAAAAAAGTACTTCCTCCATTTCTAAATATAAGACTAAAACTGAGAAATTTTCATTTTCACTAAAAGTTTTAATATTACTCCCTCTCTCACTTCTATAGCATAAGAAAAGAAAGAAAAAATGGGGATGGCAGCGGCAGCAAATAAATGAAAATATCGAGGGTATAATTGGAATAAATTGTTAACAACTAATAAAAGAGTAGTAATGATAATTAACTTGCATACCTATAAATTTTCTAAACAATAATTAAATGGGAATGGAGGGAGTACTAAATAGCTAGTTTTCTTGGGTGGTGGTGGTTGTGGTGGCATGAATAATTATAGTGATTGTCCTAGTAATTTTGAAAGTGCCACTTCTAACTCTTTCAATAGAAATCTTCTTCCTACTCAATTATTTCTACTACCTGGCTGTCCCTGAGTGTGACACACACACACACACACACACACACATATATATATATATATATATATATATATATATATATATTCCCATTTAATGCTCCCGGCTCCTATGCGGGACAGTTTTGGTGCGGGACGTGCGGGACACCATCCCGACCGTCGAATGAGATTTTTTAACTGCTCAAATCTGGAGAGAGAAAAGTTTTTTTTAATTATTTTTTAAGTCAGCCGCAACTTTTCTCTCTCCAGATTTGGGCCGTTCAAACTATCAACCGACGGCTGAGATTGTTCCGTACGTGCGGATTTTTGTTTGTTCCGCATGGGAGCCGGACTGCCATTTAATCAGACTTTGAGATTTTAATATTATTGCCTTTGTTGCTACCATAACGGCACTCTATTCCATTTATAGTCTCCCAGTTTGTGAGGTTGGGTTCCTCACGAAAGCAATGTCCAACAAAAACTAGTACTTAAGTGAGTTGTTACCTGAAAATGTCTAATTTAAATCATCATATCGCTCTTTTATACACATTTTTTATGCTAACTATGTAGTGGGGTGATAGTGGTTCATTTTATCTCTTAATTATGTCCAGTCGAGAGCTCTATCATGCTTATGAGAATAAATTATATTTCGTAGCTAGTCCTTTATTTTTTCAAACAGTAAAATTAATCACCGATTAATAGGAATGCGAATTCAAACTTTAATTTTCTCAATAAAAAACGTAATTTTAACCATTTGAATTAACTTGACTCATGTTATGTAATATTGGTTGGCCATAAATAAACATAAAGCAATGCTACTCGAAGGTACTATTATAATGTAATGATGGATATGGGTTCAAATTTATATATGAGTGACAGCTATGGAGCAATCGGGGTAATTAAAAATTAGGAGGAGCATCGTTTTATGAGATTCTTGGAGAGATTGAAACAGAAAAATATGAATAACCTTGTTTTATTAATCTAGAAGGAAATCCCCTTCAATAAATAAAATAAAATCTAGAAGGGAACCCATAGGAAATGCGGTAACTTGGACGGTTAGTAAGCAGATTATTACTAATACTAAAATGAAGTCTTGAATGCGATTAATGTGATATTATATTGAAAGAGTTTTGCGCCAAACTTTTATACTAGTAAGAGTTAAATTAACACGCGCAACTCAAGTTAAGTCCGGATTAATCTTATTAAGGTTGGTGCTACCAGATATTATAATAAAAAATTAATTAAGAAAACGAGCAAGAAAATAATATCAGCATAGAGAGTCAATAATGCTGACTCTGGATGAATAATTAATTAGTTGTTAAGGATTTTAGGAAATTTGTAGTTTGTGCGTCAATGCAATATTGGAAGCAAGTGAACAATAATGCATCTTCAGATATATATATATTTTTTATATATATAAAAGAATAATCATAAAAAAATCATGGACCAATAATGATGATAAATTTCAGGATAGTTATAAAGAGTACTTAGTCACCTTCCTTCCCATTTTCTCTCTCTTCTCTCTCTTCCCCCCTTCCTTCCTGCGGCTTTCTTTCCCTCTACTGCTGGCCAGATTTGGCCATTGGCTCCGACCAATGGTCAAATCTTGGTCCTTTTGTTCCGTTATTATTACCCTATTTTATACCACGAATCATATGAAACCTTTTTCAGAGTTTTTTTCTTCAAGATTCAAGACACGGTGGTTAGATGAGTCTCAGATCTTTACAGATCTAGACTTTTTTTCTATGTTTCTAGGAGGATCCTTTCAACCCGGACTTAATCTGGGCCCTTTATCAACTTTCTACATCTTCCTGAGGCAATTTGTAGGACGGTTGATACGCCCATGATCCTATAAATTGTCGACCCCTAAGGAAGAGGTTGAAAGTGATATTCTCCTGTCCCTGTGGTTCAAGAATGGCGATGAAGATGCTTTGAAGAAGAAGATTATGTATTTGTTTATTTTTCAAGTTTTTCTAGTTTTTTTCCTAACCATCCAAGTTTTCTTGGATGTGTCTTTCTGTCATATCTTGATTTTTTAAATCGTTGTATAACTTTTACTTTGCATCTTTCAGATTTTCTATTGATTAGTAATGGGCTTTTATTTATTCGTGATTAATGAAATCGGGAATTTATTTAGCAAATATATATATATATATATATATATATATATATATATATATATATATATATATATATATATTGCGTGAAGTACTCATATATCCCTGCGGATGAGTACTTCCTGGCCAGGCTCACATTTTGTGACAATAATTTCATCAATAATTTCAGATGTGACATCAAAGGTTCCTTAACCCAATGGGGTAAAGGCCTGCCCACGATCGTGAGGTCGTGGGTTCGATACCCTCCCTGCGCATGAAACATGCTTTAATTTGACTACCTTTCTAGGGTTACTCTCTCCTCCCTAGTGAGGCAGTTCTATCTTCCCCGCTCATGAGGCATCGCCCAACGGGCGTCCAAAAAAAAAAAATTCAGATGTAAGAAGATTCAATGATCAGCCTGATCCATAATCTCACGATTTATGTGATGGAGTGTGAAGACATCAGTTGAAGCGCTTAATTTCTTAACTCAGCTAGCTAAAAGATTTATGTTCATGTCTTTATTGTCACAAAAAGAAAAAGATTGAGTTGTTTGTCACTTCGTTTAACTTTATGTTGAATTATCACATTTCTATGTTACATGTAAATATCACGCAACATAAAATAAGTAAAAGAATATTGTATATTATTTAATTATGAATCTAAATATTCATGTTAATTATTACGTATGAAGTCCTTAATATTACCAAACTCATGAATTATAGTCGAAACTATCCGTGACATTGTAAGCATTTTTATTTTAACTCTTTTTTCATGACTATAAACAACCATTCCGACATTAGATTACTTGTTTTATGTATTAAAAAGATCTTCAAGAAATTATTGAAGAAGAAAAGATAAAAAAAATTTAAAATCGAAATATTTTACATTAGTTTTAGCCCTTCAAATCGAATTCTGACATCACTCTTTAGGACATTAAAGGGTGGAACCAAGATGATATAGGTGAATAAGAGTAAATGAATACAGCCTTGACTATAAAGATTATCACATTTCTATCTATGCTAAAACATCTATACAGTAATATACTACATAAAAATAACCTTTTTACAGTAATAAAAATTTATGGACCTAACTCGATCGGTACCAGGTATAAATAAGAATAAACTCTACATTGTAATATTTCATATTTTTGTTAGGATCATTCTTAAAAAATTTACCTCCGTATAGTAATAAAATAATATTAAATATTAAATATTAAATATATTTATATATCAATATAAAATGTCCAGAATTATTTAACTGTAATACCATTAAACTTAGATGATATGAAATACTTGTCTAAAGTTGTCTGTGACAATGACTTAATTTTCTGGGTTAATACTCCATTCTTTAACTTGCACGTTCGTAGTAATTTAAGTTTATGAGTATCTTCTAACCATTTTTCAAGATCTTTTTTATTCCAATCGGGGTTGGTTTCTAGGTGCCATGACTTGCTTGAAGTAGAAAATGTATGATTTGAAATGCTAATGAAATTTATGATTATACTAGCATTTATATATGTATAATAAAAAGAAAACTAACAAAATGACATTTCAAAGATACAACATACATGAGTGAATATTTTAAATGCATACATGATGTACATATATTGTTTTTACATTTCTAAATACTGTATGTATATGAATAAATCTTCTAAATCATATATATATATATATATATTTTTTTTATATATATATATATATATATTTTTTTATATATATATATAAAATATATATATATATATATATATATATATATATATATATATATATATATATACACACACAAAATGTACATACATGATGTACGTATATTTATTTTTTTAATACTCATTAATCTTTTATATATTTTAAATTTATATTTTTAAAATATAAAAGGACACATTTTCAAGTGTCGTTTAATGTATATTAGTTATTTTTTAAAATTGCAATTTTTATATGTAAGCCTCTATTCAAGAATAACCTCCTTATAGTAATATTTTTTTTTTATACCGAAAATATTACTGTATTTTTATATCTAAATTTAGTAAAAGATTTAAATTACATACGTACTTGTGTAAATGAATTGGAATTCTTCTTTTCCCCCTTTTTTCTTCCTTTTCATAAGAAAAAAAGTGTTACATAAATGACCAATAGAGTATAGACAGCGCTTACAAGTTGGGCAATGTTTGACAGTTGCTAAAAGTGAGAATCTGAAACAAACAAACACATTTTTTTTGCTAGGTATCGAAACAAACAAACACAACTAAGCATAAAAGCTTGCAATACAAACAAAAAATGACATTATTAATAATATGCAAATAATCATCTTCCCACTGACCGAGGAAATCTAATCATTTTAATATACTGGCAGCATTAGAAGCACAAATAATTTGAGCAGCTCGAACTGTAAAGGATTACCCTAAACTGTAAAGGATGGGATTTGAATTTGGATTTGGATTTGAATTTGGATTTCATTTCAAATTAGACTCAAATTTAAACTAAATTTTAAATAATTTAATGTTTCATGTTTCATTTTCATTTTCATACTCAATCTAAAGTTAGTTTGAATTTTGTGTTAAACCAAACATAAGTCTGACTCAAACCAATTAGGCCCAAATTTTGATGCTCTATGCCACACCAACCCCAACCCATTTCTGCCTTTCTACGTTATGAAAAGTAATAATATCCCCCTCATCATAGGAATTTACTTTTCTCAGCAAACACTGATCTCCGATGTTAGTTTACAATCCAACAATTGAATATAGCTTGTTCACATAATTTGAATAGATATTATGTGATACCTGCATTACTTCTGAATTGTCTTAGATTACTGACTAGTATATATATAAGAATAGACCTAATCAATCATATTCACGTTGAGATATTCATTTCGGCTAAAGCGGTTATAATATAAGTAATCGTTAATATTATCAGGCTCATGAGCCGTCCTCCAAATTCAGACACGATATTTGCCATATTCACCTATATAGTTATTTGGATATCGTAATTTGGGCCGAAACGGGCAAGGGGTGCAACCTTGTGATATACTCGCCTATATAAATTTTTAGCCGTCATCAACATGTGTTAAGAAAAAGTATGCATGAACCACTAACCTTTTCAAGATAATATATGCACTACTATGTTAAATGAAGTAGCTGATATATGAAAAACAAATCAAATCAGCAAAATTATTGGTTGAAAAGAAGAAAGTGGAAAAGTGTAGTTTGCTTTACAACTCAATCTCGTGTGTGTTCCAATCCCAATCCCAATTGAGTATTTCTCTGGTCAGTTGATGACAACAATAAGGTTAATCCTGATATGAATCATTTCTATTTAACCTCGTAATTCAGAACTAATCATATTATTATAGAATAAAGAGAGAGCCAATTTTATAATGATGTGATCAGTTCGGCAAAAATGCCTATTTGGTCCTAAATGATGTTTCTAAGAATCTTTTGAGTCCCAAAAGATTTTTTTTTTTCCTTTTATATCATGTATGTATTTACGTGCTGCTTATAAGGTCCTTCCGTCCAATTTTCTGTTTATATACCGTCAAGACAGTCATGTGCCTCACATGTGAGGCATTTTTAAAGGGTATTTCGGACATTTCAACATATTTATCTAAAAAAACAATTGGATACTCAATTTTTAAACAAAATAATTACGAGTACTAAATTTAAATTAATTAAAAATAAAATATCTAAACTGATTCCCTCCCCCCTCCATCTCCCTCCCGCCCCTATTTTCCCCCTTTCCCCCACCCCCTGGAACCATGGATATGAAGCTAACATCTTTGAAATATTTGAGTAGAAGTTAATGCATCACAATTCAGCAATTAGAGAAGAACCTAGATTGGCCATGACCTTTACGGCAATACCTCTTCCTCCAGATGAGAAGAAATCCAAAGTCCACCAGAGAAGAATTTGAACACGACCTTTGGATCTGATAGACTGATAGAGAAGGAAGAACAAGTATGATGATGAACATCAATTCACCGATAGAGGGATGAATTTGAACATGACCTAAGTTGTTGTGGTGGGTTTTGGATTTTCCATTTGAATCACTATCCAATTAGGTTAGAATTGGATTTCTTAAAAATTGGGTTTTCTTAAGAATTGTTTTCTATATTGGTTCTTCTTTAATTGTTGATATCTGATGAATTTTCTTAAAAATCAACTATGAATACCCAATTCATAAACTCATCTTCTACCACTCCATCTTCATCTTCATAAACCACCACCACCACCACCAACCATCTTCCCTTTTTTAGCTTATTTATCATGCAACAAAACTTTGAGGGCATGGTGAGACTGTGATTTTTATGGTGTGTTGTGATGGTATATAGGTGGTATGAAAATTAGTGGTGTTTTGTGAGAGTGTTGATGGGATGGTGGTTGACGGTGGTGGGAAAATGGTGGGGGCGGAGCAAGATGGAGTGGGGGAGGGGGTGGATTTAGTTCTTTGGTTGTAGGTGGTGGTGATGGTGGTTGATGGTGGTGGGTAAGGGCCGGAGGAAGATGTAGGAGGAGAGAGGGATGGGTTTAGACTTTAGATATTTTATATTTTAGTTAATTCATATTGAGTATCAATAGTTATTTTGTTTAACAATTGAGTATCCAATTGTTTTTTTAGATAAATATGTTGAAATGTCCGAAATACTCTTTAAAAATGCCTCACATGTGAGGCACATGACTGTCTTGACGGTATATAGACAAAAAATTGGACGGAATGACCTTATAAGTAACACGTAAATACATACATGATATAAAAGAAAAAAAAATCTTTTGGGACTCAAAAGATTCTTAGAAACATCATTTAGGACCAAATAGGCGTTTTTGCCGATCAGTTCTGAATAACAAAGTCAATGTGAACCCGTTACATATCAGAATTTCACAAAATTAAATGGCTGGTTCAAAGTTTTTTCTGTAGGATTATAGGCAATTGAGTCCCACCATAAGAACTACAGTCAAATGTACTACTAATGGAGTCCCCATCTCAACATGCAACTAAAGCAAATTTACTTGGTTCTTGTTAACAAATTTAGTATCACCATCCATTTCTAATCCCTTTGCATCTGCATCTGGACAACTGCCAATTCCCATCTTATTACATTCAATTTTTATGTTGCAATAACCATCGATACAAACAAATCACAATCATATAGAATCATAACACCTCATAAATCTTGCAAGCGACACATGATTTAAGAGGGGATAAGAACAAATCCAGGTGTACTAATAGTAAAAAAACAGAATTAATAAATTGAGCCATCCCACCACACATGTTTTGCATTGAAAAGATTTAAGTTAAATGTTGATTAATCATCAAGTGATATTTACTCCAATGGAGAAAGTCATATTAATTTAGGACGATACGTCTTAACTGCGATATTTAAGAGTAAATAATATTTGAACATGGATATAAAAATATATGTTAATTAGCTAAACATTTTTGGTGTCAATTGCGAATTATCCTTTCAGCAACAAAATCTAGTTCCTCACTAAAAATATATGTTAATTAGCTAAATTTTTCCTGACAAGTACTTAACTTAAGATTAGACAGAAAAAATGACAATGAAACATCAGAAACTAGCACCGATTATAAAATGTTAGGACTTACCCAAAAAAAATAAGATTATAAAATGTTAGGATCGCATAGCAATTATTGACAATTCAGCGTAGATAGAGGCGTTGCTTAACAATGGGTTTCCTGACCACAATCTGCTGCGTAGAGGATGACATGGCGTACAGACATTGCCACATTTATTCATCAAAAAAGAAAAAAAGAAAAAAAAGAGACATTGCCACATCAGGAACGACCCATTTCCCCTTCTGCTCAAATGCTGATGTGGCAACACCTGGACTTGTAACAGGGATTTGATACCGGAACAGTTAGATCATCAACTGTTGCGAATGATTGTATATCATATAGTGTGTACTAAATGCATTATATAATAGTAAACTACAATTTAATATACCAACCTTCGACAACAGTTGAAATCCAAATAATAGTTGGATTTAGGGCATAACATTGTCAAATGCACTCAGTAGTGTACAAAATAGTGTTCATTGTATACCTTTATGTTGTACATAATACTTTATAGTGTAAAAATATACAAGTACTATCTCCATTCCTTAATATAAGACTTTCATTATATATTGCGAAAATTAAGATATTTTTTTAATCAAGATATCAATATTACTCTCTTAAATAAAATTAATGTTATACAAATCATATTTAAGAGAACAATATTTGTATTTTAACTAAAAAATATCTTTTTTTTTACTTTCCTAATTTTTACAATATGTAATGAAATTATTATATTAAGGAATAGAGAGAGTAATAAATATAATTATCAAATTCGCATATATATAAAAGAATGACAATTCACCTGTCCAAATTGTGGTTCCGCCCGCGGGACAGTGAATACCCAGTTTAGGCAGATTAGGATATAAGGCAAAAATATATTAGCTTGCAGCGGATGAGGCTGGGGACGGTGGAAGGTATATCCTCGCCCCCCCGCCCCTGCCTAAATATGTAAAAAAAACACCTGCATCCTTTTCCATTAAACTTTTTCAGGTGTAACTCCTCTATTTCCTTCTAAACCATGTTAAATAATCTAGTTCTAGTTCTTTATCCCTTTTTCAGATATATATTTTTTTCTTTTTTTGGGGCGAGTTATATTTCAGAATAGAAAACTAAAAAGAATCACTTGTTCGAGGCTCTAAATTGGGCCAGACCTTCTACTAAGTCCAGCAAGGCCTCCTAGGCTCCTAATCAACTTTTTTACATCCAGGTCATTTTAGGCCTTACATTCTGCAACTGCTCTCCACTTCCTCAGCCCTCTTACCCCTATGGCAAAAAATCGCCCATCCCTCTGTATATTTTCATTCATATATCTAGGGATGTTAATGGTTCGGTTTGTTTCGGTTCGGTTTTCTACATTTTTCAAACCAAACTGAAATATTCGATTTGGAAATTTTGAAACCAATTCAAACCATTTAAAATCTTAAACCGATGTATTCGGTTTGGTTTGGTTTGGTTGCTCGATTTTGCGAGACACAAAAATAATGATTATAAAGTTTTAAAAAAAACTTTATTTAATTAGTTAGTTGCTAAAAGTATTTCAAAAAAAATATGCCTATTATTTTCTCAAGGTAAACACAATAAAGAAAACAAAATAATAAAATATAAATTCTTGGTCTTGATCCTTACACTTCAAACAAATTACTTCAAAATCACCCTACAAGAAAAAAGAAAAACACAAAAATTACATAATTATTAGTTCAAAATAGTGAAATACAAAAAAATCTTTTGATAAATCTAAAATCGCATGCCAAATGATGATTTTTTAATCTCTTGGTTTAACACTTGAAGAACTTGCACTTGAAAATTCTAGAATGAGATACAAAAGTTAGCAATTATACTAGAAATCATTTTAAGAAAATATACATTTTATTGCAAAAAAGTCCTTTAATATATATTATATTATATATTATATATATTCGGTTTGGTTTGGTTTGGTTTATATTTTTTTTAAAACCAAACCAAAAATTCGGTTTTAATTTAGCTCAAACCGAAACCAGTCTAATGCACCGCCCAAACCGAAAATTCGGTTTGGATCGATTTGAATTGATCGGTTTCTGTTTTTCTTAAACACCCCTACATATATCCAATCACTCATAATTCATTACGTGTATGATGGGTACATGAATGAAGATATATAGCGATATGCGATTTCCACCCCGAAACGATAAATCTATAAATTAGGCACTCCTCAAGACTTGTCCACCACCGTAAGGTCTTGAGATTTTTTTTTAACACTAGATGAAAATTTTGACCACCAAAGCATAAAGACAGAAAATTATAAAGCAATAAATAATTTTCCATGGAAAGAGTATTGCAATATTTATTGATAAAACGTTATCTTTTTTAGTAAGATGAATATATACTCTGATGAATAATAAGATGAATATATACTATTGCCTTCATTTTGTAATATTAGTCATTTGAAAATTGAAAAACGACTAACCCATAATTCACTCGTTCCTATTTTGGGACCTCTTGGTTAATATTAATTAGAATCTGTTTCTACAAAAAAAAAAAAAAAACAGGAAGAAAATCAGCAATACACTGATTTCACGAGAACATTGACTGAAAAATCACAAGTTACCAATGTAGACATGTACTTTTGGTTTATTCTCTTTTATAACAGAGGCAATATGAAGAATTCTATGTACATTGTGTCAATGAGGCTGCCTCTCTTTGAACAAACAATCTAGAAGTTAATGATTGTATACAAAAATATAGTATAAAATAAAGATAGAACTAGAAAAAATATGTCTAGAATCCAAAATCCACTAAAAAAATAGTACTCCCTCCATTCCCTATTAATTGTCGTTTAGGAGATATTTAGGTATCCAAATTAATTGTCGTTTAAGGTTGTTTTATTAGTTGTCAACAATTTATTCCAATTATACCCTCAACATTTTCCTTTCTTTATGACAAAGAAGTGAGAGAGAGGAAGGGTGGGGGATAATATTAGAAGTTTAGGTAAAAATAACTACTTCCTAAATTTTCTCAAATTGTCTAAAGAGTTTTATATTTAGGAATGGAGGGAGTAACAAACAAGCAATTTCAGAGAGAGAGCAAAATATTCTCGCCCAAGAGGGTTCTGTCACGGGTCGTTCGTGACTTCGCACTGGAGACAGCAACGATGCTCCTCTGCGCGCCCGAGCTTGCCTAAGCCGTGTGGCCAAAGGCTCCCGAGCATGCCGATCATGGAAGGCGCACCTCGTTGTTGCAACATGACCCGCACGCCCGTGCGCCAAGCGTGCCCCATTGCCTCGCCCAGCTCGTGCGCTCGGAGGCAGCATCGTCCAAAGACATGCTCCAAGACATGGCCAGGACAAGGCCAAGACATGGCCGAGACAAAGCCAAGACAAGGCCAAGACATGGCCGAGACAAAGCCAAGACAAGGCCAAGACATGGCCGAGACAAGGCCAAGACAAGGCCAAGACATGCCCAAGGCCAGCGCCCAGGACAGCCGCCCATGCTGGTCGCCCATGCTCGCCCATGTTGGCCGCCCATGCTTTGGCCGCCCCTGCTGGCCGCCCAAGCCTGTCGCCCATGCTCGCCCATGCTTGGGCCGCCCCTGCCAGCCGCCCATGCAGCCGCCGACAGCTGCGCTCCCAACCTGCCCGAGGCCGAGCGCCCATGCCAGCGCCCTGAGCCGCTGATCGCCCAGAGCAGCGCCCGAGCCCGCAGCACATGACCAGCCGCCCAGCCCTCTATCTGCGTAGACAGTGCACCTCTATCAACCCAGACTTGGCATGTGCCGTTTTGTATCCAAATGAAGTCCGAATGGGCTCAAATTTGATGAGTGAACTTTTGTAACCATGTAGGAGATAATGCACGAGGTAGTTTGTAATTATCATGTACATAGCATATGTTAGCGTTTTTCCCACCTCCTCGGAATTTTGGTGTCAACTCCTATCACTTAGGCAAATGCTTTTTAAGCACCTATAGGGGGGAACAAAAATTTCAACAAACAAGCAAAAATCAAACTTCTAGCAATTGTATTAGGCATTCAAGCGACTCTCCCCCTCGTCGTTTTGAACACTTTTGATGTAAATTTTCATACTTGTAATGATGTTATATTTTAATGAGAAAAGCTGAGTTTTCGCGCAAGTGCACCGTTTTCGTTTTTAAGTGTTGCCTATCTTCTTGTCCCGAGATTGTGACTAACGAGAAAGCTTGCCGGGAGTAACTTAGGAGCTATTTGAGCTAGAGTTACTCGGCATCGCGGGCGTCTCAAGTAGTGAAACTTGCGACCCGTGACACTTGGTATCAGAGCCTTGTTTGGGAACGACGATGGCTAGTAAAACGAGAAGCGGTTTAGCAGCGGATGAGAGTGCTATGAGGGCACGTCTCGAAGCGTTGGAAGCGTCGGTCGGTAAAGTCCATACTTTCTGCTACGGAGCTAGCGAGGAGGATGGCAACTCCATGGAGCGTCGGGCGATGCTAATGGAGAACGATGTTGCCTATCAAAGTAGGGAGCTAGAGGAATTGAGCTCCGCTACTAGGGAACTTTTTCAGTGTGTCCAATCCAATGAGGAAAGGATTGTGACGAGCGATGCGGCGATTGTTGAAATTCGCGCATCCGTGGCAAAGAACACCGAAGCGTTGACCGAACTTCGGTCTGTGATGGACGAAGTAAGGTGCGAGCTAAGGATGCTGTCTTTGGCCGTTGGCCGTGCAGCTGGAGCACAGACTGGGCCACGTGTTGTCGCTCCCAACACTCCTAAGGTAAAGGTGAGAGAACCGAAGGCCTACACGGGAGCTAGGGATGCAAAGGAGATTGACAACTTCTTCTTCGACTTGTCCCAATATTTCAAGACTGTAGGCATTGTGGATGAGGCCATGAAGGTTGATACTGCCGCTACCTATCTTGAGGATGATGCTAAGCTATGGTGGAGGGTGACGACTCACGATATCGAAGCGGGGTCGGCTAGTTATCAATACACAGGGAGCTACTGAAAAGTGCTATGAAGAAACAATTCTTCGATGAATGCTGCATACGATGCTCGCCCTGCAAACTTAGGGAACTAAGGCATACGGGTGCGATTCGGGAGTATGTGAAGAATTTTTCTACCTATATGCTACTGATTGAGGACATGTCGAGAAATGGACAAGCTCTTTGCCTTTGTCGAAGGGGTTGAAACCGTGGGCAAGGCAAGAGTTGAGCAGACAGAGGGCCGAGACAGTGGCGGAAGCCATGTCGATGGCGGAAAGCTTGGAGGACTATGGAATGGAACCTCAGAGAGACCGAAGAGTAGATGACTCGAGGGGGTCTAGTGGAGGGAAATTCATCTCCCCAATGCCGAAACAGTCTTTTAGTGGAGCGGATCGTCCCGACCCTACGAGACAGAGCTCTAGTGGGGGAGATGCTGGCTCAACTTCAAGAGCGGGAAGCAGCGGTTACTCGTGCTTCTCGTGTGGAAAGTCGGGGCACCTTCAGAGATTTTGTCCCGACAAGATGGCGCCTAGTGGGTCGGTGAATGCTATAAGATCCGATCCAGAGGTGATTGAGAGTGTGCTAGCAGCGATACATGCTGTATCTGCTAGCAAGGAAAAGACCCAAGAGCGAGAAATCGCTGGCGGGGAGACGAGGGTTACTGAGCTGCCCATCATGAAGAGGGAGTTACTTGGGAAGCCTTCGGACTTTTGAACAGCAAGAATATCCTGAGGAAGTAGGATATTTGGGAAGCTTTCGCACGGTTGAAGATCAAGGCCTTGCTGGAGCCTTGGGGTCTAAAGAGGAGATCGTTGCAGTGAAAACGGACGATGCTCCAGACATGAAACGTGGGATCGTTGCAGTGAAAACGGACGATGCTCAAGACATGAAGCCCGGACTCTTGTATGTGGCCCTCGAAGATCAACGGGAGAGGCTGTCTCACTGTTGTGGATTGTGGAGCCACGGAGAACTATATTGCTTGCACCGAGATTGATCATTGGGCATAACACTATCAAAGAGTGTGGGTCGTGTTGTGAAAGGTCGTTAACTCGTGTGCTAAGCCTTTTGTGGGCATGGCCCATAGTGTGAAGGTGGAAATGGGACCGTTGAAGAAAATGACTTCCTTCGCGGTTGTAAATATGGATGACCACCGAATTGTTCTTGGCATCGGATTTTTGCGGAAAAATAAAGTTGCAATAGACCCCTGGGCTAATTCACTTATGGTGATGGGGAATAAACCAACCTTGATCCCTTTGAGAAATAATGTTGAGCCCTCAGAGAATACATCGCTACTGGCCACCATGTATTCGATGAGAGCTCCCATGAAGGGAAAGGAACAACTGCGGGCACGAAGATTAAAGGATGCGAGAACCCCAGGGAGCGGATTATGCTAGCCTAACCTTGAACTCTTGCAGGGAAACACATTCGCCTCGCGTGCAACAAGGTGAAAGGACTCAGATTCAGAATATCTTAAAGAAAGTGTTGCTTTGAACCGTGCAGAGCGGAGTTGCTTGCCAGAGATCGTGTTTTGACGAACCTCCTCGAGGCTCGCAGTGGATTTAAAGAGTGCTCGAGATGAAGAAGGCGCAGGGGACGTCGCCTAAGTCAAGTGGGGGAGTATGTCACGGGTCGTTCGTGACTTCGCACTGGAGACAACGAACGATGCTCCTCTGCGCGCCCGAAGCTTGCCTAAGCCGTGTGGCGAAAGGCTCCCGAGCATGCCGATCATGGAAGGCGCACCTCGTTGTCGCAACATGACCCGCACGCCCGTGCGCCAAGCGTGCCCCATTGCCTCGCCCGGCTCGTGCGCTCGGAGGCGGCATCGTCCCAAAGACATGCTCCAAGACATGGCCGGGGACAAGGCCAAGACATGGCCGAGACAAAGCAAGACAAGGCCAAGACATGGCCGAGACAAAGCAAGACAAGGCAAGACATGGCCGAGACAGAGGCCGAGACAAGGCGAAGACATGCCGAGGCCGAGCGCCCAGGGACAGCCGCCCATGCTTTGGTCGCCCATGCTCGCCCATGTTGGCCGCCCATGCTGCCGCGCCCTGCTGGCCGCCCTAAGCTTGTCGCCCATGCTCGCCCATGCTTGCCGCCCTGCTAGCCGCCCATGCCAGCCTGCACAGCCAGCGCCTCAACTCACGAGGCAGCGCCCATACCGGCGCCCTGAGCCGCCCGATCGCCCTGAGCCGGCGCCCGAGCCCGCAGCCCATGACCAGCCGCCCTAGCCTCTATCTGCGTGCAGACAGTGCAGCCTCTGTCAGCCAGACTTGGCATGTGCCGTTTTGTATCCAAATGAAGTCCGAATGGGCTCAAATTTGATGAGTGAACTTTTGTAACCATGTAGGAGATAATGCACGAGGTAGTTTGTAATTATCATGTACATAGCATATGTTAGCGTTTTTTCCACCTCGCCGGAATTTTGGTGTCAACTCCTATCACTTAGGCCAATGCTTTTTAAGCACCTATAGGGGGAACAAAAATTTCAACAAACAAGCAAAAATCAAACTTCTAGCAATTGTATTAGGCATTGAGCGACTCTCCCCTCGTCGTTTTGAACACTTTTTGATGTAAATTTTCATACTCAGTAATGATGTTATATTTTAATGAGAAAAGTCTGAGTTTTTCGCGTAAGTGCACCGTTTTCGTTTTTAAGTGTTGCTTATCTTCTTGTCCCGAGATTGTGACTAAAGAGAAAGCTTGCAGGGAGTAACTTAGGAGCTATTTGAGCTGTAGCTACTTTCAGGCGTCGCGGCGTCTCAAGTAGTGAAACTTGCGACCCGTGACAGTTCCCAATCCAAATGAATGAGTAGGCGCCGCCTAATTTGAAAATAGAGAAAGACGTCGGTCTTACGTGGGCCACTTACACCTTCCACAACATTTTTTTTTTTTTTTCCTAATGAATAAGAAATTTTTCATTAATTACAATACAGTCGAGGCTATTACAATAAAAAAAAATTTTAAAATTACAAGAAAATAAAAGTTATAAAATGATTTAAAAAACCATGATAACAGACAAAATGCACAACCAAGAAAACTTGGGTGGTTAGAATATACTAAATTAAAAATTACTAAGATAAATAAATACATAATCTTCTTCTTCACATCATCTCCATCGCAATCCTTGAACCACATAGGCAGGAGAAAATTAATTTCAGCATCTTCCTTAGAGATCGGCAATTTATAGGAGCATAGGCGTATCAACCGTCATACAAATTGCCTTAAGAAGATTACACCTTCCACAATTGCAAGGCTATAGGGCAAAACACATTTTAATAAGTGTTATAAATTTTTAAATAAATATTATATTTTGTTTAATATTTTTTTATTAATTAAAATTTGTCCCAACACACATAACAAAATACTTTATGTGTTATAAAATCAAAATATATATTCACTCTAATCAAATTGTACCATTAAAATTTTAATTTAATAATAAAAAAATATTTAATATTTATAGAATTTTTTGTATTCAACACGTAGTACGTCGCATTTCTCACGATCTTAGTAGTAGGAGTAACACCATTACAAAGTCGGTGCCAGCCACCCCATACTTAACTGTCATTTCCCATACCACTTCTGTTTCCCACTTCAAATTCCACATTTGGAAACTTCACCAAAATTCTCCTCAATTATTCTTTTCTTCCTCTCAAATTCGACTGAAATTCTCTACATTTTTTGATTGTCGAATTTTCCATATTTTAATGGAGATGATTCAGCAGCAGGAAGAAGAGTGTACTACTCCGAAGAACCAGGAATATAGAATACCAGAGATATTTGAATGTCCACCGCCTCCGAGGAAGAAAGCACCGGAACGGCGGAGCAAGCGCGAAATTCCGAATAACGGTTATTTCCAGCCGCCTGATCTCGATAACTTCTTCGCTATGGGACCTATAACAACAAGAGAAGCTTGTGCTTGACCAGTATTTTGGCTGTCACTCAGGTAATAGTGTGGTGGTCGAGTGCTTGTAGTTCAAGAGGAAGGGATGAAACCTGACAACTTCAAGGGATAATTAAGTAGTATTTGTTGCATAGATCTGTTCTTAATTAGTTAGTCCTTATAATTTTAGTATGTAATAATATGTCTGCAATTGTACACTTGATGAAGAATATTAGTAATAGCATCACATTCTTTTGTGAATTTGTTATGAAGGCCTAGGATTGTCAGGACATTAGCGCATTTTGTGCAGCATTTCTGTAAGTAAACAGTTAGTTTTTAGCAGAAGGATTGAAAAGAAAAGCCAATTACTAGGCAAAAAATCGTTTGCACCTATGTATGTTTCAATTTATGTGTTCAATTACTCACAATTCACCATATGCATATATAATAAGAAAAAAAATATGTACACATATCGAATTGTGAGTGATTGGACACAAGAAAGAGAATATAAACTGAGTACAGACAATTTTCACACCAATTACTACAACTTCCATTGCTTATTAATAGATGCATTTTTGGCCGAAATTTCTATTTTCCAAATTATTTTATGCATCTTATAAAATTATGTGTTCTTTTATAAATAATTTTTTCAGTCTTATCTTTAATCAATACTTATTTAACTAATTATTAATACTGGCATTTCAAATAGTGTGGTAGTACTATGACTTTTTTTTTAATTCACAATAATGAGGCACCAATGATTTTTTTAAAAGATAATCACTATTTATACCTTGAGGCTTGAGATATGTTTTAAAGTAACTGTTATCCCTAAAAAATATATAGTGCCAGTTAATATTCTTACAATTTACGGGGTGCTATTTATACTTTCAAAATTAACGGAGACCGGCAAAAAGTAGCAGCGTAGCACATGTGCGAACCACACCTGCGAAAACACAAGGGCAAAATCGTCATCTGGTACTAAAACGTCCCCGGGGCCTAATTTTACTGTTTCGGTCACCGTTAATTTTAGGAGCTCACAGTCGCCGCGCCGCCTTCTGGACCCTTCTTTATCTACAATTCTTATTCGCCATCACCGCCACCGCGGATGACATCATCTATTACCGATCAATTTCTTCGGTTTGTTCAGCATCGAAATCGACCACAACCAAATCTCCTCCTTTCCCTTCTCTCATCTATATTACTCTCCTTAACCACAACCACCTCCTCCTGGGAAGCCTCGAATCTCCGCCTCTCTTTCTTTTCCTTATCTCTTCGATCTGGAAAATTAAAATTTATGCCTTAGAAGACATCAGAGAGAGACGACTAGACCGTGGCTGGAAACTCTCACGACGTCGCTGCTGATGTGAGGAAGAACGAATGAAAGCTGCTAATACTTTTTTACCGAAATCTCCTTCCACAGTTCCAAGACGAAGAAGAGATTTTTAAAAATATTAGTAGGTATAAAAATTATATGTAGTTTGAAAAATTTTATTAGTTTCGCCCTTAAAAAAATTTTTTTTTGCCGTTTTTATATATAGTTTGATATTCTGTTGCAATTTTACCCCACATTAAATTTCTAACTTCGTCCCGCACAGTTCCAATAGCAGATCTCCTCATGTTCAACCTGTTTGGACTGTACGACACCGTTTGGCCACCATTGTTGTTGCCGCCGCTGCTATCGTTATTATTATTGTTGTTGCCGAAGTTCCTAATACATTAACAATTGATTGAGGTTTCACTGCATTAACATGCTTTTCTTTCTCCTCCTGCTGCAGCTGTTTGAATCTCTCTCTCCATGAATGAGCCATCGTTAACAGAAACTTGGCTTTCTGTTTTACAAGAATCCACTACTTGACAAGCAAGCTCACAAGCTATTTAGACATGGAAATAGATATCTTACCTCTATAACAGTAATTTCTATGCTTTCTGTTTACCCCAGATGGCCAATTAGAGGAAAAATGTCCTTTTATGCATTTACTGTTTAATTTATGTATAAAGATTGATTTTTCTGGTCATTTTCTGTTTTTTTAATTGACTTTCAAGATTTGATTGCTTAAATTGAGGGGGCATTTTCTGGTAGAGAGAATGAGGAGGGTTGGAGGTGTGAACAAATTATTTTTGGATTGAGGAAGATAAATGTTGAAGAAGATGAAGTTGGGTTGGGAAAATGGGTCGGGCTCAGATGAAAATGTGATTTATGGGGTTGGATTTTGATTAAATATCATTACCGGTCGGGTCATTTGAATGGGTAGGATAAACTCATATGAACGAATTGTTATTACTATAATGCCCCTCAAAATGTGCTTGCGCGACCATATATGTGATTCGCCACCCTCTCTTGCCGGATTCCGCCATTTTTGAATATAAATGACACTCTATAAATAGTCGGAAACATTTATGGCATCATATATTTTTTAGAGTAACAATTGCTTTTGAAATATATCTGAGAAACATAAATAGTGATTATCTCTTTCTTTATAGTTTGTGTTTGAAAGATCCAAAATTCCAAATGCACCCACTGATAAGGAAGGGAGGTAGTATTAGGGTAAGTACAACCCCCCTCTCTCACTTTATTCTTATCCTCTTTCTCCTCTTGAATCCTCTCAACCACCCCATCTTCATATATCTAAAATTTTGTTTGGGATCTTTCTGCCGCCGATAAAAAAACCTAATGGAGCCTCCATTTATCGGATTCTGGCAAATTTTTTTTTGCTTTTTTTTTTACTAATCGGACTAGATCAACCACAAAATATCAATTTAAACAAATTTGGAGTCATAACAAATTCAGCAAGCGGTTGACCGGGTAACCGTTGACACGTCATCATGCGATCACCCAGTCGACTGCTTGCTGACGTGTTAGCGGTCAACCGGTTGACCGCATGATGACGTGTACACGCGGTTACGTTGCAATTTTTTTTATTTTTTTTTCAGAAAATTCTAAAAAGAAAATTTAGGTGTATTGCAATAAAAATTAAGTGCAATAAAATGCCAAATATTTTCTTTGTATTTAGGTTTTAACACTTAAGGTATGTAATAACCCATCAATATTTCAAAAAAAAATTACAAATCTAAAAAATTTACAATTCTTAAAAAATTAAAAAATTTAATACAAAGAGTCATATAAACTATTACAAAATAAATGTTACAAAAAATAACAATCAACATCCATATACTTTGTCTAATTTTTCCTACTCGGCCAATTTGACTTTCAATGGATCATACCGATTTTTTGCAATTTTAATTGCATAATGTATCTAATATGGATGCAATGGATGCAATGGACAATTACGTTTAATTTCAACCTGTTATGTATAAAAACTTGGATTAGTCACAAACAAATAAACACAATTTTTTTAGTAAACAAGTGATTAAAATAATATACTGATACAAATTGACGTGGATATGATATAAACAATATACTTTGTATTAATTTAATTACATATATTCATTATATATAATATTAATAAAAAATAAAAAATAATGTTAATTGTTTCATAATAATTAAGTATTATTCATTGTATTTTTACTAAAAACATTCAATATATAAATGGTGATAGAAAATACTATATAAACAATATATAAAATTTCTTAAAACCACACCCAACAATGGCTCCTCATAAAAAATGTGTCACGAAAACAAGAACGACGGATCAAATATGCAAAGAATTATGTGAGAACAAGAGAGATGAGAACATCACTTAATTTTTTATGCAATACCCTTAAAAATTACCGATTGACCGCTGACACATCATCAAGCGATTGACCGAGTAACCGCGTGTACACGTCGTCATGCGGTCACCCGCCTTCTGACGTGTCAGTGGTCAACCGGTAGACTGCATGATAACGTGTACATGCGGTGACGTGACATTTTTTTTTTCTTCAAAAAATTCTAAATTTTTTAGGGGTATTGTAATAAAAATTAAGTGCAATAAAAATGCCAAATATTTTCTTTGTATTTAGGTGTTAACACAAAGTATATTATTTATATCATATCGACGTCAATTTGTATTAGTATATTGTTAATACCACCCATCCAAAAAAATAAATAAATAAACATGTGTGCTGACGTCACCCTACGGATGGTGACGTCACCGCAGGCGCGTGAACAGTAGGATGACGTCAGCATGAGCCTGTTTCTTCCCAGAACGATTTTCAGTGCAGTTTTCTCTCTTCCGATGAGTTTTTTCCACTTTTTTTTAGTTTAAACATATTTTTTTAACTGAAAAAAATAAATATTATTAAAACAACAATAAACGTATAGGTAAGTATTTACTTAAAATCAATGTCTTTCAAATAACCACAATCGTTAGAGTCTATTTTGCCGGAATCTTGTCGAAATTTTTTTTGCTCCAATTTTTTTTTAAATTGATATTTTATGGTGGATCTAATCCGATTAACTAAATTGCTGGAATATAGTGAACGGAGGCTCCGGTAGGTGTTCCGATGGCGGCAAAGAAATCCCAAACAAATTTTTGATATGCGAGTATGGGTGGTTGAGAGGATTTAAGAAGAGAAAGAGGGGATAAGAATAAATTGAGGGAAGGGGCTGTGTACTTACCCTATATAGGGCGCCCACTACTGGGCTTGTTATTCAAGGGCGGATTTAGACATGTAACTTGATGGCGAATTTTGTACTTTTAAAAAAACTGAGTGGTGAAAGTTAAAGAAAAGATCACAAATATAAAAAAAAATTATAAAAAATTTATCGTTTAAACAATTGTTGAGGAGTTGTCATCGCTTCCTTGGATCCACAGTTGATATTATTGCTGCTATAATATATACAAAAAACACAGGAGCTTCTCAACTCTCAAGCAAGTCCGAATTGATATGCCTCAATCATGAGAAATTTTATCTTGGTAGCTGAGTAAATTTAAAATTTATATTCAAACTAATGAATATAATACATGTATGTCAAAAGTACAAATTAATACGAAAAAGAATTGACTTTTTGCCATATGTGTATTGTATTCATTGACTTGGAAATAAGTTAAACTTACTCACCTATCAAAATAAAATTTCTTCTCAATCATAGTTAAATAAATTTATTAAAATTTTATTTACTAATAAGCATATTAAAAATAACAGATTTTTTTTCCTCGAGAAGCAAAACGCTCTTTGAGCTCCGCCTATGTCGGAGAACACTACTGCCTCTGCTGAGGATCCGACCAGGTCGGAATATCTTCCTAGAATTCTAGGGTTGTCTCCGCCGCTTCTGCGTTCGTGGTCTAACCGAACGATTGATACTATAGCTGGCTGTAATTTTTTATCCCCTAATTTCGCCATTTTTTAATGGCTCTGGTGCATCAAAATTATGGGGCCATGATTCTACAACAAAAACTTTGATTTTGAGAAAAAATGGAAGGGAATGATGATGGATTTGGATTTGGATTGTAGATTGGAGATGAGAGAGGAGTTGGTGAGGGTGGCTCAGGTTCGGATCCAGTCTTCTGGAGGCGATTCGGACGCAGGAACACCGGTGGTGTGGGCGGAGTTGAAAAATAAAATTACTAAGAGGAAGAGGAGAAGGTCATCGGAGATGATGATTACGGTCGGTTGTCGTGAGCCTCCGACATGGTGGAGATGGGACGCGGATTTTCTAACTGTGGTGGGTCAGGTTGCAGAGCTCCGGCCGGCTGTTCTGGTATTGACGAGGAAGATGGTCGCTGATTGGGGATGTAGATTTGAAAGGGGAAGCTGTAGTGTGGATGGGTCTAGAGCTAGAGGGAGCTCTGTTGGCTGGGCTGATAAATAAGGGTATGGTCTTTCCTGTAAATGTAGAGTTTTTGAGGACCATTTCTGCCATTGTTGGCCCATATAGGACCAATGATGCAATTTCAAATTTTTTGGGGACCTTTTCTAAAATTCCAACTGTTGATGAATTTTTTCTTACGGGAACTCCTGGCGTTAATCAGGGTATGGTGGATGTCGCAAGTCGGCCCCGCTAAAGTCCATGAGTCGCTTGATCGTGAATTGCTCAGGCCTTAGTAACTCCTGGACAATTCAAGGCTTAGTGCGCTTTAAAATGGCGCACAACTCTAGTAGTATTTTACTTTTCATAATAAAGCCGCTTGTCGGTCTCAAGATTAATATCATGATAGTGTTAGGTTTCTTTTTTGGTCTTATTTTAAGATTTATTTCGAGTTTTTTTGTAAGCAATAAAAGGAGGCGACCGTCTTAAACTTGAAAAAATATCCCTCAAGATGGAGCTTTGTTGCAACGTGGTTTCGAATGGTGGATTGGAAGCGGACGCTCTGTCCGTATCTGGCATGGTCGCTGGCAAGATATCCTACTCGGGTTACAGCTGATCTCCCCTCCTATTTTTATGGGTTATGAAAGTTTGCAATCAAGAACTCTAGCAAGTGTGGAAGGCTTCTGGTTTGCACGTGATCTAGAGTTTGTTTTTGATTTTTTTGAGTCTGTTTGGCCAGTCATAGATCGTTGTACCTCTTGGAACATACATATTCTCTAGTTTTTTCTATATCCACAAGTCTTGTAATGTTCTGTCCAAAGTTGTTAATAGCGTTTCGCGGTCCGTCGCGGTGAAGCTTCAAAAGCTATAGCGGTGTCGCGGTGTCGCGACGCGGTACTTTTTCGCGGTTTCTGATATGACATATTTATATAGATATATGACACAAAATTAGTAATACTTGTAAACATTTAGTTAAATTCTTCCATGTTTATTGCAAAATATCAATTACATATTCTATTAAATTATATTCAATTACAAAAATTAAGAAACTCATCAATACATCACAAAATTATATCACAAACGTATAACAATTATAAACACATTAATCATTATATCACAAAGTATAAATTAATCAATATAAATTAATACATATCTATATTATTATATCACCATTATATATCAAATTAACAAATTAATAAAAATAGATTATCAAATTACCAGAAAAAAACAAAAAAAAAACAGAAAAAAAGGAAAAAAAATTAAACCACCGGGATTCCCGATTTTCCGCGACCGCGAAACCCCGATAGAGCCGCTAAGTTCCGCTATAGCGGGATTTCTCGTTGTCGACCGCGACGCGCCACGACACCGCGGTAAAGCTCCGCGCCGCGATACCGCGATAGCGCCGCTATTCGCCGCTATTCACAACTATGGTTCTGTCTCTTTGGCTATCTAGACGTTTTCTAAGGTTTGTTATCTCATTTCAAAGGGTAGGGGATCTATCGAAATTTCACCTTCCTCATGTAACTCCTTATATCAATTAATGATATTATTCTTTTTCCAAAAAAAAAAAAAAAGCATATTAAAAATAAATTGAAGAGCCTTTTGGAAACCTTAGGCGACCATCTGATTCGTCTAAAACTATCCACGGCCATAAATACACTTAATAGTGTTGTATGGTGATGTTGTATAACAAGCGGCAACCGTTACCCTGATGGAAGGATTGGGCTAGGAATCATCTGTCTCCATTTGGTGTCCCTTTCCCTATCCCACCAATAAGAAAATAATATGTATTAAATTTTTAATTAAAAAATTATAACCTAACAGAAATAGTGAAACCACGGGAGAAAAATATACACATAATAAATATTTATTCGTGGGAAAATAAAAAATAAAAAATAACACAGAACGGGAACCGATAATTTTTTGTCCAAGGATTGACACATTTTTCACTCTCAACTCTCAAGTCGTGTCCTCCTTAATTTGAAGACTCATAGTTTGGTCGGTCAATGGGACTCAAAGGCCCAATTTCAGACTTAAATTTATTGAATTTTAGACATAATTTTTTATATTAAGATCAAAATTGAGTAAAGATCAAATGAGTATAGATTCAGATAAATATATGATCCAAGAATAGTGAATCTAAATTATAATTGTGTATATCCAAAAAATTTGGGGACTCAAAGACCTAGTTAAGATTTATAATTTTCATATAAGATTGAGTCCGAACACTAATTAAAAATACTCAAATTCAATATAATAATGACCAACTTTTTTTTTTTTTTTAGCGCCCGAAGGCGATTGCCCCCCAAGGGGAAGAGCGGAGAGTACCCTAGATAGAGAAGATTGAAGAATGCCCCATGCCTGGGGAGGGAAGATAACCCTCATAAGGAGGAGAAATTATTTTGCCCCATTATGAGGAGATATAGGAATCGAACACGGGACCTCCGCCCCGTGTTCAGGTAGCCTTATCACTTGGGATACACGATTCCCATAATGACCCAACTTGAATATCCATTTGGTAAGTTTGGGTTCAAACCCAATATTTTGGATCCAGCTAACAGCCCTACTATATACTGGAGGGTGGCAAAACTGTGGTGGGTGCGGTGGGGTGGGGTTCGAGTCCTTTACAAGAACATACTAGTATTACTACTATGTAGAGATGGATAACAAACCCATGTCTCTATAAGAGCAGTGTTTTATAAGTGCAACTGCCCTTTTGAACAGTAGCGGCAGTGCTTTTATTTGTTTCAATGTAGCGTGATCAAAACTTAATCACTCTCTTAATTACAAAGTAATAATTCCAAGAATGACAGTCTGTGGCCCCAAAGGGCAATCTTCAGGTCCCTCCAAATATCATTAGTACTTCAAGAATTAGTTTACTCTTCTCCTAATAATAGAAAAAATATCATTTATTTGTCTCTTATTTTTTTTTATTCGGTGAGGGGAGGGGAGGGAGGGGGGTGTCCAGGGATGAAGTCAAGAATTTGGTGTTTGGGTGGCGAAACTGCAACAGTATGTAAAACTACAGAGGTCAAGTGATAAAAACGGCAAAAAAATTCTTGGGGGAGGGGGGGGGGGACGAAATTGATAATTTTTTTCAAAATACACATAAAATTTCGATAAATAGTAGTATTTTTAAAAATCTTGGGGGCGCCGCCCCCCCCCGTCTTCTCCCATGGGGGTGTCGAACCTGGGACTGGTCCCAAGCAGAGTGCTCCCCCACTGGGGCTGCCAATCTCTTGACATTTGTCTCTTCACTACAAGAAAACAGTTAAATAGCGACTGCCGGTACCGTCGGTATTCGGTCGCTATTCAAGTTTACCATCTGATTGCCGACCGAATACAGTGGTCGTGTATTTATCGTCGCTAAGTCATATACCGACTGATTATCGACCGTTATTAGAGCGACCGATTTTTCCGTCGCTATATTACGACGGACAGGCGACCGAATACTTGGTTGACTTTTTAACATTGACTTATACCGACCGACGGCCGATTGAAAAAGTACCGACCAAATGAGACGACAGAATACCGATAGAAAGGGACGACCTAATACCGACGGTAATTACGCGACCGAGTACCGACTTATTGAGCGACCGAATACCGACCGATAATAAAGCGACCGATTATCGACCAATAAAAACGTGACCGATTACCGATCGATACTAATGCGACCGAATACCGACCGATAATAAAGCGACCGATTACCGACCGATACTAATGTGACGGAATAGCCACCGACTAGAATTTATTTGACTTGACTTAGCAACCGCTATTCCGTCGCAAACTTGTTTTGAATTTAAAAAAATAAATCTGAAATATAATTAAATCCCTATATAGAAAACTGCTATATGAAACAGAAAATCCAAAACAACAATACAAACAAAAAACAATATCCAAAAAATCCCAAATAACAAACATAATGAATACAATCCAAAAATAACATTACATAACCAATGATCTCACTAAAACCACAAATACAACAATCAAAGAATACAATTCTTATTTACATTACAACAATCAAAGCCTACAATTCTTATTTACAGTACAACAATCAAAGTCTACAATTCTTATTTAAAGTAACAATCAAAGAATGCACTTCTAATTTACATTACAAAAAGCAAAGTGTGCACTTGTTATTTTGATTACAACAACACAACCAAAGTTTACACTTCTCTAATACTCTTTTCGTCTATGAGTTGAAACCTGAAAATTCAAGAATAAAATTGACATTTCAAATACGTCAATTAATTTATGGTCATAAAGTACTACAAAAATAACACAACAAATATTACTCATCTTCAATATGTGCAAGTAAAAAAAAGATAGTTGTGAAGCGTGAAAGATATTAATAATATGAGAAATAAATGTTACAATAAAAGAAGAGTTAAAAAGTTATACTTGTATTTTTGCTATTCATAATCATCCTCCGACATGAATTCATCCTCTTCTTCAGAATTGTCATCACCCGACATGATTTCATCCTCATCTTCATCTTCATCTTCATCTTCATCTTCATCTTCATCAACACGACTATGTGAAGATTTTACAAATGCCAATTTGTAAGCTTTTTTTTTTTTTTTTTTTTTTAATCAGCACCCTAATTCTAGCGAATTTTTATTTGCCTCAACGTTGGAGGCGGGTGTCGAACTTGTGCCCTCATGGACACAAGTCAAGGCCTTGCCCACCGGGCCAAAGCCTTCTTGACGCCAATTTGTAAGCTTTAGTTATCTCTTCGGCTCTTCCAAGTAAAATGAATTATCAATGGCATGAAATCAACACTACTACACAATAGCCTAATAAGAAGTATCATTCGAAAACATCCAACAATGTAATTATAAGAAGTATAAAAAACCTTAAAAACAACAGTAACACAAATCTAAACTATAAAAATACTAAAATAAAATATTCAACCACCAGCAAAGGAGAGGTTCTTCTAGACCTCACTTACAAATTACAACTATCACTAGAAATGGATTCTCATTCAAATCAATTCTATCATCTGTTGTATGTCACTCTTGTTATATAATGGTAAAAACAACTATATTTTCAGTAAAAATATTTTTTCCAAAAATCAAAATGATGAATAATATTTCCCCCAATAAATTCATTTCCTTTCCCTTATGAAAATCTCTTCCCTTTGCAAAAAATAGAGAAAACTACTACAGAACATATATTAATTTCAGAAAAATCCCACAAAAAAAAACAGAAAAAAATAAAGAGGAAAAAGTACCTTTTGAAATAACCTTTAATGGAGGTGGCGGTGGCAGAATGGCGGGATGACGGCGGCAGAATAAGAACTCTGGCATGGTCGCTGGCAAGATATCCTACTCGGGTTTCAGCTGATCTCCCCTCCTATTTTTATGGGTTGTGAAAGTTTGCAATTAAGAACTCTGGCAAGTGTGGAAGGCTTCTGGTTTGCACGTGATCTCGAGTTTGTTTTTAATTTTTTTGAGTCTGTTTGGCCAGTCATAGATCGTTGTACCTCTTGGAACATATTCTCTAGTTTTTTCTCCACGAGTCTTGTAATGTTCTGCCTCTTTGACTAGCTAGACGTTTTCTAAGGCTTGTTGCCTCATTTCAAAGGGTAGAGAATCCGTCGAAATTTTACCTCCCTCATGTAACTTCTTATATTAATTAATGATATTATTTTTTTTCAAAAAAAAAGCATATTAAAAATAAATTGAAGAGCCTTTTGGAAACCTTAGGCGACCATCTGATTCGTCTAAAACTATCCACTGCCATAAATACACTTAATAGTGTTGTATGGTGATGTTGTATGACAAGCGGCAACCGTTACCCTGATCGAAGGAATGGACTAGGAATCATCTGTCCCCATTTGGTGTCCCTTTCTCTGTTCCACTAATAAAAAAGTGACATATATTAAATTTTTAATTAAAAAATTATAACCTAACAGAAATAGTGGAACCACGGGAGAAAAATATACACATAATAAATATTTATTCGTGTGGGACACAAAAAATGACGCAGAACGGGAATGGATGATTTTTGGCCAAGGATTGATACCTTTTTCACTCTCGAGTCGTGTCCTCCTTAATTTGAAGACTCATAGTTTGGTCGTCAATGAGACTTAAAGGCCCAATTTCAGACTTAAATTTATTGAACTTTAGACATACTTTTTTATATTAAGATCATAATTGAGTAAAGATCAGATGAGTCTAGATTCAAATAAATATAGGATTCAAGAATAATGAATCTAAATTATAATTGTGTAGACCCAAAAAATTTAAAGACTCAAAGACCCAGTTAAGATTTATAATTTTCATATAATATTGAGTACCGGTCACTAATTAAAAATACTCAAATACAATACAATAATGACCCAACTTGAATTTTATTTGGTAAGTCTGGGTTCAGACCCAATATTTTGGATCCAGTTAACAGCCCTACTATATACTGGAGGGTGACAAAACTTTGGTGGGTGGGGTTCAAGTCCTTTACAACATACTAGTATTACTACTATGTAGTGATGGATACCAAACCCATGTCTCTATAAGAGCAGTGTTTTATATGTGCAACTGCCCTTTTAAACAGTAGCGGTAGTGCTTTTATTTGTTTCAATGTAGCGTGATCAAAACTTAATCACTCTCTTAATTACAAAGTAATTCCAAGAATGACAGTCTGTGGCCCCAAAGGGCAATCTTCAGGTCCCTCCAAATATCATTAGTACTTCAAGAATTAGTTTACTCTTCTCCTAATAATAGAAAAAATATAATTTATTTGTCTCTTATTTTTTTTTATTCGGTGAGGGGAGGGGAGGGGAGGGGGAGGGGGGGTGTCCAGGGATGAAGCCAAGAATTTGGTGTTTGGGGAGCGAAACTGCAACAGTATGTAAAACTACAGAGGTCAAGTGATAAAAACGGCAAAAAAATTCTTGGGGAGGGGGGGGGGGAACGGCAATAAAAAATTCTTGGGGGGCGAACTGATAAATTTTTCCAAAATACACATAAAATTTCGATAAATAGTAGTATTTTTAAAAATTTTGGGCCCCCCTTGTCTTCTCCCATGGGGTGTGTCGAACCTGGGACTGGTCCCAAGCAGAGTGCTCCCCCACTGGGGCTGCCAATCTCTTGACATTTGTCTCTTATTTGATCGATGCAAAAATAGTAAAAAAAAAAAACTTAGATATTGTGAATCATCGTAAGTACTCGATCCATTCCCATCTAATTGTCATTTATATGTCTTTTATTGGGTGTCAACAATTTATTACAATTATACTATTAGCATATCTTTTATTGGAAAAGTGAATGAGAGAGAAAGGAATGAAGGGCTATCATTGGAATTGTGGTGAAAATATTAATATTTGTGTAAGTTCCTTATTTTTTTTCAAAGTGTCATAAACGTCGTATATTGAGAAATAAAGAGAGTACAACTTTATTAATTCGGAGACAAATTAGAAAAGTTGAATATCAATACGCCCGTACGTATATTTTCAGAAATACTTTGAAAAGTAAAAAGAAAAAGGTTAACAGTCTCATTCGGGCTCAAAAGCATGATGTACACTGGAACGTAACTTGTCTTGTTTGTTAAGGTATTTTGAGAATTTCTAAGGCAAAATGACCTTTTAGTTTCCTATGTGGGCATCATGAACAAAAAGTCAGGTAAAGGAAAGACATGCAAGTACTATATTTCTAATGGTATGAGAACCAACTTTTCTGACTTCAATTTCACATAATTAGCACCCAGAAAATAATAATTAGCAAAAAAAGAAAAAAAAAAAGTCAGGTAAAATCGATAGGTTCAAATAATTAATCCCATTTTCTGATTTTGATACCCTTCTTTTAGAAGAAATGACCAACCAAGTTCAAACGGGGTTTTTCAAGTTCTTTAATGTAACTATGAGTATTTTGCATAAGTTTTAAAGAAATGCCTTACTTTATCATCACTCGAAAATTCTACTTGACCAACAATATGACAAGCTTAACCATCGTTGTTTTTTTGCTAACCCTTGTCTTAATATGCTTCAAAATCACCTTATTAGTACCTAATTAGAATCATCAATATTCCCCTATATATAGTCCCACAAACTTCTTCTTCTTTAGTTCAACAATCAAAATTCTCAACACTTCTCTACATACATAGCAAGAATGATTTCTTATCAACATTTCATGGCAGCTCTCATCTTTGTTCTTTCTGTCTTATCTCTAATGCCTGACTCTGCACTGTGCAGAACGAGGCACTACACATTCAATGTACGTATATTACCAGCATGAACGAACGCTTATTTTATGTGAACTTACGAACTTTTTTTTTCTTTCTTCCTATCTAACTTGAATTGCTGCATGTTTTTTTTTTTTTTTCAACGGTAGATTGTGCCACACAATGTAACGCGCTTGTGCAAAACAAAGAGCATTGCAAGTGTTAACGGGATGTACCCAGGGCCTCGTGTTGTTGCTAGGGAAGGCGATCGCCTCGTTGTGAAAGTGGTCAACAAAGTAGCCAACAATATCACCATTCACTGGTATGGGAAAATTACCGCAGTAGATTCACATTACTACTGTATTATAGAAGAGTGAACATTCAGTTTTTTGAAAGAAAAACGCTTTCATTTTTGTAAACAGGCATGGAATTCGGCAGCTGAGGAGTGGTTGGGCTGACGGACCAGCCTACGTAACACAATGTCCGATACAAACTGGCCAAAATTACACCTACAACTTCACCATCACCGGGCAGCGAGGGACTCTCTTCTGGCACGCTCACATTTCGTGGTTGAGGGCCACGGTCCACGGTCCTCTGATCATCCTCCCAAGGCGAAACGAATCTTACCCTTTCAAAAAGCCATACAAGGAAGTTCCAATTATATTTGGTAAGAGTAGAATGTATTCATACTCTGGCTTTACGTACCTTTGTTGCCGTATGTTTTGGAACTTCTTTTAATAGGACTTTTTGAGCTGTTGTTGGTGCTTAGGTGAATGGTGGAATGCTAATCCAGAAGCTGTGATTCGCCAAGCTCTTCAGACAGGAGCCGGTCCAAATGTATCTGATGCATATACTATCAATGGCCTTCCAGGGCCTTTGTACAATTGTTCCTCTAAAGGTATCATCAACATTAACGTAATTGACTTACCACTGTCGTTCAAATAATAGATTTTTGGGTGGTCCAAATATATAACCTATATACGGGGAAGATAGGACATACATGTAGTTTATTAAGAGTCGGTAAATAGGACATGGAAACCCTTTAACCAAAGATTTATATATTTATGTTGTGATACGTGCAGATACATTCAAGTTGAAGGTGAAGCCAGGGAAGACTTACATGCTTCGCTTGATAAACGCTGCAATGAACGATGAATTATTTTTCAGCATAGCAAACCATACAATCACCATTGTTGAAGCTGATGCAGTATACACAAAACCATTCGAAACCGATATTATTATGATTACTCCAGGCCAAACTACCAATGTTCTACTCAAAACCAAGTCTTTCTCTCCCAATGCTACTTTCCTAATGCTTGCCAGGCCTTATTTCACAGGCCAAGGCACCTTTGATAATTCAACTGTAGCAGGAGTCCTCGAGTACGAGCACCCACAAAGTCCCTCTTCAAATAAAACGAAGATTATTCTCCGCCCAACCTTACCTCAATTAAATGCCACCACCTTCGTTGCTAACTTCACCAAGAGATTCCGGAGCTTGGCTAGTTCCAAATTCCCAGCAAACGTCCCACAAGTAGTTCAAAAGCAGTTTTTCTTTACTGTCGGACTTGGATCAGCTCCATGCCCGGCAAATGTGACCTGCCAAGGGCCAAATGGTACAAAGTTTGCAGCATCACTCAATAATGTTTCTTTTGCTCTTCCAACAACAGCTCTTCTGCAATCCTACTTTTCTAGAAAGTCTAATGGCATCTTCACTACTGATTTTCCGACTCAGCCATTAAATCCATTTAACTATACTGGAACACCACCAAATAATACTCTAGTAAGTAATTCAACTAAGGCTGTGGTGTTACCTTTCAATACAAGTGTGGAATTAGTATTGCAAGACACGAGCATTCTTGGAGCAGAGAGCCATCCTCTTCACCTTCACGGTTTCAATTTCTTTGTGGTTGGTGAGGGATTTGGCAACTATGATCCGAACAAAGATCCAGCCAACTTCAATCTGGTGGATCCTGTTGAAAGGAACACCTTCGGTGTTCCATCTGGTGGCTGGGCCGCCCTTCGCTTCCTAGCAGACAATCCAGGTACAAAGAACTAAACTATTCCTATGATTCCCCATCGCACCAGAGATATGTGCAAAACCGACTAATATAAGAACATGGTCCAAGTAGAAACAATTCCCAAGATAACCAGAAAGTTAAACCAGATCATGAAGGCTTTTTCAGTCTTACGTGCACATTTACATGCATTTTATACTAACCTCAATATTTTTATAATCAACAGGAGTATGGTTTATGCACTGTCACTTTGATGTACATACGAGTTGGGGTTTGAGGATGGCGTGGATTGTATTGGATGGACCTCTTCCAAACCAAAAGTTACCACCACCACCAGCAGATCTTCCTATGTGCTGATCATCTTGATTGAACCTGGATCGTCTTAAAAGAAAATTTTCGAGTGTTTTGCATTTTCTTCCTCCCTGTTATTTATTTGAGTGTTTAATTTAATCTATGTTTGTCCGTCTCTCAACGGTATGTCACTTCCCTTGGCCGGTTAAAGAAGCCTGGAAAACCAATTCCAGATGGATCAAGAAACCTGCCACGATTGGATTTCTCAACTTGAAGAGTTTTGCTTAGACTTAGAGAGCTTTGAAGACAAGCACTGTTGAAGTGAGTCTTTGTCAAGGGTGGTCTGGGAACACATCTGTAGGTCATCTTATGTATCGAGTGAGGGGGATATATCTACATCTTGTGGTCTACAACTATTATATATAAGAGACTGCCAATAACGTTGTTCGTTCTAAAGGTTTAAAGTCTGTTTAATCCTCTTCTTACCAAAGCATTTGCAGCTTCCACCATACCTCGTCCGAAAGAATTACCAAAAAAATAAAAAATAAAAAGCCCGCGAGAGAAATAAGAAGGAGATGCAGGCAAGGAAGTTTTAATGTAAGGAAACAAATCTCTAACAAGCAGCAGCAGAGTAAAAATGAAAATTTAATACAGAATCTTTAATACGAAATTCAAAAGTTTAATACATATCTCCAGGGTCCAGGGAGGTAGGGTACAGATGGGCCCCGCCCAATTCATGTGAGGGGTTGTGGAGCCAGTCTCACAAGGACGGTCCTATGATTGAATTTTCCTCTGTTCAGAGTCCTGATGAAGCATGATTGATGACAGAATAATTAAACTGGTACATATAGGTTTAAGAAAATACTTGGAAGCAGAAGCAAAATACCTCACAAATTACTTGCATGCTGCAGCACAAAGTGAAACATTCTAAGCTGTAAAATTTCTATCATTTTCTCTTCATTTGTTTTCGACAGCACAAGTGGGGCTAGAAAACGCAAATGAACAATATCATATAGATACATGTTTAAATACAGGTACCAAACAGATTAAAGTTCCAAGCTTCAAGACGTGTACCACAAAAACATCATAAATTATTCAATTATGTACAGTGTGTTAAAACTTGAGTAGACTTCATCATAGCATAAGCGACGAAAAGTATTGTTCGAACTCTTTATCAATGGTCAGTTTCTTGTGGTCTTGACCAGCATCTGCATTCAGATAATGGAAATGTCCACATGAGTGCGTGTCAGAGAGAGAGATTTCGCCATCAAATTATGCAATTTAAGTAGTTGACAGAAAAGAAAATAATTGGGAGTAAAAGGAGGAAGCTCTCTGTGAATAAAAGTTACCTTGATTAACGGTCCATCTTCCAGATGAAAGGATGTAATTGTTGGGAGTAACTTCATTGGGGTAAATCATCTCTTCGAGTTCCTTATCTGTGCACTCCTCAAAGCTTGTTGTGCCTTCTGAACACTTGAAATCCGCAAGGCCTCCAAATTCTAGGAGATTGTCCTCATAATTCATAGAATCGTGCAGTTCAAAATTAGGATGGTCCATATCGTGCTTTTTCTCGATAGATGATGTTTCCTTTATAACAGATGATTTTGTCCCTGTTCGGGTCTCTAACGAACGCAGTGAGCTCTTGGAAAAATCGCCTGTGGAATGGCCAGATGAACTGGAAGGCTGGTTAAGTGAAGATTCCTCAGAATACCAGTGACATTCAGCTTCACCAGACACAGAAATCATTGAATCAGCACCAACACTATTGCTATCGTTTGCAGATTCTTGTTCTGATTCATCTGCTCTAGGGATTCCATTCAATTCATGTTTAATAGTATATCGGAAAAAACCTTGATCCTCTGGGCTGCGATCATATGCTAAAGCATAGTTTTGATTTGAACAAACATGCTTCGGTGGAGGTATGCCCAATTGTTCTGCATGAAGCTTCCGTTTCCGGTCCAGGTAAGAAAAACTCGTTTGCAGTGCTTTAACAATATCAGCACTAGGAAACATGGAAATTTGTCAGGAAAGGCACATATAACATTATTCAAGATCATTAGAATGATTTCCAACAGACAATCAATTGATCAATAATGCACAAGCTGGTTGCTCGATGAATGAGAGCAAAATTAGATAGAAAATGACAAAATTCCAACCACTCCCTGCTTATTTGATATTAGGTAACTAGAACAATCAAGAAGATCAAAGCTCAAGAGGAACAAGTAAGCATGTGAACCACAAGTAAGACATTGATAGCTTAATTTTAAGAGCAAAAGGTAAATACGACAATAAAAAAAAAAAAAAAACTGTAATTCTCCAAGTCTCCGCCTCTTAGCTACGGCACCACAAACATACAAAAGAAAGCAAGTGTAGCTAATCTCCATTAATAGAACACTGAACTTCTAGCTCCACCAAATTGGTTGAGCAACTGTAGAAGTCCTTCGCACTTTCTTCTTTTTCTTCATTTCTTGCATAAAGGAAAAGTGAAAGTTAACGCCCCAAGCATAACTAAAGAACTCCCATAACTAGGCATCCCGAATTCCAATATGTGCAGAAGCTGCTACTCTGGTGCTAATATTCATGCACTTATTTCTTCCTTTGAATTGGGATGCAGCTAACTTTCTGATTAATCCTTCCATTTCTTAACTAGTTTCTGATATAACAGGTCCGTTTTGCTAGCATCGGTGAATCTAGATAAACCTCCTGTCAAAACCATTTCAGCGGGAGATACGCTTATGAGGCTCATATCAATTTCCGAGTTTTATAAATTCGCAGATCATGTTTGAAACTGTGGATCTACAAAAATTACGCACAACCCTCATCTCTTAGCTTTATGGTCAGACGGTTCAGCATAACCTAAGAAGGATCCGCTCTTCAAAAGCAAAAATTTGTACCAATATACAATATGCAATTGGGTCGTTCAATGATCCGTCTACTACTACTACTAGAAGACAAACTACCACTAAGGCTGCTATCTTTTTCCAGTTTAACTAAAATGAGAATCCATCGTCATCTGCATCTAATGCATTTGGTTACCTTTTCAAACTAACTTTTTTTTTTTACTTCGTTCGGATCTTACATCTTCTCTCACAAAAAATCAACCTTTACAATTCCTAGAGAAAAAGGTCTCAAACAAAAACTCAATCCAAACAAACTAGCTAGCAGCATCTTTGAACACCTATAATCATAAAGATTTAGCCCTTTTCACTCCTCAGCTTGCTAAAAACAGAATCAAAATCCCTTAATTCTGCCATTTTAATCCATTAACAGCATAAAGTTCTAAACTTTTTCTTAATATAACAGTCCTATTCTAAAAACACGCTCAAATCCAAACAAAAAGATTCATAATTTCTTGAGATCCAACAAAGAAACTAACAACTCTTAATATCAGTCAACTAACTACTTTTTCTACTCAAGCTCACTAACTAAAACAATTAAAGAAAAAGGGTCATAATGGAAGTAAAGTAACAAGAATAAAAAAAACAAAGTTATGCTGACCCAAACAGCCAAACAAAACCAATTACAGAATCAAATGAAAAATTAGGAATCTTGAATTCAAACCTGTTGACTTCAGTTGGAAAATTGGTATGTTCTTCCATAAGGAAGTCTGAAGAAGATGAGATCAAAAAGGAAAGAAATCATTATGTAGGGAGAGAGAGCGGACATGGGTCAGTCGGGTTTAACTGTGTAATGGGCGTTCTTTAACTTTTTTTGGTTAAAAAAAATAAAAAAAAATTGGGTGGGTTAGGCTCCAGTCACCATCACGGGTTAGAACAGTCCCCTATGGACTATAAATCGCTTACAAGGGTACTTAAAAATCACCCACCAACACAGTCTTAACGTCGGCAGCGGGAATTGAACACTTGACCTTTGTAAGAACGTGTCAAATCCTTAACAATTGAGCTAACTTGTGTCGGTCACGTTCTCTAACTAAGTATGCAATAATTGGAGGTATAAGCGGAGATGAATAAGAGAGAAATATAAATTTAACTATCGGAAGTGTCCTAATCCAGTGGGGCTTGACACTGCCCACGACCGTGAGGTCGAGGGTTCGATACCTGCCTCCTACGTGAGGTTTAATAAATTCTGCCTTCTTAGGCTCCCCTGTGGGGCTGCCTCCCCCTGTGAGGTAAAAACAAAAAACAAAAAACAAAAAACAAAAAATATACAAAGTGATTGCTTCCAAAATACTACTACTATTTAAACAAATAAACTGAAAACTGACATAACATTTGTCAATGAATATACAGAATAACTGCTTAGGATATCACCGTAATCACTATACCTATTTTTTTGGCAAAAAATCACTCTGTCTCCGTTGGTGTATATCCCCGTGTCCCCAACCAATCACAATTCACCATGTGTATATATATAATTAAAACAAATATTTATATAGTAAATTCTGATTGGTTAGGGACACGAGGACATACACGGACGGGGACAGAGGATTTTCACCCTATTTTTTTGTAATATTACAATTTTTAAAAAAAATATTTAAAAAAATAAGTATTCTCTCTTACAATAATATAATTATCAAATTTTGTATTAGATGATTAAAATTTATCTCGGACTTAAAAAATACTGAATTCTTAAAGAAATAAAGACCAGCGGGAACTATGGCTAGCTGGGGACAGTGGGCTGGAGAATGGCGAGACCAATGGGGGAATAAAACTCCATTTGTTTTTTATGAAAAAAACAAAACTCAAGTTATTATTAGAGTCAGATATTGGATATCCGAAGAGCGTCGCGGCTCTTATGCGGGACCCTGAAAATTCTGTACGGTGCGGGCCATTATCTCAGCCGTTGAATTTTATACTTTTTGATCAAACGACTGTATCAAAATAGGGGTATTTTAAGGATAAACTTTGCATGTTACTTTTTTGTTTCAGAGAGAGAGAAAAGTTGCGGTGAACAAAACAGCGTATTGCTTTTAGAGAACAGCGTGTTTTTGTTAGAAACTCTAACTAAAAACACGTGTGTTCTGCAAAGAGAATAATACGTGTTTTTGTTACGATCGCAACTTTTCTCTCTTCTTCGCTGAACTCCAATCATTTATTTGTAAAATTACATATGTACCCTTTCATTATATAACATTTTTTTATTATTATTTTTTATTATCAGCCGCAACTTTTCTCTCTCCAAATCTGGACCGTTCAAAATTTCATCCGACAGCTAGGATGGTTCCGCAGGTGCGGAACTTTGGGCCTTCTGCACAGGAGCCGGACTGTCCGAAGAGAGGACCATCTTTCCACGTCTTATTCTTTTACTTAATGTCTTCAGTCTTCACCCCACGCGCATCTTGGAGACGTGCGCCTTAAATTATTTTTTTGGAGACATGCGCGGAAATAGTTAAGGTGTGGAGAGTTTTTTTTTTTTTGTACTTTGCAAATTTAATTAGAATAGTTAGATTAACTAGTGTTATTTTAATAAAAATTTGAGGTGTTGTTAACAAACAACGAATGTTCTTTTAAAAAAATATATAATTACCGTCTCAGTTAATAATTGAAATTGTATTTTACATGTATAAACATAATATTTATTTTAAATTGAATCTCACTTAAATAATAAACTTGGTGCAAATTAACCATCTAGGTAAAATGGAAAAAATAATAAAAAATAACGGTAATCCAAAAACTTGTTTGTAGTAGAAAGTTTAGACAATTCCGATTTGCCATCCAAGGGTTCTAAGTTCTGCCTTGGAAGTGCCAACTTAAAAAATTCTAGCTAGCTATATTGCCAAGGCAAATTACACTTAAAAAACCAAATTACCCCTATAATCAATCTCCTTAAATCTGTAATCATAATTTAATTTTCTCTCTCCTAATAATTCGATTCTCTCACCAATCTTTTTCTTCTCTCTCTCTCTCCTCTCTCAGACGGATTATATTCCTTTTTTTTTTTCTCCTTTCTCTATTCTTCTCCTACACAAAAAGGCGATACACACGTACACATGTCTCCCACCTCCCGATCCGACATGAATTATAGAGGATGTAAATCATGGTGACCCAATGACTCGATTGGTGGGAGACCTTGTCTTAACCCACCGCAGGAAGTTGCCCCCACATTGGAGGGTTGAAACTTCCACACTGTGGCTGTCAAGATTCGAACATGCGCTCTCATACACAACCTGTCACCCCCGAACCAACTGGGCTACCATTGCGGATTCTCTAATCTTCTCTCCCCTTCCATCTTCCACTTTCTCTTTTTCTCTAAGTTCTCCAATCTCATTTTCTCTGCTCATTTATGGAGTTTGTGAGACTCATTTTCTCTGCTAATTCACTTATTCTTCAGAAAATTGTCCTTTTATTTCCAATGTAATGAAGAAGCTTGGAATGAATTTTTAATATTCTCCTGTGATGGTTTTATGATTCTTTGATATGATGATTCTTTACATATCATAATTACTATATGTATCAATAACGGCGATATCTGCAACAATCACTATTCTCCATGATAGTCATTAATTATAATATCATTATTTAGCAAAAAAAAATTGGCAAATCATTCTCGAGAACCCCTCGTACCATGGGTCTTTAAAAAAACCATTATTGTGTTCGAGTAATTGCAAAAGATAATAAGAAGATGAAAAAAATGGCAATCACAGTAGGAGAGAGAAAACATGAGGGGGATGAGAAGAAGAGTTTTGTTGAGAGTGGGAAATGAGAGAGAAGATTAGAGTGTGATGAATGATTTAAGGAGAGATTGATTAGAAGGGTAGTTTGGTCTTTTAGGTGTAAATTGCCTTGGCAATATCGCTAGCCAACAATTCTACTCACCAATTAAATTTTTTTCAACAATTTTAGTTATTATTACAAACATTTGTTTCAAAGCCATTAAATGAATAAATATAACACATTCACAAATCTCATACAAGAACAATTAAAAAAAAACAAAAATAGGGTGAAATGAATAATTTCATTAATTAGAAGCAAACTTTATCCAATAATGAATTTTGAATATATATATATATATATATTTTGCAGATCTCTCCTCTCCATCTTCTAAAAACGAAGATAACTTTGTATTCGGAAAGTTTATTTTAGGATAAAGAGTACCTGCACTCCCTAAACTATTTCATTTTTTTATTTTTTACCTTCAATTAAAAAAAGGTAAAGTCTTGACCCTTCATCTTTTTAGAAGTATCAACCATAACCCTTCCATCTAACTTAATATATATATCTTGCTGATCTCTCGTCACCATCTTCTAAAAATGAAGATAACTTTGTATTCGGAAAGTTTATTTTAGGGTAAAGAGTACCTGCACCCCCTCAAACTATTTCGTTTTTGGTTTTTGACCTTCAATTAAAAAAATGTTAAGTCTTGACCCTTAATCTTTTTAGAAGTATCAACCATAACCCTTCCATCCAACTTAACCATTAAATCGTGACGGAAAGTAAAAAATTGAGGATATTTTGGACAAATCACATCAAACCCTTAAAAAAATTCAACAAAAAAAAAGCAAGAAAAAAGAAGAAATTATAAAAAAAAAAAAACATATATCCCTAATTCTTGACCTTTCTTTCTTTCTGACAATGTCAGATCCCAACTCCGGCTCCCTCTTTCGTTTTTCCGTCCATCACCACTGAGTGAGACTCAAAATACTGCGAAAAAGAAAACATATGAGAAAATTTCTTCAGTTTTGTGTTCTAAAGATGAATGAAATTTTATACCAATATCAAAATCATACAACATATACCAATATCATGAATAATAATACAAAACAAAATTTTATAGAAATAAATTGCAAACACGTCCCATTTCACTAATGTCTAATCTAAAGAAAAAAGAAAAAAATGTTAAATAAAATGTTTTGGTAAGGAGATCCTTAGCAAAATGTCTTTTTAGGTTCCTTCTTGTCCTTTTTTCCGAAATCTCAAATGGTTTTCCCATAATCAATGAACACACCGTTCAAATGGAATAAAAAAGTCGCTAGTAAGTTAACAAGGCTATTCGGCATGAAATGACACATGACTGCAAATTTTTTTTTAAAAAAATAATAATAATAATAATAATTTTGGTTAACTGTGGCCGGAAAATCAAAAGAGGAAGTAGGGGTAAGACATCACAAGGTCCATAGATCCAGTAGGCTGTTCGATACCCTCCTCATGCATGGGACAAGATTTAATTATCTCCCTTTTTTAAAAACTTTTCTCCTCCTTTTCTAAGGCTGTTCTCTCTCCCTTTATGGGGTAATCGCTTAGCCGGGCTTCAAAAAAAAAAAAAAGTAGGGGTAGACCCGTCACTGCCACAGAGAGAGGGGAAGGTGGTTACGGAATTAGAGATTTTTGGGATTTTTTTTCACTATTTCTTATTTATTTTGTCTTTTTGATTTTTTTTAGGGTTTGATGTGATTTGTCCAAAATGCCCCTCAATTTTTTTTTGGCAATCCTTCACGATTTAGCAGTTAAATTGGATGAAAGGGTAATGATTGATACTTCTAAAAAGTTTAAGGGTTGAGACTTGACGATTTTTAATTGAGGATCAAAAAATAAAAATTAGAATAGTTTAAGGGGTATGGACACACTTTTACCCTTTATTTTATCATATATTCTACTGCCTTCATTCCATAATATAAATTACAAAAATGTATATCATAGAATAGGAGTATAATATAATGTATTTCCTTACCAAAAAAAAGAAAAATCTCTCTTCTCAACAAACTGGGATGTTTTTTTATCACTACTATGGTAGGTAATAAAATACAATTACAAATGGAAATCATAGCCGACAATTTCTTCAGTCATTCAAAAAGAATCCAACGTAAACAACATTAAACTAAATTATTGCTTGAAGCATTTCACAAAGTTACAACATGTTTTTTCAGTTACAATCATTTGACCTACATTTCCTACATCAACTTTTAGTCAGTTAGCCCCCGACTCCGGTTTCTTAGTAAATCATTGTATTCAACCTCTACAAACAAAATTTATCCACATTTGGAAGAAAAATAGAATAAAAACAACAACAAAAAGACATATCCGAATCCTCCGGAAATTCTTTTTACCTTGGGCTACTTTCATAGCTTGAGAAAACGAATGAAGCTGGACGGATCAAACTCTCCGATTTGCTGGACTTCCACATTCAAGATTCTTTAACTGTCCTAATAATACACGATCTTCACTCTACATTTACCACTCCCACCGACATGTAAACAAGGAAAAGACTAACTTTGATATGGTATGGTCAGCATATTTCGAGCTTTAAAGGGTTCATATCTAGTAACTGTAATGACCTTCCGAGACTTGAGTAGCACAGACCTATTTCAGAGTCGATGCACCAGCAAAGTTATCATATGCTGTGCGAAAACAAAGGCCTGGACCAACATGGGTTGTCGTTGGGCAGAACCAGCAAAGGACATTTGGACCCAGAACCTGCCAGTCAAGTAACAATAGAGGCATACGGAATTCAGAAAGTTGGGATATTTTTTAGAACTTCTTCTTCCCAACAATTACAGCTATATTAATATTCATGAAGTAATCAGGCATTAGCAATGAGTCATGTTATTGTCCATATCCAATGCAGATACTACTTCCAATCCATCAATGACGGATGAACAGCAAGGCTCCTTCAACTTGAAAGAGAGAACAAAGAGGAAACAATAACAGTAGGATCAAGAGGAGACCAATATCATTCTTACCGATATCAGATTCTCATATGCTCCAAGGTTGTATGGATGTGAATAGACCTGGCCTCCTTTTTCTGCTAGCCACATAGCTCTCACGCCTTCATGGTACTATAATAAAAAAAAGTGAGTCAAAAATTTGAAATGGCGGCGAGCAAAATGTATTCAACAACAAACATCTCCTGTACAAACCTCTATAGTAGTCTTGTTCTGTAAAATGAGATATACATGCCATCCCAGGAAAAAGGTCAGTGCTATACTCAATGGTACCAGCAAAAGCCCTGAGATGATCTGGAGCAAAAAATATCTAAGTTAAATCAACTAATTTAAGAACTATAATTCATTGCAGATTGGGTGTTTGGAAAAATTACATATATAAGCCTGAAAGAGCTCTCATCCTGCTGATCATCCTTCGAAGAATCAATAGTCAAACTACCAAAAAGCAGGACCTGAAATAACAGAAAACCCAATTTTCATCCTATTAAGATCATTGCATAGCGATCCAGAACATAAATGTGGCCAAATGAATAATAGAATACTGTTGAGCATCATTAATCGACAGAGAAGTAAAAGATAAAGCAATCAAGATGTTGTATACAAGAAAATGACATACCAGGGAGTATATGCATGCCACAACAGCGTACACAACGAAGATGAAGAAGACCTTATAGTTTGCATGGCCCACACAGTTATTCAACCACACGCAATGGTGATCCTTAAATTCAAGAGGCAGCACTTTAAAGCATTATCCAGGGCATTCGATAAAAGGCATGAACAATAATTAGACCGGGCATACCATTCGCAACACGCATCTATTACATATACGGCAGTGATGAGCACGTGGAGGTTTGTAGAGTGAACACTTTTGGCAATATCTTAGATTCCCACCCTGCAGCATTTTTTTGGACAAAAAGAGTAAGTCCGCGAAATTGTGATCTTTAGCTCAAACATTCCAATTAAAACATTGATTTGTCAAATAATTAAATCTTGTACTCGTTGCATAGTCTATTCATATTAAAACTTGATTCACGATATTCTTCATCATTACATCCTGAATATTCTGTCACTGAATGTCATAGACAATTAAATGCAACTTAGATACAAGCTTCTAATCTTTTATACTTTAGTTTGATGGAAAATTGGTTTGATTCCCAATAGATAGAAAGTTTTAGTACTCATCGTCCAGAAGGAAATTATTCTTTTTCCTGGCCTTATCCATAGTACGGGTTCAAGGCAAGATAGTAGGGCGGTCACCCTCTCTCAAAAGAAGGGAACATATCCAAGATATTCTTATCAAATTGGTTAGTCGTATACTGTGTTATTATGAAAAACGGAAAAATCTAGGAGAAGTATTATATTTCTCCGACACACTTGAGCAATAATAGATATGTGCAAGGTAGAGAAGCTTAGAGAAATCACAAACTCAACCAAGAACCAAAGTACATAAAGGCACAACTTGGAGCACCTCTTCGGTCACAATGAAATAGAAAAACTAAAAATAATACAAAAAAAGTGTCGGATAGTGGATGAATCAGGAAGAATGCAGAATTCCCAAGTTTCTCATATCTCGTATAAACGAAAAATTCTTGTCGTGGCAGAACTATGTGATATCATCGTCCGATCAATTGTTCAAAACACGGAAAAGTTATTTCCCCCATCTATCCTGTTACACTTGCCAAACTCTCAACACGCTTACTACAGCCGCTAGACGTCAAGATTCGTGGTAGTCCGGATTCCCACAAACAGAAAAACAACTTAACCCCAATTATTTCCAGAGACATCAGCACTATTCTAATTATTGAAAACAATGTACTTAGTCACTATTAAACCCTATCGTCTCCTAATGCTAGTTATGTATGCAATAATATTTATGTATTAGCCATTCTTTAATTCACATCCAATTTCCAAGCCTTTTTGTTCTTCCAATTTCCAATTTCCAAACTGATTAAATATGGAAGTATCACCAATAGTATCAACTCGAATTGCAACCAGCTGCTCTTCTATAATTAGGCCAAAGAAAAAACTATAATTTAATTAATTCATTATTATATTTATCATTTCAATGAAGTAATTTTAAAAAATATTGACATCAATTGGGCAAATCCGAAACAAAAACAATCTCACTGGGACGAACAATGTTGCCATTTTCAAGCAATCAAAGAAATATACAGACTAAACTTCACATGAAACAAAAAAAAATCTTAAATTACTCAAATTGTAATTCACTCAAATTCAATTTCAACCCACATTCATGAAATATTTCATCCAAGAAATCATCACAATATATCCAAGATCAAGTCTTTTGTCCATTTTGCAAAAATCTTTGAAGATAAATAATAATAATAATAATAATAATAAATTTAAAAAACAAAACCAAATAATTAATTGGGAAAGAAGGGACCTTGCGCTTGATCTCATGAACGGCACTATCTGAGTCCTCAATATCGGGCAAAAAAGAAGCTGGGATCCGACCCGGGTCGGTGAATATAGCTAGAGCGTATGTGAAGATAGACATGAGAGCTAAGCAGGTGAAAACGGCGGCGTTTAATAATCCGGGAGAGGAACCGAGTCCGAACCACTGATCTATAAAAACGAATACCGTTGAGAAATAGATGTACAGAATGGCCGCGGCGGCGACGGTCACGTGATACGAGAACCTCCTGCACGTGCGCGACGGCATTCCTTTTGTTACCATCATCAGAGGAGGGGGAGGCTGTAGAAAAAAAATGGAAGAATGGACCTACGGCGGAGGCACCGGCGTAAGGAGGTTTACGACGGTGTCGCCGGTAGCTTCTTTATTTTCTTTTCTTTTTTTAAATATAAAATTTTGTTGAAGTTTTTATGTTATTTATATTTGGCGGGTGGAAGAAGAAGAAATAGGTGGGATCTAGAAGTACGGTGCCGTGAGTCGCACAACGAGGTCTGCGACTGTTTGCGGCATTTTACCAATTTGACCTCCTCAAGTTATTAATAGGTTACACTTCAATCCATCAGAACTTACTTATGGTAGATTGCAAGCTATTTTAATTATTTTGTGACTTGTGTTAAATTATAATTGAAAAATGAGATTTTATATAAATATAAAAAATATATCTAATTTAATTTAAACTAAATACTATAAATTAGATATTTAATTATTAAGACGCGAAATTAAATTCTTATATTTTTTAACTGGAAAAACACACACTATATATATAACAAAAAAATTTAGGACTTTTAAGCTCATGAGGTAATTAATTGACGGATTTTGTGGTTTGTCACTTCATGAAAAAAAAATACTAGAAGTTTAAGAATTTATTTTCTCAAATAATCTAATTTGTAATTGTGTGATAATAAGGCCTTAATTAAACAGTAGATTATGACTTAAAAGTTAATTGTAATGTCAACTGCAGTCTCATTTTCAATCAATGATTTTCCACAATAAAATGAAGCATTTCTTTGTAACAAAAAGATAGGTGTTGATTTTTTTTCCCACTATATATATTACACCAAAAAAGAATTGTATTGCACTATGAACTACAAAATCTCAAGTTCTCCGCCTCCTCTTTTCGAAGTGGCCGGAACCAGGACTAGAAACTCCACAACAATCTTATCAATATTTCTCCAAAATATGAATATTTTTTTTTGCCAAGTAAACTTTAACCATTGAAAGGATCTATATAGCCATCTTGATCAACATTTGGGAAGATCAGAGGGTGGTGGTGGTAGCTTTTGTTTACGGCCTTTTCCATCCATAACAACCCATGCCATTTTCAAACCCCAGCTCGTGTGAACTTCTAGATGACAATGCATAAACCAGACCCCTGTTTAAGCATGCAATGAAATATTCATGCATGTTAGAGTTAATATAATTGTGCGCACTTTCAAATAGTAGCATTAGTTTTTTTTAATCATGTTATGAGTTTGGTTTAAATATGTCCGCATATATAAATTTTGTGGTTCATAAGTTATCAATAAAGATAATCTATTAGACTGGTTTCCAATGAAACTATTCCTGTGATCAAGAGAGTTTGAGAATACCTGGATTGTCGGCGAGGAATCTAATGGCAACCCAGCCTCCGGCAGGAACTCCGACTGTATTTCTTTCAGCAGGATCAACAAGGTTAAATTTGGCGGGATCCTTGTTAGGATCAAAGTTTCCAAACCCTTGACCAACAATAAAGAAGTTGAAACCATGAAGATGTAAAGGGTGACTTTCTGCACCAATTATGCTCGTGTCTTGCATGACCAATTCTACACTAGTATTGTACGGAAGTACCACAACTTTTGTACCACTACTAACCATAATATTACTAGGTGGACTGCCCGTGTAATTGAATTTGACCGGCGGATTGACCGGAAAATCTGTCGTAAATACCCCTCTAGATTGGTTAAAGAAATGAGATTGAAGGAGGGCTATATTAGGCATTACAAAGGACACATTATTAATTGAAGCAGCTATCTTAGTATTGTTAGGACCTTGGCAATTTTGATTTTTGGAACATGGATTTAATCCTAGGCCTATAGTGAAGAAAAATTTTCTATCAATTTTCTTAGGAACGTTAGCTGGAAATTTAGTACTAGCCAAACTTCGGACCTTATTGATGAAATTCGTAGCAAATGCCGTGTTATTGAATATGGGGAGAGAGGGTCTTACTAGAGGGAATTTTACTTTTTTAGCCTTGGGAGATGATTTTGATTGGTGGTATTCTAGGATTCCGGCAGTGGTTGTATTGTCGAATGTGGCGGGGCCGGTGGCGTAAGGCCTAGCGGACATGAGAAAGGTGGCATTGGGGAATTGAGGTAGTGTCTTGAGGAGGACATTAGTGGTTTGTCCAGGGGTAATTAGGACAATGTTGGTTTTGAAGGGCTTTGTGTAGACGGCATCAGCTTCGACTACAGTGAGATTGTGGTTGGCGATACTGAAAAAGAGCTCGTCGTTTAGTGCCGCGTTTATCAACCTCAGGAGGTATATTTTTCCTGGTTTAACCTTCAGCTTGAATGTGTCTGCAACATTAATAACCAAAAGAATGATCATAATCCTAGTAGGAAAAGGATATTGTTGCAAAATTATATTTTAAATTCAGTGTGGAACATATGTCCCGTTCTGCACGGACGAATAACTGGGAAAACTAGGTACCTTTAGCTGAACAGTTATAGAAAGGTCCTGGAAGACCATTAATTGTAAATGCATCAGAAAGGTTTGGGGCTGCTCCAGTTTGCGTTGCTTGGTTGATGATTGTTTCCGTATCAGATTTCCACCATTCACCTGATACCGACATTAGAACAAACTGTATTAATCCTGAACAGTAAAATGATCACCGATACAAATTAAGTGTTCTAATTGTTTGTTGGTTACCAAAGATGATGGGAACTTCTTTGTAAGGCTGGGGAAATGGGTAACTAAGGCCTCGCTTAGGAAGAATGACAATAGGTCCATAAAGTGTGACTCTGAGCCATGAAATGTGAGCATGCCAGAACAGAGTTCCTCTTTGCCCTGTAATGGTGAAATTGTACACATAGCTTTGTCCTGTCCGAATTGGACACTGTGTAACATATGCCGGTCCGTCTGCCCATCCACTTCTCAACTGCCTCACTCCATGCCTGTTTTGAAAACCATAAGCCCGATACATAATAAATTTGAACGTTAATTCCTTATTTATTTTGTATAGAAAATGTAAATATTCAGCTGCAAACAGATAAACTGTATTATTAGAAATTTAATTTTCGTACCAGTGAATGGTAACATTGTACTGAACATGGTTAACCACCTTAACGATCACTCGATCACCTTCCCTTGCAGTGATTTGAGGCCCGGGAAACTGGCCATTTACAGTCACAATGCTCTTGCTTTGGCATAGTCTCGTCACATTCTGCATTTTAATCTGTATCCACATATCCAATAGAGATCAAGAACATTAAATATTTATGATAAAAAAATAAATTAGTGTGACACTAACTAATCTAGTTTGTTTAGCCTTAAAAAATATAATGCAAGACGTACATTAAACTTATATTGCCTGGTAATGCCAGCATGCTTAGCAAGTGCAAGATCATGATCAGAAAAAACACAGAAAGAAATCAATATAATAAGAAAATGCCTGAGAAAGCTGAATCCCATTTTAATATTAATTGGGGTTCTTGAAGTTAAGAGGAAAAATTGAAAGACTCTTAGATGAAGATTGATTTGGTTATGCTAAGAATTAGTTGGGCTATGCATATATAGTAGTATCAGGCAAAGTGAGCAATGTATTTGTCTGGTTAATTAGGTGTTTAAGGATGTAATAAGTATCATCATCCAAACAAGACAAAGAACTCAACCATAACAAATTGCATGGCGACCTTGATTCAGACTTCTGGTCCAACTTTCCCTGTTTACGTGATGTTCAAGTCACATTTTTTCTCCACTTTCCTACTTCCATTTTAGGATCATTTGTAGAATGTCACATTTCGCATTTTTCTTTCAAGGTTTCGCATTTTTCTTTAAATTTATATTTTTTTGAGAAAAAAACATGCATATGACAATTTAATAATAATGATAAGATAAAGAATGAGACAAAAGATCTGATCAGCTCATACAATATAAAAGTTTCTAAAAAGCCTCAACCATGCCCTTTTGTGTTTTAATTTTCCCTTATTCAGAGTGGCAATAGAATTTCCCCTTGGAGAATTGCTGGGTTTTTTTTTTTTTTTTTACAGATTACTGCATTTTCTAAATCATGTTTAATATTTTGACTAATTTCTTAATTTTTCGCTACATTTAATAAACGACTTATATTATATAATGAAATAAGTAATAATGAAAATGATTGATGATTAATGTTAAGTGAAGGTAGTGTGGGAGAATGGTTGCCCTCAATTAACCTCCTTTGGGTACTGATAGTTGAAGATTGGTTTAGTTGCTTGCTAACTAATGGTAGAGTTTGTTCATAATTTTGTTGGCTGTCGGTTGTTTCTTTCTTTGCAATCTTAACAGCTATTTTTTCCTTATTTTTTTGTAATGGAAATACAACCTTAACAGCTTTGATGCTTACTATAATACACATATTTTGGTAAGTTATAGTTTGTTCACGAGAAAAAAATTAGAAGGGGCAGAGGAGTAAATTACATAACTTATATGATCAAGTATGAAATCAGAATCCATACATTGACGAATTATAAGGAGAAGGTCCGTTTATAGCGTTGAATACTAAAATTAAAAAAATCAGTACATACTAAATATTTTTTAGTCGTTGGATAAAAAATTTGTCGGTTCAACTTTTTTAGATCGAACACATAGTGTAATTTTGTAACACTTTTGTGTAAGACATATATGTCTTAGAACATGTGTTCATCAAGAGAAAACACATATTGCATAGAATGTAACATCTATCTAAAACTTTACTACACTTGTAAAAAAATATCAGTATATACTGTCAATTTTTTATTCTAAACTATCATAAGGAAAAATATTTTGTATTTATAATAAACATTACAAAGAAAAACAAGGTGAGATTTAATATTCATAAGAATGTTTTAAAAATGATTAACGCATGGAATTGGAAAGGTTACAAAGGCAGCGTGGGTATATGGCTCGGATCAGTTTGAAAAGGAGCAAATCCTTTGTAAAGAAATCGAGGGTTTGAAGGCTCTCGAAGAGCAATATTGGAAAGTTCTATTTTCATCGCAAAACGAGTCTTCGGAAGGCAAACAATTCTATTTCAAAGATTATAAATAAGCATAGTATTTTGGTGGAGGGTAATGAGGAAATAGAGGAAGTGACACTACATTATTTTAACTACTTAATCTCGCAAATCAATTTAATACTCTCTCCATTTTCTAATATAGGTCGTTTATGACACTTTGAAAAAATTAAGAAACTCAAACAAACAATAATTTTTCCATCACAATTCCAATAATACCTCTTCCTTCCTCCTTTTCCAATAATGTCTCAAGTCCATCATATTATTCTTTCTAACGTTGTCTTCAAATCTATTTTGAGAGAACATTGATGTTCGTAAGGAGGGACGGATCCAGTATGCTGTCACCCTTTGGGTTTATATGAACCCAGTGATTTTTTTTTTTAATAATATATGATATATTTTACTCAATTTAGATAATAAATGTATAAATGACCTCAGTGAATTGTTGTGTATATCAAATGAACCAGTGAATTAAATTTCTGAATCCGTCATTGTTCGTAAGCTATTTTCACTTGGTAAATTAATAGCTGATATTTGTATCGACTTTTAATGATCTTTATCATTCTTAATTCTTCTAGTCACTATTTCAGTTTTTAAGAGTAAAAGAGATGTTAGTCGTTTTGCTTTCGATTTTAATGGGAACTCTTGAATCTTTGTGAAAAGTGCAAATATAACATTTATTCTGTTATGAAAAGAGTAACAAGTGAACCGTTAAGATTCATGTCAGAAAAAATGATAACAGAAATTTATTTATATTTCTCAAGATTACAAAAGGTGGAACTGGAATTGATCCACTCATACATCACTTCCCTTGACTCCAACTAAAATAATAATTATGACAACAAATACAATAATCACACAAAAGAATTTTGACAAAGTTAATGACGAAGCCTTGGATTTGGTAAATCAATTACAAAATGGAAGTTAACAAAAGCCCCTCCAAGAAGGTTTGAACTCATCAATAATTAAAATCTGCAAAACAAATTTGAAATCCTAATTAGCATTTTGGAAGGTCTGCTGGAGGAGGAGGTAGCTTTTGATTCGGAAGCTTTCCGTCCAAGACAAGCCATGCCATTTTCAATCCCCAGCTCGTATGAACTTCCAGGTGGCAGTGCATAAACCAAACTCCTATTAAAAAAAAATACCAATAAATTATAATTCATTAGGTGTCTGTCGGATTGATAACAAATGTTCGCTCATATTTAATGAAAGAGAGAGCGATAATTTGTCACAGTGTTAATATAAGGAGTACGATTGTTAGTTAAGGTGTGCTTGGATTGAGTCTGATTTGAGTTTGGTCTGGTTTGAGACTCAAACTCAGACCCAAATTAGCTTTGGATTGAGTCTGAGATTTGGTCTGGGAATGATTTAACACTTCAGATTTCATTCACGGACTCAATCCAAAACTGGTTTGGGTCTGAATTTGAGTTTCAAACCAGACCAAATCCAAACCAAACCCACCATCCAAGCACACCCTTAATATTATCCTCACCTGGGTTATCTGCCAAGAAACGAATTGCAACCCATCCACCAGATGGAACACCAACAGTATTTCTTTCGACGGGATCAACAAGGTTGAAGTTCTTCGGGTCCTTACTCGGGTCATAATTCCCAAATCCTTGGCCGATCACAAAGAAATTGAAACCGTGGAGATGAAGAGGGTGACTCTCGGCCCCAAGAATACTAGTGTCCTGAAGGATCAATTCTACACTTGAATTAAAAGGAAGTACCATAATTTTGGTTGCATTAGCCACCATGGTATTATTTGGCGAGTTTCCGGTATAATTGAACCAATGTAAGGGGTTAATTGGAAAATTTGGGCTATAAATGTTGTTGGATTTGCCAAAATAATGAGATTGAAGAAGGGCTGTGGTTGGTTGTATAAAGGAAATGTTGTTAATTGATGCTGCAAACTTTGTTACATTACTAGGACCTTGGCAACCTTGGCTTTGGTCACAAGGATTTGTTCCCAAACTTACGGTGAAAAAGAAATGTTTGTCAATGTTTTTAGGAACGTTAGCAGGGAACTGTGTACTGGCTAAACTCCGTAGTTTGTTTGTGAAATTGGTTGCGAAGGAAGTATCGTTTAAAGCTGGTAAAGTCGGTTTGAAGATTGGAAGAGTTTTTGTTGAGAGGTGGGAATGAAGTGAGGAAGGAGATTCGTATTCAAGTACTCCAGCAACTGTGGAGTTGTCAAAAGTGCCAAGCCCTGTGGCGTAGGGTCTAGCCATCATGAGAAAAGTGGCACCAGGAAAATGTGATTTGGTCTTCAGGAGGATATTAGATGTTTGTCCTGGGGTAATCAGAATTGTATCTGTGTCGAATTGTTTGATATATATTGCATCGACATCAACAACTTTGAGGGTGTGATTTGCTATACTAAAGAATAACTCATCATTTAGTGCAGCGTTGATCATCCGGAGAAGATAAGTCTTTCCCGGTTTTACTTTCAATTTGAATGTATCTGTCAAGATTCAAATGTAGACCACATTATTAAATTCCTGTCGAAGATATAAAACAAGTTCTCAATTGCTTAAAATAATCTTCACCTTTTGAAGAACAATTGTACAACAAACCAGGAAGTCCATTGATGGTATAGGCGTCAGAAACGTTTGGTCCTCCACCAGTTTGTAAAGCTTGGCTAATAATGGCCTCAGTATCACCATTAAACCACTCACCTAAGAATCAGAGTTATTAATATAAATCAAATTAATTTAAGACAATAAATAAGAAAAAAACTGATTTTTTTTTGTTTTCGTGCATTTTTTTGTTATTGAAAGAGATAATTACCGAAAATCATAGGAACTTCCTTGTATGGTTTGGTGAATGGATAAGGAACATTTTTCTTAGGGAGAATAATTATAGGACCATAAAGAGTTGATCTTAACCAAGAAATATGTGCATGATAAAACAAAGTTCCTCTTTGGCCAACAATGGTGTAATTGTAGATGTAGCTCTGGCCAGTTTGGATCGGGCATTGTGTTACATATGCCGGTCCATCGGCCCAACCACTTCTAAGTTGTTTGATTCCATGCCTGTTTTAATCAATGACAATAATCAGTATTCGTGTATGTTGTTCTAATATCAATGGATAATCTATTATTCATCAAAAAAAGAAGTTTTTGCGTGTATGACTTTGATATATACCAGTGGATGCTAATGTTATTTGAGACATGATTTGTGACTTTGATCAGCAGACGATCACCCTCTCTAGCCACAATGCGAGGTCCGGGAAATTGGCCATTCACTGTGACCACGCTCTTAGTGTGGCACAATCGCGTAACATTTTGCATGGTGATCTACAAAAACATCGATCAACAAGAGACATTAGAACTAAAATAAATATAATTTACAGCTTGAAAACCATTTAATATACGTACATTGAACTCGTAATGTCTGGTCATGCCTTCTGAATATTGAGGAAGGAGAGATAAAGTCATCAATGTAAGAACAATGCCAATGATTTTAGGAGTCGAAGCAGCCATTTCTATTTACCTCTTTTCTCTCCTTAAATCTTTTGTTGTTTGATGATGTTGTTGTGGGATAAAGTATTTTGAAGTTGCAAATATATAGAAGGGAAATGAAAGGGTGTTGGTTTGATAGGGTAACAAATATATAGTATAGTTTAATAATTTAAATATTTAAATAAGAGGATCGTCATATGAGAGAGCTTGGGAAGATGTTTTCCTCGGACCAACTTATGTAGTTGAGAAAACAACTTTAGAGTACGAACAAAGCTATTATTGGTTGTTTTATGACCAATTTCATAGGCTGTCAAACCTTTCCTTAGTCGTGATGTTATGTTCCCTCCAGAAGACCTGAAATTGACCTGAAATTGATCACTTCCCCGTCCTTAGAGTTAGTAGAAGATTTAAATCGCATGATATGTCTCAATTAAGTTCATCTAGTGTTGTCTGTACACTAACAATTTAGAAAGAGTCGACCCCCTACACTTGACAGGAATCGAACTCCCATTCTTTATTCCAAATTAATCAAGAACTTAATTCTAACTGCCATATGATCATCAGAAATCCTCCTTAGATAAGATTTGATGTACTTTTATGCATATGTAAATTCAGAAGTTTCCAGCATGAGAGTAGATGGAGGAGGAGCTGAAGTTGGTGAGTATGGGTATTATCTTCTTTTTTTTTTTTTTTGGATGGATGGTGACTATGGTATTATCAAACATACGGTTTCTAAAGATTGAAGTAATACCAAACAGTGTAGGACCCTTTATTATATTCCTCCGAAGCAAGGCTGAGCTTTAGAGTTTTGGCTTCTCATGCATGGTAGTAGTAATTATATTTCTAGGATTTCTGCTTGAAACAAGCTTAATTACTTCAACAGTTCATAAGAAAATGACATAAAGAGCAAGGTTGATTTCAAAGTACGGGAGCTGGATACGTATAGCTCAAAGGATATCATTTTCGCTTTAAAAAAAAAAAAACAAAATCAAATGAGGCACGCCCTCTGTGCACGCGCGAGTTAGGAGAGCGCAACTTATGAATCTGATTGTAATACTACTTAATTTGATAACATTTTTGCTATATTAAAATAACATATTTCAAAGTAATTATAGAAATTTAAATCTGTACTTATATATTAACATTTAGTAATTAGACAATTCGAATGTGGAACGCACTGGTATAACATTTTAATTTTCATGCCATGAAATATGTTCACACTTGATATGTTCTGAGTCTTTGTCATCGAATATGTCCTTCTCAGAGATAAATACATAAACACGTATGAGGGATTGGATTTTTTATTAGGTTCTTCCTTCAGTCGGTCGTTTTTCTATTATTATATTAACAGGGATTTTTATTTTATTTTTTTTGCAATCCAGAGGTAGGTAAAATGTCAGAAGTAGAGAATTTGAAAATTAGACAATACTTATGATTAAGATAATGATATTCTGTTTCTATTAGGTTTAAGGTTAATTTTGTTTTACCTATTGTGGGACTACCCTTTAGTAGTCACTCATTGATGATTTTTAAAAAAAAATAGATCTAGCTTATAAGTATGGCTAGTTTATTACAATTATTTTATTATAAGACCTCACCAGAGGTAGGGGTGTCAATCGAGCTATGTGAGTGAGCTATGCTAGCTCAGCTCACATAGCTCGATTGACACCCCCTACCTCCAGTGAGGTCTTATAATAAAATAATTGAATAAACCCTGCCATACTTATAAACGGTCTAGTAAAATCATCAATGAGTGACTACTAAAGGGTAGTCCCACAATAGGTAAAACAAAATTAACCTTAAACCTAATAGAAACAAAATATCATTATCTTGTCCAAATTTAGTTTTAAGGCTCATTGTATTATGCTATTCTTGAGACAGGATTTTCATTTTCTTCGCTAATATAAGTGAGCTTGGGAAGCTCGTGAGCTAAGCTCGAGCTCGTGTTAAAATGTGAGCTGAGCGTGAGCTTGGCATAGCTCACGCTCAGCTCACATAAAAATTCAAAAGCTCACGCTCAGCTCACATTTTAACACGAGCTCGAGCTTAGCTCACGAGCTTCCCAAGCTCACTTATATTAGCGAAGAAAATGAAAATCCTGTCTCAAGAATAGCATAATACAATGAGCCTTAAAACTAAATTTGGACAAGAATACACAAAAAGAAGCAAAAGTTTCAGAATTGTTTGATATGCTAATAAAATGAGTCTTATTTGAAAAAAACAAAAAACAAGAGAATCCATGCACTTAAAATTTTAACAAATGATAAATTTGCAAATTTCAAAATGTATTGATTTAATTCCATTGTCGGTGGCAATTCCAATTTTGACAATCCCATTGAATTCTTCTACACCATCTCAATTTTTGTTGTGATTCATCCCAATGTATTTTGTACCGTGTTTTCCCACGCTGTCTTTTCCTGTTTTCTCTATTCCTTTAACTTTTGTACCTGTCTCTCTCCTGTTTTAAGACTCCTTTAATATAATCTCCTTTCTACCCAAAAAAAAAGATTATTGAGTTAATCCACACATTATAATTATAATGTATATAAGTTTTTTTTTAAATTAGTATTATTATTATATATATAATATTTTAATTATATTAATCTTATTCGGGTTCGAGCTTTTTTCGGGCTGAGCGGGGTCAAGCTCACGCTCACATTTTTTCGAGCTATGTGAGCCGGGTTCGGGCCGGCCCGAACCTGTTGACACCCCTAACCAGAGGAGGAGTAGTAGAAGCCCGTTGAGCGCGTGCCCCGTGAGGGGAGTAGTAGATGTCCCGTTGAGCGGGTGTCGTAGAAGTCCCGTTGAGCGGGTGCCCCGTGAGGGGAGTATAAGACCCACACAAGGGAACCCAAAGAAATGACAATTAAATCATTCCCCTTGTGTGAGGTGGGTATCGATCCTGGACCTCTCGGTCACAGGCAGTGGATGTTACCCACTGGGCTACCATGCCTTCGATTCACTCATTGATGATTAATAATAAGTTAATGTATATGCTTTAAACGGCAGCGGGGATGGTGTAGCAATCACAAAATTCTAATTGGATCTTTAGGTTTTTATGTTTTTTGGGTCTACCTAACATACATTCAAGAACACTACTCTTACTGCATGTTGGGTACGCTTTAATGAAATGAATTGAAATATCTTTCTAAGAAAAATCGCTTTCCACCTACGAATGAGTTCGAAATCCTCTTTCCCTTTTAATGTCTGCACGACCTTCAAATTTTAATTAAATATATCATTTAAAAAAGCATAATTTAGTGGCATTGACACTATAGATCGTAAAAAGAAATATAATTTATATTAATATGTCAACACTATCATAAAAATAATTATGGATTAAAAAAATAACTAGAAAAATACTATATATATATATATATATATATATATATATATATATATATACGAATAAATACGAATAAGTTGTGCGATTAAATAAGAAAAATTTACCAAGAGAAATAAATTTTGTGTGATTAAATACGAATAAGTTGCAGTGTAATTTAAATATTACAATTAATAAAATAAAGGACATAATATTCACTTACTATTGATTGACGATTTCAACTTCTCCTAGAAAAGTTATTCCATAAGTTTGAATGTGAAATTACATTTTCCCCTTCTTCTTGAGATGAGTATTACGTGGAAAAATCTTTCCAACTTCAATATGGTTCTTTCAGTTACTTGTGGATAGACAGACTATTAACATAGATAACATTTTAAGAATGAAAGGAGGCACATAACAAATAATTAACAGAATAGAAAACGGTGTCATCTTTTGACTAACGGTTATGGTTGGTGGGTGGGGAGGGGGCTATGATGCTACTTTGAAAACTTTTAGAACTAATTTGTTTTCTATCTCTAACCTGTGATAGTAAATATAAGAGTGAATCGCCTGTTTTAGAACTAATTTGCTTTTTATCTCTAACCTGAGATAATAAATATAAGAGTGTATCGCCTATAAATTATAATTACCACATGGTTCATGGGCCAGTTTGGGACAAAAGACACAAAACAGGGCCCAACCCAGGTGAAGGCAGAGCTTAAAGAGGTCAATCAAAAATGGGCTTTTATTCGGGCCGATAAATCTAGAGCCCAAGAGTCGAAGGCCCACTATATTTAGTATTTACGGCGGCATTAGCCGTCCTATGTTCACACAACATAGTAAAGATGTCGGAGAAAGAAGGCCCTGGTAACCTCTGGAATGTTCTCGAATCCTTTAAACTTTAGCAGGTTATAACTCTTTCTTTGCCCTCGAAGTTTTATTCTTTCTCTCTCTCAATTTGCTCTTCCGAAGAAGTTGATCGATTTGTCAGATTCTTACTGCGATAAAAAGAAAATATAAATAATAATGGCGAAAGAAGGACCTAACTGGGATGGGTTGCTCAAATGGAGTCTTTCTCATGCTGATGGTACTCAACGTCCTCGTAATTTAAGGTACCCTTCAACTCCAATGGCTTTTTTCTTTCTCCGATTACATTAATCTTTTGATAAATGGGTTAGCTTTACTACTTTTTGACATTGATGAGCATGTAAATTAAATAGAAAATTATGTTTAATGGTTTTAATTTTCGGGTTGTTTTCAGTGAGGAGGACCGAAGATGGTTTATGGAAGCTATGCAGGCACAAACAGTAGATGTCATTAAGAGAATGAAGGAGATAACTATAGTTATGCAAACTCCTGAGCAAGTTCTCGAGTCTCAAGGAGTCGCTCCTCAAGATCTCGAGGGTAATCTATAATTCTGATTACTGTATACTTAAGTTTAATAAAAAATTGCAAACTTCGGATAAGATTTTGATTATTACTCTGTTCTTGCAGATATGTTGGATGAATTACAAGAGCATGTTGAGGCAATTGACATGGCTAATGGTGAGTATCTTACCCTTATGTATTTTTATTATACAAGTATTAGTTTTCCCAGTCAGTTCTGTGCTTGTTTTCGTATAAATTATCAGCTGAAAGAATGTGCATGATAATTGAAGATGAAATAAAAATTTATTTCCTTATTTGCCATCGTGAGCAGCCATTTTGTGCATTTATTGCCAAAGGTTAAGTCTGTCTCCTATCCATCCTCACCCATTCCCTCATTGGGAACTTAATGGGATGATGCTGTTGTTGTATTTGTCATCGGGTATGATTTGTATTCAGGCATTCTCATTGGATCTTCATGTTTTGGGGAGTTCGAAATTAGATAGGGGCAGCACAATCAGCATTAGTAAGCTCTTTAAAGTTGCTGTTGAATATATACTAAATGTGATTATTTTTATCTTCTAGAACAATGTAGTATGGTTCTTGGAAGTCTTATGGGTTTGTTTCATGTATGGTTCTTTGTTCCTAAGATTTGGAGAATTGTTGTTGAGCACTCTTCCTGCAGCAGTCTGGATTGATTTATTAGCAGTGGGGGTCCTAAAAGACATTTTCTGTATTTTCTTAAATTTTCAGATCTTCATTCAATTGGTGGTTTGGTTCCTCTCCTCGGTTATCTAAAGAATTCCCATCCTAATATTAGAGCAAAGTCTGCAGAAGTAGTGAGCACAATTGTTCAGAATAACCCGAAAAGTCAACAGCTGGTGATGGAAGCTAATGGGATGGAACCACTCCTCAATAATTTTGCTTCAGATCCTGATGTTACTGTTCGAACAAAAGCACTTGGTGCAATCTCATGTGAGTGCCTGATATTTGTTAGATTAGCTCACTGGTTCTTACTTTTTTCATCCGTGTTGTTCTTAATGATCATGTTTTTTGGGTTTACAAATTGTTGTTTTGCTTTGTAACACTCATTTATGTTCATTCTTTTTCGCATATTGTAGCATTGATCAGACATAATAAGCCTGGGATTGCTGCTTTTCGTCTTGCAAATGGTTATGCAGCTCTGAGAGATGCTTTAGGCACCGAGAGTGTTAGATTTCAAAGGTACTTTTTACGCTCGCGTACCTCTCTTTTTTCCCTTCCAACTTTAACTGCCATGCTGTCGTGTATCTATATATCGAGCAAGATCTAGTCACGTACTTCATTGATGCTGCATTTATGGTTAAGATCACCTTTTCCATCTTGTTCTTACATATTATTTCATTTTCCAGGAGGGCTCTTAATTTGGTCCATTACTTGTTGAATGAGAACCCATCAGACTGTAATATTGTAACTGAGCTAGGATTCCCTCGTATTATGATTCATCTTTCCTCTAGTGAAGATTCAGAAGTAAGAGAGGCAGCACTTCGTGGTCTTCTCGACCTTGCACGAGACAGAGTGGAGCAGACAGGCGGTAGTTGCTCAAGTGAAGATGACGGAAAACTTAAAGAAATTCTTCAGGAGCGTATTAAAGATATCAGCGTAATGTCACCTGAACACCTCGGGGCAGCTATGGAAGAAAGACAGCTTGTTGATGCCCTTTGGAAGGCCAACTACAATGAACCTTCTTCTCTCCAAGAGAAGGGACTTCTTTACCTTCCTGGCGAAGATGCACCACCGCCTGATGTTGCTAGCAAGCATTTTGAACCTCCTCTCCGAGCTTGGGCTGCCAATAGGAATCCAGATGTTAAAGCCACTGAAGAAAAGAAAGCACCCCCTCTATTATTGGGGGGACTACCTCCCGCCAGTGATTAAATAACTCGAGTAATCCTTACAGAAGATTGCAGGAATTCCCTTTAAAACACCGTGAAGGTGTTCTCCCTAGTTAGTTATAGTTATATGATGAGGTACGATTCCTACATTTGGCTACTGCCTCTTCTTGCCAGATGAAAATAAATGGGAATGATTTGGTTAGATAATTAGTTCTGAGCTCTTTCGGAGAGGAGAAGTGAGGATGTGGAAGTTTGTTTAGCACGCGTATTAGGGGGCTAACATCTGTATTTAAATTGTTCCTTACATAGTTACATTTACTTAATTTCAGCAAGTATCAAAAAGGGAATTTTGAGTTTCTGGCAAGCTCAGCAGTAGTCTGTGTTTGTTTGAATTTTTCCATGTAAGAGTTTGTTCTGTAAACAGTTCTTATGAAGCAAAATTCTTATATTTCTCTAGGAAGGTGATAATACTAAATTCCGATATACCCTGATTTTCTTGCTCTCTATTTGAATAAAAAATTAAGCATTCGGAATGATTGATAAAATGCACCGGGCCATGAATTTATTACATCTTGCTAGCTCACAAGATATGTAGTTGTAGAGGAGCGGTTGTAAAACGGCGATTCACCCCTTTCCATTGAAGTAGGGAGGGCCTCCTTAGTACCGTGAAGAATAGCTATTTGTTACGGTTTTACATTTGCAAACATAACACTTGTTTTGCACTGAATTTAAACGGTTTTCTAGATGCTTTCTGCAGTCTTAAAGTTGGAATTTTTCCATGTGAGTGATATGTGTTTTGCCTTCTCGTTTGCCTTTCAAGTATTCCATGAGATACTCTCCAACAATAACCTTCTTGTACCTCCTCTGGGAATCTAACATTGTATCCAATGGCTCAACTTCCAGATCATCTGGTGGGTAGAAAAACGATGCAAAAGACATTCTTGCCTTCTCCTGGTTTATAACTGCTCTATGTTCAATGCTCTTGTACTTCCCATTGCTCCATATCTGTAATAACAAGGAAGAAACATGAGCAACTTTCCAACGCTCTACTAATGAAGGCTATTGCAGTTGGCGAAGCACTCTTGATCCTAGACCACAAGTATCGGTCCTCTGTCAAAATAAAAATAATAATTTTGAAAAATAATCTGAAGGAAAGTACCTCGAGAATGTCTCCAATGTTGACAACAAGGGCACCGGGAATTGGCTTAACAGACACCCATTGGCCATTGTGGCGCAGTTCTAAACCAGTAACATCCTCGTCCTGAGATAGTACAGTTATGGTGGATGCATCCGAGTGAGGGCTAAATCCCATAACTTCATCAGGTTTGGCACAGATAGGATAGTAGTTGAGACGTAAAGCTTGATTCAGCTCTCCATGCAGATCAAAGAAAGTGTTGCTCTCCAATCTCATGTTCATAGCTATTGAACTTATAATCTCCCTGCCAATTCTTCTTATTTCACACGAATATTTCTCCAGTATTTCCCTGATGAATAGAAAATTAGACATTCAGTTTGGAACGGAATAATTCACTATTTTAACAGGGAAAAAGTTTGATGATTTTACTTGAAATCCTGTGGTGTATTAGGCCAATATTCATATCTACGGTATTTTGGAGGAAAGATGAAGAGAATCAGTGCGTCTTGCCAGTCCAACTTTTGTTCTTTAGAATTCACATATGAATGGCCGTAACCCTGTACATCATTTGGGGGCATTGCATACTTATTTTTTTCCTCTAATGGAAGATCCAGAAACAACTTTGCTGCATCTTTCATTCTCTGCAGCAGCCCTTTCTCTATTCCATGGTTTACCAGCTATAAAATAACTTTTTTATTTTATTTTTATCAAGATATATTATTAAGATTATGTTATGCGATTCATGAGCCTAGCAACATTCATGGCCATGGCCAACTACGACCAATTATCTGTTAACCGTGCTCGTTGTGTCCTACTAAGGTGACTGTAGTTACTTGTATACCATTCAGTAATTTTAGATGTGGAACGAGTATCACATAAATAGTTAGAGGGGGGCCCTCAATTGTTTTTTACCTGAAAGAAGCCCCATTCTTGGCATGCCTTGTCCAGCTTCTTGAGCTCATGTTCTTGCCCCTCTAAAAGTAGTGAAAGATCAATTAGAGGAATATCAGAGGAGATAGGAGTTGTTTGTGGTGGGCTCCTTATATATCTTTCTGGAACACCTGAAGGATCCTTCTTCACCATTTCTTGAACATTTGGAACTGTTGGAGATCCTCCATAAACCGGTATTTCGTCAATTGCACTACTCTCTTCTGTGCTCACTTCCATGTTCTCTTGTGGACTCATTTGGTTCTTTCACTAATCTTTGAGTGCTTGGATGATTTTATAGCCAAAAAAACATCTTTTTTTTAATTTTATTATTGATTCCCTAAGATAAAAAACAATGATTCTCAACATGTTTAATTTGGATTCATGTTTATAGGTCTCTCTCAAATGTGGCTTCCTATTCCATCTATAACTTCTTCTAACTAACTTTTTCTGCTGGTTTAATGATTAATAAAAACAGTATCATAGGATTGGTCGTTTGTCCAAATAGATAGCAGCCAGAAATTAAGGATAATTTAAGATCCCTTGGTCGGCAAAAGATCCTGGAATGTCATGAGAGTGGCTGTCCCAGTGGGGGAGCACTCGACCTGGTTCGACACCCCCCTCCCCCTCCCCTCCCCGAGAAAGATCCTGGAATATTTTGTTCGCTAAGTTATCTGTAAGAAGATTAAATATATGTTACAGGCACATCAGAAAGACAATCTTGAAGTATTAGGAATAAGGGTCTTACTAGATTCCCTGATTCTATCAAGATCCTTAAACATAACCAAAATCTTCATTACATTGATAAATACTTACTAATCAAATACTACACCATAAATTTCTCCGTACATTTAAGCCACGAGTAGTCTTTTTGAGCATAAACTCTAACCATGTCCCACTTGTTCAAAAAGACTAATCTAGCTCGTACTGAGATCCTCATTTGGGAGGGCAGAAAGTGATAACATATCGCGAAGCCCTACACTTATTGAGGCTAGAAGAGTCATCAAAAGCATAACTATAAGCTTTTGGACAAATGGCCTTAAAAAGATGAGCAAACAATGTTGGTTTACAAGTATTTGGATTTGCATATTGTCCAGTGCAACAATACTTGGCTGATTGCATAGCCAAACATGCACTTTTACACCCCATAACTTTGCCCCCAATCCTTACTTCCAAAGCTGATGGACAACATATGTTAAGATCAACTTGACATTCAGCAATCCCACATCCAATTCCTCCTCCAACCGGCTTCATAGATACCGGTAAATTAAATCCATCGACTAAACTTACATCGTAGAAATGTAAGGGTGAAGTTGATGTTCCTAACGTCATTTCGACCACTGTGGCTGGTGGTGCACCTCCTAACCCCTGGCAATATAGTTGGCCTCCACAATCTCCCGTGTCACACGAGCCTTTTCCGTTCTGATCAAAGTTGCAATTTTGCCTAGCCCATATTCTACCTGACCATTTCTCAGGAACGTCGATAACTACTTCCTCATCACTTGTAAGTTGGAAACCTCCATTTTTTAGGATAGGCTGGCCAGCGCTTCCTAGTATTCCAGGCCATATTATTTCTTGACAATTATTCACTAGTATTAGTTGAGATCCATCTGCAAAAATCACATTATGCATAAAAAGCACCCATAGTTATATACTTACTGGAAATAACTATACTAAGCAAGGAAATAAGAATTAAAAGAAATACAAAACATACTTGTCTGTGCCAGAAAGACGGATATGCAGAGAAGGACGGATAACATATACGAGGAGATTAACATTGTATATCTGCTAACTGATCAAGATCAAATGAAGAAGATGAATGGATTTTGATTTGTTTCCATGGTTGATTTAAAGGAGGCAAAAGTTCCTACCTATTGAGGTGCTCAATGTACTTTATAAAGTTTTTCACTTTTTATTTAAATACAAGAGGGCATATATGCATTGCTTCAATATGGGGATTTGTAGACATCCTTATCCTATATAATTGTCTTGTTAAACTTTATACTATGTTAAAACAACTAGGAAATATTTGCTTTATGTCTAATCTCTGGGTGCATAAGCATCTCTGTTTCCTTAACCTGCTTGTGCATCATCAACTAGTTCCACATACTTTTTACTTAGCCAAAAAAAAAAAAAAAACTAGTTCCACATGGTTACGGATGTTAGGCCGTCTCGAACAATACTGAGACCCTTTAAAAGTTAGCCCTTACTTTTTTTCAAAAGTATAAATTATAAAAAAATATCAAAATATAATACGATTTTCAAATTTTCAAAACCAAAGAAAACAACATTAGTCATGATTTCTCTTCATCTATTTAATCTAGTTTTTAATAGATTAACATTATATTATATAATAATAATATTTAAAACTAAAAAGAAAGGAGTTCCGTGTAAATTTTTTCAAGGAAAATAAAATTTGAAGGATAAAAAGTGCTCACGCCCCTGAATTTTTCTCGATTTTTATTTTTTACCCTTAACTAAAAAATGCAAAGTTCTTAACCTTAAACTTAAGCTTTTTTGGTGCATTAGTTTTGCCCCTTCTATCAATTTCCCCTATTAAATTTTTACATAATAAGACCACATGACTCTCACATGACTAAACTCGGGGGAATTTTGGAAAAAATGGTTCTGACCCTAAACAAAAAGAGCAGATTGGAAAGATGTGAAAAAACATAAGGAAAAGGTAAAACTGCTATGCATGTGGAAGATGTTTTTTCATGTCATTTACGCATTTTAAGGGTCAAAACCTAAATTTTTCTTCAAAATGCCCTCGAATTGTGTCATATGGTCATATTCTGTCCAGATTTAACAGCAATTGGATAGAGGAGCAACATTAATACTTCAAAAAAGTTCAGGGTCAAGAACTTTGCAGTTTTTTAGTTTATGGTCAAAAATCAAAATCGAGAAATGTTTAGTGGTGTGGACACATTTTACCCAAAATTTTAATACTATTTTTTTCATGTAATCTTTGAAAAAAAAAGAAAAAATAGAATTCATACATTTAACTTGATGATCCTACATTCTGAAACAAATATAAAATAATTCTCAAATTTCTTCAACAAAATACACATGTATATATTGGTAACAAAAAAAATTGGGCCCTCAATTTTTGGAGGTCCTGTTCTGTAAGGAGCTTTGAGCCCCTCATGACCGGACCTACGGAGCCTGAATATTCAATTTGGGACGGAATGAGTAACATTGGACTAAAAGATTTCAATCTAAAAAAGAATCTACACCGGCTTCTTCGGGTAACCCCTTTTCTTTTTCTTTTTTTTGGGGGTTAGCGGGGGGCGGGGGGGGATGTTAGTTATTTGAGACAAGCCCGGTGTCGAACTCAGGACGTGAGCGAAGGAGAACCTCATTGGGCTCCAGCCTTCTTGACCGGGTAGACCCCTTTTGATTTGCTGCTGCCATGCAATAGATGATGCTGCTACAATGCAACCTATTTCATAGGGAAAAACAGTCTTCATAGTCATACATAGGATTAAAGGAATATGATACTAAACTGAAAGTAATAATTCTGTCCCCAACTTTTTATCTCAGGAGAATTATTAGTGGTTCTTCACAGTTCATTATGATTCGAACCTCCGACCTGCTAGTTCATTATCATTCTGTACTTCACGATATGGCCTCTGGGCACCAGAAATTAGAAGAAAAATTTATCCTTTACTTATTTTTGTGTGTGTTTGATTGATCACATGGGCTTGTTTTAGAGTGTGGAACAAGTTATAAGTCCTATGGTAAAATAGATTAAATCAGAGGGGTATAATGGGATTACTTTTGTAAAGCAAGAAATGATGAATACTTTCATCATGTCTTATCTACACTTTGAATTTTACACAATCTTGATGATTGAGCAAACAGAAATTACATCAAGAATGCCATTCATAAAGATCGGCTTGATTTGTTTAATATGCCATCAATGGCTAAAATTAACCATTTTCATCTTCTTCTTTTTCCTTAATAGTTTGCAAGTTGCATCCAATGATGTCCGTTTTAGTAGAAGAAGGTACACGCGTCACAAATTCGATATTAGAAAACGACAATTGTAGCGCTAGGTCAGGTATATTATCAGTCAAATTTTTATCGGATTAATCATACGAATGTTTGGACATACTATTAAACCAAAACAGGGTGAAAAAAGAGAGTTGCAACTTGCATCCATCCTTAAGGGGATAATGTTCACATCTTGTTAAAGATAAAGGACAAGTTAAGGGGATAAAAGTAGCACTGTCAAACGGGTTGGTCCGGTCCGGTCCGGTCCAGATCCGTCGCGGATCACCCTAAAACGGGACCGGGCCGGATTTGGGACCAATTTTTTATGGACCAAGAAAATCCTAGTCCATACCCGTCCATAAGAAATCCAGCGGGTTAAACGAGTCGATCCATGGACCAAATTAATTTTTAAAAATAAATTTTTTAAAAAAAGAAAATAAAGCTTAAAAATGATTTTTTTTTGTTTTTATTTTTAAAAAATTGAAAAGAAAAAATTGAAAAAAAAGAATATAAAGCTTAAAAATTGAGTTTTGTTGTTTATTTTTGAAAATATTTGTAAAAAAAATTGTAAAAATGAGAAGTAAAACTTAAAAAAATATGTTTTTATATATATTAATTTAAATGCGGGTTGGTCCCGGTCCGGTCCCGGTCCCGGGCTCGCTTTGGTCCAGTGGTCCCAAACGGGACGAAGCTAAAATGGCCCGCATTTAAACTGACCATGAATAAAGCTTGTCCCAAATCCGTCCCAAAAACGCGACCACGGGACCAGGTCCCGCGTGACTAGTGGTCCGTTTGACAGTGCTAGATAAAAGAAGACGAGGGGCAAATTAACTTTGCTACTTTTAATTTGACCGTATTGAAATAAACCCATTCCTTAAGGACTTAAATATGAAATATTTAAAACTGAAAATGTATATCGGAGAGAAATCAAAAGATGACAACGGTTTTCATCTCTAAAACCCTTTCTCCGATCAGAGGTCTTTTTGGTCTTTTCGCTACCATGATGCGTTTAGCGGCAAAGCTTCCGGCAGCTGCCCGAGCTACTCAGTCATTTGTTCTCCTCAAACCACCGTGTCCACCGCCACCACATTTCAGATTTTTCTGCGGAAACAATAATAAATCCGATAGCTTTGTTCCGTCGAATCCAGTTGCTCTCCAGATGATAAATTATGCTCTTACTCTTGCCCGTTCCCAAAGATCAGGTCTATTTTTTCTTCTCGAAATATCATTGGCAGATTATTGTTTTACGACTCCGAATCTTTGAGTACAAGTTCATAAATTTATTTTAGTAATGATAATGTTAATATGTATGTAGAAATTTCATTAGTGTACTAGACAATTTCATTAGAGGATGTACTATATGATATACTAGAAGATATGGAGTCTTGTTGTTCTAATTACCTAATTGAATATTGAGTTACTTTGTATTGGGATGAAAATATCCAATTTTCTGATTGATGAATATGTAGATGAGTCCTATGCGCAAGGTTTATTGGTGTTGGAACAGTGTCACTCCACTCAATCAGACGACAATTCTAAAGGAATGGTTCTACTGGCCACGTCTACATTGCTATACGAGAGGTTTTTCTTTTGTCATTTTTTCTGTCTTTTTTTTCCTATCGCGTAATTAGCACTTCGAATACTATGTAACACTCATGTAACATTCTTAATTATATTATTGTTAATGATTAGGTCGTTTAGCTTCTTTAATTAAAATATATGAACTCAAGTTTCTATAGTCAGAGTGCTATTGAGAGTGTTGTAACAGTCCTAATTATAGTATTGTTAACTCTTAGGTGTTTAGCTTCTTTAATTTAGGATATGTGAATTAAAATTTCTATACTCGGAGTGCTATTGAGAGTGCTGTAACAGTCCTAATTATAGTATTGTTAACTCTTAGGTGTTTGGCTTCTTTAATTTAGGATATGTGAATTAAAATTTCTATAATCAGAGTGCTGCTGTATCAATCATAATTATAGTATTGTTAACGCTTAGGGTATTTAGCTTCTTTAATTTAAGGTTTGTGAAAGATATATGAATTAAAGTTTTTATAATTAGAGTTTATTGAGTGTTATAGAGGATCCAAACCGAGAAGCACTACAAATATTACCTTTCGAGCTAACAAAATATCGTATTGGACTGTCACCCCTGCCTCTTGGTGATTTTTTTGCTTTTTTTTTAACTTTTTCCTTTTTTCACTCATTAGAGGAAGTTTTGTGGAAGCCATTGAGAAGCTCCAGTCAATTCAAGATTTAAGCTCGTCTTCTGTAGCTGTCAGAGGTAATTGACATCTTGAAGTGTGGTTTATTTGACTGTGCAATGGTTGGTATGATGTGTTTCCTCTGTGGGCGTTTGATGCAGTTGCAGCTGCAGAAGCTCTTGTGGGACTGGACTTAGAATTGGATCAGGTATGGTTTATAAAAACCTTTTCATCTGTTTCATTTGGGTTAATTTTACGTATTATGTTTAGAATGAGCTGTGTCATTTGAGTTACTTTTTTATATGGTCATGATTTTGCATAGGATTCTGCATCAATGCTCGCAGACCTATGTTTTCGACTTATGGAAACTATCAAACTTGAACTTGGAGGTTCAGATGGCTTGAATGCTTTAGAAGCTCGTGCCAGGGCTATAAAAGGCCTCGTCAAACTTTTCAAGGGAGACTTTGAATCAGGTAGTGGGCTGTAAATAGTTTTGGACATAATTATTTTTCTGTTAGTTACTTTGTTCGGGTATCTAACTTTGTTATTTTTCTGCAGCTAACTCATTCTTTCAAGGGCTTCAGGATGATAAGGCTTGCACTGGTAAAGTTTTGCCTTACAAGACATCATGGTATTGTTTATCATAGTTTGTATTGATTTTCTGATATATAGGCAATGTTGCACTATCTTATGCTGAATATCTTCATGGCTTGGGGAAACTTCCAATTGCAAAGGAATTGTACCAGAAGGTGATTCAGGAGATGTCAGAGAAGCAAGATTTTGGCGATCTGGATGCTTTTGCAGCTTGTAACATGGCAAAGGATGAAATTTTGTTAGCTGCTACATGTGGCTTAGGTCAGCTGGAAGCTCATTCAGGGTACGATTATGATTAGAGTCTTCGATTTAATATAATATTTCGTTGGATTATTTTTTTTTGGGGGGATGGGGGCGGGCATGCACTCACAATTATGATTACTTGTGCAGTTTGCTGCTAGATATCATCAGCGACATGCAATGACTTTTCCTTTCTTTTAATGTTTTCCTCTAGAAATTTTGGTGATTCTGAGGAGATACTTACTGGAGCTCTAAAAAAGGCAGAGGATCATTTTGGTATGGTATTTGAAACTTATCAGTACATGAGCATTTGGTCATGGTTTAAGTTTGACAAATTTAAAGCACGCCCTTTGACTTAGGATCCCGTCATCCCAAGGTCGGTGTTATTTTGACCTGCATAGCCCTCATGTTCCGATTTAAAGCAACAATGGAGCGCTCAAGCTCTCTTTTGATTCAAGAGGTATGAAGTTTCCCCTTAAGTATTACATTCGGAAGTTTATGAATCATTTCCCTCATCTTCAGTATCTGATGCTCTTTCTGAAATATCTTTAAGAATAATAGAAACAGGAAACATTAACTACTATAGCTTATCCTGCAAATATATGAAGAATGTGCCAATACCTACTTAATAAAAAGAGCTCCAACGAAGTGAATTTGTGAGTTGATTTCGAGGTTCAAAAACTAGATTTTATTTTCAGCTTGTTTTCGACCACAATGTTTCTGCAGACAGAAATAACATTCTGGTTAGACATATTATTCAATGGATTCTACACCTACCATGTTTGGGAAATGGTTCTGGCCTGCTATGTCCAGTTGATTACCTGTTCTTACTACATTTTGCTTCTGTAGCGATACATTGATGAGATATGATAAATTTCTAACTTCTGTTTCTATCTGAATCCAATTTTTTTTTTTTTAAAGTGAACTCTATTATTCTGCAGGGCCTTTATAGGAAAGCGATAGAACTGCTTAAAGCTCCAGCATTAGAAACCGAAAGTATGTTGATTAATATATTCAGTTGTTGTTTCTTTCCTCAATATAGTAATCTTTTGGTTCAAGCCTTTCGTGGAATCTAGATCCATTCTTATATATTATTTGCTTTTTTGTCCACAAAGTTGCAGAAGCAAAGATCTTGAGAAGTGATATAGTGGCCCTTGCAAGAGGTACGCAGTGCTGCAAATTGGATTGGACAAGTAAAACCGGATATAGATTGATGCTATGCTTTTGATCTTTCTTCAGTGCTAACTCTTGTAATGATACTTTAGCCATGTTGTTTATTGTAGGTGGGTATGCAGAAACGCTGTGCGTGCAACAGAATAGGAAAGCTGAAGGTGAAAGAATGAAAAATTGGGCAGAATCTGTATGGAAAAACCGCAGATTTTCCCTAGCCGAGGCACTAGAATTGTCCGAGACTTCTTCCAAAGTGCCAGTCATTGATGCTAGAATATGCCGAGCTCTGTAATTTACCGTCCTTTACTTTGGTAAGTTAATCCTTGAATAATATAAATAATGGGTGTAATGTTGGAAAAGAAGATACAGAAGAAAAATTATGTGCACTGCAATACATATATAGTCTAGATTTTGATTTACTTTCACTTTTCTAATAAAAGATATGTTGAGGTGGGTATAATTGGAATAAAAAACATGTTAATGATAATTAATTTGGATACATATATATCTCCTAAACGACAATTAAATGAAAATGGAGGGAGTTTTTACTTTCTCTGTTTTTTTTTAGACTTCTAAATTTTATTTCAAAATAGAAGTTTTTTTTTAAAAAAAATTACCCTTAGTAGAGTAGAGGAATAAGAATAATTTGGGTGCTTAAAACCGTAAACTCTCTTTATATCTCATTTCTTTAATTTATGCTAAATGAGGTCTATTATGAAACGGAGGAGTAAAGTTCCTTTTGAAGGGTTTAAACAATTGGTTAATTTCAAAATACACCTTGAATTTATTGTTAGAGCACCTTTAGTCCTGAAAGTTAAAAATTAATCAAACTCCCTTTGCAATTAAGCCCCAAAAAAAAAAGGAAAAAAAGAAAAGAGAACTTTCTCAACAATGGTGCCTTCACCTTCCTCCTCCTTTGTTCAAACGTAATTGCCATTAACCCAAAATTTGATGAATCATTTGAATTATGATGCTCTGGAAGGGATCTATATATATTGAAAAAAAAGAAAAAAAAAGAAAGTGAAGGCATGTGAGACTACTTAGCATTTACATCAACTTCAGACGGCAAAGCGCAACTCAAGACTTTTCCCTACTGACTGATAAGGTAGGGGTTTGAATCACTCTGGAGAGAAAGTGGAAAACACAATTAATCCTCCCAATGACCAATTTAAAAAAAAATTATTACATTAGCTTCCAATAAAAACTTAACCCTAGAGAGGATAATCTTCTTTCTTACAAAAAGGAGGATAATTGTTCAAATTACTGCATGAAAACCAACACAGGAAAAAGGAAGTTTGAATCTGAAGTACAATTTCCTCTCATTTATGAATTTTAGTACAATTCCAATTAACTTCAGCACAATGTAAATTAACGGTCTTTTAGTACAAATAATTAAAGTTGAATATAAAGATAAGAATGAATTATTATTATTATTATGCTTGGCACGCTGATCATATTTTCATTTCAGACATTGGCTTCGTCAATTGTCTGATTAATCTGTCGAAAGGAAATTCCTAGGCAGACAAGGTCCATGGTCCTGCATGGCTATCGGGTTCACCTAAGAATTTTCCTGTCTCTTCGGAGGGTTCATCTTGTTCTTCCGGCCTCTTCCTCTTTCTTCCAGGGCATAAATTGAGGTCAATATTTCTGGAGTTTAATAATGACAGATCAATTTGGAAGTCACTGAAATTATAATGCTGAGTTGCCAATACGGTCACAGGACTTGAAGGATATGAACTGTAAATTATGCTCCTTTTTCCCAAGTTACATTCCTCCATCATCTTGTAGCACTTGCTAAGGTCATCCTGTTGATTGAGAATCAATTAACTGATTACGGTTCAACGTTGAATATAAAAAATGGACATCCAATTTTGAGACAGATGAGTACTACCTTCATTTCATAATATAAATAGTTTAGGGCATGTACCGAAATTAAGAAGCGAAAAGTAAGTTGCTTTGTAAGTCAAAATATCAATATTACTCTCTTAAATATGATGTGTATACGACTAATTTTATTTAAGAGAGAAATACTGATATTTAACTAAAAAATGAATTATTTTTTGAACACTTCTGATATGGATCGGGTCCACTGGACCATACGGTCCATATTTGGCCACATCACTGCATTTCCTTCTCTCTCCTCATTCTGCAGGGATGTGGCCTTGCAGGGATGTGGCCAAATTTGGACCACATGGACCCGGTCCATATCAGAATTTTCCTTATTTTTTGTTTCCTTGATTTTCGCTACACTTATTTTAAGGAATGGAGGGAGTATATTCTTCGTTCCAATGCTAAAATAAGTTTATCATTTACCTCTAGTTCTTTTGGAATTAGGGTTTTGAAATTGTTGAGAAATGCTTGACTATTCATGGATGACAAATGTAGCTCCTTGGAAATGTATTCTACTGCAGATATCGCAATAACAGATGGCCGGAACTCCACAAACTTAGAATCTGAACCATTATATTGTGACCCAGAATCAGTATCATGAGTAGTTCTATATGCATTTCTTAATTACATCACATGCCTTTCTGCGTGAAGCCCTCTATGCTATATATCCTAACTCCTAATACTACAAATATGCAGTTAAAGAATTATATAATTCCTCCGTCCTAAATTGACTCTTAAAAATGAACGTTCAATTTGGAACAGAAGAAATATATGATTTGGATTGTCACCAACTCTCTTTTTTTCCGAATAATTATCAGAAACATTTCATATACTTAAGAACTATTGATTGTAGTATAGTATTGCCTCTAATTAGAATTAGATATCCACATTAGGAATGTGATTAGGCATAAAAAAGTGAACATTTCGATTAAGAGGGAAAGGAAGAAATAGGCATGGAAGTGGGTTTAGGATACTTGACACTTTACCTAAAAGAGCGTTAAGAAGTAGTTTAGTAACACTGCACGTGAACTCCTCACAAAGGTGATTGTGGAGGGAATCAATACTCCGTGTCAGCAGTTCCACGTAAGAATATGGTGTTACTGTCCCAAGTCGCCATTTTAAAGCCTTCAGTAATGTCAATTCCATCCGTTGGATCAGACGCGATTCATATGAACACTCAAGATCTTCCATCTACAATCACCTCAATAATTTTAACCAAATTAATAATTAATACCAAAAAGAAAAAGAAAATACACTAGTGTTTCTCCAGAAGATTTTGCTAACTAACTTATCATATTGGAAATGCTAGAAGTTACTATCGTACTAAAATTTTATAACTTATTAACAGAATCTCTGCTATTCACGTTTCGCTAGGTCTAGGTAAAGTATACGAGGAGCCTAATACACAAGGACGGCAAGTCATTTCTAGACTTATTGGGGTTTTTAACAGGGTGGCTCGTGTCACGACTCAACCACTGACTAAATTGAGATAATATTAGATCATAGGATTGGCAGCACTGACCTGGATATCACGAAATGTAGGGGTAACCGTCTCGTTGTATTTTGAAGCCACTGATAGGGAAGCAACAGCCAGTAATTCGAACATCCAATCTTTCCAACTCTGCCTTAAATAAAACTCATGTTACATAATTGAAAAACATATATTAAAAAAATAAAAGATATTCCCTCGGTCTCCGATTAAATATTGATTTTCCATATAAAATGAATAAGAAATATGAGATAAAGGATGTAATAAATAAATAAATTATTAAAAAGAAAAATTTCTAGTCTTACTTGAGACAACTTCAAAGAAATGAATCGATCAATGTAATTTGCAGCACAGAATACAGTTTCAGCAGAGAGATTCAACCGCCATTGAGACTCCAAAAGAAAAAGGAGAATACATAAAAAGAGTCATATTCTTAATTCAAACAAATATTATAATTAAAAGAAAGACAATTAAGTCCCCTTGTATGGACAGATACATATTATCACTTACTTTGATAAGCCAGTAAATGGCCTTAAATCTGACATTTCCAATAAAACTATTGGACATAACATGGTTTAGATAACCTAGTTCCGGCATGTAAGAAATCTCCTTCCCCAGAAAGTTTCCAAAAGCGTCTTCACAATCTTGAACGGTCGTCATATGACAGGAAGCATCAGAAGTGTTTGGATTGTACAGTTGATTTGCATGCAACTTTTCGGGATCAGCTGTGGGACTCATAAACCATTCCTCAGTGCATAGCAGACTATCCATTATCAGGTTTAAAGAAGTCATGCAACTTATCAGAAATGGTTGAGAATTGTAATGATTTGACAAGATCGTGTGCATGCAAACTGAGGAGATTTATAAGGAGGTTAAGGTTAGAGGATTATATATAGTGCTCTATGGGCGCAACGGGTAACTAGAAGGGGATGTGACCGTACAATCCGGACAGTGGACAGTGTGAAACATTTATAGTTCCGCACAGTGTGGAACCATTACGACCCGTCAGGTCAAATATTTAATGTGTTAAAATTATTTAATTTAATATTTTTCATAAATTTTGTTAAGACTCAAATGATTTTAACCGTTAAATTTTTTATCCGACGGTCCCATAATTATTCCGCATCGTGCAAAATAATTGATGTTTTTCATTGGAGCCGACGTCGAAGATTTTCTGTCTGGTTTCTTTTCACATTTTTTGGTTCTATTTTTAGATAATTATTTGAGTGTCACTCTTTTTATTTAATTATTTTCTTTAGTTTTTAGATTTTTTTAATTAAAAATAAAAATTAATATTTTGCAACTTGTTACTCGAGAAAAAGGGTGAAAATCCTTTGTCCCCGGCCGTGTATATCCTCGTTCCTGTCCCCAACCAATCAGAATTTAATATATAAACATTACTTTCAATTATATATACACATGGTGAATTGTAATTGGATGGGAACAGGAATGAGGACATACATATGAACAGAGGATTTTTTAGTTTTACCCTCAAAAAATGGGAGAAAAGATTGATCTAGTTTTGCATTAATTTTTATTATACTTTTTTCTCATATAATACTCTTTGATGTTGATTGTATTCTAAGTATAGATAATATGTGAGAATAAAGCGGGACCAACTCTCAATTTTCCACATTAAACTATAGCCCGAATTAAAATTCTCGTATTGAGAGATGAAATATAATTTTTTTAAGTAAAAGGTGAATTATAGATTCTCGTACTGAGAGATGAAATATATTTTATTTATTTTTTTGTAATTTTGTAAAGTAAAATATGAATTAAGTCTATATCTAAAACTGGTTGTGTACTTTCCTTAACAAAATAAATAAATAAATAAATAAATAAAAATGTAAACATGAGTATAATAATGGGGGGAGCTGTTTGTGGAGTAAAGGGAGGGGGCATTGGTTAAAAGGTTTGTTGATGGTGGGTAGTTATTAGAGATAATAAGGTGGGTGATATGGGGGAAGATCATGAGGTTATAAAAAACAGGACACGTCCCTCATGAAAAGGGGTAAATGCTGCATGCATATATTTTATGATTTTTTTTTTTTTTTTTTTTTTTACAGCAGCAGTAACCAATTTCGTGAGTTCACGAGGTTATTCCCATCTTCTCTCCTTGTATTTATTGCTGTCTTTTTTGGCAATATTTAACCATACTTGTTTCTGCCCCAACTTTTTAGAATTGCTAGGGGATTAGATTCTTTCTCTTTTTAATCATGATAAATAAACTTTTCTCGATTTTGATTTTTGACAATAAATTAAGAAAGGCAATGCTTTTCACCCTAAAATTTTTAGTGGTATTAATGTGTTCTCTCCCATCCAATTGGGATGAAATTTAGACAGAATGACTCTCGCATGACCAAATTTAGAGGCATTTTGAGGAAAACATGTTCTGACCCTACAAAAATTGCAGATGGGAAAGATGAAGAAAAATGAAAAATAGGAGGAAACATGAAAAATTCTATGCATGTGAAAGACTGATTTGTTATCCCATTGATGCTTTTTAAATACCATTTCAATTTTTTTAAAGATCAAAATTAGTTTTTTTTCTTTCAAAATACCCTTGAGTTTGGTCACGTGATCTTATTTCGTCCAAATTTAATAGCGAAATTGGATAAAAGTGGCAACATTAATAATTTAAAAGTAAAAACTTTACATTTTTTTATTCAAAATTTAAAACTAAAATCGAGAAAGTTAAGAGACTTTCATTTTTACCCTATGTTTTATCTTGCTTAGCTACATTTAATGTTAACACTCGTGCATCCCAAAGATCTGAACAATCGTCAGAGAGTATGTTTGTCACTTTTTCAGTGGGTCAAGGGGTTTAAAGTGTCTTACGTATTATATTTTGAACCATCGTATTATATTTTTTTTAATTTTTTTGAACCATTGTATTAAATTTTAACACGTTTTATAATTTATATTTAAAAAAAAAAATTAGAAGCCTAATTTTATTAACTATTGCGGAGTCTCAATATTTTTTTAGACGACCGGAGTTCAATCGACCAACTACTCCCATTTCTCATATTTTAAGGTCCGCAACTTTCTTCCTTAAAGCTGTTCCAGCTAGCAGTGATAATATAAGAACATCAGTTTCTCCATGCACTTCCATTTTACCATCATGACAATCTTAAATACTTCATGCCAATTTCAGATCAAGATTAGTACTCCCTCCATTCATCAATATAGATCGTTTAAGACACTTTGAAAAAATTAAGAAACTCAAACAAACAATAATCTTTCCACCACAATTCCAATAATACCCCTTCCTTCCTCTTTCTCTTTCACTTTTCCAATAAAAGATAGGTTGAGAGTATAATTGGAATAAATTGTTGGCGCCTAATAGAAGACATGTAAAATGACAATTAATTTGGATACATATATATCTCCTAAACGATAATTAAATGGGAATGGAGGGAGTACAAATGTATTCTATTTCAACCAAATAGACAGCCAAGATCCAACCATAACTACTCTTGGCAAAATGACACAAGTATTAGCAGAAGCGTTAGCAAGAGCAGCCTTGTCAAATTCCTGTGTGCTACTTTAACAAATTCACAATTCAACACACGTGTATTTCAACATGATTTATATCGGAAACTCACTGAAATATTTAAATAAGATTTCGACATGAAACCTAGTTAAAAATTAGTCATGGACCAACATAAATCTACTTCAAAATGTAAGGACAGCTAATTTAGGACCAAGGGAGTATATCATTTCAACAACCATGTAAGAAGCGAAATACTGTGCACAACAACTGCATGAAATATCAAGGATACAAAGACATTGTTTTTAACAACACTTGGTTCCCAGCTCACTTGGAGAAACCAAACCAGGACATAAAACCAAAATGAACTAGATATTATGTTATAGTTTGCCATTAATTTGATATAACTATGTAACTAAACGTCGTAAAATAGAAGCTTTTCGTTTCTGTTCCTCTTTCTATCTTCGAGAGGCTGCAAAGCACGACCAACTCCACAGTACAAACAAGTCTGGTGAATTATGAAATCAGAGCAACCTTACAGGCGTTTTGCAACTCAGGTTGCATTCACTGCAACTGGTATGAGGGAAAACTGAAACCTGACTTCCCTTCTCTTGTCGATTTTAACTCCAACTTCTGGAAAGGGCTGCCAGATCAAAGACAATTGCACATTCATTAATTGGTTAGAGCTCGTCTAAGAGTGTCAAGAATGCGCGATAGCCTAGTGATTGATTATAAGGACATGAACTACCATAGAAAAGATGATAAGTACCTGCTATTAGGGTCGTAATAGTAGCCATTGATGGAGCCATCAGTACAAGAGAAACAGACATAATAAAAACCAGCGATAGTCAGCCCACAATCAGTACCCACATTCACAAAGTACTGCTCTTTCCATCTCTGCAAAGTAAAGTCAAAAATTGAAACCGGACGAAGAAATTATATGAACTTTTCCCAGTAATACAAGAGGTGAAAGGTGATTCATACCATAAAGATGTGCGGATAGTTAGTCAAGTCCAATGATTTCCCTCCATCAGGTTCCACTTGGCTCTGGTAAAGGCCAAGGAAGTCAATAAAAATGATACGCAAGCAAACCAATACACGATTTAGGCTACTTACAACAAGTGGAGAAAAAGATGGAAACTTTGTCCAGTGTTTTATGTCATCTTCTGGCCTGCACACAAGTTTAAACCCGTATTAAGCAGGAACGAAGTTAACTTAGAGTTAAATATATAAAAACCCCTTGAACCATATCATATTGCCTCCCAATCTTTCCTTTCTACCATTTAATTTATAATCTTATTACAATCACTAAATGTGCCAGCGAATAGTGTAGTTCCACCCCTTATTATCATTGTCTATATATTTTATTGATTTCTTCTTCCTGTTTTTTCCACCATTTTCCCATTCGATTGGTAAGTTCCCGGTGGTTTAATGAATTTCACCAATTAATTTTAAAAAAAAAAAAACAAAATGAATATTACAATGTGCCCGGAGGCACACATACATACGTTGCTCCCCACTTGCCAGTGAAAAATGTGAAGTTCTTGGTGTCGACAATCTCCCCTTCCCAAAAAGTAATTACCTGAGGTACAACAGAAAACAAATATCCACATTTATAATTTTACGGGGCAAATATGCATAAAAAAAGAATATCTACTACTAGTTGATGAATTAGTAGGATAGAGCATAACAGAGCACATTAGGATAATGACAAAAGGCTAATATGCTTTGGAATCCCCTTAGAGAAAAAGGAGGGGGTTATGGTCCTAGTTGATGAATAATGAATTACTAGGATAAAGCACAGCTTTAAGAACATACATATAGCTCAGTAGAAAGTAGTCCAAACAAAACATAAAGCTAATTTTTATGTGAATATACCAAGATTCACCCACCGGAAAAGAAATAATATCCCCCAAAGAAAATAAAGGTAAAGCAAACATTTTTTTTGGGGGCTGTATGGCGATCAATACTAAAACAATCACCGAAGAAAATTGTCCCATCAAAACCTAAATTAGGACACCAATTAGGTAACACAAAGCAACAAATACTTCAGGCATTTACGGAAGTTCACAGATTAAGATTCAACATTCTAGTACTGAAAACTAATGAGGACAGTTTCATATGCTACAGTGGTGCTGCGTCCAAATGCACATATTATCATAAACATAACAAGAGAACAAAACATTAACGCAAGGAAATCCAAAATTCCAATTTTGTGAAAATGAGAGCTTCTTACCGGAGTATCTGCCATTGGAACATTTAGGGCCTCCATAGTTCCACATAAATATCCATGATCCAGATCAACACCTTGAATCCGCACATTTACTCTCCATGCTTCATCCTTCTGTAAACTTGAAACGTTCTGTGTCCCAGAGAAAGCCTGAAAAATCAACATTTCCAATTATTAAACTTATCAAAGCACATAGAAGTTTATGGAATTTGTTTAACTATGATTCTGCCATTCTATGGAAAACATTTTACCGCACACACTTATACTGCTTCAACTTTTACAGAGAAAGTTAATCACAATTCACACAATTTCAATTGGAAACCTAAGGCACGGTTAAATTATGCTGCATTATAAAGATTTGATCACTAAGTTTAGAATGCATAAGTAAAAGGTATAAGCTTCTCGATATGACCTTGCACATACTCCAAACTAGTGAACATCATGATCAATTTACTACTAGATGAGAAAAATGTTCATCATTTTAAGCATTTGAAATAAATAAAATTACACATATAACAGAATTTAATTGACGGTCTGTACTTGTTAGAAGCGATACTAAGTCACATATGAAGTATCTATTAAGAAAGCGACTTAAAATTCAATCAGTAGCTAATTTAAATTGGCAGTGGAAGCAGAAGAAAGTAACTTAATGTAGTTCATTGCTGCATATTAATTATTTCGCTTACATATCAAAACTAAATAAATTACTTAACATTTGTCATATAGCAGCTTTCAGGAACTATCAATTCCACATGCATAAAATTTCAGGTAACACAAAGGAAGGTTAGAATTCACCTGTCCCACACTTAAAAGAGAACAAGCTGGAATTATAGTAGTTCCTCCTGGATTATCAGCTGTTGTTTGGCAATACAATCAACATTAGAATACAAGGCTAATAGCACAATTTATTTATTTTTCTTTTTAAAAACTTTTTTTATTATCGGGGAAAGGGAGCGTTGAATTCAAGACTATTGTTCACAGTCATAAGTGTTACGCTTCTTTGACGAATATAATAAGTTTACTAACTTCAATTAATATAAGTTGCAAGTATATCTAGCAAAAAGGTTACAATTATTTCTCCAAGTTCTTGACTTTATCTACCCCATCCTCCAGCCAATTCCTAAAAGATAAAAAAAAAATTTGATTTCTTAACTAGTTATAAAACTAAGGAGCCATTTAAAAAAACAGTCCCAATTTGTGATTGGATTTACAGTACATATGCAACAAGAGTCAGACTCTGCAGGTGCTCAAATAACCGAGTCTGAATTAGTCTCAGAATATAAGAAAAAGAAAAAAAATCAAATTTTGAATATAAGGTCAGATGTAAAAAGGGCTTAGAATCATCACTGGAAAAAACACGGTGCAGTAAGAGAAAACGTTACCTGAAACTTGGACAGGTAGAGAAGATTCTGCCACCCTCACCGGCATAGCTTTCAAGAAATTTTTGCAGTCACAGGGAAAGGGCTTTTGTGTTTTTAGGGTCAAATACCGGTCCGAACAATGGAAACCCGAATGTCTCTTTCTTTATTTTTTGTTTTAGAGCAAAAAGTATCAGCCACACTCGAATTATTCCCGATTTTTCATTTTAACACATAAATTAATATTTGTGCGTTTTTAACACCCAAACAAGTTTTTTTTTAGTTGGATATAGTCTTGAAAAACAACCAACAACAATTTCTTGATTCATGAAGAAGAAGACGATTTTGAATTTGGGAGTCGAAATGATTGTTTAACTGAGATTATGGCCTAATTGAGGCTATTTAACTCTATTTATCAGAGAAAAATAAATAAATAAAGAAATTACTCAAACTATGCTCTATGGTTGTTAACTTGTTATGTCTAAAAATTGGGAGTGGTTGAATTTTGAGACTTTAAAGGACAATCCCATGGGGAATTATTAGTCATTTTCATCATTAATTTTTTTTTTTTTTTGAGTAACCACTTTTATCATTTTAATTTTTTTTAACTTTTTTTATCCCCAAATATTTGATGTACAGTCATTTTGTTCTTCTGTCAATTAATTGTCTAAAAGCCGTCAAAATTGATGACGTGTCCATACGAAGTGATAGGTGGTAATTTCACTCCAAAGACGGACCCATCTTCAAACTGGAATGATGTGGATCTACAGTACTTACAAAACTCCATTGATCGAAATTAACTATAGTAGGAGCAATGTAAGAATGATTGTATTCCTATTGTAATGAATTATTCCCTATTTCTTAATAATGATTCTCTCCCACTAGCTCTTGATAGTTTGGGTATTAAAAAATCACAAATAATAATTTTAGTGCTAAAATGGATAATCGTGAATAATTCGAGCGTGACGAGTGCTTTTTGCCTTTGTTTTTATTATAATGTAAGATCCTAGTTAAATTTGGTTTATGCATTTGGACAAGATTTTTTACTTTTTTTTGTTGAAAAAGTTAATGTGAAATGATAGTATATTTGGTTTTTAAAAATATTTTATTCACAATAAATAAAAATAATTGCTATAAAAATAATTATTGAACAAACGAACTACCTTGTTTTCCATCTCGGTGAACAAAAACACTTCTTCGTATATGCTGGTGGTAGCTACTCACTTCTTCTCCCGTATCCCACTCTTCTATAATATCTCCAATTTCACTACCATTATACTCGCGCTCCATAACTTCTTCCATCAAGTTTTGGACGTTGATAATAGACTTTTGATTCATTTTCTAAGTAAGTAACAATGAATATTAGATTGTCAGAGTGATTTAGGAATAAGCTTAATAAGTTAATATATGATGGGTAAAATGTGGTGAAGACTTTATATTTATAGAGAAGTTTTTTTTAAAAAAAATAACGCACAACGGTCAAATTTATTTTGAAAAAAATCAAAACAGTGCAACAGTCAAGAAGACCATTGTGCAACGATCAAGAAAACCGTTGTGCAACGGTAAAAAAGACCGTTGTGCAACGGTCAAGAAAACCGTTGAAAAAGACCGTTGTGCAACGGTTAAGAAGACCGTTGTACAACGATAAAAAAGACCGTTGTGCAATGGTCAAGATACTGTTGCACAGAAAAATTTGTTTCTTAAAGAAAAAAAAACTAATTTTATTACCGTTGAGCTTTTCTACAGTATTTCCAATTTCGATTTAATTGTACTCGCGTTCTATAATTTCTTTCATAGGGTTTTGGACGTTGATAAGTAGATTTTGGATCAATTTTCTAAGAAAGAAACAATGAATATTAAATGGTGAGAAAGATTTAGGAATAATGGATAAGTTTTGAATATAAATGTGTAAAATGCGGATGAAATCGTACATCTACAGAATAATTTTTTATATTAAAAAACGAACGTACGGCGGTTGAAAAAATTAATTTTTTTTGCAAATGTTAAGCAGACCGTTGCATAAAAATATTTCTTTCTTACTGTTGAGTGGAATACTTTAAAAAAAAATCAAACATGTGCAGCTATTGCACGATAAAATTTTTTATCTTAAAAAACTCAAAAGTACCACAGTTGATTTGAATTTGAAAAGAAAAAAAATCAAAATTGTATTGCTAACTTCTTCTCATGTATCCAACTCTTCTATTATAATTTCGGTGTTATTGTGGTCACGTTCCATAATTTCCTCCATGGATTTTTGGGCGTTGATAGTAGATTTTGGATTCATTTTCTAAGAAAGAAACAATGAATATTAAATGGTGAGAAAGATTTAGGAATAATGGAAAAGTTTTGAACATAAAATGTGTAAAATGCGGATGGATACTGTACATCTATAGGATTTTTTATTATTATTAAAAAAACGAATGCAAGGCGGTTGAATTGATTTAAAAAAAATTGCAAAAGTTAAGAAGGTTGTTGCATGAAAATATTTCTTTCTTACCGTTGAGTTGAATACTTTTTAAAAAATCAAACATGTACAATGGTTGCACGATAAAATTTCTATCTTAAAAAATTCAAAATTACCACAGTTGAATTTGAAAAGAAAAAATCAAAATTGTGTTGCCAACTTCTCCCGTTCCACTCTTCTATAATATTTCCAATTTCGATGCTATTGTGCTCACGTTCCATAATTTCTCACACAGGGGTTTAGACGTTGATAGTAGATTTTGGATCCATTTTTTAAGTAAGAAACAATGAATATTAGATGGTGAGAAAGATTTAAGAATAAGATGAATAAGTTTTGAATATTGGATGTGTAAAATGTGGATGAAAACTCTATATTTATTAGGGGTGTTCATGATTCGGATTGGTTCGGTTTTAAACATTTTTTAAACTAAATCGAAATATTCGGTTTGAAAATTTTGAAACCAATCCAAACCATTCAAAATCTCAAACCGATGCATTCGGTTTGGTTTGGTTTGATTTTTCAGTTTTCGAGAGATACAAAATATATTAATTATAAAGTACAAATAAAACATTTTTTTTTATATAATTACTTAATTGCTAAAAATATAAAAGAAATAAGACTATTGTTTTCACAAGTTAAACACAATAAAGAACAAAATAATGAAACATAAATTCTCGATTATTGAACTTCAATATAAAGTAAAAATAAAACAATTTTGTTATATAACTACCTAGCTACTAAAAATATAAAGAAATATGTCTATTGTTTTTCACCAGCTAAACACAATAGAAAAAATTAATGAAACATAAATTCTTGATCTTGATTCTTGAAATTCAAACAAATTATTGAAAAATTATCCTACGAGGAAAAAAGTAAAAAAATACAAAAATTACACCATTATTACTTTCAAAGTAAAACAAAAACTTCAGATGAATCTAAACCACATACAACATATCTTCAATCTCTTACTTTAGCATTTGAAAAACTTGTTTGTCATGGTATAAATAAAAAGTTCAATATTATTAATTACAAAAGAGTTCTTGAATATATATATTTGGTTCGGTTCGGTTTAGATTATAAAAAAAATTTAAACAAATCGAAAGTTCAGTTTTAATTTAATTTAAACCGAAACCAATCCAATGCACCGCTTAAACAGAAAAATCGGTTTGTATCGGTTTGGTTTGATCGATTTCGATTTTTCATGAACACCCCTAATATTTACAGAGAAGATTAAAAAAATAAATACAACAGTTGAATTGATTTAAAAAGAAATAAAAAAACGTGCAATTGCACGAAAAGATTTATTTCATAAAGGAAAAACATAAATTTATTACCGTTGAAGTGAATATTAAAACTGTGCAGTGTGCACAGTTGCATGCTAAAATTTCTTTCTTAAAGTACTCAATTACCACCGAGTAGTTTTATCTTGGTAGGCTACTAAGTTTAAAATTTACATCAAAATCAATCAATACATTACACGTAACACTAATTGATTTGGATGTAACTTTATAAATTTAGTAGCCTACCAAGATAAAAAAAAATTATTACCACCTCTTTAGGTTTGAACAATAGTATTAGTATTCTACATCTTTTATACATTACTCCAATAGGTCATACTCCCTGTTCCTCAATATAGGTCGTTTAAGACACTTTGAAAAAAATTAAGGAACTCAAACAAACAATAATCTTTCTACCACAATTCTAATAATACCATTTCCTTCCTCATTCTCTTTCACTCTTCCAATAAAAGATATGTTGAAGATATAATTGGAATAAATTATTGACACCTACTAAAAGACATATAGATGACAATTAATTTGGATACATATATATCTCCTAAACGACAATTAAATGGGAATGAAGGGATTATATACATATCTCATTTGAATGAAAAAGAACATAAGAATGATATTGCAAATTAATTATCAAATTTCCCTTAAAAGATGAATCAATCAATAGTGATCATATTGGCAAAGTATTTGAAACAAAAAGGGCTTAATAATCACTCTATAATACAAGAAAAGAACCTCAAAAAATTATTTTCTTAATTTCTTGAAGCTTTACACACTAGTACTCATCTATATCTATTTCACCCCCCTGCCTACATCTCTCCAATGCCAATGTCATGATACATAAGACCGGTTACTTTCATACCTACAAATGCAACTCAAAGCAACCAACACTTCAGCTATGGCAGCTTCAGTCTTCTCTTTATCCGAAAAATGCAACGTCTCCAAGAGCAGCACAGTTGGTTTTAACTCGAATTTCATCTTCTCCGGATTCCTATCCATCTGCCATTGTATAGTATTGTGAGCAACCGGCGCCAGCCATCTCAACATCTCCTTTAAAGCATCTTTCCATCCCTTAGCCAATTCTTCATCCAACTCCCCTGCATCTTTCATTTTCTTGCTCAATTTTGACCTCACTAAAGATTTCAAATTCTCCGGTAATAATTCATATAAATAATTACGCGTATCAGCATCTATTGGCTCTGTAGAGTCTAGATGCCTCTCTGCGAACACAACGACATTGGCATAGCGCATTGCTAGCCCGGAACCACCCACGGTTGAAGGCCCTGCTGTATGGAATACTCTTTTTTCGGTTGATTTTCCTTGTCCAAAATCGTCATCTTCTTCAAGGAAAAATAGTACAGATTTCTGGCTATAAAATCGAACGACATTAGCCTTACTGGTACTAGGAATTGGCCCTGACCGTGACATAATTTGTTCCTTGCCAGTATCAATTGTTCGTGATTCTTGTCGAAATCGAAGAATCCCTTTATATTGATTTTTTGAAGAAATGAAGGGACCATAAACAGAACAAATTCTAGCATAAACAATGCATACGATACGAGCCATAAGATCAACAATTTTATCAAACGTTTGACTCCACAAAGAGATTTCTCGTAAATGTTGAACCTCTTTTCTTTGATACTCTAATTTATCATAGAAAAGATCCATATTAGCATTCTGCATTGGCGATTTCTCCTTCCATTGCTTTAATTTCCTTTCCGAAACTTCTAATTCTGTAAGGCCTTCCAAAGCCAAGTATAAACCCGAAGTTGCCTTGATCAATTTCTCCATTTTCTCTACTTTCTTCTCAATTCCTTTAGACCCGTATTCCAATTTCCCCAAATCAATCGTGCCCAGTTTAAGATCCGCGTAAACAAGATCAAACCGATTCAAACCGAAATCCTTACACTTTTGGCCTAATCGAGCCACCACGGTTGCAGATTTATCAAGATCTTCAAGCCTCTCAGCACATGCTAGGCTTAATAACAAATTCTCATCTGTTGAATTTAAATAAACAATCCCTTGAGATTTCAACACTTGATTTCGAACCCGTGAAATTTCTTCATCAGATAGAGATTTGTACAATGAGAGTAATTTCGACATTGTCTTGGCTGTTTCGAATGCCATGATTCCTAAATCGGACCCACCTTTCTTCGTGGCCTCATCGACCGTGCCTTTCTTGGGATCGCCGCCATGGTTAGCGACACGAGTGCTCATCTCCGAGAGCCAACCCATGTTTTTAGATCTTTTTCTAAATAAAACAACCATATATAATCAGATGTTTCGACGTAATGGGAAATTGAATTTTTCCCTTCGATTTTTTTAGAATGAGATTTGTTTGTACAAGAATGTTGGAGATTGAGGAAGAAATGATGATTGGGGTTAGAAATATAAAGAGGAAGGAATTTGTGGGGCAGCCATGGAGGTGGAATACGCGTTAGAGACGGAGAAGAAGAGAAGAGAGAAAAAAAATTATTTACAGGCTGTTGCAAGATCAGGGGATGGAGATGGAGACATATAGGTGAAGAGGAAGGAGGGAAGGTCAGATGAGAATCTCGTTAAGTCGGTTTGAAACCGTTGGAGGACCCTCATTTCTCAATTAATTAACAACAATAGTAAAAAATAAATAAATAAATAATAATAATAAATTTTTCTAACATGTTGTTTGGGGTCTGAACAAATGTTAATATAAATTAAATTGCGGTATAGAGTAATTTAATTTTTTTATAACTCTTAGAGTACATCCATTTTTAATAGGACTTTAAATTTTAATAATACTAAAATTACGTTTATTTAAATTAACGTGTATCCCGAAACACATGTCGAAAATACCTTAATAATAAATATGGTAAAAAGTATTCACGCCCCTAAATTTTTCTTGATTTTGATTTTTGATCCTGAACTAAAAAACGCAAAGTCTTTGACCCTGAACTTTTATGGAGTGTTAATGTTTCCTTTCCCATCCAATTCCACCGTTAAATCTAACGGAATAGCAACATGTGACTCTCACATTACTTAACTCATGAACATTTTGAGAAAAATATGTCCTGACCTAGAAAAGTTCAAGATGGGATAAGAAAAATGCGCCAAAATTTTCCTCATATTTTTTTGGTAAATCTATTTTGTTATGAATTTCTCAAATTGTTTTCAAATAACATGAGAATGGACCAAATAAATATTACTAGTAGTATGTTATATATTTTTTTGATAGAAAAGGACAATATTTTTTTTTTCTTTAAGCAGAAAATGTCAAAATAAATGTTTGGACGAAGTGCTATTTATTTTAGATTATTCACTGGCTTATTAGAGTAAAGTAAGTTGATTACTTTTTAGGCGTTTTCTTATCCCATTTTGAATTTTTTTAGGTCATAATATATTTTTTCTTAAAATACCCCCAAGTTAAGTCACGTGTGTTGCTATTCCGTTAGATTTAACGGTTAAATTGGATGGAAAGGGAAACATTAGCACTATATAAAAGTTCAAGGTAAAAAACCAAAATCGAGAAAAATTTAGGGAGCGTGAACACCTTTTACCCTAATAAATATACAATAATGAGAGTGGAAGATGTGTGGAAACAATACCTGGGAAGATCTCCGATGTCAAACGCTGAAATTTAGGACGTTTCCACTAGGACAGCTTATGACTTCATCTGACCGATTTTGAATCTATGCCAAAGCACAAGATAATGTTTCTATGATCAAATTGAACACTCAAGGGCATTTTTTATTTTTATTTTTAATTTTTATATACTATTGTCAAAATATTTAACATGATTAATTCAGTTTGAATCTAGAGGAGATTTTTATATATTTGATAGAAATTTGAAAAAACATACGACAATTATTACCTCCTAGTATTAAAAGTAGGACACAAAATTTGTTACTGATGACATCCTTATTCGGAGATGATTAGAGGTGAAATTGGTCCAATGTATCTCGTTTCACCTTTCACTCACAAAATTTCTATCAGCATTGAAGCGACACTGCAGGTCTTAGGCCTAGTTGAATTTTTGTGAAAAAAAATAAAATTGAACTTATTATTAAACCATTACCATTCTCGTTTTTTTTTACCACGATAGACATCACTTGATTCAAGTGCAGTTTTTCTATGCCTTCTCTTTTATCTTTTTTTTTTTTCTTTCTCATAAGTAAAGAAAGTACTTTCTTCCTTCAAAATTAGATACTCTTATGTTTACATTTGATTTCTCATAAGTAAAGAAAGTACTTTTACCAACTAAAATGAAAATTCAATTTCAAATAGAATAGTTCGTGATATTAAAGATGCTCTTGTGTTTACATTCTATTGCTATTAGTTAATAATTTGTACAATTTTAAGCAGTAATATTAGCCAATTATACAAACAACAAAATTAGCATTATCGAAATTAAATAACACGATAACATGGGTCACTCAATAAATACAGCAGTGTCGGAGGTTTTAATTGTTTCATATATAATATTTGAAAATCTATTTTCCGTGTGAGTTGACATGATCAACACTGAAATTAGGATGCTTCTGTTCCCACTAATTCCCATTGATCTTACCTTCCATTCTAAGGCTATAAATCTTTTATTCCCGTTCGGTGTCTCATTTTCTATTCTTATTAATAAAAAATTGAATGTGTTAATTTTTTTAATTAAAAAATTATAACCTAAAAAACAATAAAATTCGTAGGAAAAAAGTGAACACGTAACAAACATCTATTCGTGAGATATAAAGCAAAACATTTTTTGCCCAATTCTAACCTTCTATTCTAAGTTACTAAAATAATGCATTACGTGTCTTATTTGCAAGGACCGGTGAAAGTCGGGTAATCAAGTAGACTTATGCCATTTTCCTGTTTAATTTCCCTCGACTTATTATATGGTTTACGTGACCCCCTTCTGCCCGTTACGATAAAAGAGGTGACTCGAGCGGGACCAAATCATACAAAGTGTAGAGAAATAACCTTCGGATAGAAAAAAAAAAAAAATACATTTCGTTCAGAATTGAATGTTTACATTTTTAATCATATTATATATAAAAAAAATAAGATTTTATGGTAGGACGGAGTAATAATTTATCTTGGTTGTTTTTGGGTAAACTAAAGGTGAAAAGTTTTCTTACTAGATCAATGTAGAGAAGAGATTTTAATCTATAATGCAATTTATATTTTAAAATCTTCTAATATTCCTAAATTTTTCTTTATAACTTGTGACTTTGGTAATGAATATAGAATTTTTTTCCTTTCTAAAGTCTTGTGGTAATTTTCGGGCTGTGACAATTTTAGTCAAAATATATCCATAGTCATTGTTAATCAGTACAAAATTCCACACGGCTTTTACCCAGATTTTTCTCACCGTAGCTGTTCAAGTCTTGATTTACTAACTTCCATTGAATTTCATAATCCCATAGTTTTCAAAAATATGCTGACCCAAAAAAGAAAAAAATAAAAAGAGAAAGAGTTGATTATTATTATTTCTTTGTTGTTAATAATATTATTAATGGTATAATTGAATAATATTTCGTCTTGCGCAATTCATATATACTTTCTCCGTCCCAAATTATCTGTCTATTTTGTGTTTTGTTCGGAAATTAAGATTTCACCAAATTCTATAATTAAATATAGTAAAATGTCAAACACACGACTCTATTTAATTTTACTTCCAATTTACTTCTACATCTCTCTCTCTCTCTCTCTCTCTCTCTCTCTCTCTCTCTCTCTCTCAACAGCCAATGTAAGAAGTATGATTGAAAAAAAACATCATTAACGAGTAATTTATTTAAAAATTAGACAGCTAATTTGAGACAGATTAAAAACGAAACGTCAGTACAACAAAACACCTTTTTGCGACTTTTTGTACCAATGCTTTTATCAAACATCGCTTAAAACCAAAAAGAGTAAGTTAAAGCAACACTTTTTGCAAACGTCGCAATATTTGGATTTTATACGACGTTTTAAGCGTCAATTATAGTAATTGTTGTTCATACCGACGTTTTGATGTTGGTTAGCGACATTTACATTAAATGTTGTTATAAATTGTTACTTTTTGTGACTCATATAGCGACATTTATATATTATGTCGTTAGATCTTGTGACCTTTCAGACAAACATCGCTAAGTTTGAATTTTATACGACGTTTCATAGCGTCAGTTATAATAATTGTTGATAAAATAGACATTTTGATGTTAGTTAGTGACGTGTACATTAAATGTTGTTATAAATTGTTACTTTTTGCGACTCATATAACGACATTTATATACAATATCATTAAAACATGTGACATTTCATACAAATGTCGCTATATTTGGATTTTATACGACGTTTCATAAAAGACAGTTATAATATGTTTTATTCTTACAGACAATTTGATGTTAGTTCATGACATTTACATTACATGTTATAAATTGTTACTTTTTGTGACTCATATAGCGATATTTATATATTATGTCGTTAGATCTCGTGACATTTTCAAACAAATACAAATACAAAGATTAAGTTTCTGAAATATATTTTTTAAAGAAAAATTAAAGACATTTAATTATTAAAATTTAATGAGAGTGTATTAATTTTAATTTGATTCATAAAAAATCGAAACACAAAGGTACAAAATTCAAAATCCAAATTCTATTATAATAAATATAATAGGAGGAGAAACAAATAGCAAATGATCATTTAGCTCAGCGACAAATTGCACGACATACACGCAGGAGGTCGCGTGTTCAATTCTCATATCTTTGAATATGGAGAAAGTTTATTATATATTATTTAAAGCTAGTTAGACTCGACGGCTCGACTTGTCTCTAGGCTCTGGCTCCGATTATTCAAAGATAACTTGACTCAACGACTCGATTTGCCGGGATTCGACTCGGCTTGGCTCAGTTCGGCCAGCCTGGTTTCAAAATTTACGAATATCAGGATAGATATTTTGTTGCGACTATTTAAAAATGTCGGGAAAAATTAATTATTCACAATATTTACAAACATCGAAATATTCAATTTGTTGCGATTATTTACAAATGTCGGCAAAAATACCTTTTGAAACACTTTAAAATGACGCTACAAATGTCGTAATAGATAGGTATCAAAGCTTGTAACAAATGACGTAAAAACCATAACGACACAGGCAAATGCGACGTTTACGCGACATTTGTGATAAATTTGGTATAGATCTGTACCGACATTTTTTTGGCTTATTGCAACATATGTCAAACGTCGCAATAGACATTTTTTGTTGTAGTGCGTGGATAAATAATTTGGGATGAAGTGAGCATAATCTTAATACTCATTCTAATAATAATTATAATTGTTTTTGTTTTTATTTTTTTGATTGAGTTGGTACGTATACTATAGCAAAAGGAAAAAAAAAAGATAATACAAAAGGGAAATATGAAACCTATGAAAATAGAAACAAGTCTGGATACTGTTAGCAGGAGCAGCTAAAGGGAGTGCAAACTGCTCGGCGTGTTTATATATATATATATTTCCATTAAAATAGAAGATATGCAATTTTTGGATTTAATTTTCAAGTAGTCAATACATGATTTATGCAAAAAGTTTGGAACGTTAGAAGGATCGTTTTTTTAAGTAAAAAACGTTTGATAATATTTATATTTTTAATATTATGTTTAGAATTTTGAGTACAATTTGGAGAACAATAGTTATAATATAATTGCAATGATATTTTTTTTGGATTTATATTTACATTAAAAATCTTTTTTGATTATAAGAAATTTATTTTAAAATTTAGCACAAAACAATGCAGACAATGATTGAGACAACCTGGTTAACGGCAGCACTAATATAAAACTCTCAACAAGCTTTTAAGCTAATCATTTATGCTACATTTTCTGAAATCTTTTAAAATAATTTCACAATAATATAATTAAGGAAATAAACATGATATAAATAGAAGGCAAAAGGAATAGCCAATTGGCTCAAATGAGTGCCAGACTACAAAGAAAGGAGACGGCTACTTTGAGAAGCCAAATTGCTTCTTAAGATTATATTAGCCAATGGGCTTTGAGACAAGAAACACAAAAGGCAGTGAAGGAAAACAAACTGAAGGCTTTCTATTGAATTGTTGTTTGTCTTGGATATTTCAATTGTAATACTCCCTCCGTCCCAAATTATCTGTCCACTTTGACAAATGCACAGGTTTTAAGGTTTTGGTGATTTTGATAGTAAAATATAAGTAAAAGTCTAAGATACCCCTAATTAATTTTATTAATCTCATTTAAAATCTATATTTTTCTCTCTCCTTCCTCTCACACAACATCCAACAATCTCTTAAATATATGTTGGAAAGTGATAATTTAAATTAACTAAGAGCATTCAATGAGGAGTTAGAAGAAGGGTAAAATTGGAAAAATTGTCATTAATACCTACTTTATTTATAAAGTAGACAGTTAATTTGGGACAAACAAAAATAGAAATGTGGACAGTTAATTTGGGACGGAGGGAGTACTACTGTTCTTTTATAGGCACAAATTGACCAACCAGAATTAAGTTCTACTGCCTAATAATCATTGGCGAACCATTAAAGTAATGTCCATCAATAAATAATTACTTCAATTATTACTAACCAATAATCAACAACCACCTACTAATAAATGTTACAACAATTAAATAAGTGATCAAATTGGTTTAAATCCTACATTTTCCCTGAGCTGGAGATGCTTTTAGATTTTTTTTTGACGCCCGTTGGGCGATGCCCCATGAGCAGAAGATAGAACTGCCTCCCCAGAGGAGGAGAGAGTAACCCTAGAAAGGGAGTCAAATTAAAGCATGCCCTATGCGAGGAGGGTATCGAACTCACGACCTCACGTTCGTGGGCAGGTCTTTGCTTCACTGGGCTAAGGAAACTTTGATGCTTTTAGGTTAAATCTCAGTTATACTACTCCCCCAGAAATACATTGGAAAAATAATAACAATATTAAAAGGGAAAAGAAAAATGCAGTAAAGCCACATGGTGACTAGAGAATTTACATAATAGATGGCGTAAGAATCGAAATTGCTCCAATCTTTTTTCTTTCCTTCGGCTTAGGTCTACCTATTGCTGTAGGAATATTCTATTAATCAATCTGATCATGGACGAAATTAAAAATTTGGTGATGGTGGCGAAATTGTACGTCGAACTACATATAAGAACGACAAAAAAAAAAAAAAAATTGGAGGAGAAACTGATAAAATTTTCCGACCTACATATAAAATTTACTATACATAATAATAATTTTAAAAATCTTCGTGTGCAAACTTTTGGCCCTTATGCACGGTAACATTACTGGCGGGTAAGAGGTTTTGGGCTTGGGCCTAAGAAAAAGACCTTTTGTCGAGGGAATAGAAAAAGACCATAAGCCTATGGATTATTTACTTACTAGCCTAACACATGAGTTATTTAACTTTTAGATGATAACTGTTTTCAGTTTATTTCTTATTATCAATTGGAAGATATTTCAATATTATTGGGAAAGTGGTTTAATATTTGAAATTTATTAAGATAAAAATTAGTTTCTAGTTAATTTAATTGATTTAAACTCTTCTAAACCAATCAAGTTTTTGTAAAACCATTAAACCACCATATTGGATTTTGAAGTCTTTGATTGGTTGAAACTGAAAACAGGTTCTGTAATATAAATATAGATAGATTGTTAGAAAGTATGATAGAATAAAATGGAATTGGTATTTTAATTAATTAAAAAAATAAAAATTTATGATATGACCAATAATTTTAAAAAGCACATAACAATAAAGAAACCTAAAAAAATAAAACATGAGTTATTTAACTTTTAAATGAGAATTGTTTTCAGTATATTTCTTATAAAAATCAATTGGAAGATATTTCAAGAATATTATTGAGGAAGTGGTTTAATATTTGAAGTTTATTAAGATAAAAATTAGTTTCTAATTAATTTAATTGATCTCAACTCTTTTAAATCAATCAAGTTTTTTTTTTTGTAAAACCATTAAACCACAAAAAATTCTAGAAAATTCCACACTGGATTTTGAAGTCTTTGATAGGTTGAAACTGAAAACATGCTCTTTATATATATATATATATATATATATATATATATATATATATATATATATATATATTGTTAGAAAGAACGATAGAATAATTTGAAATTGGTATTTTATTTAATTAATTAATATAATAAAAATTTATAATATGACCAATAATTCTAAAAAATACATAACAATAAGGAAATCTAAAAAAAGAACACACGAGTTATTTAACTTTTAGATCATAATTGTTTTCAGTTTATTTCTTATCATCAATTGGAATATATTTCAACATTATTGAGAGAGTGGTTTAATATTTGAAGTTTATTAAGATAAAAATTAGTTAATTGATTTAAACTCTTCTAAACTAATCAAGTTTTTGTAAAACCATTAAACCACAAAAAATTCTAGAAAATTCCACGTAGTATTTTGAAGTCGTTGATTGGTTGAAACTGAAAATAGATTCTATAATATAAATATAGATAGATTGTTAAAAAAGTAAGCTAGAATAAAATAGAATTGGTATTTTATTTAATTAGTTAATTAACAGAATAAAAATTTATGATATAACCAATAATTCTAAAAAGTACATAAAATAAAGAAATCTAAAAAAATAAAACATGAGTTATTTAACTTTTAAATGATAATTGTTTTAAGTATATTTCTTATAAAAATTAATTGGAAAATATTTCAACATTATTGAGGAAGTGGTTTAATATTTAAAATTTATTAAGATAAAAATTAGCACCAAGGTATTATAAGCCACCTACTCTGGCACAAAGACCAGTGGCTGTCCACGGCTTGAACCTGTGAATATTTTGGTCACACAGAGACAATTTTACTGTTGTTCTAAGATTTCCCTTTCTAAAATGTTCATAAAGATTTAAAAAAAGGAAAAAGAAAAGATGGTGTCATGAGCTTAGAATCCAAAACTATGTTGGAAGATAAAGGATATTGAATGGAAATTGAATGAATATAAGATTGGATAATTTATTTATTTTTCTTGGATTGCAAGATGAAGCTTGCAACGGATGAAGAAGATTAGAATTTCTCACATTGTGAGGAGTAATGTGAGAGTTATGAGAAGTATTAAGTGAAGACTTCATCTAATGAAAGATCACTTAATCTATCTTAATTTAGTGTCATTGAATAACCTTTCCACATCTCCCCACATCTCTTCTAGTATAAGTAGGCTCCTCCCGTAAGATTCTAAGATCCATCTAATCTATTGTTTTATTTACTTCAATGGTTATAATAGTATTATGAGCAAAGAGTTTTTGGAAAATTAGAAGCCTTTGTCCTCTTGGTGGTATAGCTCAGGCAGTAGTTCAAGTTCGCTTACGGATTTCCGTTGTATCCTGGGAAACAAGTGTCCAATTACGAACGGTAGGGGACGAATTTGTTTTAAGGATACTGTGTTTACACAGGCCTCGGTATTGTAACTTTTTGTATATATAAATTGTTTCTTCTTCTATTCCAATTTTTTTTTGATTTTCAATTTGTTTTATAAATCGATTCTAAAGTTAAAAATATATTTCTTACTATTGTATTAGTATTAACAAACTATATATACCAAACATGTATTAGCAGCAATATTGAATTCCCTAATTTGCATAGGTTAAGGATCCAAGTTCCCAAATCATTATTAGAATTAGAGGGGTGAAAATCGTCTGTACTCGTCTGTATACTCAATCTTGTGCCCAACTAATCACAATTCACCATGTCATCATTTTTTTTTTTAATTATATATACATATGGTGAATTGTGATTGGTTGAGCACATAAATGGATACACTAACGGGTACAGACGATTATTTTTCGAATTAGAGTGAGATTTTTAAATATTTTTCCTGTGTCAAGAAGAGGGGGAAAAGGAGGGGGAAAAAACAAAAAATTGAGAATCCAAATTCCTAGTTTAAGGAAGAATTTAGGATCTAAAGCAGACGAAGTCCTAGCCTGTTGAAGCATTTAGTCTACGCTTAGAAGGCCAATGAATGAACAGATCCTTTATGATACTCTCCTAGACGTGCATTCCTCAAAACTGAATATTGTTGAACTTTAATGTTTTACACATCCATCAACAAGCTGTGAATCCCTTTTCTTTTCTTTAATTTTATTATTATTTTTATTAAAGGAAGTGATTTGCATCCGAAACTTAAAAGTTTCGAGTTGGAAGTGCTGCGTTATTCCTCCTAACAACAAGTGGATCCCTGAGAGGACTACATGATGAATGTCTTGTACCTTACTGATGAGTTGAAATGCCCTAGTTGATTGTCTAATCTCTTTGTATAAAATCCTTATGATTTCTAGAGTCTCAGCGTATAATGAACATCATATTACATATACCATTTCTTTAACTAGGAGAATATTTTCTCTAATTTTTCTGAGGAAATAAATAGGAGAATATTGTTAATACAGTATAGTTCAAGAACTTGAAACATCACAAAATTAATGTTTAATCATGAAAACAGACGATTAAACTGAAGACGTGAACAATTTCCAGCCGGCAAAAAAAAAAAAAAAGAGAAGAATTTTAAGCCAAAGGACTAACCATTAAAGATATAGGCGACTTGCTTCTGCTCCAATATAAGTGCGGTACGTAGTAGAAGCTAATTTTGAAGACCATAATCTCTCTTAGAGCCCCATCAAAACCAATTAGGGTTTGTTAGTCGTTGATCGGAGCAGTACATATAGCAAGAAGAGGTATTTGTCCCCAGTCTTAAAGAGGGACAAAAAGTAAACATTCAATTTGGGACGGAAATAATATACTCGAATCCCCTATAGACGCGTAGTCCTCTCAAATCCATATAATTTATTCGGATGAAAATCGTCTGTGCCCATGTATGTTCCTATTCATGTACCCAACCAATCAAAATTCGCTATGTGAATATTTTGTTTCCAATTATATATACATATGGAGAATTGTGATTGGTTGGGTACATGAAAGAGGACATACACGGGGACAGATGAATTTTTGCCCATTTATCCATTTGTTTTCGCTGCCCAGTGAGGTTCCAACCCTAGTCGTAGCTCTAGGTCTAATTCAGTGGTCTGTGGTGGTGCACCGTGGTTCAATTGCATGCTCTTCTTCACATGCCTAGTCCTCCCAACTCTAGAATTAACGTTTTCATCTTCTTTTTCATTGAGTGATGATGATGATGATGATGTCTGATCAATGGACAACCTCAGCTCTAGTTTATCCCCAGTACTATCCGAATCAATTTCAAGAAGAGGAGGGCGAGGTTCTACGGAGAATTCTTTGAGTTTAGCTCTATCTTTGCGATGAATATTCATGTGGCCTCCAAGTGCTTGGGCATTAGAGAACCCTCTTTGACAGAATGAACATCTATAAGACCTGACATACCTTAAATCTTGGTCGTCCGATGTATTCCTTGTTACTTGGTCAGATTTTTCTCCGTTGGATGGGTCCCGCTCCATCTTCCAGTTTGTTTCAGGATATGTGATCAAGAGGAAGGAGGAAGGAGGAAGAGATAGAATGGAGGGGGTGGTGGTCAAATTATATGGTCGGCGGAATTTTGGTAAAAACTATAGCGAGCGTGCATGATTTCGTGTATTTTTCATCTACGGCAAATATAATATACCGTCAATTAATTTCTAAGCAAGCAACTGGCAAAAAATAAGCTTGATAATAATATTATTTTCTGAAAAATTGAGTTCTCAGTACCCAAATTTATTTTTCAGAAAACAAAAAGAAATAAAAAATTTCTCTTTCACAAAAGGGTAAAGTCGACAATATTGTTTCTATATAATCTATTAGTTCGTCGTAGCATTTGTTTTTCAGGCATGTTGGCCACGGAAATGCCAATTTTGATCTAGTCGTCACAAATAACCCTTCAATATCGAGAAGATTGGTACACTTCCTCGATATAGGATCTTTGTCTCATTTCCTAATTTTCACTTGAAAATGACTGTATTATATCTCCCAATTTTTTTTTGCTTATTTCGTAGGAATTTATCATATTTTTAAGTTATTAAAAAAGACATACGACAGCTGGTAGATAATGGAAAAAATGAAAGTAATGTATGATGAGACAAAAGATCAGAACTATCTACGTTGTCATTTTAAGTTGCTTTTTCTTTCTCTGCATAGTTAGACCATCGATCGTGTCCATCTGATCCCGATCTTCTATTCTGCTATCCTACTTTTTATCTCAATATTATAACGATCACTTTTCAGTTTTTTTTAGTAAAATAGAATCTAAAAAAATATTGAATCTTAGGGGAAAAAAAATAAAAAACTCAATTAATTAAAACACAGACAAAAGATGAGATAAGAAACGAAAAAAAAAAAATTTGTGTTGAACACTGCTTATAGTACAAGGGGTTTAAGATTATAAGTTTATAACCTTAAAAAATCAAAGTATCTATCTACTATCTAGTACGGTGAAACTCCTTCATTTCTTCCTAACAAAATCTGTGCAGCCTGTTGGATTGGATCATCATATATATTTATCAGGTAGAGATAGGAGCACGTGTTTGAATGGTGATGCAATTTTTTTGTACGCATGGGCACCATTGATGCAATGTCAACGGTATAATTTAGTTATATGGGTTCATCAGGACCTTTGATATCTACAGTTTGTTTAGTAGTATACTATTCATTTCCTTCTACCGGATGGTGTCCTAACAAATGGCATCCTGTTCTGGAGACAGGAAAGAGATAACAAAAGACTCTAGTTTCTTTCCTAATCAATTTTTAATTAAGGTAAAATTCTAATTGATATATAAGTAATTTATAGCTCAATCACATAAGAATATTTATTTTAAAATAATAAATTCAATTGTAAAGTAAATAGTCATGAGTGCTGTCAAGTTCATAAATCACGCTCGCGATCCGCAGGGATGGGCGTGCGTGACACATTTTCTCATGGATAAGCTAAACTTGGTCATGCTTTGGCCGCTGGCATGTTTGGTAGGTGGACCATAAAAGAGGATTTTTGCACTGGTGGTGTGGGGAACCATTCAACTACCACAAATCAATAGTAAAAAGTGTCCTACCCCAACAGCCCCATGCATGAATACAGCAGCCCTCTTATGGGGTGAAAATCATTTGTACCCGTCTGTATACTAATTCATGTGTCAACTAATAAGAATTCGTCACGTGATCATTTTTTTAATTATATATACACATGGTGAATTGTGATTGGTTGTGCACAGAAATAGATACACAGACGAGTATTTGCCCCTGTTATGATACTAAACTAATTAGGGTTATCGCGTTATTTAATTCGTTAAAATAACTTTTTAAAAATAATCAATTATAGAATTATTTTTAAACAAATATCTCAACTTCGAATTAAATAATCTAATTGTCTAGATTACTTCAAAACATTACTAACAAAATATTTGATAGTACCCAAATAAAAATGGATAACAAAATACAAAGTATTAATGAAAGTGTTTTACAGGCGAGCCTTGATTGTCTTAACTGAAAATAAGAGGGAAATTGGTGATGATTAATTTCTCTCACAAAAATCACAAAATTCATCTGGGAACTTCTCTTGCAATACGTCTTGTAGTGGGCATATAATCGTATGTGGGTCTTGTTAGGAAATAAATCTTCTTCCAATTCTAGCACACAAGCAAATATCAGCAGCAAAGCAATAAAGAGACACAATGATTTACGTGGTTCGGTCAACTGACCTACATCCACGGGTAAGGCGGGCGCATACTCTCATTATAATAAAGAAACAAGAATACAATGGAGATTCCTCCAATCCATTAGCTCTCCTCGCCTTACTACTCCAAACCATATAAGAGGCACATATATATAGGAGTAGTAAACCTTTTGCTAAATGGATTAGGAGTTCACGTAATTAGTAATTCACCTAATTACTAATTCTTAACCTAATTAGTATCCAATTAGGAATCCACCTAATTAGTAATTTACCTAATTACTAATTCTAATCCTAATTTATATCTAATTAGTAATCCAGTGAATATGGGGCAAAACCCAACAATCTCCACCCTGACACGTATTCACCCAATCTCCAACTAGTACGCTCCGCGTCCCATATGCCTCTACGCACAAATCCACTGCTCAGCACTTGAACCTTCAAATCAACACGTTGAATTAAGGGGAATTTGACTAAGACGAGTTTAGTCAACTTTGATCAACGGTCAAACACGGCAACACCAATAACGGAACAAACAGCTCAACGTTCAAAGTCCACCAAACCCACTCTGGTTTAGGACACTCGATGCACCTCTGGGGTCCATGCACTAGAAACATACCAGATCAATCCTCCAACCTTCCAATTCAACCGTCTAGATTTAATCCTTCTTATTTGCTTGACTTGTACACCAACCACACTAGATTTTTATCTCTTTCAGCAACACCTCTTCTATGTCAAACCTCTATCGGCACGTGCGCTCCACCCCCAATGGATCTTTCTTCCATCTCTGACGGGTCTCTACTACCATCTCTGACGGATCTATTCCATCTTTGAAGGACATACATAAAAATCTTTCCACCTGTGTTAATGGTTTCTGGTGACGATGGCTAGAATTGCACAGAACTCTGAGTTGACAATTGGTCGATCTTTAACGGGAGAGTAACGCCAAATTCTGGTGTAGCAGCGCTGCGTTCCCACCTTGGCTTAACCAATCGAAAGAGTCCGCTTTCGATTATATCCAACACTCTCCTCCAATCTCTGGAGAAATCGATGAACCAAAACAACTTCTCTTCTGTTCCGAACCTCGCTCTGATACCAGTTGTTAGGAAATAAATCCCCTTCCAATTCTAGCACACAAGCAAATATCAACATCAAAAGCAATAAAGAGACACAATGATTTACGTGGTTCGGTCAACTGACCTACATCCACGGGTAAGGCGGGCGCATACTCTCATTATAATAGAGAAACAAGAATACAATGGAGATTCCTCCAATCCATTACCTCTCCTCGCCTTACTACTTCAAACCATATAAGAGGCACATATATATAGAAGTAGTAAACCTTTTGCTAAATGGATTAGGAGTTCACATAATTAGTAATTCACCTAATTACTAATTCTTAACCTAATTAGTATCCAATTAGGAATCCACCTAATTAGTAATTTACCTAATTACTAATTCTAATCCTAATTTATATCTAATTAGTAATCCAGTGAATATGGGCCAAAACCCAACAGGTCTGTATACCTATTTTTGTGTCAAACCAATTAAAATTTACCATGTATATATAATTAAAAAAAAATCACTTAATAAATTCTTATTGGTTAAACACAGAAATGGGTATACAGACGATTTTCACCCCTTGTAGTGTGGTCACGCCGATCTTGATACATGTAGTATATTAGTGCCGCCAATGCAATGGCGTGCGGAGATGAACCTTGAGTTGCTTCTCCTAATTCAGTATAATCAAGTTGTTGGGATAAGAAAGCACAACTCTAACAGTAAGATGTTTCTTTTCTAATCGATAAATTAGGGTTCGGGTTACTGAGAAAGTGAGTTGGAAAGCTATTATTAATCTTTCTAGAGAAAAAGTTTCCAAAAGCAGTGAATTTCAGAACTTCACACCTATTTGAGTTTATCATTTCATCTCAATAAAATTAATGGAGATAGATATTTAATCGAGTTCATAGTATTTTAAAGATTGAATGACAATCTATAGTTATTTTTTAATTTTCTTTTGTTGAAAAATCTATTCTTTAATGTTTTTTATATAAATTTCTTTGTTAATAAGATATTCACTTAAATTCATTAGAAAAATTTTTCACATAAATTCCTATGTAAAATTAAGTTTAGATTTAGTGTGAAACAAGTGCTTTTTCACATGTGCAAAATATGATCTCGAACATTAATTTAAAGTTAAAGATTGAGAAGCGAATGTGTACATGTTTCAAATAGCTGTGAATCACTTCTTAACGGAGAATAAAATGACGAACTGCTCTTCTTAATAAATAACAACATTTATTTTCACAAAATAAATTCAATGGTCGTATCAACTCATCCAATAATTAAGATTATGATCCGCACTTACTTAGAACACAAAATCTTTAAAACTATAGTAATGGTGACGCATTACGGTAAATCTAACAATACCTCCAAGTGATATGATGTAATTTTAAAAGAAATAACAGTTCAGTCAACAAAGTAATTTTACAATCACACAAGGTTTGGAAAAAATCGTACTTCAAAAGTGTATTGTAGACAATATACTTTAGTACAAAAATTAATTTAAACTCGTAATCTTTTAGTCACACGGAGATAACTTTGCTGCTTCAAGCGGCTCTCTTCATGCGACTTAATCTCTGGTGAATTAAAATGTCGTAATCCATTTTTTGCCATGCTTTTATCTTACAAGAGAGCGATGACGTCGTGCCGCGTGATCTAACTGGAAATATCGGCATGTTTGCCATGACAATATCTTTGATGTTGACACTCGACACTGATACTACAGACGTGCACCTATGTTAAGAATTCCACAATAATTAAAAATTAAAACGAGGATAAATACATCATCACAAAACTTCAAGCTTGAACCCCGACGTAGAATTCGGGTAGACCGGCCAACCGGCCGACCAGCATTCCTATCATCTTATTTTAATTTAAATACATTAAAGATTGTAGTATCGGCGATACACTTGGAATAAGAGGAGCCTCAAAATTATCTTTGGGAGCGAAAAACTGTAACAGTATGACGAAATACATATAAAAACTGCAAAAAAAAATTGGGGACGAACTTGATCAAATATTCTGAACTTACATATAAAATTTACCATATCTAATATTATTTTTAAAAATCTCGAGGGCAACTGTCACCCTTAGAATCGTCCCTAGCCTCAAATAATCCTATGAAATCATTTAATATTTTCTATACTGGTTTTCATAATATGCCGTCTGAAGCAAAAAAAAGTTGTGGTAATTTTACGGTATTTATAAGCACATGTTTATAAATTTGGACAATTAAATCACTTGACCTGAAAATTTAAGAATTGTTATTTTAAAATAATTATAATCTGAACTATCAAATTAATTAATTTGACATTATTTCAAATCTATAAGTACGTGCTTATAATCAATGGCGTACGCAGACTTTAAAGATAGGAGGAGCACAATCAATATTGACAAAACAAATTTATAAAAGTATATATAATATTTTATTACAATTATTTTCTACGCATTTTCATACTTTGATAATATTCTATAACGACATCATTCGCAATAGTACTTGATACATGATTGACACCAACAAAATGATCCAATACCCGCTCATTCTTCACATAACGAAATACTACATACATTTGCTCCTTCATTGATAAATCACAGGATTCATCAACAAGAATAGAAAATTGACCATCACCAATATCTTTGATAATCACCATATAGTAAAAATTTTCATATTTCTACACTTAAGTTTTGTTAATTTTTTTTTAATAAACATTATAATCTATTTACACACTTAAGCTTATTAAAATTTTAACAAAATTCGTTAAGATATAAGTGGTGTTATTTCTATAATTCACGAACCACAAAATATCAAAATAGGTACACTAAAAAATGTTCACGGGACGGGGTGTTACAAAAACAAAACTAAAATTATAAAAAAAATTTGGGGAAAGCCTGGTGGGGTACTTGCCTCACCATGCCCCACCCTAGGTCCGCCAGTGCTTATAATCAATGTTGTTAAAATCGCGAGTTAACTCGTAGAATCGTGCGATTCTACGGAAGCAAAACATGTTGAATATGTAGTAAAATCACAATCTGGTATAATCGGAGTAGAATCGTAGAATCGAATCGTAAAAACGTAAAAACGTACGTTTCTACCGAGTCTACAAAATTTCAAATTATTAGCCATTTTGGTAGTCAAATTATTTTTGAACAGCCACTTTCATATTTTTTAACTTTTTTCATCCCCAAAGATTTTACGAGAAACCATTTTGGTCATCAAATTATTTTTGAACAACCACTTTCATCCTTTTAAACTTTTTTTAACTTTCTTCATCCCCAAAGATTTTACGAGCAACCATTTTGGTCATCAAATTATTTTTTAGCCGCCACTTTCATCCTTTTTAACTTTCTTCATCCCCAAAGATTTTACAAGAAGCCATTTTTATCCTTGTGGATGAAGAAAGTTAAAAAAAGTTAAAAAGGATGATGATCGGTTTGATAAAGGCGGAAATGATATGGAGGATGATGATAGTGACAGTGGTTCGAAATTCAAGTCTTTGAATGACTTGCTTTATTAGATCAAAACTTATTACGTACTTTATTTTATTTTGATATTTTGAAAGACTTATAAGTGAAGAATTATGTGTAGTTGCATTTTTATATTTTGAAAGACTTGTAAGTTTTTTATTGTGAACTTTGTTGCGTTATTGTCTTTTGAAAAAACTTGTGAAACTATGTTTAATGAATTTTTTTTTCCATATTTTTGGATCATATGATATATATGTTAATTATTGTTATATATATAAAAAATATATACATTAATTTCTCGATACGATTTTACGATTTATTTTACGATTTACGAGTTTACAATTTTCCATCCGTTCTCCGAGCCTACGTAGAATCGCGATTTTAACAACCTTACTTATAATGATGTCTTTATAAACATGTAATCGGATTGCGTATGAAGACAAGTTTAGCCTACATTGGAGCGAGGAATTGTGCTTTGTGACCTAAAACAGGAAATATGATTAGCAGCAGGAGGGATTGGGTGGTAACAATTAGAAATTTACTAGTTGAGGGTGGTTGTTACGGTGTGAAAAATATTCTTAGTACTAATATATTAGGATTGGATAATTCTAATATGGATCAGGTCCATTAAATCTTGCAGTGCAGAATTGACCACATCACCACATATTGAGAAGAGAGACAATTTTGTGATGATATAATCAATTTTGAACCACAAAGACTACATGAACCTGATCCATATCAAAATTTTCCATTAGAATTTTGGTTAAGGTGGGGAGAGGTAAAAAATTTGCAGGCTGCGGATATGTTCACATACGTCAAATTGGATGATCTAACATAACATTTCTAACACAAAAATAGCTACTTTAACTCAAAATAACTATTTTCGTGTTAAAATTGCTATTTTCAATTACAACCGTTAAATCATCCAATTTGACGTATGTGAACATATCTCAACGGTGCAAAGAAATTGAACCCTATGGGCCTTAATTAACCGCCTTCCTATATTAGTGTATATGAGCAGTCAGTACTCAGTATATATGTTTAGTAGACTTATAATGTATATCAACTCCATCATATAAAAAGTACACTAAAACATGTATTTAAATATTAGATGCATGATCATACACTAAGAATGTATTATTTATACTATTTTGTGTACTTTTACACAATATGAGTATATTTGAATTGATTTTCTTAAAGATTTGTTTTCTAAAATATTGAAAAAATGAAATTTATGCGGGTTCCGAAGTGAAAGATTTTGTGTACAAATAGTGTAACAAATTTTAAATTGGTTTCCAAGGTAATTAATTTTGAAATGGAACACACTAGAGGCAAAAATCATAATTCCAAATTGATTGTCAAAAGTTTTCATTTAATTTTGAAACCTCTTAATATTTTGAAATCCTTATAAAATGAGACGAATAAAGAAGGAGATGAGTGACGTTTGCACTTCTATTTTTTTTTTTCTACTTCCATTCTTTTATTTTCTAAATAAAAGATTAAAATGCTCGTGGTTAGATTTTTAAGTGTTAGCTATGAGTTGGATTCATTGAGATTGGAGTATGTATTGTGGCTGCAATCAGGTACGAAGACCGAGGGGTAGAGTGGCAGTCGCCCTCGAAAATTTTAAAAATACTATTAGATATAATAAATTTTACATGTAGTTTGAAATATTTTATCAAATTCGCTCCCCAACATTATTTTTTGCAATTTTTATATATAGTTCGGCATTGTGTTGCAGTTTTAACCCCCAACGCCAAATTCCTCGCTTCGTCCCTCGCTGCAGTGATTTTTTTTTAAAAAAAAGAGGTGCGGCAGTGAAAAAAGCTAAAAACAAGATTGGAAAATTGTATTTTTTAAATAAATAAAAAATAAAAGAAGAAAAAGTATTTATCCGATACTATCCGATACTTCATTTAAAATCAACCGCTCCGGCTTGCCTCTTTTTAGGTTTTTCCGTTCTAGGGCTTCAAAATTTGTGTTAGCCCCGACAGTGGCCTGGTCCAGCTCTCTTATCGGCTTATACCGGGCTTTGCATGGGTTTGGCCCAACTTTTCCATTTTGGTCATGACATGGCACCCAAAAATTGGGGAGAAACATTTTTGTCCAGAACGGAAGTGGGACTTCCGTCCTGGCTGACGTGGCCAATTCTCAGACGCGCTTTGCCACGTCAGACGATAACGGAAGTCCCACTTCCGTCCTGAGGAATCACCGAAAGTTTTTGGCAACGTTTTGACTAGACTTAATGGACTTCATTTGTATGGTCCTTTTCTTCTCACTTTTCATAAGATTCTTTGAGGTAAGTTTACTTCATATATATATTCATACCATTTTATGTTAGTTTATATATAAGATGTTTAGTCTATGATTCCATAATTGTGACACAAGTTTATCTTATGAAATTCAGTATTATTATAGCGAAAATTAAAAATACCAAAAAATAAGGTAGTTTGTTAGTCGAAATATTATTATTACTTTAAAAGAGTAATATTGATATTTTGACTAACAAATATATATATTTTTTCGCTATAAGTTGTAAATGACTTATATTATGGAATGTAGGGAGTGTATTACTATCTGGATAAATTCCTCAAGAAACATGCTAACACGTAAATTTGTTATTATACTGGTTACAAATGCTCGTTGCTGCATTATTTATATTGCTTAATCAGAATCTAACAAAATACAGCACATACCATTGCCAGGAGCAAACTCCTTGGCAGTAATAATGCATTACCCAGCAAATTCCTTCAACATACTTCAAGACCTACACTAAATTTAACTTTATCATAAAAGAAAACAGTGAAAAACAAAGTTGCTCGTTTCTTGAAAAGTATCTTTATGGAGCTATGACTTGTAGTTAATGATGGTAAAATCTCCTTACCAAGTCCCTTTTTACTCTTTCACTTTCGTCATTGTCTTGGACCTCAAATTTTTCACAATAATATATTTCCTTCCAACCTTCTTCAGATAGTAATACACTTCCTACATTCTATAATATAAGTCATTTACAACTTATAGCGAAAAAATATATATATTTGTTAGTCAAAATATCAATATTACTCTTTTAAAGTAAAAATAATATTTCGACTAACAAACTACCTTATTTTTCGCTATAATAATACTGGATTTCATAAGATAAACTTGTGTCACAATTATGGAATCATTGACTAAACATCGTACATACAAACTAACATAAAATGGTATGAAAAAAAAATATATATATATATATATATATATATATATATATATATATATATATATATGTGTGTGTGTGTGTGTGTGTGTGAAGTAAACTTACCTCAAAGAATCTTATGAAAAGTGAGAAGAAAAAAAAGAAAAAAAAAGGACCATACAAATGAAGTCCATTAAGTCTAGTCAAAACGTTGCAAAAGCAACTTTCGGTGATTTGGGACTTCCGTCCTCACCTCAGGACGGAAGTGGGACTTTCGTTCTCGTCTGACGTGGCAAAGCGCGTCTGGGAATTGGCCACGTCAGTCAGGACGGAAGTCCCACTTCCGTTCTGGACAAAAATATTTCTCCTTAATTTTTGGGTGCCATGTCATGACCAAAATGAAAAAATTGGGCGAGGCCTATGCAAAGCCCGCTTATACCAGCCATTAAAGTTTTGTTCTAAACAGTGTATAACCTTTTTTGCCCCTCTATCTCTCTCTAAACCAAAACTCATGACTTTTGCTTGCTTGTGAAAGACTACTTAAAAGTTAATTGAGCTTGTGGTAACTCATTTCGTTCCTTAATTATGACGATGGGAGTTAGATTCCTGATTTTGTAAATTGAGTATATTTCATGATCAACTATTTATCTTTTCGGATAACTCTGTGAAAATTAGTCCATGGGTCTCTATATCCTCTCAAAATCAATTGGCAAAGAGAGTGTTAACCCATGAGGTTATAAGTTATTCGGATATTCCTTAGACACTTGAGGTGGGACTTTATATTTCAACAAACTCTCGTAGCGAGAAGATTAATCACTGTTATTAGCAGTGAACACTCTGTTTCAAACAAAACAAAAACTACCCAAAAGTTCACTAGGTGAGATTAAACAGTGCTTGGTTGAAATTTTCGTGTCGAATTTTGTTAAAGTTATTATTGTTTTTTTATATATATAATTGGATTTGGTGAAATTGAGTTATTTGTGACTATAAGCGTACTTCTCAAATCTGAAATATGGTTGATGACAAAAAATTAACCAAATATACCCTACCAATTTGGTGCCCCAGTTTCTTCATACATGTCATAATACCCTTTCATTTCATAATATAAGATTTCATATTATATAAGTAGACTTATATTATAAAATGGAGGGAGTGGCAACTTTAGAAATGGCTGAATTGGAGATCATCCAGTCTAGCCTCTAAAATTGTCTTTGATTTTTATATTCTCGGTGGGTATTGGGCAAATATTGAGATTTTTTTGGTGATGCGGTTGCTTCACATCTTTTTGCTCCTTCATAATCTATTTTTATATGTAACAACCCGTCTCTCAAACACCTCATGTGTACAAAAATCTCAAAATATGAATTAGAACTGCGCAGCTGCTATAAAAGCAGTTGCTCAGCAGCTTTTGATTTGTAGCTACTTGAACTGCTCAGCAGCTTTTGACTTGCAGCTGCTTAAGAGAAGCAACTGCTCAGGAGCTTTTGACTTGCAGCTACTTGAACTGCTCAGCAACTTTTGACTTGTAGCTGCTCAGCAGCTTTTGATTTGCAGCTGCTTGAACTGCACAACAGCTTCTGCTTTGCAGCTGCTTAATTAAAGTAGCTGCTCAGCAGCTTCTATTCTTCTATAAATAGTTCATATTTTCTGATTTCATTTTCATTCAAAAATCTCTCATCTTCTTCATTTCCTTCTTTATACCATATGATTTTATAATCTCTACATTTGTGCCAAATTCTAGTGTTGTTTATTGGAAGGTATGATCTATTAATAAATTATGGCGAAGTTCTGTTCTAGGATATATTTGGATTTTGAAGAAAGTCAACTAATCAGGTGAGTGGTCTTAACCCTTTTGTAAAATTATATATACGTATCGTGTGCTCATTAATTGTTCATTGCACTCATGGTCTGGATCCACTCATGACATGCACTGATTACATTTATTTGTCATCATGAAATAGTTTTCTGAAATTGGGGCCTTATTGTTTATGTTATTGGGAATGAAATGTTTTTCACTGAACCTTGAACGAGATCTGTCCTGAGATTATTGACATGGCATTACGAGACTGCGAATATATTGAGTCGGGCATAAATGAATATAATCAAAGGAACTGCGTGCTACACCAGAGGGTGGGAGCCACCTCCAGAATCATGTCGATAAATGTCTAGATTGAGGCCCGTATGAAATGTGATTTAATGTTATTGAAATGCCATTGTCAATCTGATCTTGACAGTCTTGAACAATTGTTCTAGAAATCAGGCCCCTTATTATAAGAGTATATATGATTTTCTCATTGTGCGATCTATTTTTAATATAAAAGTATTTTCCAAAGAAAATAATTTTAAAGACACTGGCACCACTTGCATGGCCCTCGCTGAGCTTCGGCTCACGTTTTCCAAAATGTTTTCCCCCTCTGCAGGTATTTGAAGGTGGTGCAATATTTTGGTATCAGAGTACGTAGCGAAAGCTTGGGATTAGAAATCTGTATATAAGGATTCTTCTTTTGTATTGTATTGAATTTCATTGTACTTCCTTTTGTATTGTAAAAGATAGAACCTAGTGCCGAGAGGCACGCGGCGCACCCGGGCCGAGAGGGACGGACCGTCACATTATATATATATTGATAAGTTAATGATCTATTAATTACGAACTCTTTATTCTATCTGATTATCTGGATTGGGCCTGTTGTGTTTGAAGTGTCTAACACGATGGACGATTTAAAATTTAAATTCACTAAACATGTTTATATTAAAGACATTTTTTATATTTAGATTAATTTTGTGTTTGAAAATTTCGGTTTCATTATAAAAAAATATAAATCGTTTATAAGAGGAGGTGTTCCATTCAAAGTAAGAATTTTGTATTGAAATATGTATGAAAATGGTGTCCAAATTTATATTCTGTCCTTCAAGAAGAAAAGTTATTTTTTGCTATTTAGTTTCCAGCACAATATGGTACTCCTACTAATGTATGATGCATCTTCATGTAAGTACATCTTAATCATCAATGTGATATTCCCAGCTCATGGGATTTCATATGTTGCAATACTCATTGTATTAGGAAGGCTGGTAGAACTTAGTGGGTAAGTATGAGAAAACTGCTATATATGTAAATCAACTATTTTCAAGTTCGGTGGTGAGCATGTCCAAAGTAACATCTTTCAATTTGAGGGGCTCCAAACTTTTTTAAATCACTTAATATAATCATTAAGTATTTAATATTAAATATGTAATCATTTTAATATTAAATATTAAGTATTTATCATCTTGAATTTTTTCTAATCCAATTATTGTGTATAAAATTTTGTTGGTTATTCTTGTGACTTTTGTATTTATAGAAAGAAGTTTTTCTAAATTGAATTTGTTGAAGTCTTACATGCATAAGAAAGACTCGATGAATTTGTTTTGATAGCAACTGAGAATGATATTTTGGAGAAAGTCGATTATGAAGATTCGATTGACGATATCGCTTCAAAAAGTGTTAGAAGGATGACCATTTTTAAATAAAAGATCAATATTATGATTGATCGCACTCTTGAAAATTGTGTGTATAGTTACGTTTTGACACTTTTATAATTTATACATATACAAAAATTAGGGGCCTAACTTTGATAATTCGCACAAGGTCTGATATTATTCGAGAGGCCTGACTATTTATATTTTTCTATAAATAGCTTTAACAATAAAATATAACATTTTTAGCTCAAACTATTTACGGGTCTGCTGATTGTGTCAAATTAAGGAATCAGACCACTTTTCGGGCCAAAGATAGCATGTGTATAGCAAATGTCACCATAGAGAAGGGTAAAATTGTCACATATATTTATTCTCTCCAACCCAATTTAATTACCCGAACCGACCCGTAATACCTGTCCGACCCGCAGCTATTACTTTTTTTTTTTTTGAATAAATTTTGTTTTCATTAATCACAAATAGCCGAGGCATTACAATTAAAGAAAAGTCTGAAAATACAGAAATTAAAAGTTATACAATGGTTTTGAAAACCATGATAACAGACAAAAGCCACACCCAAGAAATTTAGATAGGTATGAGATACTAAGATTAAAACTAGTAAAATAAAACAAATACATAATCTTCGTCTTCGCAGCATCTTCAGCAGGATTTTTGAACCACAGATATAAGAGAAGATCAGTGTCAACATCATCCTTAGAATCGACAATTTGTATGACCATGGGCGTATCAACCGTCCTACACATTACCTCGGGAAGATCCGCAGCTATTACTAAATCCCCTGTTTTCCTCCTGTTCCTCTTCCTCCTCCTACTCCAACCTCTACAATATGCCGCCAACATCAACGGTGGAAATTTTGTAAAAGAAAACAAATACCCATTCATCTTCTCTTCTTCTTTTACCCATTAATCTCCACTTTTGAATCCCCTTTTCTTATCACCTCCTCCATCGATCTCACTCACAGCTAGGGTTCCCCTCCTTTTTCTCCTAAATAGGATCTGCTTATCCCAAAAAGGAGGGAAAACAAATTCATTGATGTCTCTGTTCGCATCTGAGATTGCGTCCATCTTTGATTTTTGGGGTCAAATGTTACATTTTCCTTCAGTTTACCTGAACAGTTGTATACTATTGTGAATATATGTGTTAGAATCCTTTCATGTTAATCATTTGATTTCGGTGAAGACATGTTCATTATATATGATCACATGTTGGACGAACCTAGTAAGTGGTCCTATATCTGCAAATGGCGCTATTAGCATGAAGCCTGTTGATCATTCTACTTATCCTATAGAAACTTTGATTAGCATGGTCCATTTGTGTATACGAGCCTTCAAAAGATAATAAACGCTTTTGAAATGACAATGTGTGAAGACGGCTCTGATTTGAGCATAAAAAGGGAAAAATTCGCTATGGGACGGTTCTTGTGGGTACCTGTGAGACATGAAGGCTTGTGAAACCTACCCTGCAGGTGTATCCTGTCTAAAATTATGTGAATTATGTGAGAGGAGTGTGTGGGCGGATCTATTGGGTCCGCCCTATGCCAGACTTTCCCCATAAAAAGGGGAGGAAAGTTGAAGAAGACGAAGAATGTGAGGGAAAGGGGAATTGGGATTATAAAGTTTGGGAGAAAAAGATAAAATTTGACAATTTTACCCTTTTTTACGGTGACGTTCTATGCATGTGCTATATTTGGCTTGAAAAGTGGCTTGATTTCTTAATTTGACACAATCAGCATACCCATAAATAGTTTGAGCTAAAAATGTTTTATTTTATTTTTAAAGCTATTCATAGGAAAAAACAAAAATAGTTGATGTAAATATATAGTGGTTTTCTCGCGAAAGTATATATGGGAAGAACTTTTTATGTTTCATAGGTAACTTACACAGTGACGGATCCAGGAAAAAATTTCACTGGGGTCATTTAATATACACAATAATTGACTGCGGTTATTTATATACTTATTATCTAAATGGAGTAAAATACATCATATATAATTAAAAAAATCACTGAGGGTCATTTGATATATACTGATAATTCACTAGAGTCGTTTATACATTTATTATCTAAATGGAGTAAAATACATCATATATAATTAAAAAAATTTGAGTGGGGTCATTTGACCCCACTCAGCCTGCCTTGCATCCGTCACTGAACTTACAGTCACCATTTGAATGCGTCTTTTGTAATAGTCCGTATATCACAGACTTACGCAACGGAAAATTGGAGAGTGATTATTGAATCTGGTCTCACCTCCAAGACATAAACAACTCTTCTCGGTCTCACTTATAGAGATGTGGGGTCCACTATGTCAGTAAGGCCTGTGTGGGTTGTTTGCGTCTTGGAAGGTGGGACCAGACTCAATGGTCGGGTGCAACTTTCCAATTTTTCGTGTGCATCGAACTCATGCCTTAAAGACAAGTTTGAACCTTGGCGGAGATGGGAAATTTCACCAACTTCCAGTGTAGGAGAGTTGGTACGTAGCTGGGATTTGTTAGACATACGAGAATGGAACTTTGGGGCCTATATAGTTAAATCTTGGAATTACAAAATACTCTAAACAGAGAAATACAGGCTAGCTAGCTTGGAATAACTCTTCATTCCTCTCATTTAATTTTCCCTTTCTGGGGGAATAACACTAAATTAAACGACAGCAATTCATACCCATGTGCTTTTTCTGGCAGTTCAGTTATCAACTTCTGAATTTTATCAGACCCTTCCAACTCAAATGCCATAATCAGGACAAACCCTAACCAATCACCTTCAATCCCCTCCCTCTTACATCCATGCAGAACTTCGACAAAACCAATAAGCTAGCTAGCACATTTAATTTTCTTCCATTGATGGCAGGGCTATATATCTTGATTGTGATTCATGTTCCACATGGGATAAGTCAGAGAAATTTCAATGATGTATATGAGCACGAGTCTGGTTATTTGAGGATGGCTGTCGAGTAGTTGGACATGAGTGATGCAAAATTGATGAGTTGGGGTATTGACATCCATGATGAGTAGGGACGAAGTCAGAAATTTGGTGTTGGGGGTTAAAACTGATAAATTCTTGGGGTAATAAAAAATGCAAAAAAAATTCTTGGGGGCGAAATTGATAAAATTTTCCAAAATACACATAAAATTTCGATAAATAGTAGTATTTTTAAAAATCTAGGGGGCGCCGGCCCCCGCCCCTGTCTTCGCCCATGATGATGAGGCATTATTTTTCTAACCATATTCTGTCTGTAACACATTAAATACACACAGCGTCCGAAACATCAATTAGATTTTCTACATTTTTCTAAGCTTTTTCTACAACTAAAACCCTAGTAGGGTACTCTACCTAGTTTCAACCCAAAAATATTTAATGCAATTTAACTAAGAATGATTCCTTGTATGCCGGAAGACTGCAGGAAATTTTGCCATGAAGAAGAGCTATGGGTAGACTGCTATATAGAGATATTGGGTTTGTGATTTAAGAGATTAATCACATATACTTTATTTCAAGATTTTCCATCCTCATTCTTCATTCTTTATTCTTCCTTGATGAGAGGGTATAAGAATACATAATCAAAAACACACAAGGACAAAAATCCCCAAGGCTGATGATGCTATAATATTCCCTTTTTTGGAATATAAAAGGGTATGTTTGTAATACTATAATGAAATGATTCCTTGTAGTTGGTGGCAATTTTTTGGAAGGATTGAGAAAGAAAGAAAAAGTGAAGATAGAGAACACAAGTGTATGGATTTATGTAGAGAAGATATACGTAGGATATGATTGGATTGGATCTCAGTATAAAATTTCTGATCTCAGTCTCGCACTAATCTCAAACTCAAATTAAATTCTTCATACATTCTCAGACTCAATTCAAAGAGAGTCTGAGTCTAAGCCAAACTCAATCCAAGTAAGTACAAATACTCTCTTTCTGGAACTCATGATCGGATGATATGGTAATAATAATACAAAGGAAAAGGGAATCTATGTTGGGTTGTTATTTGACTTATTTGTCCTTGGAAATTACCAATTGTCTCACTGGAAACATTAGTTTAGTTATGTAAAAACAGAATGTCAGTGAGGTACTCAATGGGAAAAGGTGCTTATGATCACTGCATTCCATGCAGTTTGTTGTAGTCAGTAGTACACATGCTAATGAATCTGTACACATTCATCAAAAAAAAAAAAAATTAATGAATCTGTACACGATAAAATTCCTTATAATTCAAAATTATTCTTACAGAATTTTTTATATTTCTCTTTCTGTATAAATGTGTGTGATTGTTTGTCTGGGACATTCTCCAACCTAAACTACAAGACTCCAGAGATGTGATAGTTATACTACTAAGATCTTCAATATATTTTTTTTTAAAAAAAAACTAGACCATTTATAAGTATGGTCTAGTTTATTACATTATTAGACCTCTCCAGAGGAGGAGTAGTAGAAGCCCGGCTGAGCGGGTGCCCCGTGAGGGTCGTAGAAATCCCGCTCGTAGAAATCCCGCTCGTAGAAGTCCCGTTGAGCGGGTGTCGTAGAAGTCCCGTTGAGCGGGTGCCCCGTAAGGAGTCGTAGAAGTCCCGTTGAGCGGGTGCCCCGTGAGGGTCGTATAAGTCCCGCTCGTAGAAGTCCCGTTGAGCGGGTGTCGTAGAAGCCCGTTGAGCGGGTGCCCCGTGAGGGGATGTTGAGCGGGTGCCCCATGAGGGGAGTATAAGACCTCACACAAGGGAATCCAAATAAATGACAATTAAATCATTCCCCTTGTGTGAGGTGGGTATCGAACCTGGACCTCTCGGTTTCAGACAGTAGATGTTACCCACTGGGCTACCGTGCCTTCGATCTAAGATCTTCAATATTTCACTGCAGAAGTCTATTGGAATGTACTTGTTGATGCACATCATGTTCACATCCAAAATCGTTCAGTCTTCCGTCTCATCTTATGTGTAGTGTCTTATCACTTATTCATTGTCGATGAAAATAAGTTGCCACATATCTATTTTTCTTTTAAAATATATATATAATATAAAGAAAATAGTGAAGCGTTAGAAAAAAGTAAGACATAATAATTGTCTACATATAAAATAGAAAATGGGACGAGAAAAGGGACAGCTGATCCCCAACCTCCAAATTGACCATTGCTGCCAAAAACCCAAGTAGTCCTAGCTAAAGATACTAATCTCTATCCCCTTTCCACCTTTTTACCCTAAAACATAGGCAGCAGACACGAGCAGCTACAGAATATCATAAACTACACATGGATTTTTCTTTTAATTATTAAAAGTAGGGTGGAATGGATCGACAGACTTTCTATTTCAAAATTTTATCTCGAGTATTAATTGTTTGTGCGAGAAGAGGCGCGATAAAACTGAGAATTTTTTATTGAGTTTCCAATAAAAAAATCTAGTCTAAATACACCCATATTGTAAAGGCAAATAGCCAGAAGATCAGATAAACTACTTCAAGTAGTTTAATATATAATACATACATATCACTGTGAAACAGAAGACCAGCCTAATTGAAACCTAATTAAACTTCTTCTCAACTTTGTAATCACTAATTAACCACTAATTTCATATTATATAAAACTCCAATAAGAATAATCGAATGTAATCACTGATCTTATACTTGTATTATGGCGGAGAAAGTGACGAGTGAGGATTAAGACGGAAGATTTTGATTGTATTGATATCGAAGTCATGAATACACCGAGTAATTTTGCCAGAAGAGAGAAATTAATTAGGATCATACTTTGAGCAAATAGAAATAGGGATCGAGAAAAACATACATCAACATCAAAGGAAAACAAGAATATATAGGTTCACCTATATATTTAGTAAACATTTTTAGTACTTTACTTCACCTTTGGTGGATCACCAAGTCTTAACTCAAGATCCAAATCCTCCATGGAATTAGGGCTTAGTTTAAGCAACTCTGAACACCTCTCCATTGTACTTGATCTTGGAAACAATGTAAATGAAGACGCGTCAATTTTCCGTCTCTTACTATTTGAAATTTCTTCATGATCTTCTGTCTCATTTGTATCATTATTCCGACAAACAAGCAAATTCAAACTTACAGACAAGTCAGCTTTCACAAAATTATCCTCATCCTTGAAATCTAACACATGAAAAGAGTTGTCCGCAACCAATTCTGGCTTTTCTTGGATGATTGGTGAAATGAAAGTAAGAGGAGGGGTCAAACTAGTCTTGTCTTTTGTCGGTGGAGCTGCTGATGAAACCCTAATATTCGTCGAGGAAGGCGATGATGATGTTACAACTTCTTGATCGGAATCAGGAAAACTAGGGTTGTATAAATAGGTACATATTTGAGGATTTTGAGGAAGATTAATAACTTGGGTGACCGCGGCGGCGTGGTGTGGAAGAACATTAGGGGATTGCTTCAATCTTGCCCTATCCCTTCTGTGGACATTCATATGACCACCTAAAGCTTGAGCTGATTTAAATTCGCGTCGACAAAAACTACAAGAATAAGATCTAGGTGGCCAAACACAACCTCCAAGAGGTCCTCCACCTGCATCTTCAGCAAAAGCTTGTTCTTCCCATGATTCCCCATATGAATTATTAGTAGGAATTAGAACATTAGGACTTATCCCCAATTCATCATCACGCTGCTTCCTCTTTGTCCACATCCAATATCTTTCTTGCTCCATTACAATTTTAAAATTTTTGAATCTGCTAATTATGAGAGAAATTTGAGATAATAAACAGAAATTTTGTTTGCTAAAGTCATGGGTGGAAGGTAAAGTGGTGGGTAGACTAGTTTTGGCAGTTTCATGCAGCTACTTTTTTTTGGTTTTTTTTTGGGGGGTTTGGGACATAGAAATTATACAGTTTGTGAGAAGGAAGAGGCAGCTATTATTCAATATTTTTTGAAGTTTATTCTCATGGTGCAAATGGCAAAAAATCATCTGTCCCATGGATGTCCACATTCTTATATCCAACCAATTAGAATTTGCTATGTGGATTAGTTGGTATAGAAGTAGGGATATACACGGGGATTGGCGATTTTCACCCGATGAAAATGATGTATAGAAAAATTATAGAGTGGGTCCTGATAGAAAAGGAAGGTAGGGTTAGGGTGCGAAATATATAGCAACTGAGATCATCTGATTGAACTGTCATGTACGAGTTTGTGGAAGAAGCCAACTTATGATTACAACAAGCTCGTGATTTATGTCATGTCTGGAATGAAGACCGGCTAGCTAAGGGGTCACTCAATCTTAATGTCACAATTGGATTTTTAATTTTCATCTAATAGTTAAAAAAAATTATTGATCATCTAATTTGAATAGCTATCTAAAGTTAACTATTCATATAGTTTGAATATTATCAAATATTTAAAAACTTAATCGTTATGTGTTGAAGAAATAGGTCTTAGTACCCTAATTTTTTCGCTATTAAAGGGAAAATTGTTTCAATTTTCAATTTTTCATGTTTCAAATTACTCATCAATCATTGGTTTCCTATTGCTCATATCAACTTATAAGCCCTGTTTAGACAAATAATTAGCTAGGATTGTCAATCAATCTGAGTGAGTCGAGATTAACTTAACTCACACTCAACTTAACTCACGCTCATGTTCATTTTTTTGGGCCGTAATATACTTAGACAAAACTAAATCCAAACTAAAATAAAAAGCACACATTGCCAACAGGCCTTTGGAACTGCTCTGATAGTCCAGCTAGGGCCTCTTATAAGTCTTATATTTACTCTTGTGATCGAATGAACTTTTTGACTCTTTTTTATTTTTATTTTTACCTTTGCGCGAAAAAAAATCAACTTAGATTAGTTTCAATAATGATAGGAATACAAATTGCTCCAGGCAAGATGTTAACTAATAGTATCTTTTGTTCTAATAAATTGCAAATAGAGGTTTTTTTTTTGGCTAAGTAAATTGCAAATATAGGTTCATGCTAAAGAAATATAACCCAAAAAAAAGTTATGTTTCTTTTTTTCTTTCTTTTTTAATTATATATAAAATATAGTAAATATATTTTTTCGAGGGAATGGTAAGGTAAGATGAGGTTTAGGGACAACGATTAGGTAGAGGACAACCCTGACTGCTGGAACAAGTGAACTCACGTGAGTTGATTTGTAGATCGGTTTCTTATTCTTACTCTTAAGGACATTAAGTGCTCTTTTTGGTGCTTAAACCAAGGAGAGTTGCTTAAAGAGAACAAATATTAGCACATCAATTGCAAAACTCACCCCCCCTCCCCAAAGCTAGGTTTACAATGAATACATTTGGCTCTATTAGGAGTATTTTGGCTTCATTATTTGGAATACGTCTACTATGGACATGCCCTCATTATAATTTGTAATTTATAATTTATAATTTTTCATATTATTACAGAGTAAAACGAGAGAGACTTGTTTATGTTTAATAGTAAATTCTATTTTCATACCACAAAATTCATACGTGAGGATATGAATTGTGTTCATATAAAAAAATTGATAAGTTGAAGGACAATCGAAAATCATCACAAATGAGAAACTTGCCTTTGGGAGACAGAAGGGGAAAAAAATATCTGCCAGCATATAACGTACATACTTTAGGCTGTGTAGAATGGCGAAAAATCGTCTGTCCTTAAACATGTTCATATGTCTGTCTCCAACCACTTATAATTTGTCACGTGTATATGGAATTGAAAGAAATGTTCACGTGGTGAATTGTGAGTGGTTGGGACAGGCACGTGGACATGTATGGGATAGACGGCAAAAAATCATCTATCCCCGTGTATGTCCCTATTCCTGTACTCAACCAATCACAATTCGTCATCTGTATATATATAATTGCAAAAAAAGCACACATAGCGAATTTTGATGGGTTGAGTACAGGAATAAGGAGATTTTCACCCGAGATAGACGATATTCCCTTGTAAAATAATAGTTTTATTTGAAACTTTTGTAACGACTGCTAAAAGATTTCTAACGACTTATAAATCATCTGGAGTAACGTCTAATGCTTAGCATAAATAATTTAGTTTGATAGATAAACGCCAGCAAGCGCACTGCAAATTGAGCTTTGTCCATAGCCGAAAAAACAAAACCGGACAGTCAAGTAAAGAGATGTCTCATTAGCTTGACCTCAAAGCATCTTACGATGTCTGAGTACGTAAATTATTCTATTTGTAGTAGCACAAAAGCAGATTTGGTCTTATTCGAATATCTTGATTTGCCACCTTTTTTCTACTCGGAATTCTAGGTAACATTCCTAATTAATTCCACCTTTTTACTCTTTAAGATTTATTAGTTACAATTTAGATTATAAGAATAAAAATTTCCTTTATTAGATTACAGAAAGTATTGCAGGAGTGAGGAGTGTTACAAAGATTTTATCATATATTTTTTATGGGCAAAAAAATCGTATGTACCCAACTTATATACTCATGCATGTATCTCACCACTCAAAATTCTCCACGTAAACTGAGAAAATATATTTTCTTCCACTATTTCTTTTAGGTTATATATTTCTTAATTAAAAAATTGACGTGTCAATTTTTTTATTGATGATACATGCATGAGTACACAAATTGGGATAGAGGATCCTTATCCTTTTTTATGGCCCACAATCTTGGCAATTGCTCCGGGGAACATGCTTGATAATTGCCATATTATTAGCATTAATACTTGTGACTTGTGAGAATGCATCTCCTAAGAGGGTCAATTCATGTTTGTAGAAAATCAGCCAAATACAACTACACTGGATTATTACTTCACCTTAACTCTTTTGCCACTCTCATAAAGTCTTATGAGCAGTTATAAAGAGTTCAAACTATTAAGTCCCTTGTGTTTAGGTCTGCAGAACGATATGTTTTTATAAAAAGAGAAGAAAATGATTGAAAAACGATATGTTTTATAACTTTTATTAATATACTTTCATATACGATGATAAAATTAGGGTAAAATATAGGCTTAGATGTAAACTGGTTTAAATATATATATATATATATATATATATATATATAAACGGATCCAAGTTAATATAATTGAAAAAAATGTCAATAATAACTTATTTTAAATAAAAAGTTATAAGTTGTTACTGACTTATATGAATTAACGGCAAGAGACTTCACAAACGCATTTAAAATAATTTAAGTAACTTTCTATTTTTTTTCTTACGTGGGAATAATTTACTAATTTCAACATTCAATATAAAGACTTCGTCATTTGTAGTCAAAATCCTCTTACCTCCAAAGAATGAGACATAACAGAGAGGACGTCAGATTTATCTTCAAATATTATATACAAAATGGATTGTCTTTTGTTTACGAGATTCTACTTAATATCAATGTCTTTATCCTCAACTTGCGTGTATTGCAAATGGTATTGCCTACTTTTACTTCTTGTTTTTTTTCCACACAAGCAAGATATACAACGAAACTTCAATCCGAATTTAGTGCAGAACAAGTATTTTGTTACATATGCAAAATACTTGTTTGGTTGTGTATTTTTAACTAATAACTAAGAATATAAATTTTTTATTGTAAATAATATTGCACGACACAATAGGTATTATCTAAACCCCCAAAAAAAAACTCAACCATCATATTAACACATCAAAATAATTTATCCAAAGAAACTGTTAAAGTGATCCTAGTTTAATTGTTTATTCATGCGATTCTCCATGGTTTGTCAGGTAAGGTCGCATGTTCGATAAATCTTAAGAGCGACTAATGTTATAGATTTGTTGAATTTTCTGTCAGCATATATACCACAATATTTATTAAATTCACCAAATTAGTCGGATCAAATATCAAAATAAGGATTACCAAAAATATATAACAAGAGAAACTTCTCTCTCCTCTCTCTAATTATATAGAAGACAAGGTTCATAATTGAAAGACTAGAAGAAATTTGAAAGTGGAGGGACAGGCATGCAATATTAATATTGTGTTTGAGGTGACACTGGTCGATTGGATTACATTAAAATTAATAATTCCCTAACTCAAGGTCTATATTTTATTGTTTATAGTTGTCCATTTAAGACCAAAAGATTTGAGTAATAATTACTAAAAAAGAATACCGAAATATTTCAACTAATGAATTGATGGTTAGTTTGGCCAAAAGCTATGAACAATTTTATTTTCCCTCTTTGTTTTATTTTAATCATCAAAGATGGAGTTTGCATTATCCATCTAATCTCTATCGTCTTTTAAAAAGTTCAAGAATTGGATTTTTTTTTTCTTTTTTCTTTTTGGGGCTTATACGAGATTTCCCCTTTTACCCCTTTTTTTTGGTAAATATTTCTCCTTTCACCATATATAATTATGTACCCAGAAAATTTCATGAACCCGTAATATCATTTAAATACACAACTTGTCTTTTCCAATTCCAATAGAAATACAGCATAGGAGGTTAAAAAATCACTTTCCGTGTGTAGTAGTAAAAGTAACCGCATCAGTTTTTGAGAAAGAAAAAAAAAAGTAACATTATTAGAAAATAATCGGGTGGTCTATATCATTATGTCCATAGCCCAGTGAAAGCATGTAGCGTGGTCATGGGTTCGATCACTCTCCATACGTAGTGCGAGTCTTTAATTGTCTCCCTTTCTAGGGCTTTCTCCTCCTCTTGTGAGGCGGTTTTCTCTCCCCTTATGAGGCAATCGCCAAGCCGGGCTTAAAAATAAAAATAAAAATCGGGTGGTCTATGTGAAAAGATTCACTGATTATTGACCCGATAAAGCAGAAGCGTCCGTGCAATGGCGACACTAGAACCCGACTATATGGATAACCGGTCTTTTTTGGGAAATGTTAAACGTCTTTTTTATCATTAAATTAAAACTCGACAATTCATATTAACCAATACATATTAAGGAAGATACCCTGAGCACCATAACCGCATCCATCTTTTTTCTATCGGAAACTTGCATTCTATTTGTTCCCCTACTATAGCTGGGGGAGACATTGGGGGTTCAACCTTTAGACTGTCTTGGAATTTTTGAGGTAGGGCCAAGTCTTAAATCTTGATCCCCAAAATATACGCAATAATCCAGAAAAAACAAAAGGAGGAAGAATATCAAAGAATTTGGTTAAACATCTCACTCATTGTCTGAGTAAACAATTAATTTAAGTAGGACAGTTTTTTTTTGTTATTTTTGTTATTTTGAGAGTGATGGTCTGCCTTCCTTGCACTGATTGAATTTCCATCAATATCAATTCGTTATTTTTTAAAATATTTCCCTCCTCTTAGATATTAAGTATTAACTAACGCGGGAAGTAAAAAGTAAAAACCACTTGTTCTTGCTGTAGTTTGTGTACAATTGGACGCCTGCAAATGGTGCAAAAATATCATTAAAAATTTGTAATCAATTTGCGAGAAAAATAATAAATATTTTTTTTTAATAATAGAAAATGAAAATAATGGAATGGAATGGAAGCAAAAGGTCGTTATGCGTGCCATATGTTCACACATCACACTATCAATTTGTACACAAAATAAATTTTAAAAAAAAATCGAAGGGGCCAATTTGTAGTGAGCAATACATTTTTTATGCATTTTGTTCTACCAACTATCTTGTCCTTGGAAATCCTTGATATATTGATATTGTTCAAGTTTTAAAAGAATTGCTGAGATAGGGTACAGTTTGAAGAGTTTTTATTGCCAATTCTTCTATTCTTAATATTCAACACCCCACCGCTACTAAAAAGGCAATCCTATGGGATAAGAAAAGCCCACTGACAAGTGAAATCCAGGATTTAGTTTAACAACATTAACCGTTCTTTGCCTTTTTTTAGTTTAATAACTTTAGGGTATTTTTTTTTTTTTTCATCTTTCTTTTTCCCTTGTAGTATTATTGAACAGAACAGTGATTTAATTTACAGATAGATCTCTCTCTGGTTTAGTGATTAGGTTTTCAAGCGTAACTGATTATATGCTCAGTTATCAATTTAACCAAACGCAGAGAAAAACCACAAAAGAATTCATTTAGTAGTTGCAACATGTAACAGTTATGTTTGTGCCAACAAATACATGACACAGAAAAACTCAGTCTCAGTCTAGATCAACTAAATTCTGCTAGAAATTTGAGTGGGATTCTGCTGTAGGAGCTGCATCAACGGCCAGAAAATATCCAGTCGGTGGAAGTTCCCTGATGCCTGTAATGAGTTTGCATTTACCCGGTTAATTTACAAGGGAATGAACAGTAGTATGATTTGGAAAGCAGATAGTTCTGTACCTCGATAATAAAGTGAGCCCATGTGCTATCATCTGATCGTTTTTCCATCACACCTTTTAAAATAGTCAACTCCAAGCGATGGATAACATCGGCAATTTCCAGAAAGCGGCCATGGTCGTCGCACAGCATCTATTCCAAGTTTTGTGTTAGGGCAATGGTTATGTGTAGTAAAGCCCAAAACATGTTATTTCAAGATATTCTAAATGGCCTTTATTGTCTCACGGATGATAATACATTCACTGAATGAACTATTAGGTTATTCGTTTTTTAGGACTAGATTTGTAAGAACATGAAAGAAAAGCAAGCAGGACATGTACCTGTATAAGCATGTGTCCGGGGTATTCAAGATCTTTCACTACTATGGGGAAAGTTTGTTGTTCGCTTCCCAATTCCAAGGCCCAGCTTGTTCCATTCTGGTTACTGTACTTGATTGTGTGACCTTTGAAGTCATTTTCATCAGAATCCTGAGATAGAAAGTTTACGAAATCAAACAATGTGTCGTATAGCAGCACATCATCACTCAGAATTTGCTGTGAATAGTGACAATGCTGTGGTTTTGTCAAGATATAAACAAATTGAAATCTATCTATACCACCTCATGCACAAGATTGCAATATGTGTTTTCACAACTTATTGACTAATCTATGTGTTTCAGGCCACAGATTTTTTTATTTTATCTTTTATTGTTCTCGGATTGGATTATTTTATGCTCACTGTGCCAGGTAGGTGATGCATTATAAGGAATATTGTGTGTCTAGTATGAAAACTGAACCTACGAGCACAACCTTTCAAAACCATGTATTGCACACGCGTGAGCGTCAGTTATTGGAATCATATCTCAGTCAAGTCATTGGAAAAGGAAAATTCAGAGCACTTGCAATTAAAGTCAGATCACCATTGTCGAAACAGGGAAGGGAGTCATTAAAAGAGGGGAATGGTTGGTAAAACAAGATCTAAGTTTTGAGAGGTTTGTTGCCCCGTCTTTCAAAAGATTAAACCCTCAACACTATTCAGCGAAACTTTAGCCACTCCTTGTCTGTTTTAGATTCATATCAATCAACATAGGTGAAAATTTTATAAAGGATATAGCATTGTGTGACTAGGATCCGCGAAATAGCCAACAAGAGTGACGCCATAAAAACATGGATGTTTAAGGTCGTATTTCAGTTTACCTCTTTCAGAAGATGCTGTTTTATCTTATCAGCCTGGTCAGTCACTTTTCTCAGGAACTGCATGTGCTTTATGGTTCTATCCAGGAGACCATCAATGCTACACTGAATTAGTGACAGAAAGAAAAGTTAGCAGTTTACCAAATACTAAAAAGAGGTGTAAGTTTCGTCTAAGTATGCAACCATCGGTTTATCAGTCAATCTCACCTTTGAACCACTCGGAACAAGTTCCCTCAACTCCTTGATGCGGTCTTGGATCAATTGTCTATCCCGTGGTCTAGGCTTCTGGTTCTCACCAAGTCTTGCCCTTCTTTTGTTTGCACCAGTCGGTTTTGATCCTTTTGCTGGATGTATATTACTGTTCCCATCTCCCTGCGACTGGTGCTCAATCAATGCACTAATCATGCCATTGAGAAAAGAAGCTGAAGTTGACATTTTCATTTTTGAGTCGTCAGTAAGTGCAGATGTCATACAACTCCATGGAGCTTGATCATCTCCTTTCTACGGCACCTTGTTGAGGAGAAGCAAATCTCCCTGATGAGGCTTTTGGAGATGTTGAAGAATGGGATTTGTTCGATGAACTATCATCGGAAACACTATTTGCATTGTCAATAAGAGCTTCCAAGAGACACTCCACCTTGGTGTCCCTGGCAGACCCCGCACCAGAATTACAAGCTGATGGCTGGATGCAATGGACAATATCCTGTTGGCGTACTGCACTGCTACCGGAGTTCTTCCCTGAGCCAGCTGGCTGCAACAAATTCAGATCCGGGTCACATAAAACAGATCCGAGTGCTTTGTGCAGTTCACAATCACTTGGAAACCTCAAAGGTAAGTTTTCATTTCTACTGATTGTATCATCCCAATCTTCCTTTTCAAAGGGCCACTGGATTATCCCCTGGTTTGAGTAAGACTCCATAATCCTATGAATAGCCATACTGCTATGAGTGGTTTCATGGTCCCGAAAGAAGGAAAAGGCATCCAACTCTTCATCTGTGTGTGAAGATCTTAAAATGTTCCATGTCATTTCTGATTCACAATTCTCGAACACGGGATACATGAAGGGCTCTGCAATATAAGATGTACCCACTGAATGAATGTTGATTTTGCTTTCACTTCCAATATCAGTAACTTTTGACATACCTCCTTGGCATATCTCACTTAGATCTTGGTCAACAGACATCTGATTTGCATTTGACATCTTCTGATAGCCTATGTCAATGCTATCTAGAACTTTAATATTCTCATTCATTTTGTTCATGACAATGCCGTCAAAGTCGCCCATGTTTTCCATGTAAGTACCCTTCACTTCAGATGGTTGAAATAAAAACTCACTCTCTGACCTAAAAGCAGTAAAACCCCCCACAAGTTGTCGGTAGGTGTCAAATTTATTTTTGACACAAGCGACCAATTTAGCATCTTCAGCCACCTGAATTTAGGTTGAGGGAAGAAGACGACAGGGAAAGATTAATGAGTTGAATAATATATATATATATATATATATATATATATATATATATATATATACATGCTCAAATGTGTAAGACAAACTAATAAGATAACAAGGTGCCATTGTGTTAATATATGATTCCAAAAATAGAGCATACACTCCGGGCAGGATATGCATTTTGATCATCATGCATGAAATAATAGTCAATGAAATCCAGATGCTATTTACAAGATTTGTATGCACACATTGAAGATATTTACTCCAAGAGACTAATATAATTCAAAAGAGTTAGGATGGTATTTCAAAAACGTTCATATAAGGCCTACCTTATCCATTGATCCAAGTTGTAAAACACCAAAAGGAACCAAAGGCACTAGCAACACGGTCTGTATATCAGTAGAACAGTGAGTATTAGTGTTCATTCACAGTAAACTAAAAGTAAGTCACCATGCTCGAGAAAATTTCAGGAGTAGCTTTGCTCTTTAAGCATTATCCAGCTCTAGATTACCTTTATACCCGCAACAAATTGATGAAGCAGCTCATCTGGACACTGTAAATAGCAAACTTCAGTTATTCCTATCCTTTTCATAATTGTGGAACTGTAGAAACAAACCAATCAAAATTTACCCCAGAAATTAAATTGAAGCCACATCCACCAGCCATTATGCTATCAGCAAAAATCCAGCTTGTACTCTCTGAGTAGGCTACTTCACCAACAACCCTGTTTATGAAGTAAACTTTGCTTGTTAGAAAACTATTCAAGCATGCAAATTAGTAAGTTCACATGGCAAATACATTTTTCATCAGCTATTCCAATGGACTACAACGATAGCAAATATCCGATTCATGGGGAAATTGTCCGAGTACAATATATAATACTCCCTCCTTTTGTCACAATATAAGGCCTTTTAGCCCTTTTATCTCTTCTCAAAATATTTGGCCTTTTACTAATTTTACGGATTCTTTTCTAAAGTTACCCTCACCCCTAAATACAATTTTGTCATTCTCTATTATGTTAGTGGAACTAATAAAGGATAAAATATGAAAAATTATCACTTATTTTTCTCTTCCTTAATCTATGCGAAAATGGAAAAAGGTCTTCTATCGTGAAATAGGGGGAGTACCTACTAAAGAGTATACTGATTTCCACGGGTCACAATTGAAACTTTGCAAAGACAGAATCACTGAACTTAATAACATTAAAGCAACTACTTCTGGCATCAAGCTAAATTTCACGTGGCACTATTAAGTGAGAATTCGTGTGGCAGTAAATCTTGTACCCACTCAAATACTAAGGAAGATGAATTGATCTCTTTCTCACAATAAAACATACGAGACATTAACTTTGTCTTTGTGAGGTAAGCTCGAAAGACGCTGAGAATGGTAAAAGTGCATGTCACAAGAATTGCAGATGCCGCCGCATTAAATGCTCACTTTATCTACGCATTGCCTCCAAATGTAACATAAATGTTCGTTATCCAGTCACATCTAAGGAGTTGGTCTTTGAGAATCATTGACTTCAAGCCTCTCAAAAAGTAATTTATACTCATCAATTACAGTATAGAGCATACTCTCACGTCAATTGAACATACTTGTGAGCACAATTTACTTTCAAACTTGACAAAACATGTAGGTAAAATAGGCAATAGCAACTAAAGTAGAAGTTACTTACCCCTTTCCCATCAAATAGTATATGCTCGACATTTCAGCCACCATAGCCCCAATTGGAGAATCAGCCAAATTTCCATTTTGATTATCAGACGGGCAAGAGGATAATCCCTCGTTCGCCAAATTGAAAGAGAAAGAATCCATCATATCCCCTGGTGGTTCTCTTGGTCTTAAAATGTTGAAGTATCCATCTTCCCATGTCAAAAGCCTGTAAATCAACAACAGAATGATGGAACATTGCCATACATTTATAATAAACATTAACATGAACAGAGCAGTTTTCTTAAAGATTGACAGCACTAGTTAAATAGCTCAGATGTATATTAGAAACTACAATACCATATTATAATTGTGTTGCTTAATTTTCGTCTAGCTTAAAATATACAGTGAAAGAAAGAAGAAAATTATGTACATGTATAATAACAAGGTTGACCCTGTCATTTTACACGAGTATCATAAGCTATAAGAAGTTCCATGTGCACACTTTTGCAAACCCCCCTGAAAATTGCCATCTTTTTAAGTTATGTACCTAAAAGAACGAGATATGCTAATTTTTCGCGTCAAAGACGGATAATTCATTATTTAGATCTCTCGACAATTCTGAATGGACATTTTGAACTTTACAATTGAGAAGCACCAAAAGCTCAAACATTTTACAAGGTTAGAATCTGCAAACAAGAGGGTGACACAAACCAAAGTCAAACTCAGAGCCTTGGTGTTCCCTTAAGTATGGTCTATTCACTAGCTACACAAGGGCCTTGGATTTTGCAATTATCCAGCAATTCATGGATAAATCTTCAACAATATCTGCCTCCTTACCAATGCACAAGCAAGAAATTGCAAAACTAAGGAAAACCACTATATTTCCAAACATTCTCAACCAATTTTCTATTTAAAAAGACGGGTCAAAACATCCAAAGAAAACTGTAACTACGCCCATCTTCTCAACTAACCATGGATAGTCAAAATACCCAATGACAGATCATTGATGCACAACCCTTTCGAGTTCACACAAGTGGTTGCATGAAATGGTTTGAAAAACAACTTACGTTTGGCTCTGATGCTGTTGTAGCCTCCAAAAAACTGCATAGTCCCAAGGAGAATTACAGCAAAGACTTTGCAGGAACTGGCTCAGATAATTTGGCACCATTTATTATATTTTGCTTCAAGAAAATACAGAATGCAGAATTAATTTGAACGAGCAATCTAATTATCTCTAAAACCTTCACTAACTGCCTCGATAAGAACCTCGTCCTGCTTGTACTATCCATAAACCGGCTCTTCTTTTCATTGGAGGCTCCATCGAAGTCAGTAATAAAGCATACATCCTTTTATGGCTTTCCTTAACGATCAGTTGGTGAAATTTATGCAGGCAGAAACAAAAGCCTGTCAAAAGGACAAACTTAGTAACAGTTTTGAATGGACTCAAAGTCAAGTTTCTCCATAAACAAATCAAAAACGGCTATCTAGGCAGAAGCCTCATTAAATGCAAATAGAGACTGAACAAGGAAAAATTATTGTGTGGATCAGACAACAACACCCTAAAGTCAAGCAATCTTGCTTGACTGAGAAAGAGAAGCAACCAAATCTTCTTTTTCAATCTGTTCCTTTAATTAGTACAGTAATTACTAGAAATCTGACGATAGTAATGTTCATTTTATCAGTTCATTTAACAGAAGGTTAGAATTCAAGTGGTGAAGCAATATTTCAAGACAGGACTTCAAACAAAATCAATGCATCGTAAATCCTTCTTAAGTTTTTGCAACTAAACTGCAGTAGAAATAAAAGAGACAAAGCACCTAATCAGCTGAAAGTTTGACTTTAATTTTAATGTAAAATAAGAATGTATTCGTCCTGATTCAACAGTTGAATAATTGGCGAGAAGAATTAATAAGCAAAAACTCTACAACAAAGTCATCAAAGAAGGAAAAAGTTGCAGTTTCTCCAGGTATTTTCCATTTAAAAAAAAAAAACTATTATAATTGACTGATTTCAGTAACATATAGTGTTTCCTAAAATACAATAATCCGAAAATTATACTGTCATTCATATTTTTTTCATTCTCCATCATTAGCTCAGGCTTAAAACACAAATTATAGGATTTATCATCGAGTTTTATACACATATTTAAATCACGAACTGTAATCATGTCGTAGTGAGCACGTCGAGAATTTAACAGAAGAATCAGGAGTATCAATTAAAACAAAACAATATTACAAGTAAATTATTGGAAAAAAAAACAAAAATACTCTTCGAATCTCTATAATTCAACATCAACTCCAAAAACAAGTGAATATACATAATTCCGACTGCTTCACACGTATATTCAAATCATGAACTGCAATCACATCGCACTAAGCACATCGAGAGTTCAACAGAAGAATCAGGTGTAGTATCAGCTAAAACAAAACAATACTACAAGCAAATCATCGAAAAACAAAATTATTCTTTGAATCTCTATAATTCATCAATAAAAAAACAAGTGAATATACATAATTCGGACTTCTTCGAATCGTGAACTGTAATCATGTCGCAGTGGGCATATCTAGAATTTAACAGAAGAATCAGAAGTAGTATCAATTACTAAACCAAAACAATGCTACAAGAAAATCATCGCAAAACAAAAATACTCTTCAAATTTCTATAAATTTATCAATCCAACTTCCAAAAAACAAATGAATATACATAATTCGGAAATCGATCGAAGAGGATTTCCCGTAGAAGTGATTTACCGAACATATGAAAGCTTCCGAAGCTCTAATGAATTGGAAGTCTAGAAATTTCATACTCGTTTGCCTCCATAATTAGATAGCTTCGAAATTACAGACTGCGAGGCCGAGAACTGTTATGCCGGTAGCGGAATAGTCGGAGAAATGCAGAGAGCTGAGGAGGAGGAAAGTTCAGGATGACATGAAGAAGTGGAGATGGACTTAGTAGTAGGAATATAAAGGTGAAAGATTGTATGTATGGGTGTATGTGAAGTTTTCTTTTTTTAATTATATATAAAAATAGTGAATTGTTAGTGGTTGTACACAGAGATGAAGACAGAGGGGGTAGGGTGGCCGTTGCCTCGAGATTTCTAAAAATATTACTAGATATAATAAATTTTATATATTGTTCGAAATATTTTATCAAATTCACCCTCGCGTTATGCAATTTTTATATATAGTTCGCTATACTGTTGAAGTTTTCGTTCCCCAAAAGCCAAATTAAATTTCTGACTTCGTCCCTGATTAGACACAAAAATAAAATATACACAGATACAAACGATTATTTGCCGAATATAAATATTGCTAGTAGGTATGAGTAGGTTTGGTGGGCAAAAAATCTTATATTCCTTTTCTTGTTCCCATTGCTATTCCCAACCAATCATAATTCAACTTGTATATATATAATTAAAAAAATATTTATATAATAAATTTTAATTAGTTAGAAAAAATGGATGAAGACAGGAATAGAGATAAAAAAAATTCACCCGTTTAGTGTGCATATTCTACAACTATTAGTACCACTTTACTAGTAGAAGAGGTGGAAGTGGTCCATTCATTATATAACTTTAGTTTATTTTAGGCTTTCTCGGATTCCAAGTTTGTCCCAAAGTCGGATTTAATGATTCCTCTAGAGCAGTGGGATACTCAAACCCCACGTACATGGCCCAATGGGGGTGAGGTCGGTCGCTTTCCTGTTCCTTTTCTTTTTCTTTTTCTTTGTTTTTAGAAAAAAGAATAGTTGGATCAATCTTTTTTTTTGTGTGTTTATATCGGAGTAAAAGTAATTTAATTGATAAAGAATTTTTTTACAGACTTGATAAAATAATTGGATATCCTCTAACTTATTCTTTTAATATAATGTCTAGTAGTCATTGAAATCATTATATGTGTAACAATATTATTAGTTCAATAATGTTATCACATATTGAGCAATTTTATTAATGTATTGTCCAATAATATACTAAAATATGCATTATAAAATTCGAATTCCAATCAAGTACAATGGACAAACATCACTTTACAAATGACATGCATATATTTTAAAAAGAATACAAGCATATACTTTAAAAATGGAGAAATGAAGAGTCAAAATAATAACCTAATTAATAAATTACTCCTTATTAGACTGAGTTATTGAATTCCCTTTCCCCTCTCAGTCAAAAAAGAAAATGAGGAATGGAAATGGCAAAAAGTATACAAGGCACAGCCATATTATAATTGTAGTTGGATTCCACCTACTACATGCTTTTTGAGAATATATACATAATCATACAAGTATCAATTATTGATCTTATATATGTTACTTCCTCCATTTGCAATTATTCATATTAACTAAGTAACAAAATATTATGAAAGTATTTGACTATATAAGTTTATTATATTTATCATTACTGATAAAAGTGATCAATAGTAATATTCTTTTTTTCGGTGAATAAAATTCATATATTGAAAATCATGTATATCTCACAAAAAGTTAGATCACATTATGTTATAGGAAAATGATTTACTCCTAAAATTTTAAGGATAGAAACCCTAAACCCCCAAATTGAGGGTGTTAAATGACTATCTTACCCAACTATAAGGGCAAAAAGGTTCAAAAAACTATTTTAGTCAATTTTTTAACCAATAATTCTAATAGCCTAACAAGTTCCTATGTTATATTATTGTTCGCAAAATATTGAGACGTTTCTCTATGCAATCCGCGTGCTTTCCGATGAATATATAGGGGCACGCTTTGAGAAGTAGGTAGTAGGTTGAAGTTTCTATCTTGAGATATTGTCTTCCGACTTACGTATAGTAGTATAGTTAGTATTAGTAGGTTGAATTCTCTTGAGATTCTCCGAAAATAAACTAGTTTCAACTTATGAATCGATCGTGGTTTCAGATAAGTTCTTACTTTTCTGTTTTTTAAAATGTTCATTCCTAGTTCAGGTATTTTGAGACTTTAGTTAATTTACTGTTTTGAATTTATTTGACCTTGTCGGCACTTGTGTTATTGATAATTGTTATTTCCTCTGTCCAAAATTATTTTTTCATTTGTCTTTTACACGGAAACTCAGGCTTCAAATTGTATAGTAAGATATGCTAAAATGTCAAACGTGACACTATTTACTCTTACTCTCAATTTAATTCTACTTCCTTTTATCTTTGTTCTCCTGCCTCCAACATTCAATGTAAGAGGTAGGATTGAAAAATTCTTCATTAATAAGTCCTTTATTTAGAATATGGACAGTTATTTTGAGACAAATTAAAAAAGAAATATATACATATAATTTGGGACGGATGTATCTGTTAGGGGTCCTGATTGATGATAAAACTGAGCGTTAAATTATGTTAAATTTGTCTGAATACGTAACTATTGTTTCTAGCAAGGGCTTCTGATATTGCCTTTGGACTTGGTTTTTATTTCTTTTAGTAGCTAGCCGGCCATAGATAAAAACTAATTTAATATTTGGGATAACATAAATTATCAATATCAATATACTACTATATGATCTCCATGTCTTTGCGTATTTTGTTGGTTGTGATTTCTATTTTTACCCAGCCATAACTTTGTTAGTTTTCTGGCTTTTTTTCCCCTTGAGGAAGATAGAACTAAGGTACTAAGCTCATTTTTTGAGTTTCAATGCAAAATGTATTAAAAAATGTAGCCATGTAATGATGAATTTATTTTAACTAGAATAGATTTGAAATATATATATAAGGCTACATATAAATTATATAATACAAAAGTTTAATTTATTGCCAGTACCAAATCTGAACTATACTACCATTAATATAACTAGGGCTATTTATGGTAGGATTAGAATTGTATAGCATAATATCTTTACATATTTTTTTGTGATTAGCTCGATTAGGGCATCTTGTAAGAAGGAACTCTACCTCCGTAATCAATTAAATTATCGATTCTTGAGAATTCTACTAAAAGATTGTTGGAATCTTCTATATACCATTACATGTACCACTCTTTGTAACAATTTTGTAATTTTTTTATTATCTATAACCTACTCTATCTAGCAAACCCTTGGGGGAAATGATTATAGTAGTTGAGAATCAATTAATAATATTACAGAGAGTGATATATAAAGTGTTACAAAATATCTGTATAACTAACATTGTTGCATTTGGAAACTGAGAATTAATTAAGAATATTACAATGTGTGATAAATGTAGTGTTACATAATAATCCGGAGTGTAACTTCCTCATTTCTTTTATTCTCACAACACAGAATATTTTCTTAAAGGAAAAAAAAAAAAACAAAAGAGAGAGAAGAGAAAAGGGGATTTTCTTCTGGAAAAAGTCAACTGCGTGTATTAACTTAAGGTTATAAACTCCCTTTCAAATCTGATATCATTATAAACCTTTTCGTATACTGCCTACCAATCATTAAAGTAGTGAATAATTGTTGTCATACTGACTATGAGCGATCGTACTCAAATGCGTAATGTATTTTTTTCGTATTACAAAACGAGACTCAAATATGGAATGCACCTTTTTTTCGTATTGTAAATAATAAATAAGTCATGAAAAATAATTATTCACCTTGTAGATAATATATAATCGTTTTTCATAACTTATTTGTTATTCTGCATGTACAGAAAAATGTGTGTTCTGCTCTGATTCCCCTTTAATAAATGATTTTAAAAAAAAAGTTGTTTGATACATGAAAACGACCTCCTTGATGCTGGTTCAATGAACATATGTGGAGTTGCTTATATTAATTTTGCAAGTTCAATCAAAGAAGGTTCTATTTTTTGTTGTTTAAGAAGTTTGAAGGGCCACGAAAGTGTTAAATAACAATAAGTTAAGTAATTTATAAATGAAGAGGTATCGTTAGAATCTTGTGGTGTGACTTTTGTATGGGTGAAAATCATACTGTCACGTTCAGTAGTATGTCACAGTGTCCCTAGCAATCAAATTTCTTATATAAATATTTGTTTCAATTATATATACACATGGTAAATTGTGATTGGTTGAGGACACGGGGACATACACCAACAGGGACAGAGGATTTTTTGCCCTTTTGTATATATGCTCGGAGATGACTTTTGTAACCTGACTCCATCACAAAATTTAAAAAAATTCACAAACACAATTTTGAAAATAGTTCCAGATGACCAGAAATAGGAAAAGCAAAAAAATAGTTCTAATAAGGAAAGAAATAGTTCTTTGACACTTTTAATTATTTATCATGATCGAATGATCAAAACATAGCACTACAAATTAGTCGACACGTTATATCTCATTTTTTCTAGAGGATTAAATTTTATCAGGGCGGCTAATAGGGAGTGTGAGGTGGTCAATCGCACAGACTTCAAAATTTTGGGAACCCAAGCTTTTTTGTTATATATATATATATATATGTATATCAAGTTTAAAAAAACCTATGTAATATTTTTAGGTTTGGACTTCTCGAGCTTAATAATCAACTATCAATATGCTGATTTATAATATTTTTTTAATTAAATCATAATCAACTCCGACAATTAATCTTATTTACTTAATTATTTCTTCCTCTTACCACACCAATTTTATTTCCTCATATTTTCACTTGGCTACCCCAGTCAAATAATGTTAATTTCTTCTCCTTCTCCATATTTCAGAACTTTAGAGTATATTTTGAAGAGCAAAAACTATGAGACAATTATAATAATTTTTATTTTTTTTGGTTATATATGTTCATGAAAGTTCTTTTTTTTTTTTGGGTTACACAAGGACTTGCTTTAAAATTTAGCGCATTGTCTCAAAATGATTGAGACGATATTTTATATTCAACTTCAACAAACATCTATATATTTTTTTTTGGTTAAAAATTCAGGAAAAAATAAAAAAGAGTAATAAATGTAGTCTTCCGTAATTCGTAGCCTATATATAGTTTATGTAACTCGCGAAATTCCCCTCAGTCTCGTTGACTCTTCCACAAAATGGAAAAGATATATGGCACGACCTACTTTTGATATATTATTCCTTGTCAATGACCTTATAACCTAAATAAAAGACATTACATAGTTATGACCAGAAAGAGTCAAGGTTGTCTTTAGAAATTGGTTGAATTTTTTTTATTTTGACCCTATATCCTGTCCAAACAATTAGCCCTTTGTAAAACTTTAATAGACACAAAATTTAAATTAAAATAAATAATTCTTATTTTGTGTTGTTTCTAGTGAAACTTAACGGACATGCAAAATCCAGAGCAATTTGGATCCAATCCGAAATTGGTGTAATGTTCGCACGTACGAACACCTGAAAGTCCGATGAAAAATAACTATTCACAGGATTAACAACTCTTATCAAATATAATTATTTTTAAATTTCTCTTAAAAATACAAAATAATTGTTCAAGAAGAATTATGCATTATTGTGAAGAACGTCTATTTTCTATGGGTTTACATATACAGAAAAAACACCCGTTCCACATGGAATTTCAATTGAAGTCCACAGTAATATTTAGAATTTTTTATTCGCAACTTCAATTCAAAACTCGAAAAAGGGTGAAATCAAATGGCAAAGTCCATTAATGGGACCAATTGTAGTGATCAATCAATGAGGCTTTTTGGAATGAAGAAGGATGGAGAAGTTTGGAAACCCTAGACAAGTATGTGTGGAGTGTAATGTAAGGGAACAACCAAAAGGTAAAGTTGCATATCATTGTCACTACATCATCAGCTTTTGTTTTTTAGGACAACTTAATTAGGATCCAAAGCAATAATATTGCAGGGTGGTGCTTCAAAGTTTATCTTCACGACCCCATTTCCATAACAACCCTGCTAATGATGGATATTCTTATTTTGATCTTTTTCTTAGTCGTTCTATTTGTGTGCAATTTATCTTCTCCTAATTAATATCCCAAATATGTCTTCCTCTCAGTTTGTCGAGTTTATTTTGGTCAAATTTATGAGAATATTTACAATTTATAAACAATTTTCCCCTCTTAAAAGTATTTTTTGGGAGTAGCATAGATTTTAGTGATATTTTTAATATAGTTTTAGAGCAACATAATTTAATATTAAACCACATGTAGATGTTAAAGCAAAATTGTCAAAATCGCGAGTTAAAAACTAATTTTAAGAAGACTATCGATGATTTGGACACTTATATAAGGGTAAAAAGTCAAGACAATTTAATATTTGGGATAACATAAATTATCAATATCAATATACTACTATATGATCTCCATGTCTTTGCGTATTTTGTTGGTTGTGATTTCTATTTTTACCCAGCCATAACTTTGTTAGTTTTCTGGCTATTTTTCCCTTGAGAAAGATAGAACTAAGGTACTAGCTCATTTTTTGAGTTTCAATGCAAAATGTATTAAAAAATGTAGCTATGTAATGATGAATTTATGTTAACTAGAATAGATTTGAAATATATATAAGGTACATATAAATTATATAATACAAAAGTTTAATTTATTGCCAGTACCAAATCTGAACTATACTACCATTACTATAACTAGGGCTAGGCCTGCAAACGGTTGGATACGGATACGAAATTGTCTATTCCGTATCCATATCCATTTTTAATTTTTCCTACCATATCCGTATCCATATCCTAGCGGATCCAAAATATGTATTACCAGATCCGCTGATTTGGATCCGAATACGGATATGGTATAACCCGTTTCAAAAAGTCTAATTATACTATAATCCACAAATAATTCTACGAAATATAATATAATACAATACATAATTACACATGTCCTTCCATACCTTTGAAGTTAATTTCTTTTCTTTCTTTGAATTGCTCATCTCAATCTCAGGCTCAACTTGTTGATCTTTTATTGCATCAATATCCAAATCGAGCTCGACCACTTCACTAGGAGTATTTGCCATCCTACATGAGAAAGACAATGAATGAACAATTAGTAACAAATCAACAATTAAAATAGATAAAAAATCCAAAATAGATATAATAGAAACTCATTAAAAAGAATTATTATTTAAAAACTTTAGAACTCGTAATCTTTTAAAGATCAAGTAAATGGAAAAAGATCAAGTAAACAAAAACGACAAGCAACGGAACAAAAAACATACCTGGGGGAGAGAGAGAAGAAGACGGAAGAAAGAGAAAAAAACTTACCTTTTAAGCGGAGAAGATGAACAACCGCTCGGAAAAGAATCGAAACTCATCATCAGAGGAGCGGTAACGTCAGATCTGAGAAGAAAAATGAGGAACTGTGAAGAAGAGAAAAGAAAAATTAAATTAGAATAAAAGGAGAAAATGAAGAAGAACTAAAATAGAAAGAGAGAGAAGGGAGAAAGAAAGTCAACTTCACCGGAGAGTCGCGGCCGGCCGGAGGAGGAGGCTACCGGACCGGCTGAAACGACGCCGAAGAAGGAGAGTGAGAGGAGGGGCGCCGATCGGGGGAGATATTTTAGGATTTATTACAAAAAAATTATATATATGAAGAAGATCGAGATGACCTAGAACTTCTTAGGACAAATTCGCATAATCAGTCCCTGAAGAACCTAGAATTTTCTAGGTAGAAGTTTATTAATTTGCACAGTAGTCCCTCCTTCTGAGTCCTTCACCTATAAAAAACTTATATTACAAAAAAATCATAAATCCTATAAATTCTGCAAAATATATTGTTTTAGAGAATATATATATATATATATATATATATATATATATATATATATTATTTTACCTAAAACGGATTCGGATTTAACGGATACGATTTTTTATATTTTATATTCGTATCCATTTTATTACTCTTATACGGATTCGGATTCGAATACGGGTATATGGATATGAAATGCTTACCATATCCTTAAAAAAAATACGGATTCGAATCGGATACGGATAAAAATCCGCTCCGTTTGCAGGCCTAACTAGTGCTATTTATGGTAGGATTAGAATTGTATAGCATAATATATTTACATATTTTTTTGTGATTAGCTCGATTAGGGCATCTTGTAAGAAGGAACTCTACCTCCGTAAGCAATTAAATTATCGATTCTTAAGAATTCTACTGAAAGATTGTTGTCATTAACTTGGTTGAAATCTTCTATATACCATTGCATTGCATGTACCACTCTTTCTAATAATTTAGTGATGAATTTTTTCTCTATAACCTACTCTATCTAGCAAACCCTTGGGGGAAATGGTTATAGTAATTGAGAATCAATTAGTAATGTTACAGATCTAGAATATCCAGATTGTAACTAACATTGTTGAATTTAGAAACTCTGTGTATTTTCATTTGGCAGTTGCATTTGGAAACTAAAAATTAATTAGAAATATTACAATAGATGTTAGTGTTACATAATAATCCGGAGTGTAACTTCCTCATTTCTTTTATTCTCACAACACAGAATATTTTCTTAAAGAAAAAAAAACAAAGAGATAGAAGAGGGAAAGGGGTTTTATTCTGGAAAAAGTCAACTGCGTGTATTAAGTTAAGGTTTTTTTTTTTTAAAAAAAAAATGTTTTTTATCTATTTATTATAAAAAAAAAAATATGGAATTCAAGAAACGGGAAAAGTAATTTGAATTCATGACATTTACGTCATGAGGCTTCATCCTTGACCACTAGACCAATGCCTCATTGGCGTAGTTAAGGTTATAAACTTCATTTCTTTTTTTTCTTTTCTTTTTTGATGAATAATAGCTATAAACTCCATTTCAAATCTGACACCAGTATAAACCTTTTTGTATACTGACTACCAATCATTAAAATAATGAATAGTTGTTGTCATTACTGAATATGAGCAATCATACTCAAATGCGTATTTCGAAACGAAATTAAATACGGAATAAGTCATGAAAAATAATTATTTATGTTGAAATATGAAGTCCCAGATCGAGTATCTAAGGAAGATTTAAATAACATATAAGCTCATGGGTTAACATCTCTCCTTACCAATTGATTTTAAGAGGATATGGAGGCCCATGAGCTAATTTTCACATGTTATCATAGCGGGCCGGCCTTAAATTGACTCCCACCTCGATGTGAGAGGGAGTGTTGAAATATGAAGTCCATATGGAGGCCCATGAGCTAATTTTCACAATTTACTTTGTGGAGAATATATATAGCCGTTTTTCACGACTTATTTGATATTCTGCATGTGCAAAATAAATGTGTGTTCCGCTCTGATTCTCCATTAATAAATACTAATAATAAAGCGTTGTTTGATACACGAAAACGACCTCATTGATGCGGGTTCAATGAACATGTGGAGTACTTATCTTAATTATGTAAGTTCAATCAAAGAAAGTTCTAATTTTTGTTGTTTAAGAAGTTTGAAGGGCCATGAAAGTGTTAAATTATAATAATCAAGAGGTATCATTAAAATCTTGTGGTGTGATTTACATGGGTGGCCAACATAAATATTTTTTAAACTTCTTGTCTATTACAACTTTCGTATTTGATGTTGTAATGAAGATTGTTGGCTCATTTATCATTATTATATTGACCTAAGAACAAATCTCTTCATCAAGAAGAGAAAAATCCCAAGGTCGGAGGCTATACTTCATTTCATTGGGTTTTACAATGAATTAATTTTTATTTTCATTCTTTGACTTTTTAAAAAATCAACTCTGGACTATATTTCATTGGGTATATGTTTGGAGATGGCTTTTGTAGACTGATTCACAAACACAATTTTGAAAATAGTTCCTCATGACCAGAATATGAAAAGAAAAAATAGTTCTAATAAGGAAAGAAATAGCTCTTGGACACTTTTAATTATTTTCTCATGATCGAATCATCAAAACATAGCACTACAAATTAGTCGACACGTTATATCTCATTTTTTCTAAAAGATTATATTTTATACGGTTAATAGGGAGCGTGAGCTACTCGACCGCACAAGACTCTAAAATTTTGGACCCAAGCTTTTTTATATATATCAATTTTAAAAAAATCTATGTAATATTTTTAAATTTTGACCTCTCGAGCTTAATAATCAATTATCAATATGTTGATTTATAATATTTTTTAATAAAATCATAATCAATTCCGACGATTTATCTTATTTATTTAATTATTTTTTCCTTTTACCACGCCAATTTTATTTCCTCATCTTTTCACTTGGCTATCCCAATCAAATAATGTTAATTTCTTCTCCTTCTCCATATTTCAAAACTTTAGAGTACATTTTGAAGAACAAAAAAATGAGAGAATTATAATGATTTTTATTTTTATTTTTTATATGTTCATGAAAGTTCATTTTTTTTTGGTTATACAGTATAGACTTACTTTAAAATTCAGCACAATATAGGCTACGAATTACGAAAGACTACATTTATTACTCTTTTTATTTTTCCTGAATTTTTAACCCCAAAAAAAAAAATATAATATAAAATAGAGATAATCACTATTTATACCCATTATCTAACTTTGAAAAGCAAGTTATACCCATTATCTTTTTTGCATGCCATAAATAGCCAGTATAATTTTTGAGGTGCCATTTATACCCAAAATGAGGATTCAGTCGTGCTCAGTAGAAGCAATTAATCGTCTCTCCGGTTTGCCGGAGATGAAATCATTCCAACTGAGGAAGACGCAGATCGGCTTTCACCGAGGTGCTTACTCATGCCTCTGAATCCTGCTGTCCGATTCGTCCTCTTATCATCCGATTCCGCTTGTTTGGGTATAAATGGCACCTAGAAAATTGTATTGGCTATATATGGCACACAAAAAAGATAAAGGGTATAACTTGCTTTTCAAAATTAGATAATGGGTATAAATAGTGATTATCTCTATAAAATACAGGGTCGTCAACTTCAACAAACATCTATATATTTTTTTTTTTTGGGGTTAAAATTCAGGAAAAAATAAAAAAAAAAAGTAATAAATGTAGTCTTTCGTAATTCGTAGCCTATATTCCTTGTCAATGACCATACAGCCTAAATAAAAGACATTATATAGTTATGAGTTATGACTTATGAACAGAAATAGTCAAGGTTGTCTTTAGAAATTGGTTGAATTTTTTTCATTTTGACCCTATAATATCCTGTCCAAACAATTAGCCATTTGTAAAACTTTAATAGACAAAAAATTAAAATTAAAATAAACAATTCTTCTTTTGTGTTGGTTCTAGTGAAACTTAACGGACATGCAAAGTCCAGCCAATCCGAAATTGGTGTAATGCTCGCACGTACGAACACCTGAAAGCCCGATGAAGAACAACTATTCACAGGATCAACAACTCTTCTCAAATATAGTTATTTTTAAATTTCTCTTAAAAATACAAAATAATTGTTCAAGAAGAATTATTCATTATTGTGAAGAACATCTATTTTCTACGAGTTTACATATACAGAAAAAAGACCCCTTCCGAATGGGATTTCAGTTGAAGTCCAGAGTAATATTTAGAATTTTTATTCGCAACTTCAATTCAAAACTCGAAAAAGGGTGAAATCAAATGGCAAAGTCCATTAATGGGACCAATAATATTGTAGTGATCAATCAATGAGGCTTTTTGGAATGAAGAAGGATGGAGAAGTTTGGAAACCCTAGACAAGTATGTGTGGAGTGTAATGTAAGGGAACGACCAAAAGGTAAAGTTGCATATCATTGTCACTACATCATCAGCTTTTGTTTTTTAGGACAACTTAGGATCCAAAGCAATAATATTGCAGGGTGGTGCTTCAAAGTTTATCTTCACGTCCCCATTTCCATAACAACCCTGCTAATGATGGATATTCTTATTTTGATCTTTTTCTTAGTCGTTCTATTTGTGTGCAATTTATCTCCTCCTAATTAATATCCCAAATATGTCTTCCTCTCAGTTTGTCGTGTTTATTTTGGACTATTTTATGAGAATATTTACAATTTATAAACAATTTTCCCCAATTTATAAACAAATTTCCCCTCTTAAAAGTATTTTATGGGAGTAGCATAGATTTTAGTGAAATTTTTAATATAATTTTAGAGTCACATAATTCAATATTAAACGACGCGTATATGTTCAGCCTTGAAAGAAGGATTCTATATTGAGTTTATTTCTTATACTCTCTCCATTCCTAAATATAAGACTTTTAGAATAATTATCAAAAATTAAGGAAGCAAATATGTTTTTTTAATAAAATATCAATACTATTATCTTAAATAGGATTAGTGGCATACAATTTCTATTTAAGATAATAATATTACTATTTTGATTAACAAAACACCTTATATTTTGGTTCCTTAATTTTCGCTACTTTTCTTTAAAGTCTTATATTTAGGAATGGAGGTAGTATCGATTAACTTGTGACTATCTTTACAACTTATAATACTTAAGCAGTCGTCCGCTCTTCACTCTTGAGGTACATTTTAGGGTTTGAGCCACTACCACGCCTCATAAATCAGCATCTCATTTCACTTAGATATAACACATGTAAATAACCTTAAAAAGGCTCACAAATGGGTTAAATATATATATATATATATATATATATATATATATATATATATATATATATAACACATGGTTATAATTATGCTTCGAGATCCGAAGTTATATGTGTATGTTATAGGATTTACTTTAAGCCTTTATATACTTTAAATCCTCATTGTAAATTGGCTGATAAACCAATTAATGAAACAATTGTAATTGAAACTAATTTTAATAAATCAGATATAACTACTAGAAGAGCAATTAAATGGGAAGAAATAACTTTTCCTGAAAATTGGACAATAGAAAGAGCCATGAGACTTCAACCTGTTATACAGACAAATTTATTAAATGTAGTTCAGACTCCAGAAGGATCTGTAACTTTGAATTTTGGTGATAATAGGTTAAGAAATGATATTCCTAGAATTAGATCAGCAAGATCAGTAAGATCTTTTATTTCTCCTTTAGACCCAGATATACCTGGACCATCTAGGTTATCTACTTCTTATATAAGAGAAGATATAAAAGATGATAGTAGTAATGAATCTGTTAAAGATAATAAGATTGATGGGTTAAGATTATATGATGATAATATATTGAGGGGATATACTAATATAAAAGATCCAGAGACTTTGTCTCAAATGAATTATAATTTAGGTAATGGATAATACAACTAAAATAAATTTTAGTTTTGGCTCAGAAGCCAGAAAAACAATTTTGAATGAATTTAAATTACCCAAATGGGAAGCTTTTAGAACATGGTTCTTTGGGAATTTTGATAAAATTCAGCAAAAAGAATTTCAAAAAGAATTTTATGATTTTTGTGAATTACACAATGAAATAATTAGGTATTACTCCTTCCTGAATAATATTTAAATCAGCACCACTGTCTACTAAAGCAGTGAATTCTTGTGAATAATAATTTCCTATTAAAAGAGTAATTTTTATATGCCATTTTTGCATAGTTACAAACTCAAGAATTTGTAAAAAATCTTGTTTTTCATCTTTATCATCTCCTTTTAAAAATTCTTTATTTTTAAAATCTTTATCAATTTTATCTAATATAGATAAAGTTTCTAAAGTAGGTTTTTCCCTATCATTATTGTCAGTTATCATTTTGTGAACTTTTGACATACTATATTCTTCTTTATATTTCTTAAGATCAAATTCTTTCTTATTCTTAAGTATTTCAGATGTACCAGATGTATTAGGTGTATTACCCATTTGATCTATCAATTTTATTCTTAATTCTGGATCCTTAATTGTTTTTAACAATTCTAACCATTGATCCGATTCTAAAACATTAATCTCATGATCTTTATCTTGAAATTGTGATATTAACTTATAAAATTGTTCATCTTCCTTAGGTCTTATACAAGTCTGTCCTATTTGACAAGGTCAACATTCTGATTCACTAGAACTAGTATAATAGTCACTTTCTATAATATTTAAACTATTATCACTTTGTTCTGAACTATCAGTAGAATCTAAAAATAACTTTGATAATCTATCTTTGATATTATCAGGGGGTCAGGATCTTAAGCTTCCAGCATACATGGGATAATTTTACAACTTATGAGTTAGTAGGGAAAGCCATTTCAGGACTCAACAGCCACTACACAGCGCCTTACAATGCCCTAACGCCTTCATCCTCACACGGCTTAACGGGTTAAACAGGCTTAACAGTAGTTCAGCCATAGTTTCATGGAACAAACCTCCATACTCACTTATATTCTAACCATGACGCTAGATTTCAGAAAATCCTTAGTCCTAAGACATCTTCATCATGGATTTTCAATTCATTCATTAATCAGCCATAATTCAACACAAGAGATTTTAGCCTATAAGGCTCATTTAACAAAATAAAATAAAATAAAATAAACACAAAAATTAAAAACTTACAAAATTAAAGAGCGAAGCCTTATGTACAGCAAACTTGAAGACTTTATTGATATATGGAATTTTACAAAGAAAGAAGAGAAATGCGTAAAGAAAAGCTTAGCTTCAAAAACTAAAACCTATCCGCTATTTATAGCCATTTGCGAATTTCAAACTAAACTTAAAAATTATCTATCAACAGTAATTTTTACATTATTGAATTGCTTTATTAAAGCATCTTTATAAAATAATCTTACTTTACTAAAACTCTTTTAACTTCTTCCCAAAAGCAGATTCCTACTTATCCTGTCTTTTGCTTTTATCAGATTCCAATCTGGTCATCAATAATTCTTGTGCACTAGCCAAAACATCCTAGATATTTAAATCCATATCATTTGGATCTTGCGAATCTTCTAGTTCTTTGTATCGATTGGAGGATATCATTGAGCTATCACTTTTAGCTGAATTTGCCTCCTGCTCCATGTATTCTTTCTCTTTTAGAGCTTGTTCCAATTTCTCCATTTGTTTGGCAATTATTTCTGCCTTTGAAAGATTGGCTCCTTCTCCAAATCTCATCTGCTGATTTTCTCTAAATTTTCTTTTGTTATAAACATTCAACCTCTCTTTTATTAATTCAAGAGTATCATAACAATTTAATTGTTTGGTATGAGGATCCTCTTTCTCTTTCATCATGGTATCCCAAAACCTTGTATATGAACATCTTTTTAAACATAATAAATTATTTTTATTATATCCAACAACTGGATCATTCCTCCAAATATAAGGGATAGAGAATTCCATAAAGAAACCCATTTGATAATATCCTAGAATTATAAATTCAGACTTTCTTGGCGTCACTTCACACCATTCTGTATAATATTCTTTGAATAACAATGGAAGAATTTCCTCTGAAGCACCATAGAACTGTTTTGAATGAATTTAAATTACCCAAATGGGAAGCTTTTAGAACATGGTTCTTTGGGAATTTTGATAAAATTCAGCAAAAAGAATTTCAAAAAGAATTTTATGATTTTTGTGAATTACACAATGAAATAATATATTTTGTTCCTTGGTTTTATTCTACATATATAACAGATTATATTAATGTTATAGAAAGGAATTATAAATTATTGAATGGTAATATTGTAAAGGATGTTTATCCTCCTTTAAAGTCATTTAAAGTAGAGAATTGCAATTTTTTAGCTTTATCAAAATTATTTGAAGATGATACTTTAAGTATTACTGTTAAACATTACTACTATCATCTTTTATATCTTCTCTTATATAACAAGTAGATAACCTAGATGGTCCAGGTATATATGGATCTAAAGGAGAAATAAAAGATCTTACTGATCTTGCTGATCTAATTCTAGGAATATAAAATGGATATTAAATATAAGCTCCCTAAAGCATTAATTTGTACAGATGGAAAATGTATTCCATTAAGTTTTTTATTAACCAAAAACAGAATAACAACTCCAGTAATATTGGGACAACCTTTTATAAATAAAATATATCATTTTACATGGATAGATAAAGAGAAAATAGTAGCAACTTATGAAGGTGAATCAATAAGTTTTAAGTTTATAACTAAACCTTTTACTAAGGTTTTACATGGATTATATGATGATATAATATATAAAGAAAAACAATTAGGAATTTTAAAACAGGAAATTAATATGTTGACTATTGAAGAAAAGTTGGAAAATCCTAAATTAAAGGAAAAAATAGTTGAGATTAATAATCAATTTGCGTTAGAAATTTGTAATGATTATCCCAATGCTTTTTGGGATAGGAAAAAACATATGGTTAGTTTACCTTATGAGGATAACTTTAATGAGGAAGATATTCCTACTAAGGCTAGGCCTTGTCAGATGAATTATGAATATTTAAATTTATGTAAAAAAGAAATTGAATCATTATTAGAAAGAAAAATAATAGGACCTTCTAATTCACCTTGGTCATGTACTGTTTTTTATGTTAATAAACATTCAGAACAAGAAAGAGGGGTACCAAGATTGGTAATTAATTATAACCTTTGAATAAGGTATTAAAATGGGTTAGGTATCCTATACCAAATAAAAAAGATTTATTGGATAAATTATATGATGCTTTAATATTTTCCAAATTTGATTTAAAATCAGGATATTGGCAAATCCAGATAAATCCAGCAGATAGATATAAGACTGCTTTTAATGTTCCTTTTGGACAATATGAATGGTATGTTATGCCTTTTGGACTAAAGAATGCACCCTTAGATTTTCAGAGGATAATGAATTATAGTAATTTTATAATTGTTTATATTGATGATATTTTAGTTTTTTCTAAAACAATAGAAATGCATTTTAAACATTTAGAAATATTTAAGAAATTAGTGATAGCTAATGGTCTGGTAATTTCTAAACCTAAAATGATTTTATTTCAAACCAAGATTAGATTTTTAGGTCATAATATTGAAAAAGGTGAAATAATACCTATAAATAGAAGTATAGAATTTGGATCTAAATTTCCAGATGAAATAACTGATAAAACTCAGTTACAAAGATTTCTAGGTAGTCTAAATTATATTCTACCTTATTACAAAAATTTAGTAGAAGATACTGCAATTCTTTATGATAGATTAAAGAAAAATCCTAAACCTTGGACTGATAGTCATACTAAGATAATACAAAAAATTAAGGAAAAAGTTAAATCTTTGCCTTGTCTAATGTTAGCCAATCCTAATTGGGAAAAGATAATAGAAATTGATGCCTCAGGTATTGGATATGGAGGAATATTGAAACAGGTTAATCCTGAAAATAAACAAGAATATTTAATTAGATTTCATTCAGAAAAATGGAATAATAGCCAAAAGAATTATGCTACTGTAGCAAAAGAAATACTTGCTATAGTAAAATGTGTATTAAAATTTCAAGATGATTTATATAATCAAAAGTTTATTTTTATATATATATATATATATATATATATATATATATATATATATATATATATATGTGTGTGTGTGTGTGTGTGTGTGTGTGTGTCGGGATGAAATTGAAATTCAGTCAATGTAGCATGGGAATTGCAGGAAATAGACAACCTTTGAACTTGTTTCGCTATTCTAATATATTAACACACAAGGCATCATGTTTTTAGGTTTATGCTTTATTCTTTAGGGACCAGATAGTGAAAAGGGAAGGCCAACTTATTGTTCCACGTGGAAAATATAACATGTTGTCTTATTAGTATTAGGAGATGTGTGAAAATTCACAAATGTTGGGTGCATTTCTAATAGAGAGTAGTAGTGGTATTTTTAGAAAGAGCATGCGTGCATGATATTTTTACAGTAGTTTCAGCTATTAATATCCTACCATTATAATTCATAAGCCCCACCACCAGAGGAGCCAATTTACCCAAAGAAGCGCTTTGCAAAATTACTTATAGTGAAGAAGGAGCCTAGTTCGACTGCGCTTTCTAACCCCTGCCCATAGCTTTCTTGCGTATCGCAGTCGGGGAGTTCGATTCATGTTTGAGACGGGTTTATTCCGAAATGGACATAGTGCCCTAGTGATCACTGGCAGAGCTGGGGGGGGGGGGCGGCTGGACTTTTTCCAAAAAAAAAATTATAATTTTAGTTTTGTTTTTATAACACCTCATCCCGTGAACATTTTGAATCACTTTACGATTTAAAATTAGATTTTTTAGTTCGTGAATTATAGGAATTACACCACTTATATCTTAACAATTTTGGTTAAAATTGTAACAAACTTAATTGTGTAAGAGATTATAATATTTATAAAATTTCATCAAAAAATTCATAATTACTAATAGATTATAATATAAGATTTTATCAAAAATAAAAAAATATTCGTTCACATTAATAATAAGCCCTTTGTGTTTCCTCCAACTTCATCTCTAATACCCATAATATTTCTAAATGGCCTTTTATTTTGGTCTAATCATACAAAAAAAGTTTTTGGGGCCTTTTTATTCAAGCTTGTTCTTTTTGGATTCAACAATCAAACATGATATATATTTTAATTTCTATTGTAAATATTTATTTTTTCTTCTCGAGAGTCCTTCTCATCAAAAAAAAAATTTGGCTCCGCCAATGTTTATATGCTTTTATGAATTTATTTTGTCAATGTTAATTGTGTCCCCAAAGAAAATTTTCTAGCTCCGCCACTGCTAGTGATGGTAGATATCTTCGTACGGATTCCTCAATCGAATTAGTCGGGTTCGCCCGGACACCGGTACAACAAAAAAAAATTACTTATAGTGGCAATGTTTTTACAATGCCAATATTGGCTTTTAGCGACAAGCTAGGCAGTAGTTTGTTAAAGTATTTTTTTATCAGACAATAAATTCTATAAGTATATGGTTTTTTTTAATGTATATACTATAAGTATGCGGTACATCCACTTGTTGTTATGTACTTCTTCTATCCCAAATTTTAAACTTAAAATAATAATAATAATAAATAAATTGAACCCCAATTTAATGGTCATCACCTCTTCGTTTTTAGAGTTAGTGCAAGATTTATATTTTAAATTAAATGATTTTATAAAAGTGAATATTCAATCTGAGATACATAGAATATTAAAAGGAAAAACTGTCTACTAGACCACATCATTCTTTTTGGTAAACTGATATCCAGGGGTTTTCCGACTAATTCGGTTAGGATATCTGCAAATCAAAATTGAACACACGATATTAAGTTTATTCCTCGTGACTCGAACCATTAACCTTACAATAGGCACTTATTTTTGGTTAAAAAAAGCTTGGGTGGGTTCGATTCCGGTCGCCACCACAGGACTCTAGGGATCATAGGTCGATTACAAGGGTACTTACAGATCACCCACTAACACATCTCTCACGTCGGCAGCGAGAATTGAACACTTGACATTTGTAAGGACGTGTCAAATTCTTACCAACTGAGCCAACTTGTGTTGGTATAGACATATATTTTGGAGTTAGAGCTAAGGCCAAGTCATTCTGGATTCATCATATGGGAAACGGGCCACTAGTTGGGCTGAAATTCTATTCCAAAACCTAATCCCACTCTGGGCTCATAATAATTGGGCTGTTCATGAGATTCCTAAATCATTACAAAGAGAAAAAGTCCAAAGTTCCTTCTTGATGGAACTGGATCAAGCCCAAATCTATCCGAGAGTAAATCAGCGATATTGGCCTCTTTTATTTCTCCTATTCTTTTAAATTGCCAAGTGCTTTGCAAGTATGATCATAAACTACGAGTCAAACATTTTATCACCAAACTATTTTCTAAGTAATCAATACTATCTCATTTTATCTTTCTTTTATCCACCCACCACATGGCCTGCCCCTTTTTTAACTTATACTAACTCATATATTAAGATTTGCTAGGCATTTCAAATTGAACTAATTAATTAAATCAACCCAGGATTAAAAAGTGTAAAGTGTCGTAAAAAAAAATTAAAAATAGGGAGGTCAATAGTTCCTTTTTTTTACAATTTTGATCCATTTCTCCGACATATAATTTCCATATATACTCTGTGCTAAGTTTTTTTTCTTCTTTCAAATGAAAAAATATTACAAGGTTGAACCGGGAAGTGTCACACCAACACCAGCTCTATCCTATCTTATTCCACACCTAACACACAAAACACAAATGGAGCACGCAGTTTCTGCTTTTGCTTTAGACTTCCAACTGCTAGGAATCCTCTGTCCTCATTCGATATCCCTTTTCCTCTCCTACCAATAAGAAAATGATACGTATTAAATTTTTAATTAAAAAATTATAACTTAAAAGAAATATTGGAATCCACAGGAAAAAAAATATAAATGTGGCAAATATCTATTCGTGGGGACACAGGTCGTGGACAGAAAATTTTTTGCCACTTCCATATATGTGATCTCCGCTTTCTAAGTTAAACATTCTAAATGGTACTCGAAATTGACAATCTATAACTTCTGGCCCTTTGATTACGAAAGAAATGGCTTTCAGTTCCAAATCAGACAAAAAATTGTGGGTATTATTACTATTATTATTATTATCATATTGAATTGAAACTTCAATATTATTAAGTGTCTAGGTGATATAAAAAATTATGTAATTCAGCAAAAAATTACCTACAGAAGGAGGAATTCAGAAAAATCTCGGGTCTATTGAAAAGAGAAATAGTCTATTGATATAGCTAATCCTAGATAATAGGTTTCCAAAAGGTTGCCGAAACATATTATAAATAACACGAGTAGTAATACAAATACAAAAACAAATAGTGTATTATAACCCATTTGATTAGTTAAGCAACAAAAAACCTATTCCACCCCCTAGTAAAAACAAAACTTAAAAAAAAATGTAATGAAAATGTAGCACAGTTGAATTAACATTTCCGACTCAGAGTGACAGGTTTCAAGTTCAACACCCTATTTCGATTATAATAATAATAATTATAATAAGGGATTAAAAATGTGACCACACATTGCGATGAATTTTAATCTAAAGATCAAGAATTTTATGAACAATTGAAGATCAAATTGAAATTTTGTATTCCAACAAAAGTAAGATAATTCTGATATGAATCAGATACATGAACTTGTAATTCAGAACTGGTCACGTCATTACATAATGAGGAGAGAGATAATTATGTTATGACGTTGTTAATTCTGGATCAAAATGTTTATGTAGATCTGGTCAAAAGTATTCAATACTCTTCTTGGTTGGATCTAGCCATATTTCTTCCACTTTTGGTGTCTTCATCCCCTCCTTTTACTGTAAATCGTGATGGAATTTTTTCAAGGTATTCTGATTCAAGATTCAAGACTCAGATGCAAGATCTACTTCAGATCCTTCCAAATCTGGAGTTTCCCTCTAAACCCCGAGTTGTTCTGGGCCCTTCCTCAATTTTCTTCATTTTTCCGAGGCAATCTATGGGACGGTTGATACGCCCACGGTCTCGTAGATTGTTGATTTCTAAGAAAGGTGTTGGGCCGAACTTCTCATCGTTCTTCAAGGATTTTGGAGAAGATCTTTGCGAAATTTTTTTATTATGTATTTATTTTTTCTACTGTTTGTAGTGTTTACCTAGTCTGGGGTGTAAACTTTTATCTGTTATCATGGTGGTCTCCACCGTTGTATAACTTTTATTTTCTTGTATTTTATTTTTATCTTTTGATTGTAATGGCTTCAGCTATTTTATAATTAATGGATAATTTCTTATTTAGCGAAAAAAAAAATTATCCTAAATAAGTATAGTCAAAACTCTTATATTAAAAAGCTATGAAAATATGGTTTGTTCCAAAGTCAAAAGCTCATCCGAAAATAGGTGATGGCATTGTTGGACTTTCGCCTAAACCTATGAATTAATTCACCAATTTTTTTTTAAAAAAAAGAAGAAGAAGATAAATATGAATTCTTATCAACCATCGTAGTTGCCACTTAAGTATTACTCCCTCAATTTAATAATATAAATCGTTTAAAATATAAATTAAAAATTAAATAAGCAAAAAGTAAGACATTTTAATAGTTAAAATATCAAGACTATTCTCTTAAATAAGAAATATATACCACTAATTCTATTTAAAAGTATAATACTGATATTTTTATTAGCAAAATACATGCATCCTTAATTTTTATTACATGATTTATATTATAGAATGGAGATAATAGATTGAAAGCGAGTGTCACACTCGTATTTCAGCAAACTGTTGATCAATTCCTTGCGACTAAGAAACATAATAATAATAATAATAATAATAATAATAATAATAATAATAAAATAAAAAAATAAAAAATAAAAAAAGCAATAAACATAGTTGGATTATATAGCTATCATGTATACATCAAGAATAGACTGAGTCTAGACAGATACAGCTAATATATAAACTATTGAAACTTGCATAGACCAACAAACTCTTCTTATCTGTGTAAGTTCCACCTCTCTATAATCTAATAATCAACATCCAAGAGATCTATAGGAGTTAGGCGTGATGAACACTATCTATCAAAAAGAGTGAGAAAACCGTGTTTCAACTTTCTTTGAAAAAAAAACTAAATAATCAGCCAAAATGAAAAGAAAATAAAAAAGAACCAACAATAATGAATGCTGTGATTTATGAATATTTTTGCCAGTGATATATATTTGCTCCTCTCGAATTATTTTTTTATACAAAAATAAATAAGAAAGTAAACATTAAAGTAAAAATTCATAAAGTATATTATAAATAATTAATTAAAAGTTGACCCGCTTAAAAAATGAATCGGTCCAGCTTGGGGTTCTATCTAGATTTATTTTGTGATTTGAAAGATCATCCAGAATATAAGAAAGGGTAAAATGTGTCCATACCTCATAAACTATTCGAGTTTTTTATTTTTGACCCTCAATTAAAAAATGTCAAGTTTTGTCCCCTAAATTGTTCAGACGTGTCAAACGTGACTCTTCTATCCATTTTTTTTGTTACATCGTGATAGAAGTTCAAACAAATGACGGCATTTTAGACAAAATCATATTAAATTGTTACAATTTAATAAAAAAATTGACAATTTTATTAAATTGTCAAAATAAATATTGAAACAAGTAGTCATCTAATTCATGGACGGCAATCGAAGTTGTCGGAGCTTCAAAGTTGGTTAGTGAGTTATAAAGATGATCGGAATGGTATATCAGGTTTGTCGTAGACATTAGAGAATTATATTTTAGGGGGTGGTTTTGAATTTCTTTTTTGATTTTATTATTATTTTAGGATTTAAAATGGTTTGTCCAAAATGCCCTCATTTGTTTTAACATCCGTCAAAATATAATGGAAAAAATGGACAGAAGTGTCAAGTTTGGCACGTCATAATAGTTTAGGAGGCAAAACTTAACGTTTTTTAATTAAGGGTAAAAAACCAAAAATTCAAATAATTTAGGGGTGTGAGAGCCTTTTACCCTATAAAAAATTAGAAGGGTGAATAGGTGTATGAATGTAACAACACATACTTTAATTAAAAAGTGAATAAATGTATTGAATTGGAGAAACCCTAACTATATATTTGGTCTGCCATAAATTCTAGTTGATCCATTTTATTATTTATAAAAAAAATTAAAATTAAAATAAAAAACACTACTCGATCTAGTGAAAAACCAGGAGCGGCAATGGATGGAACCAGGCTGTCCCGAAGATTTCCACTTCAAGACGGACAATATCTTATGTACTTAGTAGATGAGGGATTCATATCAATGAAGACATTGGGAAACGTCCTAATCATAGACCGAGTCAGAATATGTATTTTTTGAGCAAAAAGTATTTTGGGATGAAAATTCTAAATTTTCTATGATGGAAAAAAAATTAACACAAAGATGACATTTTTAAAAATGTTTAGGGCAATAGTTGCGCCACGCTGATCCTAATAAAACAAAAGTAAATTTGTTTTAGAAGGTTTTTTAGTTCAGCTCAGGGACGAAGCCAGGAATTTAGTATTGGGGGCGAAACTGCAACAGTATGTAGAACTACAGAGTTCGAGTGATAAAAACGGTAAACAAATTCTTGGGGGCAATAAAAAAGGCAAAAAAATTATTGGGAGCGAAACTGATAAATTTTTTCAAAATACATATAAAATTTCGATAAATAGTAATATTTTTAAAAATCTCGGGACATCCCTTCGGCCCTGGGTCAGTTGTCAATAAAAAATGTCCAATTATAGATAACATAACATTTCCTTACAAAGTTTTCTGATTAATGAACCATAAACACTTAATAATATGTTCAGTAACATGAGATCGTTCCTAATCGACTTGTCGTTTTATTATTGGATTCCTTTCTTTTTGGTTCTCCCATTTGGATTAAACGCTTAAGTAAAGCTAGATATGCATTTTTGAGCTCTAAGAATGCTCTTCGTCTTTTATTAAAAAACTTAAAGTAATATATTCTTATTAAAACCGGTGTTACTACTAGTTTTCATGTTTGTACAAACCATTAGTAAAATAAATTAATTATAATATATTTAAACACAAACTAACCGTACTCGTATATCTTTTTATATTCTAAATAAACCTTACCAACAAAAATATACTAGTATATATTTTGCGGGTAAAAATCATTTGTTCCCATTCCTGTCCACGTCCCTGTCCCTAACCAATCAGAATTTACTATATAAATATTTTTTCTAATTATATATACACAGAGTGAATTGTGATTGGCTGGGGATAGGTATAGAGACAGGAACAGAGGATTTTTTGCCATATTTTGCATAAAAGTAAAACGTAAGACATTACATAATTGAACTCCAAAAGACATGTTAACATCTCTTATAAGATACAGAGTGGGTGGAAAAAGGATGTATGAATTGCAACACTTTGTCAAGCGTTTAATATAAGCATAAAGCCGACATATATAATTGATTACTAAGGCCAAACTCCTCATATGATCCACCAGATAGTATAATATTATTATATCTTATTGTGATTTGGTGAGATGTAATGGGAATGAAGTTTAAATATAGCTTTCAAGTATGGTTTTGATCAAGTTCTTTCCAATTTATCGTAAACTATGCCTTCTTTTTAATTTTTTTTTTTTTACAATCCATTGTTCTAAATCGAAAGTACTTATTAATTATTTTTTCTATTTCATAATAGAAGGTTTTTTAGGCTCTCTACCTCTTTCTTAAAAATATGTTTTTACTTAAAGATATAATAGTAAAAATAAAATTATTTCTTATTTATTAATTTATAATACATAAAATGACGAAAAGTAGTTAGCTTCCTTAACATCAACTATGTCTTAAACAATTTCATTTCTTTTCTTGTCATCTCTAGCTTAGCTTAGACTTTTTGAAGGATAGCTTAGACTAATTAAACAGCTAGATTCCAACCCATTACGCCACGTCATCATCATTCCTTGATCTTTTTAAACCACTCCCACTTCCTTTCTCCTCATAGGAGATCACTACAAGAATTTCTCTCTTCCTCTCTCTAGAACATCAACAAATACTTCTAGTTAGTTAGTTAGTGTTGCTAGCGGAAAAAAAGAAGAAAAAAAATGGAGGGCCTAATTCCATTTGTGTACAAAGCCATAATGCAATACAAAAGTAATGGACAAGAAGGGCTAATTGGATCCTGGCTTAATGAATCACCTTCTGCTAATTCCTACATGAGGCTACCGGCGGGAGACTCCGGGCGGTTTCAGGCGTCAGATATACAGGTTTTCCTCCCGGATTGTGGCTTCTCGACAACAACCACCACCACCACCTCCGCCACGAAAAGAATGATCACCGGTGGCGTTCAATCACCGGCGAACAATCATTTCAATTCTCTACGTACTGTCAAATAAATGTATGTTAGTACATAACGCCATAAAATTTACATGCCTTAGGAAAAATCCAGGGCATGTTAAATATTGTGAGTGATAAAAAGTCTATATTCTGTTATTATTACTTCTTTCTTGCTGGTTGTTGGATATCCAAAGGGATATTTCCAGGCTTGCATTTATGTTGTTATTGTGAAAACTGAAAGTGTAAATATTGGTTGTGTGTCGGTCGTGTAAGAAAAAGGATATTATATTACTACTTCCTCCATTCCTAAATATAAGACTATTTATACAATTTTAGAAAATTAAAGAATTTATAATTTTTACCGAAATTTTCAATATTACCTTTCTTTCTCACTTCTATAGCATAAGAAAAGAAAGGAAAAAAATAGTGATGGCAGAGGCCGCAAATAAAAGAAATGTTTAGGATATAATTAGAATAAATTATTGATAACTAATAAAATAGCTTTAAACGACAATTAATTTGAATACATATAAAGTCTCATAAAGACAATTAAATGGGAATGGAGAGAGTACTATGTTTTATTTCGTTGCCAAAGGGCCAACGTGATCAAGAGTAGCACTAGGGAGTTAAACACTTAATTAATTGATTGACTGAATTGGGGTAAAGTGGTAAAAATTTACTTATATTAACCGAGATGAATATTGTTTCATTTATGCTTTTAACTAATTTTAATTAATTTACTTGGTCGAAAAACATTACCTTTGTTAAAACGTAACTTTTTTTTTAAAGGATGTTAAAACGTAACTTGTAATTGCATTAAAAAAAACGTAACTTGTAATAAACACAAGTATTTACGGGAATATTTGCTTACCCTACAGTTTGGGTTGCTGAATAAATTTTTTTTCTATTAATCACAAAATAGTTGAGGCCATTACAATAAAAAAAAATATCTGACAATACAAGAAATTAAAAGTTATACAATGATTTAGAAAACCATGATAACAGATAAAAGCCACAACCAAGAAAACTTGGATTGTTAGGAGATATTAAAATTAAAACTAGTAAAATAAACAAATACATAATTTTCTTCTTCGCAACATCTCCATCGCAATCCTTGAACCACAGAGGCAAGAGAAGATCAATTTCAACATCTTCCTTATGATCGACAATTTATAGGATCATGGGCGTATCAACCGTCTTACAAATTGCCTCGGGAAATGTAGAAAGTTGATAAAGGGCCCAAATCAAGTCCGAGTTGAACTATTTCTCCTAGGAACAGAGAAAATAAGTCTAGATTTGTGAAGATCTGAGACAGATCTAACCCCTTATTTTGGATCTTGAAGAAACACACCTTGAAAGAAGTCTCATATGATTTGTGGTACAAAATAGAGGTATAATACCCGAACAAAAGAAGTAAATAAAGTTAAATGGCCAAAACCCGATCATTGGCCGGAGCCAATGGCCAGATCCGGCCAATAAAATATGCAAGAAAGAGGCTTGCCGAGAGAAAATAAGGGGAAAAAAGTTGCAGGAGCAGCTGGACTTTGGGTCTTTAATATCAGACCGGCTCCTATGCGGAACGAGAAAAATTCTGTACCGTGCGGAACAATCTGGACCGTCGGATGATAATTTTAACGGCCCAAATTTGGAGAGAGAAAAGTTGATGCTGGACTTAAAAAATAAAAAATAAAAACTTTTCTCTCTCCAAATCTGGACCGTTCAAAACTATTATCCGACGACCCAAATTGTTTCGCACGATGCGAAACTTTTCCTGTTCCACAAAGGAGCCGGAGTGCTTTAATATGTGTATCCCTTTCTTCTGCTATAGTCAAGAACTCCTTTTTTTTATGAATAAAAAGAAGGTGCAAGTGATGGTGACCAACACCTTCCGCTAATTCATGTTCGGGCTTTCGTGTTCATCAGCGAACATATCAGAATTAACTGAACAACCAGCGCAAGCACTGACCCCGTCAAAATAGCACCAACAAAAGGCAAGTATAATTTCTAGAATCCGGCAACACCAACCAAGATTTGAACTCATGACCTCAGTTTTACCAAACTACTTGATAGTAAGTTTGTAACCATCTTCTCAAATTTTGTTGTCCCATCTCAATTTTCCATTAATGATTAATCAAACAAAGTCTTGGCCCTGGCCCCGGGCCCCGGCCCTTTGGTTTATAAAATATAAACCACGAAACAAAACAATGTTTAAAAAAATTAATTATAAAATAAATAAATTCTGGAAAAGTTCAGAAAAAGAATGGCGATACGCATAGTCAATGAAAAGTTATTGACCAAATCATAAACCTAAAACCATTTATTCATCGCATTCTTTGGGTTCAGATCTTCTGTGATAATTTAGAAATAAAAAATTGATTTAAAAATTCTAAACTTTAATATGTAAAATTTAAGAATTGAAAAGAATATAAATAATTCATCTGTTTTAGTGTTACTTTTGGATCAGCTACTTTGTTCATTTATTGCAAATGTTAAGTTTGTCTCCCTTCCATCATCGTCCATATCTCAATTATTGGGGTTTAATAAGTTATACTATTGTATTGTAAAATAATATAAATAAGAATGTTGAAAGGAATATTAGAGAGTATACAAAATGTTCGGGAAGGAGCTAAGAAAGCTGAAAGGGCTAACTTGAACTCCAGGTCTTCTTGTTGTTGGATGAAGACCTGATGTGCAAGTGGAGGCTCATTTGTTTTGCTTAAAAAATCGATTGACGTGGATTTATTCTATAGGCCTCAAAGTTTTATTATTATTTTGTATTTTTTTTGGGGGGGGGGGGGGGGGGTTAATTTTTTTTATTTTTTTTAAGGAAGGGGCAAAGTCAAATGATTTGTCAATTATCATTCTTATTAATTCCAAATGAGAGAATGTAATTCTCTCTGGAAAATGCTCTCTACTCCGACAATATTGGGCGGTCTACCTAGAATCTTAGGTTTTTCTTCACCGTCTTTGGACGCGTGTGCCGGTCAGGCGGTGAGTACCATCGCCTACCGGATTCCTATAGCGGTGAATTCGCGCTATACTATTGATATATCATTTGATCATCAATCTGGTATTATCAAAACAGAAAATACGGCGATGTCGGAATTCATGTTGCGTTCTTAGCTTGGAGATGCTACAGTAATGGCAGATACACCGGAATGTTGGACTTGGTGGAGGGAGCAATTGGTTTTGATTGCAGGAACAAATAAGCATATTGATATGTGTTTTGTGTCGACCGGATAAGGAGGAGCTATTGGTTGACGAGAGCTTTGGAAAGGGTGAAGTTTCTGCGCCAACATCATCAATGGAGGTCTGGTTGCGAACGGGATCAAAAGACAGAGATGAGAGTGTGAGAAAGATGGAGTTTTGGAGAAGCCTAAGTTTGTGAAGAGGCCGGCGATGGAGAAGAAAGCCGGTGATGAGGGATTTCCGGCATCGGGGCGGCGAGATGTAGAAGGATGTCGGGTTGCAGGAGGGTATTTTGAACTGGGTAGGTTTGAAGACCCGCGAGCTGACCCGGTGTTTAATGGGTCTAAGGTTCTTGCCCTAAGCTAGAAGCTTGGCGGGCTAAGCTTAGCCCATGTTGGGCCGACCCATTTTTTTTTATTTCTATTGGGCAATATGGGTTCTATGCGACTGGGGTAGGCCTGGCATATGGGGCTATTTTTTTAGCTGGGTCTGCCCATGCTGGCCCAACATCTAAGGATACCTTTAATTGGAAGCATAAATTCGCTTCCGGCATTGCTGGTTTTTATCCGATCTCGTTTGCTACTGGTATTGATTCCTCAACGGGGGCTCCTGCCGTTAAACAAGGTAAGATGGTGGTCGCAGGTCGGCCCCGCCAAGATCTATGAATTGCTTGTTCTTGAATTGTTCAGGACTTAACCACTCCCGGACAATTCATGTCTTAGCGCGCATTATAATGGCTCGCTTTTCTTATAGTTTCTTCATTTTAATAATAAAGTCGTTTGTAGACTTCATGATCAATATCATGTTAGTATTAGGTTTTGTTTCATGTTATAAATTAGGATTTATTTCAAGTTTTTTTTTGTAAACAAACAATGGGGGCGACCATCTCAAACTTGGAGAAGCATCCCTCGAGGTAGATATTTACTGCAACATGGCTTCGGATGGAGGATCGGGAGTGGACGTTCTGTTCGTATCTGGCGTGGTCGCTGGCTCACTACACAGTGCAGTTTTCAGCTGATCTCCCCTCCTGTTTTTATGGGTTTTGAAAGTTTGCAGACAAGAACTCTGCAATTGTGGAAGACACCTGGTTTGAATGTGACCCTAGTTTTGTTTTTTGGGTCATCGAGTTTGTTTGTAAGGGTATAGTATTATGCATCTTGGGAAATATGTTATTTAGAATTTGCTATGTCCATAAGCCAAGTAATATTTTGGCTTCTTTTCAAAGGGTAGGAGATTCATCGGAATTCCACCTCCCTAATGTAATTCTTAATATCGATTAATGATATTACCATTTTTCTTCAACAAAAAAAAAAGGAAGGGGTTAATAGCCTCAAAGTTTCATAGATTATTTATTTAAAGTCACTAAATTAATAGATTATTAGTTAAGTGTCTGACTCGTAGTTAATGAGAACTGAGATTAATTTTTAGGAACGCAAAAAAAAGATTATTTACTTAGATTTTTAACTCAAAATCGACTTTTTCTACTTTTTTTCCCATATGAATTTCTTTTTTTTCTCTCGCAAAATTAACCTTAGACTCGAAAGAAAAAAAAAATGATTAAAAGTTTAACCAAACAGACCATTATATTCTCCTTTTTAATAGGTCAAAGTGTTAATGGATTGCAATGCACACATTAAATTCATAATCAAGGGTTATGAGTAAAGATTACTCCTTCCATCCCTAAATAAGGTTAACATTTGAGTATTTCACATAAATTAAGAAATTCTTAAAAACAATAAAAGTCAAAGACAAAAGACTAATATATCTTCATTAACTACATCTTGAAAATTGAAATTGTCGTTAAAAGAAAAATAAGAAGAGGGTAAAAATGATAAAAATTCATTAAATTTTCATTGATAGTCCAAATGTTAACATTATTTTGGAAAAATTTTAAAATCCCGAATGTTAACATTATTTAGGGATGGAGGAAGTATTAATTTAGACTCAGATTTTAAATTTGAAAGTTGAAAAAAAAAATGTAGGGTTTGTTCCAAAAAAAGAAGTGAAAGTTAGTGGTACAATGAACATCTCTTGCCAATAGGTAATATCTCTATACTGAAAGATAAGTTGTGTAGCAACACAATTTGACTCAATTGGTAAGGATTTGTTATGTTCCTATAATGGTAAAGTGTTCAATTTCTACTGACGACGTGAGCAGTGATGGATCCATAAATACAATTCACTGAGGTCATTTGATATATACAATAATTGGGTCATTTATATATTTATTATCTAAATAGAGTAAAATATATCATATATAAATTTAAATTAAATTGTTTTTTTCACTGTGGTCATTTGACCCCAATCACAAGTAGCTAGATCCGTCCCTGGACGTGAGGGCTAACTGTGTTGTTGGATGATCTATAAGTACCCTTGTAAAGACTTGTGTGCCTGCTCTGGCCCGTGGTGATGATCGGAGCCGAACTCACCCAAACTTTTATTTACCAATATATATGTATATTGCATTAAAGAGGATTTAAATCTGCCTTATTTTTTTTCCTTGTATCCTAATTTTTGCTTCTTCATCGTGTCACCTGACAAACTGTCTAATATCAGCCTTAAAAGCAAAAGAAACAAGAATTGAAGATAAAATGAGTCCAGTTGATACATTTCGATGAAGTTTTAATATCAAATTCAAACCTTATCTCTTCGGCTCTTCCCACAACAAAGAAAATAGTTCTAAGTAAAAATTTCAAATACTTGCACACATAGCCGGACGCAGGAGTCGAAATCTAGTGGTGCAAATCTGGGGGCGAAACTGATAAAATTCTTGGAGGAGCAATAAAAAGGGCAAAAAAAAAAAAAATTCTAGTGGTGCAATTACACTATTTTGCCGTGCATAGATCCGGTGCTGCTTGCACAGCTTTTGTATTTGCTAGTAATATAATTCACCGAGATACGCATTTGCCCATGTTCCGATACCCACAACTTCGAGATAAACCTGGTCTGAAAGCTGCTTTCAGACGTTATGTTATAATAATGAACGCCTTAATTTTTTGACATATGTTGCATTTTTTTATATATTTGTTAAATTTTATTTAATATGTGTATTATTTTTTATAAATACATGTTTTAAGGCTATAACTGATATTTTATTTTGATGAATACCTGCCATTTGGCATGTAATACCTAACTTACGTAACATTTGTCTGAAAATCACAACAGGTGTCCCACAAAACAATATTAGATCGTTGAAATCTTTTATCTAACCGTCAAGAACGGCCAAAACTGTTCAATATGTGCTGAATTTTGACCGTTATACAGCATATTCGGACGAGGCTGGAAAGGTTATGGTCAGTGGCGGAGGCATGCTTTTTTCTTTGGGAGCACAATTAACATTGACAAAATAAATTCATAAAAGCATATAAATATTGGCGGAGCCAAAAAAAATTTTTGGATGAAATCTTATATAGACTAGAGTTATTCACATTTTGTTCACCCTTTTCACTCTACTGATCAGTGCTTCATAAACCTCCAAGTCCTCTGGCTTCATATTGTGGACTTTTTATTGTGAATTTTTTATAGTTTACAAGAGAGCCCATTGTGGATTTTTTATTAGTAATTTTATTTTTTAGTCTCTTACACACTTAAGTTTGTTACCAAATCAAGAGCAAAATTGTTAAAATATAAGTGGTGTCATTCCTATAATTCACAAACTAAATAATTTAATTTTAAATCGTAAAGTGATTCAACATGGATATAATAAACCATGTTCACGATACGAGGTGTTACAAAAACAAAACTAAAATTAAAAAATAATAATAATAATAATAATAATAATAATTTAATTTTAAATCGTAAAGTGATTCAAAATGGGTACAATAAACAATATTCACGAAATGAGGTGTTACAAAAATAAAACTAAAACTAAAAAAAAAAAAAAATTGGAAAAAACTGTGCCCCACTGTGGCTCCGCCACTGGTTATGGTAAGGTTTCCGGAGCCTTCCATTTGGAAACAGACAAGTGTTATCTATCTGGGGATGCAGAAAAAGGAAAATCAGTTATCGGAGACCACTGTCTTGGTTAGTTCATCCCCATCGGATCTCGTATCTCCAACTACGTAGCATTTACAGCTACTACTGCAATTTGCTTGTTACGGAGGCCAAGAGGAAAAAACAGATATTCTAAGGAAAATCAAAGAGATTCAGAGTACGTATTAACTAAACTCAATAGTTTGAACAATTGTTAATGGAGCTACTAATACTAAAGTGAAACCTCATATTCAAATTTTTTTTTAATAGAATATTCTCTTTATTGAAGTAGAAACAAAGAAACAGATATGGAGGTACATTGTCTACCCTCGAATAAAAGGTGGAAACAAATTCAATACTACATAGGTAGTATCGTTTTATAAATATAATTAACGTCTTTTAAAATGTTTGTACCTAATCTCCATATGGTACTCAGTAAAAAATTTATATATTCCTTTTTTACCCTTGAATATGAGGTTTCCCTTTTAGACCTTGAACTTTTAATCTTATGTTTGTCTCGGCGACGTAGTGGTGAGCAGTGATATTGAAGGTACTTTCCGATGCTCCATTCTGTCTGGAGAGTCGTAAACTAATCAAGGACGTTTAACGTTTTCTGACTGATAAGATCTTTTTTAGGTACTGTTGTCCGTTTTTTCAGAAACCTAAGCACCGATCGAAATATTTTAAAGCTGAAACTTCCATCCTCGTGGGTACTTTGTGCGTTCACGGCTCCTATGCGGTACAGTACGGATTCCGCACATGCGGGACAAAAACTCGTCCGTTAGATTAAAGTTTTGGCGGCTGAGATTGATTAAAAAATGAACAGCTGTTTTTAGCTAAGAACAGCTGTTCTCAAGGCCAAAAAAATGTTCCGTACTGTTCCGCACAGGAACCGGACTGACTTTGTGCACCCCATGATATATAGAATTCGATAATTGCATACTCACTACATTTCATAATATAAGTCGTTTAGTATATATAATAAAAATTAAATAATAAATAAAGTAAATTGTTAGTTAAAATATTAATATTACTCTTTTAAATAAGATTTGCATACCACTAATTTTAATGATATTTTGAAATTTAAATAATAAAGTAACTTATTTTTTATTTTTTTTATTACTTTCGATACGTTTTAAAAATGATTTATATTATAGAATAGAGAGTACTAGTTTAACATTCATTACCTACAGCATTCCCCACCCGCTCTTCTCGTATATTATCACTATATGTGCACCCTAGCTAGCAAAATATTTCTAGAAGTTTCCGATAATTCTTTAGTGAGTCCCTTCTACTCATATCCAAATGAAATGGTGAAGATTTCTTTTATTAGCAAGATAATTTTGATATTATTTTCAGTGTTACTAATTATCAAGTTTACCAATGCCGCAATGCGCTGCGGTTTCTGTGGAAACACTCCGGTGCACTATCCACTAAGCACCGGACCCAACTGCGGCGACCAATCGTATAAAGTACGGTGCACCGCCAGCACATTATGGTTTGATGCACTAAACGGTTCATCGTACATGATCACAACCGTTGATCCTCACGGCCAACGGATGATTATCAAACCGCCGTCAGTCATCCCTAACACGTGTCTCTCCAATGATTTGTTTCGTAGCGAAGGAATCAAACTCGACCCAAATCTTCCGTTTAACATTTCCGGTAGCAACACGGTTTTGTTGCTAAACTGCACCGACCGAATGGCGCATTTGACTTTACCTATAAATTGTTCAGACAATTGCATATGTCATTCTTACCTTTCTGTTACCCCTGAATTTTCAGCATGCAAAAAAGTTAAACTGTGTTGTTCGTTTAGAACAGGTAATTCACTCTCTTTTTATTTTAAATATTAACAAAGAGTGATAAAAATCCAACTAAATCGTTAAATCTGTAACGTTATTTATAATATTTTCTATAACAGTAATTTATGCGTATGGTTTATTTTTTAAGTTTCGTATTTTTTTGGTATGGTTTATGATATGTAAATAAATTGTCTACATTTATAATGTAAATACAAGAGCGGACGCAAAATTAAAAATTTGACCGTCTGCAGTGACGTATGTAGCATCCCATCATCGGAGTAACATGCGTCCCTGTTGAAAAATAAAATTTTAAATTAAATAAGGTGTATTTTTTCACTATTTAGATAATATGTTCATAAGTGATCCCACACAAACAAATAAGGTAAATCGACAAGTGACCCCACTAGTCTCAAATTCTGAATCCACCACTGACCGTCAAACTATAACATATGTTAATATAAAAAAAAATTGTCAAAAAATTTGAGGAAGCCAAAGTGAAAATATATCCAGTATATATTTATAGAGTGTTATATATAAATACTACAGATTTATAGAGGGTGTTACTTATAATTCGAATTCAGATCTATCTTCTTATTGTTATTTTAATTAAACATGTTTTTTTTTGTTCGAATAGGTGGATCACAATTTGATCATTTACTGTGGGTTCACTCAGATGGATGTTTAGCGTATCAGAGTTTTGTGAATTTGGACCCTTCTTTGCCTGTGGCGAAATGGCCTGCTCCAGGAGTGGAGATAATGTGGGCGGCTCCGAAAGAACCTAGTTGCATTTCACAAGTTGATTGTAGGGAGTTGGCAGATTCTCGTTGCTTGCCGGACCCGGGAAATGTGGGTCGGACAAGGTGCTTTTGCAAGGTCGGGCACTACTGGGACCCTATTACCGCGTCTTGTCTAAGTGAGTATAGTTTTTCTTTAAACTATAAATGCTACATACATGTACTCATTTGATTTACTCTTCTTTTTTTAATTAAATTGTTAGTGTGGAGAAGTTTAAGCATTAAATTCTAACTTATGATTTTGAGTGGAAAATATATAAAGTATGTTAACCTTCCATCACATGCATTTGATTTATTTATTTATTTCCACTTTAAATCATGCATAAACATAGAATTGTCGATAACACAGTTTTTTTAATAAGTGCTAAAATCTTTAGGTTTTTCTTTTATTTTCTTTGGTTAATTTTCTCTCAGTTTAGCAAATCGATTCAGAAATTCAAGTGATTTCCTTCATATCCTCCATCTATCCTCGGGCAACACCATCAAAAGAATTAAGTGCAAATGTAATTCCTCTAATTTTAAAAAAGATTACAAAGTTCAAAGGGTACAATTTTGTTTTGCTTTGTAGACGAATTTACCCTCTTCCAAAAAGAAAAAAAGAAGAGCAAACTATATGTTTTTTTTTGGTTCACCCCGAGAGGCACCGGTGTCCACTTACAACGTGGTGACTAATCCGGACTCGACCTGCGGTTGGCCCGTAGCGTGACCGCTAGCGGGGAGGGCCTAGCCCATACTGCTCTTATACACGGAGCCCTACCACCGTGAGAAAATCCCACGAGAGTCGATATCCACGGTGAGAATCGAACCCTCGTTAACGGTGAGGCATATGACAACTCCAACCAGTTGCCCCAGAGCTCGGGGTTGCAAACTATATGTTTTGCTTAGACCTCAACCGTTAAATTTTAACTAAAAAAAATCTCCATCATTCAATTTTAAATTGTATCTACTGAAGGGTAAAGTTATTTTTTCGTCAAAATGAATGGTGGTATAAGGGGGAGACTGCTGGATTCCGCAGTGGATTTCACTTTTTGTCAAAATCACAAATTCGAACAAACATGGCTAAAAAAGATAAAAATGAAAGTTGTTGGCTAAAATAAGAAAAGATAAAATAGTTTATGGTTGAAAAAAGCGGGAAATGGTTTAAGTAGACAAATTTGTCCTTGGTTGATTGAGGCACGTGCAAGGGGCGTGACTTCCGTCACCACTCTTCCTATGTAGATGACTTTTTGTCAAAATAAATAGCTAAAAGGAGTAGTTTTATCTTGGTAGGCTACTAACTTATAACTTACATCCAAGCTCAATCAATAAAGTACACGTTGGAAAGAAAAATAAACTTACATCAATTCTCTTTCCTATGTGTACTGCACTCATTAGTTTAGATGTAACTTATCAAACTTAGTAGCCAACCAAAATAAAATTTCTCTAGCTAAAAGGTCATGGGTTAAAAGAGAATAGAATAAATGTTGTTAGTTAAAAGAAAAGCAAAAAAAAACGACAATTATATGATGATTTTCTCAACCAAAAAAAAAACGAATAAGGGTGAATCTTTTTAGGATCCCACCTTGTACTACAAAATTCTTGGTTGGACCAAATTGTGGCCTTTTGGACTTCGAATAGTGTCTCTGGTGTTTGGATCTGCAGTTCTCCCGAATGCCAAAGAAATCCAAATACTGGCCAAATATTTTACTTAACAAATAAACCCAAATGATCCATTGAAAATTTAATGAGGATTTATTTGTCACTGCAAAAATTTATTTGAAATTTAACGGTTATTACCATAATTAAAATGATAGTATTATCTTCATAAAAAGATCAACTGGACTTGAAGTAAAGTTTTTTATTTTTATTTTTTTAAGGTAGACTTGAGGTAAAGTTATCCTCCATATAACACTGACAGAAAATCCCAATATAATTTTTTTTTTTTTTTAACCATTAACACTGAAATATACCGCAGCCTAATTTCAAGTCTGGCAACTTTTATTTTATGATCTTGTTTAGAAAAATGACCATAACATGCTTCTCTCTCTCTCATGGTCTCTGCAGAGTGCCGGCATAAAAGTAGAGAATGCAAAGTTCGGAAGAAGAAAACGCCTGTAATTGCAGGTATTTATAAGTGTATCTGAATCCTATCTAATGCAGTTAATCTTCGAATGCAATTTTTTTATAAAAAAAATGACTATATTATCGGCGTATATAATCTAAAAATTACTACGTTTTGCGACAGCCGGGGCAGTTGCAGTAATAGTCTTATTCTTAAGCGGAATCCTCGTATATTTTCGACGTTGGCGAACAACAAGAAAAGCACAAAAGACATTAGTAAAAGAACGAGAAGAAATCTTAAATTCAAAAAGCAGTGGAAAATCAGCAAAAGTGTTCACAGGCAGAGAAATAAAGAAAGCCACAAACAACTTCTCCAAAGACAATCTCTTAGGTTCTGGTGGATTTGGTGAAGTTTTCAAAGGCTTTCTTGATGATGGAACAATCACAGCCGTCAAAAGAGCCAAACCTGGAAACACAAAAGGAACAGACCAAGTCCTAAACGAGGTCCGAATTCTCTGCCAAGTCAACCATCGAAGCCTCGTACGAATACTAGGATGTTGTGTTGAACTTGAGGAACCACTCCTGATTTTCGAATACGTTTCCAATGGAACTTTATTTGATCATCTCCATGGATTTCGTCCAGGGAAAAGTTCTCCTCTTAATTGGTTACGTCGATTAAGGATAGCTTATCAGGCCGCGGATGGTTTGGGGTATCTTCATTCTTCAGCAGCTCCTCCTATTTATCATCGCGATGTGAAATCGAGTAACATTTTGTTAGATGAAAAACTAGATGCAAAAGTTTCCGATTTTGGACTATCGAGGTTAGTTGATGAGGTGAATGAAAGTGATCGGAGCCATATTTGCACATCAGCACAAGGAACACTTGGCTATTTGGATCCAGAATATTATATGAATTTTCAACTAACTGATAGGAGCGATGTTTATAGCTTCGGAGTTGTGTTACTAGAGCTGTTGACTTCTCAAAAGGCTATTGATTTTAATCGCCAAGAAGAGAGTGTGAACCTCGTAGTTTACATGAAAAAGATCATAAACGAAGAGAGGTTAATGGAAGTCATTGATCCAATTCTTAAAGAAGGTGCAAGTAAAGTAGAGCTGGAGACGATGCAAGCGGTTGCTAATTTGGCTTCGGCTTGTTTAGATGATCGGAGGCAAAATCGGCCTTCCATGAAAGAAGTTGCAGATGAGATCGACTATATTATAGGTATTATCACTGCCAATAATTCCAAGACTTGAAATTTGTTCAGAACCTGGAAAGTCACTGCTTTTATCCTTGTATTTAGGAGGATTGTACTAATTGATGCTACAGCTTCAATATTATTAGTCCTTTTTTTTTAATTGCAGAGTACTAGTAGCATTTCTCCAAGCATCTTCTTTTCCATTAATAAGAGAAATTGCAGTCAATTTAAAAAGGCTGCTATTAGGAGAACAAGAATTGAATAAGCTGAAAGTGATCAGTATATGTGCACCTGAAAACTTTAAGTATTTAGTCATTCTATTGAGTACTTGATAATATAAATTGTTTCCGTAGCATGTTAAGCGCAATTATCACAACGTTCCAAACCTAAAAGTACAGATCGAGTTTAATATTTATTTACTTCTACAATAAAAAAGAAAATTAATTAATTACTATATATGAGGAACAAGGTTGTAGGGTGCGAATTAAGGAAGTGATAAAAAAATCGGCTTAATACGGTTTATTCCATATATTTAGTGTTGTGTACTAGCTCCTAATAAAGAAATATATACTCCTAATAAAGAGTCTCTTGTCCCGGGCATAGTTCAACTTTACTTTCAAGTGTGTGATATCTTTACTTTGCCTAAGAAAGTTAGAATTTGATTCCTATCAAATATAGAAGTTGATTATTTCTAAATTGTTAGTGCATCGAATATAAACTATTCAAACTATAGATGGCGATTTATATATTTGGTAGACCATAAAGTCATTTAGTTTATGATTCTATAGAAGTTGATTATTTCTAAATTGTTATTGTATCGAATACAAACTATAGATGGCGGTTTATATATTTGGTAGACCACAAAGCCATTTAGTTTATTGAATCATACTTTTGAAATGATGACTCGTGAATTTGGCAAACTTTCCGGTAATGTATTTGATAAGTATTCTTATAATATTAAAGAGAAATTCCCTATATTTATCATCAACAATTTAGCCAACTAGTGTAAGTAGTAAAAACTTTTTATTAGACTATTTTTAGCACCAACAATTTACGAGCTACTCTAATTGTCAAATTAATGAATCCGGCGACTTTTCAGTCTAAAAAATGGCACGTGACCAGCACATGTTACTGGTGAAAAAGGCAAAATGGTTCATTTCTTTATTTTTTACAGCTTCCCTCCCTAATTTTTAAACTCTAAACACCATCTTCTTCCCCCTTCCTCATTTTACCAGCAAAAATGCATCCATTTATTGTCAAAGTTTAATCCATAAACACCAATTTTCATCCAATTTGAATATTAAAAATTTGAATTACTTACAAAGAACTGGGTTTACTGGGTTTGACTTGTCATCTGGTAATTTGGGTCCTATGAGTTTTAATTCAATTTTAGGTGCTGCTAGTAATAATCAGAATCAACAGCTTCCTCTTTGGCTTGAATTGGGGCTAGCAGGACAAGATGGTAATATTGTGGTTTTGAATCCACAGACATTGAGCCAAATTTTTTTATTACCCATGAACAAAGTATACACTTTTTGATTGATTTGTGTAACTTGTATTTGATTCACTTTGTATAATTGAGAATATGAAGTTGGGTAGTGTGGAGATTGTGGTGGTGTTGCTAGGGACGAAGCCAGGACTTTGGTGTTCGAGGACGAAACTGCAACAGTATATAGAACTACAGAGCTCAAGTGATAAAAATGGCAAAAAAAATCTTGGTGGGGCGATAAAAAGGGCAAAAAAAAAATTTTGGGGGAGCGAAATTGATAAAATTTTCCAAATTTTTTCAAAATACACATAAAATTTCGATAAATAGTAGTATTTTTAAAAATCTTAGGGGCGACGGCCCCCTCCTACCCCCCTTGTCTTCGTCGTTGGGTGTTGCCGCGGGGAAGATGAGTTTGTGAAGAAGACTATAATTGTTAGGGTGTATGTATCTATCGTGGACCGAATTCACCAAAATACGATACGTGTACTAAGTGATTAGTTAAATTTTTTTATGTGGTTTGGTGCATAGCCCACCTGTGGACCTACTCTATTTTAGCACATCTAGGTCTTCTTTACACTTTTTTACCTCTCTGGCCGGAATTACGTGTCCGAAACGTAATTTTTTTGACCGGATTCGACAATTAGAATAGCCCGTAAATTGTTAGTGCGAAAAAATAGCCTAATAAATTTTTTTTTCTATTAAACTAGTTAACTAAATTGTTTGTGCTAAATTTAAGAAATTTATCTAATATCAAAATAAATATTATTTTAACAAAAAAAACGGATTAATTGCCATTTGGGTCCCCAACATATTTGCGCGCAGCCAATTTCATCCTTTTTCTTTTTTTTTTAACTTTTTCGGTCATCAATTTATTTTCAAACAGCCACTTTCATCCCTTTAAACTTTTTTCAGCCACTTTCATCCCCAATATATTTTCAAACGCCATCTTCATCTCAATATATTTTTTAGCAGCTACCTTCATCCCTCAAAAAAATTTTCAAACGACCCACTTTAAAAAGGATGAAAGTGTACTGTTTGAAAATATATTGAGGGATGAAAGTGACTGCTGAAAAATATATTGGGGATGAAAATGGCTGGAAAAAGTTAAAAAGGATGAAAGTGGCTGTTTGAAAATATATTGGGGATGTGAAAAGTTAAAAAAAAAAAGAAAAAGGATGAAATTGGCTGCGCGCAAATATGTTGGGGACCCAAATGGCAATTAATCCCAAAAAAAACTATGAACATTTAAACTCATGCTCTTGTACTTATTTGATGGGGAATATGCATCTGCCGTTCATTCTAAATGGTCCATCTGTCGCGACAGCCGCGCTTCTCCACTCTCTTGTGGCTGTGGTCCTGTGGACCTCAACTTCTCACCCTCTCTTTATTATTTTTTATTTTTTATATTTTATATTTTATAACTACTTCCTAGTTCCTACCCTCCAATTAGCTCCAATACAACTCCACGGTTCAGTTTTACCCAAAACAGAAAATCAACGGCTCGGAACGCACCATACGGGAGTGCAAGAGAAAAGTTCCACTATATAAATTTCACGTCTCTCCAACTGGCCAGTCTTCTGATCCTTCACTTCCCCTACTCTTCATCATTGCTCTCTCTTCATCAATGGCGAAAAGCATTCAATTCTTCGAACTCAATACCGGAGCAAAAATGCCGTCGGTAGGACTCGGTACATGGCAGGCTGATCCTGGGGTCGTCGGCCAAGCGGTTGAGGCCGCCGTTAAGGTCCTTTCTTTATCTATCTTTACTTTTCATATACAATCACGTCATTTATATAGATATCATTGCATTTCTGTATATCCATGTTATGTACTACATTTTAATTCGAAATGGAAAGATCCTGCTGTTACGTGCTTGCGTTCTTCGGATTTTCATGGATTTTATATTTTTAAAATTAATTTAATTGAATTGATGAACTAAAAAATGCTTTTAATTTACTAATGTATTATTTATTGTTATTATATAATTTGTTTTCTTAAAATACTGCTTTTCATACAATAATACCAGAGCGATGTCATATTAGAGAAGAGTAAATGACTATTGTGGCACTAAATTATTTACCTATTTTTATTTATAGTACTAAACTATTTTTTTAATTAATTATATCACTCATTTATTTTTTTTGTGTGTCAAATTATATACAAACACCATTTTTTTAGTGTTTTCTAGACAAAGTTGGCACGTGATTTTATGTGCAAATTATTGAAGGGCAAACTTGGAACTTCCCAATAACTTAGTGATACGTGAGTTAAAGATTTGACCCGATTTTAGCCCGTGAGTTAAAAATTTGAGTGAAATAGTTAAAAATCTGGTCACGTGCCAAAATTGGGTCAAATCTTTAACCCACAAATCACTAGGTTATTGCGACGTTCCAATTTTGCTTCTCAATAATCTGCACATGAAAGTCACGTGGCAACTTTGATTGGAAAACACCCAAAAAGAATTGTGATTGTATATTATTTGACACCCTCAAATAGATGAGTGATATAATTAGCTAAACAAATATATTAGTATCATAAATAAAAATACGTAAATAGTTTAGTGCCACAAATAGCCATTTACTCTATTAGAGAATCCTTTGTTTCTTTTTCAATAATACTTGTATTATGGTAAAATGACTGGTCCAAATCATTGATAGGGAAAGTGAGTCCTGCGATTTGTATCTTGGATTCTACCAGATTTTAGTAAATTTAGAAATGGAATTTTGAAGAAAAAATGTCATAATTTTAGTCTTTAGTAATTTTAGCTGGAGCTGTGCAAGTAAAGCCTTCTATTTACGAATTATATTACAGTTGTGTACGTTTAAGAAGGCTATTTCCATATATACGAGAAACATAATTTTATTGATGGTCAGAATATTATTTAGATTTATACTTTTTTGTGTGAGAAACTACTATTATTTGGATTAAGCTAATTGTTAGATGAAGGATGTAAGCTGATTGAAAAAATTCTAGAAATGTATGTGTGCCTCTTATTAATGATTGACTGATTATTCTGTAATTCTTGCAGGTTGGATACCGTCACATTGACGGTGCTCGAGTGTACAACAATGAGAAGGAGGTATTAATTTTTTTACTTCAATGTGTCATTATTGCTCAGGATAAGATGCTTGATTCCAATCTGTGTATATTTATCTATGGTCTCAAGGTTTTTATCGTTGTTTTAGGTTGGTTCAGCTCTGAAGAAGCTCTTTGAAGACGGTGTTGTGAAGAGGGAGGAATTGTTTATCACATCAAAACTCTGGTAGTTCTTTTAGAATGTAGTCCAATTTCTTGCTCTCATTGGCTTCATTCTTCAATATGCACTTGTGTCATAAATTATGCCAAGTCTATCTGGTTATGGAGCAGCACTCTTTTCCATAATATCAAGCTGATTATGAGGCCTAGTACTATTTACAACTTGAAGTGCCAAAAGAACTGAGATTCTTGTTGCTTTTGTAGGTGTACTGATCATGATCCTGAAGATGTTCCATTGGCATTAGACAGAACTCTGCAAGATTTGCAACTTGACTACGTTGATTTGTATCTCGTATGTAAAGGCTTCCTTTGAAGTTATATGCTTATTGTCTCTTTGATGTGGTAAAGTATCTACAAGACTGGAATGTAATCTTATCCTTGAAGCACCTGAAACTAAACTTCTTTTAGAAAGTATATCAAGGCAGATTCACCAGGATACTTGAGAGTAGGCTGCAGGCATCTCATAATCATAAAATAGAAGACTCAACCTTGTATCCTAGAAGAGAATATTGATAAAATAAGAAAGAAAGATTATGCAATCCTGTTACCTCGAATGTAGGGTTGGAGTTACCTGAGATGCTAGAAGCATATATATAGTTGACTTCTCATCTTGAATTTAAATTCTAACCTCTGAGATTCATTTATACTTTCTTTTATGAAGATTCATTGGCCTGTGCGGATGAAGAAGGGCTCTGTCGGGTTCAAGCCTGAAAACCTTGCTCCAGTAGATATACCTAGCACGTGGAGAGCATTGGAAGCACTATGTGATGCTGGCAAGGCTCGAGCTATAGGGGTTAGCAATTTCTCTACAAAGAAGCTGGGAGATTTGCTGGATGTTGCTCGTATTCCTCCTGCTGTCAACCAAGTCGAGTGTCATCTTTCATGGCAGCAGCCAAAACTGCGGGAGCTTTGCAAATCCAAAGGAGTTCACCTCTCTGTAAGTTGAGAATCGCATGATGACAATTGAAATTAAGAGTTTTTACAGTCAAATATTATGCCTTAGCTTATCATCCTCTTACTCTTTTATAAAATTCTGTTTCATATAATTGAAGTTTAGCAACTGTGGCTTTCTCGAAAATTTTGCCAAAGAGGATAACCGAGAATATTGAATCTAAAGAACTTTATGTTTTCTCTGTATTGGACTCTCCATCTCGATTATGTTCGCATGCACACTTTTTAGTCATAATCCTTTTTAGCTAGGGGGACAGGGTCAGTATGCTTATTTTCTAAACCAGAAAAAGAATACATGAGCTATACAAGTCCTTGAATAAGAATTTTTCTTTGTTCGTCAAATCATGACTTACTTATTCATGTGTCCATGTCTTGTATTCAGAAGGTAATGCTAAGCTTCTTTACTCTTATCTCAGGGGTACTCACCACTAGGCTCACCTGGCACAACATGGCTTAAGAGTGATGTCCTTAAGCATCCGGTTTTACTTATGGTTGCCAAGAAATTAGGCAAAACTCCTGCACAGGTTGCACTTCGTTGGGGTCTCCAGATGGGTCATAGTGTACTTCCCAAGAGTACTCATGAAGCACGAATCAAAGAGAATTTAGATGTATTTGACTGGTCTATACCTGAAGAACTGTTTGCAAAGTTCTCCGAAATCGAGCAGGCAAGTTCTTTTCCTTGCTTTCTCTCTGAACTTCCTTTTCTTTTCACAACTAACAGATCTCATGGTTTTCTCATATTCCAAGTACTGTGCCCAAGTAATATTAGACCAATTTTTACTATTTACTTAAGAAAGGAGTTGGATATGATAAATAATTTGCTAGTTTTTGTTGTATTTGCTCTATTTTATCATGAAAACTTCTGAGCTTGACTTCTTATGTATGACTGCTAGCATTTTTTGTGTATATTTGAGTTGTTTCAAACGTGACAGTATAGGGAAAATACTCTTTCAATGGTATTATGTGAGCAACCATTGTTCATTCATTGCCTAAAGTTAAATCAGTCTCCAATCCATATGTTTCAGTGATATTCTAAGAGCAACCACTTTTTGCATTTATTGTCTAGGTCCGTCTCCTATCCAACCCCCGCCCATACCCCTGAGGACTTAATGTGTTATGTTATTGTATTTGAGTTGTGTCAAGCATATATTGGCCAATTTTTGCACAATGCAATTCTTTGAGTCTCCATTATGCGGAGCTTATTGATGATTGTATGGTGCTAAAACTGGTTTTAAATAAAATATAATTTTAGATTTTGTTTTACTTCTAAGCCAAACTCTATGTTTTGAGATTGCAGGCAAGACTCCTAAAAGGCTCTTCATTTGTTCACGAGACTTTTGGCAACTACAAAACTTTTGAAGAGCTCTGGGATGGTGAGATATAAGGTGGCAGTGGAATGGTAAATGTCTTTCAGAAATCAGAATTATATGGTGATTTTTTGCCTCAGGGTAGCCAGCCTATTTGTGCGTTGGAGGAAGATCTTGGTTCCTCAGAGTCGGAATAGTTTCTTTTCAAACAATGTCTGCAATCCAAATATGCTTCACACTCTGTGAACTGCATTTTTGATACATTTCTTAGGCCAGTATTATGCTGTTTACAATGGTTTTTTTTTTTCTTTAAAAGAAAAATAAATGCAGTGGGATAAGTTTTATTGATGATGTTTTGACTTTGGTCCCACTTGTCTTCAAAAATTTGGAGTTTGAATACGTTGCGTTACAGGTATTCTATTTGCAAATACAATCTCTGTTAGAATAGACATGACATGTGAAGTTTTTTTTTTTTTTTCCTTTTTTGTGATTAAAAGTTAAAAATAATAGTTATTGGAAAAAATAATTGGAATCACATTGTAATACAAGGGTGATGTTACTTATCAACTACACTATTTAGAATAACTAGTGATGCTTCTTCTTTTACTTCACTTCACTTCTTTTATTTTAAATGTTTTCACCTATGTTACTCGGACTCGAGTACGAATGTCAGATACGAGTATTTATTTAGTTGTCGGATACTTAAATATTTAAAATAAAGTGTTACTTTAAATAAAGTTAAATTTCCCCCTTTTCTCTCTCTCTGGGCATCCCTAATGCTCTCTGAGCTCCGACTATGTCGCCGAGCACATACCGCCTCCTCTGAGGACCCGACTATGTCGGAATTTCTCCCTAGAATTCTAGAGTTTCCTACGCCACTGATGCGTGTGTTGTCTAATCGGACGATGAATACTATCGTCGGTTGTATTTTCTATCCCCGGATATCGCCATTTTTTAATGGCTTTGGTGCATCAGAATTGGGGGAGCAAGGTTCTGCAAAAAAATCAATTGATGATGTAAAAAATTGTGTCTGGCCGGCAATGGTGTTCGGCCGACAAACTGCTCTTGATTGTGGATTGGAGATGAGAGAAACGATGGTGATGAGGATTCCGGTTCGGATCAAGCCTTCTAAAGGCGATCCGGTTGCAAGACCATCATTGGTGTGGCCGGAGTTGAAAGGGAGAATTGCCAAATGAGAGAGAGGAAGGTTGCCGGAGAGGATGATTATGGTTGGTTGTCGTGTTCCTCCGACAGGGGGCGAGGTGCTGTGGTTGGTGGGACTGGGGGCGCGGTACAACGGCTGTTCGGACTGGGGGAGATGTGTTGTGGCTGGTCGGACTGTGGGCGAGAATGCCAGCCGGAAGGATCGCAGTTGGCGAGGAAGGTGATGACACTCAGATTTTTATGGGTAGAAGAAGATTAATGACACTCAGATTTGTGTCCGCCTGGGAGTGTCTAATTGAAAGGGGAGGATATGGTGTGGACTGATCTACAACAATGGGTGATGTACCATATAACTTTGGGCTGGGTTTTGAAATGGTAGCGATGGACCATGATAGTTGTGCTTGTGCCGGTTTATGGGGCTAGGATTTTCATATTAAGGGGCTTATCTCTTCTGGGCCATCTACTGGATTGTTGAGGCATATTTGGTTGGGCAGCTTGGGCTGGATGTGATCTTATTGGATGGGCTGATTATGGCCAATCCAGTACCCATTATAATGGATCTAGTTGGATATGTCCAAGTTGGCTTTATTGTTATACATCTAGAATCTGCTGATTAAAATGAAAATGAAGATTTTCCATCATCACCAAATTGGCAGGACAGACGCCCACAGGTTGATGATGTCTTTACCGATTTTGTAGTTAATGATATGTTTTCTACGGTGGCTCCTAACGTTTTCCATGAGTCGCTTGATCAGGAATTGTTCAGGCCTTACCGACTCTTGGATAATTCAAGGTATAATTTGCTTCAAAATGGCGCACAACTCCAGTAGTATTTTACTTTTCATAATAAAGCCGCTTGTCGGTCTCATAATTAATATCATGACAGTGTTAGGTTTTTTTCTTTATCTTAAGTTATGATTTATTTTGAGTCTTTTTGTAAGCAATCAATGGGGGCGACCGTCTCAAACTTGGAGAAACATCCCTCAATATAGAGCTTTGGTGCAACATGATTTCGAATGGAGGATTAAGAGCGAATGTTCTGTTCGTATCTGGTGTGGTCGCTGGCCAACTACTCTACGCGGGTTTCAGCAGATCTCCCCTCCTATTTTTATGTGTTATGAAAGCTTGCAGTCAAGAACTCTAGCAATTGTGGAAGGCTTCTGGTTTGCGCGTGACCTCGGTTTTGCTTTTGCTTTTTAGTAGAGTCTATTTACACGGTCATAGAATATTGTACCTATTGGCACCTATTCTCTAGATTTTTTTATGACTACGAGTCTTGTAATGTTCTGGCTCATTGGTTAATTGGAATTTTTCTAAGTCTTGATGCCTCATTTCAAATGGTAGGAGATCCAATGGAATTCCGCCTCCCTCGTGTAGTTGTTAATGTCTATTAATGATATTATTTTCTTTTCAAAAAAAAAAGTGTCTGCTCAGTTTTGACCAGATCCACGTAAGTATTTCATACTAATGTCATGTCAACACAGGTACTGCATGAATAAACGAATGGTCCGGGAGCAAAAAACCGACAGAAACGTAAAACAAATAGTTTTACAAAAGAAATACACGTGGGTATGATTAATTTTTCTGGCCCGGAAGGCCCAATCTTCCTATGGACTTGGGCTATTAGGTAAATGGTGGGCTCTTTTTGGATTGGGCCTTCAGGGACATAAAAGGAGACTGGGCCTTCAGGGACATAAAAGGAGAGCCCAAAGAGGGTTATAATATAAAGAAAATGATTTACTCATGAATTTTGGTGATAGAAAATGATTTACTCCTATAAGGTCCTATAATTCAACCCACCTAGGCAAAAGTCATTGGAGATGGCTTCTTACCCTGTAATTCGCAGAGCATTTGCGCATATAACACCTCTAGCTCTCCGGGCCGTCGGATTTTCAAAAACTCGGGTTTGCTGTATTCTCGCCGCCAGAATCTGCCGTGTGAATCCGCTACTTCAGTTCTGTACCGCCTCAACAGTTCTCGAGAAGAAGAAGAGAGATCGAAATTTACAATCTGATGAAATATACCATAGGAATCTCATTCGCGTTCTCAACTCCGAAATCAAATGTGTCGTCGATTCCGATTTGTTTACTATTGTAAGATTCTTTAATCCCATAATCAACGCTACCTCTGTTTCACAAATATTTAACACATTGGATAGCTGTGCTTAGTTCAGCTGGTCTAATATTTGATCTCAAAGATTTTGCCTCTCAAAGAATTTGTAAATGTAAAAATGTGGCAAATATTTTTGAAACGGAGGTGGAGGTAGAAGATTGAGTTTTGCAAGTACTTTTATGCTACTCTGCTTTTGTTTCTGTTAAGGTAGGCTGTGGATGTTCCAACTGGCTTCCCTTTTAAGGTTGAAGATAATGCCGGAGGAAGAACCATTGTGCTCACAAGGGAATTTGAAGGGGAGAATATTAGAATCGAAGTGCACCTGCCCGGCAAAGATGGCGGTGCTTCTTACGAGTCTGAGAATGAAACCAGCATCCCGATCGTTATGACTGTTTCAAAAGCTAATGATTCGTGTTTGCAATTTGGTGCCTTATGTTTACCAGATGGATTTTCAGTTCGTAGTTTGTCATTGAGGAAGTCTAGAAATTCAAAAGATGGAATTGTATATACGGGGCCTAATTTCATGTAAGCTGTTTTTTTTTGTGTGTGTGTGTTTTTGAAGATTAAAATTCCTGCTGTGCTTTTTTTCTTATGTTTGGAAAAACTCTGGTCTTACAGGAATTTAAGTGAAGATTTGAGAAATGCTTTGGACAAATATCTTGAGAAGAGAGGACTTACATCGAAAATGTCCAGCTTTTTGATCGAGTACATGATGTGCAAGGACACTGAAGAGTATTTAGCCTGGTTAAGAACCCTGAAGAAGTTTATTGAACACTGAAATTTGGTTAGAGTTCTGATAAATGTTATTAGCACGTGTTGATCTAGTATCAATCATCCATCCAACATGCTAAGTTAAAATATGTTGAATAGTTCTTCTAACATGAAGAATAGCTATTTAGAATATGCGTACAAATAGCAGAACAATTATTTTTAATTATGGGATAGAAAATCAAACATTTGAGATTGTATTAGCACGTACTGAAGAAAACATACAACAACACTGACTATGGGTCACTTTTGTGAAACGGGATCCCCAAATTCTACGTTAGGGCAACAATCTTCAAATCTGATGTACTATGTTGACAGTGAATTGAGTGGTAATTTCTAATTTCAGTGTGTAGTGCATACGTCATGAATCAAAACATCCATTTAGTATAAGCATAGTATGTACAAGTGCAAAAATTGTTAAATCTGCTATTCTTATATTGATGGAATTTTATCAGCTAATGAACAAGACATTGTCTAGCTTCCAGTATATAAAATTTTGGAAGCCATCTTTAAGCTCATAAATTGAGAACCCGTCCCAAAGTATCAAGTATCAATTATCTATAAGAATTAATCAATTTTCAAAAGACAGCAGAATCATTGGTTCAGTTTAGATAGTCTATTAATTATGCATACTATTCATGGTCAATATTCTTGTGAGTATAATCAATCCCTTTATCACCTTGTACAACATGTCCGTTACCTCTGAGAATCCTGAAATCACAAATAAATAAATAAATAAAATTAAAAATGAAGAAAAAATTAGGATATAAACATATTGAGGGCCAAAAAATAGACAAAAAAAATGCCCACAAATACGATATAATTACACAGCCAATCTACTCTAGCGCAAGTTGATAAAGAATGAGAACTTTTGTGCTTCTGATATATAAGAAAAAAGGAAAAAACACTTGTATACCATTTTGTGGTCAGCAGCCCTTCAACTCCTACTGGTCCTCGAGCATGAATTTTGCTTGTGCTTATGCCAACCTTTAAACAACCAAATGCCAATTCTTCTTTTTAGTCATCAAATCAAATATGGTTGCATGCTTCAAAACCAGGCATGCGAGTAGTACGAAATCATTTCCGTAAAAGAGCACTAACCTCAGCCCCCATTCCAAATCGTGCCCCATCACAGAATCGTGTGCTTGCATTATGAAAAACTGCAGCACTGTTAATAACCACAAGAAATCATACTGAGCTTTCACAGAAGCTACGAAAACGCAAGTATTCAACAGCTTTTTATGAGGTCTAAGACAAATTCAACGGTTTAGCACAAATAGAAAATGTGAGTATAGCAGATAAACTTGTTCATACAATACATATAACCCAAGAGACTGCATTATACCTGTCAACTCGATGCAGGAAATCTTCTGCTACTTCTTGATCCTCTGCAACAATACACTCAGTGTGGCCACTGTTAGGAGGAAGAAAGAAAAAAGAGTTAGAATGTAATTATTTTTTTCCAGAAAACCATACTATCATGAACAGAGAGGTGTAACATGCCTTCCGAATTTGTGTATGTGATCAATAGCACCCTGCATATCCTTAACAATTTCAATTGTACAAGACTTTGAGTTGTACTCATGGTGAAAGCATTCTGCCCGGGCAATATTGAATAAGGAACTTGCTTTTGGTCCCCCATACAAAGTAACTCCTGCAACCATAGGATGGACAGTGAGGAAACTTTTCTTCTCTTCCCCTCATTCAAGTGAAGGGAAAGTTCACTTCAATCCTCGAGGTTTATGTAGATATAAAAATTTAAATTTTCGGGACATTTTATTCAGATTGCTGAGATATCGTACTTTTGTGGCTTGATAAACGGGTAAAATAAATTTTGTGTTGAAAACGTAAGCAAAGGGGCATGAATGTAAAGAATTTTTTCCGACGTATAGCACCTTTGTGAATGAAAAAGTAGTACCTTCATGTTTGAGTTCTAAAATGAGCTCTTGAAACCCTCCGGTATTTGTCAAGTCTTGATGCACAAGAATTGTTTCCTTAACAGAAAAATCAAGGACCGGAATCAGATGATATTGTTGCATCATGAGTTGGGAACTATAAACTTGATGTGCTAGAGAAAAAAGTGATAAGTGAAATAACCATGGCGTTACAAGCAGCGGGATAATCCAGCTTTGCATCAATAATGATGTGCCTCGCCTTATCCATGTTGGCTGACTTATCAACATAAACGTGGCAAACTCCGTCTGATAAGTATATACAAACATCACAGAGTGCTTCAGTTAAATGTATCAATAAAGAAAACAAACTAAGGCGGCTTTTGTTGTTCACCTACCAGCATGCCCCAGCACTGGAATCTTTGTATTCTCATTTATCTGAGATACAAGCTCATTACTTCCTCTAGGGATCACAAGGTCTATCACATCATCAAGCTGGAACAAAAGAAATCTATAAGAACCACTATCTTATAAAACAATTAAATTATGCATGCAATTTTTGCACCTTGAGTAGTTCAGGTATCTCCTCTCTTGAGGTCACTAATCCAATAAGTCTTTTACCAATGGTATCTGGAATGACTGAGGTAATGATCTGCAAGAAATACTCAAACGTAAGACGCAAGACTCTGTAAAATTTCTGACTAATCCTATAAACTCAAACCTTGTGCAGTATAACATTTGAGCGATTGGCCTCTTTCCCTCCTTTCAGCAGCAGACCATTCCCACTTCGAATTGCTAGTGAAGCAATCTGCTCATTCAGTTTGAGAGAAACTAATTTATATGTAAAATAGAAACAGCAAAACAATGAAGGTTAATTATTGATTTTCATCAGCTGCAAGCTCCTTAATCCATAGTCAGCCGTTTGATCCCCGCTCACCAAAACAATATACAGACTCGAATAAGCTGGTAAATCTGCTCAGAGGGCGCTGACTTTCCAAATGGGGTATAATTGTATCACTTTCACACTCCATCATTAAATACAAGAAATAGACTACCTCTATGTGCATGGAACAGCATGAAAAATCACGATCTCAATGTCTGATATGATGAAGCTGACTAATTATTAAGGAACTGAATGTTCACTTTCAATTAACTACGGTAGTTCAAGAAACTAGTCTTCCCAATTTCCTTACTCAGCACTTACTCCCTCCTTTTCCTGTTCTTTGTTTCCTTAAGCTTCTGCTAAAAATTAACATAATATATCAAGAAGTGGGAGAGTCAGATTATATAAGGTGCTAGAATTACCTGAACAAGTGCATCAGGTCGAGATTCGAAAATAATCAGTAGAACACCCAACGGACACGATATCTTATCTAAGATAAGTCCATCTGCAAGCTGAATGCAAAGTGTCAGAAAATATATTGCCTAAAAACATTTTAGAAAAGATGCAGACAGTTCGATGCAAGAGAAAGAAACACAAGGTCCCATAAACCATCAAACGGCATAAAAATGCAAATTCTAACAGAATATTAAACTGTCAGTATTGAAGGGCTTGTACTCTACGAGGGACATGTTGTTTTCAATTTTTCTTCTTGCAGTTTGGTTTGAATCCTTCCAGCCTATCTTTGGTATTCAGTTAATTTGATTCATCTGCCTTTGAAGTGCAAGGTCAATCTTGAAGTGAGATTTCAACTCAAAATTGAAGTGAACAATATTATGCCATAACTAGAATTTGAAAGATATAAGTTACAGCAAAGATTGGCAGCCGAATATGATCTTTCACTTCAGAATTATTACAACTTGAAAATTTGAGGAGGATCCAAGAATAGTGTATATAACTTCGGCATTGAAGGATAGATGGATAATAACTAATAAGAATCATGTGCATGCATTTAAGAGCATAGTTCCACGTGAATTAAACTCACCTCAGTTCTCTTCAAAATGCAACCAACTGGTTCTTTCATATCAGCAATTTTACGAATTGATTTTGCAAGAGAAAGGATCTAAGAACCATTGAAGAACAGAGAAACAAGATTATACCATTATAAAACCAGGCATAGTTCGGAATTGTTCAACATAATCAACAGATAATAAAAATCCAAAAGAAGAAAGATAAAGTTTTGTAGTGTTTGTATGGAACGGTGAGCACTTGCCTTCCCAGGCTTCAAAAGTAAGCGGGAAATTAATGTCTCCTCATAACCGGCCTTGTGTGCTGCTGCAACATCAGCATCATTCTCAGATTTTATTAAACTTTCATTTTCCTCCAGTGCTGTAGCAATGTCCAACAATATTTTCCTCCTTTCATGTGAAGATATGCTCTAAATAAAGTATTTATAATATTAGTTTCCCCACGTCTTTTCTTCCAAACCCAAGTTTCACAACAAGGTAAGAAGTTATTGGAAAATAACAAAAGAATGTGATTTCATTTATTGACCTGAAGTCTTCTAGAACATTCTCGAGCTGCAAGTGCCATGTCACGTGAACCAATATCGTTGTGTGAAGCCCACAAATATGCATCTTTATGGAAGAGGGTACCAATACGTCGTCCACCTAACACCTTTGTGATGTTATCTGCAGCAAAACCACTTGAAGATGGATACAAAGATCAGTAGGAATCTTTGGTAGAGGTCTATTTGATGTAACATGAAAAGATGGATATTAATGAAAGAACTAGCATTATTTTCTCAGAAAAGAATATATAAACATGAAGGATCGGAGACATAACTGCTTGTCTACTGAGACATACATGATATCTGATCCACCAACATCTCAAAAGCCAGGACACAGTGAAGAAAAAAAGTATGTATCCTATCTTTCCCATCCAATTCATTCATTGTAAAGCTATTCCTCAAAATTCAAACTTCCACAAAATCCTTTGGGAATTTTAATTGTTAATTAAGCATGCGGCATGGAGTTACCTGGTTACGATAACTGGAGTACCAGCATCTGCAGCATTAACAGCCGCTTTTACTTTAGCATGCATTCCTCCTCTTCCAACTCTAGACTTATCACCAAAAGATATTATTCCTTGGTGGTTTTCTTTTACATATGTATGGATCAGGATTGAATGTGGATCACTAGGAGGGCCAGTATAAAGGCCCTCAACGTCACTTAACAACACAAGAAGGTCGGCCTTTAACTCAAGTGCCAATAGAGCTGCCAAACTATCATTATCCCAGAATATGCCTGAAGAATCCTGCAAAAGAAGTGGTTACAATGAGGATGTGTAAAATTGTCTTACAGCAAGCAGGGTTGGGTTCTTTTGTGTTTCAGGTATGTTTTGTAAGTAGCGGAGACTTGTATTTGCATACCTGAGTTCCTTAATAATGAAGTAATGTGTTACGTTGGATCATAGGTAGGCAAGGATAATCAAGTAAATCAACTACGCAAGAAATTAAAGTTTCAAAAGCATTGAAATGTATACTATCTCCTTGATAATCCATTATCAGGCTCAAGCCCCCCAAGATTGATCATTTTTTTTTCCAAGAGATTTATGAACTGTGAAAATGAGCATGATAATCCAAAACTTAAGGACTCTCACTCTTGATGGACAAGTCTAACATGCCAAACTAACCATGATAGTTGGATAGTAATAAAGAAAAATAACTAAGTCAAATACCTCATATGGGGCTCCTCTAGTACTGATAGCATCATTTTCATTAAAGATAGGAATACTTCGAAGATTTAACAATGTATTCACTGTTTGTGATAGTTGTATTCTGAAATCTGGATTCTTGAAATCATTATCAGTGACAAGAAGCTGAGATGAGGTCACATCCAGCTGATACATGGAAAAGAAATTAACATGAGCACAATGCAGAAATGAAGAGATCTAGTAACAAGATGATACGAAAAATTTTAACAATGGGGAAACAAATACACTCGTTTTGCATGTTAGTCAAAAGATCCTCCTGAAAGATACTTTTTTGTTAGAAGAGCAAACTTTTACCTGGCTGAATAAATTGTCATACAGTGCCATAAGACCATTCTGTCCAACAGCTGCACAAGCCTTCCCATCGATTTCAACTTGTGGCTTTTGCAGGTCAGCAAAACTGATTAAGAAGCACAAATTAGTACAATTATCCAGGACGCAAGATTATACGAACGTGGTCGAGAACCCAAAGATGAATAAAATATTTTTGGAAACAAGAAATCCGTCTCTAAGACCCTCAAAATAACTGTATGCTCTAATATTTCTGTATACCAGTATTCAAGTGGGATCACAAAACTGTGCTCATTCGTTCATTGAAGAATCAACATAATGTCGGACCCAAAAGAAAAAGGAAACTAGAAAATTTCTTCAGGCACTTTAGTTGTTAGAAAATACATCATTCGTGGTTCTGGTTTCACTCATAAAATATTACAAGAGGGAGTGTAGCACTTCTATTGGAGCAGCAGTTTCTATAGCTGCCGCCAGACTTACCTTCTAGCAAATGTGATGTCGAAACGATTAAAAAACAAAGTGCTAGCCGTGCCTTCTAGATTTAGCTCTAGGGGATGACCATTGAGCCTACAGGTCTCAAAATATGACCAGAAAAAAGTTTCGTCCAAAAAGAAAAATCGTCAAGAATTTTCCTAAAAATAACATGCTAAAAAAGTAGTAACATACGGACTCAAAAACACAAGGAAATCTTGAATGCAACAAACCAAAGTTTCTGAAAAGAACATCGCCTTGACTGTATGAAGGAAAAGTTACAAGGTTTAACAAGTCAAACTATGCTCCAATGTCATACATCTTTAAATAGTTCACGGGACTCGGGAACTAGCCAAACTTTCTGAGAAATTACAGTATTCATGAAATATACACATTAGGGCAAAGCATGATGGTGCATACCTGATCAGCGTCCTTTAGTCTTAGTAAACTAGAAGTATATTCAGGTACCACAAAATAGTAAGTTAAAGTCATTGCTGCACTATTGCAGACAAAACCACCATACCTGCTGTTGACCAATCTCCGGTATTTAAGCCTTTGACGTCCAGCTCCAACAGCTCCTGATGTCACTAATATAATTTCAAAGCCTTGAGAATTCAATACTTCAAGCTGCATAGTATCAATCAGACATAAGACAATTAGCTAAAACACATTGGACAAGCTTAAGAGCCTGCTGATTAGAACAAGTGCTATATTAATTAAAGATGTCATACAAATGTTTCCATTCAGTAGTTTTAGTAGCGGAAAATCAAGTAAACTATCTCAATGACGAAAAGAATCTTCAATTTACCTGCTCAAAAATGGCTCCAAGCCTGCCCACGGCCAATCTTCCATCATCTCGTGTCACTACTGCTGTACCTATCTATTAAATACAAAAGGAAACACCCGAATATCAATTATACATTCTAAATCATCCCTTTCAAAGACTACAGTGTGTTAATTCAGAGAACAAGTTCTATAACTTTCATCAAATGAAAACTTTATTAGATGTTTAACAGAAAATGATCATCGGATTTTATTCAAGCCAAATAAGGAAAGCAACTGTTGAGTTGATCTGTTTTAACAAAATTAAGAAAATTCCATATAGGCCTGGCAACATATTGCATTTACCTGTAAGGTAATAACAACTAGACTATTTAACAAAAAAAAATAAAAAAATAAAAAGAGGAAATGCAGTAAAACATGTGATAAACCAAAATTAACTAGACATGAGTAGGATTACAATTGCTTCTGCTCCCAAGGCTTCTTTCCTCGTGTACTGAAATCTATAGTTATATTAATCACTAGTATTTCATGATTTTTTTATTCTTAACGCCAGGGACGAACCGAGATTTTTAAAAATAGTACTAGGTATAGTAAATTTTATATGTAGTTCGAAATATTTTATCAATTTCGCCCCCAATATTTATTTTTGCCATTTTTTATATATATTTCGACATACTGTTGCAGTTTCACCTCCCAACGCCAAATTCCTAACTTCGTCCCTGCTCAACCCGCTAATTTAACTATTCTATTTTTAGATACATGTACACAAACATAAACATAAAAATAAAAGCATTGGCTCAATCACGCATTTTGATGAAGACATGAAAACAATCACTTTCAGATTGAAATATAGAGAGAAATTACTTGTAGATCGACTAATAAATAAAAAGAATTCACATCACAGACAACATTTATGTTTTAGTCAAGTAAATCTGAGTGTTCGAATTCCAATTTTCTCTCGTCTCATACACTCGATTGGATTCTAAATCACCATAAAACAGAGAATATAAATAATTTACTCAGATCCTATAAATGCATGAACGCCACATGTTCGGAAATCTGTAGAATAATAAATAATATATGATTCACGTGCATAGGAACAGTAAAAAATTCAAATAATGCGGCATTACATGCAGAAGAACAAGCTATTAAACTACTCTTATACGACGAAGCAAAATTAACAGCGAAGAAATTAGGCAGGACCTTAAAAACGACACGCCTGACATTTTTTACGAAACTTCTGGTAGGATCCATGGCCGCGATACGGTGGAAAAAATGGAGTTTTCGGGATTCTGCGTGGGAGTGTCTCCGATCAGTGAGTGACCCGATCTTTGAAAGGGAGGGAGGGAGTTGTGCGTAGTAGTGTTATATTAGGAGATGAATAGTAGTACTATAGTAGGACGAGGTCAAAAAAGGAAAGATCTCTCGCCACGTCAGATCACTTAACCGCTACAATTTTCTGGTACGTGGAGAAATGAGTTTGGGATATAAGAGAAGTTTAAAATTTATAATCATATCAATAACTGCAATACACATAGGTTAAAAATGTCAATTCATAAAAAAGAGAATTAACTTTTTATCCTTCTTGTATTACATTTATTGGTCTGAATATAATTTTTAAATTTATTCACTAACCAAGATAAAATTTCTCCTACTATAAAATCCATACTTCCTTTTAGAGAAAAATTTACCTGAATTTGAAGTTGCACTTAAATTAATATAATGACTTTTTTCCCTTGTGTCTCAATAATCTTTGGGAAAATTACTTGAATAATCCTTACAATATTTATCAAGACACGATAAAGCCTCCAAAGTATTTTGACTTCTCGAAATGTCCAGTAACAATTTTTGCGGCTTCTATGTCGGTCCTGTCACCAGTTTGACTGGTGGTTTACGTAAAAAAAATATGCACACTCCTATCACGTGAGATTTAAGCAAAGGTAAAAACGTCCCAAAAAATGCAACAGTCAGACATCTTCCCAATCCCCCAATATAAGAAGAAAAAGCTCTAGCCACCTCTTCTTCCCCAACTCTTCCAAAAAATAAAAGGCAAGAAAAATGGAGAGAATTTTTGCTCGTCATCATGGTGAAAATTGTGTAATGAAGACGAGCTGGACTAATTTAAACTCAACAAGAAAATATTGGAAGAGTACTAAAGTTGGTTTCGCGCGGATGATGGGATGCTTGAAGAGACTATTGGTTACATTTCAATAATTGCATAGGGTTAGAAGGATTAAAGGAAAATTAGGGTTTTAGAATTTGGTAAATCGTGATGAATATTGGTCAAGTGTAATTGATTTCTGATTAAATCTTACCATTGACTTTTTTGGGACGCTTTTGCCCTTGCATAAATCTCACGTGCATATTTTTGGACGGAAACCACCAGTCAAATTGGTGGCGGAACGACTTAGAAGCTGCGAAAATTGCTAAATGACCTTTCGAGAAGTCAAAATACTTTGGTAATCTTATCGTGTCTTGGTAAATAGTTTCAGGATCATGCAAGTCATTTTCTCATAATCTTTTGATACATTCGTATTACTCCGTACCGAATTACAGATTTACTTTTTATTTTAATTTGTTCAAAATAAACATTTATTATCTTCATGCATATTAATGAGGTATTTGTCTAGTGTTCAAGGCTGAATTTTCAAAACGTAAAAGTCTTCAATTTAAATCATACTATCTGCTTCTTAATATTTCCATCATTTCGAATAAAATAAATTTAAAAAGATCTTCAAAGATATATCTTCTCCATAACTTTCGTAAGTAACCAATTATGTATCTTTATGAAATTAGACTAATCATATCGTTATGATTAGTGTAATAGAGAGTGTATTAGAATATACAAATTCTAACTAGGCAAAAAATCCTCTGTCCCCGTCCGTGTATGTTCCCATGTCCCCAACCAATCACAATTCACCATGTGTATATATAATTAAAACAAATATTTATATAGTAAATTCTGATTGGTTAGGGACACGGGGACATACACGGACGGAGACAGAGGATTTTCACCCCTCTAACTACCCTATTATATTTAACAAAATCAAGCTCCACACTACCATATAAATAGAAGGATATACGGTCAAACTACGCTTTTCTATTCTAGTACAAGTTACATATAGATATTCAACTTGAGATGAAATGACTATTTTAATTTGGGCATATTTTTCTTTGCACCTTTTTCTTTTTGAAGTTCTTTGAGGGGAGTTTCGTTTTGCAAGTTGATGTATTGTACCTTTCACTTGTCCAAAAAAAAGCTTTTTGAAATATAAAAAAAAACGTCAAGAAAGAATTTTATCACGAGAAGTTTGAAGATCGAAACCCCATTTAAATTTCATTCGACTTTCTGAGGATTCCCCATTTTGCTATTTTTGCTTGCTTTCAATAGCACTTGGAATACTTCCACATATAGGCAAAATCACCAATTTAGTCTATTTTGAGTTTGCCGATAAGATATCATTCTTTTTATTTTTATTTTTATGGTCCTAATCAATTTTACGTTCTGCCATTTAAGAACTTCCGTCTAGAAATGCGTCATCTCACCGTCTGTCCAGTCAATCGGTCAAAGAGCCTAACTTAACCCTGGGGGTATTTTTGTCTTTCTAATTACCTTTAAAACTATAGTACTTGGGTACTCAATTGTTAAAAAAATAACTATAATACTCAATTAAAAATAACTAAAAAACTCTAAACCCACTTCATCCACTCCATCTTCATTCCCTCACCCGTCTCCACCACTACCACCACCATATGAATATGGACAAGCAACAAAGTCACAAAAAGATTGATTAAAAATGGTAGAAAATGCTAAAATGCATCGGTGAATATGAAACTTTTCTAATTCTTACTTTAAAAAAAAAGTTAAAAAAAAATCCAATCTTCATCATGTTTTTCTTGATTTTCAACAACTCATTTTAGCTTCTGGTTTGATGGATTTTTTCTTAGTTTTTTTTAAACAAGTTTAAGAGTTTGATTTTATTTTAACAAGTTAAAATTGTTATGGCTGATTTCAACGGACCATGTTGGTATTTTAAAGAAGAGAATCATTAAATTTGTCCAATTTATATCCAATGAAGGAAAGAAGTAGCGAAAGAGTGCAAATGGGTAAGAAATTGGTTGTGGAAAATAGCTTTCAGGTGGTTGATTATTTGTGTTTAATTTAAAATTGGTGGATGGTGGTGATGGTGGTGGCAGCGGCGGGGAGGGGGTGGTTGGTGGTTAGTGGTGGAGAAGAGTGAGGGGATGAAGTGAGTTTAGAGTTTTTAGTTATTTTTAATTGAGTATTTATAATTTAACTTGAAAGACAAAATACCCCCGAATTAAGTTAGGCTCTTTGACCGATTGACTGGACAGACGGTGAGATGACGCATTTCTAGACTAAAGTCCTTAAATGGCAGAACGTAAAATCGATTAGGACCTTAAAAGTAAAAATAAAACAAATGGTATCTTAATGACAAACTCAAAATACGAAAAGGACCTCCACATATATGGAGAGGGCTAGGTTAAAAGCTAGTACAGTAGTATAGTAGTATAAAATGTCAACAGCTCCAAATTCGCGCCAATTCTTGAAATAAGCAAAAATGTATCAATTAAATATTCATAAGAATTTAATGCAATTAAGCCGCGAGTTGGTTGGCGGATATGCTAAGAAATGAAAATAACAGGGAAATAATCCACCACCAATCACTTGTGAAGGAACTCCCTTTGATAATTTCACCCTGGCATGCAAAACTCTTTAAAAAGACACCAACCAGAACTGGAACAGCGCTGGGAGCAGCATTTTGTTGCTTCATGTGCCGAAGCTACGATCACCGGCATCTCCAAGTCCAGGAATTATAAACCTGAAAAGTGATCAAACATGCATTTTAAACATTGAGAAAAGTTCTTCGCCATCTCTTGTTGATGAGCTCATGATTCAGATTTTCGTTAATACTTACCCTTTCTCATTGACGACGGGATCAATGATTCCAGAATAAACGTGAAGCCTGAAAATCGCATAAGTAACATGATTAACGAGAAGTATAAGTTTTTATTCACAGACAATTCAATTGTATGATGCCTTACCCAGGAAATTTCTTACTGAGCTTTTCAAGGGCGGGAGGAGCTGCAAGTGCTGATATCTGCAAAATATGAATCTTAGCACACCTCATCCTTGATTGAAAGCCGCTTGCAGCAGCTAAAATGTAGGAAAACAAAGAACTAATATGATCTCCCCTTACCACTTTAATTTGTTTATTCCCAACTCCACGCTCCTTTATCAAGTTAATAGCTGCTACTATTGTCCCACCTGAACCATATAACACCAAAGCAAGTAAAACAACTAAATAAAATTCACAGGTGACACGACAACGAAAAAGACTGGGATCGTCAGGTGGTCCATAGAATTACTGTACATCCTGGCTAGGATGCCCATATAATAAGTATATTCATGGATAAATAATACTTCTGAAAGCAGGACTTCAAGACCCTAAGTACTATTACAAAAAACAATTGCCTCAACTCCTAGGTTCAAAAGAGTAGAATATAATGCTCTGATTCCAATATCGGGAAAACTAGCTTGTCCAAAAAGAGCTGAAGTCAGGTATAGGCAAGTACTCGTCCTATTTAGCTCACATAAGCGTTCTTTATCCCATTAGATGCATGTAAATCAACACCCCTAGTGACAGGACACCTGCTAAAGCATCAACATATGACCAATGTTGTTGAACAGTAGCAAAGCTTTTTTCTGTTCAGGAACTCATGACTCCATCTATTGCATTCCTATTCTGACAATAATAACCAGATCTTAAGATGGGATGGTTTTTCCAGATCCTTAATAGTTAAATTTAAAGAGACATGAAACCAACAGATCAATTGGGGTTAAAATTGGACCGCATGTATCAGAGAAAGTGTCTTCTGAAAATGGCAATCAGGAAGAGATGGTGTGATGCATAGCAGCTGTTTGTTGGATACTGTACAATCACACAGCCCAAGGACTTTCTTAAGGAAATAATTTAAGGAATCAAGACCACATTACTTTAAAAGCATAAAAAGAGATCCATACCTGTTGCTAGCACAGGATCTACAACGAATACTCGAGAACCCTCAGGAAATTTTTCAGGCAATCTATGAAGCAATAAAAAAATCTTATTAGAGACTCTATTCTGGAACTGCCTCAATGTGCAAATAATTGAAGAAGCAAAGAATATCAGGGAAGGAATGGAGTATGAAAGCAGACGTGTCATGCTTAAACAGATGAACCATGAGCTTCAAACAGCAGAAGGATAGAAACTAGAAAGTTTTGTAGAAAAGTCCTACTAATTTCCACATCGAGAATCTTACTTGTTTAAATACACAGTTGGCTGAAGTGTTTCTTCGTCTCTGCTAACCCCTTGGTTCAATTGAAAGTAAAACTCATCAGATAAGAAGCACGAAGTACCAAAATAATATAAACTTCAAAGAACATAAGAAACAGATCTTGTAACTGCCAAATATGAACCATATAAGACAACAACTTTGTTGAACAAGTGGATGGTAATCAACACGAACAAATACAGATGCTAAATTTCCTCTACAGGCCATAGAGATCAATAAAGTTGGTCTTATTCCATGAGCTAGAATTAAATCAAGGCTCTTTATGTACGTGCCAATAACGTTAAGATTACCATTACGTCTTACCGATATGATATGTTTTTGTCACAGGCAAAATTGATGAGGAATGTTCAGCAAGAGCAAGACCAGCCCTCAATATTGGGACAATCTGTTAAGAGAATTGGAAAAAGACTAATTTAAACAAATATTTATAAATTCATTACCGAGCATATCGCATAGTCAAGGATATCCTCCCAATACTTCATCTCAAATAAAGACTATCATGATGAGTGCATACTGGACAATATTGTGAGCAAACGAGACCGGAAATTGCTCTAAAGGTTTATTTGAGAAAATTTCTCAACTACATGATATTACAAATCAATGAGAAGGTGATCTGGAAAAAGAAAAGAAAACCATGGGACAGCAGAAACAGAAGTGGGTATACTAACCGCTACAGGTTCCGTTGGATCAATAAATTCTACGTCAGCAACACCCATTGGTGATTGAATCCTTCCAGTGATGGTTGGCTGCAGCATATCGCAAGAGTAAATTTCAGAAAATAATAGTTGGATGTATGGGAGATAATCCTTGAACAAAGTTCAAGGTTGCTCAGTGTTACATGATTATAGTTTCCATCCCAAAACTATCAGTTTACACTATCACTATCTCTGTCGAATATAATAACATGAATAATATAATACGCACCAACCAATCCCGCGAAGCTTCATACATGAGCAACCTTCGCAGCTCAGCCATTGCACTCTCTACATTGCGATAAATCACAGAAATGTTAATAAATCGACATAGAAAGAGGGAAGAGAAACACAACTGATGAAGCTAGTATTTCCACAACTTTTTCAACTGCTTAATCTTTATGAATTTCGAAAGCAGGTGAATCTGATCACAGGTTCATGGATCAACATGTCTTAAATGTTTGGTCGAGCTGTTAACTTCCAGAACTATATCCATCCATAATTTACTCAATTCAGCTTGGACCAAGCGTAGAGAGAGATCGTAGACATAATTCTTAATATTATCACGATTTCTTTTTTTTTCTTTTTTTTGTAATGTAGAGCAGGACATCCATTTGTGGCACTAGGAATTCAAATTTATGAATAACACTGTCCATAGATTTCTATACGTTTGTAAGTATTTCCTCCGTCTCAAATTGAATAGACTCAAATTAAATGTACACTTTTCTATTCAATTTGAGACGAAAATGCATGCTTTTTTATGCCATAAATATATTTCAAATTAACCCAGCTTTCATCAGCTCCACCATAATACCCAAGTAATCATCTCACTTTTCCACAATGCCTAAATTTGGTTGGTATCAGTAACAAAAAAATTTAAAAAAAAAAAAATTTGAAATAAAAAATAACGAAACAAATAGCAGTTCAGAATCTCTGAAAGTTACGTACTAAAAATTGGATTCGGAGTCTCCTCATTCCGCAGAACCGACACCCAGTGCTTTATCAACGGATGCGGCGGAACAAAAACCTATATATAAATAAATTAATCAATTCAATCATTTCCACACACATCCAATTTTTTCCGCATTTTATTATTTATATAAATTTATATTTAAAAAAAATTGAGAATGAAGATTTAACAATGGAAGCAAAAAACATACAAGCATTCTGGTTTGCGAGATCGGTTTCTGCTCGATAGTGGATTGACAATTTAACGTTAAATTCCTTCGTTTCCGTCTATCTAAACGAAAAATCTGCAAAACAAAACAAAATATTCAAAACTCTTATTGAATTGTACACTAGAGCTAATTAATGAATACCTTTTTAGCACTGTGAGAGTAGGAAAGATGATGATTGGGTGAGGTGAGGTGCAATTGCTACTAAAAGTGATTGGGTATTCTTTGCAGATTTTACTTTGTAGGTAACTTCACACCAACTAACTTAGCAAAAAAAAACTTCACACCAACTAATATGACAGTATTGTGGGGCTATTCCCCATAAGGATCAATCCAGGCTAAAGTGACACGTGGGTAAAATTTTAATACAGGGTCGGCCTTGTGAGACTGACCTCACATTCCTCTCAAATAAGTAGAGGTGAGACCTACTTTGTAGGTATGCTCCACCCCACCTAAGGTGAGAGTGTTGTGTGGCCAGTCCCACAAGGACAGGTCCATGCGAAAGTGACCTCGTGGATAAAATTCTAATATAGGGTCGGTCTTGTGGGACTGACCCCCACATCCCTCTCACATGAGTTGAGGTGGGACCTACTTTGTAGCTAGGCTCCACCCCAACTAATGTGAGAGTGTTGTGTTGCCAATACCACAAGGACCGACCGGTCCATGCCCCGTGGGTAAAATTCTAATATAGGGCCGGTTTTGTGAGACTGTTCCCACATCCCTCACACATGAGTTGAGGTGAGCCTTACTTTGTAGGTAGGCTCCACCCTAACTAATATGTGAGTGTTGTGTGACCAGTCCCACAAGGAACGATTCATGCCAAAGTGACCCCATGAGTAAAATTCTAATAGAGGGTCGACCTTGTGGGATTGGCCCCACATCCCTCTCACATGAGTTGAGGTGGGACCTACTTTGTAGATATGCTCTACCCCAACTAATGTGAGAGTGTCGTGTGGCCAGTCCCACAAGGACCGGTCCATGCCAAAGTAGGTAAAATTCTAATACAGGGTCGGCCTTGTGGGACTGACCCACATCCCTCTCAAATAAGTAGAGGTGGGACCTACTTTGTAGGTATGCTCCACCCCAACTAAGGTGAGAGTGTTGTGTGGCCAGTCCCATAAGGACCGGTCCATGCGAAAGTGACCTCGTGGGTAAAATTCTAATACAGGGTTGACATTGTGGGACTGGCCCCACATCTCTCTCACATGAGTTGAGGTGGGACCTACTTTGTAGGTAGGCTCCACCCCAACTAATGTGAGGGTGTTGTGTGGTCAGTCCCACAAGGACCGATCCATGTCATAGTGTCCCCGTGTGTAAAATTCTAATACAAGGGTCGGCCTTGTGGGACTGGCCCCACATACCTCTCACATGAGTTTAGGTGGGACCTACTTTGTAGATAGGCTCCACCCCAACTAATGTGAGAGTGTTGTGTGGTCAGTCCCACAAGGATCGGTCCATGCGAAAGTGACCCCGTGTGTAAAATTCTAATACAAGGGCAGGCCTTGTGGGACTGGCCCCACATCCCTCTCACATGAGTTGAGGTTGGACCTACTTTGTAGACAGGCTCCACCCCAGCTAATGTGAGAGTGTTGTGTGGTTAGTCACACAAGAATCGGTCCATGCTAAAGTAACTTGTGGGTAAAATTCTAATGCAGGGCAGGCCTTGTGCGACTGGCCCCACATCTCTCTCACATTCGTTGAGGTGGGACCTACTTTGTAGGTAGGCTCCACCCCAACTAATGTGAGAGTGTTGTGTGGCCAGTCCTACAAGGACCTGTCCATGCCAAAGTGATCCCTTGGGCAAAATTCTAATACGGGGTCGACCTTGTGGGACTGGCCCCACATCCCTCACACATGAATTGAGGTGAGACCTACTTTGTAGATTGGCTTCACCCCAATTAATGTAAGAGTGTTGTGTGGCCAGTCTCACAAGGACCGGTCAATGCCAAAGTGACCCCCTCGTGTGTGGGTCTCCTTATTTTAATTTCATCCCATTTCATTTTTTTATTTTTTTATTTTTTATTTTTCCTCTACTTATTATATTATCCCTTTTTTTTGTTGAAAGTTTTTTCATTATTTAATTCATATTTATTTTAATCATTATTCTCACTCATGGGAAAAAAAAAAAAAAGTCACTATTCAGATCCTATAGTAGGACTAACTTTCAGATGAACTTAATTGAGGTGTAGAGTAGGCACAATACTTTCCATTTGAAAAAGAAAATGAATATTATTTGCCTCCAGTGGCGGAGTTAGGATTTTATCTTTGGGGGAATAATTAATATTGACAAAAAAAATTCATGAAAGCATATAAAATATTTCATTACAATTGTTCCCTACGCGTTTTCATACTTTGATAATATTCTATAATTACATCATTCTCGATAGTATCAAACACATCTTTCTCAACAAATGCAATTAAACTATCATTAAACCACTGATCTCCAATTCGATTGCGTAGACGACTCTTGACAAAAGTCATTACAGAAAATACTCTCTCAACTGAAGAAGTTGTCACTGGTAGAATTAAAGCCAATGTCAAAAGTTTGTAAACTAATGGGTAAACTTGATGCTTGTTTTCTGCAAATAACCTATATGAAAGTCTCACTAAGACCCTGCAATCCTTGAAACTCTTCACTCATACGCATGTCAATAATATATGTATCAAGTTGATCATCTAGTGCTAAGATATGTCCTGCATCAAAATTCCACAAAGTCGAATCAATTTGTTCTTCTCAAAATCAGCAAATGATCTATTAGGACACAAGCACGCAACACAAATTAGTAGGTCACTATTCACCTCTGAAAAACGATTATTCAATTCTTGAAGTTGCATATAAATGATAACATAAAACATTTCAACTCGATAGTGATGTAAATTTGTCACTTGCTCAAACCTTGAACGACCAATAGGCCTAAACATTTCTTCCATGTCGGGAACATTAATACTATGAGATCCACAAAACAACGAAATAATCTCAATAAAAGAATCTCATCCATCATCCCTCAATGTTTGGAGCTGCAATTTACAGTACTTAACTAATTTCATAGCATTGACAATATCTTGATCTTTCCTTTGTAATGATTTAGACAATTCATTTGAAATTCCCAAGATCTTCTTCATGAGATGTAGATTAAATACAAATTCAAACTTTAACATCAACTCCAGTAAAATACATGCATCACCTCTTATTCATGTACTTGTACGGTCACTGCAAATCATTTCAATAACTTCAACTGTAGATGAAAACATGGTCATCCGATTAATTAAACATTCATAGTGAGGGCCCCAACGTGTATCACCAGAAAGTTTAAGGGTAGTTTCTTGATTGAGACCCGTCCCACTTGGTATTTCATCAACCCTGATTGCTTGAAGAATTTTCAGTCTCTGTTTCTCTCGAAAAAGATCACTCTGTTTTGCTGAACCTCCAACAACATTCACCAATCTATGCACCAAAGTAAAAAATGTTTGAATCTTCGAATGTTTCTGTGCCACAGCTAAAAGAGCTAATTGTAATTGATGAGCAAATTGCCATTGTTGAATAACAGAGAAAATTGAGGTTTGAGCTGATTAAAAAAAAATTCATTGTGGACTTTTGCTAATATTAGGCAGTAGCAGTAGCCTATGAGTCATAGACTTGTAGTCTATAACTTGTAGACTAGTGTTTGATGAAATCTTATATTATAGTCTATTAGTAATTATGGAAATTTTTGATGAAATCTTATAAATATTATAGTCTCTTACACACTTAAATTTGTTACAATTTTAATCAAAATTGTTAAGATATAAGTGGTGTCATTTCTATAATTCACAAACTAAATAATCTAATTTTAAATCGTAAAATGGTTCAAAATGGGTATAATAAACAATGTTCACGGGACGAGGTGTTACAAATATAAAACTAAAACTATAAAAAGTACTCCCTCCATTCCCTATTAATTGTCGTTTAGGAGATATCTATGTATCCAAATTAATTGTCGTTTAAGGTACTTTTATTAGTTGTCAACAATTTATTTCAATTATACCTTCAACATTTTCCTTTCTTTTCTTTATGATGTATTAGTGAGAGAGGGGGAAGGTGGGATAATATTGGAAGTTTAGGTAAAAATGACAACTTCCTTAATTTTCTCAAATTGTCTAAAGAGTCTTATATTTAGGAATGGAGGGAGTAAAAAATAAAAAAATTTGGAAAAAACTGGTGGGGTAACCCCACCAGAGCCCCACTGTGTCTCCGCCAGTGTTTGCATCACTTGAAAATTTTGTTCTAACGAAATGATTTTTTTTTCTACTTTAGACAAGTGACTTATATTCACAGCCTAAAGTATACTACCTTAAAAAATATATAATTACCTTTTTTTTTCTTTTTTTTTATTATGGGGATATGGGAATCGATCGTCTTACCCCTTGAGATGTGATGCCTTTTTCACTGGGGCAATCGTTTCCCATATATAATTACCTTAATCACATCAAACCGTAATATAAAGAAAACTTTAAATCTACGTTATGAAATCACTAGACACAACGGTTAAAATGATCATAGAATTACATAATAATGGAACTAATTATGGTTAGCAAGGGAGCCGTCTTTGTGGGATTGACCCCACACTCCTCTCACATGAGTTGGAGCTGGACTTACCTTGTAAATATACCATGTCCCAATTCATGTGAGAGGGGTATGAGGCCTGTCCCACAAGACGGCTCCATATAAGAGTGACCCCGGTTAGCAATGCCCGTGCTCATTGACAAGGGGGCGCCGAGCCTTCAGAGTTTTAGACACCAGCATAGCCACCATCAAAACTACAACTACCATTACCACTGCTTGTGTCTCCATGAGGCCGGGGTTTGCTGCTAAGACAACAGCACACAAGGTCAATCAACATCATGAAACCCCATGCAGAGGCTAAAGCTTCTGCCCAAGTCAAGTAATATCCCATCCTGATCATTTGCTTCTCTTCTTAATTTGCTCCCCCTACGTCGCTTTCTCTGCCCCTCACTTGCTGGACTCTTCGATTTCTAGCTCGTCATCCAGGCAGCACTATAATTTGACTGGAATCATGTGGTATCTTCTCTTGGAGAGAGGGGAGGAATATTGGGTATATGTCAAGTTCTTATAGTCATGGAATCGAGAAGGAAATTTTGACTGGGATCCGGATGGCATCATTCTCTATTGACAAAGACACAGGAGAGAAACACTGGTGGTCACATGGTCTGAGCTAAAAAGAAGTCAAGAAAACATGGACCAGCCTAACAGTAATAGTAGTAACCAAAGGTAAGGCCACTTTGCTGCTTTTTTGGTTCTCAAAGTTCAGTAGTGTGTTCTTTCGATGTACCTTTTGATATACTTTCCCCCAGCATATGGAGTTCGATATGTGAAAAAGTTGTTTCCTTTATGAGGGTGGTTCCGCAGAGAATCTAAAACAAGAAGATGCTGAAAAATGGGCACAAACAGCGTAAAAGCCTACCTTTTACAGTTTGAGATCTGTCCATCCTGGTGGATCGCTTTACTACACTTCCTTTCTGCTGTTCTGCATAAAGATGGAAAGAATATAGCTTTGAAACTAATGCTCTATGTATTGGCTGGGTTGCATTTTAGATGAAAACTTGCTGTTACCGAGCAGAAATGGAAAAGCATTTTGATCACGATCACAAGAATATATGGACTACAAGTCCCCCTTTGAAATTGTACTCGCTACTCAAATTCATTAATGCTATAAAACCAGGCAGATTCTAGCTTAGATCAAAGAACAGACATTTTCTGAAGTAAGCAATAACAGTGCACACTTTGAACCTTTTACCAGTTCCAACTAATAGTATATGGCGCTAGTACACAGCAAAACAAGTTCAAGTTGATATACAAGCCATAAAAGTTAACTGTCAGATCAATACACCAAATAGATTGATCTTATCTAGATCAAATTAACAACAGCTTCTGAGAACCGACTGCACTAAAGCATTCTAAGAAATTTTGTAGAACTTTGTAATGTCACCCGCATTGGGTTCTAATAGATGAACGATTCAATAACACATATGCAGCCCACATCTGATCTGTGAAAGTTTTCCTTGAGAATCCAAAAGCTAAGATGGAGAGAATTATCAATAGCACCAGGTATCAGCCAACTCTCAGAAGCAGAAGCCTTGTGTTCAGCGAGGACAGCAGGCTCCTACATTTGAAACAAAAAACAAGAGACCAGAGTAAGACGTTGGAGGGAAGAAGTGAGAGAACCTAATTAATTTTTTAAAGACCACAAGATACAACCATATCTCTCATATTTCAAAATTTCATCTTCGTTCATGAGCAGCCACATGTATCAGAATGAGCTTGTTATATGGTCTGGATGGTGGTAAATGAGCTTAGTGTTGAATTGCAAGGTAGAAGAGGTCTCATTATACTACCATTTAACGGGTTCCAAAACGGCTCTTCTGGAGTCTATATATAACTTATCCTTGAGTAATGCCACAATTCTAATTGCAACCAAGTTATTTTTATTTGAATTACAACACTGTAAAAGTCCAATGCCAATTAAATTGAAATTCCAGGTTCCAAGTGCAAGCAAACTAGTATGCACTAGCTACTCACATCAAAAGACATAATAAAATAAATCTTTCTCATGTCTAAGTTAATGATCAGTGCTACTAACATGCCAAAAAGCTCGTCTTTATTACCCTCCTCACTCCATAAGATTCAAACCAGGGAAGACATGTAGAGTTTGAAGCCTCGGAAAAAATAGCAGTATCTTGTATTCAATCCCAGGGGGAAAACCCCGATATCAACAATTGCTAGAAAATATAATTTAATTTTCATTTTGAACCAAGAAGTAGATGTGCTTACGTTGCAACTCAGAAGTTTCCAAGCATAGAGTAGGTTTTATTTTACCAGAATTCAAGATTTTTAAATTTTCATGTTCTGGACCTCCCAAACCACCTCATTGAAGAGATGTCCATTTCTAACAAACAGATGCTGTGTGTAAACAATGATTCAAAATATTTACTATGTGAAGGATGCATGTCAATAGATGCAAGGCTTCTGATATTGCAGAATTTTACCTCCAGCTTATTTTACCAAGATGCAAGGAATTTTAGTTTTCAAGTCCTGGGCATCTCAAACTACAAGTTAATGAGGGCATCGTCTCATTGCTATCAAACAGATGTTTTATGCATAACAATAATCAAACAAATATGGATATCTGAAAAGAAAAAAAGAGGATGTTAATAGAAACAAGGCTTCTGCTTTACCAGAGATGGGACCTAAGTGACGTGGAAAAAAATGATGCGGATGACTAATTCCCAATACTACATAATTTTGTTTAATTGCTCTAATATTATACCAAATAGCAGCAATGAGACCACATGAAAACACAAATTTCAATTGACCTAAGACACATCCTAATTGGTATGCATGCCTATTTTCCTTATTTGGAATACTAATTAATTACGTTATAAGTGGGGAATTTGTATGCTAAGGAAATAAATAATCGCCACAGAAAGAAAAGGCAGATTTACTAACATGAGTAAAAAACCCCTTAAAAATCACTGTAGCTGTTGCGCCAAACTGCACGAAATTCTTCCCGGAATGTGTTCAGACGAGCTTTCAGGTTTGGCGTCCTAAAACTTGCATGTAGGAGAGTGGCTGAGAGAAAGAGAACGCAAAAGACAAGATCACTAGAAGGACCATTCAGAGCTCAAAGATAATTTGAAAGAGAGAGGTTATGTGCTTACCAAGCAGCCCAAAGGAAAATGCCCATGAAACAATTAAAATTCCACAAGAGACATACCACAGAAAGAGACTTACTGCAGAAGAGAGGGAGGGAGAAAAAGAAGTAATGCCCAACATCAGTCAGATTTTCAAATTACTAACACTGAGAATAGTAGAGTGTGTGTTGCGGGGGAGAAGCCCAAAATTAAAAACATACCAGCAGAAAAAAATAAGACAAATGTCCAGCGAGGCCGCCCACATATGTGAATTGTTCTTTTAGATGAAGGACGTCCTCGGAGAACAGGCCTAGAAAATATGACATGTAAGAGAACAGAAGAGGCTGAAATTTAGAAGCACAAACCAATGGCAAGTGGCAATAAACTTACGTAAGCGAAGGCCTCATTTTTGCGGCTAAATGAGGAGAAAACTGTCTGACAGTTCTAGTAACTTTTTCGCTAAAAGTGCCTGCAAAGCTACAGAGACAATACTTCAATGATATAAACAGCCAAGGAAAAAAGAATCCAATAGAGAGCATTTGTTCATTTCAGCCTCAGATTTCATAAGCCCAAAAGGGGTCTCTAACAGTCTTCAAACAATTAATGAAAGAGATTGTTGCGTTGAAGATAATATATTTCAAACGAGACAAAGGAGGCATACAGCACAAGTAGTCGGGAAGGCAACCTACTAATGAGTAATGACAAATGTATAGGTATCACAAAAAGGAATGCTCAAGATGCAGATACTCATATTTTCCACCCAAATAAAGTTCAGTCTCACGGATACCCAAACAGGAGAATCATATGTATACATGTTAAGATTTTCCAAGGTTTCGGAAGCCTATGGCTTGAAATGGCCACCTCTATATTCTGTCTTCTTCACTGTATTCTTAATTTTCTCCACTCTTGCTAAAGAAATTAGATGACCCATGACCAAGTTTTTACTTTTTATTTCTTTTTCTTTCTTTTTTCTTAGATAGATGATAGCTAACCAGTTTGTTTGTTATGGACTGAGGAAACATGCAGCCTAAAGATTTAAATGCAAACTGCAATACAGAGGCTCAACATTAATGTGAATGTACACGACATAAAAATAAAAGAAAATACAGCATATAAAGTTAAAACACTTGGCAAAAAAAATTAAATTGTTGCAGTGTCATACCTATCATTCAGAAAAGCAATGCTTAGAGCTGTCAGAAGGGCAGCAACAATGGCGAGCGGCCTCCTAAGAAAAGCTAATCCTGTTAAAAAAAAAACAATGCAGGCTAGATTAACAAACAATACTCTAGAATCATACGGCAGCAACATCCAGTGATCAAATAGCTGATCTTAGAAGAAAGGCAGTCTTCGCACTCTTACCAAGAATGAAAACAATCATTATGAAGTAATTCGTCCGATAACTGCAACAAGAAAATTGCATCAAAAGTTAGTAACTATCTTGATCTCATTAAGCAACTGGCTTGATAATTTGCCATGAAATTAAAAGAGAAGCTAAATCGATAAACCTAAGCTCAATAAAACTGTAAACTACATTCTACAAACCACTTCAATCAAAGAAAAACTTTTAAATTACAGAAATATTCTGCAGCAATTGCAAATACGCAATTCCCCTGAGGTGTTTTTATTTATTTATTATCAAATGTCAATCATTAGGAAGTAATTCAACCGATAACTGCAACAAGAATTTGCATCAAAAGTAAGTAACTGGTCATGATCTCATTAAGCAACTAATTTGTTAATTTGCCCAAAAATGCTAAATTGATAAACCTAAGTTCGATAAAACCTTAAACTATATTCTACAAACCACTTCAATTAAAGAAGTTCCAATTCTAAATTTCAGAAATATACTGCAGCAATTAGTGACTACAAGACGCGATTTTATTTTCTACTGAGGAATGAATTTACAGCTTAACGAAAAAGGATCGTACTAGTAGAGATTACACTTGAGGCGACTGTTCCATTTAGATGATGATCGGGGAACGGTAAATCTGGAGAAGAATTCCGATAACGGTCGGGGCGGTGATGACCAATCCACCTCGCGAAGAGCTTCAATTAGATCCTCGCCGGTAACGTTTCCCCAATCCATATTTGCTTAATTTGATTAAGAAAATTAATCGCAAAAATAAAAATCGAAACCCTAAATATATATGTATAGACTGAAAATTTAAAGAATATCTTGAGGATGAGGAATATCTTGGAGTAGCTGCTAAAGAAGAATTTGTCGCGGGGAAGATGGAAAAAATGGTGAAGGAAGTATTTATTTAAATTGGTAAAAATAAAATTTATGTTGCATATAAAAAGCAGTAAAAAAAATAGAAGTGTCTGAGCCCGGGTTCGAACCGGGGACCTCTAGTGTGTGAGACTAGCGTGATAACCGACTACACCACCCAGACGCCGTTGATGTTATTCGTATGTGAATATAAATAGTAAACCTACAAAACTTCTTTCTTATTTCGTTACACTAGTATTTTTCTAGGTTATTTTTTTTTCCAAGTATATGTATTGAAATTTCTCACATGTTTTTTCTCTCATTTAATTTGCTTTTTTTAAAAAGATTAAACTTCGTGGAGATTAATAACTGTTGACACAAAAATCCGATTGAGCATTGAGCAAAAAAGTTAAACTAGTTGGATCTTGTATTCATACATGGAATTTCTTTTACAAAATAGTTTACACTTGAAAAAATGGTGACTCGGTTAAGTATGTGTTATTGGAAGAATATCTTCACGCATGAAAAACGTCTAGAGTCAAACGAATTACCTTAAAACTAATTATGTGTTATTGGAAAAGTCCATCACGCATTAAGTCTAGTCTAAGGGTTGGTTTATAATATAAGTATGCGTTATTGGATAAATATTTTCAGGCAAGAAACCTAGTAGATTCAAAATAATTAATTTGAACTAAATGAATGTAAAGTGCGAAATTTAATTTTTTTTTTTTAAAGAATACATAAATAAATATAAAATAGGCATTTTGATCGTTGGTTGCTCAAAACCTTATCAAAAGGAGCTCTGAAACCAAAATTTGATGCCATCAAATTAACAGCAAATTTGTCTTCTAAACACGAAGCTTGGATCCTAAATAAAAATATTACACTAATTTCAAGTGGTAAACAAATAAAACTATTTTGATCAATTCCACGAAGGAAATATTGTTTGCACGTTATAGGAAGCAATTGATTTCAATTGGAATTCACCCTTAACACGATAAGTTATTGCTTGAAAGCTAAAAATAAAAGAGAAAAAGTAATCAATGATTTTTTCAAGCAAAATTAAAATAAGAATTAAACACTAAATTATCTTATTAAACTAAATTAAAATCCCGTTGATCCGTAGACTTCACCATCAATAAATGAGTTCGGATTTTTAGAACACCTTCTAATATACTCTCTACATTTTTTTTTTTAGTCTTATAGTAGGAGGAGGTGGGCGCCCTAGAAAGGAAGAATTATTTGGCCCCATGTAGGGGAGGATGTTGAATCCGCGACCTCACGGTCGTGGACAGAGACCAACCTCACTGGTAGGGCTGTTAGCGAGCCGATTAAAGCGCAAATCGCTCGTTAATCGGTTCGTTAAAATCGGCTCGCTAACTCGCTCGGCTCGTTAACGAACCGGTTACGATTCGGTAAAATGGCTCGTAAATCGTTTTAAATTGCTCGTTAAACCGGTTAATAATATTCTACCGATTTTAGCGAGTTAGCGAGCCGATTTTAACGAACCGATTAACGAGCGATTTACGAGTTAACCGATTTTAGCGAGTTAGCGAAACCGATTAACGAGCGATTTGCGAGTTAACCTAGGTTCGCCAACAGACTCTAGTTTTTGTAATAGTATGATCCGATTAACGAACCGAATTACGATTTTATGCGAATTGCGATTTTCGATCCGATTAGCGAACCGGTTTTGCGCGATTTGATACGGTTCGATTAACGAACCGGTTTTGTACGATTTTATTTCGAACCGATTACGAATTGAACAACCGAATCGGTTGACTAACGAACCGATTAACGATCGATTCGGTTTTCTTAACGATCCGAACTGATTTGGCCCAAAACCGGCTCGGTTCGGCTCGTTAACAACCCTACTCACTGGGCTGTGGCACTCTTAACAATATACTATCTACATTAATAATACTTCATCATTCCAATTATCTGTCGCATAGATATATTTTATCCGTTTTTAATTATCTGTCACTTTAAGAAATCAATAAAGTATTAAATGTATTTTTTCCAAACTTACCATTGTCTTTAATTAATTCAATCAACAACTAATTTTAATCTTCTCAATATAAATGTATTAATTGAAGGGTAAAAGTGTCTATCTATATTTAAATGAATGTATCACAATCATTTTTTTAATTTAAGTGCACTGTCATAAAGCGTCATATAAATGGGAACGGGGAGTATATAATTATACAAAGAAGTTCACAAATTTACTCTCTGCAAATAATGTTATTACTATGATATGTCTCACTGTTAACTCGAGCTCTAGATAGTGGATATATATATATATATATATATATATATATATATATATATATATATATATATATAACGAGTGTTCAAATTTTTGGTGACATCGAGTCTCGTGGAATTTTTGCCCAATTGTTGAGCTGAACAATATGGTCAACTATTCCTTATTTAGCGGTCACTTTACGACCAAACGTAAAAGCGAGTCTAGATTAGTCACCACTTTTGCTATTAACTCCAAATATCCCTAAACGTGTAAAAAAAAATGTTTTTACTTGTATTAAAAAATCAAAATTCTCAATAAACCGAGGTTGAAGCCGTGACAGATACTGGAGAACAAAGCAAATTTATTTTAAGATTATTCATCTCAGGTGATAGGTTGAATATCTGAAGCTCCTCAAGGAGGTCGTCGTTGAGTTTTACTTCTATTGCCCGAGCTTACTTCTATTTGAATTCAAATTCGGCCTAGGGTTTTCAGAGCTCTGAAGAAGAAAATTGGATGGCTCAAAGTAGAGGAGGAAGATGTATGGTAGGAGAGTATGTAGTAGGGAAGCAGATAGGTTCTGGGTCATTCTCCACGGTATGGCATGGCCGGCACCGGATTCACGGAACGGAAGTAGCAATCAAAGAGATCGTCACGGCTAGATTGAATCATAAACTACAAGAAAGCCTTAAATCAGAAATTGTTATTTTGAAGAAGATCAATCATCCTAATATAATTCGTTTGCACGATATGATTGAGGTTGCTATTTTGATTTGATTTTGTATTTTTCGAGAGTATAAATGCTTATTCATGTCTTAATTATCAGTTTTATCAATTAGATGGTGTTAATTTACTAAGGATTCTACATTTTTATAATATACGTCTTTTGATTTTATGTACTGTATGTGTTTGGTTAGAGTTCACGCAGAAAATATGAACAAAACAAAGCATGGAAATCCTGTAATCATATAGGACAGTTTGTTGTTGATAGTTATCAGTTACTTTAAAAAAATTACGGCTAGATTGAATAATAAACTACAAGAAAGCCTCAAATCAGAAATTGTTTTTTTTGAAGAAGATCTATCATCCTAACATAATTCGCTTGAACGACATGATTGAGGTAACTATTTTTTATTTGATTTTGTAGTATTCGAGAGTTGAAATGCATGTTCTTAAATTACAGTGGTTGATTTCATGTCTTAATGATCAGTTTTATCAGTTACGCGGTATTAATTTAGGAAGGATTTTACATTTTATGATATGTGTTTTTTTTTTTTTTAATTTTATATGCTGTATGTCTGTGGTTAGAGATTCACCCGAAAATATGAATAAAGCAAGGAAATTTTGTTAATCATATACGAAAAAGTATGGCAGTTTATTGTTGATCGTTATCAGTTACTTTAAAAACGATTCAAGTCTTTGGTAGCTGGTTAGAAGTTAAAAATATTGTATTTGGAAGCATTAGAAAATTTGCTGACTTCGTGCATTAGTTATGCTCTTCAACGATATCCTCTGAAAGAAGGGAGGAAATGAAGTGTAAGCAAGTGCCTCTAAGATGGAATCTGAATCTTGGTATATTATTTTCCAACGAAGTAAAAGAGTTGAACTTCAGATTCTTTTTTTTTTTTTTGCAACTCCTCCAAATATTGCAATTCTGGTAACAGAGTACTGTATCCCCGCTGCTGAGAAATCAAGTAAAGGAATGAAATTTTGGATTTATGCATCTCTGTTACTGGACTTAGGAGGTACTTATAAAATTGCTGAGTTATGAGATATGTATCTAATCATTTTGTAATACTTTAACTATTAACGTGAAGAATGTTTTAGTCACAGTGCTTTAGCCAGCATATATAGGGCCATTCGTGAAAGTTGATAAAATGGAAGTGCTTTCTGTTCTTGTCTCTTTGAAAAATCAACCTAACTGCATCAGTGGGAGTCAAGCCCTGAAACCAGCTATTTAGCTGTTGCCTGTTCACCTGTTCCACGTTCACAAATAACATGAGGCACTGTCATTTTACAGTTTAGCCTAGTTGCAGGATGTAGGAAATAGTTTTGCCATGGATTGTTGTGCCATTTCTGAAATTAGTTTTATGTTTTTTACCCTTCTATTATAGTGTTAATTTGATGTCATCTTTATATTCTCGAACTTGGAGAGTGCATTAAGAAACTCAAGTAAGCGCGAGTTGCTGTTTTTACGTGTCCATCTAAATTTTGCATGACAAATTTTCGAAACATCTCCAGAAAGTAATAGAGTCCTCCACCTTTTCTTTCTTCTATTATCTATACTAAGCAAGTCTCGTGTTGACGGAATGTAGGACTCTGGGAAGATTTATATTATTCTAGAATACTGCAGAGGTGGTGATCTTTCAGTGTACGTCCAGCAACGCAAAGGAAGAATTCCAGAAGCAACTGCAAAGCATTTCATGCAGCAGCTAGGTATCTATCTTTTCCTGCTTTAGGTTGGTCAAACTGGCTGGTATTCTATATGGAAGATGTAATAATCATTGTTATATTTTGTGCTACAGCATCAGGGCTAAAAGTTCTTCGTGAAAACAACTTAATTCACCGAGACCTAAAACCACAGGTGTGCTTCCCTATGGTGTTTCAAGGAATGATGGACTTGATCATAATTTCTAAGTTATTCTGATTTATTTTAGGATTATGCGGGTATCATGTTTTTTTTATTCATTCATGTTTTCTGGGTTGGCTATGAATTTTCTATTTGATGTCTCTTTTATATGAACTGATTTCTGGAATAGAATCTCCTGCTTACCGCAAATGATGACAAATCCACTCTGAAGATAGCTGATTTTGGATTTGCAAGGTAAAGTTTGCCTTAGCCTCATTACAGCTTTCTCTTAGTATGTTTTGCTTTCTACTGCTTCGTTTACAAGGAATATCCATGTTGTTTAGTCAATACAGATTCTGTGTGTGAGTGAGTGTGTGTGCGCGCACGCGGTCAGTTTCAACTTTTCCATTTTCCCTCTATAGTTGAATATCTTAATGGGAAGAAAGAAATGGATGGTTAAATATACTTTGCTTATCCTCCTCCTCTCAATGATGAGAAGGATTACAAACATAAACGCCTGCTCAGATCTGATTTTCATGTGAAAAGAATACCTGATCCATCATTTCTATTTGGCGCATTGCTTTTATACCCATATGTAACCGACATTTGGTTCAAATTATTGTTCAAATTTTGAAATATTTGTAGCTGTAGCTTTTTGGGGTAGCAAATATAGAGCCTCTCAAGAATCTGAGAGAAAACTAAAAAGAAATTATGATTAGAAAAAATAGAGTTTCATGGGGAAATCTCTAAGGACCTGCAGAATAGTGGGTTGCACTTAAGCTACTCTATCACCTTGCGGCTTGCGGGTGATGGAATGATGAGCTGGTTTTGTTGTATTTATTCTTGTACCTTCTGTAGCTCTCCATAGCTGATATTGCTTTATGTTATCATAAAACTAGAAAGAAGTGGTAAACATAGTGAATGAGACTCCTGTAGTTGTCAAGTTCAATTGCCACGCTATGAACATATGTTTTACTCCCGGAAGCTGAGAGATTGTCAAGGCTTCTAAGTTAGGACCACACTGCAATGGAACAATCATATTGCTGTCCCTAGACTTCTCTTATCTTCCTCATAGTTTACTTGTTAAAAGTTTCTTTTTTCTCATGAAGGAATTACCTTTACTTCTTTATTGGTCATATATTTCTTGATATCCTGTAAGTTTCGGCCATACATTTCTATTTCATTTTAATTGGATATTCCCTAACAGAATCTTTCCCCAATTACGACATTTTAACTTTTCATAATTTATACTTGTACAGCTACTGGTTATTTTTCTTTCCAGTTCTGCCGTGTCTAATAGCTTAAACTACTTTATTGCTAAAGTGGCTTTGGGCTACTTTTTGTTTTGCTCACTCAAGGTTCGTGTTTTAAAACTGCCTTTGCTTTTTCGGTCAGGTCTCTTCAACCTAGAGGCCTTGCTGAAACATTATGTGGTTCACCTCTCTATATGGCTCCCGAAATAATGCAAAATCAGAAATATGATGCAAAGGTGAAATTCTCTGCTTTACTGACGTGATCACTTAACAATGTGGTAAATTTCACATTAACTCTGGAAGAAAACGCAGGCAGATCTCTGGAGTGTCGGGTGCCATTCTTTATCAGCTAGTAACCGGAAAAACACCATATACCGGAAGTGACCAAACACAGGTTAGTAATCTGAACTATTCATATCTATGCTTGAAGAAACTATGCTTTTTTCTAGACTTTTTGACCCCTTTCATTCATGTAATCTGTAGCTGCTTCAGAACATATTGAAATCAACAGAGTTACAGTTTCCTCCAGACGCAACAGATTTAACTCCTTCCTGTATAGACTTATGCCGTAAATTGCTGCGTCGTAACCCAGGTACTACTACCAATTTAGCTTGCTATTCTGCAGCGCATGGCAATTATTTTACTCTACCCTGGAGAGTTACCGAAGGACCAATTAAGAAGGTCATGACTTTTGCAACTATAAGCTTCTAATTATATTTTACATTCTCTTTCAGTGGAGAGATTGACATTTGAAGAATTCTTTAACCATCCATTTCTTTCTCAAAGGCTACCAGACCAAGTATCACGGTAGACATGATGAACTTTGACATTTTCATTTCTTTGGTTAAAATATTAGAAGAGAGATTCTTTTGTCAGGCCGAATCAATAAATGCAACTGCATGTGCAGGAATTCGAGACCGCAAAGAGTGATAGATAGTTTTCCACTTTCTGAAGTCAATCCTGTGAGGAGCTCAGAAGAAAGTTCTCAAGAAGATTGTTTACCTTTCAGTTTAGACGAGGATTCCAGTGGTCCCGAAGGGAGTCCGTCTTTTGTTAGGAGGTCCCCAGTCAGATCTACATATGGATTTTCCGTTGATTCAAGATCGAGGAGAAATGAAAGCTCTAATCCATCGAATCGAATAGGTTCTCCTTCCAATCAGGGCAGCACCACACGTAAACCGGATGTAATGATGTTTAGTCTTGGTAGATTCAAACATTCAGAAGGAAACCTGAATGAACCTCTTAAATCTCTGGATTCCAAGGCCAAAAGTGCGTCAATAGGTGCCTTTTATGCACGTTCTCATTGTTGATTCCTACATGTAAGTTACCAGGCATTTTCCTGAATGGAAATTCATGTTTTCTTCATGTTTACAGCGGCTGATCCAATGGAATTGGTCGATCAGGATTATGTCCTTGTGTCCAGTCCCCCCATGGGTGCTTCTTCTCCAGCTTCTATGTCTAAGCTAAGCAATTTTCCGTTTAAATCTGGCAGTCCCTTGCAAAATGCTGGGAGTTCAAACCCCACTTCAACTGTTCCAATGCCAATTCTTAGTGCAGCTACGGGCAAAGTAGGCCGTATTGATAGTTTTGAAAGTCGCAGCTCTGCACCTGGAACTTCACAAGGATCTACAGACATGGTGGATGCACTAGAGCAGCCATCAACTGACTGCATGACTAGGATTAAATCCTTGCAGAGGTGTGCCTCAGCCGTTACAGAATTAGTAAATGAAAAGGTAATTTGGATCCCTCTGGTTATTCGGAAAATGCATGCAGAAAGTGCACTTTGTGATTATTATTATACATATTATGTCTTCAAAACAAGAAGCATGCACACTTGGCTGTCCGCATGTCGTTAGTACAGCTAATTTTTTCATTTTAAACATCTTCTCACTGCTAATGATTGTTACTGTTTAAAGCTTGAGGCAGGTAAACAGCTAGAAGCATTTTCGATTCAGCTTGTAATTCTTGCTATATGGAATCAGGCATTGCACATCTGCCATACACAAGCAGCTTCTGCACTTGAAGGGAGTCCAATAACTGATTCTAATAGATTCAGAGAGGTGACGAAGGTGCAAAGTAGCCCAGATATTCATGAAAATCTTGACCCTGCTGATTCTCGGGTTTCGCAGGATATCTACTCTGCCATTGAGAGAACATTTCGTCTTGAAGTTGGAAATGCCGAAGAACTTGCCAAAGTTGTAGAGCCTGGTACACGCATTGCAAGACTTATCTTCTTTCAATAAATTAAGTACATGGGTTAATGTTACCCCGCAATTCTTGGTCTAGCCTGCTTGGTTATTTCTGATTTAGCTATCAAAGTCATCTTTTTTACTATTCTGCACTCTTGTATAAACCGTGCTCATTAGTCATTGTCTAAATCTTAAACAGTAAAATTCTGACTCTAGTGTGTCAACCCCAAAGTTTACTGGCCACTAGATTGGAGTGTATTGATTATATTAGACTTTCCATTTTGATATATATTCTCTACTTTCGCATACTTCATCAGTTTAGTTCATATTTGCTTTTCTATTTTTAATAAATCTGCATCTTATATGTTTCAAGTGCATTCATTTTTGTTGTTATTTTTTCAAGAGAACACTCGAGGGAAAGACATTGATGTTGGTTGTGAGATTCATAGAGGTTAGACATAATCGACATCGAGGTTTTTGTCTCATAACCTATTGATCCTAGTTTCTATCTCAATGTTCAGGAAATACAGAAATGCCTGATGCAATGGAGTCAATATTTCAATCTGCCCTTGCTCTGGGAAGACGTGGGGCTGTAAGCATTTTCTTGTTCTTCTTACTCTTACTTTCTGTCTTGTTTAGGTGGTGCTTGGCTAGTTAACTTCATCCGCAGTTTGAATATTTAGTTTATTTCCTGCGAGGACTGATTTCTTTTAAGCTAGATATCAAGAGAAGTTTACCATATATGTTGGAATTAGCTGTAAATGAAGTTGTTACAAAGTAAATGTCATTTCCGATGTGAGGTGGGGTTACGTTAGGTCACTATAGCTCTATTTAAGTTGGTACTTGTGGATTAATTTTGACAGTGTCAGCAATTGCTTGCCATGCTGCCTGGTTTAGCTTCTTATGTTGTGAACCAATTTCCTTGTACAGGCACATCCCTTAAAAAAAATTCAGTTTTCAGTTTCTTTAAATTGCTTTCCCCATTCCTCTCACCGTCCCAGAAAAAGTTGAGCACTATCCGTAGGGATCATATGCCAAAATAACCTGCCTTCTGCAGAATGGTTTGCCATATCTTGACGAATATGCAAGTTTCGTGCATCTCTTTCTTCAGATATTGGAGTCTGAAAAAACATTTCTGAACTAAATCATATTTATATTTTGCTTGGCAGGTTGATGAGTACATGGGTGACCCCGATAACGCAGTGTTGTTTTATTCAAAAGCTGTGCGATTGTTTGTATTTCTACTAGTGGAAGCACCCTCTCTTATTTTGAATCCTCCTTTTTCTCTGACAAACTCGGACCGATATAGACTTCAGAATTACATTGATCTGCTGAGTAACCGACACAGCATTTCAAGGTCTCAAAGAATGGCTGTTCTGAAGAGCGAGGATCAACAATTAGCCCCATGAAAATGTGGGGAGATATTTGCTCAACTCTTTGGCATAGTATGTTATGCTTAACTGCATACAATTCTTTGTCTGTACAGTTATTCTTTGAGCGATGCGAGTGACAGTTTGATCAAGTTGTATCCGTGGGCGAACTGTTGTTGATATAATCGTTCTGTAACTTAAATGTATATTCGTAGATTCATCTCATTTTGCAGGTCATGCTTCCTGGATCCCAGGGTGGCCTACTTAATCGAACAAATATTTGTTTCATATGTTACCTAAGGGGGTGTATTCAATTAGGATTGTAAGAGACTATTTATTGATAAATAAGTCCAGTGGATTTTAAAAGACTATATAAGATTTTAAAAGAATGTAATGACTTTTAAGATTTTTTTTAAAGATTTTGTATACTTAGGATTCTTATGTTCGGATTTTAAAAATTTATATCATAAGAATTTATAAGATTTGAAAGGATTACATTGACTTTTTATTTGTACGATCCTAACCAACCAACTTAGTTGGATGATGAGCAATGTCTAGTTCAATGATGCACAAATTCTTCAAGAACAACCTTTACAATCCAAACTTTTCAAATAATGGTGAAATTTATCCTTCCCAAAGATTTTATGATAGGTATAAAGTTACTAGGTTATGGACACTTGGTTCAAATAATGGAATGATGTCATAAACATAAAGCCAATAAAAAGTAAATTGGTTAAAGTTGTGGGCACTCACGAGCAAATTTGATTTTTACCGAATTACCGACTGAATTCAAATTCAATTCGACAATTTGAATTCGGTAATTCGGTTACATCCCAATTTGATTTGGTAAAAAATAGGACGAAATCGGTTTGATCTATAATTGAATTCGGCTTGACCGAATTCGAATTCATTTTTTTAATAATTTTTTAATTTTATTATATAGTTAATATATAAAGTAAATCGACCCTAAAAATTGTTATTTTTGTCGATTTTGCTATTTATTTTCCGTGTAAATATGGTTGAATTAAACAATGACTAATTTATTATTTCGATTATTTTTTTTGAATTTATTGTTTGTTTTGGTTTTGGTTTTTTCTTGATATTCAATTAGAGTTTTCTTGTGAAATCGGTCAATTCGACAAAAAACGAATTCCAAATTCGCCAATTCGGTCAATTCGAATTCGGTAATTCTGAATTCGAATCCAAATTGGGTCTGTTTTTAGGTTCTAAAAAGTTTCCCTGAATTCAAATGACCGATTTGATGAATTCGAATTCGGTGCTCACCACTACTTGCATTAGCAATATAACATAAACGATATCAAATGGAATGGAACAATAAAAAATAAAAGCAAACATTCAAAGTTACAAGAGTCAATGAAAAATGTAACAAATAAACAAATCATGAAAATTCACTAAAAAGTCTTATGGGTTAGGGTGGGATTTTTTAAAGGGTTTGGTATTTATATTTTTCACTAAAAAATCCCACAAATTCCTAATTAAAAAAAAAAATCCGTCGAAATTTGGAAATTTTTGAATACCAAAAGACTTTTTGTTACTTGTTAAAAGTCCTGATTGAATACCACTGTATTTGAAAATCACTTTTAAAAAATCCTAATAGTCCTGACCACATGACTTATTTAGATTACTTAAAAGTCTTAATTGAATACCATAAGACTTATTTATCTCAAAATAGTCTTTTAGAATCCCAATTGAATACACTCCCCTTAAACTTAGGGTGGAACAAATCTTTGTTTCATAATTCATATGTTACCTTTTGAATTTATTCAGAGCTACTTGAACTTAGGGTGGAATTGGATGAGGATTCTGTCTGAGATTTTTCTCTTCGATTTTGGAAAAGTTAATTTTAATTTTTTTTTGTGAAAAGAAAAAAAAAAGTGGGTTAAAAGTTAATTTTTGGTGAGAAAGAAAAGTGGGTTAAAATGAAAATGTTGTTTTGAGCTCCAGAATGGATTTTTCCTCAAATACACCTTTGTGTGACCTAACATAATGTTTAGAATATTTGGATTAATTTCCACTGGAGTGTAGTTACCATCTGTATGAATATGGTGATGATCTAGTTGGACCTGTTTTATATTTTTATTAAAGGATTGTGATAGATGAATACAGTAGGTAAGCTTTGAATCATCTTAGGCGAGAGTCGAGAAAAGAAAAAGCGGCATTGAGTGGTTTGGCCGCCCTAGTTTTGCAAGTGGCTTATTTTTAATTTGTTTTAATATTCTTTTTCCTCCAACCTACACAATAAAGGCGATACCCACTCTCTCAGATTGGAGGGTTGAAACTTTCACACTACGACTGCCAAGATTCGAATATGCGTCTTCCTACACAATCTATCACTTTCAAACCAATTGAGCTATCCTTGCGGATTTAATATTCCTTTTCCTGAATGGCAAGTGGCTTGTTCGAATGGCTTATTTTTATTGGAAGTGATTGTTGGATCAAAAATTTGGGATGAAACAAGGATCAAGAAGGCATAATGTAATATCAAATTCTAACAATTATTTTCATTTTATACTCTTTGATTCATGTTTGATCCAATTTTTTTTATCCAACAATTATTATTGTATTTTTAATGTTTTAATATTCTTTTTCCTGAATGGCAAGTGGCTCGTTGGAATTAAGATCGAAAATGAGGTTTGTAGGTGGGGCTGGAATGAAATGTTGAAGTCTCCAAAGGAAGTTGTGGAAAAGTTATCCAAGGAGAATCAATAGAGGAAAAGCAAATTTGCAATTGGTTGCAATTGCAAAACGGTCTTATTTGGTTGAAAGACAAAGACAGCTGCCGTGGAAATGAGTCCGGATCTAATGCGGAAGGCCTAAATCTACGGCAGTGGAAATGGTCAATGTGAAAGCTAACCATCCAAGTTTTCTTGGATGTGTCTTTTGTCTGTTATCGTGATTTTTTAAATCATTGTATAACTTTTACTTTCTATATTTTCAGATTTTCCTTTGATTGTAATGGTTTCGTCTATTTGTGATTAATGGAAACTAAATTTATTCAGCAAAAAAAAAAAAAAAGGTAACAAACTTCGCTCCCCACTCTTGCGGTGCCAACCATATCTAAGAGCATTAATTATATCACTTTTTACGTGAAAAAACTTGTTGAATATTACCTCCATACCATAATATAATCAGTTTAGTACAAGTAACAAAAAATAAGAAAGTAAAAAAAATAAGGTCGTTTGTTAATCAAAATATCAATATTATGCTCTTAAAAAGAATTAATAGTATGCTAAACGACTTGTATTAAGGAATTGAAGGAGTACATTTTCTACGTTATTCTTCCGTATATAAGCTTGGCATGATTATTTATTCTTAGGTCTAGACAACATTCTCTGTAGCAACTCCGTTCCATTTATCCTCTGAAAATTCCTTGAAGACTTTTGTAGACTCACAAAATTCTATTTTGTCTTCTAATTTCATACGTGTGAATTGTTTCTAAAGGAAAAAAAAAAATGAGACCTAAAGTATTAAAAGTTTCACATTGTAATTATCTGAAAAAATTGAATATCTACTTTGTAGTTTATGAGATTAGAGATTAATCTTAAAACTATGTTGAGTTTTGCATAAATATTCCATAATGAAAAGTCTATTTATGTTGAGTCAGACAAGGATGTAGACCAGGACATTATATAAAATAAAATTAAGTTTTTTTTTCTGTGCTGGATATAAAATATATGCAATTCATGCAGACAGTAGTTAGCTAAGAGATTCTGAACATGAAAAAAGTAGCTATTCTTCAAGTTATTTTCCATCTCCTTTTTTTCTTCAATCATTTATCATCATCAGCTTCAAAAGATAGTCATAATAATTTCTTGAATAAAGGCGCCAGAATATCCGTGGAAGATGATTCAGAATTATTCACATCACCAGACAATTCATTCACCTGTGGCTTTTATAGCCTTGGAGGAAACAATGCATATTGGTTTGCAATCTGGTTCACTAATTCAATAGACAAAACTGTTGTTTGGATGGCTAATCGAGACCGCCCTGTTAATCGCGGGTCATTCGTTAGTCTGAGGCGAGATGGGGTCATGACCTTGTTCGATTTCGATGGCTCAATTGTATGGGAAACAAATTTTACATCTACTGATGTTGCCAAAGCTGAGCTTCTTAATTCAGGAAATCTTGTTTTGAGAAATACTCAAGGTAACATTCTTTGGCAAAGCTTTGATTATCCTACTGATACACTTTTGCCTAGCCAAAGTTTTACCAAGGGTAAAATGTTGGTTTCTTCACTGAGAAAAGGAAGTTTTCAATCAGGGTATTTTAATTTGTATTATGGTAGCAATAATGTTTTGACTTTGATTTATGATGGGCCGGAGATTTCGAGTATATATTGGCCTAATCCTGATTTTGATGTCTATTCACAAGGGAGGACTAATTATAATAGTAGCAGAATTGCTGTTCTTGATGATATTGGTAGATTTCTTTCGAGTGATAGATTACAATTTAATGCTACCGATATGGGGTTTGGGATTAAAAGAAGATTAACAATTGATTACGATGGAAATCTTCGAATCTACAGCTTAGTGAATTCGAGTGGTTTATGGGAAATATCATGGCAAGCGATTGATGAACCTTGTACAGTACGAGGATTATGTGGGAGAAATGGGATTTGTGTTTATTCACCTGAAGCCAAGTGTTCTTGTCCTCCTGGATATACGGTAAATGACCCGGGGGACTGGAACAAAGGTTGCAGTCCTGAATTCAACCTGACCAAATCAAATTCGCGAAGAGTGAAATTCCTGGAAATTCCACACACAGATTATTATGGTTTTGATCTCAATTTTTCCCAAGGCATTACTCTTGAAGCTTGTAAGGAGATTTGCCTAGGGGATTCGAGTTGCCAAGCATTTAGCTATAGGCTAATAGGAACCGGACAATGTTATGCGAAAAGTGCACTTTTCAATGGATATAATTCTGTGGATTTCCCTGGAATTTTACACCTTAAAGTTCCCGAAACTTTGCAAGAATCAGAACCGGTTTTGCTTCAAGGAGTCGATGTCAAATGTGAAACTGGAGGAAGAGAAGAGTTTGTAAGTTCTCCTTTTCTTTATCAAACAAGGCCTAAAGATATGAAATGGGTTTATCTCTATTCCTTTTGTTCAGCCATTGGTGCTCTTGAAGTCCTGTTTTTTGCATTGGGATGGTTCTTTTTATTCAGAAAAAGTGGTGTTTCGCCTTCGGTTGAGGCTGGTTATCAGATGATAGCAAATCAATTCAGAAGATTTAGTTATGATGAGCTTAAAAAGGCAACCAAAAACTTCAAGGAGGAACTGGGAAGAGGCGGATCGGGGTCCGTTTACAAGGGTATTCTAGCAGATAATAGAGTGGTGGCAATAAAGAGATTGGGAGATTTGGTTCAGGCAGAACAAGAATTCTGGGCTGAAACAAGTACTGTTGGAAAAATATATCATATGAATCTTGTAAGAATGTGGGGATATTGTTCAGAAACAAGAAACAGGCTTTTGGTGTATGAATATGTTGAGAATTCATCACTTGATAAGCATATATTTTCCTCCAATTTTCTTGGATGGAAAGAGAGATTTGCAGTGGCATTAGGCACAGCCAAAGGGCTTGCTTATCTTCACCATGAGTGTCTAGAATGGGTTATTCATTGTGATGTGAAGCCGGAAAATATTTTACTAGACGGTGATTTTCAGCCCAAGATTGCCGATTTTGGACTGGCAAAGCTGTCTCAGAGAACCGGACCTGGTGGTTCAGTATTCACTAAAATTCGAGGCACAAAAGGATATATGGCTCCAGAATGGGCTTCGAACCATCGTATTACTGCTAAAGTGGATGTCTATAGCTACGGAGTTGTGATCTTGGAGATGGTGAGAGGAATTCGGGTTTCGAATTGGGCATTGGATGGGCAAGAAGATGGGCTGTCAAAATTTGTGAAGAAAATAAAGGGACAAACTGAAGAAGGAGAAGAATGTTGGATTGAGAAAGTAGTTGATCCAAGATTGGATGGGAAATTCAGTAGGAATCAAGCAACATTGTTGGTAGAGATTGGGATTTCATGTGTGGAGGAAGATAGAAATAGAAGGCCAACAATGGATTCCGTGGTTCAATCTCTACTGCAGTGCGAAGAATAAAATATTGTATGATTCTTTTATAAAGAGTGTTTACTTGCTATTTCTAAAGAATTGAGTTATTACATTGATACTATAAAAATAAAATTGCGTTCTAACTTATTTGTTTGTTACTATTGATCTCAACTTCTATTATCAATAAATTGAAAAAAAAAAAACATATGATACATAATCCTTTAGTATATTTAGTATATTGAACTCACATCAAGCGATCTTTAGCAATAGTATAATTTTTCCCAAGCTAAAATAGTGAAGAATATTCGTTAAACAATTCCTGTGATAACTTTTCAGTTAGCAAGAGAAATAAGGCTGGTTGTGTTTGGTTCTTCTTGAAGACCACCACCCTGCATTTCTTTCGCTACTCAGTCAGCCTTCTTCTACTTTTATGAAAAGAATAGGATTCCCCCATCGGACGAGGCAGGCAGTCAATACTCATAATAACCCATAAGAAGTTATGCTAAATTAGTCTGAAAAACTGAAAATAATAGGCGTTCTGTCTGCATGTGTAAAAAATCATATTAACATTAATTTGTTGTTTAATAGTAAATAAAAGAATGAACAATAATTCTTTCCAATATTTATAGACATTACTAGTCGTTCCACTTAAAAAACGTAGTCGTCCAATCAAACTTATTCGAAGATTTAGTTGTGTTCTGTATATATGGGTATAACAGAATACTTGTTCCGCACTAAATTCAAAATCACGCTAAATTACAAGAGAAGGCACGGTGTCCTACTTATTTCCATTTGCAATCTGAATTTGGTGCGAAACAGCTATTCAGTCTGCATGTGCGGAACAGTTGTGCACTGTTATATGAGTTTATCAGACAACAGGATTTTGTCTGAAAAGAATGAATACGTTTTTTTGAATGAATACTTGGCCAAAAAAAAAAAAGAACAGCTCTTGGATGAACATCATTTAAAGAATGACTCGTTCTTTCCGGACAAAACTCGGTTATTAAATCAACTCATCTAATAATAATGCAGAGTCGTTTTGCGCATATAATCCAAAACCCTTCGATTCGTAGCCTTTTGATTGTTCTGTTCTCATCTGATCTGCTTCACCCTGGGTAGAGAGTAGGACAGAGACAGCAAAAATGGCAGAAAAATCACCTGAGTCCAGCTGGCCTCCCCTTTGCCAAGCCATCTTTCTTTTCTGGTACATATGTCCCCAAGTAAAGAACAACCCCCTTCTCAAAGCTTGAATCATATCATTGTTGGTCAATGGTCAAAAACCATGAATCTCCACTTTATCCATATGAATATCCCATTCAAATTTCTCCCAAAAAGAAAATAAAAATTCAAGTTTTTTGTTGTCCCCTTCAATTGCTCCCTCACTACTCGACTTCTCTTGTATTAGTAACTTGTAACTATTTGAGTGAATTTGAACATCATCTTAAATTGCACAGGTATAATGCTGATAGTTTAAAATTAAATTCATATGAAGAAACAATTATTATACAGGTGTTGTATAACATTTTCTAGCAGGTGTTAAATTTCATGTAACAAATGTTATTTCTTTATTAACATTTGTCATAAAGCTGCAATATATGTTTGAAGATCGCAATAGGTGTCACAAAAAAAAAAATTGAACTGTTAATTTTTTTTATCTAATGGTTCAAAAAGGTTAAAATTATTTAATATATACTGAATTTTAACCGTTATAAATCATAACCGGAGCGCAAATTTCAGATTAACTCAACATCTCTGCTTACAAATAATATAGTTTTCCGAAATTTAAGACAAAATGCAAGCTTATTTATTGTTTCCCGCCTTTTCTCTTGATCCTCCTCAGTCTTCCCTTTATATATGTACTTCCTTGTAAAACCTCCTAAAGACCCCATAGCCCCAATTATCTTCCGCCCCAGAAATCCAAAGAAAGAAACATTTTATTTCTCTTAATCAATTATTCTTCTGCTTCAATCATCAAGAAAAGAACAGAACTTTAAGAATGACAAAAATCGATGCCCTCCGTCGATTTCTCCTTCCATGCCTCCACCCAACCGCAACATCTCCAATTCATCCATCATCATCCACCACCATCAACCCTCCCAAGAAACGCATCAGCACTTCTCTCCGTGATGACATTGACGAATTAAAACATCAAAATCAAGGAGAAGACGACCTTAACGGCTCTGAGCCACCAACTCCCACCGCGGCCTCTTCACTATTAGCTCCGCCCCGCCCTTCAAGAACAATGGTTATCGGTTCAATCTTTGGCCACCGTCGCGGCGGCCATGTTTGGTTCTGCGTCCAACACGATCGCTTAAATACTAAGCCCTCCCTTTTACTTGAGCTTTCAATTCCCACCACAACTTTAATTCAAGAAATGAACTGCGGACTCGTTCGAATCGCCCTCGAGTTCAAAGACGACTCGGCTGAATCAGAACTGAGTGGATGCCCTCTTCACTCGGTCCCTGTCTGGACTCTTTTCTGTAACGGTCGGAAACTTGGGTTTGCCCACCGGCGAAAGGCGACTCAGCAGAATCGGGTCATGCTCAAGACAATGCAGTCAATTACGGTCGGGGCGGGCGTGATACCGTCTGGGATAGGATCAGGATTCGGGTCGGGGTCTGAGGAGCTTATGTACATGAGGGCTAATTATGAATGCGTTATAGGAAGTGCTGATTCCGAATCTTTTCATCTGATTAACCTGGATGAGGTGGGCCTGGGTCAAGAATTCAGCATTTTCTTGCTCAGAACAAGGTAATCAAGTTTGGAATCCAAGACGGGGGGGCCTTCTGATATTCGAGTGAGGAATTGAAACAATTTTGGTTAGTTAGTTAAGAGATTTCTTTTGCCAAGGTTTTTTCTTGCTGTAAGAAACCTTCAAATCTTTTTTTTTTTTTATCTTTTTTTTTTTTATGGTTTTATCGAGCTATAAAGGTAACATTGGAATACATTTGATAGAACTATAAAGTTCAAATAATGTAGTACTCCCTCCGTCTTAAATTATCGGTCTATTTTCACAAATACATAATATTAAAAATTTGGTGATTTTGATGGTAAAATATAAATAAAAGTCTAAAATACCCCTCATTAATTTTATTAATCTCATTTAAAATTTATGTCTTTCTCTTTTTTTCTTTTCACATAACATCCAACTACCTCTCAAATATGTGTTGAAAATTGATAATATAAATTTACTAAGAGTATTCAATGAGGAGTTGAAAATTTTGTCATTAATAAATACTTCATTTAGAAAATGTACAATTAATTTGGAACAAATAAAAAAGGCAATGTGGACAATTAATTTAGAACTGAGGGAGTAAATTTTTTTTAAAGAGAGTCAAATGGGTAGCTCGCTATTGTAACTCTTGCAGGTCCCCTTGGCTAAGATTTAGAAATGAATAAAATTTATAAATAATAATATAAAAAAAACTTATGATGATATTAATCATCAATAGATGACGTTCCTCCAACTGAACTCAGGAACGAAGAACCTACATAATATACCGATACATTCTATGGGATGAAGCTACCTAATAGCCTATACACTGAAAAATGTTTGATGGCTGCAACTACAAAATTTACAGCCTTTGGATCTTTTTGTTTTCAAACACCAATACAATAAAGAGTATTATCCGTGATCCTACTTGTATCCTAAAACAAAACTGAGCCACAATAATTCCTATTTGTTAGGTAGATGAGGAGCTGCAAAGGTGAGTCTGGAAGGGTACTAGAAGAAATCGGCTATGAATTGGAAGGTCCTTGCGATAGAAGCTTCTTCAGTGTCTCGTATGTCATGAAAACGATTCCTACACTGGGCACAACCTTGTAATACTCTGGCATTATTCCTCTGTACAGGCCACTCAAACCTTCACTGCGCATAATTTGCCCAAGCGTCCCAAACAATCCAGAATTGTACACACGGGCCCGACCTGCAATCCCCTCCAATTGCATTCTTCGCCTCACAAGATCTAGAGGAAATGTTGCTGCAAAAGATGAAAATGAGAAGGCTTAATATTTTGAAGTTGGGCAAGATACAAAATACATAGAGACAAAAAAAAACGTACCTTGGTTCGACAGACTTATTAAGAATTAAAGAGAGGTTTAAGTGAAATAATATGAGAAAGAAGGGCCATAACTGGTGATGATTTATTTTATGCTAATCCTTGTTAAAGGAATAGGCCTGGCCAGGAGAGATCAGGTTACATGTGATGAGTTATATCAAAACTCTACCCTGCCAAACATCAGTAACTAAACAGAAAGGGATCGGGACAAAAGCTAAAGCTGAGATAGGACATGACTAAAGCTAGCAAATTTTATGTTTCATGGTAACTCCAACATAAGAAAGACATCAAGTATAGAGGATTGAACCAACTTCGGAGTAATAATCAACCTAGCCAAGGAAGCTACAAAATGGGAAACTAACAAGATGCAGAAAAAAAAAAAAGAAGCCCTAATAAATTAGCAAAAGGTATAAAGCATGCAACAAAGTCCTGGGCAAAGCAACCCTGACCACACCTAACCAACTTGGTGGGAGTGAAGGGGAGGGGGTCCACAGAGAGACATGTTGGTAATCCACACCACTCACCAGTTGAGGATGCAATGCCTGAAAGACTCCCACAAGCAAGGCTTACCAAAACTGTAGAATCCTCGGGCCTAAACAGAAAATAACAACACTATATTAATGACTGGTAAGGCAAAGACAGAGTAAATACAATAACTGAATCAATTGTTTAACAGAAGAACTATGTTCTGACCTTTTAGAATGCCAAAATGATCTCAACGTCTCATAAACTGAAAAGCTTATTGCTATACTAGGTCCAACGCCCTGCATTACAATGAAAACAAGAAGTATTACAGACAAAAAAGACATTGACAAACTAGTATGGTGGATGAACAAAGTACAAAAACATACCAACAATGTTGCTCCAAGTCCTTTATACAAACCAAAAACCCCTTCATCTCTGCAAATGGTACTAAGTGCGTGCCAGATGCCACGGTAGTAGATTGTATTCCTCTAATAACAGCCCAACATTGAAAATTAGAAAGAAGAACACTATACATAATAAGTTTACCTACACATTAAAAAGAAAAAGCAATACAAAACTTTCTAAGGGCATAGATAATATACTAGTAAACCAAGAAAGAATAGTCATTGGATATCCATTTGGTTGTGTGTGTTAATAAAAGGTAGATGAATATACCTGTGCTGCAAGTCTTGTCCTGACGAGATCCAGTGGGTATGTGGCAGCAGCAGAAGTTATGCCTGCTAATCCACCACCAGTAAAATGCACAAAGACATTTGCTCCCGGGTATCCACTACGACTATCCAATCCAGGAATTGATTTCAATATCTGCACAAATACCAAAAGACCAGGAGGAAGCATAACCATGAACCATGATTGAAGTAGTTTAACAAAACTTTTAAATGACTGAGAATGGCTACTGATAATTTATACTCACAGTCTTGTACTGCTCATATACGTAGAAGTTGACTGAAGAGTATGGTAAGCGATGAGCAATTGTAACCAGATTTCCTTTCCAAAAAGCTCGGAATCCCTCTTCTTGTACAATACGCAAAGCCTCACGCCCTATACTAGGTTTGCTCAATACTGCAACATCTGAATGCATACCTTGCACCTTAAAAGTTCAGAAAAACAAAACCATGAAACCAAAAGCAGACATATACGCTTTGATATATAGCAAAAGATTTCCACCTGAACCAAAATAAGATATTCACAGAACATTACCACCATTGACATGTCGTAAGCTCATAACTATGTTACCCGGACTCGGGTACGGGTATGTATTTAGGTGTCGGGTATTTAAACATCTAAAACAAAGTATTTGATGGGTATCGGGTAATTATCTCATACACATACCCATGTAGTGTCGACACGGGTACGGCAAACATAAACGAAGGGTCAGGGTAACAACATAGGCTCAGAAGAATGCAGAACAAGAGAATAATTCGTATTTTGACCAATAAATCAACCACTATATAAACCAATTGTCCAATCATTCCCTTGACTTTATGGGTTATCTTTCAAGAATGCAACTAAACCCTTCAATGGTACGGAGTAAAATGCTAGAAAATTCATTTCTAATCAATAATGAAAATTAAGAAATTCGATATCCTTGTTCTAACTCTTCCTCTGATTAGATCATTGGCTGAAGTGAAATTCTGTAAGCTATTAGGATACCCCATTAGTAAGCTGGCTGGGACTGATTTATTAGATTCTGATATTATGGACATATCTTAGCAAAGATAACAGGCAACAAGAAATTGCTTAAGCTTTCAGCAACTCCAATTAAAAAATGCAAATTACTGAAAAAAACTTTTAAAAAAAAATACACTCTCACGAGAACAAGTACTTGATAACTTGAACTTTTTAAAAACCCCTTGAACAAATTCACAACACAAATTTAAAATTTAAAAAACGAGGCCGAAAACAATAGGAACAGAGAAGCACAAACCTGAAAGAGAATGGTAAGTCGGGCAAGAGGTGCAGTACAGGTCTTACTGAAAGCTCCGGCGACGCCACCAGCGAGGAGCTGAGGAACCGTTCCAATTTGCGATTGCTGCGGCTGCGATTGGTGGTGATGCTTCGGCATAAACTTCCTTGCACCGGAATCTACCACACCGCCACTACCGGACATCCCAACCCTTGCTTCCATCACTACTATTTAGAGAATCTACGAAGAATCGAACTTTGAGGATTGTAGGAGAGAGCTAAATTGGAAAGTGTTTTGGGTCTATTTTCATAGTGATTATGAGAAAGAGAGAAAGAAAGAAAGAAATGGCTTCGGAGAGAAACCCTAGGGGGAAAACCCTGGCGTGAAGTACCTGCTGGGTTTCAATTTTAAGAAGTGGGATTAGGGACAATTTTACGAATATTCTTTCTTTTGCTTTTTTGGAAAACAAAAGCTATGTGCATTTATTTAATTATTAAAGGATAATTGCAACTCAATCGCCCAAGGAAAAAAATGTTACAATTACTAGTCCTTAAAATATATTACGTGTTAATTTATTTTAAAATAAAAGTGTTTTAAGTTGAATGTGAATTGAGGTTTATGATTTTATTTGACGATTTTTATTTTAAAGTTGTAAACGTGAATGTAGATCGCTCGTGAGAAAAAAATATTATTTTATTATATGTAAGAGTTTTTGTTTGAAAATTTAATTTTATATGGGATTTGAATTAAAATGTAACAAAAAATAAAAATATGCAGCTTATTTACATGCAAAAAAAAAAAGAGTTGAGAACAAAAAATGATTGTGCTTCTTGCTATATTATGTAAAATAATGACAAAGGTATCGGAATTAAAAAAAAAGCATTACCTCAAATGCGGAAAAGGAAATAAAAAAATATGAAGTCACAATCAAAAAGAATTATACGGTCTTTTAAAAAAAAATAAGAATTATACGGAAAAGTTGTTTGACCGTAGGTCCAGTGGCGTGAATCATATTTTCCACAGTGGGCCCATTCGTGTGAATCACATTGTTCAGCCCAGCAAGTGAAGCGCCAGTCCACCGGCCATGAATAATCCTAAGTCCTAACCACTAATTTTTCCCTTCAAAGAGGCTGCAGCCCAATGAGGCAAATCTCGACTCGTGATCGAGAGATTCTAAGTTCGACACTCTCTCCATACATGGGGCAAGTTTAATATGTCTCATTTTCTAGGACTTTCTCTTTCTCTTGTGAGGAATGTCTATCTCTCCTTCATGGGGCAATAGTTCAGCTGGACTTCAAAAAAAAAACCACTAATTTTTCCCCTGCTGAATTTAATGCTAACCCCTATTATTTAATTAATTATGACCAATGATATTCTCGTAATTTAGCTTTTTTCACTCATTTCTTTTATTTTACAAATGAAATGACTTTAATATTCTTTGATATATTTGTCTTGAAGTGTTAGCTTGGAGTTTGGATATTAAGATATTTTCACTAATAAAATAAAAAAAAGTATGTGAAAACAAAATGCAAATCAAGCGGTAAAACGTTTCACTTTCAACAAATCGGAGTTCGAGTCTTGCTTGAGGAACGTGGAAACCATTGTTGATCTGATCCTCCTGGAGTGGGGATTTTAAAAAAGAAAAGAAAAAAAGAGGAGTACAAGAAAGCTTAAAAGAGAATGTATATATCAGATACCTTAATTATTTCACTTGATGATGACAATAACTAATTTCCGTTTTATGCATGTATCACGTGTTTTTCCTCTTTTATTATTCTTTTATTTGGAGAGAAGTATCATATTTTTATTTTTATTTTATTTTTCTGGATAAAGAACTATGTGTGTTTTGATCGAGTCTAGTTTGGGTTTGGTCTAGTTTGAGACTCAAATCCAAACCCAAATCAGCTTTGGATCGAGTCTGTGAATGAAATCTGAAGTGTTAAATCATCCTCAAAACCAAATCTCAAACTCAATTCAAAGTTGGTTAGGGTTTGAATTTGAGTCTCAAACCAGACCAAACCCAAACAAGACTCAATCCAAGCATATCTTATCAATCAATGCCCCGAAATCCAATTGCTGTTTTCAACTTTTACTTTCTATCCAGAAACTAGAAAGTCCAAATCTTGTCCCAAAATGACATACAGAACTCACTAAAAATATTACAGAAGCATCATATCATATTACATCATCTTTAGAGACCAACCCCGATGGGGCTTTGTTACTCACTAGCTTGCTGCATTGTATATTCCTCTACTAATTTACAACACAAACTTTAACAACATATCATGAAAAAACTCACAAATTTTCATCAGTTCATGGTTACATATCCATCTGACAAAATTGCATTCACCTGTGATCCCAGAAGAAAATTGAAAATATTAGCTCAAAAAGGCGGAAAAGTCATCATATATCTTGTAACAAGTTCATTATTTGCTAAAGGGAAATTCAACGATAACAAACAATCACAAAATAGTATACCAACAAGGGTTTCCAAATTTGTTTGGTATCAAGATAAATGTAGAGTTACAAACTGAATCATATAATGAAGTTCTAGAGGATGGAGAGGTATTCGGGTGGTCAATCCAGAGGGAAGCTATAGCTTCATTCCAGTTTGTACCATTGGCAAAATAGTTTCCAGGACTGAACATAAGAGTTGCTGGAACATATACCTAAGCACTCGGGACAAAAAATGAGTTCCGCGTTTATTAGGTAAGTTACTTCATAATTTTAGAGATTATGATGAGCTGCATATGTACCTTTTCGAGTCAAGAGTAAGGACACCCTTTGACTAGCTTCCAGCTGCTTTGTTTCAAATGGTTGATATAGCTTTGCAATCTTGAAATTCCAGTAAGAGAATTACTCAAAAGAGCTCGACAATAATGAAGTTCAGGAAACTATTAACCAACAAAATCGTGCAGAAGCTGCCCTCCTCCTATGTTGCCCCTTCCAAATTGTCGAGTTTGGGCATCAATGTCGCCCATCACGTATCCATCACCGATTGAATCCAGGCCAAAGCGTCTAGCTGCATTTATCGGGAAGGTATCAGGCAAAATGCCATGATTTTGATGAAGGCCGAGTGTCAAAGAAACACCCCCACTTCCACCTGCAGCACTAACACCAACATTCAAGCAAGGGTGCCGTGATGAATTGTTACAAGGAAAGTTCATGGCCCCTTCATTTCCACTTGGGATCGCAGTCAAGTCATTTCGAGTTCTTTTTGACGGGAAATCCTCCAACCTCTGGGATGAGGTAACCTTTTTTTCACAAGAAACTGGATTACTAGCTGACATTGCATTACTTTGTCTCTCGGCATTTTGCTCCTCTTTTTGTGAAGATTTTTGTGCTTGCCGTGTTTCAAGTAAGTGTATCTCTTCAACCATAGGCTTCCACAATCTTACCCTAGCGTTGATAAACCAGTTGGAGACCTGATCAACAAATGGAAATTAGACAGCAAATCGACAAAAAACATGAAGAGTCTCGAAATGTCAAGAAGTCCATATATGTGCAGCTAATGCTATACAATGAAGATGAACCCAAGACTTGGTTGCTCACATGTTTTTTTTTCTTTCATTATCCTACTTACTCTTTAATCCCTCATATCCTCTTCCATTTTACCCTCCTTCAAACATCCTATTACTTTTCTACTGCAATTTCTAGATTATTATAGGTGATTATTTGAACTTTCCATATACATAAAAGAAACAGACAGAGATAAGACCAGAAGCGACGCTTGATATGCCAATTGGAACCAAAGGGTTGTTAAATGAATGGAATTGGGATATGGATAGAATATAATAAAATAAGGCCACATTGAGTTTCCCTCTGCAATGAGGCGTGGAGGGGAGCCGCTACGAAGAAGTTCCAAGGGATACAAAGGAAGCTTCTAGGCTCATATTGAACTCTATGACATCTAATCTCCCATAAAACCTTTCTAATTACTTCTTTTGGTCACTCCCACGAAGCAAGCAAGATTTGTGGCATTACAAATCTGATTTAAGAGATATCAAAGAAAGCTTATAAGTATCTCATTACAAAAATGACAGAGTACGAAGTCAACAAACCTGGTTCCTTGAGAGACTGGTCTGCTTAGCCAACATTATCTTATCCGTGTCTGAGGGATAGCTGCAACAACAACAATTAGAATGCACATATTTTGTAAACAATTGACGATATGGAACTAATAAGAAAAATCTGGGATGGTATATATTATATTTAAAGAGCTTACGGGTGCAGAAAATGTTCAAACAACCATTGCCTGAGAACTGTTACAGCACGCTCCGGAAGTCCTCTTTGGGGCCGCCAAACAGGCTGATGCTCAACTAAACCGACATTCCGAGTATGTCTCTGGCTTTGAATTCCCATTACAGGGTTCTCGAATCCAATAGTTGTAGCCTTTTCGTGGGCGAAATTACCATGAGATTCAGTAATGAACTGCAACTGATCCGTGATCGCATTTTTCAAGAACCTGAAATGTTTAGACATGGCTTTCACAGCCAGGTTTGCGAACGGAGCAGCATTTCTAACTCCGGCAACAGATTCAAATGATGCAACAACCGCCTGCATCTGCTGGTAGTACTGCTTGTACCTCTTATACACCTATGTGAAAAGAGAGCCACTTGAGTTCAAAGCCAATGGGCATTCGAGAAGGCAAAAACCCAATAACCATTTTAATTTATGCGCACGTTATAATACTTTTTTTATTCAGTATCGAGAACATTCATGTGCACACACACACACACACATATATATATAATAAAATTTAAAACATCAGTAAAAAAGTTCCATCACTGACAGAAAACTCAGACTAGACGAGGCAGAATTCAGGCAACTGGAACATAACTTATTAACTTTGCTCAAATGATAACTTGGTTAACACTCCTAAACCCAACGTCTTTATTAGTATTACAAACAGGAAAGAATAACTCTCTTATAGTCCTCGTCTAATGTACTTTGTGGTCTATGGTGGTCAAGTATGACGACCTGCATGAGTTCAAATCCATCCCCGCTTCATGAATCCCTATGGATACCCCTCCCCATAAATAAATAAATTTTTTTTTAAAAAAAAACTTAGTAAAGTACCTCATCAAGCATTGACATTAACCTTGACTTGTAATTCCTCCGTTGTTCACTTCCACTAGTAGTGCAGCTTAGCGAATCATCATCAATAAAACTATCCAACGACGATGGATCCATCAAACCCGAATCAACATCCACCAGTTTCTCGGAATAAATTCCTCTTCCCACATCACAAAGTTCTTCCAACAACATTTGTGCCGGTTTTAGAAACCTCGACCCTTCCAAAACAGATGCATAACCAGTAAAAGGCCCAAAAGGAACAACCACCACCGAGTTTCTCGCTAACTCATTATTTGAATTACCAAAACACCCCCCACTGTTACTGTAAAGCTCCCGAGGAAGACTAGACAAAGACAAAGACAACCCTTGCCCACCACCACCACACCTAGTAGTAGTACTAGTAGTTTCTTCATGATGATGAAGAAATCTTGGGCCCAATTGAGGGTTGTAAAAAAACGGGTCATGAATTGGGCTAGGGTTTAACAGTATAGATGATGATTGTGGATCCATATTATACAAGTGGTTGGCGGTAAAACCCATCAGATTGGAGCCTTCAACTTTAACACGTTGGGTAAGCAAATCCGAGGAGATGAGCGACGTCGGATCGTAGATGGGTTGATTTTGGGAGAGAATTCTAAGCTTATCTCGTCTGCTTTGCTGGGGAACGTGGTATGGCTCGAAGTCTTGCTGATGATCAGCCATGAATATGATGACTATAAAGAAAGAAACTGTAATTAGAGAGAGAGAGAGAGAGAGGGTTGTGGAAACTTATAGGAGATAGAAAGAAGAGATGTGGTGATAATTAAATGAAAGGCTATTATCAATACAATCTTTTTTCTGGTTCTGCAGAATTTTAAAGCTAAGTTCTCTACTGTGCGTGCAGAGAGAGGACTATGTTAAAATTTTCTTCTATAGAAGTTTAATATTATAAGTATCATTAGATTGAGTTTGAGATTTTGATCTCAGACTTGACCCAATCTTAAACTCAAATTAAATTTTAAAAATTTAATAATTCAAATTTTATTATCATACTCAATTCAAAAACTAATTTTGAATTTTTGAATCCCAAACAAAAAAAATCAATTCAATCAAACTCCAAAGCAAATCATTTTAGTTTCCTTTGAGTTAATGTCACTTGATTTGACAGATGAAAGAGTAGTTTAAAGTGAATTTAATGATCGAAGAGGTCAATAGTCTAATTGGGGCATTGTCTGGCCTGTGTAGAGGTTCGGGATTCGATACCCTCCGTCTACGGGAGGTAAGCTTTATTTTACCTTATATAGGGTGTTCTCTCTCCCTAATGTGAGGCAATTGCTCATTGTGGCGTTAAAAAAAAAAAGTGAATTTAATGAATTATCATATGCTAATGTTATTAGCCTAAATTTATGAATTCTCACTTTAATTTAATACTTTCTCCATTCTAATTTGAATATTTATATTTGATTTAACTAAAAGATAAAAATAGTAGTTCGATCAAGAATATAATACCACTATATCGTTAAATATGGTAAGACTACTAGATTTTTAGAACTTGTGAATTTTAGTTATACACATAATAATTTTATTAACCTCTAGATAATTTACTAGAAACTCTAAAGACTTGTTTAAAATTAAAAATAACTGTTCTTGAAAACTTATCTCAAATGTTATGTACAATATTTATTATTAAAGAAAATTTCAAAGTAGAGCAATTATGGTATACTTGATCACACGGTCCTTTCACATAAGTTAGAGCGGAAAGTAAACCTACTATTAAAGTTGAAATTGAATGGAATTAGTGGTGGACGTCCCTCCGGCATCGATGAACATATCTACGTTTTGTTTGTTTCCGATTATATGGACGGACAGAGAGAAGAAAGAAAAGAAGAGAGAGAGAGAGAGAGAGAGAGAGAGAGAGAGAGAGAGAGAGAGAGAGAGAGAGAGAGAGAAGGGTAGAGAGAGAGAGAGAGAGAGAAGGGTAGTGTGTGAGTGCACAGTAGACTTCTGAAAGGCACTGCAAAATCTTTCCTTCTTTCATCACAGTCGCTTTCTGTGCGTGACCAATGGGGGCTTCTGACCGAGTATGGGGATGTGAGAGAGAGGCTGCCTATTTTCAGTAATAATTGAACTTACTATTTTCTATTTTTTTTTATCGCTTAGTATTTTCTTCTTAAAAGATTTTGTTTTTTTTCCATATTTTTACTATTTAACATATGAATTTCTTGAAGAAAAATAATTTTTGAAATAAGAAATTTTCTGTTTTTTTCTGAATCAGGTCCAGGGAAGAAGTGTTCTTTTGAGTTTTTTTTCTTGTTTTTGGCTGTGAAAGGATTTGTCGTTTTGAATTAAATGGTTACTCCCTCCATCCCCAAATAATGTTAACATTTGGGACTTTAATTTTGTCCCAAAATAATGTTAACATCTAGACTATCAATGAACTTTTACCTTTTTTATCCTCTTCTTACTTTTCTTTTAACCACAATTTCAATTTCAAGATGTATTTAATGAGGATATATTAATTTTTTAGCTTTAACTTTTTATTGTTTTAAAAAAAAAAATTAATTCATGTGAAATAGTCAAATATTAACCTTATGGAAAATGATTTACTCCTATAATTTTGGGGATAGAAACCCTAAACCCTCAAATTGAAAGTGTTAAATTACTATCTTACCCCTACTGGTATAAGGGATTCACCCAATTATAAGAGCAAAAAGGTTAATCTTTTAGCTAATAATTTTAGTAGCCTAGCAAGGTCCTAACCTTATTTAGAGATGGAGGGAGTAATTTTGTGTAATAATCTTGTGATGAGAAATGGCACACGTGATAGTGAAGATGGGCAGAGTAAATAGTGAATTTCGGTGGGTTATCAGGGGTAAGTCTGGCTGGGACCGACCCACACACCTCTCACATAAATTTAGACAGGATTCATCTGCAAGATAGGTCCCGCAGGTCAATCAGGTGAATCCTTCCTAATTTATGTGAAAGGAGTGTGGGACCATACCCATTGGGTCCGTCCCATGCCGAATTTTTCCGGTTATCAGTTATCTCCAGGGAATTAAAATAAAGTAAAATTACTCGAGAGAATTAAGTAGTATTCTTTAACGGGTGTGTCTCATAATATCACGGCAAATAATCGTCTCTCTATACCCATTCTTGTATCAAATCAATTACAATTCTCCATGTATATATATAATTATAAAAAATAATCACATGACAAATTCTTATTGATTGGGCACAGAATTGAGTACACAGATGATTTTCACCCTAATATCACAATGAAGACTTAAATATAAGTATCCTATCAACTATAGGCGTACATTCAGTATTCAGTTCAGTTTTTTATACAAAATTTCGTTACTCAGTTTGATTCGCTTTTGTAAAATCGAAACGAATCAAAATTATTTGTAAACCGAATAATGAAGTTATTTCAGCATGATACGGTTTAATTCACTTTGTATCAAAATCAATTTTTTTTTATGGGACTTCAACTTAATAAAAATTATAATGCACACTTAAAACAAAAAATAATAAACTAAAATTTAAGAATAAAAATACAACTCTAAATAATATTAATAACAACAATAAGTTTAATAAAAAGTAGCTTTTTAGAATAATAACAAAAAATGGCCTATTTTGTATTTTGATAATTCAGTTTATAAATATTGAAAACTGAATACCGAACAAATTATTTTGACTTTTTTCATAATCGAAACGAAAATACCGAAATACCAGATAAACTGAACCGTATTGCGAAATTCGATTTGATTTATTTCGGTATTTTAGTTTAACATAATAGCATGTGTAGTTATAGCGACCGCTAGTAATTGAATCACCGTCAATCGACTTGCTATGTCCGGTAAGGTAATCGTAGTTTCACCGCAAGTAAGGAGAAATGTGTGGGACTCTGGACGTCAACATTCGACCAATGATGTGATGAGTGCAAAGTCGGTATACCTATACTCAATCCTCACTAACCTTCAAATTTAGCCCTATCTATACACTCATGAACCTTTTCGTGGGTCAAAAAATAAACATACCAAAACCTCTTATCCACACGACGAACTATCAAGGTCTTTCTTAAATCGTTTCCCTGCCCATTTTAAATCATGGTAGAACAATGTTTTGACTGTCTAGTTAATAATGATTGATTCAGTGGTACAAAATGAACATTTGCGGAGAATCGAATGGGATACATATATAATCGAATTAATTGCCATTTTGGCCATCAACATATTTACGTTCGGCCAGTTTAATCATTTTTATTTTTTTGGGTCCCCAACATATTTACGAACCGCCAAAAGGATCATTCCATCCCAAAAAAATTCATAAACCGTCAAATATGATGACTTGTGATACGGAAGCTTTGATTTCTCTCTCCTCGAAGGGAAAAATTGTAAAAAATAGTGATTACTCCATCTTCCATTAATTAGACCAAATATTTTCCACCAAATACGTCATCATCTCCAATTTCCCCCAAAATTGAGAGTTCTAAACCCTAAATTGGACATGAAATTGGACATCATATATGAGTATTGTTTGAACTTAAAAACACTTTTATGGATGATTGGTGTTGGAGATCTTGATTCAACTAGAGTAATTTATTACGCTATTGATTCTTAGGTCCTGTTTGCTTTTCTGGATTTTCATTGCTTAAAAGAGAGGACATGATGATATTTCTTTCTATTTCATTATGAGCTACTGGGACATTTGGTGATCAGTTCTGTCGTGGACCTGGCCTACCTTGGTCCACATTCAGTCACATCACAGTTTTGATTAAAATAATAAAAATATTTCCCCTTTCGTTGCATTGTTTGAGGCGTTTTTATTGTTTTTTAATCCAAAGAGGGGATGTGGTTGATTGTGGACCAAGTGATTTATGTCCCCACTTGTAGGCCATGTCTATATCAGAATTTTTCGACATTTGGTTGGGATATTTTCATATAAAATCAATTTAATATATTCAGATTATGGAATTGTAAATTTAGTTTCAGACACTATGAATTATGTCCAACCACGGCTAATTGAATAGATTTGATGGAGGAATGTTGTTTCGTAAATTTGGTGATAATAGCTGTTGCTATTTGTGATGGAGACGAAAATAGGCGGTGTGAGTGGTGGTGAGTAATCTGTCGTCGTCGTCGTCATCTTCTCTGGCGCCGGCATAGTTGCCCGGTGTTACAGAATCCCAATGAAGAACGATGATTTATTGCCGGAGCATCAACAACGATCACCCCTCTGTTTCTTCTAAAACATAATCACGAAATTCAAACGCAAAAAATTCAGCCTTTTAAGAACATCAAATCTATTGAACCCAAATGAAAAATGTTTGATTAGAGCTCAAGAAAAACAACTATAATTTTATAACAATCACCAAATTCAAATGCCAGCAAAGTTAAATCTTTCAAGAACTTCAAATGGAGACGTCATCCAGATTGACCGATTTTCCACTTATACCCTTTAGGGAGAGAGGGGGAATGAGTGGCCGTTTGGAGACGTCATCCAGATTGACCGATTTTTTACAATTTTTAGACGGAATGATTATTTGGCGGTTCAAAAATATATTGAGGATAAAAAAAGTTAATAAAAGATAAAAATTATCAAATTGACCGAGCGTAAATATGTTAATGACCAAAATAGCAATTAATTCATGTATAAATTATAATCCATGACAAAATATTTAATATATATTGACACTTTTTTAATTCTACATTGAGTTGTGACTAGTGAGGAACATATATATTATGTCATGCTTGCCACTACCCATGTCACACAGACGAGACGTAAAATGTAGGGTTGCTTATGTCAGCTGTAATCTTTTGTTTGTTTGAGAAGACCGGAGAGGTCCCCCGAGTTTGCCGTCGTTGGATGCCCAAAACCTGAGATATCTCAGTGCACTATTATTAAGAAGAAAACGCCATTATTTTCACGAGCTGTGCTGAAGCTTCCACCACTCTCCAGTGCGAAACGGCAAATTTTTCAGTATATTCATAATAGATTTTTATTCGTTATATTAAAATTTTAACGGTTTAAATTAATTTTAAAAAACACATATTTTTTTAAAAACACGCGTATTCATTGAATATATATTTTTAAGCAAAAACAAATATTTATTTTTAATGAAAAAAAATATTCCGCACATACTCAAAAAAAATTTGCATAGGAGCCGGACTGTGAAGCTTCAGCCTCCTCCACCAACCATTAATTAATGGAAAAATTCCAAATGATCAGTTCTAAGTTGTTGTTGTTTTTTTTTAAAGTAGAGTTTTAATTGCATCTCCAACAATAGTTACATTCAGTCATCAGTTTATATATAAAAATGAAGAAAAAAAGGAATTTTTAATTGAATAAATAATTAAAAGTTGTATATTGATTCTTAAAAATATAATTTAAACTTTTTTATGCAAATTGACTCGTGTATCCCAAGCTGGGATACAAGTGCAAAACGTTTTTTTTTAAAAAAAAGTTGTATTAACAATAGACTCATTTGAAATACTTAAAAAAAAAAGATAAAGAATTGTAATAGTCTAACATCTTTTTCGTTTAAGAAAGAAAAAATAGGAAATTCTCTCTTTTTTTTTTTTTTACAGGTCGGTCTTTCGACCAAATCCCCCCTAAAAATCGTATGTGCGGGTCTCCCCGCATGTGGCTCATGCCATTCGAGGTGGCTCAGCCCAGTATTAATTCAAAAAACCTGTAGTGAAATTGGAGTCTCTCTACCAAGCGTTATGTCTATGGCTTTAGAGGTATTCACGTTTGGCACATGCCACGCTTTGGCCGGAGGGGTTTATTGCATAAAAACGTCAGGACGCACGGCTCCCTAAGAGGATTAATTAAGGTAAATAATTAATAAAAAATATTATTTGTCTATCATTTAATGGTATGGTGAACTGTAAACTACAAAAATCTATTAAACACAATCTAATAAAACTATTGGAAAGGTAGAATTAAATTGGAGTAATATTAAATAGGGTCATGTTTGACATTGTACAATATTTCACTATAGAATTTGATGAAATCTTAATTCCCGTGCAAAATACAAAGTGGACAGATAATTTGGGACGGAGGGAGTATATATTATCCACATACAATTAATGAAATGTAATTTTTTGAGAAAAAATATAATATTTCATTTGTTACCATATGCTTTTACTAGTGTAGCTTACTCACTTTAATTACCAACAAACAAGGGTGATGACCAAGTGGTTTCAAATTTACTCACAAGTAATATGGTAAAACTGAGATAATGAGTTCAAATCTTGTTTTGTACTATCGATTTCTAAAAATTATATTTGTCTCTTGTTAATACTACTTTGATAGGTTACTACTTTAATTAGATAAAAGGAAAAACAAAGGTAATGTGCCCCCACAAGAGTAGTGCAAAGCTCCTCTAGCTAGTGAAGTGCCTATTCTCTAAGTAGGCTGCAATTTTCCAGGGCAACAATGCTCACTTTCAATACAAACAACTACAAAAAAAAAAAAATTTAAAAGGAATTTCCAGCACCTGCTAGTGGTCAATAAAGAAACATGGTTTCAACTTTGTACTGAAAATATCAAGTCTTGGCAGAGAGTAATTCTATTCACCTTTTCAAATATATTCCCTTTTATTTTCTTAGTAAATTGTTTAAAATTTTCTCATCAAAATTGAAACGAAAATCAATATTATTTTGATAAATAAAAGAATATAGCAAGTGGGATTCTGGGGTAGCGCAGTAGTTGAGTGTGCCTTTCTTGAAGAACATCTAGGAATCAAATCTCACTTTTCCCCTCCCAAAATATATATATATATATATATATATATATATATATATATATATATAAAAGTATTATTATGTATTTATGACATGTTGATGATGTGATGTTAGCTGATATATTTCATTGGAATTTGGCCCAAACCCTGAGTGGAGGAGCTTTGAACTTATTTGGTTTTTAGAAGCACTAGTTAGTTATAAGGTGCATTGAGCTCCGGACTGGAAGTGGTTGAGTAAACTAGTAAGTAACTCATTGTTTTAATGAGCTCAATTTATGAATTAAATGAGCGATAAATGAGTTAATTTTTTTGATAAATTTAAAATATGAGTTGAGTTTAACTTAAATTGAGTTCAGCTCATTTAACTCGTAAACTAGCTCAATAAAAAAATAAATGATATATAGCAGAAAAATGAGAAATAATTAGCCGCAGGGCCCGCATACAATCGAAAACTTTCACTGCATATTTCCTAATTAAACTAAGAAAAACCTAAATCCTCTTCAGTCATTAGGTCGAGGGGAAAATGCCAGAAAAATAAAATTACTTTAGTAAGAAGGCTACAAATACTTCTACTACTTATAGGCTCAACTTGGATTGAGTTTTGATTTTTGTTTGGGTTTGGGTTTGGGTTTGGGTTTGTGTTTGAGCTTTGGCGGGAGAAATTTAAATTCAAAATTTTTCTTCAAATAATGGTTCAAGTTCAAATGTTGGCCTCTAAAATTATCGAGAGAAATTCAAATTCCAAAATTTTGAGGCCAAAATTTGGAATTTAACGATTATTTGAAGAAAAAAAATTTGAATTTGAATTTCTCCCGCCAATTTTTTAACTACTCCCGTCAAAACTCAAACCAAAACCAAAACCAAAACCAAAACCCAATCCAAGTTAAGCCATAAATAAGTATTTGAATTTTTTTAGTTGAATTTCGTTGATTTACATTGGTTTTAGTTTATATTAAGGTTTTTTTTTTTTTTTTTTTTGACGCCCGAAGGCGATTGCCCCCGAAGGGGAAGAGCGGAGAGTACCCTAGATAGGGAGATTGTAGCATGCCCCATGCCTGGGGAGGGAATTAAGGCTTACAAGGAGGAGAATTTATTTGCCCCACAAGGGGAGATACGGGAATCGATCCGTCCCGTGGCCGGATAACCTTACTACTTGGGCTACCAGATTCCTGTTATATTAAGGTTAAGAATTCTATTTTTATTTTTAGATATTAGTTGCAATAGAATTGTAGAGTCTCTGCATATTACAATTGATACAGAGATATTAATTTGATATTATATGTCATTATGTGAAGATAATTACTTGATTTATTTTGTATAATTTACATATTAATTTGGTATTACATGTCACCGCATTTTTTTTAAATATTTGAGGATAATGAGTTGAGCTGAACTATTTGTGAATTAATAATGAATTGAGTTTAAACTGCAAAAATGAATTCACATTAAATACGGACTGAAGTATGAGTTGAATAAAGTTAAGGTCAGTTGAGCCGGGTGTTAATTCAACTCATTTCCATCCCAATTAAGCTATAACTAAAATTACGATTTCCACCATCTCTATTGGATATCAATTATCAAGAAAATTCTATCTGGCCTAGGTTAGAATTGATCATGAAAAGGAGGAAGGAAATTAATAATGTACCAACCAAACATGCGTAGACTGGTGGAAAGCATTAAAAACTAATCAGAGTACTTTAAACAAGACGTAGAGTACACCCAATTATTAGAAACAAAAGTAGTACAATAATTAGAACAAAAAAATAAAAGCAAAAACATGATGAATTATTCTTTTTTTTTCTTTTCTAAATTCTTATTCCATAAATATCATGATTCCCTAATTTTCTTGTTTGGTGACTCGAACCCTTAACTTGAAATTAGAGGAGAAGCATTTTACTACTTGAACTGCCGCTTCGTTGTTGATGTTTAATGGTTGGTGAAATTTTGTGATGCTAATCAATCTGAGTTTTGGCTAATTGGGATTGAGCCCTTTGTATTTCTTGGTTCAATAAAGTGATTATTCCAACACAGCCATAAACTGGATCTTCTTTTCTGCATTTTCCCTCGTAACATAACGACTCTGCAGCTGCTGCTGCCAAAGGATGATCCGGAATTCCCTTGTAGAAAAAAGAAAGTCAATTTAATTTTTCTGTCAAGTATCAAACAGTTGGGAACAATGTGCGCTTTTGTTCCAAATATCGACATAATTTCAATTGTCGTGTCCGTTTAATCAAATAAGTAAGTTTTATCTTGGAGTCGTTTAAAAATATTACTAGACCAATTTAATTAAAGAATCACATGTTGAGATTTACCTTGGACCAGAACAATTAAGAAATATTACAAGCGGAATTTTGAGAATCACGTTTCGGGATTTTTTTCCAATAGGCACTAGTAAAAGTAAGCGTCAGCATAGTAATCCTAAAAAAAAAAGATTTTTGTTCAATTGTTGACAAGAACATACATAAACAATTTTAACCTCGAGCTTTGGGACAACTGATTAGAGTTGTCATATGTCTCACCGTTGACGAGTGTTCGATTCCTACAGTGAACATTGACTCTTGTTGAATTTTCCTTCGGTGGTAGGGCTCCGTATATAAGAGAAGTATGGGCCAGACCCTCCTCGTTAACGGTCACGCTATGGGCCAACTGCAAGCCGAGCCTTGTCGCCTCGGGGTTAACCAAAAAAAAAATACATACACAATATCAGCTATCGGCTCTATTTGGATTGGGTTTGGGTTTGAGATTGAGATTGAGTTTGGGTTTTAGGGGAGAGGCTAAAAAGTGGGCGGAAAAAATTCAAATTCAATTTTTTTTTTCAAATAATCGTTCAATTCCAAATTTTTTTCTCAAAAATTTGGAATTTGAACATCTCCCGCCAATTTTAGAGGCCAAAATTTAAATTTTTACGATTATTTGAAGAACAAAATTTGAATTTGAATATTTCCCGCCCACTTTTTAACCTCTCCCGTCAAAACCCAAATCCAATCCAAATAGAGCCTAAATCAGGATTAAAATGGGACAAAGAAAAGTGGCGTTTGGAATTGCTAAAATGGGCCGAAGGGAGTAGCTACTGTTCTAGTTAGAATAACTATTTATTTTTTCTTTAACCTTAAAACGTAGTATTTATCTGATCGAATGACTAACAATACATCAATACGCTCTGAAAAAAATATGTATCAGCACTATGACTTTAGCCAAAAAAGATATAGATTTCATCATTGGGAGGTTAATTGAATAGGAAAAATATTACTTGGAGCAGTTTTGAGCATAAGTAAATCTTTGAGGATCATTAGGAGGGAAATAAGAAGTAAAAATACAATCCAAAGGGCATCTATTTTCTCAAATGCTTACAAGCTACAGAACGAGTGGGAGGCATAATATGAAGATTTTGAAAATCTAATCAAAATCTTTAGAGAAATAGTGTCCAAAATCCTAGCATAGAAAAGTCAAGAGAATAATGTTTGGAAGATTTTTTAATTTTTACATAATTACTGTAATTTTTAATGGAAAGTTTTTAAACGGCTATTTTAAAAAAAATAATAAAAAAATCTTAAATCATATAAGGAAGTTTCCATTCCAAGATTAGAAAACTAAACATAAATGATTTGCCACTGCCCATTTTACTATTGATTGGAACAAAATCAGACATAATTGAAGTGCTAATCCAATCCAATTATAGAGTTATGTCTGTCTTAATGTACGCAGTCATCTGTTTAAAATTATAAGTCACTAATTTTAAAAAGTAACAACTCTCGCATATTTATAATTTCAAGTCGACGAGAATGTCTCCAAATTCCAATAGTATTAACTAACCAAAAAAATGTCTGAACATCAAGGGAAAAAAGTGCAATAAAATACAAGCATAATTTGCCAAAAGTAAAGCGTAGTATTGAAGCATCTCTTTGTGCAACTCAATTTCACTTTGATTCAAAGCTTAGTAAAGTCCTGCCCAATATTGTTCTCCTTAACTTTCTGCAACTCCTTATTTTCGAAAAAAGAAAATAAAATTAAAAGATCATCTATTCTTTGAACGAAAATGCTTCTTGGAGCAAACTGAAAAGTAAAATTATCTTAGAAAGGGTAAAGTAACTCTTACTTACCATAATATGGACCCAATATCGAACTAGTTGACTTTTAGAATTTTTAGAGTTGGATATTTTAATCGTAATAGGACTTAGCATCGAAATAAGTGATTTTGATACCATGGTAAAAATGAATTTGTGACTAACACAAATCCTTAAAAGATACCTGAAGGAGGAGAAAGATGACCTACACGATTGTCCGAATTATATAAGAAGAAAACAGTGACGTAGCCAATGAGGCATTGGTCTAGTGACCAAGGCTGAGACCTCGTGATGTAGATATCATTAATTCGAATCTCCTCCCCACTTTTTGAATCACCATTTCTTGTAATTGATAGGTCCCGATAAATTTTTTTTAAAAAAAAGAAGTGACGTAGTTGGCGTTTTGTTGTGGGGTATTTAATAAATGGGCCGGAAAATAAAGAAAAGTTTCGCTTTTGTAAAGGTCCACTTTCAACCCATTGTCAATTGGTTAACCAATTTATTATTACTACTTTTTGCATGGAAGAACGAATAAAAAAAGGACTGCCCAAAATGAATCATACATAAATCATCACGTTCTCGTGGCTGCTTAGTTATTGATTGGGTTTTAACGAAACTGCAAAAAGCATTTCCAAAACGATATTGATTGGTTGTTGGTATACTACAAGCATTCTTAGCATAATATAGATTACAAGCTCTAATAAAGGGTGTTCTATCTTTTCTATGAGGCTAGTGATATTGCCAAGGCAATTATCCTCCTTCCAAGGCAAATTTTGTGCAAATACCAACTTTACCCTTTTGTTTAATAAACTCAAATGGTAAGTGAGAAGCAAAGTAAAATTTACTATATTTACCACATGGTAATTGAGAGTAGATTAAAAAGAAACCCAGATACTCCATTTATTCCTCCATTTTTGTCATTTTCTCCTCTCTTTTTTTTCTCTCTCTCTCTCTCTCTACCTCCGCCTTCACTAACACCCCTTACAGTTTCTTAATCAAAAAAGAAAATTCATCTTGAAGAGAATATCTTAAAGAGAAATTGTCAATTTTTAAAATAAAAGCAATGAAAATGATCAAGTCTGGAAGAGTTCTAAAGCACCAAACTGAGAAACATCCAAGGGTGTACATGTGTAGTAAAGGGTATCTTTATGTTCTTCATGGGTTCTTTTTATTGAAAATATTATCAAATTTTCTTTGTGCAAAAAATATTGAACAAGTTTCGATGGGGATTCGACATGTCAATAAGAGAATTTGTCATAAAATTAGTCTGACAAAATAGCTAGCAGTTTGGAAGATTGGTCGCCGGTGATAGCGATGGATGTGGCAGTGGGGGCGGCGGTAGAAAATGAGAAGAAAGAGGAAGAAGGATAGGAGAGAGAATGATTGGTGGTGGTGGTGGTGTGGCGAGAAGGCGGGCGAAAACGGAGGAATAGGAGAGAGAAAATAATTTGTGCCTTCTTTTTAATTGATGATGTGATAAATATGGTAAATGTTACTATGATGACTCTCAATTACCATTTAAGCTCATTAAATTGAAGGGTAAAATTGGTATTTGCACATAATTTACCTTGACAGGAGGATAATTGCCTTGACAATATCACTAGCCTTTCGATTAAACATAAACAAAAAAATTGAGAAAAATTCCTTCTATGATATAAAATAATACTCCCTCCATTCCTAAATATAAGACTCTTTAGACAATTTGAGAAAATTAAGGAAGTTGTCATTTTCACCTAAACTTCCAATATTATCCCCCACCCTCCCTCTCTCTCACTTCTTTGTCATAAAGAAAGGAAAATGTTGAGGGTATAATTGGAATAAATTGTTGACAACTAATAAAACAACCTTAAACGACAATTAATTTGGATACCTAGATATCTCCTAAACGACAATTAATAGGGAATGGAGGGAGTATAATATTATGAAGAGATATTAGCCTTTTTTGCCCATGGACTATTTACGAATTCCTCTTTTTGCCCAAAATTTATTTTCTGCTCGCATTTTGCCCTTCGACTATTTACGAGGGCCAAAACTGCCCAAATGCGGTGGATTCCGGCCATACCAAAGGGTAAAATAGTCATAGCAAATTAAAATTTTAAATTTATCACATTTTAGTACCTTATTTAGGAAATTATTGCAAATTCTACCCCAAAACTAAGAATAGTAAAAAAAGAAAAAAATATACAAAACACTCCACCACACAGGATCCTAACCCCACCCCTTTATGATTTCTCTCTCCCCGTCTCTTGTTTCTTCCACCACCACCACAACCCTCTTCTTCTTCTTCTCCACAACCAACACCACCACCACAGCCCCCTTCTTCTTCGCCCTCCCCTTTTTCTTATTCGCCATTCCCCAACCCCCATCTCTCCTCTTCATTCTTCCGCAGTTCCCACCCACCTGTACCTACCCATTACCTCCACCCATTCCTTTCTTCAAATTTTTAATGACAATAGCACAAGAACAAAAATGAAGAAGATAAATAAATCTTATTTTCAATTAAAATCCAAAGCAAAAGAAACCCCATGAATTCCAATCAAGAAATTGAAAGCAAAAGAGAAGAAAACCCCATGAATTCCAATCAAGAAATTGAATGCAAAAGAGAAGAAATTAAAACCCAATTTTGAAATTGGGCCATCGTTGTCAATTATGATGAGGCCGAGATATAGATGGTGGCGAGATTGGTGAACATTGATGAACATTTAATTCACGAGAATTGGGCATAGATTGGTGAACAAAAGATGAAATCTTTCATTTTGCTCATCTTTTCTTGAAAATTTTATAAAGTTGGGACTTTATTTAGCGAAGTGGATTGTGGAGGAGAGACGAGGAGAGGGGCTGTGGTTGTGGATTGTGGAGGGACTGCCGGTGCGGGGGTGAAGGTGAACGGAGGAAGAAGAAGAGGCTGCGGTGGTTGATTGTGGAGGAGAGGCAGGGAAAGAGAAAGAAAGTGGTGGGGTTGGGATTGTGTGTTGGTGGAGTATTTGTTTTTAGTTTTTGTTTTTTTTCTAAAATCTATTTCTTAGTTTTGGGGTAGAATTTGAAATAATTTCCAAAATAAGGTACTAAAATGTGATAATTTAAAATTTTAATTTGCTCTGACTATTTTACCCTTTGGTATGGCCGGAATCCACCGCATTTGGGCAGTTTTGGCTCTCGTAAATAGTCGAAGGGCAAAATGCGAGCAGAAAATAAATTTTGGGCAAAAAGAGGAATTCGTAAATAGTCTATGGGCAAAAAAGGCAAATATCTCTATTATGAATAAAAAAGGAAAGAAAATAAATTGATGTTCAATTTATTAACACTGCTCATTCAGCCCAAACAAAAAAGCAAAAAGAATGAGCTAAAACAAATACTCCGTTTTAAATTTTTTTTTTTAATATTATATACTATTTCAATTTTTTCAGGACACAATCTGGACCCACCGAGCAATACTCGGGACACCTAGATTAACTGCAAACACCATATAATATCCCGGCGGCGCCACCATACCATTCGGCGGCGCAGTACAACAAATCTTGTACTTTCCAGTACCGTCCGGCATCGGACTCGTCACTTGAAGCTTCACCAACCTTTGCCCTTGCGAGAAAGAATGTGTAGCAAACGGCGCACTCGCAATATTTACCTCAATTATACCCACCACCGGCAGCTCAGCCGTCACCGCCGCTTCAAAAACCTCTCCGTAGCTCACCTTCTCCGGCAAATCCACCAGCACCGGACGAATATTCGCTTTGTCCGCAGCCAGATACTCCGGTAAGAAAGCTTCGATCCTCAATTCAGTCGGAAATTCTCTTTTAAAATTATAGAAATAATGCGGATTACTCCCGGCGACCAAAATTCTACCGTCCGGTAACAAATTCGCCGTCGAATGGTACATTCTAGGAACCAATCCAGCTCTCAATGTCATGAATCGGAGTCCTAACGGTTCACCCGGTCTGTACAGAACCGGATACAAACACGGGTCGGATGCCATTTCGAACCCTTGTGTACCCGCCATAGCTCCATTAATTATCATAACCTCTCCAGTAGGTAAAATTACCATATCACCCATGATCCTAGCAAAAGGCATTTCCTCCATTTCCCAAACCGGGTCGGGTGATGTCGCCTCTATCCGCCCGCAACTTCCATTAGCCGGTGAATCAAATTCCTTATGTAAATACGCTCCGAATTTCGCGCCGCCGCATATTACAACCGTCGCAGAAGAATAATCCCCTGTTAACGCCAGCATTACTGATGATCCAGCCGACGGGTAGTTCCGTGGGCCCCCCTCTAACCCCGGGTACTCCCTAACGACGTCGTTTGAATTGTAGTCGTACATCACCGCCTTATTATTAGCGAAAACAAAGAGGTGGCCGTTGGGGAGTAAGTGGACGTAGGGGTATAAATTGTCCATTTGATTATCTTCAACTTGGGTGAGAAACGGGAAATTAACGGCGCCGTCTTTTCTTGGCGGGAAAAATTCGACAGTTGGAGAAGCTTTGCCGCCGACAATAATTATTGAACCGTCTGGTAATATCTGATTTGTCGAATACCACCTGCCTTGGCAGAGTTCAATATCTTGAAGCTCTTGCCAGTCGCAGGTTGAAGTTGGTGATTCAGGACAAGGAACGAATTTCCGGATTTTTTTAACGCCGTCAAGGTCGCCGCCTGTGTGGAGAAGAGTGCCGTCGGGGAGGAATTGACCGGAGGAACACCAAGTGTCGGTGAGGATCATGAGGGGACGGATTGTGTTAGTGGAGAGTTCAAGGAGGACTGAATGGGCCGAGCAATCTTGTTTTGTTACGGGGTTCTTTGGGTCGGGCCGACACTTGTGTTCTGGCAGGAGTTTACGAGATGGGCCGATGTTGGTCCGATCCAACAGAATTACGGTGTTGAAGCGGGTTACGGCTGTGTGCATGGAAGCAATTCCGGCGTTGGGTACCAGAAGTTCCCATGTGCCGGGGAGGTCTGCAGATGTACGGTGGATAATGATGAAGAAGAAGATGAAGAATGAAAAGGGAAGAAGCTTCCATTGACAGAAGTGGGTACCCATTTGTTTCTTCTGTTTGGGAGTTAATTATGAGGACTGAGTGAGGGAAAACTAGTCTTAATTAAGCAGTAGAGTACAGTGATTTATGGATAATGGATTAATGGTACATAGAACTCAAAGGGGGAGAAGAAGATAAAGCAGAAAAGGACAGACGGTGCCCCTCCCTGAAATAATGGTGGTGGTGGTTGTAGGAGAAAAGATGATGATAGCTACTCCTACAACGTAAGACTTGTTGTCTTCTTACGCTTCTCCTCTCTCTCTTATATAATCTTCGTTTACGATATGTAGTCATGTAGTGAAATAATTATAATATATATAGTAAAAATTAAGAAAATACAAAATAATTCTTTTAATTAAAACATAATATTATTTTCTTAAATATAAATAATTTTATTTAAGAGGGTAATATTAATATTTTAATTATAAAATACTTTTTTTTTCAATTTTCGATAAATGTACTAAACAATGTATATTAAAAAATGGAGCGCCTTTGTTAAAATGCTTCTCCTTTCTCTGAAAATATTAATTTTGGTAAATTTGTACTGCACGCTTTAAATTTCTTGACGTTGGTGCTGAATATGATTGTAGGAGACCCGTACAATAGCCCGACCAAGTTCGTGCCTTCTTGGATCACCCATTAGAACAATTCTGATATAGACCTGGACTACCATGGACCACTTGGTACACATTCAGTCACATCACAGTTTTACCCATTAGCACGTGTTGATGTATTATTAGCCGCCGATTAAGCATTTGAAGGGGTAAATAGCCTTTCTCAACCATTAGACTGACCATTATCATTTGAAATTGTGTTAGAATGTACTGAGTAAAGTGGGTCTCAACACTGTAACCTGATCGATACAAATGTACTAGCCATGCTAGAAGAAAATGTCAGCTATAGCCTGATGCGAAACCGTCGTACGAATACGAAGGTTCGGCTTGAATGCCCGATCTTTCTCTATCTCGAACAGTTTATGGGGGAATATAAACAACCTTTCTCCCACAAGGTTGAATATCAATGGGGGCTGAAACACCACAATCAGTATAAACCAAACTTATTGATACAGTAACTCAAACATGAATGAATTCCACCCAGAGAATCAAACACAAAGTAACTAAGGATTACCCTTAAATCAATATATCAAATCTATCAAGTCTAATTAATATCATGGCTGAAATCCCTCTTAAATAGAGTGGAATTTCGTCCAAAAATAACCCACAAATAAGAGTCCTTTAAGGATTAGGACTCTACAACTCCTAGATAACTAAAAACACTACCTAACATCAAGGACAACATGTCCTATTATTTAGCTAGCTTATTTCGGCCAACATGGCTAATTAAACAATATAATAAATCTGAAATATAATTAAAGTCTAGAATAGACTTTAATTATCAAATGACTAAAATACCCTTTCAACCGTTTTCCTTCCAATTATGTATTTTGCCTTCAAATGCTATTAGGTGTGTTTGATCCTTGTGCCTTGCATTCTTGGAAGGCTTCTTTGTCTCTTGAGCCTTTATAGTAATGACTTTAAATACCCGAAAGAAAGGCTTTATTCGGAAGCTCGTATTTGGAATGTTGATGAGGTCATTTATCCAAATGACCTCTTTAGGCTTCATATATGATCCCGTATCATAGCCACTTGATATAAATCTTCGAATTTGAACAAATTTTCATTTGCATCAGAAAATATACAAACTGTATTACATTATAACATAGGAAAGTAAAGAAAGCTTAGACATTTGGCCAAATAGGAACTGCAAATGTGCAAGACCCTAACCTCCCATAATAATACCATCTCTTACTTATTCATAGAAAAACTGTTATATACTGCAGCTAGCTATATATGTAGATTAGTCCATTGTTGCTAATTCCTCCCCTTGATAGCCATTGGCAATGGTGCCGCCGGTCGGCCTCCTTTGGACATTTTTGTAAGTATATCTTCTTGCAACAAACACATACATACCTAGGTTTACTATGGTAATAGCTGCCAACAACCAATAAAAGTAGTCCAAGTGGCTGCTGTTCAAATCTTTCCCAATCCAACTTTTCCCACTTTTCTCAGTTAAGTCATCAACAATTGTAATAAGAAGATTACTAAGGAAGCTTGAAGCTCCAAGAACACTAAGGTATAGTGCAATTCCTAAGCTTCTCATTGAATCCGGGACTTGTTCGTAGAAGTATTCTTGCAATCCCACTAAGGTAAATCCATCTCCTATTCCAATTATGAGAAATTGTGGTGCTAGCCAAAACACACTCATTGAGATTGAACCCTTCAATGGATTACTCGCGACAAGGTTCAGTCTCTTATACTCCACTAGGCCTGCAACAACCATTGTTATTACTGAGAAAATCATCCCAATCCCGATTCTTTGGAGAATTGTGATTCCTCCTTCGTTTCCTGTTACTCTTCTTAAGGCAGGTACGAGGATTTTGTCGTATGTGATGACTGAGAATATCATTCCAATAGCTGTAAGTGCATAGATTGAGGCTGGCGGGATTTTAAAACCAGGGAAGATCTCGAGATTCAGCATCCCGCTTTGTTTGATGAAGAAAGTTGAGGATTGTGCTAGACATATTCCAAATGTTAAAGTTGTAAGCCAAATTGGAATCATGTTGATGATGAGCTTCAATTCCTCCACCCTGGTTACTGTTGAGAGTCTCCATGGATTTTTTAATTTGTCTTCCACATTTTGATTTCCGTCGATAATGGCAGCTTTGTCAAGGAATCTGAGGAATATAGATAACATTCAGATTTGTTTACCCAAAATATCACTAGTAAAACAGAACCAGTCACTAGGTATGATGTCGTCTCCAATACCTACTCAGTAGTTTGAAAGTTTAATGGATGATTACTTGTGTTAACATTGAATATTAATTGTTGATTTTCTTATAGGAATTTGGTATTCAATTCTCTTTTGTGCGATACTCTACTGATCACTTTATTGTATGACAACGAGATCATGTCCGCACAATGCTGACAGACGGAACCAAAATGTGTAAGATAAGGTGAGACAGAGTTAGAAGTCTTACTTGAGCCCTTCAGTGTGGCACAAAAGCCTTCCTTGCGACTCTGCTGACTCGGGAACTTCATATAAATCGGCAGCAGGATTTGAAGGGTAGGGAAGATTCCTTTTCTTAAATGCAGCTACAAGAACCTGTATCATTGGTGTGAAGGGACTTCCTGTTGGCTTTCTGAAGCGGTAAAACGGTCTTCCAAGATAGAAAATCAGTATAGTAGAAGCCATAACTACTGTGAGAATAATATCAGCCACAGCCCAGCTGATATAATCTTGAACATAGACAATGACAGTAACACCTAGTAAAAGTCCAGAACAAAGTCCAAAATTCCACCAATTGAAAAAGGACATTTTCTTGATTCTTTCTTCAGTATGATCATCATCAAACTGATCAGCTCCAAAGCTCTCTAAAGAGGGCTTGTGTCCTCCAGTTCCTACTGATATTAAGTAGATAGCTAGGAAGAAAATCACTACATGGCTCTTCCTAACCTCCTCACAAGCTTCAATTTCACAAGGTTTCAAGCTTGGTATGACTTGTGATAGAGTTAGGAGAAGCAGCCCCTGAGATTTACATAAGGGAAAGGAAAGGTAAGTACTTTTCTTGAGACTTATATTATATTTCTCTAAATTCATATTAGGGAAAAAGAAGCAACATTCATGAGGTTATTTTTTAGTTAACATGTCGTGTACTAGGATCTTTTAGTAAAAAAAATTAACTCCGGACAACTATTCTGAACTTAAACTACTAATGTCGGAGATTGGTTGAGCATGATACTGGAAAAAAAGTCGGTCAAGACCAGTGGCGGAGGCAGGATTTAAATTTAGAGGGGGCCGAACTAAAATTCGTTTACAGTGTAAAACGATCCATTTGAGTTAGAAATATATATATTTTATTAGAATACCTGAATTTAAACGATACTTATCTTCGAAAAGAGACATAAACTAATTTAAAAAATTGGCCCAATTTTTTTTAAAAATGAAGAAAAATTGACTAATTTGTAGATGCTATTGTCACGGACCATACTTCACAATAGTATGAGAAAGTAATAAAAAAATATTATTTGATTAAATATATGTATATTTTTAGAGAATACTTAATAGCTATTTTGGTTACTAAACTATTTACGTTTTGTGGTTTTGTCACTCAACTATTTTTTGGCTAAATATAACATCCTAATATTCACATTTGGCAAAAAAAAATAAACATCCATCATTAGTGTGTTAATAAAGCCTAATCAAAAAATTTTAATAAAGTTAGTTGTTGAACTATGTGTTAGTGGAGTTTAATCTAGTCAAATTTGAAAATTGGCAGGACCAATATACTAGTGAATTTTTAACTCTATTAGATTATATGGGGTGAAAATCCTCTGTCCCCGTTCGTGTATGTCCCCGTGTCCCTAACCAATCAGAATTTACTATATAAATATTTGTTTCAATTATATATACACATGGTGAATTGTGATTGGTTAGGGACACAGGGACATACACGTACGGGGACAGAGGATTATTTGCCGATTATATGAGACAACTAGTGGAATTAATCAAAATTATTTCTACTTTAAAAAATGAGACATTCAATTTTGGACATCAAAAAATGAAAAGTTGTACCTTCAAATCCGAATAGAATCAGTAATACACAATATTATTATGAAAGTTAGTGGTGGAATTATGTATTAGAGAGTACTATTATTAAATTTCAAATTTTTTTAGGGAACCAAGACATTTTATATTATAAGAACTTATTTCTACAAAACATAAATTTTAATACTAACATGAAAATTTCAAAAATCTTGGCCCTGCTCTCAGTATCCTCCGCCACTGGTCAAGACTCGCCACAAAAAAAATACTTTTAGTGACACATGATTATCGTCACGAAAGGCCAAACATTCGTCACAAAAAAATTTTAGTGACGAAGCAACTACTTTTCGTGACGAAGTACTTTTTTATCACAAAATATCATATTTTTCGTCCGTCGCGAAAAAATTCGTCCTAAGCATTTTTTTGGTAGTGACTGAGGGCATACCAGGATATAAATAAAGGATGAGACAAGAACAGTGGAGAAACGACCCAAGTAAGAATCAGCTATGAAGCCTCCAAGCAATGGCATCAAAGCGGTAACACCTGACCAATAGTTTACACTTTTTGCAGCTGTTTTGAGGTCTTGATTCATGACTTTGGTCATGTATATTATCAAACTTGTTGCTATTCCAAAATAGCTCAACCTCTCGCTGAATTCGCATGCTGTAAAATAAAAATAAAAAATCATATTTAGTTGTCAGATCAAATTGATAAAATAACTAATAATGCATTAGTTCTATGTCAAGAAAAACATGCACTGACATCATAATCAAATCCTTTTAGACCGCCAATGAGGTATTGATGTAGTGGTCAAGACTGAGGCCTCATGATGTAGAGGTCATGAGTTCGAATTTCCTCCCCACTTCTTGAATTTCTCATTTCTTGTAATAGATAGATATCTCCTCCCCCAATAAAAAAAATCCTTTAAGACCGTCATTGTAGGACTGGCCTCACATCCCTCTCACATGAGTTGGGGCATTACCTACTTATAAGGTAGGGCCCCACCCCAAGTAATGTTAGAATGCTGTGGGGCCAGTCCCATCAGGTTGGCTCTAACATAGAATTTTCCGCCCCTACCCCTTAAATTCGCGGTTGCCTCTAGCATGATCGTTTTATGAAAAGAGAAATGGAAAATGGAAAAGAGATTAGATGAAAGAATTTTCTTCTAAGAAGTTAAGAAGATCTTTACCAAAAACAAAGATGGAAGCTCTCCAAACACCAGTAGAAGCCCTTCTTGGAACTCTTCCTTTATGATCAAATGAAGAGTCATAAACCCATTTTTTCTCATCAATCTCTACAAAATCTCCTTTCTCCATCCTTAAGTTTTTGTCCATTTTGAACAAACAACAAAGAAAGCACTGAATTTGCTACAAAGTCTAGTCTATCCTTTTACTCTACAAAGATTGTTTGGACTTGAGAGGTTTTTTGTCTCTTTTGTTAGTCTAAACCTGCCCTTTATATAACAGATTTTTTTAATACGGACCAGACCCACATGAACCTTGTGGTTCAGAATTAATCATGTCATCACGTAATTGTCTCTCTCCTCATTCTCATTCAATATAAAGGAGAAATATTGATTATTTTTTTTAATTTTTTTAAGGTTGACTGTTGATGATGATGACAAAATTACATCAGGATAGACCAGAGGAGATGATATAAAAGGAACAGTTATGATATGAATTAGGTTCATTAAACTTTATGGTTCAGAACTTGTCACGTCACTACAGTATAAGGAGAGAGAAAATATATTTTCAAGGAAGGAAAAGTGTGATGCTGAGAGAGAAATGACATCATTATTCCATTGAATGTTTTATCTAACGGTTGAAATTAAAAGAAGAAAAAATTTTAACTATCATTTTTCTTGAAATAAAAAAATAAAGAAAGAAAAATAATCACTTTTTCACCTATTAAATATTCTCATCCAACAATCTAACTGGTGTTATGCATTGTAACAATTTCCGAAAAGGAGAGCTAAGGAAAGAGAGAGAGAGAACAAAAGGAAAAATCCAGCAAATAGGAAGAAAAAGAAAGGAAATGAAAGAAAATGGTAGGATGACAAAGAGGCAAAAAATCTATTATCATGTATATTCGCATTCCTATACACAATCAGTCACAATTCGCCATGTGTATATATAATTGAAAGAAATGTTCATATGGCAAACTCTGAGTGATGGATACATGTATTGGAATACCCTAGCAAAGAAGGGTTTATCTAGCGTTAAATATTGAATAATTCTTTCATGGACCATGTTAGTTTTGGATCATGAAATTCATATGATAAAACTAATCATTTTCCACGACACTCTCTTTCAAAATTAAAATATGTGGTTGGATTGAAGTTTGTGTTCGTAACATGTCCAATTTCTTGTTATAGAAATTTTCATTGATTTATCCTAAATCACACATAATTTGTTTTCTAAACATTACAAGATAATCTTTAAATACTGAATATTATATTAAAAATGTTATAGAAAGTGTTATAAAAAATTTAGATTGTGGTTAATTGAGGACTTCATTCATCTTACTAAAAATATTAGCATTTTGATGATGAATTTTTTGTCCCAATGTTCATTGAACCAAGTCAATTACAGAGGTATTCTATATGTGGTTATTTATTTTATTATTTGATATGTGGTTATCTGTTTTATTTTATTTGTTTCTTTCTTAGTATGTTACAGTTATAGTTACAATTTGATAAGATTATACTACCTCAGCCCTTGGGGAAGTCAAGATAGTGACTAATGGGGACAATAGTTTTACATTATCCTTCTTTGATATGTGTATTTTGAATGATTAGATTCTAATATGTTGGATACTCTTTCTTTTGCTCTACCTAGTTTGGAATGCTTCACATACTACTCAAAATGCTAATTTTCTTGGTGAGATGATGATGAATTTCTTACAATCTAAAATTTCTGTAACATTCTCTTGTATAACATTTTTAGATATAATATTTAATGTTTAAAGATTATCTTTTAGATTTTATGATAAAAAAATTTAGTGTGATTTAAGAAATATTAATGAAAATTTTTATAACAAGAAATGTGACAGAAGATGCTATGAATATAGACTTGAATCTTACCACATATTCTATTTTTTTAAGAAAGTGTGGTAGGAGAAAGGAAATGAGTGACCCGGTTATGGTGCGGAACGTACAGTACTCGCACATGCAGAATACCGAGAGTCGTTGAATATTTTATCGGATGAAATTAAGAAAAAATTGTTTAATTGTTATAGAATATATTACAGAAAGTGTTGTTTCTGGTTAATTGAGGACTTCATTCATCTCATAAAAATATTAGCATTTCGATGATGAATTTTTGTCCGAAGATTCATTGAACCAAGTCAATTATAGAGGTATTCTATATGTGGTTATTTATTTATTTTATTTTTTTCTTTCTTAGTATGTTATAGTTATAGTTACAATTTGATAAGGTGTTACACTGCAAAACTTGAAATAAAAATGAGGTTTTTTACTTTTTTTATCTCTCTCTCTTTTTTTTCTTTTTTCTTTTTTAGTTTTTGTTTCTTCTTCTTCTGCGCTGTTAGCTGAAACACGATTAGATGAAGACGATGATCACTATTGTGGATTTGTTGAGTGCCACTGATTTTTAATGAAACATTGGGCCGTTGTGCTTACTTGGGCCCATACGACTTGGATTTTGGATCTGACCATGTTCTGGTCCTGAGCCCATAATATGTTCTTTAAATAAATTTTCAATTCAACAAAAAAAAAGAAAGAGCAAATAGTTTTTTCTACCACAAAACTAGTTACAAGAGCTATATTTGCTAGGGGTGAGCACCGAATTCGAATTGGCCAATTCGGCAATTTGAATTCGGTTTTTTCATTCCTAAAAAAACCGACCGAATTCGAAACCGAATTCGAATGGGCCGAATTGGTGAATTCGGAATTCGGTTTTGACCGAATTGGCCGAATGGGAGGGTATATTTTTTATTATATAATATATTTAATTATATAATATTTAATTATTACAAATTCAATAATAATATTTAATTATATATATATATATATATTTAATTATATAATAATAATATTTAATTATTAAAAAATTCGAATTCGAATTCGGCACACCAAATTCAAAAATAGTCAAACCGAATTAGTCCCAAATTCGACCAATTCGAATTTGGTCTTGACCGAATTATCGAATTCAAGCCGAATTGCCAAATTGAATTCGAATTTGGTCGGAATTCGGCAAAAAACGAATTTGCTCACCCCTATTATTATCTGCCACAAATCATGTTTTTGTGTTTTTTCTACCACAAAACTAGTTACGAGTGCTATATTTACCACAAATCGTTTTTTCGTGCCTTTTCTGCCATGAAACGTTTTATGAGTGCTAAAAATGCCACAAAACGAGGGAGGGTGAAGGGCAAAATAGGTAAGAGATCAAATTAATTTCAAATAAACCTTAAAATCAAAATTTTATATTACATTGGGTACTTAATTTTATTTTATTTTTAATACTTGACCCTTCTTCCCAAATTTACCAAAACCCTCACCGCTACCTTCTTCTTTCTTCTCTTCCCACATCGAGCCGCCACCATCTCCCATCCCGTCACCCAATCCCTGCCCCCACCCATACCAAAGAGTACCAAATCTGCCAAAAAATGACTGCTTGATGATTTGGAGAGAAGTGGTGAAGGTGATAGCCTAACAAAAATGCCTAACAACAATTAGATATTCCTATGGAAATTGGTCTGCATTTTGCATATTGCTTTGAGAGAGTCTTTTTTTGTTCAGGAATTATGATGGTTTCAAATGCAAAGCATCTCTGTTAGGTTAATTATGTAGTGCAAACTAATCTACATTTTGTTTAGTACTTTGACTGGTATGTATTTTGTTTAATTTTGTTTTGATGGTTTTAGCAGCAAAGCGCTTGGTTAATCATGTAGTGCAAATTGATTAGCATTTTGCTTATTGCTTTGACTTATATGTATTTTGTAAAGCAGTTTCTAAAGGTTAGAGCAGCAAAGCATTTGTGAAATTTGTTGTGTGTCTGAAATATAGATCTAGAAGTACTTTCATCATATGAATTACTATTCTTGGTTAATTTTCAGGGGGTATGGGTGGGTGTGGGGGTTGGGGATTGGTTGACGGGATGGGAGGTGGTGACGACGGCTCGAGGTGGGAGGAGAAGGTTGTGGGGGAGGGGGTTGATAAACCTGGGAATTTAAACAAAATACATACCAGTCAAAGTACTAAACAAAATGTAGACTAGTTTGCACTACATAATTCATATTTTCTACTTTCCGCATCCTAAAATACGGGTGAAAATCCTCTGTCCCCATCCTTATCCTTAACCAATCAGAATTTATTATATAAATATTTTTCCCAATTATATATACACATGGTGAATTGTGATTTCAATTATATATACACATGGTGAATTGTGATTGGGTAGAGATAGGGATGAAAACATGAACGGGAATAGAGGATTTTTTACCCTAAAATACAAACTACTAAGAGCATCCCCAATGCTTTATGATGTATTATACATCGCGGATATAGCATGTTGCTTGGTAGCAGAATTGCATTGAAATGTTATGTTTAACTTGTCATTATGCCTCGCTTATAATATTTAGTTCCGAAATAATTTATACTTGGCAGACTTGGTCTCTGATGATCGTTTGCAACTTTTTAGGCCCCCAATTAATTTACAGACAAACGAATACATCCTTCCGTCTATTTTTTCAAATTTTGAATGTTAGTCAACTTAAAATTGTTAAATGAATAAGGGCAAAGTTGGAACTTCAATTTTTTTAATCTAATAAATCCCAACCCATCCCAACCCATCCCCACCCAAACCCCATTCTTCCCCTCCTTCTATCAGCTTCTTCATTAGCAATTCCAATCACAATATATCATGAACAACATTCAAAGATTTTTAACAGATTCTTCACTTCTGTCACACCTCGTAACCAGGGTCGTGACATGGCAGTGTCCCATTGGTCGATGAGACACCCAAGCCTACGATACAGAGTTACTAAAAAGGCAATTCATTATGCATTAAATCCAAAGTAAAGGTTTAACAGCAGAAATCTAAATACATAACTGAAAATGAATCTACTTATTACATTATTGGAATAAGTCTAAGCGTTCTTAAAGAAATAATCGAAAAGGAAATAAATTCTAGCAGCTACGTAGATTAGGATCACTCATCGAATGGCCCCTCTCAGGTATCATCAACGTGAACAAGTTCAACATCTACATCACCTGCACAGTAAAAAGCGGATGGACTGAGCTTTGGTGCTCAGTAGGGACCTAAAAACAGTAATAACAATAGCAATATATATAGACATAACAGAACAGATACAACAGAATCAGATACAGATAATGCAGATGCTCGTTTCCCAAAATACCCCTATGGAAGTATATGCACACGACTCAATCCAAGTCTCACAGACTCGGGAACTCGGTCTCAGGGAAGTGCAGGTGCGATGCAAGTATAGATTCGAAACGAAGCAGTATGGTTCGTAAAGCGAAAGCAGATGAGTCGCACCACTGCAGTTTCCAGAAAAATGAGATGCAAACTTGTGCAAAAGTGCACTAAACAATACCCAATAATCCAACTCATATGCAACCAAATAGATTCCAAGCAAACAGCAATTAAAGACCCAAAACAAATGTTCGACTATACTTATCAAATCTGACATCCCAGATCGGAATTCATGACATGAGCATCCCATACTACTCATGCACTACAACCAATAGTTATGTCAGACAATCGAGTATAAAACAACAATTAAGCAATTAACAACATTCTTTGCACCTAAACGATTCCATAACCGAGTGTACGACAAGCACCACGCGTTGCCCATCCGGTACACCCAATCACACACTCGTCTTAAATACTTAGAACATCGCTAAGGCTATGACACACAATCCCACCACATGAGCTTACTCGTCTAGTCACTCATACTCTGCAATAACGATAGTGGTCCCAGTTATCAACCAAACTAGGAAGGTTTAGTATCAACACGTGGGTTCGGATTTTCCCCCGAACGAAAGGACCCTGGTTTAAGGATCCATCCATTACATTGCATCATCATCCCCAATCAGAGACTCCACAAAACCACTACCGTATCTGATGATTTGCCCCATCAGATGCGGACCCTGAACAATAAATAGCAGAAAGGTCACTTGGGACCACAGAACAAATCAGGAAGAAGGCGGACAGATCCTGCTAACTACTGTTCCTAGACGCAGCTCAATAGAGGGCGACGACTCGCTCGACCAAACCAATTAGGACAACATAAAAGACTCTAGATAGACAATTACAGAACAGAGACAAAATAATACACAAAAACAGTTTATGTGAATATAGCAATTAACAAAAACGATTGAAATTCATATATAGGTATGCTCAAATCATCCAACAATTCAGTAATTCAAATACCATAATTCAAGCTTGTATAAAAATTATGCATGCATATAGTAATTATGAGTAGAATTTTATATTAGATATAAAATATAACAATGATGTAAACTGTGATGAACTTGATGTAGGTAAGTAGACAACAAAACCAATAACAAGCATTTAAAAACATTAATTTATTCAAAGATAATAAAACATTAAAAATACATATATGCAATATAATATTATCTACAATAACATCAAATTCCATCTCTCACGGTTTATTCAATCAAATAACCCCAAATACAGTAAATAACACCAGAACAGAAATTCAACAGTAATTTGTACAATTATTTTGTAAATTGAATAGTTTATTCGCTTTTACTGTGCAGTTATAAATGCGAAAATTAAATAACGTAGGGGTCCCTACCGTTACAGTGATAAAGCGAAGAAAAGTAATTCTGAAACAGCTTTGTGGGTGACGAAAAATGGGACAGAAAATATATCTCACAGTCACACAATTTACTGTCTTGTTTCTGATTTGGCACAAAACCCGAGGAGAGAAAGAGCCAAGAAGAGCCGCGTGAGAGAGAGAGAGAGCCGAGAGCCGCCTGACTCCTTTGGTTATTGCGCCGAAAATGGCCGCTCAAAATCTTTTTTTTTTTTTTCCTTGCCTTCACGGCTCCCAAGATCTAGGAGAGCCTTTCTATATTTTTTTTCTTTTTTTTTGTTTTCCAATCCCAGCGAAATGCTTTTCCTATATAAAATACCTTTCCTTAAATTAATTTCCTATATAATTATTATGGTGATTCTCCTAATCCCAAAAATATTACTGATTAATTATGTAATTAAATTAATCATCTAGGTGAAATACAAATAAATTCCAACTACGATACGTGTACAAAACGCCCCTCAATAAAAACGTACACATAATATTTATTTATTTATTTTTAAAATAAAAGGACACATAATCACGTAACATTTAATATGGCATTTAATATAAGCACAAAATTATGCAATTAACCCACTTAAATCACATAAATCAAATTGGGCAAAAATCCCGGGTATCACAACTTCTGATAAATTTTCATCTTCACTTCCATCACCACCACAATGTACATGTTTCTTGCTTACTAAGCTCATTCAGTGTATATGTTTCTTCATCTCTGTTTTGCTGAAAAATTAGGAATCAATGGGCCGATTTATCTTATTTCCAGAATCAGAATTTGTAAATCCATCTAAGAGTGAAAGCATATCAGATATCTAAGTGACAAAGACAATTTTTCTTTATTAAGTTCTAAGATTTCTGTTTCATATGAAAATTCAACATAAGTAAGAATTGCAGAGGAAAAAAATCCACAAGAGATGCTCCCCAGATACACTATTCCCAGCGGAAAACAATTATAGTGACGCGATCTGGCATTTAAGACTTAATTCTTGAAGAATGCTAAATGGCATTTCATACAAATTTACCACACACAAATCGCAGACATGGAAAACAAAAGAAAAATATAAGAAAGTTATTGGTTAAGAAAGTCATTGAGAACCAGCAATTCGTCGTGTGAGATGGATTTCTTGAGGATGTAATTCTTCATTGCATTGGTTTGGAGATGATTAGAGTGCTAAGATATAGAAACTTTCATTGCTGGTGGAGGTTGGGCGGAGAAAAAGAAGAAAGGAGAAGAAAAAATAAAATATAAAAGAAAATATGTCAGGTGGGCAATTACCAATTATGCCCCTGTTCATTTGACCCAATTTTGTTAACAGTCGTTCAATTTCTCAAAAAATAGACGATCGTTGCCCATAAATTGAATGAGAATCTAAAAAATTACAAACAATCATTAAGTATCAAGTCTGCCAAATTAAAATGGTTTTGAAACTAAATACACCATTTGGCTTATTTAGCATAGCTAATTCATCTTTTTTGTTTAAGGGGGTCTTAATTTTTTTTTATTCCTTTTTAGAGTGTAGAGTAAATAATTACTATTAGAGCGTATGTTTAGTCTCGTTTCAAAATCTGATGTGACATTTTAAATCTCACAAAAATACTTCAAGCATTATACGACTATTGGAGATACTCATGGTGAAAAGGTTGAATTGTAACAAGGATATAGCTGCTTATTTATTTAATTTATTATTGCTCCTGTGTTGGGGCATAATAATAAACTGTTTTACATTCTAATTAATTGTAGGTAGAGTAATCTGTTTTTAGTAAATCAGTGCAGTAAGTTGTTCAATTTAGTGTTACACTAAGTTGGGGACGGGTCCTCTCTCTCTTTTTCTCTCTTTTTTTTTTTTTCTTCTTCCTCTTAAAGCTTCTTCATTTTTTGACTTTCATAACTTGGTTGGATCTAGCCATCTTTCTTCCACTTTTGGTGTATTCACCCCCTCTTTTGCCATAAATCTTGATGAAACTTTTTCAAAGCAGTATTATTTAAGATTCAAGATTCAGATGCAAGACCTACTTCAGATCCTTTCAGATATGAAGTTTATCTCTAAACCCGGACTTATTCTGAGCCCTTTCTCAGTTTTTTTTTTTTTTAATCTTTCTGAGACAATCTATGGGACGGTTGATACACTCATGGTCTCGTAGATTGTTGATTTCTAAGAAAGGTGATGAAACTGAGCTTGCTATTGCTGTTCCAGGATCTCGGAGAAGCTGCTGCGAAGAATTTTATCATGTATTTATTTTTTTTATTGTTTTTGGTGTTGTTTACCTGGTTCGGAGTGTGGACTTTTATCTGTTATCATGGTGTTTATACCATTGTATAACTTTTATTTTTCTTTTATTTACGTTTTATCTTTTTGATTGTAATGACCTTTGCTATTTTATGATTAATGGGTAAATCTTTATTTAGAAAAAAAAGAAAAGTGTTACACTAAGTAGTCCCACAACGGTTCCTACTTTTGCAAGCAAAGTACTGGTAATCCTTAGTTGAATTTTTTCTTTCTAAACTTTTTTGCATTGTAATTTGGATTGCTGTGTAATATTTTTATTGATATGCTGGATTTCTCTTTTAGTTTCTTGAAGCCTACAAACTGGGTTTTTTTTTGTGTGTAGTTCTCAGGGTTGACCTCTGATATTAGTGATTTATTGATTTTTGGTTTGTTCTCAAACAAATGATTTTTACTTTTGTTAGTATATGGCTGTGAAATACTCCCTCTATTCATAAATATAAAACTTTATTTACTTGTTGCTAAAAATTAAGATATTTTTATAATTAAAATACCAATATTACTCTCTTAAATATGACATGTATACCACTAATTATATTTAAGAGAGTAATATTGATATTTTGACTAACAAAAACATATTAATTTTTTTAACATGTAATGAACGTCTTCTATCTAGAAATGGAGGTAGTATTGTCTTCATCCATATTTTAATATCTCATTTTGACTTTGGTTAAAATTTAAATATTGCCTTCGATTTATGATATAATTGAAATTTTGCATTGAAATTTTAGCTAAATTTTGAAATGGAACATTCAACTCCGGATAAATGGAATATTCAAATCCGAATGGTGGGATTAGTAATACGTTAGTATCATATATCTTCGATTTCACAACACAGTTGCACCAGTGGTCTAGTGGTAGAATAGTACCCTGCCACGGTACAGACCCGGGTTCGATTCCCGGCTGGTGCAAGTCTTTCTTTTTGTCATTTCAGTGGAAAAGTTTTTATCATCTTTACAGGTTTAGTTGATATTTTGCAGCTTTAATCTGATTTTTTTTTGATTTTTGGGGGAGTCGCAACTTTAATCTGTGATAAAAATGAAACTCATCAGTGTGACAGCCATATACATATATCTCTAATATCTATCTGGAAATTAAAACACAATTCTTGATTTTGGTAAAGAGCAAGTAATCAACTGATCTTAATGCATAATACATCTAAAATTTTCTTACATTACAGGTTTATTTAATTTCTTTTTACATATATGATGACGGCATTTTATAATTTAATATTCATATAAATTAGAATACATTAAATGAAAATGTCCAGGAGGTCGGAGCCACAAAGTCCTCTGTTGCATGTGCAGAAACAACATCTTGCTCTCAGGTTTTAACAATAGCAGATTCATGAGCTGAAATTACCAACAAATGGCGCCTTTGTATGATTAAAAGAAGGGCCAAATGTAGGGCAAACTGGAAATACATGTACCATAATGCACTATAGAAAGCCAGTGACAGGAGCATAGACAGTTTCCTTTTTCTTTTTTATTATTTCTACTGATATCTAGATATGTGATACGATTGGTTTGGTTTGAATATGAAAGGTACTTTGGGGATAAAGTAGAAATTCTCGCAAATATACTACATTTTGTCACTCCCCTTCACCTGATAGAATTCAAACTCTTAACTTTTAGTTGGGATGCCTCAAATCTTACCACTTGAATAATGTCTCATTAACTAAAAGAGCGACATTTTTCAAAATTGCTTTGTATCTATTGATTTTCTAGGTCTTTAATCACTTTTTTTTCTCTCATTGGCCCCTCCCTCAGTATTTTCCCAAATGTTCTACTTATGTTTATGGAGAGATGAAAGAAAATGCAAAATTGGAATTATGAGCTGTAATAGAGAGATCCTTTGTTTCCCATACTTTAGGCAAAAAGAATACTAAAGTCATTATAAAATTGCATATCTACTTTGCTCAAGTCAAGAAACATTAATAAAAACTGAAAAATGTTTCTGACTTTGGATACAACTCTCGATTCATGAGGGTCAAAGAAACTTCAGCATGAAACCATGATTAATTAATTAGATTCATATAATTTATATTTAGCACCAACAAGACAGAGACAATATACACATGCATACTTGCTGTCTGAACTACCATATAATCAGAATATTATTACCATAATTTGTCTTCCTAATCTACCTCAATTATGCTAATTTCTTAGGCTCCCTAGTCCCCCACACTGATAAATGATTTGCCAATCGTTTGCAACAATGTAATAAAACATTGCGATTTGATTAATTAGTAGGATTTTTTTCACCAACAAACTGTGTTTATGTTCTAATAAATTAGGAAAATTCAATTATATGACAGTTCTTATTGGACTGGTCTTACAGCTTCCTCATATGAATTAGGTGGGGGCCTAACTGCAAATATTGGTTCCGCTCAATTCATGTGAGAAAACTGTTGGATCAATCTCACAATGACGGTCATAAGATTGAGTTACCTTTATTATACCTCCCGTAAAAATGTGTAATCTCCAAATCTGGTCCTGATACATTTGGTCCAACATTTGTTTAAACAAAAGGGGTTTTAGGTACAAGAATCATTCTTATATTCTGATTTGCTTCTTTAATTTACCACCAGAGATCATACAATGTGATGAATATGGACAAATGTTACAAGGCTCATCGAGGTCGTGGGTTCGATACCCTCCCCATGCAATGGAAGCAAGCTTTAATTGTCTCCCTTTCTAGGGTTATTTTCTCCTCTTGTGAAGCTCTTCTCTCTCCACTTATGAGGCAACCACTCATTCGGGCTTCGGAAAAAAAAATAAATAAAAAGAGATCATGTTCCCTATAACTCAAAATCCAGTTGTATTTGCGAATATTCTAATGTTTACACGTGTAGCTTCGATGGTTCCCCAAATCTACAGACAATTCAACAAGTAAAAAATCTAAACTACACACTTAAAAATTTATTTATTCTTGGAACTTCTTCATAGGAACTTTCCCACCATTCCTCACATCATCATCACCTTATATATAACAAATCAAACCTCTTAAATCTGAATTCCATTGCCTCAAACATTAATCTTTCAGACAAGTTTACTAAGAAAACTGTGTAATTCTAACCTGCATTACCTCAAATATTCATCAAAAAAAAATGTCTCGATTTATCGTTCTCTTTCTATTGATACAAGGTTTAGTAGTTGTTACAAAGGCTAACAATGTTGGAGCAGAAGCACAGGAATATAGGATTCGTAAATTGGGAAAGCACCAGCATAAAGTGATCGCCAGATCCTCTGTTCCCGCGCCATCCTTGAGTCCTTCTGAAGCACCCAATCAATACTCAGAAGATGTTAGTTCCATGAATCAAGAGAATTCGAGTAGCCAAGTGCAGATAAAGAAGGAAGTACACAATCATCATCATCATTCAGTTGATAAATCTGTAGCTGGAGGTGGGATTATACTTGGTGGTTTGGCTAGTGCATTTTTTGCTGCTATTTTTTGCTATATTAGAGCTACTAGAAGGAAAAATGTTGACCCTTCTTCGCCTACTTCGGTTACTCTCAAAGTCTGAATCATCAATGTCTTCTACATTTAGGTCACTTGTAACTCATTAATTTCTTAATAATTAGGGGATGAGTAGAGATGTATATAAGACAAATTTAACATTTGACAATAAATGTATAAAATGGCTGATCCTAGAATACCACTGAAAAAGATGGATTTGAGACGCATATAACATTTGACAATAAATGCACAACGTGACTACTCATAAAATAACCCTGAAATAGTAGTCCTCATATACCGTCACGTTTACTACGAAATCATTCTCTCAAATTAAAATCAAAAGGCATCGGAAAAGACAGACTCAAGAAACATTTTAATTTTACGTGTATATTAACATGCTTCTTTAATTCAGTATTCAGATCATTTATGTACATTATTTAGATCACTTATATATATATATTCTATTTAGATCACTTGTATAAATATTATTCTATAAAAAAGAATTAGTAAATTTATTAATTCCTATTTCAAAATTTCCAAAATAATTTATAATCAGACTAGATTTGATTTCCTTTAAAAAAAAACTTGATTTGATTTGAAAGAAAAAAGAAGAAGAAAGCCAATGACAGATTGTCACACGGCAGCGCCAAACTCTCCCAACTGAGGGAGGTTTTCTCTTTCCTAATAAGGTTTACTCCAAGTCTGTGGGTCGGCTATTAGCACCACGGCTCCTATGCTGAACAAGAAAATTCAATATATGCGGGCCAAGTTATCAGCCGTTGGATTTTGTACTTTTTGATCCAACGGCTGATCAAAATAGGAGTATTTTAGGGATAAACTTTGAGCTATTTTTTCTCTTTCTTACTTTTAACTGGGAGAAGATTTTTTTGGCGGGAAAATGAAATTTTAAAAAACACGTGTTAATAAACAAGAATATGTGTTCACTAATAAAAAATATGTGTTCACAAAACAAAAATATGTGTTCATAATGAAGAACATGTGTTCACTGCACAAAAACACGTGTTCATTAATCGCAAATATATAAGAACATGTGTTCACAATATACAAGAACATGTGTTCATTGCACAAAAACATGTGTTCTTGTACAAATGTACCTTTTTTACTTTTCTGTCATTTTCTCTCACCTCGGTAACCCAACCGATGTGACGGTTCCGTGTTACTTTTTGCTGTTATTATTATTATTTATTTGTGAAATTACATATGTATCCTTTCAACCCTCTTTTAAATCTCAACCGTCGATCCTCTTTTAAAATGAAATCAACGGCCCTGATTGTGTCCCGCACGTGCGGAATTTAGGCTGTTCCGCACAGGAGCCGGACTGGGCTATTAGTGTGTTCATGGTTCGGTTTGATTAGATTTTACATATTTTTCAAATCAAACTGAAATATTCGGGTAAAATTTTGAAATCAATCCAAAACTATTCAAATTCTCAAATCGATGTTTTGTATCAGTTTGATTTGGTTTGGTTTTTCGGTTTTTTTAGATACAAAATATATTAATTATAAAGTAAAAATAAAATAATTTTAAATATATAATTATTTAACTACTAAATATATAACGAAATATGTCTATTGTTTTCACAAGTTAAACACAATAAAGAAAACAAAGTAATAAAACATAAAGTCTTGATCTTAATTCTCGAACTTCAAACAAATTAATGCAAAATTATCTTATAAAAAAACAAGAAGCAAGAAGCAAAAAACAAAAAAAAAAAAAACAAAAATTACATTATTATTAGTTCAAAATAAAACAAAAGTTTCAGGTGAATGACTCTTCAATCTCTTAGTTTAGCACTTGAAGACTTGTTTGTCATAGTTAGAAATAAGAAGTTAAATATGTTTTATTGAAAAATAGTCCTTTATATATATATATATATATATATTTATTCGGTTTGGTTGAGTTTGGATTATCAATTTTTTAAACCAAACCGAAAGTTTAGTTTTAATTTAGTTCAAACCGAAATTAGTCCAATTTACTGATCAAACCGAAATATCGATTTGGATTGGTTTGAATCGGTCGGTTTCGATTTTTGCTGAACACCCTTAGCGGCTATAAATGAGAATGTCTTACAATTCGACGTTACCTAATTAATAGGGCATTGTATTAGACTGACCATGGTTTGGCAGAAAAGGCAAACAACTGCAATCTTTTTTTTTGGAGAACATTTTTGTCCACTTCCAACTTGGGGGGAAGAGGAGCTAACCTTAATAAATTCCTGATACCCTACAAACTCTAGACACCCGTGGCTTGATCCGTCTTCAAATTACAGTGGATATATGCCAATTCCGTGCTCAAATTGCAGTGGATATATCTTCTAAACCTAGCTTTAATCCTCTATATATACATACATAATTCTCCTTCTAAAATCATATCAATTTTCATATTTCTCTCCAAAAAAATTTCCAAACTTAGGAAGTTACTCTCAAACTTAGCATTTTGAAAATGAATAGCGAAATGGCTCCCGCCCTGGAAGAGTATTTCAGACACCAATTTAAAATTGTTGTCGGAAATCAAAACAATAGAAAAATGGTAATATCTTCTTTTGTAATGTGTAATTTTATTTGAAAAATGTGTTGAGCTATCTAACTAATATGATTTGTCAAGAGTGTCATACCCCAGTGGGGCTGGCCTCTGCCCACGACCGTGAGGTCGCGGGTTCGACACCCTCCCCTACATGGGACCAAATAATTCTCCCTTCCTAGGGCGTCCACCTCCTCATCATATGAGGTTAAAAAAAACTTATTAAAAAAAATAAAAAAATCTAACTAATATGATTTTATGTAGCGAATTCCCTCAATGCACACAAATTGGTTGGAGTGAACTGGTCTCGACGTAGTAAGATGTGTCTATCTGAAAGGTGCGTTCATGTAACCAAAATAGATGACAAGTACTACCTAGACGGTGGTTTACAAAAATTTTGCGTGACAATAATCTTCGACTGACAGATACAGTTCATTTTATCCATTTTTCAATGAACCTACTAGATTTTTTTTTTAAGGGAGGATTTTTTATAAGGCCCGGGATCGGTTACCTTAATGGAAATTCACAATTCCGCCCTCACATTGAGAATGGAATTCCAACTTCCGTTCTCATATGGCAGAAGGTTTTCCACGGGATGTTCACCTTATTTTTCACTCTAGTATGTTGGCAAGTATTTTTTTTAATATTATGCATTTCTGTATTTTTTAACATCATAAAAGTAAGAATTTCACACAAAATAAAAAACTCTCAATTAAATTTAATTGCTAGAAAAAAAATTACATGGAAAAAAAAAACTACTACTCCCGATCATTCACACCCTTATTCTTACGAAATTTTGGTGCAATTCGTTTCCACACAGAAATGTTGTGCATGATACATCCGACATCGGGTAGTCGGGGGACCCTCAATAGTGGGCTCTTCCGGTGTTTTTGAACACTGACCGGCTTCGTCCACAGAAGCTCTTGCTCATTCTGACCAAAAAATAATGCCTAGAAGGAAAAATCAGGGTTCGACTTTCACGGTGTACTGCATAGCCCTTAGATTTGCCTAATGCAGAGTTAAAATAACCAAAAATGTAAGTTATGAAAAACTTATATTGTTAGCCCGAAGGGCAAAATATTCTATGTTGTTTTGATGATAACAAACCATTGATAGTTCTAATGTTTGTGTGAGCATGTTCTTTATAATAGGATCCTTAGCACTCATATCAACATTGATGAAAATGGTAAGTTAGCTTCTTGTGTAAACTAAGATATGTATATTACACACAAGAATGCTACACATAGGATGGAAGGAAGGGGGAAATGATGATGGTTGGGTAATAGGGCTCTTCTAAGAGTCCCTAGATGCATATGGCAAAAATAAGGTTTCATGCTAGTGCTTTTGTCTTCTTGGTTTTATCTTTTAAGCACTAGTCATTGTTCTTATTTGATCTTTGTCTTTTTGCCATGCTTCCTTGTTCTTAAATAGTCCTTATTCTATCTTATTGCATCAAAGTTTGTCATAATCAAAAAGGGGGATATTGTAAGCCCTAAGGGCGAACAAACTCAATTTTTGATAATGGACAAACATTTGATGTTGTGTCTAATGATCTCAATCTTTGTGATAGAATAATGGTTCTCATAATGGAAGCTCTAAGTACTTCAATCAAGCCATGATCAAGATTCAAAGCTATATACTTGAAGGCACATCTCATCATGTTTGAAGATTGAAGACTTAGGTTTGGTTAGAATAAGCTTAGTCTCTATAGTCGTTATCTTATAAGCTCTAACCAATGCTCTCATGAACATAAGCTCTCTACACTCAAGTCTTGCATACATCATAAACACGTTTTCAAAAGGCTAAGTTTCAAAAGGATTCTTATTTCCAAAAGCCTTTGTTTTCAAGGTCTAAGTCCTTTTAAATGGTTTTCCAAATGTTCTTAGTTGTTACCTTTTGGGAAAACCTTTTAGACTTCAAAAGATTTCAAAACAAGTGAAAAATCAACATCTCTCATACTCAGGAAGTTCGGTCAACCGAGCTCAAGCTCGGATCAACCGAAGAGAAACAGAGAGATTGTTTGATGCACTTCGGTCGACCGAAGTACTGGACGGTCGACCGACCCCGTGCTCGGTCATCCGAGGTCTCAGTTCAGTCAACCGAACTCTGCGAGAACTAGACGTTATTTGACCGTTGCAGAGTCATTTTTCAGCCTATTTTGAAATGTATAAATACTCCAAAGCTAGAGAATGACTCCAAGGCTTGCACATCAAAGTTTCATTGATTTCTTATCAAGTCTAAATACCTTCAAAGCAAAAACACTTCATTTCCATGATCTAAATCATTCAAATGTGTTATTTCAAAAAGCAAGACAAAGAGTGGAATTCATATGTTCTAAAGAGCCAACAATTCTTGTACTTCAAAGGTATATATCTTTCACTTAGAAGAGTGAACAACCTTGTTATTTAACCCATCTTATTCCCTTTCTTAGTGATAGGGTTAATTTTGTAAAAGTCCTACTTTGTGTGGGCAAGTAACTCTTAGTGAGTTTGTGTATTGTGGTTGTGTTGTAAAACTCTTAGTGAGTTAGCCACAAGTGTAAAAAGTCTTCTTAGTGAAGTTGTTGCAAATCCTTGGGTGCGGCTCAAGGTAGTGGATGTAGATTCTGAGTGAATCGAACCACTCTAAATCCTTTGTCTTGTGTTTGGTTTTAGTTTTGCTTTTGTTCATCTTGCACAAACTTACACTAGCATTGAATAGATATTTAAAAAGTTTGCAAGATCGACTAAAACCCAATTCACCCCCCTCTTGTGTTTTACATATATTAGAATAAATTGCCATGATTACATATAACTTACCTTCACATATTCCACCCACTTGGCTTCAGCACTATTAAAATCTATCGTGTTTGTACTGCTGTCGTATTTGAACCACAGCTGGTGCAAAAGTGCCTCAAAATCCCAAAACCTCCTGCGCAATTTTGCTAAGTATGCATTTATCATTTTCGTTGTGAAATATCCGCCGGTGACGGAGTTCATGCCGTAGACAATTTCATTGTACAGACTTGACCAATTTTTTTTTTCTTCATTGTTACTCTGTAAATTAAATTCAAAACAAATTTCTAATAACGCCTCTTCGTATTCTAAAGGCCAATATTTAGTAAAATCAACATTCTTGAATTTGTTAACCATTTCTTTTTGAATAAATTTTGGAAAGTTTGCCATTTGAAACTGTAAATTTTGAAGAGGGTAGGGAATTTTTTTGTTTGAGAGTTGTGAATATTGTAGAGTGTGGTGATGTTATTTATAGATATAATTGGTGTGTAAAAAAATTTAAAATTTGATTTTTTTTAAAAAATTATTACGGAATTGACAATTCTCTAAAAATTGGTCAGAAATGAGAACGGAATTTCCAAATACGTTATCATTTTCAATCTTCAATTATTCAAAAGCAAAAGGTAGATGAGAAAAGGCTAGACACTGCAAAAGTGCTACAATTTGAGGACGGAATTGCCAATTCCGTTCTCAACTCACGGGTGTATAGGGTTTGTAGGGTATCAAGAAGTTATTAGTGTTAGCTTGAGGACGGAAGTGGCGGGCTGACGTGGCAAGACTTGTTGGGAGTCTTGCCATGTCAGCCCAGAACAGAAGTGGCACTTCTGTCCTGGACAAAAATATTTTCCCAAAAAAAAAGAATGCCATGGTTGACCCTTTCTGCCAAACCATGATCAGTCTATTGCAATGCCCCTAATTAATATGTGTTATATTTATTTAAGAGGAATATATTTGTTAAGAGATTAAATTTTATTGAACAAATTTATTTATTATAAACACTTGTCTTAGTAATGTAATATTTATTTATCACAACCAGTGTTTTAAAAATTGCAACAAATATTTAAATAAAAAATTTGAACCATCAATTTTTTTTTATATTAAATCACTATTTATGCCCCTTCAACTATTTTTAAAATAAAGTTATGCACCTTTTCTTTTTTGCATGCCATTAATGGGCGTAACAATTTACGGGGTGCCATTAATGCCTCTATGCGGCGGAATCCGACGAGTTTTAGTGGCTACACATACGTGTGAGTCACATGCCCGATTTTACAAGGGCAAAATTGTCCATAAACTAAAAATCTTCATCTTCTTCCCCAATCCCTTCTTCAATTTGGCCCCATCATCTTTTTCTTCTTTGAAGCTCCGGGCATATCCACCAACACCGCCGTCCGAAATCGGTGACTTTCAAATCCAACGGCGGAGATTAAGAGGGGATGTGGGGTGAGTGGTGGAGAGGGGTGACAGTGGTGTTGGAGAGGGGTGAAGCTTTTCTCTCTATATTTTATTTCTAATTTTGAATAGCTTAAAAAAACCCATTATTCTGAAACATGAAGGTTGAATTTGGAATTTTTTGGAAATTATATATAAAAAAGGGGCCTCTGAACCATTCTCAAAGGTAAGAATGTTTTGGCTTCTGGACCATTCTCAAAGGTTAGATTCAGAAAATTATCATCTTCTAGTTCTAGAAATGTTGGATTTTCCCTGAAGGTCTGAACACGTCGATGGTAGAAGAAGCTAGAGGATGATGATGAGGAAGACAAGAATTTCATGTTCTTGATTATATGGTTATTTGACTGTGAAGTATGAGAAAAAGGTCGCGGCTGATTGTTAGCAGTTGCGGCGGCGGATGGTGCTTTTACCGTGTTCAACAACTTCACCACCACGCAATTGAGGATGATTTTCAATTACGACAAATTTGCCCAATTCTTTTTTGATTGTGAGGAAGAAGATGAAGATTGAGTTTGAAATTGGGTTGGACGAATTTGCCCCTAACAATTTGACTGTGTGACTCACACGTGTGTGTAGCCACCAAAACTCGCTGGATTCCGCCGCATAGGGGCATTAACGGTACTCCGTAAATTATTATGGGTATTAATGACACGCAAAAAAGAAAAAATGTATAAATTATTTTTGAAAATAGTTGAAGGAGCATAATAAATAGGGATTTACTCTTTTTTTTAATCAACTTTAGAAAAATGTTAAAAAATGTGAATATTTTGACGTGGTTACACATGGTAGCTGGACCGAAGTCGGTGGAGGCGGTGGAGTTTTCGAGTATATCGTTCTTTCTTTCCCCTTTTTTTTATATTTCTTTTCCAAGTGAATACATATCGTTCTAACAAGAAATCCTTCCCGCTAAACACAAAATTGTCGATCCCTTTTTCAGAGCACATAAAATAATTTCTGCAAATTGATCGAATTCAACAAACTTAAAGATGGGAATCACACAACAGTCAGTAATGGGCGTAATGAGGGCGGCAAGGCCAACTTTTCGTAACGCCCAAGACAAGGTCGCCTTTGCAGTCCACTCCTCTTTTCTTGCTTCCGGCTTCCTCCTCCACGCTACTGGCCCACCTGCCTTCGCCGATGACGCCCTTTACTCTTCCTCCAAAGGTACTACTAAACCTTTATATTTTATTTTTTGTTAGTTTTTGCAATTTTGATTTTTTTATTCGGTGTTGTAGATGAAGTGGGAATCGAGAATTGGAATGAATTTGAGGATAATTACGGGTACGTTTACTCTAATCCGGAAATGGGTTCGAAGAAAATTTTAGTGAAGTGTCTAGCAATGAATGGGATATTAATTGTTGATGCTTTGAGGGATGGTGATTCTGAGCCTACCCATCTTCAAATTAAGTAAGTTTTTCCTTCTTTTTTTTGTAGGTTAGCTTACCATGTTCTTGGATTAAATTTTGGAAAGGTCAGGGTTTTGATGTTATTTTATTATTTTATTTAGTGTTAAGGATTATATGGTGGATGATGGTGGAGGAAACAATTATACATCAATGTTCAAGGATTTTGGGAAGCTGGTTGCGAATGTGGAGAAAGAAATTTTGAGCAAGTATGTTGGTTCTTCAGTAGCAAGTTCTTCTAGTCAAAATCAGAGGTATTTTTCAATTTTTTGGTTTGTCTTAGTGATAAAATTTAACTCTGATTTTTTACTGTTGTCTCGGTAACTTTTCTATTGACACGGTACTGTTGCTCTTGCATAAATATTAGGAGTAATATTCAAAATAAGATACTACCTACATTCTTTAATGTAAGTCGTTTAGGACATGCAACGAAAATTAAGGAAGCAAAAAAAACAAGATATTTTGTTAGTCAAAATATCAATATTACTCTCTTAATTATAATTAGTGGTATATAAGTAATATTTAAGAGAGTAATATTGATATTTTGACTAACAAAGTACCTTGCTTTTTTGCTTCCTTAACTTTCGTTACATGTCCTAATTAGAAGGGAGGTAGTATTATTTTCTGCATAATTAGGATTCAGTCTTATGATTTTGTCTTTTTGATGTTTCTCGCTATTTGCTTATTGTAAAAGAGTGTGTATCTTCTAAAGTCTGTTTCATTGTTTTGTACATTTCACAAGTTGGTCTGCATCTTCTTTCAGACAACCTCGAGAAGGAGAATCTGATCTTGAAAATCCATCAACTTCTAATCCCCCTCCATCATGGTAAGACCTTAGCATATGATACTTTGTCTGTACGAACCCAGTTACTAGTGAAACTCCTTTTGCACTTGCCATTGAAGTTTCATAAAGTTACTTTTAACTATCCCTGTGACGTCCGTATATCTCTACTGCTGACATTTTTCTTCATAGAAGTTTCATATATTAGAATTTTGTGTTAAAGAGTAGATACTTGCTAATTCTTCCAGTTTCAAGAAAGATGAAGATATTCCAACATATCAATCTCCTTCTATGTTTTGGTTCATGAAGTATGGGCTTGTCAAATTTCCTTCCTATTTTTTTCTCCCCTCACTTTATTTTGGGTATACTTGTTGTGTTGTCATTGCAGGCTTATATATCCCCCTGTTCCTGGTATCGGTGGTGATGACTTATTCCCTGGGCCTGGTGCTGGAATATATCCCCAAAGGTATCCTAGATTCCTTTATGCTCTCTAAAAAATGGGCTACTGGCTATCTATCCTTTTTTATTTGATTGAGCTAAATTTAGTTGTCAAAATTATTTTTGACACTTACTCTTGTCTTTTTTGAAGGGGTGATTTTGGTCGTCCTGGCAGTATGGTTATAGGTTAGTTGGACAAGTCTTTTACTTCTTCCGATTGAGTCAGAGTTCAATTTGACAATTTATATAGGATGTGAAAATTCATATTTTGAAACAGGACCCAATGATCCTATGTTTGGCAGAGGAGTAAGAGAACCACGTATTCCTGGAGGACTACCAGGGTGAGTAATCTCTTATGTATATCATTCTGCATAGTGTGGATGTAATGTTAAGAATGGAACCACTTTGTTTTACTTCCCTGATATTTTCAAATTGATTATAATGCAGGTCTGTCCCACCTGGCGCTCGTTTTGATCCGTATGGTCCACCCGGTGTCCCCGGTTTTGAGCCCAACCGCTTTATCAGGTATGCATCATGATGCGCATTTCAATTGTGTTTGATCTAATCAAAGTAATTTAGTTTAATTATATTGCTAAACCAAGTAGAGTATGAGGGGGCATAAAAAGGAGATTTCTTTTTTATATAAAAGATTATAGCATTTTATTGCTCTTCTAACTTGAGAAGATATTTGGGTTTGCTGCCTATGAGGATCTATATTTCTTCTTCTTGGTATCCTAGCATGCCAATGGGAATCTCATATGTTTTTTATCTGCATCACATGTCAATTGGAGATATGATGCTTTTGAGTAGTTAATTCACTTTAAAAGTTCCCGCAGTTGTTACCTCGCACGTCGATAGATACTCTTTTCAGCCTTCATTTGTCAATCCCTGTGTTATGAGATATTGCTAGTCAATTTCCCCAAGAAGGATCTAGAGCCACTGATGTAATACTAATAAAGCAAGGACATCCAGTCAATGTCGAATGCAGTAAATTTTTTAGGGTATTCAGAACCACTGGTGAGGTCATGAAATGGTTGGACATTCTACTATATCTCGTCTAGAGTGTTGATGAATCCTTTTTCTTCAACTTTTAAGAACAAACGACTTGTATCTGAAAGTTGGACAAATTTTCAGTGCATACTGAAATAAGATTATTCTACCTCTAATGTAAAAGTAAATTGTAATCGGCAGTATGGATGACTAATTTATAGTCCCTAATTTCTCAAAACTTATTGGGATGTCAATGTCGGAGGTCTTTAACAGCCAGCAATCTGTTCTAAATAGCATCTAGGAATGTGCTTTCCAAGTAGGCTTTCTGTAGTTGTTCTGTTCTAAAAGTTTATCGACTTTCTTTGTCTTATGGATTTATGCTGGTAATTGGAAATTGTGCTTGATAATAAGTTAGTATGCTTGAGTAGTTTGCAGATTGAGCGTTTGTTGATTTGGCAAAAGATCTTCATAATAATTTGCTTGTGTGTACCAGGGACCCAAGGAGGCCCGGCGTACGTGGGAATCATCCAGACTTGGAACACTTTAGGGATGGCACTGACTTCATATGATCACGTATGGTGGTAGTTTAGCGTGTTCCCTTACTGTTGGCTGTTCGGTTTTGGTGGCGAGTTTATCTTTATTACTTCGTGGGTTTGGATTATAGAGTTTGAACTTACTTTCTAGGTAACAAAAGGGGGATTTATCTGTAGTTAGACATGGAACAGCAAGGTGATTTTTCTAAGGAGGCTCAATTTATGTTAAACTACTATGTTTCTGTATGTGTTTCAAGTAGTTTGTACAGGGAGGGGGATGGGGTTTTGGGTTTATTATCTTTGTAAATACCAATTCTTGTTTTTTCCCTTCCTTTTTTTATTGTTGTAAATACTATTTTTTTCTTAAAGGTTCATTAAAAATAATAAAAAAAACTTGATCTCTTGTCAGATATCTTACCCTTCTGCTCCAGCTCTCGCTGTCGAACGCCTTTAATTCGAAAGACGTACGGGGACACAATATGGGCCGTTGATTTCATTTTTTTAAAAGGATCAATGGTTGAGATTTATTAGAGGAGAGAGAAAAGCTAAAAGGGTACATATGTAATTTTATTAGAGTAGAGAGAAAAGTTGCATGTGAAAAGCTTTAAAAAAGGTGAGTTACGAGAGAGAGAAAAGTTGCAGGGCTTTGAAAAAGAACGCATGTTCTCTCGTTAGAGAACACACGTTCTTGTATGTTTTTATTAGAGAACGCACGCTCTCTCTCGGGAGAACGACGCTCTCTCGTCAATAAACACATTTTTTATTAGAGAACGCACATTTTTTTATTAGTGAACGTATGTTCTTGATTATTGAACATGCGTTCTCGGTCAAGAAACACATGTTCTCTATTATAGAACGACGCTTTTTTATTATTGAACGACGTGTTCTGATTATCGAACACCCGATTACAAGTAAAAAGAGAAAAAGAGAGCTCAAAGTTTATCTCTAAAATACCCTCGTTTTTTATACAACCGTTGGATCAAACAGATAAAAAGTACAAAATCCAAATTACTGACAAGACGTCCCCGTATATACTCGAATTTTCTTGTTCAAAGACTCGAGCCAAGGTGCTTCTGCTCAACCCTTAATCAAAGGGAAAAAAACACCAGAAAAGCAAATGATTGACAATTATTTGACATGAAGCACTTATCAAAACTTGTCCATAATTTAGCCTTCCATTTCATTCATAAAACAAACTACGATTTAAATTTTATAATTTTTTGCTTGATTATTCTACTCTATCAAGATAAAATATCCAGAAATAAGAACTTATTTCTTACAAAAAAGCACCAACGGATCCATCAAATTTTTGACCATGAATTAGGAGCAAACAAAAAAACACGAAAGATAACACAAAGTTACGTACTCCCTTCATTCCATAATATAAGTCGGATTTTTTAAGAAAGTCGAATTTTTTGTTGCAGAAATCCTTTATATTTTTTTTCTATGACATCTTTTATGTAGAAGAAATCAACTGAGTTTCTTTTTCAATTCTTCCCAGATGTGTTAAAAAAAGAGAGAATTTGGGTAAGATTTGAGAGAGAAAATACAATTTTTTTTATTGAAAATTAGTTGAAGAAAAGATTGTTCAAATAAGACCTGATAATGCTGTGGCTAATCCTTCATATTTATGGTCGAGAAGAAAGAGGTTGAACACCATTAAAGTGAGAGAAGACGATGAAGCCTCAAATGGAAGAAAGAGATGAAATTGGAGGGATTGTAGGGATGTGAAAGTCTCTTTTACCAATTAAAAGGAAAAGAGAGAAAAAGGGGATTCGAATTTCATTTTTCCCGCCTAAATGGACAGCCAAACAATTCTATCATTTATTACCCCTGCTTTTGATCCAGCAGTTGCATTAAAATTGCTTGATCCAACGGCTCACAGTTCGGCCCGCACATACTGAACAAAGGTTGTTCAGCATAGGAGCCGAGGGGTGGTAAAAATGAGTTTGGGTATTTTTTGTGATGTACTAAATATGTCCCTACAACTCTTTTATTTTTACCCTAGTCAAATTTTTGAATTCACAATTAACTAACTATTTTTTTAACAAAAGGACGATGCATGCAAAACGTAAATTGTTTAGGAATGGTAAAATATAGAAACAAAGATTTAGGACGTTAGTCACCAAATAAAAATAGTTTAAGAAAGTAATACACTATTTGGCCACGATTTTATGTAATGTACATGATAGTTTTAACCATCGAGAGAACTTTAGGAAAATATTTTTTCCTAACTTTGTGATTGTATTCTTATGGCAAAATGGTGTATTTTGTCCCTAAAGATTAATTTTAGACATTAAAATCCAAAATAATTTACCATTAATATATACAAGGTCATTCCGTTCAAAAGTTACGAACAACATGAATTTAGGAAAAAAAATTAAGTCAAAACAAAAATTTGAAGGGGTAATTATGGTAATTCACATACACCTCCCCTTCTTCCCACCACCACCCGCACACCTACCCCTTCCCCTTCCAAAAAATGCAGAACCAGAACAAAGAGGAAAAAAAAACATTTCTTGAATTCTTCCTCCCCCAAAAAAAGATCAAAACTTTCTGAAAAAGGTATTTTCTTGAACTTCCTTGATTCAATCCAAAATCCAAAAATTAATCGAACTTTCATATTCATGAAACCAAATCCTTAAACCCAACTACATAATACAAATCCCAAACTTGGGTCTTAACTGAAAAAAATATCTAATTTTCTGAAAAATCCTTTTCTTGAAACCTTCTGGATTCAATCCAAGATTTCAAAATCCAAAAATCAATCAAACTTTCATATTCTTGAACCAATTGTTTAGGGACAATAATTTCAATCACAAGAAAAGACAATCTGGTAGAGAGAGAAATTATGAACTTCTCCTTCCAAAGCTACCAGTCTAAATCAATAAATTAACTCATTTCTTGTCTTCCTCAAATGGGAGTAGAAAGAAAGAAAAAAAAACCCCGAGAAACCCAGTATCATCATCATCATCATAAAACCAATAAGAGAATTCTTCAACTTTTTATAGAAAGTTCCGAATTTTAAAATCTTGGAAAGTGGGTTTCGGGTTTAAGATTTGAAATCCAAGATTTTTTTTGCTTATTATGAAAGATTGTTTTTTTCCTTCCATTTCCGTAAAAATTGTGACTTTTTACTTTATTTGCTGAAATTAAATATGTATAATGAAAGCAAAAATTGAAGAATGCGTGGGTTTGATCACTTTTTGGCTTCCCCTTTTATCTACTTGCACAATAATTGATATTGTTAGAAGGGAAATTCGCCTGTTTAGTCCCCTAGGAATTTTCGTTTAGCCTGTAAAGTCCCCCAGGAATTTTCGTTCAGCTTGTAAAGTCCCCCAGGAAAATTTCTGGGAACCTCTATATGCAACCTGTAAATAGATAAGGGACTTTACAGGCTGAAATTAAATAGGTAAGGGACTTTACAGGCTGAACGAAAATTCATGAGGGACTAAATAGGCTGATTTCCCTTGTTAGAATTTGGATATGCCCTAAGCTGGGGAAAGTGTAACGAGTGGGGGTGGGGGAATGGTTGAGGGCTGGGGTTGGGGTTGGATGGTTGTTGAAGAGAATGTCTCAGGGATGGGGCGGCTGACAGGGTAGTAGGGGTACTTGGGGTATTAAAGTAGGGGTGAGATATTTTAATTGTGATGTACCGATTATGTTCTTAAAAATATTTCTGTTGATCTAGTAAAAAGTTGAATTAACATTTGAATAACAATTTTTTGACGAAAAGGTCTTATATACCAATAGTAAATTGCTTAAGATTTTAATATTCAAAATTAATATGATAAGACATTATACCTGAGTTATAAATTGTTTATGGATAATAATGTCCAATTTGCCTATTCTTATTGATTTTTATCCATACAGTTCCATTTCGAGAAGAGGGGGGGTGCATGGGGCATATGAAAAAAGAAGTTTATCACCTAAGTTAAACCAAAGTGGATTCAATTTTTTTTTTAAAATAAAAACTTTCATAGACTGGTTTTTTTGGGCCAAGAATCCTCTATTCTCAACATATGTATCCATATTTAGCAAAAAAAAACGTATGTATTCATACATGTACCATTAATAAGAAATTGACATGTGTCAATTTTTTAATTAAAAAATTTATAACATAAAATAAATAGCGAAACCCGTAAGTAAAATATTTTTTTTATCCATTTAGCAAATTAGTAGAGACGATTTTTTACCCCTTTTTGTGTGTGTGTGTATGTGTGTTGTGGGGGGGGTTAGAAATAGATTTACATCATTCATACTCGGCAAAATAGTAGATTTCATCCTTAAACATTTTACGACTTGCATGTTGGGTCCTTTTTCTATTTTTTTCCCTGTTGGGTACAAGAACATTTTACGACTTGCACGTTGGGTCCTTCCGTGTATTTTTTGGCTAGTCAACAGTTAGTCAACATAAATCCCAAATATACTCAAGGCAGGCCCGTCTCGAACAAACGCGAGGCCCTGTACTAATTACCAAAATTAGGCCCCTCAATTTTTTTAAAGTGTAAAATATTAAAAAAAAAAAATTTGTCAAAACATAATTATACTCAAGTTTCAAGTGTGTCATAATATTAATGTTTATTTAAAAAGAGCAATCCTTCTACCACTTTTTGAAGCGAAATTGCTAATCGAAACTTCATAATCGACTTTCTCCAAAATCTCATTCTCAATTGCTATCAAAGCTAATCCATTGAGTCTTTCTTGTGACATTGTAGACCGCATATAAGACTTCAACAACTTCAATTTGAAAAAACTTCTTTCTGCAGATGCAACAGTCACAGGAATAGTCAACAAAATTCTATATGCAATAATTGCATTAGGAAAAAAGTCAAGATTCTTTAAAAAATTTAAAATATCTATTGATCCCATTTTTCCCACGGGCAAGTATTCTCTAAGTAACTTTAACTCTATATATAATTCATTCCCATCAATATCAAGTTTTTCACTATTCTTAAGTGCAACTTCAAAATGAGTACAACGAGACTTTAAAGTCGCATCATCTAATGATTGTAGCTTGTGAGAAGTAAATAAAAAATCAAAAATAGCTTCATATTCTTGGTATTGTTCAAACCTCTTATTAAGGGAGACAATAGCTTGAAACCACCTGCACTGAAGTTTCGACTGCTCTCAAATACTTGGTGAACAGTGAACTGTAGACATAGACAAAATTAAAGGATTCAAATAGAGTATAAATAACAAAAACCCAACACAAAATTGATATAATATTTTGATTATTAACCATGATAAACCAAACATAATATTTTGGCAATTGGCATTATGCCATCCACTAAAGACAGACAAGGTATAATATATAATATATTATACTAAACTAAAAGCTAAAGAAATATATTATATATTACTATTCAACTAAACTAAAAGCTACAGAAATTGATCAATATTACTGTCAAATTGAAAAGAAATTGAAAGCGTGAAGACAGAAGAAGAAGACCACCTCCGATGCGAGGCTCCGAGTCCGAGTCAATGTCCGAACACCGAACTTCTACGAATCGATCAAAATAAAATTAAAGGATGATGCAGAGAGGTGGAGTGGACTGTGGAGAATTGGAGAGTGCAGAGAGACAGAGCAACGGTCGTCTGCTATGTGGAGAAGGGTCGGCGAGGTTCGTGAATTTTTTTTTTTTTTTTCCCAAAATTGGGGGGCCTAAAAATGTGAGGCCCGGTTCTGTATGGCACCTTGGGCCTGTACAGAGCCGGGCCTGACTCAAGGGTATTTTGGGTACTTCAAATACCCATCATCCCCTACCCATCTCAACTCCTCCCCTCCCCTCCCATTCTTTTGAAATTACCTTGAAGCTATCATTTTCAGCTTCTGTGAAATCATTTCTTGAGAACCCAATTAGCATGCTCGAAATTGAAAGAAGAAAATGAAGCATTAATCGAGAATGCAAAACAACAGGGAGCTTTGGTACAAACTTGTTTCCAAAACTAAACTCTTTTTGTGAGTTTCCGTGGCATAACACATTTGGTACCAATTAGTATGCTCGAAATTGAAAAAGAAAAATGAAGCATTAATTCGAGAATGCAACTCAACAGTTAGTTTTGGTACATACTTGTATTCTAAACATAGTCTTTTGAATGGTATATTAAAAAGTATAAATATATACATTCTCCATGTAAGGTAGAATCACCTCCTGAATTTATTTAGGCAGTTAAATGTGAACCTTATACTACTACAACAGTGGGTGAAATATGGCCACAAACCTGAGCTCCAGACCGCGAACTTTTGAGGTGAGCAGTAAAGGTACCAGCAGGGAAGAAATCGGAATCCCCAAAGGCATGATCAAGTGAGAATTTAACCTTAGAATCAGAATGCGATCTATTTGTGGCCGATTTCGACGACCTAATCCTCGCCGTTTGAGATGTAGGTTTGCTCGTCGGAGTTATTACAAGTTCCACATCGGAAGATTTTGTGGTAGCGGCGCCTTCGAGACCGAATTCTTTGTCGTCAACTAGGAGTTCGTCGGATTGGAAAGATGGAGAATTAGGTTGACACGAATCCAATATTTGATCGCCATTGTTGAAGAGGATGGGAAGCAGCGGTGGATAAGTGGTGGTGGAGATGCCGGACCGCGGTGGTTATGGGCTTCTGAGAAGCTGAAAAGGATAGAATGGGAGGGGAGGAGTTGAGATGGGTAGATGATGGGTATTTGAAGTACCCAAAATACCCTTAAGTATATTTGGGATTTATGTTGACTAGCCAAAAAATACACGGAAGGACCCAACGTGCAAGTCGTAAAATATTCTTGTACCCAACAAGGAAAAAAAATAGAAAAAGGACCCAACATGCAAATCGTAAAATGTTTAAGGACGAAATCTACTATTTTGCCTTCATACTCAATGTTCTATTTTTTTTTTCTGCACTTGCTATTATTATAAAGTTTTAATTGTAGAGGACAATAATAATTACACTAGATCAACAAATTCAGAATCTTTTACCTTCAAATCCAGAATCAAGTGGAACAACGAAAATCACTCCAATACCGTCTAAACACAACTAGTTTTCTATTATTCCACTCCGATTTTTCTATAGCAATAAAAGAAAAGTTAGAAACGGACAAAGCTGATAAGCTTCCAAGACCCAATGGACCCCAACCCACACGGAAACGTTAAGAAAACTTTGAAACGTGATAGACTCCAACTCCACTCTTTTGGTTTATATGGGGACCCGATGCTATATCTGTATGCACAAAAAAAATTGTCCGTCTTTAATAAGTTCATAGAGTAAATGACTATTTATGATACTAAATAATTTACGTATTTTCTATTTATGGTACTAAACTATTTTTTTAGTTAATTATATCACTTATTTATTGTGTGAGTGTCAAATAATATACAACCACCATCTTTTTGGTGTTTTCCGGTAAAAGTTGGCACGTAACTCTCATGTGCAAATTATTGAGGGCAAAATTGGAACTTCACAATAACCCAATGATCCGTGGGTTAAAGATTTTACCCGCAAATAAAAAATCTGCCTTTAAAATCGGGTCAAATCTTTAACTCACAGATCACTGAATTATTGCAAGTTTCAATTTCCCATCAATAATCTGCACATGAGTGTCCCGTGCCAACTTTTATCGGAAAACACCCAAAAAATGGTGGTTGTATATTATTTGACACTCACAAATAGATAAGTGATATAATTAGTTAAAAAATAGTTTAGTACCATAAATAAAACTACGTAAATAGTTTAGTATCATAAATAGTCATTTACTCTAAGTTCATATGAACAATTAATAATAATTCAGTTACAAAATACATGTTCTGCACCATATTTAACACGGCTAACTCCACATTTGTACTGGATTCTAGAAGCCGACATTCGTCTATCTGCTGTAATTCAATTAGAGAAAAAAAGCCACCCTTCTAGAATAACTGAATTAAAAAAAAATTGACTCCCCTGGCCCATGAAGTTAACTACTTGGGATAGATCATTAATCAATCATATATAAAATGCTCAAAACTTTATTGAGATCATCATCAGGCTTTAGATCTTCCCTTGTAGTAATTATTATTATTAGTTGTAACAACTCCCGTTGACGCAGCAAAGACTTTAGAGAAACATGGTCTCCAGGATTTGTGTTTTCTTGATTCTGCTTATGATTTTGGGGTATGGATATCAAGAATCAACTCCTGTAGAAGCTAGGCCACTTCCTTTTCTAGCTCAACAAAGTAAGAATCCTTCCCTATAGTATTATGTTTCTTTGTCTTAAATTATTTTTTTACGCTCTTAGAGTCTGATTCTTATTCAGAGAATGTCTGACTCAGAGTCTGTGACAGCTTATATGAAGTGATGAGTTTGTGAACTTACTTGGGAATGGCTTGATTTTGCAGGATATACAAAGATGTTTGCAACACTAGGAGTGGTTTGCAAGTGTTGCGATGGTGGAGGAGTAGGAGATAAATGTAAAGATTCATGGGTTGGGGATTGTTCAGACATCCAGTGCCTTCCTTGGAAACTCCATTCCTAGTCATTTAGAAGATCAATTTGTAATATGTATACCATAGAAAGCTGCCTCTCTTTTTTCCCTTGTTCATAGGCTGTATTTGAATTGAATCTGTTTGGGTTTGAAACTCAAAACGATATCCAAACGCTTTTTCTGAACTGAGTCTGAGAATGAAACTTTTTCAAACACTAAATTACGGAGAATTTAGTTTGAATTTAAGATTAGTCTGATACTAGGAATATCAGATTGTCTCATGTGCATATCATTATATATCCTTGGTTATTTATTTTGGAGCTCCCAATTTTCAGTTTTTCCCCTTCCCTTTTTCTTAATTTTTACTCTGCAACAGCTTTTTGTGTTTGGCCATGAATAGTTGTGAGTGATAGTTCAAGAGTCTCGAACGAAATTGATCTTCACAAAACTTAATTTCTTTTGGACGAATTGAAAAAATAGTTCAAAATTTACGAGGATGAATTATGTGAGGTGCAATAGTAACTCCATAGTCCGTGGTCACTAATAAACCAAAGATTCGTTCACATGTTTAATTGGGTAATTTTGAAACAAATCATTTTTCCTCTTTAAAAAAAAAAAAATTATGTTGCTAACAAATAAAAATGTGAATTTGAAGTTCAAATTTTTTTTTTTTTTTCATTCTAAAATGAAATGCTAGCTAACAAAACAATTAGATGTTGGGAAGCACAAGTTTGACGTTGATTACATTGCGGAGGTCTCAGGCCTACTCCGCCAAGGTTCATGAGATGTCTGATCTGGAATTGGATGGGACTTAACAATTTCTGGATAATTTAAAACTTTGTACGCCTTAAAACGACGCACAACTCTAGTAGTATTTTACTTTTCATAATAAAGCCGGTTGCCGGCCTCATAATTAATATCATGATAGTGTTAGGTTTTTTTACTTGTCTTAAATTATGTTTTATTTCGAGTTTTTTTGTAAGCAATAAATGGGGCGACCATCTCAAACTTGGAAAAGTATCCTTCAAGATAGAGTTTCTTTGCAACATGACTTCGAATTGAGGATCGTGAGAGGACATTTTGTTCGTATCTGGCGTGGTCGCTGACCAACTACTCTACATGGTTTTCAGCTGGTCTCCACTCCAATTTTTATGTGTTTTGAAAGTTTGCAGCCAAGAACTCTGAAAGTTGTGGAAGGCCTCTGGTTTGTGCGTGACCTTGGTTTTGCTCTAGCTTTCTTGGTAGTAGTGTCTAGTTATACGGTCATAGAATATTGTTATATAGGACACTTATTCTTTAGTTTTTTCTATCACCTCAAGTCTTGTAATGTTCTTACTAATTGGTTAGCTGGAAATTTTCTAAGGCTTATCTCATATCAAAGAGTAGGAGATCTATTAGAATCCACATCTCTCATGTAGTTCCTAATATTTATTAATGATATTATTTTCTTTTTTAAAAAAAACAATTAGATTGCAAGCTATCTCTCCGCCTTGGCCCGAAAAGGTTCCTTTTGTGGTATCCTAAAGATCAGTTACTTATAAAATAAAAGAATTTTTGTTCACCCAAAAAAAAAAAAATTATGTTGGGTGAATCTTCATGGATCTTTTAATTTGGGCTGCGTAGGATTTTTCAGAGTCTCAGTATTGGGCTTGAGACCAAACCCCAAAATACGATATTTCTTTTCGAGGAGTAGTCTGAAAGAAGGATAAGTTGGTTTTGTTTAGCTCGCTTTATTTTTTATTTTCAAAGACTTGTTTTACATTTTTGAGTTATTCAGAGAGCGATTTTATACATATTATAAGATTTATCTTGTGCATAATCACTAGATACGTTAGATTGTCCCAAAATACTAGTTAAAAAAAAAAAAGAATACGCGAACACTATTATAAACCCATTTTTTCTTTTTCTTTTTAAATGAAAAACAGTAAACTATAAGTTTTTAAAAAAGGAAAAGGAGTCCACGTAAATATTTTAGATATCAAATTCTTAAAACAAATTACTGTTAGATTATTATATATTTTCCTGCAAATGAGTAATTTCGTCGTCTTTCCTTGATATGATGTTCATATTTAAAATAAAATAAAAAGGACATGACCATAGCTTTAAAAGAAAACAAAAAGGAAATAGTATCAAATTTCGTGACCAGTCATAAATACACAATTTAATTATTGCTAAAAACTTTTAAGCAGCAAAAAAAAAAACTTGATGTAAGTTGAAAGCAGATGAAAAAGTAACTTTGCTTTTCTTAAAAAAGAAATAAAATAAAATATGTGAAACTGTTTGGAGTGATGATTTGTGGGATAAGCCATAAAAAAAATCATAAATGGTAATATGATGGACGGTGAATGAAGGAGAAGAATATCCCAACCGTCTTGTGAGGATGACCTGATTATACTAATCCCTTGATGGAATTAGACACCTTTTTTTACTTTGAGCAATTGGTACCTCATGTGTTATTTAGGCTTTTCATTCATTGAAAGGAGACAGTTGTTTCGAATTTATCCAATTGAAATATCAGGAAGCAATATATCTGTTTTTCTGCTAAACATAATGTATTGAACTTTTATAAGTATGGTAAGTAAATTGCTCAAGGTTCAGTCTTCGGTTCATATTTCGTCGATCAATCCTTTCTAATTCACATTTTTAGCTAGCTTGGTGGAACCGATCAATTTGTGTATTGAATTATAAATCGAGAGAAATCGCGGATATCTTCTAAATTAGTCTTATTATTGGCGAGAACATGTAACATTTTACAAAATTATCCAAAAAATAATAGTAAGTACTTTGAATTTCCTGGGACTACCAACGAGGTCAAGAGCTCGAATCTTATCTAGTGTAGAGTTAGGATAACTATTAAATGCTTATAGAAATTTATATTAAAATTTGTGAAAGTACCTTTTAAATCTCAAACAAATTAGTCGAGTTGATAATATTTGTACATTGATTTTTTTTTTGAAACCTCGTTCATCGGTCTGTTAAAAAAAAAAAACTCCCACCATTTTATAATAGAGTATTTTTAGTTTGTTCATCACTTTCAGAGCATATATAATTTTTCAACTTTTAATTTTTTTTTTTAATATTACCTTTACAATAGAGAGAAAGATGAAATATTGGTGTTTGAGAATTAATTAAGATATTTAATAGTATAATAGTAAAAAAGTATCTTATTTTCAATTTTTTTATTTTATGTTAAAGTGCTAATAAAGACTTTTATTATAATTAAAAAAAGAAGAAAAAAGGAGGGTAGTAATAATTTTTAGGACCGTTAACATAACATGTGGCCAAACAATGGACACATAGAGCACGCGGCGAACCACAGTAGTAACCAATAACAACAACCGCATATTCTGGGCCCTCTTCACTTGTAATCTTCTCTTCAGAGCCCACATAACCACCGAAATAAAGCCCAAATGGGCCCACCTCCCCCAAAAAGGCCCACTTCCCCGTTGCCTTCCTTATCTAAATTTCCGATCTTTGATATTTTCCATACATTTCTTTTTCTTTTTTTTTTTTTTTTGTGACAAATTCCCAATTCTCAATGGTCCCAAGACAAACACAGTCCAAAGAAGGGGTTCGGAAATAATTTTTAATCAACAATAAATGCGTCTAGGTTAGAATTTCACTAACCGTGTCATTGTTCCCGGCCCAAGGATTGAAAATAACTATTCCAATAAGAATAAATAATTATCTTAAAGTTTATTAATATTGATTTTTGTTTGAAATTGAAGCCCGTACTAGAACCATTCCTTCATGGCTTAACTATTGAGTAGAGTAACACTAACATAAATGTAGTACACAACAGGTAATCTGTCTGTAAGTAAAGATGTCTGGAAGCCATGCGAAAAGTTATTCTAAATTTTATTTTACGGAATTTGCTCTAAATAGAGAAATTTAAATAATTATTCACCTCATGAAGAATAAGTTATTCTCTACTGTTTGATTGCATGTTTCTCACCAAATCGAGTTGAAGTACACCCCTGTTCTCCTCTCGTCAAATTCAGATTTATGTACGAAACAAATTTTAATTATCGAAATTTTGATTTAACGATTGAGAAAATAGTAAAAATCTATTTTCAAAAACATTTTTCTTAGTGTTCTAAGAAAAATGTGTTATTTCTAAAAAATAATTAGTAAATTAATATATACTATAACTGAAGTTTATTTCAAAGTAAAGAACAAAAACTCGTTACATAATCTTCAAACTCCCGGACAAAATAAAAAGAGATAAGGCGAGTTCGTGTTTCTCTTACCGTAGGGACGAACTCAGAACTTTTAGGTGTAAGGTAAAAAACTACAAAAATATGTCGAATTATATATAAAAATTTTAAAAAATATTTGAGAAAAAATTTAATTAAATATTTGAATTACATATAAAATTTATTATATCTATGACACAGTAACGACGAAATAAACCGATGATAGTTACGCAAATAGAGATGAAGTGTGAATGTTATCTTCAATTTTTGACATTAAGACCTTTAAAAAAGAAACAAAAAAATAAAAAATAAAATAGACATTAACAGCATATCGAAAGATGACAAATCAGAAGTCAATAAAGCTGGGCAATTCCAAAGGAAAACGCGACATTATAACCATCATGGCATCATCAAGCGACTCTCAGAAATAACAGTATTCTCAGAATCATCAGAATGATCGATCAGACAACGAGGATGAAGAAGGAAGAATGCAGACGTCTCTCTCTTCCAGCTTCGGTGTGAAATAGCGAAACTACCCAGTGTTCCGCATTAAATCGCAGAATAAGAAAATTGTTACTATTTACTCTTTATGTTCTCATTTATCGGTCACTTCAAAACATTTCACTCAAATTAAAAAAAATATCGAAATATATTACTTAAAAATAGATAGACATTTTTACATTTTAATTAATACATTTATATTGAAACAATTAAAATTAGTTGGTTACTAAATTAATGAAAGATAAGGGTAAGTTTGAAAAAAATACATTTAAACTCTCTTACCATTTTGAAGGGCAGATAATTATAAACTGATAAACTATTAACTATGTATATGCGACATATAATTGGGAACGAAGGCAGTGACGGATCCAATAGTCTGTCACTGGGGTCAAATGACCCCAGTGAGTTTTTTTTATTTAAATTATATATGATATATTTTACTCCATTTAGATAATAAATGTATAAATGACCCAATAAATTATATTTTTGAATTCGTCACTGAACGAAGGGAGTACTTTTTTTTTAATTTAACAACGGTTAAATATTTTTCTATCAAATAAAACATTCAACGGCTATCAACATTCCATAAATGCAGAGCTTTGTACGTTTTGCACTATGACCAATTAAATAAGTATTTATGGTGCATTCAAAACAAATAACAATCATCAAATTCTTAATATGATAATTAAAAAGAAAATAAATACTTATCCTTAAATAAAAATGAGTATTTTTTCTTAACAAAATTAACCCGTTCAATATGAGAAATTTTATTTTAGTAAGTGAGTAAGTTTAAAAGTTACATCCAAACCAATGAATACAATACAATATGTCTAAAAGTCAATTCTCTTTTCTATAGTGTATTGTATTTATTGACTTAAATATAAATTTTAAACTTATTCATCTAACGAGATAAAACTTCTTGTTAGATATTGCATAATCATACGGAACAAAAAATCATTACACACATGCTTTTCTATTTTTCTCCATGTGAGGAGAAGGAAAAAGAAGAGAGAGAATGAAGGAGAAGTAAAAGGTTTTTTTTGGGTCTATTTGTCATACGACTGCGTCCCATCGGATCATACTGGCCCAGATTTCGCCACATCACCGCAATTCATTCTCTCTCCTCATTCTCGCAGGGGATGTGACCAAATCGAATCACATTAGTCCCACATGGGATCCCTGATCCCATATCGATATTTCCTTTCTTTTTTTTTTTTTGCTAAGGAGAAGTAAGAGAATGAAGGAGAAGTAAAAGGTTTGATATTATCCATTAAGGTATTCATGGCAGTAAAATGTTGGAAGAAGCCGTTGACGCCGGCTCTAATACAGAACAAGAAAAATTTTATATGTGTAAAATTTCTTTAATTCGTTAATTTAAAATTTTGATGTATAAAATTAATTTAATATGAACATCTGTTATAAAATTCAGAACATTTGTTCTGTTTTTTACCTTACGAAATACTTATTTTGAGCCTTATAACATCTGCCATGGATATCAAAATATTTGTATTGAATCGTTTTGTATATACTGAAAAAAAGTTATTCCGCATAAGATCCGGACTGGAAGACGTACCGCTCCTATACCAGAAAGATTTTACCGTACCACGTGGCATCAATGGGTTAGATTTTCGACAGGTAAGAGGTGGAGGAGAATATAATGCACGCTAGACTGACCTAAACTGAAATAAATAAAGACGTATTAGATTAGAAAACACCAAAATAATTCTTCCCAAAAAAAAGAAAAAAGAAAAATACCCAAATAAATACAATTAGATTCAAATTCAATGCTAAACATACTTTTATAGCCATCACGTGTGTTAATATATTATTATCTATCGATCAAATTAATGATTCGACAAGTAAGCTTTAAATTAGTAAATATTTCATTTTTACTTATTTTATAATTATTGAATAAAAAAATGTTCAAGATTTTTTCGATACATACTAGTTAAAAGATTTTTAGCACAGGAGACAAATGAAGAAAAAAAAATTCAAAGCTTGACCAACGAATTCATCATTTCACTTTCACTATCATGGATAAAATATGTATATTCAATCAGTAAAGATTATCTAGTTGAACGGTTAACAAAATCATCATATTATTTTCACTATCGTGGACAAGTGAGTGCATGTTCAAGAGACAATGATTATCTAGCTGAACGATCAATAAAATTATCGTTTCACTTTCAACATCGTGATCAAAGTAACGTATGTTGAAGCGGCGAAAATTATCTAGTCGAACGACTAACAAAATCATCATTTCCCTTTCACTATCGTGGAGAAAGTAATGTGTACTCAAGTGATGAACATTATCTCGCCAAACGACCAATAAAATCATAATTTCACTTTCACTATTGTGATCAAAGTAACATATGTTAAAGCGGCATAAATTATCTAGCTGGACGATCAAGAAATCATCATTCTATGACTCGAGATTTGAGAGGCGACAATTTCTTTATTTATTTCTCTTAGGTTTCTTTTTTCTTCTTTGATTTCTCTTCCTTTTCAATTTCTTCTTATCTCTCACATAATGTGTCATTATCACCGATGTGTCACGATTCATTCATTTTATCTGTTTTTCTCTCTTCCTTTTCTAAAAAAATGCTAAGCTTTTTCTATTTTTTGTTTCTTTATGGGAGGAGATTTTATCGCTACCATTAATGTATGTTCAAGCGACAATGACTATCTAGTTTAATAATTGATAATATTATCATTTCACTTTCATTATCGTGGACAAAGTAATGTATATTCAAGTGAGAAAGATTATCTAGTTGAACGATCAACAAAATCATCAATTTCCCTTTCACGATCATGAACAAAGTAATGTATGTTCAACCTGCAAAGATTACCTAGTCGAACGACCAACAAAATCATCATTTCACTTTCACTATCATGGACATAGTAATGTATGTTTAAGCGGTGAATATTATCTAGCCGAACAACCAAAAAAATCATCATTTCACTTTCACTATCGTGGACAATATAATGTATGCTGAAGCGGTGAATATCATCTAGCCGAACAACCAAAAAATCATCATTCTATGACTTGATACTTTGGGAGGCGGCAATTTCTTTCTTTCTTTTAGGTTTCTCTCTTCTTCTTTGTTTTCTCTCCCTTTTCAATTTGTTATTCTCTCTCACATAATTTGTCATTATCGCCATTAGGGGTGTGCATTATTCAATTTTAATCGAAAACCGCACCGCACCAAATTTAATTTTGATGTACGGTGTGGTGTTTGGTCAATTATTGTGCGGGTAACAATTTTAGTAGCCACAAATTATTTTTCGATGCGGCAGCGGTCTAGAAAATTTTAAGTTAAAAACCGCACCGCAAATCGCATTATACACCTATATTTTTTTTAAAAAGAATATAGTATATTTATGTAATTACGTTTAATATCTAAAGTCAATCACTGGACTTATTTTAACTACGATTAATATATTCATCTTAGTTAGTTGTTTTATTTGAATTAAGTTAGGGTTAAGATGTGATTTAAGATTCAAGATGCTATTTGTTGGATTTTGATGTTCTAATGAAATCTTTTGATTTATTTTAATTACAATTGGTTTAGAAATTTTTTTAAAAAAATATGTATTTTGCTAATATTTCAACTTAGATATGTATTTATTTATTTGAATTCGCATTAAAATTGGGAGATTTTGCTACATGGTTAATCTCTTAGAAATATTACACTGGAACTCATGAGTTGTGAGATATCTAAATATCTTAGAAGTTTTTACATCGGGTTTCACCGCACCAAATTTCACCAAACCGAAATAATTACGATTTGGTAAAATTCAGTTTAAAAGTTAAAATGGCGCGGTTTAGTTTTAGAAAATATATTAAAAAATCGTATAAAAACGGATTTTCACCAAACCACACCAAATGCACACCCCTAATTGCCATACCTCATCACCACCGATCAATCACGTGTGTTACTACTCATTAATTTCCTCTGTTTTATCTCTTCCTCATCTAAGAAAAGCTTTGAGCTTTTTCTATTTTTTGTTTCTTTCTGGGTGGAGATTTTTATCGCTACCATTAATGTATGTTCAAGCGGCAACGCTTATCTAATTGAACGATAAAAAAATCGTCATTTCTCTTTCATGATCGTGGACTAAATAATGTATGTTCAAACGACAAAGATTATCTAGCCGAACAACCAACAAAATCATCATTTCACTTTCACTATTGTGGACAAAGTAATGTATATTCAGGCGGCGAATATTATCTAGTCGAACGACCAATCAATGAAATCATCATTTAATTTTAACTAGCATGGGCAAAGTAATGTATGCTAAAACGACGAAGATTATATAGTTGAACGACTAACAACATCATCATTTCACTTTCACTATCGTGATCAAAGTAACGTATGTTAAAGCGGCGTAAATTATCTAGTTGAACGTGTTAGGTTATGGAGCCAGAGGTTTGGGCTTTTCTATTAATGGACCGTAATTAGGATTTCATCTTTTCCCTATAAATAGTCTATCTATGTAACATAAATATTATATCTCATAACACAGTGAATATCCTGGCTTTGTAGCGCCCCCAGACGTAGTCAATTCTTTGAAGAATCAGGTAAACAATTTCTTGTGTCTTTCGTTAATACGTTTGATCTCGTTTTCTCTCCCTAAATTGTTGTTTATTTCCTAATAGAACGATCAAGAAAATCATCATTCTATGACTCGAGACTTGAGAGACGACAATTTCTTTCTTTTAGGTTTCTATGTTCTTCTTTGCTTTCTCTTCCTTTTCAATTTCCTCTTCTCTCACATAAAGTGTCATTATCACCATACCTCATCACCACTGATCAATCACGTATGTTACAATTCATTAATTTTCTCAATTTTTCTCTCTTCCGTATATTAAAAAAACTCTGGGTTTTTTGTATTTTTTGTTTATTTCTGGGAGGGGAAGATTATCTAATTGAACGATCAAGAAAATCATCATTTCACTTTCATGACTGTGGACAAAGCAATTTATGTTCAAGTGACGAAGATTATCCAGCAAAACGACCAACAAAATCATCATCTCACTTTCATAATCAGAACAAAGTAATGTATGTTCAAGCGGCGAATATTATCTAGCCGAATGACCAACAAAACTATCATTTCACTTTCACTATCATGGGCAAAGTAATGTATGCTCAAGCGGTGAATGTTATCTAATTGAACGGCCAACCACATCATCATTTCACTTTCACTACAGTGAACAAAGTAACGCCTATTAAAGCGGAAAATGTTTATCTAATTTAATGACCAACCGAATTATTATTTCACTTTTACTACCGTAGATAAACTAATATCTATTCAAGCGACAAAGGTTATCTACCTGAAATAACATATTATGATTTCAGTATGGAGAATTGTAAATATCACTTAGTTTATAAAAAAAATCTATAAATTATTCTAAGTGCCTTTTGATTGTTAATTGTTCCTCATAGATGGATATATCATATGCAAATATCCACCTACGTAAATTTATACACAACTCTACTCGTATATAGGTTCTGAAGAAAAACTTTTAATTATATATTAGTTAGAAAATATATAGAGAGAAATTAAGAAATCAGAATTGAGAAGGCAACATTAGTTTTAATAACATTTGGACATTTGGGGTTAAGTAGGGGTACAAGCATCGTAATAGATTAATTTGTCTTTTACAAACAAAAATACACATTAAATACAATTTCGACTCTACTTACACAAGTGTGACCAATTTTTGCATGCAAGATCAAAGATGTATTTTAGTGTCTGGGATTTGAGGCTTATGATTTCAATGCAGGTCGTTTATTTGTTTCGTATATGTTAAAAAATATTAAATATCGAATATGAGATCTGATAATTAAGTTTCTTTTGGAGGAACATATACTTTTTAATGAATTAAAATTATCAAATTAAAATTTTGACGGTTAAAATTTACTTCGTTAGGTAAAACAACACATGATCTGCACTAGAATCGATCGATTACTCAAGACTAGATAGTCAAAACGACTTTTTTTTTTCTTTCTTTTTTTCATACCGATATTTAAATATTTGACTCCATTAATTTAATTAAAATTTTAATAATACTAAACAAATTATCTTTTTTTCTACCTCTGACAAAAGGCATAAAATCGTCTGTCCTCTTCCCTGTCTCACCATTAAAAATGTGTCATATGTCTAGTCATCCATAACACAACCACCTCCAACATTGCAACATGCTCATAATTTCTCTCTCCTTCTACCTTTTATTCTCTAATTGGAACATGTGATACATTTCTAGTAATGAGATAGGAAAAAGAACATGGTTCTTGGAGACTTGGACAGACGATTTTCTCACCAGATAGAATTTATAACTCTTACTAATTAAACAATGAATTATTAGCCTTCCTTTCATTTTTATTTTAGGTTTCTCTCTTCTTCTTTGCTTTCTCTTCCTTTTTAATTTCTTTTTTTCTTTCTCTCACATAATATACATCACCATCACCCATACCTCTCGGGATGGCAATTTGATCCGTGATCCGTTGATCCGCTCTGCCCCAATGTCTTTTAGAGCAGATACACTCTGCCCCGTATAGAAAACGGAGCAAATCTGCTCCGCCCCGCGAACGGGGCAAATCGAATTTGGTATTTGTGTCTGATCCGCTCCGCTCCGCCCCGTTTTGCCCCATATATATTATATTATTATAATATTGTTATTATTAAGCCTAATTATGTTTAATTTTCATTTTAATATACTATTTGTACTTGTTTGAAAATTAATTTAGTATAAAATTTATTAATTATACTTGTTGGAGGCTCTATTTTTATGAATTTAAAAAAAATAATGATTTTTATGGTAAAATTAATGATTTTTAAAAAAAAAAAAAAAATAGGTCTGGCGAAGCGGATCAGATTTGCCCCGTGCGGAGTGGATCACGAAGCATAAAATTTTGATCCCGGGGCGAATCACTGGAAATGAAAGCTTATATGAGCTCGGAGCGGATCGGATCATACAGATATCCGACCCGATCTGCCCCATTGCCATCCCTACATACCTCACCATCACCGATCAATCACGTGTGTCACAATTCATTCAATTTCCTCTATTTTCTTCTCTCTTTGGGCCTTATCTTTATAAAAAAAAAAGAACAAAAAAAAACCTGATCTTTTTTCCTGTTTTTGTTTCTTTTTGGGAAGGGATTTTATCGCTCTCGCCCGTTTCCGTTATTTTTTTCTGGGTTTCCCTTGACGGTGGGTTTTCTTTATATTGTGACAAAGAATTTTCCATCAATCACATCCCAATCTCTCACTCTGTTTCTTGAAAAAAATTGGAGGAAATGGAAGGGAGAAAGCAATCTGGTTCTTCTTCATCATTCACTACTGATCTCTTTGGCTCCAATGACTCTTCCCCTGCTTCCTCTTCTACCGGAATTTTCGCCTCCATCTTCGCCCCACCGCCCAAGGTACCATCTTTAGGATGTTTTTTTTTCAGGGGTTTCTGAAAGAAAAAAAAACTATTCAATTCAATTGTGGGCTTTAAAATTTTAATGCAATTAGGTAGAATATCCCATTTTATGGTTTTGTTCTACTAATTTTTTATTATTTGAAAAATTTTATTCTCTAAGAGGGGGTCCAAGGTGAATGGTTGTTTCAAGATGGAAGGATCAGAACTGTTGCGCCAATTGCACTAGTCGACTTTTTTTTTGGATGTGTGGTACTATTATCATGCATTGTCTTATTTATCCATGTCCCTCTGTCCATGCACTGCCATTCTTGTTTGAAGTATACTTTACTAGTAATTCAGAACTTGATTAAGAAGTCCCTGTTTACAATTTTTTTAAATTATGCAGTATTAATTTCCAATTCTGTAGTCAATGAAAAGAAAAACTAAATAAAAAAATTGTTCAATTTGCAGAAGAGGGGTCCACTGTTGTACAAATTAGCTACTGGATGATGTGATTATTTTTGTTGTTGATTATTTATTATTATTGCTTAGGTTTAATGATTGTCTAATGGGAACCATTGATTCCATATTTGAGAAAGATAGCTACTAATTTATGTTTCTTTTGATATAATATTCTGGCTTTGATTAACAATTGAATTGCCTTTTTTACCCTTGAAGGTTTTTGGACGCGAATCCCTGCGTTCTGAGACGGTTGACAAGAAGCTAGATCCTGCCAGCCTGGTGTTAAATACAAAAACTGCACCTGCAGGTATTAATTATAACCAGATTATTTGTTACTGATTGTTAACTAAACTTGGAATTTAGTATGTTATTCGGCACCGCCTCACCGGTAGCTTATTTTAGTTAACTTGTATTATGATAATTAGAAGTAGTTGATGATGAAGGCCAAAGACTTCTTGAGCTCTATGATACTTTGAAATTTGAATGAAATACATGTCAATTGTTTTGAGATCAAGACTTGTGCTAAATATCACTGCAACCCATTTAGTAATTCTTATGAGGTTTTTCAGAATTGGCTGATGTTCATGTTCTGGTATAATTAATACTCCCTCCGTCCCAAATTAAATGTCCACTTTACTATGCAAAATGAATAGGTAAGTGTACATTCAATTTGGAACGGGGAGAGAGTAGCAAATTACTGATTTTTTTTTGTTTTTTTTTCCTTTTCTCAAGGAAACATTTCCCAGGCCAGTGTAGGGGAAAATCAGAGTACCCCAAGTAGGGATATAGGGTCATATTTTAATGAACAAAGAGTGCAGCCATGTCATCTCAGCTCATCTATATACTATGGAGGGTCAAGATGTCTATTCTTACCCTCAGAGTGCCCACAGCTCAGTGCACACAACTGTGAGCATCTATCTACCGCTTTGACATTATGATACCATTTTCTGTTTATGGATTCATTGCTACCATGCTAATACTGCTCTTTCGTTTTGTCAGTTCAGCAAAGATACCGGAGAAGACGATTCAGGCTTCGCTTCAAGGGGAAATTGGTGGCAGGGTATGTTAATTATGACAAGTTAACCAGTTGCTTAAATTGCTGCTGTCCAAATTTAGCATTGGATTAAAACACTTGGTCTTTTGTTTTTGTTTTGCAGGGTCTCTTTATTACTAGCATGTCTCGGTCCGTGATGCTTCACTCACCCATATATACTCCATCTAGGTACCGAAAATGAATTTTCTTCTTAATGTTTGGATTTCTATTCCAACACTTGATGTTATAGAAGACTTTTGTTAGGCTCTATGAAGTGTACAAATGCAATCTTGAAATCATACTCTGTTACTTAGAGCTCCGAAACCAATATTATAAGATTTATATAGCACAAATTTGATTTCAGTAACACTTAAAACTAATGATTTCTGTCTCCCAATTCTCATTGCAGGGGTATGATAAAAGAGTATTATGGTAGAAAGCAGCTATAGCTGAAGTCGACCTACTTGGCTCCGACTGCTAAATATATAAGAACTATATTGTAAGTGTAATTGTAGTTATAAGTTTCATCTTCGTTTCCTTTGTTTTATTTAGCTGGTGGTGTAAAAAAGGATTTGGACTATAATCCTCCCTATGTACAAAAGTAAATGAAAGTTTCATGTTTCATCTCCCCATCAATTTACCTGCTTTCGATAGAAGTATCGCCTTTTGAAGAAGACTGATCCCTATAATATCAAAATGCTGTTCGGACAAAATACTTCCAAATTCTAAAGGATTTTTCAGGAGATTCTTACTTTTATACAACTTCTTCAATGTGTTGTCTTTATCATGCATCCTATTGGACTTTTCTGTTTAGTAGCCTTCAATAATCTGATTAAGAACAATGCATCAAATTCTTGGTTTGGCAAGAAAAATGTTTGGCTATAATGGATGATGGGATATAAATTGGCTTTTTTTTAGTTCATAAACTTTTTGGTATATCTTAATGCTTGGTTAAATTTCAGTACTATATCCAATAGTGGTTCAATTCATTGTATCATAGAGGTCAAAGATAAAATTGGAACGATTACAAAGCATATTAGCAAGAAATGACACGCACAAATCGAGAAATGGTAGAGTAAACTCATGCTAGCGAGTTTTAAATTACAACATAAAATTGCATTTTTTATTATACATAAACACCACAATTTTACACTGATATGAGACATAAAGTAGCTGATACATCCTTTAAGTAGAGCAAGCAACCATAGGCAAAATATGCAGTGAGATTTCGCCAATTTTTTTTTTCACAGCTCGATTCTTTTCCATCAAGGAAGGGTATAAGCTGTGAAATAAACCAGAATCAGAAAGTTATCGAAAAACAAAGAGTAATGTACACTTTCATATACAAAATGAATATTAAATTTGGGACGAAGGGAATATTAAATAGACTTACGTCCACATTTGTAGCCCACGGGACGATCATCAAAGTTGCAGCGCTTCGGGATAGTGATAGCTACTTCCGGCTTGATTCCAGCCATCTTTGCCATATCAGACAATAAAACTGCACAGAGGCAGCTGGGATTCTGCCCTATTTGCTTCACCTGACGGCAGCAGCTACCGGAGACGTCCGCCGTGCCATCTTGTGCTGCACTCATACAAGGAGCCATTTTCATGGCCTCTTGATTAGCAGAATTCTTTCCACATGGCCCTGCTCCATCAACATTTACAATTCCTGAAATACTAACAATTACTAAGAAGCCCAGTAGGCAAAAACACTTCACTGAAGACTCCATTTCTCAAATTATTGTGCAGAAAACCCTCCCCTGATAGCCCCATATTTATACTTGAAAATGAACTTAAACAAGGCCCAGGCTTGATGTTTCCAAGTTCTAATGGAGAAAGCACTAGATCAAAAGACATAATTACCTATTGCACCACTAACTCATTATGTAATGCCTTGATTCATCCAAAAAAAAAAATGTAATGCCTTATGCCGGGCCGGGAACAAGACACCATGAATATGACAGTATTTCACAAACGTCTTTTCTTATTTTAAAATAGATATTGCAAGTTAATCATAAACACTTAGGTCCATACTTCTATTTCAGCAACCGTTCTTCTTATGTCAAAATAGATATTTTAAATTAATCATAAGCACTTAGACTCATGTTTATATTACAGACTTTTCATACTTATTCCATATAGAAAGAGGATGTCCGTATCACACTATCACCTACTCCGAAACTATCCTTATCATGTCAAATTAATATTCTAAGTTGACTATGAACATTTATGCCCATACTCATGTTACATACTTTTCAGACTTATCTCATGTGGATCGAAGTTCACACAATAATATTTTCTTAAATCTCTTTTAATACAGTTTATCTTTTAGGTTTGGGCCAATCAAAATTGGAGGACTAAATTCCCAAGATCATCATTCATTCCACTTCTAAATATTCTTCAAGTTGAAAAAATATCATGTTGAAAAAGTAATCAATTAAAAATCCCCATTATTAAACCGCCCAAGATTAATAATCTTTGGAGGATCATGAAGTGGCTGCCTCTTAGGAATCCATTTTTTTCGGTGGAAAAATATTTTTAAAAACTCTCAGTTTTCCACCAAGTCCAAACTACAACGACGTGAAGCTGAAAAATCTTAATAATAAATTTAATATAAGCAACATATATTGGTTCATTTTCCTCAAAGAAGAAATACAATGCTTAACATTTCATATTGAGTTTTCTAGCTCTTCATTTCTGTTGAGTTTGGATATTTTTTTATTTTTTCTTATAATTTTAAAGAAATAGGATCATTAAAAAATTTGTAATATAAGATAAAATTATCCAAGATATTTAATTTTAATATTAGTGAGAGAAAATTAAAATCTTGAGGAAAAAAAAGAGATTTCTCAATACACATTTAAGCTTAGAAAATCCATCAATATCGTATATTTAATGAAATCTATGGGAATATATAGAGTTTTGAATACCTTTAGATTTTAATGGACTTTTTAAAATCTAAATTGAATACCTATACACCATAAAACTCTTTAAAAATCCTATAGAATCTAGATTGAATACACACTTTAAATTTTTGAGAAATTAAGGCATAGTAATGACTATGATTCTTATACACACAAGGCGATACCCACGCCCCTAGGGCCCCCACCACCCGATTCGACAGGCATTGTGGAGGATGTAAATCAAGGTGACCCAGCGATTCGATTGGTGGGAGGCCTTGTCTTAGCCCACCGCAAGAAGCCACCCCCACATTGGAGGGTTGAAACTTCAGCACTGCGGCTGCCAAGATTCGAACCTGCGCCCTTATACACAATCTACCACCTCAAACCAACTGGGCTACCCTTGCGGATGTAATGACTATGATTCTAAGTCCATGATTATATCACAACCACAAAGACAGGGGGGCAAGATTTTTAAAAATACTATTATTTATCGAAATTTTATGTGTATTTTGAAAAAAAATTATCAGTTTCGCCCCCCAGATTTTTTTTTTTTTTGCCATTTTTTATTGCCCCCAAGAATTTTATCAGTTTAGCTCCCCACCCCCCACACCAAATTCTTGGCTTCGTCCCTGAGTAAGTCGTGAGTTCGAGTCATGCCGAAGGAAAAGTGGGAAATCACTATTGATCCTCCTTTAAAAAAAGAAGGGAAAAAAAAGTTACATGGAAAGTTTGAATATATGGTAATTTGGAATGATTGAGTAATTTGGAGTAATTAGACTATTACTTAAGCTTAGTTTTATGCTGACTCAAATATCGCAGCACGCTGGGGGACAATCACAACCTTCTCAACATGTCTTTCGGACTAGGAACCGGAATCAAACTACCAGGCTCTTTAGTCAATACTCAGGATCGGGATTGATACATATGTTTCTCAATTCGTCTTAATGTCATCTTAAGCATTTTTTATTCAAACAGTCCAGAATAATTATTCTATTATTTGAATGCACATGCTATAAGGTAATTATTCTTTTAATTGGAATAGTTATTAACTCATTTTAAATTTAGCAATTGAATCAAACTGAAATAACAACTGATAATGCATTCAATACGTGTTGAGAAAATTATGCAGTAGCCTCACCGAGATTCGAAAGCTTCGATAATTGTTTTAATAGCCCTCCTCCGGTACATTAAAGATACATCATGCATATTAGGTATGGTCTTCTCCGGTTATCAGAAAGTTCTTGATATTTTAATACCAGGTTAAATTTAAGTACTATATTCGAATTTATTTTCCATGTCCAAGGTTGGCTGGCTCATTGATTGATTCATACAGATTAAGCTCTTTTTAGAGCAATGATCTTAATAAAATCAGTTCACTTATTAAATCCCTCACATTACATTTATAGTCAACGTTTCTCTTATCCCAAATTGAATATTCAATTTTTGCATGTAAAAATTAATAATAAAAAACGAACATTTAATTTGATCAAGAGCGAATAGAGAACAATGGTAGAGGAAAGCAAGATCATACCAAGTTTTAACTAATTGCAATGTTAATTACATTTGCATTATTATTGATCAACACAATATTACAGTACTGATAGATAATATGAGACGCAAAGCATTCTTAAGAAAAGTTCCAGTAAGATGTTGTCTTCAATATTCTCTTTCACTGCTCCATCCTTTTCCATTAAGGCAGGACGAAGCCAGGAATTTGGTGTTGTGGGGGGGGGTGGCGAAACTGATAAAATTTTCCAAATTTTTTTAAAATACACATAAAATTTCGATAAATAGTAGTATTTTTAAAAATTTTGGGGGCCCGTCTTCGCCCCTGCATCAAGGCAGTGTGTAAGCTGTAATAATAAACCAAAATAAAAAATTTATTGGGAAAAAAAATCGAAGAGAAATAAGCGAAGAAATTAACAATTAAACAATTAATACTTGATCATTTTAAATGAATATAAAAGTGAATATTTAATTTGAGACTTACGTTACGTCCACATTTACAGCCCACGGGGCGATTAGGAAAGCTGCAGCGCTTGAGGAAGGTGACAGCATACGGCTTGCTTCCGAAATTGGGGAATTTTTTTAAAAAAAATGAATTAGAAACACGAGGTTCGCCATAAATCTTTCCTTAATTTCTTCCTTATTTCATGACTAGTGAAATCTCACTTCTTTCTGAAATGAAAATCTTACAAATTCCTCAGGAACAACTTAAGTATTTTTTTTTTTGCTAAATAACTTAAACTTGACTTTCATGAAATTATCTTAAACTTCATGAAAGTTGTAACTAATTATACCGAGATTTTTTAACTTAGTTTTGAACAAAGAAAATATTCAATGTCTTCATCATATCCCATAACAACCTAAGCATGCCTTCCATAATATTTTTTGCCATAAACTGAAAATACTATTTACTAATTTATCTTTTTAAAGATTAATGTATTTTTGCCCAATTTGTCCCCATTTTTTATCGTGTGAGTGTCAAGTGGACACATTGTAACGGAGAAATAGGATGGAAGGGGCACCATTGATACTTCAAAAAAATTTAGGGTCAAGCACTTGCCGTTTTTTAGTTGAGGGTCAAAAACCAAAATTTGGGATAGTTTAGGAGGCGTGGACACTTTTTACTCTTAATTAAAAATCCCCATTATTACTTGTTACAGCACTAACACATTAACAGTTTCTTAATCTAGTTTATCTTTTGGCTTTGAGCCAATCAAAATTGGAGCACAGAATTAACCAAGATCATCATTTTCATCCTCACTTCTGAATATACCACAAGGTAAATAATATCATATTTGAAAATTTAATCATTAAAAATCCCCATTATTGATCCATATTCTCCACGAGGCGACTCAACTCACTTCCACCCCTATTCTCCACTGTTTGGAAGTTTATCAAGAGGAGAATATTCCATTCCTTGCTGAAAATAAAAACAAATAAAAATATATTTTTATAATTAATTTTCAAATGTATCAACTTTTTTGTGGTGAAGACTTTGGTTGGAATTCAAATATTTTGTGGAAGACTTTGACTACTACATATTTTCGTGTGAAGGGTTTTTATTTTTTTTTTTGGGGAGAAAGTAGCCAACTATCCCTTCTTTTCCATCAATTAGTGTGCATAATCTCTTTAAAAAAAAAAATAGACTATATTTTTGTATCACAAATAGATTACTTTTGCAATGTCTAAGACAAAAAACTAAAATAAAAAACCAATCTAAAAAGCAACTTCCCTAATAGAGAAAATGATTCCTCTTTCTCTCGAATATCTTCTCTTCAAACTTTTGGGAAAATTCTGATATAGACCTGGCCTACCACTTGGTCATGGACCACTTGGTCCAGAATTAACCACATCACCTCTTTTGATTAAAAAAAAATCTCATAAGTGCCCCACTGCTTTTTATTATTTTAATCAAAATCGTGATGCTACTGAATGTGACTAAGTGGTAGAGCTGCGCCCATATCGAAATTATTCAAACTTTTGATACCAGTCGATGAGTGGTCTAGTAGTAAAAGTCGAGACCTCAAGACAAAGAGTTTTCAAGTTCAAATCACACTCACTAATTATTTTCCCGCATTTTTTTCTAAAAATAAATAAGTTTTCATTGCAAGCTAGCTATATCTTTATTAGTTTATTTGATGCAAAAAAAAAGAATTTGGTAGCATAATTGGGCATTTGGTCTAGTGGTATGATTCTCGCTTAGGGTGCGAGAGGTCCCGAGTTCAATTCTCGGAATGCCCCTATATTTATTTTTTTAGCACTATATTCTTTTACTCTCTCAAGTCAAGCCTCTCTCCATTTTGGAATATTTTTTATGCACCAGGATGCTCCCGATAGAGAGAGGGACAATTTCTCTGAATTATTAATTATTTCTCTCCTTATTCTATAATAATATGGAGAATTATATACCACAAGATCCATGGCGAATTATCCCTCCATCTTGCTCTCACTTCTGAGTTCAGTAATATGCATTCATCACCTATGTTTCCCAGGTTGCACATATAATCTCCTTGCCAAATGCTACAGCTTTGGATAGAGCTCAATTTAGTAAAAGTTAAATTGTTTGTGAGAATTTGAATGTCCCATTTGTTTTATTGGGATTTCCGAATTTGAATGTTCAATTTCTAAATTTAGCTAAAATTCAAATGCAAATTGTTTAACAATCCTTAAATTTTAACCCGTGTCAAAATGAGATTCAAATCCGTTTGGTAGGAGTATAACATGATCGAAATTTGCCAGGAGGCATGAGTAGGATTTACTTCTATAAACTTTAGCAACAAGGGATAATCATACATCAGATACACAAAAAGAAAAGAAATATGGCAGTACACAGAAACACTACTTTGTCTGAATCTTCTATACCAATTCAGACATTCTTATACAAAGCACATTTCTAAAAACAATCGGACACAAACGTGAAGGCTTTTGTTATTGTTAATGGAACTAAGTTTTCAAGTTCATTCTTCCCTAAGTGAATCGTGCATGATGGGCTAGCAGAATCTTTCAAAAGCTCACACGAGTCGTCTACAGATTGAGGTGTAAAAGATTCTTGATTTGTTCTTGAAGATGAGGAGTCTGACTCTGATTTTCTGGCTGGACTGCTTGAGTCCTTCAATTTTGTATTACTAATATCAATGCTCAGATAATCAGTCAAAGACTTCTTCACCCCGAGTCCACGAAGGTGTGGCTTGTGTTTCTCAAGGATTGATGATGATCTTTGAACTTTTGTAGGACTAGTGTTTATTATAGGCGAGATGCTTGGCGTTGTAAAAGCTGTATTATTCGGAGTGCCTGAGATTGGCTCGATCTTGATGCTGTTTTCAGCTCTTGTATCGTCCTCGTGGCATGGCTTGTTTTGCTCAAGGATTGATGATGAGCTTTCAACTTTTGTAGGACTAGTGTTTCTTATGGGCGAGATGCTTGGTGTATTAAAAGCTGTATTATTCGGAGTGCCTGAGATAGGCATGACCTTGACATTGTTTTCAGCTCTTGTGACAACCTTTGAGATGGATGCAGATTGATCCGAATGCCTAGTCAAGTCATCCACGTAAAGAAGATCATCAATACGACAAATGATATTGAATGCCAGGCTCTTAAGAACTCTTGAGTAGCTCTCCAAAATGGATTTGCCAATATCCTGCAAAATGATCATAAGTGCAAGAAACTGTGAACTTTGAATACTGAATGAGGATCTAAATTTTTACGAGAGATCCAAGAATAATACCGTGTTAAACTTGATTTTACTCATGTCTAATGTGGTCTGAGATAGACAAGGAAATTTCTGTTTCAAGCAAAGGAGGAGGCCTTCAGCTCTATCAGCAAGTATTTCGCTCTTGTCTGCATCGACAACCAAATCCTTGACCATTTCCCATGATGACTTGGAATTAGACTGGTTTTCGATATTTAAGGTTTTTGAAGCTCTCTGTCGCCATATATGAATCGAAGCTTCCACTCGGTTTGCAACCTTGAGAGCTTGTTTTTCAGACGTCAAATGAAGGCAGTCGAGCAAACACTCAGGCGAAAATTGATCAGCATTTATGTATCCATAAATAAGATCACCTAAACTGGCTTTGACATTCTACAAACAATTCAAAGGAAAATGGATTAAAAATTCGCTTCTTTTTTCCCCCAAGGCCAAAAATTTGTTTGATTCTACTTTGATACCTTTGGAAGAGCTTCCAAGTATGATTCAGGGACTTCCATATCAGCTAAGGTAATGCTATTGATAGCCATAGCAGCTTTGAGGATTTGCTTTGTACAATCACGTCGGTGCTGCAACTGTTTTCTTGCATCCTTACTGAGACCAGATGCGGAGACTCTAGGCACCGGAAGCCACCATTTCTCCTCCTCATGAGGTAGGGGTTTCCGGAAAGAAGAAGATCCATCTTCTTCCGGTGCTAAACTCCCCTTGTCAACATACCAGAACTCCGTATTCTCAAAACTGTCTAATATTTCCTGCATTAAGGGATAAAACTTAGAGATGAGACTACATAATAAATCTACCATAAACATAAATTTTGGGATCTTACAAGAAGCATAGTATCTAATTTACGCAGAGCTGGGAGGTTAACATAAAGATCAGACCGCGCTCTTGAAGTCATGACCTGCATCATGAACATATCAACCATACAAAAAAAAAAATTAATATTTCAATTTCAAGAATGTAGAATCATCCATCAACTACAAAAATGATCAACTTTTTTGAGAATTTTGTAATTCTCCATCAAGGTTTCCTTACAAAAAATAAATAGAAAGTTACCTCTTGCTCACTTCCATCTGGAAATGTCTGCAAACATGGTGTCAACTCCACAATGTGATTACTAACACAAAGAAACCATTCTATTTCTCTTCGCCACCTTAATTTCTTCGACAGAGGTAACGGTTCTAACCTCCAAATTTGTCCAAAAAGTGTAGCTATTGGAAACAAAAGGGAAATTAAGGTTTTTTTTTATAGACTAATTATCATTAGATTGAAATCAGATTTTTTTCCCCAAGTTATGAACATACCACAAAGATTAGTAATAGCATTGGATGTAGCAAGTGCTGTAGAAACCCCATTTCCACAACCAGACATATCTTCTCCAAGCAGCAATTTCGCGAACTTCTTTTTCATCATCTCAATCTCTAAAGAGAAAAAAAAAAAATTTTACTGCTTAACAAATATATGTAATCATGAAAAATGTATACAAGATTAAAAGAATTTCACCGTGGCACCTTTTTTCTCGAACTTATTCTTATCCAATTTAGGTGTCTTTACATCTCCAACTTCCTGAATTGGACAAATCTTTGAAGGCGGCGAAAATGGGTCCTCAGAACTACTATGTTTATCATTTATAGTTAATTCTGAGGCCAAAAAATCAGAACTTGAACTACTTTCCCTAGACTCCTCCCCATTTCTATCAAGAAATCCCTTAATTCCCAGCTCATAATTTTGGGAAATTTTGTCCCCCATTTCTTCTTTATCTAGAAAAGACTCCAATTTGTCATCAAATGAACAAGTAGAGTTTTGTATTGTCATAGCAATAAAATGAATATATTTGACACTTTTACCTTAGCAAGACAAATTTCTGAGTGATTTTGAAACCCAAAATCACATGACAAAAAAAAGGGTTTTGGTTTTCTTGAACTTCTGGGAAGCCTCAGAAAAGAATTGGGCTTAGGACGAAGCTCATGATAAATGGGGATAAAAGTGGCGGACGAACCTTCGCCGGGAAGAGAAACCAGTAAGGTTCTGTGGTTTTAAATTAAAATGAGGCGCCAAAACTACATTTTAATTAAAAAATTCCGGGTCTCATTAAACTAGGTGGTAGAATTATCTCAATGTTAAATATTCACTTTTAAAACACACTAATTTGTCTCGGTCTTACTGGCATACATGAGCCCCGCATCTAAAAATGGGCCTTGTATGTAGGGGTGAGCAAATTTGGTAAATACCGATTTACCGAGCGAATTCGATTTGAATTCGGTAAATCGAATTCGGTAATTCGGATCATACCGAATTCGAAGTTTTCGAATTCAATTCGAATTCGGTATATGGTTTTGGCGAATTCGGTATTACCGAATTCGAATTCAAAAAAATATTTTAATAAATAATACTAAAATAAATACACTATAAATACTCTACTAAAATAAATACACTATAAATACTCTCCTAAATCCCTACTTCTAACAAAAAATGTCACCCACACTAGATTACTCCCCTTTTTCTTCCTCTTTTTCTAAAAATTTCTTTTTTTTTCCTTCTCTAAAAGCCGAATCGGTAATTCGGTAAACCGACCGAATTCCGAATTCGCCAATTCGGTAAATCGAATTCGGTAAATCGGAATTCGGTTCGAAAAAGGTCGGTAATACATGTGAAATTCGAATTCGAATTCGGTCAATTCGAATTCGAATTCGGTAAATCGGAATTCGATGCTCAGCCCTACTTGTATGAGTCTCACGTATGTTAGAAATATCAGACAGATTATTGTATCTTGAAGGTGGACTAGTTGTATTAAAATAATTCTAACACATAATTTTCTCTAAAATTGGGTTAGTTTTTAAAAGACTTTATTGCAATTTACGACCCTAGATTAGAGGATAGTTTAACTTTAGTATCCCGTGTTAAGAAAAGACTCCTAGGGGCCCAAAAATTGTTAAAGTAGTAAACTGTTGTTTAAAAAATTTAATAACAAGGCATCATCAAATTCGAGATTTATTGACTTGAGTCAGAAACGCTTGTCAACTACACTAGTATTTCTTGACAAATGACAATGATATTATTATCCACGTATGTGTAAGTTTATAATTAATTTTAAACCCCTTCAGTGCTAATGTGAATTTACAAACTATGGGATAATTCATTGGAGGGGAATTAAAATTGATTACAAACTTACAAAATGTGAATAATATTATTGTCAATTATAAACGAAGGACATATTGATTATTTTTAGACTTACTAAACAGAAATCTACTTTAACGGTTGACTAATGAACTTGAAACTCCTAAAAATCTTTGTTAACATAAGTGACTAAAGTGGGATTACTCCTAACTTGAGATTAGGAAACCGCAATAAATCCTTCCGACTAAAAAGTCCAAAATACAAGAAAATGGAAAGAAAAGCTCCTTCTAATGGCTACCTACTACAGCAATGCCATTTGGTTTGTGAATTCGATAGCATGTTTGAACTTACAATAGAGGGAAATTTGAACTCATTTTCAAAAGGTATAAAAATATAAAGTGGTATTCTCTTCTTTCTTTTTTTTTTTTCCCCTTTTCTCAAAGGAGAATGAGAAAACGTACTTTGCCAAAGGAATTCATACCTTAATTTAAAATTTTGAAACAATATTCCACACTTTAGTTTTCATCTAAACTTAATTTTATATGAATCATTTTTTAAGGGGTCTTTTTTTTTCTCTCTTTTAAAAAAAAAAATTTAAAAAATATTGATATTGTTGTCGATTAAGTCATTGAGGGTTCGTTTCAAGACAATGAAGCTGAGCCCAACTATAGGTTAAGATATGGTTAAGATGGGCTTACCTGGACTTCTTAATAAATAAACACGATGGCCCAATCACCAACTCTCTTTCTTTTTTTTTTTTAATTGGGGAAGGGGATTCAATCCCACAACATGTAGGTCGAATGTCACACCACATTGCCAACTACTCTATCAAGTGTTGGCACCAATCGCGAACTCTTTGATAACCATTAACCTGTAAAAGACAACTCCTCTATTTTTTTTTTCTTATTTTTTTAACAAGTGATCTAAGTCCAATTTGTTTCAATTTCAATTTCCATAGTAAAATTATAATTTGAAATCACTCAAGAAACAACTTCATACCGGTTTATTTTAAGCATATCTCAATCAAATTAATTGGGACAACCCAATCACTGCTCTACCAAAAATAGTTCCTCTATTTTTTTTATCGAATCTTCTAATATATTATCTAATGTCTACGACACAAATTAAATTCCCTTTTCATTTTTTCTGCTTTCTTTGTGTTTTCTTTTAACCATACGGCCCGACCTACTCAAAGTGCAACCTCTTTCAGGCAGGACGGGTCCATTTTTAGTGGAATTTGAACTGAAATATTATCGTATGAGTGTAGCTCATGCGACTACTGGTGTTATACTAGTTAAATAATTACACATAAAGCATATAATTAGTCTAAGACTATTATCTTCCCTTAACCCAATAATTTTGCTCCACGTATAATCAGAATTTTCCCACGGGATTTTGGATTAGTTTTCATAATGTCAATATCTAATAAAAAATTCCGGGGAAAACTAATCCAAAATGATATGACATTATGAAAACTAATCCAAAAATAATATCTTCCCTTAATCCAATAATTCTGCTCCACGTGTGATCACTCATCTATTTATTTATTTTTTAAAATTGAAGGAGTAATACAAGCGTCTAGTCCAAAATTTATTTTTGGACCAGAGATGAGTAGTTTTATCTTGGTAGGCTACTAAGTTTAAAACTTACATTCAAGACAATCAATACAGTACACGTAGGAAAGAGAATTGAATGTAACTTATAAACTTAATAGTTTACCAAGATAAAAAATTTCACCAGAGATTACATCACATGATGTTAATCATAAATAATTTAATTTTGCAAAACTAAAAAAAAAAATCAAAATCAATACATTATGACTCATAAATTGAGCGATCATTTGACAAATACATATGCAGCTTCGTCGTCATGATGTGAATCTAACCATTCTCTGCAATAAATGACGTATTGTTTACTGGAAGAAGTCATGGACCTCCATATCATTTTCTTGTGACCAAAAACGTATTATCCACGCTCACATTATCTCTACTCTCTTATCCACTCTCTTATACAATAGAGAATTTGGAGGATATAAATCAATGCGACCCAAAGGTCTGATTAAGTGGGAGAACTTGTTTTATCCCCCACATAAAATTATCTCCACGTTGAAGGGTTGAAACTTCAACACTGTTTGAAAAATCCTTTTCTATTCCCAATCAATTTCTTCTTCACATGACCCTTCTAGTCAAAGTAAAATTACATATTATAGTATTGCTTGAAAAAACGAAAAACCTTTGCTCTTACTCAGTCAATTATATAATATAAATTGTTTCGGATATATCGAAAATTAAAGAAAGTAAAAAATAAATTATCTTGTAAGTCAAAATAACATTACTCTATTAAATAATTGTATACCACTAATTTTATTTAAAAAAATAATATTAATATTTTAACTAACAAAGTGCATTATTTTTTTCTTCTTAATTTTTCGCTAAATATCCCAAACAACTTAATGCTATTTTATTTTATTTTATTTCTGACTGGATCCTTTGCTCTTAAGGAACTTGCAGTATATGTATGAAATGCAGATGCCCAGGAAAAATCTCAGAGAGATGGAAGGAGAAGTGAAGTTGCTGGGCAATCCGGGAAGCCCATTCAGTTGCAGAGTTGAGATTGCTCTCAAACTGAAAGGCCTCAACTATGAATACATAATCGAAGAAGATTTGTCCAACAAGACCCCATTGCTTCTAAACTCCAATCCAATTCACAAGAAAATCCCAGTACTCTTTCACAACGGGAATCCCATCATCGACTCTACTCTTATTCTTGAATACATAGACGATACCTGGAAAGGTGATTATCAAATCTTGCCTCAAGATCCTTATGAAAAAGCGGTCGCAAGATTCTGGGTCAAGTTTATAGAGGAGAAGGTATAATATTAATTAATCTTTTAGAACTAGCATAAACGTTATTCTTTTTGTCACAAATTGAATATTCACTTTTCTATTTATTAATTTATTTATCTGCGACCGACTTGTGATATAGTTGTTGGATGCATTGTGGAAAACCGTGGTGGTGGTGGGCAGAGGAGAAGAGAAGGTGAAGGAAGAAGCGGAGGAGCTCCTAAAACATCTGGAGAATGAACTAGGGGATAAGAATTTTTTTGGGGGAGAGAGAATTGGATTTGTGGACATTGTTGCTAATTTTATTGCCTTTTGGTATAGAGCTATTCACGATGAGATGGGGATGGAATTGTTGAGCCAAGCCAATTTTCCAAAATTATGGGAATGGTCTGAAAAGTTCGTAAATTGTGATATTGTTAAGGAAACTCTGCCTTTGAAAGAAGAAATATTTGCCAAATTTCCCCCTCCTCACTTGGGGGAACAACTCGTTGCTGTTATCAAGTCTCGATTAACATTGGTCAGTGCTGTAAAATAAGGTTGCTACAAAATTCAAGTTTCTTTATATAATACTGAGGAAATGGTGATTTTTTCTTATTGTCGTCGTGCATTTCTGTCTTTTATTTCAGTCTTTTTTAAATTTGTATATTATGAAGTCTTCCTCTTTTGTCAGTTCAATTATAGTGTTGATAGACTCTTTTTAAATATTTACTTATATATTTTTTGAATCGTTAGCTTTATCAGCGGACCTGATTTTTTTAATAAAAGTAGACTTTTGACTACATTTTTTGGGTTGATCACATCTCACCTAAATTTGACAGAAATAAATAAATCAATCAATCAAAGTACTGGGGTGGACGGGGATTGGTGGAGGGGTGGTGCTTTCGGAATGGGGGTACGGGGAGGGGTATTTAACATAAACTACATAAATACCCTGCTATTTTTTGTTTGACCAATTTAAATTTCTACCTATAAATCTTGTAATAAAAAAATTACAATTCAAGATAAGTAATTTTGAGAAATATTATCTGTCATATGATACCCAGATTCATGACAAGTTTTTAATGAACGTGTTATAGTCTCTCTTTTTTTTTTTTTTTTTTTAAGAAGTATTGAATAGTCAAATGATGTTTATAATTTCGTGGAAAAGTTTGTTTAGAAAAAACAAAATCCAAAGGTCATGGCATACATCAGCTTTCATTTTTTTCTTTTTCTCAAACACGGAAGCATCTGGCAAGTAACAATTTGACTCGTGTTTCCTCAAACACCATAAAATTTACTGTTCATTTATAAAAGTATAATATAAGAGTGAAGTAACAGATCATTGGATCAACAGAATTTAACAAGATGGAGGAAGTGAAATTGTTTGGTTACAAGATAAGTCCATATTGCCATAGAATTGAGGTTGCCTTAAAACTTAAAGGTATCCCTTATGAATACATAGAGGAAGATTTGTTCAACAAGAGTCCTTTGATGCTTAAGTACAACCCTGTCCATAAGAAACTCCCTGTTCTTCTGCATAATGGGAAACCCATTGCTGAATCTGCTGTCATCTTTGAATACATTGAAGATACTTGGAACACTACTCATCCTCCAATCTTGCCAAATGATCCTTATGCTAGAGCCATGGCTCGTTTTTGGACCCACTTTATTGATGAGAAGGTATATATATTTGTTGTCACTAGTATTGTTCCCTTAATTTCTCAAAGACCTCAGTTTTCTGATGGAAGTACCCGCAAAATCCTCTTATTCCTCTTGAAGTGAATATTTAAGGTTTATTTTGTATATTTAACCCCCAAAAAAAAAAAGTTTATTTTGTATATAAAAGTTAGCATTTAATTGTAGACAAAATTAAGATTATTTTGTGTTTTTTTGTGATGCATGCACTTTTAGGGATTCATAAATGTTTCAACTATCACAGATAATTAGTAGGGTATCAAGTGCATCCTTTAATAATATTAGTGTGTATACAAATCTTTCTCTTTCTTTTTCATTTTTTAATTAAAGTCGGGACAAAGAGTGTCAAACTCGGAATTTACTGTTCTTATAGTTAATACACTACTCGGTATATTTTTTACACTATAGAGTATTCATACATAATATAATGTGCACTAACTACTGATATACATTAAATATTGTGTCACATATATTGTTTTTTTTGTACTTTTACCACTATAGAGCACTTATACACTACCGAGTGTATCAACCATCTGTAACAGTTGGAATCCGATATTTGATTCAAATTCTTGTTGCCCCCTTTTAGGGCAAATAATCGATTGTACCCATATTTATATACCAATTTTTTTGCCCAACCAATCACAATTTTCACAATGTGTATATAATTAAAAAAATGATCACATGGCGAATTATAATTGGTTGGGCACAGGAATAGGAACATACACGGGTACATACGATTTTCACCCCCTTTTAGTTCTAAGCTTTCCCTAACGTCACTAACTTTGTTTGGCTAATTCAGTTCCTCCCTCCACTTGCGAAAGCGTGCTGGACCAGTGGGGAAGAACAAGAGAAAGGTAAGGAAGAATGTTCTGAACTTCTAAAGTTTCTTGAAGATGAACTCAAGGATAAGATATTCTTTGGAGGAGATACAATTGGAATGGTGGACATATTTTGCAACACCATAGCCTTTTGGTTGAGAACATTCCAAGAGGAGACGGGATTAGATTTGCTGACAAAAGACAAGTTTCCCAGGTTATGGGAATGGTCTGAATTGTACGTCAATTGTAGCATTGTCAATGAATGTCTTCCTACCGTTGATGAACTGGTTGATCGGTACCGATTTCTCTTGTCTTCAAAGCAAATGAAGAAAAATTAAATCTTTATGTTTGTACTGTTATCTTTAGGTGATCCTTAGTTTATTACCATGTACCATGTACTATTATAAGTTTTTGAAGTTCTAAGTATATATTTGCTAATAATATGTGGGATGAGATCATGAGAAGTCGGTCACCAACTCTATGCTCTTGCACCATTTCATAATTTTTATTTTCAGTATATTGGGGTTGTACAATTCATTCTATTTCAAAATAATTGTTAATTTCAGATAAAATATACATATTAAGATTCAAGAAAATTCAAATAATTTGAAATGAAAAAGAGTAGAATAACTTTATTAAAGAAGATATTGAATGTCTTGCTAAGTAAAAAATTGATTGAAATTGTTGTGTTTACACTATAATTTAGAGCTAAGCATGTAATTTATTGGTCGGAAATGAGAGGATTTGACTTCAAAATATAAAATGAAGGGTAAAAGAGGAATAAATACAATAAATATATCATAGAAAAGCAAGATTGGAAAATATTCTGAAAAAACCCAAAAATATAGCGAGTTAACAGTTATTCGTATAGTAAACCAATAGTAATTGTTTTGCTAAGTAAAGTCAATGCGTTAATAGCAAAGGTGCTAAACGTTGAGGAGTAATTTTCTAAGTATAGGCTGATTGATTATTAGTCATTGAATCAGTTACAAAATAGTGAGTAGCTAGTTTTCTTTTATAATAATAGTTATTTTCAATAAAAAAATATTGTTAATCGTTAAATAAAAAATCAACAATTAAAATTTATTAATACCGTATTAAGAAAACACCTTAAGCACCATGACCGAATTCGTCTTGCTTTATAGATAATCACCCAATTTCATACTAAGCCTTTGTTTAGTTGGGGGTGTAAAATGGAAGTAAATTGAGAGGTAAATGACTCATTTACTGTGTTTAATTGAGATATTTGGATTGACGTAAATTGAAAATGAAAGGAATTCTCCCTCCACATAAGTAAAAGGGTAAAAACTAAAAAGTACACACGCCCCTTAAACTATCTCAAATTTTGGTTTTTGACCCTCAACTAAAAAAGGGCAAGTGCTTGACCTTAAACTTTTTTGAAGTATCAGTGGTGCCCCTTCCATCCATTTCTTCGTTAAATAATAACGGAATGTGTCCATGTGACACTCACATGATCAAAAATGGGGGCAAATTGGGAAAAATAAATTAACCTTTAAAAAATGAATTAGAAAATCAAGGTTCGCCATAAATCTTTCCCTAATTTCTTCATTATTTCATGTCTAGTAAAATCTCACTTCTTTCTGAAATGAAAATCTTGCAAATTCCCCAGGAACAACTTAAGCAATTTTTTTTTTTTTGCTAAATAACTTAAACGTGACTTCCATGAAATTATGTTAAACTCCATGAAAGCTGTAACTAATTATACCAAGATTTTTTAACTTAGTTTTGAGCAAAGAAGATATTCAATGTCTTCATCATATCCCATAACAACCTAAGCATGCCTTCCATAATATTTTTTGCCATAAATTGAAAATACTATTTACTAATTTATCTTTTTAAAGATTGATTTATTTTTGCCCAATTTGTCCCCATTTTTTATCGTGTGAGTGTCACATGGACACATCCGTTATTATTTAACGGAGAAATTGGATGGAAGGGCACATTGATACTTTAAAAAAGTTTAGGGTCAAGCACTTACCGTTTTTTAGTTGATGGTCAAAAATCAAAATCTGAGATAATTTAGACGGCGTGAACACTTTTTACCCCAAGTAAAATAGCCCCTTCAACTTTATAGGGGTTGAAATGTTTATCAACTCAAACAAAAACTCCCTCAACTTGCCACCACCCCATCCATATTTTCTAATAAAATAAGAGTATAATAGCTGATCTATCAAATAAAATTATATAATTAAATATAAAAAAAAATCTCCATTACTGCCCTTTTTTCTCTATCAAACTATGGATGTATATTCATGTACATTACTCTCGTTCTGTCTTGCATCCTTGAAGATCTCAGGGAAGTACTGATCAAGGAAAGCCTCCCTGAACCTAATCCAAGTAACCGGTCCTCCCAAAGCATATACCGGCTCTACTTCTTTCCACCACTCCGATGCCTCGGACGTGAGAAAATGAATAACCACATCAACCTTCATCTCCTCCGGTACCCTGATGATCCGGAAGTGCTGCTCAACTGTCTCCAACCAATTCTCAGATTGGTCAGGACCTACACCTCCATCAAAAGAAGCTACTTGCATCTTCTTCATGCGTTCACAGTACGACCCCGGATCAGCCTCAACTCTCGGACCTCTAGGAACAGCAGCAGCCTGATTCTGTTGTTGCTGTTGCTAATACTGTTGTTGTTGTTGCTGCTGCTGTTGCTGCTGAAACTGTAGTTGTTGCTGATGCTGCTGTTGTTAGGTCTGAAACATTTGGGTTAACATCACAAAAGCAGTGGCTAAATCAGGAGTTGCCCCTACATTGGCGGGTGGAGGTGGTGGTGGTACGTTATATTGTTGAGGTGGGACATTATGCTGAGGTGGGGGTGCATAGTATTGTGGGGGAGGTTGGTTGTATTGAGAAGGTGCGTTATACTGAGGTGGTGGAGGTAAGTTCTGATTTTGGGGTGATTGGTGTTGCGGTAGGTTATATAGTGGTGGTGGTGGTGGTGGGATAGTTTGTGGTGGTGGTGGAAAGTGTTGTGGTGGTGGGGGTGTTTCAAACCCAACAGCATTGTAACCTTGATTCTGATGCAAAGCTTCAGGTTGCTGACTTGAAGAACCGATAACCTGTCTTCTTCCACCTCGATACCCACGACGACCATAGTCAACAATAGGGAGTTCGTAGTCATCGCCACTGTTACCCTGATTAGGATCCATTCTAAACTCCAGCAAATATACAAGCAAACAGTTAAGATAAGCATAACAGGACGGATAGCAAGCTTAAACATGGACAACATGAATAGGTAAAGCATGGTAAAACACATAATCCTGTAGTATGTATCACATATAAAGAAGTTGCAAGTTACAAACAATATATGAAACATAAGTGATTAAAACGATAATAAGTAACAAGTTATACATGTAAACTTATAAACAAATAAATAAGGTGAAACGGGTAGCATAGTACAAGAGAAATGTATATATATATATATATATAGACATGCATACACAAAAGTAACATACATGGGAACAGCCTAATCCATGGTCTCTACCCATCACACACCTCACATTACGTGTTCTTGTTATACTATTTCATTACAGATTTTATCCCTAAGGTTTGACCTGCTCTGATACCACTTATGTCACACCCCGTGTCCGGAATAATGACATGGCAGTGCCCCATTGGTAAATGAAACACCAAAGCCACAGTCAGAGAATTTCTATTTAAAGGAGTTCATTATTCAAAGTCCAAAAATAGCAATAACAGTACTAACGGAAACATAATTTGAAAAGGAAGTCTCCTAAGTTTATTACAACTGATAAATGAACTACACGTTCCAAATTATCTAACTAAGAAAGGGTAAAATAATGTCCTTGAACTAGCAGTTTAGAATCACTCGGTGTAATCCCCATCCCATGTGCCATCATCAAAGTATAGGTCTTCACCTAAGTCATCTTGCAAAATAAGAAAATCGGATATGGGACTGAGCTCCGGTGCTCAGCAGGAACCTAAAACAGTAATAAAGATAAAAACGACAGAACAGAAGCAGAGACATCAAACAGATACAGATAATGCAGATGCCCATTTCCCAACTCATACGGGACCAAATAGACTCCAACAAACAACAATTAAAGACCCAAACAATTATGAACACATATAATGCAACAGTTAAGCAAATTAACAACATTCTTCGCACCTAAACGATTCCATAACCGAGTATACGACAAGCACCACGCGTTGCCCATCCGGTACACCCAATCACATACTCGTCTTAGATACTTAGAACATCGCTAAGGCTATGACACAACTCCCACCACATGAGCTTACTCGTCTAGTCACTCATACTCAGCAATAACGATAGTGGTCCCAGTTATCAACCAAACTAGGAAGGTTCAGTATCAACACGTAGGTTCGGATTACCCCCCAAACGACGGAGCCAGATTTTAAGGATCCGTCCATTACATTGTATCATCACCCCCAAACAGGGACTCCACAAAACCACTACCGTATCTGATGATTAGCCCCATCAGATGCGGACCCAGAACAGAACAGAGCAGAAAGGTCACTTGGGACCGCAGAACATATTAGAACAGAAGGCGGACAGATCCTGCTAACTACTGTTCCTAGACGCAGCTCAATAGGGGGCGACGACTCGGTCGACCATAACCACTTAGGACAACATAAGGGACTCCAAATAGACGGCTCCAATTGAGACTCAAACGATTAATCAAAAGGCCATTACAGAACAGTTACACAACGGTACATAAACGGTTTATAGATATGTTTGACAATTAATTAAAGTAGTTGGAAACATGTTATAAGGCATGCTCAATTTATCCAAATATGTGTGATTTACCCTATTATAAATAGTCTATATGTAAATTTAATACAAATGAACACAAATACTAAGTACTACACAATAAATATATGAATGCAAATATAACAATAATACCTTACAAATAATTACATGCTGGTTTACAGTTTACACAAATCAATCAACAAGTGTGGTAAATATTGTGCAAAAGCCGTGAAGACTGTACAATTGACAAAACATGCAGAGAGAAAGTGATTGTGTGCACTGAGTAACAATTACAATCCTAGTTGCAATGATTAGAAGGTAAAGGAAATTAAAGTAAAAAATATGTGCCATATAACAGCAATAAGAAAAATGTTGCATATTTTGTATGAATACTATAGGCAGCATATTACAATCATCAATAACATTAAGAGACAACATCAATAGAATATGCTCAATAAAAGATTATATGACTAACACACTTAAAATACGTAACATTCGTTGCAACATTGATGGTCTAATACATAACACAATTAAAACAATTAAAAACAACACATCAAGACAATGTTCAATTTCTAGCAGTTTATACAATTAAATATCCCCAAATACAGTAATTAACGCCATAGCAGAATTTAATCAGTAATAATTATTCCAGAATAAAAAATTCAGCAGTGATCAGTATTATAAGACAGAATTTAATAATGGAAAGCGAGGTCCCTACCGTTACGGTGATAAAACGAGAGAAATAAATCCGCAAAATAGCCTTACGGATATCAAAATTCTGAACAGAAATATTTTTTTAATCCCCTTTTTTTTTTATTCCTGGCAGCCTACTGCCTTGCACAATTTCCGATCCTTGCTGCGCAGCCGAGAGAGAGAGAGAGAGAGAGAGAAAAGAGCCGCCGGCTCTCAATTCTTAAATTTGCTTACTGCCTTCATGTTTCCCGAGAAGACCCTAGTCTATATTTTCTTTTTCACCTCCCACGAAATACCCTTATATAGCTACTGTTTTCTTTTCCTTTTTCTCTTTTTTTTTCTTTTCTCAGACCCACGAATTCTTTTGACTTCCTATTTAATTAATCTATTCACTTGTGGTAATTAATAGATACTATTAAAACTCCTATTTCAATTCCACCTCCAAATCACATCATCTAGGTGAATTACAACTAAGTCCCTAAATTACGATACGTGTGTGAAATGCTAAAAAACGTACATGAAAAGTAACACGTATCATGTTATAAAAATAAAAGACACATAGTCACGTAACATCTAATATGACATTTAATATAAGCACAAAATTATGAAATTAAATCTCTTAATTCACATAATGCACATAAATCAAATTGGGGAAAAATTTCGGGTATCACATTTAACTTGAAGTTTCAACTATAATATCATATTTTAATCCATCATGAATTAGTCAAAACATCATGCAATTAAGTAACACTTGAGTAATAGGAGGAGCCTCTTTAATCTTGGATCCCAATAGCATATTGAGATCTGCCCTCTATATAAGAAGTCAAATTATGTAAGAATAATTCCCACATAACTCAAAAAAACTTTGAAAAACAAGTGCTAAGATGGAGGAAGTGAAGTTGTTTGGTCATTGGTCAAGTCCATTTAGTGGTAGAGTAGTGATGGCCCTTAAACTTAAGGGTATCAAATATGAATACATAGAGGAAGATTTGTCCAACAAGAGTCCTTTACTTCTCAAGTATAACCCTATACACAAAAAAGTCCCTGTGCTCTTGCACAATGGGAAACCAATTGCTGAATCCATTGTGATTCTCGAGTACATTGAAGAAATTTGGAAGAATAATCCACTATTGCCTGAAGATCCTTATGATAGAGCTATGGCGCGCTTCTGGATCAAATTTATTGATGAGAAGGTGCATTTCATCTTCTTTATATACTTTCTATTTGAGTCGAGATATGACTCCAGTAAATTATATTTTTGAATCCGTCACTGTTTGACCTTCAACAAATTGAGAAGCTGTTGAAAAGTCAATGCGTCATTAGCAAAGGTGCTAAACGTTGAGGAGTAATTTTCTAAGTATAGGCTGATTGATTATTAGTCATTGAATCAGTTACAAAATAGTGAGTAGCTAGTTTTCTTTTATAATAATAGTTATTTTCAATAAAAAAATATTATTAATCGTTAAATAAAAAATCAACAATTAAAATTTATTAATACCGTACTAAAGAAACACCCTAAGCACCATGGCCGAATTCGTCTTGCTTTATAGATAATCACCCAATTGCATACTAAGCCTTTGTTTAGTTGGGGGTGTAAAATGGAAGTAAATTGAGAGGTAAATGACTTATTTACTGTGTTTAATTGAGATATTTGGATTGACGTAAATTGAGAATGAAAGGAATTCTCCCTCCACATAAGTAAAAGGGTAAAAAGTACACACGCCCTTTAAACTATCTCAAATTTTGGTTTTTGACCCTCAACTAAAAAAGGGCAAGTGGACCTTAAACTTTTTTGAAGTATCAGTGGTGCCCCTTCCATCCAATTTATTCGCTAAATAATAACGGAATGTGTCCATGTGACACTCACATGATCAAAAATGGGGGCAAATTGGGAAAAATAAATTAACCTTTAAAAAATGAATTAGAAAATCAAGGTTCGCCATAAATCTTTCCCTAATTTCTTCATTATTTCATGTCTAGTAAAATCTCACTTCTTTCTGAAATGAAAATCTTGCAAATTCCCCAGGAACAACTTAAGCAATTTTTTTTTTTGCTAAATAACTTAAACGTGACTTCCATGAAATTATGTTAAACTCCATGAAAGCTGAACTAATTATACCGAGATTTTTTAACTTAGTTTTGAGCAAAGAAGATATTCAATGTCTTCATCATATCCCATAACAACCTAAGCATGCCTTCCATAATATTCTTTGCCATAAATTGAAAATACTATTTACTAATTTATCTTTTTAAAGATTGATTTATTTTTGCCCAATTTGTCCCCATTTTTTATCGTGTGAGTGTCACATGGACACATCCGTTATTATTTAACGGAGAAATTGGATGGAAGGGCACATTGATACTTTAAAAAAGTTTAGGGTCAAGCACTTACCGTTTTTTAGTTGATGGTCAAAAATCAAAATCTGAGATAATTTAGGCGGCGTGAACACTTTTTACCCCAAGTAAAATAGCCCCTTCAACTTTAGAGGGGTTGAAATGTTTATCAACTCAAACAAAAACTCCCTCAACTTGCCACCACCCCATCCATATTTTCTAATAAAATAAGAGTATAATAGCTGATCTATCAAATAAAATTATATAATTAAATATAAAAAAAAAAATCTCAATTACTTCCCTTTTTTCTCTATCAAACTATGGATGTATATTCATGTACATTACTCTCCTCTCAATGGTGTCATTTTCCCTCCCCGTTTGCAAACCAAACAAAGCCTAAGTTAAGTAAAATCCTGGTGTAGTTTAACTTGAAGTTTCAACTATAATATCATATTTTAATCCATCATGAATTAGTCAAAACATCATGCAATTAAGTAACACTTGAGTAATAGGAGGAGCCTCTTTAATCTTGGATCCCAATAGCATATTGAGATCTGCCCTCTATATAAGAAGTCAATTTATGTAAGAATAATTCCCACATAACTCAAAAAACTTTGAAAAACAAGTGCTAAGATGGAGGAAGTGAAGTTGTTTGGTCATTGGTCAAGTCCATTTAGTGGTAGAGTAGTGATGGCCCTTAAACTTAAGGGTATCAAATATGAATACATAGAGGAAGATTTGTCCAACAAGAGTCCTTTACTTCTCAAGTATAACCCTATACACAAAAAGGTCCCTGTGCTCTTGCACAATGGGAAACCAATTGCTGAATCCATTGTGATTCTCGAGTACATTGAAGAAATTTGGAAGAATAATCCACTATTGCCTGAAGATCCTTATGATAGAGCTATGGCGCGCTTCTGGATCAAGTTTATTGATGAGAAGGTGCATTTCATCTTCTTTATATACTTTCTATTTGAGTCGAGATATGACTCCAGTAAATTTTATTTCTGAATCCGTCACTGTTTGACCTTCAACAAATTGAGAAGCTGTTGAAATATAAAGTCTTACCAAAGTGACTAGTCTGTCTCTCTTATTTATATTTGGAAACACTCCCTTCCCCTCTTTTTTCTTTGAAATTTACTAATAAAAATATCTTCTTATATTTTGCCTCGAATTTTGAATCCGCTTTTTGTCGATCCCCCATAAAAAAAACTCTCTTTGCCTTAAATTGAATGTTCAGTTTCCTTTTCAATTTTTGTTCTCTATTTGTTGTTTTTCTTGTTGTTGCTAATTGGATTAAAAAAATTTGTGGTGATTTTTTCCTGGTTCAGTGTATGGTTACGCTATGGAAATCTTGTACAAGCACAGGAGAGGAACAAGAGAAAGCTAAGGAAGAATCTCGTGGACTCCTAAAGATTTTAGAAGATGAGATAAAGGATAAGAAATTCTTTGGAGGAAATACAATTGGGCTTGCGGACATTGTTGGAAGTCCCTTAACTTTCTTAACTAGAGTCATCGAAGAAGCAACTGGAACTAAGTTGCTCACAAAAGAAGAATACCCTAAATTATGTGAATGGTCTGAAACCTTCATCAATAACACTACCATCAAGGAATGCCTGCCTCCTAAAGATAAGCTAATTGACCATTTTAGGTCTCTCTTCTCTTTATCATCCAGTGTTGTTCCCAAGTAAAATCAACCGATTCTGGCTTCTATAACCTGGGAATTTCGTGTTGAATACTCTCTTCATCCCATAATATAAGCTGTTCGAGAGTTTTCTATTGGTAATTTATATTATTATGAAATGAAGGAATTAAAATAAAGTACCTAAATAAAGCAACTTTGCCTATGTAATTTGTGCTTTTTATGACGGTCAAGGCTTTCCTAATTTCGCAACGTTATAATGTATAAGTATCAAAGTTATTAAAGTTTACACGTTTATTAAAAAATATTGCGACATTAAAACATTCTATTGACTTGTGTACTTGATTTGCTTGGTTTCTATGTTACCCTGTGTTCGAGCTAAATTCAAATAGTAGACATGAGTAAACTCAAACACGGTTGAGCTAAATTAACTATGTTTACGATCAGTTTGAGTCGTTTGATCGGAAAAGAAAAGAAAAAAATCAGTTATAACAATGACAACCATGGGCAAAGTCAATGAGTTGTGTCTTTGTATTCACCAAAAAAATAATAAAAATAAGGTGTCTTTGTCATGTGACTCACCGAAGTTTTCAACCAAAACATTTTAATCAGAAGTTTTCAACCAAAAGATTTTAATCAGAAATCAAATAATAAAATTAAATTTAGCATCAAGGAAAAACGAGGCTTAAAAATTAAATTGTTTATAGTTAGATACCATATCAATTGTATTCACTTCAAAAGAGGCCCATAACGGCCTGGGCCGAAAGCCAGCCCATATCCGCTTCAGAGAAGTCCATAACCAGCAAAGGGCACAAAGGTAAAAAAAACAAGAAGTTTCCGAATAAATCTGATATGGACCAAGTCCATTAGATAAGATTGACTGCATCACTACACAATGCTAAAGGAGATTGTTCTGTGATGATATGACCGGTTCTATACCACAAAATTCATATCGACTTGATTCATATTAAAATTTTCCTTCATTCTCCGATATTTTTTGGTAAATTAGTAATTGCATATTAACTCGACTAACCAAGTTTGAATATATGCAATATATTCTTGTTCATATGACATGAAGTCACTTTCTATATAACTCGAACTCGTGACTTTTTGACGCTCGAGGCGATTGCCCCGAAAAGGGAAGAGCGGAGTAGCACTCTGAGATAGTGAGATTGTAGCATGCCCCATGCCCTGGGGAGGGAATTTAGCCTCACAAAGAGGAGAATTTATTTGCCTCATTAATGGGAGATACGTGAATCGACCACTTTGGGGACTCTCCATTCTGGCACGATGCAGACTTCTACCACTTGGGCTACCCTACCCGATTCCCATAGAACTCGTGACTTTACTAAGAATTTTTTTTCGAAAATCAAAAGTAAAGCCACCACATTTAGTTTAGTCGATTAAAAGTTTTGTTTTGTTTTGTTTTGTTTTTTGGCTAAGTTCAGTCTAAGATAATTGATTTAAACAATAATGGACCCTGATAAGATGTTTACTTGGGTCGACATATCTATTAGAAGCCCAATATCAATTGATGTCCTTCTACCATTGTGTAGTGGATCTAAATAAAACGCAATAAGATCCGGCAAAAAACGGATAAAGCCCAAATATGAAGCCCAATTAAAAAATCAAAGGCTCAGTCCAGTTTCGTACCCGGAATCAAACAATATCCCAAATATAGCAATCAACGCCTGCAATTTTGCATAAATCAACAAAATAGGTCCCCACAAAGTTTTGTGTTACTTAAAATATGCGGAAGCGGTTGGGGAGAAATGGTCAAAACTTTGGTCCAAGGAATCTTGAGCTAATTGGGCGGCACTCGCCATTAATAAAACGACAGTGTTTTCAAAACCCAAAAACCCTTGCGCTAATCAAGGCGACATGTTTCCACTTTCCCATACTTGCGCTTTGTCTTCCTACTTTTTCTTTTCTTTATCAAAGTGATCTTTGTCGTGCGTTACAACCTTAACTGCTTGTTCTTCGCTAATTAGCTATTCTTAGTTGTACCAATTCCTACGCGCCCCTAGGAGAATAATTTCACGCTCTAGTCTTTTGCTTCCATAGACAAAAGACGGTGGCTCTAGTGCGGAACATGGTAATTTCGCGCGAAACTTTTTTTCATACGTTAAATTAAAATTTTGACGATTAAAATTGATTTGAAACGGATATCTATTTTGAGTTTCAGAACATCTGTCATGTTTTTAAAACATCAAAATATTTGTCATTAGGCATTTCATATGTACTAGAAAAAAATTGTTCTGCATAAGATACCTAGTGGGGACAAAATGGTCCAACACAATCATTCTTTTTTCTTGGAAGGTTAATTTCAAAGTAGTACCTTAAGTTAGGGATTTTGACGATTGAGTACCCAAACTTTGGGCATTTGGCTACAGTGCTTATCAAGGGGATTTTTAGCAGAACAGCACGCCTGTTGGGCCGTTAGATTTGAAACTTACAGATCTAATGGCCATCAAGCACAAGGCTGTGAGAAATAGCGTCCACACACAATCCGCCTGCACAAATATTATGGGGATTTCCAGAAATCTATTTTCCTTTCCCAACTACGATTTTTTGCCCAAAAATCTCGGAATAATCAATCAAATTCGGCATCTTGATTATTATGTTGCATGATTATACCTATTTTTAAGCTTCCAGATCCAAAAAAAATTCCCCAAATTTTCTTTTGCCCAATTTCGATTCTTCCTCTTTTATTTTTTATTTTCAATTTTAATGGTTTCCTACAATGAATAATTCCATTATGGACAGTTGGAAATCACCATATTCATTCACATATTTGCTTGCAAATCAGAACATATCAGTTGAAGTCGCGTGATTATCCATATTTTGAAACTTCCATATCCAAAAAAAATTCCCAAAACTTATTTTACCCAATTTCATTCTTCCTATTTTCTATTTTTTTTTCAATTTTAAGGGATTCCTACAATGGAGAATTCCATTATAGACAGTTGGAAATCACCATATTCATTAGTTGCTTGCAAATCAGAACATACCAATTGAAGATTGTATTAGCATTTCAACACCAAATCAGAAATATTCATATCAGAATCGAAACATATTTTTAACATAAGTTTTCTTGGCCAATTATATATTACCATAGCTATTACTCCCTCCGTCCCAAATTATCTGTCCACTTTGTATTTTGCACGGAGATTAAGGTTTCATCAAATTTTATAGTGGAATATGGTAAAATGTCAAACATAACCCTATTTAATTTTAGTCACAATTTAATTATATCTTCTCTTCTATCTATATTATTATATCTCCAACATTTAATGTAATGAGTAGTATTGAAAAAATCACCATTAATGAACCCTTTATTTAGAAAGTGGACAAATAATTTGGGACGGATTAAAATGAAAATGTGGACAGATAATGTGGGACGGAGTGAGTATTAATTAGTAGCATAGTATTATGTGTCAAGCTAATATCTATTATTCACATAGCTTATAGGTATTATAAACATGACTTACAGCTATTATGAACACACAATTGGTTTTCAGTTATAATAGGTTTACTTAGATTTCAGTAGTAAATAATAGCTATTGTGCATATAACTTATAGTTATTGTATACACGACATACGACTATTGTGAACATAGAATTGAAAATGACACTTGTTAAAAATACAGAGCAAATTCAAACTTTAATCATAGTAAATCCAAAATACAGTAGAGCAATATATATTAAGGGTGTATTTGGACAAGGTTTGGTCTCACTTTTGGTGGGAGAAATTCAATTTTTGGCCTCTAAAATTGGCGGGAGAAATTCAAATCCAAATTTTTTTTCCTCAAATATTCGTTTAAAATTTGAATTTCAACGAATATTTGGAAAAAGAAATTGATTTTGATTTTCTCCCGCCAATTTTAAAAGCCAAAAAATGAATTTCAACGAATATTTGAAAAAAAATAATAATTTGAATTTGAATTTTTCCCTCCAATTTTAGAGGCCAAAAATTGAATTTCTCCCGCCAAAAGTGAGAGCAAACCAAGTCAAACCCAAACCAAATCTTATCCAAGTACACCCTAAAAATCATTTTCACAATAGATGTATGTCATGTATAAAATAATCATTTTCAGACTTTACACAAAGAAGTGTTATCTACAACTATTTGCTTTTTTTGCTCCATTACCTATGTATAATTCTCAGAATTGCTATTAAAGTCTAGAGTTTCTGGAAAAAAAATTGTTCGATTTTCAGATTAAATGTTTAATAGTTGAGGATGATTAAATAGGGTTCAATGTGGGGAACCTTTTTTGGATTTAATGGTGAAATTGTGGGTGGAATTGTTGGTTACAATTATGCAGTATTAAAGTAATTGTGGTTAAAGGTTTTGAAAAATGAAATTGAATGGGCTTGGCGTGGCGTGGCTGGGAGAAAGAGATGAACAAGTGAATTGTGATAGTCTGATTATTCATTTAATGGGCAGCGCTTTTTTTAAGCCTTTAGATACATGCCTTTAAAATTTAGTGGATATAAAGATGTTCAGCGTGTGCTCATTTGTGTCTTAATTGTCAACGTGTAAGGATTATGTACTCACTTGTCAGGATCTCTTACTAATTTGTAAGTGGATCCTTTTTAGAAAATAATGTCAATGATGAATTCACAGGAGAAGAGACTGTTGTTGGAGGATAAATTTGATGGATCTCAGATATTTTATCCCGACTCATGTCAAGTCATGTATACACGGATCGTAATAGATTATTATTTTTTATTATCCTGTGAGCAGTAATTTTATTCATTTATTAACATATTGTAGATTTGTTTAATATCTCTTCCAGATTTATATTCCCAATTATTAAGTATTTAATTATTTATATTATTGTTGATGTATTTCATGAGTTAGTAATAAGTTATTAAGTGTGAATTTTAAAAATAATAATAATAATAATACCAATAGAAGATGTTGGAATCCTAAGAGAAGATGTGAATTTGGCAACCATCTATTATAAATAGGATAGATAATGAAATAAGTGATGAGACATTAGATTCATTATAGTGTGGGAAGACCTTCCTTGGGGACTATGCATACACGTACGTAATAATTGTCGCATGTTTACAGGAGATTTTAATTAATTCATTAAAAATGCCCTTAATTTTTTAATTATATAGTCGACAATCATAAATATAAATTGACATTCAATAAGAGAAGAGTATCTTTCAGCATGTTGGACGCTATGTTGCAAATTCACGATGCAGTGAGTTGTCCATGGAAACAGGGACGAACTTAGGAGTTTTGTGAAACTAATAGTATATCGAACTACATATAAAAACGGTAAAAAAAAAAAAAAAAATCTTAGGGGTAAAATTGATAAAATATTTCGAACTACATATAAAATTTATTATACCTAATAGTATTTTTAAAATTTTCGTCGTCCCTGCGTGGAGAGGTACTTGACAAGGACAAATTTGAATACCCATTGACATTCTGGTAATGGGATAAAACAATTAAGTTCGAAAGCAATTGGTATGCTCTTTTGAATAATTATATACGTATTAGTAATAATTTCTTTGCTTGAAATTAAGTATTATCCTCATATCAAAATGAAACCAAGGGATCAATAGCGGAGCTAGAAATTTATTATAAGGGGCGAATTTTTTTAGAGGAGGACAAAATACAACATTTATAAAAAAATATCATAAAAATAATTTTTTCTACAAAAAATTCTCATTTCTAAAAATTTAGAGGACACATAAGGCTGGATGAAACAGAAAATTTCCCCTTACGTTTTGACTTTATAATTATATATGCAGGTTCAGTCACTCCGTCCCGGCTCCTATGCGGAACAGCTTTTGTTCCGTATGGTGCGGGACATTCTTTCAACCGTCAGATGAGATTTTTTAACGGTTCAGATATGGAGAGAGAATTTTTTTTTTAATTATTTTTTAAGTCAGCCGCAACTTTTCTCTCTCCAGATCTGAACCGTTCAAAATCTCATCCGACGGCTGGAATTATTCCGCACGTGCGAAACTTTGACTGTTCCGCACAGGAGCCGGACTGCACTCACTCTTGTTAGGAATGGAGTGCATGCATGGGATGTGGACCTCGTGTTGTGGAGAAGAAAATGATTTCTCATCGCACACCCAAAAAAAAAAAAATATGTAGACAGAATATTTAGGTTGGGAGGTAAAAAAAAACTATAACAGTATATTGAAATATATATAAAAACTGTAAAAAAATATATATTGTTGGCGAATTTAATCAAATATTCATTCCCCTCTACCAAAAATAACAAGAAACAGATTTAGATCCCATCGATGAAATAGAATAGAAAAATGGAGAAGTAGATCATGTGGATGAGTGGATCCCCCCCTAATTATACATTACTCGACCCAGCCATAATTATTATTTTTAAAAAAAATATCATACTAACGTGAGGTTTGGTATGCAAAATAATGCTCCGGCTCCTATGCAGAACGTCCTTTTGTTCCACACATGCGAGACATACTTTCAGTCGTCGAATGATATTTTTTAACGGTCCAGATCTGGAGAGAAAAATTTTTTTTTTAATATTTTAAATCCAATCGCAACTTTTCTCTCTAGATCTAAACCATTTAAAATCTCATCCGACGTTTGAGAGTGTTCCGCAGGTGCAGAATTTTGCCTGTTCTGCACCTGAGCCGGACTGCAAACTAATAGTGCCGCCAAATGCATTGACGGATCCAGCTTAGTGGTAGTGGGTAAAATGACCCCGCCGAAAGAAAGAAAAATAATAATATGTAAAGTATATTATGTATTCAATATTTTTTAAATGGAAAATGATTTACTCCTAAAATTTTGGAGATAGAAATCCTAAACCCCCAAATTGAGAGTGTTAAATGACTATCTTACCCCCTGCTGGTATAAGGGATTCACCCAACTATAAGGGCAAAAAGGTCCAAAAAACTATTTTAGTCAATCTTTTAGCCAATAATTCTAGTAGCCTAGCAAGGTCCTTTTTAAATTGCTTTGAATTACTATTTTTTTCCTCAAATTTATCGGCATAAAATCATGTCTCAAAATTCTATCCTCTTTTTGTCTCACAACTAAAATGTGACATATGTCTATAGTCATTCATAACACAACCATCTCATGTATTGCAATATACTTCTAATTTCTTTCTCATTTTACCTCTTATTCTCTAAGTGAAACATGTGGTACATTTCTATTAGTGGGACAAAAAAAGAGACAGGGTTCTGGGACAGACTATTTTTCTCCCAAATTTGTCCCCTCAATCAAATATACTTTAATAGATCCTCACCTCTTAACCTCAAAGTTCCAGCTTCGTCTTGAAGCACGAAATCATTGTTTTAAGCATTAAGAATTAATCCAGGGAACTGGAGATGGTGTATTTTTTTTTTTTTTTTTTGGTGAATAGTTGGAGATGGTGTTGCTTTTGCTCATAAGATTGCTAAAAAATGTTTAACTGTAAAGTTAGACTACCCTTTAAACTTGGCTATGAGAGTATCAAGTGATCGATGGTGATTGGTACTAGTGGTTGTAGCTTGATTGAAGCGAAGAGAGCATGTGAGGTAGGGTCCCTACTCAACCTCAACAGAACCAATTTTATTTAGGGCTCTATTTGGATTGGATTTTGGTTTTGGTTTGGATTTGAGTTTTAGTGGGAGAGGCTAGAAAATTGGCGGGAACAATTCAAATTCAATTTTTTTCTTCAAATAAACGTCCAATTTCAAATTTTGACTTCAAAATTTTGGAATTTGAACATCTCCCGCCAATTTTAGAGGCCAAAATTTTGAATTTAACGATTATTTGAAGAAAAAATTTGAATTTGAATTGTTCCTGCCAATTTTTTAGCCTCTCCCACCAAAACTCAAACTCAAACTCAAACCTAAACCCAAACCAAAACCCAATCCAAGTAGAGCCTAGGTAGAACAGTTTTAAGGTACTGACTCACAATCCTTCACATAAATTGGATAGGATTTACTTGTAAATGTGTATTCCGCTCAATTAATTTAAGAGATTGTGGGATAAGTTTCACAAGAATGGTTATGAAATTGAGAGACAATTTTTAGGTTTTACTTACTCTATCCCCAAATAATGTTAACATTTGGGACTTCAATTTTTTTCCAAAATAATGTTAATATTTGAACTATCAATAAAAAATTAATGAACTTTTACCATTTTTGTCCTCTTCTTACTTTTCTTTTAACCACAATTTTAATTTCTAAGATGAATTTAATGATGATATATTAGTATTTTGGCTTTAACTTTTAATGTTTTTATGAATTTTTTAATTCATGTGAAATAATCAAGTGTTAACCTTATTTAGGGAAGGAGGGAGTAATAAGTTTTGACTAATGGGAGACAACGCCTGGAGAAGATGCCACTTCAGTTCTCTCGTGATCGCCAAAGTCTTTTTTTCTTTTCCTTTTTCCAGATTCTTTATCACATTACCACTTCCCCTGCCCTGCCCACATGCCCGTCTCAAACATATCTCGGCGCATCGTGGAAAAAAAAATCAGGCCTATGATTTTTAGCTAAGTATATATATATAAATAAAACAAAAAATTGGAGTCTAATTTTAGGTTAAGTATATATATATATATATATATATATATATATATATATATATATATACAAAAAAATTAGGGTACTGGATTTTAGAGCTAAGTATATATATATAAACAAAAAAAATATTGGGGGCCCCTGGATTTTTGAGAGCCCTCTCATGATCGCTCACTTTCGCATCCCCTATTAACCTAAGACTCGATGTATGGTAAAAAAGATTTTGAGCAACAAATTATAAAACATCAAAATTTTCAATTTTTTTTAACTAATAATTATATACAAATTAAGAAAAAAATTTAAAAATTTGGGAACACTGTAAATGTGGGAGCCTGGCTCGGATGTCACCTTGGACACCCTTGGAGCCGGGCCCGCCTGCCCAGTCCTGCTAGTGCTATTGCATTCCTTTGCCGGTGCTGGCACCAGCATTTGGATCATACAAATATCTTCTCTTGCTTTTACTTTGTTCTCTAAATCCTTCTAATATTTGATTTGCACAAGTTGTCTTTGTTGGCAATCCTTGACTACAAAAGCTATTAAGAGCCTTCCACAACAACTGTTAAGATTGTTGGCACTAATCGGATATAACCTGTATAACAACTGAAATATACAAACTCAACAATAGTTAGTAATGAGATGCTTTACGTGAAAACCCGATGATAAACAATGAACAAGAGTTCACTAGTAAAAAAACAGGTGTTCTCAGAATAAGAACATGTGTTCACAACAGAAAGATAAACCGAGGCTTGTGTTCGACACAATTTCCTTAAAACAGATTCACCTCCTCCCGTATAAGTGCTGGAGTTTCGTGAAGCGTCTGTCTCCCAGGATACAACGGCAACGTAGAACTTGTTTGCACAAAACAGCTCCACCGGCGAACTAGAACTAGGACTTGTTGATGAACACCGAAAGTTTTGCAAAGAGAGTGTTTTTAGAGAGCTTTTGAAAAACAGTAGTCTTTTCCAAGTATGAAATTGTGTGTAGAATCATTGGGAAGAGCCTCTATATATAGGCTAATAGGAGTAAGTAGATACATTTAGAGAATACAATGTATCAAATTCAAAGGTCTTTATTTAATACACTATTAAAGTGTGTTCATCCACCAAGACTATCCAATGAATTCATCGGTACATGTATCTCTTAAGTTCAAAGGTCACAATTAAAGTATATTCATTCTCATCCAATGAATAAGACTATCCAATGAACCAACTATACCAGTATCAAAACGTGGGTTGATTAGACCCGTTAATTTTGGTCCAGCATTACAACTACTTGAGAAACTAATTTCTCATTCAAATAACACTCCATTTCCAACAGTCTTAACCAAATAGGATAACATTAGGGTATGATAATGATACATTGTTTTTTGCTCATGTTAATTTGCTAATTGTTTTCCGATTAGTTTAATATCGATGACTTGGTTTAAAAAGATGAATAATAATAGCGATTTCAATCAAAATAGTAGATATTTTTTTTAGAAAAGTCATTTATACCATTAGATCGAAAAATAAGTGTTCAAGTTTATTAGCATCCTATAGAGAGAGCAAGGAAAAGAGAAATAATTTGGAGAGTGAAACATAAGCAAGCTTAAGGGTCACCTCCAGAATACTCAATGATAATTAAAGAAGACAGTGATGAATGAATATTCATAATTTCTAACTCCTTTCTCGCAATAAAAGAACGCCAGACCCACTTAACATCTGGACTCCACTCACACGGCTTCGATTATTAAATCCACAAATATGTTGCTACTAGTCAAATTATTAGGTTGTCACGCTAGCAATAGTCATTTCATCTGACTTTGTTTGTTAGATTTTTCGATTTTTTTTCTTTTTTCATCTGTGATCAAAATATACACGACAATCATTCTCTTGCTTCAGTGATCTTCTCTTATCTGCAGCTATTTCCACCGTCCGGCTCCTATACGGAATACGTTTTTTCAGTATATATGTTACTATTTTTAATTAAAAAATAGGTATTTGCGCGAACAGGTATTCTGAAAATTAGAACAGGTGTTGTTTTTTAAATCAATTTTAACTGTCAAAATTTTAATTCGACGGACGAGAAAAGTTTCGCATGGGCAAAACTTTTCCCTTTCTGCATTGGATCCAATTGTCATCAAAACGATCGATGGAAATTCAAGCGTTGCGGCTAATTGATCAGTCCAGCTCCTATATGGAACAGGGAAAATTCCACACCGTGCGGAACAATCTGAGCCGTCGAATGATAGTTTTAAATGCCCATATTTGGAGAGAGAAAAGTTGCGACTAGAGTTAAAAAATAAAAAATTAAAAAATTTTCTCTCTCCAAATCTGGACCGTTCAAAGCTATCATCCGACGGCCCATATTGTTTCGCATGGTGCAGAACTTTTCTTGTTCCGCATAGGAGCCGGAGTGCTAATTGATAGGATCAAGAGTGTACCAAATGCATTTTATAGCCTCAAAATATATACAAAATAATGTTTGTAATTTACCATTATTTTATAGGGTAATTGGTGTATTTAGTCCTGAAACAATTTTCGTTTGGCAAGGTTGGTCCCTAAAGATTGTTTGCAACATTTTAGATCCTCAATCAATTTTCCGGCTGGCATACATGGTCCCTAGTGATTTTTTGCAACTCTTTAGGTCCTTTTGTATTTATTAGTCAAGTGTACAAGGGTATAATAGGAACTTCACGTATTTTTTAGATAATTAATACCACTTGTACTCAATTGTAAATATACTTAAATATAAATACCTAATTATAAAAACTAAAAAATAAAATCATCATCCAATTCCGGCCAAATTCCGGCCAGAATTCGGCCAAGAAGGGAGGAGCAGCAGAGAGAGAAGGGAGGAGGGAGAATGAGGGATGAGGGAAAAGAAGGGAGGAGGGAGAAGAGAGCAGAAGAAATAGGGAGGAGGCGGCGGCAGGGATGGAGAAGGAGGAGGCGGCTGGAGGGAGGAAGGAGAAGAAAAGTTCAAATTTTGCAATTAGGTATTTATTTTTAATTATCTTTACAATTAAGTTCATATGGTATTAATTATCTAAAAAAATTTGAAGTTCCAATTTTGCCCACATCACTTGTTGACTAACATTCAATATTTCAAAAAAAAGTCGGAAGGACCAATTCTTGACCCATAATTTGATTGATGATCTAAAATGTTGCAAACAATAATTAGGGACCAACCTTGTCAAGCGAAAATTGTTTCAGTACTAAATACACCAATTACCCTATTTTATATAAGTCTTTTTGCTAAGTACTCCCTCCATTACTAAATATAAGACTCTTTAGACAATTTTAGAAAATTAAGGAACTTGTCATTTTTACCGAAAGTTCCAATATTACCTCTATCTCACTTCTATAGCATAAGAAAAGAAAGGAAAAAATAGGGATGGCGGAGAAAGCAAATAAAAGAAATGTTAAGGGTATAATTGGAATAAATTGTTGACAACTAATAAAAGAACTTTAAATGACAATTAATTTGGATAAATATATATCTTCTAAACGACAATTATATTAGAATGGAGGGAGTATTATTTTATATAAGTCGTTTATACATTTTGTGGTCTATATGACTTGGGAAGGGAAAAAACGATATGGCCTATTTGTAGAAAGTACATAAAAATAAAATAATGTACTACATAGATAAATATCAAATGTACACGCATACGATAACGAAGCGCAACTAGATTCTTGAGTGCAGAGTTCTCAAACTTCCTTCTTTTACATCAGCAGTTGAGACACATTAATGATCGAAATTAATAGTTCATGGTACAGTTAATTTGCATTTCATTTTAATTAAGGCACACAGGTGATTAAGGAGTACTCGTATAGAGATGGACATTTATTGGCTTAGATGAAGAACTTGAAATTCTTGAGACTGAATTTAAAATTTTCACAATTTAAAAATTATATGCAATTAATATGCTCACCAGTTTTTGACAGAGTAGAAGTTTGATCATAAACTCTCTGAATTTATTATTCTCTATTAATATGATTCATAATAAGCAGGAAAATTAATGCTACTCGTACTTATTTTATGCTATAAAACATTTTCGTGTTATGAGTTATTTTCTGACCTCAATTTCTTGTACATAAAAAGCGATACTCACGCCCTCATGGTCTCACCTCCCGATCCGACAGGAATTGTGGAGGATATTAATCAAGATGACTCGCGGCTCGACTGGTGGGAGGCCTTGTCTTAGTCCACCGCAAGAAGATACCCCACATTGGAGGGTTGAAACTTTTACACTGCGGCTGCCAAGATTCGAACCTGCGACCTTATATACAATCTGTCACCCTCAAACCACCTGCCCTTGCGGATACCTCAATTTCTTTCTCACACGCCATTTTGTGCATAACAAATGTGTACTTGCATAAACATTTATAAGCGAGAATTAGAATCTATTAGTTGTCCCATGATTCTAATTGGGGGATTTTTTTTTATACAAAAAATATTATTTATCGGAGGAAAACCTATCTATTAAAATAAATGAGAGAATTTAAGAAGCGAAAATGAGAAATTAAAGTCATTACATTTACGTTACGAGGTGTCAGCTTTAACTATTAGATCAATACTTCATCGACCATTGTGAGACTTACATTAGCTAAAGCATAAGAACTAGTATTAGACTACTGTTATGAAAATTGTTGAAAACATTGTCAATTGAAAAAGTGTGAACAATTGGAAATATAATGACCATATGTAAGTAACTAATAGTGAAGAAACATAAATGTATATACTAGGTATGATTGATCATGTAAAAACACCATGAAAGGTTAAGATAAATGGTCATATCCATCAACTAGAGATACTAGTCCATCTATAAAATGACTATAGACTCAAATAAGTGGAGATACGAGAAACACCAAGAGAAATCCTAACACATCAACCAAACATTTTAAGATTGAATTTGAGAGTGCACTCAAATCAAGTAAGTCTTCTTTATATCATTGGTGAATTTGCATCAAAATTTTGCACCATGGGGGGCAAATATCACTTAAAGAAAATGATTACACGCCTAGAAGGACTCCAGGTCCATTTGTTCAAGTCAGACGAAGAAAAAGGATTCAAGAAGAAGAATCATAAGGAAGATTTTTTAACAAGACTGTCATAGTTCGTAGGTACTTTCAACTCGAAATAATAAATTTAGGTTGGAACTTTTGAGAGAAAAAAATTAGCACTAGACAACTAGAACAAGAGATAATATTGAGGGGTTGGGAGGAATAACATGAAGTTGAAAAGAGTGGGTAAAAATTAGGCTCTATTTGGATTGGGTTTGGGTTTTGGCGGGAGAGGCTAAAAAGTGGGCGGGAAATATTCAAATTCAAATTTTTTTCTTCAAATAATCGTAAAATTTCAAATTTCGGCCTCTAAAATTGGCGGGAGATGTTCAAATTCCAATTTTTTGAGAAAAAAATTTGGAATTGAACGATTATTTGAAAAAAAAAATTGAATTTGAATTTTTTCCGCCCACTTTTTAGCCTCTCCCGTCAAAACCCAAACCCAATCTCAATCTCAAACCCAAACCCAATCTAAATAGTATTCTGATGTGAATATCAACCTGATTAATCTAATTTATCTGCATGTTTGTAAAACAGGAATCATTCGGAAACAAAACATGATGTTTTGAGGTAAACATTTACAAGAACACAATGAGTAGATAGAAGCCCACAAATCATAGAATGGACCCATGTAGAAATTATTTAGTACTAGGAGAATAGGAGAGTATAGACTAATTATGATGATTAGTGAAAATGGCAACTTTATTTTGGTTTATTTTTTAAACTTGGTATCTTAGCAACTAATTTAAATTTAGTTTATGATGCATTTGTAGAGCCCAAATCTTACTTGTAATAAGATCTTATTTTTTAAACTGAAACATTATACTATAACTGAAACATTATTAAAAAACGAAACACCACAAAAAAATTCGTTTCCTTAATTGTGGAAATAATATTTGGTCACTGTAATTCAACTTTCATTCCGCTTCAAAATTCTTGAATTTTTTTTGTTACGGGATTGAGAAGCAAAGTTTGGTTACCTTTTGACCCTCCCCCCCCCCGCCCCCCAAACCCCCCCAAAAAAAAAGAAAAGAAAAAGATGGTGTGGTGTGGAAAGAAAAAGTGCGATCGGATGTTTTCGTAAGAGAGATTTTCTTTATGGGTCAAAATGCGAAGATAAGAAAGTTAATGGCTTCATGCTTCCCACCACAACTCGTCCCCGCTATAGTAACACTTGTTGCTATTCCAAATAAATTGATATTTTTTATACTGTTTAGTTATTATAGGTATAGACGAAGTTAGAATTTTTATATTGGGAGCGAAAAACTGCAAAAGTACATATAAAAATTGTAAAAAGATATATTGAGGGGGCAAATTTGATCAAATATTCTGAATTACATATAAAATTTACTATATCTAATAAGATTTTTAAAAATTTCGGGGGCGACTGCCCCACACGCTCCCTTTGTCTTATTTATAGGGTCTATTAAAGCTAAATTGAAATAGTGAGAGGACGTTTGAAGATATTTCTTCCATAATTCCTTACTGCAAAAAGTTGAATTTAATTAAAAAAAAGATAAAAGAAAATTGAATTTGATGAAAGCAAATGGATGGACCCACCAAAGGCTCACATGCGTGAGGTGTGACATCTGCCAGATGCGGACCCCATCCATCACACGACCCACCACTAAACCCAGTCCGTAACTTTCACCCTAACCTCTCAAATATCTGACCTGTAAACTAGTTTGAATCTTTATAACATTTCTTATATTATTCACATAACAATTTAATAATTAAAATTTAATTTTTTATAACTTATATTTTTACTAATAATTTTTTGAATTAAAATAATTATAATTAAAAATTAATTAAGAATATTATAAAATGTGATACATGGAGCGATAAAGAAGATACATAATGACCGTCTACAACTATGCATTGTGTACCTCTTCTTTTTCCTATTTGGCTACAATGATTCAAATTCAAAAGTATTTGCTTATAAATTATCTTATAAAAATATTAGTTGGAAGTTTTCTCTTTTTCCCCCCTTCATTTGCTGCAATACGCGCGTGTTCTCACTCTCCACGCATCGCGCCTGATTATATCCCTTCCCCCAACGATTAGGGTTCCAAAACCCCATTCTCCTCCCTCTCAACCCAAAATAATTTCCTTATTATAAGCACCCATTCCCATCCCCTCTCCTTCTCTCAGCCCCCTATTCTACTTAATTTTTTTCTCTTCTGAAGAGATTTTTTGAGTTGGGCCCTTAAGAGTGGTAAAAGCTCTGGTCACTCTTAATTATTATACCTTAAAGAATCAGCAACCCCTCCAAAAAGCATCTGTTTCTTGTCGGAGCACCTCAATCAAATTCCATTTTAGGACTAAGAAAATCGTCTGTGGCTGACTATGGCGAAAGGATCGGATGACTGTGAGTTTTGGTTACCGCCGCAGTTCCTTACAGACGACGGGGAACTCTTTGCAGAGTTCAAGAACCCAAGAAATGATGTAAAACAGAGTAATTTGAATATTGAAAGAGACTATCATCGTGATTTTTCATATGGGTTTTCAGGCTATGGTCCAAACTCGGATCTGAGTTCACCTTCGACTGAGAGTGATGAGGAAGACTATATCACTGAGTTAACTCGGAAAGTCTCTTACTCAAGTATCCACGATTCTGGTTTAGCCTATGAAAACAACAACAGAAAGGTACTTTCTAAAATTCCTCTATTTCTCCCTGAATCATAACTCTTAAGTCTTAAATTCTCAAGGGATTTTCTGTCCTTTTCTTTTCAGGGCTGGAGTTTATCTGGTTCCCCACAATCAACGCTGTGCAGTGCTTTGGGCGGTTGCGATTGCAACCATGGGTCTAGCCGGGGCAGCCCGAACTGTCCTTCTCGGGTTTCTTCGCCGCCGGAGATGAAAAGAAATGAAGAGGCTTGGAATTTGCTGTATGCAGCAGCAGGGGAAGTTGCTAGAATGAGACTAAATGAAACTGGACCTGGGCTTCATCACTCAAAGAACAACAACGGCCCTTTTCTTCCTCCCAGAAACCCCAGTCCCATCTCTGTTCCACCCAGAAACCCAAACCAGCAATCCCATCTTCCTTACGAGCAACAACTCAAAGCCGTACAGGTAACCTTTTGTCCCTTTTTTTTAAAAATTTTTTGTTTGTTTAATTGAAGTCTGATTTTATTTATTTTTTGGTAGTTTGAGCAGCTAAAGCAGCAGCAGATGATGAAACAACAAGGGACTTTTGCATGGGGACAGAATGGGAAGTATCAAATGAACAACAACCAGATAATGTTGCAGAGTAGGGGTAGAATTGCGAAACCTAATTTGGGAGTTACTACTACAGCTTGGCCTACACTTGAACAGTCTCAGCAGCGGCTCCAATTACAGCCGCCGCAACAGCCTGGCACCGGCATGAGGGCCGTTTTTCTGGGTAATCCTCCTGGTTCCAAAAGGGATTGCTCTGGTACTGGCGTTTTCATTCCCAGAAGATTTGGTACCCCAGCTGAACCTCGCAAGAAGTCAGGTAAATAAAATATTTTGAAAAAAAACACCATTTAGAGTAATTAACAATTAACTTAAAAGTGCGATTTGAACCCATTTTCTTGTTAGAGATTCAGAACTTGTCTGTTTTAAGTTGTTTGAAGTTATGGATATGGTAATTTGGAGTTATAGTGGATACTATAGGACTCCCTCGTTTATAATATAAGTCATTTTTAACTTATAATGAAAATTAAGTATTTTTTTAATCAAAATATAAATGTTACACTCCTAAATAGAATTTGATATTTTGACTCAGTAATTTGTTTTTTTCTTTTTAATTTTCGAACTTATATTATTGAATAAAAGTAGTAATAAATTGTTTTTATGTGTTTTCCTTGTCTGCTGTTCACATGCTGGGCAGATATGTCTTTGGGTGGGTGGGGGTGGGGGGAGGGGGCTCTTAATTCTCTTTGTAATTTGCTCATTAGAAACTGATATGTTTCACCCAGATCTGTTCTATTTTGTTTTCTTCTTCTTTACTTATTAAAAAATGTTCCTGAAGAGTTTAAACTTATTAGTCCCATCTGTTCTATTTTTAATTGCAGGGTGTTCCACGGTTTTGTTGCCAGACAGGGTGGTCCAGGCCCTCAATTTGAATTTGGCTTCGGTGGATTCTCAGTGGCATAACCGATATAACGGAAATTTTGTTCCTGAATTTGGTACTTGGACATAGATCTTTGTTTTTTTTTATCTTAGTGGTTTTACATTTGTTAAATGATTGTACTAATCTTAATATCTGCTAACTTGAAGATGTCTCGGCTTCGAAGGGCAGAAATGGTACGGTTATTCCTCAAGGTCAGCAGAGGCGAAACGTTGCGAGGCCGCAACCGGTGTTCAGCCCGGAGGTCCGTCTTCCTCAGGAGTGGACTTACTGATAAAATGGTCATCTCAGTTTGAAGGGGTTTAGGATTAGAGAGAGGATTTTGAAGGGGTTTTAGTGGAAAGAAAGAAAGAAGTTTGTTTTTATTAGTTTGGGATTGAAGATTTTAGGATTAGGTTTTTAGGGTAATACTATGAAGATGGCGATGAAGAATTAATTAGTGTACTAGGTTTTAATTAATTAATTAATTAATTATATAGTTATTTGATGAAATGAAATGATTCTTTTTGCTTATTAGTAGTGTTTAGGAAGGAAGATTGAAATAAGGGGGATGGACTGGAAAGAAGAATGGGCAACAGCTTTTTTTGTTCATGTTGGTCGGCTCTAGGTACAAGAAAAGTGGCAGCAGATGGGGCAGCTCACCAGTTACTTTCCATCTTTTTTTTTGCTTGTTTTTTATGCAAATGATAATTAAAATAAAATAAATTATTATTAGTAGTGTAATTTGCAATTTTTGAGTACTCAAAATATGAGGATCAAAATTACAGGGCAGGGGGTCATGTTTTGGTATGAATTACCACCCTGCTTTCTTTCAATTATAGGGGCCTTTTAGTAAATTACTTGTGATGGTACAATCTTTGTAGGGATGAATTATTAATGAATAACAGTGAATTTTACTGTGTTATTATTATTATTATTGTTCATTGTACATTGCACAAATATAGAATTTTGGAGTACAGCTTCAATGATCTAATTTAATTTTGTGTGCTCTACATGGCAACATTCCTTGCATGTCACATGCAATGTTGCCTGGCATTTTGACTCTTGCGGTCTTCCACAACAGACCAGCAACTTGTGTTGTTTGTTCTTGCCCCAACTAGTCATTTTGCAGTGCTGCATTTTTAGATTTATTATTAGTCACTCAAATGCTTTTGGTGCATTGGCTTCCACAGTTCCATTGACCATAAATGTTTCCACTCCGGCTACTATGCGGAACAAGAAAAGTTTCGCACCGTGCGAACAATCTGTACCGTCAGATGATATCTTTGAACGGTTCAGATTTGGAGAGATAATTTTTTTTAAGTCCTCTCTCTAAATCCGGGACCGTTAAAACTATCATCCAACGGCTCAGATTGTTTAGTACGGTGCGGAATTTTCCCTATTCTACACAGGAGCCGGACTGAAATGTTTCGAGAAACCATGTGCCCAGCTATGACAATTTCCCACGCAATTTTTTTTTGTCCTACTCTTGTAAGTATTCATGTTTTTCTAAATATGGATTAATGTATTATGTGTTCAAATTTTTTTTCCTAATATGGATTAAGTATCTAAACTTACCCACATCAATAGAAATGATAATTTGAATCACACTATTCATATCAAAATTAACTGTAAGTTTTTTTAATAACATTTCAAATATTATATTAGGGCGTCACCATATTGTTATTCACCAAAAAAAAAAAAACGCGTCACCTATATTGAGTTTAGGTAGCATTGACCAACTTGTTACCATATTTTGTGATGATCCATGTCCAAATCTCTATACTAACTTAACATTTATCAATAAAATTACAAAATAGCTACTCACAAAATATCACTAAGAGAGTAATTCTCTTACACCGTCACATTTGGTACCTCCTCAAATATAAAAAACAAAAACAAAATCAAAAGTCGAATTTTTGTGTGGGTACATGGACAGGGAAATTAATAAAAGTAAGAACGTGCAAGTAGTAGCACCTTGGTGGGAATGATTAAGAGTGGGTAAACGCGTATTTCTTTTTGCTTCTAAAAGAATCGCGGCTATCACTCGGTCCAGATCAGTTTACGCCATTAGTAGAATAATTTCGATGTAGTACTGGGAAGAAAAAGGAAACAAATTTAATATGTGAATTTAATGTTGCCGTGGTTTCCATGATCTTGTACGTTTTGGTTGGTCCTATGATATTTCATTGTGATGTCAATTTAAGTCTTAAATGAAAGTGGACTTGGTCATGCTTACGGTGTCCCTTTCACTCTCCTCATCCGACTCAATTAACTTGGAGAGAGGTGTTTTTTTTGCAACGCGCAGATTAAATCGTCAAATTATTTAATTTGATTATCATAATCAAAATTGTTATTTATAAGTAAAAATAATTATTTCTAAATCAAAATATATGGTCATCGAATCAAGTATTCAAGGAATATAATAGAATACAAACCGTTCAGAGCAAATTAGGGACGAAGACAGAAATTGTTGTTTGAGATCGAAAAATTGAAACAATATACCGACTTACCTATAAAAACTGCCAAAAAAAAATTTGAGGGTCAAACTTAATAAAAAATTTCAAATTACATATAAAAATTACTATATCTAATAGTGTTTTTAAAAATTTCGGCACGATCAAATACCATTATGCACCTTGACTATTTCGCTCCTCATCATAATGCTTGTGCGTTTCTAGATTTTTGTCCTTCCGAGGCAAATTGTGAAATGGAAAATGATTTGCTACTAGAATTATTGGATAGGAATTGACTAAAATCTAAATTAACACTATTCACCTCATGATGGTATAAGGGATTCACCTCCCAAATATGAGTTTTAGCCAATTTATATTCAATAATTCTAGTAGTCTAGTAAGGTCTGAAATGGAATTTGCAACTGCACCTCAACTAGCTACAAAGTCATATTTTTACTTCTCAAAGGATACTAATAGAAGTCAAAGAGGCCGCAGCCCAGTGGGGTAAGTCTCGACTCGTGGTCGAAAGGTCTTGACTTCGACACCCTCTCTATACATGGGCAAGCTTAAAATATCTCTCTTTCTAGGGTTATCTTCTTCTCATGTGAGACAGTTTTTTCTCCCCTTCATGGGACCCAGCCGGGCTTAAAAAAAAATTGACGCCCTCCCCATATATAGGGCAAGTTTAAAATATCTCCCTTTCTAGGACTATCTCCTACTCCTGTGAAACAGTTTTTTCTCCCCTTCATGGGACTCAACCGGGCTTCAAAAAAAGAAAAAAAAGGATACTGATAGAATAAAGCTTAGCAAAAAATGATTCTCTTTCGGATACCAACACTAGCCGGTTGCTTTGTAATTTTGTTTTTGATAGAAGACAGACTTGTATCAGTATTTGTTTACCGTACATAATTGATCCGTTCGTAATACCATCAAACTCCTTACAATATATTTGAACTCGATTCTTTATTTAAAAGACACCAAATTCCTTTTCCTTTATACCAATTTGTTTGTTGAAATTAGAGTGTTCATCGCCAACAACGATAACTAATTCCTTTCACCGCAAGTATTTTCCAAAAAGTAAATAATTGGACAAGAAATATGCTCCATTCCCACTTATATCAACTAATATTGGTGCTAGTTTCTTTGTTTGGTTGACGAAGTTAAAAGACCTTGTTGATTAAAGTTTGGTAATTTTTGGTAACAAACCGGCCATGTTGGGCTTATTTTCATATTGTGCCATTTGCCAGCATCAGGGCGTACGATTAGCTTTCGGGGGCTTGAAAATGCGATCGATCTAGAAGACGAGAACAAGTAAATAGTGCCATTATCCAGCTTTTTTTTTTTTTTTTTTGAAGTACAGACTGGCGTACACCTCAAAGGGGAGAGTAGCACCTCACAAGAAGATGAGGAGATAACCTTAGAAAAAGAGACAATTTAAAGCATGTCTCATGGGCGAAGAGGGTATCGAATCCACGATCTCAAGGTCGTGGGCAGGCCGTTGCCCACTGGACTAAGAACCTTGTGATCCATTATCCAGCTTACATTTACGATTTACGTCGGCAGAGATTAATGTGGGACTTCAAATTCAAAGGTTGCTCACCAACTAACAAACCTACCTTTTTATTGTTATAAGTTGATGAAATTAATATACTCTTCTATTAATATAAGAATTTCTCATTTTGACTTGAACTCAAAATTAAAAATATTATTTTTTAGTTGATACAATAAAAGAATTTGCATTGAATTTTTAGTTAAATGTGTAAATGAGACAAATGAACATTCAAATTCGGACGAGTGAATATTTTAGACTTCATCTATTAGTCTTAACCTCCGATATTCTTTTTTTGTTTTTTGTTTTTCATGATAGAAAACAAAAACCAATTAAAGTTCACCCTAAGATGCATAGTATTATTAGAAGGAAAAGAGGACAAGATGCTATATGCGCCAAAACTATTGCTTAGCGTAATGGATCACAGATCCAGGCTTCTAGTCCAATGGGCATTCCTACATATGGGCTTCCCTCTTGGATATCAATCTCTTCTCACTTTCCAGCCTGGCCCATAATTGTCACTTGACAAACATACATATCATTTTATTCTTGACATTTTTAAAAAATATTACTCCCTCCATTCCTAAATACTCCCTCCATTCCCTATTAATTGTCGTTTAGGAGATATCTAGGTATCCAAATTAATTGTCGTTTAAGGTTGTTTTATTAGTTGTCAACAATTTATTTCAATATACCCTCAACATTTTCCTTTATTTATGACAAAGAAGTGAGAGAGAGGGAGGGTGGGGGGATAATATTGGAAGTTTAGGTGAAAATGACAACTTCCTTAATTTTCTCAAATTGTCTAAAGAGTCTTATATTTAGGAATGGAGGGAGTATTAGACTCTTTAGACAATTTAAAAAAATTAAGGAAATTGTCATTTTCACCTAAACTTCCAATATTAACCCCCACCCTCCCTCTCTCTCACTTCTACATCATAAAGAAAGGAAAATGTTGAAGGTATAATTGGAATAAATTGTTGACAACTAATAAAAGAACCTTAAACGACAATTAATTTGGATACCTAGATATCTCCTAAACGACAATTAATAGGGAATGGAGGGAGTATCTTTTATAATATTAAGAGAAGAAAGGGGAGGAGAGATTTAGAGAATAGACTGATTCTTTCTATATCATTATGCCAACTAAAATCCTCTATTTATAGAGGTTAAACCCTAGGGTTTCATGAGTCTCTAAGACTTCTAGCAGCCATTCAATATATTTACAACATTATCTTTATTTTTAAACAGTAAAATTTACATCTTGGATATATTCAATTAAATGTTTCTTTGATAAATGAAATTAGCTCAACTAACTTCATATATGAACCTCACGAACTTGCCTGTAATAAAATAATGAATTCAAGTCATCTAGAAAATTATTTTATATCACTTTAATCTACACATATATCTAACGAACATCGATCTACCGAAAATGAAATGTTTATTCTGTCTACAGAGCATATGGCACAAAGTAAATGATGGTATCCCATAAAGTCATGATTTTCTACACAGAACTCAACGACATCAATTGTAGTGGTGCTCGTAATAGTGTTAAAAAAATTATAAAATATTATCTTTACATAAAATAGTTATTAACCATTGTTCTCACTTCCCTAAAAAAATAAAACAGTTGCTTATCATCTCCTAAAAAAGTGTTTTCGGGAAAAAAAGGGAAATTCTTTTTTGGAAAATAAAAAAAAGAAAGCAAATGAAATTTTCAGAAGGAAAATGAATTGAATTCCGTTCGAATTCTTTACACTATTCCATCATAATTTCAATTACTTAAACTTTTATTAATATAAGTAAATTCTAACATTAAATCGACAAACTCTATATATTCACTCCGGCTCTTATGCGGAACAGAGAAAATTTTACACCGTGTGAAATGATTTGTGATGTCGGATGATAGTTTTAACGGCCCAGATTTGGAGAGAGAAAAGTTAGACCATTAAAACTATCATCTAACGGTCTAGATAGTATGGTGCGAAATTTTTCCTGTTCCGCATAGGAACTAGACTGCTATATATTACGTAACTATAATTGAATGGTAACGTTTATATTAAAAAAAAAGCGAAAGACTTAGAAAATTGAAATTGAAATTGAAATTTTTGAAAGAAAATTGACGGGAGCAATTCAAATTCAATTTATTTCTTTCAAAAATTTCAATTTCAACCAATATTTGAACGAAAAAATTTGAATTTGAAATTCTCCCGCTAATTTTTTAAGTCAAAATTTGAATTTGAAATTCTCCCGCTAATTTTTTAAGTCAAAATTTGTATTTTTCCACCCATTTTGAGACCAAATCCCAAACCAATCACAAGCCAAATCCAATCCAAGTAGACCCTTAGTTGGTCAACTGAAAAATCAACACTTTCCAACTCCAAACTCTCTAATTTATCTGTTCAGTTAATCACTTTCCTCTCCGGCGAGAATATCAATATCCTGTCAGATTTTACATAAATTCATCGAACCATTACAGAATTTTCAAGTCCTAGGGTTTTCCGCCATCTTCTAATTTACTCTTTATCTGATACAAAATTCAACATTGTTGAAATAACAATCGGAATTTCCAGAGAGTTGCTATGGCAGTAGGTGAAGATCCTCAGCAAGAATATAATAAAACTTCGAAGAAGAAAACTCCTTCTGATGAAGATAAAAGGTCAGTAAATTTTTTTTTGCTTTTCCATTTCATCATGTTTATGTACTTGTTTGATAAATTCTCCGATTGAGAAGAACATACTTACCAGAGCTGTTTTATTATGTTCATAGGAAGTCGAAGATTGTTCCAGGAAGTTTGATGAAAGCTTTGATTAGGCCTGGAGGTGGAGAATTGACTCCTGCTGATGGTGATCAGGTATAATTACTTACTTCATTTGAAATTAACTGTCATATTAGGTAGTATCGTGCACTCGGATTAAGGAAATGATTGATTTTTGTACATTTAATGATAAAATAGACAGTATTGGTAACTCCAAATTTAACTACTACTAGTAGTATAGGTGTAAAGTTGAAAAAAAAGACATTCAATGACACTTGATTTTATAAAATTACAGATGCTACCTGCGGTCTAAAATATTGGTCAAATTTGCATATTCTATATATTCCAAAATATTTGTTTTGGAAACTAATACCTATTTATTCAGTCTTACGCCTATCTAATTACTCTACTAATCACTAAAAATTATTCTCCAGTCATTAATTAAGGACATTTTAGATTTTTTTCCCTCAAGATTAATTGCTTTTCAATCATTTTCTTGTAACGGAGGTAGTAATTAGAAACCAAAGAAGTATGTCCAAGTGAAAGTTAAATTCAAACGGAGAGAGTATCACTTCGTGTTTTCTTTTTTACTTTTCCTTTTTATTTTGGAATGGTTTCTTTGCATGCTAATGAAGCGATAATAGGCACTGTAAGTTGCAAAATCATGAATTTTGGTCGCCATCTCTTTCTATGAACAAAATTTTTGATAATTGATATAAGGATGAAGAGTCAGTAACATGTGAACTAAATCATGCAGGTTATTTACCATTGCACTATTCGCACATTGGATGGAGTTGTTGTTCAATCCACTAGAAGAGAATTTGGAGGTTAGTTCTATTTGGTACTTATTTCATAAAAGATTGTTTCCAGAAGGAAAAGCGGGCAAAAGGTAAAATAGTAAGGCAGAAGGTGAGAAAGAAGGGTTATAAACTATAATAACCTGGGCATGCATTTCGTTTTGTTGGTTCAATATTATTCTAGGATACTTCTGACTGGAAAGTAACCTCTTTAACTGAAATTCTGAAAACTTATATCAGTTATTCAAAATCTAGTGATTACATTTTACAGGAAATTATCCATATTAATGTCATCTTTGGTGCACGGAACTATTCTTCTGTGCTCACTAACCTCGCTCTCGCTCTCTTATGAACAGGCAATGGTATCCCAACACGGCGTGTTTTGGGCAAAAGCAAGATGATATTAGGACTGTTGGAAGGAATTCCGACAATGCTGAAGGGTGAAATTGCAATGGTTATTAGTTTAACCTGTCTTCATTTACTTGTGATTGAATACTACTGCTCACTGCCCATGAGGAAAAGGGCATTCCATTCTGCGGCGTGGTTTTACTTAATTATTTTCCTAAGAGGAATGACTTCGAACTGATTTTGACAGCTATTAATTGGTTAATCAATAAAACATGTCAGGTACAGAGTATATGAAGAAAATACGTGGACGTTCATATAAGACTAATTTGTGCAGCCGTGAATTGATTTTTTTGATATTTTAAGTTGCTTAATGTTTAATCGTGTTTCCAATTCTCTCCTTGTTCTTCTTCTATTCATGCCTTGCTCCTTAGCTGCCTGGTTCTTTTGGTCTCACTTGTCATTAGAAAGTTACTTGTCATATTTGTTATGTCATTGATATGTACACTTATGAATAATATTTGCCTTTAAACTGTTTAATGTTGTCTAGGAAAGAACTAAGGTTAGGGCTGCTTTTGGTCTATTCTACCTTTTGAATCATATTTCTTGCTAAAACCTTCTTATTTGACTAATTTCCATTATCGGGATTTCAGTTCAAGATGAAATCTGAAATGCACTACGGAGAGGAGGATTGTCCAGTTTCAGTTGCTGATGGATTTCCAAAGGATGATGAGCTTCATTTCGAGATAGAGATGATAGATTTTTCCAAAGTCAAGGCAAGATGTTTGATTATCAGTAATTTCCTAACAATAATTCTCTTTAATACTAGCAAACTTTCCAGATGCAGTTTGGCATCTGGCATGTTCGAGATTCAGAAATACATCTAAACTCTTCAGTAGTTTGGTGGGTAGCTAAGTGGGTAGATATCCAGCCATGAAGATATTTGTGTACACGTTATGTGCTGATAGCTTTAGTACTTCTGGGTTTTAAGTCTTTATTGGTAGTAACTAGTTGGTTTAAGAAGGCTGGAACAACATACATGAGAATATGCCAATCATACTTTTACCCTTAAGTGGGCAAGCTTTCTATCTCTAATTGACATTTCATTTTTTCATCGATTTCCTTTTCAATGGGTTAGTCAACTGTTGGTTTCATTATTTCTTGTGGTTCTAATTTCAAATTCCTTCTTCAATCATATGTGAAGTAGTTATGTCCATAGCTGAATATACTTTTTAATCTGCAGAATCGTTTCAAAATTTCAGTGTGAATTTACTGCCTTTTGTTACTATATCTGGTAAGGCTCTGTTCATCTAACTGTAACTAACTTAGATTTTAAACTTTTATTTATTCAGATCATCAGTGAGGATCTAGGAGTCCTGAAGAAGGTAAAAGTGAACGAGAAGCTGCATTGTTGCATCGATTCTTTCTTACCTTTATTTTGAGGGTAGAAAGGAAACATGCTGTGGAACATGTCATTTGTAGTATGTTGCTTGGGTAACTTTCTCTGAGTATGAGCAGAGGTTTGAGAAAAAGTAGTTGATACATGGGCTTCTTCCCCGCTGCTGCTTTTTTAAGTTGCAGAAAAAAAGTGCTTTTGGAAAAAATACCGTCAATCAGCTGTACATCATATTAGTCTGATGGTGATTAATTGAACCTTGTTATGCAGTACTACTTACTATTATCTTCGTTTTTCTTAACAGGTAACAGAAGAAGGGCAGGGTTGGGAATCACTCAGGGAACCTTATGAAATTAAAGCATGGTAGAAACTGATTCTTGCTTTGCTCTATCCTGCTACTACGAGCCTACGATAACTAAAAGTTCCCAAATATCTTGTAAAATACCTCTACTGTATTTTGGGAATCCAAGCTTTACATGAAAAGGATAGATGAGATAGATTAAATACTTACATTTTTGTGTGGTTTCCAGGGTTATGGTAAAGTCAGGCGATGGCAAAGTTATTCTGGAGCGCGCCAAAGAGCCCCTTTTCTTTACTTTCGGAAAATCAGAGGTCAGCATCCTATTCTTATGCCTTCCTTTTTATGTCTTTCTTTTATTGAGGTTCATGCTTATGATCTTGACTTTTGTGTTTCCATTAGTTCACTCATTTTGATGTCTCTTTCCAAAAATGAGCATTCTGCCAAGTTTTGGTTGAAGTGAAATTTAGGTCTATTAACCTGGCTTTTCCTTTGTTTTCTTTGAGCTTGTACTCCCATCTTATCCCAGGGAGTCAGGAAAAATATGACCTCTAGTGGTACCAGACACCAGTTTCTATTGCTGTTTTTTTCTGTTTCATTATGGCATCTGTATACTCATTCCATGTTTGATGCTAAATCTTTATATTAGGTACCTAAAGGTCTTGAAATGGGAATGGGAACCATGACACGTGGAGAGAAGGCAGTGATCTATGTTACTAGTCAATATATTACTGAATCTCCACTTCTACCTACTGTAGAAGGTATTGAAGAAGTACATTTTGAGGTGGAGCTAATCCACTTCATCCAGGTATATGTTTGTAGAAAAAGTAGTAGTTCTGAAATAGTTTACTTGCACATACATTGCGCATGCAATTTGGAGCATAATCTTTTAATTGATGTTTCTTATGGAGGACGTTTTAATGGTTGAGCTAACTTTTCCAGAGGTATTTGTGATATTTTAAAACTGTGAACCCTTTTTCCTTTATCTATATATCATCTTGCTCTTATCAATGTGAATAAAGGTTGCTTTGGCTTCTTAGGTTGCAAAAAGCCTAAACCAAGACATGTTTGTTCATGAATCAATATTATGAGTAATGTCCCATCAGGGTGTTTCTTGTTTGTCTGCCGAGATGCTTGTAGCTTCTTGGGGTTCTCCTCCTTTCAGCCATTCGGACATTATATTTTTCAACTACGTACTACCTTAATAAATTTCTCCTGGACTCTTTCAATTATTTTGCAAGTTTAGTGAATCAGTATATGCATATTTTTGTAATTGATTGCACATCTGGGGTTAAAAATATGTATTCAAATTATGGTTTCTGAGATTCCTCATGTTTTGTTATTCCTTCCCTCGTTTTGTGTAAAATATTATTCGATGATTAGGCATGCATGTGCAATTTAGTGTCTTTACTTCTGTAGATTTTGTGCAAATAAACCGGACAACTATCTTCCATACGAATATGCAATTTTCATACCATGAATTAGTTAGTGAATTGTGAAAAAAAGCATGCCTTGTCCATTGATGGTGAAAGTGTTTTTCTTAAATATTAAAATGTATTCTGCTATGGAGTTGTTTGTAATGTTCTAACTACTAGGTTTGTGCATTGACAGGTTCGAGATGTTCTTGGAGATGGACGCCTTATAAAGCGCCGGATTCGTGATGGAAAAGGTTTTCTTTTTAATATTTTTTTCCTCTTACCCTTGCTGAAGTTATTTTTTTTAATATATTTATATGTATGCTTGCTTTTACACTCTGTAAGTCACATTCTGTAATTCACCAAGTAACAAAATTTTCTCCTTCAAAGACATCTAATATTCTATGTTCAGTCATGAAGTGCTGTGACGATGTGCATTATTTTTCTTTCTATCTTTCAAGTCCACTCTTCTATATTTTCTTACCTCTTTCCTCGTTGCCTCATTTATGAACTCTCTCTAATTGTGCACTGATCTACACAGGCTATGCACTGCATTAGTACTTGACAAATATCTGGACCATATTTTTCATCTTTTAAAGGAATTGATTATTAGAATCTAGTTGTAGCTAAATAACACTTCTAATGCTTCTTGGTTCTGTGGATGATTAGGTGAATTTCCGATGGATTGCCCTCTTCATGACAGCCTGCTACGTGTTCACTATAAGGGCATGCTTCTTAATGATGAAAACACAGTGTTCTTCGATACGAAAATCGATAATGATGGTCAGCCTTTAGAGTTCAGATCAGGGGAAGGTCTTGTGAGTCAATTTACTACTTGAGCAGATATATGAAATTATTTTTAATCTTTTTGTCCTTTTTTTCCTTTATCTTTTAATTCCAGATATGCTTAAATATATCTGGAATGTGTCCGATTACTTCTTGGCTGTAATTATTTTTTCTTTAATTGCTTCTTGGTTTTTTATTAGGTTTTACTTGGGATTAAGGCTCGTTGTTGTTGTTGTTGTTGTTGTACATCTTGGTTTTTATTAGGTGCCTGAAGGATTTGAAATGTGTGTCCGATTGATGTTGCCCGGGGAGATAGCTCTTGTCACCTGCCCTCCTGATTATGCCTATGACAAGTTTGAAAGGTTATTAGAAAGTTATTTTCCATTTATATCTAAAGGGCCCAGGAAAAATTCCTTGTTATTGACATTATAACTAAGCAATTAGATTTCCACTGAACCAAGATTAAAGCCTTAGTTGAAGAGCTAAAGTACCACATTGTTACTTGATAGGTATGGGAGGAAATGCATTAGAGTTGCCTCTCCATGAAATTTGTTTTCACCTGCACTTAACACTTCATTAATATCTGGCTTTGTAATTGTTTCCAATATCTTAATAAACGGATATGGATACCCATCAAACCCTCCACCATCCCAATTGGCTGGATAGAACCCCCCCCCCACACACACACACACACACACACTGATTTAGACAAAAAAGGCTGCAATGTTTATGCATTCCAGATCTCATGGTAGCATTGGAAATCTGTCTGTTGTAATTTTTACTCGGTTATTCTTTCATTAAGTTTATCATAAATCTCCCTTATCTTTACATATGATTAATGATTTAGAAAACACACACACACACAATGATTTAGAAAAAAAGGCTGCAATGTTTACGCATTCTAGATCTCATGGTAGCATTGGAAATCTGTCTGTTGTAATTTTTACTCAGTTATTCTTTCATTAAGTTTATCATAAATCTCCCTTATCTTTACATATGATTAGACCGGATAATGTCCCTAGAGGCGCCAATGTTCAGTGGGAAATTGAGCTTCTTGATTTTGAGATGGCAAAGGTAATTAACTATGTTGTGTATTGTATGAAAGCTTCATGTATTTGCTAATGTTTCTGAATCCAATAATTCATGGTACCAGCTCTGTTTCATCGTGTTGCATGAGAATGCACTCATTTAGCTCTAATGGGATTTTTGCTGCAGGACTGGACTGGTTTTAACTTCACTGAAATTATGGCTGATGTTGAGAAGATAAAAGGCACGGTATATTTTACAGTTACTTGGAGAAATTGCGACACAACTTATTTGGCAGTCTTTTACTTATTGTATATCCATGTGAAGTTTGTACGATGTTTTCTCTAGTGACTCATGGTGGCAATGTGTGATGAAAAAGACACAATTGTACATGTTGTAGCAGATAGACTTGTATTTATTGCCCACAAGTTTTTCTATGATGCATAATCAACATTATCTGCTTCAGAATTTTATACTTGTTTTTTTTATAGGGAACCCCCTGATTAGAAGGCAAGTCCAAAGTTCAAAAATAGTTATATACATTCAATAGTGTTAAAAGTTGCCTCAGAGGTCTATATTTCTAACAAGAGTATATATGCCATATGATTTGGTTGGGCTTTAAGGCTTGTCATACATCAGGAAAAATATATCTGCAAAGAGATATGCTTGTTAAGGAAGCTTATTTGTTCTGCTATCTCTATTTCAGGGTAACAGGCTTTTCAAAGAAGGCAAATATGAACTTGCCAAGGCAAAGTACGAGAAGGTGCTTCGAGAATTTAACCATGTGAATCCTCAAGATGACGAGGAGGGTAAAGAATTTGCAAATACTAGAGTAAGTCTATTCATACACAACCAGATTTGCTTCTTCTTGGTCCTTTTGAAGATCCGTCATTTAGATTGTTTGGAGAGTGAGATCAAGACTTTTTCTACTTGTTATTCTTTTCTTTTGTATGTTCTTGAATTTTTATTACTCTTACTGTAATGCATGCTTTTTCTATGGCTGAAGAATTTGCTGCACTTAAACGTGGCTGCGTGCTATCTAAAAATGGGAGACTGCAAGAAGTCTATAGAGGCATGCAATAAGGTAAATAACTGTCGTTCTGAAGTAGTTTTTTTTATTCTACTTCTCAACAGATAACAAACTTATATCAATATCTGTTCAATGCAAAATTCTTAGATCATGCTGAACTCCCCATTTTGATCATGTGAACCTTTTATCTCCTTTTGGAGTTAAGCTGGTTATTGACCAAGAAATATATGACTTTGACCCGAATTTCTCTCATCAAGCTTTTACAAGATAACTGATGAACAATGTAGGTGTTGGATGCAACTCCTGTTCATGTCAAAGCTTTTTACCGGCGGGGGATGGCTTACATGGCAGGTGGAGATTTTGAGGAAGCAAGAGCTGACTTTAATAAGGTAACATTTGTTTTTACACATGTGGTGGATTTCTCAATTGTATTGGGATGCTTTAACTGCTTTTCTTTTGCATTTTTTCAGATGATGAGTGTCGACAAGTCCTCTGAGCCTACTGCTAAAGCGGCTCTTATTAAACTGAAAAAGGAGGAGCAGGTCAGTTCCACATCAGTTGTCTCTAATTTCATTGCTTTTTTTATAATTCTAATTTTAATTGTGTAGCTTAATGTGATCAGGAAGTTGAAAGGAGGGTCCGTAAACAATTTAAGGGACTCTTTGACAAGAAGCCTGGAGAGATTTCAGAAGTTGCAGTTGATGGACATGAAATTGCTGGTGAAAACGATGAGAGTAACGAGCAAGATGATTTACTTGGACATGAGGAAAATATCCGTCAGGACACTGCACAGGTTCCCGTTGGTTTCATGTCACGGTTGCTGCCTAAAGCTAGAAGACTTATAGCTAATCTTGGGCTCAATAGATGTACCATACTGTGAGCTGCAAGACTACAGATCTTAGGAAAATGTAATCCTTTGAATAATTTGTTCTTGTTTTAATTTCTACCACTTGTTCATTAAAATGGAAATGAATACAAGCAAATAATAGAAAAGGGAGAAAAATACTTTGTGATCTAGTAGTTCCATTGTTACCTATAGCAAATTTGTTGGAGCTTGTTATACCAGATGTGTTGTGTGCGCGAGCAAGAAGAGAGGAAAACGGATACACCTCGAGTATATACCTAAACTAGTATGAACTTGTTTAAAAAAGGTTATTTTGACGGGGAGGGGATACAATTGCTCCAATTGGACTGTCTCAAAGTAGATTGAAATGCAGAGGAAAACATATCGGGTAGAGGAGAGCAGCGTGGCCGTCTCAAACTTTGGGAGACGGAGCAGTGGCGGCACGAGTAGCGGCCGCAAAGGACCGATACTTGACCAGAAATCGTCCAAGACCATGACCAGCAACAGCTACTATGAAGACTCCAAGGTTGAAGGACATGACAGAAAGCATGACCATGTAAGCAAGTACCATACGAAGAGCGTAAACACCCGCATGAGCCAAGCTGCTGACCATAGGGTTCGACCCCGGATTAGATGGTAGAGAAATCGACAATACTTCAACCGCTAAAGCTAGAAACATAACAAAGATCAAGGCCAAGAAGTACATGCCTAGACGATGACCGGGCCATCCCTCGAACAAGACGACTACATCTTTGCCCCAAAAGAAGCTCATTTGCATCATAACCATGCCCATGGAATTACTATTATTGTACATCATGGCATCTGGCGGCATCGGCATCGGCATTTGCATCGACATTTCTTGAGTCTTGGAGAGGAATAGAGATGGAATGAGCTACCAGAGTTATAGCCTTCCTTTGAAATATTGAAATCTATATTGGTAAATAAGGGGATAAGAATGGCGGACAAAGAGAGAGTATCCTTTTGGAGTATTATATTTTCTGAATCAACGAGGATTTTGTTTGCATATGATGTTTTTTGTTCATTTGTTTCTCATGGTGTCCGTCAGTGATAATGTGACCCATGAGAGTTGGTCATGTATTTTGGGAACTTGATGACAATAGATGACAGCTTCGAGCATATGAAAATGTATGAAGTGGGAGAGTTGTTGCTTGTCCATTTTCATTTTTTTTATTAGCTTGTTTTCCCATATGTAAAAGAGGTGTCTCTGTGGCAAATTGCTCAAGTCTTCACACATTACCATATGTGGTTTAAGTTTTTGATTGAGTGTCGGTTTGAGATTTCTGGTCTTAATTTTATACTAGTCTCAAATTCAAATTCAAATTTATATAATTTAATTTATGACTCAATTCAAAAAAAGTTTAAAACTCAATTTAAGTTTTAAACGTAAGTCAAATTCAATCCAAATATCAATGACCGATCACTGCTTTTTCCTTTTTCTCATCTCCATTTCCTATGTCCTATTTCAGGGGTGAGGGCGGTGGTCGTCAAAATTTTAAAAATCATATATTTTATCTTGGAAAAATATTTCAGAAAAATTCTTTAAAATATTAAGTTACCCTATCCCTTCCCCAATAATAAGTTGTTAAATCCACCTCTAACTAACTAGAGTATTCAATAACACCAAACTAATCCGGTTCCGGATTTTGTAATGCATTCTTTATATTGTCTAATATATTAATAAAACTACTCAATACGTAATAATGTCATTGAATCAAAATGAATTTATAAGTTTGAATTAATTGCATTACTTTACATTTGATAATTTTATTAATATTTAGATAATAAATTAAAAAATATACTAAAATATCTGAAGTCAACTAATCAATATATGGTTTGATTACATTAAAATGAGATCTATCCCCACACTCTCTATCTGCTTTGTTCATACCTCTCCCCTCATTTCAACCTTCATCTTCTCTCTCTACCTCAAAATCTCTCTAAATCTTACACTAGACATTTTCCAAAAATCATAAATTAAACATGAAAGTAAGATATAAAAAGCATAAAAAATATTAAAAAAAATGAAAACATATCCCGCGTGCCTATGAGCACGTGGTGGAAAGGGTCACCCCATGTAAATTTGCACACTTAGGAAGAGTCCCCCATTCAACTCGGCATGCATGTGTACTTTTTAAAATTTATTCATTTTTTTCACATTTTCTTGTATTATTATTTTATTTTCTTATTATTATATCTCATTTAAATTTGGTGAATCATTCAATTTAGAGAGAACTTGTAAAGAGAAATGAAGTTCAAAATGAGTAGTAGGGGTGGAAATGAGCTGAGCTAAGGCTAGTTCAGGTTCACCTCACACTAATTTTGCTCAACTCATATTTGATCTGAGCTGATTTTCTCAGCTCAAGCTCAGCTCATCAGTAGCTCACGAGCAGCTCATTTGTCTAAAAATATTTTAGAAAAAACATAGTAATTATAATATGAGTTTAATATCCAACTGATACAAAATAAACCAAAAGATTTTTTTTGGTCAATGACATATAATAGAAGTTTAATATCTCTACTAATTATAATATGTAAAGACTATAAAAAAAGAAAACAAAAAATCTTAAAAAAATATAAAATTATACCAATATAAACCAACCAATGGTACCAAAACTTATAATCCTTGTTAATTGAATGTAAAAGTCTCTGAAACCTTCTTATATAAACAATTTAATTATGTGGAATGTTTTTTCACCTGAAAAGATGAAACTATAGTATTGTAAAAAAAAAGAAGTATTTTGTAAAATAATAAATTGTGATCATTGGTAACGAAAGACAAGTAGTAATATCCCGTGGATTTTTTTCTTAATGACATAAGTGTCTCGAAGTTAATCTCCTCCACAAATCAATGCTTAAACTATTTTATAGGGGTTTCCTGGTTTTTTTTCCTGTCTACTTTTTGTTGAGGGATATATATATATATATATATATATATATATATATATATATATATATATATATATATATATATATATATATATATTGAGTCAGCTCAAGAGCCAAATTAGTCGAACTCTATTTGGTTCAAACTCGACTCATATTCTGGATGAGCAAAAAATCTTAACTCATGTATACCTGATTTAGCTCATGAACTGAGATTGTCGAATCGAATTATGAGCTACTAATGAGCCGGCTCAACTCACTCCCACGGTTCCACCCCCAAATGGAAGAAGTATTAACAAAGTAAATAGGGCGTATGAACATAATTTTCACGTAATATAGTCAAACAAACCCGTAGGTAGAAAACTGAAACCCGTATTGGGCAGCCCAATAGCCCAGTTCCTAATTCATTTCCATCGTCAACCCAAAGCCCAGTTCTTAATTGAGAGCCACGTACTGCGTTTCAAATAGTGTTCCCAGTTGCTCTGTTAGTTCATCATCGTCTTCCCTCTCATCATAAACCCCTAAACCAACCCCTTCTTCATCTTCCCAAATCATCACGATTTAAATTCAATTCAACCGAACCCAAATTCATCGGATACATGAAAAAATAAAGCAGAAAATGATATGGGTCAGCACTGAGGTTCTTGGATCGAGTAACCCGACATTAAATTCGCACAGTGCGAAAAAAACACTCCTCCCTCCCTCCGCACCTTAACCATTTGGGTGTGGGAGGGGGTCCAGAATGAAATATGACTTGGTCCACTTCTAAATACTACTAGTATCGTGGTCCAAGTTTCACTGAGATATGATCTTTCCTAGATCACTTTAATTAAAATTTGTGTAATGTCTACATTAAATTAAAAAATACAATATACTAAACTTAGGATATTACTAGATTTCATGAAGATTACTCTGTCATGCATGCTTCGTGTTGGAGAAATTGTTTTTCTCTATAAATTAAAGAGTAATTAATGTGTCGTGATGACATATTTGAGCTAATATATTTATATGCTACATCGCTCACTTTTGAATGTTATTGAGTTTATCACGAAGTGGATTGCGCAAGCTTCGTGATAATATATAACATGTGAGAAAATCAATTTTTGGTGTGAATGATAAATTGGTATAAAGTGGGGTGGATGAAATGTGGTAAATGGATTTTTAAACACACATCCCACATGGGAAATCTTTGGAAGAGTTTCTCTTTATAAGGAAAAGTGGTTCTAATGGGTTTAAATTGTATTACCACTATTATGCTTCAAGTGATAACCTCGTGTGCGCCCACACAAGGGGTGCAAACGGAACCAAATTAGTTTGAACTTGTGCACGAATGCCGGACAAAAACTCGCGGGCCTGATTAGCCAGGTTTTATTGCTGTATTAAACATGGGCTGTTACAAGTCTCATTTCAGTGGCTATAAAATGCAAGCCAGAGGTGCTGGAAAGGCATCCAAATTCTTTCTTTTTTGAATTTCCACTGAACTGATGCAATAACAGTTGAGGGTAATGGCATTAGACTGTAACAATGTTGTGCTTTATGGTTTTGACTGTACATCCAAGTTTTATTGCTGTATTAAACCTGGGCTATTACAAGTCTCATTTCAGTGGGTATAAAAGGCAGGCAAGAGGTGCTGGAAAGGCATCCGAATTCTTCCTCTCCCTCTGCATTCTGCTAGTTTTTTTCCTGCATTTCACACATTCTGAGAGTTCTACTTGTTAAGATAAAGATTCGAAGGTACTGTTTTTCTTTTGCTTCAGAGAAACAGCGAGTTTGGACGTTGTACCTTGGAGTTCAGTGTTCAAAGAGTGCCAGAAGCTGATAAGGCAGGACATATTGAACTTAAAGGGGAAGCGGTATACTGCTGTCTCGTCCAGGAGTAAATCCATAACCGGTTAAGGTTTCGATAATATCAGTTCTTGTTTTTTCCTGTTCAGAAATTTAATTTTCCAGTGCATAATTTTTCTGTCCAGAATTTAGTTTTTCAGTGCAGAATTTTCTGTCCAAAATTTAATTTTTCAATGCAGAATTTTCTGTCCAAAATGTAGTTTTCCAGTGCAGAATTTATTTAATTTTCAGTGCAAATTTTCTGTCCATAAAGTATTAAACTAGTGCAGTATAATTCTCAAATTTATCAGTATTGTAAAAGAAAAAAAAAAACCTAACACTTCGTTGTCAAGTAAAACATATTACATTTGTGCCTTTTGATGGGAATCGGGTAGCCCAAGTGGTAAGGCTACTCGAACACGGGGCGGAGGTTCCGTGTTCGATTCCTATATCTCCCCATAATGGGACAAATAATTCTCCTCCTTATGAGGCTTATCTTCCCTCCCCAGGCATGAGGCATGCTTCAATCTTACCCTATCTAGCAGATGCTCCTCTCTCCCTTTGCCCGGGAGCAATCGCTTTCGGGCGATCAAAAAAAAAAAACATTTGTGCCTTTTGCATTTTAGCGGAAAGAAAGCTATAATGCTATACTAATGTAAGAAATTTACTCTGTAGTCTTATCCTTCCAAAATCAAAAGCAAAATGTCATACTTGGTCCTTATATATCAAGATCTCATTATGACGTGTTCATATTATCAAAACATGTTATGATGGATTTTTGTTAGTTGCATGCACGTAAGTAATTCAACAATTATAAGGGTAGTAAATAAATTTCTGAGACCTTAAATATTGTATTGTGTATGATACTATAATATCCAAATAAATAATTTCTTCAAAATTGAATGAATTTTTTTGTTATTGCTCCGGGACATCTAGTAAAGGATTCGATCGCCCACATAGCAACACCTTTAGTCTTTAAGTATTGAAGAAAAGTTATGACGAATGAAGTAGAAGATTGGAATATATAAAAAAAATGTGCCAAAGAAGAAATTCATAAAGATAAAGAATAGAAGGAAAATGATCATTGATTATATTCCAGGACCAACAAGCGTGCAAGACACCTTTTTCTTTCATTTGTGTTTAAGATTAGCCAACTATTGTTTTCCTCACTTTATGACTTGTGGGTTTTTTTTTGGAATATTTATTTTCTCCTAAAAGTAATTATTAAAAAAATAACTATTATTTCTTAAAATACTTTAATTTTAAACTCAATCGTCAAATCAAACTAATTCAAGAATGATACTCAATTCGAAAGCACTGAAAAAAAATGCTCATTCAATACCTTAACCAAGTCGTTGAATAAGAAGTCGACTACCAAGAACAAATTCAGGGGCCCACAAAAATTTTAAAATTATAATTTTCATCCTTATAAAAATTTTAAATTTTAAAAATAGTGCTAAGAAAATTTATTCATGCCCCTTCGAAATTTTATATAAAATTTAGTTCTCGCTCCGAAACTCCAATATCTAACTTCATACTTGTCAAGTCTACTACTCCCTCCATCCCCCTAAATAAGGTTAACATTTGGGATTTCAATATTTTTTTCAAAATAATATTAACATTTGGACTATGAATAAAAATTTAATGAACTTTTATCATTTTTACCCTCTTCTTACTTTTCTTTTAATCACAATTTCAATTTTCAAGATTTATTTAATGAGAATATATTAGTCTTTTGGCTTTGACTTTTATTGTTTTTAAGAATTTCTTAATTAATGTGAAATACTCAAGTGTTAACTTTATTTAGGGATGGAGGGAGTAGCACATTTCAAATTAAACTCATAATTAATCTCACAGTAAGTGAGAGATTATCAGATATTTTAAGAAAACAATACAATTGGGGCGGTTAAGAGATTGGCAGCCCTAGTGTGGGAGCACTTTGTCTGGGAGTGTGAGGTCTCAAGTTCGACACCCCTCCCCTCCCCGAATAAAAAAAAAAAAAAAAATACAATCGGGGCGATCACAAATTCAACGAAGTGATCTGGAAATGGGGAATTTTGGAGCTCCATAAAGGCAAACTATGAGTCCCAAAGGTCCACTCCGAAATTTGGGGAATGTGGAAACAGACAAATGAGCAAAACACCAGAAAAATGTCAAAAGTTTAGCAGGGAAATGGTTGTTGGTAAATTGGGAAATTTTCTTCATGAAGCTTGGCCATTTATTTCTTTCTCCTATTGAGGTAATATTGTCCAAATATATTCTTAACATGCTATTAGAATCACCTAATACATTGTTTGGGTTGCTTGTAGATATCTAGTCTTGCAAACTTCGCACTTTAAATGTCTAACTATTGAGGGGTGAAAATCGCCTGTATCCATCTGTGTACCTATTTTTGTGCCCAAATAATAAGAATTTGTCATGTGATCATTTTTTAAAATTATATATACACATTTTTTTGGGTTGACATTATTATCCCTCACGTGGCCGGCTGACTTAGCCAAAATTGACGGAAAAGTCGTCGAATCTAAATTTCGCAGATTGTAACTTTTTTATAGCTAAATTTCGTAAAAATAAATTGTTTTCGCCCGTAACTCCAAAATAGTGAAATACTTTATGATTATTTAGTGCAATAAAACCGAGAATTAATAATTACTACAATGAATTTTGAATGGTGTAAAACTGTTAGAAGCTATTGTTTTCATACAAATGGTGTAACATTTGAATTTTTAGAAACGTACTCGAAGATGGTATTTAAATGCAACACGAAAAGAAAAGAAAAAAAATACTATTCAATTCATAAATAATCCCAAGTCCAAAGAACCTTAGGGTGGACGGACCCAGTGATCATCACTTGGCCACAAGGAACAACACTACAAATGAAAATTCATAAATCAATCACGTGCGGGGTAAATGACTTCACGCCTGTGGTGGGGTCCTTTATTTTCTGGGCCCCAAGGAACCTCTAGGGATTCGAGACAAAGAAATATTGTCCGCCTCCCCTGGTACCACCCTCTTTCGGCAAAAAATCATTTGTCCCCATTCGTGTATGTTCCGTGTCTCTAACCAATCACAATTACTATGTGTATATATAATTGAAACAAATATTTATATAATAAATTCTGATTGGTTAAGGATGCGGGAACATACACGGACGGGACATAGGATTTTCAACCCCTCTTTCTCTTACCCTACATTCCTAGACCACCTATCTCTTGCCACCTCAAATTTTTAACCGTCCGATTCACAACGAAACGCCTCCTTCTCTCTCTTTCTTCCCATCGTCTCTTTCTCTCTCTACCTCCTCTGCAGCTGCTTGTAACAGTCCCAGTGAAAGATTTTCGCGGGGATTTTCTCTCTCTATTCTTCTTCTTCTCCTCCATTTCCAAAATTTACCTCCATTATTTCTTCTCCGGTTGGAAAGAAAGCATCTTGGGGGAAATCCCAAGAAACGTTTCTTGTTCCTGTAATTCTCTTCAATTCCTTTCGTGTAAGTACATTTTCTTTCATCTTCCCAGGATTGATTTCCTTTACCTTTTTTGTTTATTCACGTAGCTCATCTTACTTTCACATTGTCTTTACTGTTTCTTTAATTTCTTGAATTTTTGAATGTGGCCCATTAACCTGGATAATTAGTGCTTTGTATAAATTTTTTGAGTGGTTTTTGTTTGAAGACCTGATTTTCTTGGAAATAATTTGAAATGGGGAGCTTGTTCTTTTCAGTGCAAAATAATGCTTTCGTTTTTGGTTAATTTTTCTGCTTTGTAGGTTTGGATCTGGTGACGTTTCCGGTATAATAAAGTGAATCTTTTTATACGGACATGATTATCCAAGGTAACCATGGATTAGGCCCTGATAAAAAGTCTTTTCAGACTGACATAAGAAGTAAGTCATTTATAAGAAAATACCTTACATACCCTTGATAAAAGAGAGATGGTGGGAGGGAGATAGAAATAAATAAGGAGAGAGGGGGGATAGAATTGGAAAAAAACATAAAAACTGACTTATCTTAATGAAAGGACTCTCTCATAAAACGACTTGTATTATGAAAGGGAGGAGTAGTTACATGAACTACGGAAAAATTGATCTTGCAGGTTTCCTAATGCAACAGAGAATGTGAAGAGACTTTGGAGATACTTGATGCCATGTCAGCTGAGTCAAAACCAAGAGATGAGTACACAATACCATTTAGGAACATGGAACATAATGTAGAACCTAAAAAGAATACTGAGGGGTTTTTCATGCGAAGCACATCGAAGCTCGAAGGTTGAGACAAAGCCTGAAGTTGCATATCCATTTGCTCCACCATATGTCAATCAGAATACTAGGTTAAGAAAGCAAATAGATGAGCATGTCGTCCAACTGAAGCCTTCGGGGAGTTCCCAAAAACAGCATCTTAGGTCTAAAATGGCGAGGCAAGATGAGCTGGTCAGGCATATGTCCAATTTGCCTACCTATCTCCAGCAAGCAGAAAACCAGAAGAATGTTCAAGAAAAGGCGTTGAATTTTGGAGTTCTTGATTGGACGCGTCTAGAGAAATGGAAGTACAATGAACATATGCCAATAAGAGGTCGATCTAAAGCATCATCAAGTGGTAATACCTCATCTATGGCAAATATGGCAACTCAATTGTCAAAAACTCTGCACAGGAAACACGCCTCAGTTGAGTTGCATCATAGATCATCTCATGTAGAGAAGTTGCCTGATCGCATCCAGCAATTTCCAGGGAAGATTAAACATACCCAAGATTCTCAAACTACTTCATCTAGAACTGCTTCTGGGCAGCAAAATGATCTCTCTCAGAAGGTGAAGTCTTCTAGTGAGAGTTATCCTAAGATTGATAATGTGAAGACCGCGAGGATCAAGGTAGTTCAGGAGACTACAGCCACAATGCCAAAAGAAATTATGTCCTCAACACAGATCAAACAGACCTCGGTGTCGTCAGTTCCAGTTACTAAACACTATAGGAAAAAGAGGACAACAAAAAATAATGAAACCTATCCTCGTCCCAAAATTTTCTGCTGATGAACCACAGCAAATTGTGCTCCTAGTACCCAAATTTCCTCCCAAAAGGAGTTTGGCAAAGAATTCTCGGTTAGAAGAATCCAGAACATCAGTTGATGTAGATTTGGCTCAGGATAATGAGAAGAGATTCTCTGATTGCTTTTCTTCTCTGGATCTTCATTCGACAGAACTGTGTGATGAAATCCCACATTCTTGTCCCCTGCCTGCTAGTGTCTTGGTCGCTCCAAGAATGCAATCAGATGTTTGTCCAGGCCCACCTCAGAATGATTCCCCGATCACGGTCAGGCCATCTGAAGTAAAATGTCGTGACCGAGAAAACTCCATTGATGATTGTAGAGTTTCAGTTGAGACTTCTAAAAGCGCGGATTTAGATACTGCTGGGCAGCCAGCTGTAAAAGGCAGAAATTCATCCCATAGTCGAAGGCTTAGTTTTAGCTTAGGGAGGTTGAGTAGAAGTTTCAGCTTCAAGGAGAGTTCGACAGTTCCACAATTAAGCTCCCCTTATGAGGCTGCCAAGTTCGGCCCTTTAACCTCTGAGGTTTTGGCTGGTATTGATGACTATTACATAGACAAAGCACATACTAGTGAGAGAAGACGATCCAGTCCCTTTAGGAGGTTATTACTAGACCCAATACTAAAGCCTATACGAATTCATTCTGCTCGAATGGCTCAGCCCTCAGATAAAAGCTCGGTTTCTGTGAGTTCAAAGCCAACAAGTACCAATAGACCAGTGCAAGATCAGACACATCATACATCAACTTTTCAGGCCATTTTGCAGCTCACAATCAAGAATGAACTTCCTTACTTCAGATTTGCCGTTGATAATAGTTCTGACATTCTGGCTGCTGCTGTGAAAAAGCCACAAACGTCTAGAGAAGGGGATTGCAGCTTGGTGTACACATTCTACTCAGTTCGCGAGATTAAAAAGAAGACTGGGGGGTTGGATAGGTCATGGATCTAAAGAGAAAAGCCCTAGTATCAGTTACAATATTATTGCTGAGATGAAATCCATCTATTCCATCTCCGAGATGCTCAGAGAATCTGTTCTATATACTGTTGATATCAGAAAGGGGAATAAAGGCCTGCCTGAGGTTTTACCTAAAGAGGAAATTGCAGCCACAGTTATCAAGGAACCATCTGCAAGATTCGACGATGTAGATCCAAGAATGGTAAATGAATGCAAACAAGCAAACTCTGGTACAATAGAAAAAGAGAAGTTCAATAGTACAATAGCCATTCTTCCCGGCGGTGTTCATAGTTCCCCAGATGGCAGTAAACCTTCGTCCTTGATTGATAGATGGAAATCTGGTGGATTATGTGATTGTGGAGGCTGGGATATTGGCTGCAAACTGAGAATTCTCACTGACAAAAAGAAAGAAAGCAACTGTTCACCATCAAGCAACGATTTCCTCTGCCCTCGAACATATTGATCTTTTCAACCAGGTATCTGTCATGCTTCCTTACAAATTCCATTAATCTTTGTTATCCCTTCTTGAAATGCCTTAACACTGATATATCTAACTTTTCCTTAACAGGATGGAGTCGGAAGAAGCCAGCCGAAGTTCAGTTTGACAGCTTTGAAGGATGGATTGTACTCTGTTAAGTTTGGTGCATCTATTTCTTCATTAGAGGCATTCTCCATTACGGTGGCTTGCATAACTAGTAAGAAGTTAACTGACATCTTGGATATGGATTTCCTGCAAGAAGCAAAATTATCTGCTGAACCCATGAAACAAAGTGAAGAGATTAAGGATCAAGACCAGCTTCCAGCAAAGTATGTGCCATCACCTCCCCCCTCACCCGTTGGGAGGATATGAGCAGTCTATGAAAGGGAATTGGTCCTCTGTAAGACGGAAAAAGTTTGGAGTCCCACTTTTATATACTACAGTTCTCTGGCAAAGACTTGTGAAATCTCCTCTACTGCTAATATCATGTGAATTCCCTAATCTTGTAATAACTGTTCTGTCTACGGTATAGTTAGCCCTGATTTCTGGCAGCAATGCCCTTCACGGTAGTAGAAATACTAGATTAGACGATATCCTGGTACTTCTGGATCACTTCTGCATAGACACTGAATGTTTATCCATTTGAATTTAAAGGAAGTTGATACTTAATACTCGATGGAAAACTTGAGAATCAAAAGAGTACTATTCTTGAAATGCATCAGTTTAGTGGTTGTGGTGGAGGAAATGACAAAGCAGTTCCACAGACTATTGCAGGTTGCTGTTTCTTCTGCTCTCTGGAGAAGAAACTACTAGCCTTTTGAGAGTTGAAACAAATAGCCCTAAATTACTCCCTTTGCCGCCACTCTAAGCCTTCTAAAACTAGCCCCCTCAAAGACCCTGAAGGATCTAGCTTTTGGAGCTGGGCAAACAGTTTAGGAAACCTTGAATAACTACAAATGACGATAATCAATTGGAAAAGCTCATCATTTTCACGAGACCAATTTTTTTAAGATGCGGAGTAATGGGAAAAAGGCTAATAGTTTCTTTTCATGGTTAATCATCATTCCAGAAAGAAATAGCATGGTAAAAAAACACTTATAAGAAGTACCATGGGGTGCAAGAGTAACTTCTACCACTAGCAACGCTATATAGTAGAGAAACAAAATCTTTTTGGTTGATCAAAGTCATAATTCTTTCAAAAACTAAAGCTTCCCTGCATCAATACATACCTCTACTTGTTTTGTACCTGTTTCAGAGAGTTTTTGAAGCAACAGAGTTAGCATACAAGTGAAAATGGAACTCCAGGTATAGGCCACACCTTACAAAAGGCAATTCCATTGTCTATAGTACACTAGTTTTCTCAGCACTCTCACGATATAGATTATAAGTCAACATATGAAGCATGATGAACACATATATGCCACTGATCATCAATTTTCTCAAAAACATTAGTGGCAAACTGTCTTCCCCAGCTGCTACCTTTTGTCTTAACCATTTCAATGCATGTAACATAGCCAATGTCGCCCCTTACATGAACTTGAACGTCCTTTATTTCAATTTCTAGTGGAAACTCATACTCGGCCCAAACAAACTCCCAACTTCCCATCACAAGATCATAGCCAGATATGCCACTCACACCAGGGTGTACAACACATACATTTTCACTCTTCGACCACAAAGCTTGCATGGCAGCCAGATTCCCATTTCTAAACGCATTGTAAAAGCGAGCATTTGCAGCTAATACGGAAGTCTTGCTGTCCTCTTGGAGAAATCGCAGACTATCTCTTATTTTCGCAGCTTTTGCATAGTTCTCCTCTTCAATAGCAATCTCCAATTCCCGCTCCAAGGTCTGCTCATTTAGTATGATGTTTTCTCCACTCAAAGTTCCTTCAGAATCCTCACTTTTAACTCGGTAAGGTTTCAAGAGAGATGAACGAGAAGCATGCTCAAAAGGACCTGCACTGAATACATAACATATTAGACCATCTCATTGGCAGATAAGTAAAAAGCAACCCATGAGCCATGACCCTAGAAAATGGATAAGAAGTAAAAAGCTTGTACGCAGCAGTGGCTGTGATGGTATAAAAACATTTACAAAATTTTCTTCAGAAATCCAAATCCTGACTTGGTGGATAATTAATTTACATATTTAAAAAAATTGAATAATATATATAATTAAAAAGAGATAGAGAGACCACAGCAAGAGGCCACAGATAAACAGCTAAAAATTTGCAGTTCTTCAAAACTTCAATGATTAAAAAACAGTACGAATGAGTGATTCAACAGACTCAAATTACGCATTAAGAAACAGAAAGCAAGGATAAGCGCACCATTCATTTGCTGCAGTAACTCAATCTCAAGGCCTAGAAGATGAAAATAATTAAAAAGATCTCCAACCAAAGAATCCTGAACTTACCAAGGAACCCATTTTGGAAGCTGTGGTATATGCAACCAGAAAAATATGTAGTTCCTATTTGTAACTTGCCACCCAAAGCTGCATTGGTTTGCCTAAGGGAAACGGAAGCAAATTGGGGAAGGATCCCAACATGATGGATGCTAGAACAAGGCAGAGAAGTACGATCTTGAATATTAAATATGCTTCCCTATACCGGTATAACCAGAGATTAGAACAACAAAGTGCAGAATTATTGGACTGCAAAAAATGCCATTTGGTTAAAATACAGAAAATCATTGACAACTCCACTTTGCAATAGCATTAAATTTAACGTAGAAGAATGGAATTACAATGTTAGGCTCTGCTAGCTAAGAATTATCATGAAACATGTAAAAGTGCCTATATTTTTTGAAATCGCATCAAAGAACGTTTAAAAATACTCTAATATCATTCCTATAGTACGATCAAACAGACAAGCATACTAGGCCCAATTAAAAAAATATAACACTCCTTGCAAGAAATCCTCATTAATGTAGTTGCCTTAGCACTTCCGACTCGGAACTGCCTTTCTTTTAAGTAAAATGACATTGATTACATCAAGGAAGGCTAGAGTGGTTGCTTTAACCCTTATGACTCGGAAAAAATATGTCCCTGGTTCGACACCTCTACCCTAATAATAAAAAAACTAAAAAACTAAATGAGATTGAATAATATTCCCATTACCAAGCTCAAGCACCAGCTCCAAATCCCACACAAACAAGCATGGACCAGCAGCGAAGACCGGGGGCAAAGAATTTTTTTGCCCTTTTTGTCACTCGAGCTCTGTAGTTCTACACACTGTTGCAGTTTTGCCCCACCACACCAAATTCCTGGCTTCGTCCTGGCATGGACCACATCTTTTTTTTATATATATAATTTCAAATTCAAAGAATTCCCTTCTAACATTTCCTTATTTTTAGGGTCTTTATATTTGATATAGACAGTTAAAGGACAAATTCAGAAATTAACTAAAACCCACAAAAGAATCAAACAAATCAAAGTAAAAAAAAAAAAAAAAAACTACTCACTTTACTGAGAAAACTAGGCTGATTTATCCTCCGAGGTCTTAAAGACAGAGCAGTAAACTGTGATGCTTCCATTTTTTTTCACTCTTGCAGAGGATTAAAAATTCATCAGCTGCATATTTAGATAGAAAAAGAAAATGAGAAATCAAGCTGAGATAACCCAATAAAAATAAAAATAAAAATAATAAGTAATTTGAGAAAAATATATGAAGAGCAAATTTCGGGGTGCCTGAGCTGAAAAGATCCAAAGGAAAGGAAGAGTGAGTGAGCATGCGATATCGATGGATAGAGTCGTCGCTTACTGTACTTGTCGAAATCTACATTTTCAATGAAAAAATCATATTGGGCTTTTGTTTTATTTTTATTGGGCTGAATATAAGGTCTCTATTGGGTTAGTATTGTTGGGTTTGAATGGATGATTGAATACCGTGGGTTTTTAATGGGCTTGGTTCTGATTTGAGCCTTTTGTCCCAACTGGCCCATTTTAAGGTAGGTGTTTCCTTTCACTAATATTTTGCCAAATATGACCAATCAAGTGGTGGGAGCTTACCAAAGTTGGTTAGTGTGAATGATAACAATCTCATTCTTTAAGGGAGGTAAAGGGTTCGATCTCCATTCGTATGCGATGATATTACTTTAGTCGGTACTTTACCTCTTTAATTTGATTAAGCTGTTGCGAGCGAAGATTAGTCTATGTGATATTCGAAATATCTAGTGGTTAGGACACAACCAAAAAAAAGTAGTAGGAGCTTGGTTGCCTTAACTAGAGATCTCGATTATTGAGGGTCAAGACAATAAAAAAAAAAGACATTCCTAAATATAGAATAATATCGTTGATGTATTATGATTAGAGAATGTATTATAAGATGTACTAAATGATGCAGAAACTAGAGTCCTTAAAAGAAGATGCATTCTATTAATCTGTCTTTACTTAATCACATGTTAAGGTTAATTAGCTGGAAACTATATATGTTTTTACAAGGAAGCATGTTCAATAAGCGAAAACGAGTTTTTAAAATTAATCTTTTGTTTAATTAATGAAGAAGCTTAGACATAAAGTGTCTTCATATAAGTCTCCATCGTGTGTTAAAAATGAATTTCGATCTAATTCTAACTTTTAAAAAGATATCTCAAGAGTAAGAAGATTATTAAGTCGTATAAATTTCAAATATATTTATAAATTAGCTAACGTGAGTCCTCAGCATATTAAAGACGGATTATGTGAATGTGTCTCTAAGTCACGAGATTGAGACACTTAAAAGTTAGAACTTGAGATATATGAGGGGGTGGGGCGATGCTACGTACTTAACCTGTTAAATGCAAGGTAGGTGTGCACAATTAGCAGCCACGCAAATTCTGAGGTCCTTCGCTATGATGGTTGACATTGTTTAACTATTTGATTCGTCAAGAGTGTCACGGCCCATTGGAGTTGGCCTCTACCTACTATCGTGAGGGCGCGTGTTCGACATCTCTCCTATATGGGGCCAAATAATTCTCTTTTCCTATGGCGTCCTCCTCATATGAGGCTAAAAAAAAAAAAAAAACTATTTGATTCAAATAAATTCAACCTATAAATTCACCTTTAATTAGTTACGATAATAATACACTGCAAATTTAGAGATCAATTATAGATGCGGCTCATATTAAATTGTTTAGTAATTTTTTTTTTACTAGTATGATCTTGAGCAATCTTATTCCTCCAATTTGGATTGAGATCGATACTCCTTTGAATGTACTTTATGCTTCTATAAATATACTATTTATTATTAACATATCATTTTACTTGTCCCAAAAAATAAAAAAATAAAAAATAAAAAACCTATGTCTCGTGATTAACAATATAAATCCATGGACGATCATGATAGATATGATAACTATCATGAATATTGATCTAAAAAAGAAAAAGAAATCATGATATATAATGACTATCTTTTGGACGGGCAATTCCTGGCCATGATATAACAAGCCATGCTATTCGATTATGATTGAAGAGGACCGAGATTTCAAATATCTTCATGCAATTGTCCCTTTAGCTAATCTCTTCATACAGTTAATTTACTCCCCTCCGTTCATAATAGCCGTCTTTTTAGTTATTTTAGCATAGATTAAAAAAGTATGAGACAACTATTTTATTATTATACACTTATGTATTAAACATCTAAGTTATCTCTCTCATTTTATTCCTTAATATGAATAGAGGTAATTTTAGAATAATATTCTTAAAAATTAAAAAGTAACTTTTATTTTAAAATAAAAATGAAAATTTAAAAAAACCCTCGATTATAAAATAGAAGGAGTATTATTTAGTTCTGCATAATAATTATAGATTCCTTTATGAAGAAAAGAAAAAAGTTTAGTACGGTTTCGACATCCACAAAACTTGCTCTCTTCAACTTCCTTGCATTTGGACAACTTTGATTTTGATTTCTTTCCATTGAAGGAAACAAAATTGTTGGAGAAGAATTTTCTTGTCTTTGTCTAATGTTCATCATTTTTTTAATAATAATGTCAATACAGCTTGGCATTTTATTGCAATAATTTCCATTTGTCTTAGTAATACAAATTTCATAAAATGGTAGGTTAAGGATCACAATCAATATTTCATTTTTTCCTCTCACCAGTCCTCAAAGAAATTTATTTGCCAAAGATTGAGAGGTCGAAAATGGTGAAACGGAGGAAAGCCGTCTTTGGCTTTTATTCTAACCAAGGAAAAAGAAAAAGAAAATAGACAAAGCATATTGGATCCACTGCGGAATGTCTCTAGGTAGTTGGATCGCTTGATCCGATAATTGATAAATTTTATTTTGTCATATGAACATCTGTTTTACATGTATGGACAATGAGTATTATCAACTATTAAATTAATAATTCAACTAGTAAACTCATCGAGTGTAGTGTTGTGCTAATCTTACTTTCGCTTAGAAAGTATGAGTTCAATTCTTATCAAGTGCAAGAGGCGATTCCTACTGAATTGTTAGTGTATAGGCAGCCCTAAAAACGTAAAAGTGAAGACCCTTAAGATTAAAATTATGACTCAATCATTTTTTTTTTAATTATTAAATAAAAATTAACAACGAACGAATTTCCTTATTTCCCATTGGATCCGGATTGCAGACAAAGAGAGATCAGTGAGCGGACTGATTTTCTTGGGAATATAATCTGTGGGGCCGTTTTAAAAATATTACAAAAGAGTAAATGTCATTGTTGTTGGCAAAAAATCGTCTATACCAAACTTGTATATTCACCACTCAAAATTCATCACATGGATAGAGAAAATATATTTCCTTACGGGTTTCACTGTTTTTTGTTAGGTTATTAATTTCTTATTAATTTCTTATTGATGGTACATGTATGAGTATACAAGTTGGGGATAGAGATTCGTAGCCTCCACTGAGAGAGATATTTGGTTACGGTAAATTGACTAGTCATGGAAGCACCAAGTTGTTACAAATAATGCAACTCCAGATTTAGAAAATTCCGAATCCACTTTGTCAAGTTTGTCAAAACATTTATTGACATTCCGTATCGTAGTTTTTTCTTTTATTGCATAAGAAAAGTAGTCGGGAGTTAATAATGTAGTCAAGTGTACGGTATTTTTAACTACTGAATTATTAGTTAACAACTACTGAATTATTAAAATTTAATTGAATAATATTTTTATTTAAAATAATATAAAACTTGGACAAATAATTTAACTTTCTCAAAGCTTAGTATTAGATTTGAAAATCAAACTCCAAGTTCATCAACAAGAGAAAATTTATACTCTTTTAGTTGGACTTGGATTTTTATTTGAGACGGAGTGAGTAGTAAAATATTTTTCGCTTAAATGAGAAAATAAATATTTTGTAAAAGACTAGTGAATTGTAAAATATTTTAACTGTTCGTTGCAAATTGTAGTAGTTTTGATTGAAATTTTTTCTCAAGAAAAAATTATGATATTATGACTTTGTTGATTCAATTTGTTGGTTGAAGAAAAAAGTTTTCAAGTAAAATAAAACTAAGAACAATATTGAGTAACTAGTAATTTAGAATACAAATCTTCAAAACTGTAATCTATTTATTCAATCTTTTGTCAAAAAATAAAACTAGTGATAGAATGTATGGTGGACAAACATTTTTCTAGATTGATCCATTATTGCCATTTCGTTTGGGTAAGGTCGACAATGTTATAGAAATGCACCAATAGAACTTTCTGTTATTTCTCTCAAGTTCTGTAATAATTCTTCAGCATTAGGTAGCCGTTTTTTGCTTTACCTCCTAATTTTAGGTATAATTTAAGGAAAATGATTTTCGGCTAAGACTAATTGACTAAAAATTGACTAAATTGGGTCAAAATTGGTCAACGGGACAAAAATGTCCTTTGAGTACCTTTTTAAAAAAAAAAAAAAAACAAAGAGCCACAAAAGTCATAAAAACAGCCCCCAAAAGTCAAAAACACCGTCTTCATCTTCACTACTTTTGAGATGTCAGAGGGTAATAAAGTTGGATTGCAGCTACGGTGTGGAACATTAAATGTTCTGCACCGTGCAGAATAAATGGTGACCGTCGGATTAAAAATTTAACGGATGAAATTATTTAGGTGAGATAATTAAGAAAAATATTAAACTCCCACAATTCCAAATGATCTCAATCGTCAGATTCTTGATCCGACGGTCACAATTTGTTTCGCACGGTAAAAAATGTATCAGGTTGCAAAAACTGAAGAAAAAAACACATTTAAGAGAGGTGATTGTGGCCATTGATGAAGAATTTGTCAACGGTCCGGATTATTCTCTAGAGTTAATCTGGATCGCTGACGTGGCAAAAAAAATTGTCATTTAGCAACCCTAAGTCCACATATTGTACAAATTTATATACCCTAAGTCCCTATACAAATATTGTTTGCAACCATAAGTACATAAATTATATTACTTTTACTCCCTAATGTTATAAAAAATTTAAAAATTAAACTCGTATAGTATATTTTCATTTCACATATTGACCCACAAGTTTCTAATTAAATTTTTTAAATTCACAATTTGACCCAAAAATCATGAAATTAACTTTTTAGAAATTATAATTAGACCCCTAACTAATAACATATTCATAGTAATAATAACAAATTCATGAAATTAATTTTACGAAAATTATAAAATTATATAAAAAAAAATTTATAACGAATCTTATATGTTTACTTTAACAATTCATAGTACTAATAAGTGATCGTCTTATATAGAAGTATAACAGACCTTACATGTTTACTTTAACAACTTCAGAGTATTAACAAGTGATCGCCTTATGTATAATTATAACGAATCTTACATGTTTACTTTAACGAATTCATATTACTAATAAGTGATCGCCTTATATAAAATTATAACGAACCTTACATGTTTTCTTTAAGAATTCATAGTACTAATAAGTGATCGCCTTATATATATAATTATAACGAATCTTACATGTTTATTTTAACGAATTAATATTACTAATAAGTGATCGCCTTATATATATAATTATAACGAATCTTACATGTTTACTTTAACGAATTTATAATATTAATAAGTGATCACCTTATATATAAGTATAACGAACGTTACGTAAATGCTAAACTTAATAATAGGCAAATTGGTGTCCTAGGTCCAAAAATAATTTATTTTTTAGAAGTCGGGTCTAAAAACTACATTTTCAACATCTTCTATCCTAAAACAATTTAGTTTTGGTGCACTAGATCTCAAAATATCATTCATCTGCACCACCGGACAAACCACCGCACCCAACCCCACCCTACCTTTCTTCTTCCTCTGCAGAAAACAAAAAAAAATCCTGAGGCGTTCCCAACCCCACCCTACCTCCATCTGCAACCATCTCACAATGGGAGTTTTTAAGAGGCGTTTGATAAGCCTGCACACTTCTCAGCCCATTTGGTTACTATGTTAAAAAATCAAACTTGGTGTCCGAAAATTATACCGACAACCCACCCCTCCATCTGCAACCATCTTCGTCAAGCAGCCAATCAAATTTCAAATATGTTCAGATCGGCGACAAAAGTTTTTCATTATTCTAGTTTTCTCACCTGTATAAAATTAGTTTTATTCCAAGTTATCAGATCTCTGATCCCCAGATGATATATCATCCATAAAAATACATACATATGATTTTTATTTTTATTTTTATGGATATGAAAGCTTGTTTACCTATTCATCAAAATAAAAAAAAATAAAGCTTGTTTACCTAAAGATTAAGAAGAAGACGTGATTATTCATCCAAAAAGGAAGAAGACGTGAAGGCTTCTCCAATTTTATCTCCCTGTTATTATGTCAATGTGGAATATGATAAGGAGATGGGGAAGGAATGGATGTTTGTTCAAAAAACAACAAACTTGTGGTGGTGATTGTTGGTGGTAGAGGGGATGGTGGTAGTGGTGGGGTGGATGTTGGGTGTACAGTGTAGAGTGTAGGATTTAGAGTAGGTAAGAGGGATAGGGATATATTAGACATTTAGACATTTAGACATTTAAAAATATAAAATATATATATATATATATATATATATATATATAGACAGAAGGGTATATTAGACATTTTATCTTATCAATTTGGGTTTTTAACCAATCAATTAGCTAAGTCTTAGCCGCCTAGCACTACTCATAATTTAATTTAAATTTGGAAGATCATATACACATGCATGAAAAGTACTGTCTATTTTCCTAAAATAGCATAAATAATTATTCGTTAGGTCTGACGAACCAAGTTCACCAGACAATAAAAATATGGTTGTTGATTATACATATGCTTAGATATCAAATAGAAGTAAATAACTTTTCACTATGGATTTAAATTTAGATGACGACTGTTTCAAAATTTTGAAAACTGTAAATTCACCTATAAAAAAATGAATTTGTTCAAAAATAGTCTTTAAAATACTCTATTAATTTTCGCCATCAAGAATCATTGAAAAAGATCTTTTGGTATATATTTTTTGTGCAGTGCATGCCCCTGAAAATAAAATTATTTGTTCTACCCTTGTTTTTTACCACATTGAAATATTTCGAACTCGATATTTTCATCATCAGTCACTCATGTTCCTTTGTAACAATTTATGAATATGAAATAAAAATGCATTTGCACCTTTCACCATGGTTACATACCTGGAATTTTCCACTACTATTTTTTTTTTTTTTACTATTTTTACTACTTTGACATCCCAACGACTTACGCACTACTTCATTTTCGCTTTCACTGGCTAAAATTTTCAATCAAGATCCAATCACGATAAATGGAAGATTGCCTAGAAGTTGTAATTTTTTTGCACACAATTTAGTCAAGTGAGCTAACTATAATAATTATATAGGCTATCCCTCCTGGCTGTATTCCCCTCCCGTCGGGCCATAATTATAATAGAATAGGATCGGATCAAGGTTCAAGGCTCAAACTCTATAGAAATTTTGTCAAAGTTTAATATAAACTTTTCAATTATTAATGGTAGTTAAGACATTATTCATAAAAAAAAAATCTCGTCAATACATTGGTTTATATATAGAGTAATTTTCTAACATGTGCTTCAAGATAAAATCCTCAATATATGAAAAATAAAGCTATCTATAATATTTTAAAAAAATTATTACTTCAAACTCATAGAAATTATAGAATTAGAAGAGTTCATTTTCTGATAGCTAGATTGTTATGTGAAACTTAATAATAGTGGTATCAAATAATTTTTTTTAATTGATGTACATCCTTTGTGACACGATTAATTTAGTTGGGTTTTGTAAGGTATTTTAACCATCTTACCAATAAATATTGTAATATGAAATTATTTTCGAAACAGTGATTAATATTATGAGTAAACTCTTGAAAATAAAAAGTAAGACCAGTTAGTTACTCTGAACTCATATTTTAGGGGCTAATTGGTAAAAGTACTTTTCCGCGGGGTGAATTTCCATTCACTTTTTGCAAGTACGGAAGGAAGGGTGGTGAGGTTCGTTTAAAAAGGGGTTATAGTCTGAAATCTGAGCGGACGGTTACTTCGCGTCATGCGGGAGTGAGATACGTCGCGAGGGAAGAGGATAGTAAATTTCTAGAAAGGGAAATTTTAAAATTTGCCTCATAAAAAATGAGGTCATCGAACCCGCGATCTCACGATCGGTCGTAGACAGATGTCCGCCCCACTAAGATAGGACACCTTACATAAAAGGGTTAATAGTCAGGAACCCCATTCTCAAAAAAACTGTCGCTCCGTGTTCAACTAACGTTTCAGTTTCATACGAACACAAATCCCATACTGCAAATTTAGAGAGAGAGAGAGAGAAACTTTAAGACAGAGGAGAGAGAAATAGCCAAGCGAACAATAATCAGATATCGGATTTGTTCTAGTTCTCAACTGCAATATTTGATTTGATTTGGTTTTAGGTTTCTTCGAGGTTCCTGTTCGATTTCTTAGGAATCTAGTTTTTTTTTTCTCCTGATATCTTAGGCAGTTAATTGAATCTTACTTCCGTCGATTCTGTATTTTGTTCACAAGAATCTCTGAAATTTATAAAAGAATTAAGAAAATTGTGTGAAATTTTGAGAAGAGGAGGAAATTAAGGAAATAGTCTGCTGATTTTTAGAGAGGAACTATTTTTTTATGATGTATTATGGAACTGATAGTTCCTTTAAGATACAACGCAGTTGAAGAAGAAGATGTCCTTTTACATTGATCGCGAGGCTTCAAAGGTTCTGCCTTTTTTTTTGCATCTGTAATTTTTTGGAGTTCTGTTGGCTTAGTACTGATTTTGTTATTTTTTACCAGCTATGGAAAAGATTATGTGCGGAGACTACTACAGAAATCAACCTTTTAGCAGAGAATTGGAAGTATATCCTTGGTGGTCTAATTTTTCAGGTTTAATCAGTTTTATTCTCTCAATTTGTTTTTACTGTTCTTTGTTTCATACTATATGGTTTGTTTGGAAAATTATTTGATTTCTTTATCTTTGTGGGTTCCTTGCTATTTCAGTATAGGAACCAAGGATCACTTCAAGAAGATGATTTTTTTGTCTATAGTTTCATAGTGTCTGATTTTGTTTCATTTGAACTTTTTTTGGAGGGGGTTTCTAGTATAGATGGCAATGGGAGAAGTTCAATGATTTAGACCAGTTTAACTTAATTTGGAAAGCACCTTGGTTTAGGGCTTCATTTGGAATTTACTATTGCTAGCTTCTTGAATCCTTCATATTGAAATAAAGTGACTCAATTATGAATTAGTAATAGTACACTGATTTTGCCTTTTTGCACAAACATCTCTGGCAACCATTGAAGAAGTTTTCTTGAATTTAAATATTAAAAAAGTTAGTTACTTTGGGAAATCTAGTGTTAGGATGTGATGCAGTAAATTTTCGTTCAGCACATTTATTACTTTTATCCTTTTGGTTTCTTTTTCACTCCTGGAGGGAAGGATAGTTCATTACTCTCTTTTACTGCCTGTATTTTTGTGCTTTTAGATGCCTTTCTAATTTGTGAAATTTATTTAAACTTTCTTCAGTACATCCATGGGCTGGCTGCTCGAGGAGTTCATTACCTACATCGTCCAGGACCTGTTCTTCAGGATGTTGGGTTTTACCTCCTTCCAGTAAGATTCATTTTACTTATAAATTTTCCGCCACTTGATATTGTAATGTGCATTGCCGATGATTTGTGCTCATGTTCAGTCATCTGTCAATGTAGGAGCTTGGACAAGATAAAGCTTACATCAGTGAAACCGTGTTCACCTTCATTTTTGCATCTTTTGTCTTGGTAAGTTATCTCTCTCCGTCTCTCACGCACACACTCACAAACAAAGAAATGTATTCAAATTCTGAGATTGGTTTACTGCTAACGGATATTTGGTGTGAAATTCTGATTGTAAATTTTGTATGCTGAATGAAAGAAGCATGGTGATGTGCACATAAATCAAAATGGTTCTTGGGTCTGCCTTCTCTGATGCCTTTTGGCTTTGATTTGAGGGCATGATTCTGTAGCAAACGCGACGGCATAGGGGACCATTGTTACATGTGTATTATATGAGCAACCACTTTGTGCACTTGTTGCCAAAGGTTAGGTTAGTCTCCAATACATCTGTTTCAGTGGTATCCTGGGATCAGCCACTTTGTTTGACAAAGGTTAGGTCTGTATCCCGTCCATCCCCGCCCATACCCCCAATTATTGGGGACTTAATGGGTTATGCTATTGTTGTTGTTGTTGTGGTGAGTACGTTATTAATCTCTGTATAAACTCCTAAAATTCTTCTGCAGTGGACTTTCCATCCTTTCATTTTCAAAAGCAAAAAGATCTACACAGTTCTATTGTGGTGTCGAGTTCTTGCGTTCTTAGTTGTAAGTACCTTCTCTTGGTATCTCTAATATATTTACTTCTTCATCCTTTCCTGTGAAAACAAAATGGATAAATGCTTTGTGTGTTCTTCTCAATAATGTGCTCACATTATTGTTCTAGTTATTAAAACTTGCCTTTGGTACTAAAAGGAAAGAAGAAAGTTTAGGGAACGTCATGGAATATGATACACTTTCTATCCTTCTTTATTAATTTGCTTTCTTATTTTTCATTCCCTTCTCTTCCATTCTATGTAACTAGATTTACCCACCCTTTCTGAGCTAATAGTCAATTGTGCCTGGAGGCTGAGACATGAAGTCCCGTGCTCTGACTTAAGAATTTGATATTTTACTTAAATGGACAGATATGTCAATTGATTAGTGGGATAGTCGACTACTTTTCTGCCTTGCTTTTATTGATTAAAGTATACGACTGAGGTGTTAATTTTATTTGAACTCTTCTCTCTCCAATTATCTTGTGCAGGCTTGTCAATTTCTTCGTATCATTAGTTTCTATTCTAGTCAACTTCCTGGTCCAAATTACCATTGCCGCGAGGTAAGAAAAATTAAGCAGGATCAGATTTATTCTTTAGTGATGTACAGTGTTCTTTGTACATTTGTCTTGTAAGTTATGTCTTCTAAAGAGTAACATATATTTTTGTTTTTTTCCTTTCTTAATGCAGGGCTCAAAGCTTGCAAGACTTCCGCGTCCTGATAGCGCTTTGGAAGTCCTATTAATCAACTGTAAGTGACAGTTTAACTAACCACTTTTTACTTTATATTTTCGTGGTTTGGATCCTCCAATAATGCATGTATTCAATGTTGAATATCTGTAGTTCCTCGAGGAATGCTCTATGGATGTGGTGATTTGATATTTTCATCTCATATGATCTTCTCCCTTGTCTTTGTGCGAACTTACCAAAAATATGGTACAAAGAGGTAATTTACCGGATTTCTTATTATTGATTGTATTCAAATTGCATTAGCTTTCTATCTCATTGAGTTCAATTTTATCCTGCAGCTGGAGATGAAATTGTAAATGTTTTAGGAGGTATAGATTAGTCCAAGTAGCCAACTAGGAATATTATTTGCCTTTGAGAGACATATCTTGCTTCAAATGCATTTACAGTCTACAATTTTGGGTTTGAGAAAAATTCTCCTGGTTTTGGTTGGGAATTTTCTTGTACTTTGAAAATTGGGATTGCCATATTTGGCAGGCTATCATGTAGAAATTTCGAAATTGCAAATGTGGTGGACCTGTATAAATATCATGTAGGTTTGTAGAGATTATCATGTATCTTCGTCTAATAGTTGATTATCATGTAGGTTTGTGAAGCAACTTGCTTGGCTAACAGTAATTATCCAGAGCTTATTGATTGTTGCTTCTCGCAAACATTATTCTGTTGATGTAGTTGTGGCATGGTAAAGGATTTCGGTTCTTCCTGTGTATTTTTTTCTCTGTTTTGAAAGTTATGGATTCTTACACTAATACTAGTCACCTAATTTGTGTTTTAGGTATACTGTCAATTTAGTGGTCTTCTTTATTGACAAAACATTGCCAGGTACACTTCTAGTTCCCCACAACCCCATATTGTACCGACATTTGTAGTAATTTTCATCACTGATCTCTTCTCTCTGTGTAGAATTGCCTGACCGCTTTTCTGCCGCCATGTTGCTACCTCTAGCCAAAGAGAACCAGAGACTTCTGAACGGGAACACTGGAGATTCTGCTGACTGGGTATTTAGAGAATCATATACCGATTTTCTTCAAAACTTACTATCACATTTAGACTAACCTTACTATCTTCGTACAGAGGCCGAGAATCCAGGTGAACGGCAAGATAATGGAAGATGGAAATACTGTGCATGTTGAAGCGGAGATGAACGGTGGTGGTGTATAGCATCTGTTTTGATTACCAAAGTGTTTAGATTCTTCCTTAGCTCCTGCTAAATTGGAATTGTACTTCAAAGAAACGGACCACGTGTCCCAAAAGTTTCCAATGAACAAGGTAGTCCTCCTATGTGGTAATGCAATTTTGCATTACAACATGCAATCTTGAACTATTATTAAATCCTTGCGCTGTATAGATTGCTTTGTTGGCATGACCCATCCGTACTAAAAGCAATTCCGGGAAAATTGGGTCTGAACCTGACCTATTCTTATTCGTTCTTGGTCCACACCCTTTTTGACCTTTCCCGGAGTCCTACAAGTAGGCTAGTGAATGAAAATCCTTCGCAGTTGTAACTTTTGCCGATCTGGTCAGTGAACTCAAGGTCTGCTGTAATAATTGTTATCGTAACCCACATGCAAAATTAATTTGAAGATCAAAAGTCTAGAAATATATCTCCGACCTATGGATGCCAATTAATGTCCGCAAGCAGTCATATGGTCACAATGTTGTTTCTTCATGTATTTGATCAAATGTTGTTTTATCACAATATTGTTTTTTTTTGGTTTACCCCGAGGGGCACCCGATGTCCACCGCCTGCGTGGTGACTAATCCGGGCTCGACCTGCATTGGCCCGTAGCGTTACCGCTAGCGGGGAGGGCCTGGCCCATACTGCTCTTTACACGGATCCATACCACCGCGGGAAAATTCCACAAGAGTCGCTCCCCAAGGGAATCGAACACTCGTCAACGGTGAGGAATGTAACAGCTGCCCCAGAGCTCCAACCAACTGCCCCAGAGCTCGGGGTTGTTTTATCACAATATTGTTAACTTGTCTTATTTGAGGTTTATACTATCTTAGAGTTTCCACGAATAACCTCTCTTATGAATAATTTCAAGTACTAAAAATTTCACAAATGCAAATTTCCTGTTAATTAATACCCAGAAAATGTCTATGCACGAAATTACTAATTCACTTGAAACTTCTGCGATCTAATTCAAAGTTATTGTGAGTAGAAGTAAAATCGGAAACTATAAAAAACAGTCTAAGTCGATTTAATTTACATACATATAAAAAAAACTTGTCAAATGTTTATTCAAAGAGATCCATCTCTGCAAGCAGGTATAGTTCAATTGGGTTCACTTCTGATCTCCAAGGACGTGCTCTTGGCAAGGTTAAATGTTCAAGTCTCTTAAAAAATGACGTAATTTTATATTTTCAGGTTTATTCAGTAGATATATTAACCGATTAGTCAGAAACGGCTGATATTGCAATTTTAAAAAAAAATTCCCAGAGAGGATATTAATGGACTCCTAAAAAATGGGCCGAAAAGGAAAGATGCAGATTCACATATTCTGTGGGCTTTTTAGATTTGACAGTAACGAATATCATTTGTTGTTATTTCGTGTTTGGATATACTATTACTAGTATTTTGTGGGGATTGACTTTAGACTAGTTATGATTTGGCATAATGGGTAGGGGTGTCAAATGAGTCTATTGAGCCCATAATTTTGGATCCAGACCCAGACTCACCAAAAAAATATTTGAGTCCAAATCCAATTATATTGGGTTTGGACCTTTTCACTTAAGGTTCAAATCCAACTATGTTAGGTCTGAATGAGTCTGGATCTAAACAGATTATTTATCTTTGATAAATAAAAATAAAAGTATGTTTTATGATTTTTGTTAAGAGGATTACCAAATATGTTGTAGTAAATATATTATAACACAAACAAAAAATTCAATTTCCGCTTTTTTTTTTTTTTTTTTTTAATTCTACATAAAAAAACAATTACCATGAAGTAATATATTTTTCTGTCTCAGTTTATGTTTATTGCACTGTCCAGTATTAATTTTTCCAGTGCAAAATTTCAGTGCATAAATTATTTTTTCCCAGTTCAGAAAATAATTTTTCCAGTGTAGAAAATAATTTTTTCAGTGCAGAATTAATTTTTCCAGTGCAGAATTTCAGTGCAGAAATTATTTTTTCCAGTTCAGAAAATAATTTTTCAGTCCAGAAATTATATTTCATTTTACTAGAAAAGTATCTAACATAATTAAAATTGAATTTGGACCTAACATAATTTTAGTGAGTTTGAGAGAGATCTTGTTATTTGTTTGGGCCATAATGAGTCTTATTGGGTCTTAGTGGGTCTAGTGAGTCTTATTGGGTATTTTAAATCCATTATTACTTACTTTGATAATCCATGAGTCCAAACCTAATTAGATTTGGGTATAAAAAAATGGGTCTAGATCAAAATCAGATATGTTGGGCCTGGACCTGAGTCTGGATCCTTGGGCACAATTGACACCCCTAATAATGGGTCAACTATATCATTGATTTTTAGAATGATCGTTCTGAATTAATAACGAATTTGACAAACAAATCTGTTATGTGCTGACGTGGCTAGACTCCCAACAAATCAGCACATAATGAATTTGCCAAATCCGTTAATACCAAAAAAAAATTCTCTCAAAAATCAATGCTATGATTGACCCAATATATAAAAGCATGGCTCAAGCCCTATTTTGTGTTAAACAAGCTTCTCCTCCGAATAATTCTGATATGGACCTGGCCTACCACTTGGTCATGGACCACTTGGTTCACATTCAGCCACATCACAGTTTTGATTAAAATAATAAAAACAGGTGGGGCCTTATGATAAATTTTTTTTAATCAAAAGAGGTGATGTGGTTAATTCTGCACCAAGTGGTAAGCCAGGTCTATATCAGAATTTTCCATCTCCTAGTTGTTGGCAATGTGCAATGTGCATTGCTTTAATGGAGCATTGTAAGAACGGTTCTGTTGTGGACCAGGCCTACCAAGTGGTCATGGAACACTTGGTCCATATTTAGCCACATCACAATTTTGATTAAAATAATAAAAACAGGTGGACCCTATGAAGAATTTTTATTTTTTTTTAATGAAAAGAGGTGATGTGGTTGATTATGGTGCACAACCCCACATATAGCCTATGTCTATATCAGAATTTTCCGCATTGTAAACTAATTGGGTGTAGTATTAAAAAAATTCACGTATTGCTGATCTGTTAGTTGGAGGGGACCCGGGTTTATATTGAGGCCCCAACTCAAAGGAAAATCTTGGCGATCCTCGAATTTTGCCCTAAAACCCTCTTTGCTCGCCGCCCTCTGTAGTCTGTAGTCTTGGTTCAGCTCTAATAATCAGAAACTCTATTTCATTTTCCCTTGAGATCTAATGGCAGCTAACAGACCCCCATCTGGTTTGGAAAAAGAACAGGTTCTATTTTTATGTTTTCTTAAAATGTTATTTTTTTTTGTTGGTCAGATTTGTTTTCTTCCCATGATAATATAATGATTTTTTTTATTGTGGAGCAGATATTTGGGATGGCAGAGAAGGAGATGGAGTACAGGGTAGAGTTGTTTAACAAGTAAGCACTATTATCTGCATTACTCCAACCACTTAATTTCATCTGCTTATGGTTAAATTGAATTCTTATTGTTTTCTGTTAAACTGAAATCATAACATGGTTTCAATGCTTGAACAAGAATTAAGAAGAGTAGTTTGACCATATGAGTTACAATAATATCCTCAAATATAGGAGGACCCATAGGTTAGTGTAGTGGCGAATCCAGAAACTTCATGATCAAGGCGAATTACACATGCACTAGACTTTAAAAATGCCCCGGGGGGGGCGTGGGCTAGTGAATGGAGCTTGCTATCTTCAACATTAGGAGGTCAATTATGGGAGTTTATGGAGAAAATACATCCATTTAAAGAAAATAGTCATTCATTTTGGAGCAAACTAAAATAAAAAGTAGGACATTCAATTTGGGACGGAGAGAGTATATATTAACGGAGGAGGGGTGTCAGATTGGGACATATTGTTACGATTCTGAAGTGCTTGGCCGACTGGTGTAAGCCTTTAGCTTGAGCTAAAACTTGCTGACAAACACAACTTGAAGCAGGAATACGATTTGTTACAAATTGTAATGTGTAAAGTTACTTCTTTTATGATGCTTTTGGTTATTAGTTTTCTGATTGTTTAATCTTGTTTGTAATTTTTTTATTTCAGGCTTACACAAACTTGTTTTAGTAAGTGTGTTGAGAACAGGTATAAATAACAGTCTTTGTTGTATAATTCTGATTGCTCAGTCTTAAAGTGAATTCCTTTTGTTATTTCTGTGAATTGTGCTTGTGCTTCATTTTTTATCGTTGAACATGGGTGAAAACGGTCGATGCCAATAAACCTTTTCATTTTTGCAGGTACAAGGAATCTGAGTTGAACATGGGTGAAAACGGTTGTATTGATCGTTGTGTGTCAAAATATTGGCAGGTACGCTGACATTTTCTCATAAATGTCTATTCTTTAATTTGGAATGTGGAAAAGATATTACCAGAGTAATTATTGTGCCATAATAATCAACTATTAACTCTTTCAGCAATGGACGCGAGAAATATTCAATTTTTGTTTGTAGTTAGAGGACTTACAGATGTTTGGCATACACTTCTAACAAATTGATAGAATTGTTTTTCGGCATATTGAGCGCCGTACAAGTATATATATGCAAAGATGGAGTATAGATTGGTTAACATTTTAAGTGAGCAGCACAATTCTTGAAGTTATGTTAGCATAATTTCGTCCAAGTTTGAAAAGAGACGAGCATACTCCGACTATATAGTGCATAAGAACATCAGGATAGTAAAAACATACTACAAATTTAGCTGCTCTTCATTTCATTTCCTTCCAACATTTGAATTAAATCCGCAGCTGGTTTGCTTAGCTATTTAAGCGTGATGGTTTCCCAATCTCATGTTTGACACTATTTAAGTTTTAACAAGTATGCATCTTGCAGGAAAGAGCTGGTTGATGAGTAGCCTTGAACTACTTGTTGTTCGATCTGAAACTTGTTTCGGAACTTTAATTTTTTTTCGTTTCTTGGATATTGTTTCAGGTGACCAATTTAGTCGGGCAACTCCTTGGTAACAATCAAGGTCCAATGTGAAAATCTTTTCCTCCCAGACATTGGTTCCATGTTAAAGTTTGACAGATTGCTTCAATTTTTGTTGGTTACTTGCAATTTTTAGAATATTGCAAGTCGCATTTTGTTATTATATGTCTCTAAGTTGTCCTCACTTTTCTTGGATACTCTGCAATTTGCATGCTTTACATGGTTAATAATTACTCAATCACCTTACTATTTTTCATTGAATAATCGTGTAATATTGGAGCTATATTTATTTGAAAGAATTGGGTAATGAAAGCCTGAATGGTTATGAGAAATGTTAGATGACAGTACTTTGTTGAACCAGTGTTGACCTTCCAGTTGTTTGATCATAGAGTTGTTCCGAGCAACTATCAAATGGCTCGAGAGTCCAGATTGATTCAACACGATACTGATGATAGTAAGAATAGCTCTCAGCGACCCGATTCCCTATGGAATGGGCCGCATAGATCACTGCGTGAGACGTGGGCTGCGAGGGCAGCACTTCTGAGATGGGTCCCCTGTCTAAATTTATGTGAGAGGAGTGTGGGGCCGTATCCACAAAGACCGCCCCATGCCAGACTTTCCCCAGTAACAGCCACAACATAAGACAAAAACAAATACCATACAAGCGAGGAGGAAATTTACAAAACGATTTGCATCTCTCCCCCACCCCAAAACTTTTTTAAAGTGTACTAGAATATTACATCTTGTTATATTTCGGCCCAAATGTATAGGTTCTAAATCTTACCGACGAACACTTCACTTAGTATGAACAGAGTGTAATCAAAATTAACCAAGTTCTTTAGTATTACCTCTATTCCTAAATATAATATTTTCAGAACAAATAATAAAAATTAAGATTTTTTTTTTTAAAATCAAAATATGAATATTACTCTATTAAATAGAATTAGTAGTATACAAATTCTATTGAAGATAATAATATTAATATTTTGATTAACAAAATACTTTGAATTTTGCTTCTTTAATTTTTTCTACATGTCTTGAAAGTCTTATATTAAGTCTCCACCATGACACTCCATGTATCACTTTAGGATCGTTAATTCTTATATTGCTTTTGGATTGACTGAATTAAGAATTCAAATTAATAGTTGGCTGATGGAAAAATTAACGGAAGGACCTATTGTACTAAACCTAAATTGTTTCAGGATAAAAGATGTTGAAAACATAGTTTCTGTACCCGACTTCTAAAAAATAAATTAATTTTTTTACCCAGGACGCCAATTTGCCATCTAAAGTTTAATTCGTTTAGTTTAGAATAGGCAAATTGGCGTTCTGGGTAAAAAAAAATATATTTTAGAAGGCGGATTCAAAAATTATATTTTTAAAAGTTTCTATCCTAAAATAAATTATGTTTGGTGCACTCAATCCTTCCGTCTAAAAAATGAATAGTCAACTGTTACTTTGAAATTTGAATTTCGGTCAACGTTAAAATTTAAATGGGCATTTTTGGAAATTCAAAATAAAAATCTACCTTAACCGATGGGTATTTTTGCCTTTGACCAAATGACTAGACAGACGGTGAGAAGACGGATTTATGGACGGAAGTCCTATGGAAGAACGTAATTTTGAATAGGACCTTAAAAGAAAAATAAAATTGAAAAGTCCCTTATCTACAAACTCGAAATATGTAAATGACCAAATTGGCGATTTTTCCCTTTTTCATATGGAGGTACAAAAATCATGTATGACAAGTGATTACCTATAAAATTACAACAACAACAACAATAAAGCCTTAATCTCAAGTAATTAGGGTCGGTTAAATGAATCAATATAAAATTTCAGTGTGATCGTTTGCATGAATACATTCCCTCCACCTCCTTCGTCAAACATCATGCTCTCATCCAAGTCATACATTTAGGCATGACTAATAATGGTGATAGTTCAATGATTTTGCCATTTTGGAGTTTCATCTCTTACTTGCGACTGTCAGATTTAGGCAAGCCTTTTTCCAGTCTGATCAGATTTCGTAGTACTGTTGAATCGAATTTGGTTTAGCTAGACTAATTGTGAGAATATTCGAAAAGAAGAAGAAAAAAGAATTATAAAGAGTGAGATTAAACGACACAATCAGTACACACTCGAATTAATCTCATTGCTGGTGACATATAAAAAAATTGTAATAGTTTAAATAATCTTTTAAATAAAATTGTATACTATTACACACAAAAATTGTAATAGTTTAAATAATCTTTTAAATAAAATTGTATACTATTACACACAAAAATTGTAATAGTTTAAATAATCTCTTTTAAAGTTTTTATTCTGATAAAGAATGCCATATTAGTTGAGCAACTATTTTAAATTCATACTCAATAGTAATGAAATATTTAATTCATAATTTAAAGATAAATAAATTTGTTCTCGTAAAAAAAAAGAATAAATTTGTTAACTTTGAATTATAATGTTGCTTAGAAACCATCATATGATTGACATTATTTTTGTGAGAATGGGATTCAATATCTCAAACTCCAAACTTAATAGCAATGACATTTGATAGAATGTTATTTTTATAAATTGAGTTGTTATTTTCAGCTCAAATGGGATTCAATATCTCAAACTCCAAACTTTATAATTAAAAATCAATGATCGAGATTGTATTTCACATGTACGAACATAACACTTTTTTTTGCACTAGATTTCGACTGAAGTTCTATATTCTCTCATAAACGAGTGGAGTGGGAATATCCAGAATGCTAAAATGAGAAGTAGGCATGCAGGAATCCACACTCTCATTAGAGAGCAATCAAAGATTCAGAAGACCAATTCCGGATCATAACCATGTTTCAAGATCACCAAAACAAATGCAGAAAAAAGAAAAGGAAAACGCAATTGATAAGAGAATCAAACTACAGAACTATCTATGGTAACCAGAGATCATAACACAAACTACACCTGGTTTCAAATCTTTCATCTTATCCTACCAAGCACAACAATCACCTAAAAGATTCATTAGGGAACGGTGAAAAGAAGACAGGGAAGTCGTAATACTAATCTTTCTATCTTACATTGTGCAAGGAAGGGGTAGAAGGTGTATCACGTTGGCCATTAGACAAACATTGGTTTCCTCAGCTTCCCGAACTCGAAGTAATCAACACCTTCTCTTCCAACGTTGCCAGCAAACAAGCTTCAAGAATAGATTATGATGATCTGTTAGTCTTCTGGCCAACTTAATACCTCACGAGCTGCCTTTTATCTTTCATTATACATGTCAATAAAATCAAACCCGGCTTCCAACATTAGCATTTATTTGTAGGGCTTGCCTGCGCAAAGGGTTTGACGGGGCATCTGATAACATGCCCGCTAAACTGCTGCTGCCATCATTCCTTCTACCCTCCTCTGGATATCCCATTTGCAAATGGGAGCTGGTAAATGGTAGCATGTTAGGAATGTTGTCCATTGCTTTAATGCTGCTGCTTTCCAACCCACTTCTGCGCCAAGCAACATTACTTATATCAGCGGCTAATGTTGCTAATTCGTGACTTGGGAAAGACGTTGGCTCCGCATAATCAACAAATTCAGGGCCTAACAAAGAGCTTTGAAGTTTTCCCCCTTCAGGACTCATGCAGCAACCATGGCTGCATTGATGAGGGATCAGCCTGTCGCCATATGCACCTTGGAGCAATTTGTTGATCCCAGCCTCTGGTTTTGGCACTTGATCCAGTGATCCTTGAAAGGAAACCGCCCTTGCAACTGGTAATGAAGTTTCCACCACGTCCCCAGTACTGTACACACTAAAAGCACTAATGCGAGCTCTAGGACGGAATAAAGTAGGGGGATCTTTTACTTCAGGATTACATTGAATTTCAACTTGACTCTTACCCCCTCTTTGAATCATACCCTCATAGTGATCATCATCTATATTTTCCTTGGAGGTGATATCTTTTCCTTCCACGGACTTTAAAGAGTTGACAACTCCACACGACAGAGTTTCATCAGAGGATGCTTTTGATTTTTCTGCACTAGCATCTTCAATTACGTTGCTAGACTCAAACTTATACTTGCCAGGTTCAATGCAGCGACGCCTTAGAGTGGAATTCCAGTGGTTCTTAATTGCATTATCTGTTCTCCCAGGCAGAAGCCGCGCAATTGATGCCCATTTATTTCCATGAATTGCATGAGCCTGAAGAATAATGTGATCTTCTTCCTCTGTAACATGGAAGGTTTTATCAGTGTCATTGCTGAGGAACATATTATCTTCTTGCAGAAAAATGAAAAGAACTTAGAAACTGGTTGACAGCTTATGACTCGGGGTACTAGAATAAAATTTCAGATAACAATATGCACACATGGTAGTGACAGGAAACCCTCTTGGAAAAGAAAAGGTCTAAGGTGTCCAAAGTTGTCACGTATATGTCTTCCACACAGAATTTTGCAGAAACTCTAGGACCCAAGATCAAGTGTATCAGTAGGATCAGCTGATTTAGTGCTGAAGTTAACTACAGATGAATACATCTCATACATGATATGCACATGATCGTATATAGTAATAAGAAGACTGAAGCACTTCATATTTAACAGCTTACTTTCTATTTTTGTAGGTTAATGGGAAAAAAATACAGATCAAACTTAATTCAAAATAGAGAAACATTAATTATATTCCATATTAAGCTAAAGAGGTACTTGTTACACCGGATACTTTTAGCACACAGTCAACCAGAGGTCACTGAATTTGAACAAGCAGTAAGGGCAAGGCACTGAACTCCAAACAGACTGTACTCTGAACTTATTACACCAAGCCTTACTCAGCAAACAAAAGCAGTAAATTAGTGGAAAAAGAAGCATCTTTACTGTAAGGAAGCATATGAACGTTAAAAACAGACTGATGAATCTTTAGTAAAATGTTCGTCTAAGCAAAGTGTGTTAATCTAAGAAGGCATAGGCTTTATACACAGAGGATCAATGTTCCATAATTTCTCTATTTCAGGACGATCAAATCAATAGCACATTGATTAGTAGAATGACATATTTCAATTCAAGAAGCATCTAGAATACCGTGTGAGAATATATTGTAAGGAATAACATTCAACTAATGATCAATCTGATTGATATTCTTTTTTCGCCTCTTTTGAGTGACTGCAGAAATTAAATTATTTGCTAGTTTCTGCCTTACAATACGGAGTTATGCACATTCATTGTTTAATAAGACCGAAAACCTTTGGAATAGAACCAAACTGTTCTGCAATTATAGAAAATTCTTCTCCACGGTTTCTTTAAATGACATCCTTTAGTTCTTACTGTCTCCTAAATAACAAAACGAATAACTGTGTGAATTTCAAACATTCATCATTAAACCACAGCAAGATTTCTATTTGAAGTTCAGGAATGTAGCTCCAGATACCCTGTAAATTAAAAATGCCCAAGTCCCCAAGGCTAGTGCATTTTGGCGCAACACTCTGACTTGAAACATAGGTTTCAGTTCGACGCCTCTCCCCTAATTGTAAAAATTAAAATAATAATTAAAAGAAGTCCTATGAAGTTCAACATAGTCCAGAAAATGCCCCCACCCCCACAAAACCCCAATTTCATGGTAGCTCTTGAGGGGTCCAACATTGGCATCATAAATATTTAATTCAGTTGAGATCACATTTCACAAAAAAAAAAAAAAAAAGATGTCTTTTTTTCAAAGAGCGGAATTGGAGTAATTACCAGTAAAGGGCTTGCGTTTGACGGCGGGGTCGAGCTGATTACACCACCGGAGTCGACAAGATTTCCCCGATCTACCAGGAATTCCTCGAGCAATCAAACTCCAATTCCTCGCCCCAAAATTGCCGACTAATCGGCTAAGTACGGCGTCCTCCTCGGGCGACCACGGTCCTTTGACTCGGTCTAGTGACGATTTCTTACTCACTTGACTGCTGCTGCTACTTCCATCTCCAATCACTACGACGTCGTCTTCTTCTTCGTCGTCGTCAACTTCTCCTTCCTCGTCGACATCTGCAACGGTGGCAGTTGCCCTCGCTGTGGTGGGCGATCAATCCTTGATACTCGGCTTCTTTTTCATTTTCCATTTTTCTTTTTTGTTTTGGAAATAAAAAATTTGTTCTTGTCTTTCTATTTTTTTTTAAAAGTTTATTCTAGTTGTATAGCTACCCGCCCATTTTTTTCCCGAGGAAGACGGTAAAATGCGGAGGACAATTACTATAGGGCAAAGTTCTGTCCATTATATTTCCCAATTTCCCCTTAAAGGCCCAAACGGCCCAACATCCGAAACAATTTAAAGCACAAACCGCATTCTTAGGATACAGAGGGTAATTATTTCCAGAACTTTTGGGCCTGTTCACGTTTCCAAAGTTCAAATACTTTCACGGAAGCCCAATGTCCTCTTTTTAATACTTTTGATGGAAGTAGCCAATGTGTAAAACACCTTAGCGATGTCTATACTACGACGTTTTCTTTTTTAAAATAATCATAAAATGGAATACAATATATCAACCTTTATACTATTTTAGTTGTTTGTACAAATTGTCACGATAAGTGGACCCAAAACGTGATATATGAGTTTGACAGTACTTAGTAACCAAATTTGTTGTGCCAAAATGAATATCTCGAGATGATAGTGAATACTTAAACTCATATTATATAGCACTTTTTGACAACCTAACTCGCTATACCAAAATGAATATATCGAAATTATAGTGAATACTTAGCCCATATTATATAGCACTTCATCTTCTCATACATATCCCATGTGAGATGGCGTATCACATTCACCCCTCTTTAAAGCCTTAGCATCATCACTAAACGTTCCAAATATACTTATCCCAGGACCAACCAGGGGTGCATGATTTCAAAGGTAGCTCCCATCCCTTATGGGGGAGTGTCACATTCACCCCTTTTTAAGGCCACAGCATCCTCGCTAGGTGCCCCAAACATATACTTAGTCCATGACCAACCAGGGATGCATGATTCTAGAGGGGGCTTCCATCCCTTACGGTGGAGTGCCACATTCACCCCTTTTTAAGGCCCCTAGTATTCTCGTTAGGTGCCCCAAACATACTTAGTCCAAGACCAATCAGGTGTGCATGATTTTAGAGGTGGCTCACACCCTTAGTTGGAGTGTCACATTCACATTTCTTTAAGGCACTAGTGTCCTATGCGACCCAAATATACTTAGTCCAAGACTAACAAGTGTGCAAGATTCTTCTAATACATATCCAAGTATATTTTTTAGATATAATGTCTTAATTTGAAAAAATTACTCAAATTAAATTCTCTTCATTTTAATTTTTGTGCAAAGCGATCCAAGTAAGAGCCTTAAGCTTCTTAACAACTACTTTCTCTTCTGCTCACCCACCCCCGCCACTTTAATAGAAAAAATAAAATAAAATTCCTCAAGTCCCCAAATGTATTATTCTCTTGTAAAAAATTTCTCTAAATTGTATGGTTTTTGTACTCGGTTGATAATATAAGTTTTTTCTGGTTCTAACTATATAGTCTTCAAGCCACCAACTTCACCAAGACAAAACTAACTGCATAACTAAACATTTTGACACTGATGCAATAATCATTCAACCTAAGATCTTAAACAAGGCACGGCAATTGGAGGACCATAGTTTTGGTAATTTCATCTCCAATTTTCAAGAGGGAGTGGTTAGTTTGCGCACACACATACGTGTGTGTATATATATATAACTTATAAAGCTTATTGTCAACTTTTAAAGTCACTTAACCACGTTGAGTTACTCTTCTATATTTATCCCACATTTGTTTGAGATTATGGAATAATATAAAAGCAGTCGCCCATTCGTACAATGCCGAATTTAAAGGTGGGGGAAGGCTGGCGATTTCTCTCAACATTTTTAAATCACTAAATTTTTTGTCGGTATAAATTCACTTTTTTTGATAAATTCTTTGAAAGTTTATATTTTGGTCACACTATTTTTTTCTAAAATCTACCAAAATATATTTCTTATTATATTTACCCTCAATGTATATGTTCTAAATCTAGCCTTGCATTTATGGTCACTTAGAAACATCGAATTAGCTATAGGTGCTGCTCAGAGGCAGACTATCATATATGTTGTTAACTATAGATTTTTTTTTTTACTAAATTTTTTAGAAAAGCATAAGTAAAATTAGGCAAAAAATTCTCTGTCCCCGTTCCTATCCCTATCATTATCCCCATCCAATCACAATTCACTCTATATATATATAATTGGAAAAAATATTTATATAGTAAATTTTGATTAGTTGGGGACAGAAATGAGGAAAGAGGATTTTCACCTGTAAAATTATGGGTAAAATATAATGAGACTGCAATGAAAATCTTAAAAAAATATTTAGTCCAAGGAGAGAAGAAGAAAGTGATATGGATGTGGCGGAGTTTGGACAAGTCAGAAAGTAAAAGGAACGTGGACAAGTCGTAGACATTAGTTAAAGAATTAATCTACAAGCAATCTAAATTAATTAAAAGTAAAATCATGTCTCAGAAAATGGTGCTCCAACCTCCATTTTGAATAATTTCCTTAGTTTGTTACTTGTTTAATTTCCTCAACGCTCCGAAAAATATAGATCAACAGCTCAACTTGTATTGGTAAACTTCTGATTCTGACAGCTGTATGTTACAAATAATTCCATTTGGAATTAAGGAAGATCCGCCAATCATATCTTGGAAAATAAATTGTATGCTACTCTTTATATTTCAGAATAAGGGTTTAGGGTATTCTGTTCCAGTCTTTTCATTTTCTATTTTTTGTCCTATCTGTATAATGATTGCCATGTATTGTATTTTTTTCTTAAGGTTTGATTATTTCTTTTATATTATAAAGTTTTTAAAAAGAAAAATAAATACATGACAAAATATTAATTGCAAAACATGAAATGAAATACATAATGTGATAGAAAATTTAAACAGTAGGAACAAGTGTTACCTTAGCACTTTTTACTATGGATTACTAAAATATCAAACAAAAAAGACCACATCCTCTTCGACTTCTTTTTGCAAACTGTTGTAGAATGACACATTAAGGGTGTAAGTGGGTTGTGGTTTAACTTAGAGTCAGATCTTTTGAGTTGCGTAAAAGTAAAATTTTATGTGAAAAAAAATGTAAGTTTCAGAAAACGGGTGAAAATCGTCTGTCCCCGTCCCCGTGTATGTTCCTATTCCTGTCCCCAACTAATCAGAATTTACTATATAAATATTTATTTCAATTATATATACACATGGTGAATTGTGAATGGAGACATATACAGGGACAGGTGATTTTTTTCCCCAGAAAACACCTATATTCCCATTAATTAGATTTCAGAGACATGCAAGTTTTCCAAACTTGCTCGTAATTTAAAAAGGAACAATGCCATAAATATTGAATGAAATCCCATGTTCATAACTACTTTAAAAATAATTATTCTGTGTTTCAGATTTTAGATCTAGACAATTAGAACATGATTATTACCTTAAATCACGAACATTATAACCAGAAACTCTCGAGTCAACTATTAAAAAGGAATAGATATATACAAACTGCGTCAAACATGTAGAAACATGAAGCTTATGCGGAACTTTTTTGTTGACTTTAAGAAACCATAGGCGTAGTGATCCAATAATTTTTTATGTTAAAAGGGTAAAATAGTTCTTTATAGAAAATGGACGATATTCAATTTTGGACGGAGAGTATAAAAGTCTAATTTTATTTTCTCTTTTTTTTCCCTCTTTTTTGTAAAGTAGGCCGTTCCATACGTTAAAAATGTTTAAGAGAATGATCGCACCTACTATCCAATAAAAATAAAAAATAAAAAAAATGAGAAACGCAAGTGGTAGAAGCGATTAGAGACGGTCTACAAATGCCTTATATTTCTGCAGGCATAAGAAAATTTGTGGAAAAAAAAACAAAAAAATTCGATTGGTTTAGTCTTTATTTTTAAGTACTTATTTGATGGCCAACCCAAACTGTTAGATAACGAAGCTTCTGTGGACTTATTGATTGGCCAATTTTTCAGATCCCTTTCATAAGTTAATTTTAATTTAATCCCAATTGGCTTTAATCTATTCTGTCACGCAATCGTGGGAAAGTCTTGCTTTGTCTATATCTAGCTGGCAATTAGTCTCTTATATATAGAGAGCAAAATCAAAAGAAACATACAACCAAAAAAAATAGAATCCAATTCTTTGTTCCTTTGCAGCTTTAATTTGTTCCAAAAAGCTTCTGGAATTTGTTTTGGCCTCAAAGATGGGACGTCCTCATGAGTTCTTGCTGTTCTGTGCTTTGTTGCTCCTTTCTTCTTCTTCTTCATTTGCTTCTGCCAAAATTGTGGAGCACACATTCCATGTAATTATTTCTCTTCCCTTGGACATTATATTTCTTTTTCTTTTTTAAATATCAGTGTACATGCATTATTTACTCGACTAATCCGATTGAGATATGATCTATCTGAAAACCACTTTAACTGACAAAAATTCTAGCAAACAAGCGACAATTATTACTTCCCTACACTAGATATATAAAGCCGTACTCTTTAACCTTTGGTTTAGAGATCTCTAACTCTTAACACTTTAACAAGACTTTGTTAGTAAGAACGTTTACTTGGAATCGGAACTGTGGAAACTGATCTTGTTAGCTAGGAAATTTCTGCATGCATGCATGCATGTTTGATTTTTCTGATTCAAGGTTTCAAAATGACATGGCAGCTTGGGCATGTTTTTGTTTTGAGCTCTAATTAATATTGTGCACGAACCTATGAAAATTTGAACACATTTTCTGTAATTTCATGCAGGTGGAAAATCTTACAGTGACACGATTATGCCAAAGACGTGTTATTACTGCAGTAAATGGAAGTTTGCCTGGCCCAACCCTCCGCGTGAAAGAGGGTGATACTCTTATAGTTCACGTATTCAACCGATCACCCTATAACATGAGTATTCATTGGTAATTAATTCTTCAATTAATGATATTACGTTTTCTATATATAATATATATATTCTTGGAATATTAATCTAGAATATTGACAAGGGATTTTCAAATTGACTATCTTAGTATATACTTAATAAAATCTTTAATTAAAACATATGGTTCCTCTCCAATTCAGGGACGAAGTCAGAAACTTAGCGTTTGGGGCGAAAACTACAACAGTATGCTGAATTACACATAAAAACTGCAAAATTAATTGGCAAATTTGTTAAAATATTACGAATTAAATATAAAAATTATTATATCTAATAGTATTTTTAGAAATTTCGAGGGGTGACTGTCAACTTGCCTAGGCCTGTCAATTGAGTCTAAAATATTGGGTCCAGACTCATGTCCACTAAATTGAGACCCAAGTTGGATTTCTATTGGATTGGGTCTAAATCTTTTCAACTAGAGTTCGGACTCAACCACATTGGGCCTTAGATCTAATTTGAGTTAGCTTACTAATTTTTACTTATAATTTTATTGATACTCAATTTTAATCATCGAAACGTGAATATTTTTTCAAATAAAATAAATAAATCGGCGAAATATTTTATTTAAAATAATATGCACTGTTCATTAACATTATGATCATATTCTTGGGTTCATATGAAACAAAATAAAAGAATAATTTTAATTGGGTTTTGGATCTCTTGGATCTATACAATTATAATTTAGACCCACAACTCTTGGGTTCCATACTTGGCTTTGGATCCTACCCATATGAGTCTAGACTCAATCTAAATCGAGTATAAAAAAGTAAATCTAGACACAAATTGGGTCTTATCAGTCTAGATCTAAATATGGACTCTTAAGTCCATTTGATAGGCCTAATCCTCCCCCCCGTCTTCGTCACTGCTCCAATTATTAAATACTATGTTTGTATTTTTATCGCACTAGAGAGAGCCAAAATCCAACTTATAAAACTGTAAAAAGCCATTTGCTTGGTTTTGAAACATGCTAATTTTGATTCTCTTATCCAGGACCAACAATGACGTTGTCATTTAAATATTATATTCAAAACCAGTTCTAATTTCTTCGTGGAACTATTTTTTCTGATATTAAATAAATATTCAACTTTTCTGTTTAAAAAAAAACTATCATAATCAGCCCAGCTGATCAAGTACTTTTCGTCTAACTAATCACTGATTAATTAATACAGGCACGGGATATTTCAAAGATTGAGCGCGTGGGCGGATGGACCGGGTTATGTGACTCAGTGTCCGATTCTCCCAGGAAATAGCTACACCTACAAGTTTAACATAACCGGGCAAGAGGGTACCCTCTGGTGGCATGCCCATGTTTCTACGCTTCGAGCTACCGTACATGGGGCCCTCATTATCCGACCCAGACCCGGACGTTCCTATCCTTTCCCTAAACCACACAGGGAGTTCCCTATCATCTTAGGTCAGCTCAACCAATACTCTAATCAAATTTTATTTTTTTTCCAGGTTGAGTCGGGTTTGATTTGGATCACCGGTCTACCAAAAAAATTATTACTGGGTTCAGAAGAGATATTAAAATTAATATGTTGAACTAAAATGATTACAGGAGAATGGTGGAATGCAAATGTTGTGGATGTGGAGAACCAGGGACTAGCCACCGGTGGTGCACCAAACAATTCTGACGCTTACACCATTAACGGCAAGCCTGGCCGTCTCTACCCTTGCGCTGCCAACCGTGAGTATCGTGCATGCCTCTCGCAATAAATTTTGAATTCAACACAGAAGAGATGTTATGTCAGTACATGCATATGTGATCCTCCATAGTCAATCTGCGAACGTGATGAATAATTATTATGAATTGAGTAGCTATGAATAACTATTTATAGTTATTTAAAAAAAAACTATTCATCACAGTAATGCATATGTAGATACGAACAGATCATGAGTTCGCACTGAATTCCAACTCATCACAATAAGGAGTTTATATTTATTATATGTATGCTTAATTGTCTTACATGTGATTTTTCATTTTTTTTTTCCAGAAACACACAAAATAAGATTGGTAAAGGGAAAAACGTATCTTCTGCGAATTATCAACGCTGCACTCAATAACCAACTCTTCTTCAAGATAGCAAATCATAAGATGACAGTTGTTGCGGTCGATGCTGCTTACACTAACCCTTACGTCACAGACGTGGTTGTCTTTGCCCCTGGTCAAACAACCGATGTCCTTTTGACCGCCGATCAGCCACGTGGATTATACTACATGGCAGCACATCCATATATTAGCGCAGTTGGTATATCATTTGATAACACCACCACAACGGGAATCGTTGAATACGAGCACGCCACGCCATCCACTCCGATAATGCCCGTCCTACCTGCATTTAACGACACTCCTACGGCCCATAAATTCTTGACTAATTTAACCTCATTAACTACTGGGCCGTTTTGGAGCCCAGTTCCTAGAAACGTGGATGAGCATATGTTTGTTGCGTTTGGATTGGGCTTGGTGGCTTGTGGAGGATCTGGAAATGCTTCTTGCGCAGGACCATTTGGGCAAAGATTGGCTGCGAGCATGAACAATCATTCTTTCGTGTTACCTACCAGAATATCGTTATTACAAGCATTTTTTCAAAAGGTTGGTGGGATTTACACCACTGATTTTCCTGATCAGCCACCATTGATATTTGATTATACAAATACTAGCAACAGCTTTAATCAGGGGCTCTTAATGACTACAAAGTCAACCAAAGTTAAGAAGCTCAAGTTCAATTCTACGGTGGAGATTGTGCTGCAAAATACGGCTCTCATAGGAATAGAAAATCATCCACTACATTTGCACGGATTCAATTTCTACGTCTTGGCTCAAGGTTTTGGTAATTACAACTCCGCGAGGGACAGTAAAAACTTTAATTTTGTTAATCCACAAGAACGTAACACCATTGGCGTGCCTACTGGAGGATGGGCTGTTATAAGGTTCCGGGCAAATAATCCGGGTATAATTAATTTACTTTTAAATTTTTTTTAAAAATAAAAGCGCAAGCCAAATACTTTCATATTTTCTGAGCTCTCGAATATATTCTTTTTCAGGTGTATGGATCATGCATTGTCATCTGGATGTGCACTTGCCATGGGGTTTGGCCACTGCTTTCGAGGTCGAAAATGGGCCAACGCCGGCTACAACGCTACCACCTCCTCCACCGGATTTTCCCAAATGTTAATATTTGGAAACAAATAAGTTTGTCGCTATTGTTTCTTCTCTTTCTTTTAGTGCTTTTTTATTATTCAACACTGTCCATTATTTTTTCATAAGAATTCTTTTTCCCTCCTATACAATCCCACAATGTAATGTGTAGAAGCATTATTCATTGAAGTACTGAATTAAAATTTTATTTTGTTTCATCAGTTTTTATCATAAAGATATTTCATATGTGCAATACGATCTGTAATACTGCAATGTTTTCCTCGGAGTTTCAAAACGATCTCCCTCACTAAATTTTACTCCTTCTGAATCAAAATATAAGTATTTTTAAAAGTTTTCACATAAATTAATATATTAATTATAATGACTAAAGTATCCTTAATTAATGTTATAAAGAACAAAGAAACTAATAAAAATTTACATAAGACTATACATGACCAAAATGAATATAGGGAGAAAATATTGTATGGATAAATTAATCAATAAATAAATAATTCTTTTAAAAAGATCTCTATTTTGCAACAAAAAATAACTATTAAAAAACGTATATTTTGAATCGCGGGGAGTAAAAAGGGAAATTTATAAAGGGGATCCGATCTGCAAATGTCATATTTCAAATATTACATCCGTATCCAGATTCCAAAGTAAACCAATATCCAATCCGATCATTTGCTTTAAACAAATTATTTTTGGCGCCAATCAGAAGCATATTCAGAATTTCCTACTTGGGAACACAATATTTATTAAAATAAAATAATATTTTACCATAAAGAATTCTCTTTTTAGAAAATATTTGAGGCGTTGAATCCGCCACTGCGCCGATGTAGCGACATAGACACATAATTAATGGGTGAAAATCGTCTGTATTCGTTTGTGTAGTTATTTGTGTGCCCAACCAATAAGAATTCGCCATGTGATCATTCTTTAAAATTATATATACACATGGTGAATTGTAATTGGTTGGATACAAAAACGAGTACACAAACGAGTACAAACGATTATTTGCCATAATTAAAAAATGTAATCAGAATGTTTGACTTTTCACATTATTATGAGTTGTTGATTTATTATTTTCTTTTGAGTTCAGATTATGGACTACCTTATTCTATAGATATGAAACTGTTCCAACGAAGAACGAACAGTTTAATAATGCTGATGTTTCTTCATGGGCAAGTTGTTTTCTATTTCATCTGCCTCTCCATCAAAGTCGCTGGTGTAGCAAACCTGGGCGGCGGGGGGTCTGAACTAGTCAAATCTTATATCCGGCTGAATATAATATTAAGGGTAAAAGTGTCCACGTCTTTTAAATCTCTTAAATTATTGTGTTTTTTAATTTTCTATTCGCAATTAAAAAACGTCGAGTCTTCACACTTAAACTATTTAGATGTATCAATCGTGCTCCTTCTGTCCATTTTCTCATTTAAATCATGAAGGAAAATTAAAAAATCAAAAACATTTTGACAAAACTATATTTTCTCTATTTTCTCCTTCTCGCACACCACCACCTCAACTCCCTTTCCTGTCAATCCTCACCCTTTCCACCGCCCCTGCTTTTGAATAAATGGGTTATCGGTCTGTAGAATTGCGCTAGAGAGGGTGAAAGTGGCTGGAATATTTGTGAAGGGCAGTGCAGAGGGTGGGGATTGATGGATAGAGAGTTGAGGTGGTGGTAGCAGTGGAGAAAATTGAGAAAATATGATTTGTCTAAAATGCTTTTAATTTTTCGTCATGATTTAATTGAGAAAGTTGACAGAAGAGACACGGTTGATATATCCGAATAGTTTAAGGTTTGACACTCGACTTTTTTAATTTAGTATTCAAAATAAAAATAAAAATAAAACATAATAGTTTAGGAGACGTGAACACTTTTTTTTATCCTTTATTGTATTTATTTCGTGATTACCATAAGAAAATGGAATAATGTCTAAGTAACATTAGCTAAAATTAGCAAAAACCTCAAATTAAACATCTAATCTTGTTGACATGAAGAAATTAACGAGTTATTTACAATTTTGACCCCTAAATTATTCAATTAATTAGATAAATTTTAACCACCTAAAATTAACCTTACATAATTTTCAGTTTGGGTTGACCTCGATGTATAGTTGGGCACATGTTGTGAATTTTGCATTAGGCACTTGGCACTTGCAATGGGACTTTTAAAGCTCTAAAAGCCTCCCCAAAGCTGGGGAAATGAAGCGTTCGAAATATCTCAATGGGATTGGTTCTACCTCCTAAATAAAATTTTAGACGAGAGGCCTCTTTTTTATATGTCGGGGTGAAAATCCTCTATCCTTTATCCCCATCCATATTCCCAACAAATCAGAATTTAGTATATAAATATTTTTTCCAATTATATATACACAAGATAAATTATAATTGGCTGGGGACAGAGATGGTGCAGGGAACGGGAATAGAGAATTTTTTATCTATATATCGGGAAAATTATTTGTATGTGGGACCGATCTCATTAGGATGGTTATGACACTTGATTTTCCCTAAAACTATACAAAACATTAGCAATGCAAGTTTTTATTCTGCTTTATCTAAAGGAAATTTCTTATATGTATTAGGTTCATGTGGATTTTGTGTTACAATTCTGTCCACTTCAACACGAGATCATTTCTCTCCTCATGATATGCTGACGTGGATAGTTTTAAACTACTAAGTCTACTGGTCATATGTTTCATATAAAAATTATCATTATGTAAAAGCACGCACGAGTATCGAGGTTGAGGGGGGCAAAATTCCTCTGTCCCCGTTCTTGCCCCCATTCCTATCCCCAACCAATCACAATTCAGCATGTGCATTTATAATTAGAAAAAATATTTATATAGTAAATTCTGATTGGTTGGGGAAAGAAATGGAGACAGATGATTTTCACCTGTTGTGAAGTTCATGACATGGCATGTAAAAGGGAAATGCTTCCAAATGTTCTGGGTTACAATGTGGAACAACACATGTTTTGTAAATGCGAAACATGTATAAGTTGTTTGATCAATAGATCTACGGCTAAGATTTTTTATTTCATAATACCAATTAAATTTTTTTAACACATGTAATAAAAGTGATTATACCGTCAAATATTTAATCTGGCTGCTGACAAACGTTCTGACATTAGAATTTTTTTACGTTATAATGTAGCCGCCGGACAGCTTCCAAATAACCGGAGAAAGTGATTGCAAATGGAACTTTTTTTTTAAAACTTTAGCATTGCATGAAAAGAAAAAAAATTGAAAGGACATTTAATCAGATTTCAATGTGCAAAGTAGGGGTGTTCATGGTTCGTTTTGTTTCGGTTTTATACATTTTTTAAACCATTTCGGTTTGAAAATTTTGAAACCAATCCAAACCATTTAAAATCTCAAACCGATGCATTCGGTTTGGTTCGGATTGGTTTGGTTGCTTGGTTTTGCGAGACACAAAAATATTGATTATAAAGTTTAAAAGAAACTTTATTTAACTAATTTAATTAGTTAGTTGCTAAAAATATTTTTAAAAAAATATGCCTATTATTTTCTCAAGGTAAACACAATAAAGAAAACAAAATAATAAAACATAAATTCTTGGTCTTGATCCTTACACTTCAAACAAATTACTTCAAAATCATCCTACAAGAAAAAAGAAAAACACAAAAATTACATAATTATTAGTTCAAAATAGTGAAATACAATAAAATCTTTTGGTAAATCTAAATTCGCATACCAAATGATGATTTTTTAATCTCTTGGTTTAACACTTGAAGAAACTTGCACTTGAAAATTTTAGAATGAGATACAAAATTTAGCAATTATACTAGAAAACATTTTAAGGAAAAATATATTTTATTGCAAAAAAATCCTTTAATATATATTATATATATTCGGTTTGGTTCGGTTTGGTTTATAATTTTTTTTAAACCAAACCAAAAATTCGGTTTTAATTTATCTCAAACCGAAACTAGTCCAATGCACCGCTCAAACCGAAAATTCGGTTTGGATTGGTTTGGATCGGATTGGATTGGTCGGTTTCGATTTTTCTTGAACACCCCTAGTGAAAAGTGATGCTAAAACCTAACTTTTGAACTTTAGCATTGAATTTTTTTTTTTTTTTTTTTTTTGCTGAATAAATTTAGTTTTCATTAATCACAAATAGCCGAAGCCATTACAATCAAAGGAAAATCTGAAAATACATAAAGTAAAAGTTATACAATGATTTAAAAAATCACGATAACAGACAAAAGACACACCCAAAAAACTTGGATGGTTAGAAAAAAGGGAGAACCTGCAATGTTGGACCTTAATAATTTTTGCTTTTCTTTTTTTAGACATACACTTTATTTTTGTACATTCTTAGACCTAAACTATTTACGGGCACTCAGAAATAAATAAAAAAATTCAAAATCCGGCGAAAACTACCCGTTGCTTAAAACGAAGTCGTTTTATTAAGGGTATTTATGTCTTTTGAGCATTGTAATAATTCGATGAGAAAATATGCAATGTTGGACCTTAACAATTTTTGCTTTTCTTTTTTTAGACATAAACTTTATTTTTGTACATTCTTAGACCTAAACTATTTACGGGCAATCGGAAATAAAAAAAAAAAAAAAATCAAAATCAAAATCCGGTCAAAACTACCCTTTGCTTAAAACGAAGTCGTTTTATTAAGGGTATTTATGTCTTTTGAGCATTGTAATAATTCAACCCATTGTTTGCAAAATTTCCACTGCAAATTCATCCATCTCTAAGCATTCTCATCTCTTTCACAAGCTCAAACACATCAAAATCATGTGTGGAGGATGAGTAATTTAGAAACCCTTTACGAGACTGTGTAAACTGTGATGGGGATTCGAAAGGGAAGAAGAAGCTTCATTTTGAGCCTTTATCTCATCAATTGAAGAAAAGGGTAGAAAATACTAGACTGGGAATGGCTTTTAGTTATCTGGTCTTTTAATAATCCCTTTAGAAAAATGGAGAACGAGGGTAGTTCTTGGATTAGGAGGACTAAATTTTCTCATAATGTTTGTCATAGATTAGATGCATCAAGATTGACCTTAATTCCTTTAGCTATTCATCAGAGAGACCGAATTGCATGTGCCAAATCTAGGCCTGTTATTGCAAATCCTATGAATCCGAAATAAGATCCAGTTGTTACTACATTACAGAGGAATCCTACTCCAAACAAGCAGAGGGCTGTGGCGGTGGCGGTGGAGCTGCGGAGGAACCGACTGGTGGAATGATGATGTTCTGCTGGAGGAGGAGGATGGTGGTGTTTAGCCGAAGGGAAAAGAAAGGAAAATGGGTCGGGTCGGGTTTGCAAATCGAGTTGGTTTGATTTATTTATTTATATTTGTAATTTGACTATTGTGCCCTCAGTCAAACGATGTCGTTTTACTCAACGGCCACATTTTGGTCGTATTTTGATTTTTTTTTTCATTTATGAGTGCCCGTAAATAATTTAGGTCTAATATTGTACCAAAAAAAAGTTAATGTCTAAAATAAGAAAAGCAAAATTGTTAAGGTCCAACATTGCATATTCACCCACATATTTGTAATTTGACTATTGTGCCCTCAGTCAAACGACGTCGTTTTACTCAACGGCCACATTTTGACCGGATTTTGATTTTTTTTTCATTTCTGAGTGCTCGTAAATAGTTTAGGTCTAAGAATGTACAAAAATAAAGTTTATGTCTAAAAAAAGAAAAGCAAAAATTGTTAAGGTCCAACATTGCAGTTTCTCCCTAGAAAAAACAACTAAAAAAACTAGCCAACTAAACAAATACATAATCTTCTCCTTCAAAGCATCTTCATCGCAATCCTTGATCCACAGAGACAGGAGAATGTCACTTTCAACATCTTCCTTAGGGGTCGACAATTTATAGGACCATGGGCGTATCAACCGTCCTACAAATTGCCTCGGGAAGATGTAAAAAGTTGATAAAGGGCCCAGATTTAATCCGAGTTGAACAAATCCTCCTAGAAACATAGAAAAAAAGTCTAGATTTGTGAAGATATGAGACTCATCTAACCACTGTGTCTTGAATCTTGAAGAAAAAAACTCTGAAAAATGTTTCATATGATTCGTAGTACAAAATAGAATAATATAAACGGAACAAAATGATTAAATTTTGACCATTGGCCAGAGCTAATAGCCAAAACTAACTAGCAGCAGGGAAAAAAAAAGGAAGAGCAGGAGGGAAAAGAGAGAGAAAAGGGAGAAAAAAAAAGTGAACAAAGTTCAATGCAACATGTCCTTTAGCATTGAAAAGTTAGGTTTTGAACTTTTGAACTTTAGCATTGAAAAGTGCTTTTGAACTTTAGCATTTACTTGGCAAAAACTTTAGCATTGTAAATGCTCTAAACTCATAGACGAAAACAGGGGCTGGTGGGCAATCTCCCAAGATTTTTAAAAATCTTAACAGATATACTAAATTTTATATGTAGTTTAGAAATATTTGATCAAATTCACCTCTAAACATATTTTTTGCAGTTTTTAATGTAATTCGACATGCTATTACAATTTTTCGCCCTTAACCTAAAAGTTCTGATTTCGTCCCTGTCTAAACTAAAGGTATAGAGTATATAGAATATAGAATAGACCAATTGCAATAAAAAAAATAGAATATAGACCAATGATCAAAGTAAGAAAGAAACAAGATGGTAACTGGTGAAAATTCAAAGTATTTATTGATGTAAAAATTTGAGAAAAGAGAATGAAAATATACGTACATCAACAAAATAAATAATATTTCCAGGACCTGAACCAAAACCAAAACCCAAATCCATGAACCAAAATACCTCTTCTCCCATCTCCAAAAAAAATGGTATACTAATTGCTAATAACTCTCAATTTCTTGCATCCCACAATATGTAAATTATATACGATGAATTTCAAAAGAAAAACTCGGATATATATGAACTCTCAAAATTAATGAATAATTTAGAAAGAAGGAGCAGGAGCTTCAGCAACAAAATCAGCAACCAAAATCAGATTTTCACTAGTAACGGGTCCCGCGGCTGCGCCACCATTGCTCATGAGCTCAAGCATTGCGCGGCGAGGGTTGCTCCTCTGCTTCTCACAGAGACTGGGCAAGAATACACCTGCACATTTCATTACCAATCTCATTAGATCTTAACCATCAATCTAATTCAATGATTAGCGGTAAAATAAATTCAAAAGTGACGCTAAAAAGTAGTGTCATGTACTCGCTTTGTCAAAAGAGATAATAATACTTTGATTAAACGTCAAGAAATTCGGTTGCAAGAAAGGGATCATGTATTACTCCTTTCTAATCTAAAGAAAATTGTAACATAAAAATCCAATTTATCTTTTCATGGTACCAAAAAACTTTTTAACATATTATCAGAATTTAAAGATAAATCAAAATCTCGAAATACAACATCACTTTTCGGATAGAAGATATTGAGAGGAGACACACTTTATAATATATATCAAAAATAATTTTTTTTTAAAAAAAAACCCATTTGCATTTAATATTTTCTTTAGTAGAAGTAACCAAAAAGTTTTTAATTTAAACATGGGAAATTTCATGTCATGACTTGGACAAAGTTTACTTACCAAAAAAGAAATGAAAAAAAAGGAAAGACTTGGACAAATTAGGTCAAGAAGTAGTCAACAATGGAAAATCAAACTTCAGTCAAATTTTACTATTCTAGAAATGTCAAATACCAAGCGTTTACGCCATGAAAGTCTAAGACACATATTATATTATAATTGTATCGACACATATTATATTATAATTATATCACCATAAAAAAATTCCAAAACCAATAGAAAAATCAAATTAAAATTTTCAATATTATTGTGCAAATTTTGATGAACTCAAGGGGACATGGATATTCTACTTTCGATTTTAGTGACAGATTTTCTAATTTATTCTTATCTATTAAACAGAATGGATTGTTACCTTCTCCGGCTGCCAAGTTAAAGTAAAGATCGATGATGTTAGGGCAGTTCTGGTAGCAAGCGGGGGAGCAGAGCTTGGCGGCGAATTGTGGTTCAAAGAAAGCGTCGGATGAAATTCCGACGGTGTTCCTATCAACGCCACAAGCGGCGATGCATTCGTCGCTCTCAATGTGCTCCGACATTCTCTCGACAACAACCTCGGATGTCCTGCACTGGAATTCCACCTTTCCATCTTTTCCTTCGAAGTTCTCTAACAAACACCTCTTCCCAGATGTTGCAATAGCAAATGAACATACTTTCGCTGGCAATTCCTCGCATATGATCTCGCCTGAAAACCAAAATATTAAAGATATACTCATTTTATTTATATCCATAACACCAAATATTAAAGATGTTTAAGGATTCATGTATATATATATACATGTGAGCGTAGAACAAGAAGCTATATATCATGCAAAAAATCATTTATCCCATTTTGTGTCTCGTTCTCTATCCCCACGTGTGTTAATTTTTTCTTTTGAGGGTTCTACTATTTCTTTTATATTATAGTTTTTCTAAATAACAAATTAACATATGACAATTTTTTATTAATATGACAGAGAACGAAAAAACATGATAAGGTACATATCATAGTAAACTTTTTTCAAAAAAAGAATTGAGAGGACAACGTGTAATATTTAAATTTGACATTTTAAAGGACATGGGGGCATGACCTCCACAATTTTCAAAATATAAGTTTTTTATTATTATAAGGAAATGAATTTCTTGTTGGAAGAATCTTTGTAAATGTTACCTCTTACCTCTAAATTTTATTTGAAATTTACTAAAACGTATATTTTTTTATAATTCACTTTGACAACATATATGTTTTAATTTCGCCAAAGACTGGATACATGCAAAGTCGAAAATAAATAAGAGGAGGCAGGATTAGGATACATACCGAGAGTTCCTTGGAGGAAGAGAGAGCAAGCAAAGAAAAGAACCAAAGAGATCTTCATGGAAGCAGCCATATTGATTTGTTTCGTGTTTTTTGTTTTGATTCTTTTAAGGTTCTGGGAAGAGAGATGTGGGCGTGTTTTTGATGAATTGGGAGGGATTACTTGAAGGAGAAGGATAATGGATTAGAGGAATGATGGGGATGATGGATTTGTGTGGGAGGGAGTCAAATGAAATGGTGTATATTTATAGGGTAGAGAAATTAATATTATAATAAAAAATGAAGGAGGAGGTGGTGGTGGTGGTGGGAAGTCATGCTTCTCGCCTCGTATAAAATCCGCAATTTTTGACGAATTCTTGAGAAATTAGTTGGTTAAGGTAAGAAGGTCATTGGCTTTACATGTGGAAGATTTTTAGCACAAGTGTTAGGAGTAGCTCAACATTTATATGGAGCCCACGCGTTGCTTTGTTCTCAAATATTTCCAATTTAAGAAATAAAGATTGACCCGAATTCTAGAAGAGCTCCCATCCCTCCTTCTCCAGGGCTATGTGAATGTATAAAATCGCGAGACGTGTATTAGTGAAGATTCTTCATAACTTCTCGCGTGTATTAGTGAAGATTCATCAGAACTTTCTATATCCAATAACGGTTAAGAGGATGCTCGAGACGTTCGACCGTATGCGGGACTCGTCTCGAAAAATATTGAGACTCTGTATTAGTTATTAAAGTTATGCCTCTATTTTTTTTTTTTTAAATATCAAAATATAATACGATTTTCGAATTTCCAAAACCAAAGCAAAAACAGTAGCCATGATTTTTCATCTATTTGATCTAGTTTTTAATAGATTAACATTATATAAATATTTTTTTTTCATGTAATTTTTAAACCAAAAAAAAAAATCTATATCTTTACTTGATGATCCAAATTTTGAAGAAAATACAAAATAATTCTCAAATTTTTTCAACAAAATACACATATATGTATATACAGGTAAAAAAAATTGGGGCCTCAATTTTCGGAGATCTTATTCCGTAGGGCACTTTAAGCCCCTTCAAAATCGGGTCTGACCGGCCTTAAAAAATTTTGGGCCTCAATTTTATGTTATATGTATGTGTGTGTGTGTGTGTTTTTTTTGTATTTTGTTGAAGGATGATAAAAATTGTTTGTATTTTTAAAATTATATTTAAAATATTTTAGTAAATTTTAGAGAACGAAAATTATTATACAATTGTAATGATTTATTTTTATATATTTATATGAAAGTCACTTTTTTTACGGTTAAGTAAATCCTTATTTTAAAATTTAGCACATGACCCCAAAAATATTTGAGACGCCCCTGCCAATAATATAATTCATAAGAGCTTTATAACTGAAAGTAAAATTACTGCAACACTACTTGTGATGAATTTGTCAGTTGGACAATATTTCAATTTAGTTCATCCGCTCTAATTGTGAAATGAATGAAAGCGCACACTCTTTCTTATTATTATATGTGTGTGTTTGTCAAGGTATTATTATCTTATTAATTCAATTGAAATTTGATCGACTTAATATATTTTCCTACAAATTTTATAATAATGTCTCAATCTTAAATTTGGAAGACATGATCGGAGATATGTTTTTTTTTACTGGACAGACATCGTTTTATAAAGTCCCACGCTTTATTATAGCCAGTGAAAAAGATTTCCAATTACGTCTTCGGTTTAAATTATAAAATAAATACCCATTAAAAAGAATTATTTTGATTTGAGTGTGTAACGTGTTAAGGGGATCGGCGTGTTGACGCAAAGAGAAGAAGACGTGTCAGGATGTCTGCAAAATGCGAATGCATGAAATATTTATTTTGAAGTTTCCAAATCGAACCTTCTACATGATTGTCTCACGGTAACTAAAGTACAAGAATCTTCTATCCCCGTTTAATGTCTCAATTCCTATTCCACTAATAAGAAATTGACATGTATTAATTTTTTACTAAAAATTATAATCTAAAAAAATAGTGAAACTCGTAGGGAAAAATATGAACACGTATTAATCATCTATTCTTGGAGATAGAGAACGAAACACAGAACTGGGATAGAGGATTTTTTGCTGTAATTAAATTAAAAAAAAAGACAACTTTTTCCTTGCCTTCTTTCCTAAAGGCACCTAATAAATGCTTTGTTTGGATTGTATCTTAAATTAAGATTCTGATCTTAATTTATTTACTTAAAGTTTCAAATCAAATTAAATTCAAAAAAGACTCAATCCAAATACTTTAATAAATATTGGGGATGAAGTAATTCCAAAGATACAATCAAGCAATTCAAATCTTTGATTCCGCCGGGTCAATGGAAAATGAATTAGACGTGAACTATGAGAAACAGTCACATGAACCCAAAATATTTTAAAAAAAAAAAAAAAAGTATAAGAATGTTGGATTATTACTTACCTAATTATAAATCTTTGTGTCTAATAAAATTAGGAGATAATTTACTCAATTTGTCAATTGAATAAAAACGAAATGAGATTGATGATTAGGGCTGTCAATGAGATCCAAAGACTCAAATCTAGACTTACATTTACTAGACTCAAATCAGATATAAGACAATATTTTTTGGATCCAGCCCTATATGGATTTGGGTCCAACACAACTAATATGAATCTAATAAGATCCATATTGGACCCAATAGACTCAAGAGATCCAACAAACCCACAAGAGATTCATATTGGCCCCTCTTGCCCTCACATTCCACCATTCTTAAAGCTCTGTCTTCTTGTTAGAGTTGGCAAAGAAGAAAGAAGAAGGGGAATATTCGATATATGGTTAATCTAAAAAAAAAAAAAAAAATTATTTGGGTTTTTTAAAAAAAAAATCTGGGCTAATTTTTTTTATTTTTAAAAAGAGCTAGGCTCACATTAGGCTTGTTTTATGTCTTTTGTTCAAATATGATTTTTTTTTTTTTTTTTTTTGCGTTTATTTGGAGAAAAATTATATTATTTTATATAGAGGTGTGCATTCGATATATGGTTTGGTTTTCCGAAACAAAATTTCGGTATTCGATTCGCTTTTATAATATTTTATGAAAAATAAATTGAATCAAAATTATATGAAAACTAAATACCGAATACCGAATTTATTTCGAAATTATATGGAAATCAAATATCGAATACCGAAATTTATGTCACCATTCATTATTTTTAATATTTAATTTTAAAAAAAAAACTAACATTTTACAAGTTTTTATTGACGAAACAAAAAATGAAAATTAGACTAAAAAAAAAAATCTTTTTTAAAAAACAAAATCCCCCACTTTTGTTTAACAAAAAAAAAGTCAAAAAGCCTAATACATTTTTAAATTAATATAAAAAACAAATCAAAATTACCTTCTTTTTTTTACGAAAAAGAATGGAAAAGAAAACGTGATTTCCTTTTCTTTTTTTTTTATGCAAAACTTATTTCATTTTAAATCTCCAGATCATAATGAATGTACAAGACTTGAGGGAAATTGTAATGATCACTTTTTAGGATTTGTTTATGGGTAGACCCAGACCCATTGAGACTCAATATAGTTGGGTCCAGACCTTAATTAAAAATGTCTATACCCAATATAGTAAGACTTGGACTCAAATTTTTTTATAGTGAGTTTGGACTGGATCCTAAATTATGGATCCAATAGGCCCAATTGACAGCCCTATTGATGATGTAATCTATCTGACCAAGCAAAAATGGTAAACTTTAACTTCATAATTAATTCCCATATAGAAAAGAAGAAGACAAAAAAAAGGTAGTATGAGTCATGTGCCTTAGTCATTATTTTTGAATAATAAGAACTTTCTTCTTCTAGGGACATTCAGATTTAACCCCTGCCACTTTTGCATAGTTCTAAATGATTTTTTTCTCCATATTCACCAAAAAAAGAATATTTTTTTTTAAGAAAATATTCTAATTCTCGAAACTCTAGCTTCTCCCATAGCTAGAGCCTCATAAAATGACGCCATAGATGGATAAGAACTACAATTTCTCAACTGAGTATTAAGGCCTAAGAGGACTTGTGCGAGGGGAAAATTAAGGTGTAGAACAAGTTTAATAGATTCAGGTTCATCTACCTCATAATTTACAGTTGGACTTTTATTGTAAAATCTCATTCCACATGAGATAATTCTTCTGATTGCTATATAAGGTGGAGCTAAGTACCCACTATTATTTCGAGATATTTCTTTTGGCATAGCAATTTCGATTTTCAAGTAGATGATCGTGAGTGCTGTCATACCCATGTGTCGCGTTGCGGGCCCGCGGGAACGGGGCGTGACATTTTATGGTATTAGATCCGATGACCAGGCGGACTTGTGGAACTAAGTGCCAAACCGTAAGGGGTGGGGGAACCTCTAGAATCATGCAACCTAGTTGGTCATGTGCTAAGTATGTTTGGGAACCTCTAGAATCATGCAACTTAGTTGGTCATGTGCTAAGTATGTTTGGAGCGCCTAGCGAGGACGCTAGGGTCTTAAGGAGTGGTGAATGTAAAATCCCATCCCACATGGGATAACTCCTTTTGGCATAGCGAGTTCGGTTGCCAAGTAGATGGTCGTGGTTACTGTCAGACTCATATGTCGCTTTATTGGCCCGCGGACACGAGACGTGACATTTATATTTAAATGTCTATTTCGTTGAGAATTGTGAAAAATAATGCATTGCATCTGTTTTATGATTTTAGTTACCCGCGGAAAAGTCAATGGTTATAGTTCAACAAGGAACTAGCTCTATACGCGTCAACTTGATTATTTTTTTTATTTGGAAATTAAAAAATAATAGAACGACGACCAAACGTCCTTCGTCAACATTAGAGGACAAATGGAGAATTAAAAAGTGACTTGAATTCATATATGTTTGAAAAATATTTGAATTTTTATAAGGTTTAGAGTTGATCATTATGAGAATCTAGAAAAACATATTACAGTTATTTCCTTTTTTACAAGGAAAGATACTTTGATTCTCTAGAAGATTTCGAGAACTGTATATATTTGTCCTCTTCCTTGCAAACACGAGGAAGTTTCCATAATTCTGTATATACTTGTCTACAATGAAATTTTTAATACTCCCTCTATTTTTTATAGAGATATTTCTTTGTAGTTTAGTACAGATTAAAAAAGGGGAGACAATAAAATATATATTTTTACTATTACATCCTTAGTTAATTTAATTTTATTCTTAATAAACATCTTCTTCCATTTATCTCTATAGTAAGAGTTATGTTAGAAAATAACTTTAAAAGTTAGAAAGAAATTAAAAAGCTAAAATATCATCTATTAGAAGTCAGGTAGATATGACGTATGGGTTGGGCTAGCTTGACCCAGCTTGAGACCAATTCACCAAATTTCAGGACCAACCCAGCCCACGATTACGGTAGTGGGTTCCTACTTAACCAATGAATAATTTTACAAAGGCCCATGGAGCCAGATTACAGGCTACTTTAAAAAAAAAAGGAAAAAGTTAGTACATAGACTTGTTCCCCTCCCTTCTGAATAATTAGGTGCTAGAACTAGGGGTGTTCATGGTTCGGTTTTATACATTTTTTAAACTAAATCAAAATATTCGGTTTGAAAATTTTGAAACCAATCCAAACCATTTAAAATTTCAAACCGATGCATTTGGTTTAGTTTGGTTTGGTTTGGATTGGATTGGTTTGGTTGCTCGGTTTTGCGAGACACAAAATATTGATTATGAAGTTTAAAAAAAAATTATTTAATTAGTTAGTTGCTAAAAATATTTTTTAAAAAAAATATGCCTATTATTTTCTCAAGGTAAACACAATAAAGAAAACAAAATAATAAAACATAAATTCTTGGTCTTGATCCTTACACTTCAAACAAATTACTTCAAAATCATCCTACAAGAAAAAAGAAAAACACAAAAATTACATAATTATTAGTTCAAAATAGTGAAATACGATAAAATCTTTTGGTAAATCTAAAATCGCATACCAAATGATGACTTTTTAATCTCTTGGTTTAACACTTGAAGAACTTGCACTTGAAAATTCTAGAATGAGATACAAAAATTAGCAATTATACTAGAAATCATTTTAAGGAAAAATATATTTTATTGCAAAAAAGTCCTTTAATATATATTATATTATTATTATATATATTCGGTTTGGTTCGGTTTGGTTTATAATTTTTTTTAAACCAAACTAAAAATTCGATTTTAATTTACCGCAAACCAATCCAATACACCGCTCAAACCGAAAATTCGATTTGAATTTGTCGATTTCGATTTTTCTTGAACACCCCTATCTAGAACCATTCCAAAGAGTTATTCCCTTTTTTAAGATATATAATTTATCTTGGCCCTACGAACATGTACACCCTGCATCTGAAAGTATAACCAATAAAATTATTTGTATATTAAAAGTGAGACCAGTCCCATTTAAATAATTTTAGCACCTAATTTCATATCCATTCTACAGATACTGCAGACATTAAGAGCATCGGCTTGTTCCTTTCTTTCTGTTGGATGAATGAAAAAATTGGACTATAATTTATTAACACTATGTTTTCTTGAACTTCATTGGGCTAGACTCTCTATTCATCCCGTCTGGATCCTATGCAGAATAATATTTTTTTTACATATACAAAACGTTTCAGAACAAGTGATATGAGATTCAGAACAAATGTTCATTTTAAATCAAATCTTAACCATCAAAATTTTAATCCAACAAAAAAAAATTCGACACGTGATATATACTTGGTAATATAGAATGACCGACCACAGCAACGGATCATAATTTACCGTTGTGTGGTCGATCATTCCATATCACCAAGAAGTATAAACCACGAATCATTGGCAGCCCAGAGAATGGGCAGAGAGAGGATAAGCGGGACCCCCAATAACAGAAATCGTTAACAACCTCACACTACCAACGCAATCTCTAAAATCATCAAAACAACTCAAGAATGTAACCATTAACTCAGCCTCACAAAAAAACTCATTAGACTAAAGCGTCAGCATGGCCGGCACAATCGCCGCAGCACAGAGTACAATCTTCTCAAGCTCCAAAATTTCTCGTTATCTTTCTCCTTTTCAAGCATGCGTTTTCGACGCCAAGTCCCTGATGACCAGCCCCTCCAACTTCAATAGGAAGCGGCAGGCGGCTAATGGCGGCGGAGTACGGTGCATGGCGGTAGAGACAACTAAAGAAGCTACGAAGAAAAGGAGCGGATATGAGATTCAGACATTAACTAATTGGTTGTTGAAGCAAGAACAAGGTGGTGTTATTGATGCTGAGCTTACTATAGTCCTTTCCAGCATTTCCATGGCATGCAAGCAGATTGCTTCTCTGGTTCAGAGGGCTAGTATTTCTAACCTTACCGGAGTTCAGGGAGCTGTCAATATTCAGGGAGAAGATCAGAAGAAGCTCGATGTCGTCTCCAATGAGGTTTTCACTAACTAATTTTTCCTAAACACTACTCAATTATTCAATAGTTACTAGCTTTTGGTAAATAGCTTAACAATCGGTTCAGAAGGCTATGAATTGAACTCTGACAATCTGAAACAAAATTAGTTGATACAGCTAATTGATTTGTTGTGTATTTAAAATTTAAGTTAGCTTAATCAATTAAAAATGAAATGTTCAAACAACCTAAGGGGCGAGTTTGTATGAATATATATAATTACAAGGCTACAAAAAATGTTTTAATATTTTTTGTGACTAGCGAATTTAATATTTCAAAAGTGTTTTCTCAAGACAAATATAAATTCAAAAGATAAAAAACGTGAATTTTTTAAAAAATAAAAATAAAAATTGGCGTTATCTTAAAGTCTTTAAATCTAGTTACCATGTGGTGTGCTACAACAGTCGTAGTGGTTTTTTTTCTTATCTTTACGTTTACGGACTGTGATGAAATCATCGTAAATATCCTCGTGTTGAGAATCATTCATGTCCTCTAAAGTTCCCGATTTTGAAGATTCATTAGTAAGTTCCTCTGAATCAACATGTGCACTAACAATTGACACAATAATATTTTTACTGAAAACTCGAAAGCTAGCAAATAATTTGTGACAATTCAAAAAAAAAGGAGTTGTTAGTGTATTCCTCTTGCAAGAATAAAAAGTAAGGACATACACATTCTGTGTTGTAGGTCAGACCGACACGGAATTTTTGTAGAAGAGCTTGTTGATAGTCCCATTATGCTAAATCAGGACTATCTGAACAACCCCGCCTAATGTGGAGGACATCAAGGGATCCGTTATTCCGACATTACTACGAAATGAACCTTGACAATTTAAAGAAACACCAGTGGATAGCTAATTTGTTAACTAAATAAATCGATTAATAGTCAAAGTGTCTAACTTGCAATGCAATTTAAGAGAGTACTTGACAATTTAAAAAATACTAGTTGATAGCTAATTTTTTGAACATTCAAGATACCAAGGTAGATTAATTGATTAGTTTTCATTTGACCTTTTTGTTATATTATGGTTTGATTTAATGGGGTTAAGCTAGAATATGAGTAAGGACATTTAAAAGTGTGGCACAAACAGGTGTTTTCTAATTGCTTGAGATCAAGCGGAAGGACGGGGATAATTGCATCGGAGGAGGAGGATGTTCCGGTGGCTGTGGAGGAGAGTTACTCCGGCAACTACATTGTTGTATTTGACCCACTTGATGGATCATCCAACATTGATGCTGCTGTTTCCACTGGTTCCATCTTCGGTATTTACAGCCCTAATGATGAGTGTCTTGCTGATATTGGAGATGATGCCACCGTATGTACTTCTACTCTCAATTTTCCATCCTTTATTTTTTTCTGAATAAAAATTTGATTTAAAAAAAAAAAAATTCATCTCTCAATCCATAGAAAATTTGATGAATACACATTTAGAGCAAATAAATTCAAATTGAAACACGCAGTAGTTCAGCTACTTAAAAGTACTCGTGTGGAAATGCAGCTAGGCACGGTGGTGCAGAAGTGTATTGTGAACGTGTGCCAGCCCGGAAGTAACCTTCTTGCGGCCGGCTATTGCATGTACTCAAGCTCAGTGATCTTTGTTCTTACCATAGGAAAAGGAGTATTTTCATTTACATTGGATCCAATGTACGGAGAATTCTTACTAACTCAATCAAATGTCCAAATTCCAAAGGCAGGAAAGATTTATTCTTTTAATGAAGGGAATTACCAGTTATGGGATGATAAATTGAAGAAGTACATGGATGATCTTAAGGACCCTGGTCCTAGTGGTAAACCTTATTCTGCTCGTTACATAGGTAGTTTGGTTGGGGATTTTCATAGGACTCTGCTATATGGTGGTATTTATGGGTACCCCAGAGACAAGAAGAGCAAGAATGGGAAGCTGAGGCTCTTGTACGAATGTGCCCCTATGAGCTTCATTGTTGAACAAGCTGGTGGCAAAGGATCAGATGGTCATCACAGGATTCTTGATATCCAACCTGTTGAGGTAACTAATGCTGAATTTGAGACCTATTGTTTCGAGTTAGAAATGTTACGCCAACTATACTAACCTTCTTTGACCATCTGTTTCAAATTGATTGTTTATTTTCCAGATTCTTGATTTCTTCTCTTTTATGATCGTGTTTTGCAGATACATCAACGAGTTCCTCTGTACATTGGAAGTGTGGAGGAAGTAGAGAAATTAGAGAAGTACCTAGCATGATTTACAATGTCATTATAATGTGAGATTCCATATTAATTTTGTGAAATGTAAATGCTTCAAGGCAATGAGGTAATGAAGGCAAAGGGGAAATTGTCAATTCTTGTGCTCATCACGAGGAGACTTTCTTGATTTTCTTCCGGACTCAAATATTATAAAGAAACATTATGAACTTTTTTATACTTGTTTTTTTATCAATCAATTCCAACCAAGCTATATGAACAAGTAATGATCAACAATGACGGATCCAGAAAAAAATTTCACTGGGGTCATTTGATATACACAACAATTCACTGCGGTTATTTATATATTTATTATCTAAATGGAGTAAAATATATCATATATAATTAAAAAAAATCACTAGGATTATTTGATATACACAACAATTCACTGGGATCGTTTATATATTTATTATCTAAATGGAATAAAATATATATCATATATAATTAAAAAAAAAATTTACCCAAGTGACCACCACCTACATTCGTCTCTGATGATCAACCGAACTATGCAATATTATCAACAATAAGTAATGAGAATAGATATTCATCAAAAAAAAAAAAAAAAGTAATGAGAATAGAGAATCTCCATTTTCCAATTGGATTCTTCACCAAGTTTGAGGAGGTAGCTGTTGGGCCAGCGGAAGCCAACAATAAATAATATAAAGAAAAAATACATGAAAAAATACGGTTCAATCAGTAATATATAAGAAAAATGAAAAACAACAACTAAAAAGTACAATATAATAATTTTAGTGTGGTTTGATCTCAACGCATGACATTCCAGAGAATCAAAACTTTCACTATTTTACAGAATAAAATTATAAACGTCTCGTGAATCAAACTCAGAAACTAATCCATTTGAGTTGGTAATGCCAGATCACTGTCCTATCATCAGAAGGAATCATGTTCACACAATTGTCAAAAGCTGGAAAAGGGAAAGATAAGAATTCTCTCTTCATACCATTCAGAGACTGAGAATGGCCGAAGCGATACCAACTGTGTTTTGTAACATCCGATCTTCGACCTCTCCATCTCTTCCTTCTCGTCTCTCTCCTTTCAATGTCTGCTCATCCCAGAACAACAAAAGGAAACCTCGTACCAATCTCACCGGAATTTTCTCCCCCAAAATCCGCTGTGAAGCAGTAGGATTAGAAGCTCCAACTTCTCCAGCAGCAGCAGCAGAGACAAAACCCAAAAGAAAGAAAAACATATACGAAATTGAGAACTTAACAACATGGCTATTGAAACAAGAACAATCTGGTAATATTGATGCTGAACTCACTATTGTCCTCTCCAGCATTTCACTAGCTTGTAAACAAATTGCTTCCCTTCTTCAAAGATCAAGCATTATCAGCCTCACTGGAGCTCAGGGAACTATCAATATCCAGGGTGAAGATCAGAAGAAACTCGACGTCATCTCCAACGAGGTCCGTTCATTCATTTCCCCTAAAATCTAAACTAAACTCACTCTGCATCTTTCTAGTACACTGTCTAATGAAATGATGTCCCTAAGCTGCTCTTCAATTTTGATTTTTTCATGTTTAGAAAGTGATGTTTTGTGCCCTAATTAGGATTTGGAATTTCGATTTTGTAGATATTCTGTAATTGCTTAAGAACCAGTGGACGAACGGGAATTATTGCGTCGGAGGAAGAGGACACGCCGGTTGCGGTGGAGGAAACGAATTCTGGAAATTACGTTGTCGTGTTTGATCCCATTGATGGATCTGCCAACATTGACATAGCTTTAACTACTGGATCCATCTTTGGTATATACGGCCCAGATGAACAATGCCTTGTCGATTACGATGATGATACGGTAAATATTGCCATATTTGCTTTAATTTACCTATAACGTGCTTTTTATCATTGCCCATTCTCAAGATTATGTGGGCAAATTGCTGAATTTCCTCCCCAAACATATTACGATTGGTGACTTGGGTCCCTAAATAATTTTTTTTACTTTTAGATAATCAAACAATTTGTGTGTTGGTGCAATGTGTCCTTCCGTTCACAAAAACAATAGTCAACTGTTAGTCAACAAAAAATCAAAATTCATCATCAATAATAATAGGTATTTTCGATATTTTAATAATAAAAAAACCCATATCTACAACCGACCCATTTCCCTAAACCAAATGACGACTAATAGTTCCCAAAATTAGAGAAACCCAAACTTTGGTGAAATCCCTAAAGAAGAAGAAGAAAAATTCTGATAATCCATCTACTCCTATATCTATACCTTTACAAAGGGTGAATTCTATTTTAGTCCTCAGAAGTTGGTTGTTGTCTCAAGTAAGGACCTAGAAGTTTGATTGTCTCAAAAGAATCCTTCAAAGTATGTCAGTTGTCTCAAAATGGTCCTTGACTGATATTCTGTTTGAAGATTAACAGTCAATTAGAATTTTGGGGCAAATATAAAAATACCAAACTTTGTTTGGTGAATATTAAAAAAAAATCATCTTATCCCCCAACACACCTCCTGTCAAACATTCCCCCTTTTGTTAGCCTTATAGCGGCAGGATATGGACAAGAGATTTTATTAGATAAGCTAATTGTAATAACTTTGTACCTTATCCTACGGGTTAGGTTTTATCGTTTATATATATTTGCTAATTAACTAAAAAAAAAAAAAAAACATTCCCCCTTTTTAAATCGAAAATGCAGCTCACTCTAAAAAGATCCTACAATGGTACACTGGAACTGAGCTTAGAGTCTAAGAGCCAGAAAAGATAATGGGAAAAAGGGTCCTCAAATCTACATTCGAAACGCATTAAATCCAATTAAAGCAAAATGGACCCAGAACAGCTTTGGGCTTTATGAACCCTAATACCAACACTGTAAATTTGAACCAATTAAAGCAAAATGGACCCAGAAATTAGCTTCCAAAAAACCAAAAATCCTCTCATAAAATTTTACTAAGCCCTACTGTAAATTTGAACCATAAAGGTAATGCCTTTGTCTCATCCAGGAAATTGAAATGGAAGTTTGGGTTTTTAATTTTCTATACTTAAGTTCAGAAATTATAAGAAGACAAATTTGATTTGTGAGGATGATTAAGGTTGACCCATGAGTTCAAAAACAAATACTATCAAGCATAGTAAGTTTTTGGGTGATTTTTTATGACTTTACTTGAAACTTCAAGAGGTTTGGGAAAGAGGGTGTGTTAGGGAAGAAGATGATTCTTTTTTTTTTAATATTCACCAAACAAAGTTTGGTATTTTTATATTTGCCCCAAAATTTTAATTGACGGATTTTCCGCGGCTGAGAGCGCCGTTTAAGAGCAGTATGAGCCAGGCTCTTCCCCATTAAGCGGTAAAGTTGCGGGCCAATCGTGAGGCCGAGTCTGAATGTAGTCACTACGTTGTCGGTGGATACCGAATGCCCCCAAACGGGTAGAACAAAATTCTAATTGACTGTTAGTCTTCAAACAGAATGCCAGTCAATGACCATTTTGAGACAACTGACATATTTTGAAAGATTCTTTTGAGACAATCAAACTTCTAGGTCCTTACTTGAGACAACAGCCAACTTCTGAGGATGGAATTCACCCCCTTTACAAGTTCCCTTGGCAATCCAGAAGCTCCATGAAGGACTAGAAAAACTCCCTTTTTTTTAACTCAAATCGTATAGATCCTGAACAAAGCAAAAACATCATTTATATTTTCACTCCATCTCGACAATGAATCTGAAGAGAAAACATAAATATGAGGAAAATGTATGCTTGCCTTGAGTAAATCAAGTCTAGGATTTGGACCACTGGCAGGATATTTTCCATGGACATTTCCGATGCACACTGCCAAAGCATCTACCATGACTGAATCAAATCCCTGTTCATGCCAGTTAATTTCAGAAAGTTAGGCTAAAATACACACACATAAAGAACTACAGAGCGATATCTTTAAATTTCTGATCTCGAAAAACGAAGTTCCTCAGGAAGTCAACAAGAAGCTTACCAATTCAAGAACTTCCAACAATTCTTCTTTTGAGTTTCCATGATCAAAGTGAACCGTAATAGGAATCAGCGATTGATGTTAAAACATTTAACCAATAGAAACATACCAACCATTGAGGATCAGACAATGCATTGCAATTAAAAGCAGATAATACCCATACTTTCTTCTTCTTCTTAAAAGCAGATAATACCCTTAAAAATTATCAGAATTTTTCTTCTTCTTTAGGGATTTCACCAAAGTTTGGGAACTATTAGTCGTCATTTGGTTTAGGATAATGGGTTATGGAAATGGGGCGGGTGTAGATATGGATTTTTTTATCAAAATAAAATACCCATTATTATTGATGAGGAATTTTGATTTTTTATTGACTAACAGTTGACTAGCGATTTTGTGAACGGAAAGACCCATTGCACCAACACACAAATTGTTTGAGTATCTAAAAGTAAAAAAAAAAATGTTTAGTGACCCAAGTCACCAATCTTAATATGTTTGTGGAGTGACTTAACCAATTTGCCAATTATGGGCGAAATACACATTTTTTTCCGTATACACGGAAACGACTAGTAAGACATTGAGAGAATAAATATTCTACACGAGGCAAATAGTTGTTTATAAAAATCATAAAATTAATTTGTATAACGAACTATTTGCCCAGCGGAGAATAATTTTTCATGGCTCTTATTTGTCGTTCCTCACCATATGAGAAAGTGTGTTCCGTACTAGAGCTATTTGCACTATTAGCTTTAATAAAAAGCCATTTTGTTTACAATACTAACAGAATATCTGCTAGCACCGTGATGAAACAATATGAATCTCTAGCACCAGGATGAAACCGTTGGTCTCCTAGCGGCAACTTGAAGAAAAACATTCTAAGCTAGTAATTCCGAAACTAATATAATTCAATTGTTTCCAAATTGGATAAAGGGCAGCTAGATGAGGCAAAACAGAAGTGCATAGTAAGCGTTTGCCAGCCAGGGAGCAATTTACTGGCAGCAGGATATTGCCTATATTCAAGTTCAGTGGTCTTCACAATATCAATAGGGGATGGAGTTTATGGATTCACACTTGATCCAGGATATGGAGAATTTGTTTTGACTCATGAAGATATCAAGATTCCGAAATCCGGAAAGATCTACTCTTTCAATGAAGGAAATTATGACTTATGGGATGATAATCTGAAGAAATACCTTGATCACCTGAGGAAACCAGGTGCAAATGGAAAACCATATTCGGGGCGTTACATAGGTTGTCTTGTCGGCGAAATCCATAGAATGTTGTTATATGGTGGAATTTATGGGAACCCAAAGAACAATAACATGAAAACTGGAAATTTGAGGCTTTTGTATGAATGTGCACCAATGAGCTATTTAGTAGAACAAGCTGGAGGAAAAGCAATAGACGGTGTCCAGAGAATACTTGACATCAAGCCTGAACGGGTAATATCTTTTATTATTAAATCAACCATTCCGCTTATGGTGCTGAACCAATCTCAGGCTTTGGTCATTGGATTCAGCGACTGAGGTAGTTGGATCAAACAACCCGACAACTGAGATTGGTTCAGCACATTGGTAACATGAACCAAAATGCAAATAAACAGTAATAGATATGCTGGAGATTATTACTTCCTGATGTGACAATTTATAGGCTTGCCTACTTTGTTTTGGCAGATTCATCAAAGAACTCCAATATTTATCGGAAGCCCAGATGAGATAGACAAACTGGAGAAATACTTGGCCTCAGAGTAGGAAATCTAGATGCATCAACTTTGCTTTTTTTCTTATAATTCCATTTCGGTATTTTTACAGTAATTAAGAATACAGCATTGTCTAAACCAAAAGGCGAAAACATGTCTTTTCCACAGGCTACCCAAAGAAATAAGCAACAAATTGCCTAAGCCTCATGAGAGATTGTAACTTGATCAATTTGCAGAATAGAGTAACATCATTATGTCAAATATTGTAGCACTGTACTGAAATCATGTCAGCGTAAACCTCTTCACAGCTATGCTAATCCAGTCGGACTTTAGCTGGTAAATTTTCTTGATCCAAAAGGCTTCTTTGACTTTTAACTGCCATACAAAAAAAAAAACCTGTCACACTTTTGCTTTGATTAGAATCTAAAAAAATGAAGTAGGCAAAAGAATTTACCTGGACTCAAAATCTTGATACGTTTAGTCATAGATCTAACTGTTGTAATGGTATCTTGACCTCCTGTAAGAAGAAGAAGAAGAAAAACTTATAACCTATTGAAAATAATATGAGATAGGATCAATTTGCATAACATATCACTTCTACTACCTGATAAATTCATGTCCTTATCTGAAAGAATTTCTGCCACAGTTGAGGACATAAATTTGTTGGAATCTATATTCACATTTCCATATTTACTTGGTGACCTGCACGAATTTTACGATACAGAAAAAGAACTAAAAGTTAGTTAGTATTTTTAAAGAACATGATATAGAGAAGAAATTTGAAGTAACCGCAATTACCATGAAGTAGAATCTGGAGAAGAATCTATAGCTTGCTGACTACAATAACTATTTGTGTCCCCCATCAAGATCAAATTCAACTAACAGTTCAGCAAGGTTGATATCCTCTAAAGCGTCAAAGCTACTGAAATCGAAGTCTAGAATACCACCGCCCTTGGCAGATTCAGATGGTGAATTTTCATTAGAATTGGGTTCCTCTGAAGTAGTTTGAGTGTCGTGAGCATCAAAATCAAGCCTTCCTTTGACATGATCTCTCTTATTAGGCCTATTTAAGATTGCCTTAACCGGAGAGCAAGTAGAAGTCTGTTGGTTTCTTGCAATTGAATAGTAGGCTATTTGCTTGGCAGGGCTAACACGGATCGTCTCTGAAGAGATTATAGTACAGTTTGTAGAGGTGAACTGAGTTGCATCATTCATAGAAGTCGCTGCTGAACCAATTTCCATGCGAGGAGCAGATTTTTCAGCTTGAGAGGATGATATTAGGGGAGGTGTTTTAGGTCCAGAAGAATTAATTGGAGGGGATTGAGATTCCTGATTGAACAAACATTTTGCGACGTTTGAACTTTGAACAGCATTAGAACCTTCAACCATTGACTCGGTAGATGCATTAACATGAGAAATTGATGTAGCTGCAGTACGTCCCCGAGAAGTTCCTTGATTGTTAATTCCGTTGTATTGTTGCAAATTTGTGCTGCTATCTGCAAGAACAAATGAGTAAGTGGATTTCTGTTTGAAGGCCTAAGATGCAAAATGCTTTAAGGAGACTAACTCAAGCAAAGAATCACCTTTGATTGGCAACTGTTTAGCAGTTGAGCTTCTACGGAGTCTCTTGGTAATAGGCGGTGCAATCATGACATCTTTGGACCCCTTTCTTTTCAAATCTATAAGATTGATGATTGGACTAGAAGTAGTTGTAAGCTTTCCCCCAGTGTTGGAAGGCTCCAATGTGGGTGTTACTTCAGGAGCAGTATTGACAGAATAACCTGATACAGGTATCATATGTGAGGTAGCCGATGAACGAGTTATCAAATATAACAGGAAGCTAAATAAGATTTTAGTATACCTGCTGGTGACCGTATAGGCAGCTCAGATGTAGGCACTGTGGATGCAACATTTGGCGGAGGCGGCGTAACCACATGAGCACTGGCATTAAAAGCATTCATTACGTCTTGCATTCCCCTTAGCAGATTCTGAACCCGAAATTTCTCTTGCTCGATCCGACACCTTTCTTGATCCAGCAACACTTTCTGTTCTTTCAATTGTATGTATTCGTCTAACATTTCACTCAAACTCAATAAACTTTTCGGAGCCTAAAACATACCAAAAACAATCAAACAACCCTAATTAAAAATTAAAGTCAAATAGGAAAATTCTGATATGGACTTGCTTTAGATTCATGTGACCTGCTTTAAATCTTAAAACATAAATCAGAAAGGAAAATAGAGAAAAAGGGTTAACCTCTTGAACAGGGGATCTTGAGATGAGATTGGAAGCTTCTGATCGGAAAATGGCGCGGGTTTGGGTGAAGTTGTTATCAGCGAGGTAACGATCGACGATGAATGCGATCTGGACTGGGGTTACCTTCCCTTTACCCAGATTTTCTGTTTTTCTTGATTTATTACTACTTCTACCGATGGTAGAATTTTGCTTCGTCATGGCTTTCTTATCATAAAGCTTTGGAGAATCAAAAAATGAGAGAAGAATGGAAATAGGATTGAAGAATTAGGTTGGAGAGGGAGGGAATAGAACAATGAAATGGATGAGATTTTGGTGAAGGAAGGACAAAAAACCGCGGGAGAATTTGAATTTTTTTAAGGAGAATTGGGTTTGGAGCAGTGTATTTCTACTTCTTTAGTGGTTTAATTTTTAGCGGTTAATTTTTTGGGGGTCTTTCCCTCCCTTTTTTGTTCTCCCGCCTTTTGGGCGTTTGCCAAATTGGCGCAAAACTTTTACCATAGATTTTGGGTTTTTCCGAGTCGGATCGATTTGGCTTTTCAGATGGAGTATGGGTTTTAATGGGCTTGGGCCTAATTTGGATGCCACATATCCGTAGGGAAGGGATGTTCCACTTTCTTTCTTTCTTTCTTTCTTTTTTTTAAATCAGATTGTTAATCCACGACACTAATAACTAATCGCTCTAGTGCTCTTTGAAGAGATAAATAGTTAATCACTAAATGTAATCTATTTCTACGATTGAGGATGATTAAGGAACAAAGTGAATAATTATTACATCACGTCTTGTTATTACAGTGTTTGACTTTTAATATAGCGTATTCATAGAAAACTGTTTTTATTAGGTAAAAACACTTTTCCAAATTTGGATTCCAATTGAATTTTATTAGAGCATTAATTTTGATAATAAATTAAAGATGGATTCACAGAATACAACCTTATTTGATGATGGATGTAAATTCTACGAACGTGTTTGAACCAACCTTGAAATATCTCTCCCAAATTGGACCATTTGGTAAATGAAATCAAAATCAGGGTGTGTATTTAGATTTTGTAAAAGTCTTTTTGGGTAAATCAGTGTTTAGGTATTAACCTGATTAATCTGATCAAAATTTGTGTAAAATAAACTTAGTAATTAGACAATTTGACATACAATTGCGTAATGCATATTTCCCCTGTCCCATATTTGGATATGGCAGAAGACTTATAACCATAACATTCATTATTATTATTATTATTTTTAAATTAGATTTCACAAAGACTAATTTGGTTCGATAGAAACTCCAGTGGTTATAAAGTTAGGTGGACACGCAAGAGAGGCATATTATTGCATTATTTATCATGTGAAGGCATTATGTGGATGCAATTATAAGATGGTCACACAGCAATAAATGAAATGGAATTGTTTGCGAAAAAAGGAAAATATTTAACAAAACCTTTTTTTTCAGAAAGTAAAAAATGGTCACATGCCTCGTCCCCATATCACAAGGCTAGCTTTTGATCTGTGATTGTAGACCTGGGGACCAAAATCCCCCCTTTCTTCTTCTTTTTTCCCCAGATTTTCTAAGTTATCTATCTCTCGTTAGTCTGCTTTATTATGATAACATTATTGATTTGATTCTACAATCGTATAGTCTATTTATCCCATAAAAGATCTTCCAGTTCTGGGACCAGAAAAAAAAAACCAATATTGAATTTAATGCCATCACACAAACCTCGTCAAGCTCATTCTCTCCATTTAATGCTCTGTATTTATATCACATTACAGTAGTAGGAACTACATAATCATGTCCTTTGCATAGCAAAAGGAGAAGAAAAGGTGCAATCTTTAGCTAGTGATATTAATATACCCTTGTTCTCCACTTATTGCGTTGATCAGTGAACAATAGCTGTGGTATTTATTCTCCCTCCGTCCCAAATTATTAGTTTTTTTATTTATTTATTAGAAGAAGAGACCACTTATCTATTATGAAAAATAGGGGATTTAAGAAGCGGATAAGGGATTCGAACCCATAACATCTACGTAATGAGGCTTCATGATGCGAAATCTTGATGGGTTATATCAAGACTCGGCTTAATTAGCAGATCTTTCTCTATCTTGAATAGTTTATGAGGGAATAACAGTAGCAAAGCTGTCCATTCCTTGTACATTTGTGATACTAAGAGGTTGACTTGTACAACATTCCTATATGTAATTTAGAGTCCTCTTTGTATCTGAATGCACGTTCCCTTGAGTTGGACAGCCCCAAGGTTGGGACCGTATCACTTCAACATTCACCACTAAATCAATGCATCATTGGCCCACCGTCCCAAATTAATTATCCATATTTCTTCTTTTGTTTGTCCCAAATTAAATGTAAACTTTCTAAATAAAGTATGTATTAATGACAATTTTTTTTCTTCCAATTTTACCCTTTTTCCAAATCCTCATTGATTACTCTTAGTTAATTAAAATTATCAATTTCCAACACATATTTAAGAGGTGGTTGGATGGTGTGTGATGAGAAGGGGAGAGAAAGATACAAAATTTAAATGAGATTAAAAAAATTAATAAGGGGTATCTTCGACTTTTACTTATATTTCATCATTAAAATCACCAAAATTTTAATACACATGCATTTGTCAAAGTGTATAAATAATTTGGGACGGAGAGAGTATATATAAATATAAACCTAGTGATATGTATATACTTAATAATCATTGTTCTCCACTTATTGTGTTGATCGTGAAAAATAATCATGCTATCTGTTCTATATTTAAATTGTTTGAAATTACTAAATAAATATAAACACATATCAAAATCACCTTGGATAAGGCTATGATCTATTTTTTCTTTCCAAAGGTGTAGGACTAGGAGCGGATCGTTATATTTCAAAGAACTAGATGGTTAAGCTATTACCTAAAACAAATGAGGCCATGATACTACTAATTATTAGATTGAATCTGATCATTTTGTACCACATATTTGGTATATATATATATAACAAAATAGTTGTTATTAGAAGGAAGACACAAAAATAAACTTCACCAGTTAATTTCTGAGGCCTTAGTTAAAATGGGGGGAAAAAAGATAAGAATAAGCTACGATGCAGAAGGGGTTGGCTACATATGAATAGTCACAAGGACACGATGATTGAGGTCCACAATCCCACCATCTTTACCTGTCATTCTATCCTGCTCAACACATTATAACCCAAACACTGCATTTTGATTTTTTTTTGGGGGGGGCGGAGATTAAAAATGAAGTTTGTATTTTGATAATCTTCTCTTAATTGCAATAGTAAATTATTTATTAAAAATAGACAGAAAATTTGTATTGAGTTTCTTTTAGAACGGGAAGAATTATTAACGGATCTTTTACTTTGCATTTAGAGAGCAGGGAAATGGATTTCGAAAAGAACAAAAGAAAATAAGAGCAAATTTAGAAAATGTAGTGTCTAATAGTTACACTATATTTTCTATTACTTCTTATAGTTTACTATTTAATATACTGGTAGCAATAATATTATCACTTGTGAAATAATGTGATTGGTGTAAACTCGTGAATTCACTACTCCCTCCGTCCCAAATTATCTGTCCACTTTGACAAATACACGGATATTAAGGATTTGGTGATTTTGATGGTAAAAGTCTAGAATACCCCTCATTAATTTTATTAATCTCATTTAAAATTTATGTTTTTCTCTCTCCTTCCTCTCACATAACATCCAACTACTGTCAGCGACCTTAAATCCTCCCTCACCAGAGGAGGAGAATTTTTATTGCCCCACGTAAAGGAGGGTGTCGAACCCGGGACTTCTTGGTCACGGATAGAGGCTTGCCCCACTAGGCTACGGCTTCCTTGACTCCAACTACCTCTTAAATATGTGTTAAAAAGTGATAATTTAAATTAACTAAGAGCGTTCAATGAGGAGTTGGAAGTAGGATAAATTTGGAAAAATTGTCATTAATACATAATTCATTTAGAAAGTGGACAGTTAATTTGGGACAAGTAAAAAAATAAATGTGGACAGTTAATTTGTGACGGAGGGAGTATAATACAATAATGTTATTACATGTGAAATAATATTATTAATATATTAGATAGTGCAATAAAAAATTTAGAGTAGTAAAGAAAAACAATACATAAAAAGCAGTTTTGGAAATATTAGAGGTCCCCTGCCCTCCTCGCATCCGTCTTTGTGAATAGTCCTTGGTGAATTAACTGGTATTTTGATCTAGTGGCCGGAAAGTCATCCCCTAGCTATGCATGCTAGGTCTGACATTTAAAAGCAATCATTGTTTTATTTTTGTAAGAATTTTTATTAAACAAACTAAAATATTTACTAGTCTACAATCGAATTAGCCGAATGGAAGAAGTCCAGAAACTAATATACAATTTAAAAAAGATGAATCTTGGAGAAATGAGACCGTTGGGTGAATCAAGAAGAGAAAGATGGCATGCGTTTTTTTTAGGAAGATGCTTTTCTACTATAATTTTGGGGATAGAAACCATAAACCTCCAAATTGAGGGTGTTAAATGACTATTTTACCCCTGCTAATATAAGGGATTCACCCAACTATAAGAACAAAAAAGTCCAAAATACTATTTTAGTCAATTTTTTAGCCAATAATTCTAGTAGCCTAGTAAGGTCCTTTTTTCTATGGGTGTTTGTTGTGTGTAAATAAATGATAGTTATGATATGAATCATGTCCATTGTATCATGTGATTCGTAACTGGTCACATCACTACAGAATGAAAAGAGATCATTCTGTGATGACGTGACTAATTCTGCACCACAAGGTTCATGAAAAATCGATAAATAAAGTGGCAAAAGCACTGTATGAAATGTCGGATAAAATAACAAAGCCTTTTGTGTATCTCAGCGACATTGGACTCCTAAAGAAGAATCTTTTTTTTTCTGTCCCTGCCCATCCAGGACTTTGCTTTTTAATTAATAATTTAATACTAATAAAAGCTAATTAGATTTGGATGTTATGTTTACATCACAGTAGACCCAACAAAATGTCAATTCAGTTATGATACGAAACGTTTCTTTTTCCCAACACTGAGAATCATCAAATACTACATTAACGGCTGTGGTTTGAAGAAGTAAACATCAATTTTAAAAAATAATAGTTAATAATCTCATCTATTAACTGCCTTCATTTGAGGCCGCAACCTAGTGGGGCAAGCCTCGACTCGTGATCGAGAGATTCCGAGTTCGACACCATCCACATACATAGGACAAGTTTAAAATGTCTTCATTTATAGGACTATCTCCTCATTCTGTGAGACAGTTCTCTCTCCCCTTCATGGGGCCACCGCCCATCCGGGCTTCAAAAAAAAAAACTGCCTTCATTTAAAAATAGAATAACCGTTGTTAGGCATAATAACTATTTTTACAAAATGTACCCAAAAAAAATTAGAAATCAAACAGAGACATGTAATATTGTACTTTACTTGCATTGCATGCAAACTAGGGTTGGGGGCAGCCTAAAGACCGCTGTTGTGCAGTATGTGCCCTTGACATAAAATCGTTTATCCCAAAATTATATCCCCTTACATATATACAAATAATTACCGACTAAAAAGAAAATTATGAACACTTACACATCGATCTTAACTCTACTCATACGAAGTCCTAATGTAGTGTTATCCTTGCTGTTAAGCATTTCTTTACTCATGATTTTATGTTGAGATCTATGAATCATACATTTATTTCTCTCATTCCTAAAAATGATAATGCACACATGATTGATCATTTTAGGCCTATCTCTTTGTGTAATATTATCTATAAGATTATTATTAAGATTTTGGCGGATAGGGTTAGGCCTTTGCTTGATTTAATTATCTCCCCTTCTCAGTCTGCTTTTATCCCTGATAGAGGTATGTCTGACAATATTATTATCTCTCATGAATTGATGCATCATATGAATGGGAAGAAATGTAAGCTTGGTTTAATGGCTCTTAAAATTGACATGTCTAAAGCCTATGATAAAGTGGAATGAGCTTTGCTTGTGTGTATTTTAAAGAGTCATGGTTTTTGTGATTTTTTTGTTAATATGGTGTTTCAGTGTATTTCTACTTCTTCTTTTTCTATTTTGATTAATGGTTCACCTTTTGATTTTTTTAATCCTTCTAGAGGATTAAGGCAAGGAGACACCATTTCCCCTGCCCTTTTTACCTTGGTTTTTGATCTTTTATCTAGGATGATCTCTCAGGCTGAAGCTCAAGGCAAGATTCATGGAATCAAGGTAAGTAGAACTTCACCTAGCATATCTCATTTGATGTTTGCTGATGATCTAACCATTTTTTGTAGAGAAAATTTGGAAGAATCAGAAGAAATAATGGAAGTCATCAATCTGTTTTGTACATGGTCAGGTCAGAGTATAAATCATCACAAGTCTGCATGGCCCATTATAGTAAGAATGTAGGAATCTTGTTGAAAGAGGAATTGGGAACTATGATGGGAATGATTGAATGTGATCATAAAGGGAGTTATCTGGGGTCTCCTTTTTGTAAAGGTAAATCCAAGAAGCATTTTTTTCTCCTATCATTGAAAAGCTTAGGAGTAAATTATCTAGTTGGAAAATGTCTGCTTTATCTCAGGTAGGTAGGTCCATATTGGTGAAAACTGTTGCTCAAGCGTTACCTATCCATATTATGCAAAGTTATATTCTGCTCTGTGTCTGTGTGTCATAAATTGGATTGCATGATTAGAGATTTTTGGTGGGGTTTTAAAGAGAACAGTGGTAGACATTTGTACTTGAAGTCTTGGGATTCTATTTGTATGCCTAAGGAGGTCGGGGGTTAGGTTTCAGGAAGTCCTTTGATACGAATAGAGCTTGTTTTGCTAAATTGGGGTGGTCTATTTGGAATAATTCTAACAAAACTTGGGTAAATTTGTTGAGTTCTAAGTATCTCAAAGGTATGAATTTGCTTGATATACCTGGTAATGTGAATAATTGTTCTTAGATTTGGGATGGTATTATAAAGACTATTGATACTCTGAAGAGTGGTACGTGTGTTAAGGTGGGTGCTGGAACAAAGGTGAGAATTTGGGAGGATCCTTGGGTCCCAAATTTGGAGGGGTGTAGATTGTCTTTGGATCAAAGGAATCAAAACTCTTTGATCATGGTTGGGGAGCTGATGACCTTTGATCAAAGAGATTGGAATAGGAGTTTGATTGAACAGTCCTTTAATCAAGTTACGGCTCAGGCTATACTTAAAATTATTCCCTCAAGGGAACAGGATTCTCTGGTATGGTTGCCCTCTTCGACAGGGCAATTTACTGTTAAATCTGCTTACAGATCAGTAAACCAATAGAGATTTAATGTGGCTTCTCATATCAACAGGGATAATTGGAAGAAGTTATGGCATTCAAATTTGCATAACAGACATAAACATTTTGTATGGAAGATTTTATGTAATGCTCTTCCTACCAGAATTAAATTAAATGCTTGTTTTAGGATTCAAGAGTTGGAGTGTCTCATTTGTCAACAGGAGGAGGAGTCTTTGGAACACATCTTCATTAATTGTCTCTTTTCAAAAGTTATTTGGTTTTCATCAAAATGGCAACTTAGGATGGAAAGTTTCAAGGATTGGAGTATGCACAAATTCATCAGGGAAGTTAGCTTAAATTATAGTAGTTTCCCTATCTTGAATAATTTGCGGTCTGAATTTCTGATTTTTTTTGCAGTTATGATTGAGCAGATATGGATGCATAGAAATGATCTACTTCATGGCAAGCAAGTCAAGAAAATAGAGGAAGTATTGGCTCAAATTGAAGCTAAATCCAAAAGCTACTGGGATGCCTCCATTCAAAGAAAGCTAAAGAAGGGAGCGAAATGGAAGATTCTAAATTGGGAACCGCCACCTAAAGACACTATCAAAGTTAATTTTGATGCCGGGTTCATCACTGACGATGATGCAATTAGTGCCTTTCTTATCAGAAATGAGATAGGTGAGATATTGGGTGTGTGGATCAATAGGTATAAGGCTAGATCTCCATTTTAAGCGGAAGCGCAATCAGCCATTTTGGCCATGGAGAAGCTGAAATCTTTGAACTTGAAGCATGCAATTATAGAGGGTGATTGTTTGAATGTTCTTAGGGGTCTAAAAGGCCAATCATTGGAGCTCCATTGGACAGGGGTAGACCTTATTAATATGGGGAAAAGCTTGTTGTTAGAGTTCAAGTTTTGGCAGGTTTAGTTTTTAAATAGGGAGGGCAATGTTCATGCCCATAATCTAGCACTTTGGAGGAAATCGAACTCTTTTAGTGGTTGTATTGATCCTATATTTATACCTCATGCAATTCTTTGTGATAGGGGAGGGACTTCTTATAAATTTAATCCTATTTTGGATTCATCTAATGGTTAACTTTTATTTAGCAAAAAAAAAAAACTTACTAAAAACGTTGCTACAAATTATAATAAAAAGGAAAATCTATCTTATAAAGGGAAATTGGCGAAATAAGTACTCAAACAATATGCGTTTGGCGATAATGGTCCCCGTTTTATTTTTTTTTGTTTTTAGGAACATAAACAATTTGCGTTTGGCTAAAATGGTCCTTCCGTCTATCCCAGTTACGGTAAAAATTAATTTTTTTTTTTAAAAACCCTTTTTGGGAACCGGGGCTAATTTGGGAATTTCACCCTAAAAAATAGAACCACCACTACCACTACCACTACCAAACCTACCGGTGCCACCACCACTACCAAACCTCCATCTCCACCATCTCCTTCTTTCAAGTAAAACCACCTTCTCCACCCCCACCAAACCCCCATCTCCTTCTTCCAAGTAGAACCACCATCTCCACCCCACTCCTTCCACCAGCCACAAAACCACATTCTCCACCCTCCAAACCTTCATCTCCACCCACCAAACATCATCCACCCCTCCTCCACCACTCCCCCGCTGCCACCACTACCACCATACATCATAAATCCAATTTTAAAAATTCTTATAAAAACAAAACAAAAAAAAAAAACCCTTTTTCACCCCCACATTTACTGCCACCGCCGCCCAAACTCCCTTCCCCCATCCCCAACCACTACCCCGCAGCACCACCACCTCCGCCAACATTTCCATACCATTGATCTCCGAAAAGGCCAGAAAAGTCCTCTGCCTCTAGCAATCAAAGAATGGAACCCATGAATCCTTTTTTTTTTTTTGATGAATAGAACCCATGAATTCACACTTCTGCAAAAACCATAAATCCACACTTCGGCAGAAAAATAAAAATAGAGGAGCAAGAAGGACCCTCCAAAATTAACCCCCTAATTCTCAATCCCCAGTCATGACTTAAAACAAGATATTCAATTATACAAATCAAAAACATCTAATGATCTTCAACCTCAAAACATGATATTCAATTATACAAATCAAACCCAATACAAATTACATTCAACAAAGCAACACAAAACATTTTGATAACTTACAGAAAGTAAAAATAAATTCTTTCAGGAAAGGGAAAAAAGAGGGATTTTGATACAGAAACCCATTTCATTTTCTTGGATTTCTTGAAGTGTTGGTCAGAGATGGTGGTGATTAACGGAGATGGTGATGGTTGGTGATGGTGAGAATGTTTCTTCATCAGTGTTCATAAAGTGAATTTTTCTTCACTAATCCGAAGTAAAGGTAGTGTATTTATGGTGGATTTCTTTCAAACATCATAAATACATTTTTATGGTAATCATTATTTTCGAAACGGATCGGGAATTTTTTTGCCATTTTTGGTCTATTGGGAACTTGGAGAACGTATATATCTAAGAAAATCCATGATCGGAGATGGGAGAATTTTCGGATTTCTTGGATGTTCTTGGAAGTTCATGGCTAGTCTTCTTGAAGAAGATAACAAATTTTGCATTTGATCTTGTTTTGCTTTGGAGCCGCATGGTGGTTGTTAGTGGGATGGACGGAAGGACCATTTTAGCCAAACTCAAATTGTTTATGTTCCTAAAAACAAAACAAAATAAAACGGGGACCATTATCGCCAAACGCATATTGTTTGAGTACTTATTTCGCCAATTTCCCTCTTATAAAACTTAGACAAACTTTTTCGTATCTTTTGATTATTCGGACACAAAAAAAACAATAGAAATTGCTTGTTTTTAAATTTAAGAGTAAGGCACATTACTTCCACAATTTTATGCCTCTCCCTACTAATAAAGAGCTCGAAATGCAAATTATAAAAAGAAGTAACAAGGTCTTGTTTTGTAGTTTGTAAAGAATATAATGACTCAAACGTAAAGAATGTTTTATTTTCTGTCAGTAATCAATTCGACTAATTTAATAAAAATTTGTGAAGGACAATATTGATAATGTGACATAAAATCGTTTCTTCAGTGGCTATAACTTGTAATCTTACTATGAGAGAGCGTCTAACAATTAAATGTGAGATCAGCTGAGTTAAGGTTATTTATTAAATGAGACAAATGGAAGTAAAATTTACATAACATGGACTTCCATTGTAATATGTACGACTATTAAGGACACAGTCTTAAAGAATCTTTGTACCTCTGTAGTAGTAATGAATGAGTCAATGAGAGAAAGGCTTTTAAAGCTATGAGTTGGTAAAACGTATTTAATTTTCCCCAACTTCCCCCACACACTCCCAATCTTCCTCTCCACCCCATTTTCCTAGGCCTTTTCCACTGCTTCGTCTTCTTCAACCAAAGCCATTCCAATAAAAAATCTTAAACTAAGTTCATGGCCTTACCAAAAAAACCCTAGTGATTCCCACAGCTAAAGACAAAGTTCAAAATCCAGATCAAGATTTATGGCCTCTTTTCCAAATCCCAGCTACTATTTAGCTCTTTTTGTACTTGTTCTTGTTCTATACTTCCACACTCTAAATGCTTACTCAAGTTTAAACTCCTCCTCCTCCTCCTTTGATTTCAAGAGCTTTGATAGAAATTGGAATTTTGAGTCCCATTTTGTTACTTATGGTGATTCTAAGGTTCTCAATGGTAATACTTCTGTGCAAATTTCTGGTTCAGTGGTTGGGAGTGCTGGGAGATTGGTATCTAAAGAACCCATTAAATTTCTTGAAGGAAATTCAAGAAAGATGGTATCTTTTGCAATGAGTTTTGTGTTTTCTTTATCAAATGGGGAAGGGGATGGTTTAGCTTTTGTAATGGCTCCAAAAGGGTATCCTATGAATGAATTTGATGGTGGTTCATTTGGGCTTTTGGGTATGAGGAAATTCAAGTTTATTGCTGTTGAATTTGATACTTCTAGAGACAAGGAATGTGGAGATGTGAATGATAATCATGTGGGAATTGATATTGATAGTTTTGTATCTGTTAAAGTGAGAAATGTTTCATCTATTGATTTGAATAGTGGTGAGAAATTGCAATCTTGGATTGATTATGAAGCGAGTTCGAAAAGGTTAGAAGTGAGATTAACTAAATTGGGTAATATTAGACCGGTCGATCCATTAATTTTGTATCCTGTTGATTTATCTAAGTTTTGGGGTCCAAATGAAGTGTTTATTGGGTTAAGTTCATCAAGTGGGAAGAATTTGTCACAGAAATGTAATGTTTATTCATGGAGTTTGAAGCTTAGGCCAGTGCCTTATTGGATTCATTCAGAGCCATTGGATCCGTTTACATTTGTAGAGAAGAAAAAAGAGGTAAAGAATGTTCATCAGAAAAGTGATTGTGCTTTGAGAATTCTTGCTGCTTTGATTTTTGGTACTGGTTGTGGAGCTTTGGGAGCATTTGTAGCGTTGTTTGTGTGGACTATTGTGGGGAATAAGCGGCGGCCGGTGGTGCCAGAGGATTTCGCCGTCCAACCTGTGGAGTTTGATCAGTACAAGAATGCTGCCAAAGTTGTAGATACTTCCTCCATCGAAGATGGTGAATTAAGTAAGTAGTACTAGCTGGTTTCTTAGGATTTGTTTAGGACATGGGTTTGGGTGCTTCTATGTTTGTAAATCCTCTAATTTTTTTGTTCTTGTAAGTTTGTTGTTATCGGTAGCTGTAATTTACTGATCAATCATCCAAAAGAATGTAGTTTTGTGAGCTATTTTCCTAATGTTGTTGTGATCATGAAAATACAGCTTCAGATTTGGTAAATTCAAGATAAAATTTCAATTTTTGCATAAGATTAAGCCAAAGTTGTTGGTATACTCTGTTCACGGATCTTTGTTGTATCATGGATTTAGTGCTCATTTTCATAAACAATGAGAATGTTGGCCACTACCTTGTTTGTTATTTTCAGCTATGGTAATCTTTCTGTTTTGCAAGGAAAATTCTAATATGCAATAGGTCCACGTGGATTTTGTGATTCAGAATTAGTCACGTCATTACGTAACTGTCTCTCTTCTCATTCTGTAATGATGTGTTAGTTCTAAACCGCATGGTACAATAGACCTAATCCATATCAGAACTATCATTGCACAAGTTTGCTTTCACCTGATTTGCAATTTTTTTAACCGTTAAAGTTGTATTGAAAGATCCTCCAGTGTATCTAGTAAGGAGAAGAGCAAATCCACTTTCAACTATTCTTAATAATATATTGGTTGCTTTTGAGTATTTTTTTGGGGGGGTCAAATTTTCTTGCTTTTGAGTATTGTGCAATGGGACAACTTTACTAGAATAATCACTAGTTGAGAGAAAAGGAATAAGCACTAGTTAAGAACAAATGATTAAACTCATGCACTACATAAACAAACTACATACATCAAAGATGTTGTATACCCAACTAATCTCCTTGCCAATAATAAGTTAGCACTCATACAATCTGGTTGTTTTTGGGGTCATAAGAACATCATCATTCATATGAGGATCTGAAAGTCATAGGCAAACTTCTTTACACCACCCTCTGAAGCAAGGAACTGCAACAGAGTATAGCCCGTTTGACTGCTCAAGAATAACGCAGCCTGACAGGAGATCCAGTCATGCTGCAACCACTAGATCCTCCTCCTGCACGACTATGTTTATTTTCAGACTACAATGCATCACTAGTTTGTGGCCATGGAGCATGATAATGTGACATGAATACATGGGCAATATTATTGTAAGGAGATCATATCAAAATTCTAACAATGCGGTAAATCATTGTCACAAGAGATGACATTATTATAACAGCAAAATGCAGTAGTTACAAGTAATAAGCAATGAATAAACCAAGGAACAGCCAAGTTCTAAGTGTTAGCTTAATCTGCCATTTTTTTTACTTTTAATAATAATGATTCTAGGATCAAGTGATTCATGGCAACGGCAAAATATCAACTCAGAGAAAATGAAATTCCCTTCAAACATAAAAACAATCTGGATCTCAGGAGTTGTTCAATTGTCTTCAGTACAATTTCAGATAGATAACGCAGTAAAACATTAACATCATCGATCCAGGATGCTTCCTATCGGGCAAATCAATCAGCTTTTCATGAAAGATGCAACATTATTCCCCTACCCAATATAATTAGACATATCCCAGAAAACTGCTAAGATAAACCAATGCCTACTGAACAGGCCAAGAGTTGTAATATATGCACACAGCTACAACACAAGTACAAGTACGAAAGACCAAAATAGTTATCACAGATCCGGTTCGAATCTTCTGCAAAAAGGATTACAGTGAGACATTATCAGAAAAGACTCTTTCTTTCTTGTGATATACTCCCTCCAATCCATAATATAAGTCGTGTAACAAAAATTAAGGAAGCAAAAATCAAGGTATAGATTATCTGGTGTCAATGGATCCAAAGATTCAAGATTTTCTTTGTTGATGTTTAGGTAGGGAAATGGAAAAACATCAATTTTTTTTTACTAGAATTACATTAAAACAGAAACAGAGCATCTCAGAGAGTAAATTCCCCATAGTTGTCTTCACTTTATAAAATCATAGTGCAAGGATAACAAATTTTTGGATGTCATCACTGATGCTCATCATCCTCAGGGCTTACTATAATCTAATTAAAAAATTATGAGAAAAAAAACCCAATAGTTTTCAAAAACATATATATATATATATATATATATAATTTATGGACCTCAGGTAAATTGAATCTTCAACTTCGTTTGGAAGATTTGCAGATAGATAACGCAGTTTTTCTTCTTACATCATGGGTTCAGAATCAAAATTTAAAAAGAAAAAAAGAAATTGGAAAAGGAAAATCAGATATTTGAAGAAGCTGGATATGGATGTCTGCGGTGAGGAGAATATAAGAAGGAAGAATATGAAACCCTAGCTAGTGGGGGAGATTTGGAATAGGTACTTGAAGACAGCTAACGACACCGTATCTTTCCGATTTCCAATAATTAAAAAAGAATGCGTCGACAGCAGGGTTCGAACCTGCGCGGGCGAAGCCCAACAGATTTCAAGTCTGTCTCCTTAACCACTCGGACATATCGACTTTGCTCCCAGCTCCTATGCGGAACGTCCTTTTGTTCCGCACATGCGGGACAAAAGGATAGTCGTCGGATGAGATTTTTTAACGGTTCAGATCTGGAGAGAGAATTTTTTTTTATAATATTTTAAATCCAGCTGCAACTTTTCTCTCTTCAGATCTGAATCGTTCAAAATCTCGTCCGATGATTGATATTGTTCCGCATAGGAGTTGGACTGATCGACTTTGATGTTGTCAATGGTTTATGTTATGGAAAATGATTTACTCCTGGAATTTTGGGGATAAAAACCCTAAACCCCCAAATTGATGGTGTAAAATGACTATCTTACCCCTACTGGTATAAGGGATTCACCCAACTATAAGGGCAAAAAGGTCCGAAAAACTATTTTAGTCAATCTTTTAACCAATAATTCTAGTAGCCTAGTAAGGTCCTTATGTTATTATAATACTAATGTAAAAACAAAAGAATACTTCTACAGTTGTAATAGTCTAAAGACCTAGGATTTTACTGGTTAAGCGTGCTAATTAGAAGGCCCTTTGCGACCAATAAGAAGGAAGAGATAAAGGATACGACTCCATTATATTGTGGACTAGACCAGATTGGGATGGGATTTTTAACGGTTCAGATCTGGAGAGAGAAAAGTTGCAGCTGGATTTAAAATATTAAAAAAAATAAAATTTCTCTCTTCAGATCTGAACCGTTAAAAAATCTCATCCGATAGCTGATAGCTTGTCCCGCACGTGCGGAACAAAAAGCTCTCCTGCATAGGAGCCGGGAGCAGATTAAAAGGGGTTTTTAGCTCATATTAAAATTTTGCTTTCTGGAGCTGCTCACTTTTTTACCTATTCACCAGCCCTGTCTAGCATTGGAAATGATTGGAACAATCACAGACTCTCTAGTCTCCACCAAAAAATCTCATCCGATAAAAAATGATTGGAAATGATCTGGACCGTTAAAAAATCTCATCCGATAGTTGATAGCTTGTCCCGCACAACAATCACAAAAAGCTGTCCTGCATAGGAGCCGGGAGCAGATTAAAAGGGGTTTTTAGCTCATATTAAAATTTTGCTTTCTGGAGCTGCTCACTTTTTTGGATGAGATTTTTTAACCATCCTTGATCAACTGGAAATGATTGGAACAATCACAGACTCTAATTGGTGAACTGCATCCTTCCGTCAAAAAATCCCTTGATCAACTGTCAATTTGAAATTTAAAGTTATCAACAATTATTATGGGCATTTTTGATATTTTAATTAAACCCACCCCATAATACCCATCCCTTACCCAACCCTCCTCTCTGGTTTTGTAAGCAATCAGGTACTTGCTTTTCTGCTTCTGAAAGTTGGTTATAGCCCTGAAAGAAATCCATTTTGTCCTTTTTGGGTTTTTTAGTAAAACGAACTTATTCTTCATAATCATTGTTAGTTTTCAACCTGGGGGGAGGGCGGGGGGGGAGGAAGAGTCTGGTAGTAAACAGTATTCGCAACTGATTTAGTGTTGACAATAAAATTGAATTGCAAAAATCTAAAAGAGGACCTGAGACTGTTACGAGATCCATCCAGTTTGTGAAAACTTGAGAATATGGCTGTAAAATGGAAGAGCGAAAATCTAAAAGGTTAAGATTCATCCAGAACAGACCCATAAAAATTCAACTAAATTATGAACATATCCAAAGGACCAAGCAGCAAACCCCACAAAAATCCCTCCGAATTCTGAACAGATCCATTATAATTTGGACAAAAAACAAGTCCAAACGTCAAAGTTGCAGCCATGTAGGTGGTGATGTTGTGGAGTGGGGGTAATTTCAATGAGATCTAATGAGCAACTTTTGGATGAAAAAGAACAATAAGAAAGGAGGAATAATGGAAGGGGCGTCAAGGCGGGGAGAGGGGTACATAAGATTGATTATCTCCAATTCACCTACGGTCTCCGGTGAAGGACGACGGGGAAGAAGTAACGGGGAAGGACAATGACAGCGGTAGCCGGTGGGTCGGGTAAGGTAAGGGGTGGGTTTAATTAAAAATACCGAAAATGCCATAATATTTTTATTGTTGACTAAATTTAAATTTCAAATTGACAGTTAATCAAGAGATTTTTTGACATAAGAATACAGTCCACCAATTATAAATTGTTTTAGAATGTAATTTTTTGACCATTCGTGAAAATCGTAAATAGATTGTGAACTTGGAGTGCTAATTTGCCTACTTTTTGTCAAACATTTTTCTAGATATTTATCTGACTAATATAATTTTTTTTTTGTTGACCCCGAGAGGCATCCGGTGTCCACCGACAACGTGGTGACTAATTCGGGCTCGACCTGCGGTTGGCCCGTAGCGTGACCGCTAGCGGGGAGGGCATGGCCCATACTGCTCTTATACACGGAGCCCTACCACCGTGGGAAAATCCCACGAGAGTCGATGCCCACGGTGGGAATAGAACCCTCGTCAACGGTGAGGCATATGACAACTCTAACCAGTTACCCCAGAGATCGGGGTTTATCTGACTAATATAATAAGATACGAGTAAATAAATATAATAATACGACATGAAATAGTTTTTTGAATAACTCAAACTTGTGGTGTACCATGAACAAGTCCTTACAACCCACGTGTCATGACTTACAATAATTTTATTTTTAGAAATTTTTTGATATAGACCTGGGCTATATGTGGGGTTGTGGACCACTTGATCCACAATCAACCACATCACCTTTTTTTATTAAAAATAAATAAAAACGCCTCAAAAAGGCCACCAAAAGGGGAAGTATTTTTATTATTTTAATTAAAACTGTGATGTGGCTGAATATGGACAAAGTGGTCCATGACCAGACCACTTGGTAATCCAGGTCTATATCAGAATTGTTCTTATTTTTATTGTTTGAAAGAGACTTGCCATAGTTTATAGACTCATTCGTCCACTGATCCACTCTAATTAGGCCGACGCTGCTGTCTGTTTTAGAATTTAGTCCAATCATTAATAGTTAGGCCCAAATCAGTTTTAGGCCTGTTACAATAGGCTCAGTCAAACTCGTCCTCGTCACTTTTAATTAGAGTTTCTCTTCCAACGCACAGCTCCGAACCTCTCTCTCTCTCTCTCTCTCTCTCTCTCAATAATCGGCAATCAGCGTTGAAGAAGATGGTGAAAGGCCCGGGAAGTCGAACGCGTCAAGATTTTGAAGCTTTTCCATTGTTTGACGTTGTTCCAAAAAAAACTATGTATTGGCACTAGTGTTGTTAGTTTGGAACTGAAGATGAGGATTATGGGTTTTATTGTGATGAAATTAAATTGACACCAACATACATACTCCCTCCATATCTAAATACTCCTAACATTTGGACTTTTCACTAAGATTAAGAAATTATTAAAGTCAATCAAAATTGAAACAAAATGTCTATTCTACCATTTATTTATCCTATCAAAGAGTAATTATCAATTTTATAATTTCCTCTTAGTTATCACACTTATTGGAAACATACAAATTCTATTCATCACTTATTGGAGTGATGTATAAGGGTAATATTGAAAAAAAATCTTTATTATCTATTGATATTCTAAATGTTAGAAGTATTTTGGATAAAATTGAAAAGTACAAATGTTAGGAGTATTTAGATATGGAGGGAGTAGTTTTATTCAATAAATAAAGTACATTAATAACATTATGGAATTAAGAAAGAGACTTTCTCAATTTTCTATATCAAGGCATTAAACTTAACACTCTTAATACATTAATAAATTAGATCTAATCTTAAAAATTAAGTTACAAAGTCTATGTAAAGAGTTCAATTGTTTGAACTATAACTCTTAAATTATACTCCCTCTATTCCCATTTAATTGTTGTTTAGGAGATTTATAGGTATCCAAATTAATTGTCATCTAAGGTTCTTTCATTAGTTGTCAATAATTTATTCCAATTATACTCTCGGCATTTATTTTATTATCCGCCTCTGCCATCCATATTTTTTCCTTTCTTTTTTTATGCTATAGAAGTGAGAGAGAGAAAAGAGAGGTGTAGTATTAGATCTTTCGGTGAAAATGATAAGTTCTTTAATTTTTTAAAATTGTCTAAAGAGTCTTATATTTAGGAATGAAGAGAGTATAATATAACATAACATATTTTTTTATTGATAAAAATAGCTGAAAGCAAGAGTTCAATATTATAGCTATTGATGTTGCATAGAGATTTTTTTTTTTTGAACAAAAAAACTGGATATTTTAATTAATATCAGAAAACATTTGTGTAGGAGAAAGTCCGGAGGACCCCCAAACCATTAAGACGAGGTCTGCGACCTCATAGCATATTTAGCCAATACATCAGCAGACGAATTACATAACCTATGAACATATGATATATTGGCTAACCTAATCCCCTGGATTTCTTTAATAAGACTAACGAAAAGACCAATGGATGACAAATCTTCCTCTTCGCTGTGGATGCGGGTGACCAGTGCTTTGCAGTCGCTTTCTACAAATTTTATTTGAAAACTATTAGAGACAGCAAATTTAATTCCCTCGAGGAGTGCCAAGGCTTCTGTATGCTCAGGACTGGGTGAAAACCTGAGGTAAGTGGCAAACCCAGCTATGAAAGCTCCTTCATTGTTTCGAATAAGTGCACCGATACCACCATTTCTGTCCTGTCATGATCCATCAACATTTAGCTTATACAGACTAAAATCCGGGGGTCTCCATATCCTGGGACTGGTCGGTCTGTTAGCCACATGCCTTGGTATCTGACTCTGGTCGTCAAGTGTAAATAATTTTGCCTTTCCTTTAAGCATGTATCGAATCTGATCATGAGTAGGTAGAATATCCGGACAATGGCCTTGGCCTTGGCCGATAGAAGAGGCATAAATGCTACTAAACTCTGCTGCGCAAATCATTGCAACGTTAGCAATATCTGCAGGCAATCCCATCTTACATTCAAAGATAAATTTATTCCTATTGCACCAGATGCTCCATGCGATATAAACAAAATGGGTTACAACTTTCTCATTTTCCCATAAAATAGGAATAAGATAGGAGGGAAATGTGTCCCTTGATGTGATAGTAGCTATATTGAAAGTGGTCTGATCCCAAATATTCATAGCCACCGGGAAGGTAAATAGCGCATGTAAGATAGTTTCAGGTTCACCCTGACATAACTGGCAATGAGATCTAAATGAGCTAATTCTTCGAGACAGCGCTAAGTTAGTGGGGAGAATGCGCTGGAAAAATTTTCAGAGAAAAACCTGCAGCTTTGGTGCAACAGGTAGTTGCCAAATCTTGCCCCAAGTCCTCGAAGGGCGACCACTCGAGGTTGAAGGCAAAATCCTCCGGCCTTGATCCAGGTCCATTTTTAGGTGATACCCAGATTTAACAGTGTAATGCCCATTGTTCATGTAGGCCCAGACAAGCCGATCCATTGGCCAGGTATTGCATAAAGGAACCTTCAAAACCTCTTCTACCTCATACGCAGATAGGTAGCACCGTAGTAGCTGTTCATTCCAAACATTATTCTGGAAATCAATCAAGTAGGATACTGACATTATTCCTGCTGAAAATGACATATTGGCCGGAGCTTGAAGCTTGAAACCATGCGGAGTAGATAGCCAATTGTCATACCAAAAGCTAACCCGAGTGCCATCCCCTATCCGCCTTTTCAAGCCTTCCTTGAGCAGCTCCCGACCTTTCAAGATACCTTGCCAGACAAGAGAAGTCCTTCATTTCAGCGAAACATCTAAAAATTTATCTAATGTAAAGTATTTGGTTCGTAATACCCTAGCACAGAGAGAGAGAGAGAGAGAGGTTGGCGTAAAATCCGCCAGCCTTGCTTAGCCACTAGGGCTCGATTAAAAGCCGCTAGATCCCTAAGCCCAAGGCCCCCTTGGGATTTTGGCTTGCAGAGTTCATGCCAGGCCCTCCAACATATCTTCCTACGTTTTTCATCACATCCCCACAAAAAATTGCGGGTCATACTCGTGATGGCGTCTATGTAATATTGTGGGAGAACGAAACATGACATAACGTACGTGGGAATAGCCTGAATCACTGATTTTATTAGAACTACTCGAGCTGCAAATGATAAAATTTTCTCTTTCCAACAGCTGAGCTTCTTCCAAATTTTATCTACCACAAACTGAAACACCTCTTTTTTAGACCGTCCTGTTATATAAGGAAGTCCTAGATATTTCCCCTTTCCATCCCCCTCAGGAATGTTGAGGATAGAAAAGGCAATGAGTTTTTATTTTCGTGGGAGTCTCCTTGCTATAAAATAAATTGGACTTTTCATAATTAATCATTTGTCCAGAACAAGCCTCGTAGGTCTTGAGAACCTCTTTTAATCTTTTTAAGCAAGGTTCACTAGCTTGTGAGAAAAAAAGGGAGTCGTCAGCAAACAATAAGTGTGTAACAGAGACACTGTTACTAAAGTGAAAACCAGATAGAGAGCCCCGCTCTTCAGATGCACGAATTAAAGAGGATAGGCCTGCCGTACAAATGAGAAATAGAAATGGGGAAAAAAGATCCCCTTGTCGAATACCTCGGGTAGGCGTAAAAGACTTGGTCGGAATTCCGTTAAGTAGAATAGAGTAGCGAACTGTTCTAACGCAATTCATCACAAGAGAGAGAAATTTTGGTGGAAAGTTCATGCAAGTCATTACCGATTCTAAGTAATTCCATTCGACTCTATCGAAAGCCTTACTCATATCTAACTTGAGAGCTAGATGATGGGCCCCATTTGGCCGAACAGTTTGTATGCTATGGAAAGCCTCAAAATCGATTATCGCATTATCAGTAATTAGCCTATTTTTCAAGAAAGCGCTTTGCGCTTCATCAATAATAGAGTTCATTACTAACTTAAGACGATTAGTAAAGGCTTTGGAGATGAGTTTATATAAAACATTGGCTTATTGGTCGAAAATGAACCATAGAAATGGGCTTCTTTATTTTCGGAATTAGGGCTATGTGAGTAGAATTGACCACAGAAACGTCAACCTCATTATTTAAAACTCGCAAAACAACCTTTGTAACAGAGTCTCCTAGAATATGCCAAAGTTTTTGGAGAAATAGCACATGCATTCCATCCGGCCCAGGGGCTTTGTGTGGATGCATTTGCTTTAGCGCTTTAACTACATCTGTTTGTGTGAAAGGCCGTTCTAGTAGCGCAATATCCTAGCTATCCAATTGGCTAGTAAGAAGGCCAGGGGCGAGACTTGCCCCATCTAACTTAGCTAAGAATAAAGATTGGAAATAATCCACCGCTACTTCCTCAATGTCATCTTCATCAATTTTAAGACTACCATCAGAAGCAGCTATTATGAAAATAGGAAGTATTTCTATCCCCCTCTGAAATCCAAGTTGCCCTACTACGTGCCTTCCAGTAGCATTCTCTAAGATCCTGGATTTTCTCCAAGTCCTTAGATACTACTAATTCCTCCGAGAGGGAATAACTAGGGAGACCCCGTCGTTTCTGAATAGCATCTAATTCTTTTTGCTTATCTTTAAGTTTTTTTTCCAAATCCCCCACAACTTTAGAACTCCATACTAGCAAATCTGTTCGAAAGTTTACTAACGCTTTACTCATATGTGAAATAGAATGGTCGCTAGGGGGCAACCACGTTTGGCTAGCAAAGTCCAGGAAAGCTGGTTCTTTGAACCATAAAGGTTCAGATCGCGGGGGGCAAGGTTTATAATTACTCATCTTTCGCCTTTTACGACGGGGAGGAACGCCAAGAAGTATTGGGAGGTGGTCACTATCTTTAGTAGATAAATGTTGGATTGTTAAATCAGGGAACAGGACTCGCCAAGAAGGAGTAGCTAAGCCCCTATCAAGACGAACAAAAACTTTGCCCGATCCTTCCCTAAAATTACACCAAGTATATGGTCTACCAAAAAAACCCAGGTCACAAAAATTACATTCGTTAATTGCTTCTTTAAAGAGGTTCATTTGTTTTTTACTTCTTGGATAAAAACCGGTTTTTTCCTCTTGATTTTTAATTTCATTAAAATCCCCCATGCAAAGCCAAGGAAGTGTATTGACAGACTTTAGTCTTTTTAGTAATTGCCAAGATTGAGGTCGTAAATCAGTTTCTGGGTCTCCATAGAATCCAGTGAAACGCCACTTTAAATTTTTTTCGGCAGAAAAAATACAAGTATCAATGTGACCAATAGAGTAAGACAAAACATCCAGCTTTATTGAATCATTCCAGAAAAGACACAGCCCGCCACTTAGGCCTTGGCGATTGACCGGAAAACAAAAGGGAAATCCTAACTTACAACGAATAAAATCTAAAGAATGAGACAAAGATTTAGTCTCAGATAAAAAAATAATAGCTGGATTATGCGCTTTACATAGGCGCTCTAATTCATTAACTGTACGAGAGTTTCGAAGCCCTCGACAGTTCTAAGCTAGGATATTCATAGACCTTGGCGGGGCCCGTTGGAGGGCTCCACCTTACCCTGTTTAACGGCAGGAGCCCCCGTTGTTCCAATATTATTGTCTGAAGGAGAAGTAGCATTCCCGGACTTGTGCTTCCAGTTTGGTGATTCCAAATCCTCGAAAAAACACTCATCCCCATCAGTCCAGAGCATATCAGATTGGTCCAGAATATCAGAAAAAGGGCCAGGAGTTTCTGGCCCAAAAACAGCCAAAGGATCTGGGCCTGGCAGTGGAGCAGCCAGCCTACGTTCATTACCCCCAGCGAGATTAAGAAAAAGGCCAGCAGGCCCAGCTCCCGACAGCCCAGAGTATAGCAGTTCAGTCTCTACTTCCAAAGGAGACATAACAGGAGCTATTGGGCCAGGCACCGTCGGCCCCATTTCACTCGGCCCACTGTCGCCAGGTCCATTTTGCTGCAGCCCAACCAGTGAAGAGCCAGGCGCAACCAGCCCAACCAGTGAAGAGCCATGCGCAACCAACCCGGTGCTCTGTGAGTCTGGAGCAGGAACCCAGACCCGGCTCGGCCCACGACCATCCTCAGCCACCTTCTTTTTTTCCGGTGATACACCGGCCTTAGCAGCAGCCCTACGTTTTCTATTTTTTTTTTGTTTACACTCGAAGGGCCAGCTCCATTCCCATCCTTAGCCATTTTTACTGAACCCCGTAAAGTTTTTGGGGGAAAGGTACAATCACGACGGCGGTCGGAAGCCATGGCCGCCGACATAAGTTTCTCACCATCTCCGAGACCCAGGCGCCGCTTCATTGACTTTTGTTTCGGTTCACAGTCAACCGCTTTCCCCTTTCCTTTGTCCATAGTCTTCGACTCACCATCCTTTAAGGCACTATTCGGATTGACATCACCTTCTCCGACACTGGCCTCTGGCGGTGCACCTAACAATGGTGCTGCCATGGCCGCTGCCTCATATCCACCATACAATACCATTGCCTGATTTCCATTATCAACTGCAATCTCACCAACCCCAAGGAGCAGAGTCTCCACCGACTCCGAGCGAATATTCTTGGCAGCATTCAACATAAAATCATATTCAAACCCGTTCCGATCAACCACTCGGACACCATGAGGGAGTTCTGGGCAGCCAGTCGGAAAATGGTCGAGCAGGCCACAATTGTGGCAGAAATTTGGTAGTCTTTCATATCTAAACCGACCCTGGAAGGATCCTAGGTTGGGTGCCTGTAAAGTTATAACACGTGTAAGCGGAATTCGTACCTCTAGGTCGGCTCTAAACCTGAAGTAACGGAGCCCATCGGTAGTCTCCCGGATCTGTATCGTAGCACAGTTACGCAAAACCCTTGAAATTTTCCTCCCCATTTCCATAGTGAGGAAAATATGCGGTTCAAAGTGCAATTGTATCCAGTATTGGCAAGTTGCTAAGACGTCATCCGTAACAGCTATGTCATGTTCCACTCTCTTAACAACAAGCAGCACACCCTCAAAACACCATGGGCCGGTGTTGAGGATGCGAGCAATGTCGTCCTCCGAGGGGAGGACAACCGATAAGTGTTAAAACCAATCATTTGAAAAGTAACATTCGCACACCCCCAAGCACGATCGAGGAGGATACGAAAGTATCGCGGCAGAAAATCAGTCACGCTGATAAAGCGACCAACAAGCGCTGCCCGGGCACCAGTAGGTCCACCCTGGATATCAGATTCATCAAGAACCAGAGGAACCTTTTCAATACCACGCAGTGTAAACGATTTCATCTTGGAAATGAGACCGTTAACCATTGTCAGAAGCAAGGAAAAAAATAAAAAATGAAAAAAAATCTTGTAACGAAACGAAAAGGAAGAGCAGAATGGGAAGGAATCTAAGGAACCATACTACTGTAACTATATAGCGATCAGCAGAGAGCCAAAAGAAATTGAAAAAAGATTAAACGATAAGGATGAGAGAATGTGACTAAATGATAAGGATGAAGAAATGTGGTGATAAAGCAGCAGTTGGAATCCTCCTACTGGCATGTAGATTTGTTCACGTTTCCGCTGATGATAAACACCTAGAGACAATGATATCCTAGGGAGAAGACCTCCGTCAAATGGAGAAGTTCATCTTAGAGTGAGTTCTCTCAAAGAGAGTCCTCTCTCAGATGTTGCATAGAGATAATGAGAACCAATTTGAAAGGACTAAACTAAATAAAATCTCTAACATTAAATTGATTCGTGATAATTTAAAAAGTCATTTAACACTTACGCAGTACATACGATTCTTTGCCCTTATATATATATATATATATAGAGAGAGAGAGAGAGAGAGAGAGGGATCAAACATACATGATCCAATCTTTATTCAATAAAATTTACATTGTTATTTCAAATTCTTAATTTTTTTCCTTAATCAAATACTCCCACAACAAATTAAATGGTTGGAAGGAGAAATATTTGTCACCAGCTGAGAATAAAATTCTTATCAAAATTGTCATCCAAGCTACCCCACTTACATCATGCAAACATTTTTTCTTACTCGGGTATTTTGAATGATATTAATGGTTATGATTCGGAAATTTTGGTGGGGCAAAGGAGATGAAAATAGTGGTATTCATTGGCTATCATGGGATAAGTTATGTAGGCGGAAAACGGTTGGCGGGATGGGTTTTCGAGATATGACTACTTTCAGTTTATTGCTCATTGCGAAACAATGGTGGCGAGTCATCCAGCATCCCGAGTCCTTGCTAGCGCGGGTCTTAAAGGCGTAAGTATTATCCGCGAGGAACCTTCCTCGCTGCGTCATCCGGTCAGCGCTCCTCGGATGTTTGGAAAAGTTTGATAAAAGAGAGGCAAATTCTCAGTTTGGGATTGAGATGGCATATTGGGAATGGAGAGTTGGTTGATATTTGGCACGACCCTTGGGTGCCTCGACCATGGTCTTTCAAGGTGTTTAATCACAGTGACGACTTGCTTGCTCAAAGATCGGTAAGTTCGTTATTGATGTCTACGCCAAAGCGATGGAGCTTGGACCTGTTGAACACTTTGTTTTGGCCGCATGAGGTGGACTCAATCAATTCGATACCGCAGGGGAATTCAGATAGTCCTGATCGGCTTGTATGACATTTTACTAAAGATGGAAAGTACTCGATTCGGTCGGGATACCACACATCAATGGCTGCTCAGTCCCGTATCGATAAGCTGGCGGAGTCCTCATCCTCCTCTTCTCAAGAACATTTATGGAATGCCTTGTGGCGGATTCCAGTCACTCCGCGAATTTTGCATTTCTTATGGCGAGCTTCTAGTGATGGTATGGCCACAGGGGCTAATTTGTCCAAGCGAATTCAACTTTCTCCAAGCTGTGTATCATGTGGCGCGGGCTCGGAATTGGGTTATCATTGTTTGATTTGATCATGTGTCCGGATGCACGGCGAATCTAGTCTCTTTGGGGGACAAGTTTGAGTTGGTTCAATTCGGGTATATCCTCTTTCAAAGATCTCCTGCAATTTCTCTTCCAGCCTGCAAGTTTGGAGGATTTGGCCTTTTTTGCTCATTTGGCGTGGTTCATTTGGAAGGATCGCTGTCATCTTATATTCCAAAGGAGCCGAGCAACACTCTCGTCCCTCTTTGCGGAAGCCTACGCCGCGGCTACAGAGTACAAATTATTGATGGCAACCACATCTATTCTGGCACAAAATACTGGTTCACATCCTGAGATATGGATTCCCCATCCCTTACCTGTTTTCAAGATCAATGCGGACGGAGCTTGGCGAAATGGGTTAGCTGTATATGGGTGTATTATTCGGGATTCACAAGGCTTGCCAAAGTTGGCATGTTGTGGTAGGCTGGGTCCTTGCATAAATGCAACTCACAGTGAGTTGTTGGTTGTTCTGGAAGGGCTCAAAGCAGCCTCACTGCTCGGTTTGCGTGAATTTTGTTTGGAGAGCGACAGTTTGTAGGTCATCAATCGACTTGGCATTTCGGATATGGATTTCTCCTCTTTAGGTCCTATCTTTGTAGTTTAGTCTTATATTCAGTCATTTGCATATGTTGATCTTTTATTTATTAAACGCTCTGGTAACCGGCCAACTTATTATCTGGCACAGGTTGGGCATGAGTACTCTTCCATGTCTTGGGACATATTTTTTCCCTCTGTAATGGAAGCGATCTCTAATGATCGTTTCTTTATTTCATAATATTAAATCATCCATGTGGGTTTCAAAAAAAAAAAATACTCCCACATTTCCTAAATATAAGACTTCCATTACATGTTGCTGAAATTAAGAAAACAAAAATTAAATATTACTTTCTTAAACTAAATTAGTGGTAACATGTGATAAAAAACATCGTAATTTTTTATTTCATTAATTTCACAACATGTAATGAGAGTTAAATATTGAATGGATAAAAAAAAATAGTTAAGTATTTAGGAACGGGAGGTAATAATATAAGAAGTACGGACCCCAACAAAAATATCATTTTTTATATGAATAAAAAAAATCATTCCATACTTACAAATCAATTTATTTTAATAGCAATAGACTACCATTAAGGTGATCAAAACTTATTTTTCTCTCTGAAAAACATAGTCGCCATGCGGCTTCTCTCTCAGTTGAGGGTCTTCTCTCTCCAAGTGTTCATGGCTGATGGGCTATCAATCCTTAGCCACCTTGGTGTTTTCTCTCTCATTGTGAGAGTACTCTTCTTCAATGAATCACCAAGGCATATTTCACCTTGGTGTTTTCTCTCTCATTTGGGGGCTATAGGACGCTTGAGATTTGGGGGAAACATGGAATTGACATTGCCGGTGTCCGAGTCCGACCGAAGATTTTGATATGGTGGATCAGGAGTGTAGAAAGATATGGTGTTGATGGAGGTAACTTGGGTCAGACCCTTAAAGGAAAATTGAGGTGGATGGTTCGATATGCGGAAAGGAATGGTTGAGGGGAGATCGGGAACTCCGCCGACAACGAGAAAGATGGCCGGGACTGGGTGGTTTCATATGAGGGGAGTCAGGCCACATTTAGTCTCTCCGAACTGGTTCGGGTCTTGAATCCGCAACCGGACCAGAACAAAGTCAAACAATTCATACGCTTGGGCCACATGTTTGGGCTAATATGTTGATTTTTAATATGTGTTTGGGTTTTCTTTGACACTGGGCCGAAGGTTGCTGGCCCAATGTTGGCTGCATCCATAGCTGGGTTGGGTTGGGTTGCGCATAACCCTTTTTTGATAGGCCCGTTTCTAGCTTAATATATGCTTGGTTGCTCAACTCTACCTTGTAGTATAAAAATACATGCCCACTATATCCAGCCCCCTATTCTATGTTGTTCACACACCCTCCCCTCATTTAATTTTTTTTTTCTCTCTCCTCCCAAAAAATCTCCCAACTTACTTTGCCTGCACACCGGAAAACTTCTGCCACCGCCGAAAAATTGTCGCCCCTGCCGGAAGCAATTTTCTAGCCATTTTTTTTAGGGCATGCGGTCAATCAAATATATATATATATATATATATATATATATATATATTTGTGCAAAAAATTCTAAATATTATTTTAGGGGTATTGCAACAAAAAAAATGTAAAAAAATTCCAAGTATTTTTTTTTTATTATCACTTACGGTATGTAATAAACCATCAAAATTTCAAAAAAATTACAAGTTTAAAATAGCATCACAACTAACACAAATTTAAAAAATTTACAATTCTTAAAAAGTTTAAATTTTATTTGCACCTAATTTTTGTTGCAATACCTCTAACAAATATTTAGGATTTTGTAAAAAAAAAAAAAAAAAATTTGAGTAGGGCGGGTGGGATGGGGTAGGGTAAGGCACGTGCAGCCGGGTAGGCGGGGAGGGGTATAGGCGTGTGCACCCTCACAGGCGGTGGGGGTAGGTCGGGGTGGGGTAGGGTGAGGCACGTGCACCCGGTAGACGGGGAGGGGGTAGGGCGCGTGCACCCTCACAGGCGGTGGGGGTATGGCAGGGTGGGGTAAGATAGGGCGCCTGCACCAGGGTAGGCGGGGAGGATAAGGGAGCGTGCACCCTCACAGGCGGTGGGGGTAGGGCAGGGCGCGGTTTCTAGAAAATTCTAAATATTATTTTAGGAATATTGCAAAAAAAAAAATTTCCAAGTGTTTTTTTTTTTTTTTTTATTTAGGTATTATCACTTACGGTATGTAGTAACCCATTAAAATTTCAAAAAAATCACAAGTTAAAAAAATTTACAATTCTTAAAAAGTTAAAATTTTTACTACAAATTGATATTTTGTGGTGGATCTAGTCCAATAAGTTCAAAACTGCAAAAAAAAAAAAAATTTTTTTGCCGAAAACCGGTGACTGAAGCTCTGGTTGGTGTTTCGGCGGTGGCTCGGTGAACAGTGACGGTTTTCCGGTAGGGTAGGGGGAGAGAAAAAAATTTTGAGAGAGGATTTTTTGGAAGGAGAGAGAAAAAAAAATTAAATGAGGGGAGGGGGTGTGAACAACATAAAAGAGGGTGTGTGTGTAGTTTGACCCTAAAAATATTGATTTTTCACAATCTTTGATGCGGGGCTTGAACGCAAACAGTGATGATGACGCGGAGGTCGCAAGTCGGCCCCGCCAAGGCTCCTGAGTTGCCTAATTTTGAATTGTGCGGGATTTAACAACTCCTGGATAATTTAGATTTTAGTGTGACTCAAAATGGCGCACTTTTTTAGTTGTTTTTTCCTTTTTCCATAATAAATGCATTTGCAAACTTCATGATTAATATCATGGTAGTCTTAGACTTTACTTCATGTTTTAGATTATGATTTAATTCAAGTTTTTATTTTAGCAATCTATGGGGTCTGGCGTATCAAATTTTGAGAAGCATTCTTTAAGGTAGAGTTTTATTGCAACATAACTTCGAATGGAGAATTGTGAGTGGACTTTCTGTTCGTATCTAGCGTGATCGCTGGCCAACTACTCTACGCGATTTTCAGCTGATCTCTCCTCATAATTTTATGTGTTTTGAAAGTTTGCAGATAAAAATTCTAGAAGTTGTGGAAGACCTCTGGTTTATGCGTGACCTCAATTTTGCTATTGCTTTTTTAGTAGTAGTGTTTGGTTATACGGTCATAGAATTTTGTACTATAGAGCATTTATTCTCTAGATTTTTCTATGACCGTGAGTCTTGTAATATTATAGCTCATTGGTTAATTGGAATTTTTCTAAGGCTTGATGACTCATTTCACATCTCTCACGTAGTTCATAATATCTATTAATGATATTATTTTCTTTAAAAAAAAAAAAGCAATAGACTACCATCCGCGCAACACATAGCTTTAAACACTATAATTTAACCCAAAAAAAAAGCGTTACTTCTTCCATTGGAAGCCATTGTGAGTTCTGAAGCTTCTTCAACATCCTCCACGGCCTTGCTGCTATTTTTTTCCTTCCCCCCGGGTTAAAATAATGGCTTTGGAAGTCTGTAAGCGACTGATTTTGAACTTTTAGTTGGATTAAATTTGGTGCTTGATGAATCAAGTAATTTCTGCTCTCAACTTGAATTAGGGTTTTATTTTGAAACTTCCGACGGGTTTGATAATGGAGGGTTTTGAGTATTTCTGTCTGTGAAATCTCTAATTAAGCGTGGACCTTTCATGCTTAACTGTGTGAATGGAAATTTTGTGAATCTCACATATCTTGATGCTAACATTTGCCCATTTTGTCAACAACCTCAACTATCAGGTCAGTTTGATCCGACGGCTAAGTTTCAAATGAGTCCATAGCGGTTTTTGAATGGTTGTTTCAAGTAAATGAATAGTTATTGACTTATTTCCCAACCGTTGCTAACAAAAGTGTGTCAGCGTCGTAACCGGACTGCTATTCTGTGCATGTTGGTTGCCTATGACAAGAACTTCATCAATTATTAGATTATTAGAGTAAATCCTGACTAGGAGATTTTCTGAAAAAATGGATTCCTTATGTTGTATAACTTTTAGGAGGGAGTATTGTCTATTGCCTGCTGCGGTGGTCTGTTTTCCACTTTTTGATTTCTTATTGGTTTAGAGTTCGTGAAACGGATTTATGTGCATTTACATGGCTTTGCATTTTCGAATTATAGTTTTAGGTTCACTGGTTTCATAATTTGCAGGTATGTGGATGTTTTGTTACAGTTGGAAATTTGTCAAACTCTCATGTTTGAGGCAGTGATCTTGATCCTGGTTGATCTCAGGGTTCAATGTTAAATATATGATTCTAACTGTATTTTAACTTAGAAAGATTTGATAAGTTTCATCAACATCTCGCCGTACAGCATTATTCCCTGGTTCTTTGAAAATTGATCGGAAACAATGGCCACAATCACCAATGAAGATCAAACCCGGGTTTCTCTAAAACTCTTGGTGGACAAGAAGAGAAACCGAGTGGTTGTTGCAGAGGCTAGTAAGGATTTTGTGGATATACTATTCAGCTTTCTAGCCTTACCGATGGGAAAAATAATCCAAATCCTCAGAAGCCAGGAGAATCCAGACATGTTTTGCATGTACCACTTGTATCAGAGTGTCGAAAACCTCAGCAACGATACCTTCTCAAAAATTACCTTCTCAAAAGTTAACTTCTCAAAAATTAACTTCTCAAATGAAGCGAGCAAGTCCTCCCTGCTAAACCCTAGAAATCGATTTGAAGATATTTGCATAAACTTGAAAGTAAATATTGATGAATCGAGTCCTAACCTGGAAAATTTTCATCCACCAATAAAAAAGGAAAACATGGAAAATATTTCCAGTTCCGGGGATGTGTTTCTCAAGGGAGGGATGTTCCTAATAAGTGACAATTTGCATGTGACATCGAATTCCCCTGGCATTCTTGTTCAGCATCTCAGCAGTTTCGGCATCACTGACATGACTCAGGTCACGAAGATCTCTGTAGAAGCTGGCAAACAGGAGGTAACTTTATCATGGTTAATTCTATTATCTAATTTCCAATCAAGTATTTTATTTGAACAAGGAACACAAAGAAATTGCAAAATGATGGATATGTTTAAAGAGACAAAAGAATAAAAAGAAAAAAAGATGTCAGTTATAATGATGTGCTTCAGATGAGTGTAATGAATAAAAAACCTACGGGAAAAAATTATTCAGGACTACAAACAACAGCAAAGCCTTAATCCAAGTAATTGGAGTCGGCTACATGAATCAACGTGAATTGTTTAGGACTAAAGGAGAAAATTTCTTCCGATTAATTAATTCATATCAATCCTTGGAACTAGACATCTAGGTACTTCTTGTTATTTGGTAATAGAATAATTATTGTTAACTGGTGGTTGTGAGGAACCTGAATCTCTGTAATTCCAGTCTGGATCTTATGTCCTAAACTGTGGTGGAAAGGAACCAACTGTTAAGTCCAGGTATAAAAGTTTCTTTTGCGCCTTTATGCTGCTTAGTTATTGCAATCTTCGCAAGGATATCTTTTTTAAATTCATGCCTGGTTTCTAATTTCTAGATTTCACGTCTGCTCAAATGCTCGCTTATTTCAAAGTCTCCCTTGACTGATGTGTTTCTGGTCACGCAAAGGAAATCTGACAACCTCATTATGCCTGAGCCAAGAAATTTTGTTCCACCTAGTTTTGAAGCTTTGGACAATGAAATCTCCACCTGTCGATTCAGGTTGAAGTTAGTGTTAACAAAATCTACAAATAGGGTATTATGTGCTGAAGCCGGCAATACTTTTGTGAACTTTCTGTTTAGCTTCCTCACTATCCCTATTGGATTAGTGACGACACTTCTCCATGGCCAAACTGGACTTGAGTGCATTGATAACCTGCATAAAAGTGTGGAGAACTTGGAATCCAATTTGCTTCGTATTGAAAAAGAGAGCTTACTAAAACCTGATTTTGACAGTGACCATGGGCCACTGAGAATTCTGGAAACAGTGTGCCAAGAACAATCTGTGGAGACGGCTCATGCTGAAGAATTACTCGCTGACAGATTTGTGGAGACACCCTCGTCTTTTTTTGTATCAGACAATTTGGTAATCAAAGATTTGTCTACTACATCATGCATTGATTTACTCGGAGAGCTTAATGTATCTATCTGTGACATTGAAGAGCGAACAGTGACTGTTGGGGAGCCAGAGGCAAGTTTTCTTTCATTTACCATTAACTTCATTCTCCATATCAAAATGATTCATATATTCAAATCTCAATCAAAACCCACTGCAGTAACTCATCATCCTGTTTTATCTTCATTTTTCGTTTGCTGGATATCGTCCAGTGTTATAAAGTTCTTAGTACCAGTTTACATTGCAGGCATTGGGAATTTTGAAGGCTTCTTTTACATCCTCTTTGGCATTGACGAATGGTCTAAACTCTCTGTTGAAGAAGGACACACGAGAGGTATGATTTAAGCTGTCTTGTTATTGCGAAGTTAAAATACTTTTGCCTAGTTGCTGAAAGTTAATAAGAAAGTCGGTTTACAACAATTTTCAATCTCTAGGACCTAAAATTTTGTTCGCAAACGCCTTCTGCCTCGCGCCTCGTCATATTATCTACCTGATAAAAGTATACCACCTCCAGTCAACCAGATTTGGGCAATGAAAACATCCCCTAATGATTGTAGTCCTACTAAGATTCAAACTGCTTTAGCTCAATGGAGAGATGCTGATTCTTCAAATCAGCAATTTTATGCCAGTTCTGGCCCAATTCCTACTAATTGGAAGGCATCCTGTCCGTGAACCTTTGATTTTCACAGACACTGTGTTTCCAGGACCAGCGACAGCAACGTTACTGATTCACACCGAGGGGAGAGAGGAGAAATATGAAAATAAGAGAGGGGGTGTTAACAAAGCATTTTAGAGGTGTGAACATAGTTCCCCAAAAATAATGTGATTGTGGATGAGAAGGACATTGCTGAACACTTTATGGTAGGCATAATTTCGGTTGTCTAATTTAATGTGTTATCTTGGATTTACTTATGCTCATGTTCATAATATTCCAGATACGTTTGAAGAAAGAGCAAGAAGAGAACAAAAGAAGATATAAAGCTCAGGAACATCTTTATACCATTATCAAGGTATGCTGCGTCGTGGTGGAAACCTTTTATGTCGAAGTCCTTTTCACTACTCATTAAGTATTGCCTTGAATAATTTCTACTGACCACTGTAGGTTGCACGCGATGAGGATTTATGAGAGCAAATAGGGAAGGATATTTATTTTGATCTTGTGGATCATGACAAAGTTCGGAGTTTTTGGATTAAAAACCAGACACCTTTTAACCTTTTCAAGGTATTCAACTGTAATAGAATTGATCTTGTATACTTTAGGATGCATAATATTGTAGGTTTGTCAAAATAGAGTTGACTGCCTTTTGTATTGGTGACTGTGTGCAATGAGATAAAATTTTCCTTAACAACTTTAAGACAATGTACAAGTAATGTAGAAGTTGAGCCGGCTTGTAAATTTTAGTGTGTTTGGGCTTTCTGAAGACAATTAATGCACAATATGCATGGAAATGTGTAGGTGTTTTTTTCTTCTTTTTCTGGAATTCATTACTAAATGATTGTTGCGGATGTGGACTTCATATGTTTTAAATTACTTTCTTCCCCTATTCCGCAGTATTTTCCATATTCAACAGGGGATTTATTTATTTATTGGATTGTTGCGTCATTTCTTCAATTCTGTCTCTTTCCCTCCCTCCTTTGTTCCTTTCAAATACCTCATGGATGTTGTTTAAACAGATTGACCCCCTATCCGTTTAGATAATAACCTGATTACTTGTAGTTTTAAATTCCTTTGTGACATGAATTGCAGGAGGTGGTTGCCAAAGAATTTTGTATACCAGTTCAATTTCAGCGTTTTTGGACCTTGGCAAAGAGGCAGAACCATACCTACCGTCCATATAGGCCATTGACGGCTCACCAGGAAGTGCAAACGGTAGAATTGTTTCGCCCTATTTCACATTGGACATTTTCCATTATATCAAAAAAGGGGAAGGGATTTTTGAGGTTTCAATGATGACAAAAGTTCCCATCATAAGCCTTTTACATAAAATTCATTTAAGAATGGGCCTGTTGTTATAGGGGGTATTGATTGGATGATTTGGGGAGGTGTGAAGTCCTCTCCTGCAATGATTATAAAGAAAGGGTGCTTAACAGACAAAAGTTCCCATTTTCTGTTTTATATCTTTCCTGAAGTATATACATTGTGCTGAGTAACTACTTTATAATTTCAGGTTGGACAGTTGAGGGAAGTTACCAATAAGGCTCAGAATGCTGAAATAAAACTATTTCTGGAAGTGGAGTATTGGCTGGTATTTTCCTATACTCCCTAGAAGATGATCTTGTATTCAGTTGGCTTGGCATTTCCATATGTATAGATGCTGAAATATATTTCTTTCTCTAATTTCTGCACTATTTCTTTTAACACCTTTAATCTTGGTAGGATTTGCGACCCATTCCTCCACCCAAGATGACTGAAGAAGATATACTGATTTTCTTTAAATTTTATGATCCTGAGAAAGAAGAGCTCCGGTACTTAATTTTACAAGATAGATTGGTGGATTTTGTATGTGTCTAAGCATGGAAGGGTTCTAACTTTATGGTTCATTTTCTCTTACCAGTTTTGTTGGTAGATCTTTTGTTAGAAGTTCTGGTCAGCCAAATGAAATCCTGACAAAACTGAATGCATTGGTTGGATTTCCCCCAGAGGAAGACATTGAACTTTTTGAGGTTTGTCTTATGCTGTGTTCTTTGTCGTTGAACTCCACTCCATGTGAAGCATTCTCTCTGCCACTCATTCTGTATTTAATTATGTACAACTGAGTTAACTATTGAGACATTAACTATATCTTCAGGAAATAAAGTTTGAACCTAATGTCATGTGTGAGCGCCTGGACAAAAGTACTTCATTTCGGTTTAGTCAGGTAGGTGTTGTTTATTCTCTGTATTTATGTATTTTAAACATTCTAGTCACTGTACGGATCTATCATGTTTATTAGTTTAAATTGTTTGTGCCTTTTCTCCCCTTGAGCAGATCGGAGATGGTGACATCATTTGCTTTCAGAAACGCCTCCCACTTGAAAGTGAAGAACAATTTCAATTTCCTGATGTTCCTTCATTTCTGGGAGATGTGAAAAATCGCCAGGTGCTTTGCTTCAACTTTTGATGTTATACCTAAGTGCTTCGTACTTCGCAGTAACGTGCATGTGATCTTTTGCTTCAGTTTATTCTTCCACTGCCTTTCTCCCTTGCAAAATTGCAGAAGATCAATACTAGATCATTCATAACAAACCTATACCTTCCGGTTGTTGTTTCCGTAGTTGCAATAGTTTTGAATTTGTGCTCCCTATGTCGAACAAAACAAGTACAGCCCTTTGAGTCTGATGATATTTTATGTGCCCTTTTGTTATTGCAGATAGCAGAATCGCCATGCACTTGAGAAACCAGTTAAAATTTATAACTAAAGAGAGGGTGAAGGAAGCTTTCATAGCTGACACACATCTTCCGATCCACAAGGAATGTAAAGAATCGTCTGAAGATCAGATTAAAAGGCACTGAACAGAACGGGGTTACTCTCGCAGTGAGGGAAGCTGCGGTTGTTTGTTTGTTCTATTCCTTTTCAGTTGGATTCCTCTATAAGTGCTTGCTTTTTCTTTTTTATGTTTGTAGAAATGTGGCCTTTTATGTCAATTAGTATTAATATACAGGAAATAATATACAAAAATAAAAGTTACATCCTTTAGAGAAAGTTAACCCCCCCCCCAATCCACCCACATCCAAAATCCCCCAAACTCTACACTACATAAACCCTAGAAAAAAATGAAAAATTTATAGAATGTAAACCAAAGTGAGAAATCATCCAATGGCGTTATAAAGTTCTTAATAGCAGTTTCCATTGTAGACATTGGGAATTCTCATGGCTTCTTCAACATCCTCTGCAGCTTTGACAAATAATTTCTAGCTGGGCTGAAGGTTATAGTGAGACATTTATCAGAAAAGACTCTTTCTTGTGATATACTTTTACTCGTTTAGAACATATATAAAAAATTAATGAAGTAAAAGGCAAGTTACGTATGATCTGGTATCACTGTATCCAAAGATTCAAGATATTCTTGGTTGATGTTTGGGTAGGAAAATGGAAAAACATCAATTTTTTTACACTAGCATTACATTAAAACAAAGAAACAGAGCATCTCAGACAGTAAATTCCCCAATTTTGTCTTCACTTTATAAAATCATAGTGCAAGGATGACAAATTTTTGGATATCATCACTGATGCTCATCATCCTCAGGGATTAATATAATCTAATTAAAAAATCATGAAGAAAAAAACCCAATAATTTTCAAAAAACAGATATATAAAAATTATTTATGGACCTCAGGAAGTAAATTGAATCTTCAACTTCGTTTGGAAGATTTGCAGATAGATAACGCAGTTTTCCTTTCTTACATCATGGGTCCAGAATCAGAATCAAAATCAAAATCAAAATTAAAAAATTGAAAAAGGAAAATCAGACATTTGAAGAAGCTGAATATGGAGGTCTGCGGTGAGGAGAATATAAGAAGGAAGAATATGAAACCCTAGCTAGTTTGGGAGATTTGGAATAGGCAGCTAACGACGCCGTATCTTTCCGACTCTTCCTAAAAAAAGGTATGCGTCGACAGCAGGGTTCGAACCTGCGCGGGCAAAGCCCAACAGATTTCAAGTCTGTCTCCTTAACCACTCGGACATATCGACTTTGATGTTGTCACCAGTTTATGTTATTATTATTGTCATATATAAAACAAAAGAATACTTCTACTATTGGAATTGTCTAAACTCTAAAGACATTATTGAGAAAGGATACAACTCATTGTGGACTAGACCAGATTACAAAGGGGTTTCTCAAGCTCGGGTCACTTTGGCATGGGACGCTCCTTGTGAGATTGACCTCATAAGTATCTCACATAAGTTGAGGTGAAGCTTAACTGTAAATAGGTCTCGCTTCAATTCATGTGAGATTGTTATGGGACAGTCCTTATATTAGAATTTTCCCTCAAACTCATATCAAAATTTTGATTTCTTGGAGCTGCTCCTGTTCATCAGCCTAAAACATGATTGGAACAATCACATACTCTCCACCACCCTAAAACATGTCAATCTAGTATTTTTTTTTTTTTTTTTGATAAGTGTCGTCTAAAGGTCTTTTAATATCTTCCTTAATTACGTTTTTTTCCTTTTGACTTTTAAAATTGTTTTTATTAGAGTAGGAAAGAAGAGGGGTTGGTGTTTAAAATAATGTTCGCAATTATCTCTGTTCCATTCATATTATCCGTTAATAATTTGGGAATTCTGCGTATGATAGTTGGAATTTAGAAATAGCGATCGACTTTTCCAGCAAATTGAATTTGGGGGGGGGGGGGGTTTCAACTTAAACAAAAGCTAATTCGCTTTTAATGATGTCTACACAGTGTAACCATGCTCATCTGTTTGAATGGAAATTTTGTGAATCTCACACATCTTGATGCTAACATTGGCCCATTTTGTCAACAGCCTCAACTATCATGTCAGTTTGATCCGACGACTAAGTTTTAAATAAGTAGTAATAGTTTTTGAATGATTATTTCAATTAAACGAATCACTATTGACTTATTTTCGAACTCTTGCTGACAAAAGTGGGTGTCAGAATCGTAACCGGGCCGCTAACATTTGCATGTTGGTTGCCTATGACAATAACTTCATCAATTATTAGATCATTAGAGTAAATCCTGACTAGGAGAGTTTCTGCACCTTGGCTCAGGTGCTGAACAAGAAAATTCAGTATATACGGGGACATCTTTGTCAGCCATTGGATTTTGTACTTTTGTACTTTTTTGATCAACGGTTGTATCAAAAAGCAGGGTATTTTAGAGATAAACTTTGAGCTCTTTTTCTCTTTTTACTTGTGACTGGGTGTTCAATAATCGAGAACATGCGTTCAATAATAAAAAAAAGCGTCGTTCTCTAACGAGAGAACATGTGTTTCTTGACCGAGAACGCATGTTCAATAATCAAGAACATGCGTTCACTAATAAAAAATGTGCGTTCTCTAATAAAAAAATGTGTTCATTGACGAGAGAAAGCGTGCGTTCTCCCGAGAGAGAGCGTGAGTTCTCACGAGAGCGAACGTGCGTTCTCTAATAAAAAATATACAAGAACGTGTGTTCTCTAACAGAGAACATGCGTTCTTTTTTCAGCCGCAACTTTTCTCTCTCCTCTAATAAAATTACATATGTACCCTTTTAGCTTTTCTCTCTCCTCTAATAAATCTCAACCATTGATCCTTTTAAAAAATGAAATCAACGGCCCTTATTGTGTCCCGCACGTACTGAATTAAAGGCGTTCAGCACAGGAGCCGGACTGGAGTTTCTGAAGAAAATGGATTCCTCAGGTGTTGTATAACTTTTAGGAAGGAGTATTGTCTCTTGCCTGCTGCGGTGGTCTGTTTTCCACTTTTTTTATTTCTTAGTGGTTTAGAGTTCATGAAACGGATTTATGTGCATTTACATATCTTTGCATTTTAGAATTAAAGTTTTAGGTTCACTGGTTTCACAATTTGCAGGTATGAGGATGTTTTGTTACCCATGGGTTTACCTTGGTATCGTGTTCATACCGTTGTATTGAATGATCCCGGCCGCTTGCTTGTTTTAAATCATTGGGTTTAGGCATTACTTCGGTGCTTTTAAATCCTTTCAAAATGGAGGAGAAGTGGGCATGAGAGGATGGGCTTGGTCTTTCGTGGTCCGGCGATGAAGGAAACGCTAACCTTTTTCTTAACGAATCCCATAGACAATTCTTGAATGAGGTATTCAACTCCAGGGATGAATCGAAAAAGAAATATTTATTGGTTCTACCTCCTATTTTTTATGAAGAGAATGAATCTTTTTCTCGAAGGATCAGAAAAAAATGGGTCCGGATATCCTGCGGGAATGATTTGGAAGATCCACAACCAAAAAGAGTGGTATTTAATAACTGGCCGTTTTGATCCTTTGGAACAACTTGATGAATTTAGTAGATCTTTTTAGGAGGCCCGGCATCCCGAAAACGTCTGGGTCGAAATAGGAAATTTTCATATTTGTTTTGAGCTCAATTGAGAGAAAATAATATATTAAAGTAGTGTTTATAAGTGAATATGCCTAAAAATGTTCTTGATTTCAATTAATTACTAATTTTCTAATATTTGATACAGGTCGAAGGGCATTTTGGACATTAAAGTAAAAGAAGAATTATATTTGGCATGTGCTAAAATGTCACGTATAGAAAACTGATTCCAACTTGAAATAGAAGATTGAATATAATTTGGATTAAAAAAGAAATACTCCCTCCATTCCTAAATATAAGACTCTTTAAACAATTTGAGAAAATTAAGGAAGTTGTCATTTTCACCTAAACTTCCAATATTATCCCCCACCCTCCCTCTCTCTCTCTCTCACTTCTTTATCATAAAGAAAGGAAAATGTTGGGGGTATAATTGGAATAAATTGTTGACAACTAATAAAACAATCTTAAACGACAATTAATTTGGATACGTAGATATCTCTAAACGACAATTAATAGGGAATGGAGGGAGTATAATTTAGAGATTACTAAAATTCCGAATTGGAATCCTAAAAGGAATCAACAATCTAAGAGTTAGAAGTTGAACTTGAAAAGGAAATAAGAAATATATTCCAAATGGAATTGTGCTCTGTCTTGGCTATATATAAGGAGAAGAAATCAGCCGTGAATAGCATCCATTGTTTATCAACATCTCGCCATACAATATTATTCACAGTTTCTTTGACAATTGATCGGAAACAATGGCCATAATCACCAATGAAGATCAAACTCGGGTTTCCCTAAAACTCTTGGTGGACAAGAAGAGAAACCGAGTGGTTGTTGCAGAGGCTAGTAAGGATTTTGTGGATATACTATTCAGCTTTCTAGCCTTGCCGATGGGAAAAATATTGCAAAACATCAGAAACCAAGAGGATCCAGAAAATTTTGGAATGTACAACTTGCACCAGAGTGTCCAAAACCTCAACGACGATAACTTCTCAAAGGGATCGACCAAGGCCTCCCTGCTAAAACCTAGAAATCGATTTGAAGATATTTGCATGAACTAGAAAGTAAAGATTAATGAATCGAGGCCTAACTTGGAAAATCTTCGTCCACCAAGTAAAAAGGTTCCCAGTTCCGGGGATGTGTTTCTCAAGGGAGGGATGTTCCTAATAAGTGACAATTTTCCAGGAAGGCTCCATCTGTCAATTCAGCCTGAAGTTAGTGTTAGGAAAATATACTAATAGGGTATATTGTGCTGAAGTCGGTGGTATTTCTGCGGACTTTTTGTTTAGCTTCCTCACTATCCCTCTTGGAATATTGACGACGCAGCTCCGTGGCCAAACTGGACTTGGATGCATAGATAATCTGCATAAAAGTGTAGAGAACTTGGAATACAATTGGCTTCATATTAACAAAGCCAGCTTACTAAAACCTGGTATTAAAACTGAGGGGCGGCCATTGAGAATTCTGGAAACAGTGTGCCAACATGAATATGTGTCAACAGCCTATGCTAAATCATTACTCTCTTTTAGATTTGTGAAAACACCGTCGTCGTTTTTAGTCTCAGATCTTCTGCCATCAAAGATATGCCAGTTTTGGCCCCATTTCCTACACATTGGAAACCATCCTGTTTGTAATCCTTTGATTTTCACATGAGCCATGGCACCAGCAACATTCGACCCTCTCTTTTTTGTACATTTTACCCTGTGGACATTGTTAATACATTGAAAACTAGAGAGGGAAACAGAATAAAGGTAAAACTGTAAAAGATTCATGATGGGTTGTTACTGTCCTAGCTCCAAATCTTGTTTCCTGAACCAAACCCCCAATTCAAGTGAAGCCTAAAAGAGGCATTCTTTTTAACATAATTGTTATTCGCAACGCCAAAAGTTATATGGTGGGGTGTTTCCTTTTTCATCTCTCTACATTCTCTCTCTTTCTATTGCCCTACAGTGATTAACTAAATTTGAAACATGTAGATGACAAAGATGAAGCAACGAGACTCTACACATGATTTAAATCTCGTCACGGATCATGGCGGACGATATCATGATAGGCCCGTGGCTATGTCTGGGATACATAGGGCTACGCCAGCTCCTCCTCCGTTATGGCCTTCCAGTACTAGCCTCACTCCCGTAGGATATCCTTCTAGCAGTTCGATGCCATATCCAAGATTGCCGGTTAGTAAAAGTTCACCTTATCAGGGAAGCAGTTCAAAACCAGTAGTTGCTACTCCCTATGGATTCTTGGATGGCTCTCATTCCCGGTACAACCCAAACTCCCCTCATGGACCCCAGCCCCAAGGGAGTAAACCTATCCTTATTACACCTCCTTCGATTATCCCACCGCTTGAAACGACGGAAGAGGAAGAGGATATAGAGGAGGAGACGACGGAAGAGGAAGAGGATACAGAGGAGGAGACGGAAGGGGAGATGGAAACATGGCTTTGAATATGTAAACTGGGCGCCAATTTAGAATATATGTTACTAAATATGAGAATTTCATTGTTATGAAAATTAATGAAGTAACTACTCCCTCCGATTCAAAATATAGATCTCTTTAGGAGTTTTCACACAGATTAAGATATTAATATAAATGACTAAAATAATCCTAATTAATACTCCAAATGACATTAAATCTCTCCTCACAATCAACATCTCCAAAAAATATTCAATCTTCCTCTTGTAAGATATGATTCCGAGATGCTTAGCTAAGAACATATAGTATGACTGTTAAAAAAAAAAGAACATATTCAAATCCATGGAGTTATTAATCAGTAATCACGGTCAATTTTTTTTTTAGTTTTGGTGGCAAAATTAAAATTTGAATTTGGCCAAATAATCAAAAAAATATTCATGATGGAGCCTAAACTAATTTTTTTCTCTCAACATATGTGATTTATATCTCTTTTGCCACATATATAAATGAATAATCTGGATACTTGATAATGGAGGTACAAGTCCCAATAACAAAACTTGATAATGGAATAATAGATAGTACTTCGGAATTATACATTAAATAATGTAAGATTAAATGGTATAGTATAGGGGTAAATTAGTCCACAAATGCACAACTTTTGTAAAAAGATTTATATTATGCAAAAAAAATAATCTTTAAAAAGACCTATATTGTGAATCGGAGGAAGTACTATATAAATAAAATAAAACATCTAAATAATAAAATATTGTTATAAAATGGATGAAATTCTAGAATGAATTTCTCCACAAAACTAAAATATAAACTGAAGAGAATGAACAAAAGACAAGAGATAGTATAAGTGCTTCTATATTATTTATATCTCTCCTTTACATCAACAAAAGCTCTTTATTTATAAGGATGAAAAATATAGGTTATGAAACCTCACATCAATAGGTAGGTTAGTGGACTCATCAATGGGAGGTTATGGACTCCTTGTAACTCCTCTATCAATGGGGAGTTAGGGGATCCATAAAGTAGAAGGGGTTATGGAATCCATAAGGACTCCATTATTTGATATTTCATAACACTCCCCCTTGGAGTCCTTAACATAATGAATATGCCTCGTTAAAACCTTACTAGAGTAAAAACCCAGTGGGAAAAAAAACTTCTCTAGTGAAGGAAAAAGAGTACATCCTTCAGTATATTTTACTCCCCCGTTGACTAGATCTTTTAAGAATTAAGATCATTGTACCGACACATGCCAATCTTATAAATCAACTTCTTAAAAGTTGAATTCAGTAATGTCTTAGTGAATAAATCTTCTGGATTATCACATTATAGCAAATCGATTTCACCTCCTTATAAATGAAAACTTAGTGAAATTCGATCTTGTCATATATCCCTTCATATATCCTCTTTTCAATTAAGTTATACAAGTTGCATTCTTCTCATACAATATCATAGAGATTTCTCCCTCTGATGAATCATCGAATCTCAACCATAAGCGTCATCCACTTGCTTCATAGAAAACTGTTTCTATCACATATCAATGTCTTGAATGTGCGTCTTATGAAGATTAGATAAATAAAAAAAATTGTCTGCATATCTAATTAATGTTGACTTTGATTCATCTAAACAAAATTATTCGAGACCTGTTTTTCTTTGGAGATATCGAATGATCTTTTTAATGTCCAAATATGTCGTCGAGTAGAATAAGAACATTATCTTGCAAAGAATTTCATTACAAATGAAATATCAAGACAAATAGTATTTTCAAGATACATTAGTGCTCCAATAGCACTAAATATTGTACTTCATGACCAATCATCTTTTCATTCTTCCTTTCGCGATAGCAAGTGATATTTAGTAATATATAACGATTAGACAAATACTAGGATACTTAAAGGATGTTCTTTGTCCATATATATCATCTTCTGGATGTCTAATTGTAAAATCAAGAAAAATCATTAATTTCTAAAACCCGAGATCATAATTTTTCCTTCAGCAATCACTTGCTACTATAACATATTTAGGAGGAACATCTTGATAAATCTATAGTCATTTCTTTCAAGAATCTTATATGCTAAGACTTAAGATATCAATCACGCTTCAGGCATGCTCCTTAGCTACATAACTCATACGTTATCCTACCGGAACAGATTCCACATATGGAGAAATCTACTTATAGAGTCTATAAATGCATTAGGCTATGTATTTGCAATCCTTTGCAAATGAATAAGTTATGAACTTCTGGTTCATTAATGCCTAATGCGTAGATTAAGATAATGATGTTCCTAAATAAAGTCGTTTACATTGCCGATTTTCTCCCCCTCATATGGAGATCATTAACTAATAATGTTCATTAGCAAATAAGACATTTAATTTAGGCATCTTTCGTCAATACACAAAGAATTGTATGTGGGAAATAACTAAATCCGATCCAAATTTCCTTATACATTGACATTGACACTATCATATATTTTTTTGATAGATTTTCACTAAGGAAATAATGTTACGTTCTTCTGGAACAATTTACGGATATGCTTCAGGCATATCAAATCATTCCAATACTTCATATATGTGCTAAGTATTCTGTATGCTATTAAAACACAAACATACTTGCATCTACCACCTGAAAATTTCTTTCTTTCTAACCAATGCCAAACTTTTAAGAAGAACATTTTTGCTACTAGTAATGACGTTTACATTTTATAGTTCGCATTGTTGTCTCGCTATCCATACACTTCAAGTGCATCATCCATACTGAGAATATCATACACTTATGGTGTACTTGTTAATTGTCCGGACTTTTCATATTTCTCATGCGAACTCATATATAATCTATTTTGGCTAATTTTCTCGAAAATCAAATTTTTGTTTCTGCAGACTTTGAATCTAAATCCTCATTTTAGATTCACATTTTATGCGCATTAATACTTATCATATCTTACACTTTCGCAGTTCCATAGTTCTCAATCATGACATTATGTAGAGATCTCATTATCTGAACTTTCAGGTACCTGAATCTCTTGGAGATATTACATTGATCATGTCTAGGGAATCCTCGACTTTAACATATATATGTCTACCATATACAACCATCTAAACCTTTACTCCTTTTTATATGGGAGGATTTTTTTTTTTTTTAATATTTGGAACCGTCTAGTCTACCACACTTCAATTGTGTCTCATACTTATCAGCAGTGGTAGATCGCCCTTCAAGGACTTCAAATAGGAGCCTACTTAGCCGGATTTTGGTCAGTAAATATGTCTGGCTTATCCTTTGAACTTCTGGTTCAAAGTATGTGAGGATCAAGATGAGACACAAACTCATATTTTTATCCGGTTATACATTAAATCTCTCCTCTTGATATTTCATACCCAAGATATATTCTTAACATCTTTAAGGTCCCATATTAACTTTACTGGTGGTGACTACTACTTTGTAGCGCACATTTAACTCTTAGATGGGAGAGGGAAAATTTTAGTTCCTGGCCAGAAACTAATTTAATAGAGGAGAATTCAAATTATTCTTGTTGGAAAAATACCAGCTAATGCTACAAAATAATTCGTATCAACAAGTTCAAGACACTTATGGTTCTACCAGACCATTTAGTGTATAAAAATATTCTACAAAATTTTCATATGATGACACCAGTATAGTCGAGACAAATTATGTCACTTGTTGAATATAAAATTTGAGCTCATTATCAATATATCACAAACTTTAGGTTGCGAGTCGATCGACTATTTATTCAATTCTATGAACATATTCAACCCCGAGTTGTACTGGTTATATCATTATATCAATTTTCCTTGAAATAAGTAGCACAAAAGAATTCATCGGATAATAAAACTTTTGGTTCCTTCATATTCCATGAATTTTTAATTATATTTCGTATTTTTGTGACCCGGGATGGTCTAACCGGTCATGCCAACAACTGAATCGGTAAACTTCAGGTTTACTTAATAAAATATCTTAACTAAATAAATTTTGTGACAATATAAGCCAATAAAGTGAAATGACGATTTCTCTAATATAAATTTATTCTCTTAAATAATATTAGTAATACACAAAGATTTAAAACTCTACTCAATCCAATGTCTCCAAATAATCTTCACTATGAAAAATATCAAAATAATTTTCTAAGAGACTTTATGGAGAGTCTTGTATTTACATGTTGATATGTAACCCTTTAGTTCAATTAGCTCTTTTGGAGCCTTTAAACAAATAACTCTTTTGGAGCTGTTTAATCAAGTAGTTCTTCTGGAACTTGATATTTGACACTTATCCCGAATGTGTACATATTATATATTTATTATTCTTAAATGTAAAACAAACCAAATAAGATTATAATATGTGAAATTAAATATGTAATATGTAATTGACAAAATCTAATACAAATATATAATTAAATGTTAGTAATCATGATCTTGGTATCTTCCAACTAACTTTGATTTTTTTTTTTTATTTACTTTGAGCCATTCATCTTATTGATAGAACATGTTCTCCACTCCCATGTTGAGATATTTTCATCACAAGTCCGCCAACTGTGATCTTTTGTAATTTCCTTTTGCAGGCCGTGATCTTATTTCCCTTTCTTTTATCTGGCGACAAAAACATGTTGCATATGTCCAACATACTACAGGTACGTGACAAAACATATCTTATCAATTTTTTTCATTAAGTGTTGGAATCATATATTCTCTTCCATCTCTAATTATTTTCTCACTTCGGGTGAAAAATTATTTTTTATTGAACTCAATGAGTCATGTTTAACATGATCTACTAAAATCATGACATGAACCAAAATTATTTCATAAATGAATCATACATTCTAATTCATTCACTTCAGGGAATGACATAAAATAAGATGGTCGAAGCTTTCAATATATCATCGATAACTCATTTTCTCAATTAATCCCAAGAAGATATACTCATAATACTTTCATATTTTCTAAAATATTTATTCTCAATATTACTACTTCTGGAGCATATTTGAGGTATGAGAAAAGAGTTACATGTCATATTTTCTCTAACATGAAGAAATTATATACATGATAAATCTTGATATATTCAAAATTATGGTGTTTGTTCACAACTATCATTTTGCATCACAACCAACTTCTGGTGATTGTATATTTTCTCAAGATTTGTTAGCAATCAATTAAGTGGCTTTGATGCTTTCCAATGGTATCTTCAAGACCCATTTTCTCCAAATGGATTTCATCATCCATGATAGGTAATATCTCTCGTTGATCTCAAAAATTGTAAATTCAAGTTTAGCAAGATTAACCATTAAATTAACCTTTAGAATATAAACAACTTACCTCAACCTCTTCCCTCAAGTCGTCAACCTCAATAATACGTCTGTTATATTCAAGATGCAGAAAATAATATATAAAACTCAAATACATATATGAACATAACGATTCGGACTGAATATCTACCAAGGAGATAAAAAGTCTCACAAATCTAATCAGCTAACGGTAGAGGCTCGTGCTGATAACGTGTTATAAAATGGATGAAATTCTAGAATGAATTTCTCCACAAAACTAAAACATAAACTGAAGAGAATGAACAAAAGACAAGAGATAGTATAAGTGCTTCTATATTATTTATATCTCTCCTTTACATCAACAAAGTTTCTTTATTTATAAGGATGAAAAAATATAGGTTATGAAAGCCTCACATCAATAGGTAGGTTAGTGGACTCATCAATGGGAGGTTATGGACTCCTTGTAACTCCTCTATCAATGGGGAGTTAGGGGATCCATAAAGTAGAAGGGGTTATGGAATCCATAAGGACTCCATTATTTGATATTTCATAATATTCCATTATTTGATTCTAACAGTTGGCGTTAGTGGTTGCGTAATTAATCCCTGATCCTGGACCCACCATAATATCTTGCCATAAGAAAAGTACACACTCACCCGTCAGTTGTCACCAACCAAAATTATAAAAACAGGAAAGATTATGACCAAATTTGAAGATGGCTGTCGGCTGTCCACTCTTCATGGTTTATCATTCCAAAATATAGTTTTTTATTAGAATAATTATATTTTGGTAGAATAATTTTCACGTTGTATTAAGTTTTGGAAAAAAATATTTTGTATTAAAGATATTTCAAAATTCGACTTCTGTCAAAAATTGCAAAAACTAACTCGGATTAACATGTCAAAATTGATTTTTTTTTATAAAAGACGAATTTTCAAAATTATGTAACAACATTTTTTTACACTTCAAAAGACACCAAACAAAATTCCCAGAAAACAATGTCAAAGAGTTATTTTCCCAAAATATATTCATTCTAATAAAAACCTCTCCAAAATCCTATCTTTACCAAATCCATTTCTTTCAATTCAATCACTTTTAATCTACTTCTTCTTCCCGCATTCAAACCCCACTAAAATCCAAGAACCCCCGCCACCAGGCCACCGCCGGAGCCCTCTTCACAAGCCCCTCATAGCTTCTCAAACAGAAGCTAATGAAGGGCAATAGCCACCAAAGCCACAGCCGTGGACGGTGGTTCACGACGGGGCTAGTGGCGGCGTGGTACGCATCCAACATTGGGGTTTTACTACTCAACAAGTACTTACTTTCCAATTACGGCTTTAAATACCCAATTTTCCTCACTCTATGCCACATGACGGCGTGTTCTATTTTTAGTTATTCCGCTGTCGTTTGGTTCAAGACTGAGCCTTTACAAACTATCCGATCCCGCCCTCAATTCTTAAAGATTGCGGCTTTGAGCTTGATTTTTTGTGGGTCTGTTGTTTGTGGAAATGTTTCTTTGAGGTATCTTCCTGTGTCTTTTACACAAGCTGTTGGCTCCACGACGCCGTTTTTTACGGCCTTGTTCGCTTTCCTGATGACTTGGAAGAGGGAGACTTGGCTTACTTATTTCACTCTTGTTCCAGTTGTTGCTGGTGTAGCTATTGCTAGTGGGGTAAAGACTGAAAAACTTTATGTCATTTTTGCTTTAATTTTTGTTTTTTTAATGTACTAAAATTGGCTGTTTTTACGATGCTAGTTTTGTTTTTTTAGCTATGAATTGAGTAATCTGTTGTCATCCATACACAGGACTAGCAGGACTAGAACATTGAGTTTGGAGGCCAAGAATCTGTGGAAGAGTTTTTAGGAAAAATATATATATATTTTTTTTGGGGTGGGGGGCGGGGGTGGGGGTAGAATGCGGGGACGCCCCGTGATTCCATTTATGCCTAATACATTCTATCATTTGCTTGTTTTTAATATGAACAATTGTAATAGCTCGTAGTCTTGTAAGATTTTGATTGACACTTTTTTCTCATTCACTTCCAGTATGTCTCTGCAGGGTGAACCCAGTTTCCATCTATTTGGATTTATAATGTGCATTGCAGCTACAGCAGCAAGGGCATTGAAAACTGTTCTTGGAGGGATTTTGCTATCATCAGAAGCGTACTGGTCCTTTCTGTTTTATTTTATTCATGAACTTGAAATTTTCAGAGATTTGCTTCAATTTATTTCATTTCTTTCAGGGAAAAGCTGAGCTCCATGAACCTTCTGCTCTACATGGCTCCAGTTTCTGTTCTTTTCCTATTTCCTGCAGCACTCTTGATGGAGCAGAATGTGGTTGCGATCACGATTGCTTTGGCAAAGAGCGATATCAAAATAATCTGGTATCTGATTCTGAATTCAGCCCTTGCATATCTTGTCAACTTGACCAATTTCTTGGTCACCAAACATACCAGTCCTTTAACTCTCCAGGTATATGCTTGTTTCCGTTTACCAGCTAATAATGTTTCCTCTCTATTTGCTTGTTCATTCTGGATTGTTAATCTACTTATAAGTGATTCCAATAAGAAATAAAGTAGTTTAAATTTTTCGATGTGGGATATAGATTTTGAAGTTTTGACCGTCTGTTTGTCTTTCTTAATTTATGGTCGACTAACGATCAGACTGTCATTTGTAGACTAAATCAGGTCATATGAAGAATATAAAACCAGAGCCTTGGTACCTCTTGGGGAAAAAATAATTGAATATGTAGCGCGTGGGAAAAAAAACTTGTACCTCGTATTAATCTATAGTAGTCTTTGGATAATTTCTCCTTGATACAAATTTCATATCTTTTTTTTACAGAAGTAGTAGTATCCTTCTAAGAGTACACTGCAGCAAGTGCACCTTGAAATGTAAAATTTCCGATATTTTCAGGTATTGGGAAATGCAAAGGGCGCCGTGGCAGTTGTCATCTCAATATTAATATTCAGAAATCCTGTATCAGTTACAGGCATGCTGGGATATGTACTTACTGTCATTGGAGTGTTTCTATACCGCGAAGCCCAGAGGAAGAGCAAATGAAGAAATTCTTGGTTCATTATTCTTTTTTTTTTGACTGAGAGATTATACCATCATTTATCTCTAAATTGCTGTAAAGTTGTATATGATCAATCAAACTTGTGTCCAGACACTTTAAAAGTTGTTGATGGCAATTCCACTTCTGGTAACTGTTTCCAGGCTTTTGATGTTTATTCCATTTAATTATCACTCCTTTGTCAAACTTGCAATGTGAAAAGGGTTCTCTTTTTCTTTTATAGACATGAATGTAGTTTTGCTATCTTCTGTCATATACTATGTTCAATTTAATTCAAATTGTTGAATGTCTATTTTTTTACTGAAAAAAAAGAATATATGATTTATAGAAGAAGGCGGAATACTCGTGTGAAAGGGAGGACATGTGTTAACTTTTTATGTTAGAAGTGAGACAGGTAATTCTAAACTAAACTCGCGCCATCCTTCAAATATTATTATGAACTAGTTTGACTCTTGCATTATTGTATATATTTATAAAAACGAAATTTAGCTTGTAAATGTTTGTCAAATGATCCTAGCAACATGACCATATTCCAGCGCAGAATGGATCATCACCGGTTAGGATATACTCCATATTTTTCTTCCCCATCTTAAACACAATAAAAATCATTATTTTAATGCATTCTATATAGTATTTTCTAGTACATGGCAAAGATTTCTATCTTAAACACAATAAAAATAATGATTTTACCTACATTTTTTTCTCACACAAGATTCACGTGTTGCAAAAGTTAAAATAATAATCTTAAATAGAAATTCTATCTTTTTTTAAAAAAAAAAAAATCCAGGCGGGCTTTTTTCATTACGAAACAAGATCATCAGACAAAATTGCAGTTACATAAGGTGGAACAATCAGATTGTATCTAATACTATGCTTATTAGTAGGGATGATGGAAAACATTTGCAATGATCCAGTAAGACAGTGTCACAGTTTATAATAAAACACATTAATTTCATTTTTTCCCCTCACTAGTATGATGTGTATTTCATCACAAATAATTTAATTTTTATGAAATTTGAAATGTTTATATCCAAAATCAAGCATTATCCCCGCAAGTACCTTAAAATATTTGAACTATAACAAAATAGAAAGCAATAATAGACTAATTTAGAGCATGTTGTAAGAAATAATAGGCATGCATCAGGTAAATCCAACATAATTTTAACACACAATTTTATTTCCAAACAAGGCCACTAACATATATTATCTTCGCTACAAATTATTTGTTACATTTGAAGTTTTCACCTACAAAAAGTCTTAAATACCCCTCAGTTAATGATTAAAAAGTTATTATTAATGATTAACTGAGTAATATATTATGGTTATGACTGAAAAATAAAATAAAGATGCACTGATTTATGAAACGTGACAAAGAATGTGTGATGTCTCAAAAAATTGAAAGGCAAATTGGCGCTTCGGGTCCAAAAACTATATACGTTTTAGAAGAATGGTCCAAAAATTATATTTTCCAAAAGTTCCATCCTAAAACAATTTATGTTTGGTGGAATTCATCCTTCCGTCAAAAAATACTTCAGTCAACTGTTAATTTGAAATTTAAACTAGGTCAACACTAAAACTATAAGGGGCATTTTCGACATTCTCTATTAAAACTCCACTCCCAACACCTACCACCTGATGTACCCTAGCACCCATATCCCCAGCTTCCACACTGCACCACTGTTCTTCCACCACCATCTTCCATAAAAATCCAAGAAAGACCAGAAAATGCCAGTTTCAAGAATTGTGCAAAAAAAATTCATTAAGGCATTTACATACTAATATCTTATCTAGAACAAGAGGTAAGCTCAACCATTTAAAAAATCCAAACAAGAACTAAAACTACAGCAAACATTTGTTGAATTGAATACTTGGAGAATGAACAATCAAAGAAGCTGAAAATGGGATTTTTTTTCCAGTTGGTAGTTCCCGTGAATTAAAATGGTCGAAACTAAATTAAAAAATAACCCAAAAAATCAAGAACGTTCCAAAACAATTGTTGCCCAAATCCAAATACTGAGCAAATGGGATTTTGATTGGAAAGATCAATTTCTTTTACGGAATTAGTATTTGGTTCACAAGTGATTTCATTGAAGCTGCAAGTGGAAAGATTTTTTCTCATCCCAAGAATTGAAGACTTGAGTATTGAGGTTTTAGAGTGATTTCTTGATGGTTAAATGGATTTGAAGGTCGTCATCTGAAAAAGAAAGGGGTTGGAAGAACTGGCCAACGAGCAGCGCCGGCGGCGTATCGGAGGAGCTCGGAGGGAGAGGGTTTGGGGTGGTTGAAGAAGCAATAAGTCCTGTGATGGACTGATGGGTGCGTTGGGTGCTGGGTGTTGGGGGAGGGAGTTTTAATATAAAATACCGAAAATGCCCCTTATAGTTTTATAGTGTTGACCAAATTCAAATTTAAAACTAACAGTTGACTGAAGTATTTTTTTACGGAAGGATGAACTTCACCAAACAGCTTTAGGATAGAACTTTAGGAAAATATAATTTTTGGATAATTCTTCTAAAACGTAAATAGTTTTTGGACTCGGAACGCCAATTTTGCCAAAATTGAAATGTTACATACAATTTAAGACGGAGATAGTATCAATTATCAATAATAATATAGCCGTCAATACTAAATAAAACCATAACGTTAAATCAACCAGAATATTAAAATGCTTGAATGAGGAACGAACGTTTCAAAAACCAGAAAAGTAAGAACTTGAAGCGACGACCAAATCAACCAGTTGAAACTTGTTTGCGTTTAAAAGAATATTCTCATCTTTAACTAATGTAAAAAGGTACAGTAATAGTCGAATCTAAGACAGTAAGATATATAACACATATTTTATATACGATAGGTTAAAAAATTATAACACATATTCGCTCTAAAATAATCTGAACTGTCAAAATTTTTATCTAACAATAAACTAAAATAAAAGCGTATCTCGAGCCAGTCAAATTTTTTTAATATAGCAGCTCGAAACATGAGATCGGTTACATTGTGGGACTGGACCACTAAAGTGGTTATGCATCACTAGTCACGCATTCAATAAATCACGAGTTTTGATTAAAATAATAAAACACTCCCCTTTTGGTAGGGCGCCTATAGGCGATTTTTTTTGTTTTTTAATCAAATGAGGTGATGTGGTTGATTGTGGATCAAGTGATTCACAACCCCACATATAGTATAGTACAGGTGTATATCAGAATTTTTCCTCGAGCACGACATGCGAACCAAACAAAATGTACCGGGAATAAAAGTGATGGTAACGACGTCAGGGAGAGACATAAAGGATCGAATCGCGATTCGCGTAATTGCGTATTCAACCTATTCGCTTCCTTTTTTGCACGCTTCCCAGAATACATAACAGAGCTCTATCTTCCTTCTTCCACCCTATACACCACCATTGATTTTCTTCATAGAAAAGACTACTAACTAGTCGGCTCTGTTTCTCCGGCGGCAGTTACTACTAGTTTTTCTCGAATCAAAGCTTTAATTTCAATTTCCTTTTTTGGTCTAGTTTTGGTGGTCAAATGGTGGCGGATCAGGGAAAGTCCGACATTTCATTCGCCGGAATATTTGCTAGCAGTGCTTTTGCTGCCTGCTTCGCCGAGGTGCCTTTACTTCTATCATTTCATTGCAGCTCGTCGAATTTTATTTTATTTTATATTTTTTTTGATAATTGAATCGGCGATGATTTCATTTTTTTTTTATAATTTCATTTGCTGGCAGTTCTATGAATGTTGAAGCTCTGTAATATATATTTTTTTAAAACTTAATTACAGTATACTTTCTCTGACTTTTTCGTCCTCGTTTTAACCAATAGTCATGGAAATATATTAGATTTTGTTTGTAATTCGTGAAAATTATAGCTCAGTCATAAGCATCAGATGTAAATAATTGAGTAATTGTTTGATAGTATATACTCATGCCATGAAGCCACTCTCGTGTTTATCGGATATTCTGATAGTTTTTTTTTATTTTGTTTAGTATCTTCCACCCTAAATTTCAGTATAATCTGATGGAGTTAACACCTTTTTGTTGACCTTCTTTGGTGATGAAGGCCAGATCCAGTGAATTTTATTCGAATTCTAAAATTTTGTGTATATCTCCATTTATAGATGATTTCCATTTCTCTGGTACTGTGAATGTTGTTTGTTTCCTTGATGTGTACGAGGACCTAAAAGCGTGCTAATTGGTTTGGCTCTTTTGAAGCGAATGTAGTTAGTCTACTAATTTTAGGCTTTCCAATCATATCTGGAAATGGTCTTGCTGGTTACTCATTTTCTTTTTTTATTTTCTTATCCTTATGTAAAATTCAAACTGATTCGTCAACATGGATGGACTTTTACTTGATCATGCAGGTATGTACTCTCCCCTTGGACACTGCTAAGGTTAGACTCCAGCTCCAAAAGAAAGCCATTGAAGGGGATGGAGTGGCTTTGCCAAAATACAGAGGAATGTTAGGTACTGTTGGCACTATTGCCAGAGAGGAAGGTATGGGTGCTCTGTGGAAGGGAGTTGTGCCTGGACTGCACCGTCAATGTGTGTACGGAGGTTTGAGGATCGGGTTGTATGAACCTGTACGTTTTACATACTTTACTGTCAGGTTCATTAATCTTTTCTTTCTTATTAGTGGAACTGTTGATCTTATGAGTTATCTACTGGCTGCATAGGTAAAAAACTTGTATGTGGGCAAGGATCATGTTGGAGATGTGCCTTTAACCAAGAAAATTCTAGCTGCACTTACAACTGGTGAGGAAATTCTTATGGTTCACTTGTTAAAAGAAAAAAAATGACTTTCTTTACTCAAGTTTCCTGAAGAGTAGAATGTTTGTATGGCCCGTCGAATGACTATTTATTTAAGTACATGGAGGATTTTTTAGAGTTGACACGTGCATGATCATTTTCTTCTCAATCTTCTGCTTTATTGATGCTTAATATGATTGTGCACGTGAAACAGGTGCTTTGGGTATAACGATCGCAAATCCCACCGATCTTGTGAAAGTGAGGCTCCAGGCCGAAGGTAAATTGCCACCTGGGGTTCCAAGGCGTTATTCTGGGGCATTAAATGCTTATTCTACAATTGTCAGACAGGTAAGTTTCTGATTCTTAGCAAGCTTCGCCCTTCCTTTACTTGAAGCTCCCCGAAACATAACTCGTTTACGTTGAACTCTTTTGACTAAAAATTCAGGAAGGGATTAGGGCTTTGTGGACTGGACTTAGTCCTAATATCGCACGAAATGCTATAATAAATGCTGCTGAATTAGCCAGTTATGACCAAGTGAAGCAGGTTAAATCACAACTTTAGAGTTCACAATATGTTGCCTGTCTTTTTCTCTTTTCCCCCTTTTTTAACTGTCATTATATTGCGTTTTATTTCCTTACCGTATTTCACATTTCTCTCTCGTATTTATGTGCAGACAATTCTAAAGATCCCTGGTTTCACAGATAATGTCGTGACTCATCTTTTTGCTGGTCTAGGAGCCGGTTTTTTCGCTGTCTGCATAGGATCCCCAGTTGACGTGGTGTGTATTTTCAATCAGTTCTTTGATTCCAGCTTTTACTACAAATTTTAATAATTTGCATGGGTATAGCCCATACTTAATGGCCTTGCTCTATTTGTCTCGTTACTATAACAAATTCCCCCTCTTTTCACTTACGTATGGGTTATGTTGGAATTAGTCTTTTAAGTAGCTACGTAATATTTTCTGTGACTTTTTAATATTATCTTCTGCTTCACGAGGCATTACATCGTGAGTTGATTGTATGCTTTGTCTGTTATCATAGCACCAACTTCCCTGAATGCTGGTTTCTGGTTGCTTCTCTCATCAGTCAGATAGAATTGTTTTTCTCTGATTCTTTGTCGTACTATGGGCATCTCACTTTCACTGCACTTGAATAGTTCAAGACTCACACTGAAAGACTTCTAATAATAGGGATGTAAAATAAAATAATGCTCTTCAATTTGTATTAGTTTTTGTGATTTTAGGACATTTAAGCATCTTAATTTCATTTTATTTACTTCACTTCCTGCCAGTTAATAGTATGAACATGATGAAAGCAATTTTCAGGCTTTCTTGCATCCATAACTTAATTCTGTTATCACATTTTGAGAAAATTACATGGTAATATTGCTATACTTAAAAGTAGTTTTCTGATGTGCCTCTATTGTCACGTTGCTACTCTTGTATGCATAAAATGAGTGTATCAAGTAAACTAAATGAGGAACTCTGCAGGTCAAGTCTAGAATGATGGGAGATTCAGCATACAAGAGCACATTGGATTGTTTTGTCAAGACTTTGAAGAATGATGTGAGTTGATTTCTTCTCCTACTAAAACCATTATAAAGCTACTCTCTAGGCGTTTCTATGATTTGTTTTCTTGTGTTGGAGAACCTGTTCTATAAAGTGTGTCTATCAATTGCCAATTTCAACCAACTTTTGCGACTGCCCCTTGTTTCAATGCGTTTTATTGGACCTTGAAGCTGCCACTTTAGCACCAAAAAAGAAGATAATAATAATAAATTGTAAATGACTCTGGCTACCCTATAATTGGCTGAATTTACATAACAGAACTGTGAAAACCTAATATGAAGGTTCACCTTATTCACCAGGATACTTGTGTTAGAAAAAGCTTACCTTCATTGTAAATCTAAGATGTTGCCTTTTCTTTTCTTTTTTCTCTCTGTTTTTTTTCCTTAGTACTTCAATTAAGTTTATTCCTTATCCAGTAATCTTCCTGCTCTGATTTTGATAGTTCTCAACTTTTATAACAACTTGGTTGCAGGGACCTCTTGCTTTCTATAAAGGGTTTATCCCAAATTTTGGACGGCTAGGATCATGGAATGTGATCATGTTTCTGACATTGGAGCAGGTAATGGTTGCAAGCTAGATATCTTCTCGTCTATAATGTCTTGTTTTTCTTGTCTTTGGCAAACAAGCAACTATCTGTTTTTAACATTAACCTTAATTTAGGGGCACATAATTTACTGTTTATTTCTCTTTCTTTTGTGGCAGGCGAAGAAGTTCGTTAGGAATTTAGAGTCACCTTGAATTGGAAGAGATTGATTTGTCAATCAAGAACTATTAATTCATCCAATATCGGAACAACCTCTGCAATCATTTGGAACTGTGGGTTGGAGGAAAATAAAATAAGACCAAGACCCAGTTTTCTTTTCTTTTTTCCAGATCCAGTTATCAGATTAAAATATATCAGATTTTTAGTAGTACAAAATAATAACAGGGGAAATCATTTCAGGAGGAGTATACTAGTAGTATTAACAGCAATTTACTAGGATGGTTCAGGACAAAAATTTCAGTACTCCTATGTGTTTCCCCAGATTCATTACTTTCAAACTCTTGCCTTAATTCTAAAATGGTACTCCATTCATTCCCATTTAATTGTCGTTTAGGAGATATTATATATGTATCTAAATTAATTGTCATTTACATGTCTTTTATCAGGTGTCAATAATTTATTCTAATTATACCCTCAACATATCTTTTATTGGAAAAGTGAAAGAGAAAGAGGAAGGGGGTATCATTAGAATTGTGGTGGAAATATTATTGTTTGTTTGAGTTCCTTAATTTTTTCAAAGTGTTCTAAACGATCTAGATTGAGGATTGGAAGGAGTAGTACTTTTCTCCTCATTCCATTTCATATGGAGATTTTACTTCAAGATCAGTATGAATTTGACAGTACACTTCTGAATAGAAAACACGATTTTAAGAATGAGATTTACATCTCTTATCACAAATTATTATATTTTTTTGAAATTTGAGACGGCTTCATTTCTTCTTGTATAACTAAAAAAGTGTGTATTTGGATTCCAAATGCATACAATCATCTGCAATATAAGAGTTTCAGTTAGAAATCTATTTTTTTTTTAATTTTTGAGACAATTTTCAAATAAAAAATCATTCTATTATCAATAATATACTTAGCTAATTTTTTTTAGCTAAACTACTAGAATTATTGGCTAAAAGATTGACTAAAATATTTTTCGGACCTTTTTGTCCTTATAGTTGGGTGAATCCCTTATACCAGAAGGGGGTAAGATAGTCATTTAACACCCTTAATTTGGGGGTTTAGGGTTTCTATCTCCAAAATTCAAGGAGTAAATCATTTTCCTTTTTTTTAATTAATAATATATACTCTATCTATTAATTACCAAAAAAAAGGAAAAGTCAAAGAAAAAGCGGGCCAAATGGTTTGATTTGAGCATATGTAGTTATAATTGGGCCTATAAGATTGGGTCAATTTATAGATAAGCTTTACTTGGGCCTATCAAATACGCTTCAATTCAAGTCTAAGGAGCCCAATAATAAATATTATATAAATTTCTCGATCGTATACGAAGACGATTGCAGAAATCTTCATTGGCAGTTCAGAGCTAAGAATCTCTCCTTCCTCCTCCTCCTCCTCCTCCTTTATGGTGAGTCCTTCTGTTATATATATATATGAGAGAGATGCCGTTATAAATTATTCGAGCGACTGATTATGAGATTTTATTTGGTTGTTCTAGAATTCTGTAGTTTCCTTGGTAATTGAATCAATCAATTTTCTTTTTTAATTTGAATTGGGGATTTTTTTCCCTTTTTGGGAGGGTTTATGGTGTTTTTTCCCAGTATTTTTGTCTGTCCTTGTATATTTGTAATCTAATAAGCCTGGATGTTTTCATACCTAACTGTTTATATGAGAATGTTTCGATTTTTTTTTTTGCGTATTTTGGTTGTGAAACCTAGCTTGGAGATTTTCTGACAAATGGGTTAAGTAGGAGTATTGTCTCTTACCTGCTGTTATTGTCTGTTTTTTCGACATTTTGATTTGTTCATGCTTTGGACTTCATAAAACAGTAAGTGCAGACTTTTTGTGCGAGAGTTTTCTTTTTTTATTTTGCTTTGTGTTTTAGAATAATAGTTTTGGGATTTGGTTCCGAAATTAGTAGGTATGCGGATGTTTTATTACCATAGGGAAATTTGTCAAACCATCATATATCTATTTGAGGTAGTAATCTTGATCATGGTGGATCTCAGGATTCAATAGAAAATAATCTTAAATGATTCACTTGAACTTAAAAAGATTAGTATAAGTTTCATTGGCTAAATCCTGTCTGATGAAGTCTAAGATCCTTATTTGTTTTGTGGGAGTAAAATATTTGTTTCAGTAACTAAATGTAATTCTTTGAGGCCCCTATATATTTGGAAATATTACTCTCACCATTTCAAGATATAAGTCGTTTAGTACATGTAGCAAAAATTAAGGAAGCAAAAAATAAGGTGTTTTTTTAATCAAAATGTCAATATTAATTACTCTTTTAAATAAAATTAGTGGTATACAAACCACATTTAAGATATTTTAACTAACAAAGTACCTTGCCTTTTGCTTCCTTAATTTTCACTACATGTCCTAAACGTCTTATATTATGGAATGGAGGTAATACTAATTAGATTGAAGCAGTTGAATAAGTCACTTTTGGATTTTCCTTGCAGCTATACCTACCAGTTTAGTGTATTTTCCTTTGCATCCCTTTTTCTTCCAGGTTGTATACCCCTTCTTCCATATAATTTTATTTTTCCTACAAGTTCTTTCATGTATTGACATGTATTCTGGGTTCTGAAACTGTAGTGGATGAATACTTGGACTCCGAAGGGAGACAAAAGAGATTTGAATTCTGTTTTACTTATCTAAATTGAAGACTTCAACATTTTCGTGCCAAGATGCTTCAGATCCGGCTTAGCAAGCCAGCCAGTGAAGGTGGAGCTACAAAGCCCTTGCCTGCAGAAACTGTTACGTGTCCTGATCACCTTATCTTAGCTGATCTTCCTGTAGCAAAGAGTCTTGGCTCGCCCACTGCTGATGCCCTTGTTAAGATTATTGGTCGTAGGTCCCGCCGCCAAATTGGTGAAAGAGTTCACTTCTGTGTTCATTGTGACTTGCCTATAGCAATTTATGGTCGCCTGGTATGCTTACTCTTCAGTCTGTATCCTTACATTCTTGTATGTTTTTTTCTGTGCTTGGGCAAGCTTTAGAGTTTATCTAATGCCTGGAGTGAGCTGAAAACATTTATGACATTGTTTGTAATGGTAGTGTTGAACCCTCAACTGTGTTTATATCAACTTATCATGCGCCCCCCCCTCCTCCTCCTCCTCCTCCTCCTCCTCCTCCTCCTTTTTCTCTTAAAAAAGAAAAACAGAGGATTATTTATTTTGACGGACCAGTTGGGAAATGGAAATGGGAGCATAACGGTTCTTTGGGTTTTTATCATTGCATATCAGGTTGTGCTGTTATGGTTGTCCATAGGTCCAGTAAACATCTCATGGAGCATACGCTGTTCTTCACGACATATTTGTTGACAAGTTTTTGCTTTTGCAGAGCCCTTGCGAGCATGTGTTTTGTCTTGATTGTGCAAGGAGTGATTCTCTTTGTTACCTGTAAGTACATTCAATTCGTTTCACAGTCAGATTGGCAAAACTAAATTGAAGCACTAATGTCATTGTATTGTTAAAACTACTGTTTCTGTATCATCAAAGTCTAATGGAGAATCTTGTTAATCGTGGTTTAGCCTTCCAGACAACATAATATTTTTACTCCTTGATATAGCCAAAGAAAACTCGAACTTTGTCATGATGTGCAGTTGTAATGAACGCATTCAGAAGATTCAGACAATCAAGCTGATGGAAGGACTCATCATCTGTGCGGCGCCTCACTGTTTCAAGTCTTTCCTAAAGAAGTATGACTTCGAGTCTCATATTCATGAGAATCATGCCGACCTTCTTCCTCCCCTTGCAGAGAAATATGGAAATGATTTAGAGGTCGTTAATGCAAGAAAACCTGCAGCTTCGGACTCCACTGTGCAAGACCCACCAAGACCTGCCTTTTCTGGTTCAAATTCCTTTCACGACCGAGAAGCTCAGCGTCTGATGTCTAGAGACCAACCATCTCCTTGGCCAGTCATGCCACCAAAAGCAATTCCTGCTTTTCCCGGGCCAATTCAGAACCATTCGTTTGAGCAACAATTAGACCACAATGCACCCCCAGGTTTTGGTCCACAAAACCATTTTGCTCAGCAGCAAGGAGTTGTGCCTGGCTCTCCTTTTCCAGAATATCCTATGCTGCCCAATCAGCCCCCAAATTTTTCAGTGCCAATTAATCCGAATCCAGTTTTAGCTACCCCTCAACTTGGTGGTTATCCACATTTCGTACCTGATGGACCCCAACCATTTTATGGTGCTCCTTATGAGATGACAAGGCCAGAATCAACTCGAGAAGTCGGGCCAGAACAGGGATCATTGTTGGGCTTCCCACCAGGTCCTGCAGGAGGTGTAAATTTTGGAGAACGCTATCCCTGACCCTGGAGTATGGGACCTGCCCTTGGATCCTTTGATCCTGCTGAGACAGTGTACACTTCCATTAGTGCATCTGATCCTCAAGGTCATGAAGGAGATTATGGTCGGAATCCAGGGATTATACCTTCATATCTGCCACTGGCTTCTCCCGCTAACAAAGGGATGGAAAGCGCGCAAGGTGGGAACTTTATGGACCCTCGGGATGGTAAAGGCGTACTAGCACCACAACCTATGTCTCTTCCACGACCAGCTCCTTCTGTTCCCTCACATTTGTCACATGCTAAACGAGGCAAGTTCTACTCGAATGAGATGAATAGTGATGGACAGCTTTGGTTGGTAAAATGAGAAACATGGATAGTTTTTGAAGTAGCTGTGGTTAGTAAATCTCCTGTTGTTTCTGGTTTTTGAAATGAGTAACCCCCTGGGTTTCTGTAGCCAGGGTGTTTGCTATGTACTTAATCAATTTGGACAATGGTAGTTTTCTCTACATTTACCAGTCCAGGCCAATTCTTTTTGTCATGATCTACTTCTTGAATGTTTTTGAAGAGTTCTTTTTGAATTTAATCAGTAATTTTCGCTACATGTTCTAAACGACTTATATTATGGAATGAAGAGAGTATTATTTAAGAGATACCAAACTTTTTCCAAACTAAGTCGAACCATGTTCTGAATTCCCAACCTTTAGCTTGGTTAGGATACCCCGGCTCTTACTATTGGAATAAAAGTCCATTGGCAAGAATTCTGTCCCTGCAATCACACAGAACGGATGATTCTGGGGCAAAAAATGCATGAAAACAGAAATAGACTAATAAAAACTTGCAAAAAAAAGAAGGGAAATTGGTCTGTTTGGTCCTCAAAGTATTTTCAAAATTATCGAGTCGTCCCCAATGTTTTTTGACTTCCTAAATAGTCCTCATTGTAATTGCGCGCTTCCCATATTGTCCTTTCACCACCAAACTGGGCGGATTCCGGCCAATTACGAGCACGTGCGTGTCACCTGAGTTTGCTAGAGGGGCAAATTTGTCCGAAAAAATACATCCCCCATCCCAAAATGAAAATGGGGAGGCAAGAACCCAACAAATTTTTTCGGACATATTATGGTAGTAGATTAGGAGGAGGTGGAGGTCTAGGAGGAGGGGTAGGTCATGGTGGTGGATTTGGAGTTGGAGGAGGTGTTGGTGGAAGAGCATAATGAGGACTTGGTGGAGGTGCAGGAGGAGGTGGTGGTGCTGGTGGAGGTGGTGGCGTTGGTGGTGGTGCTGGTGGAGGATTTGGAGTAGGTGGAGGTGTACGTGGAGGACTTGGTAGAGGATGTGGCAGTGGAGGTGGTCTTGGAGGAGGCCATGGTGGAGGGTTTGGAGCAGGTGGAGGGCTTGGTGGAAGAGGCGGTGATGGTGGTGGTGGAGGAGGAGGAGGTGGAGGAGGTAGAGGAGGCGGCCTTGGTGGTGGATTCGGTGGAGGAGCAGGAGGAGGTCTTGGAGGAGGTGGTGGACTTTGGAGGAGGTGGTGGAGGTAGGACAAGACTGGTGGGATGGGGAATGTATTTTTTCGGACAAATTTGCCCCTCTAGCAAACTCAGGTGACACGCACGTGGTCGTAATTGACCGGAATCCGCCCAGTTTGGTGGTGAAAGGACAATATGGGAAGCGCGTAATTACAACGAGGACTATTTAGGAAGTCAAAAAACATTGGGGACGACTCGATAATTTCGAAAATACTTTGAGGACCAAACAGACCAATTTCCCAAAAAAGAAAGATAAAGACTAATACAATTCAAGATAGGAAGATACGATGTTTTATGAATCACAACCCTGAACTGTCGCAAGCTATGTTACTCATACTCGGGTACGAGTGTCGGGTATTTTATTTAGTTGTTGGGTACTTAAACATCTATAACAAAATGTCTGGTCGATGTTGACCAAATCTTGTTAGTATGTCATACCCATCCCAATGTCGTGTCGACACGGGTGCATCAAACATAAATGAAAGGTCCAGATAACATAAGTCACAAAACAGAAAACAAACTCTGTTGCCTATCCAAATCCTGTAGTACAATGCTAAGAAAAATATGTTTCGACCCCCTAACAGATCCCAGTAGCCTTTAAAGTATCCACAAAGACCAAAAACAGAAAGCACACAAAACACACAAAAAGCGCCAAGCACTAGCCAGCATAATAAGAAATATCTCAGTCGTTATTTCCATGAATATAAGCTTTACAGCAATGGAGTTCTCAAAAAGTTCCATCAACAAGATTGTTGTATACATCAAATTATGCCCTCCCAAAAAAACAATAATCACATTTAAAGGCCGACAAATTAGGAGAACTCAGATATTTTACACAATCTCTGGAAAAACAATATTCGACAATATTTCACTCAGTCGGTTTCCTCTATTGAACTTCCGGCGGCTTCAACGTTGACCGATTTTGATGCAGAATCCATCAAGCTGACTGCTATGGCTACTTTCAAATCTTCGTCATCTGAATCCAATATGTCTCCTCCACCATACTGCACATAGGGATTGGAGACCTCTTGAGTCTGAACGGGTCCAGAAGCTCTTCTCTGGGCAGAGTTGCACGACTTTGTAATTCTCTCTGCATCTTCTGGGGTCAGCCACTGACCATAACCGTAAGAAGATTCAGAGGATGTCATTGGACACTCACTTGGAAAATTGCCTCTTACAAGGAAAATGCTCCAACCGGAATCTTTCAAAGAGCTCAGATAAGCAGAAAGATAAAATTTTGATAGGTGCTCCGGTGCTGGATATAGACTATCAAAATTATACCATTCTCCATTCACTTTTCTGATGCAAAACCAATGACACTGCAAATTACAAATGAATGCATTTTCCAACTCTGGGTTAATCTGTGCAGGCTCGGCAACTGGGCTGTCAAGGGGAATAATTTGCAGATCCCAAATCTCCAAAGTCTTCTCAAGAACCTACAAAGAGAATTACATACTAATCAGATAAGGAGTGATGGAACCGTCATAACAGGGACAATCGGAAGTAAAATGAAGTTGCAAGCAAGTTTTTGCCATTGGCAGCATGCTAGAGAGCGACATGACAAACGTGAGTGCATGAGATTTTGGAATAACACTTTCAAAAGTTAAAAAAACTCATCCAAGTCAAACAAAGCCTAAAAAGAAACTGAATAGAGACCAGCTTAAAAACACTTGCTTTTCAATGCCACATCTCAGAATAGCAATTTGGATCTTTCAGTCAACAGCTGATAAGAATGAAAACCCACTGAACGACAAACAAACGAAATATTATCTTAAGTTCTTCTAGATGCCGAAAAAGGAAGCTCAACATGCCAGACAATATGGAAAAATGAAGCACTTAAAAAACACTCCTCTATTGCATGCATGGAAATACAAAATGACTAGGATGGGAGTTTTTATCAGAAAGTTCAATATCTCGATGCAACCACAAGCTCTGGAGCAAAAAACGTTCAGGTCGTATAGCAGAAAAGGCCTCAAAAGCGAGAATTCTTTAGAAAAGTCTGTCTTCCATTATTTTTTCATATTGCTTATAATCTTGAGATTTTTAACTGTATGGCAGTATAGTAAAATATAAACTTTTAATCGAACACATTGTTTTGTCTTATAAATCTACGGAAACAAGGAAAAAAACTGATGACTAGATCGTTGGAGATGAATATATTTTCAGAATCTAGAATGCTAAAAGTTTTGTGCTTGCTCATTTTCCATGTTTAAAGAGCTTGGACATAGCATTATGGAGGCTCAAAGTGCACTTCCAATTGCCATAATCAGGGTAAATATTCACTTTCCCTAGTAATATAAAATTACCATGCATGAGTTTTAACAAGAAAATGAAGGTTAGAAGCATAGGAGCCCAGTAAAGAAACAACAATGAACTAATCAACTAACTGGTACGGATACATAATCAGAATTATGAGACTTTTGTTAAATTTAGAGATTATGCGCATTTGTTTCAAGATAGCCAACACTACGGGAAATGAATACTACACATAAACCCTCGCGACCAAGCATTTACCTACGCTTAAGCATGATATTTTTCCTTAAGAAACAACAGGCAGAATGACTATACATGGATATTTAACTATCTAATCATGCTTCAACAACAATTCGAAGTAAATGTAAATCCAATTATGATTAAGAACGAAGTCAAGTATGAACATCCTAATGCACTCACCATCTAAACCTAAGATGCCAAAGACATACCCACTTTCTTCGAGATTATTAATCTCAAAATAAGTACTATCTCTATTAAGGAATATAAGACTTTCAAAACATGCAAGAAGCAAAAATTAAGATTTTTTTTTATCAAAATATCAATATTACTCTCTTAAATAGAATTAGTACAAGTGCTACTTAAGAGGGTAATATTCATATTTTGACTAACGAAGTACCTTGATTTTTATTTACTTAATTTCCACCACATGTCCTGCAAGTCAGTCTTATATTAAAGAATGGAGGGAGTAACAAATCCTTCAGAATTGGTCCAGAAGCACAGTAAAAAGAAGATAAACACTTAGAAAAGCCAGTAATTTGGACCCAAAACCTCAACTTTTCACTACCAAACCAATCAAATTTCACCATATCCAATGTGTCTTACTCTTATTTAGCCCAAAAAAAAAAAAATGTGTCTTACTCTTACATTAGATTCCCTTTCAGTCCAAACCTTCAAATATTTCCAATTGTAACTATTCTTCATTTTCAAAATATAACAAAAAACAAAATCCTCCAACCATACTCCAGAAATAAGAGAGAAAAGAAAAAACCTGGACACTAAAATCGCCGTCGAGCGAGACGTTATGCGATTGGTTAGGAGAAGAGAGGAAGTCGCCACCGGCTTGAAGCATTATCTGTCGTTCACGGCTATCGAGATCGGAGGCGACCGCCGCCAAATCAAATTCCGAAAAGAACGGGCCTTGCAAGACGGTGTTTACGCAATGTACGGCGCAAAGCTTTGATTCTTGTACCTCATGGTACAACATCCCTCCGTTGATGATGTTTCCTCCCACTCCGTCCATATCCTTCTTCCCCAGCGGTGCGCCCTCTTTGCTTTGGAAATGCCGAAAAGAATAATCAATTGACAGAACTGAATGGTTTTTTTTTTTTAATTGTTATGGCCTATTATTAAAATAGTGTCAGACTGACTCACAGTCATTTCACATTAATTGGAGTGGGGCTAGTCTCAACAGCTCATAGAATTTATCTCGTGTATGTTTTTTATGCTAAGTAAAAAAAATGAGAAAAATTATATGAGCCGTTGGGACTGGCCCCACCCCAATTCATGTGAGAGGACTATTCCTTGTGTATGTTATTTCACTTAATAATTATAGTTTCTTGTTATTCTTTATTAGAATATTGAAAGCTTATATTTCCTTAAAAGTTAATTAAATAAAATTAACATTCTTTGATAATCTCTCTTTTCTTCTCTCTATCTCGTTAACATGGTGAGCCTATTATGAAATTAAATTTGCCATTTGAGATTTATTATATATACATTTTTAACTAGTAACTTAATATGATTGTTGCGTTGAATTATAAATCTTATACTTAAATGTCGTATTTATTTGAAGTTGATGATTAATTATAATACTGACATAATAAATATTACATATTCATCATGATACCATATTACCACAATAATCGTTAGATTATACTTGTCCATCATGATTATCCAAAGAAGTGTAACACTAAATCAAACTAATTAAATTCTTACTTTTTAGTTTATTAGTCATTAGCATATCTTCTTTTTTACGTTAAGGCAAAATGATTCCTCAATTTCATAGGGACACTACAAGAGACATGTTGTGAATTTCATAACGGTTTTTTTTAATTTTCAAGAATTAATCTCAATCTCTTGAATTACGACTCATACACTCGATCATCAAATTATTATCTAAGTGACTTTTAGAGTTTATGCTTAAGAAAAGGGAATAGAACATTTTCCTCAAGACCAAGGGGGTTGATTTAGCAGCCATGCTTTGGCCTCTTGGCCAATGAAAGCATGTATATTTGGACAATGTTTTATGCCCGAATCAAATACAATATTATATATTTGAATTTTACATCACTCCTCGTAAACAATTTAAATTTTATAAAACTCGAAGTAAAAATTTAATAACAAAACACTATGCAATCACTTCTGAGAGTGACTTTTGACGGATACAACGAAAAATGCCAAAAAGAAGTTCTGGCTATGGGGTGAAAATCCTCTGTCCCCGTGTCCCTAACCAATCAGAATTTACTATATAAATATTTGTTTCAATTATATATACACATGGTGAATTTTGATTGGTTGGGGACACGAGAACATACACGAACGGGGACGGAGGATTTTTTGCCCTGGCTATGAAAGAGCCAGTAGGTGCATGTATGTATGCCAAAAGATAATTTGTAGTCTGTTCACATATAGCAGAATTGAGATATTTTTTAAGTAAAAAAAAGATGCATTTATTTAAAGATGAAAAATCAAGGATTCAAGTTCAAACATGAAAATAACTTTCAATTGGTGATAAAATCCTAGTATAAAGATGGTAACTTCTACTATGAAGTAGCATTTGGCAGGATTTCCACCTCCTGACTACACAAGAAAGATCCTCCAATATTTTTGGGCACGGGAGAGAAGCAGAACTATTCAGACATGAAAATCGTGTGGGATAAATGGTACCAACGCGATCAAGCGCATAACTAAGAATTTGAACATTCTAGAATGCTGCAAAGCTGATAACAAACCGATGATTAAAATTTCATGCCCAAAAGCTTGCTAAAGAATATTCAACTCTTGTAGATCACCTAGAGCACCTGATGATGAACCGTATTTAGTATCTTTTGGCAATGTTCGAGAGAGAAGAGTACGTTCCCAATACTGCACTTACAGTGCCCAGTGCAACAATTGATATACTGGCAACTATCTGAACAAGAGAAATGGAAATCATACTCATAATAGGGCCAGTCTATAGTTTAATACTGTAACCAGAAATTCACGACAAAAATATATTTTCTCGAGGAAGAAAGCATTTTTTCAGAACATAAGGATTTGTTTGCAAAGCTTATCCCGGTGAATGAAAATTGTTGAATTATGACATAATAGAGGTGATATAGCTGGTCATACCTGCAGTTTAGTTGCTTTTTTCCCCGCAATTTTCAAGAAACATAAAGCTGGCATTATAATCGCCTGAAATAGGATAAACGCATCAGATAAAACTATGTATGCAAGCATAAAACTAAAACAGGAGTGTTCTTCTAGCAAGGGAAAAGAATGCAGTATACCAAAATTGGAGAATTGCTGCCTTTTTTTCTGGTGGATTCGTTTTTTAGTAAATTCCGGAGATTTTTCTTAATGGGGGGTCCCTTTGTTTTCACAACAATCATAAAATTGGTCCGTGATGTCTTTTATCACCAAATTCAAAGCTTGGAAGCGGTTCTAGTATAATGTGTACTAAACTCGAAAGATCTGAACCTTTTTAGATTACATGTACAAGTTTCTTTTAGGCATCCAAATAAGATAGTCAAGAAACAAGAGAAGACGCAAACGTACCACAAGGATGCTAAGGAGAGAACCAATCAAAGACATCACGAGACCTGCAATAAAAGAACGACAAATGTGATCTGCTTTGTTGACATAAACAATACATGCTGTAGCTCCATGCAGGCACGGGTTAAATCTTATAGGACGAGAACAGGAAAGTTATCACCCCGCCATCTCAGGGTCTCCATCCAATTATAATCGGGATTTTGTTCTATGTATTTGAGAAGTTGTTCTTGGCAAAAATCAATAACAGAAAGCTCATTTTGCTTGATTTCGGTATATTTGGATAGAAACTTAATTCAAACACAACTCTACTTTTGTCCACTTATTCTGCTGTGGACCCCACTACTTCTATCATAACTACGAACTGAAATGGAAACTGAAGTGACCGCATACTTTTCAGGATCTGATCCACTCAAACAGATTCCCTAATTCTATGGAGGAAGGTCAATTGGTAAACAAGCTCTCTGCTGGAGTCATTTCTGCCCTCAATAAACCATTGCGGGCATCTTGTTTCTCTTTAAGGCATGAAAAGTAATAAATCCCCTGGCCCTGATGGTTTGCATGCATGTTTCTTACATAAATGTTGGCATATCATGGGGGCACAGATTACTCGTATGATTTTATGGTTTTCGGTAGACCCCACTAAAACTAAAAAAGTTGCGTTTTAACTCAAGTTGCACCCCAAACATTAGAAACAAGTTAGCATACTAGCATATGCAGTACAAGTCTCACATAATGGGAAAAAAGGAAATAAAACTCAGGCAACCCTGAAAGCATAATAAGTCGTATGAAATAACTAACAGGAAAACATTTCAAGTACTGATTAGTATATGAAACTTAGTTCAAATCATAAAGAAGACAAAGATTATCTATACATACCAAAAAAATGGAAGAAGAAACGCAACACACACTGTAGAAATGACTAGTCCTGTCCTTAGAAGAATAAAACACCAGAAACTATTAGAAATTCTTCCTGGCAGCAACTCCTCCACACTTCGGGACAATGGATTCATCAGCAAGGCATATGTGCATACGCTTAAGGAAACACATGCTATCTATTAAATAACAAATCAACTTCACTTCCTAAAATTAAAACTGATTACAAAAAGGATATTTTGTGAATGGGTTGATAACCTGTAAAAATGACATATAAGTATCAATTTCTATAAAGAAAAAAAATTACTCGATAAATAAAATAAGCTGAAGGGAAAGAAGTACATACTGTTGTCCAGACTGCAACTTTAGATGTGATTAGGTTAGATGGCATATTTAGCGTTATCTGAGACAGTGAGCTTTGACCAAACATGAGAAATCCCAGGATTGCAACACCTCCATAAATCATAGTGCATAAAATAAAGCTGATAACATGTAAGCGAAAAAGTCTGAGATAAGAAACATTTTAAATGCATAATGCTACAACAGAACAGAAGATTTTTTACCTTATCACAAGTGCCTTGTTAAACTTTGTTTTATCAGCCATAGATTGATAAATATTTGGAAAAACGGAATGACCAGAATAGCAAAAGCCATAAACGCCAATAGCAAAGGGAATGCCACTCCAATTAACCACTTTCCCAGAGTGATGAAATCCAACACCATCGACAGTACCAATTAAAATTACGCACATTACAATCACTGCAGTTGCAAGAACTCCTCCAGCTGAAATTTATTTACAAAAATACAATTCGACTCAGACACTGATATAAGCAAATAGCATTTCCGATATACAATTAGCATTTCCTGAGCATGTCAAAGTATTTGATATCGTTAACTTGTGCACCTGACAGATATGATATAACTCGAAGATCCCTTAGCCAAACAGTTGGGAGAACTATAAGTGCAGTGAGAATCCCAAATAAGTGGCTGGAATCTAGTTGAAGGCCAGCCCAATCAAAGGATACTCCAGGGAATAGCCTGGTAAGGTTGTCCCCTTCCAAAATAATGAACTCCACACAATATGACTGCACTCAGGCATGCAAAATTAGCAAATGATTTTACACTAAAATTAATAACGGAACACAGATAATTGAAACCCCTGATTTACTTACATACAACTCCGTGTACAAAACAATCTGAAACAGAAGTGCAAAAACAAAAAACCACTGTCAGAAGAGATTTCAAAAAGAGACAAACAATAACAAAAGTAAGCTCAATTGAAATTCATAGAAATGTTTCAGTCTCATGCATATATCTGTTCTGCTTTCCTCATTCCCATAACTAATTAGATGGAACAGATTAAAAATGCCATAAAACATCAGTGATTCCTATGAAACCAGATGCTTATGAAATAAGTTTCAACTGCCTCTCTAAAGCTTTTATAGCAGACATGGATGTCATTACTTTTAAAAGATATAGCAGTTCTGCCACTTCAAACAGGTCAACTAACTTACTGATATAATAAGGCGCCCATATCTTCCAAATGCGGCTTCTCCGATATCTGGGTACGTTAAGATACCTTCTCTACTCTCAAAACAATATCTCATAAGAGTAGCTGTATAACAGCATACGATAGCAAAAAGAACTAACACCACTAAGCTTGTCCATCCAGCTTCCTTCACTGTATAAGATGTTGAAAGCAGTCCAACTCCAGCCAACACATTCACCCCTGTGTAATAATGGAAAGTGGACATTGAATATGGGAATATAAGAAATCCAACCAAATAATTTTCTAAAGTGGAAAATGCAAAGCAGCAAACTTTTCAACCAGACATATCTACTGAAGAACAATGAATTAATCCCTTGTACCATGCACTAATTTTCCATATAGTAAACATAAAAAAAACCCCATTTCTTGTCCTTGTTTCTTCAGTAGATATGTCTGGTTGAAAAGTAAACATAAAAAAACCCCATTTCTTGTCCTTGTTTCTTCTTTTGTTCCTTTTTTCCTTTCGTATCAGCCATGTAATTATTATTGGATTTCTTACCATTGAATATTGTTTGGGCTAAGCTACATCCATGACCAACAGGAAGTTCTCCAGTAAGTTGCTCATGAACAGAATCTAGCCTTGATGACTGCCTAAAGGATGTCCTGACAAGGTCACTTTTCTGGTGAACAATATCATTTTCAGGGAGTAGGGATGTCTTCAAATCAGAGTCTGAGTTAATTTTGCTATTAAGATCAGGGGGAAAATAACTAGTGCTTGATCTGCGTCGCAGACTCCCTAATTGTGGTGATGCAGCGATTGTAAAGGAATCAATTGTCTCCCTGTAATAATAACAAATAACAAAACTACAAAACTATCAGGCAACAAAACCTGTTTGATTAAAAAAAACTAACATAACTAACATCTTTTTTAATCTGTGTGAAATTTGATTTGATGAAGACCAATATCTATTTCCCATTTAGAACATATATCAAACAACTAGAGAGCAACTTGCCTGAAACTCTGAGGCCATTGATGAGAGGAGAAAGGTGAAGGTGAAGAAGGTGAATTCTGAGCCTCTACATCACAACCCTCGTCTTCATCACTGGTGCCATCTTCTTCAACCCTGTTCCTCCCTTCAAAATCATCATCATCATTCTCCAAGAAGTACTCTGATGACTCTTCAAGTTCTGCCTTGCCCTTCATCGCAGCCAGGTTGATTCCTCCTGCAAATTGAAGAAAGGCCTACTACTACTACTCAGCTGAGGTGATAATGGCTTCTTCTCGTGCATATCCCACGCAATATTATTGATTTCGCGGTGGCACGTGGATGCTTCGAATAGGTACATTAGTAAATAGTATAAGTTCTTGGCGGTTCTAGAAACGATATTGAAATTGGAAGGTTTGTTTGTTTATGGTGAAATAATTGTATTTGAAAACGGTTGGTAACGCAACGGCCCAGCTAGCTCAGTCCGGTTCCTGTGCGGAACGCTCAAAAATACGCACGTGCGGGACACAATGAGAGCCATTGATTTCATTTTTTAAATGGATCAATGGCTATGATTTAAAAGAGGAGAGAGAAAAGTTAAAAAGGTACATATGTAATTTTATTAGATGAGAGAGAAAAGTTCATGACTGAAAAGTCAAAAAAGGAGGGAGAGAAAAAATTGCGATGTGAAGGTACATTTCTACAAGAACACATGTTCATGTTCGGTGAACACCTGTTCTTGTTCGGTGAACAGATGTTTCTTGTTCGGTGAACACCTGTTCATGTTCGGTGAACACATGTTCATGCTCGGTGAACAGATGTTCTTGATGATTGAACACATGTTCTTGATGAGTGAACACATGTTCATGTTCGGTGAACAGATGTTCTCGTTCTGTGAACACATGTTCTTTCCGTGAACACATGTTCTTGATGAGAGAGAAAAGTTGCGGCTGGAAAAAAGAGTCATTAAATACCCTTACTTTAAAACAACCGTTGGATGAATCCAACGGCCCTCAGCTTGTCCCGCACCAGTCCGCACCAAAACTTTCCGCATAGGAGCCAAGGTCCAGCTAGATATGCTGCGTAGGGCTAAAAATCATCCGTTATCGTGGTTATTCTTATATCTTACTTAACCAATTTCAATTTGTCATATGCATATATAATTATAAAAAATATTTACATAACAAATTATAATTGATTGAATATAAGATTAGGACAGATGATTTTCACCGGGTGCGCAGCGGTGCTCTGTTTGCACTTGGGGGGATAAAAAGAGAGTCTTATAATAAGTGGCAAATGTAAGAATTGGAATGTTGTAGAAGTTTAATTTTTTTTAGCTCGACTCGAATTTGAATTTAGTTTGAGACTCGAATACTTAAGCAAGTCGAATTCGAATATATGGAAAGTTGACTCGAAAGTTTGCGAATAGATTCGATTATATATTTAAATAAAATAAAATATTATATTATATATATTTTTTAGACTTTCGAGCATTATTGAATTCTAAAAGCTCGAACTTGAATATGAGTTTTCAAATATTCGAATTGAACTCGAGCTTTAAAAGATTATATTGAGCTCGAGCTCAAATCCGAGTTCTGATTAAAAATCCCAAGCTCGACTCGATTAGCTCAAAATTTTACTCGGCTCGACTTCGTTTGCACCATAGTATCTACCTTTAAAAACTTTTGATCCACTATTGTGACTAACTTTTTTAGAACGATAAGAGTGCTCTTAATAAAATATTATCTGAAAAGAATAAAATATACATGCCATTTCAAACTCAATCTTTAAATTAAATTGATTAAATAACTAAAAAAAAAACATGTTCCGCACTAAATAAAAAAATTAATAGTAGCCAAGAGGATAGGATAAGATATGGTAGATGATTGAACAGCTTAGAGCCAAATTGAGTCCCACTATAATCCCAGACTCACATTCCTTACTACTGTGGAGATGTCCTTGTCAAGCTTATAAGAGACATTCATCACATGTAAGACCATATTCCAGCTTGTAGATACAGTTGTTAAATAATTACGACCATCAATTGTGCTTTTAAAGTTCATTTTTTCTTTCGTTGAGGGGTAGGGTTTTTTCTCAAAAAAATAAAAAAGAAAAAGAAAAAAAATAAGTTGTTCTAAAGAAGAAGAAAAAACATAAATCCCAAGTTTGATATTTGTCTTTGCTTTCCCCATTTTTTTAAAAATAATTATAAACAGGACAAGTGTTTAATCGGTCACTTATTACTTATTGTCCGTGTCGAAAAGTTATAGCAACTACACTAGCTATTTTCTTGTTTGATAGTAGTAAATTGCAGAAAGAAGCTAATAAATATTATCTATCATATTTCTTGTCAAAAAATGATTTAATTCTGGCCCCACTGCAAATATTCTCATCTCATGTATACTTAGAATACCTACTAGAATTCTTCCACTTTAATGAAATAATAAATAAGTGTGGTTCTGGGGGGTCTTCAAGACAGCAATTTTCTGAATCAAATTGATTTATAATTTCTCCAAAAGCTGTGAGAATGAAGTATAAGTCCCAACAATTGCACACACAATTCCAAATGCAACAATGGTACCACTCAGCACTACCTGTATAACCAAAAATACTTATCATCAAGAAAATTACTAGAATAAAATTGAAATAATAGCATATAACTCTAAGCATAACATTTGACATTCTTTTATCGCGGGTTTCTTAAACTTACAGAAGAGATGCACGTATATGTCATTACCTGTGTTGTGGACGCCTTCGGTCCCAATACTCTCAAAAAGCAGGTTGCTGGCATTATAACTGCCTGTAACAATGCAAGGTTTGCACACATGAGAACATTTTATACTTGGGAGAAATACTCGAAACAGTACAAGAATGCCACGAGCCTCTCATTCCCCCCCACCCCCCACCCCGATGCATCCGTGCAAAACTGGCCGAGTTGGCAGGAGCATATCAACAAGCTTCAAAGGTGTATTGTACTCACCATAAGTACGCTAAAAAGAGATCCAACTAGAGACATCACTAGGCCTGAAACAAAAGAGGAAAATGTCCATTAGTCCATATTCTTGGTTCTGTATAATCGCGAAACTACATCGACAATTTATGTAAGAAAAATGAAATGCTTACCAAAGAAAGGAATAACAAATGCAACGCAGACGGTAGAGGCCACAAGTGCTGCCCTAAGAAAAATGAAGAACCAAAAGTTGTTACACAAGCTAGTTGGGACCAACTCTTCTATACTTCTAACCAGTGGGTTCAACAATAGTGCATATGTAAACAAGCATTAAGGAATTCACTGTTGCAATTTCGAGGGCAATAACATAAGATGAATATTAATATATCATATTTAAGAAACTCTTGTGAAAGGATATTTGGTGAGTGGGTTAATAACCTGCAGAAAACACAAAGGGAAAAGTAAATATTTCTTCGTTGGTTCGCGAAAAGGAGAGAAAATATAAACGTTGTATACTCACTGTCGTCCACAATGCGATTTGAGAATCAATTGTATGTGCTGGCAGATTCAAAGTAATCTGTGACTGAGTGTTTTCTCCGAACATAAGAAATCCCATGACTGCAGCGCCACCGTATAAGAGGACACACAAAATAAAACTGCACAACAATCAAACCGAGTTATGTTTATGATCGAAGCAATGGAGACATTAGCCAAACTAAATAACCGGGTAAAAATATTCCCTTTTACCATATCACTACTGCTTTAGTAAATTTGGTTTTATCAGCCATTGATTGGTAGATATTTGGGAAAACGGAGTGCCCTGAATAGCAGAATCCGGAGACGCCTATAGCAAAAGGAATGCCACTCCATTGTACCACAGGACCATTATGATGAAATCCAATTCCTCCCAGGGTACCGACGATAAAAAGACAAATGACTATCACAACTGTTGAAATGACCCCTCCAGCTGCAAAAGACTAGCTAAGTTCAAGTATGATGCTCATATGAGAGGCCAAAAATGTATATAGATTTACATGTATAAAAAATAGGATAATAATATGGAGCAGCAGCTGGACTTTCCAAATACCCGAAAGAAAAGAGAGCAAGCGCATATCTTTCAGGCAAAGTGTCGGTAGAACAACCAGAGCAGTGACAATTCCAAATAAATGCATAGAATCCAGATTAACACCAGGCAAAGAAATTGACGCTCCAGGAAATAGTTGGGTAAGATTACTTCCTTCTAGCGTGATAAATTCAACACAAGACGTCTGCGCTCCACAGAACATGTCCTAGTGAGTACTAAGTTACAAATGTAATATAGAAATTCAAGGGAAAACGATTTACTTACATATAGTTCTGCATACAAAATTATCTGCAGAAAAATCCAAGGCAATGAATGGCAATGTCAGCAAAAACAAAAACCGAAATTGCTAAACAAGAAGTGAGGGGTTGACTCTACACTTACAGATATGAAAATGCGACCTATTTTCCCAAATGCTGCTTCGCCCATATCTGGAAAGGTTACGATGGCTTCTTTGCTCTCGAAGCAATGCCTCATAAGAATGGCGGTATAACAACAGACACAGGCAAAGAGTATTAGTACTCCCAAACTTGCCCAGCCGCCCTCTCTGATGGTATATGGTGTAGAGAGAAGTCCAACGCCAGCCATTACATTTACTCCTGTTCCATTTGTCACACATTCACTTAAGCTATGATGTCAAATGTTCTCCCCCAATCATAGTTTATAAAAAAAAACCACAAATTTAAGATTAATAATACGATAAGGTTTTGTAAAGAAAAACTAAAAGAATACAACATATAACACATTACCATTGAATATAGTTTGAACCAAACTGCATCCATGACCGATTGGCATTTCTCCGGTAAATTGCTTATTGAATGAAATGTGGTCAGGTGCGGCAGAATGCAATCTTGATTTCCTAAACTCATCTCTGAGATAGTTGCTTCTGTATATCTCAGGTAGCAATGGTGTCCTCCTACCAAAATCCAAGTTACTCTGTCCATGAACACTAACGTCACAGCTCGAAAAATAAGCAGCACTGGATATATGCTTAAGAGTGGTTCCAAAACCCGGTGATGCAGCAATCGATAAAATATCCGTTGTTTCTCTGCAACATCACAAAAAAAAACAAATTAAGCCTAAATTTCCCACAGATAACAAGTACAAGAAGCCCCAGTCATTAAGCCTAAATTCTGTTAATAAAGTAGATGATTTAACTAAAAATTTGCAATTACACCAATGAGTATACATGATTCCTACATTGCTGAAAAAGCAATCTAGAAATTCAAGATGCAATTCAACAATGAATAAGTTTAATAAATACTGACATTAATTAATACACAGATTCAGAATCTTTTGATGCTAGAGTGCAATTAAAACCTACTGTTGATGAATCCCACGTCAAAAATAGTTCAGGGGCACTCATTCATTACATGGTTATACATGAAGCTAGATGTCATGACCCATGCCCGCAGATCCTAGAGCGCGAGTGATCAACTAATTGGCAACATATCATCGTTATACCAAAATAGATATCTAAGTGACCGTGATAACTTAGGCTCGTACTTATATATCATTCAGTCAGTGATCTCACACAATTCATACGTGGGACATACCATTTCCCTGAATTTTTTAATCTCGGTTCTAATTTTAGAAGAAAATGGGAATATAATTAAAAAGAGATACCTGAAACTCTGAGGCCATTGCTGAGAATTAGTGAAAGAAGAAGATGAAGAACTACTACCTCCACCATGATTAGAACACTGATTTCCCTGATCATCTTCATCCTCCGTAACGTAATTCGAGTTCCCCTCAACGTCACCGTCATCTTCGAAAAGAAAGTCTGTCTCTTTCTCTTTATTTTTCTGCGCCATTGCCACTCTCACTCAAAACTCCTACAACAAAAAAAAAAAAAAAGATTCAGAGTGGATTCTGGAGTTAGTTTGTTTGCATGTGAATGCTAAATGAAGGAGGAGATTTTGGAGGGGAAGGACTTAATTTGGGTGGACAGGAATGGAAGAATTGTTCAGAGATTCAGTGGCTAAATATAGAAAGAATTATTACAAGAAACAAACAAAACAAAAAGAAAGGAAGAGAAGAGAAGAAGAAGAGAGGAGATTGAGAGATGATACGTAGGAATAGGCTGCTGGAGCTGAAACACATGCGAGAACTGAGGAGGCTATGCTTAAATAATTATAATTTCTCTATTCATTGCTGCTGCTGAGACAAGACAGACAGCATGAGCTGTTCTAGGGCGGCCCCCAACAATTTTATGCATTACCATATTTGCTATGAGAAGTTTTATCTTGGTAGGTGAATAAATTTAAAATTTACTTTCAAACCAATGAATACAATACACGTAAGAAATATAATTAATTTTTTGACTTACGTGACGTGTATGGTATTCATTGGTTCGAATGTAACTTTTAAACTTACCAAAATAAAATTCCTCATTTGCTATCGACAATTCTATTAATTTATTTGATACATTCCTGATTTTTAAAATGCGGACCCAACAATTTTATGCATTACCATGTGTAAAATAAATAAATAAAAATCTACTACCTATCATATTCTTCATCTAGAGGACTTTTTGTTTAAGGTGATTCAGGTTTATTAATTTCTTTTAGACTACAAGTAATAGAGGTAAGATTGTAGCTCATAACCTTAGAAAAAAAATTATATAGCAGCTCATCATACCTATATTTTGAGGACAATGTAATAACCAACTACACCAATTCAGTTATCAGCAAATGAAAGAAAGGGAAGAAAAAAGTTTCCAAAATGGGAAAGCAAATTCCCAATTTGGACCAACATTTTCAACATGTTTTCCTAGTTTTACTTGTAAGCCCTAAGGGCGAACGAACTCTGTTTTTGATATTGGACAAACATTTGATGTTGTGTCTAATGATCTTAATCTTTGTGATAGAATATTGGAAATCTTGTAGGAAGCTCTAAGTACTTCAATCAAGCCATGTTCAAGATTCAAAGTCATACTATTCAAGGCTCATCTATGAAGATTGAAGACTTAGTTTGGTTAGTTTAGCTTTGTCGTCATTAGTCGTATTCTTTAAAGCTCTAACCAAAGCTCTTATGAACATAAGCTTCTCACTCTAGTCTTGCATACATGATTTTATAAACACGTTTTCTAAAGGCTTAAGTTTCAAAATGATCTTTACATGTGTTCTTATCCAAAAAGCCTTCGATTTCATAGATAAGTCTTTTAGAAAAGTTTTCCAATGTTGTGTTACTTGTTACCTTTTAGGAAAACCTTTTTAGACTTTAAAAGTTCGGTTGAACCGTCGAGATACTGAGAGCAGAACAAACTTGGATCGGTCGACCTATATGAGCCTGTTCGGTCGACCGACCTAGGCCAAGTGGATCCGAAGTTGGTTCGGTCATCCGAAGTGAAATGTTCGGTCAACCGAACTCTGTTTCTACTAGCCGTTTTTTGACCGTTGAAAACTCGATTTTCAGCCTTATTTGAAATGTATATATACTCCAAAGCTAGAGAAACATTCCAAGACTTTGACAAACATAAAACATTGATATCTTATCAAGTCTAAACACTTTCAAAGCAAAATACTCTTCATCCTTATGATCTAAAGCATTCAAGAGTATTCTTTCAAAAGCAAGACAAAGAGTGGACCTCATATGTTCAAGAGCTAAATTGTTTGTGCTTCAAAGGTACTATATCTTTCACTTAGAAGAGTGAACAACCTTGTACTTAACCTTTCTTAATTCACTTTCTTAGTGATAGGGTTATTATTGTAAGTCCTACTTTGTGTGGGCATCCTTTGGTTGTAAAGTCCTACTTTGTGTGGGCAATTGTAAAAGTCCTACTTTGTGTGGGCATCTTCTTAGTGAAGTTTGTTGAAATCCTTGGGTGCGGCTCAAGGTAGTGGATGTAGATTCTAAGTGAATCGAACCACTCTAAATCCTGTGTCTTGTTGATTGGGTTTTTGCTTTAGCCTTTGTTCATCTTGCTTATACTTTCACTTGCATTGTAAAGATTCGAAAAAGTTAGCAAGATTAGTTAAAACCCAATTCACCCCCCTCTTGTGTTTTACATTACTGTCTAAGAAGACCAAATTATCCAAAGATAATTCTCCCTGCCACCAAGTTTTCCTTCATTTATTAGAGGAATTTTAATGATCATTTACCATCTAGTTATGGTGCATAACATGCATTTGTTTTGCAGGTATAGAATAAATGTTAGTAATCTAACTTTTAATTTAACGGTTGCAAAAAGAGAAATTTTTTGCTCTCGAGATTTTTTTTTAAAAAAAAATTACTCGTCAAATCAACTAATTTGATTTACGTTTAAAATTGGCTATGCACATTCAGAACAAAGATTCGTTCCTTACTACTATCTCCGTCTCAAATTGTTTGCCACATTTGGGGTTTTTACCAAAATTAAGAAAATGATTGAAAAATAATTAATATGACAAAAAAGTCTTAAATACCTCAATTAATGATTAAAAATTTATTATTAATGGGTAGTTGAGTAATAAATTAGGGATATGATTGGAAAAATAATACATGCATTGATTTCTGAAACGTGACTGACCATTTGGGATTTCTCAAAAACTGAAACGTTGCAAATAATTTGAAAATGAGGTAGTAGATTATTAAACTTAAAGGCAAAAAATCATCTGTCCTGATTATATGTCATGTTCCCTGTCTCACGAATAGGTGATTGACACGTACGTGTTCAAGTTTTTCTTACAGATTTTATAATTTTTTTTAATTAAAAAAGTAATCAATTTTTTATTAGTGACTGAGAGGGAGTAAGATACGGAATGGTGACAGAAATTCCTACCGAAACTTAAACATCATTTAGGTTTTTCCTAAACATAGTCCAACTAGACTTCCTCACACGTTGACCTTTACAATTCTCAAACAACAGATGTCATATGTTCCTCACTTCTCCATGATCATAGGGTCTTTGTGGATTTTGCTGTCTCACCCCCAACAAAAACCTGGAATTTTTTTTTTTGTCCAAATATGGAAAAAATATCTTCCATGATTGGTTGGTTTGTGTTGCTCATGTCCTTCCATTTCACATTCTTCACAAATAAGGAGGAGAGAGAAAAAAAGGGAGGGAAAAGAAACAAAACAGAGTTTTTTTTTTCCCAATCTCTTGAATGTGGTTTGAATGTCAATCATCAAGATTGAATATTTTCTTGTTTTATTCTCATATGGGGATCCTAGGATTTCCCATGAAAGATAGAATCTTCGATCTGCATTGGTTTCTTAAAAGAAGAAAAACAACAATTTTTGAAACCAATGCAGATATGTGTAATATAGATAGATATAGATAAATCATGAAGGCTTGGGAGGCTACAGTAAGGAAAACACAGGCTGTGGCAAAGAAGAGAGCCAATACAATTTTTGGGGGACCCTTTACACCAGTAGTAGTATCACAGATTGAAGAAGAAGAAATTGATGAACAAGAAGTTGAAGAAAGGGCAAGTGGAGAGTTATACCATTCAGAAAGATTTCTTCCAAATGGTGATTATTATCAAGGATATTGGTCAGATAGTTTCCCTCATGGACATGGTAAATATTGGTGGACAGATGGTTGTATGTATGTAGGTGATTGGTTTAGAGGTAAAACAATGGGAAAAGGGATTTTTAGTTGGCCTTCAGGGGCAACATATGAAGGTCATTTCAAGAGTGGTTTCATGGATGGTGAAGGTAAACATACTAGTTCTAATGGTGATACTTATAAGGGTTCTTGGATGATGAATTTTAAACATGGTCGTGGTACCAAAGAATTTGCTAATGGTGATTGTTATGATGGAGATTGGTGTAGGGGATTACAGGAAGGACATGGTAAATATCAATGGAGTAATGGGAATTGTTATGTAGGTGAATGGAAAAATGGATCCATTTGTGGGAAAGGAAAATTGTGTTGGACTAATGGTAATATGTATGAAGGGAATTGGGAAGATGGGTTGCCTAAAGGAAATGGAACGTTTCGATGGGCTGATGGGAGTGTTTATGTTGGGAATTGGAGCAAAGATCCGAACGAAAGGAATGGGACTTATTATCCAGCAGGATCATTGGAGGATAGTCTTGAATGGGATCCTCAAGAAGTGTATAATGTTGATTTAAAGGAATGCAAGGTATGTCCAAATGAAAAAGTTTCGATTTTGCCATCAAATAAGAAGCTGGCTGTTTGGAGATCTACCAAGACTGTTGTGGATACCAGTGTTAGGCCTAGGAGAATGTCGGTTGATGGTCGTCTAGATGGAGCTCTAGAAAGGGAATTTGCTAGAATGCACATGCCTGATGCTGCTGGACCTTCAGCAAGTTCTTCTGGTACCGATAGGAACGCGATTGATGATGCTTTAATGCCAGGTTTTGATGATGCAGCTATCAGAGGTAGCCCCCTTAGGATACCAAAGGTTGTAAAGAAACAAGGAGATACAATCTCCAAAGGCCATAAAAATTATGATTTAATGCTCAATCTGCAATTAGGAATCAGGTATAAATAATCTCTTATCCAACATTTGATTCCCATCTCTTATCCAACATTTGATCCAAAAGTTCTGATATTTCTTTCTTTCTTTGTTGAATGGATGAAACAGGCATTCAGTAGGAAAACCCGGTCCACCACCATCGCTTGATCTGAAACCATCAGCATTCGATCCTAAGGAAAAATACTGGACAAGATTTCCAACTGAGGGATCCAAAAGCACTCCACCCCACCAGTCCACTGAATTTAAGTGGAAGGACTATTGCCCAAAAGTATTCAGGTGAGTGAGCCTTTCACAGAGTTTATCCCAAGTCTTGCGCGAACTTTTTTTTTATCGTCTTCATTGAGATGTGAAAGATCATTTATTTAGAATTAACCATCATAGTGAATTCAACTTCAGGACTCTCCGGATGCTATTCAAGGTAGATCCAGCTGATTACATGCTGTCTATTTGCGGGAATGATGCCCTCCGAGAACTTTGTTCACCTGGAAAAAGTGGAAGCTTCTTTTACTTGACAAATGACGATAGATACATGATAAAGACAATGAAGAAGGCGGAAGTAAAAGTAAGATAACCTCGTTCCTTTAAAATATGTATTCCATAAATCATTTTTTTCAGCTAGCAGAGTCACTCAATTTTTTTCATTGCTTGTTTAGGTGCTTTTGAGGATGTTAAACCCTTATTATAATCATGTTCGGGCATTTGAGAACACTCTTGTCACTAAGTACTTCGGTCTTCACTGCGTGAAGTTAAATGGACCTGCACAAAAGAAGGTATAGAAACAACAACAACAGAATCATTGTACACTTGGTTCTATAGAAATGCTTAATGTGATGAGTGATTTAGGTACGCTTCATCATTATGGGGAACCTCTTCTGCTCCGAGTATGTGATTCACAAACGATATGACTTGAAAGGGTCTACTTTTGGACGTATAACAGACAAGCCAGAGTCGGAGATTGATGCAAATACAACACTTAAGGACCTAGATCTTAACTTTCTTTTCCGATTGCAGAAGAATTGGTTTCAAGAGTTCCGAAGGTGAATCTTAGTTTCCAATACTTATTACTGTCTATGAACTTCAAATCTGTTGCTGCTGCTACTGCTTTACCTTATATGTTTTCAAGTTTGTCATAGAAATCGAAGTTTGCAACTGATTAACGAACATAAGATATAGCATGATGCATCCCTTTGCCTTGGAATTAAGAATTAACCTCTTCATTATGCAGACAAGTAGATAAAGACTGCGAATTTCTCGAGCAAGAAAGAATAATGGACTACAGTCTTTTGGTTGGTCTTCATTTTAGAGAAACAGCAAATGGCAATGAGCAAATGTCTCCTGGTTCTCAAACCCCTACAGGTAAACTATTTAACTACATTTTTCATTGGACAAATTATCCCGAATTCTCGTCTATTGAGCATCACTTTATCATAAACAGTTAGTTACTCTTATGGTTCATTCTTTTGATTTACTGAGGCTTTATCATAGTTTAGGACTAATGATTCTGAAAAATAGCTAAAAGAACACTTGTCTTTCTTCATCCAGCCGAAATAGGTGCAGCAGACGAATCAGTTCCCCATCTTTCTAGAGCAGATATGGATCAATTGCTTTTAGATCCTGCAGGGTAAGCTAATCTTCAAACCAGTCTCCTTCGCATTGCTCAAAAGACTTCCTGCACGCGATCATCATGTCTGGCGTCCACATTCAATGTAACAATTAACTTTTTTTTGCAGGTGGGCTAGTATTAGTTTAGGTGTGAATATGCCAGCAAGAGTAGAAAGAAGCGAGAGGAAGAATGATAGCGAGATTCAGCTAGTAGGAGAGCCAACTGGAGAATACTATGATGTAGTAATGTTCTTTGGTATCATAGACATACTTCAAGACTATGATATCACTAAAAAGCTCGAACATGCCTACAAATCCATCCAATACGATCCAACCACAATTTCAGCTGTTGATCCTAAACAATACTCCAGGCGGTTTCGTGATTACATATTTAAAATTTTTGCAGAGGACACTTAAAAAAGAGGGATCAAGATTTTGCAAGACTCCAAATTCGTGCAAGACGAGCCCGCCAAGAAACTCTGCATTTGTTCAGAAACAAAGTTCATGGCTCTAGAAAATTGTTGTAAATTGAAATCACATTATCATCACAAATTGGTTGAAAAATGTTCATTCAGTTTGTAATACATCTTTTTGGTTGCTCAATGTGACAGTAGGGAGGATCATGTGGTTGATAATTTAGTGCATCGGTATAAGTCTAAAATTTAATTGAAATTCGTATTTATTTGACGGGTTCATAACTAATTTGTCACTCTTATTTTCACACCCTTCGCAAGGAAAACTTGTGATATAGTAGTACTGATAAAGTATGGAAATTAACAGAGGTATAAGAGCCAAGGACAACAAAAAGTGGAGAAGTCAGATCAAGATAAGACAGAACTACAATTATAAGTTATAACTGTAGTTATACAATAATGTAAAGCAATCGTCATTACTTACTATGTAGCTTAATACTGGTAGTAAGATATCTCTACATAAAGAGAATTGAGAGGAGAGAAATCATAGTTTTTTCTTTGAGACTTCACATTAACACTAGCTTTGACCAACTCTTGGTTGTTAATTGGTACTACATGGAAAGAATATTGACATTTCGTTTCAATGACTTGCAACTCATATTTTTTCAACATGTGTTGATACACAATTAAACGCCCATCTTAAAAAATATATTAACTAGTCAAACTAGATAAACAACCATTATTCAAAATAGATGAATATCTATTACACAACTATTGCATAAAAAATCAACAAGAAAATTTTTTGATCTCGAAACCGTTGGACTGAAAATTTTATCTCAAAACCGTTGGATCAGGCAAAGTCACCCATCAGAATACCACTTTCAGCGAACTAAAACTCCCTTTTTATTTTATTTTTTAATGTTTTTATTCAGCCAAAAAAATAAATCACATGTTTGGGGATCTTATCCTCAAATTTGCAATGACCAAGCAATCACATTGGTTTGCAAGAAGAAGAAAAAAACACAAAATTAACTAGTTCACAAGGAGAAGAGTAGACAGACAGATTGTTTACTTTCCGGCATGACCATAAGAGATGAAGGATGGAGGCAAATTATTAAACCATTAGACTAGAGAAGAGGACACAGCTGTTCCATAAAACCCAAAAGAATGTCGAAAACCAACATCATTTTCACAACGCAATCATTATCCACCAACAAGATAGATATAACAACTTGGCCCAAACATCAAAACAGTCGAATCAAAAGGAATCCAACACAACCCTACATATTCGTACTGAATCCTCTAGAATGCCAAATGCGTTCAGGATCGCTTATTTATTTCTAATTAACATCCATACGGTAACTTGAACGACAGGGAAACAGTCTGCCATAGTTCTTTTTCTTTTTGAGAATTCCACTTGAGAACTTCTAGGCAGAAGATAGGAGAACTGTCAACTGACAGGAACTGCTCAATAAGGGATTGTATGACCAAAACTACTACGACTTCCTGATAAAAAAAGACCTCTTAGGAGCCAGGTAAATTTACTAGTATTTCTTATTTCCTTCCAGCTGTCCACCAAAACCAATATCCGATGACACCACCTTCCATCCATGCAAGAAAACAAAGCCATTTTAACATCAGAAAATTTCCAATTGCTGCACTATTGACGTCATAATCTCCATTCATCCATCCTGGAAAGCTCGGCACAAGCTGCTCTAAGACAATATGACAGTTTTCAATAGTCAAATTAGCTGAGGAGATGCCACAAGCACTACCATATCAAATGCAGTCATACACAGCTGAAATTTAACAAACACTGCCCAAGCACACGCAAGCATGACAAAGGACGTACCTGTTTAACAGTCAGGTGCCTGCTACACTCCAAGACCATCCATGCTTCAAGAAAAACTTTAATAACATTGGCCACACTGCAAATGCGATGGCTGAACTTGCAGCACCAAGCACTGGATATTTGCCGCTGTAAACTGCTCACAACCTTCGTATAAAAAAAATATAAAAAAAAGGATCAATGAAAATACACAATTTTATAAACAAAATAAGACAGGCTAGACAAGGAAAAGAAGATTTGTAATATCACTAAAAGGACTTGGCAGAGCAGAACTAATTGTACCATCTACGCTTCATTATTCTCTCACTCAAAGAAACGACCTTCCCAAAGAGATTGTCCCTGATACTGCTGCGGCAGCATGGCAGACTGTTGATTGCCATTCTGAAGTTGCTGCTGTTGCTCCTGGAATAGCTTCATTTGTTCAGAGAACTGGTAATCTTGCAAACCATTCTGGTTGTCGGTTGTAGATTGCAAAGTTGATACCTGTTTGCCGGGAAAAGGAAAGCTCACCACCCCCATAGAGGTATTGCTCTTGCTAGGAGCATGGTACATCTGTCCTGAATGATTGACAGTATTACTAAACCCGACACTTCTGTTGACAGGAGGCAACTGATAACCATCGAGCCAACTATAATCATCCATTTGCGGAGCCACAGTATTTTCATTCTTCAAGGACATAGTAGATAGCGACTCATCCACGCTTTTGGAAGGAACAGAACCAAAGCCAGGTGGAGGTCCCAAATGCCGAAGTGGCCGGCTCACTGGATTTTTCTTTGCACCGCGTGACGCAACTGATGATGGCTTCACAGTAAGACTCTCAACTCCCATAGACATGACTGAATCAAACTTTGAAGGAACCACATTTTCCGCTACCTGAACAGGATAGTTTCCACCATTCCCGAAATGAATAGGCTGTGGGAGGGAAGCTGAAAAAGCAGGATGCATAGCTCCGAAATAATTTTGCAGTTCATATTTCGGAACAAGACCATTTTCCATCATATTCAAATTTGCCAGCCCATTAACAAGAGTTCCTTGCTCTCCTAACCACAATGAGGTACTTGATTGCACTGGTTGCAGATGCTGGGGGTTAGTGTTAACAGCAGCTGTTTGGGGCCTCAAAGCTGCACTACTACTGAATCCATTCTGAAGAAGAAAATCTTCAAGCCGAGAAGCAACCGAACCAACTCCATTTCCTAAATCAACTTTGCCAGCATCAACACCGGAGCCAAGGACCTCATAAGTAGATGGATTTGACACTATACCATCTACATGCTTCTCAAATGTAGATGGCTTGAAGACAATCACTTCATCCTCTTCTTCAGCTTCCATAAACTGTTGTGGCTTTTGATGTGGGACTCCAGGAGTCATTTGACCTGCAGATTGAATCTCTTCCTCCAAGGAAGTCAATTTTGGATTTTCAAGAAAACCACCAAGTGAATAGTCATCAGTGACCTGAGGCTCAAAACCAAGAACAAATTTCTTCAACTTCATGTCAAAATAGATTCCTTCTTCCCCGACTTTTACCACATTTGCTAGAGCCTTTCCAGCAGCTACAATCCTCTGGATACGGGCCCTTTTCTCCTTGCTGTCATCACTTCCAAAGGAATGCTTCCTAGAAAAATCAAGGATAAGCTGTGCCGGGAGAAGAGGGTGAAATCCTCTCAACTCTAAGTCTTCGGATAGAGCAAGGCAATTGGTAGTTTCATCTTCATCATAACGGCTCATATTAACAAAACAAGTTTCATCTTCATCTTCATCCTCATCAATATACACAGACCCATTTGCCAAGAGCTTGTTCAAAAAGGTAATACAATGGTTCCAGAAAAATGATCTTGCAATAGCCTGTTTCTCCTCTAGTTCACTACCAACTGCAACATCCTGATGAGAAGCCAGCCATTCAACAAAAATCATGACGCCAGGTAACAGATAGCTTCCAGAAGGATCATTTAACTGGCTGCAACGCTCGAGAATGTGCCCCATAAATTCAAAAACAGCAGTATATGCATTCTGAAGCAGAACCGAGCGCTGGAGTATTTCAGCATACGACTGGTTCTCAGTTTCCTTATTCGCATTGTGAACAGTGAAAATAAGAATGGCAATCAACCTGACAACAGCCAGTCTGCAATCAACGGCATCAGAACCAAAATTGTACTCCTCATCTGGCCCAGACGAGAGAAGTTCTAGAAAATCACTTCTAACTGCCGAGAAGACTTCACCAAATGTCTCCAGACTGGTTCAAGTGACAAAGCAAAAACATCATTTCACTAATAGGATGTTGCGACCTTATTTCTAAAACAATTACAATATAATCATTACGTGCAAGCCTAATACCTTGTGCGGGTAAAAAGAATGCCATTTAGTCGAACAAATCGTGTGCCAAATGCTTTGAAGACTTCAGATATACTGGATGCCTTTTCCTTGACTAAACCTGCCTCTTGTCTGGCATCTTTCGGTGGAAGCCTTGTCTCACCTTTGCCTCGTCCTTTTTCCAGTTGTACGCACAGACGGAGTCTTAGCAGAGGAAGTTTTAGAATCCGCAACAAGTAGGGTATAATTCAGACGGTTCTGTCCACCAAAAAAGAATAAATAAATAACAAGTAGGGTATAATTCTGAAAGCACTTTCTTTACGTCCACCACAAGTCAAAGATACCATTTAAAAGCACAGAAGCAGCATTAGATGTGATACCCCCCCCCCCAACACACACACCACTCAACCCAAAGGAAAAGGAAGGGGAAAAAAGAAACTTCATTTTAACCAAGTTCTTATCTTAGACCTTGCTACATGACTGATGATATCTACCTTAAAACCTTATGCTAATTTCCCCAAGTATTCTGCACCGGTACTGGAGAAGGCGAAGAGAAGAGAAACTCAAGATAAAATTGTGCAAAAGTTACTGTTCAAATCACTAGATGCATGCTTAGAATTATTATAATCAGTACACATCAGTCAGTAATATCAAGTACAAACATATATATTTCAGTTTTGACATGTACAGAAGATGATCAGTTATCTTACAGGTCTAGCGAATAAGATCCACCTGGTAAAATTAGTACAGATTGTATCAAGCAAGAGTTTAGCAACTCGCCTTCTCAAATGCAATAATCAAGTTATCCCTGGCTGTAGTAAATGGACTATCTACAGCAAGGCTCCGAAAATACCAATAAGTAGCTACCATTTCATCGCCAGAGTATGACGCCAGAATAGCAAGCTGAAAAGTATTATCCCACAGAATAAATCAAGAAGGGGACAAAAAGAAAAATGTACAATGTGACCAAATAGTTCACTGAAGATGCAAAGTTATCGCCACAATAGACATGCAAGGAAGAAAACCTGGTGGTGCGGGTTGCCACTTGAAGACCAAAGAGAAGCGGCTTGCATATAGTAACTTGATGCTGCTGCAAAGTCCCGAGCCTTTGAATCACCTTCCCCGTACAATCCTTTGTAGCGAGCTAGGTCTCCCAAATATATCAAACAACGATGACAGGATATTAAGCCTTCCTTCACCTCAGCAGATTTGTTTCCATCTTTAGACAAAGGAATCTGAGACTCTGTGTCATCAGAGAAGTAACCAAGCGGCAGACCATATTTTGCTCTGATCTTCAACATCAAATCATGATAAAACCCAGTCGCCTCTGAAAGAAAGGTTTTGAACTGAGTACGGATCTTTGTAACTCGATCAGGTCCTCCTCGTGTTGGGCCTTTCCCATTCTGTGATGGGCTTGATCCTGCTGATGCTACAGCAGCATTGAAGTGCGCACGGAATTCCTCAATTCGTCTGTAATGCAGCTGCCACAAGGCGTATTCTATTTCATGTTGTTCAGAAAAGGCATGATCTTCCAGGACAATAGCTTCAAAATTCTCGCGCATTTGTTGCCATGCATTTGGATCAGAAGGAATTCTGGCTTTGGCTGCCTTCCGACGCCGATTCTCCAACTCCACATTCTATACATATGCAAGTCAATGGTACTGATTTCAGTAAAGGAAGAATAATGTAGAATGTCTGCAATTCCCAAATGAGATAATAGTTTCCACTCCTCAACAAGGAAGGTAAGGACTTAAATAGAATCTAAAGGCTAGCAAGCTCAAAATTGGTTCATATTTAAGTTATTCATAATATAGGTCCAACAAGCAGTTGTAACCTCAAGAAGGTAGTTTTTATCTAAAGCATATAAAAGAACCATGTTACTCTCAACAAAAACACGTCATTTATCATCCAGAAAGAGGGGGGAAATCACCTTGTTAAAAAGACGTTGTACACGTTCCCTTGATAGGTTATCCGTATTGTTATCCATCGGAATTCTCATTATCCATCAAACAAGTGTCATTAATACCAACTCCAAAAACGGCAACCTAAGTGGAAACATACATCTATCTGGTTTAACCTGCAGCACACCAAACACATGGCACCAAGAATGTGAATGGAAAGTTCCTCAGCAAAAGAAGTTTCAAATATAAAGAAACAACAAATGGACAAGATTTTACGTGAGATCCAGAAAATTGCTCCTTGGTTTCACCCACCCTAAACACGACAAGTACTTATCGGTCATTAAGCTACGCCATAAAGAAATCTTGAGTAAAAGTTCCGGCATCTTCACCTCAATCACACTGAACTAGCCAGCCAATCCCAAAACTAACAACAAATTCAAGGAACAGAACTGAAAGTAGCTCCATATGTTCACATGAAATTTCAAACCAGAAGAAGAAACCATGGAAAGAAAATGCAAAATATAACATTCAAAACCTAAATAAACAGCTGGACACTCATTACAGCTGTGAATTATCAGAGAGGTCCACCACCATTCATTCATTCGCCGCTAAGATAGGACACTAGACACTAAACACCAAATAGAAATACACGTGAAACCTTAAATGATGAAAAGAATAAATAGACATAAAACACAATTGAAGAAAAAGAAGCCTCGTTATAGGTGAACAAATCTCGCCCCAAACAAGCTACGATTAATCAATCAGATGAAAAACAAAATATACTGCAACAACTAAAACAAACCTATGTCAACCACCCACCTACACGTGTACCAAAAACCCGCATTACACATAACGGTTTGAAACAACGAGAATCTCCAAATTCATGCAACACGTCCCACAATAATACAATATCAAACCTGCTTAAAATAAATCATTCACAAAAACTCCATAATTAATACCTCAATTTTATGCATAACGACAAATTCATTTATTTTTTCCAGATACATGGATTTAAACCCCCTAACTTTGACCTTACAAATCGTTCTAATTTTAATCCTAAATTTCAAACATATTTGACTTATATAACCAAAATCAACAAAACCTCGGGAATTCGAAAAATATATGGGTAAAAGTAAAACAAAATAGCAAAAAAAATTGGAAAAAACTAAATATCTCCTGCAGATTCATGCAACACGCCCCCAAAATATACAGTATCAAACTGCTCATACAAAATCGGATGAATATCTCTAAGTCATTGCAAAAACCTCCAGAATTATTACCTCAAATTTATGCATAAAATATAATATATTCGTATATTTTCCGAGATATTTGGATTTAAACCCTAGGTTTGACCTTAGGAATCGTTCTGATTTTTAATTCCAAACATAGTTGACTTATTTAACAAAAATCAACAAACCCTCATAAAATCGACAAACATATCGGCAAAATTCAAGAAAAATAAATAATCCGAATTAGAAAAACCTCGAAGACTTACCATAATTCATATAGCGCAGATCTTAGCAGATCTCTTTCCAAACCTAATGAAACTCGCCATGATTTCCAACAACGAATTAATATCTTCTCACAGATGCTTGCGGTAGAAGATATTGGATAGAAGATTAGGGTTTGGGGAAATTTGGGGCTAAAATTCTTCTAAGTTGAAAAGGAGAAGAAGATGAAGAGAGAGAGAGAGAAAGAGAAATGTGAGTATTTTTTTTTTTTTTAGAGAGAGACTTTTTGTTCTTTTAGATGAAAATCATCGGTGGGTGTTTTTTTCCCTCCTTGTTACGGTCTAGGTGACTATGACTTGTAAGACCCGGTCTGATCTTAACCGGACCGACCGGTCCAACTCCATTATCTGGATAAGATTTTTCTTGTTATTGACATCTGCAGAGGAAGCTCAGATGTAATAATAAGGATTAATTACTTAGCAAAAAAAAAAAAATAATAATAAGGATTAATTAATTGTAATAATAAAAGTTAATTCCATTTATGCGAGTCTCTTTTCTTATTTTGTTGGCTGATATGTATCAATCTGACTGATTTGATTGATATCGAAATAAAATAAATCTAACCATTAAATATTAAAATTAACGTATAATATAATTTTTTCGAAATTTTTTTAGGGAATTCCTTTCCTTTTTTTTAGGGCTATATAGAGAAAGTAAGTATTTTTCTTTAAGGGTATAGGTGGATTTTCTTCTTTTCTTTTTTAGGGCATATGTGAATTAAGTTTCTTTTTAGAGTATAGGCGAAATATGTTTTTAAAAATACTGTATCAAAATCTATAAAATTAAGTTATGATCATACTTCATCGTTAATCTCATGCTCTCTGTCTCTTAATTTGTTTTCTCTAAAATGTAAACCCTTCTCAACCTTAATCTTATGTTAGCTCTTATTTTTCTCATTTTGTTCAACTTAACATACTTGATCTGATATTTATCCTTTTTTAGTGTACCACATGAGCTATAAAAAATACTTGATCTAAAAGATTCACAAAATTTCTACTATAAAAAAGATATGACGTGATAATTTTCTTAGAGAATTCCTCAAACATGCACATTTGTGTCTTCACAAATAATTACATATGAACCAAACAAAAATTTCATTATATCCCTTCTAAGTACTCTGATATTTTGTCGAGCTAAAAATGAATACATAGATAGAGTCCAAAATCTAGTATTTCTTTTCTTTTTTATTATTATTTTTAATTATTATTAAAAATAAAAATAAAAACGAATCAAAGAAGCGTAATTTTCGAATGGCTAAATATATACCGGAATGTCTCTTAGTAATGGAAGTTCACGCAGTTTGTGATTTAAAATAGAGTAAGTAATTAATTTCATCTATGTATATGTAAAAGAGGAAGAAGTTTAACATGCTTGTTTTTATTCATATCATAAATTATATGCATTGAGATATTATACCTTGTAAAAATATGTTTTACATTGTAGAATAGGTAGGAATGACAATGGGGCAGATCGGGGCGGGTATCTCAAATACCGCGCCCCGCCCCGCCCGTCCCATCCTATTTTTTAAAAAAAAATCGTTATTTTTTTTTAAATTATAAAAATCATTAATTTTATCAAAAAAATTAAAATCATAAAAATCATTAATTTTATCATAAAAATAATTAATTTTATCCCAAATCAATTCTCAAACAAGTACAATTAGTATATTAAAATGAAAATTAAACATGATTATGTTTAATAATAACAATATTATAATAATGTAATATAAATGGGGCAAAATGGGGCGGGTCGGGTAGGAATGGCAACGGGGCAGATCGGGGCGGGTATCTGAAATACCACGCCCGCCCGCCCCTGTTGATCCGTGCCCCGCCCTCGCGCCCCGCCCCGCCCCGGATCAAAAATTTCGCCCGCGCCCCAGCCCTGCACAGGGCGAGATCCGACTCAGCCCCGCCCCATTCTATTTTTTTTATAAAAAAAATCATTATTTTTTTAAAATTATAAAAATCATTAATTTTATCAAAAAAATTAAAATCATAAAAATCATTAATTTTATCATAAAAATAATTAATTTTTTTAAAAATCATAAAAAATCATTAATTTTATCCAAAAAAATCATTAATTTTATTATAAAAATAATTAATTTTTTAAAAAAAATATTTAATTTTTTTTTAAAAATAATTAATTTTATCCCAAATCAATTCTCAAACAAGTACAATTAGTATATTAAAATGAAAATTAAACATGATTATGTTTAATAATAACAATATTATAATAATTTAATATAAATGGGGCAAAATGGGGCGGGGCGGGGCGGGCGGGGCGAGGGCGGAAAAAAATACCATGCCCCGATCTCGCCTGTCTCTCTACGGGGCGGGGCGGGCGGGACAGGCAGGGCGGAAAAAAATACCATGCCCGATCCGCCCTGCGTTCTACTGCGGGCGGGGCGGGGCTGCCCCAAAAGGCATCGGGGCAGGGCGGATCGGCGGGTCACGGGTCAAATTGCCATCCCTAGGGTCGGGGCAGGGCGGAAAAAAATATCATGCCCCGATCTGCCCCTTTCTCTCTACGGGGCGGGGCTGCCCCAAAAGACATCGGGGCAGGGCGGATCGGCGGGTCACGGGTCAAATTGCCATCCCTAAGAATAGGGAAAACTACTTAAGTGGACTAAAGTTCCCCTGACATGCACTGGCGGACCGACAGTAGGTCCTGTTGGGGCGAGTGCCCCATCGGCCTCTCCAAAAAAGAATAGTTTTAGCTTTGTTTATATAATAATTCATTTCGTGAGCATTTTTTAACTACTCATTTTGAGTCAGTTTTCGATTTGAAAATAATTTTTGTGGTTCGTGAAATATAGAAATAACACCACTTATACTTAACGATTTTGATTAAAATTTTATCAAGCTTAAGTGTGTAAAGGAACTATAAATTTATTTTGTCAATTTTAATTGTTCCCTTCCTGTTTTTAAAGTTTGCACTCGCTGACAAGTCAAATGCGTAGATAGTAATTTCTTGCGATTAGTTATTAAAAAGATGGAGCTAATAACGTATAAAATATTTAAATTTTCGATATAGACGATTTCTACCATAGTTTTTTTTATGAAAAATATTCTATTTATTTATATCATCACAGTCACCGCCAAGCAGAACGTCAGACAAAATACAGTCCGTTTCCGGATCACAAAAAATATTACTTGGGAGGATATTCAGAGGAATATCTCCAACTTTACACATACTCTTAGCCCAACTAGCTAAATTATGTGCAGCCATGTTACATCTCCTGCTTGTACTAAAGATCTTCTAATTCTTCAATTTTTTGAGCTTTTCCTTGCAGAGATCAGTGATAATTTTTCCTTGCCATTCCTCTACTTCACTAACCCCCCTAACTGAAAAAATCACATTTGTTGCATCCCCTTCAAATAGAATGTTTTCCAAATTTCTATCAATAGCTAAAGAGATAGCCAAAAGTGCCCCCTTTGCCTCAGCCACAAAAGAGTTTGAAGTATAGCCATTTGTAGCCGAGGCAAATGTGACCTTACCAAATTCATCTCTAATTATTGCTGCAGCAGTAAAACATCCATCATCAAAAGTTGCATCAAAGTTGATTTTGCACCAGTTGGGAGGTGGTCGGCTCCAATTTAGGTTGAGATTCATCTCTTGAGTCTTCTCATATCTTCTTTTTGTAGCCACAGTATAGTTCTCAGTAAGTAAATTGATATCATTACTTAGAGTATCCCATTCTCTTTTCTTTCCACCATGCAAGATAAGATTTCTTTCTTTCCAAATTTGCTCCATAGTGATAACTGCAAAATGTGTAAATTCCAAAGAATCTATCTAATGTAAATTGAAAGTTACTTCAGGTTGAATAATGGCCATGATCCAGTCATCTATTCTCCAATCTCTTAAGGCAGTCATATTGAGGCTCCACCTAGATTTCCACCAGATTGATTTCACCATGGGACATGTTAGATAAATGTGTTCCAAAGTCTCCATATCATACCCATAATGCACACACATTATGTCAGCATTATTTATCAGGTGGCAAAGTCTATTTTTTGTAGGAATGGTTTTAACTAAAGCTCTCCACAGGAAGTGTAAATGTCTTGGGTGAAGCTTTGTTTGCCAAAATCTTTTCCACTCATTTCTTCGAGCATTCATACCAGTTGAAAACCTTCCTTGTTGTTGAACTCTATAAGCAGACCTAATTGAAAAGCTTCCTGACTTGGAAGGAGCCCAAACTAGGGTATCAGGTTCCATATTGAATGGAATTTGTATTCTAAGTATCTCCTTTGCTATCTCTGTTGAGAAAATGTTCCTAATCATTCCAGTATCCCAGCTCATGCTTGTTGTATCAATCAATTGGTTGATCCAAATGGGTCCACCTATGACTCTAGTTTCAGGTGGTAGTTTGAAACCTTGTAAGCTTGGGATCCAAGGTTCATCCCAAATTCTCAGAAGTGGGTCACTACCAATCTTGTAACATACTCATTTTTTCAGAATACTGAGGCTATTCCAAATTGCTTGCCAAACCCATGATGGACTTCCTTTGAAACTCTCAGCTCTCAGAATATTCTCCATGCCCAAATATTTATGTTGCAATTGAACAACCCAAGGCTTATTTGACTGTGTACACATATTCCAAGCCAACTTGGTACTGAAAGCAACATTAACATCAAAGGTTCTCTTAAATCCTAAGCCTCCAGCTTGTTTTAGGAGACAGATGGAATCCCATGACTTCAAGTAAAGGTGTCTCTTGTCATCATCCTTGAAGCCCCACCAGAATTTTCTGATTTTCTTGTCAATGTCTTCACAGGTGGTCTTGGGTAGGGACACTGTCTGCATGCAGTAGGTAGGCAAAGCTTGAAGAACACTTTTAATCATGACCCTTCTACCTGCCTGTGAGAGGCATCTGAGTTTCCATCCACTTAGCTTGGCAGATATCCTATCCACAATATCTTGAAATGCTTTCGTTTTTGTTGCAGCCTTACAAAAAGGAAGCCCAAGATGCTTAGACCTGTGCTCACACTGTTGCATATTAAGGATGTTGCAAATCATAGTTCTTTTCTTATCTTTCACATTCTTGCTGAAATGTACAAAGGACTTGCTCTGACTGATTTCCTGGCCAGACCAGTTGCAGAAATTTGTCAGTATGTTTTTGACATTTCTTGAGTCCTCTTCCTTGGCATGGCAATATATAACAAGGTCATCTGCATAAAAGAGATGAGACACAGGAGGACTAGTTCTGCAGATTTTAATACCATGAATATCACCATTAACTTCAGCCACAGTAAGCATCCTAGACAAAAGATCGATAAAGATAACAAACAGAGCATGAGATATGGGATCACCTTGCCTAATGCCTCTAGAGGGAGTCACATTACCATAGGCAGAGCCATTAACGAGGATAGCAAAAGTGGGAGAATAAATGCAGTTATGAATAAGATGAACAAACTTAGGAGAGAAACCATGTTTAAAAAGAAGATCCCATTCAACTCTATCATAAGCTTTAGCCATGTCTATCTTTAAAGCCATACAACCTAGTTTCCCAGATTTCTTATTAAGGTAATGAATGATTTCTTGGCTGATGATAGAGTTATCAGTAATGGATCTATTAGGGATAAAGGCTGACTGAGAAGGAGAGATAATCTTATCCAGGATAGGTTTAAGCCTAACAGCTAGAATTTTAGAAATGACTTTGTAGCTCACATTGCAAAGAGAAATAGGTCTGAATTCCTCAACTTTGACAGGATAGTCTTTTTTAGGAATTAAAGTGAGGAAAGTATGATTACTTTTATTTTCAATGATACCAGTTCTAAAAAAATACTGGGTAGAAGAGATTAATTCATTCTTGACAATACCCCAGTAGTGCTTAAAGAAACAAGCAGACATCCCATTAGGACCTGGGCTCTTACCAGAGGCCATCCCAAAAACAGTAGATCTAATCTCATCTTCAGAAGGAATTGCACACAAATCAACATTATCAGCAGTAGTAACAGAAGGAGAAATAAGATTACCAAGATTATTAGGAAAAATATGAGTAGAGGAAGAGAACAAATTTGAGTAATATTGGTCAAATAAATAACCAATATTAAACCAATTTGTTTCCCAAGATTGATCATTTTTCTGGATATGATCTATCCAGTTAAATCTTCTCCTAATAATAGTGGTCAAATGAAACAAAATTGTATTAGCATCCCCTTCTTCCATACCTTGGCTCTTTGCTTTGTCTCTCCAAAGAATCTATTCTCTCTTCAACAATTCAGCCAGTTCACTCTGGTTGACAGATTCAAGAGCTAGGTTTGAGCTAGTTTGGTCAAGGTTTTGGATGAAATTTATGTCCGAGATGGTTTTCTTTATGGATGATTGGATGTGGCCAAAGGAGGATTTATTCCAATTCTTCAAGGCAATTCTGGTAGAATCAATCTTTAAGGTGAGATGGAGGTGTTCAGGACTAGTGATGTTTCCCTTCCAAGCTTGTTCAATGACCACAGTTGAGATAGGGTCCCTAGTCCATATAGACTCGAATCTGAAAGGTCTAGGGCCGTGTCTATAATTGGGATTAGTATCTAGAATGAGTGGATTATGATCTGAATTCAAAGCTGGTAAGTGGACAATTTTTGCTCTAGGGAAAATAGTTCTCCATTCAGAATTAAGGACACCTATATCCAACATTTCCCTTATATTTTTCCTACCCTCTCTTTTGTTATTCCAAGTATAAGGTGAGCCTTCAAAGTCAGCATCTATCATACCAAGTCCATCAAGAATACCCTCAAGCCCACCAGAACTACTAGAAGCAAAAGGTCTACCCCCTACACTTATCATTCTGATTACAGATAGAATTAAAGTCACCAATGACAAGCCAAGGGCCTTCATAAGCAGAACCTATTTCTAAAAGGCAATCCCAGAAGCACTGTTTATATTTATTGTTTGGAGGGCCATAAACACAAGTAACATGCCAAAGTTGTGAAGGGGGATGGGAGGATATAGTAACATGTATAAGAAAACGATTGGTAACAATAATATCAAGGACGACACCATTCTTCCAAGACAAAACCATCCCCCCAGCACGTCCATGAGAGGGAACAATAGATAAATTGGGAAAACCCAAAGCATTCAGGATATGAGCAATTTTAGCAGTAGAAGGGCATTTGAGCTCATTTAGAAACAAGACATCAGGTTTGTGAGTTCTTGAAAAATCCCTAATAACTCTAGACACCGACGGACGGGACAATCCTCGGCAGTTCCAGGATATGAAAATCATTGAGGGTGAAAGAGCCTTGCGGCCCGCTAAGGTTGAGCTAATTACCTCTGGTTTCAGATTCGAAGGGGTAGAATTCTGTAAAGATTGTTCAAGAGCAGCATCAGTCTTGGTTGGGCTTGAAATGAAATTCATATTCGATCATTTCCTTGCTCCCCCTTTGATATGTATGAATCTCCTTCGAACTAGCACCACATTTTCTTCTTCTACCATAGCAGATATAACAGTGCCTCAAACATTTTCCTCATTCTCAGAATCAACCATACCCCTAAGGCTATTATGTTCATCGCTCCCTTCATCATCAGTAACAGGTTCTTCCACAATAGGCCCTACAAGTTTAGGATTCTGACTGCCTTGGGGGAGTTGGTAAGGAATTAGGGATTGGGAAATTTGAAAGTTTGAGAAACGGGTAGTGATGTCGGGTAGATTGGGAGCAGTGGGGATGTTCTCACAGGCTTGGTTTAATTTTTGGAGATGGGCTTTCTCAGAAGGGTCAACAAACTTATGTTTTTTGTTTGGACTGGGGTTGTTCAGTAAGGGTCTTTTAGTATTTGGGTTATTGTTTGTATGTTCTTTTGGGGAGGGTATTGTTTTTCCCAAAAGTTCCGAATGGGTACTTAGGATATTTAAATTTGGTTTAGAGGTTGGGTAAGGTTTGGGGTCTATAATAGTATTTGGTTTTTGAGTATGGGTTTTGGTTGGGGCTTGGAACTGGATTTGGGTTTTTGTCACCGAGATTTGGTTTTTCTATTTGTTTCGGGTTTGGTCTTTGATTTGGGTTTTTATTTGTGTTAGTGGGTGGCCCATGGTTTGGGATATGGTTTTGGGTTTTGGAGCTTTCCGCTTCAATAGAAGTGACAGGATGCATCTTGTCGCCGAAATTTTCAGCAGCTTCTATGATCATTGCCTGGTCAAGACTGACAGCAGGTCGTACAACCGTCAAATTAGATGAAATTGTTCCTCCTCCGGTGTCCCACCGGAATTAGTTATTCCATCATCCTTCTCAATAATATCCAAGCCACGTTTTTGTCACTTGATTTACTAAAAATTAGACCAAGTATATGGATGTTGAATGTTATTTTTTGTAACATTTATTTTTTAATAGTTTATATGACACTTTGTAGTAAAACTTTTAATTTTTTAAGAATTGTAAAATTTTAGACTTGTAATTTTTTTGAAATTTTGATGAGTTATTATTACATACCCTAAGTGTTAAAACCTAAATACAAAGAAAATACTTGGTATTTTATTTGCACTTAATTTTTTTTGCAATACCCCTAAAAAAATGTTTAGGATTTTCTGCCAAAAAAAAATAAAAAAAATAATAATAAAAAAAATTTACCGCGTGCTGACGTCAGCGGGTCAACCCTCTGCCGATCAGCAGGCGGTTAGCGGGTCAACCGCCTGCTGATCAGCAGAGGGTTGACCTGCTGACGTTAGCACGCGGTAATTTTTTTTTTTTTTTTTTTGCAGAAAATTCTTCACATTTTCAATACCCCTAAAAAAATGTGACGAATTTTCTGCAAAAAAAAAAAACTTTTTTTATCAGCAGGCGGTCAGTGGATCAACCGTCTGCTGACGTGTAGGCGGTTGACCCCGGTAATTTTTTTTTTTTTTGCAGAAAATTCTTCACATTTTTGTAGGTGTATTGCAAAAAAAAATTAAGTGCAAATAAAATTATTTCAAATTTTTGAGAGGTGGTTGAGAGAATTTTTAAAATGCAAAAAGAAAGGAGAGAGAAAAAACTTGTGAGTTGTGAGGGTGTGGGGGGTGTGTTGAACAAAAAATAGGGGTGCCCCTCTAGTGGGCATGTAAATATATGTGGACCAAATTGGATAGCAAAAGTTTATTAAATTAGGACAACTGCCAAGTCAAGTTATTCTGAAGTGCTGTACAAAAATGTAATTTTGTCCTCGGTAGTCAATCAAATATCTGATACCCACTATATTCCAGAATATTAGCCAATGATAATATGATTTTTTTTTTATAAACAATATATATTATAAAATTAAAAGAAAAAAAATAATAAAGAAAAATGAAATGCTGCTTTGTGTGGACCTTGCCTGGGTAATTTGATCAGCCTAAAGCCTTTCCCAGACTTGGATCTCCAATTGGACTCACTTTTGAAGCCTGCATGCTGCAGTCCACACTTTTTGGTTTTTTAGGGAGAGAAATGGAATAAAAATTGTCAAATTACCACTGGAAAATAAATCACGTATTGATCGCGTGACTGGGTATACGAGACCTTAACAATAGAAAATCGGATGAATTTTTTCTAATGGCAGGTTAAAAAAATATTCTGAATCTTAAAAGTTACTCCCTCCGTCCCAAATTATCTGTCTACATTTCCTTTTTAATCTGTCCCAAATTATTTGTCCACTTTCTAAATAAAGGGTTCATTAATGGTGATTTTTCCAATACTACCCTTACGTTAAATGTTGGAGAGAGAAGAATATAAAGAGAAGAGAATGTAGAATTAAATTATGACTAACATTAAATAAGGTCATGTTTGACATTTTACCATATTCCACTATAGAATTTGATGAAACCTTTAACTTTGTGCTAAACACAAAGTGAACAGATAATTTGGGACGGATGGAGTAAAACAAAACGAAGAGGACCTTAACTGCAATATTAAAATACGAAAAGGAACAAATAGGCTATTTTGCCCCGAAACCACCTAGTAAGAATGAATTTACATGTCCAAATACAGAAGAATTGGTCACTCAATTCTAGGAACGTCCTTGTACGACTGACACTACAATCTCATCACATTAATTAAGTAGAGTTCACATTTAAAAGTAGAACACGCAGAATTCATGTAAAGTATTGTATGACTAATCGCACAAAACGGTCATATGATTGAATTTTCCAATCAGAATTCATGAATCTCCATATAGCCCAACAGACACCAAATCATATGATCATCTTATTCCAAAAACAATGAAATTTCTAACGTAATATAATACGTTAATCACGTCACGTGTCTCCATCCTTGAAACAGCTCAAATTAACCGAAGTCCCTTATATTCCCACATGTCTTTCCTCGTCTACTCCGAAATAATGGTGGTGTTATCTGCTGGCGGAGTACTTGAAGGGTGAAAGTGTGTGACTTTACAGTCTGAACTATTAGAAAATAATATCTCACCGTTTCAAAATACAAGTTATTTTAGACTTTGGTATATAAGAATTAAGAGAAGTAAAAATAATGTACATTTGTAACAAAATATCTTTCATGAATCATGTCCTCAATAAATAGGGAGAAATAGAGAAAAAGAGAAATATATAAAGAGAGAAGAAGATATAATTGAAAAAAAAATATGATTAATACTCTTTAAAAATTATAAAACGATTTATATTATAAAATAAATCTTCCCTTTAAAACGATTTATATTTGGAATAGAGGGAGGGAGTACATGAGATTCAGAATCTCTGAATTTATGACTCGAGTCATTAAAAATGAACACATTTTTTTAGCTTTCTAAAGTTTTCATCAACCAAAATCAAAAGTAAATGTAAATATATTTTGGTAATCATAGTTTGATATTAAAGAATCTAATCCCGTGGGTTGAAACTGATGGGAACTAACCACCACCGGAAATCTAGGTTGGTTAGATTATAGAGAGTGTACTTGCATTAGGTTTGGCTTGAGATTGGTTTGGTTGGTCTTACTTTTGGCGGGAAATACCCAATTTTTTTGCCTCTAAAATAGGCGGGAAAAATTTAAATTTAAATTTTTTTTAAAATAAGAGTCCAAATCCAAATTTTGGCCTCAAAATTTTGGAATTTGAACATCTCCCGACAATTTTAGAGGCCAAAATTTGGAATTGAACGATTATTTGAAGAAAAAAATTTGAATTTGAATTTCTCTCGCCTATTTTAGAGTCCAAAAAATTAGGCATTTTCCGCCAAAAGTGAGACCAAACCAAACCAATCTCAAACGAAACCCAATAAGAATGAGCAATTAATTAAAGGTTGGGCCGTGTGAAGGGAATACGGGGCCTTAGACAAAAAATTATCAAAGGCTTATATTGAATTTTTTTTTTGAAAAGTTTAAAGTTTTTTTTTCTTGATTTTTCAACTGCAAAATTACTTATTAAAATTTTATAAATCAGTAAAAAATACAAATAACATAGAATTATAGTAAGCTATAATCAAATTAAAAAATAAATTCAAATAAAAAAGATTAAAGAGATAGAAATTAGAAAGATAGAACCTGTGATTTATGTAGCTAAAATATTGAAAAATTGCGCGTTTCTTATTTTTTTAGACTGATAGTGGAGTGAAGAGAATAAAAAACTCCATTTTTTTTGGATGAAAATGATGAAGATAGAAAGATCACTTACTTTGAGTTTTTATACTCTCACAATGACTCAACTCAATGGGATTTGGTTGGGTTGGGCCTATTTTTATTAGAATATTATAAACGTTGAAAATAAATGAGTAACAAATATGTATGGTTAGCAGTTAGACGTGATCAATGCCGAAGATGTCGTTTAATTTCTGGAAACTATGAGAGACAATATTGAGATTGACACGTGAATGGATAAAGATCAATTTCAGGGTTAGGCTTATGTTAAGTGGGAAATTGGTGGGAATTATTATTATTATTTTTTTGAAGTGAAACTTTAGTATTAAAAAAAAACTGGGGCCTTTATTTTGTGGGTCAAAATGACCTCATGACTGACACGACCCTGAATAAAGGAAAGAATAATTTCAATTCACCTACTTGTATCAAAATCTATCTTCACAACGTCACTTTACGGAATCTGTGTACCCTCCGAAGATAGACAAAAGAATTAAGTTATTCATAAAAATAAAATAAAAAAAGACAAAAGAATTAAGTAAAACGGTGAAAGTCATCCGCTCAAAACTACACATGTATTGCTTTCGATACCCATCACCAAATGCTTCTCAGATCTCAATTGATTTTTTTTTTGTTGCTAAATTCAGATATCAATTGAATAAATCGAGCTAAAATGCTTCTGACACTAATATTAAAAAAAGTAGATAAAAGAAGGGAAAAAAAACTTCCTCGTACAATGCACTTGGATCAAACCATTCCACCACTAAAAATTGAAAAGTATCATCCAAAGACTGTCCTTTTTAGACTAGTTGCACAACTCTTCGTATAAATTGGGTGGAGATTACCAATAATGTGAGGAGATTATTGAATCAGTTCTATAAGAACGGTACTAAAATTGAATTGCCCTTAAAAACTAATACCAAAAACCACTAATTAATCACCTTCAAAATTCACCACATTGATTAACATTAATATATATCTTATTACAAATCACGGCCCATTACGATTACTACAAGGATTAACTGCATTATAGACCCGATTCATTAATTCTAGATTTATGCTTACACATATGAAAAAGGACGCAAGTGGGACAGAATTCATATGTAAAGTCTAAGATACAATTTTTACTAGTGGCTCAACGGCCAAAGGTAAAGGTGGAGGGTGAGAAGGAGCAAAAGCTACATAAAGCAGGAGGACCATGATGAAAACCGGGATGGCGAGAAGACAAACAGGCGGCGGAGGAAGCGGCGGCAACACCAGCGGCAACACCAGAAGTGAAACTGTTAAAATAACCATGGACGCAATCGCACTGTAACCAAAGTATTTGAACATCAGATCCTTTCGATGGTTGTTCTTGTTCAACACCTCTAATGTTGTTGTAATAATACTATTACTGCTTCGATCTATACTGTACATCATCTTCTACTTCATCCATGCAAAAACTTTTATGGCATTGTTGTCCACGTGTCGTACGGTTTTTGATGAGTTGTCGTTACAACGTTAGCGGCAAGAAAAAGTAGAAGGGGAAGGAGGGAGCGGAGAAGAGAGAGAGTGAGTGAGAGAGAGAGAGGGGGATTGGTAAAGGGGTGTGTTTTGGTCAAGCTGATGCTTCAGCTAAAACGTAATTGCAAAGTAGGCAATCCGGCTCTTATGTGAAATAATTTTTTTTCAATATATACAAAACACTTTAAAACAGGTGTTCTCAAAATCTGAACATGTATTTTTTTAAATTAATATTAACCGTCAAAATTTTAATTCAACAGACGAGAAAAAGTTTCGTACGTGTGGAATTTTTTTCCTTGCGCACTGGAGCCGTAGTGCAAAGCACGGAGAATTCTAATATGAGTCTGGGACTGATCACATAACCATCTCACATAATTTGGGACGTGATCTAAAATAACTGTGAAATCAATTTAATAAGGATCGATCCATGTTAAAGTGACATCAAAAAGCAGGAGGCTCAATTCATTGTACCGCTTATGTATTCGAAATATCTTTGTCACATCATTCTCTATCACGAGAAAGTCAATCCGATTTGTATTGCTGCTGAAACCAGGGTCACATAAATTATAGACCTGAGTAAGACTATTTGGGTATCTGCCCATATACTTGTCTTTTTAATCGATATCCAAGTATTACCGGTACTTGATGCAGATGAATCAATTTATAAAATGCGGATTAGACATCGCTGGTCCAAGTTCAGGGATTGTATTAGACTAATATGAATTTAGGAAAATGGTCATAACATATCAGTCAAAAAATTGGGAGAAATATTTTTTGCCAGAAAAGAAGTGGGACTTCCGTCTTGGTTGGGAGAAACATTTTTTGCCAGAACGGAAGTGGGACTTCCGTCTTGGCCCCAGAACGAAAGTCCCATTTCCATTCTCAACTGGCAAATTAAAAACCCCAATTCCTCTTATTCTCCCTTTCACGCGACCCACAAAATCCCTAAGGCAAAAAAAAAACCCTGCCGCCTGTGTCCCTCCCACGCCGCCACAACTGCCGCCACCAATCTCCACCACCTTGCTCTCATTCTCTCAATCTTTCAATCTCAAAGGTATAAACTTTTTTTTTTAATTTAACTTCAAATCTACAAATTATGTTTATAAATAGTTGTGAATTTAGTAAATTAGAGTAATTTGTTCATTTTTTGAAGTTTTTGTATTTGTGAATTTTGAAAATTTGTGAATTTAGGACATTTATCAATTTAGGATTTTTGTGAATTGTGAATTGTTAATTTGTGACTTTATACTTAGGACATTTTTTAATTTGGTGATATAACATGTGTTTTTTCTGATAAATTGTATGTTTATTGTTTTTTGTATAGATGTCAGTTCCTGCTCATCTTCTGCCGGGTCCACATGATGCTAGTGTTTTAAACTAAAATACAGCGCATAGATCTCTAAGAATATGGGGCGAGGATGTTCAACTTAACACAAATTTAAAGATTATTGGTAACTATGGTAATTTTTTTGATACGTACCGAAATGAAACCAACCAGCGCGTGATTCAGCTGATAGACCATATAGGTTTTGGGGGTTGTTCTAAAATTGGAAAAATCAAGATAGATCACACTTTAGTCACTGCATTAGTAGAGAGATGGCGCCCTGAGACCCATACTTTTCACCTACGTTGTGGTGAGGTGACCATTACACTAGAAGACGTTGGATGCCTTCTAGGACTACCTACTAGGGGTCACGTAGTGTCGTGGCATGAGGACTACAACATGACTAAAAATTAGTAGATTGACCGCGTGTTGGACCTCCTAAGATTCTGACCCCATCGGCTTCAATTATGGGAAACACCATCGAACTGTTAGAGGTTTATGCCCACATTAGTGTGCCCCTAGGCGATGATGCTACTGAGTTGGCGATAGAGCAGAGGGTTATGGCTTTGATTTTCCTCTTGATGTCTACTTTTCTTTTTCCAAATAAGTCCGGGTCCCGGGGGAACATGCGTTATCTCCTCACAATCAGCGATGGTATCCTAAAAAATGACCAACATTCTTGGGCTAGCGGTGTCCTTGCACATATGTACCGCCAGATGTGCACATCTTCACAGGCTGTTTCGAAGGACATTTATGGTTGTTGCTTGTTAATTCAGGTTTGTCTAAATTGTATACGGTTTTATAGTTAATATGTAATTCGAATATTTAATAACTGCTCCATTGTTTGTTTTTACCAGTTGTGGGCGTGGGGAGCGAATATCATGTCTCCGTCTTGAGAACCGAGGCCCGATTCAACATGATATTCCCGCTGACGGGAGAGCTTACTGATCACGGTGGAATATAGGTCGAAGTTTCCGCAACGCCCCGAAATCGCAGTTGACGGTGTTTCGTGATCAACTAAATATGCTGACGGACGCACAAGGGGTAAGTAATTTTCGGTAATCTCGTATTTTTTTATTTAAATTAGATAAAGTGTTTTACAATAACTAGAATTTATTTTTGCAGTTTATGTGGAGACCGTACCCTGATTGGGTAATTGTCGAGAGAGCGGCTCGGGATGACAACTTCCAGGCGACCTGTCGAGCCCGTACACCACTCGTTTGCTTCGAGATGGTTGAGTACCACATGCCTGACAGGGTTGCTAGGCAATTTGGCTTTCAGCAAGTGGTACCAATCCCGACGGTAGCGGAGGGTACTCAAGAGGGTATTGACCTCCACTCATTCAAGGCGGAAGCGGCTCGGAATTGGGAAGCCCAACACGACACATATAGCTTTGTGGGAAGCCCGCGTCGATCCACTGGCGAACACTGCTCCCGTTTCCGGTAATGTTATTGTACCTAACCGTGAGTACATGGATTGGTACAATCGAATTACCGTCTACCTTCTGACGAACCCGCAAAATAGGGATCCCGGGCCACTTCCGATGGGCATTCATCGCTACATCTCAGGCTATTTTTGTAAGTTTTATTCGTTCCGTTGTCAACATTATTCTTTTTATTTAAAATATACTAATTTGAATATTTATGTTGCAAGAGGAATCTAACAGAGTGATGCTCGAAGAATTCGAGAAGCCTGTCTCTCGAACAAATAGTCAGTACAAGACTATCATCGCCTGGGCTGCCAAAACCATAGAAGAGGCATTCGCAGCGGCTGGGAAGACAGTGTCATGCAGTCACGCGTCGCCGATGTAGCAGAAGCTGCAGTTCTGCAATTGGTCACACAGCCGATGGGAGCATGTTCCAAGAAGGTCTCTGGTTGGGAGGCAAGGCACTCGCAGAAATCGGCTTGCCACTCAGGAGGACTTGGCCGCAAGGCAACTTCAGCAACGTGGCGGTGCACCGGAACCGTTTCAACCAGAGGAAGATCCGTCGCAGTCTCAGGCCCAGACTCAGTTCCCCACTCAGGCCGATGTACGCACCCCATTTGAATACCAATTTCCGAGCATCGGTACTTATTCTCAGGGTCTTCAGACGGGGGGCATCCTGGAGCGGGCCCCTCTACATCGGCACAGCCGGGTGTCTATTCTAGTGGGTCGCCATCGTATAGCCTCGACATTACTCGAATTATTAGCCACTTTGATCATCAACGTTTTTTCGTCTAGCCATTTTTGTCAAAAATCAACTTTTTTAACTATTTGGGTCATTAAACAATTTTCGAACAGCCAAATAGGTCATTCCGTCAAAAACTTTGAAAATGGACATCTAAATTGGTGACGTGTCTAACAGAGGAGAGGGTAAAATTGGAAGAAAAAAATTCTTGCCCCTCTTCATCTTCAGCACCACCATTTCCACTGTTCATCTTCATCATTTTCTTCATCACCATTTCAAATTGGTGGTGCTGAAGATGAAGAGGGGCAAGAATTTTTTTCTTCCAATTTTACCCTCTCCTCCGTTAGACACGTCACCAATTTAGATGTCCATTTTCAAAGTTTTTGACGGAATGACCTATTTGGCTGTTCGAAAATTGTTTAATGACCCAAATAGTTAAAAAAAGTTGATTTTTGACAAAAGTGGCTAGACGAAAAAACGTTGATGATCAAAGTGGCTAATAATTCACATTACTCAGACGCAGCATCACACTCCACTGCTCAAGCCAGTTTACTCCGAGGAGCCGATATTTATCAACCCCGAAGGTGTAGAAGTCATCGCAACGGATCGTGGAAGCGTCGTGCGAACGAGAGATGGCCACACGTACTATCTCCGAGAAGAGTGGAGAAGCCCTGATATATACACACCAACGGGGCGGTAGATTGCATTTACTTTGTGTTTGCTTACATTTGTTTCATTACTGTTACGTACAATTTGACATATTTATGCTATAAATGATTTTTTTTATTTTTACGTTGTTCTTTTTTTATTAATAAACAATTGATTCATTTTCGTACTCAAATTTTGGTAAATAATTTGTTTTAGTGATTTTTTTATGTTGTAAGAATACCAACTCAGAAAATTGCAACCAACAAAAAAAAAACTAAGTGTTTTTAGCACAACTCACTGCCAGTTGAGAACGGAAGTGGGACTTCCATTCTGGCTGACGTGACAAGGCGCGTCTGGGAGAGTGCCACGTCAGCCAGAACTGGACGGAAGTCCCCTTCCGTTATGGTAAAAAAACGTTTCTCCCAATTCTTTGGCTGCCATGTTATGACCATTCTGTTAAACCCATGTTAGTCTAATGCAATTCCCCCAAGTTCATGACCATGTTTTTTTCTCTTTTTTATGGATATCTAAGTAATTAACTTAATTAATTCATTTATAATCTAATAGATACTATAATCTTTAAATATGTTGAATCTACAATTTTGTTCTGGGCAACTATTGAAAGTCGCATAGTGTCACTTGACGGTGGTTTCTGCCCATATGCTAATGACCGATTCTTCCGTATATAATCTATTTCGCTAGTGAAATTATGTGTCGATAAATTTTAAATGTTAATTCTCGATACTACAAGAAAGAATAACTCTTTCATATCTGACTTGACAAAAATTAAAAAATAATTTTTTGTTATTATGAGTAAGTTTTTAAGTAAAGGTACTAATGATAGGACACTTACATTCTCTAAATATAAGGGTAGTTATGAGAATTTAAGGAGAAATATATTTAAGAAGAGTATTTTGAGTTAATAATAACTTATTAAGCAAAGATATTAATGGTAGGACACGTGTGTTCCCTAAATACAAAAGATTAGTTATAATAATTTAAGAAAAAATATATTTAAGAAAGTGAACAATTACATGGGGCAATTTAACATAGAAAGTGAAAGATTTACTTTGGACATAGATAGTGATCATACTTTAGTTGTGGCAGCCTATCCGCAAAATGGACGTAGTAGTTGCTTCATCAATGGTTTTCTGATGCTTTCAGTGTCATGGGATGAGAATTAGGTTGCACTGAGAAGATATATCTGTTGAATTTTGTAAGGTTCATGAAATAGTGTTATATTGCAATTATTTTAATATATTGCTGCTCCTATTTCTGGACTTTTCTGCATATTAATTGGTTTATAGTTCTGTTAAAAAAAATGAAAATATAAACAGCAAATAAAAAAATCTCTACTATATAATTTTTGCAATGAAAAAGTTACAAATTCTTCCATTATGTAATTTTTGGACGAGACGAAATAATAAACTCTCATATAAACCAACATATACCTATATATTTGACAATCTGAAAGCCAAGAATTTGATGGAGTTTGTGCATGAACCTTAAGACTTAAGGGGGCTGGAACAATGGCTGTCAAATTGAAATATCAAATTTGTTTTGACAATAAACGAATTTTCAAACTTAAGGACGTATGAGTCGAGCTTTCGGACCCCATAGGCAGAGGCATTTACCACACCACACTGGAAAATTTTCATGGCAGTCAATGACAGAAATAAATTTTTTTTTGGTAATTAATGACAGAAATAATTGATAATGCACAGATGCGCATTTATCACTTCTTTCTAACAACAGATATAGGGTGTGATTAGATTGTGTTTGATTTGGATTTAGTTTGGGTTTGGTTTGGTTTGAGACTCAAATCCAGACCCAAACCAGTTTTGGATCGAGTCTGGTAATGAAATTTGAAGTGTTAAATCATTCTCAGATCAAATCTCAAACTCAATTCAAAGATAATTTGGATCTGAGTTTGAGTTTCAAACCAGATCAAACACAAATCATACTCAATCAAAACACACCCATAATGGTCACTTTACCAGTGCGCCGCTTGACTTACGGTTCTCAAAATTCAAAAGTTTGTCGAGAATCTTACGTTAAATAATTATTTGTGATTATATTTATAATTTAAAGTCTTTCTTGACCATTTAGATTTTCTTGCGATATATTATTACATTGGGATATACTATAGTGATATTTGTTCGGCTTCATTCAGTTTGGATTATAAAAAAAAACTAAACCAAATCGAAAGTTCAGTTTTAATTTAGTCTAATCAGTAATCAGTCAAATGTGCTGCTCAAATTGAAAAATCAGTTTGAATTGGTTTTTTTTTATTGATTTTGTTTGTTTTCATGAACACCCCTAATGTTTAACTTATAGGATAATTCTGATATAGACCAGGTCCATTAGACCATGTAGTCCATAATTGGCCACATCACTACAGAATGAGGAGAGAGACGATTCAGTAGTGATGTGACTAATTCTAAATCACATGGTACATGTGGACTCACCTTTGTCCCTAACTTATTTTCTCTCAGCCAATTTTATCATTTTTAGAAAAAATTACTTTTTTGTCCTTAAATTTTTTACGGGCTGCCAATTTTGTTCTTTTGTAAAAAAGTAGGCATAAATTCGTTAAATTGAATGACGTGGCTAACTTTTCAAAATAAACCCTCTCTCTCCCAAGGATAAAATGGAAAACAAAAATATGGGAAAATCATCTAAAAAATGGGAATGACGTGGCTTCTATTTTTTTCTTAAAAAAAATTATACCTTAATAATCTCCAACAACGAGATGAGAAAATCACTCTTGCATTCTGAAATCACTCTTGAGTACAACCTCTCTCGGAGATGGTGTGAGAACCCGATTTTCTGCTTACGTGTTTTATGTGATTATAATTTGTCATCATGTATATTTAATTTGATTGTGTGTTATGTGCACTTTATTTTCACAACAAGTTTCATGTGTTACATGTACAATTAGAAAGTTTGAGGGCTTGAGTGTTTGATAGAAATAATTACATTCTTTAGGGACCTAAGTGCAAATAGGATTTTTGGATGTGTAACGGGTGTCATTATTCTAGGAAGGGGAGAAGTGGAGTATTGAAGTGTGTTTATTAAGGGAAAATGGAAGGGCATCAGTTGAGGGGAATTAAACATAATAAAAGAATAGTAACTGCAGGCTTTTCATGGGTTGGGGGGTTAAGGAATTTAGAAGGTTAATATAATATTATATATATATATATGGGGCAGGGGAAACCTTAGTGATGGCATCAAAACATAAAATATAGAGGGGCAGCTGCAAGGCAGAGAGAAACAGTGAACTTTGTGAGTTGAGTGTTTTTCTGGGCAGACTTTGAGAGGTCACCGAGGGAGCGTTGCTGATCCGATTTCGACCCATAATATATCGATTCGAAGGCGTTCGAATAAGCTTCGAGTGAGCGCAGACAGAATGACATTCCGAATTCCGACCGGAAAGTTATAGCTCGAGAGTAAGACTGGGCAGTGCAGATTTTAGGATTTTTCTGTTATCGCGTTACGGTAAGGGAATTGAACCCCTTCTTGTTTTTTAAATAAATTAATGTTAATAAACATCTTTTTAATGTTATATTCATTCGATTGGAAATTTGGAAACGTTTATTTTTATATAAGAAAAATAGGAATCAAGCATGCTATTTTCAAGAATGATATTATTATGTAAATGGATTTTGAAGTATTATATGAAGTATACCCCCGGTTGAAGGACTCGATGAGTCAAATTCCCACAACCTAAGCCGAATGTTCGAAGTATACCCCGGTTGAAGGACTCGATGAGTCAAATTTGATGTGTTATGAAGTTATCTTTTGAAAGAAAAGTTATTTGAAGAAAATAAATATTATTATGAAAAGTTAATGTTAAAGAAATTGTGGTCGGTTAAAGGACTCTTGGGAGTCAATGTTTTTCCCTAATCGACTAAAGTACCGTCTTACGGTAAAGGACTCTTTCAAGTCAAGAATTTTCCTAACTAATATATATGTTTTCAAACTGCTTGATTCCGGGAGGAGTTTAAATTCTTACTGAGTTGGAAGCTCACTCCTTTCCATGTTTTTTTTTCAGGTGAAGTTAGCAATAGTGTTAATGTTGTATGATGAGATTGAAAGAAGTGCCTTTGATGGTGATGTTATGTGTTTTATGGATTTGAGTTTTGTTATGAAATGATATTTTTTAATGTTTATTAGAAGTTAGTTTCCGCTGTAATCTCTTGTAAAGATTATTTTTCTTTTGAGTTATAGATGATGAAGTTTTAAGTTCATATATTTATTTTTAACAAGCTTGAGGTTAAGAAGTAAGAGACCTTGTGTCAGTAGTATGGGCTATTGACACGGTCGGTCTCGCCTCTCGGATCCGGGGCGTGACAGATGGTCACCGTCGCCGGCCAGCAAAAAAAATCTTCAAAAATGACTCGCGTGAAAGTTATTTGCAGAATTGAATTGATTTATTTATTTGTTTCAAACTTTGGTAAAAAAAAAAAAGAAAAAAGCAATATTTTTGCACTTTGATTCTTGTCACACCCCGTTATACCAGGGTCGATGACATGGCAGTGTCTCATTGGTTGATGAAACACCAAAGCCGACAAACAGAGTTACTAAAAGAAATTCATTTATGATATAATCCAAAAATGAGAGTTAAGCAGAGGAATCAAATTACTATGCGTGAAATACTAAGTATTACAAAGGAAAAAGTCCAACAATACTATAAATGAAATAGTTCTACGAATAAACGAATAAAAGAACTAATCTATAACTAAAGCCGGTTATGGATCACTCTTCATGTTCCCCATCCCAGACGACATCATCCTCATAGTGTTGCTCGTCACCTAAATCATCTGCGCATGATAAAGTGGATGGGATCGAGCTTCGGTGCTCGGTAGGGGACCAATGATAAAACAAACAAGTATGAAACAACAAATAAGTCTAAGTAGCCATATTAAAGTCACATCTAAACGCTTCCACAATCGAATGTATGCAAAGCACCACACTTTACCAACACAATACACTCCATCACTACATCGTTTAGACACTAGGAACATCACTACCGCTATGACACTAAATCCTGCCATTCGAGCTCAATCGTCTATTCACTTATTAATCAACAATGATCGTATACTTGCCCCGATTATAGTCCAAACTAGGACGACCCCAAGATGTTTCAACACGTGGGTTCGATATGACCCCTCGAACTAAGGGTCCAAGGTTTAAGGATCCATTTTATGTATTGCCTCATCATCCCTCACTGAGGGACTCCACAAAAGCCGATTCATGGTCCCCAATGATCTCCTCATCGGGTTAAGGCCCTGGATGTTTCATTGTTCATTTAGACCACAAAGGATCTTCTTATACGACTCGATATTCGAATGAATCCTGCTAATTAGTCGTTCACAGACAAGAGCTCAAGTGGAAGGCAACGACTCGGTTGACCAAAACCAAAAAAGGACTGAATGACGACAACCAATTAAATGACTTAGGGGGTCCCTACCTCTTACGAAGACAATTTAATAACAGAAAATCCGAAACAGCACTGCCCAGTCTTACTCTCGGAGCTATAACTTTCTGCTCGGGACTCGTAATGATGTGTCGTATGCGCTCACTCGAAGCTTATTCGATTATCTTCGAATCGGTATATAGTGGACTGAAAACGGCCAAGTAAAGCTCCCTCGGTGATCTCTCAAAGTTCTGCCCAGAAATTAAGAACTCACAAAAATCTCACTGTTGCGGCTCAAAACCGCTGCTGTTTATCTCTCAATTTGTTTGGCACGGAACCCAAATCCACCAATCACTGATGCTGATTTCTTGTTATATATCCCTTGTTATATGTATATGCTCCTTAATCCCTCAAATCCACGCGGCGCCTTGTAACTTTATTTTATTTGTTTGGTGATTATGACGATCCCGAACCCCTGCTCCCGTAACCCTACATAATATATATAATTCTATTTTATTATTTAATCCCCAACCTTGAATTCTCTCATAAATATAATCCTTTTATTTTATTTTAATTAAAGTATTCTCCCAAACATATTAGGATTCTTAATTCAATTATAATCAAACGTATAAGTGAAACACGATTACGTCCCCTAATTACGATATGCGAGCGAAACGCCCTCAACAAAACGTAACAAAAATAACACGTAACACTATAGAAAAATTAAATAGACATGTAATAACATAAATTCACAACTAATTTCAAGTCAACGTAATTAATCAGACAATAATTATTTATAGGCAATTAACACGTAAGCGAAAAGTTCCGGGTTTTACAATTCTCCTCCATAGCCTCCGTCGGTGTCAGAGGAGGAGGAGGCGATTTCTCTGTCTCTTCAAAGGTCTCAGACGAGGAATTGGTCCTTCCGCCAACCATAAACTCCTGCGAAATTCTCCAAACCCAGGATGAGCTGTTGGGTTCATGAATCAAAGGCTTGATATTCCAGAGGACGTCGATCCACATTGGACTGCTATAATTAAAAGCTGCTGGCATAGGTTTATATTAAATTCCCATTTCATTTAAAGAAGACCGGTAGACATCGACAAATTTTAAATAACATTTTGTGTTACTCTGATAACTTAAATTGATAATGGCCTGTATATATATTTTTTTGGTTTCATAATTTCAATTGGAGCTTATTCTGTAGTCTTTGTGGGAATAAGGAATCAGCTCTGATGATAAAATCTTTGAAAGAATTTGGAGAATTTGGATTCTATGATATTGATTTTGGGTGGGGAAAGCATTTGAATTCTATGAATTTGGATCTGCGGCCTCAACGGCTGCGCTAATCACCCTCCACCACCGCAGGAGCAAATCAACTTCGCTCCTCCATCATGATGGCTGCTAGATCCACCACGCCTCTTATTATATTAATACTATACCCAATGAATGCTTGCTACGATCTTCCAATCGTTGAGCTCCGGCGACAGGAAACGTTGTTCCTTAGTTTGCCGGTGGTGGCTTATGGTTGAAGGTCAGAGCCTTCACCGGCTCTCTCTTAATGCTCATGGTGATGGAATTGTTTCCAATTTTACCCCTGGGTGAGAGTTTTTTTTCTTTTGCCAGTTAACGACACGTCATGGCTGTTAACGAATTTTGACCATATTTTTAACAGAAAGACAAGAATGGTTGTTCGTAAATTAGTTGAGGATAAAAAAAATATTTTTTTCTAAAAATGATAAAATTGGCTGAGCAAAAATAAATTAGGGATAAAGTTAGCGATTTATTCTAAGTCGCACAAATGAAAAATTGTGATTTATTCAGCAAAAAAAAAAGAAAAAAGAAAATTTGTGATTTGACTTCAATCCAATTAATCTTGGTATCTGTCGTAGAAATATGTCAGAGACTGTTTCATTTTTTCAGTGGCTATATGCACCTTTCGTGTCAAAGCTCTGGGATATGGATATTGCTCTCAATTGAATTTATTTGAGTCTAAAATATTGGATATGAAATCAAATTCACTAAATGGAGACATAAGTTGAATTCTTATTGCACTGGATTTGACTCTTTTTAATTTGAATCCTCACTAAACTTAATTGGGTCTTTGAGTAATTAAATCTACCAAATTATAATTTAGACTCTCTACTGTTGGATTCATATTTATCTGGATTCAAACTCATTCGAATCCCCTACCCAATTTGAATCTGAATATAAAAATGTATGTCTAAACTTAAATTGAATTCAGTAAATCTGAATCTTTGAGTCTAATTGACAGGCCTAGATATGGAGAACGACTTCTTTGGATTTGATTCAATGAATATTCTCAAACTATAATGTTTCAATAAAATTAGAGAATGGCTCTACCCAAATCCAGTCATTTTCCCATCTCATTTATCTTTGAAAACCACTTTAATCAGTGTACCTTTGCTAATTATTATACATAATTATTGATTAAGATAACTCTAATGTGGCTCCATTAGATCATTTTTTAGATTCTACATCCTAATTTTTCCTTCCGATGTTTAAGAATCCCATCAGTACTGCCAGCCTTTGATGCGTGACTAATTAAAAGCTGAATCCTAAAGTGTAATTAAAGATCAATTCATATTTAGCAAAAAATAATAATAATTAAAGATCAATTCAATTCATAAAAAATAAAATAAAATTCAAGATCAATTCAGGTCGGGTCGGGTTAGTCCTAAGGACTCTCCTTTAACCATGCACAATTCTTACTTGAATATCTCTAATTATGCTCAATCAGTGACGGATTCAGGAAAAGAGAACCTGAAGGCATACGATGATTTGTGTTGGATCACTTATACATTTATCATATAAATAAAATACAATATACCTTATATACTATTTTTTTTCAGCATAATAATTTAACCTTATCGTCACCATACTGGATATGCCTCTGATTGTCACATAAGTGTGGCTAGTGAAATTCTCCATATCCACTTAGATTTCACAACATTTCCAAATATATGAGTCTATCGGATTGAAGTTTATAAACTTACCTTCTTGTATAGTTTATAAGCTATTACACGAGACAAAAATTATCTAATTTGCACATGTAGATAGCAAATGAGTTACATTGTCAACAAACCAAATCTATAACTCCTTGGTTAACAACATATAATTTTTTCCATGAACATACTTGACCAAGTGGAGTATAATAGTATCCATAAAAAAAAAAAAAAAATAGTGGAGTATAATAGTACTGAAATTTGATGGCTTTCTGAGTGGAATTTATCATTAAGTTGCAGAGTGCAGCAGCCTCAGTCCGTATACAGTGCAAAATTAACAGCTAAGAACAAGTGATGAATAATTTATCACAATTCACATTACATACAATGACAGTCTGACTAAAATGCAATAGGTGTTCTGCACGTACGGAATAACAGTTGTTCCATATTACATTCGAGAACCTATCATGAATATTAAATATATTCTCTACTTGGACAAGGTTTGGTTTGAATTTGGATTTGGGATTGGTCTCAAAATTAGTGGGAAAATACAAATTATGACCTAGAAAATAAGCGAGAGATTTTCAAATTCAAATTTTTCCGTTCAAATATTCGTTGAAATTCAAATATTTGAAAGAAATAAATTGAATTTGAATTGCTTCCGCCAATTTCTTTCAAAGATTTCAATTTCAACGAATATTTGAACGAAAAAAATTTGAATTTGAAATTCTCCCGCCAATTTTCTAGGTCAAAAAATGTATTTTTCCACCTATTTTGAGACCAATCCCAATCCCAATCCAATCCAATCCAATCCAAACCAAACCAAACCAAACCAATCCAAACCAAACCATATCCAAGGTGAGGTAAAGATTCTCAACTAGTCCAAAGTACAATTTGCTTTATATCTTATTATTGGGACTATGTAGCTAGCCAGTCCGGTTCCTATGCGGAACAGGAAAAATCCGCACATAAGGAACAATCTCAGCCGTTGGATTATATTTTGAACGGTCCAGATTTGGAGAGAGAAAAATTGCAACTGACTTAAAAAATAAAAATAAAAAACTTTTCTCTCTCCAAATTTGGGCCGTTAAAAAATCTCATCCGACGGTTGGAATGGTGTCCCGCATATTCCGCACCAAAGCTGTCCCGCATAGGAGCCGGGACGTTAGCTATGGGAGTTCCAGAAATGCATGCGTTTAACTGTTAATGATGTCGGAGTTTTTGGTAGCAGACCATAAAGTTCTGTCGTAATATATTTTCAACAAAGTTTTCATTTGTTGCTTTGTTAGAAATAGGAGCTCAAATCAACGTCGAGGTAGGTGAAAATGATTATGCAAAAAATAGCAAAAAAAATTAAAATGGCCCATGCAGGGCTCGAACCTGCGACATTCGCGTTATTAGCACGACGCTCTAACCAACTGAGCTAATGGGCCAGATATTATAATTGTCTTAACTGAGGTTATATATTTAGATTACCACACCACATCTAAAAGAGGTAAGTATATTGTTTTGGGACTTTTTTTGAAGGCAATTGTATCATAGACCTACAACCTACAATATTCGTGCTGACTCAATATTTTCCTTACATATATCTAATTATCGTACTCCAATAAGTAAAACACTTTTATAATTGCGAGAGGAGCATATATTAAAAACCAATGAATATGACTTTATATAAAAACAAAATTACCAAACACATGATCTATCACTTCAATCAATTGATTATTTTATTATTATTATTATTATTATTTGTGAGACCTCTTTTTTATTAAGTAAGACAACATTAAAGAATCTTAAATCGAGAGTTGAACGTAATTACGCACATAAATAAGCAGCAACACAACATAAATATAACCCCACAAGCTTCCAAGTGATTGTGGATGAGAGGGGGAGCATCAAATATATGTCCTTTTGTAGTGTGTTAAAAAGTTTGAAAGGAGTTGAAATATTTGTTGGTTTGTCACTACAAATTTATGCACTATATTTGTACCAGACCCTTTGGGCCTCATTCACAAGTTCAATGTATTTTTCCAGACCCCAAAAGCTTTGATTGTCCTACTACTAGTCGTTTTGTATGTAAAATTGTACAAATTTCCAATACTCTCCAATTAAGGGTAAAACATGTAAAAAAATCTTGGATTGTTTTTTTTTATTTTGCACGAGATTAACTAGTATGTGTTCGTTTTTCGATTCACGAACTCATTGCGAATGAGAATTTTTAACAGACTTTTCTTCATACACAAGTTCGAATATGATACTTTACTTAGTGACACCAAACTTCTTTCCACTTGGACCAATTATTGTCAAACAAACACAACATAAGACTCTTAATGAAATTCAAGAGAAAACATAAGGGAATAGGTAAAAGGAAAGAGCATTATGTATGATGATGACCCATGAGTGTGAAATTCAAGATATTTCGATCTGGTAAAAAACATTTTTCAATTTTATTCATAATAAAAAATGAAAAACACAACAAAAGAACTTGAGAAAATGATCCCTTGTTAGCTTTAACGGTGGATATTTGAATCATTATTTCCTTATCACTGAGTCTAGTCTAGGCGGATGAAAGAGGTTGAAACCAAGTGCTTGCCTCTGAGGTTCGAAAATGGCGATGAAGATATTGCGGAGAAGACTATCTTTTGTTTGTTTGTTTGTTAAATTAGTAGTTTTAGTTGCTTCCCACCTCTTGGGGTGTGGTTTTTTACCCGTTACTTTGTGTAACTTTATTTTTCTGTCTTGTTTGTCTTTCTTTCTTTCTCAAATCTTCTCTTTTGTTATATCAGAGAAAGAGTTTGAGAACTTTTTAGGTTGTAATGGCCCCGGCCATTTTATTATTAATGGATAATCCTTTATACATCAAAGCCTAGTTGCGGCGGAAACAACTGATGTAGAACTAAGGGCATAATTGTCTTTTCCTTTTTGTTTCTCAAACTGGCATGATTTCTCTTGCTTTGGCGGCGCCATATTTTTCAGAAGACTTTGTTTCTTCTCTTGGAGTAATTCCAATTCCTTTTGCAATTCCGGTATGCATTTCAACACACGTCCAACTGTTCCCGGAATGCTTAATTTCTTCTGTAAAATAAAACCGTTGGATCGTCAGATTCATCAAATCAATTTATTCTTTCTATGCATTAGTACCTCCCTTACAAAATATATGTCCTTTACGTATAGCAAAAAATAAGGGAGTAAAAAACAATATACTTAATATTATACCACTAATTTTAGTGCACGTTTGATACGTTAGAATGGAATGGATTCCCTTCCCAGACAAAATCCCTTTTTATTCGGAATGAGTTCGGAATCCTCTTTCCATTCCAGTGTTTGGGAGGCAAAGTGAATGTTAATTCCTTTTTTGTGTTTGGTAAAATTATATTTTAATGTTAGAATGGAATGAAATTAAACACAATATGACCTAAATGCCCTTATAGTATATACTAACGATAAAGCTTAATTAAATATACCTTACAAAATCTTACTAGAATAGCTTAATTAAATATACCTTACAAAATCTTACTAAGTGAAATCTTTTAATTTATGACTAAGTATGAATACATTACTATGTAAAATGAACGTAATAATTATTTAAAAGAAGGGTACAAATGACATTTACTATCTATTGATAGGGGTGTCAATCGAGCTATGTGTCAGCTCACATAAAAATTGAAAAGCTCACGCTCACGCTCAGCTCACATAAAAATTGAAAAGCTCACGCTCACGCTCAGCCCGGAAAAGCTCATAAACCTTGAGCTCACGCTCAGCTCACATTTTAACACGAGCTCGAGCTTAGCTCACGAGCTTCCCAAGCTCATTTATATCAGCGGAAAAAACGAAAATCCTGTCTGAAGAATAGTATAATACAATGAATCTTAAAATTAAATTTGGACAAGAATACAAAAAATAAAGCAAAAGAGACAAAACGACATAAATATAGAATAGGATTTGGATTAATTGTCCATTGATGCAGTAGCATAGTACAATTAGAAAGAAATAGTCAAATTTTACCTTGTAAACGTGTTATTATCAATATATTATAATAATAATAATAATAATAATAATATTATTATTATTTTATATATTTATATATATAAAATATTTTAATTATATTAATCTTATTCGGGTTCGAGTTTTTTTCGGGCTGAGTGGGGTCAAGCTCACGCTCACATTTTTTCGAGCTATGTGAGCCGAGTTCAGGCCGGCCCGAACCCGTTGACACCCCTATCTATTGATGATTCCAGCTTCTCAAGAAAAGACCATTCAATAGGAGAAGTTTTATCTTGGTAGGTGAGTAAGTTTAAAACTTACATCCAAACCGATGGATACAATACATGTAGGCCAAAATTGCAAATTTATAGGAAAGTGAATTGACTGTTTGGCCTACGTGTATTCATTAGTTTGAATGTAAGTTTTTAAACTTTACTCACCTACCAAAATAAAATTTCTCTTCCATAGATTTTGGTGTGGAATGACCTTTCCCACTTCTTCCTGGAATCGTCATTCCTGTGTAATGACCTTTCCAACTTAAATTTGTCAAACCAAACACTATAATGGAAATAGAAGTTGGAATCGTCATTCCATTCCATTCCATTTCAGTGTACCAAATGTGTTATTATTTAAAAGATCAGTAATATTAATATTTTGATAAACAAATTACCCTATTTATTGTTTACTTAATTTTAACTATATGTTCTAAACGAATTATATTATATAATGTAGATGACATATAACAAATGAAGATGTCCAAAAACAAAAATAAATAAAAGGGGCAGATGCTTCCAACCTTAATATTCTAGTTCTATCTATGCATTAACAAATGTATAAAAAACGGAAGATGTCCTAACACAAAAATAAAAATAAAAATAAAAATGGAAGATGTAAGTGTTCATAAATATAAGACTTTAATTACATGTTGCAAAATTTAAGAAAATAAAAATTACGATATTTTTATAATTAAAATATCAATATTACTCTTTTAAATAATACTTGTATATCACTAATTATTTTTAAGAGAGTAATATTAATATTTTAATTACAAAATATTTTATTAATTTTCGCAACAGAAAGTCTTATTTATATTTAGGATAGGAGGTACTACCATTTGATCGGCCTGAGGAAGGAGTGAACGAAGAGAAGAATACAAATCATTAATCCTTTTACGACGATCTCTTTCGCTGGCGTTATGATTCATCTTCTTCGCCGTCTTTATCTTCACCACCAGTCGCCGTCGCTGGCGAGAAGAAGCCGGTGAAAGAGCCATCGTACCGAAATCCTTGATCATGATGGAAAAACGACGTCGGGGAATCATGAAGAAGTGAATTATCTGAGGTGCTCATATTGCTATGATCTCCATTATTAATAATATTCCTAATCATCATCATATTCATATCCTCCAAACCCAAACCAAACATTAACGGTGGAGATATGATCGCACACATTTTCGAATATCGTTTTCAGTGAGACTGATACGATGAATTATCACTTTAAAGGACTCTCCTAGTTGAGACTATACTAAACTAGTCCACCTATCATCTGTATATATATGTATATCGATCAAGCTCTATCTTTATTTTATTTTTTGCTGAATTAAATGTTAGGTCGGGATAAAAATTTGTGCTTGCCCTAATAAAAGAAAATTATATAATAGACCTGACTGTTATATTGGTGCTAGTTGTCCCACCTATTCCTTACATATTTCTTCTAAGGTTAATAAGTAAAAAACTTTTACAAATATGAAAAAATTGTGATCAATGGGTCAAGTCTACTACTGCTTCTTTTGCTATAGTTCTGTACATGAGAAAGTTTATTAATCTGAATCCACAATTCTTCTTAAATAAATTTGTCACAGACCTTGCTTGTACCTGCAGAGACCATTAGATTTATGTGAGAAAGAGGCGGAGCGAGTACCAATGGAACAATTGTAAGTAGAATTTTTCGTTTTGGGTAATACTAACCCCAACTTAGTCAACATAGTCAGGACCAATAGAGTGGGGTGGGGGAAGTTAGAATAGATTTTGAATTTGGATGGATCTTTTGTTTGAAATTTCTATTTCGAAAATTGAAACAATGAATTGTTTGTGAAAGAGACGTGATGTCTAAACTTCTACAATTATGAAAGAAGTGTTAGTCCAAACCCGATAAATCATATCCAATATTCTTTTCTTTCAAACTCATCATATTACAAAATTCTCTTTTTAATCTTCACAACTCATCTAATGATTAAAAAAGAAAAAGATATCTCATTTAATGAACAATTTTCAGTTTTCTAGACAAAAACCGTTTCGAAATACACCATAACCATTAGTTTCTAGCTAGAACACCAAAATTGGTGATAGCTCTATCTACTTATCAATTATATTATCTTAGAGATGTCGCTATTCTTGTAGATTATAAATATAATTTTTGATTTGAATATGGAGAATTGAATATTAATCTGACGAGATCAACACTAACTAATTTACTGAACTAACTAATCACACTCTACCAGCATACAAACACATGCATATATACACAGAAAGAGAATAAGACAAGTTGAAGGCTCAGGAAATCGTGTGGTACTGTGGGCCATGCACGAGCCCGGAATAGGTTTTTTTGGTTCTAGACTTCCAAGGGAACGTTTCTTTGCCTGTGGAACTTTCTAGAATGTTAATCACCATATGGCCCATAAGCAATAGGGGCATGCTCCGGTTCCACGTCAAACTCCATTATATCTTTTATTTTATTTTTTTCAAGTAAAACTCCATTATATTCATAAAATATTGGATGAAAATCGTGTGTACCCGCTATATGGTTCTCATTCTTGTGTCCCAATCACTCAAAATTCGGTATCTGGACATTTCTTCAATTATATATACACATGGTAAATTGTGAGTGATTGGACACAAAAATGAGAAACATACATGAGTACAAACAATTATTTGCCTATAGTATTGTGATCTCTTTTATCCGATTTAGTTAGAGTGCTTACATGTATTTTTGTCAGTATATAATGATACAATTTTAATCGTCGGATAAATTTAATTTGTCGGCTAAATTTCAATAAAAATATTGATAATTGTTCTTAGATAGTCATTATTTTATAATTATATCTATTTTTGCAAAAAACTGGTGGGGCATTTGTCCTACCAGGCCCCACCGTGCCTCCGCCAGTGGGGTTAACCAATCAGGATGATGGTTTTGACTGCTAACGGGATAGCAACTAAGTCCTACAATCGAAGGCATGGTAGCCCAGTGGGTAACATCCACTGTCTGAGACCGAGAGGTTCAGGTTCGATACCCACCTCACACAAGGGGAATGATTTAATTGTCATTTCTTTGGGTTCCCTTGTGTGGGTCTTATACTCCCCTCAGGGGGGCACCGCTAGGCACGCAAAGCGGAGCGGATTTTTATCCGTATCCGATTCGAATCTGTATTTTTTTAAGGATATGGTAAGCATTTCATATCCATATACCCAGTATTCGAATCCGAATCAGTATAAGAGTAATAAAATGGATACGAATATGAAATATAAAAAAATCGTATCAGTTAAATCCGAATCCGTTTTAGGTAAAATAATATATATATATATATATATATATATATATATATATATATATATATATATATATATATCTCTAAAACAATATATTTTACGAGAATTTATAGGATTTATGATTTTTTTTGTAATATAAGTTTTTTTATAGGTGAAGGACTCGGAAGGAGGGACTACTTGTGCAAATTAATAAACTTCTACCTAGAAAATTCTAGGTTCTTCGAGGGGACTGATTATGCGAATTTGTCCTAAGAAGTTCTAGGTCATCTCGATCTTCTTCATATATATAATTTTTTTTGTAATAAATCCTAAAATATCTCCCCCGATCGGCGCCCCTCCTCTCACTCTCCTTCTTCGGCGTCGTTTAGTCGGTCCCAGTAGCCTCCTCCTCCGGCCGGCCGCGACTCTCCGGTGAAGTTGACTTTCTTTATTCCTTCTCTCTCTTTCTATTTTAGTTCTTCTTCATTTTCTCCTTTTATTCTAATTTAATTTTTCTTTTCTCTTCTTCACAGTTCCTCATTTTTCTTCTCAGATCTGACGTTACCGCTCCTCTGATGATGAGTTTCGATTCTTTTCCGACGGTTGTTCATCTTCTTCGCTTAAAAGGTAAGTTTTTTTCTATTTCTTCCGTCTTCTTCTCTCTCTCTCTCTTTCTTCCTCATTATTATTATGTTTTTTAAATAATAATTCTTTTTAATGAGTTTCTATTATATCTATTTTGGATTTTTTTATCTATTTTAATTGCTGATTTGTTACTAATTGTTGATTCATTGTCTTTCTCATGTAGGATGGCAAATACTCCTAGTGAAGTGGTCGAGCTCGATTTGGATATTGATGCAATAAAATATCAACAAGTTGAACCTGAGATTGAGATGAGCAATACAAAGAAAGAAAAGAAATTAACTTCAAAGGTATGGAAGGACATGTGTAATTATGTATTGTATTATATTATATTTCGTAGAATTATTTGTGGATTATAGTATAATTAGACTTTTTTGAAAGCGGGTTTTACCATATCAGTATTCGGATCCAAATCAGCGGATCTGGTAATACATATTTTGGATCCGCTAGGATATGGATACGTATATGGTAGGAAAAATTAAAAATGGATATGGATACGGAATAGACAATTTCGTATCCGTATCCGACCGTTTGCAGGCCTACACCCGCTCATCGGGACTTCTACGACACCCGCTCAACGGGACTTCTACTACTCCCCTCACGGGGCACCCGCTCAGCCGGGCTTCTACTCCTCCTCCTCTGGTGAGGTCCAATAAATATTTGTAATAAAAAAAATAAAAAACTAAGTCCTACAACATATGTAATAAATTATTATTATTTTCACAATTTACTGTGAATTCCTGTGTATATGGATGATTATTAGAGAGCAATTTATAATACAAGTCTTAAAAAATACATTTTTCAACGGCAATGGGCCGTGCTGATGAGAAAAAAGATGGCGATTTGCCTTTTGTATTTTTTTCTTTTTTAAAATCAATGTAGTTATCTTTGTCGATCTATATAATTTTTCAAATGGAATCTAACGTTGTGAATTGGAATTGTGTCTCTAAACATTGTGGACTAAGATGCAATGATCATTTAATTTATGGGTACTAAAGTGTAATAAAACAAAGTTTAAGATAAGGATGTATAATTTTGTAATTTACCGAATAAAGTATAGGGATATAACATTTTGATGGTAATTTAACCAGTCACCATTGACTAACACATTAATTAAAAAAAATTCATTTTTAACATTGTAGACTAAAGTACAATTACTCCTAACTCAGGGATACTAAAATGCAATAAACCCATGTAATTTTCTAGGCCAAAAAGCTTTGATCACCCTACTGATTCTGGGAATGGCTAACTGGGATTCAAGTCGCTGTATAAGATTGTGTTTCTTTATGTAAATTGCTTATAGAAATTATTTTTCAGTACTTTCTAATTAAAGGTAAAAGATGTTTACCAAAAAAAGTAATTTATTAAAATCAAGTTTCAAATTGAATTGATAAGGTATTGTCAGTCTTAAACACATATAGTAATTGTTTTGGATTATATTAAGATTAATAGTGTAGTACCAATATTTCTTAGCCTAGAGTACTCACAAGTCATATATATTCTTATAATAAGTTTTTTTTTTTTGGTTGCTCGAAAATGTCCACAAGTAAGAATAGACGTGCCACTCATATAATAGTTTGATTATCGATTACCTGATTCACTCGTAATTTAGGACATGTTTTGCAACTCACTATATATATATGAAAAGAAAGGCTATTGTGCCCGGCAATTATTGATCTTTTAAACAGTGCTTTCTCACTTGTATTCATTAATAATAAAAAAAACAATACATTGGAATATTAATTAGGAGTAGTATTTACATTTTTGTTGGTAAAATTACTGCTAAGTTCCTCAATTGGACCGTAGAGGCTTTAAAAAAATGGTTCCACTAGATCATTGGAGCCAAAATTTAATCTCATTAATGGTTCTTCTTGATTTTCGAATAATACTTTTGAGAGCTTCTCCTTCAAATCTTCAAGATCCATACTTATTCTAGTTCCTTCAACCTATGAATTATCAAATTCAGACATAATAAAACAAAATTAGACTCATTAATCAAGCAAAAAATAAAAATATGTAAAAGACAAATATGCACCTGGAGATGCAAGTTATAGAAAACCCTTTCTTCAAAAGACTCGAAAGACGATGAATCTTGTAAAACAAACCCATTTTGCTCCAGATATGAAAGAACTTGAGAAAATGATCCCTTGTTAGCTTTAATGGTGGATATTTGAATCATTATTTCTCTATCACTGAGTCGAGTTGCGGCGGAAATAACTGATGAAGAACTAAGGGTATAATTGTCTTTTCCTTTTTGTTTCTCAAGCTGGCATGACTTTTCTTGCTGGGCCATCTTCTCCTTTAGAAGACTCTGTTTTTTCTGTTGCAGCAATTCCAATTCCTTTCGCAATTCCGGTACGTATTTCAACACACGACCAACTGTTCCAGGAATGCTTAATTTCTTCTGTAAAATAAAATAATATCGTCGGTCCACAAAAAATTAATCAAATATGTAGGAAATATAAATTAGGAGCAAATAACTATTTCTGTCACAAAAATAATTTTATATATTCTATTTCTGACACAAATATCGAAGTGTCCTTACCATTTGATCGGCATGAGGAAGAAGGGAACGAAGAGAAGAATACAAATCATTAATCTTTTTACGGCGATCTCTTTCACTAGCGTTATGATTCATCTTCTTCGCCGTCTTATCTTCACCACCACTCGCCGTCGCCGGCGAGAATCCATTGAAAAAGTCATCGTGTCCAAGTCCTTGATCTTGATGGAAAAACGACGTCGGGGAATCATGAAGAAGTGAATTATCTGAGATTTCCCCAAAGATATTGCTCAGATTGCTCTGATCTCCAATATTTCTAATCATCATAATTTCCTCCAAACTCCGGTTGAACAACGGCGATGAAATTATCTCACACATTTTTCCGGTAACGTTTTCGGATTTAATCAGAGAGATTGATCAGTTAATTTCAGAGACTAATTAATTTGATAATCATAAAACGCGCTTATAGCTTATACCAAAACCAAGTTCACCTAACATCAGTATATATATATATATATATATATATATATATGTATATGGATCGAGAGACTCCAAATTTTATTTAACGTATTCTATAAGATTTATAGTATTTAATTCTTTAGAACTTAATAGTTTATTATGAATGGAAATTTTGCATATAAGAATGTGACGGATAGTGTTATAGGAGAATCTTATGACGATCAGAAATTCATTATCTCATAACTATGTCTTCATCCCTTTTCCTCTTATAATATCATGCTATGTGGTTCATCACTTCCAACACTATTAATCGATCTTGCTATAAGATTATGCCATATAGTCATAATAGATATATAATAAATAATGAAGAATCTATAACAGAGAATGTTACGGAAAATTTAGACGGATGATCGAACTTTATTCATTTACTATTAATTATTATAATGAGATATGTCTCTATTCTTCAGAGGTTTATTAATATTTTTCATATAAAAATGGAGATTTAAATATTGATATGTGACAAGAACAGTGATATCAGTGTGTAGATAATTTAGTGTTTGCAAGTAATCACACACTACAGGCATACAAACACATGCATATATGAAGAAAGAGAGGAAGAGGAGTTGCTGGCTCGTGAAAGAGTGTGGCATTGCATGGAATGCACGTGCCTAGAATAGGTTTTTTTTTTCTTCCAATGGACTGTTCCTCGGCTTGTGGAACCTTTCTACATTTTTATGGCTATAATAAACAATTGAGGGTTACACGTCAAACTCAATTTATCTATTTCTGTTTGTGATCTAATCTCTTCATACAATATGTATGTCGCCTTTGTATCAATATATTCTTTTATTAGGAGCCAAGTGGCGCAAATAATCGTTTGTATTTGTGTATATATATTCATTTCTATAATCAACTACTCACAATTCATATTACAATTCACCATGTGTATATATAATTAGAAAAAATATTCACGTAGCGAATTCTGAGTGATTGGACACAGGATTTGGAATATACACGGATACTGACGATTTTCACTCGTCAAGTGTCCGCTCCCGTCGATCCTCTTCGACGGCACTAGCTTACGCGTTCTTCCTACTAGCCATGGATTGGCCCAACCTTTCTTTGGCTCTGGTTTCTCTGGATCATCATAGTGTACTTCCACATATCCACTCAGAGGAAGGTCTTTTTTTGAACCCTGGGAGAGCTGCCGACTCCAACTACCGTCCATGTGTTCCGTGACATTTCTGTCTTGAAAGGTTATAATCTATGTTACCTGGACTCGGGTGCATGTATCAAATACGAGTGTGTATTTAGGTGTAGATATTTAAACATCTAAAACAAAATATCTTATCGGTATTGGTCAAATCCGATAAGAATCACATACTCATACTCATGGCATGTCGACACATGTACGGCAGAAATAAACAAAGGATCCAGATAACATATGTTCTAATGAAAACTAAAGGAATATAAAAAAAAAAGATAAATATATATTATGTCTCATATTTTTATTTTCTTATCTGTCTCATTAATAATATTTTCTTACAAGTGTGCTATTTTTCTCAAGACTTACAAATTAGGACAGGAGGATATCCAGGTTTCCCTAAAGTTTGGCTAAACATCCCCCGATGAATTTTCCAAGAACATCCTGTTTTAAAAAGAAATTGCTAATCCTTCTTTTCCTTTTGACTTATTATATTTCCTTTGCTTCCCTTCAACCCTTGGTCTGCTTCACGCTTCATCCCATATCAAAAAGGGGAAAATGAAACGGGCAAGAAAAACTAGACTAGACTATTGGAAAAGGAAAAAAAATAGAATAGAAAAGATATTCCCAAAGTAAAAGACTAATCAAGCAAATAATAATAAATAAACCTGTGATGACCAATGTTTACATAGGCAAATATCATAGTTATTACTTTTTTTCATCCCAAATTATCTGTCCACGAATCTTTTTTAATCTATCAAAAATTAATTGTTCACTTTATAAATAAATGACTCATTAATTATAATTTTTTCAATCTTACCCCTTACATTGAATATTATAAGGAAGAGACGAAGACAGATGGGGGCGGAGATGGCAGTCGCCCCCAAAATTTCTAAAAATACTATTAGATATAGTAATTTTATATGTAGTTCGAAATATTTTATTAAATTGCCCTCCCCCCAACTAACGATTTTTTTTGCAGTTTTTATATATAATTCGACATACTGTTGCAGTTTTCGCCCCTCCCCCAAACGCCAAATTTCTAGCTTCATCCTCTTAGGAGAGGAATTGAGAGAAAAAAAAATTTAGAATTAAATTAAGAGTAATTTAAAGTCATTTTTTGACATTTTACCATAGTAGAATTTGATAAAACATTAATTATCATGCAAAAACACAAAATCGACAGATAATTTGGGACGATGTGCTAGACCTACAGAAATAACTAGTATTGTTGAAGTGAAACAAAGCCTAACAAACCAATGAGATCAACTCTTCATTATCTCCGAACCAACCAAACTTAGGAAAGCAAAGGGTTCAATGCCCTCGTCCTCGGCCTCGTCCCCGGCCTCCTCTCCCTCCCCCTCCCCCTCCCCCTCCCCCTCTCCCTCTCCCTCCCCCTCTCCCTCTACCCCTTCCTCGACCGCCTCCTCTCGAATGCCCACCACGGCCTTGAAAACTTGATCTATCTGGCTTTAGCTTTAATGACTGGATCCCTCTTTTTTTATAAGGCATTGTCTCCTCGTCTCCATCGTCTTCTCTATATTTTGCTGAACTTCTCGCTTTAAAGGAAATTTCACGTGATCCACCGGGACCAACCTTAACGTTATCAGAACTCGTGGCTTGTCCGGCATTTCCCAGAGCTGCCACCCTTTCTCCTAATGAAAGAGAATCCTCCTTTGCTAATGATGCACTTTTCCAGAAGGCTTCTGCATGACGCTCGTCTTTCACTTCATACAACCTGATGATTTCAAAATGGAAAACAAACATATGCATTCAGAGAATTGGCCGAGTAACGGGTTCATTTTAGATCCATCAATAAGATAAAAATAGGCTTTTCATAGAGCTGCATGGCATGAACTATATGATGAAAATAGATGTAGCACTTTCTTGAGCTAATATAAGTAGTACTATCTCACCTAGGCACTCGCTTTCCATCTGCATGCTCGTCTTCTGATGATTGACCATCTGCATCACTTAAGTCGTCGTCTTCCATTATAGGCTCAAAATGCTCCTCAACCAAAGACGGTTTCCTTGTAGTAGGTGCTATCGGATGCAAAGCACGATACTCTTGTGAAAATTCATCAATCTCGAATTCCTGTAAGAGAGTTAAGAGAGAAAAATTAACTAAAAGATTACCCCAGCATACAAGAGTGAACTAGCACCCCAGCACCTCCAATTTTCCTTGCAGATTATAGTGCTTTCAATACCGTCTATTGTCTGGATAGGTCTTTCTAGTTACAGGGAAAAAGATCTAAAGTAAAAGCTCGTACCTTGTTTTCGAACATTGCAGCAAACCTATCATCTTTCATGATCTCAGTGGTGAGTCCCTTCTTCTTAGATTTTTTCTTAGCATCAGCACTCTCATCTTCTCTCTTCTCATTCTCAGCAACTTCATTTTCTTCATTTTCATGAAGTTGAGCAGCCAGACGCCGATTAGCCTTTGGCAACTTTTTTTTAATCTGCAGAACAGAAACAGGGACCAATAGCGGTTATATCAGAAAACCTTCGGTTATTAATTATGATTACAAGATAAAATAGAGGCCAATAAATTCCCATCACAGACCATGAACCCTGACCTGTTTCCAGGTCATAATTACAACAAATTTCAACACCTAATTCTCTTTCAGAAGAAAGAATGAAACAAATCCAAACTTGGACAAGTCTAAGCTAGCAAATAAATTAACTAAAGTAAATCACAACCACGGACCTCATAATATATCATTTCTTGCTACAGAGCCCGTAAAGGGGTTGTGGATACTGTTGTACGAACATCAGATTATCTAACGCCATACACTTGCACATTTTTTCTTCTAAATGCAAGGTGGTTCAAAAGATAAAAACCAACTAAACTAATAAAGCTTTGTACACAGAACTGACCGTAATTCTAGAGGCACGTTCAGCTTCCAGCTTTTGCTGCTTCCGTTCTTCGAGGTAAGATTCATAAGCAGATGGATCTGCCAGAGCATGTGCCTGAAGAATAAGTGTAAGAATCAAGAAGCAAAATTCAAGGTCATTAAATCTGAATGTAACAATTCGACGCTAAATCACTCCCGATAAATTAGATCCCTAATCTTTTGAGTAATTTCTCCTATCATTATCCAAAAAAATTGTACATGAAGGTCTCTTCATTTTTCTCTTTTCTTTTATTGCAGTAATTGAACTTCTACAAGAGACGAGAAAAAAGAACCATGCCAAAAGAGTGAAAGAGAATATCAGAACTAGAGATCATGTAATGATCTCGTAATATCATTATTACCTTTTTATACAGTCTATAATCAATGAAATACCCATGCATGTATGCTCTTAGAAGATTTGTTCCAATCAAGTTTGTCAAATTCAATTTAACGAGCTCATCTTTAGTCAAATATTTGAAACCATCATATACAATTGTTTCTGCATTCTCCTCCAGCTCCTCCTGCAAAGATAAGAACAAAACCAGAAGAACACGATCAATCGACTAGTCGATTTCGAGAACAAATGTTAAGACTTCGAACTTGAATCAAATCAGATGGACTTGCAAACCATACCGTCAAGTTTTCTAGGTAAGAGCACCACTTTGGGGCAGGTCCAAGGGCAGGTACAAAATAAGAAGGAATCTGACTGCTATCCAAAGCCAACAAGATCAATCCACTTTCATTGAAAACACATATATCATTGATTCTCCCACCAGTGGGTTCAATGCTGGTCAGACCTTCTCCCTAAAAGAGTCAACATATCAACTTTATAGGCTAGAATTGCACAAATAGTAGGTATTAAAGGAATAACTTCAATAAAGATTCTTTCAGTGTGTAATTGCATTTTTGTGTCACGGGATTGAAATTTTTGCAAGGAAAAATAAGTTTACATGCATTCATAAGAACAGAGAACAAGAATCCCATACTGTATCACGATCCCAGATCCTGACAATGTGTTTATCAGTGGTGATCAACTTTGGCCTCTCAGAGTTCAGGGTTTTATGCCACTTAATGTTCAGTATTGGACTGCCATACCTGTAAAATAAAAAATAATATTGGACAAAAACAAAGTAAAAAGTTTCATTAAGCATGTGGGGCTCAGCGCCAATGTCTGATCAGAAGATTGCACAACTAGTTCAGCAAAGAAACTTACATGTGATCCTTTACTCGAATTGGAACTGATTTGCGTAAATCATAAATCAAAACCTGCAGATTATGTGCAGATGCAAAACAGTGACAATAGTAAGCAATTAGAATAAAACATTTTCTAATCCCAACTTCAGAGGAACCCCAAATATTATTTAAAAAACCATAATTCATCAAGGTAGCACTAAATGACTAAATTCTTGAGGAATTACTCGCTAGAGTCAAAATGAAACGAGCTCAAATGTACAAGAAGAAATAAGCTACGTCAGGGGACAGCCATCTCAAGGATGCTTTGTTCCCTCCTCCTATATGACCGACAGAAGGGCAAATGAATCAATACGCCTAAACCAGTTAACGTTAACCATATTGTACTTTAAACTCCTTTTTTCCACCTTATTTTTAGCTTATCATTAAGTTTCAACAGTGTAACTATATCCAATTGGAGTTTTTTGAACTATTGCATATGTCAAACCGAGTCGCTATTAAACAATATCACTCAAATCAAACAAAACTATAATGGTTACAGGTAACTATTTGTGATCATGATTTAGTGGGAGAACATCTACAGCTATCACTATACACGATATGCATACCTTGCCACCACTGGTTCCAACACCCATGTGGTAACCTCCATCCCCATCAAATTCTATGGCAGTTACCTGAAATACATCGTTGCAAATTATTAGGGACAAACGTATTGAACCCAAAAATAAAATTGAAGCTTTCATTAGAAACAACTCATTAATTGATTTCGAGGAATCAATGAGCTACCTGGTCATCATCACCAACCGATGCAACAGCATCTATCCTGCCAACTGATGATTTCGTTCTCATATCAAAGCATTCTACGGCACCGTCCTCACCACCACAAGCAACTAAGCCATGGACCTCACTGAATTGCAAATTCAAACATAACGAGATATCATATCAGCAGACAGATACCAAACCTAAAAGAATTAACCTCCCACTGTCACCCTTGTGTCATTTTCTAGAGGGCTTCGACAGGGAGAGGAACATTAAGATTAGCTTTCACCACCTTCGAGAGACAACATTGAGTGCTGGAGATTGTGTGGTTAATGGGGAAAGGAACCGCCCCTGTGAAGTAAAAAAAAAAAATCAATTCAAGAACTGAAAATTTTTCTTTCTTAAGATTAAGAAATAAGAAAAAGATGAAGAACCATAAAAACTACTTCAGATAATTAAGAGTCTGGAAAAAATGAAACCACTAATGAACCTGTTCAAGATTTATCCTGTATAGATCGGGAGATGAAGCAGCACACATCAAGTCACATGACCAGCAATCATATGTCATATCCCGTCCCATTCTGTTCCAAAAAATTTGGTAATGTTAAGAAACAGTCATCACATGTAGGACAGTAGGAGTAGTATAATTCCAATCGGTTCAGAACAGATAAAACCAAATAACACGAAACAAGCTTCAATAATTCAAGCTAGAAACTTTTTATTTTTTTATGAGTATTCAGGCTAGAAGTTGGGGGAAAACCTTGGAATCCGCAGACTGTAATGACTGCCATATTTGGCGTGGAGTCTAACAGAACGATCTGCACAAAGAAATGCTATCTTTGAATAGTCATCACCCAAAACCTGATAGAAGAGAAGATTGAACATGTGTTATATAATTTTATTGGACAGAAATAGAAGAATAATTTATTTTCTACTCAAATACCAAGAGATGAGATATATTTTTGCACCTACCACACAAGTGTTGGCAATACATCCCTGAATAAAAGTATGCTGAACAAACACATACTTCTTAGGTATGATAATAAGATTTCCAGACAGGGTAATGAAATGGCCAAGGAGAAAAGTGGTTCCAGGAATACATTATCATTTATGAAAAGGGACTATTTTGTTGGCATAAAAGATAATAATTTCTAAACTCATCTAGATTTCTCGTATAGTTCATGAATGCTATGGCAACGGATATGAATGGGTTCTCTCAGGCTAGTTTAAATAGAATAATACATTGCAAAAAGCTTATTTAAATACTTTCCAGTGACACTTTAGAACAAAAACGGAACATAACAATATATAGTGGATAAGTGAAACGAAGTAACCACTGGCATTCCTCATTTATCAGTTACATCCTCTTATTAAAGCAGCCATTTCATGTCTATCGATCATTATCCAAATTGGTTTTACATCTAATGCTCCACCAGAAATATGCATCCCAAAGATAAGTATACGTTGTTACCGTCACGAAGAATTCACATTATAACTTATAGAAAACAAGAAACCCAACAAATGTGCAAGAAAGATAAAGCACCTCAAAATCTATGATCTCTGACACTAGATGTCGTTCAAACTTCAGCGCAAGCTCCCGCAACTCGTATACTTTCATTTGTGGTGGGTATATACCTGACATCCAAAATTGAACTTTATAACCACTAAAACCCCCATAATAATATAACAGGTCTGAGAGCTGTGCCCCAATCTTATTCTCAAATTACACTCCAAATTAACTTATAGCTTTTTTGTTTCTTCAACTACTACTACCTCTGTTATAAGGCCTTTTGGCATTTTCGCATACATTAAGGAAGAAGAAAATATGGGTATTATCCTATCATACACTTAACTATTACACTAACATAACAGAAAATGATATAATTATATTTATGGTAGAGGGTAACTTTAGAAAAATAATCCTTAATTCTACAAAAGGTTAAATATTTCAGAAAGAGATAGGAGTGCCCAAAGGCCCTATATTGTGAAACGGAGGAAGTAACATTTACCTGAAGCAATGAGGTATTCGCCATCCGGAGTAGCCTTAATTCTACTGGTAGCAGTTTCAAACCTCAAGTCCTGAACCAACTCCACCCTTTGCATATAATCTGCTCCATTGATATTTGGTTTTAAAAAAAAATCATTAGTAAAGTAATAATCAAGAAAGGATGAGGTCTAGAGTTTGCAAGCTGGAATATATCCAAAAAGACGATTTTTTTTTTTTTGAGAAAACAAAAAGCAATCAAATTATATTCTCAACAATGCCAAATCTCCATTTATATTGGAAAAAACACTCAATTAATTATACAGAATCCCCACTAGGCAGATTTCTAGTATTATAAAATCTAAGACAAATTTTACTGTAAAGAAAGTAGCTTTCAAAACAAGAAATTCATGCCACATAGAAGAACCCATAGCAAGTTCTTAGCATATGCTAAAATTTACTAAACAAAAAGCTCAAGAAACAGTTCAATTAAGTTACATAATCCTCGCTAGGCAGCTTTCCAGCCCTCCAAGTACCCATTTTTTTTGTGTGTTTTATATATAAATCTAAGAAAAAACAATTACTGCAAACGAAGAAAACTGCTTAGCATATACTAAAATTTACTAAATTAGTAACAAAGGATTCAAAATGAGCTAAAAAAACAACTAAAAAACAGTTCTTGATAACAAAAAAAAAAGTTTGCATTTTTTTGAAGGGGTGACCTTTATCTTTACGGAGAGCTCTGGCTTTTTTAGGATCAAGCCAAGTGGCCATAGACCGATTTTGGCCGGTGACTGAATATACCTTTACTCCATTTATATCCGTAGACTTCAAATTCCCACCTTGAGACGCCATGTTTACGAGGTTTTTAGGTCGAATTCAGACAAGTGTTAAGATAATTTCTTGGGGGGAAAAACGCGCCAATCTGTGTATTGGTGAAGTGATTGTGGGCGGAGGGGAAAGAAGGCGTTAAGTATTTAAGGGTTTAGGGGGTTGGAAGGAGGCGGGGGCGGCCCCGTTTTTCGAAGGGTATATAAGAAAAAGGTAAGACCAGAAGTTCTTGGTTTGAACCGACTTCTTAAACGGATATTACAGTTTGGACAAATAATTTTTTGTACTATTCGAATTTGGTACTTAATGTTTCTGTTTTTGCTAATTTAGTACTCCTTCCATTCCCTATTAATTGTCGTTTAGGAGATATATAGGTATCCAAATTAATTGTCGTTTAAGATTGTTTTATTAGTTGTCAACAATTTATTTCAATTATACCCTCAACATTTTTTTTAATATGAGAATATTGGAAGTTTAAGTGAGAGAGGGAGGGTGGGGTTAATATTGGAGTTTAGGTGGAAATGACAACTTCCTTAATTTTCTAAAATTGTCTAAAGAGTCTTATATTTAGGAATGGAGGGAGTACGTAAGTGTTTTAGTTTCGTGTTAATAATGAGAATGCATAATATATAAGAGGTGACAAATCTTATTTTTTGCTGCCAGAAAAAAAATTCAAGGTAGAGAAATTATGTGGTACCATACTACTTTCAATATATACAATATAATGTAACTTTTTCATGAGTTGGGGATGGAGTTTCGAAATCGTGTTTACAAGTCGAAATGTCACATTTCAGAATCAGTTGTTGGCGTTGGATATATAATGTAACTTTACTCCGTCATAAGACATTTTTTAAATAAATTATCATTTTGTTTTATAGTGAAAAAAAAAGTTATTATAATAGTTTAGTGATAAAGCATTCCCATATCAAAATTTTTCTAGGTTTGATGTTTACTTGGTATATGTTTATTCTCTTTCCTTTGTTCGAGCTCGCCTTAAAAAATATAAAAAATAAGAGAGTTATTTCATAAATCAAAAAAAATAAATAATTGATTGACTATAATAAATAAATAATAAAAATAATTTTATTTTTTGCACAAACTATTATATATGTGTGTGTGTATGTGTTTAGAAAAGTGAATATTCACAAAATATCTTTATGCTACGAAATAATAATTTTGTCGATGTTTAAAATTTCAAAGTAGAAAATAGGGGGATCATTTGCTCAAAGAAAGATATTCTTAGGGATTTAGTGGGCAAAAAAACACAAAATTCAGAAGGAGTCAAATGTGTAAATATATACAATCCTACTAAACCCCCAAGAAAAAACCCTAACCACACTTTGTTTCTCATCCTCTCTCCCGGCGCTTCTTCTGAAGATTTCTGAACCAAAAAATGGTGAGGCATTACAAAATGAAAGGGCAGAAGAAGAGAAAGAAGATAGAAGAGAAGTACCATAAAGACGAAGAAGAAGAAGAACAACAACAACAAGAGGAAGAAAAAGTAGAAAAATCTATTCCAGAAGTGGAACAAGAACAAGACATCTCAAGCCCTAAGAAGAAGAAGAAGATAAGGAAAGACGAAGAAGAAGATGAAACTGAAATTAACCCGGAATTAGGAAACGGGTTTCCGGGTCTTCCTAATTTTGTATCACTAGATCAGAAGAACAAAGCAGGGGTTATTTTTGTTCTTGAAAAGGCTTCTTTGGAGGTTGCTAAAGTTGGAAAGGTTTGTTTTTTTTTTTTTAGCAATTTAGTATTGGGATTTTGAGTTTTAATATGGTGCTAATGAGTGATTTTTGTTTTTGTTTTTTGTGAATTGGTTTTTTGAACTTAGAATTACCAACTTCTGAATTCGGATGACCATGCGAATTTTCTGAAGAGGAATGGCAAGAACCCTGCTGATTATAGGCCTGATATTGCTCATCAGGTTAGTGAAAATTGTAAATTGAATCCGTTGTTTCTGTTACTTTTTCACATAAGATGTTCAACCTGTAGGTAATATATAATTGTGTTATTTAATGTACTGATAACCTACTTGCCGATACTAGGTGAAAGACGACCTCTTCGACTTTGTTATTAGTTGGACATTGCTCATATTGCTTGATTGTAGGCTAGCCATTTTTAACCAAAAGAAGAGAATTTGGGTGGGGGGGAAGTTCATGTAGAACCTTTTGATACTCTCACAAAAGGACTGAAAAGAAGAGAGTGATTTTGATGAATTATCGGATACTTGTTCTAAATCATTCATTTTGTGAAATTTCATCTTGTACCCTTGACAAAGAGCAGCTGGGCTAGGCTAAAATCTTTGAGCTACATGTCTGTGCTTCTTTGTTATTTTAAAAATGTACTGAGAGATTAATGATATTGCCATTTCTTGAGCTACGCATGATGAACTATGCTATTTGTCCAGGCAATCGTAACAATTTTGGACAGTACACTAAACAAGGCTGGGCGATTGAAAGCTTTGTATGTGAAGACAGAGAAAGGTGTACTTATTGAAATTAAACCCCATGTTCGTATACCAAGGACATTTAAGCGATTCGCTGGTATAATGTGTAAGTTCAACTAGCCCTTAGTGGAGATTCATTTTATTAGTTGCATATCAATTTTCCCGAGTTTTGGTTACCTAACATTTTGTAGGTCCACTCTTGTTTACTTACATTCCTGATGCTTTTGTAACGTTTGCAGTGCAGCTGTTGCAAAAGCTGAGTATAACTGCCGTGGGCAGGCGTGAAAACCTTTTGCGAGTTATCAAGAACCCTGTAACCCAGTATTTACCCAGCAACTCTCGTAAAATTGGTATCAAACTATGTCGTTTCTGTACGGATCTTTCCACCGTTAGTGAATCCCTATGAAATATGTTTTAACTTGCTCTTTTGTAACCTCAGGATTCTCACATAGTTCAGAAAAATCGGTTAACATGCTAGATTATGTCGCTGCTGTTAGAAAGGATGTGGAGCTTGTTTTTGTGGTATGCTTGCAATATAATACTTCTACTACTTTAGGCATTTGATTGTTAATTGAGTCATTCTTGATCCTGACCGTTTTCAGGTTGGTGCAATGGCTCATGGAAGAATTGAGCCAGATTACGTAGATGAGTTTCTGTCAGGTAAGCATTTCTTGATGATTCTTTTATGTTCAATTCTCGGACCTAGGTTGTAGAACACAAATTAGTTTTTTTTTCCTCGGTTAATTGTTGGTATCTAAACTGACGTCCTTTTTTCTGATTAACTCTCAAGTTTTCTATTAAAACCACTTGATGCTGGTAATCGTATCTTGCAGTTTCAGACTATCCATTGAGTGCTGCATATTGTATATCAAGGGTCTGTGGTGCTGTGGAGCAGAATTGGAAAGTTTTATGAACCTTATCCCTTTGTGTTCTTTTCATTTGGACCCAAAGTATGTGCTATAGGCATATAGTTGAACTTGCAATTACTTGTTCAAACGTAGTAACAATGGAAGAGCTTGTCATTTGAATCTATGTAATAATATTCTGTCCTCCATTAGTTTGTAATCAATTTTGTTCGAACGTATAACATTTTTAGCCTGTCAGTTACATTTATAGTACTTGCGCATGTTTCTAAAATTGTTTTAATGCAATATCAACTGTTGATTTTTGGTTCAGCACTTGAAAATAGTTGTTTTAACTATTAGTCGAATTAGAATAGCTAACTTGTATAATACATGTTGCTGACTATACTATTCCACTTTGGACAATATACAATAGGATATGTGACAAAAACCATTAAGCATGGCATAAATAAGTTCTTACAAAACAGCCCAGAAAACCATCTGTTTTCTTTTGTCTTTTAATCTAATATTTATTACACAACTTACACTCTAACCTCTTATAAGAGGGATTAACAAGAGAGAGTATATACAAAAGCGAGTAAGAGGATGAGAAGGTCTCTCCTATTTGAGCGCAAAAGCTGTTCATCTTCACTCAAGCCTCAACTCCTATTCTTTGCGCCACCTGCAACAAAAACGCGATTATCTAACCATTAATAGCAATGTACAACCGAAATCTCCCAAGTAAATAACATCCGGATCTCTATTGTAAATGCAGTCAGAGTGTTATAAAACAGCCGTAGATAAACTCAACAATAGTTATGGGCTAAGCTACAGCTATTACTGTACATAAGGCTCGCTTGTTTAACTAAACCAAAGTGTTTATGAACAAGCTTAATGCAAGTTGAAAACTGAAAAAGATGTGAAAGGAGGCTGCAAAATGTTAAGAGCCACAACTATTCGTATGAGCCTAGACTAAAGACATGGAAATAGAAGTGGTTATCATTTAGCTATAATGACCTTCAAATTCGACTTATAATTTCATCAATTTATGGGTTATTTGGGATGTTGGATAAAAAAACTACTGATAGCACCATGAATATCATTATGGGATTCACGTCGCACGTCCTTAGTATGTCTATGTAACGGAAACTTAAAGTACATGAAGCAAGCAATTTAAAAGATGATATTGGAACTTGGGTTTATCTATGAGGACATGTTTTTCTGGTCTAGACTTCCAATGGAAACAACTTACCAAACACACTGTTCAATAAAACAGAATAACAGAGAAATCCAAAATATACCTCTTTAAAGGAGTGAACATCACTTCCCCAAAGCCAGGCATCACAGCCTGCATCTCGGGCACCCCAGATATCATTCCTACGGTCATCCCCAACATGAACTGCATCCTCAGGTTGTACTCCCAAGAAGTCGCAAGCTTTCAGAAAAATGGTAGGATTTGGTTTCTCTGCTTCAACCTGTTTCTCAGAAACATAAAAAAAAGTGAAGATAGTTAGCAATTAGGACAAACAACTAAGGTAAAAAGACGAGACAAAAAGAAAATTAATGCTCCCCTCCATCCCAAAATTGAATGTCCATTTTCTTATTCATTCAGGACGGAGGGAGTAATTGGTATCACATACTTCAGCGGACACTGCAACAGCGTCAAACCAGTGATCACAATTCAGGGCCCTCAACAACGGTCTTAATCGAGTGTCGAAGTTTGACACAACAGCTATCTTTACACCTGCTTTGCGAAGCGCCTGAAATACTTTCTCGGCATTGGGATCACAGAGGTGCCAAGCCTAAGGAAAGCAAAAATGAGAGCTCAGTAAAGCCCCTATCTAATGATCCAGAAACAGAACTAATTTCAGCTTTAAGTTCATATACTATTTCAGAGATGTACTCATAATTTATGGGGCCTTCAACCGAACTAACCTTATCAGTTGTGTAATAGTTATATAGCTCCTCGAAATACTGAGAATCGGAGCATCCAGTAGAAGAACTGACTATGTATTGCCAAAATGGTCTCCCATCGTTCACGTATCTGCATTTAAAAGTTCAAATATTCAAATATAGAATGGCATCTGCAGTTCTTCAATTGAAGTTACTCAAACATTAAAGAAAAAATTACACTGGAAAGACATCCCTACATAAATAATGCTCCTTCCCTCCGTCTCAATTCGAATGTCCCATTTTCCTATTCAAATTGGGACAAAACATGAATAGGAAAGTCGACATTCAAATTGGGAGGGAGGAAGTAATTAGTTAAATTATAAACTTGGAATGAGGGAAGCAAAACAAGTGTGACCTGAGACGAGATCTACCCCATGGCTGCTCATAAGCTCTTCTATATCTTTTCAATATCTCATTCTCTGAATACTCTACCCCATATTTCTCTCCAATTTCCTTGTATATCTGCATCACCAAACATTATAACTCCACTCAGTATTAAATAAATCACACTGAAATTTAAAATTCAAAAAAAAAAAAAAGTTCAACACTAAGAAAGAAACACAGCTGAAGAAAAATAAATCAAACCAACAACATTCTTGAAAATTCAAAAGCCCCCAAAAAATTAAATAGGAAAATTTGCTCTTTCGTAAGATCTCAGAATCAACCACTATTTGTGTCCCTTTTATGTTCACCACGACTATTTCAGGCGGTCACAAAACTCCCAACAGAGTGAGGGAGAAAAAAAATACTCGGTCCGTCGTACGCGATTGAATTTCCTCTTTCCTATTCATTCTTGTTCGCTCTTATATCCAAAATTTTTACATGCAAATAACAACGTTTCCATGCAAAAAAAAGGAGAGAATTAAATTAAATTACCTGAGCCATGGGTTGAGAAGGAATAACAAGAGTACCAACAGCATCAACAAGAAGAGCCTTATGAGTAAGCCCACCATAAATCGCCCTTCTATAATCTTCATACTCTTTTACCAGTCCAAACAATCTCGACCCACTCAAAGTATCCGACGACACCGTATCCATCGGGACCTCCACCATCGCCTCAGCTGCACCAGAGGAGCTGGAGAAAAATCTCGAAAACAAAAAGAACCCAGATGAACCAGCACCATTGTTGACCCGATTACAACGCCCTGACAAAGACCCGAATGCTAAATTGCCGAGATTCAGTGATCTTGTTGCTATCTTTGCCTTGGCCGCCATTTTAGCATCAATTAAGGTGGTGGATGATTCACTGGATTGTGTGTGGAGTATTATATAATTTGTTTTGTACTTTTTATTGAAGAATTCTGTTTAATTTCCTATGTTTTAGGTGGTTTTTCTGTGTCAGCTGCTGAATTGAAAATGAAAATGGAGGTGTGTTTTTTCTGTTTCTGGCAGTGGGTTAAAGCGTGGGGAGTCTATCGTGTGTTTTGTTTTGTTGTCCCTCTTTATATAAGCAGGTGATATAGACGTACATGGCAAGAGAAGAGATGGTCCGGATTTAGTGCGGGACATATGTTCAGTCTGTACGTACAGAATATTGATTGCGGTAGATTAATTTTTTTTTCTTTTCTTTTTATAGAAGAGAGGGATAGACTCTAACTCGACCTATTTTCGAACCTAAAGATGAGAACCTCTACTAAGCATCTTTCATGGACTTGGTTTTTTTTTTTTTTAGGAGTGAGTAATATTATTAATCGATATTAAAAATTACATGAGGAAGGTAGAATTTCAAGGGATCCTCTACCTTTTGAAATGAGGCGTCAAACCTCAGAGTATGTCTAGCCAGCAAATGAGCAAGAATATTACTTGACTTGTGGGTATAGAAAATTCTAAAGAACATATTCCTTAATATACACATTATTATACTCTTACAAACAGACTCTATAACCAAACAAGCAAAATCAGAGTCATGTTCAAACCAGAGACCTTCCACAATTGTCAGAGTTCTTGTCTGTATAAACTTTCAAAACACATAAAATTAGGAGGAGACATCAGCTTAAAATTGCATTGGATAGTTAGTCAGGGATCACGCCATATACGAACAAAATATCCGCTTTCAATCCTCCATTCAAAACCATAATGCAGCAAATTTCTACCTTACTGGATGCTTCTCCATTTCATTGACTTAGTTGGACGAGTCGAGTTAATTTGATTACTTAATCTTAATTAAATATTTTATACGCACAAAAACCGAGAAGAGAACAAACAGCCCATGGAATGCCGTATTATTGCGGTTAAGCCATTTTGGCTCGTGGGCCAGTAGGAGTATCTTACTATCTTATGCGCACATGGTTATAATATTTACTAAAAATTAATTACTTCTTGAATTTACTTTAATCATTAACTTTTTACATTTAAAGAATAAATTCTTGTTATGAGTTGGATATGGACAATCCGATTTAAAGAAGAGCACCGAATGTAGGAGGCAAGGTTGAGAGTCTTCCCAACATTTTCTAAAATACTAATATGGTTAGATTCGGTTTAATATAAGATTTTGTGCATTAATTTTATATTAGTCTCAAATTAATATAAGCATTTTTATATGATCATATTCGATGTTCAATATTCATATTCAATGCAAAGAAAATGTTAATCTCATTTTAATTTTTCAGACCAACTTAAACTCATACTAAATTCAATCTAAATATATCTTAATTTTTTTTTTAAAAAAATGTTTTAATTCCTTTAAAATTTACATCTGTCTCCTCCTTGTATAATTTCTTTAAAGCTTTCTAAGAAATATTCCACACTCTTCAATATATAAATTTTGAATTGCCCAACTAACAATAATGAGTAATTTACACCGTGTTAATAAAATAATTTAAATTCAAAATAAGTCATTATCTCTAGATAAAATAAGAAAGAAAACAAGGTTATAGACGTGGCAGACGAAGGTGAAGTTGTTAGAATCCTCGTCACCTATAATTTCTTCTTCTTATTCCTTTCCATTATCCCAATGGACGATGAATAAATCCAAATCAGCTGGGTAGTTCATTGCATCATACAATTGGTCCCACTTTTCAACATCTTAATTGATCGGGCCCATACTCCTTTTTTTCCCCAAAGGATGATCGCTACCAAAGATGGGATCATGGGACGATGACTTTTAGTGTCGAACATGTATTATTTAGCGTTGTGTAAAATATTTATTAATTTTTAAATTAAAATTTTATTGATAGTTGACATTATATATTTTATAATACCTATTAAAAAAAGTTCTAGAATAGATAAATAATTTCAATCATTCATGCAAACATAATTGATTTTTTTATTGATTAGCCACTCTTGGTTGGAGTTTTCTGACCGGTTCGGCTAAGTCTGAGGACAACTATGTCATTCATGCAAACATAATTGATTTTTTTCATTTTTTTATTGAAAAATTTTGGAGGATAGTATTTGATTGCGGTTCCAACTAAATAAAAATTAATCTTGATTCATTTTTGGAAGATTTCTCATAGGTTATTCACATTTTAGCTATTTTGGAATAATATTTTATTTCTTTTTGTTTTTTGTAATTAAAAAAAGGTAGTTGAATGAATGTTCTAAGGAACACCTTGATTAGTAATTGTTGAACATTTGCCATTATTTTTTGATGTTTTTTTTTTGAAGTCCGGATGGGCGGATGTTCAATAAGGGGAGAAAGAAGCGCCTCACAAGAGGAGAAGATAGTCCTAGAAAGAGAGACAATTAAAGCTTGTCTCATTGCATGGGGAGGGTATCAAACCCACGATCTCATAGTCGTGGGCAGTCCCTTACCACATTGGGCTAAGGAACCTTTTGATGATGTTTGTCTTAAGAAACTTCAAACGAATGTAAGCCATAGATTCTTTGGGTCAGACAAGTTAATTGGAGCCACAAGATCAAAGTTGAGGTCGAGAGTGAAGGATCATGAGGAGGTAGAAATCAATAAATTCTTTTGAATCAATAATGGAAAATGAATGGCCAATAAGACCTCTCTTTAAACTTGTGGAAGAAAGACGCAGCAGAGGGAATACTTGGTCCACAAACAAACAATTTCTAAGCCTTACACAAATTGTCTAAGAGTCATGCAAGAGGAAATACATGCCTTACTCCAGGAAAATTCGCCAAAAAGAAAGTGGTACTCATAATAATAATGATTTAATATATTAATATTTAATTCAAGTTTTTACATATGTTGATTTTTTCTAAAAAAAATATGTCTACTTTAATATTTGAAATTGGAGTAGTAATTCAGTATGGAAAATGAAGACTCTCATGATATATATGTATGTGGCGATGAGAAGATGAGGAGTTGCCCATCATTTTCATTTTGACATAAATGGATCAAACGTATACACTATCTCTTTTGCAATTCCAAATTTCAACTGCCTACGCGTTTTTTTCCCTTTTCCTTATATTGAATTTTGCAGAAGATAACATGTAAAAGTAATACCCGATTTGTCTGGCAAAAAATAGTATATTCTCATGTCACTCATAATTCGTCATATCGCCATATGTATATTAAATTGAAAAAAATATACACATAATAAATTTTTAATGGTGTAAATATGTATGAGTACATGTATAACGATAGACAATTTCTAGCCGATTTGGCTTACTTACAAAAGTTTGATTGCCATTCAAAAGACCAAATCAATTCCAAAATATTTCTCGTTAAAATGAAATAAACAAATCTCGTTCAATCAAATCAAAGGAAAGTAGTTTAAACACTTCTTACTAGATTATGAGATTTTGAATTCGATATTCACCCGTGTATGCTCATCCTTTTTCTCTTCATCCTCCATAATAAAAAAAAATTTAAATTCATTCAACTTCTATAATTTTTCTATTTTGGAACTTCAAAAAAAGATATCAATTATGTATCAGTTTAATTAATAGTCTACATAATTACATAAAGACATGTATAGTGCTCCATGTCTTTATGGGGCAAAATGCAATATTACAAAGAAGCTTCACAAAAAAAATAATTTTCTCTATAAAAGTTTTCGAATTTTGAAAATGTTGAAAAATGGCTGTCACTCAAAGTCTGACCTTAGATCCGCTACTATATATAATGGAGTTTTTTTTTCTTATAACAAAATTATCACTATATCTTGGCTTTTTTTTAATCCATCTTTAATTTGACAACAAAAGGCATTTTTCCTGATCCAATCCACAATTTTTGCTCAGTGCAACTTCATTTGGAAACATGAGGTTGTTTTTTTTATTAAGGGGAGAGGGACCCATCTACTAAAAGAAATAAGAGATTCAGAGGTTTGAGCGATTCGAACTCATTACCTCTACGCATGGCGCCTCATCCTCGATCACTGTGACTAACGCCTCATCGTGCAAAAACATGAAGTTGTTTAGAAGGACTTTTACTTGTTTGGCGCTGGGATCATATTTCAATAACCTTCCTGAGTTGTCACCACTAAGTATTAGAGAAAAAAATTGCACCCAATACATTAGTAGAAATAATAGGCTAAATTATGTTAGCATATATGCCTTTAATTTCTTCATATATAACTGATTTCAGTAAAAATGACTATCTTGGGATTTCTTTATTCTTTCCTGATGAATACACAGATGCACGTTGAACTTCATTTTTGAATAAGTGGGATTTGACTCCTCTCCAATACTTAAAAATAATAGAATTTCTTCGGTAGATTTTTAATTGAAAATAAAAAATATTTATACCTCTTTTTAAACAACTATTCTTTCAACTTTTTTTTTTTACGAAATATCATAATTATTATGCTATAATAAAATTTAACTATCGGATCGACTTAATCAGGTCATTGATAATCAATCAGCATGTGCTTGAAGAAATAACTTGCTTAGCACGGCAAAAAATTATATGTCCCCGTGTATGTCCTCATTAATGTACCCAACAACTCACAATTCGCCATGTATATATATAATTGGAAGAAATATCTACATAGCGAATTCTGATTGGTTGGGTGCAGCAATAGGAACATACACGGGACAGACAATTTTCACCCCCTTAGCACCTTCATTTTTAGCCAATTTAGAGTGGGACTCAAAAGTGTTTTTTTTATTTTTTATTTTTGTCAAGAGTGCCACGGCCCAGTGGGGCTGGCCTCTGCCCACGACCGTGAGGTCGCGGGTTCGACACCCTCCTCAGCTTGATGCCAAATAATTCTCTCTTCCTAGAGCGTCTACCTCCTCCTCCTATGAGGCTAAAAGAAAAAAAAAAGTGTTTGTTTTTTTAAATATTTTATCTTCAATTTTATAAAAATTATTGTTTTGTTAATAAATCCCAAACATGAAAACTTAGGTTCTGTTTATGTACAAGCACACCTCATCATATACCTATAATAAGAAAAACTGCTCCAAGAGAGAGGACAACTAATCACTATGAAGTGTGCCTTATAGTTTTTATGGATAAACACAATCAGTATCAAGAAATTCATTTCAATATAATGTAAATTATGTTTTTTTCCCCACACAACAATATAAAGAAGGTTAATTATAACCTTATCTAAGTCTGCTAAGTTTACTGCTCATACAATATTATAGTGATCTTAAATTATATATCCCCTGTTTCTTACAAGACTTCTAATAGGACACAATTATAACTAAAAATTTCACTTTCTTGGACTCATTCGAGATTATATTTATGTTTTACCACAAATAGTTTTGTAAGTTGGACCGAGCAAGACAACCTTAGTTTAACTAATGCTCAGCTTATTATAAAATTTACTGCTTCCTTCGGACAGATGGTAAATTCCCACAAAAGGCATCAAGACAGAAGCAAGCAATCCAAAGATTTCCATAGAGTCAACAGCCGGCTGGAAACTATCTTCTAACATATTCGACACTATTTAAAAATGAGACATTCAATTAAAAATAAAATTAAAAAAAAAGAGTATAGTAAGCAATAGTGCTCCATGAGGACCGATAAGAAGTTTCTTATGGTTTTTATGGATAAACAAATCAGAATCAAGCAAAGTTTTGAATACAATGTAATATGTTCATTGTGACAGACTGCTAAGGTATAGTAACATGTAATATAGAAAACATGTAACGTAATAAAAAATTCCCTCAGAAAATATTTAAAACTGGACTACGGGTAAAAAATATTTTATCAACTAAACTACTGTCTTGACTGACTTTAAAACAGATTGTAGATTCCTAGAAAAGGGTTGACAACAGAAGCAAGCCACAGCTTCCCATTTCTCTCCTCTGCTTGACTAAACGATAACTTTCTTTCCTTATCTTCCAAGACTTGCAAAACCTTACCATTCTCACTTAGCTTTATCGCGTTAGCTTCATCCGGAACTCCAACAATGCTGCGAGGACGATTCAGCAATGCCTTTCCCAAGGGAAGTGAAGAGACCGATTTTGGAAGAAATCCAAATTTTGAATTCAAAGCCACCCAAAACTCTCCTTTGGAGTTTGTCCTAATGTTATCAGGAAATCCTGGTAAATCAGCAAAGATATCGCGGTTTCCTGCATTAGGGCCTTGAAGCCAGTATCTCAAGATTCTACAATTAGTGGTTTCGGTTACAAGAACAAAAGAACCATCTTTGCTTAAGGCCACACCATTTGGGAAAGCAAGGCCTTGAAGTAAAACTGTTACTTGTTTCCTTGATTTCTCATATTTCATTAGCCTCCCTGTCTTGTCTCCACTTAGCATTGATGCTAACCAGTCCCTGAGACCCAAAGAATTATAAAATTTACTATATGTAGTACGATTTTTAAAAATCTCGGGGGCGACTGCCCCACCCCGCCCCCCTTGTGTTCGTCCATGCCCTCCCCTAATAAATAAATAAAACTAACAAATTATCTTGTTTTTGCTTCCTTAATTTTCGCAACATTCAATGAAAGTCTTATATTAAGGAATGACGGGAGTATTACCTTCGGTAGAAGATGGTGCTGGTGTCTGTGAAGTAAATGACATTATGATGTTCATCAATGTCCAAGTCATTGGTGAAGCGCAAAGGAGAACCTTCAACTTGAGTCACCAGTGGAGTAGCTAAGCCTCCATTAGGTCCAACAACTAGGAGGCCAAAATAGGCATCAGCAATATAAAGATCTCCATTCTTCTTATCAAAACCAAGTCCTAATGGCCTTCCACATATGTGCTCCAAATTTGGTTGAAAGCACATCTTCCTTTAATATGAAATATCAATATAGTTAGTAACATAAAAAAAAAAAAACAGCAATCATCTTAGCATCATATGAATTCATCCTACGGAGACCAAAAAATATTCATAATTAAGACAAAATTCACACCAAGAAATTTCTGCTAGTTTTAATAGACTTGTTGTTTACCTATCTGGTTATGGTGTTCAGACTTATATTTTTTACTATATGCTCATACAATCTCGACTATTAATTCCCAATTTAACAGCTACATTGTTTCTTTATTTATTAAATATTTAATCGTCAAATCGATTAGGAAAAGAATTGTGTATTATAAAAGAAGAAAAAAATAATGTAAATTAATCCGTAACTATATATATATAAGATTTTTGTAACTAATAACTAATAAGTTATTGTAAAAAAAAACACTTGAACAAAGTTGTACCGATATAAATTAAAAGGAAAAAATATTTATTTTTATGTCAAATCGAACCTAACTGGTGCTAATAGAAAAATAAAAATAAAAATAAATACAAGTTCTGATCTATCTCAAAATTGGGGTGGTTATATTTAAATTTTACAGACATGCCCAAATATGACAAAATTAGAACAAACAAATAAACTAATAAGTCATCATAATAAGCCATCGTAAATTCATAAAATGTGCACCATACTAATAATACTATAAATGACTATTGCACATGTATCTTAATTATTAATACTACATTAATAATAGTTCGGACCACAAAACATAAATTACTACTGGGTGTAAAAGCGCGTTCACCTCAGCTAATTTAACTAAAAATATAAATAAAATTCTACTTTAGTTCATATGGTTTGAATTTTAAATATTTATTTTGAGTTTTACAATGTTAGATTATTTGTCAAAGGAGAAGTAATATCAAATCTAAAATCTAAAATTTAATTTTTTTTTCATGAGATAAGCAATATACCTTTGAGAAGTGGTAATGGCAAAATCAACCCAACCCTTTCGACGTCCTTGCCATTTAAGAATCCGGCCATCAGCCACACCTGTATATGGGCCTTTTCCTTTTGGATCAAAAGCAATACTTTCCGGTCCAACTGCGCCCGCAAGAGGAACTATCTCGGATAGGATACTTGGTATCGGGTCAATCGTTGCTCCGATAGCCCATATAAGTACAAACAAGATTGCCCCAGTCAAGATCAACTCTAAGGACTTCATATTTCTCTGCAGCTTAAAAAATAGTACTAGTATTCAGTTCAAAAATCCTAACCATAGATTCCCCCAATTAGGGCCACTAATAAATAATAATTATGAATAATAAATGTGTCTGACAATGCTAAATAATCTCAAAGCAATACATTAGTCAGGATAGAGAAATTACCTGAATCAGGAACAGTGAATTCCAGAAATGAGAAATGAGAAGATAGGTGGTTTCAGTACACTTGTTGCACTTAAAAGCCAATATAATAGAGAAGATTGCAGCTATGAACTTATAGTCAGTTAAATGATAAACACAAGTTCCAAAATCAATTTATTATGAGGTAATGTTGTCGAGTTGTTATCTATTATTCTCATTCAGAAGTGTCACGCAAACTGCATGCCGTAGCTTCCGGATAAATTGTTGCTGATAACTGAAAGAGAGTGATGGGATTTCTTTTCCTCTCAATACCCAAATCAGGTGAAAGAGGCAAAATAACAGGGATAGTTTGCATTTAAGTGATTGAATTTTGAACTTGAATGAATCACATCGCTCCAAATGACCTTTGGCAACCGAGCACTTAAATTGCACACTCGATTCTCTATAACACTTCGTGAATACTCTATACATCATTTTTTGTTATAATATTATTTACTAATAATTATGATTTATCTTTCTGAATTTATAATTTAGGGTAAAAAGTACCCACGCCCCCTAAATTATCTCGGAATTTGATTTTTGACCCTCAATTAAAAAAGGTCAAATGCTTGACCCTGAACTTTCTTGAAGTATCAATGCTTCCCCTTCCATCCAATTTCTCCGTTAAATAATAACGGAAGGTGGCCATTTGACACTCACATGATAAAAATGGGGGCATATTGGGTAAAAATAAATTAACCATAAAAATAATTAGAAAATTGAGGTTAGCCATAAATCTCTCCCTAATTTTTTCTTTTATTTCATGTCTAGTGAAATCTCACTTTTTTCTGAAATGAAATTCTTGCAAATTCCCCAATAACAACTTGAGCATTTATTTTTTTTTTTTTTGCTAAATAACTTAAGGATGCTTCCATGAAATTATGTTAAACTCCATGAAAGCTATAACTAATTATACCGAGTTTTTTAACTTAGTTTTGAGCAAAAAAAGATATTCAATGTCTTCATCGTATCCCATAACAACCTAAGCATTACTTATATAAAAAAAATTTACCAGGAATTGAAAATACTATTTACTCAATTACCAAGATTTATTGAATCAATTTCCAATGGGAGATCACATTTTCTTTTCAAGGATTTAGGAATTTTTTTTTAATTTTAGGATGTTAAAAAAAATTAGGGAGGGTTCAAAAGATTTGGGAGGGTTTTCCATTTTCTAATTAATTTTTTTAAAGATTAATTTTTTTGGGTCAAATTTGCCCCATTTTTATAATGTGAGTGTCACATAGGTACCTTCCGTTATTATTTAACGGAGAAATTGGATGGAAGGGGAACCATTGATACTTTAAAAAAGTTCAGGGTCAAGCAATTGACGTTTTTTAGTTGAGGGTCAAAAATCAAAATCCGAGATAATTTAGGGGGCGTAAGCACTTTTTACCCTATAATTTATCTTATTTAATTAGGATAGACGACGTTAATTTTATTATTAAATGTGTTGTCCAGGAATTGTTATGACTAAATAGTGGATATAGAATTCGAACTGTCTAAACTGAATGACGGAATTTTATTGGAAGTGGGCTTGTTATTAAGGAGTGCGGGTACCAATCTTTATCAGGCCCATTATTAGGTGGGCTAAATAGTAAAACATTAAACACACGAGCTTTAAAATGTCTGGGTCTTTGTCTAAGGAAATTGGCCCACTAGACTCATATAGATTGTTAACAAAAAGAACTTTCATGAATTAACACCCTTGCCGGCCCACTATGGTTTGTGGGGTTAGTGAGATGTTTGTATTTGGCCCATTGGAAACTTAACAATAATGACAAAAAGTGTTAGAAAGTTATGGATTATATATATATATATATATATATATATATATATATATATATATATATATATATATATATATATATATATATATATATATATATATACTCTCCCATAAATATTCAATCTATTTATCCAATACGCACCTAAGATTGTGAAAAATGTCCTAACATTAATTTTTTCTTTAAAAAATATATATAACCTAAAACAAATCGAGAACTCAAAGAGGAATATTGTGAAGACAAACTTTTTTAAAATTAAAATACTTATTATAATTTTAGATGCATATTGAACCAATAGAGAGATTCTATTCCAGAAATCATCTTTAGTACTCTTTGAAAATTAATGGCTAAATCTTCTATTTATATTTAATAAATAAAAAAACTTCTTTCTATAAATGTTTTATACTCTAACATCACATAGAGATTTGAATCTCATTTTTTTCTCTTACATTATTAACATGTTGTCATGTATCAAATTTTATTTTTAATATTTCATAATTTAAAATAATAGTAAATCTTTAAATAAAAAATAAAAAGTAAAACGTATAACAATCGTCTACAAACGGAACAGATGATAGGAATAAAGTAGGATAGATTATCCTAAACCTTAGTTGTCCAACTGCAAAGTAAGGTTATACCAATATTGTTGGACAAACAATTTTGCCCTATGGAACTTCTTAGGGACAGACAATACCACATGCCCCAACAACTATTCCTAAGGACACACTGATTGTTGTTTTGGAGTGGGGCAACATAATATACAACAAAATTAATACTAAAAAAAAAAAAAAAAATCACAAAAAGACAGCTTTCTTAATATAAACATTGTTCTTATCAAGTAAACCAAATCTTATAAACAAAATACCATTAACAGAAAAAAACACTTAACATCCATGAACTGAAAAAGGCCATAATATTCTTTCTAAGTGACCTGGGTTTTTAAATAAAATATCAAGAAAAGATCTGGCAAAAAAGATTTGCATGTAATGGCCAAACAAAAGTAGTGTTTGTCCATGATTTTCTAATTAAACATCCATATTTATTTTTCTTTACCAAACCAACCCGTCACGGTACGTTATATTTCTGTGTCTAACCATTTACATTTCAACATGTGTATATATAATTAAAAAAAAATTTACTTGACAAATTTTGAATGATTGAAAGCACAGAAATGAGATCATACACGAGTATATGCGATTTTCACCTACCCACCACCCAAAAATATAAAGAGAAAAATAACCCACGGTTAATCTTTTCTAAATATAACTAATTAAATTGCAAGAAATAATCATGAACAGATATTAGGTGGGCATATAGAGTGATAATTAAACCAACCAACACACAAGAAATATAACAATTTGGAATTTGGAGAATATAGATTTAACTATAAAAAGGAAAAAAATACTCATTTTATTTATTAATTTTTTTCCCAAGAGAAAACTATACTTAGTCCGAGGGATTTATTATCCAATTCGGAATATGTCTTTTTTCTGCATGTGCAAAACACATTTCAGTTATAGATGAGTTGATCCGATATTTGAATTTTTCTTTTTAGAAGAACACATGTTTCGTAGTACAATACATTCATATAAATGTATGAAAACATCAGTATTCTCAACTATTATTTCTAAATTTTACGACCAAGACAATATTTTGCATATACAAAAAACACCTATTGAACATTGTAAAATAATATTTCTGCATATATAGAAAAACATATATTGCGGTTCGGATCCGGAGTGCGGTTGAGGTAGTTGATGTCACGATCGATTAGTAAGGTAGCAGGCGAATTATACATAACCAATTTGCAGTAGCAGCCTTCAAGAAATGGACATATCTTCTCCTTCTTTCAAGTTTATAGATACATGCATGAACCCTACCATTAGATAGATGGTGGGGTAGGGGGTAGGGTGGAGAGAGAGATAGGGTCCTCTTTTACCCATATGTTTGATGATCTTTATGTAAAAGCAGAGCTGACCCATAATAGCCGGCAAGAATCATGATTTTGAAAACTCCCATCCAAAGAAAGAATCCCTTTGTGACCAAATCCTTCCTTGGAATGATAGAAAAATATAAGGGACCATCCCCTAATTTAAATCAGCCAACATTTTGTTACTATGCCTCTGCATGCTTGACCTTGACTACCTCCCCTTTTCTTATAACTTTTTTTTTTACGAGATTTATGTCTAATGGTTAATGATTAATTCAGTCTTCTCTATTGTCGCGTTTTTACGAAGGAAATATTCCTAATAGAGTCTTCTTTATACATAAATCTTGAATTTAAAGCCTTACTCAATGCATATAAAAAAAAATTTAGTTGAGTCAACTCATATCGATAAAATATTTAACTCGACCAAAGTAACATTCAAGTCTCTTTGTGTACAACGTCCTATATACACATTACACACATTGTAGTCTAATTATTCATTACTTGACTTATGTTAGGTCCACGATTTAGCTAGATTAGATTATCGTAAATAAAGAAAGTAATTAAGAAAAAGAGAGGCAAATGTTTTTTTTTTGTGAGCAATATTGTTGTTGATCCTATCAAAAAAGGAAAATTGTGATTGATCATTCATCATAAAGTGAGATCAACCAGATATGGCGGGTTAACTGATTTAACTAAAAAATTGTCGTAATCTCAGCAACTAAAAAGAAAAGACTTTTGCTTCTAATTTAATTTGTATCCCAAAAGAAAAAAGAAAAGAAAAAAGAGTTAAAAAAATAAGTAGTGGCTGAAAGTAGATGATTTATCTTTTCTTTTATTTCACTTTATTTATTTTCCAGTTGAAATGATTATAGACACGCTCTTCGATCGCCAGCAAAATGGACATAGGACAGTGTCTTTGAAATAGTTCTTTTTTTTATGGATTTTTTTTTTTTGATGGATGTATTTGTATTAGTACACCTATAGATATTCCACTTAGAAAGTGACAACTAAAAAAATTAGGCACAAGAAAATTAACCAAAGGGACGAGAGTGTTTATAATAGTTTAGTAATTAAAAACAAAAAAAAACAGTTAGTGCGAACGAGATTTGATCTAATTTGTAAGATGTGTATAATTTTATATCGCTAACTATAGAGTTCAATTCTTTTTGTTCTATAAAATTTGTGTTCACTTTCTGATAGCGATTGCAAATTCAAAATTTTGTTTTTTTAAAAAAAGAATTTGACAAAATACCTTTTTTTTGCTGTGTTATTTCTTTTGTGGTTCTCGAGTAATACATTTTATCTAAATACATTTAGAGGTGTTAAAAAGAAATTTGTTGCATTTCAAATCGTACGAGTAATGTGAATCAATAACCTTTTTTGGGTGGTGGTGGTGGGGGAGAGAGGAACGATTAATGAGGAAACTAGAATTCTCATTAGAAATTAAATTTTTTAGATCTTTCAATACATTTTTTAGTACACTATGTAGTATATTAAAGATATTATTTTACGTGTATTAACATTATTGGTTTATAGTGAATTTAGGGTATTGAATTAATTATATTATTATATGTGTAATAATATTATTAATATAGTAGAGTGTGTATTGGAAAAATACTGTATACTTGAATACTTAGAATTAAACAGTGATAATTTGATATTTGACGGTGGATTTAGTATAAAGCGACACTCAATAATAACTATGAATAGTATTTTTTTTTAAAATTTTTTTTCTATTACAATTATTTATTGGACCTCACCAAAGGAGGAGTAGTAGAAGCCCGACTGAGCGGGTGCCCCGTGAGGGGAGTAATAGAAGTCCCGTTGAGCGGGTGTCGTAGAAGCCCGTTGAGCGGGTGCCCCGTGAGGGGGAGTATAAGACCCACACAAGGGAACCCAAAGAAATGACAATTAAATCATTTCCCTTGTGTGAGGTGGGTATCGAACTCACAACTTCAAAGTTGTGGACAGACCTTTGCCCCACTAGGCTAAGGAACCTTAAATTACTATGAATAGTATACATACTCTATCAAACTGTTACCCATGGGTGGGTGAGTTTCATGATAGGGTTGACATATTTATCCATTTTTATATTTGTATTTAGCTATGTTTATAATGTTTGTAGCTTAAAAGAGTATGATTTATTCATTATAAACACCTATGACCTAAGTTCTAACTACTGGATTTAGTTAATTAAAGAAATCTAAATACATCCTTTTCCATGATTTGTATGATCTCAATGAAACCTTTTACGCTATCTATATGTTATTGATACCAAAGAAGAGTGTAGCAAGAGTAGTTATCTTAGTGCTTAATTAAAAGATTATTTCTTAATATGTATTGTGCTTTGTGCATTGTATCTATTCAGAGAGGAAATTAAAATATGTGCTACTTTGCCAACCTGGCATTACTAAGTAGCAAAGTTGAAGCACTGGCTAATGTAAAAGGTTTTTTGTTTGTTAAAATTTTGAATTTTCTCAATATAATAGTTGAGTCTGACAAATCAATTATTGTGGGTTATTTTATCAACTTAATGTTGATCTGTCACCATTTGATCATATTTTATACGTGGTCCGTAGTATTTTATGAGATCTTATGGATGAGGCAAAATATTATTAAGATCCCAACCAAATTAGTCAGGTCAAATGTCTGAATACTAGTACAAAAAAATATGTTGTACTTTTTTTTTTTTGCTAAATAAGAATATGTTGTACTTATCTATAGATATATATGACTTTCCTGCCCTACCAAAAATTAAGAATTAAAAATTAAAAGTTCTAAGAGAAAAAAAAGTTGCAACTCTCCGCTAACCCTTATTTCATTTTTTCTTCTTTTGGACGTTAACTAGCGAAGGACCATTAACAGTAGCTTATTAACAGTAATATGTATTAGTGTGTATTAATAACTGGACAGCGGTTTCTGAATGTACTACTATAATCGGGATGAAAATACTCTATCCTCATTCCTGTCCTCATCTATTTTTTCAACTAATCAGAATTTACTATATAAATATTTTTTTTCAATTATATATAAATATGGTGAATTGTGATTAGCTGGGGATAGGGATGGAGACAGAGAATTTTTTGCCCTATAATCGAAAGACAAAAGAAAGTTTGATGTTTTTTTTCTTCTTTTAATTAGGTACTCGAAAAGAAAATGGTTAACTTGCATGGTAGAACATGTATAATTAATTGAGTTATTATTTTGACGTAAAATATTGCTAATTCTATTTTATAACACCTGAAGTTATTATTTTGTGGTCATTTAGCAAACAAAAAAAATCCATTATTTTCTTAATATTCAAGACTTAACCATTTATCCAAGTGAATTTTTTTTTCCTGGATGTCGATTCCGAGGAAGTATTCGGAGATTCAGTTGTCAGGCTCCATGAAGAAGCAAAATATAATTTCTAAGTGGTAAGGCAAAAAAATATAATAGGAATCGGGTATCCCAAGTATTAGGCTACCCGGCCACGGGACGGAGATTTCGTGGTTGATTCTCGTATCTCCCTTTATGGGGCAAATAAATTCTCCTCCTTGTGAGACTAAATTCCCTCTCCAGACATAGGGCATGCTACAATCTCCCTATCTAGGGTACTTTCCGCTCTTACTCTTCGGGGCAATCGCCTAGGGGGAACCTACCAAAAATAATGAAAGTACAATCGTATACCAAATAAAGAATCCTTAATTTAATACTAGTATTATAATCTTAGAGCAGATCTTCAAAGTACAATCGTATCTATTAAAAGAATTACACATTGTGGAGGGTTCAATGTATCCACAATTTACAAAATCATAATTTAATCACAACCTAATCTTTCCCATCTCTCACCACAACATTAGTTTTAATCTCCCATTGACTACGCAGGACAAGCGATAAGACGCGTAGATTACAAGTTCAAGTCATTCTGAAGAAAAAATGAGAATCACTATTGATCAACCTAATACAATATATATATATATATATATATATATATATATATATATAAAAGAGAAAGATAATAATCTCCCATGCATCAGTTTTATTTTAAGAGTCGTATTAAAAAAAATTAATGTACATTTTTAAATGATATTTTTTTTGCTTGTATGCATGTGTATGCTATCTCATAATAGCTTAGACTTGTCTCTTTTTTTTTTCTTTTTTTGGCTGAATAAGAAATTTTACATTAATCACAATATAGTCGAAGCTATTACAATCAAAGGAAAATCTAAAAATATAAGAAAATAAAAGTTATACAATGATTTAGAAAATCATAATAACAGACAAAAATCACACCCAAGAAAACTTGGATGGTTAGGAAATACTAATATAAAAACTAGCAAGCTAAACAAATACATAATCTTTTTATTCGCAGCATCTTCATCACAATCCTTGAACAACAGAGACAGGAGAATATCACTTTCAACATTTTCTGTAGGGATCGACAATATATAGGATCATGGGCGTATCAACCGTCCTACAAATTGTCTCGGGAAGACCGGGTTGAACGAATCCTCCTAGAAACATAGAAAAAAAATCTAGATTTGTGAATATTTGAGACAGATCTAACATTTGCGTCTTGAATCTTGAAGAAAAATACTTTGAAAAAAGTGCATATGATTCAGTGGTACAAAATAGAGGTATAAAAACTAAACAAAAGAACCAAGATTTGACCATCGGCCGAAATCAATAGGCAAATCTAATCAGAAGCAGAGGAAAAAAAGAGGCAGTAGGAACGCAGAGAGGAGAGAGAAGAGAGGAAAAAAGGGGGGTTTACGCTAAGAATTATGATTAGTTCAACTCTCCTCACAAGAAAATGAATGAACAATTCAATAAACAATATGCTACCTTTGACGGTTTAAGATCTAAAAAAATCCTAAACTTTTTTTAAGCCAGTCATATATTTGACTATTATGTATCATTTTTACTGCCTCAAATTAAACACCTACTTTTATATATATATATATATATATATATATATATATATATATATATATATATATATATATATATATATATAAAAAAATAAATAAATAAATAAATAGACACTCAATTATGATCAAAATAAATGTTAGACAAACAAATTTAAATCCCTAGGCTAGTGGTTTGTTTGGGTTAGGCCAGGAGGCTATTTTTTCTCTTACTTAAAAGCTACACTATTGGCAAAAAATCAAGAATGGTCCAGAGTTACAAACTACATAAATAGAGATATATAAGTCATATTATAGCGAGAAATAAATCTTAATGAAGAAAAAAACATAAGGAATTAAACCTTTACAGCACGTTTGGTACGATGGAATGGAATGAAAATGGAATCCCTTTTCAGACAGAATCGGTTTCCACCCAGAATGACTTCGGAATCTTGTTTCCATTCCAGTGTTTGGAAGCCAAAGCCAGAATGGAATGTTGATTCATTTTATGTGTTTGGTAAAATTATATTTTATTGTCAAAATGGAATGGAATTAAACTTAATATAACCTAAATGCCCTTTTAGTATATACTAGTGATAAAACTTAATTAAACATTAATTACAAAATCTTATTGAATAACATTGACATTATATATATATATATATAGAGAGAGAGAGAGAGAGAGAGAGAGTTGAAACATAATTTTTATTAAAATGTCAACATAGTAATAAAAATATATTTACTTTTAAATTTAAAAATAGATTAAAACTACTACCAAGAAAAAGAAATATTTATAAAATTATCATCTATGAAATTATATTAAGTGAAATAGAATATTTATGACTAAATATGAATACGTTGCTATGTAAAATGAACGTAATAATTAATTAAAAGAGAGATATAAATGTTAGTCACTATCTATTGATGATTCCAACTTCTCCTGGAAATGCCATTCCATAGGTTTTGGTGTGGAGTGCCCTTTCCCACTTCTTCCTGGAATCGTCATTCTCGTAGAATTATCATTCCCACTTCAAATTATCCAACCAAACGCCAGAATAGAAAGAGAAGTGTGAAAGGTCGTTCCATTCCTTTCCATTCTCGCGTATCGTACACGCACTTAGCCTCTAAATTGGAAGCATATGCTCTTGCCAACTTGATAAGCCAAGAGAATATTTCTTAATAGCAAATAGTTTCTTATCAATTCTAATATCAGGAATTACGAGTCATACAATCACAACAGAAGAAGAGTTTGTAGTGAAGATATTTATGGGTTTTTTGAAGAGTTTACCTAAAAAATTGACATTTACATTGGCATTATAGTCTTGGAGTAAAAGAGATTATGTGTATTAATTTTATTGGTTAATACAAAGTCAAATATTAAATTATTCATATTGCGTACACTTAATTTTCTATGACATGCTTTTAAAACGGGATTACGCTTTTGATTCTCCAAACAAAGTCTTAATGAATTAATTAAATTAAATTAAAGAACCGTCCTAGTATTTGAATTTCATTAAAATATGGGGCTGACTTCGATACCATTGCTCAAGACAGAATGTCAAACCTCGTCTCTTTGACATCTTCTAGTTTTTGCCTCTTTATCAAAATGGACTACTTTAGCACTTTATTCTTTTCAATATTTTTCAATTTCACCCACCCTAAATAAGTAAAGGTGTATCAGTACGGCTATGGTACGAAACATGAGTTAATTGAAAATTTTGAATTTGACGGTTGAAATGCATTTTCAGAACACCTATTATGAGAATGACTGTTGACTGGTTGAGGTATTTTAAACCGTCAAATATTTGATTTGTTGATTGAATTTGATCTGCACAAGTGTCCAAAACACTGTAATTTTGTTCCGCACTGTAAAATAGTTGGAAAATTACCATACACTCATCTCGAGGAAATTCACAACATATCTTCAAGTATTTTTTTTCTCTTTTGATTTTAGCATCCAACCTAAGGCTCTTTGTGGAATAGTAGTGGATCGATACCATGTCATGCACGCACCACACAATATCTAAATATATAGTAGAATTTATTTAGGCTTTATCAAAGAAGGTGTAGTATTTATTAATCAACAACTTAGTTTTATTGTGCATGAATTTGTACCTTAAATTTCAATTTGTTTTGATATTGAAGATCTATTTTTCGATACTTGTATTAATTAGATTGGGACTTTACTTTGTTTTTTGTGTACCATAAATTGTACATTAAAGGAAGACAATGAATGAGTTTTTTTGTCTTTTTCCCTGTTTTTGAATTGAAGCCTCAATTGTCTTTTTCTATAAAAAATTATATCTAAGTGACTGAAAAGGAGGGGGAGATTATCACAAGGTTAGGGGTGTTCACTATTTGGTTAAACCGAAATACCGAATCGAACCAAACCGAATTTTATTATATGGTTCGGTTTATTCGGTATTTTGGTTTATTCGGTTCGGTTTTGAAAAAGTTAAAATAATTCGGTTCGGTATTCGGTTTTCAATTTTTAAAAATCGAATTACCGAATAGATCAATTTTTTTTATTAAAAAATATTTTTATTATACTTATAAGTATTATTAATATTACTTAGAGTTGTCTTCAGTCCATATGTTTCATTGACATTCTAGGAACATACACTTTGTGCATTTATTTCAAAATGTTAAGTCTGTCTCCTATTCATCCCCGCTCATACCTTGAATTATTGAGGACTTAATGAGTTATTTTATTGTTGTAGAGTTGTATTTTTATTCTTAATTTTTAGTTTATTTGTTTTTATTTTAATTGTGCATTATAATTTTATCTTTTGTCTAATTTTTATTAAGTTGAGAAAAAAATCGGTACAAACCGAATCATACTGAAATAATTTCGGGATTCGATATCCGGTTTTCATAAAATTTTGGTCTGGTTCGGTTTTAATAAAAGTCATAAAACCGAACCAAATTCCGAAATTTCGTATCGATACCGAACCGAATTACCGAATGCACACCCCTACACAAGGTCCTTAGCCCAGTGGGGCAATGGCTTGAGGTCGTGGGTTCGATACCCTCCCCGCGCATGGGGCATGCTTTAAATTGTCTCCCTTTTTAGGGTTATCTTCTCCTCCTCTTGTGAGGTGCTACTCTCCCCTTTGGGGTGTACGCCCGTCTGGGCTTCAAAGAAAAAAAAAAAGAGGGGGAGATTTATGCAATATATGGAGGCATGGGGGACCAGTCCCCCAACAAATCTTGGAATATATTGCTTTTGGGACCAGAGAGAGCAATATAAACGTTTGTGTGACAAACCATGTGAAAGGTTGGGTGTAGAAATCAAAAGTGTATGAGATGGGTCCTTCAAAGAAAAAAATATTAAAACATAGATCCTTAAAGTTCAACGTGTATGTGAGGTTTTTTTTTTATCTATTTATTTGAATACGGAATATGATAAACTTGATTATGTACCATTTAGTTACTTCTTGGATGACTTATATATCTATGATCTTTTTCCAAAGCAAGCTCTAAAGATTGAAGGTGAAGACAACTAAACTAAGCTTACTTATCAGACTTCCGATTTATCAAACGTTACTTAATTCTATTAAGGACTTTTTATTAGTAACTTATCAAATTGGGGGACAGTATGTGCTTGAAGCATCTTAATGGGACTGATCTCACCTTCAAGACACAAATAATTTATTTGACCATATTTTCAAACGCAAGCCTCACGTATGCCAGCAAAGTCGGGATGAATATATTTGTATTTTAGAGGTGTTACTAGTCTCATTGGCATGGTCCTAGTACCTAATTTCCCTCAAACTGGTGCTTACTGCTTGTGATCTGTGAATTACCCAACGTTTGCAAAAATTGGACAGAGACAACTATACCCTCATCTAGTTCTAAATAAAGTTTTAAACTTTTTTTACAGGGATTTGAATGAGAATTTTAAAGGGTAAAATTGTCAAATTGCGTATTGTACCGGGTAAATACATGCTACATTCAGAGTTCTAATATTCTAGTATCTCTATTAAAAGAAGCTAGCAAATGTATACAAATTCATTTGTTTATTTGAAGAACAAACATAGGAAATATACTTGAAATGGTCCAGATCCCTATACTAGACATGAAAATCAAAAATTGATAGGAAGCATAAATATTGAAAGCATTTCCTTGTCGTTATGCCTTTGATATTATATTCTTAAAAATATACGAAAATGAAATCTTTTCAAATGTTTCTTCTTCTCATCATATATGAAGAAAGTGACAACACAAGTTTGCTTCAGTTGGTAAGGATTTGTGTTCAATTTACATTGCCGACTTGAAGTCTGTATTGGTGGGTGATCTTTAAGTATCCTTATACGCGACTTGCTAGCTCCTAAGATCTACTCTCGACCATGGTAGTGACTAGACGAACCCACCTAATTTTTTTTACCTATATATATATATATATATATATATATATATATATATATATATATATATATATATATATATATATATATATATATATATGGAAAATGATTTACTCCTGAATTTTTGGGAATAGAAACCCTAAACCCTCAAATTGAGGGTGTTAAATGACTATCTTACTCCCCTCACTTTGGTATAAGGGATTCACCCTAACTATAAGAGCGAAAAAGATCTAAAAAACTATTTTATTCAATCTTTTAAATCAATAATTCAAAGTAAGCTTTATAGAGGCTCATATATATATATATATATATATATATATATATATATATGCCAATTTTTTTCTTGTTAATCCTTTTTATATTAAAATTCAAAATTTAGACTTGAATACATTCTAAAGTATATATACATTCTAAAATTAAAAAATATACATTCCTAATTTTATATATATATACATTCTAAAATTCAAAATTTTAAGTTCATATATAATCGAAAACCTTACAAGGGGATTAAATTACGAGTTGAATACAAATTCTTGAAAATTAATTTATTGGAACCATGTCTTGTAAATAATGAGAGTGTTGTTGTTTAAAATTAATACATAATGTCCGGCAAAAAAAATAAAAAAAATCAGAGATAGATTTATGGGTCCATAAAACATCTGAATGTCTGGAAAAAAATTACTATGGTAGAGTCAATAAATGATGATGAAATTTAGAAACATATAAATCCTGCAGTGGGGTAGATTGCAAGATGCTTAATCTTTTGTCCTGTACATTGAAGGATGTATTAATAGAGACTAAGAGGTCCACTTTCTCGTCATTTTATTTACTCGAGTTGACTTAATTAGTAAGATAATGCAGTCTTTTATTATCAATTAAGGTTAATGTATTTTTTACGGCATATAAATTATGTGCACACTTTTAAATAGTAAAAAAAAATGAAATTATTTAGACAACAGTTGAGGCCTTAATAATTTCATCTCAGAACTTCATAGATCTCTGTTATAAAAAATGTTATTACAAAATTTATAAGAACGTAAAAGGAAAATTAAGAAAAATCAATTATTTACTTTTATATTTGAAAATCTATTTTGTTACCAATAATTAAATATAAGAATAATGGATAACCCGTGAAGGAAACTCTATTTAGTCATACATTTTAATCTGGAGAAGTTGGAAAATGATGGAATCAAAAGTTCCTTTTTTCAATCTCGGGAATGAAAAAATCCAGATTATGCATCACATCTGGAGCACGCCGGTTCGAATCCGGCTCGTGAGAAGGTTTTTTTCTTGAAGACTCTCACTTCGGGTTCGGCAAAGTTTATTTGCAAAACAAAGTTACCGGAATTCATACCGATTTCGCATACCGAATGGAGGGCCTTGGCTTGGCGGTACTATGGGGTGTTGTGAAGAGGAAGGGAAGGATAACACGTATGGGTTCGGGGAAAGGATCCAACGAATATTGGGTAGTTGTTGTTAAACCAGGCTGCTTTTCCCGCTATATGAGAAAAATCTTTCTTGAAATTGGATGCCTATTTGTTCCTTATCCCAGTGGAGCAAGGACTTACGTGGGTTCGATACCCTCCCCGCGCATGGGGCATGCTTTAATTTGACTCCCTTTCTAGGGTTACTCTCTCCTCCTCTGGTGAGGCAGTTCTATCTACCCGCTCATGGGGCATCGCCCAACGGGCGTTAAAAAAAAATCATACATTTTAAGTTCCCAATATGAGAAGACATTTTTGGTGTTATTAATAATGGATTAGAGTGCCATTTTAACCAAGTAAAACTCATATCTTGGTGGATTTTAAAGCTATTATAGATAGTAATAGCAATGGACAAAGACAAATAATTAATTTTGACAAAGAGAGATTTGTCAAGTTTGGTGTAACTGATTATCTGGCCAAATTAAAATCCTTTGAAACATGACTTCACAAAGTAGTTGATTGCCACAAAAGCATATCTAATCCTTTTGCTTAGTGATTAAACATAAGATTTGGCTTCAATTGCATTCCAAATGAAATTGTTGCCTATAAGACATTACATTAGGTAGAACCATACAATTTTGGCTAAACTAAATTGATGGTTAGCAAATTTGATCTTTATAGTCTCTACCTCAAAATGGAAAGAAAAAAATTGCACAACTTTCTCACTAATATATTTCAAAGATTTCTTAGAAGCAACGAATATTATAGATAAGACGTCTCTTCTTTACTTAGAGCGAAACAATACTTAAACAAACGAAAATTCATCAACTGCAATGTTTTATAATAACGACAAATTAAGGAAGAAATCATCTTTTAAATAAGACTAATACAAATGACATAACACTTCTGAACTGAGGTCATGATATCATATTAAACACTTATTTTGCTCCTTGATAATGCTATTTTTTTAAAGAAACTACACACACATTTATTACCAGGTTATTATTGGAATTTTTTATTCACAATTTATGCAATTGGTGTAAAATATAAATGAAGATGGGAGCATGTACCCAAAACAAAATAATGAATTATTAGCCACTTTGATCATCAACGTTTTTTCGTCTAGCCACTTTTGTCAAAAATCAACTTTTTTAACTATTTGGGTCATTAAACAATTTACTGAACAGTACGAATAAGGTCATTCCAGTCAAAAAGCTTTGAAAATTGACATCTAAATTGGTGACGTGTCTAACGGAGGAGAGGGTAAAATTGGAAGAAATTTTTTTTGCCCCCACTTCATCTTCAAGCACCACCATTTTCACTGTTCATCTTCATCATTTTCTTCATCACCATTAACACTTATGAGACCCATTTTATCTATCAATCAATTGTAAATCACCAAGAAGTAAAAGAGTAGCTATTTTAAACCTCATTTTTTTGGGTATTAATTGGTATGTTTATTTCGTGCTTTTATTGGGGTTTTTACAACCTCAATAAAATGCAAACCTCTATGTGTCAATATGTTTTCGAAACAGATCGGTGAAATTTTTATGATTTTACTTCTTCTGGAAGATTGGAGATGCTTGTTATCAAAAAAAAATTATGATCCATCAAGGTTGATTTTTGAAGATTTCTTGGTGTTCTTCGCGAAGCTGATTTTTTTGGGTCACTTTTCTGTTGGGTTCGTTTTTTTGACGTTCTTCTTTGAAGGAAGAACCAAAATTTCGGCCAAATTCTTGGTGTAACTGATTAGTTTTTAAGAGATATAGTTGGAATACACTTTACCTCTTGATTCCATATGGGTTTTTTTTGGTGAAATTGCCATTTTCGGTGTTCTTGCTGTTTTTGCTCAAAAAGACTCGATTTTTTGGATGAACTTGAAGATTTGGAAGCTCTCATCAAGGATTTAACTTCTCTATAATGTTGGGATGAGGTTACATAGGTTGATTTTGGAGTTTTTTTTGCTGGGTTTCGCGATTTTAGAGCAAAATAAGGTGTTCTGGTTTTTCTGGCAGCACTGTGCCGCGCTCACGTTATTGCGAATTCCTGTTGATTCGGTAAGAGATTTGTGCTCAAACTTTACAGTTAGATTCGTACTTTAACTGTGAACAAGAACATGTGCTTGAATTTCGGTGTAATTGTTTGTAGAGACTGGGCTTTTGGTTTAAATGTCTCAGTTTTCCGCAACAATTTTTCTGGCAGATTTTTGGCTCTTGGGTTTTAGTCGATTTTTGGTTGATTGGTTATGAGTTTGAGGCTATAAATTTGCAGAAACCTTCCTAACTTAACTATGAGGATGTGTATATGATTGGATTAAAGTGAAATGGTTTTTACTTTTCTTGTTTTGTTTGGTTTTGCCTTTTCTTTCTCTTGTTTTTCTTGATAATAGCTTGCCTTTTGGTCAGCTTTTTTCTTCTGATTTTGAAAAACGAATTTCTCTGACCGGAAATTTCGATTTCTTTTCGTTTTTGGGGGATTTGGCTTTAGTTGTTTTCCTTTTTCTTTTCCTTGTTCAGTGCTGTAGATGGTGATGAAGAAAAGGATGAAGATGAACAGTGAAAATGATGGTGCTGATTGCTGAAGATGAAGAGGGGCAAAAAAAAATTTCTTCCAATTTTACCCTCTCCTCCGTTAGACACGTCACTAATTTAGATGTCAATTTTCAAAGTTTTTGACGGAATGACCTATTTGGCTGTTCGTAAATTGTTTAATGACCCAAATAGTTAAAAAAGTTAATTTTTGACAAAAGTGGTTAGACGAAAAAACATTGATGATCAAAGTGGCTAATAATTCACAAAATAATACTTCCCCTATCACCGTTTGAATGTTTAATATCTGTACTAACATTTAAGGATTGTCCTTAACGTGGAATACAATTAAATTTGAATTGAAATTTCATCTAAATTAAAAAAAATATGAGCCATTTAAAATCAGACGGAATGAGTACAATAATTGGATGGAGGTACAAACATTTTGGTTCCAATGTTAAGAAGAACTTGTTGGGCAGCGGAACACTCCAAACAACAAAATCTTAAAAGAAACGAAGAGAAAGTAGAAAAACAACACAAGAATTTTAACGTGGTTTAGTCTCAACTCAGACCTACATCCACGACCTCGAAGGGTAAAACTTTCACTGTGTAATTTTTTGACGGAAGAAAATTACAAACCCTCTTCAAAGAACTCCAAGTCTACACTCATAAGACTCAAGGAGTTGTTACAATACAACTCAAAACTATGTGGGTCTATTTATATGCCCATTTGCCTTGACCCTTTTCTTTTATAAACAATGTGAGACTTTGAAAATATTTCCCAACATATCCTCCATTTTCTCAAATTCCCAAGTTACAACAGAATAAAAAAAAACCTAACTTTCTTCTCAATCTTCGCGGTCTCCATCTTTGTTCTTCCTTTAGCTTTACTTCATTGCTTTTTTAAGGAATGACCATCAAGGTGGTATAAATTCTTCCATTTCTTCCTTCCTCGCATAACCAGACAGTTGTCTCTATACACTTTGCAGAAATTCCCAATTCCAACATACTTGTAACCCTTTGATTCTGATTCACCCTAACGAAATAATGTTGGCACTCGAATCGAGTACAAATCTAACATCAGGAATTACTTTTACCTCATCATTATGGAGTTTTAGGCGGACTCGTCCAACACCCTCAATCTTCACCTTCGAGTTGTTGCCCACTTTGATGTAGCCAAAGTCTCTCATCTGCAAAGTATCAATCGCGTCTCGGTCCTTGCAGATATGCAAGTCAGCAGCATTATCCATAATCCAGTTTGAATGATTCTTAACAGTGTCATCCAAGCATCTCGTCAAATATAAATCATTGTCATCTCTGACCACGTTTGTAGATGAATCACATACCTTTGCCTTGTCTTTCATCTGTTCACGGAGATTTTTCAAATCATCCCTCATATTTGGACAACGGCTTTGGAAATGACCAAATTTCCCACAATAGAAGCACTCGACCTCAGTGCAATCACCTCTGTCGAGATTTTCCTCTTCCTTGATCACCTATATTCCTGCTTCGATTTCTCCCTCTTCGAGAACTCTCTGTGGCTAGTACTAGATCCTCCTCGGGGTAATCCTCGTTCATCATGTGTTGGTTCTCCTTCAAGGCCTTTGAAACCTCATTCAATTGCAGTGTGTTCTTTCCTGCCAACAGTGACTGCACCAACGATTTATAGGATTTTGGTAATGAAGCCAATAACAGCAACGCCTGTTCTTCATCCTTAATCTCTTCCCCGACATTCTCAAGTCGAGATACTAACTCATTAAACTTATTAGTGTGATCAATAAGATTCTCTCTTTCTTCCATTTTGAGTGAGTATAGATCCATCTTCATCTTCAATCGGTTAGTCAAAGTCTTTGATGACGTCTCTCTCAACACCGTTATCTTGATTTGTTGTGCCAAAGCCAATCGAATGGTACTAACCGCCCTCTTCTTAATTGTAGCCCACTTAGAATCTTTCATACCTTCTGGCTTTTCATCATCCATAGCAGAAGCAAGACCTTACTGCACTAAATAGTCTTGAATCGTGGATTGTCATAAGGTAAAATCAATATTTCCATCAAAGAGTGGAGATGTAACATCACTTTTCATCTGCACAACGGGGTTTAAAGGCTCCATAATTTAAACACTCTAACTTTAATTAAAACAACACCAAAATCTTAATTAAAGCAGCATCGGAAACTTACCTGCAAACTATATCTTCAACTTTCTTTTGTCTCCTCCCAAAGCCTGAACCTCGCTCTCTGATACCAGTTGTTGGGCAGCGAAACACTCCAAACAACAAAATCTTAAAAGAAACGAAAAGAAAGCAGAAAACAACACAAGAATTTTAACGTGATTCAGTCTCAACTTAGACCTACATCCACGACCCCGAAGGGTAAAAACTTTCACTATGTAATTTTTGGACGGAAGAAAATTACAAACCCTCTTCAAAGAACTCCAAGTCTACACTCATAAGACTCAATGAGTTGTTACAATACAACTCAAAACTATGTGGGTCTATTTATAGGCCCATTTGCTTTGATAATTTTATTTTCTAACCAATGTAAAACTTTGAGAATATTTCGCAACAGAATTGTGATATCCAAAAATTTGAGCTATACGACTAAAATAGTTGTTCAAAAATAATTATTTCTAAATATTTAATTCAGCTATCAAACCAAATAACCAATAAAGATTGAGATTAATTCCGGGCGATATTGACTGCACGACCGAATGGGTATAGGAATTGTGAATAGTAAGGGCGAGTGGGCGTGGAGCTGATATTAGCCTGCAACGCAGCAGCGATCAACAATGATGTCGCGCAGATCCTTACATGGATGGTAGCCTTATGATCTTAGCAGAGAGGATTAAGTGTGACAGGTTGTACGAGATATTATGGTCTGTCGGGGAATCTTTGCTAGCAACAAAGACACTAGCTCCTGATTACCTGTGTTCTTTTATCCATTTCCCTCCATCACATTTTTTATTTATTTATTTTTTACCATATCCCTTTTTTCATTTTTTTAATATATTTTGTTTTACCTTAATTATTTATTTTTTTTCACAGCAATATTAGAGATTGCACACTCTTCTATCAAAATCTCGCTGACAACTGCAATACGATTGGTTCACTCAAATAATAATTTGATGGTATCAAATGTAAATTGTAGTTCAAGAGATCATGGATCAATCTTTAAAAAGTTTTTAAAAAAAAACTGAATTAATTATTTATATTTTTTATAAGAAACTTGAATTCATTGAAACATATCCTCCAATTTATATTTTTATACAAACTCTAAAAATTAGGTGATAGAAATGCTGGTAATGCATTGTGTTTTTTTTAAGTTCGGCTGGGCGATGCCCCATAAGGGGAAAGAGAACACCCTCACAAGAGGAGAAGAAAGCCTTAAAAAGGGAGATAATTGTCGTGGGCAGATCATAGCCCCACTGGGCTATGGACCTTGTGATTGCATTGTGTTGTCTAGAAAATGAAGAAGCTAACAAGAAACACGAAATGATTTTCCTACCATGACTTTGGACTACTGATTTTCATACCTTTTAACAATTCTATTCCATCTAATCATTTAACACGTTACTACAAACAAAAAAAAAAAAAAAAATAAATTCATGTTTAAATATAAATTTAGAGAATTGATCTTTAGCGAAAAAAGAATATGATTTGAATTTGAATGTCTCATTTTGATTTGACAAAAAATTTAAGAATTTTCTTTAACTTGTAATACAATTAAAAATTTAAATTGAAATTTTAGCTAAATTTAAAAATGGGATATTCAAATTCGAACATCCCAATCAAACAAACGAGACATTCAAATTCGGACGTATGAGTGTTATTTATTCATATTTGAAGTTTCAAGTCAATGAAAAATAATGACATAAAGTAGGAAGAATGAAACAGTTTAAATTAAATCCATAATTATTATCATTTCATTCTTTGCCTTTAAATTAAGGGAAGAATACAGTAATTAGAAGAAATAGTAGTATTGACAATGCACCCCCACCAAAAGTCTCGACTGGCTAAGCCTTTTGTGTGCAAGTTTTGATAGCGCTATGGTTGAATCCTCTATTCATGCTCTTCGGGACTGTCCTGGCTCGAAATTGCTCCTAAGGCCGGATCAACAGTTCCAGTTCTTTGATGAGGTCGATGTAGTCTGATGGTTAGATAAGGAGATCTCGGATCTTTGGAGACGTAAGTTTGGAAATTTTGACAGGGACGTTTGCAGTTGTTTATGACGGTGGAGAAATTAAATTCTTCATGAAGAAGGTTTTGTTCACTTAGCACTTCATGGAAAAGTTAATATCATTTTGTCTAGAATTAGATTACTTTTGAATGCTCTGGATGTAGCTCATATGCTTCCAATATTGACCTTGTAATTTTTTCAACTATAATTTTATACAAGATCCCATTAAAAAAAAAGTAAAAAAGAGAAGAAAAATATTTGAATATCAGGGATGAAATTAATTAATTAATTAATTAAATATTTTTGGGTCAAATTATGCGAGTCTTTTTGAGACGTTTCCTTGGTTGAAATTAGAGGACTAAATCTTGAAGACGAAGACTATGAAAGATAGCAAATCTTTTGAGGGGCCCTTTTGATTTAACGTAATTTTCTAAAAATATTTTACAAAATCAATTTGTTTTTCTTCATTATGGTCAACCACATTGTCTTCTTCTTTTCTTTTCAGCATCCAAAGTAATCAAGAATTGGACAAACATAAAAAAGAAGCTACTTTTCACATACTAGGTGAAACTCGTGCTCGACACAACGCGTTTTTAGTACAAGAATTTTCCTTTGTGAGTCAACATTCTTTTGCCTTAATGTTGAATATTTTTGCCTTAATGTTGATGGCTCTAGATTTTTGTGTTTTTTGCTTTTTCATTTTGATTATTATTGCATCGATCGATCTATTTGGCATCATGATTAGTGAAAAAGCTCATCTTGCTCACAAGAAAAAAGGAAGATCATGTTTTCCTTTTCAATTAGTCAATGAATAATTCAACAAATTTGTATTGAAAACGAGTTTTTTTTTAAAAAAAAACACATATCACAGTTGTATATCTATATTAAAACATCGCTAATTTTGAGAGGATGAAATTTAATTTTTTAAATAATTTTTTTTTAAAATAAATTTCCTTAAAAATGTATAAGTGATTTTCAAAATGTTGCAACAACCATAAGCATTACATTCGCCATTTATGGTGTGCTTGGATTGGGTTTGGTCTAGTTAGAGACTCAAACTCAGACCCAAACCAACTTTGGATTGAGTTTGGAATTTGGTTTGGGGATGATTTAACACTTCAGATTTCATTCCCACACTCAATCCAAAGCTGGTTTGGGTCTGAGTTTGAGTCTCAAACCAGACCCAATCCACGCAGTTTAGCTTATACTGTCATTGTGAATTTTGTAGTTATACAAGACTCATGTTTATCATGAGAAAATGTATGAGCTAACTATTTGTTTGTTTGGTATTTTGTTATGTTAAGGTTGGTAAATATTGATTTGAAATATAAAAACTTAAAGAGATCAATTTATAGTGAAGAAAGTACTATGATTTCAAAAAAATATATATTTAACGAAGAAATTCAAAGAAAAAATGATGATAAGTAATTAACATGGATGCCAAGAGTATTAGAACACATCTTTAATAGGATAACTCCATTGGAGTACTCCTACAATAACTTAATGAAATTGGAAGCAAGCATGTGGAAAAATAATTTGTTTGGTCCTTTGATTTATAACCCAATACATTATAGTTCAAGAAGTTCTCTTTCTTCTAATAAGGTCCTTAAACAAAACAAGAATACAAACAATCATGTAGGGGTGTCAATCGAGCTATGCGAGGCAAGTTTGACCTTGCTCACGCTCAATTCACATCAAAATTGGAAAGCTTAGCTTATGTTTAGCCCGAAAAAGCTCACAAATATTGAGTTCATGCTAATCTCACATTTCACGTGAACTCGAGCTAAGCTCATGAGCCTCATCAGCTAAATTTATATTAGCAAATCATATAGAAAGAATAGTATAATACAATGAGCCACGAGATTGAATACTGATAAGAATACGAATTTATATAATACAATGATATTTAATTCCTGCAGCAAAACAAACTAATAAATAGATAACCAAATATATTGTTTGAGAAAGAGAGAAAAGAAACTATACGTTTTTTCCGTCAGTTTTTATAGGTATTTTTTTAATTAGAATTTTAGTAATATATATATATATAATATTTATAATTATATTATTCTTATTCGAGTGTGAGCTTTAAACAGCCTGAGTGGGGTCAAGCTCACGCTCAGCTCACATAGAATTCGAGGTTGAATATTAAGCTCACGCTCAGCTCGCCTAAGCTCACACTCACATTTTTTCGAGTTTTGTGAGTCGGATTCGGACCGGCCCAAACCCGTTGACACCCCTACGTCTCTGTGGTGTCCAACACATCATATGTGAATATTATTAGCTGCACATAAATTGTTTAAGAATCACATTGATAAAAAAAAATTCAGACTTATTTTAATCTATAAGTTGACACAATAAGCAATTAAGAGAATAGGCAAGTGCTTGGCCTGGGACCGATCTAGGCAAGTGCGGTGAGCTTTATTCTCCCTGATCTAGTAATGTTTTCTCCCAGCTCATGGTAATGTTTCTCCCGCTCACTGGACATGTTTCTATCTCCCCTGCTCATGAGCTCACGCCTTCAGTGCTTCAAAAAAAAACTATAAGCGCATATTTTTAAACAAGTTGAAAACATGCCCTATAACTTATACTGCATGAATGAAAATGGAAAAGTGAAAGAAGTTAGGATCTACGAACAAAATTAAATAAAGAACACAAAGTCAAGATGTAAATTTAATAAAACTTTAAAATCTAGTAAATGAATAATCAATCAATCAATTCACACTATCATAAAATAAATACTTATCAAGATTATGTAAAATAAAAGATATAGCAGTTAAGTTGAAATTATTCGTGACACTCTCTCAAAAAGAGTATAATTAGAGTAATAATACAATAATAAATTAAAATTTAAAAAATTAGGTGGTAAATGAATGGATGGGACATCCGCACAACATGGGATGATGGGGGGTAGACATAGAATGGGCATGGGAAGCAAATCTTTAAAAGGGAATCAAAATGAAATTGCCATCTCTTTGCACCACTCCCCACCTGCTCAAAGATATGGTAAGTGCACATGATTTCACACCAGGAAAATTGCACCATTGCTGACCTCACCTGTATCTCTTCATAGGATTTTCCTAGGCCCCACACTCTCCTCCACCCCCCTATCCCACGACCACCTCACCCTCCTAAACTTTCTCCTCACACCATATCTTTTCCTTTAAAAAACAAAAATATTTTGGAAGAAAAAAGAATACCCAACACGAAACTTATTATTTTGAATCGAAAATATCATATTTACGCCGATAAAACCTTACTTATTGGTAAGAGATGTGCGCGAGAGACCAAATTCTAGATACATTTAAATTTAGTTTGTCTTCAAATCAAATTTAATTTTTTTTATTTACAAGGACGTCATATCATTTTAAATAAACTTTGATTTCTGCGTAATTCAAGAATACCGAATACAAGACCTATTATTTTGAGTTGAAATATCATATTTACGCCGATAAAACCTTACTTATCGGCAAGCGACGTGAAAGACTCCAAATTCTAGGTGCATTTAAATTGTGTTAGTCTTAAAGTCAAATTAAAAATTCATTTTATAAAATAATTTCATTTTTACGTAATTTAAGGATTTAAATTAAAGATAAATTCAAATAAGACTCAATTCACTAATCAAACACCGAGAAAAATAACACCATGTCACATATTTATAAAAATATTATATAAAACCACCTAAAACTCTTTAAATTTTAATAAAATTAATCAAATAAAATGCCTGAATACTGATAAAAAAAAAGAACTACGTTAATTATGCTAGTTTTCTTTGATATAATATTACAGTATCTTAGGCAGTAAAATACCCATTCCTCAAGAATCAAATCACTATACAAGCCCATGTTCTATACTTTATTTATTTTTATTACCTCCTATTCATTTTCTCTTTTCTTTTTATTTAAAGCCATTTTGTGCATTGCTTGACTTGTAATTCAAAATCAACTTGCAAAACAAAATAAATAAAATTTGGAAAGGATCTTTGGATGAAATCTGGTCAGATCTTGCTTTGTGGGTTGTGGATTATGGTGGGTCTTATTTCAATACATAATAACATAGCCCCCTTCCTCTTCCCTCTTTATTCCATCTCCCATTCTCTTTCTTCTTCCTCCTCATATAACCTCTTAGCAAAAACCACCATTAATAAAGAAACCAACTTTTTTTTCTTTCTTCTCTTCTTTCCTCTTTATACTTCTCCAATTCCCTTCATTTCTTTCTACTATTGGATTTTTTTCTTCAAGATTTGCAATGGGCATGGCAGCTACAGATTCCCAGTTTCATGTTTTGGCTGTTGATGATAGCATAATAGATAGAAAATTAATTGAAAAACTCCTCAAGACTTCTTCATATCAAGGTAACAATTGAGAAAAAAAGATAGATATCAGCAATGGGTTTTCTTTTTCTTTTGAAGATTTTTTGATCTGATGAAGATTCTGAATTTTTTCTGTTGACAGTTACAACAGTGGATTCTGGTAGTAAGGCTTTAGAATTTCTGGGCTTACTTCATGAAGATGTACCAATGAATCCAAATAAATTACCATCTTTTCCTCCTAACACCCATCAGGTAAAAAACATCCCATTTCTCTGTTCTTTCCTTTGTAACACTCTCTGTTACATTTCTAATTATGTCAGAACTTATGATATATGAATAAAAATTTACATTATTAGAATGTTACAGAATTAGTTACAGATAATCATATGGATTTGTCAGCTTTTTTTCTGAGAAAATAAAGTTTTGGGGAGGGGTGACTTTCCTTTAATAGTAATCTGAAATTGTTCTGTTTTTTTTTTATAACAGGAAATGGAAGTAAATCTTGTTATTACAGACTACTGTATGCCTGGGATGACAGGCTATGATTTGCTCAAGAAAATTAAGGTATGATTATTCCCTTATGATGCCCTCTGCTATTTTTTATTCCTTTTGTTTCTTTCATATCTCTCCCATCTTTGATTCTTTTTTTTTTTCCTTTCCTGGAAAATATGCCTTTGCCTCTTTGCCAAAATTATCCCTAATAATTGAGTTTGTAGAACATTATGGTTTGAGGATGATTGATCTATGCAATGTTGTCCTTATCTGTCTTTTTCATTCATCCCATGTATTTCAGATCAATTAGAAAGGGTCTGCAAAAGATTCTTGATCTATGCAATGTTGATTGTTATGCTTTGTCTTTGATTTATTCCATACTTACTTTTGGTCTCAAGCCCGGATAAAAAAAAAAGAGGAGAGTTGTGATAAGGATGTGATGGTCAGCGTAAAACTTAGTCCATCTCATAACATGAATCTATATAATACTTCGGATTAAGGCTTTGTTGTTGTTGTTATTTTAATTGGAATTGCATTCAGTTTGATTCTGAATTACAAGTAGTTCTAATAAATGAATGCAATTCTTTTTTTTTTCCTTCACAGGAATCTTCATCTCTCAGAAACATACCTGTGGTTATAATGTCATCTGAAAATGTTTCTTCAAGAATCAAACGGTACAAAAAAGAAATAAAATTTATGCTTTTGAATTATTAGACAATTAATGGATATCTTAATAAATGAAACTAATCCTATGTTAATTATAATTTACAGATGTATGGAAGAAGGGGCAGAGGAATTCTTTCTGAAGCCAGTGAGATTAGCAGATGTGAATAAGCTTAAACCTCATATGATGAAAACAAAATCTAAAAATCAAGAAATGTCTGAAAAGGAAGATAAAGATCAAGAACAAGAAATGCAAGAATCATCAACAACCTCATCATCATCAGAAAAATCAGATCTTGAATCATCTCAGGCAGAAAAAGAGGAATTACCACAATCACAAATACAACCTAACAACAGTAATAACAAGAGGAAGACTGTAGAAGAAAGTTTATCACCAGATAGAACAAGGACCAGATACAATGGACTCACTGTAATATAGTCTAATTAAGGCCAAATAGTAGGCATTTTCTTTTCTTGATCATCAAATCTAATATGATATGAACAACTTTTGTTTTCCCCCTTTTTTTTTTTTTTTTTTAGTAACATAATTGGTATGTAGAGGGATGGATAGGATAAAAGAAAAAAAATAAAAGGAAATCCATCTTTTTGATGGAAGAGGAATATATGTAAACATGTTGTAAGAAAAAAAGAAATACTGTATGTCAATCCAATTTTGTTTTGCTGACTTGGAAGAAAAAAAGACCAAAAAATAGTGTAATATTCTGATCTGTTCGATACGATGATTAAGTATTATTATCATTTAATAATGAACAAACGAGATTGTATTTGTGTGGCACATTATTAATGGGATGGGGTTGAGGTTAGTGGCATTACATTAAGGATGTACAGCTATTGTTTGTCCTTGGTTAATTGATCGGCTCATTGAATTTTATTTCCATGGTTTGTTGAGAGCGGTCCTCATTCCCATGTTCCATTAAAATGTTTCATCATTTAAGAGTGGAGTTGTCCTCTTCTTAATGAATTTTATTGGCCAACCGAATCTGGGAATGAAATTTTGACTAGAAATCTTCTACTTATTTTTCTTTTGTGCAAGCTTTGAAGAGGACCGATCAATAAATTGGTAAAAATTTAAATTTTTTATTTATAAGACCAATTAATAGTTAGGAAGATTATTTGAAAATATTTAATTGTAGAAATAAATTTTAATGAAGTCAAAATCACTAAAGTTCAGACAATGATGAAATAGTAAATTGTGTTAGTAGTAACTTAAGCAATTAAATTAATTTGACTATTAAACATAATTTTTATGTCAAAATTATGTAACAACATAGTTATTGATGCATTTATAATTTTTTCCCTCAAAGAATGGGTTATTGGGTCATGCCGAACAAAGAATGTTTGATCCAAGCCTTAAACGATAAGATTTTGTGTAGGGTTAAACACAGGTTCGATAAGGCCATAGTCTAATAAGCACTGATTCAAACACGGTCTTATTGTATTTTTCACAAACCTTATTATTGTGTCAGACTAATTTTTAGTATCTCTACTTTTTAAATGAGTCAAACTCGTGACTTTACCGAGCAAGCAGTTAGTGATTAAAGGTAGGACTATTATTTGTCGCTTCAAACACAATTTGAGTTGAAAATAAACCTGCGCCAAACAAACAAGCTAATTGGGATACGATCTATTCACAGTTATAGGTAAAGAGATATTGGGTTCTCACAGGCCCAATAGAAACCCAGTCCAGTTACATAAAATGAAGCCCATTATTTACTTTCGGTTCAATTATTTTGTTGGACATTATTCCATAATAATAATTCCTATAAAAGTATATTAATATTAATAAAAAAATAAAATAAAAAACGTAGCTTTACACGCCCATCACTATCTGTCTCGCAATTAAAAAATTCTCTCCCAAAAAAGAATTCCCTCTTCAAGCTTCTTCCCCCTAATCCAAATTCCTCAGGTAAATAAATTTAATAAATATTTTCTTCTTCAATTTAATTTCTGTCCTTTTCCTTCCTTTTCTCTTTCTTTTGCGTTTAGAAAATGATGGAATTTATGTATATATATGGATATGAATGTCTCTGCATGTCGTTCTGGGTTGTGATTTTCGTGTTTATTCTAGTCATTAAGATTTTTTGGCTCCCAGGTGTTTTTTAGGGTTTGTTTTTTGTTTATATCTGCATGATCATGGGAATTTGTCTGAATTATTACTACTAGTACTACTACCAGTCTTATGCGATCCTTTTGAACGGTTTGATTTTGTTGGGGGTTGGGCGAATTGAATTTTCGTTTCGTAAACTGGCGTTACCTGTATCCGGATTTGATGTTCTATTCTTAATTTTGTTAACTAGTTTGATTCTTTGAGCAATAGAATAGAAGTTTTCCACCGCCTTTGCATGCTAAATAAATAAAACACTTAAAATCATCATATTATTCTAATTTGTAGTCCCTCTATCCAGAATTGAACGTCTTATTTTGACTTGATATAAAAATTAAGGAAAGCATTTGACTTTTAATGAACTCACCATTTTACCCTTATTAATTAAGGGAATTACTGTTGAGTTGAGATCATGTGCTAGTGAAGTTTGATCTAAGAGAGGTAAGGAGATTATTGATGGGACCCTCTGTTAGTGGAACTTATTTTTCTTAAATTAAGGAGCGGTGTTGGGCCCAATATGTAAATGGAGCTTACTATATAAAAATTATTACTCCCTCCATTCCTTATTAATTGTCGTTTAGGAGATATCTAGGTATCCAAATTAATTGTCGTTTAAGGTTGTTTTATTAGTTGTCAACAATTTATTCCAATTATACCCTCAACATTTTCCTTTCTTTATGACAAAGAAGTGAGAGAGAGGGAGGGTTGGGGATAATATTGGAAGTTTAGGTGAAAATGACAACTTCCTTAATTTTCTCAAATTGTCTAAAGAGTCTTATATTTAGGAATGGAGGGAGTACTATTTTAGGGAATGAAAACATTAAATTCCCGACATTCCTAAAAGAAAAATAGGACATCAAATCTAGACGGACGGAGTACTATAGTTTAGGAGCTTTATTGTTGTGAGATAGCGTGATGCTCATTCTGGATTTGTTAATTCTATTATCAATTAAATTTTCCTCCCGGTTACATTTGATAGAGACTTAATTCCGATGAACTAAGCCGGCATATTGGTGATCAGTTAGTAATTAGTTTTCTTGATCAATCGAAATTTTCTCCGCCTGCTATTATAAATACACAATCCCCTGCTTCTATTTAGTTTGTTTCTTGCCCTTAAATTTGCTTGACCAAGCGTAAAATTTACATGAAGAGCAGGTTATGCACATTGCTTATCTAATTTGTTCAAGGGAAGTTAAAGCAAAAATTGCTGAATACTAAGGCATGAAAAGTGATCACCATTAAGATCTTGTGTGTCTGTCAACCTGGAAACTTGAAGCATGTCTAGTGGAGACGTTAGAAAGGTTTCACGACAAGATATACAGTTGGTAAGCTTTAACGGCCTTATTTCTATTTTTCTTGTTTTTTATATCTTGTATGGTCTATTGGACCCTGGCTTCGGGGCATAAATTGTGAACCCCCCATCTGTAGATGAACGGAAATATGGGAAGTCTGATTTGTTTGTCTAGAGTGTTCTCGTTATTTTAGAAGTCAAAGATTGTTTATCTTATTCTTCTCATCACACTTTCAGGTGCAAAATCTTATAGAAAGATGTCTTCAGCTCTACATGAACCAAAAGGAAGTAATAACCACTCTTCTCCATCAGGCTAAGATTGAACCTGGTTTTACTGAACTAGGTAATACGCACTTCCCCGTTGGATAAATAATGTGACGACGTGCTTGATTACCTTGTTTCTTGTTTTGTAAAACTGAAATAACTGTTGCAATTAGATTGTGTTTTGTAAAACTGAAATAACTGTTGCAATTAGATTGACTGTGTTTTCAATCAAGAGCCTTTCTGCAGCTGCAAAGAATGAATGCAAGTCTTAGTAAATTATGGAACATAGATTCCTTCTGCAAAGAATGAATGCAAGTTTCAGTAAATTATGAAACATAGATTCCTTTGTAGGAGAAAAGTATAATACTTATATGACTATAAATTTGATCTTCAATTTTCGTATTCGGTGTACTATTCTTCTTCTTTTTTCTTCTAATTTATTTTCTTCATCTGTTTCTTGGATATAACATTTAAACTATCTTTCAGTGTGGCAAAAGCTCGAGGAAGAAAACCAGGAATTTTTTAGGGCATACCATTTGAGGTTGGTTGTGAAGGATCAAATTGAAAGGTTTAATCAACTTCTGGAACAACAGGCCGACCTTATGCGCCAAATATGTCCTACTGGAATTCCTTCAATCCCTGTAACGAATGGATCACAGATTTCGTCAAGTAAGAATCCTTGAGATCTTGATATCAGTTTTGATCTGTATTAGTAGTAGTAGTAGTACGTGATTAACTCTAAAAGAGAATCCAAAGTACTTTTGCTGTTGTGGTTACTATCTACCTATCTTTGAGATTTCTTGTCAACTTACTGGCATAGTTTGTTGTCCTATTAACTTGTGCATGCTACTATATGTTTTCATATTGAGTGAGACGGTGTTCCAATTCCATTCCACAATTCTTCCAAATTATATCTGTGTTTTTAAGTTGACTGGCCTATTGATTTTTCTCAATTGTCTCCTTAATAAGTTGGCTGGCCATTATTATTTGATAGTAGTATCAGATATAATATTAATCAGCAGCAAACTTTGGCAGTGCACCACGATGTAGTCTGCCATGCACCTGAGCATACTGCTCTCCCTTTAAAGGTAGAAACAATGCACCAAGATATTAATGCAAATTTACCTGCATACAACAATGGTGGGTCCTCGCTACAACCATGCATGCAAAGCACCATTGATATGTCTTCACATGCTAGGATGATTGGTACAGCACCAAATATGCTAATGGCTCAGAGCTCGAATATGGTAATGATGCAAGGAATGAATGGTGGGATGGTCAACGCTGAAACTGCCTATGCAGGCAATACTGCTTATATGTTCGGTGCTGGTGGCACTGCCCTAGATCCTCGACATACAATTAGGGATGCAACAGTTTCATCATTCAGTAGCGTGGAGTCCAACTCTCAACCATTGAATGATGCGATTTTGGATGCTGCAGATACTTCTTCATTTCGTTCGCTTGGGTTCTTAGGCCAGATACCTCGAAATTTCAGTCTGTCAGACTTGACAGCAGATTTCTCTAGTAGCTCAGGTCTCTCTCTCTCTCTCTCTCTCTCTCTCTCTCTCTCTCTCTCTCTCACACACACACACACAGGTCCACTCATCCTGTGCTTGCTTTCTCTCCACGTGTAACTGACATATATGATTGTTCTTTGGCCACGAGATTACTCTCCTCCTCCTCCCCCCTCCCTCCCTTTTCTGGGTTGTAAACCAGAGTGGTGTATTCACACACTCATAAATCCACATTAGGAGACTAGCTAGTGAGGGTGGAGGGTTGGATTTCCTTCCTTTACTCGACATCAGGAATTATTTTAAGAGAAAATAGCCAAAAATGCTACTTAACTATTTATGAATTGCCACACTTGTCCATACTCTCCTTTTGTAAGTGGTTGAATGGGTGGCACGTGACCTCACACTGCCTGGAAGGCTCCTCGAAAATAATTGCTATGCATGAATAACCACACACGCACACGCAAAAATGTTCGAAAATAGCTTATGGGCGTTTTTGGCTATTTTCTCTTATTTTTTACGTTTAAGTTCTTACTCTCAAATGCTCTATTCCTCTCAGATATACTCGACTACTCCAGGTCACCCTTTCTAGCAGCAGATCCAGACTTCTTGGATACCCATGTAAGGAGAGAAAATCAAGGTGAGTTTTGGTGATTTTTGAATTAGCATTTTGAGTGTCCTGTTATTAAGAGGTTAGACACTATATCAGAAGGCTCGAGTAATGAAGGTTTTGGCAGTGATTGATTGAATATAGTGCTGGGTACTAAATTCTCTTATACAGTATAACCTGCTGCTCCATAACTCTTTGTAAATGAATTCCCGAGGGTAGTTCATGTGTTGTGCAAGTGCTTGCCATTTTCTATTCAGAAAGAAATGTAACTTAAGCTCTTATCTTTTTTTTTCTTTTCGGGTTGGGTTGGGTTGGGGAGGGGGAAGGGGAAGGGGAAGGGGATGGGCATGCGCCCCTGAAACCTCTCGTCGGTCGGATAGTGCATTTAAGGAGTGATTTACCAACTACCTTGGCTCTTTGTTGCTAGAATCTGTTTGTAACTGGATATTGCATTTTATTTCTCAAGAGTTGCTTTGGACTTGTCTAATATATATTTTTGTTCTCTGTGTTTTCTATGTAGGTCCTGCATAGAACAGAAGTTTTGTACATATGTTTCTCGAAGTGCAGACATTTTAGGATTTTCGAAGTAGGTGTTTTCTGAGGTGAAGACGTAGAAGTGCTGGATTGTGCAGCTGATGATGCCCTTGATTCTAGGGAAAATGCTATAAACTTTTGAAGCTAAGGTTGTTAGTTTTAACAAGTCTTTTCGACGTCTTTTCTCAAGAATTAGAATGTGAGGAATTAGCCTTTTTTGCCCTCACACTATTTACGAAATTTCGATGTTGCCCAAAATTTATTTTTGTATCACATTTTGTCCATGCTCTATTTACGAGTGCCAAATCTGCCCGAAATTGGCGGATTTCGGCAATTACACGGTGGTGCTGAGGGGTATTATAGTAAGAGCAAAAAATAAATTTATAATTAATTTATAATAACCCCAAAATTATCTTATTGTATCAATTGAGTTCTTGAATTGTTTTTTTTTTTCAATTGACCCATCCCCTCTCCTTTTTATCCATTTAGCCCTCTTCTTCTTCACCCCTAATCTTCTTTCTTAACCACCCGCAACCCTGCTCAAAAAATTCAAAGCCATAAAAAATCCTAAAATAAAATAAAATCAGATTGACTCATCAAATTTTCATATTCCTCAAAGGCTATTGCTCATCAATTTTTGAGGATAGGGATGAGCGGCCTTCGTTTTTTGGGGTCGAGGTGGATGTAGATGTTCATTGTTTCTGGTATTTTGAACCTTCCGAAAGTATTTTTTAGCATGACTACGTACCTACAAGAGCAACTCTACACCTACTCATTTGAAGTCTAGGAATATGGGATCATCTTACTAAAATAAATGGGGGTTTATGAAGGACACGAGATTTTCAAGGCATCAAATTAGCATCAGAAGTGTACATATGGTAAGATACTAAATATTGATCAAGGAATTAAACATTTACACAAATATGAATTCCTTCAACTACAATATAATAAGCTCTAAATAGACAAATCAAATTCCCTAGCAAACCCCAATACACAAACACCATTAAAATTAGGCAATTAATCAACGACACAAATTACACATTAGCTCATCCAAACTCAGAATCTTCAAACAGCCCCCTTACTAGACCCCCTAATTCACAAATTGCAACACAGTCTTATCTCGGAATTTGAAATGTAATTCAAACTTACAATTGAAGCGATTCAAGGAATTTATCGTGCTCTGGCTCAGTCTAGCTCTCTCTTAATTTGGTAATCGTGTATGGTTTTCTAACTATCTTGCTCGGGTCATCGGAAGGCAACGATGCTGCGGCGGTTGCTATTAAATATGAATAAGAATTTGACAAAAATGCTAGGAAGATCTTGGTTGATTTAGATGATGGATTGCAGAGAGTGGTGGTGGCGCGACTGCTATTGGTTGTGGTGAATGGTGAAGAAGAAGAGGGGGAGGGTAAAGAAGGGGGCTAAATGGATAAAAAGAGAAGGAATGGGTCAATTGAAGAAAAAAAAACAATTCAGACGCTCAATTGAAACAATAATATAGTTTTTTTTGGGTTATTCTAAATTAACTATAAATTTATTTTTTGCTCTGACTATAATACCCCTAAGCACCACCGCATAATTGTCGGAATTCGCCCATTTTGGGCAAATTTGGCACTCGTAAATAGAGCGTGGGCAAAATGCGATCCAAAAATAAATTTTGGGCAATATCGAAAGTTCGTAAATAGTGTGGGGACAAAAAAAAGGCTAATTCCTCTTAGAATGTGTTAGAAATCTAACAATGATGCTTTTGTACAAAGAGTGGTAAAGTCTTTGGTGGGATTATGGTTCATTGGCATAGATAAAGGTTTGATTGTAGTGAAAATTAGAAAAATTGGAAACAATTAATAAATGGAGTGAAGTTCTGCTCTCTTGATTAGAAATTAAGTTACAAGAGAATTTAAATAATACATGGTGGTCGCCCGAGCCAACATTTCGTTGCATCTGATGTCGCTAAAGGACCATTTTCAAGCCTAGTTGCTCAGAATATCAAAGCTGAGTTTAACTTTTCGTTCAAAGCAGAGGATTGTAGATGACATTCCACATGAAATGCAATTGATAATAAGAAAAACCTAGGGCTGCCCTGAAGCTCCCCTTCTAAGAGGGTGTTTACGGAGGACCAGATGTTGAACAACCAATGTTGCTAATAATGGATCGGTCCTAAGTGCATTTGTAAAAATTAAACCAAGTGTATTACTTAATTGATTGTTTTATTAGTTTAATTGTTGTGGGGCCTTTCTTTAGTATATGTTGACTTTTATTGTTTTTTTTTGTCTTCTGGTTGGTAAGTATTTGTTGATTAGTAGTAGTTGGTCAGTAGACATTTTATTATTTGGGTTATTGTGTGCCTATATATACCTATTAGACATTTTATTTTATGTTTATTTATCTCCTTAATTATATTATTGCGGGATCATTTCAAAAGTCTTCCGCATTATCTAGATCAACAATCAAATCATTCACATATTCAATTCCAACATAGATACGAACAAGCAGTTCGGCTCCTATGCTGAACAGCCTAAATTCCGTACGTGCGGGACAAGCTGTCAACCGTTGAATTTTGTACTTTTTTATCCAACGACTGTATCAAAAAAAGGTATTTTTAGGGATAAACTTTGAACTATTTTTTCTCTTTCTTACTTTTAACTGGGAGAAGATATTTTTTGTGGGAAAACGAATTTTTAAAAAATATGTGTTCAATAATCAAGAACATGTGTTCACTAATAAAAAACATGTGTTCACTGACAGAGAACTTGTGTTCTCTAATAAAAACATGTGTTCACAATATACAAGAAATGTGTTCTCTAACGAAGAACATGTGTTCTTGTAGAAATGTACCTTTGACTTCTCAGCCGCAACTTTTCTCTCTCCTCGGTAACCCAATCGATGTGACGGTTGCGTGTTACTTTTTGTTGTTATTATTATTATTTATTTGTAAAATTACATATGTACCCTTTTAACCCTCTTTTAAATGACAGTCGTCGATCCATTTGAAAAATGAAATCAACGGCCCAAATCGTGGCCCGCACGTACTGAATTTAACCTGTTCAGCATAGGAGCCGTGGTGACGAACAAGGTCCTTGGTTTGACCCCTAGCCTCCCATGGGACATAAAGCAAGGCAAGCTGATAAGGGACTTTTTTTTTCTACCTCACAAGGGGAGCACAAGAAGGGCAGTGTTTATTAAACCCCACGTAGGAGGCGGGTATTGAAACCTCAACCTCACAGACGTAGACAGTGCCAAGCCCCATTAGTCTAGGACACTTCCGATAGTTGATAAGGGACTTCACACTTCCTATCAATTAGAGACGAAGACGATTAAGAAAGTGAACAATATTGCATTTTATCCTATCAAAATAAAATAGAATGTTTAAAAAGAAACCAACCATATGCTACTGATCTAATGGATTAAAAATAGAGCAAATAGCTAAAAATGCCACAAAACTAGTTAAGAGTGCTATATCTGCCACAAATCATGTTTTCGTGCTATATCTGCCACAAAACTAGTTACAAGTGCTATATCTGCCACAAATCATTTTTCCGTGCCTTTTTTGCCATGAAACATTTTATGAGTGCTAAAAATGCCACAAAAAGAGGGAGGGTTTTGTGCCTTTTTGTGGCATTTTTAGCACTCATAAACCTTTTTGTGGCATTTTTAGCACTCATAAAAATGTTTCATGGCAAAAAAAGGCACGAAAAAAATGATTTGTACGAGATATAAGACTTAGTAATTAGTTAGTGTGGCAGATATAAGCACGAAAACATGATTTTTAGCAGATATAAGACTCGTGAATTCAATTTTGCAAGAAAAAAGCTATTTGCTCTTAAAAATATGATAAAAGTGATAAAAGTCACTTGATTCTCATGATGCATCCTTCGAAGACCACTTCTCTTACACTCTTTAGAACGATACATTAAATTCCAAGTTAAAGTATATAAACTAGTTTAATCATCGATATCCCAAAAAGAAACGACAAAGAGACCAATCTAACAATTCCAAAGTTTAATTTGATAATTTCACAGTTTGCATCACATCCCGTTGAATAGAAACAATAACAGTCCTTTTTAATAATAAACATGCTCTGTTAAGCAGTTAAAATTAATTAGCTAAATTGATGCGAAATTGTAAATAATTCGTTAAATTTTTTATTTTAATCGGGTGAATAATATTTAATTTTAGTTTTAAACCAATTATAACCAATTAATTTTAGATATTAATCATTTTGATAATAAGCGAGCCGAAATTGATAATTTTTTCTGAACTTTGCCTACTTACTTGAAAACATGGTTTTGAAACCCGGACCGGACCTCCGAGCGGTCCGATTAGGTGCCAAAATCCGTACACGTCAAAAACCGCTCTAATTTTATTGACCCGTTTGACCCGGCCGGTCCGACCGTTCGACCCGGAAACCGGAACGGTTTTGTGGAAACCGTCCGGGTCACAACCTTGACCTTTTTCTTCTTTACTCACAGTTTCCGAGAGGAAGTGATTGGTCCTTGTCTTTTCTATTTCTTTTTTTCCCCCCCTCCCACGCAACTGTTACTATTCCTTCCTTTTACTTTATTTTCTATTTTCTATTTTATTCCTTTTATATTTAATGTGATTCTATATATTTTATTTATATTATGTTAACCTTCCTAATACCAATAAAATTATTAATTAATCCCAATTCCAATTCCCCATCTAATTAAATTACTCATTTACGTGAATTACATCTAAGAGTCGCAATTAAAATATTAAACGATATAAAATCATATAAGATAATTATATTACAAATAAGTCCTAAACTATTTACTTTGTAATTATATCACTTTTGTAGTTGTAATATTTTTAAATTTTACATTACTATTAATATCAATGTTTATATCAACGAGATATTTATTTGAAAAATTTTACATTAAATTTATTTTTTATGAATAAGTATATATTATATATTTTTTTTAATATTTATGACGTCACCGAGTTGATGTAACTGAGCTCGATGATGGTCCCGACCACCGATCCGACCAAGAACTCAGCGACTCCAAGAACTTTTTCCCTGGCCGACGCTCGATCCGGGTTTCAAAACCTTGCTTGAAAACCATAAACAGAAGAAGCGGCCCTTTATGTAACGAACCCACGATCTAAAGTCAACGGGTTACCAAAATTTTGGAATATTTCAAGCTCCAAAGTCCACAATTTTTAAAGCAAAAATATTTCTCAAAAAGTTGTCCGATCGACACGTACCACCAACCTCACTCTCCATCAACCACCGCTTCTCCGCCTACTTCTACCGCCGGCTCCACCGCTTCCCAAGCTTTTCTCTTCCTTTTTCCGACATCATCAACATCGGCCTGCGGTGACGGAGTATTTCCATATCGCAGGTAAATTTGTTTTTTCATTTGACAACAAGTGATGAAAGAGTAATTGAAGCTTCTTGTTTTTTTTTTAATTTTCCGAAAATTAAGGAGAACAGATATTTGTAGCTTTTGCAGATTATGTTCCATCCTTGTTAATGAAATTAAAAGTAAATTATAAGGTCTCATTTTAATCTGAATTTTCTTTTTTCTTCTATTTCTAAATTAACTTTATGCTTACTTTCAATATTTGTTCATAAAGTTGACTTTGTTTTTTAATTTAATAATTTTATTAATATTGGGTGGGCAGAAGTGTCGTGACAAGCTAATTGCGCTAGCCTTCCTTGAATTCTTAAACTTTATTGTACCTTGTCACTTTGTAATAAGATAAGAATTGGCCTTGCTTGTGCAATCCATAAAGAATCAAGAACAGTCTTGTAACATACTACCTCCATTCCATAATATAAGTCGTCAGGACATGCAGTGAAAATTAAGAAAGTAAAAAAAAAAGTATTTTGTTAGTCAAAATATCAATACTAATTTTGTTTAAGGGAGGTTGATATTTTGATTAAAAAAACACTTTATTTTTTTCTTTCTTAATTTTCAATACATGTCCTAAACAACTTATATTATGAAATGGAGGGAGTACTTGCTCCTGAAGTGAGTATCTGTATAAATGCTTTATTTGTTGTTAATGACTTAATGCTACATGTTCTTATCTGATAAAATGGGAAAGTTGAGAAATCTATCATCTGATAGCTTTCTTCTAATTGATCACTTTATGATTTTCCTGCCTAGAAAGATTCTTCAATGTGATACGTCCAGTGTTCTTTCTCTCTTTTGTAGGTTGGATTACTTTATTTAAAAGATAGGAACTGTCAGCGATGTAATAGAGAACATTCGAGCTAATTTTCAGGTTAGATAAGCCTTGCAAGGAGGGTTCTCATCTATTGTAGGTTCTGACTACTTTGTAAAAAAAAAGGGTGTAGGAATCCAATTTGGAGATGACCAAGGGCAGGCGACCTGAGCCTCTTGATTTCTTTATATGGACCATTGAGGTATTAACTTAAATTTCTCCATGTGTATGGTTCCTGGTTTTTTTCGATGTATTGTTGAGATATTTGCTTGACTTAAGTTTCTCTTTCGGGTAAATCATTTTGGTTCTGTTTTGGGTTTGGTGATTTCCAGATTTTGGATATTGTTGTAATGGTAAAAAAAGCCCGTGAAGGCAACAAAATTGATGTTCCTTTTCTTGCATATGCCTCCGGCTTCTTACTTATGTATGCAGTTCTGAGTGTATGAGAAAATCTTGAGTAGCATGAAACATTATTCTTCATCTAATTTAACTTGCCACTTCATGTAGTCTTTGAATCTGTTTTCCAAAATAAACAGCCATGTACTGAAACTAGTGGATTAGGTTGCGTCTTTTTCTTTTTAAAAATATTTCATGTGTTTGTGTGTTAATGTGTTTTGGGTGTGGAAAGAAGGAAAGGGGATGGCTTCAGAATTCATGGATCCCTTCTATTTCCCACAAATAAATAAAAAAATATAATATGTACCCCTCTTCCCGATTCAGAACACCTCCTCCTTGACAGTATTTATCCACCCCCCACCCCGCGGAGATCCAAGAAAAAAAAAAGAAGACCATTAACCTTCTGGTTGAATTCCTTGTTTAGGATGTTGGTTTGTGGTTAGAAGAGATAAATATTGGAAGCTATCGTGAAATCTTTAAAGAAAATGGTGTGAATGGAGAGTATTTGGAGGGGATGTCTACATTTACTACTGAACAGATACTTCGGTTCATAAGAAGGTGCCACATGAAATGGGGGGACTTTATCACATTATGCAAGGAGTTGAGGCGAATAAAAGGTATCTATCTCGTCACACAACGTAATTTGGATGTATAATCTTAATTTGTGTATCCATTTGTTTTCTCTTGAGATGCTTTCTGGTGAGCTGCTGCTATCAAAATTTATTCTTACTCAGCCTATGCCTTAATACTGCTACATAGTGGCGGCTACTACTGTTCTCCGTAGTTATTGAACTCTTAAATTTCCTTAGTTCTCTGAGGTCCTGTGTACAGTATAAAACTTTTAGTGCAAGAAAATAGCCGTGCTTCGTAATCTTGAATGTTGCTAAAAGTTACTCCCTCCCTCCCAAAATGACTGAATGTCCACTTTCCTATTTATTGCGACGGAGGGAGTAATAATAATGTATATCTTAAAACAGTGGGGGGGGTGGGGGAGGTCATTGTGCTGTGAAGATAATGTATTTGGTAGAGATCATTCTGTATTTTATCTTATGGATCCCTCAATTCACCTGAAAAGATTTCCTTTCCCTTTAAAGTTTCAAGTATCTGGACGTAAAAGGGGACCTATATTATGATGCAACTAACATATAAGCCAGAATGTTTGAAATTCTCTAGGCACCTTATCGGGAAAAAGGGTTCCTCTCGTGCTTCGATACCTGTTCATGTTTATTGGTTGGTGGTTGATAGTTTAAGATTCTTGTTCATGATAGCTGAGGTTTACAATCATGACTTTTGGTTGGCAATCAAGTTTCACAATCATATGCTGTTTTTCTTTGATTTAAAGAATTGGAGAAAGTCTTATTTTTCCCCCCTTTTTATTTGATGTGAAAGTTAGACAATAAATATTCTATCTCCATTTCCTTCCTCTAATCCTTTTTAACCTCCCTTATGCTACATTCTGCCTCTTTCCCAGTTGCCTGCTTAAAAGGAGAGCAGAAGATTCGTCGACCATGGTGGGCTCCTTCATGCCTTTCTGCAGTCTTTGCTAATGTGGCAAAGAGGAACCGACAGTCGAGAGTGGTTTCTTTAAAATTAGAGCCATGACGTAGAATTGGTATGTACGTACTTCATTTTAAATTCTTAGAGGAAACCAGGATAGGAAAAAGCACTATTTTTTCCTGCTGTGGTGTTTCCATAGGTTCTTCAAGCCTTTTCTCATATATATTTTGCAGTGCTTTTTTGTTCGAAGTTTATGCAAAGAGGACATATATTGTAAAAACTCTCGTGTGAAAAAAACAGTTATTTATTGCACCGAAGAACCTTCAAGAAGTTCATCCCTCGTGCATTTGACTGCATAATTTCAATGCTATTAAGTATTATTAGTATCCTTTTGGTTTTATTTTCTTGTTGGTTAATGTACAGTGCTCTAGCTCAGGTGAATCATGTTTGGTTTGTAGATGGACATAAAGGAGAACAAGAACTTGTGTCTTGTACTATTTTACCTTTTTTTTCTTGATGGGATGGGTGTGGGGGTGGGGGGTGAGAGGAGGGGGTCCTTTGTGAAAAGGGGCTATGTTCCCCGGACTCGAATACAAATATGTATTTAGGTGTCGAATAATTAAATATCTAAGACAAATTTTTTGATCGGTGTTGATCAGATCCGATAAATATATAACATACCTATACCTATATTCGTGTCGTGGGAGGGGTTATGGCCTGAGTTTAAATAAATTGAAATTTTTGAAAGAAAATTGACGGGAGCAATTCAAATTCAATATATTTCTTTCAAAAATTTCAATTTCAACGAATATTTGAACGAAAAATTTTGAATTTGAATTCTCCTGCTAATTTTTTAGGTCAAAATTTGTATTTTTTCACTAATTTTGAGATCAAATTTAAACCCAAATCAAACCTTGTCCAAGTAGAGCCTTAAAGTATAATGTCAAATCGCAATGAATTGCCTTTGCCAATAATGGATTAGAAAAACAAATTGTTGGTGTCCGATCAATGTTTGTTACTATTTAGCAATTATTGTTTTCAAACATCCAATCAAAATTGGTTGCTTTATTTTATGCATCAATGAAAATTTATTACTAGCAAAATCTAATTCAAAACTTGTAGTTTGTTAGAACGTTTTTTAATTAATTGAGCTAATTCTTTATCACAAAATACTAGTACTAGATGTTAGTGTTGGCTGGATCATGTGTATAAAGGGAGATGAAGCAAAAAAAATACGATATTCATCTAGTATACGTGGTTTGGATGGACCAATGTCATGCTATTCTTTTGTAATCTCATGAATGATATTTTGTATGAAGGATATTATTGTTTATTCTGGATAGGTAGATGATCATATCAAATTTAAAACTTCTGTTTATCGTTATTGGGAGCAAGTTTTGGAGGTAAACAAAACTAATTGTTTGCTGGAAAAGAAATTTTATTTTTATAGTCAGAGTTGAGATACTCCGCCTTTCCCTTTAAGGTTATGAGGAGTTTTATTATAGGATATGGTTTAGTGGTATTCGTCAACGTGTCTTAGTTTGAAGGATTCAAAACCTGCTAATACAAGATTTGAGAGATAAATATTGTAAGAATATATTTAAAAGTGAGAGAGATTGTAGAAATCTCTGATCATGAAGATGTATAAATTGAGAGTAAGAGAGGTATTTATAGAGAATGATTTACATTGGAGATAGTTAGGGCATCTCACTTAAGTGTGAGATAATACTTTTATTCTCAGTGTTGGACTCTTTATTATTTAGGCTCCAACCTTCTTTTATTTTGCTGAAGTGACTTCATTTTTTTTTGGTATTTTTTTCTTTGCAGCCTAAAATATATTTCGAGAGGTAAATTCGTTTTTATTATATACCAACAACTTATCATATGCTAATCTTTATACTTGATAGGAAGCGAATTCTCACATTATTCGATGAATTTGCCAACTAAGACTTCATTTGGATTGAGTTTTGGTTTGGATTTGGGGTTTGTGTTTGAGTTTGAGTTTTGTCAAGAGAAGCTAAAAAATTGGCGGAAGTAATTCAAATTCAATTTTTTTTTAAATAATCGTTCAATTATAAATTTTTTACTCTCAAATTGGCGGGAGATGTTCAAATTTTAAATTTTTGTGGTCAAAATTTGGAATTGAACGATTATTTGAAAAAAAAATTTGAAATTGAATTTCTCTCGCCAATTTTTTAGCTTCTCCCGTCAAAACTCAAACCCAAATCAAAATCAAAATCCAATCCAAGTAGAGCCTAAATTATGCTTTAAAAAAAAATTGTTGCTATAAAACAGCTTAATGGTTTTTGTGGCTCTAATGGTTTATCAATCTTTTAAAAAAAAAAAAAAACAATCAAATCGCTACACTGTAGATAAAATAATTAGAAAATGACTTAGCATTAGTACGAGAAATTTTATTTTGGTAGGTGTGTAAGTTTAAAATTTATACTCAAACCAATAAATACAATAAACGTCGGTCAAACAGTCAATTTTCTTTTTTATGAATTTGCACTTTTGGCCTACATATATTGTATTCATTCATTCCATTAGTACAACAAAGCAAGATCCTTTAAAAAAAAATACAGCAAAGCAAGGACTACTCGTTATCACCTGTAAAGATAAAGTGATAATGTGGTGTGATATTTGATCCTCATAGGTAGGAAGTGAACCATTTCCCTCAATTTGTTTGTTAAAAAAAAAAAAAAACAAGGACTTCCCGTCAAATGATGACTCACTACACACAAACCTTTTCCCTTTTTTCCGATCGGCTTAACTGATCAAAACCCTCCCATCCGCTCCCGCTTCTTCTTCCACCTCATCCACACTTCTCCTCCTCCTCCTCCCACCGCCGCCGGCGATACCTTCATCCACTCCAAGCTCACCTTCTCATACTCACACGACTTTTTTCCCCAAATCAAAAGCCGCCTTCCACGGTAATTACTATTTTCCCCTTTGATCTCCAAGTTATTATTCATGTACGAAACATTTGATGTTTTTAGAACTGAACTCTCCTGAAATTTGTCCAATTAGGGCTCAAAGGAAACTGTAAATCAGAAGAAATTATTCAATTATTCAATTATTGGCCGCCATCGGTAAATTCTAATGGTCAGTTTCAATTTGATCTTTATCTTTCCTTTTTGGCTCTGCCTTTTTTTTATTTATTTTTTTTAAATTTTACCTAAGGTGTGTTATATTTTTGTAATATTTGCCTGTAAAATTAGAGCTTTCTGATGTTACACCTAGAGAATTGGAGCTATTTTATTTTAATTAATTTTCTGTGTTTATTAGCATGTCGAAAATTGGAAATATTTTATTTTAATTATTATTTTTCTCTGTTTTATTAGCATGTCTTTTCAAAGAAAAGAAGAATCTTTGCTGTGGTTCTATGATGAACTAAGATAACTATCATCTGGTGTTTAAACCTTGTACTCGAGTTTAATTTTTTGGGGTTTGGAGGATGGTTGTTCATGCTACAACTATTACCTTTATAATAATACTCCCTCAGTTTCACAATAGAGGTCCTTCTAGTCACTTTAGCATAGATTAAGGAAGCGGGACACAAGTGCAATTTTTACTGTTATACCCTTAAGTCTCGACCATAAACACCTATCTTTCTCTCTCTCTCTCTCTCTATTCCATAGTATGAGTTAATGTAATTTTAGACAAAAAAACATCCCTACAAGCTGGAAAAAGACATATTATGGGAAGAGATTGAGAGTCTAAAAAGACATTTATTATGAAACGGAGGGAGTATTTGATTTTGGAAGATAAACCTGAGATAGATTATAACTGATATTTGTCAATTGCATTTGATTATGTATCAACATCATTTGTCTTGTTTGTTAACTGATTCACCAAACCACCTGCGTACCTCATCCAGTTTCAATGTTGATGTTTCAAGTTTTTGCCTAATTATGTACGGCTTCGAGTTTCTTATACTTTCTGTAAGTAGAATAGTCTTGTATGTCTAATTACATAAGGGTTACCATGTGGTACCTGGAAAGATGTTCTCGATGAAAATATCTATAAGGTTACAGATGTGTTATAGAAAAGAAAGACTTTTGCAAAATAATATTGGTGTAAATTTTAGAAAGATCTGGAAAGACTTTCCAATAGTTGTTCTAAATCTTCAATTACTTGGATCACCACTTGTATGTTATATCCATATGAAAAATTGCTTCCTGTTCCTTTCTTTTTGATTTTCTTGTTCTGGGCTCGAGTAGGAGAACATATCAAGTACAAGGATAATTTTATTTTTTCTTGTTCCCGAAGTGAGTTTCATTATAATCTGTTGAAGTGATGAAATTTTTGTCTGGAATCTGTAAATAAAGGAGAAAACTTGAAACCCCCTCCACATGGCTTTATTCTGGTTGATCATTTTATTATTTCAGTATATGCTAATGCTAGGAAGCTTTCATGCTCACTCATTAGTGTTCTTTTTCTTTTCACAGAGTGGCCTGGCTTCGGAATTTGGAGAATGATGTTTTCTCCGGGAAAGTACTAGAAAACTCGAGCTACTTTACAGGTGAGTACCGTCCTTGGTGGGAGGTCTGGATCTATTCATAGTAAAAAGACAAAATCTTATAAAGTGTGAATAAGCTTAAATGAATAGCAAGAACTCAAAAGGAAAAATCCGTGTTAATCCTGCCCTTCTCCTTATGCCTCTGCGTGTTTTCATGCCCATAAAATTGTAGGAACCAAATCTGAAATAGTGCAGCTTAATGAGATATGTATTGTATAATCGTAAAATTATGGAAATTCAAAATTGTTTTATTGATGTTCTTTTCAATTTTTGTAGATTGTGATCTAAAAGGAGTGACTCATTTCGTTTTAGATTCCTAGTGAGTAAGAGGGAAGGGATACAATTTCTGAGATGACCAAAAGCAGGCCACCAGAGCCTCTTGATTTCTTTATATGGACTGTTGAGGTATGCTATATTACTCTATGGAAGAATCTTCTTTATTTTCTTTTTTATCTCTAGATCCGAATAGTTCAAAGGGGCTCTTTCTTTGTGTTAAGGGGTGGGTATTTGGGTTCTCGAGAAGCAAAAGAATAACTAAATAATGCACGTGTACTTTTCATTTTCTGATGCAATTGCTCTCAAAATAAAAGCAAGAACGATAATTTGGATAAAAATTTACTACTAAAAGAATCGATAATCTTCTACTTCACTTTCTTTGTTGTTTAGGATGTTGGTTTGTGGTTAGAAGAGATAAATCTCGGCAATTACCGTCAAATCTTTAAAGAAAATGGTGTGAATGGTGAGTATTTGGAAGGGATGTCTATGTTTACCACTGAACAGATACTTAGGTTCATAAGAAGGTGCCACATGAAATGGGGGGACTTCATTACATTATGCAAGGAGCTGAGGCGAATAAAAGGTATCTTTTTCCCCTCGTTTATGTTCTAGTGGTGGTGGAGTTTTAATTTGTATTTAAACCATTTTTAGCTGTCCAATGTTTTCTAATTATTTGTATTTTTAATTTGGAGTTTTAATTATGTTAGGTTAGGTATCTTGTCCCCCCTTCATTATTTCGTTCCCTTCTGATTTTGCTAGATTGGGAAACTATGAAGGTGTCAATTATCCTGTGGACCCTTAAATTGGACAGAGGTTTCCTCTCTAATTAAGATACTTTCATTAGTCTTTCATATGTAGGTTGGTAGTAGTAATAAAATCAAATTCTTGGGCCTTGCAATTGACTGTTATGCCCTGAGATTGAGCTAGATATTAGTCTGCTCTCTTGTTCCACTTCAGGCCGATACCTCAACTGCCTTTCTGATATAGTCTTCTTGTGTGTGTGTGTATTATGCCCTTTCTTCAGTGGCTTGCTTGAAAGGAGATCAGAAGGTTCGTCGACCATGGTGGGCACCATCATGTTTTTCAGTAGTTTTTGTGAAGGTGGCAAAGAGGAACAGGCAATCAAGAGTGGTTTCTCTGAAGTTAGAGCCATGATAATACGATTTGCTTTTGTATTCTGCAAGCCTACGCCCGTCTTTTTTTAGAAGATGAAGTCAGGAAAGTAAGATAAGAGAAACTGTTGTTCTCTGTATTTTCTTTTTTTCTTCTGTCCAAGAGTGTTCTCTTATAGTTTTGCATTTTGCTTACGATATTTTAAAGTTTGTGGAAAATAATATATATGTATTGTATAGGTGAAAAAGAAATTGCAGTTATGTAACATCTAGTTGTTTTCTTCCATTTTTATTAACTTTTATTATCTGAGTAAAGTGTTGAACTGGTACTTATTGTTTCTGGGTAAGAAATTGTATCAAATTCCAATATTCTCCACATAAAAGAAGCACATTTTCAATCAGCATCTAGAAGAATGAAATTATTACAGAGATGATTAGATAAATGCAGAGAAATCTTGTCTATTATTACATAGAAAAGGATTATTCAGCAAAAACCATAGAAAAGGATTGGATTCTTTTATTGAGAATATTATTATTTGTTATATCGTCCATCATTTCTATTAATAATTCTATTATCAGTAAAAACAAGAGCCATCATAGACAACACAATGCCGATTGTGATTGTGATCGTCTTTTTCTGCTAAAATCAATAAAAAAAAATCTAATTTGTCTAATGTTAATTATGGGTGTCGGTGTAATTCTTTTCATCCAACCCCACCTAAATAAAATAAAAAAGATTCACCAGTCTACCAAAAAAGGATATCAAGGAGTTTGAAATTTGTTAGTCAATTAGTAAACTAACGTTAAATAGGCGTGAAAATAGCTAACTCTCCTAAGGGGATGATTGCTCAAGCCAAATAAATCATAAATATGCTTACAAAATAGTTAATGTGAGATTTTTAATAATATTCCTCACTTAGAACTAAAAATTATATTATTATCAGGTATAAGTCTGCAATCAATTTTAACATTTTCTCCAGTGAATAGTCACCAAGTCTATATAAATATGTCTATACATTGAAGGAGATTTAAGATTAATTATATACTTACACTACCATGAATAATAATGTTATTGTGAGTTATACATGAGAGAGATATGATGGTAATTTCCATACTCATTTAACAACAATTTAATATTTAAATTGTCAACTAACGCCAATGGGACATTGGTCTAGTGGCCGAGACTGAGGTTTCATGACGTAGATGTCATGAGTTCGATTCCCCTCCCCAATAAAAAAAACTGTCAACTAACAATTGTTGGACTCCTAGCCCCTTGGGTCTTCTTTTGATATAAAGGACTAAAGTGCTACGAATCATATGAAACTTTTTTCAACATATTTTTTTCAAGATTCAAGACGCAAATGTTAGATCTGTTTCAGATCTAAACTTTTTTCTATGTTTCTAGGAGGATTCGTTCAATCCGGACTTGATCTAGGCCCTATATCAACTTTCTACATCTTTCCGAGGCAATTTGTATGACAGTTGATACGCCCATGGTCCTATAAATTGTCGATCCCTACGGAAGATGTTGAAAGTGATATTCTCTTGTCTCTGTGGTTCAAGGATTGCGATGAATATGCTGCGAAGAAGAAGATTGTGTATATGTTTAGTCTGCTAGTTTTTGTATTAGTTTTTCCTAACCATCCAAGTTTTATTGGGTGTTGTTTTTGTCTGTTATCATGGTTTTCTAAATCATTGTATAACTTATATTTTCTTATATTTTTAGATTTTTCTTTGATTGTAATGACTTTATGTTATTTTTTCGATTAATGAAAAAATTTCTTATTCAAAGAAAAAGACTAAAGTGGAACTATATTCCTAACCTAGAGTAGTCAACTGAAATGAACCCATCATAAGAAAAAGAGGTGAATTTCCGAAATATTATGGGTATTAATTTAATATTGGGTAAATATCAAGGTATTTTTTTTTTTGGGTAAAAAAGAAGTTTGGGTGGGTTCGACTCCGGTCAACACCACGGGTCAGGGCAAGCCGTAGGGACCATAGGTCGCTTACAAGGGTACTTACAGATCACACACCAACACAGCCCTCACATTAGGGTGTGTTCATGGTTCGGTTTTATACATTTTTCAAACCAAACCGAAATATTCGGTTTGGAAATTTTGAAACCAATCCAAACCATTTAAAATCTCAAACCGATGCATTCGGTTTGGTTTGGTTGCTCGGTTTTGCGAGACACAAAAATATTGATTATAAAGTTTTAAAAAAAACTTTATTTAATTAGTTAGTTGCTAAAAATATTTAAAAAAAATATGCCTATTATTTTCTCTAGGTAAACACAATAAAGAAAACAAAATAATAAAACATAAATTCTTAATATTGATCTTTTCACTTTAAATAAATTACTTCAAAATCATCTTACAAGAAAAAAGAAAAACACAAAAACACAAAAATTCCATAATTATTAGTTCAAAATAGTGAAATATAATAAAAAAATTTGGTAAATCTAAAATCGCATACCAAATGATGACTTTTTAATCTCTTGGTTTAACACTTGAAGAACTTGCACTTAAAAATTTTAGAATGAGGTACAAAAGTTAGCAATTATACTAGATATTATTTTAATGAAAAATATATTTTATTGTAAAAAAGTCCTTTAATATATATTATATATTATATATATTCGGTTTGGTTCGGTTTATAATTTTTTTTAAACCAAATAAAAAATTCGATTTTAATTTAGCTTAAACCGAAATCAGTCCAATGCACTGCTCAAACCGAAGATTCGGTTTGGATTGGTTTGGATTGGTCGGTTTCAATTTTTCTTGAACACCCCTACCTCACGTCGACAACGGAAATCGAACACTTGAACTTTATAGAATTCTTATCAACTGAGCCAACTTCTGTTGGTAAATAATATGTAAATGCAAAAACCATAAGATAATAATCATCACAATCCAAACAAATTTTTACAAGCGGCCAAAATTTGTCGGCAGATTTCACTCCTGACATTGTACTTTTCATCCACCACCAGAGGAAAATTCCTCAAATCTTTTTGTATTTTCTGATTCCCCTGAAGAATCTTTCTATCTCATTTCCTATAATATATAAAAGGGTTCATAAATTTCAGCTGACATGAATCAGCAGACTCTGTTTTAGACTCTAAATTTTTTGGTGGGGCTGTATAAACTTCTTCTTATCCTCTTCAGTCAGGCCGATGATGGGGTTTCTTTGAATCAAGATACAAAATCTATGTGGGTTCTTGATAATTTTCCCAATTGAATTGAATTCAAAAGAGGGTTTCAATTTTCTTTGAAATTAAAGATCTTACTCTGGGGAAAGTTTTGACCTTTTGGATTTTCTGTTTGATTCCAGTCAGACTGATGATGGGTTTTCTTTGAATCAAGAGACAAAAATCTATGTGGGTTCTTGATAATTTTTCCAATTGAATCTAATTCAGAAGTGGGTTTCAATTTTCTTTGATTTTGGAGATCTTGTTCTGGGAAAGTTTTGAACTTTTAGATTTTTGTGTTTGGTTTTTGAATATGGCAGTGCAATGGAGTATGAGTCTTTGGATAGCAAAGATGGTATGGTTGGCTTTGAATGGTTGGGTTGTTTCTTGCTTGTCTGTGGCTGATGAGGTTGCTCACACTCTTAGGAACTGGTGATATTGGTCCTTTTCATGTTGGCTGATGGTTTTTTTCCCCCTAACAAATTGTTCATAAAGTTGTAATCTTTTTTAGGGTGAATTTGAATCCAAATCATTGGTGATTAGGGAAAAAAAAATTCATGATTAAGATTTGGGTTCAGTAGTGAACAAATGTTAGTTTATTGTGTGCTTAACTCAAAGTTGATGTGTAGAAATTGATTTACTTCATTCAAATTGGAGTGTTGGGTTTGTGTTTAGTGTTGTAGTTCTACTATTGATGCTTTAATTTGGTTTCGTTGATGTTAATATGAATTTACTAAATACTCTCTTTTTCTGATTTTATCTATTAATGTAGAGTTACAAATTTCATTTTGTTGTGAAATATTAGTAATCTAGCTTAGTTAGCAATTAGAATGTTTCACTTGATATAGTTATAATCAGTGTTACTTAGTTGGCATGGAGCCGCCTTGTGAGACTGGCTTCACGTCTCTCTAACATAAGTTGGGGCATGCTCTATTGACAAAGTAGGCACTGCCCAACTAATATGAGAGGGTTGTAAGGTTAGTTGCACAAGGGCGATTCTACCATGCAATTTTTCCTCTTTCTGATGACTTTCCGTTCCTTAGTAGCTTCCGGTACTTGGAGATTCGTGGATGTCCATAGGTGTGTCAATCGAGTTATGTGAGCTCACATAAAAATTAGAAAGTTCAGCTCACGCTCAATCCGGAAAAGCTCACAAATATTGAACTCACGAGCTAAATTTATATTAGCAAAAAAACAAAAAATTTGTAATAAAAATATTATAATATAATGAGCATTGAAATTAAATTCTGACAAAAATACAAATATATATAATAATACAATGATACTTAACTATTGAAGCAAAATAAACTAATAAAAATATAACAAAAGAAAAATACATTATAGGTCTTTTTTTTTATTTTTTGAAAAGACACCTGTTGTGGTGGGGGTTTGGCGTGGACTCCTACCCGTTTATTAATTTAGCCAAATTTGGTGAATAAAAGTATATAAAGGGGGACTACAACCAAAATCTCTAAGTAGGTGAAAACAAATCCACTTTATGCAAGAAATAACAATACAAGAAACTGGTTCATTTATAAATATGAACCAGGTGATACAAAAAAAATGCCTAATATAACATTTTAATTATATTATTTTATTCGGGTTCGAGCTTTTTTCGAGGTGAGCGAGATCAAGTTCACGCTCAACTCACATAAAATTCGAGCTTGAATATTGAGTTTACGCTCACATTTTTTTGAGGTATGTGAGCCGGTCCGAACACGTTGACACCCTAGATGTCCATTACTAGAAAAAGAAAAAGAAAAAGAAGTTTCTTATTATGAAGTTTTACTTGTAAGGATCATTTTACATAGATAAGAATTTTATTATTTCCATAAACCCGAAATATCTCTTTTTATTGAACCTCAACAGGAATCCTGCTACTGAAGCATCGAATTCTTGACAATATATCTGGAATGAGAATTTCTGAGAAACGACGATAAGCTGCATGAGTAAAATGTATTCCATCCCAACTTATGTATCTCAATGGGTTTGGACAAAGAGGCGTGCCCGGTGATCCACAGAATGTGTTGACGTCGTCAAATGTAGCTCCTTCAACACCACAGCAACTCTCAAGCAAAGTATTTGGATCAAAACCTTTATAAACAAGGAGGAGAATCAAAGTCAAGAAGGCTTTGGCCCGGTGGGCAAGGTCTTGACTTGTGTCCATGAGGGCACAAGTTCGACACCCGCCTCCAACGTTGAGGCAAATAAAATTCGCTAGAATTAGGGTGCTGATAAAAAATAAAAAAAAAGGAGGAGAATCAAAGCCACAATTAGAAACTAATACAAGGTTTGTCTCCTCTATATAAAATAGGGCAAAAAACCCTCTGTCCCACGTGTGTCCCTAACCAATCGCAATTCACTCTGTGTATATATAATTGGAAAAAATAATTATATAGTAAATTCTGATTGGTTGGGGACAGGAATGGGGACAGACGATTTTCACCCCAATTTGCTCACCAGTACAAAGTTTATGCATCCACTCATGCTGTAAATAGTGAAATCTTACCAAGAAATGGTGCTCGCCGAAAAACTGTTATGAAGGCATTGTAGTTATCAGCATAAATAATATTAACATTGGGAAAGTCCTTCCTTAATGAGTCCAAACATTTTTTGGTGTTCTTGTTGAGAAATGCTGAAAGATCATTCACAACACTTAAGCAACCAAATTCATCTAGAGTTCGATTAGTAGGCAATGTCCCATTTACAAATAATGGTAGGCATCCCAGCGCAAAAGCTCCAGGAACCACTATTCTTATGGCACCAAGACGTATTACTTCCTGCATAAAATATGATCAAAGATTAGTATGGAATTGAATAGTTTTTGCTTTCTTTAAAAATTGTCTTGAATTTCGTAAAAAATTGAATATTTGTATGAAGATGTATGATTTGTGATATCTTAAAACTAGTGTTTTATTTTGAGACAAAACAATGTCCAAATATAGCTTCCTGATTTGATTTCCCTTAGATAGAGTGATACGAATATATGTAAAATGGGCTAACGTAATTAGGGTATATTTGGATAGTATTCCATCCAATAACCAAACATAAGATTTTATTAAGTAGCACAATTTTTTATTATTTAACAAACAATTCAACTTTTAATAAACTAAAATAAAAAAAAATTCAAAATGCTTTAACCACAAGTGCGGACCATTAGATCAGCCTTTAGATCAATTGATTCGACGAATGAATTTTAATAAGTTTGAATAACAAATGTTCTTCAAATAAAATGTTCAATAGCATTAACATACAATTCTGAAGTACCACACTTTATCTTTTTTCTTAACGGTTTGAATCAAGAATGAATCAACCATTAAAATTATATCCGCATGTGCGCAAATAGAACATCATGTAGCACACCAGATCCGAACTGACTGAACAAGGGGCAAAATGAGACTTACTCGAGCATTGCGGACAATTGTCTGAGATACAAAGGGGAGATAATCCCGAACTTCACTAAGACTTTCTTCCTGGGTTAAACCAAAGATAATGTCGTTGCTCCCAATTACACCAAGAATTATAACAGACCTCCTAAGTTTATCTCGACATTCTAGTTTTAAAAAAAAAGATAGGGTCAAATTAAAATTTCTCGAAAAGAAAATAAAAAGGAAAAAAAAATAAAAACAGGATGATTAAAATAAGTAAGAAGTTGTAAAAGTAATTCTTGATATGATGGTTAATTGTACCTCTTGGAGTAGAACAAATGGAATTGAGATGTGTTCTAAACCAATTTAGCTGAAGGCTAAGTGGAGCTGAGGTATTTGGAATTGTAACTCCCCTTGAAGCAAGGAAAGAATTATCAAGAGCTGTACTTCCAGATACTGCAAAGTTAACACCATAGGTGAAGGAAGCATTTCTGTCCCAATAAGGATTGATCAGAGGAAGTCCAAGAGCTCTAGCTGAAAATTACCATAAATTTATTCATCACTTTTAAGATTGTATTCTTATGGATAAGCAAATAAGTGTTTTAACTCAATTTTTGCATGTTTTTTCTTTATCAGTTGCGAGATCAATTTGCTAAAGTGAAAGTGATTAGAGAAATGTCGGAGGAATTGCTGTTGTTGTACCAGCTTTCGATTCCGTCATTTGTAATTACCAAAAAAATCGGTGAACAAGAGACCGTCGGACCAGCGGCCAGTTGGTCGGCCAGGAAAAGTTTCTCCATAAGGAAGACGAGCAGCTGGGAGTGGAGGATTTGGGGATATTCTGATGAGATTTCCGGTATCTGATTTTGAATCTCCAAACTGATAGAGTGAATCAATGGGACATATGATAGAAGCAGAGTGAGTATTAAGAAGCAGAGTGAAACTTGTGATAGAGAAGATGATAATCCCTGCAAATCCCATAGCTTCAACTTGATGTCCTTCCCTGTATTAGTAATTTTGCAGGCTTTGCACCAAATTGACAGCAATTATTCAGAAGATGCTCCAACTCCCAACGGAAAATTTAATGCTAGTATTTTACTTGTGCACTGGTACCACAAATCCTTCACATGAATTAAACGGTTTTACCTATAGGATATTCTACCTGCAGATGTGAGTTTGGCTTACATCAGAAATAAGAGGACAGTCCATATCCCCTTTTTTCAGGTAAAAAATCCTCTGTCCCCATTTGGGTATGTTCTCGTGTCCCCAACCAATCACAATTCACCATGTGTATATATAATTGAAACAAATATTTATATAGTAAATTCTGATTGGTTAGGGACACGAGAACATACACGGACGGGGACAGAGGATTTTCACCCTTTTTTTTCAACTTAAACTTTGACTTAAGTAGACGTTAATCATTTTCCTTCAATAAATGATTTTTTGGTCATTACATAAATAAATTAAGAACACTTCTGATATGGACTGGGTCCACTGAACTATACGGTCCAGATTTGATCACATCACTGCATTTCCTTCTCTTTCCTCATTCTGCAGGGATGTGCCCAAATCTGGACCACATGGACCCGGTCCATATCAGAATTTTTCATAAATTAATGGTCTAAATTTATTTAGAACGAACACTTATTGTGACTTTGTAACAGTAGAACCTATTGCGTAAAATATGTATTACAACCTTAAAACATGTGTTAATTAAAAGAGAACACTTATTATATAAAATATAACACATATCTAAAAGTATATAACACCTATTAAAAATATTTAGTATGTATCGAATTTTTAGTGTTTCTGCACTATATTGTAATCCATAACACAAGAACCAGATAAGGATAAGGGACGAAGTCAAGACTTTTAGGTTGGGACGAAAAAACTGTAATAGTATGCCAAAATACATATAAAAATTGCACAAAAAATATTGATGGGCGAATTTGATTAAATATTTCAAATTATATATAAAATTTATTATATCAAGTAAAAAATTTTAAAAATCTCGAGGGCGACTACCGCCACTATAATCGTGGACTCAGGATGCTGGAGGAGAAGGTACATTTACAGTATCATTATACTCCACTTTGTATTTTAGTACTAGGAGTAATTGTTTTGACAGCTAGCGATACGCATACGATGTTACTGATCCAGTTCATAATTTTATGGACTTCTTAGCTGTATCGGATAACACATTATTGAATGAGACCTATGATGGATTTAATGCCGAGTATGTGTTTGTTATGCACTGTTATGAAAAAGGAAAATGATTAATGGCTAAGCCAATTGGATAAAAAATTGTCTAAATTAAAAGGGTAGGTTGTAGGGAATAGATCATTATTCATCAAATAGGGATAGGTTGTAGGGAATATGTTACTATTAATGACTGAAGTGACTCTTTTTTTTTATTGGATGGAAAAAATTTCTTATTTAATTATTTTTTTGGTACAAATGTATTGTCAAATTGTACACTTAAGTCTCAATCTATTACATAATTGGTTACCCTAACTCCCTAAAGGGTTTCATATTGATTACCCTATAGGTCCTCCGATTTATTTTTTTCACCCAAACGAATTTTTTATTTACAAAATGCTCCCAAGATTAAAATTTTAAAGTATAAAGGAAACTAACTGACATTTATGATAATTATTAAATAATTTCCGATGATTATTGAGGTAGAATTTCGTAATCATTCTAAGTATGACTAATATATTGATACAATATCCATTAAATGATTAATTAGTAATTGACTATAACACCTATTTTAAAAAAGTAATTGACGTAATATAACTTGTACCAAACAAAGTGTAATGTAAGATTTTCGTAATCGTAATAAGTGATCGATTAATAAGACTTTTGAAGAACATTGTTAGTATAATGTTAGAATTATAAAGATTTAATAATATTCGTTATATAGAACACTAACTTAAATTGATATTATTTTGAAAAAAATGTTCTTTAAATGTAAGTTTAACATCATTGATATAATTAACATGATTCAAAAACATGTGTTTTGATCTTAAAACATGTGTTTTAAGCATAGAATAGGTGTTCTGTGATTAAAAATGGGTGTTTTTTTTATTTAAATAAATCGAATGATGATGTAAATTATAATCTGATTACATTTGTATTAATTGCTTAGTTTATCGAGATAAATGATTCTTAATTGCTTAGATTAATCCGTGTACAATTAATGAAGACAAATTTGAAAGGTTGCTTGAGAGCAGTCTATTTCTTTTTCGAAGGAATGAATGATCATATCTAGAGGTCGCGTTTTGAATATCAAATAAAATATAACTCTAGAGATTCTTCTATCGATTAATAAGACTTTTGAAGAACATTGTTAGTGTAATGTTAAAATTATAAAGATTGAAGAACATCCGTTATATAGAACACTAAGTTACATTAATACTATTTTGAAAGAATATTCTTTAAATGTAAGTTTAACATATTTGCTATAATTAACATGATTCAAAAAAGCAGGTGTTTTGATTTTAAAACATGCGCTTTGAGCATAAAACAGGCGTTATGAGATTAAATAACATGTGTTTTTTAGCCTAAACAGATGTTCTTAGATTGAGAACAGATTTTTTTAAAAATGAATTGAATGATAATGTAAATTATAATCTGACTACATTGTATTAATTGTTTTGTTTATCGAGATGCAAGTTTCTTAATTACTTAGTTTAATTCGTGTACAATTAATGAAGAAAATTTTGAAAGGTTGTTTGAGAGTAGTCTATTTCTTTTTCCAAAGAATGAATTATCATATCTAGAGTTGGCGTTTCAAATATCAAATAAAATCTAGTTGTGATCGATTAATAACACTTTTAAAGAACATTGTTAGTGTAATGTTAGAATTATAAAAATTGAAGAATATACGTTATATAGAATACTAACTTATATTAATATTATTTTGAAACATAATAAAGAATTGCAAATGTAAAAAAATTGAGAACGGAGATACCAAGTAAATAGTACAGTGAAACGTTTATATAGTAATACTCTATATAAGAATAACCTCCTTATATGGTCCCAACTTGGGACCAATTATAAATAAAAATAAACTCTACATTGTAATATGTCATGTAATTTTTAAGACCATCCTTAAGAAATTTACCTATATATGGTAATAAAATATCATTAAATTTTAAATATATTTATCATCTATATAAAATATCTAAAATTATTTAACTGTGTTAAATCAAACTTAAGATGATATGAAATACTTATCTAAAGTTGTCTGTGACAATACTAGCATTTATATATGTATAATAAAAAGAAAACAAACGAAAAGACATTTCGAAACTACTAATATACATGAGTGAATATCTAAATGCTTTTTTAAACATGAATCTTATATATCTTTTAAATTCATGTTTTAAACATGAATGACATACGTACATTTGTTTTTTTAAACTCATGAATCTTATATATCTTTTAAATTCATGTTTTTAAATTCATATAATGTATATTAGTTATTTTTTAAATTAAAATTTTTATATGTAAGCCTCTATTTAAGAATAACCTCCCTATAATAATATTTTTTTCTGATTCCGAGAATATTACTGTATATAGGTTTGACTGTATAGACTTTTAGTTTTGGTACAAACATAATAAACTCACCAATATAAAGAATTAGGTGTTGACTAATTGACCGCCTTCTACTGGGTTTCCGTTTCCGACCCATACCAAGTTGCTTAACTTAAACGCTATTACACTCCTATAAATAGCAATTTCTCTCTCTTTTTACCTGTCACCGTCTCTAGAATCTCTTCTTGCTCCTTTTTTACTACTTCAATTCCTATTTTTTTTTTTTATTTACTTAGCAAAAAAAAAAATTCCTATTTTTCTTCTCTTTCTCTCTCCGGCAAAAATGGCCTCCGAAGCCGCATCATCGACCACGGCGGCCACTGTGGAGCCGAAATCCACCACCGAAATCAAGCAGAGTTGGGCTGATGTTGTCGACGAGGAAGTTCCTGAGATTTCTGATGAAAAATCCTCATCCGCTCTTCCTAACCTAGACAATTTGTCTATCGGAGATTCCAAGAGACCTAATCAAACATTCTTTGTCATATTATTTGCTTTTACTCTCGTTACCAGAGTCAGCTTCAAAGATGAACTGAAGATTGTGCAAGTATTTCGTATCGTATCGTATATTATCTCATCTCGTATCATCTCGTCTCATAAATCATCTCGTATCGCGTATCGTATCTCGTATCGCGTATATCTCGTATCTCGTATTTCATATGGAGACGGGAGATTTTTCAGTATTTGGTTATGCGAATTATCTGTAAGATAGACATCTTTTGATTAACTAATAAAATAAAAGTTAGATGCGTGATCTTGTATAGTTTATCAATATTACTGGAATACAGATAGAGCAGCATGTTTTCTTTGTGATTACTTTGATTCTAATGTCCTTAATATTTTGATCAGATCACATAGCTAAACTCTAAGTTATATCTTACTGCACATTGGATAAATTAGGTGGACACAATGATCATTCAGGCTATTGGCCTTTTGGATGATATTGATAAATAAAAATATTTAAACTGTTTGGCTGAGATGTTCTATTATGTCTAGCTGGAACTCCCAGGCCAAAAGCCTTTTATTTTATTTCACTTATGCATTGTCAAAGATTACTTTGATGTATAGTTTATACACTTGTGATGTTGTTAGGTACGTACGGAAGAGGTTGAAACAGAATTGAAAGAGGCTTCCTTCTTGATATCAATGGGAACTGAAATTACTGACCTTGATCTGATGAACATAAAAGATCTATGCAGCCAAGTTCTGTCTTTTGCAGAATATATATATAGAGCTCAACTGTATGATTATCTTAAGAGTAGGTTGAACATCATTGCCCCAAATTTTACAGCTCTTGCTGGAGAACTTGTTGGTGGTGCTCGTCTTATTTCTCATGGAGGCAGCTTGCTGAATCTAGCAAAGCAGCCTGGAAATACAGTACAAATACTAGGTGCAGAAAAGGCTCTCTTCAGGGCTCTAAAGACAAAGCACGCACGCAACTCCCAAATCTGGACTTATTTATCTACCATGCATCCATTAATAGGACAGGCAGTACCGAAGCACAAGGGTAAAATTTCAACATCTGCTAAAACTGCATTAGCAATTAGATGTGACGCACTTGGTGATAGCCTGGATAACAATACAATGGGATTGGAAAATTGAGCCAAGGTAATTTTCTTGCTCGTCTCTGTTACATAATTTCCTCTTTTGATTAACTTGTAGCTTGAAGCGAGATTGAGGAGTTTGGAAGGCAAAGAATTGAGTCGTTCTGCTAAAGGCAAACCAAAGATAGAATTTTACGACAAGGATCGGAAGAAGGGAGCAAATGGACTGCTGATAAGGCTATATTTTACCATTACTTTGGATTGTTTTTCCACTTGAATTGAGCTTAATTGAAAGAAAAAAATATATTAAATTATTATTTATTGGTGAATATGCTTAAAAATGTTCTTATGAAATTAATTCACTAATTTTTTAATATTTGATACAGGTTAAGGGCGTTTTGGACATCATAGAAAAAGAAGAATTATATTTGGCATTTGCTAAAAAGAAAAGAATTGGAAACCGGATCCAACTTGGAATAGAAGATTGAAAATGTGCAAATTTGTTACTTACCAGAAGTTAAATTCGAAAAAGAATAGTATTTGGAATCAAAATTAGAATTGGAAAACAAGAGGCCAATGCCCACTTTAGAGTCCATATAGATCTGAAATCCTTAATGATTTTTTCTGGAGGATTTCAGATCTATATGGTGATGGGGGTGGAAGTTCATTAGTTATGATGATGATGTACTTGAAATGGCAAGTTATGCTGAGGTTATCAGGTTTGTTGAAGTTTTTTTATAAACATGAGGAAGGTAAAATTGAGTTTGCATTTATTAAGTATTTGGAGAAGGAGGAAGAACAACCAATTCCTTTACTTGAAGGACTTGTAAATGATGTGTGATACACAAAATTTATACTAGCAAGTATACTAGGTCGATGTTGTAGTAGTCAAAGTCGATCCCACGGAGAATAATGATTAATTAATTTCTAAGTGAATAATTTTACAATGATCAAAAGCAAGTAAAATAAATCCAATGGTTGATGATAGTATGGTTTAACTAAATTAATTAAATAAAATAAAGAAAATAAATAACTTGAACAAGAGGTTTGATAAGAGAAGGATTTAAGGCACATGAATTCACTAAATTAACCAATATATTATCTTAATGATATGTTATTCTAGAGTGATTTTTATTAATCAATCGATTTCCAATTAAATCTAATAACCTCTTTCAAGGCTTATCAAACATATTCTCATAAATAAATCAACTATATGTCTATGTTGATTTTAACCCATAAAAATGCATTAAATATATGAAATCATAAAGATCGCACAAACCATACAAGTATATGTCTATCTTGCATGCAATTTATGTTCGATTATTTAACACTAATTAATAAGTCAGTTTGTCATGAAATCTTCCAAGTTAATGTAAATACAATTTGAGTGGTAGCTAATCACAAAAAAAATTAATTCCACAACACTAATCGAATAACAAGATCAAAAGAATAACATATAAAATTAATCTAACTACATCACGGCGTTAGAATAAATATTTAGCTCATACTAGAGAAAAATTCAATAACAAATTAAAACCTATGACTGAATTTCTCTACTCATACTAGTAAAGAGTATTTATAGCAATATAACCCTACTAGCTTAAGGTAACTGACATAAATCAAAACTCTCCAACCTCCTTTAAAGTAGTTGACATAAAATACAACTCTTCAAGATTCTTTAAAGTAGTTGTCATAAACCAAAACTCATCAACATCCTTTAAAGTAGTTGCCATATCTTCAATTCCAGCAGTTTGTTTCTTATTCTGCAAGTCGGTTAACTTTTATCCTTCAAAATACTATTTTGCCCCTATGATTAAAAGCACAAAGAAGTGAGGATTATACCATTCTAAGCTCAAAACGCAACATAACAATATACAAAATTGTTATTAAAATAGACGAAATAATAGATTATATTACGAGTTGTCAAATTCCCCCCAACTTAAGCATTTGATTGTCCACAAGCAATTTAGACACAAGGTAGGACCGACAGACAAAACTCTTTAAGAACAAGCAGAAAGAAACCATGGAATCAACAAGTTTAACAAATTGTTACATTGATGTAGTAGAGGATGAGAAAATTGGCAAGACATGTTTAATAGACTATATGTTTGCTTGGGTGCAATTAAGAATGGTTTCAGAGTTGGTTGTAGGAAGGTGATTGGTTTGGATTGGACTTTCCTAAAGGGTCCTCACACAAGCACTTTACTCACTGCTATAGGAATAGATGCAAACAATGGTGTGTATCCATTAGCATATAGTAGAATCTGAGACAATTTCAAGTTGGACTTGGTTCATTTAAGGCATTAAGAATGACCTTGGAATGAGAAAAATAGAAGATTGGTGCATTATTTCAGATTGACAGAAGGAAAAAATGGACAGAAGTCCCTTATCGGTAGGCCGTAAAATCATATTGGACGTTAAAATTTGAAATTAATCATTTGTGACGTTAAGCTCAATCTCAAAATACATATTTGACGAACTGAGCTGTTTTGTCGAATATTGTGAGAGAAAGGCAAAGGTTGAGAAGAGGCTTTAAGCATGAGACTTGTAAGTCCTTAGCATTACCAACTAAGAATCTATAAGGGGTGGGTGGGGGGGTGGATCCTCTTATACCTTGTTTGGCAAAATGTTCTTCTATGTTTCTTGGTCTCCACCAAACAAAACTGCAATTTTTATTACAAAAATTAGAAGAAACAAAGATAGAAGAAGCAACTTTAACCAGTTGAAGAACAACTCTTCTTCCATGGCTGCCCTTTTTTTAGAGAACATTTTCTTGAGTTTTATCTTCTTTTTCTTCTTCTGTTTATATGCATAGCCGGCTTCTCTTTTTAGGACCTTCCTAGGCTACTAGAATTATTGGCTAAAAAATTGACTAACATAGTTTTTTGGACCTTTTTACCCTTATAGTTGGGTGAATCCCTTATATCAGCAGGGGATAAGATAGACATTTAACACCCTCAATTTGGGATTTAGGGTTTCTATCTCCAAAATTTTAGGAGTAAACCATTTTCCCTCTTTTTAATGCCAACAAAGTTTGCTTATTTTAGAGAGAGAAAGAGAGAGGAGAGAGAGATTTTGTTGCGCTACGGCTAAAAGTATTGAACACCTGTTGTTTCGCCCCGTACTAAATATGTATTAATTGTCTACTCATTTCATTTCTAATTATCTGTCCATTAAATATATTTAATCAGTTTTTAATCATTTGTCATTTTAAAAAATCAAGAGAATATTAAATGTATATTTTCCATACTGACCCTTATCTTTCATTAATTTAATCAACTAATTTTAATTGTTTCAATATAAATGTATTAATTGAAGAGTAAAAATGTCTATCTATCAATAACTAATATATCAAATTATTTTCTTAATTCAAATGAATTTTCTTAAAGAGACAAATAAATGGATACAAAGAGAGTATTAAAAATTTTAACGATTGAGATAAATTTTAAAATTTAACACCTAATATAAATTTTTTTGAACACATTAAAATAAATGATTTCAATGGTCGAATTGACATTTAATAAATGGTCTGGCCAACGGCGTAGGGGCCGCTATTGGTATTAGAAGGGTCATCGAATGATAATTTTCTTTAATTTATTAATTTTTGTTTTACTCTCAGGTTAGTTTTAATAATTTATAAGACAATGTTACCCTTGTCTTTTCTAAAGAGTCTCATTATATCCCTCTTGATTCTGTTTTGCTTCCTTTAATTTTATCACTCAATTATTTTTTGGTTAAATATATCAATATAGTATTTACATTTGACAAAAAATAAACTGCCATAATTAGTGTGTTAACAAACTTTAATCAATGAAATTAAGAAAAGTTAGTGGTTGAACTATGTGTTAGTACTTAGTAAAGCTTAATGTACTTAATTCGAAAATTTGCGGGGACTAATATACTAGTAAATTTTAATTCTATTAGATTATAGGTGACTACTAGTGGAAGTTCAAATCAAAATTATTTCTATTTTAGAAAATGAGACATTTAATTTTGGACATCAAAAAATAAAAATTGTACATTTAAATCTGAATAGAGTGAGTAATAAAAAGTACTATTATGAAAGTTATCGGTGAAACTATAGGTTAGAGAGTACTACTATTAAATTTTAAATTTTTTAAGAGGCCAAGACATTTTATATTATAAGGATTTATTTATACAAAAAATATATTAATAATACTAATGTGCAAATTTTCAAAATCTTGGGAGTGCCATGGCCCTCTCCTGCCCTTAATATCCTCTGTCATTGGCCACAATACCCTTGTAATGGCAGATCCCTCAACCGATTTATCAAGTTTACCCGAACACCGGTTTGGACAAAAAAGAAAGAATGAGAAAACATCAATTTAAGGCATAATATAGAAAAAAAAAAAGTGAGGCATGAGGTGTATATCTGCAGACATAATTTAATGTTAAAATGAAGTTGTCTACAATTGAAAATGCAGGAACTTCGAACCCCCCTTCTTCAACTCCCTTCTCTATCGTAGAAAAGTAGAATTACCAAAACAAATTGGCTCAGTTAGTAAGGATTTGACACGTGAGGACTGTGTTGGTGGGTGATCTGTAAGGGGGTGTTCACTATTTGGTATAATCGAAATACCGAACCGAACCGATCCGAACTGAAATTTGTTAATTGGTTCGGTATTTCGGTATATTTGGATTATTCGGTTCGGTTTATTGAAAATTTCAAAATTTAGGTTTGGTATTTGGTTTTTTATTTTTGAATTATTATATTGCACTAAAATTTGAATTTGTTATTTCGGTTTTTACGGAACCATACCGAACCGAACCGAAATTATTTCGGTTTCCAAACTATTACGGTTCGGTTTAATAAAAAAATTATAAAACCGAATTTCGTCTCGAAATTTCGTACCGATACCGAACCGAATTACCGAACGCACACCCATAACTGTAAATACTCTTGTAAGCGACCTATGGTCCCTAGGGTCTGCCTTGACCCGTGGTGGTAACCGGAGTCGAAGTCACCCAAACTTTATTTCAACCAAAAATAAAAAATAAAAAAAATAAAAAAAAGTAGAATTCGAAATCAACCTACTTCAATAAGGTCAATCAAATAACTTTCAGTTTCTACACTGACTAATCTTTCATTTCCCATCCATATAGACCATTTCATTTCAATCACAAGTATGTAGTTTTCGTTCATAGATCACCATCCAAAAACAGAGATCAAATCGACAACGCGACTTATCGTGGATTATATATATATAGATATATACTAATTTTTGTTGAGAGTTAGGGGACATTTTAACCGATTACTAGGTAGGTAGGAGCATAATTAGGGGTAGCAATAGTCTCAATATTTTTTTAGAATGTCAAGTCTTTTATAAGAAAATTTTCATTTTTTTATTAAATAAATTTTTTACTCAGCATGGTAAGTAGGGGCAGAATCAGGGAATGGCGACCTTCCCTCAGCATTTTCTGAAATTCAAGATTTTTTGGTAAATATTGTTTTTTGTCACCCAATTTTTTTCAAGTGATGTCATTTTATAATTCATCACAATAACATATAAGTTCTTCCTTCACTCCCTAGGAATTCCTATAAATAGGTTAGTTAACATTAGACAAAAGTCGAACTCCCAACCTGTAAGGATCAATACAGATAAAGAATATGATTTTAACGTCCAATATGATTTTACAACCTGCCGATAAAGGATGTCATTCAGGGAAGCTATAAGAATCAATATAGATTACTATAGGATTATTTGGAAGAGTTAAGGAGGAGAAACCTTGGCACAATTTGTTACATTGATGTAGTAGATGATGAAGAAACTGGGAAGGACATGTTTAATAGACTATATGTTTGCTTGGGGGTGCAATTAAGGATGGTTTCAGGGCTGGTTGTAGGAAGGTGATTGGTTTGAATGAGACTTTCCTAAAAGGTTCTCACCCAGGCACTTTACTCACTGCTATAGGAATAGATGCAAACAATAGTGTGCATCCATTAACATATGCTATAGTAGAATCTGAAACAACTTCAAGCTGGACTTGTTTCATTCAAGGCATTAAAGATGACATTGGAATGAGAAAAATAGAAGACTGGTGCATTATTTCAGACAGGAAGAAGGTAAAAACCGATTAAGTTAATAGTTTTAAGTATTCATTATAGTTCAACTAATATTTATTAACAAAAAATGTTATTTTTTTCAGGGTTTAGGTGTTGCAGTTGCTGATGAACTGCCTAGGTATGAACATGGACATTGCTTGAGGCATATTCATTGCAACTTCAAGAAAAACACCCATGTATATTATTGAGGGACCAAGTTTGGAGATGTGGTAAGCAACATATATGAGACATTTTGAAACAAAGTATGAAAAGCTGAAAGCGTTGGATAAGGATGCACATGAATGGTTTGTGAAGCACACACATCTAATACACTAGAGTAGAGCACATTTTAGGACTGATTTTAAATGTAATCATCTACTCAACAACCACTGTGAGACATTTAATAGGCAGATTTTAGGTGCAAGGACTAAGCCCATATTGGGTATGTTGGAGAGTATTAGAGTGTATTTGATGCTCACAATACAATCTAGAAGACAATTGGGCAGCTAACTATCAAGGAAGGATATGTCCTAGGATAATAACTATCATTGAGAAAAGAAAAAGGAATCAAAGTATTGTTTTGCTTTAAATTCTGGTGGGAATCTGTTTGGGGTAAGAATTTATTATTTTCTTTTAAAAACATTCTTTATTCTATGAAAACTGGTTTGTTGCACATAAATTTTTACTTTTCCCTTCTTAAAATTGTATGTGAGGCATGGTGTTACACTAGAACAATTTATGGTGGACACTCAAAATAAGACTTGTTCATGCAGAGGCTGGGAATTAACAGGGATTCCTTGCTCACATGCAATTTCTGCTTTTTCTAAAGAAGGTACTGATTTACTAACTGCCATTCATGAATGTTATTCAATTGAAGCATATAGGAGGTCATATCATCTAGTTGTTGGACCTGCAAATAGTCCAAATAATTGGCCAAGATCAACAAAAGTCCTTGTCCTACCCCCAAAGAAACTTAGAAAAAATGGCAGACCACAATTGAAGAAAATGCTGGGAGAAGGAGAAAATGATGCTAACAAAAAGTAACCCCTTCCAACCAAAACAGTTGATGGTAGAGAAAAGCTTTCTAGGGCTTGTTTGTGGGTTGGCAAATGTAGTAAATGCAAGCAAACATGTCATAATGTTAGGAAATGTCCTGAAAATATTGGGGAAAATGGAGAGGGACTCATGACCTCTAATGCAAACAAGTATGGTACTTGTCAAATGCTTGGACACAACAAAAGGTCATGTCTTGCTAGAGTTCAAGAGGATATTAATGAGAATGAGGTACAAGGAACACATTAGAGTGATTTTGCAGATTATGGGGTTGATTTGGATGGCATTGATGTTGATTTGGCTAATTTGGATGATGATGACATTTTCTGTGAAAAAAATGTAACCTCTGTTAATGATGCTTCAACTTCAAAAGGTAAAATAAGTTGAAACATTTTCTTCAAAAGTAACCACTATTATTTCAAAAGTTGTGGATTATAATGTGTGTATATTTTGGTCTTCCATGACAGGGAAAAAGTAAGGTAAGGGAACCATTCAAGTGCAGCTATTGCAAGAATGTTGGCCACAAAAGGGCAGCATGTGAACAAAGGATAAATGATGGCAAAATAAAGAACTGCATTGAAGATAACAATTTTTTTTGTCAATGTAACTTGTATGAACAATTTGGAGTATTTTTTGGGTCTAATGTAATTCTGAAATAGACCTCTTTTTTTTGTGTATTTTGTAATCCTCTATTTCAGTTGACAAAAGGAGCTAAAACAAAATGGTGTATTTGTGTAAAATTATATTTTGGTTTGGAATGACCAAACAATAATATGTAATGCTATTTTTTGGTTTGTAATGACCAAAGTGTTCTTATGTTAAATTTTTTTTTTTTGGTTAAATACTACGAATTTATTAACTAGGGAACATTAAATTCAGTTACAGAGTTAACAAAAGGAATTAGTCTCGAATAACAAACCCCATTGGCATCCCCTGCCACTAGATGGCTAACAAAATGGGGCATAAATTGAAAATAAACTAAAGCGGTAGAGTGCAGAACTTCCAGCTTTGGCCAGTGGATCCGCACATGCATTGGCCTCCCTGTAGACATGAGAGATACTACTCTCCGGAATCAGTCTCAGTAATTCCCTGCAATCATAAATAACAAGAGATAAATGGTGAGTGTCTGTAACCATATGAAGCATAAGATGGTATGTTCAAAAGTGTTCTTTTGAAATATGATGTTTGTGTGTATGATTTATACAAACCATTATTCCAAAATTATGTTAGTAAAAAATAAGATGAAAATGAATTGGGCAATAAAAAACACATCTCCAAAAAATTCATTATCATTGATCCTTGAACAAAATTACATTTTTATCGATCCATTACAAAGCTTTCAAAATTAAACTACAACAACAAAACAATACATCCATTACAAAGATTTCTTTGTCAAAATTACACTAACAGTGATCACCCATGATACTACCAAGGCAAACCATAGATACCTTTATCTATTAATTGATTCAACAATCTGCACTTTGGAGATTTTCAGTTTCTTCTTCAATGTTTCACATTTGCTACAAGGAGGAATGTCAACCCATTGAAAAAAATCACAATGGTCAGGTTTCAGCGAATTGAACACAAAAGAAAGCTAGAAAATCAACCACAAATACAATGTTCAAAGGTTAAAACTGGACAATTAAAAGTTAAAAATCCACCTCATAATTCTTGCAACCCCAAAAAAGTCTACCTAGATTTGATGGTGTTTTTGATGATTTCAGATCCAGATAATCACCGCACCGACATTTGATTGAAGAATTCACAGATTGCAAGGAAGAAGACATAGCAAAAAGAATGACAAAAACCCTAATAGATTGGAGGGAAAATCAGAATGTGATATGGAGGGAAATGGGTAGGTATTTTGGAGAAGAAGGTAATTATATATGAGGGTTCTTACTAAGGGTTGAAAATACCCCTCGGTTTAATGAGGCCCTTTGACCAATTAGTTGGACAGACGGAAAAATAATAAAAAATTGGACAGAAGTCCCTTATCGGCAGGTCGTAAATCATTTTGGACGTTAAACTTCGAAATTAATCATTCTGGACCTTAAGCTAAATATGAAAATACATATTGGACGAATTGGGCTGTTTTGCCAATAAAAAAGATAACCAAATAAAGAGTTTGAAAAAAAAAGAAAAAAGAATCAATGAGTTTTGCCGCCAATTTTTATATGTTTTTTAATTAGAAATTTAGTATTATATATACATAATATAAATAATATATTATTCTTAACCGGGTTGAGCGGGGTTAAACTCGCGCTCAGCTCATATAAAGTTCGAGTTTGAATATTAAGCTCACGCTCATGTGAGATGGGTTCGGACCGTTCCGAACTTGTTGACACTCCTAATAATCTCACACTGTTTCCCTTTTTTTCCCTTTATAACTTAAGACTTCTCTTCTCTTCTTTTCCCTGTTAAACTCCTAAATTGACCCAAAATGATGCACGCATCACTAATACAATTAATATCTAATAATGTTATTGTAATTTACTCGTGATCAAGATTACTTTTTTTAATTTTTTTGCAAAAATCTAATTTAAGACAGAAATAGTACGTAATTCCTAGAAAAAAAGGAACCTTGCAAAGTTTCTCCTGGAAAAAAAATTTGTTTTCCCATGGAGCCAAGTCAGATAAATGTGTTGCTCCCAAAAAACAAAAAATAAGGACGAAGACAGAGAGGCAGAACGCCAACTACCTATGAACAGCAAACAATACTTGAGAATAGGTATATATATGAAGTTTTTAATAAGGATTATATTACGTAGAAAAAGGATCCTACTATATATATTTCCATAACCCCAAATTTCTCTTTTTATTGAACCTCAACAGCAACAGGACTCCTGATGAAGCATCGAATCTTTGATAGTATCTTTGGAATGAGGATTTCTGAGAAAACGACGATAAGCCGCATGAGTAAAATGTATTCCATCCCAACTTATGTATCGAGCTGGGTTTGGACAAAGAGGCGTGCCCGGTGATCCACAAAATAGGGCGGGGTTCTCAAAGATAGCGCCTCCAGCACCACAGCAATTCCCAAGCAAAGTATTTGGATCAAAACCTTCATAAACAAGGAGGAGAATCAAAGCCATAATTAGAAACCTCCATTCAATATTAAGTTTTGACCCCTAAAATTTATTGTATGTAGAATTTGTCCACCAAATACAAAAGTTTTGAATCTGCTCCTGCTGTAAAGAGTGAAATCTTACCAAGAAGTGATGCCCGACGAAGAACTGTTAAGAAGGCATTGTAGTTATCAGAATATATAATATTAACATTGGGGAAGTCCTTCCTTAATGAGTCCAAACGTTTTTTGGTGTTCTTGTTGAGATATGCCGAAAGATTATTCACAGCACTTAAGCAGCCAAATTCATCTAGAGTTCGATTAGTAGGCAATGTCCCATTTACAAATAATGGTAGGCATCCAAGTGCAAAAGCTCCGGGAACCACTATTGTTTTGGCACCAAGACGTATCACTTCCTGCATCAAATATGATCATAATTTTTTTCTTTCAAGAAAGGTTTTCAACAAAATTGAGCATGGGTTTTGATAGTTTTTTCTTTCTTTAATTTTTTTTTTTGTTAAATTTCGTAAAAAAATTAAATAATTTGTAAGAAAACGTGTCCAAATATAGCTTCTCCATTTGATCTCCCAAAGATCGAGTGGCACCAAAATAAGTTGAGGGGCTAACTAAGGCAAATAATCGTATTTATTCGTGTATGTTTTTATTATTGTGTCCAACCACTCATAATTTACTATGTGTATATAATTAGAAAAAATGTACACATGGTAAATTCTGAGTTGTTGAGTAAAAAAATATTAACATACATGGATACAAATAATTTTCACCCGCTAACTGAGGTGTATTTGAATTTGGTAACTAAACATAATATTTTAGTAAGTTGCACATTTGTTTATTTAAAAAAATAAGTCAACGTTTGGTAAATTAAAGCTACATTTTCAAAACCAATGCTATTAAAGATTTTATTCGAAGAACGGTGGTTAATCCTACTATATAAGGTCTTGGATCTAGTGCGAAACAAATGCTTTAATCACAAGTGATGTTCTTGAAGACAATATCATCATATTCAGAGAATAACACGTTATCTTTATCACAACTATTCGATATAAAATTAATCAACAGTTAAGGTTGTAACTATGCGCGCAAATAGAACATCTTGTAGCACATTAGATCCGAACTGACTGAACAAGGGGCAAATGAGACTTACTCGAGCATTGCGGACAATTGTCTGAGATACAAAGGGGAGATAATCCCGAACTTCACTAAGACTTCTACCCTGGGTTAAACCAAAGATAATGTCGTTGCTCCCAATTACACCAACTATGACAAGAGCCCTCCTAAGTTTAGCTTGACATTCTGGTTTAAAAACAACATATTAAATCAAAATTTATTCAAATGATAACCAAAAAGATTAAGGCAGTCAAGGAAGGCTTGCAGTTAGCGTGCACAACAATTCCTGACTCAAAACAATAAATTTTAATTTCCATATATTCTTCTCTCGTTAATATATATAATTCCTGACTCAAAACAATAAATTTCAATTTTCATATATTCTTCTCTCGTTAATATATATAAACATTCTGGTTTAAAAACAACATATTAAATCAAAATTTATTCAAATGATAACCAAAAAAAAATAAAAAAAAAATGATTAAGGCAGTCAAGGAAGGCTTGCAGTTAGCGTGCGCAACAATTCCCGACTCAAAACAATAAATTTCAATTTCCATATATTCTTCTCTCGTTAATATATATATATATATATATATATATATATATATATATATATATATATATATATATATATATATATATATATATATATATATATAATGGAAAAATGATTAAGGTGGATCAAAATGAGCAAAAATGATCAAATTAATTATTGATATGTTGGTCAATTGTACCCTTTGGTGTAGAACAAATGGAATTGAGATGTGTTCTAAACCAACTTAGCTGAAGGCTAAGTGGAGCTGAGTTATTTGGAATTATAACTCCTCTTGAAGCAAGGAAAGAAATATCTAGAGCTGTACTTCCGGCTACTGCAAAGTTTACACCAGCGAGAAAAGAAGCATTTCTGTCCCAGTAAGGATTGATCAGAGGTAGTCCAAGAGCTCTAGCTGAAAAATACCATAAATTTATTCATCAGTTTTAAGATTGTATTCATATGGATAAGCAAATAATTGTTTAACTCAATTTTTGTTAGTCCCTATTGTTTAATTTTTACAATTTTTACCATATTTATCTGAATTTGGTTTGGTTCGATGTGTGTTTTTCTCGACACGTCTTTTAACTATATCTGCTTAGACCAATTTGATAAAAGATATATATCTAGTTTAAAATAACTATTTTCAACATTTTGATAGGAAATCAACGAGTAATATTGCATCTCTATACTGAGAATACATATATTATCATCATAACCCGCCCGGGTTTAATTGGTTCATAGATGTAGCTATGCAAGAATTTATAAAGAAGTTATGAAGAGAAAAAAAATGTAGGGAAAATTTAAAAAATAATGGAGTAAAGGAATGTCGGAGGAACGACGATGGAAATCGTTTATCCTTATACATGTTTTTATCACTCAGAATTTGCATTGTGGTGAATTGTTAGTGATTGGAGAGAAGCATAGAGACATGTACGTGGACAAACAAATTTTTTTGTTCGTTGTTGCACTAATTCCTGATTTCGCCCTTTGTAATTAATTACCTATGAAATCGGTGGTCAAAAGGCCGTCGGACCAACGGCCAGTGGGATAGCCTGGAAAGGTTTCTCCATAAGGAAGACGAGCAGCTGGAAGTGGAGGATTGGGGGATATTCTGATGAGATTTCCGGTATCCGATTTTGAATCTCCAAACTGATAAAGTGAATCAATAGGACATATGATAGAAGAAGAGTGAGTATTAAGAAGTAGATTGAAACTTGTGATAATGAAGATAATAAGAATCCATGCAAACCCCATAACTTCAACTTTGTTTTCCTTCACTGGATTAGTAATAGATTAAGCTAAAGAGAAATAGAAAGGAAAGAAAAAGAATGAAGAAGAGATACATGCATGAAGCCTGAAAGAAAGAACATGAGCTTTCAAGCTTTATATACTCAGTTTGAACCAAATTGAAGTCAACTATCCAAAATATACCTTAAAATAGTAAAAAGTCAACTATCCAAAAAAAATAGAAAAAACCAGCTGTGACTTTTCCCCGGTTGGTTTGGATCCAAAGCATCTTATGAAATTAATTGCTTTTACGGTTTAAAGCAGGGACGAAGAAAGAGGGGGCGGGGCGGGGCGGCAAACGCCCCCGATATTTTTAAAAATATTACTAGATATAGTAAATTTTATATGTAGTTTGAAATATTTTATCAAATTTACCCATAATATTTTTTTTTACAGTTTTTATGTATAGATCGAGCATACTGTTCGTCCTGATTTAAAGTACTCTACAAGTCTAAAATTAGTTGTTTAAATCAACAATTTGTTGTCTTTTTTAAGTTTCAATAATGTCTTAGTGACTAGTACATTTCACCTTTTGCTATTTTTTTTTTCTTTTCAATAATTACGAGAATCCCAATAAACTACTATTTTAAACCTTGTGAAGAAAATAAAAAGCAGAATGTGCAATGCACGGATATAAATCAAAATATTTATCAAATTTTTCTATGAAATTCATTAACATTATAATCTCCGCGTAAAATGCAATTAAATATCTAATGTGACATGGATGGAGTGTTCTCTAAGAAAAGCACTACCGAAAGTCTACTTATAAAAATTACTCCTCTTATAAGTAAATTTTGTCGTCCTTCCAGGAAAAAAGAATAAGTCGTAGGAAAAAAAAATTTAATTCCATAGAATATTCAATAAAATTACCAGCTTGTAATATAAAAACACTCTGACTTCACAAATATATAGCGTACTACACTTGCATTCTTTTTGTTTACTAACAAGTGGATAGGGCCTGTAAAAAATAAATAAAAAATAAAAAGGTAGGTGAATCTTTAGCATCGAACGCGCGGATGGACATAGGAAAAATAATTTGTTGAATTGATTCCACGTTCCACATTGATGAGGCGAATGTTAAAATATGAATTGCTACATTGGATGTTTACATCTCACTTGTAAACGAATTAATTAACACTTTTCATTACCAATTGATTTAGAAAAAGAAATGGAGGCTCATACGCTATTTTAACGAAAGTTATTTAAAAAATAACTTAAATTCCATTGAAAATTCAATAAAATTATCAGCTTGTAATATAAAAAAAACTTTTACTCCACCAGAAGAACCAGGCTAGAATGCTAGAGCAGGTACATTTATTTATACTTTTTTTTATCCCCACAAGGAGGAAAAGGACTGCCCTAGAAAGAGAGAATTTATTATCCCATGTAGGGGAGGGTGTCGAACCCGGAACCTCACGAGTCACGGGTAGGCCATAACCCCACTGAGCTATGGACCTCTTGACATATTTATTTATACTTATCATTGAACTCCCTTCCCTTGTATTTTAGTACGTAATACGATTATTTTGTTAGTCAAAACATCAATATTACTGTCTTAAATATAACTTACTTATATACCACTAATTCAATTCAAGAGAGTAAATACTTTAATTAGAAAAATAACTTTTTTTTTTAATTTTTGTTACACATTATAAACCACTTATATTATGAAATGAAGGAGTACTTGTTTTTATGCACACGATGTTGCTGACGGTTCATAATTTTATGGTAGTTTGTCACTAGTTGTCTCTGATAGTAACATATTATTCAGTCCGACTCTTATGCGGAATATCTTTTTTCGCACATGCGGAATAGTTTTTTTACCTTGAGAATAAGTGTTTTCAAGTTAAGACTATCTATTCCGAACAGGTGTTTTGAAAATCAGAACATATGTTCATTTTTCAAATCAATCTCAACTGTTAAAATTTTAATTTAACGGTTGAGATTTCACTCCGTATGTATGGAATAAAAGGTATTCCGCATAGGAGCCGTGGTGCAGATTATTGAATTGTGAAGGTAGCACCAGTTATCAAGAATAAGGTGTCTTAAAAACTTCTGAAAGGCCGTTTAAGTAAAATAAATTACTTTCAACAGATTATGATGTAATAATTGAACAAATAGGCAAGGGAAATCTAGAATTTATTTTTGACGAGAAATCTTGCACTATCACAAAATAAATGAGAGAAAAGAACAAGACGAACATGCAAATGGCCTCTTTAGATACATTTATCACAATTCTTAATACAAAATTATCATTTTAGATTTTTAGTTTCAATTATAGGGTTAAGAGTTACTTTTTTCTTAACACATACTGGCAACATTTAAAAAATGATTTGCAGTCGATCAATTAGGAAAAGAACATTCACCTATGTAATTTAAATAGTTGTTCACCTATTTGCTTAACAATCATTAATTTAAAATTATAATCGTCAGATCAAATGTATATGACGACTAATAATGCATCCGTCTACAACGTTGAATATATCCATAAAGTAGTCACCGACTTTTAAAACAAGGATTTTCTAGCTCTTCTTGTTGTTTCAAAGTATTTGATAAAACTAAAACTCTTTTATTTTGTTTTTTGTTTTTTTCATTTTATCTTTTCTTCAGTTTGAATTGTAAAGCAAGCTCAGGACACAGTCTCAGACACGAAAACTGTTACATCAGCCTATCAATTTCCACTAATTTTGTAATAGTTGGAGTGATTTAGTGTTACAAAGTATAATTGGCCAATCGATGAAAAAGAGAAGGTGAAGTGTGTACTAACATTAATGAAGTTACATAAAATTTGCATATTCAATTCAACCAAGTTGTTACGTTACAATTCGTTCTACACATAGAATTAAAACAAAATGAATGAATTATGTATAGATTAATATGTGCAACATAAAAAAATTTTAGAAAAAGAAATAAATGAATGAATAAATAAATAAAGAATAAAGAATTGGGTTTGCCCGAGCTCTGAGTCACTTTGAAATCCGAGCTCGGAGTCACTTTGAAACCCGAATATTGTTCGGGCCAGGCACATAATGCCTGAATGACAGCCCTATTGAAAGCATGGAATTTTTGCTCGTATAGATGGAATGAGGATTTTTGAAAAACGGCGATGGGCCTCCTGAGTAAAATGTATTCCATCCCAACTTATGTACCGGTCTGGATTTTGACAAAGAGGGGCACCGGGTGATCCACAGAAATGGTTGGCGCCACTATTATCGCTGGATCCTCCAACGCCACAGCAATTCTTAAGCAAAGTATTTGGATCAAAACCTTCATAACCAAGAAACATCAAAGCCATAATTAGAAACTAATACAATATTGACCCATCTCTAGTACATAAGACTTTAATATATATTATGCTTCAAAGAGTGAAATCTTACCAAAAAATGCTGCCCGACGAAGAACTGTTAGGTAAGTATTATAGTTATCGGCATACATAATGTTAACATTGGGAAATTCCTTCCTTAATAAGTTCAAACGTTGTCTGGTGTTGTTGTTGAGTAATACTGAAAGATCATTCACATCACTTAAGCAACCAAATTCATCTATAGTTCGATTATTAGCAGGGAATGTACCATTTACGAATAATGGTAGGCATCCAAGTGGAAAAACTCCAGGAATCACTATTCTTATGGCCCCAAGACTTATGGCTTCCTGCATCATCCAAACAGAACACAATGTTAGTCTTTAGATTGGTTGATCCGACCCATAAAACACCTATTAAACACAAGATCCAAATTAGAAGAACAAAGGGGAAACGGAAACTTACTCGAGTACCCTTGGCTATTGCCTCTGCTATAAAAGGGGCATATTCCCGCACTTCTCTTACACTTTTTCCTTGTGTTAAACTAAGGATAATGTCGTTGCTCCCAAGTACACCAAGAATGACAAGAGCCCTCCTAAGTTTAGCTTGACATTCTATGGGGGAAAAAAACAAAAGATCAAATCAATAATTTCTCCAAAAGATGAATAAAATAAATAAAAAGAGGGGATGATTAAGACAACCAGGGAAGGCTATCACAGCTAGTGTGCGCCATACTTATGATTCAGAATAATAGATTTCAAGATTGAAATACTTAGAAGATGATTCTTTGAAGATGAAAATAAATAAAAATTTGTCAAATTATTGGTCAATTGTACCTTTTGGTGTCGAACAAATGGAGTTGAGGTGTGTTCTAAACCAATTTAGCTGAAGGCTAAGTGGAGCTGTGGTAGTATTTGAAACTTGAACTCCCCTTTCAGTTAGGAATGGAATATCAAGAGCTGTACTTCCAGCTACTGCAAAGTTGACTCCATTGGTGAACGAAGCGTTTCTCTCCAAGTACGGATTAAGCAGTGGAAGTCCAATAGCTCTAGCTGAAAGTTACAATAAAATTCGTCACCTTAAAATTGTAATCATATGGCAAACAAATAAGATTGTGCTATTTGCAAACTCAGACGTCAAAACGACCTAATTCAACGGTTGATAATTAATCAACGTGTACTAAGAAAAGAAACTTTGCCTTATTAAAATGAAAATAGCATGTATTAGTGTTTTAACCGAACCCTAATATATGAATCAGTTTGTAATTCGAGAATGTATAAAGAAGTTAGGAAAAAAATGTATGAGCAAATGTAAAGAATAAGTAATTAAAGGAATGTTAGAGATGGCCACTGCCGCACCAACTCTGTCCTTACCTACGTAATCACTGATCAAGAGACCGTCGGACCAACGGCCAGTTGCTTGGCCTCGAAGAGTTTGTCCAAAAGGGAGACTAGCTGCTGGAAGTGCGGGATTGGTGGATAGTTTAATGGAATTTCCAGTATCTGAGATTGAATCTCCAATATGATAAATGGAATCAAAGGGGCGGCATATAAATTTAGAGTTGGTGTTAGGGAGAAGACTGAGACTTATGATAGAGAAAATCATAATCCATGTAAATCCCATAATTGATTTCTTTCTTAGGTTGGTAGGCGTATTTGGATTAGATTTTTGTTCAACAATTTTTGTTTCAGAGATTAAGAAAATGTAATGTATATGAGAGAGACTGCGTGAGTCGGATTTAAAGTGAGAAATTTTGTGTTAGAAAATTCGATAAAACGGTGGCACAGATGCTAGCTTTGCTTATCTAAGAACAGGAAAGAATGAAAAAACGAGAAAACGATGAACTGATGAAGAAAAGATGTGAGTTTTCCAGCTTTTATAGTCTGGTTTTATTGTGGGAATCTGCATCAACTTGCCAGTATCCAAAGCGACCCTGTCAATTTTTGTGTGTGTGTGGCCAAGTCCAGTCAAAGTAATGCCAAAGCTTTTAAATCTGATTTCGTTATCATCACAAATAAGTCCGTGTCTGCCCCTTTGTTCAAGGACTTTTCTAAAAAGGAAAGCAAAGAGACAGTCTTCATCAATACCAATCCGGCTCCAGTGAGTAACATCATTTGTTCTTTACCGTGCTGAAATAATTTGGTTTAACACTTTTTTCATAATATTTATTAAAAATCAAATGATCTCGGACGGTAAATGTCTGATCCAATGGTCCATAATTGTTCTACACAGTGCCAAAGCTTTTTTAAATCTGATTTGGTTATCATTATAATTAAGGCCGTGTCTGCCCTTTGTTTAAGGACCTTTTCAAAAAACAAAAGAAAAGAAACAACCTTCATCAACACTTGGAGTGACATTCTATAGACTCTCTATTTTTTTTAGGTTTTAGTGTTTTTGTGTGTGTAAATTGCTAATGGTTTTTTAGGCCGGTTTCAGAGTGAGACGGGCTATTTGTGTGTACGTACAAGTTCATAATGATTAATTAGTCATTACGAATTTCGTATATATTGACATGAATTTCGTCCTGCATTTAAAAAGAAGGGTGATGCTAGATAGTTCAGACTTAACTAATTAATTGAAAACTAGATTTTCGCATTTAAAAAGAAGAGTGATGCATTCAAATGTTATTATTACCTAATATAAGCTAATCTATTAAAAATTAGATCAAATAGATGAAGAATAATCATGACTACTATTGTTTGCTTCGGTTTTGAAAAATACGAATATCGTATTATATTTGACTTTTTTTATAATTTATACTTTAAAAAAAAATTAAGAATCTAATTTTAATAATTAGTATACAGTCATGTACATACTCGTGGTCCTGTTACCAGTCTCCTTCATCATTACGTACCGCAGCCGTTTGTTGCATGCATGCATGCATGCACCACCATTTTAATGTTTTATTAATCGGCAAAAGACGGTACTGCCCCGGCATGGATTAGTCAACTGCAAGTAAGTTGGAGATTTTGATCAAATCCTGCATAATACGGTATTTGCTCGACATCATTTAACAACAGGACAATTTGGAACCAATCCACTATAGGATCGAAAGCGTGTGGGCATTGTAATTGTTAGAGAAATTACTTGTGATGTTGCTCTATGGATATTTGCTTCAAATGTTGTGTTATAATTTGTATCTCTCAATTATCTCTTGTCAGTCCAATTTAAAGGACTAAAATATCTTCCTTGTTACGATGATTTTTCCAAGTAGTGCTTGTCTTTCTTTTCTTTTAGCCTCATAGGAGGAGAAGGTGGACGATCTAAGAAGGGAAAATTATTTTTCCCCATGGAGGAGAGGGTGTAGAACCCGTGACCTCACGATCGTGGCAGAGGCCACTCCACTCGGGCTTTGGAACTCTTGACAAGTAGTGCTTGTCTTAGATAGACAGTCTTGATGAGTATTTTGAATGATTTTACATATATGATGAGTACTTTTTAATGGTTACGAGTGATAATTTTCATTTTTTTTTGTGTTTTCTTTTTAATATCCTTTGTATCGCTAAGAAGCATTTATATATGGTGATTATCAAAGATATTGATGATGTCTTATTTTCTATTCTTGTTGATGAATTTCGTGATATATCAATAAAGGAGTAAATGTCAGTAGTATTTCGTTATGTGAAGAATGGGCAGCTTATTAAAGCATTTTGTTGGTGTCAATCATGTATCAAGTACTATCGAAAATGATGTAATTATAGAATATTATCAAAGTATGAAAACGCTGTACATACTTTTTATAAATTTGTTTTTATCAATGTTAATTTTTCCTCCCGCGTTTACGGTTTGCATCCGCTATCGCTTGTAAAGATCATATTACATAGAACTATGTGTGATAATAGTTCAATTAACTATATTTTTTAAATTTTAATTTCTGTTAAAAAGTAACTGAGAATCAAGTACTAGTTAGAAATAAATTAAGAAAAGACAAAAATGATTTGACCAAATTTTACAATGAAAATTTAGTCACTTATTGTATGTATACATTACAATTGCTTTACGCATGGAATTAAAATAAAATGAATGAATTATGTATATTTTGATCTTATACAAAGTAGGATACCATTTGATACCATTTTTTCCAACACTTGAAATCATTCTAAAACAAATTAAAAAAATGTCTTACAAGATAGGCAATTTATGTAAAAGAAAACAAATTAAAAATTGAATCTGACAGAGCTCGGCTCTCACTTTGAAATCCGAATTAAGTTCGAGCTGAGCTCGAAGTTTTGTCAAACCCGGCTCACGGAGGCCAATTCACAGCTCTATTGAAAGCATCGAATTCTTGACCGTACATCCGAAATGAGGATTTCGCGAAACGACGATGGGCCTCTTGAGTAAAATGTATTCCATCCCAACTTAAATACCGGGCTGGATTTTGACAAAGAGGCACACCAGGTGATCCACAGAAGTTGTCACCGCCACCATTATCGCTGGAGCCTCCAACACCGCAGCAATTCTTAAGCAAATTATTTGGATCAAAACCTTCATAAACAAGCAATATCAAATCCACAGTTAGAAACTAATCCAGGGTTTGCTCGTTAATATATATTATCCTTTACAAAATGAAATCTTACCAAAAAAATGTTGCCCGGTGAAAAAATTGATTGAAAGGCATTGTAGTTATCAGCATAGAGAATGTCAACATTAGGAAATTCTTTCCTTAATGAGTTCAAACGTTGTTCGGTATTGTTGTTGAGGAATACTGAAATATCATTCACAGCACTTAAGCAGCCAAATTCATCTAGAGTTCGGTTGTTAACAGGGAATGTACCATTTACGAATAATGGTAGGCATCCAAGTGGAAAAACTCCAGGAACCACTATTCTTATGGCACCAAGACTTATGGCTTCCTGCATCAAATAAGATCAAAGATTTTTCAGAAAGTTTTTTTTTTATGTTTTCAGAAAAATCTAGCGGTTGAATTGGATAGTTTGTTGCGTGCTTTTAAAATTATTTTGAATTTAGTAGGAGTTAAATTATTTGTGAGGGTCGACATCTGAGTTTGAATAACCGTTCTTTAAATATAATGTTCAATAGAATTTCGATGAACAATATACTTTTTCTTTTTTTTTAACAGTTGGATCAATATTAAAATGTCAATATTGTATTCTGTATGTGCTGATAGAACACCTATTGCACACCAAATTCAAAGTGGCGAAAAATGGGCAAATGGGAACTTACTCGAGCACCGTTAGCAATTGCCTCAGCTATGGAGGGGACATAATCTTGAATTTCTCTTAGACTTTTTCCCTGGCTTAAACTAAGGATAATATCGTTGCTCCCAATTACACCAAGAATAACAAGTGCCCTCCTAAGTTTAGCTTGACATTCTATAGCAAAAGAACATCAAATCAAAATTTCTCCAAATGGAAAGTAGAAGATGATTAAGACGGTCAAGGAAGGCAAATGTAGCTTCAAAATCAAATTGAGTAAAAACTTGTCAAACTAATTCTTGGTATGTTGGTCAATTGTACCTTTTGGTGTAGAACAAATGGAGTTGAGGTATGTTCTAAACCAATTCAGCTGAAGGCTAAGTGGAGCTGTGGTAGTATTTGAAACTTGAACTCCCCTTTCAGCAAGGAAAGAAGTATCAAGAGCTGTACTTCCCGCTACTGCAAAGTTGACACCACTAGTGAAGGAAGCGTTTCTCTCCAAGTAAGGATGAAGCAGTGGAAGTCCAAGAGTTCTTGCTGAAAAATCACCATAAATTTGTAAGGATATAAGCGAGAATTTAAAGAATACTCCCTCCATTTCCAAATATGAGACTTTCATTACAAATTACGAAAATTAATGAAGAAAAAAAATTACGATGTGTTTTGTAATCAAAATATCTATATTACTCTCTTAAATAATACTCCCTCCATTCCCTATTAATTGTAGTTTAGGAGATATCTATGTATCCAAATTAATTGTCGTTTAAGGTTCTTTTATTAGTTGTCAACAATTTATTCCAATTAAACCCTCTACATATTCCTTTCTTTTCTTTATGACGTATAAGTGAAAGAGAGGGAGGGTTGGGTAATATTGGAAGTTTAGGTAAAAATGACAACCTCCTTAATTTTCTCAAATTGTCTAAAGAGTCTTATATTTCGGAATGGAGGGAGTACTTGTATACCAAAAAATTCTATTTAAGAGAGTAATATAAATATTTTGATTACAAAAATATCTTAATTTTTGTTTTCTTAATTTTCGCAACATGTTCTGACACTCTTATATTTAGGAATTGGGGTAGTAATTTAAAGGAATATCGTAGGAGCATCCGTCATTACCTGCGAAATCTGTGACTAAGAGACCGTCGGACCAACGGCCAGTTGGTCGGCCTCGAAGAGTTTGTCCGAAAGGAAGACGAGCTGCTGGAAGTGGGGGATTAATGGATAGTCGAATGGAATTTCCAGTATCTGAGATTGAATCTCCAAACTGATAAATGGAATTAATATTGCATATAGTTTTAGAGTTGGTATTATGAAAAATATTGAAACTTATGATAAAGAAAACAATAGTCCGTGCAAATATCATAGCTTCAACTTTGATTTCTTTCTTTGGTTTGGTAAACTAAGGGTGTATTTGAATTAGTTTTTGGCTTGAAAAATTCTATTTCGACGAGATGAAAAAATGAGTTGTATATAAAAGGAGTTCAAAATAATTATTTTGACGGAGAGTGTTTGAGAGTATGAAACTTGAAACCTAAGATGAATTGAAGAAAAAATATGAGTTTATGGAGGTTTTATAGTGTGATTTTGTTATGGGGCCAACTTTACAAAATTCAAAGCAACCCTGTCAAAGTCATGCAGCTTTGATCTAGTAAATTACCTATAAGTTCGTTATTCGTTTTCAAATTCGTAGCCGTGTCATGCCTTTAGTTTAACGTTATAGTAATAATAGTCTAATCCTCTGTCCCATTTGATATCCCCTTTCCTATCCCACAAATAAAAAAATGGCATGTATTAAATTTTTAATTAAAAAATTATAACATAAAAGAAATAGTGAAATCCACAGGAGAAAAATATAAACGCTAGCAAATATCTATTCGTGGAAATACAAAAGAGGACACATAACTGGGGATAGACGATTTTTTTGCCTAAATTCAAAGGTAGGTTGATGACAATCGGATTATATAAAAAGAAAAAGTTTAAAAATAAAATTTAAATACAATCGGTTTATTAATAAATCAATTTTAATGACATTTAACAACTTATTATTAATGACACCGGAGATAAGACACATCACATAATATCTGATCAAAACATTAGTTGCCTCATTTACTAATTCTTCATGGGACTATGTTTATTAGTACCACGAAGAATCTTCTATTTTGATGTAGTCCGTAGGAGATAGTCCGCTCGTATCCTGGTTTTCTCACTGGAATTTTCTAGTGTTCTTTCCATAATTTTGATACTCAATTTTTTTAGAAGTGTATTTCGTCACAATTTTGTGCAAGAAATGCGATTGAAAAAAAAATTAATTTATTGAATTGAAATTTAAATACACACTATATCCAAATTTCAATTTTCATTTATCACAAAGTTTAAATGTCGTTAAGTGATATTTGCCTTATTAGGGAAAGTTATCCGTTCAAGACATGTATAATCTAAATACCTATCGGACGTTGTTGCATATTAATTGGGTCAAATGTTTAAGATTTCAAAAAAGAAAAAGAAAAGTCTGAGGATGCATTTGTGCAGGCATTTTCCAATATAATATTTTTTCTGTTTGTTTTGTGCATTTATTAAAATTTATTTTAAGTGAACAAATGTATAATCTAAATACCTATCGGACGTTGTTGCATATTAATTGGGTCAAATGTTTAAAATTTCAAAAAAGAAAAAGAAAAGTCTGAGGATGCATTTGTGCACTATTTTTAGGCATTTTCCAATAAAATATATTTTTTTTGTTTGTTTTGTGCAACCACTACTCCTTTCATAAATCATTCATTTTCTAGATTATCAAAAAAAAATCTAAAAAATTCTCAATCCAAAAGCTAAGTCGAAACTCCACTTGCAACAACAATTTGTCTCTTGAATTGATTGAAAAAAGTGTTGATTTTCCTTTTTCAGTATATAAAATACTAGATAAGTCTTTAGTGTAATATTTATAGAAATTTAATCATCTGTAATATTTTGTTTAACACTCACTGAAATATTCCCATATTTACGGTTTGTTGATGTTAGTTAGGGTTTGTTACATGCACCATCAATTGTACTACGTCCCTTTCTTAATATAATATTTCATTAAATATTGTGAAAATTAAGAGAGCGAAGATTAAGATATTTTTTTAATCAAAATATCAATATTACTCTTTTAAATAAAATTGGTGGTGTACGAGTCATATTTAAGATAATAATATTTGTATTTTAAATTTTCGCAAGATATAATAAAAGTTTTACATTAAAGAATTGGGGGGATAATATTTTAATCGGCCATGGACGCACCACATGCAAGGATAAAGCTATAGAATTTACTTTGGGAATGAAAATGATGTTTTGCTTAATTTTAAGAACGAAATGCAAATTTTATCAATAATATTTTCGAAATAAATTTTATAAATTTAAAAAAAAATTTGAGGGCGGCCGTCACCCCTGCCTGCCCCTGTCTTCGTCCTTGTACACAAAAGGCGATACCCACGCTCCTGGGGCTCCCACCACCCGATCCGAGCAGGGTATTGTGGAGGATGTAAATCAGGTGACTCAGCGGTTCGATTGGTGGGAGACTTTGTCTTAACCCACCGTAAGAAGTCACTCCCACATTGGAGGGTTGAAATTTTCACATCTGCGGTTGTCGAGATTCGCCCTTGTCTTCGTCCTGACTGCATGCAAGCAAGTTGGAGCTTTATTTTTTTATGGAGCTTTTGATCAATTTCTGGACAATGTATTATGTTTGCTAGCTAAGTCCATTCAACGGTTGGTTCTGAGGTTTACACAAATATCAGGGCGTCGCCACGATGTCCATTTGCGTAATTGGAACCAATCGCTATTTGGAAGGCGTGTGGAAAATTCAAAGTTTAATGTTTTCTTTTTCAGAAAAATAAGGATGTAATTTCATTACATCTAGAAGTCTTACGTATCCTTTTTACCGGCAAAAATTCTTCTGTCACCCTGCACATGTTCTTAAAAACTCACAATTCGTCATATGTATATAAACTTAGAATAAATATACACATAACGAATTTTAAATAGTGTAAAAATATATGATAACATGTATAAATACAGACGATTTCTAACATTTTTATATTGACTGAAGGAGAAACATTATAAGCTAAGAAAGGTACTAATTCACACGGGGGTTATTATAATGTATGAATACAGACGCTTCCCAACATTTTTTAAAATTTTCTATGATTTTTTTTTTTATATATCCTGTTCAATTTTTTTGTAGGTTTTTTTTTAAAAAAAATTAATTTATTGGGAGGGAACCTATCTATTAGAAGAAATAAGGGGATTTAAAAAGCGGAGAGGGATTTTAACTCATGACTTATACTTCATGAGGCATCAACCTTAGCCAATAGACTAATGTCTCATTGGCATTTTTTTTTTTTGTAGTTTAAAACATATATAATTCGACCTAAGACGTAGTACTTTGTACTGTGTTCCTCATAGTTGTTTTTGGTAGATCAACATGCTTTATTAGAAATCTTATATGCACTACGAGAAATTCGCTCATAAATAATTCATTTTTTTGTGGCAATTTATAAAATATTTTTATCCTAACTTATCTTTTACGGATTATGTTTCTCAATATGCATGTTTGTTTATTTTTTCTCTCTCACAAACAACTCATTTTCAAATTAGTTATTATAAAAGTTCTAAAAGAAAAAAACCTCCAATTATAAATTTGAATTTTCGAGTAAATTGTCTAATACATCAATACAATTATATTCCTTTTTCTATTTTGATTTTAGTACTTGTTGATAGTTTTTTTTTGTAAGTATCGTGCTTACACGATCTAAACTGTTGGGCCATTACTTTGATGGTTGAAAAATATAATAAATGAGTAGATATTCAAGAATCGTTGTTCTTGAACCGCCATTATGGGCGTAGGATGTTGACAAAAACCCTGTCAAACACGTTTCCCTTTTAATCTTTTGTGCCTTTGTATCCCCGAGGAGTATGTATACTCTAAAGCACCAATTGTTGATCTTATTACTATCGAGAAGATTTATACTGTAAGGCCATATACATAGATAAGGTCCTATTATTTCAATAACCCGAAATTTCTCTTTTTATTGAACCCCATAACTTAAGGGATCCAGGAAAAGTTTTATTGAATGCATGGAATTATTGATAATATATCTAAAATGAGAATTTATGAGTTATGACAATGTGCCTCCTGAGTGTAATGTATTTCATCCCAACTTATGTACCGAGCAAAGTTTGGACAAAGAGGCACTCCTAGTGATGAACAAAATATGTTGCTGTTAAAGGTAGATCCTTCAAACCCACAGCATTTCTTAAGCAAAGTATTTGGACCAAAACCTTCATACACAATCAGCATTGAAGAAATTTTAAATAGCGGAAACGTATATATTTTGAATAAATAATTTGGTGGTGAGTGTCTGTAGTATAAAGACAGAGATATCAAATCTCACAAATACTACGGAGAGGTACATACAATATTGTATGCCTTAGCTCTCAAAATCATAAGGATCTATAATCCTAACCACGCCACAAGACTACTGCAGACCACACTCAAAGCCACAAGAATATGTAAACAACTCTCCTATAAATAGGAGTCAAAACCCTCCTACCATCTCTAAGATATCTAGGAAATATAATCTTACTAGGAAACTACCAAAGCAATCCTAATACAATCAAACTAGTAATTACCAAAACTAAATATTATCTTAAATAATAATACACTTGATTTAATATATCCAACATTGCCTCCTTTAAATCAAGCTCGGCAATAAATCCGGTCCAATTCCATCACGAGCAAAAATCTCCATTGAAATTTCTTTCGCTGTAAACAATCTGTGCAACAACAATTTATAGTTAACATTCTTCTTCACATGAGCAGACAACCAAATCTTGTATGTTGCAAACAACTTCATTACTAACTCCTCTTTATCAAAGAAGTCATTCATGTTCACCCATTGAGATTCAACCTCCTAAGTACTCTTTGAGATTAAGAATTCCACTCCAACAAAATCTATACCAATTTCATATTTACTTGCATCTTGAGTATACATTATCTGATCAATGTGGATTTCTTCATGCTCAGGGACATCATCAACTAATTCTTCAATTTCAAAAGGTCTCAAAAACTCACTTTTTCAATCGTAGAAAATCCATTAATTTTAGCACAATTGTCACCATATTCATCAACAAAGAATGAATTTCTTCCGTGATCATTGGCATAATTTTGCTGAAACTGCTGATTTGGTCCCTGAAATCTGTTCTCGATATATTGCCGATTCAGTCCCTGTTGTCCCTGAATTTCTGGAAACTGCCCAGTCAGTCTCCGCCTTTGTTCTGCCAGAAATTGCAATTCAGGTCCCTGCTGATGTTCTGCCTGAAACCGCCAATCTGGTCCCTGACATGTTTCGGCTGAAATTTGCTGCAATGGTCCCTGCCTGCGCTTATTTTCTAGAAACTACCGAACTGGTCCCTGAAAATTCTGCCTCTGTTCTGGGAGACCAGAAACTGCAGATTTGGTCCCTGTTTCTGGTCGGCCGGAATTTGTCTGTTTGGTCCATTCAAATCTTGATTGGATATCTCATAATTTTCACTCATTCCATTCTCGTTTATCTGGTCATCCAGATCATGCAACAAACCAATATTTACCACACAATCCACTTCAATTTTATCCACCACGGGAAACATCTTTTGGTTGTTTCCGTTCTCATCAATCTCTTCCTCATCAATTAAATTTTCAACCTTCAGATTATCACAATCATCTATCAAATTAATAATCTGTGAAGAATCTTGAATTAACAATTCATCCTCAATTGTAGCACTCAACGAATAAGCTACATCAATATTACCTTGAGAAGCATCTATCAAAATAAAATTTTCACAATCATCCAAATCAATTTTTTCTTCCAAATTCGAGAAATCCAAATCCAAATATTCAATTTCATCTTCAATTCTCTCAAAATATTTTTCTTCATTTCGAGGAGATAAAATTTTAATCTTCTCATCATCAATAATAATTTTCTCATCAACTATCTCACATCCACACAATTCATCGTTTTTAACCTTTTCTTTTCCAACAATATTTATAGAAGAAATGTTACCTCCATAATGAGTAATCAAATGAGTCCAAATCTCCTTTGCCGATTTAATTTTGACAAATTGTCTTGCAACATCTGATGTTACCTTAGTATCGAGTTGTCTGTCTTACAAAGACATTTTTTTCACCGTTTCTTCTCTTCTTCATCGAGTCAATTGTCTGGGTTTGGAAGGAGGTTCTTCAAAACCTTATTCTATAATATTCCAAACTTGACGACTTTCAAAATAAATTTTCATATATTTTTGCCAAATATTAAAATCATTTTTGCCATCAAAGACAAAAAATGTGATCCATCACATAAAGATTCATCACACAACACTAGCTCAATCTAGCTCTGATACCAATTTGAAGAAATTTTAAATAGCGGAAACGTATATATATTTTGAATAAATAATTTGGTGATGAGTGTATGGAGTACAAAGACACAGATATCAAATCTCACAAATACTACGGGGAGAGGTACATACAATATTGTATGCCTCAACTCTCAAAATCATAAGGATAATCCTAACCACACCACAAGACTACTCCAGATCACATTCAAAGCACAAAGAATAAGTAAACAACTCTCCTGTTTATAGGAGTCAAAACCCTCCTAGCATCTCAAAGATATGTAGGAAATATAATCTTACTAGAAAACTACCAAAGCAATCATAATACAATCAAACTAATAATTATCAAAACTAAATATTATCTTAAATAATAATACGCTTGATTTAATATATCCAACAAGCATCAAAGTTATAATTAGGAACCAGTACAATAATTAGAAACCAATAAACCAAGTCTAGGCTTAGTAGAGTGTATTCAGTCAGTAATCCATTTGAAAACTAAACACGTGAAATTAAAATTAAGGGCGAAATTATAAGGGGAATTGGGGTGGACAGTCTGGATCTAATGGTCTTAGACACTATTAGCAAATGTAGAATCGTTGAGCAGCTTTCTGCTGTGAGACAGGTAAGCACCAAACTTCTCCATTATGAAATGGAGGACAAATTTTTCAATATATATAATCCCGTCATGGTTTAAGAAATGAGATTTTACCAAGAAGTGATAGAAAGGCATTGTAATTATCAGCATACGAAATGACAACATTGGGAAATTCACTTTCAATAAAAAATTTAGTGAGCGAAATACATAGTCTGGGGGATTAGCTTTTTTGTTGCTACCCATCGTGCTTGCAAGTCAATATTCGTATGCAGTTCAATAATTTCAAAATTTTAAGGTGTGGATGGTAAAAGTAACTAGTGAGAAGAACTTACTCTAGTACCATTAGCAATAGCCTCAGCTATAAATGGGACATAAACCTGAATTTCACTTGGCCTAAACCAAAAATAATGTCGTTGCTCCCAATTTCACCAAGAATGACAAGAGCCCTCCTAAGCTTATCTTGACATTCTAATAAAAAAAGTGGAATTGAGGTGTGTTCTAAACCAATTTAATTGAAGGCTAAGTGGAGCTGTGGTATTAGGAATTATAACTCCTCTTGAAGCAAGGAAAGAAATATCAAGAGCTGTACTTCCGGCAACTGCAAAGTTGACACCATTGGTGAAGGAAGCATTTCTCTCAAAGTAAGGATGGAGCCAATGGAAGTCCAAGAGCTGCAGCTGAAAAAATACCATAAATAAATTTATTCATTAGCTTAATTTTGTATTCATATGAGAAGCAATTAAGTTTGAAATCAATTTTGTTGGCCCAATTGGTTAAGTTTTACATATATGATTGAATTCGCTTTAGTTACATGAGAAATATAGTACGCTGATACATATATTTTCTCAAAATATATTAATCTATTATCAATTATCATATCATTTCACTTGTTTTTTCTTTTAACTTGAGTGAAAAGTAGATTTTTTTATTTATTTTTGTAAGGTACGTAGTTGAGTATTGTGAAAGGAAGAGTCGAGTACAAAGGGGAAAAGTAGAATGATTTTCAATTAAAAACCAATCCAAAATAGACAGTTTTTTAAAAGGATAATAGGGCAAAAAATCCTCAGTCTCTATTCCTTTCCCAATCCAATTACAATTCAACCTGTGTATATATAATTGGAAAAAATATTTATATAGTAAATTCTGTTTGGTTGGGGAAAGAGAATTTTCACCCGGATAATAGCCCCTTCCTTGTAGTTACCAATTAGGAATCTTCTGCCCGTTCAGGGTGTTCCATTCCATATTCCTTCTAATAAGAAATTTAATGCGTTAATTTTTAATTAAAAATTATATCATAAAATAAATAGTGGGACCCGTATAGAAAAAGTGATTACGTTGCAAACATCTATTCGTGCGTAAAGAAAACGAAACATAGAATGGGGACAAATGATTTTTTACCGTAGTTACCTGTGAAATCTGGGATTAAGAGACCGTCGGACCAGTGGCCAGTTGGTCGGCCCGGAAAAGTTTCTCCATAAGGGAGACGAGCAGCTGGTTGTTGATTTGGGGATATTCTGATGAGATTTCCAGAATCAGATATTGAATCTCCAAATTGATAAAGTTGACAAAATAATTTCAGAATTGGTATTGAGAAGCAGACTGAAACTTATGATAGAGAAGAAGACAACCCATAGCTTTAATTTTGATTTCTTTCTTTTAGTTTGGTAGATTAAGCTAAATACACAGCTAAAAAAGTAAAGAGAAAAGAATGAAGAAACGAGACAAATGCATGAGTCTTACCAGAAAGAACGTGAGCTTTCCAGTTTTATAGTCGATTTGCGGGCTTTGCACAAACTTGGCAGAAGTGGCAAAACAAACTCGTAATTCCCTCTGCATGTCCATATTCCTATCATAACTACTCACAATTCGTCACGGGTATATAAAATTAGAATAAATATTCATATGAAAAATTATAAGTTGTGAGAAATATATGGGGACATGCATGGGACACTTCTATTTTTATTTCTCATTTCCAGTTTTATTAATTATAAGTTGTAAAGTATCAATTATATATTTGAGTGTGAAGAGTCCTAGAATAAGGCAGTCTAAAGTTTGGTAATTTATTTGATTTTGTAGAAAGAGGTTTTCTAAAATAACATTAATAATGCTTAGGTTCATATCTCTTATACCAATTACCAATTAATATTCTAACACATATTCCATATATAAGAGATCATGGATTACATCTAGGGGTGTCAACGGGGCCGGGCTCACATAGCTCGAAAAAATGTGAGCGTGAGCTGAGGTGATGTGAGCGTGAGCTTAATATTCAAGCTCGCTTCTTATGTGAGCTGAGCGTGAGCTTGACCCCGCTCAGCCCGAAAAAAGCTCGAACCCGAATAAGATTAATATAATTAATTTAATTTAAAAAAACTTATATACATTATAATTATAATTATAATTATAATTATAATTATAATTATAATGTGTGGATTAACTCAATAGTCTTCTTTTTGTTTATTCTTGTCCAAATTTAATTTTAAGACTCATTGTATTATGATATTCTTGAGACAGGATTTTCGTTTTCTTCGTAATATAAATGAGCTTGGGAAGCTCGTGAGCTAAGCTCGAGCTCGTGTTAAAATGTGAGCTGAGCGTTATGAGCTTTTCCTGGCTGAGCGTGAGCGTGAGCTTTTCAATTTTTATGTAAGTTGAGCGTGAGCTATGCCAAGTTCAGTTCACATATCGATTGACACCCCTAATTACATCCACCTCCGAAAACCAAAAAGCCTAGCTTCCTCGCTAGACAAATATAATTATCCAGAGGGTGCAAGATCGTAAAAGAGAATTTTATTGCGCATGATATAACATTTTATTGCGCAAGACGTTAGGTTTTTTAAAAATACTAATATTTATATATTATTAGAAATGATGCTCCCTATTTAATAGTGGATTTGTTTCCACCTTTTATTCGAGGGTTACAGTCTCTCCCCTTGTCAGCTTTTGTTTTTTTATTTCAATAAACGATCTTTTTAAAAAAAAAAAAGCTCTCTCTACTAAATGGTAGTATTTGAATGCTTCACAAATCTAGTCATTGATAATCCTTCCTCCGTTTTACTATAATATAAGGATTTCTAAATAGTTTAACATAGTTTAAGCCAGGGACGAAGATAAGAATTTAGTGTTGGAGGGGAGGGGGGAGCTAAACCGCACAGTGTGTAAAACTACAGAGCTCGAGTGATAAAAATGGAGAAAAAATTCTTGGAGGACGAAACTGATAAAAAATTTCAAAATACATATAAAATTTCGATAAATAGTAGTATTTTTAAAAATTTCGTTCGCCCCTGGTTTAAGCAGTCTCCCTCAATTGTAGCATGATGAGAACATGTGTGTATAAGCCGATGAGGCCGTAGTCTCGTAAGGAAGAGTGATCAATTCGGGTGTTTAACCGATGATCAGTAGTCTCTTCAATTTCTTGTAATTTTGTGATAACCGTAACTTTTGCGCACGTGATTTTTGACGTGTAACTTATTTTTCGCGATTAACTGTGTATGCATAATATTTTCCCTACAATTATGTGACTACATGTCTAATTATTTTTATACAATGTTACGTATTTTATTTTGTGTACATTTTATTGAAGGTTGGTCATTTCGTACACATATCGTAATTGGGGATTTAATTGTGATTCACCTAGATAATTGATTTATTTAGATAAGAGAATTAAAATAGGAATTAAATAATATTTTAAAATTAAAAAGAAAGAGAAAAGCACATCGTGGATTGGAGAATCAGGGATCATGGGGCTGCCTTGGGCTTCGTGCAAAGAAGGGGAAAAAAAATAAAGAGAGTGGCGGCTCTCTCTTCCTCTCGCACAGGACGCAGAAGAACAAGAAAGGAAAAAAAATAAATAAATAAAGAAATTATGGGAGGCCAATCAATGGCAACAATGAATATGCTGTCATGTTCTAACTTCTTCGTAGGGAAACGTGCCCAATTCAAAGCAAAGAAAAGAACAAAGCAGCGGCAGTAGCCGCGGAAAGAAAAAAAAAAAGAAATCGCGAACCAAATTTATGATCAACATCGACAGGATTTTTGAGTGGGCAATCCTTATCGGATTTCGACGAACCTTATATGGAAATTGATCACGACGAAACAGGCTGCGAGGGCGTGGAAGAGGATTCACTTTCCGAATTCGGAGTTGGAGGATATCGTACCAAGAACGGACGCTGGTTGTCAGAATTTCATTTTCGGCTCAGTTCTGGTAGAATCGTCGTACAGGTAACATACGAACTCCAATCGGAGAAATTCTTTTTGATTTGTAAACTACACTGATAGGGCTATAATCTGACCGTAGGGATCGATATTTTAACCGTTAGATTTTCCGTTATGTATTTCATAAGTGGAGGGAAGAACCAGATTTTTGTGCGATTAAATATATTCTGTCCAGAATTTCGACAGGACGATTGAGGGTGCTATCGACCTCCGTTTTCGACCCACAACATATCAATTCGAAGATAATCGAAAGGGCTTTGAGTGAGCGCAGACGGAACGCAATTCGGAGTTTCCAGCAGAAAGCTATAGCACCGCGAGTGAGGCTGCCAGCACTGATTTCGGGATTTCAGTATTTATCGCGTTGGTAACATGTAGGGACCTTGCTTTCTATTATTAATTTCTATACTGAATTTTGATTACTGTTAATATCTATTCTGGCATGATTTACTGTTTTTGGGATATTCAATTGCATAAATTGTTAGATTAATTAATTATTGAATCTTTGAGTTTCCCGTTGTTAATTGGGTTTCTGTTTTAATTGGATGATTTGAGCATGTCTATATCTGAATTTCAATCATCTTCATTAATCGCTGAAATCATATAAACTGTCACTGCACTGTATCAGTTCTGTATCTGTTATGTATTGGGGACTATTGGAAGTTTTTCTATAATTACCTTATTTGGGTCTGCATCGAGTTGTCTTAGTTGAGAGTCATTGTTTTGTCCTAATTGGTTATGGTTGGCCGTATCGTCGCCCCTGTATGAGCTCGTATCTAGGAACTCTAGTTAGCAGGTTCCGTCCGGCTTCTGCTCTGCTCTGTTCTGTTCTGATATATGACCCCGAGAGGTCTTCTGCTATGTTCTGTACTGGGTCTTCATCTAGTGGGACCAATCATTAGATACGGTAGTGGTTTTGTGGAGTCCCTGATGGGGGATGATGAGACAATGTAATGGATTGAACCTTAAAATCTGTGCCCGTCGTTTGGGGGCAACCCAAACCCACGAGTTTTTACTCGAACCGTCCCTAGTTTGGTTTATAACCCGGGACCACTATCGTTATTCGCTGAGTAGTAGTGAATAGATAACCGAGCTCATGTGGTGGGATTGTTGTGTCATAGCCTTAGCGATGTTCTAAGTATCTAAGACGAGTATGTGATTGGGTGTACCGGATGGGCAACGCGTGGTGCTTGTCGTATACTCGGTTATGGAATCGTTTAGGTGCGAAGAATGTTGTTAATTGCTTACTTGTTGCATTATATGTGTTCGTCCTTGTTTGTTTTATACTCGATTGTCTGACATAACTATTGGTTGCTGACATAACTATTGGTTGTAGTGCATGAGTAGTATGGGATGCTCATGTCATGAATTCCAATCTGGGATGTCAGATTTGATAAGTATAGTCGAACATTTGTTTTGGGTCTTTAATTGCTGTTTGCTTGGAGTCTATTTGGTTTCATATGAGTTGGGATGTTGGGTATTGTTTAGTGCACTTTTGCACAAGTTTGCATCTCATTTTTCTGAAAATCGCAGTTTGTGCGATCCCACTATTCCGTTCGAACTCTCTGCTTGCTTTTAATATATCTTGTACTGCACTGAGTTCTGAGTCTTGCTAGACTTGGGGCGAGTCATTTGCATATACTTCTATAGGGGTATTTTGGGAAACAGGCATCTGCATTATCTGTATCTGATTCTGTTGTCTCTGTGTCTGTTCTGTCATTATTATCTATATTACTGTTTTAGGTCCCTGCTGAGCACCGGAGCTCAGTCCGATATCCGGTTTTGTTTTTCAAGATTTTGTAGATGTTGATTATACCTGTGATGATGGAGCTTGGGATGGGGATTAAGAAGAGTGATCCTAACTGGATAGTTCACACCTGTTATCGCTTTTATAGTTATTAATTACGTTGAAACTTGTATTTTCCTTGAGATGTAATAACTTAAACATATTTCGTTTTTAGAATAACGCTTCCGCTACTGTTTTATTACTATTTATGGATTTATCTAATGAATTTCCTTTTAGTAACTCTGTTTGTCGGCTTTGGTGTTTCATTAACCAATGAGACACTGCCATGTCATCCACTCTGGAGACGGGGTGTGACAAATTTACTAATCAGTCATTTGGAATTGATTTTTTTTCATATTTGTGTTTCCTTTTTCATATCCACTGAACTTTTCTATCCCTATGGATTATATATACTTTGAAGAACAAATTGTAGAAAGTAATGGGGAGAAATTTATTGATATCAATAAGGTTTACTTGTAAGGCCATATACTTATATAGATAAAGATCCCATTCTTTCGATAACCCGAATTTGTTTCTTTTTAGGAACTCCCAAGAGGAATTCAGCTAAAGATTTTACTGAAAGCATTGAATTCTTAATAATATATCTGGAATGAGAATCTCGGAGAGACGACGATGAGCCTCTTGGGTATAATGTATTCCATCCCAATTTATATAACGGCCAGGATTTTGACAAAGTGGCACTCCTGGTGATCCACAGAATTTGTCGCTGTCAAAGCTATTGCCTCCAACTCCACAACAAGTTTTAAGCAAAGTATTTTTATCAAACCCTTCAAAAGACAACATCAAATTAAAAGCTAGAATTATTATAAACTAATAATCTCAGTAAAGACTTCTATTATTATAGAGACTGAAATTTGATTCTGACCAAGATATGGGGCTCGACGAAAAACTGTTAGCAAGGCATTGTAGTTATCAGCATAGAGAATGACAACATCTGGAAATTCATTCCTTAATGATTTCAAACGTTGTTTGATGTTGTTGTTGAGAAACTCCGAAAGATCATTCACAACTCTTAAGCAGCCAAATTCATCAAGAGTTCGATCAATTGAGAATGTACTATTTAGGAATAATGGCAGGCATCCAAGGGGAAAAGCTCCAGGAACCACTAATCTTATTGCACCAAGACGTATAGCTTCCTGCATAAATAATGATCATAAAGTTGTCAGAGATGTGGGTCCCAAATATCAAATCTTACGTTTGATTTTGAAACGAAACACTGTCCAAATTAATACTCGAAAACTTACTCTAGTGCCATTTGCAATAGCCTCAGCTATAAAAGGAACATAATCCTGAACTTCTCTTAGACTTCTGCCTTGTGAAAAACCAAAGGCAATATCATTGTTCCCAATATCACCAATAATGAAAAGAGTCCTCTTAAGTTTATCTTTACATTCTAGTAAAAAAAAAAAATATAAATTAAAATTTTCTAAAAAAAAAATAAACAGAAGAACATTAAAAATGAACAAAAACATTTATCCAATTATTGATATGTTGGTCCATTTGCAAGTATAGTGTTGTGATACCTCTTGGAGTAGAACAAATGGAATTTACATGTGTTCTAAACCAATTCAGCTGAAGGCTAAGTGGAGCTATGACACTTGGAATTATAACTCCTCTTGAAGCAAGGAAAGAAATATCAAGAGCTGTACTTCCAGCTACTGCAAAGTTTACACCATAGGTGAAGGAAGCCTTTCTCTCATTGTAAGGATGAAGTAGTGGAAGTCTTAGAGCTGCAGCTGAAAGTTACCATAAATCTATTCATTAGCTTAAAATTGGATACATGTTTTTGTTAGCACCGTAGTGATAACTGATTTTTATCCAATGGTTAAAAAAAATAATTATTCCCTTTTTTAAACTTTACCATCGTATTGTATTCTAACGATCGATAATAAATCAACCACGTGTTCAAAAAAACATACATCGTCATTTTAACTTTGACTTTTAAATTGTATTCATGTGATAAGCAAAGAAGTTTTTTAGTTCAATGTTTAACAATTTGATTACAGCTGTGGGGGTAGATTGGAAATGAATTGGATTTAATTTGGTTTCGAACCTCTTAAGTTTGAGATTTTTTATAAGAAAATATATGTGTTGTACAAGTGAAAATTTTGAGTTTAAGTCAAATCAAACCCAATACATGGGGAATTAACCATACATGGGGAGACGTCAATGGTGTGGAATGTTTGGAATTATGCACGTGCAGAACGCTGAGAATTGTTTGACGAATTATTCAACGCGATTAACTTCTTAAATACCTGTTAACTTTTCTAACAATTGTTAAAATTAAAAAAAAAAAAATGCTTATTCATCTCAATCGTTGAATATTTTTATCCTATAATTTAACAGTTATTTTACACATGCGGAATAACAGTCGCATTATGCATCGTGACCATTTGGAATACATGGACGCTACGTGAGTAAGACTGTAAACAACCGTCCTCAACGGTAAAAAATCGTTTGTCCTTGTGTATGTATCCGACCATTCACAATTCATCATGTGTATATATATTTGAAAGAAACATTTACATAATAAATTTTGATTAGTTGAGTAAATGAATATAACATAATACACGGGCACAAAAGATTTTCACATATCCTCAACCAACTCGTTTTTTCATGTCCCACTTGGTTGACTTTTTCTATAATTTTTCCTACAACACTTCCCTTTCTCTTTTTCTTTTTGCACAAAATGAAAACGAAAGTTCAACTAATGTACGGATGATCAAAGGTTCCTTAGCAAAAAAATGTTCCTTTATCCCTCCGAATGCAATAGGGCAAGTTTTATTTGTCTCACTTTCTAGAACTATGTTCTCCTCTTATGGGCGATTCTTTCTCCCCCTTATGGGACAACCGCCCATCCATACTTCAAAACAAAAAAACTAATGTACAGATGAAATAAGTAGTATTGATCGAATAAATTTACCCATAAAATCCGTGAGCAGAAGACCGTCGGACCAACGACCAGTTGGCCGGCCAGGAAAAGTTTCTCCATAAGGGAGACGAGCAGCCGGAAGTCGATGGCCAATGACCGGAACTCTGATGAGATTTCCAGTATCTGCAGTTGAATCTCCAAACTGATAAAGGGAATGAAATGGGCATATAATTTCAGAGTTGGTACTATGAAGAAGATAGAAACTTGTAAAAGAGTAAATAATCCATGCAAATGATCCCATTGCTTCAGTTTCGCACTTTCCTTTTTTGTTTTTTGTTAAATTTCACTTAGAAAATGGGGGTTCTTCTGGCTAAAAAATAGAAAAGGAAAAGTGGGGGGTTGTTCTATCTAATCTAATGGCTAAGAATAGAAAAAAGAATGAGCTCACAAGAAACATGAAGCCTAACGGAACACGTGAGGTTTTCCAGCTTTATATTAGTTTGGCTGTTGGCAGAACCAAAGTTGTTAAAATCGCGATTCTACGTAGAATCGGTGGAGGGTTGAAAATCGTAAAATCATGAATCGTAAAATCGTACCTAAAAATTAAAATATATATTTTATATATAAATAATAATAATTAACATATAAATCATACCATATGGTCTAACAATATGCGAAAATTTATAAAATATAGTTTCACGAGTTTTTTCAAAAGATAATAACGCAACAAAGTTCACAATAAAAAAACTTACAAGTCTTTCAAAATATAAAAATGCGACAAAACATAATTCTTAACTTATAAATATTTCAAAAGATCAAAATAAAATAAACCACATAATAAGTCTATAATCTAATCCAGCAAGTCATTCAAAGACTTGAATGTCAAACCACCATCACTATCATCATCCACCATATCATTTCCGTCTTCATCAAACTCAACATCATCATGAGGAAGCTCTAAATCGTCAAAGGATGCATCGATAGCACTAGCAGTGGCATCACCTCCAAATTCAATATTGTCTTCTTCTTCCAAATCCAACTCAGGATTCTCATCAACAATCCAATCATCATCCGAAGAAAGATCATCAAGGTTATATTCTTTCGACTTTCGAGATCGCTTATTCTTATCCAATTTTGCATTAGCCATCACGTAAACAACATCATTCATTGTCTTTTGCTTCAAATGGTTTCTTCTCTTGGTGTGAACCTAAACAAAACAATCACAAACATAATTAGCACATGAACTAAATTCATAATAAAATACAATTCATTTCGATACAAAAAATTACCATCTCCAAAGGCACTCCAATTACGTTCGCAACCAGAGGAACTGCATGTTAAACTCAATATACGAATTGCAAATCTTTGAAGCTCTGGATACTCATGTAACCTGCATGTTGTGATTTGTAGTGGTCTATGAAACCTGTGAAGAAATCTGTGATTTCATAGAAGCATCGTTAGGTTTTGAGGAAATGGGTCAAAATTTTTATTTTAATTAGATTTCCCTAGGAGACCCGACCCGGTCCAATAACAATAAACCACCCCAAATAACTATAATCCGGCCCGCCATATAAATTTGTGGAATCGGTAGAATGTACGATTTTGCGATCCGATTCTACAATTCTACTCCGATTCTATCATATTTCGATTCTACTTCCGATTCAACTCGTTTTCCTTCCGTAGAATCGTAAAATCGCATCGATTTTACGAGTTAACTCGCGATTTTAACAACATTGGGCAAAACCGACTTTTCCCATCTGGTTTGGGTTCAAATCAATCTTGTCTTATGAAATTTATTCAGTTTTCTACTGTTTAAAACAATTCACCTAGGAAAATTCAATATTAGTGTCGTCCTTGCGAGACTGGATCCACAACTCCACACATTAATTGAACCTCATCTAAAATCCTGTGCAGAACGGGGTTCTATTCATATGTGCAAACATTTAGAAACCATTTGTTATTAAAAATCACCCCATTTTCAAAAATAATTATTCAAAAAGGGTTATTCACATGGTAAATAATAATTTATACGTAGGAACAAAATGTCTGTTTTTTACTAAATTTAAATTGCAACTATAGGTACTCATTTGGCCCAAATTAATTGTTGCAAATCAACATTTTTTCTCATCTACTTTTTAACTTGTCTTTTTTTAGTCTCAATAATGTTTTAGCTACTACTTTTCACCTCTTTTCTTTTCTTTTTTTCTCTCTCGAATGATGCTTCATCGCGGTATTAACAATCAGACTTTTTAAAAGAGATAAATCACATCATGTGTAACGTATGTCATAACTTGAATATTTAATCTCACTGAAACCATCTATAAATCGCCGTATAATACTCTGAATCCACCTTTACCTTTATTATTTCAACTTGAAAGAGAAAAAAAAGTGTTGGTAAATTTATACAAGAATATTATGATATTTATATCTTTATATTTATCTAGAACTCATCATTTCCTTAAACCCTTGTACATTACGTACTCATTTGGCGCAACTAAAAGTGGACAGAGGAGTATAATTTTGTTATTCGCTATAAAATGCCTCCCCATTTCCGTACCTTTTTTAACAGTTTGAAGAAATACAAAATGTATTTGGTAAGTGTTCCCCTCAAAGCTGTTCATGTGAGTCCAGAGAATCACTCATGAGTCTCTTAAGTATGGGCAATCTTAGATGAGTTGTTAGTTCAGTGGTCAAGTCATTGCTAAAATTTTGAATTCAAACTTCACATTTTCTAATAACTTCATAAGCAATTATTTATATAGCGTACTACAGTTGTTACATTGGATAACACGGTATTAGCATGTGGTTACCCCTACGCAATCCTATTTTTTCTGTTTTTTTCTCTTTTTTTTTCCCTGGGTCATAGCAATGAAATTAATTATATATGCAGTACAAAAAAATTATGGTGATAAAAAAAATTAGAGTAAACAAGTTTATCTCGTCTAGTGATCAAGATTGATGCGTGTAAAGTTCTTGATTTCAAACACTACTCTCTGCTTATATGTTTCCACCCTTTCTTTTTCATTTTTTTTGTTAAGAAAAAAAATTTGGGTGGGTCACTCCGATCACCATCACGAATCAAGACGAGACCAGGGATCATAAATCGCTTACAAGTACTTCCACCCTTTCTAATAATTGAGGGATTCAGTATAACGAATTTCCTTTTTTTTAATAATGATCTAATTAAAAAACAGGTCATGTCATGCTTATAGAAATATATAATTAAACAAATAGGTAAGAGAAGAGAAGCCTGAGTTTTCAATACAAACTTCTATTTATCAAAGGTGTCCTACCCATTGTGGCAAGTCTGCTCCACGACCTGAGCGCCGTAAAGTCGTGGGTTCGATACCCTCCGCCCAGCGTGCGACGAGCTTTAATCTCCCTTTCTAGGGCTATCTTCTCCTCGTCTGAGGCAATTCTCTCTCTCATATATGTGACAACCGCTCAATCAGGGTTCAAAAAAAAACTTTTATTTTGAATTTGTTATTTGATTATGACACTAAAATTAGCTTTTTTCAACATATACTGACCCCCTTTTCGACCATTTCTCAATCAAACGATTGGGAATAAAATTGATCATCTAGTATGTGTATTTATTCACCAATCTAAAAATTTCATCGTCGCATCAAATTAATCAAGAGTTAAAAAATAAATAAATAAATAAAGTCATATTTCGTATTTGTAGGATTACACGTTTTCTCTCCGAATATAATCTCCAAAATTGAAATACTCTAACCCAAAAGTACCTATTTTCTTTATTTTTTTGCTAAATAACCCTAAAAGTACTTTATCCACTTAAACAAGTAGCTTCAATGTTAGAAAGTTAAAGTATGTATATTGAAAAACTTAGCAAAAGAAAACGGTGTGGCTGTTGAAAAAGTCATTTTCAGTTTCTTATAGGAATTTCTAATCAAAGATTGAGAGGATTTTTCTCCATTTTAAGCAAACTCCAAATTAATAAACTACTCCATGCGGAGCTGGCATGGCAATTAAAGTGTTGAACGTGATTTTATTTTTGTAATACAAATAAATTTTAATCGCTGAATGAAAAAATCAGAAAAATTAATATTATTTTAATAATATAATAGATATTCTCAAAACAAAAATAGATATTATTCTTCTTATCAATCTTTAAATAAATATAACGGTTGAAATTTATTTCGTGACTACATCATGGTTATTATATGACCGTCCTTGTAAAATTAGTCTTACAACCCTTCACATACATTGAACGGAGTCCACATTTACAGGTAAACCCCGATCAATTAATATGCGGGGCTAGTCACACTAGTAAGATTGAATTTTTTATACTTTTTTTTTTATGAATTTTTTATACATCAGCTGCCCCCCCCCCCCCCCCTCCCCATGGAGATATTAAAATGAAATTTGGGATCCTCAATTTTTTGTTATCTATATATATACATATGTGTATTTTGTTTTTGATGAATTTTGAGAATTATTTTATATTTTCTTAAATTTTTGGGATTATCAAGTTAAATGTATGAATTTTCTTTTTTATTTATGTTCAAATATTACATGAAAAAAATAGTATTCAATTTTATTTGCCCTAAAAAAAATTACATTGAGTTCTTTTCTTTTCAGTTCAAATGTTATTATTATCTAATAAAATGCTAATCTATTAAAAACTATATCAAATAGATGAAGAATAATCATGACTACTACTATTTGCTTCAGTTTTGAAAATGCGAATATCGTATTATATTTGACTTTTTTTATAGTTCATACTTTTAAAAAAAAAAATTAAGAATCTAATTTTAATAACTAGTATACATGTACATACCCGTGGTCCTGTTACCAGTCTCCTTCATCATTACGTACCGCAGCCGTTTGTTGCATGCATGCATGCACCCCCCATTTTAATGTTTTATTAATCGGCAAAAGACGGTACTGCCCGGCATGGATTAGTCAACTGCAAGTAAGTTGGAGATTTTGATCAAATCCTGCATAATACGGTATTTGCTCGACATCATTTAACAACAGGACAATTTGGAACCAATCCACTATAGGATCGAAAGCGTGTGGGCATTGTAATTGTTAGAGAAATTACTTGTGATGTTGCTCTATGGATATTTGCTTCAAATGTTGTGTTATAATTTGTGACTCTCAATTATCTCTTGTCGGTCCAATTTAAAGGACTAAAATATCTTCCTTGTTACGATGATTTTTCCAAGTAGTGCTTGTCTTTCTTTTCTTTTAGCCTCATAGGAGGAGAAGGTGGACGATCTAAGAAGGGAAAATTATTTTTCCCCATGGAGGAGAGGGTGTAGAACCCGTGACCTCACGATCGTGGGCAGAGGCCAGCTCCACTGGGCTTTGGAACTCTTGACAAGTAGTGCTTGTCTTAGATAGACAGTCTTGATGAGTATTTTGAATGATTTTACATATATGATGAGTACTTTTTAATGGTTACGAGTGATAATTTTCATTTTTTTTTGTGTTTTCTTTTTAATATCCTTTGTATCGCTAAGAAGCATTTATATATGGTGATTATCAAAGATATTGATGATGTCTTATTTTCTATTCTTGTTGATGAATTTCGTGATATATCAATAAAGGAGTAAATGTCAGTAGTATTTCGTTATGTGAAGAATGGGCAGTTATTAAAGCATTTTGTTGGTGTCAATCATGTATCAAGTACTATCGAAAATGATGTAATTATAGAATATTATCAAAGTATGAAAACGCGTACATACTTTTATAAATTTGTTTTATCAATGTTAATTTTTCCTCCGCGCTTTACAGGTTTGCATCTGCACATCGCTTGTAAAGATCATATTACATAGAACTATGTGTGATAATAGTTCAATTAACTATATTTTTTAAATTTTAATTTCTGTTAAAAAGTAACTGAGAATCAAGTACTAGTTAGAAATAAATTAAGAAAAGACAAAAATGATTTGACCAAATTTTACAATGAAAATTTAGTCACTTATTGTATGTATACATTACAATTGCTTTACGCATGGAATTAAAATAAAATGAATGAATTATGTATATTTTGATCTTATACAAAGTAGGATACCATTTGATACCATTTTTCCAACACTTGAAATCATTCTAAAACAAATTAAAAAATGTCTTACAAGATAGGCAATTTATGTAAAAGAAAACAAATTAAAAATTGAATCTGACAGAGCTCGGCTCTCACTTTGAAATCCGAATTAAGTTCGAGCTGAGCTCGAGTTTTGTCAAACCCGGCTCACGGAGGCCAATTCACAGCTCTATTGAAAGCATCGAATTCTTGACCGTACATCCGAAATGAGGATTTCTGCGAAACGACGATGGGCCTCTTGAGTAAAATGTATTCCATCCCAACTTAAATACCGGGCTGGATTTTGACAAAGAGGCACACCAGGTGATCCACAGAAGTTGTCACCGCCACCATTATCGCTGGAGCCTCCAACACCGCAGCAATTCTTAAGCAAATTATTTGGATCAAAACCTTCATAAACAAGCAATATCAAATCCACAGTTAGAAACTAATCCAGGGTTTGCTCGTTAATATATATTATCCTTTACAAAATGAAATCTTACCAAAAAATGTTGCCCGGCGAAAAATTGATTGAAAGGCATTGTAGTTATCAGCATAGAGAATGTCAACATTAGGAAATTCTTTCCTTAATGAGTTCAAACGTTGTTCGGTATTGTTGTTGAGGAATACTGAAATATCATTCACAGCACTTAAGCAGCCAAATTCATCTAGAGTTCGGTTGTTAACAGGGAATGTACCATTTACGAATAATGGTAGGCATCCAAGTGGAAAAACTCCAGGAACCACTATTCTTATGGCACCAAGACTTATGGCTTCCTGCATCAAATAAGATCAAAGATTTTTCAGAAAGTTTTTTTTTTATGTTTTCAGAAAAATCTAGCGGTTGAATTGGATAGTTTGTTGCGTGCTTTTAAAATTATTTTGAATTTAGTAGGAGTTAAATTATTTGTGAGGGTCGACATCTGAGTTTGAATAACCGTTCTTTAAATATAATGTTCAATAGAATTTCGATGAACAATATACTTTTTCTTTTTTTTTAACAGTTGGATCAATATTAAAATGTCAATATTGTATCTGTATGTGCTGATAGAACACCTATTGCACACCAAATTCAAAGTGGCGAAAAATGGGCAAATGGGAACTTACTCGAGCACCGTTAGCAATTGCCTCAGCTATGGAGGGGACATAATCTTGAATTTCTCTTAGACTTTTTCCCTGGCTTAAACTAAGGATAATATCGTTGCTCCCAATTACACCAAGAATAACAAGTGCCCTCCTAAGTTTAGCTTGACATTCTATAGCAAAAGAACATCAAATCAAAATTTCTCCAAATGGAAAGTAGAAGATGATTAAGACGGTCAAGGAAGGCAAATGTAGCTTCAAAATCAAATTGAGTAAAAACTTGTCAAACTAATTCTTGGTATGTTGGTCAATTGTACCTTTTGGTGTAGAACAAATGGAGTTGAGGTATGTTCTAAACCAATTCAGCTGAAGGCTAAGTGGAGCTGTGGTAGTATTTGAAACTTGAACTCCCCTTTCAGCAAGGAAAGAAGTATCAAGAGCTGTACTTCCCGCTACTGCAAAGTTGACACCACTAGTGAAGGAAGCGTTTCTCTCCAAGTAAGGATGAAGCAGTGGAAGTCCAAGAGTTCTTGCTGAAAAATCACCATAAATTTGTAAGGATATAAGCGGGAATTTAAAGAATACTCCCTCCATTTCCAAATATAAGACTTTCATTACATATTGCGAAAATTAATGAAGAAAAAATTACGATGTTTTTGTAATCAAAATATCAATATTACTCTCTTAAATAATACTCCCTCCATTCCCTATTAATTGTAGTTTAGGAGATATCTATGTATCCAAATTAATTGTCGTTTAAGGTTCTTTTATTAGTTGTCAACAATTTATTCCAATTAAACCCTCTACATATTCCTTTCTTTTCTTTATGACGTATAAGTGAAAGAGAGGGAGGGTTGGGTAATATTGGAAGTTTAGGTAAAAAATGACAACCTCCTTAATTTTCTCAAATTGTCTAAAAGAGTCTTATATTTCGGAATGGAGGGAGTACTTGTATACCAAAAAAATTCTATTTAAGAGAGTAATATAAATATTTTGATTACAAAAATATCTTAATTTTTGTTTCCTTAATTTTCGCAACATGTTCTGACACTCTTATATTTAGGAATGGGGGTAGTAATTTAAAGGAATATCGAAGGAGCATCCATCATTACCTGCGAAATCTGTGACTAAGAGACCGTCGGACCAACGGCCAGTTGGTCGGCCTCGAAAGAGTTTGTCCGAAAGGAAGACGAGCTGCTGGAAGTGGGGGATTAATGGATAGTCGAATGGAATTTCCAGTATCTGAGATTGAATCTCCAAACTGATAAATGGAATTAATATTGCATATAGTTTTAGAGTTGGTATTATGAAAAATATTGAAACTTATGATAAAGAAAACAATAGTCCGTGCAAATATCATAGCTTCAACTTTGATTTCTTTCTTTGGTTTGGTAAACTAAGGGTGTATTTGAATTAGTTTTTGGCTTGAAAAATTCTATTTCGACGAGATGAAAAAATGAGTTGTATATAAAAGGAGTTCAAAATAATTATTTTGACGGAGAGTGTTTGAGAGTATGAAACTTGAAACCTAAGATGAATTGAAGAAAAAATATGAGTTTATGGAGGTTTTATAGTGTGATTTTGTTATGGGGCCAACTTTACAAAATTCAAAGCAACCCTGTCAAAGTCATGCAGCTTTGATCTAGTAAATTACCTATAAGTTCGTTATTCGTTTTCAAATTCGTAGCCGTGTCATGCCTTTAGTTTAACGTTATAGTAATAATAGTCTAATCCTCTGTCCCATTTGATATCCCCTTTCCTATCCCACAAATAAAAAAATGGCATGTATTAAATTTTTAATTAAAAAATTATAACATAAAAGAAATAGTGAAATCCACAGGAGAAAAATATAAACGTGGCAAATATCTATTCGTGGAAATACAAAGAGGGACACATAACGGGGATAGACGATTTTTTGCCTAAATTCAAAGGTAGGTTGATGACAATCGGATTATATAAAAAGAAAAGGTTTAAAATCAAAATTTAAATACAATCGGTTTATTAATAAATCAATTTTAATGACATTTAACAACTTATTATTAATGACACCGGAGATAAGACACATCACATAATATCTGATCAAAACATTAGTTGCCTCATTTACTAATTCTTCATGGGACTATGTTTATTAGTACCACGAAGAATCTTCTATTTTGATGTAGTCCGTAGGAGATAGTCCGCTCGTATCCTGGTTTTCTCACTGGAATTTTCTAGTGTCCTTTCCATAATTTTGATACTCAATTTTTTTAGAAGTGTATTTCGTCACAATTTTGTGCAAGAAATGCGATTGAAAAAAAAATTAATTTATTGAATTGAAATTTAAATACACACTATATCCAAATTTCAATTTTCATTTATCACAAAGTTTAAATGTCGTTAAGTGATATTTGCCTTATTAGGGAAAGTTATCCGTTCAAGACATGTATACTCTAAATACCTATCGGACGTTGTTGCATATTAATTGGGTCAAATGTTTAAGATTTCAAAAAAGAAAAAGAAAAGTCTGAGGATGCATTTGTGCAGGCATTTTCCAATACAATATTTTTTCTGTTTGTTTTGTGCATTTATTAAAATTTATTTTAAGTGAACAAATGTATAATCTAAATACCTATCGGACGTTGTTGCATATTAATTGGGTCAAATGTTTAAAATTTCAAAAAAGAAAAAGAAAAGTCTGAGGATGCATTTGTGCACTATTTTTAGGCATTTTCCAATAAAATATATTTTTTTTGTTTGTTTTGTGCAACCACTACTCCTTTCATAAATCATTCATTTTCTAGATTATCAAAAAAAAAAAAAATCTAAAAAATTCTCAATCCAAAAGCTAAGTCGAAACTCCACTTGCAACAACAATTTGTCTCTTGAATTGATTGAAAAAAGTGTTGATTTTCCTTTTTCAGTATATAAAATACTAGATAAGTCTTTAGTGTAATATTTATAGAAATTTAATCATCTGTAATATTTTGTTTAACACTCACTGAAATATTCCCATATTTACGGTTTGTTGATGTTAGTTAGGGTTTGTTACATGCACCATCAATTGTACTACGTCCCTTTCTTAATATAATATTTCATTAAATATTGTGAAAATTAAGAGAGCGAAGATTAAGATATTTTTTTAATCAAAATATCAATATTACTCTTTTAAATAAAATTGGTGGTGTACGAGTCATATTTAAGATAATAATATTTGTATTTTAAATTTTCGCAAGATATAATAAAAGTTTTACATTAAAGAATTGGGGGGATAATATTTTAATCGGCCATGGACGCACCACATGCAAGGATAAAGCTATAGAATTTACTTTGGGAATGAAAATGATGTTTTGCTTAATTTTAAGAACGAAATGCAAATTTTATCAATAATATTTTCGAAATAAATTTTATAAATTTAAAAAAAAAAAAATTTGGGGCGGCCGTCACCCTGCCTGCCCCTGTCTTCGTCCTTGTACACAAAAGGCGATACCCACGCTCCCAGGGCTCCCACCACCCGATCCGACAGGTATTGTGGAGGATGTAAATCAAGGTGACTCAGCGGTTCGATTGGTGGGAGACTTTGTCTTAACCCACCGTAAGAAGTCACTCCCACATTGGAGGGTTGAAATTTTCACACTGCGGTTGTCAAGATTCGCCCTTGTCTTCGTCCTGACTGCATGCAAGCAAGTTGGAGCTTTATTTTTTATGGAGCTTTTGATCAATTTCTGGACAATGTATTATGTTTGCTAGCTAAGTCCATTCAACGGTTGGTTCTGAGGTTTACACAAATATCAGGGCGTCGCCACGATGTCCATTTGCGTAATTGGAACCAATCGCTATTTGGAAGGCGTGTGGAAAATTCAAAGTTTAATGTTTTCTTTTTCAGAAAAATAAGGATGTAATTTCATTACATCTAGAAGTCTTACGTATCCTTTTTACCGGCAAAAATTCTTCTGTCACCCTGCACATGTTCTTAAAAACTCACAATTCGTCATATGTATATAAACTTAGAATAAATATACACATAACGAATTTTAAATAGTGTAAAAATATATGATAACATGTATAAATACAGACGATTTCTAACATTTTTATATTGACTGAAGGAGAAACATTATAAGCTAAGAAAGGTACTAATTCACACGGGGGTTATTATAATGTATGAATACAGACGCTTCCCAACATTTTTTAAAATTTTCTATGATTTTTTTTTTATATATCCTGTTCAATTTTTTTGTAGGTTTTTTTTTTTAAAAAAAATTAATTTATTGGGAGGGAACCTATCTATTAGAAGAAATAAGGGGATTTAAAAAGCGGAGAGGGATTTTAACTCATGACTTATACTTCATGAGGCATCAACCTTAGCCAATAGACTAATGTCTCATTGGCATTTTTTTTTTTTGTAGTTTAAAACATATATAATTCGACCTAAGACGTAGTACTTTGTACTGTGTTCCTCATAGTTGTTTTTGGTAGATCAACATGCTTTATTAGAAATCTTATATGCACTACGAGAAATTCGCTCATAAATAATTCATTTTTTTGTGGCAATTTATAAAATATTTTTATCCTAACTTATCTTTTACGGATTATGTTTCTCAATATGCATGTTTGTTTATTTTTTCTCTCTCACAAACAACTCATTTTCAAATTAGTTATTATAGAAGTTCTAAAAGAAAAAAACCTCCAATTATAAATTTGAATTTTCGAGTAAATTGTCTAATACATCAATACAATTATATTCCTTTTTCTATTTTGATTTTAGTACTGTTGATAGTTTTTTTTTGTAAGTATCGTGCTTACACGATCTAAACTGTTGGGCCATTACTTTGATGGTTGAAAAATATAATAAATGAGTAGATATTCAAGAATCGTTGTTCTTGAACCGCCATTATGGGCGTAGGATGTTGACAAAAACCCTGTCAAACACGTTTCCCTTTTAATCTTTTGTGCCTTTGTATCCCCGAGGAGTATGTATACTCTAAAGCACCAATTGTTGATCTTATTACTATCGAGAAGATTTATACTGTAAGGCCATATACATAGATAAGGTCCTATTATTTCAATAACCCGAAATTTCTCTTTTTATTGAACCCCATAACTTAAGGGATCCAGGAAAAGTTTTATTGAATGCATGGAATTATTGATAATATATCTAAAATGAGAATTTATGAGTTATGACAATGTGCCTCCTGAGTGTAATGTATTTCATCCCAACTTATGTACCGAGCAAAGTTTGGACAAAGAGGCACTCCTAGTGATGAACAAAATATGTTGCTGTTAAAGGTAGATCCTTCAAACCCACAGCATTTCTTAAGCAAAGTATTTGGACCAAAACCTTCATACACAATCAGCATTGAAGAAATTTTAAATAGCGGAAACGTATATATTTTGAATAAATAATTTGGTGGTGAGTGTCTGTAGTATAAAGACAGAGATATCAAATCTCACAAATACTACGGAGAGGTACATACAATATTGTATGCCTTAGCTCTCAAAATCATAAGGATCTATAATCCTAACCACGCCACAAGACTACTGCAGACCACACTCAAAGCCACAAAGAATATGTAAACAACTCTCCTATAAATAGGAGTCAAAACCCTCCTACCATCTCTAAGATATCTAGGAAATATAATCTTACTAGGAAACTACCAAAGCAATCCTAATACAATCAAACTAGTAATTACCAAAACTAAATATTATCTTAAATAATAATACACTTGATTTAATATATCCAACATTGCCTCCTTTAAATCAAGCTCGGCAATAAATCCGGTCCAATTCCATCACGAGCAAAAATCTCCATTGAAATTTCTTTCGCTGTAAACAATCTGTGCAACAACAATTTATAGTTAACATTCTTCTTCACATGAGCAGACAACCAAATCTTGTATGTTGCAAACAACTTCATTACTAACTCCTCTTTATCAAAGAAGTCATTCATGTTCACCCATTGAGATTCAACCTCCTAAGTACTCTTTGAGATTAAGAATTCCACTCCAACAAAATCTATACCAATTTCATATTTACTTGCATCTTGAGTATACATTATCTGATCAATGTGGATTTCTTCATGCTCAGGGACATCATCAACTAATTCTTCAATTTCAAAAGGTCTCAAAAACTCACTTTTTTCAATCGTAGAAAATCCATTAATTTTAGCACAATTGTCACCATATTCATCAACAAAGAATGAATTTCTTCCGTGATCATTGGCATAATTTTGCTGAAACTGCTGATTTGGTCCCTGAAATCTGTTCTCGATATATTGCCGATTCCGTCCCTGTTGTCCCTGAATTTCTGGAAACTACCCAGTCAGTCTCCGCCTTTGTTCTGCCAGAAATTGCAATTCAGGTCCCTGCTGATGTTCTGCCTGAAACCGCCAATCTGGTCCCTGACATGTTTCGGCTGAAATTTGCTGCAATGGTCCCTGCCTGCGCTTATTTTCTAGAAACTACCGAACTGGTCCCTGAAAATTCTGCCTCTGTTCTGGGAGACCAGAAACTGCAGATTTGGTCCCTGTTTCTGGTCGGCCGGAATTTGTCTGTTTGGTCCATTCAAATCTTGATTGGATATCTCATAATTTTCACTCATTCCATTCTCGTTTATCTGGTCATCCAGATCATGCAACAAACCAATATTTACCACACAATCCACCTCAATTTTATCCACCACGGGAAACATCTTTTGGTTGTTTCCGTTCTCATCAATCTCTTCCTCATCAATTAAATTTTCAACCTTCAGATTATCACAATCATCTATCAAATTAATAATCTGTGAAGAATCTTGAATCAACAATTCATCCTCAATTGTAGCACTCAACGAATAAGCTACATCAATATTACCTTGAGAAGCATCTATCAAAATAAAATTTTCACAATCATCCAAATCAATTTTTTCTTCCAAATTCGAGAAATCCAAATCCAAATATTCAATTTCATCTTCAATTCTCTCAAAATATTTTTCTTCATTTCGAGGAGATAAAATTTTAATCTTCTCATCATCAATAATAATTTTCTCATCAACTATCTCACATCCACACAATTCATCGTTTTTAACCTTTTCTTTTCCAACAATATTTATAGAAGAAATGTTACCTCCATAACGAGTAATCAAATGAGTCCAAATCTCCTTTGCCGATTTAATTTTGACAAATTGTCTTGCAACATCTGATGTTACCTTAGTATCGAGTTGCTGTCTTACAAAGACATTTTTTCACCGTTTCTTCTCTTCTTCATCAGTCAATTGCTGGTTTGGAAGGAGGTTCTTCAAAACCTTATTCTATAATATTCCAAACTTGACGACTTTCAAAATAAATTTTCATATATTTTTGCCAAATATTAAAATCATTTTTGCCATCAAAGACAAAAATGTGATCCATCACATAAAGATTCATCACACAACACTAGCTCAATCTAGCTCTGATACCAATTTGAAGAAATTTTAAATAGCGGAAACGTATATATATTTTGAATAAATAATTTGGTGATGAGTGTATGGAGTACAAAGACACAGATATCAAATCTCACAAATACTACGGGGAGAGGTACATACAATATTGTATGCCTCAACTCTCAAAATCATAAGGATAATCCTAACCACACCACAAGACTACTCCAGATCACATTCAAAGCACAAAGAATAAGTAAACAACTCTCCTGTTTATAGGAGTCAAAACCCTCCTAGCATCTCAAAGATATGTAGGAAATATAATCTTACTAGAAAACTACCAAAGCAATCATAATACAATCAAACTAATAATTATCAAAACTAAATATTATCTTAAATAATAATACGCTTGATTTAATATATCCAACAAGCATCAAAGTTATAATTAGGAACCAGTACAATAATTAGAAACCAATAAACCAAGTCTAGGCTTAGTAGAGTGTATTCAGTCAGTAATCCATTTGAAAACTAAACACGTGAAATTAAAATTAAGGGCGAAATTATAAGGGGAATTGGGGTGGACAGTCTGGATCTAATGGTCTTAGACACTATTAGCAAATGTAGAATCGTTGAGCAGCTTTCTGCTGTGAGACAGGTAAGCACCAAACTTCTCCATTATGAAATGGAGGACAAATTTTTTCAATATATATAATCCCGTCATGGTTTAAGAAATGAGATTTTACCAAGAAGTGATAGAAAGGCATTGTAATTATCAGCATACGAAATGACAACATTGGGAAATTCACTTTCAATAAAAAAATTTAGTGAGCGAAATACATAGTCTGGGGGATTAGCTTTTTTTGTTGCTACCCATCGTGCTTGCAAGTCAATATTCGTATGCAGTTCAATAATTTCAAAATTTTAAGGTGTGGATGGTAAAAGTAACTAGTGAGAAGAACTTACTCTAGTACCATTAGCAATAGCCTCAGCTATAAATGGGACATAAACCTGAATTTCACTTGGCCTAAACCAAAAATAATGTCGTTGCTCCCAATTTCACCAAGAATGACAAGAGCCCTCCTAAGCTTATCTTGACATTCTAATAAAAAAAGTGGAATTGAGGTGTGTTCTAAACCAATTTAATTGAAGGCTAAGTGGAGCTGTGGTATTAGGAATTATAACTCCTCTTGAAGCAAGGAAAGAAATATCAAGAGCTGTACTTCCGGCAACTGCAAAGTTGACACCATTGGTGAAGGAAGCATTTCTCTCAAAGTAAGGATGGAGCCAATGGAAGTCCAAGAGCTGCAGCTGAAAAAATACCATAAATAAATTTATTCATTAGCTTAATTTTGTATTCATATGAGAAGCAATTAAGTTTGAAATCAATTTTGTTGGCCCAATTGGTTAAGTTTTACATATATGATTGAATTCGCTTTAGTTACATGAGAAATATAGTACGCTGATACATATATTTTCTCAAAATATATTAATCTATTATCAATTATCATATCATTTCACTTGTTTTTTCTTTTAACTTGAGTGAAAAGTAGATTTTTTTATTTATTTTTGTAAGGTACGTAGTTGAGTATTGTGAAAGGAAGAGTCGAGTACAAAGGGGAAAAGTAGAATGATTTTCAATTAAAAACCAATCCAAAATAGACAGTTTTTTAAAAGGATAATAGGGCAAAAAATCCTCAGTCTCTATTCCTTTCCCAATCCAATTACAATTCAACCTGTGTATATATAATTGGAAAAAATATTTATATAGTAAATTCTGTTTGGTTGGGGAAAGAGAATTTTCACCCGGATAATAGCCCCTTCCTTGTAGTTACCAATTAGGAATCTTCTGCCCGTTCAGGGTGTTCCATTCCATATTCCTTCTAATAAGAAATTTAATGCGTTAATTTTTAATTAAAAATTATATCATAAAAAAATAGTGGGACCCGTATAGAAAAAGTGATTACGTTGCAAACATCTATTCAGTGCGTAAAGAAAAGCGAAAGCATAGAATGGGGGACAAATGATTTTTTTACCGTAGTTACCTGTGAAATCTGGGATTAAGAGACCGTCGGACCAGTGGCCAGTTGGTCGGCCCGGAAAAGTTTCTCCATAAGGGAGACGAGCAGCTGGTTGTTGATTTGGGGATATTCTGATGAGATTTCCAGAATCAGATATTGAATCTCCAAATTGATAAAGTTGACAAAATAATTTCAGAATTGGTATTGAGAAGCAGACTGAAACTTATGATAGAGAAGAAGACAACCCATAGCTTTAATTTTGATTTCTTTCTTTTAGTTTGGTAGATTAAGCTAAATAAACAGCTAAAAAAGTAAAGAGAAAAGAATGAAGAAACGAGACAAATGCATGAGTCTTACCAGAAAGAACGTGAGCTTTCCAGTTTTATAGTCGATTTGCGGGCTTTGCACAAACTTGGCAGAAGTGGCAAAACAAACTCGTAATTCCCTCTGCATGTCCATATTCCTATCATAACTACTCACGATTACAATCGTCACGGGTATATAAAATTAGAATAAATATTCATATGAAAAATTATAAGTTGTGAGAAATATATGGGGACATGCATGGGACACTTCTATTTTTATTTCTCATTTCCAGTTTTATTAATTATAAGTTGTAAAGTATCAATTATATATTTGAGTGTGAAGAGTCCTAGAATAAGGCAGTCTAAAGTTTGGTAATTTATTTGATTTTGTAGAAAGAGGTTTTCTAAAATAACATTAATAATCCTTAGGTTCATATCTCTTATTCCAATTACCAATTAATATTCTAACACATATTCCATATATAAGAGATCATGGATTACATCTAGGGGTGTCAACGGGGCCGGGCTCACATAGCTCGAAAAAATGTGAGCGTGAGCTGAGGTGATGTGAGCGTGAGCTTAATATTCAAGCTCGCTTCTTATGTGAGCTGAGCGTGAGCTTGACCCCGCTCAGCCCGAAAAAAGCTCGAACCCGAATAAGATTAATATAATTAATTTAATTTAAAAAAACTTATATACATTATAATTATAATTATAATTATAATTATAATTATAATTATAATGTGTGGATTAACTCAATAGTCTTCTTTTTGTTTATTCTTGTCCAAATTTAATTTTAAGACTCATTGTATTATGATATTCTTGAGACAGGATTTTCGTTTTCTTCGTAATATAAATGAGCTTGGGAAGCTCGTGAGCTAAGCTCGAGCTCGTGTTAAAATGTGAGCTGAGCGTTATGAGCTTTTCCTGGCTGAGCGTGAGCGTGAGCTTTTCAATTTTTATGTAAGTTGAGCGTGAGCTATGCCAAGTTCAGTTCACATATCGATTGACACCCCTAATTACATCCACCTCCGAAAACCAAAAAGCCTAGCTTCCTCGCTAGACAAATATAATTATCCAGAGGGTGCAAGATCGTAAAAGAGAATTTTATTGCGCATGATATAACATTTTATTGCGCAAGACGTTAGGTTTTTTAAAAATACTAATATTTATATATTATTAGAAATGATGCTCCCTATGTAATAGTGGATTTGTTTCCACCTTTTATTCGAGGGTTACAGTCTCTCCCCTTGTCAGCTTTTGTTTTTTTATTTCAATAAACGATCTTTTTAAAAAAAAACTCTCTCTACTAAATGGTAGTATTTGAATGCTTCACAAATCTAGTCATTGATAATCCTTCCTCCGTTTTACTATAATATAAGGATTTCTAAATAGTTTAACATAGTTTAAGCCAGGGACGAAGATAAGAATTTAGTGTTGGAGGGGGAGGGGGGAGCGAAACCGCAACAGTGTGTAAAACTACAGAGCTCGAGTGATAAAAATGGAGAAAAAATTCTTGGAGGACGAAACTGATAAAAAATTTCAAAATACATATAAAATTTCGATAAATAGTAGTATTTTTAAAAATTTCGTTCGCCCCTGGTTTAAGCAGTCTCCCTCAATTGTAGCATGATGAGAACATGTGTGTATAAGCTGATGAGGCCAGAGTCTCAGAAGGAAGAGTGATCAATTCAGGTGTTTAACTGATGATCAGTAGTCTCTTCAATTTCTTGTAATTTTGTGATAACCGTAACTTTTGCGCACGTGATTTTTGACGTGTAACTTATTTTTCGCGATTAACTGTGTATGCATAATATTTTCCCTACAATTATGTGACTACATGTCTAATTATTTTTATACAATGTTACGTATTTTATTTTGTGTACATTTTATTGAGGGTTGGTCATTTCGTACACATATCGTAATTGGGGATTTAATTGTGATTCACCTAGATAATTGATTTATTTAGATAAGAGAATTAAAATAAGAATTAAATAATATTTTAAAATTAAAAAGAAATAGAAAAGCACATCGTGGATTGGAGAATCAGGGATCATGGGGCTGCCTTGGGGTTCGTGCAAAGAAGGGAAAAAAAATAAAGAGAGTGGCGGCTCTCTCTTCCTCTCTCACAGGACGCAAAAGAACAAGAAAGGAAAAATAAAAAATAAAGAAATTATGGGAGGCCAATCAATGGCAACAATGAATATGCTGTCATGTTCTTCGTAGGGAAACGTGCCCAATTCAAAGCAAAGAAAAGAACAAAGCAGCGGCAGTAGCCGCGGAAAGAAAAAAAAGAAAAAGAAATCGCGAACCAAATTTATGATCAACATCGACAGGATTTTTGAGTGGGCAATCCTTATCGGATTTCGACGAACCTTATATGGAAATTGATCACGACGAAACAGGCTGCGAGGGCGTGGAAGAGGATTCACTTTCCGAATTCGGAGTTGGAGGATATCGTACCAAGAACGGACGCTGGTTGTCAGAATTTCATTTTCGGCTCAGTTCTGGTAGAATCGTCGTACAAGTAACATACGAACTCCAATCGGAGAAATTCTTTTTGATTTGTAAACTACACTGATAGGGCTATAATCTGACCGTAGGGATCGATATTTTAACCGTTAGATTTTCCGTTATGTATTTCATAAGTGGAGGGAAGAACCAGATTTTTGTGCGATTAAATATATTCTGTCCAGAATTTGGACAGGACGATTGAGGGTGCTATCGACCTCCGTTTTCAACCCACAACATATCAATTCGAAGATAATCGAAAGGGCTTTGAGTGAGCGCAGACGGAACGCAATTCGGAGTTTCCAGCAGAAAGCTATAGCACCGCGAGTGAGGCTGCCAGCACTGATTTCGGGATTTCAGTATTTATCGCGTTGGTAACATGTAGGGACCTTGCTTTCTATTATTAATTTCTATACTGAATTTTGATTACTGTTAATATCTATTCTGGCATGATTTACTGTTTTTGGGATATTCAATTGCATAAATTGTTAGATTAATTAATTATTGAATCTTTGAGTTTCCCGTTGTTAATTGGGTTTCTGTTTTAATTGGATGATTTGAGCATGTCTATATCTGAATTTCAATCGTCTTCATTAATCGCTGAAATCATATAAACTGTCACTGCACTGTATCAGTTCTGTATCTGTTATGTATTGGGGACTATTGGAAGTTTTTCTATAATTACCTTATTTGGGTCTGCATCGAGTTGTCTTAGTTGAGAGTCATTGTTTTGTCCTAATTGGTTATGGTTGACCGTGTCGTCGCCCCTGTATGAGCTCGTATCTAGGAACTCTAGTTAGCAGGTTCCGTCCGGCTTCTGCTCTGCTCTGTTCTGTTCTGATATATGACCCCGAGAGGTCTTCTGCTATGTTCTGTACTGGGTCTTCATCTAGTGGGACCAATCATTAGATACGGTAGTGGTTTTGTGGAGTCCCTGATGGGGGATGATGAGACAATGTAATGGATTGAACCTTAAAATCTGTGCCCCGTCGTTTGGGGGGCAACCCAAACCCACGAGTTTTACTGAACCGTCCTAGTTTGGTTTATAACTGGGACCACTATCGTTATTGCTGAGTAGTAGTGAATAGATAACTGAGCTCATGTGGTGGGATTGTTGTGTCATAGCCTTAGCGATGTTCTAAGTATCTAAGACGAGTATGTGATTGGGTGTACCGGATGGGCAACGCGTGGTGCTTGTCGTATACTCGGTTATGGAATCGTTTAGGTGCGAAGAATGTTGTTAATTGCTTACTTGTTGCATTATATGTGTTCGTCCTTGTTTGTTTTATACTCGATTGTCTGACATAACTATTGGTTGCTGACATAACTATTGGTTGTAGTGCATGAGTAGTATGGGATGCTCATGTCATGAATTCCAATCTGGGATGTCAGATTTGATAAGTATAGTCGAACATTTGTTTTGGGTCTTTAATTGCTGTTTGCTTGGAGTCTATTTGGTTTCATATGAGTTGGGATGTTGGGTATTGTTTAGTGCACTTTTGCACAAGTTTGCATCTCATTTTTCTGAAAATCGCAGCTGTGCAGTCCACTATTCTGTTCGGAACTCTCTGTTCTGTTTTAATATATCTTGTACTGCACTGAGTTCTGAGTCTTGCTAGACTTGGGGCGAGTCATTTGCATATACTTCTATAGGGGTATTTTTGGGAAACAGGCATCTGCATTATCTCGTATCCGATTCCCGTTGTCTCGCGTTCTGCATTCTGTCATTATTATCTATATTCATTGTTTTAGGTCCTCATCGAGCACCGGAGCTCGATCCCGATATCCCGGTTTTGTTTTTCGATTTTGTAGATGTTGATTATACTCGTGATGATGGAGCTTGGGATGGGGATTAAGAAGAGTGATCCTAACCTGGATAGTTCACACTGCTATCGCTTTTATAGTTATTAATTACGTTGAAACTTGTATTTTCCTTGAGATGTAATAACTTAAACATATTTCGCTTTTTAGAATAACGCCTCCGCCATCTGCTTTTATTACTATTTATGGATTTATCTAATGAATTTCCTTTTAGTAACTCTGTTTGTCGGCTTTGGTGTTTCATTAACCAATGAGACACTGCCATGTCATCCACTCTGGAGACGGGGTGTGACAAATTTACTAATCAGTCATTTGGAATTGATTTTTTTTCATATTTGTGTTTCCTTTTTCATATCCACTGAACTTTTCTATCCCTATGGATTATATATACTTTGAAGAACAAATTGTAGAAAGTAATGGGGAGAAATTTATTGATATCAATAAGGTTTACTTGTAAGGCCATATACTTATATAGATAAAGATCCCATTCTTTCGATAACCCGAATTTGTTTCTTTTTAGGAACTCCCAAGAGGAATTCAGCTAAAGATTTTACTGAAAGCATTGAATTCTTAATAATATATCTGGAATGAGAATCTCGGAGAGACGACGATGAGCCTCTTGGGTATAATGTATTCCATCCCAATTTATATAACGGCCAGGATTTTGACAAAGTGGCACTCCTGGTGATCCACAGAATTTGTCGCTGTCAAAGCTATTGCCTCCAACTCCACAACAAGTTTTAAGCAAAGTATTTTTATCAAACCCTTCAAAAGACAACATCAAATTAAAAGCTAGAATTATTATAAACTAATAATCTCAGTAAAGACTTCTATTATTATAGAGACTGAAATTTGATTCTGACCAAGATATGGGGCTCGACGAAAAACTGTTAGCAAGGCATTGTAGTTATCAGCATAGAGAATGACAACATCTGGAAATTCATTCCTTAATGATTTCAAACGTTGTTTGATGTTGTTGTTGAGAAACTCCGAAAGATCATTCACAACTCTTAAGCAGCCAAATTCATTAAGAGTTCGATCAATTGAGAATGTACTATTTAGGAATAATGGCAGGCATCCAAGGGGAAAAGCTCCAGGAACCACTAATCTTATTGCACCAAGACGTATAGCTTCCTGCATAAATAATGATCATAAAGTTGTCAGAGATGTGGGTCCCAAATATCAAATCTTACGTTTGATTTTGAAAAGAAACACTGTCCAAATTAATACGCGAGAACTTACTCTAGTGCCATTTGCAATAGCCTCAGCTATAAAAGGAACATAATCCTGAACTTCTCTTAGACTTCTGCCTTGTGAAAAACCAAAGGCAATATCATTGTTCCCAATATCACCAATAATGAAAAGAGCCCTCTTAAGTTTATCTTTACATTCTAGTAAAAAAAAAAAATATAAATTAAAATTTTCTAAAAAAAAAATAAACAGAAGAACATTAAAAATGAACAAAAACATTTATCCAATTATTGATATGTTGGTCCATTTGCAAGTATAGTGTTGTGATACCTCTTGGAGTAGAACAAATGGAATTTACATGTGTTCTAAACCAATTCAGCTGAAGGCTAAGTGGAGCTATGACACTTGGAATTATAACTCCTCTTGAAGCAAGGAAAGAAATATCAAGAGCTGTACTTCCAGCTACTGCAAAGTTTACACCATAGGTGAAGGAAGCCTTTCTCTCATTGTAAGGATGAAGTAGTGGAAGTCTTAGAGCTGCAGCTGAAAGTTACCATAAATCTATTCATTAGCTTAAAATTGGATACATGTTTTTGTTAGCACCGTAGTGATAACTGATTTTTATCCAATGGTTAAAAAAATAATTATTCCTTTTTTAAACTTTACCATCGTATTGTATTCTAACGACTGATAATAAATCAACCACGTGTTCAAAAAAACATACATCGTCATTTTAACTTTGACTTTTAAATTGTATTCATGTGATAAGCAAAGAAGTTTTTTAGTTCAATGTTTAACAATTTGATTACAGCTGTGGGGGTAGATTGGAAATGAATTGGATTTAATTTGGTTTCGAACCTCTTAAGTTTGAGATTTTTTATAAGAAAATATATGTGTTGTACAAGTGAAAATTTTGAGTTTAAGTCAAATCAAACCCAATACATGGGGAATTAACCATACATGGGGAGACGTCAATGGTGTGGAATGTTTGGAATTATGCACGTGCAGAACGCTGAGAATTGTTTGACGAATTATTCAACGCGATTAACTTCTTAAATACCTGTTAACTTTTCTAACAATTGTTAAAATTAAAAAAAAAAAAATGCTTATTCATCTCAATCGTTGAATATTTTTATCCTATAATTTAACAGTTATTTTACACATGCGGAATAACAGTCGCATTATGCATCGTGACCATTTGGAATACATGGACGCTACGTGAGTAAGACTGTAAACAACAGTCCTCAACGGTAAAAAATCGTCTGTTCTCATGTATGTATCCGACCATTCACAATTTATCATATGTATATATAATTAAAAGAAATGTTTACATAACAAATTTTGATTAGTTGAGTAAATGAATGTAATATAATACACGGGCGCAAAAGATTTTCACATATCCTCAACCAACTCGTTTTTTCATGTCCCACTTGGTTGACTTTTTCTATAATTTTTCCTACAATACTTCACTTTTTCTTTTTCTTTTTGCACAAAATGAAAACGAAAGTTCAACTAATGTACAGATGATCAAAGGTTCCTTGGCAAAAAAATGTTCCTTTATCCCTCCGAATGCAATAGGGCAAGTTTTATTTGTCTCGACTTTCAGTAAGCCCATGTTCTCTCTCATAGGGCGATTCTTTCTCTCCTTATGGGACAACCGCCCATCCAGACTTCAAAAAAAAAAAACTAATGTACAGATGAAATAAGTAGTATTGATCGAATAAATTTACCCATAAAATCCGTGAGCAGAAGACCGTCGGACCAACGACCAGTTGGCCGGCCAGGAAAAGTTTCTCCATAAGGGAGACGAGCAGCCGGAAGTCGATGGCCAATGACCGGAACTCTGATGAGATTTCCAGTATCTGCAGTTGAATCTCCAAACTGATAAAGGGAATGAAATGGGCATATAATTTCAGAGTTGGTACTATGAAGAAGATAGAAACTTGTAAAAGAGTAAATAATCCATGCAAATGATCCCATTGCTTCAGTTTCGCACTTTCCTTTTTTGTTTTTTGTTAAATTTCACTTAGAAAATGGGGTTCTTCTGGCTAAAAATAGAAAAGGAAAAGTGGGGGTTGTTCTATCTAATCTAATGGCTAAGAATAGAAAAAGAATGAGCTCACAAGAAACATGAAGCCTAACGGAACACGTGAGGTTTTCCAGCTTTATATTAGTTTGGCTGTTGGCAGAACCAAAGTTGTTAAAATCGCGATTCTACGTAGAATCGGTGGAGGGTTGAAAATCGTAAAATCATGAATCGTAAAATCGTACCTAAAAATTAAAATATATATTTTATATATAAATAATAATAATTAACATATAAATCATACCATATGGTCTAACAATATGCGAAAATTTATAAAATATAGTTTCACGAGTTTTTTCAAAAGATAATAACGCAACAAAGTTCACAATAAAAAAACTTACAAGTCTTTCAAAATATAAAAATGCGACAAAACATAATTCTTAACTTATAAATATTTCAAAAGATCAAAATAAAATAAACCACATAATAAGTCTATAATCTAATCCAGCAAGTCATTCAAAGACTTGAATGTCAAACCACCATCACTATCATCATCCACCATATCATTTCCGTCTTCATCAAACTCAACATCATCATGAGGAAGCTCTAAATCGTCAAAGGATGCATCGATAGCACTAGCAGTGGCATCACCTCCAAATTCAATATTGTCTTCTTCTTCCAAATCCAACTCAGGATTCTCATCAACAATCCAATCATCATCCGAAGAAAGATCATCAAGGTTATATTCTTTCGACTTTCGAGATCGCTTATTCTTATCCAATTTTGCATTAGCCATCACGTAAACAACATCATTCATTGTCTTTTGCTTCAAATGGTTTCTTCTCTTGGTGTGAACCTAAACAAAACAATCACAAACATAATTAGCACATGAACTAAATTCATAATAAAATACAATTCATTTCGATACAAAAAATTACCATCTCCAAAGGCACTCCAATTACGTTCGCAACCAGAGGAACTGCATGTTAAACTCAATATACGAATTGCAAATCTTTGAAGCTCTGGATACTCATGTAACCTGCATGTTGTGATTTGTAGTGGTCTATGAAACCTGTGAAGAAATCTGTGATTTCATAGAAGCATCGTTAGGTTTTGAGGAAATGGGTCAAAATTTTTATTTTAATTAGATTTCCCTAGGAGACCCGACCCGGTCCAATAACAATAAACCACCCCAAATAACTATAATCCGGCCCGCCATATAAATTTGTGGAATCGGTAGAATGTACGATTTTGCGATCCGATTCTACAATTCTACTCCGATTCTATCATATTTCGATTCTACTTCCGATTCAACTCGTTTTCCTTCCGTAGAATCGTAAAATCGTACGATTTTACGAGTTAACTCGCGATTTTAACAACATTGGGCAAAACCGACTTTTCCCATCTGGTTTGGGTTCAAATCAATCTTGTCTTATGAAATTTATTCAGTTTTCTACTGTTTAAAACAATTCACCTAGGAAAATTCAATATTAGTGTCGTCCTTGCGAGACTGGATCCACAACTCCACACATTAATTGAACCTCATCTAAAATCCTGTGCAGAACGGGGTTCTATTCATATGTGCAAACATTTAGAACCATTTGTTATTAAAAATCACCCCATTTTCAAAAATAATTATTCAAAAAGGGTTATTCACATGGTAAATAATAATTTATACGTAGGAACAAAATGTCTGTTTTTTACTAAATTTAAATTGCAACTATAGGTACTCATTTGGCCCAAATTAATTGTTGCAAATCAACATTTTTCTCATCTACTTTTTAACTTGTCTTTTTTTAGTCTCAATAATGTTTTAGCTACTACTTTCCACCTCTTTTCTTTTTTTTCCTCTCTCGAATGATGCTTCATCGCGGTATTAACAATCAGACTTTTTAAAAGAGATAAATCACATCATGTGTAACGTATGTCATAACTTGAATATTTAATCTCACTGAAACCATCTATAAATCGCCGTATAATACTCTGAATCCATCTTTACCTTTATTATTTCAACTTGAAAGAGAAAAAAAAAGTGTTGGTAAATTTATACAAGAATATTATGATATTTATATCTTTATATTTATCTAGAACTCATCATTTCCTTAAACCCTTGTACATTACGTACTCATTTGGCGCAACTAAAAGTGGACAGAGGAGTATAATTTTGTTATTCGCTATAAAATGCCTCCCCATTTCCGTACTTTTTTTAACAGTTTGAAGAAATACAAAATGTATTTGGTAAGTGTTCCCCTCAAAGCTGTTCATGTGAGTCCAGAGAATCACTCATGAGTCTCTTAAGTATGGGCAATCTTAGATGAGTTGTTAGTTCACTGGTCAAGTCATTGCTAAAATTTTGAATTCAAACTTCACATTTTCTAATAACTTCATAAGCAATTATTTATATAGCGTACTACAGTTGTTACATTGGATAACACGGTATTAGCATGTGGTTACCCCTACGCAATCCTATTTTTCTGTTTTTTCTCTTTTTTTTCCCTGGGTCATAGCAATGAAATTAATTATATATGCAGTACAAAAAATTATGGTGATAAAAAAAATTAGAGTAAACAAGTTTATCTCGTCTAGTGATCAAGATTGATGCGTGTAAAGTTCTTGATTTCAAACACTACTCTCTGCTTATATGTTTCCACCCTTTCTTTTTCATTTTTTTTTCTTTTTTTTGTTAAGAAAAAAATTTGGGTGGGTTCGCCTCCGATCACCATCACGAATCAAGACAGGACCAAGGGATCATAAATCGCTTACAAGTACTTCCACCCTTTCTAATAATTGAGGGATTCGTATAACGAATTTCCTTTTTTTAATAATGATCTAATTAAAAACAGGTCATGTCATGCTTATAGAAATATATAATTAAACAAATAGGTAAGAGAAGAGAAGCCTGAGTTTTCAATACAAACTTCTATTTATCGAAGGTGTCCTACCCATTGTGGCAAGTCTGCTCACGACCTTGAGGCCGTAAAGTCGTGGGTTCGATACCCTCCGCCTGCGTGCGACAAGCTTTAATCTCCCTTTCTAGGGCTATCTTCTCCTCGTCTGAGGCAATTCTCTCTCTCATATATGTGACAACCGCTCAATCAGGGTTCAAAAAAAAACTTTTATTTTGAATTTGTTATTTGATTATGACACTAAAATTAGCTTTTTTCAACATATACTGACCCCTTTTCGACCATTTCTCAATCAAACGATTGGGAATAAAATTGATCATCTAGTATGTGTATTTATTCACCAATCTAAAAATTTCATCGTCGCATCAAATTAATCAAGAGTTAAAAAATAAATAAATAAATAAAGTCATATTTCGTATTTGTAGGATTACACGTTTTCTCTCCGAATATAATCTCCAAAATTGAAATACTCTAACCCAAAAGTACCTATTTTCTTTATTTTTTTGCTAAATAACCCTAAAAGTACTTTATCCACTTAAACAAGTAGCTTCAATGTTAGAAAGTTAAAGTATGTATATTGAAAAACTTAGCAAAAGAAAACGGTGTGGCTGTTGAAAAAGTCATTTTCAGTTTCTTATAGGAATTTCTAATCAAAGATTGAGAGGATTTTTCTCCATTTTAAGCAAACTCCAAATTAATAAACTACTCCATGCGGAGCTGGCATGGCAATTAAAGTGTTGAACGTGATTTTATTTTGTAATACAAATAAATTTTAATCGCTGAATGAAAAATCAGAAAAATTAATATTATTTTAATAATATAATAGATATTCTCAAAACAAAAATAGATATTATTCTTCTTATCAATCTTTAAATAAATATAACGGTTGAAATTTATTTCGTGACTACATCATGGTTATTATATGACCGTCCTTGTAAAATTAGTCTTACAACCCTTCACATACATTGAACGGAGTCCACATTTACAGGTAAACCCCGATCAATTAATATGCGGGGCTAGTCACACTAGTAAGATTGAATTTTTTATACTTTTTTTTTTATGATTTTTTATACATCAGCTGCCCCCCTCCCCATGGAGATATTAAAATGAAATTTGGGATCCTCAATTTTTTGTTATCTATATATATACATATGTGTATTTTGTTTTTGATGAATTTTGAGAATTATTTTATATTTTCTTAAATTTTTGGGATTATCAAGTTAAATGTATGAATTTTCTTTTTTATTTATGTTCAAATATTACATGAAAAAATAGTATTCAATTTTATTTGCCCTAAAAAAAATTACATTGAGTTCTTTTCTTTTCAGTTCAAATGTTATTATTATCTAATAAAATGCTAATCTATTAAAAACTATATCAAATAGATGAAGAATAATCATGACTACTACTATTTGCTTCAGTTTTGAAAATGCGAATATCGTATTATATTTGACATTTTTTTATAGTTCATATTTTTAAAAAAAAAATTAAGAATCTAATTTTAATAACTAGTATACATGTACATACCCGTGGTCCTGTTACCAGTCTCCTTCATCATTACGTACCGTAGCCGTTTGTTGCATGCATGCATGCACCCCCCATTTTAATGTTTTATTAATCGGCAAAAGACGGTACTGCCCGGCATGGATTAGTCAACTGCAAGTAAGTTGGAGATTTTGATCAAATCCTGCATAATACGGTATTTGCTCGACATCATTTAACAACAGGACAATTTGGAACCAATCCACTATAGGATCGAAAGCGTGTGGGCATTGTAATTGTTAGAGAAATTACTTGTGATGTTGCTCTATGGATATTTGCTTCAAATGTTGTGTTATAATTTGTGACTCTCAATTATCTCTTGTCGGTCCAATTTAAAGGACTAAAATATCTTCCTTGTTACGATGATTTTTCCAAGTAGTGCTTGTCTTTCTTTTCTTTTAGCCTCATAGGAGGAGAAGGTGGACGATCTAAGAAGGGAAAATTATTTTTCTCCATGGAGGAGAGGGTGTAGAACTCGTGACCTCACGATCATGTGCAGAGGCCAGCTCCACTGGGCTTTGGAACTCTTGACAAGTAGTGCTTGTCTTAGATAGACAGTCTTGATGAGTATTTTGAATGATTTTACATATATGATGAGTACTTTTTAATGGTTACGAGTGATAATTTTCATTTTTTTTTTTGTGTTTTCTTTTTAATATCCTTTGAATCGCTAAGAAGCATTTATATATGGTGATTATCAAAGATATTGATGATGTCTTATTTTCTATTCTTGTTGATGAATTTCGTGATATATCAATAAAGGAGTAAATGTCAGTAGTATTTCGTTATGTGAAGAATGGGCAGTTATTAAAGCATTTTGTTGGTGTCAATCATGTATCAAGTACTATCGAGAATGATGTAATTATAGAATATTATCAAAGTATGAAAACGCGTACATACTTTTATAAATTTGTTTTATCAATGTTAATTTTTCCTCCCGCGTTTACAGTTTGCATCTGCCACTGCTTGTAAAGATCATATTACATAGAACTATGTGTGATAATAGTTCAATTAACTATATTTTTTAAATTTTAATTTCTGTTAAAAAGTAACTGAGAATCAAGTACTAGTTAGAAATAAATTAAGAAAAGACAAAAATTATTTGACCAAACTTTTACAATGAAAATTTAGTCACTTATTGTATGTATACATTACAATTGCTTTACGCATGGAATTAAAATAAAATGAATGAATTATGTATATTTTGATCTTATACAAAGTAGGATACCATTTGATACCATTTTTCCAACACTTGAAATCATTCTAAAACAAATTAAAAAATGTCTTACAAGATAGGCAATTTATGTAAAAGAATACTACATAAATAAAAGAACAAACGAATGGATAAATAAAAAAATTGAATCTGACAGAGCTCGGCTCTCACTTTGAAATCCGAATTAAGTTCGAGCCGCGAGTTTTGTCAAACCCGGCTCACGGAGGCCAATTGACAGCTCTATTGAAAGCATCGAATTCTTGACCGTACATCCGAAATGAGGATTTCTGCGAAACGACGATGGGCCTCTTGAGTAAAATGTATTCCATCCCAACTTAAATACCGGGCTGGATTTTGACAAAGAGGCACACCAGGTGATCCACAGAAGTTGTCACCGCCACCATTATCGCTGGAGCCTCCAACACCACAGCAATTCTTAAGCAAATTATTTGGATCAAAACCTTCATAAACAAGCAATATCAAATCCACAGTTAGAAACTAATCCAGGGTTTGCTCGTTAGTATATATTATCCTTTACAAAATGAAATCTTACCAAAAAATGTTGCCCGGCGAAAAATTGATTGAAAGGCATTGTAGTTATCAGCATAGAGAATGTCAACATTAGGAAATTCTTTCCTTAATGAGTTCAAACGTTGTTCGGTATTGTTGTTGAGGAATACTGAAATATCATTCACCGCACTTAAGCAGCCAAATTCATCTAGAGTTCGGTTGTTAACAGGGAATGTACCATTTACGAATAATGGTAGGCATCCAAGTGGAAAAACTCCAGGAACCACTATTCTTATGGCACCAAGATGTATGGCTTCCTGCATCAAATAAGATCAAAGATTTTTCAGAAAGTTTTTTTTATGTTTTCAGAAAAATCTAGCGGTTGAATTGGATAGTTTGTTGCGTGCTTTTAAAATTATTTTGAATTTAGTAGGAGTTAAATTATTTGTGAGGGTCGACATCTGAGTTTGAATAACCGTTCTTTAAATATAATGTTCAATAGAATTTCGATGAACAATCTACTTTATCTTTTTTTTTAACAGTTGGATCAATATTAAAAAGTCAATATTGTATTTGTATGTGTATGTGTTGATAGAACGCCTATTGCACACCAAATTCAAAGTGGCGAAAAATGGGCAAATGGGAACTTACTCGAGCACCGTTAGCAATTGCCTCAGCTATGGAGGGGACATAATCTTGAATTTCTCTTAGACTTTTTCCCTGGCTTAAACTAAGGATAATATCGTTGCTCCCAATTACACCAAGAATAACAAGTGCCCTCCTAAGTTTAGCTTGACATTCTATAGCAAAAAAACATCAAATCAAAATTTCTCCAAATGGAAAGTAGAAGATGATTAAGACGGTCAAGGAAGGCAAATGTAGCTTCAAAATTAAATTGAGTAAAAAATTGTCAAACTAATTCTTGGTATGTTGGTCAATTGTACCTTTTGGTGTAGAACAAATGGAGTTGAGGTATGTTCTAAACCAATTCAGCTGAAGGCTAAGTGGAGCTGTGGTAGTATTTGAAACTTGAACTCCCCTTTCAGCAAGGAAAGAAGTATCAAGAGCTGTACTTCCCGCTACTGCAAAGTTGACACCACTAGTGAAGGAAGCGTTTCTCTCCAAGTAAGGATGAAGCAGTGGAAGTCCAAGAGTTCTTGCTGAAAAATCACCATAAATTTGTAAGGATATAAGCGGGAATTTAAAGAATACTCCCTCCATTTCCAAATATAAGACTTTCATTACATATTGCGAAAATTAATGAAGAAAAAATTACGATGTTTTTGTAATCAAAATATTAATATTACTCTCTTAAATAATACTTGTATACCAAAAAATTCTATTTAAGAGAGTAATATAAATATTTTGATTACAAAAATATCTTAATTTTTGTTTTCTTAATTTTCACAACATGTTCTGACACTCTTATATTTAGGAATTGGGGTAATAATTTAAAGGAATATCGGAGGAGCATCCGTCATTACCTGCGAAATCTGTGACTAAGAGACCGTCGGACCAACGGCCAGTTGGTCGGCCTCGAAGAGTTTGTCCGAAAGGGAGACGAGCTGCTGGAAGTGGGGGATTAATGGATAGTCGAATGGAATTTCCAGTATCTGAGATTGAATCTCCAAACTGATAAATGGAATTAATATTGCATATAGTTTTAGAGTTGGTATTATGAAAAATATTGAAACTTATGATAAAGAAAACAATAGTCCGTGCAAATATCATAGCTTCAACTTTGATTTCTTTCTTTGGATTGGTAAACTAAGGGTGTATTTGAATTAGTTTTTGGCTTGAAAAATTCTATTTCGACGAGATGAAAAAATGAGTTATATATAAAAGGAGTTCAAAATAATTATTTTGACGGAGAGTGTTTGAGAGTATGAAACTTGAAACCTAAGATGAATTGAAGAAAAAATATGAGTTTATGGAGGTTTTATAGTGTGATTTTGTTATGGGGCCAACTTTACAAAATTCAAAGCAACCCTGTCAAAGTCATGCAGCTTTGATCTAGTAAATTACCTATAAGTTCGTTATTCGTTTTCAAATTCGTAGCCGTGTCATGCCTTTAGTCTAACGTTATAGTAATAATAGTCTAATATTGGGCAAATAATCCTCCTCCCCTTTCCTCTCCTCATCCCTATCCACAGTCAATCACAATTCATCATGTGTATATATAATTAGAAAAAATATTTATATTGTAAATTCTGATTGGTTGGGACATGAATGGAGACAGAGAATTTTCATCCCTAATATTGTAATAAATTCAAGACTAGAAATCCTCTGTCCCTATTCGGTATCCCCTTCCTTATCCCACTAATAAAAAAATAACATATATTAAATTTTTAATTAAAAAATTATAACCTAAAGAAATAGTGGAACCCACATGAGAAAAATATAAACGTGACAAATATCTATTTGTAGGGACACAAAGAGGGACAAATAACGGGGATAGACGATTTTTTACCTAAATTCAAAGGTAGGTTGATGACAATCGGATTATATAAAAAGAAAAGATTTAAAAACAAAATTTAAATACAATCGGTTTATTAATAAATTAATTTTAATGACATTTAACAACTTATTATTAATGACACCGGAGATAAGACACATCGCATAATATCTGATCAAAACATTAGTTGCCTCAATTTCTAATTCTTCATGGGACTATATTTATTAGTACCACGAAGAATCTTCTATTTTGATGTAGTCCGTAGGAGATATAGTCCACTCGTATCCTGGTTTTCTCACTGGAATTTTCTAGTGTCCTTTCCATAATTTTGATACTCAATTTTTTTTAGAACTGTATTTCGTCACAATTTTGTTCAAGAAATGCGATTGAAAAAAAAAAATTTATTTTATTGAATTGAAATTTAAATACACACTATATCCAAATTACAATTTTCATTTATCACAAAGTTTAAATGTCGTTAAGTAATATTTGTCTTATTAAGGAACGTTATCCGTTCGAGACATGTATAATCTAAATACCTATCGGACGTTGTTGCATATTAATTGGGTCAAATGTTTAAAATTTCAAAAAAGAAAAAGAAAAGTCTGAGGATGCATTTGTGCAGGCATTTTCCAATACAATATTTTTTCTGTTTGTTTTGTGCATTTATTAAAATTTATTTTAAGTGAACAAATGTATAATCTAAATACCTATCGGACGTTGTTGCATATTAATTGGGTCAAATGTTTAAAATTTCAAAAAAGAAAAAGAAAAGTCTGAGGATGCATTTGTGCACTATTTTTAGGCATTTTCCAATAAAATATTTTTTTTTGTTTGTTTTGTGCAACCACTACTCCTTTCATAAATCATTCATTTTCTAGATTATCAAAAAAAAAAATCTAAAAAATTCTCAATCCAAAAGCCAAGTCTAAACTCCACTTGCAACAACAATTTGTCTCTTGAATTGATTGAAAAAAGTGTTGATTTTCCTTTTTCAGTATATAAAATACTAGATAAGTCTTTAGTGTAATATTTATAGAAATTTAATCATCTGTAACATTTTGTTTAACACTCACTGAAATATTCCCATATTTACGGTTTGTTGATGTTAGTTAGGGTTTGTTACATGCACCATCAATTGTACTACGTCCCTTTCTTCATATAATATTTCATTACATATTGCGAAAATTAAGAGAGCGAATATTAAGATATTTTTTTAATCAAAATATCAATATTACTCTCTTAAATAAAATTAGTGGTGTACAAGTCATATTTAAGATAATAATATTTGTATTTTAACTAATAAAGTATTTTTTTTTTCTTTTTATTAAATTTTCGCAAGATATAATAAAAGTCTTACATTAAAGAATTGAGGGGATACTATTTTAATCGGTCATGGACGCAAGTATAAAATTAAAATGATGTTTTGCTTAATTTTAAGAACGAAATGCAAATTTTATCAATAATATTTTCGAAATAAATTTTACAAATTTAAAAAAAAAAAATTGGGGCGGCCGCCACCCTGCCTGCCCCTGTCTTCGTCCTGACTGCATGCAAGCAAGTTGGAGCTTTATTTTTTATGGAGCTTTTGATCAATTTCTGGATAATGTGTTATGTTTGCTAGCTAAGTCCATTCAACGGTTGGTTCTGAGATTTACTCAAATATCAGGGCGTCGCCACGATGTCCATTTGCGTATTTGGAACCAATCGCTATTTGGAAGGCGTGTGGAAAATTCAAAGTTTAATGTTTTCTTTTTCAGAAAAATAAGGATGTAATTTCATTACATCTAGAAGTCTTACGTATCCTTTTTACCGGCAAAAATTCTTCTGTCACTCTGCATGTTTCTAAAACTCACAATTCACCATATGTATATAAATTTCGAATAAATATACACATGACAAATTTTAAATAGTGTGAAAATATATGATAACATGTATGAATTCAGGCGATTTCTAACATTTTTACATTGATCGAAGAAGAAACTTTATAAGCTAAGAAAGGTACTAATTCACAGGGCAAAAAATCCTCTATCCCCGTTCCTATCCCCAACCAATCACAATTCACCCTGTGTATATATAATTGAAAAAAATATTTATATAGTAAATTTTGATTGGTTGGGGACAGAGATGGGGACATAAGATTTTCACCCAATTCACACGGGGTTATTGTAATTGAGAAAAGAATATTAAAGCATGCCCCTTGTGTGAGGAGGTTATCGAACCCACGATCTCACGGTAGTGGACAGGTCATACCTCCACTGGGCTATGGACCTTGTGATTGTTAGATATAGTACTTGCAATGTTGCTCAATGGATACTTGCAGGTCGCTTCCCAACATTTTTTAAAATTTTCCATGATTTTTTTTTATTATTATAAATATTAAACTTTACCTGTTCAATTTTTTTGTAGGTTTTTTTTTAAAAAAAAATTAATTTATTGGGAGAAACCTATCTATTAGAACAAAATAGGGAGATTCAAGAAGCGGAGAGGAATTTTAACTCATGACCTCTACTTCATGAGGCATCAGTTTTAGCCAATAAATCAATGCCTCATTGGCATTTTTTTTGTAGTTTAATACATATATAATTCGTACCTAAGACGTAGTACATTGTACAGTGTTCCTCATAGTTGTTTTTGGTATATCAACATGCTTTATGAGAAATCTTATATGCACTACGAGAAATTCGCTCATAAATAATCCATTTTTTTGCGGCAATTTATAAAATATTTTTATCCTAACTTGTCTTTTACGGATTATGTTTCTCAATATGCATGTTTGTTTGTTTTTTTTTCATTCACAAACAACTCATTTTTCAAATTAGTCATTGTAGAAGTTCTAAGAGAAAAAACCCTCCAATTATTGCACACTAATTATAAATTTGAATCTTCGAGTATATTGTCTAATACATCAATAAAATTGTATTCCTTTTTCTATTTTGGTTTTAGTATTGTTGATAGTTTTTTTATGTAAGCATCGTGCTTACACGATCTAAACTGTTGGGCCATTACTTTAATGGTTGAGAAATAGAATAAACGAGTAGATATTCAAGAATCGTTGTTCTTGAACCGCCATTTTGGGCGTAGGATGTTGATAAAAACCCTGTCAAACACTTTTCCCTTTTAATCTTTCGTGCCTTTGTATCCCCGAGGAGTATGTATACTCTAAAGCACCAATTGTTGAATGTATTGTGGGAGAAATTTCTTATTACTATCGAGAAGATTTATACTGTATGGCCATATACATAGATTAGGTCCTATTATTTCAATAACCCGAAAATTCTCTCTTTATTGAACCCCATAACTTAAGGGATCCAGGAAAAGTTTTATTGAATGCATGGAATTATTGATAGTATACTTAAAATGAGAATTTCTGAGATACGACAATGTGCTTCTTGAGTGTAATGTATTTCATCCCAACTTATGTACCGAGTAGGGTTTGGACAAAGAGGCACTCCTGGTGATGAACAGAATCTGTCGCTGTTAAAGGTAGATCCTTCAAACCCACAGCATTTCTTAACCAAAGTATTTGGATTAAAACCTTCATACACAAGGAACATTGAAGAAATTTTAAATAGCGGAAACGTAAATATATTTGGAACAAATAATTTGGTGGTGAGTGTCTGGAGTACAAAGACAGAGATAACAAATCTCACAAATACTACGGAGAGGTACATACCATATAGTATGTCTCAGCTCCCAAAATCTATAATCCAAACCACACCACAAGACTACTGCAGACCACACTCAAAGCCACAAAGAATACGTAAACAACTCTCCTATTTATAGGAGTCAAAACCCTCCTACCATCTCTAAAATATCTAGGAAATATAATCTTACTAGGAAACTACCAAAGCAATCCAAATACAATCAAAATAGTAATTACCAAAACTAAATATTATCTTAAATAATAATACGCTTGATTTAATATATACAACATTGCCTCCCTTAAATCAAGCTCGGCAATAAAACCGGCCCAATTCCATCACGAGCAAAAATCTCCATTGAAATTTCTTTCGCTGTAAACAATTTATAGTTAACATTCTTCTTCACATGAGGAGACAACCAAATCTTGTATGTTGCAAACAACTTCATTACTAACTCCTCTTTATCAAAGAAGTCATTCATGTTCACCCATTGAGATTCAACCTCATAAGAACTCTTTGAGATTAAGAATTCCACTCCAACAAAATCTATACCAATTTCATATTTGCTTGCATCTTGAGTATACATTATCTGATCAATATGGATCTCTTCACATGAGGAGACAACCAAATCTTGTATGTTGCAAACAACTTCATTACTAACTCATCTCTTCACATGAGGAGACAACCAAATCTTGTATGTTGCAAACAACTTCATTACTAACTCCTCTTTATCAAAGAAGTCATTCATGTTCACCCATTGAGATTCAACCTCATAAGAACTCTTTGAGATTAAGAATTCCACTCCAACAAAATCTATACCAATTTCATATTTGCTTGCATCTTGAGTATACATTATCTGATCAATATGGATCTCTTCATGCTCAGGGGCATCATCAATTAATTCTTCAATTTCAAAAGGTCTCAAAAACTCACTTTTTTTCAATCATTGAAAATCCATTAATTTTAGTACAATTATCACCATATTCATCAACAAAGAATGAATTTCTTCCATGATCATTGGCATAATTTTGCTGAAACTGCTGATTTGGTCCCTGAAATCTGTTCTCGGTATATTGCCGATTCAGTCCCTGTTGTCCCTGAATTTCTGGAAACTGCCCAGTCAATCCCTGCCTTTGTTCTGCCAGAAATTGCTGTCCAGGTCCCTGCTGATGTTCTGCCTGAAACTGCCAATCTGGTCCCTGAAGGGTTTTGGCTGGAATTTGCTGGAATGGTCCCTGCCTGCTCTAATTTTCTAGAAACTACCGAACTGGTCCCTAAAAATTCTGTCTCTGTTTCTGGGCTACCAGAAACTGCAGATTTGGTCCCTGTTTCTGGTCGGCCGGAATTTGTCTGTTTGGTCCCTGCAAATCTTGATTTGATATCTCATAATTTTCACTCATTTCATTCTCGTTTATCTGGTCGTCCAGACAATGCAACAAACCAATGTTTACCACATAATCCACCTCAATTTTATTTGGTTGTTTCCCTTCTCATCAATCTCTTCCTCTTCAATTAAAATTTCAACATTCAGATTATCATAATTATCTATCAAATCAATAATCTGTGAAGAATCTTGAATCAACAATTCATCCTCAATTGTAGCACTCAACGAATAAGCTACATCATTATTGCCTTGAGAAGCATCTATCAAAATAAAATTTTCACAATTATGCAAATCAATTTTTTCTTCCAAATTCGAGAAATCCAAATCCAAATATTCAATTTCATCTTCAATTCTTTCAAAATATTTTTCTTCATTTTGAGGAGATAAAATTTTAATCTTCTCATCATCAATAATAATTTTCTCATCAACTATCTCACATCCACACAATTCATCGTTTTTAACTTTTTCTTTTCCAAGAATATTTGTAGAAGAAATATTACCTCTATAACGAGTAATCAAATGAGTCCAAATCTCCTTTGTCGATTCAATTTTGACAAATTGTCTTGCAACATCTGATGTTACCTTAGTATGGAGTTGATGTCTTACAAAGACATTTTCCCACCGTTTCTTCTCTTCTTCATCAGTCAATTGCTGGTTGGAAGGAGGTTCTTCAAAACCTTCTTCTATAATATTCCAAACTTGACGACTTTCAAAATAAATTTTCATATATTTTTGCCAAATATTAAAATCATTTTTGCCATCAAAGACAAAAATGTGATCCATCACATAAAGATTCATCACACAACACTAGCTCAATCTAGCTCTGATACCAATTTGAAGAAATTTTAAATAGCGGAAACGTATATATGTTTTGAATAAATAATTTGGTGATGAGTGTATGGAGTACAAAGACAGAGATATCAAATCTCACAAATACTACGGGGAGAGGTACATACAATATTGTATGCCTCAACTCTCAAAATCATAAGGATAATCCTAACCACACCACAAGACTACTCCAGATCACATTCAAAGCACAAAGAATAAGTAAACAACTCTCCTGTTTATAGGAGTCAAAACCCTCCTAGCATCTCAAAGATATGTAGGAAATATAATCTTACTAGAAAACTACCAAAGCAATCATAATACAATCAAACTAATAATTATCAAAACTAAATATTATCTTAAATAATAATACGCTTGATTTAATATATCCAACAAGCATCAAAGTTATAATTAGGAACCAGTACAATAATTAGAAACCAATAAACCAAGTCTAGGCTTAGTAGAGTGTATTCAGTCAGTAATCCATTTGAAAACTAAACACGTGAAATTAAAATTAAGGGCGAAATTATAAGGGGAATTGGGGTGGACAGTCTGGATCTAATGGTCTTAGACACTATTAGCAAATGTAGAATCGTTGAGCAGCTTTCTGCTGTGAGACAGGTAAGCACCAAACTTCTCCATTATGAAATGGAGGACAAATTTTTCAATATATATATAATCCCGTCATGGTTTAAGAAATGAGATTTTACCAAGAAGTGATAGAAAGGCATTGTTGTGATTTTACCATAATTGAGGACATAGTTGTGATACCTCTTGGAGTAGAACAAATGGAGTGTTTTTTTTTTTTTTTTTTTTATATATTTTTTATTGGACCTCACCAGAGGAGGAGTCCATGTAGGGCGGATAGAAGCCCGCCTGAGCGGGTGTCCTGTGAGGGGAGTAGTAGTAGTAGTAGTAGGTGTCCCGTGAGGGGAGAAGTAAAAGTAGAAGCCCCGTGAGGGGAGTAATAGAAGCCCGACTAACGGGTGATCCAAGAAGGGGAGTATAAGAACCCACACAAGAGGAACCAAGAATAGGAAATTAAATCCTTCCTTTGTCTGAGTTGGGTATCGAACCCATAACCTCTTGATTGTGGGCAGGTCATCTCCCCACTGGAGTATGGACCTTGCGATAGAACAAGTGGAATTGAGGTGTGTTCTAAACCAATTTAATTGAAGGCTAAGTGGAGCTGTGGTATTAGGAATTATAACTCCTCTTGAAGCAAGGAAAGAAATATCAAGAGCTGTACTTCCGGCTACTGCAAAGTTGACACCATTGGTGAAGGAAGCATTTCTCTCAAAGTAAGGATGAAGCAATGGAAGTCCAAGAGCTGCAGCTGAAAAGTTACCATAAATAAATTTATTCATTAGCTTAATTTTGTTTTCATATGAGAAGCAATTAAGTTTGAAATCAATTTTGTTGGCCCAATTGGTTAAGTTTTACATATATGATTGAATTCGCTTTAGTTACATGAGAAATATAGTACGCTGATACATATATTTTCTCAAAATATATTAATCTATTATCAATTATCATATCATTTCACTTGTTTTTTCTTTTAACTTGAGTGAAAAGTAGATTTTTTTATTTATTTTTGTAAGGTACGTAGTTGAGTATTGTGAAAGGAAGAGTCGAGTACAAAGGGGAAAAGTAGAATGATTTTCAATTAAAAACCAATCCAAAATAGACAGTTTTTTAAAAGGATAATAGGGCAAAAAAATCCTCAGTCTCTATTCCTTTCCCACATCCAATTACTAATTCAACCCTGTGTATATATAATTGGAAAAAAATATTTATATAGTAAATTCTGTTTGGTTGGGGAAAGAGAATTTTCACCCGGATAATAGCCCCTTCCTTGTAGTTACCAATTAGGAATCTTCTGCCCGTTCAGGGTGTTCCATTCCATATTCCTTCTAATAAGAAATTTAATGCGTTAATTTTTAATTAAAAATTATATCATAAAATAAATAGTGGGACCCGTATAGAAAAAGTGATTACGTTGCAAACATCTATTCGTGCGTAAAGAAAACGAGACATAGAATGGGGACAAATGATTTTTTGCCGTAGTTACCTGTGAAATCTGGGATTAAGAGACCGTCGGACCAGTGGCCAGTTGGTCGGCCCGGAAAAGTTTCTCCATAAGGGAGACGAGCAGCTGGTTGTTGATTTGGGGATATTCTGATGAGATTTCCAGAATCAGATATTGAATCTCCAAATTGATAAAGTTGACAAAATAATTTCAGAATTGGTATTGAGAAGCAGACTGAAACTTATGATAGAGAAGAAGACAACCCATAGCTTTAATTTTGATTTCTTTCTTTTAGTTTGGTAGATTAAGCTAAATACACAGCTAAAAAAGTAAAGAGAAAAGAATGAAGAAACGAGACAAATGCATGAGTCTTACCAGAAAGAACGTGAGCTTTCCAGTTTTATAGTCGATTTGCGGGCTTTGCACAAACTTGGCAGAAGTGGCAAAACAAACTCGTAATTCCCTCTGCATATCCATATTCCTATCACAACTACTCACAATTCGTCAATTGTATATAAAAATTAGAATAAATATTCATATGACAAATTATAAGTTGTGAGAAATATATGGGGACATGCATGGGGAAACTTCTATTTTTATTTCTCATTTCCAGTTTTATTAATTATAAGTTGTAAAGTATCAATTATATATTTGAGTGTGAAGAGTCCTAGAATAAGGCAGTCTAAAGTTTGGTAATTTATTTGATTTTGTAGAAAGAGGTTTTCTAAAATAACATTAATAATGCTTAGGTTCATATCTCTTATACCAATTACCAATTAATATTCTAACACATATTCCATATATAAGAGATCATGGATTACATCTAGGGGTGCCCAAACCCGGCTCACATAGCTCGAAAAAATGTGAGCGTGAGCTGAGGTGATGTGAGCGTGAGCTTAATATTCAAGCTCGCTTCTTATGTGAGCTGAGCGTGAGCTTGACCCCGCTCAGCCCGAAAAAAGCTCGAACCCGAATAAGATTAATATAATTAAAATATTATATATATATATATATAATAATATTAATTTAAAAAAACTTATATACATTATAATTATAATGTGTGGATTAACTCAATAGTCTTCTTTTTGTTTATTCTTGTCCAAATTTAATTTTAAGACTCATTGTATTATGATATTCTTGAGACAGGATTTTCGTTTTCTTCGTCGAGCTCGTGTTAAAATGTGAGCTGAGCGTGAGCTCAAGGTTTATGAGCTTTTCCGGGCTGAGCGTGAGCGTGAGCTTTTCAATTTTTATGTGAGTTGAGCGTGAGCTATGCCAAACTCAACTCACATAACTCGATTGACACCCCTAATTACATCCACCTCCGAAAACCAAAAAGCCTAGCATCCTCGCTAGACAAATATAATTATCCAGAGGGTGCAAGATCGTAAAAGAGAATTTTATTGCGCAAGATATAACATTTTATTGTGCAAGACGTTAGATTTTTTAAAAATACTAATATTTATATACTATTAGGAACGATGCTCCCTATGTAGTAATGGATTTATTTCCACCTTTTATTCGAGGGTTACGGTCTCTCTCCTTGTCAGGTTTTGTTTTTTTATTTCAATAAACGATCTTTTAAATTAAAAAGAAAAAAGCTCTCTCTACTAAATGGTAGTATTTGAATGCTTCACAAATCTAGTCATTGATAATACTTCCTCCGTTTTACTATAATATAAGGATTTCTAAATAGTTTAAGCAGTCTCCCTCAATTGTAGCATGATGAGAACATGTGTGTATAAACTCAGAAGGAAGAGTGATCAATTCAGGTGTTTAACTGATGATCAGTAGTTTCTTCAATTTCTTGTAATTTTCTAATCAGTCATTTGGAATTGATTTTTTTTCATATTTGTGTTTCCTTTTTCATATCCACTGAACTTTTCTATCCCTATGGATTATATATACTTTGAAGAACAAATTGTAGAAAGTAATGGGGAGAAATTTATTCATATCAATAAGGTTTACTTGTAAGGCCATATACATATATAGATAAAGATCTCATTCTTTTGATAACCCGAATTTGTTTCTCTTTAGGAACTCCCATGAGGAATTCAGCTAAAGATTTTACTGAAAGCATTGAATTCTTAATAATATATCTGGAATGAGAATTTCTGATAGACGACGATGAGCCTCTTGGGTATAATGTATTCCATCCCAATTTATGTAACGGCCAGGATTTTGACAAAGTGGCACTCCTGGTGATCCACAGAATTTGTCGCTGTCAAAGCTATTGCCTCCAACTCCACAACAAGTTTTAAGCAAAGTATTTTTATCAAACCCTTCAAAAGACAACATCAAATTAAAAGCTAGAATTATTATAAACTAATAATCTCAGTAAAGACTTCTATTATTATAGAGACTGAAATTTGATTCTGACCAAGATATGGGGCTCGACGAAAAACTGTTAGCAAGGCATTATAGTTATCAGCATAGAGAATGACAACATCTGGAAATTCATTCCTTAATGATTTCAAACGTTGTTTGATGTTGTTGTTGAGAAACTCCGAAAGATCATTCACAACTCTTAAGCAGCCAAATTCATCAAGAGTTCGATCAATTGAGAATGTACTATTTAGGAATAATGGCAGGCATCCAAGGGAAAAGCTCCAGGAACCACTAATCTTATTGCACCAAGACGTATAGCTTCCTGCATAAATAATGATCATAAAGTTGTCAGAGATGTGGGTCCCAAATATCAAATCTTACGTTTGATTTTGAAACGAAACACTGTCCAAATTAATACTCGAAAACTTACTCTAGTGCCATTTGCAATAGCCTCAGCTATAAAAGGAACATAATCCTGAACTTCTCTTAGACTTCTGCCTTGTGAAAAACCAAAGGCAATATCATTGTTCCCAATATCACCAATAATGAAAAGAGCCCTCTTAAGTTTATCTTTACATTCTAGTAAAAAAAAAAAATATAAATTAAAATTTTCTAAAAAAAAAATAAACAGAAGAACATTAAAAATGAACAAAAACATTTATCCAATTATTGATATGTTGGTCCATTTGCAAGTATAGTGTTGTGATACCTCTTGGAGTAGAACAAATGGAATTTACATGTGTTCTAAACCAATTCAGCTGAAGGCTAAGTGGAGCTATGACACTTGGAATTATAACTCCTCTTGAAGCAAGGAAAGAAATATCAAGAGCTGTACTTCCAGCTACTGCAAAGTTTACACCATAGGTGAAGGAAGCCTTTCTCTCATTGTAAGGATGAAGTAGTGGAAGTCTTAGAGCTGCAGCTGAAAGTTACCATAAATATATTCATTAGCTTAAAATTGGATACATGTTTTTGTTAGCACTGCAGTGATAACTAATTTTTATCCAATGATTAAAAAACAATTATTCCTTTTTTAAACTTTACCATCGGATTGTATTCTAACGACTGGTAATAAATCAACACGTGTTGAAAAAAACATACATCATCATTTTAACTTTGACCTTTAAATTGTATTCATGTGATAAGCAAAGAAGTTTTTTAGTTCAATGTTTAACAATTTGATTACAGCTGTGGGGGTAGATTGGGAATGAATTGGATTTAATTTGGTTTCGAACCTCTTAAGTTAAATAGAAGTGAGATTTTTTATAAGAAAATATATGTGTTGTACAAGTGAAAATTTTGAGTTTAAGTCAAATCAAACCCAATACATGGGGAATTAACCATACATGGGGAGACGTCAATGGTGTGGAATGTTTGGAATTATGCACGTGCAGAACGCTGAGAATTGTTTGACGAATTATTCAACGCGATTAACTTCTTAAATACCTGTTAACTTTTCTAACAATTGTTAAAATTAAAAAAAAAATGCTTATTCATCTCAATCGTTAAATATTTTTATCCTATAATTTAACAGTTATTTTACACATGCGGAATAACAGTCGCATTATGCATCGTGACCATTTGGAATACATGGGACGCTACGTGAGTAAGGCTGCAAACAACCAGTCCTCAACGGTAAAAAATCGTTTGTCCTTGTGTATGTATCCGACCATTCACAATTCATCATGTGTATATATATTTGAAAGAAATATTTACATAATAAATTTTGATTAGTTAAGTAAATGAATATAACATAATACACGGGCACAAAAGATTTTCACATATCCTCAACCAACTCGTTTTTTCATGTCCCACTTGGTTGACTTTTTCTATAATTTTTCCTACAACACTTCCCTTTCTCTTTTTCTTTTTGCACAAAATGAAAACGAAAGTTCAACTAATGTACGGATGATCAAAGGTTCCTTAGCAAAAAAATGTTCCTTTATCCCTCCGAATGCAATAGAAAGCGAAGTTTTATTTGTGCTCGACTTTACTGAAGCCCATGTTCTCGCTTTTATAGGCGATTCTTTCTCCCTCATGGGGACAATCCGCCCATCCAGACTTCAAAAAAAAACTAATGTACAGATGAAATAAGTAGTATTGATCGAATAAATTTACCCATAAAATCCGTGAGCAGAAGACCGTCGGACCAACGACCAGTTGGCCGGCCAGGAAAAGTTTCTCCATAAGGGAGACGAGCAGCCGGAAGTCGATGGCCAATGACCGGAACTCTGATGAGATTTCCAGTATCTGCAGTTGAATCTCCAAACTGATAAAGGGAATGAAATGGGCATATAATTTCAGAGTTGGTACTATGAAGAAGATAGAAACTTGTAAAAGAGTAAATAATCCATGCAAATGATCCCATTGCTTCAGTTTCGCACTTTCCTTTTTTGTTTTTTGTTAAATTTCACTTAGAAAATGGGGTTCTTCTGGCTAAAAATAGAAAAGGAAAAGTGGGGGTTGTTCTATCTAATCTAATGGCTAAGAATAGAAAAAGAATGAGCTCACAAGAAACATGAAGCCTAACGGAACACGTGAGGTTTTCCAGCTTTATATTAGTTTGGCTGTTGGCAGAAACCAGAAAGTTAGTTAAAATCGCGATTCTACGTAGAATCGGTGGAGGGTTGAAAATCGTAAAATCATGAATCGTAAAATCGTACCTAAAAATTAAAATATATATTTTATATATAAATAATAATAATTAACATATAAATCATACCATATGGTCTAACAATATGCGAAAATTTATAAAATATAGTTTCACGAGTTTTTTCAAAAGATAATAACGCAACAAAGATCACAATAAAAAAACTTACAAGTCTTTCAAAATATAAAAATGCGACAAAACATAATTCTTAACTTATAAATATTTCAAAATATCAAAATAAAATAAACCACATAATAAGTCTATAATCTAATCAAGCAAGTCATTCAAAGACTTGAATGTCAAACCACCATCACTATCATCATCCACCATATCATTTCCTTCTTCATCAAACTCAACATCATCATGAGGAAGCTCTAAATCGTCAAAGGATGCATCGATAGCACTAGCAGTGGCATCACCTCCAAATTCAATATTGTCTTCTTCTTCCAAATCCAACTCAGGATTCTCATCAACAATCCAATCATCATCCGAAGAAAGATCATCAAGGTTATATTCTTTCGACTTTCGAGATCGCTTATTCTTACCCAATTTTGCATTAGCCATCACGTAAACAACATCATTCATTGTCTTTTGCTCCAAACGGTTTCTTCTCTTGGTGTGAACCTAAACAAAACAATCACAAACATAATTAGCACATGAATTAAGTTCATAATAAAATACAATTCATTTCTATAAAAAAAATTATCATCTCAAAGGCACTCCAATTACGTTCGCAACCAGAGGAACTGCATGTTAAACTCAATATACGAATTGCAAATCTTTGAAGATCCGGATACTCATGTAACCTGCATGTTGTGATTTGTAGTGGTATATGAAACCAGTGAAGAAATCTGTGATTTCATACAAGCATCGTTAGGTTTTGAGGAAATGGGTCAAAATTTTGATTTTAATTAGGTTTCCCTAGGAGACCCGACCCGACCCAATAACAATAAACCACCCCAAATAACTACAACCCGACCCGCCATATAAATTTGTGGAATCGGTAGAATCGTAAAATCGTACAATTTTGCGATTCGATTCTACCAGATTTCGATTCTACTTCCGATTCAACTCGTTTTCCTTCCGTAAAATCGTACGCTTTTACGAGTTAACTCGCGATTTTAACAACATTGGGCAGAACCGACTTTTCCCATCTGGTTTGGGTTCAAAGCAATCTTGTCTTATGAAATTTATTCAGTTTTCTACTATTTAAAACAACTCGCCTAGTAGGAAAATTCAATATTAGTGTCGTCCTTGCGAGACTGGATCCACAACTCCTCACATTAATTGAACCTCATCTAAAATTCTGTGCAGAACGGGGTTTTATTCATATGTGCAAACATTTAGAACGATGTTATTAAAAAAAAAAAAAAAATCACCCCATTTTCAAAAATAATTATTCAAAAAGGGTTATTCACATGGTAAATAATAATTTATACGTAGGAACAAAATGTTTGTTTTTTACTAAATTTAAATTGCAACTATAGGTACTCATTTGACCCAAATTAACTGTTGCAAATCAACATTTTTCTTCCACTTTTTAACTTGTCTTTTTTTTAGTCTCAATAATGTTTTAGCTACTACTTTTTCAGACTTTGTAAAAAGAGATAAATCACATCATGTGTAACGTATGTCAGAACTTGAATATTTATCTCACTGAAACTATCTACAAATTTCCGTATAATACTCTGAACGCACCTTTACCTTTATTATTTCAACTTGAAAGAGAAAAAAAAGTGTTGGTAAATTTATACAAGAATATTATGATATTTATATCTTTATATTTATCTAGAACTCATCATTTCCTTAAACCCTTGTACATTACGTACTCATTTGGCGCAACTAAAAGTGGACACAGGAGTATAATTTTGGCTCTACTTGAATTGGGTTTTGGTTTGGGTTTGAGTTTGGGTTTGAATTTTGGTGGGAGAGGCTAAAAAGTGGGCGGGAAAAATTCAAATTCTGAATTTTTCCCGCACACTTTTTAGCCTCTCCCGCCAAAACTCAAACCCAAACCCAAACCAAAACTCAATCCAAGTAGAGCCACCAATCGAACTGCTAAGTCACCTTGATTTACATCATTCACAATGCCTGTCGGATCGGGTGGTGGGGCCCTAAAGGCGTGGATATCGCCTTTTTGTGTACAAGGAGTATAATTTTGTTATTCGCTATAAAATGCCTCCCCATTTCCGTACTTTTTATAACAGTTTGAAGAAATACAAAATGTATTTGGTAAGTGTTCCTCTCAAAGCTGTTCATGTGAGTCCAGAGAATCACTCATGTCTCTTAAGTATAGGCAATCTTAGATGAGTTGTTAGTTCAGTGGTCAAGTTATCGCTAAAATTTTGAGACGTTGAAATTTTGAATTTAAACTTCACATTTTCTAATAGCTTCATAAATAATTATTTATGTAGCGTACTAGAGTTGTTACATTGGATAACACGGTATTAGCATGTGGTTACCCCTGCGCAATCCTATTTTTCTGTTTTTTCTCTTTTTTTCCCTGGGTCATAGCAATGAAATTAATTATGTATGCAGTATAAAAAAAATTAGAGTAAACAAGTTTATCTCGTCTAGTGGTCAAGATTGATGCATGTAAAGTTCTTGATTTCAAACACTACTCTCTGTCACTCTGCTTATATGTTTCCACCCTTTCTTTTTCATTTTTTTCTTTTTTTTGTTAAGAAAAAAGTTTAGGTGGGTTCGCCTCCGATCACCATCACGAATCAAGACAGGACCAAGAGATCATAAATCGCTTACAAGTACTTCCACCCTTTCTAATAATTGAGGGATTCGTATAACGAATTTCCTTTTTTTAATAATGATCTAATTAAAAACAGGTCATGTCATGCTTATAGAAATATATAATTAAACAAATAGGTAAGAGAAGAGAAGCCTGAGTTTTCAATACAAACTTCTATTTATCGAAGTGTCCTACCCCATTGGAGCAAGTCTGCCCACGACCTTGAGGCCGTAAAGTCGTGGGTTCGATACCCTCCGTCTGCGTGCGACAAGCTTTAATCTCCCTTTCTAGGGCTATCTTCTCCTCGTCTGGGGCAATTCTCTCTCTCCTATATGTGACAACCGCTCAATCGGGGTTAAAAAAAAACTTTTATTTTGAATTTTTTATTTGATTATGACACTAAAATTAGCTTTTTTCAACATATACTGATTACTGACCCCTTTTCGACCATTTCTCAATCAAACGATTGGGAATAAAATTGATCATCTAGTATGTGTATTGTAGAAAATGGATTTTGGCCTAACTCATTCCCTCAAAAGGTACCTCAAGAGGGGGAGGATTGTCCAATCCTTATAAAGAACAAATTTACTCACTAGCTAGTCGATGTGGGATTTCAACACACCCCCTCACGGCCAGGGCTGGACATCTGGACCGTGAACAATAATGGGGCCCAACATCGAACTAGGTGGCTCTGATACCATGTAGAAAATGGATTTGGGCCTAACTCATTCCCTCAAAAGGTACCTCAAGAGGGGGAGGATTGCCCAATCCTTATAAAAAACAAATTTGCTCACTAGCTAGTCGATGTGGGATTTCAACATGTATTTATTCACCAGTCTAAAAATTTCATCGTCACATCAAATTAATCAAGAGTTAAAAAAAAAAAAAAAATAAAGTCATATTTCGTATTTGTAGGATTACACGTCTTCTCTCCGAATATAATCTCCAAAATTGAAATACTCTAACCCAAAAGTACCTATTTTCTTTATTTTTTTGCTAAATAACCCTAAAAGTACTTTATCCACTTAAACAAGTAGCTTCAATGTTAGAAAGTTAAAAGTATGCATATTGAAAAACTTGGCAAAAGAAAACGGTGTGGCTGTTGAAAAAGTCACTTTCAGTTTCTTACAGGAATTTCTAATCAAAGATTGTGAGGATTTTTCTCCATTTGAAGCAAACTCCAAATTAATAAACTACTCCATGCGGAGCTGGCAATTAAGGTGTTGAACGTGATTTTATTTTACAATACAAATAAACTTTAATCGCTAAATGAAAAATCAGACAAATTAATATTATTTTAATAATATAACAGATATTCTCGAAACAAAAATGGATATTAACCCTCTTATCAATCTTTAAATAAATATAACGATTGAAATTTGTTTCGTAACCACATCATTGTTATTATATGACCGTTCTTATAAAATTATTCTTACAACCCTTTATATACATTGAACGGAGCCCATATTTGTAGAGCAAACCCTGATCAATTAATGTGTAGGGTCAATCACACTAGGAAGATTGAATTTTTTATACTTTTTTTTTAATGAATTTTTTATACATCAGCTGCCCCGCATGGAGATATTAAATGGAGACGTTACTATCCCAAAACTACCAAGCAGCATACCCTCTTATGTGGAACAGCTTTTGTGCCACGGCTCCTATGTGGAACAGCTTTTGTGCAGAATATGCGGGATGGTTTTTTGTTCCGCACGTGCGGAAAAAACTACCAGTCGTCGAATGAGATTTTTTAACGATATAGATCTGGAGAGAGAAATTATTTTTTTAATATTTTAAGTCCAGCCGCAACTTTCTTCTTTTTAGATCTGGGCCATTCAAAATTTCATCCGACGACTGAGATTGTTCCGCCATGTTCCGCATAGCCGGACTGCTCTCTCGATACCCAAACCGCGTTTACTTTCTCCAACTCATTCATTAATTCCTTTCCTTTTCCTTTCACCATCTTCATCCTCTTCCCACCAAATTCAAGAACCCCATTGCTGAATTACTCTAAAGAATATCTTCAAGAAAAGATCAAGAAACCGAATGTAAGAGAGAGAAAATGCAATAATATAATACTTTTGGTAGCTTATTCTTTACTGAAGTTCTTGAATTGAGGTGGGCTAAAGCTACATTCTTGATTCTTGATTAATTTCATTGTCTTTTTTATTCAATTAGGTCTTTGATTCCTAAACCCCTTTTCGTATTTTGGGTTTTTTTCTTGCAATATTTGCACTTTCTTGAGAGAAATAAAGCTAATTATGTACTGAAGTTGTTGAATTGAAGTGGGGGTAAAGCTAAATTCTTGATTCTTGATTTTTGATTTCTTTTCTAGTCAATTAGGCCTTTGATTCCTAAAACCCATCTGGATTTTGGGGTTTTTTTTTTTTGCAAGAATTGAAATGGGTTGTTCTGCTTCTCGTTCCCAAGCTTTTATCTCCAGAGATCAAGAACAGCCCTCAAATTTTTCGTCTTCTTCTTCTTCTCATATGCAATCTCCGGTATCCAGAACTTTATCTCTTCCTAATCCTTTAGTTCATCACCCACCGATTTGTAAAGGGGATACGAATCACTTTGTTTCTTTGACATCTACTACTTATGGTTCTCTTGTCCTAATTGACCATCCACCAAAGAAGGCTCAAGATTTTCTGGGTTCAGCTCCAAAGGTGATTAAAGTTCAAGAAATTGATGATTCAAGTGACCCTTTATCGCCAGACTCAGTTATCAATACTTGGGAGCTCATGGAAGGTCTTGATGAGTTCGATTTTGAAGTAATTGAATCCCCTAAAAAGCAGGCAATTTTGTATGGTAAGTCCAAAACTGTTGATTATGGGTCTCTCAATAAAGATTTTGATGCTATTGAGTTGGTGAAAAGTTATGAGATTGTTGAGCATTCTGATTCTAAGCCATTGTGGAAACATTTGTCTGAGGAGTCTTTGCTTGCTAAGTTAGACCCTAATGTGGTTTCTAGTTATCGAAAAGCGTTGTTAGCTAAACAAATTGGAGGAAAAGAAGCTAAAGAATTGTCAGAAATAGAAGTAGTTCAGGTTATAGAGTCTAATAACAGGAGTTCTGTGGATCCTGAGATTGAGTTCGATTTACCTGGTGCTGAGGATAGGGTTGTATTGTATTTTACTACTTTGAGAGGAATTAGGAAAACTTATGAAGAATGCTGCACGGTTCGGATGATCTTTAGGGGATTCAGAGTTTGCGTAGACGAAAGGGACATATCTATGGATTCATCATATAGGAAACAGCTGCAAAGTGCCTTGCGAGGGAAAGTGGCGGGGTTGCCCCAAGTCTTTATTAAGGGGAAGTACATTGGTGGTGCTGAAGAAATCAAACAACTTCACGAGGCAGGGGAATTGGGCAAGCTTTTGGAAGGTATTCCTATGAATAAGTTCGCTTTGGTTTGTGGAAGTTGTGGGGATGCTAGGTTCATACCATGCTCGAATTGTAGTGGGAGTCGGAAGATCTTTGAAGAGGAAGACGGGAAATTGAAGAGGTGTCCGAACTGCAATGAGAACGGATTGATTCGTTGTTCAAGTTGCTGCCCTTGAATGCTATTGATGGTCTCCTGAAAGGTACCCCTTATGAGGGCATTTCCTTATTTGCTTAAAAAAAGTGCAATGCGGCTTATATGCAGTCTATTGTTTAGGTCTCGATGTCAGGCCATTGAAAGAACAGTCGTTCAACTGAATTGTATGTCTTAGACTTACATCTTGTAAGCTGTCTATATGGTTTAGTTGTTGCCTATTCTTGTTCATTTCCTTCATGGATTGTATTGTCTGCAAATAAGGAAACCGTTATTTGCTTTCTAAATTTCCTAAATGGCCATTTAATTTCAGAATACTATCTTGTCAGCTAAGTTTCTTCTTTACAGTTGGAAGCAGAAAACAATAAGTTTGAGGAATCGGTCGTTGTTTGAAAGAGAAGCATTGGCTAAATACGGTGTTTCATTGAGTGCTGTAATATAAGATGAGTTAATATTTGAACCTATGACCATTTTTTCTCACTGTTACAGCAAAAGAAAACAACATTACTAACAAAATTTACATTCAAAATTAGTGAGAGGCATCTTTCAGAGTTTTGAAGAAACATAGTATGTACTTAGTGTCGTGCTATTGCTGCTGCAATTCCCGCAGCTAAAAGTCCAACGCCAGTAGCTGCAATCCCAATTCCAATCGCGCCATCTGCACCAAAAAACAATTTTTTCCTTCTTTGTCAAAATTTACTAATCAAATCAACAGGAACCTCGATTCCCCAGTCTAGTTCTGGTGCTGACAGAATATGCATATTGGTTCAGCATGGCACCGGAACCATAATGCCCTTCCCCCACTCCCACGGGAATGAGATACCAGGTAAATTACCTTTTGTGATATGCTCTTTAACTGTTTTCTTAAGGGACAAAGCCTGTCTCCAATCTGGTGCAATCTACAAGAATGTACAAGTATTTGAATAAAACAACAGAGGTTTCAATCCTTTTAACAAGTTCAAAATAAGGCAAGCCAGCCAACTATGAATGAAGTAGAAAACCAACCTCCAAACATTGTTCTACAAGCAGCCGGCTCCTTGAATACTCGCGACTTCTGTAATATCCAACAGCGAGAAGGTAAAGCTTTTCTCTCTTCTGCAATGGACTATTTCTGTCGGTAAGTGAAGCTGGTAAAACAAAACAATCAGATTTTACAGCAGCAATATAATGATCATAGAATGCAGATTTACAAAATATAAGAAAGAAATCAGTATCTGTGAAACGTAATCAAATTTTTGAATAGCTTTTTTCTATAAGAGAATTTCATTCATTCATTTTTTTTCACCTTCAAGCATAGCTATTCCTCGTTGCATGTCTTCTGGTCGCCTTGAATGAACAAGAGCCCATGATAATCGCACAAGACTTTCACTCTTTCGTTCTTTAGAATCGCCATTTGCTGCCTCTGCAGCTTCTTTCTCACACTCCTGCCGATATTCAATTCAACAGAATTAACACAGAAATATTTTCAAGCAAAGAAAGGTTCTAAATCCTATAAACTGGCATATTTTTGTTAGATTATATAAAAATTCACACATAAATTACCAATAACAAAAATATAATTCAAGCGAAGCAAAGCCAATACTAGATCAGGTGGCCAATAGAGAAACAGAATTATCTTAAAGCAAATGTTAGCCTTAAATTGAAAAGAAACAATCTTTCTATTATCCCAGATTGAAAGTTTATAGGTAGGATAAGATGATAGCTTATGCATTGAGGTTGTCTGAAGAAAAACATTATGGGACAAATCTAACAAAGTTTAAAATTCTCCAAGAATATGGTTTTATTCTCCTGAATATTTCAAGAAACTACGAGAAGAATGACATTCAAATTCAGACAGAGGGAGATGGAGAGGGGATTATTGATTAAAGAATGCTTACAATAATGACATCATGATCGCACCAAGGGAGATGATCACCACCTTTGAAAAAGGAGGAAACAGACTCGAAGAAGTTGGTAATCTTGGTCTCCATATCCTCTGCTTCTCTTCTTTCTCTCTTTCACCTGTCTTAAGTTTCGATCTCCAAGAAATGAAATTGATTTGTGAAGGAAAGGTGACATATATATATTGAAAAGAAGGAAAGGAGAGAGATTGATTTGTTAATGGGTGGCAAAAATGAATTCTTTTTCTTCATGCAAAAAAAAAAGATTTTTCTTTTTCTTTTTCCTGCCACTCGTCTTGTTTATCATCTTTCCATGTTTAGATGGATTTGGGAATCGACTAACATCCATCTTAGGGAATAAAACCTGAAACATTATTATAGATTTAAGGGGAAGATGGGATAGGAATTAAATATTTTGATATCAGCCCGTTCCTATTCTCATCCTTGCTTTATTCCTCTCTCCAACAGGGGTAAGGGCAGACAACCTTTTTTTTTTTAAGCAAGTCAATTGAAATCTTTAGTTAAATGTAAGATTTGACGATTGAGATTATTTTTTTAGAAAAAATTATTCTTCCATTGAAACACAGGACACCTGTCATCCTCATGAGAATACTTAGATAAACACATGTTTAGTACTCTTAAGAGAAAAATAAGTATTCTTGTTCAAAAAACTTCAACAACCGGATCTCACATTTGACAGCATAAATTTATTATACACACGTAATATGTCATTGTTCATAACCTTTTTTGATCCATTTTGTAGTCCGACTTTGATTCGGATCCTATCTAACACTTTATTCACTTCCTGCAACACTTTTAATCGAAAAAACTTTTAGTCAACATAATCAATGGAAATAAAACTGTTACAGGAATTATATAAAGTTCTTTAGAGGATCCGGTATGTTCGGACCCCTCTTGGGATTGAACTCTCAATATAGCTTTCTCAATTCGCAAAAGAAAATTCGAAACTAAAGGGGGTGTATTCAATCCGGATTTTAACTGATTTTCAAAAGTCTATGGATTCTGCTGACTTGATTGATTGTTTTAACTCCATGCAGAGTCTGCGCAGAGTCTATCAGATTTTATTAGATTGATTTATCAGGATTTCTTTTGATTTATAAAGTCTATAGATTATTTGAATAGCACCAAAAAATAAAGAAAAGACTGATTCATTGGTGTATTATACAGATCCAAATGTGTTGAATTTTCAAAGTCAACATATGTTTATCAATCCTTTTTTTTTTTGGAATTAAATCATTTTGTTAAAAATTTATAAAGTTTGACGATAGTCTTTGATTTTTGTTAGATCACGTAACTGCGATTTTTTTGATTTATTTGTTCAAGGTTTGTATAATTTACTTACTGGTATTTTTTCTTTGGTTTAATTAAGATATGTTTTGTGATAAGTTTTGTTTGAACTTTTTTTTCTCTTTGATTTTCTCTTTCAAGAAAATAAAATTCATGTTTGAAAAACAGAAATTTGTGGTTAAATAGAGAATAAATTGTTTGCTTTCTTTAATTTCTATTTGAAGATGATCAAGAAGAAAATTGTTTGGATATTATGACTTCTTTTTGGGAAATAAACATTTCATATTGAGTTTTATAACGATCTTAAAAAAAATCTCATTTTTTTTTTAGTTTGAAATATTTCTTTGTTTCTTATAATCTTATAGAAATGAGATTACTAAAAAAATTGTAATTTAAGATAAAATTATCAAAGACATTTTAATTTTAATATTAATGAGAGAAAATCAAATCTTGAGAAAAAAGAAGAGATTTCACCATACACATTTAAACCTATGAAATCCATCAAAATCCTACCTTTAATGAAATCTATGAGAATCTATAGAGTTTTGAATACCTCTAGATTTTAATGGACTTTTTAAAATCTAAATTGAATACTTCTAAATTTCATTTGGACTTTTAAAAATCCAAATTGAATACCTATGGACTTTAAAACTCCTTAAAAATCCTATAGAATCTATGTTGAATACACCCCCCTAAGATCTTACGTAATGGACAACAAATTATTTTCACTCGGACAACATGAGTTGGTAACCCAAATGCACCCTTATAAACCCAAATTATTATTGCTATTATCACCAAAATTATATATGGGTACACAGCCCTTAGAAGGGGAAATATATATATATATATATATATATATATATATATATATATATATATATATATATATATATATATATATCAGAAAGGAGAACAATTACAAGGAAGAATTTCAAATCTTCAACAGTAGTTTATTCTATCTGTGCCTGGAATGGGATCCAGTAAATCTTCATATTAGTTCCCAACCTTTCCAATCCTCAAATAAATAGGATAAGTGGCAACCTTTTGGATCTTCCCATCTTCATTCCAAGCAGAAGTAAACTCTTTAACAACATCATCATTCAAGAACTCAACACCATCTTCCTTAGCAGCTTTATATGCTGACAATGACTTTACCAATGCAAACAACCCCTCTAATTCCATCATCTTTTCCATCTTGAATTCAAAAGGTCCATTATGCTCAAGTCCATCAAGAGGCTCAAATGGGAAATCAATGGTCTTATACTTCCCTTCTAATACTAACTTAGCTTGCGGCTTAGAGTATCGATCCGCCATGTTTTGGTATAATCTTTGGAACAAAGAATCAACAGTTGGATTAATCTCAGGAAGTGTGTAGCACCATGCAGCGATTACTCCGTTGGGCTTTTTCAGTATCCATTTCACATTTTGAAAGAAATTTGGAAGATCAAACCAATGCATTGCTACAGCACTGCTTACCAAATCCACACTAGACTCTGATCCAACAATTTGCTGAAGCTCTGTTATGGACATCTTTGGAGAGTTGCATTTATATTGAATATTTGGGAGCTTCTCTGCAAAATCCAGTTGCTCTTGACTAATGTCTGTAGCTATAACATTCTTGTAGATTCTAGCCAACTGCCAAACAAAATTACTCTAATAGAATTACAAAGCCATATAAACTTTCTCAAAATTAAGGGATTTAACCAATAATTAAGATTCGATTTCGTCACTTCCTGCTCCGTTAATAAAAATAATAATTAAAAAAAAAACCTTGTATTCCCTAGTCTGAGATTTCTAGTTCAGTTTTAAACTATTCTCAAACTCAAACCAACTCAAACCAAATAATTAGTGTTTGAGGTTTCATTCGCAGACTCAATCCAAAAAGAATCTAAGTCTCAAACTCAAACTCAAACCATAATCAATCCAAAAACACCTTCTATGACAGTGTACTCGTATTAAGGAAATAACTAAATCCTCAACATTCAGCGAGATGGACACTACTTCCTCCGTCTACAAATAATTGTGGTCTCAAATTAGTCAAAATAGCATTTACACTTTTTTTTTCCAATATTACCGTAACATTTATTAATTCGACAAACACAACTTTAATTGTATTCAAAATTCAATAAGAATTTTTGGTCATTTCACTTCAAAAACTAACATAATTAATCATTTCCGCACTCTCTGTGGAATTTTATCCGGGACAAGTAATTTGTGACGGAAAGAATACTATCTTTCTCCTAATAACTCCAATTTTAACTCTAAACATTTTCTATGCTACTAGAATAGTGGTAAATAAGGAAAACAAAGACAATCGATGCTGTATTGATTTTCTAAAGTGACCAATAATTAGAAATAAACCGAGTGAATATTTGAGAAAACCTAGAGATTTTCCTAGCTAAATCAAGATTTACAAAATCTCTCTACAACAATTTGATTTTGATCTCCATCATTCTCTTCAATTTACCAACAAAAGCACCAGCTCGTTTACGTAATTAGATCAATTAGAAATTCATTTAAAACCTTGAAAATTTTGAATTTTTTTTAAGAGTTTGAAGAAATCAAAGGAGAAAAATAGCGAATTGTTCGGGATTAAAGGAGAAAGTGGGAAAGTGGCTTACAGATATAGCAGCCTGGCCGGTACCAGTGCCGGCATCCCAAGCAAGGTCGTGGGAGGGAGTCTTGGAGGCGATGAATTGGAACAATTCCTCCGGGTAGGTTGGCCGACCATCCGCGTATTGCTTCCCCTGATATTCTGGAAATTTCGACATCTCTCTTTCTCTCTGTGATCGGATTTAAGCTGAATTTCTAGCCGATCTAGATGATTGAACTGTTGAATTGCTGGTCGGTTACGGTGATTGGCAGCTCCGATTGTTACATGTGCTTCGTTAATACAAATATGCCTTTGCCTAATAATTAATAAACAATTGGAAAAAAGAAAATTTATTGATACCCATTTCCCAATAACGCCCTTATAAGGAAATTAAGAAACTTACAAGAGATTTATATGTATCCAAATTAATTGTTTTTTAAGCCTCTTTTATTAATTTTCAACAATTTATTCCAATTATATCCTCAACATTTCTTTTATTTGTCGCTTCTGTCATCCTTATTTTTTCCCTTTCTTTTCTTATGCTACAGAGTGAGAGAGGGGTAATATTGGAATTTCGGTAAAAATGACAAGTTATTTAATTTTCTAAAATTATCTAAAGAGTCTTATATTTAGGAATGGAGGGAGTATGTATTAAGGACAATTTTTCCAATTTTACCCTTCTTCCAACTCCTCATTGAATGCTCTTAGATAATTAAAATGATCACTTTCCAACACATATTTAAAAGGTAGTTGGATGTTGTGTGAGAGGAAAGAGAGAGAAAGATATAATTTTTAAATGAGATTATTAAAATTAATGAGGGGTATTTTAGACTTTTATTTATATTTTACCATCAAAATCACTAAATCCTTAATACCCGTGCATTTGTCAAAGTTGACAGATAATTTGGGACGAAGGGAGTAGTATTTTAGTTGGAACAGATGCGACGGATCGGAGCGGGCCAAAATGAGTCGGGATATCATCTCTCGAAAATTCATGCTCGCATCCGACTTAAATTGAAAAATACCCACCCAAAAGGGGTAGGACGACCTCCGATTTAGCTGAGTCCATTATTATCCCTAACCTTTATGGATAGAGTATTATATGTGAGGATTCCTTTTTTTTCTTTTTCTTTTGCAATATTTACTTTTTGTTATTTTTTAAAGAGAAAAGCACTATTTCTACCCATTAAGTATCTTTGAAAGGCAAGTTATGACCCTTAATTTTTTTAGGTGCCAAAATTGCACTTGATAATTTACGTTGTGCTATTTCTAGACAAAATCGGCGGAATCCGGCTAGAGGGGGCGGCGTTCCACATGTGCGGCCCACACATGCACATTTTGAAGGGTATAATAGTCCTGACAATCCTTCTTCAAAAAAAAAAATGAAAAATCCTCAACCCAGTTGGGTCAAGAACAGATCTATCTAGATATCAAAACTCAAAATAAAAAAGCAAACAATAAAATCCTCTGCCCTTTTCTCCAAATTTCAAAAATCCCTACACAATCTACAAACTTGCAGAAGAAAACAATAAACTCAAAACTCAAAAATCCTCTGCCCTTTTCTCCAAATTTCAAGAAAATCTACAAACAATATCCAGACCTCCAAATCCCTACACAATCCCTAATTTTTAGAAAAACAATGAAACAATAAAAAAGCAACCCATTTTGAATCTAAAAAAGTTTCAAATTTTCAATAAATTAAGAACTCAAAGTTGAGTAATTTTCTGCCTCGCCTGAAGCCCGGCGTCTTCTCCGCCGACAAATCATAAAGTGAGCAAAGATGGGAGCAACCACACTCCAGTAAAATCCCAAAAATCAAGAAATCACATGTGGAGCGAGAGATGGGAGATGGGATGAAATCAACTCGAATTTTGAGGGTCTAAATCAATGAAGCTTCTACTGGGGTTTTGGTGCTTCTTGAGCCTCGTCGTGTGCTTGAAGACAGATGAAGATGACTCGGGTCGGGAGGCGGAGAGTCTGAGAGTTTTTTTAATTTTTTTAATTAAAAAACTGATGGTACTTACAATTTCAGCCTCCCCCACCTCGCTTGGTACTTCCGGCGAGGATTTCACAGAGGTCGCGTAGATGAAAAGCCATGGAGGAGGAGGAGTAGGATGAGGCGGCTTTGGTGGTGGTGGGGTTGGGGGATTTGGAGGTGGAGGGGTGAGTTTTTTTTGAAATGTGAATTGCTGAGAATTAGGGCATTGAATTGGATCTTGAAGTGAAAGGTTTGGAGGGTGGAGATCAAGAGGGAGGGATGGAGGGTAGGGTAGGGTGGGGTGGGGTGAGTGGCGGGGAAAAGAAAAAAAGAGAGGCGGAGGGGTGAGTGGTGGTGGTGGTGGTGGAGGTGGAGGGGATGGCTGAGATAGGTTCTTCAAGTGTGTTTTTTTTTTTAATTAAAATAAGTGAATAGACGAATTTGCCCCTGAAATATCGTGCATGTGAGCCGCACGTGTGGTTCGCCACCTGCCCTTGCCGGATTCCGTCGATTTTGTCTAGAAATAGCACAAAATAAATTATCAAGTGCAATTTTGGCACCTAAAAAAATTAAGGGTCATAACTTGCCTTTCAAAGATACTTAATGGGTAGAAATAGTGCTTTTCTCTTTTTTAAATTTTAAATTTTAAATTGTTTATTAATAAAAGGACGGGAATAATGAATTTGTGATCTATTATCATGAGTTATAAGTGCTGCACCAATTATATTAATTTTTTTTAACTTATTTATTTTGCATATACCCTTACCAATTTGTCCTCTTAAAAATGAATTAGGTTTTTATTTAGGTAAAAACTTAACGAAATTTGTTTTTTGCTTAAATAATAGTCTAGTGGAAGAATGTTTGATTCGTAGTTGAAGATATTAATGATTGTACTTTGGCAACGTTAAAAAAATTAACTATTTATTCCCTGGGTAATAACAACTTAACGATTGCGCTTTTGACTAAACGAAATCAATCATGTATAGTAGGATTATAATTTTAGATATAAACTTTCATAAAATCTGCCTGAATTTCATTTCCAATCATACCCTCAGGATCTATTTCGTTGTACATTGTTTTTAATCCTCCTCCCAGAAGATTAATATCAATAATAGTTTTCCATTTTTTTTCAATATAACTCAAATCTCTAACTTATCAATTAGTAATGAAACGTCTTGCTGCTTAAATTGTGTTTCGTTACCAATTACTACTGTTCTTGGCACTTTATCTATAAAAAAAAATTAACAAGCAGAGAGTAGGTATAGACGGAAGAATACATGCATTGAGGGGGGGTTAATATTTAATAGTTTACATAGTAAAGTGGCATGTTCCATGCAAATCGTTTTCCAATTTTATAAGTAGCCAACCAGGCAACCCCCATGCCATGCCTCAAAGTAGAAGAATATAGTCAGTCCAGTCAATAATGGTAACTAACAGAATTTTCACCTGAAGATATGGTAGTTGAAGAACCAACAGCACCAGCAGGGCACTCTCCAGTGCCTTATATAATTGCTAGTTTTGCAGCTATTGTGGGATTAGTCGTTTTTGCCCTTTCAATCATGTCTTGCTGTTATAACTGGAGGATGGTCTCTCGCAATTCAAACTATCATCAACAAAGTGGATCAGAGAGAGATGCAGAAGAAGCTAACCTCCATGGGAAGCTTGATGATGATGCTTCTGCTGCAGCAGAATCCAACTCTTTTCTGGTCATAATGGCTGGTGATGTTAAGCCAACTTCTTTTGCTATTCCTAAATGTATCAACAGGGACAAAATAGTCAATAACTAATGCTTTTAGCATTTCCTAACTTTTTCCTGCACCAGTCAATGAAATTGTGTAAGCCAATAACGTTCTATCAAAGAATGCTGATGCAATTAATAATGTATTTTTTATTTGATATAATAGATTTTGAATTCAATACTTAATAATTATTAGTCGTGGAGGGCTAGAATAACCTTTTTATTTCCAAAGTATAAAAAGTAAAAGAAAAAAATATCCTATATATTGAGTGTGCAAATGTCGATTTATACAGTAAAATCTTTATAAATTAATATTGTTGGGACCGTAATATTTTATTATTTTATAGAGATATTAATTAATCGATAAATTAATATTTATTAATTTAGACAGTTTTTAATTTATTAAAGTTAAATTTTGATTAAATAAAAAAGCATTGTATCTTAGAAAAAATCATGTATCATATTAATTGATGATGAAGTTGAAGACGATACAATGCCTTTGAAACATTCATGTATCATATTAATTCATAACCTTCCTCAATAATTTTTCACCCTCCAAGAACTTGGAAGAAATTTTGCATATGTTTTCTCCACATTTCAAAATCTTTCTTTCCATCAAATACAAAAATATTACACATATACAAAGCTCGGGATCCATCACACAACACTAGTTCTGATATCCAATATTTAACAAGAAAAGAAAAATCTATACACACAGTACTGAAGAAAACAGTCCTCATTACAGCCTAAATCCAATATTTAACAAGAAAAGAAAAATATCATTTTATAAATCAAATGGGAAACATTTGCAAGTACTGGGCCATGCATTTTACAAGAAGCAGGACCAATGATTCAGCACCTCTCAACTGATTTTGGAATCCGAGAGACGAATGGAGAACGTGAAGAAGTTACTGAAAACTTTTCCGAAAACATATTATGGAATGAGTAATTAAAATTTTAATTATTTAGTGCATTTATTACATAAAATTTACGATTTACAAATACCTCAACGTAATTTTCTTTTGTTTTTTGAGAGGAGTGGGGATTTTTAAAGGACAACAATCCAATGTCGATCACGCGACCTCTTGATAGACAGAGTTTTGTGACACTACGTCAGGGTTTCTCAACAACAAATACCTCTATGACATTATAGAAAACGTCTCTTCTGAAAAGGAAAAAAAAAACTAATTCTCATTTAGAAAAAAAAGAAAAAGAAAAACACAATCTATTTTTTCTGTAACTAGAAACTTTAATTTTTTTCAAAAATTAGAATTGTAGAAGTCATTTTTAAATATTTACTATATATACTAAATGCAAGGACTCTGTAACCTTTTTTTTTCTACTACCCGTTTGGGGGCATCCGGTATCCACCGACAACGTGGTGACTACATCTGGACTCGGCCTCACGGTTGGCTCGTAGCATTACCGCTCAACGGGGAGAGCCTAGCCCATATTGCTCTTTAAACGGCGCTCTCAGCCGCGAGAAAAAATCCAACAAGAGTCGAACTCCACCAGCGGAAATCGAACCCTCGTCAACAGTGTCAAGTTAAGCAACTCAAACCAGCTGCCACAGAGCTCGGGGTTAAGGACTCTGTAACCTATTTGTACTGAAATGAACCATTTTTAGAAACAGACCCAACCCAACTATAACAAGGACGGATGGGCCCGGTACCTTTTCTAGATGGAAAATTCTAATATGGACCGAGTCCATGTAGACCATGTGGTCCACATTTGGCCACATCCCTGAAGAATAAGGAGAGAGAAGAAAATGCAGTGATGTGGTCAAATTTGGGACCGTATGGTCCAGTGAACTCGGTACATATCAGGAGTGTTCTTTCTAGATTGGGATCGAGGGACGAAAAAACGTGAAGGGAAACAGAAAATGGACCCCTTGATTGAAGGACTCTACATTGAACAGGTACTTTTTCCCCTCTTTTTTCTTTTAATTTTAATTTATGCTCTCGAGTTCTCATCTTCATACTTAAAATATTGTAAACGTTTTTTATTGCAAGTTATGAAAGTGTAAGTAAAAGTTTAGCGAAATTCAAGTGACCTATCTTTTATAATTGAAATTTGGAGAATATTCAATTCCTATACTTTGTGTCCCACCATTACGCCAGCTTCCTCATATGAAGGTTTATTTTGAATGTCTATACAATTATTTAGAAATAGTTGTTTTGATCAATTTATTTGAAAACAACTATCTTAATTTATTAAATTGAATAATTTAACAATAGAGATTATTTTAGTATGATACTCATAAAATAAGTACGAAACAAAATGAAAGAAGTATCTCTCCCCAAAATAATAATAATAACAACAAATACATGTTCAATTACACGAGAAACTAGAAATATAATTGGTTCAATAAAATTGATTTCATCTCTCACATACAAAAATATTTACGTACATCTTCCATCCTGCTCATCACCGTTTCCTATATTCCTGTAAATCGTCCTCATTTCTGTCGAAAAAATATCACCTTAATCATCCATTTACTCCTTGCTCTGTAGTCATGAGTGGGTGACAAGTGTCTCTCCTTTTCTGCTTCTTGCTAATGATCATTAATGGGGCACACACAGTGGCGAATTTGAAGGGCAACTGTATTGAGAAAATAAAATCAAGTATGAAGATTGAAGAACAAGCAAGGAAGTTGAGAGAATTTTGTGGAAATTTTCTGTTTTTTTAATATTAGAAACTGCTCCTTGAGCTGTATATATACAAGACTCAAAAATAGAAATAAAACTAACTAACTCCTAAAAATATCTTGGACCTCTAATAATTAATTAACAAAATCTAATTCTCAGTTTAAGTTCCATACGGGTTGCCAGAATGAATCTTGGATACTCCACTTCTTGTGTTATAAGGCTGACTTCGAGATTGTATTTGGGCCTTTTAATTCTTTTAATTCTGGCCCAGTCCTCTCTTCTTTTATTCCATCTTGGCAGTGTCTCGCAGCCCACTCTCTTTATGTTTTCTGCATATGCAAGCTTTCAGCATGGAATTTCCTTTGCTTTCTTCAACTTCATTCTTCTTCTTCCTTTTACTCTTGTAGCTAGTACTTGTTCCAGCTTGCTGTATGAATCTGTTACATGATTTTAACAACCCCCCACAAGCTGGAACCTGAAACAAATCAAATAATCCCAAACTATGCAACAAATAATTCAGTCTCCCTTTTTCTAAAGGTTTTGTGAAGACATCTGCAAGTTGTCTTTCAGAACTGATTGGCAATGGTTTAATCACTTCAGCCAGGTATTTTTCTCTTACTAAATGACAGTCAATCTCTATGTGCTTTGTTCTCTCATGAAACACTGGATTTTCTGCTATATGTATAGCACTTTTGCTATCACAAAACAAAGGCACAGCTCTTATCTTTTTTACACCTAAATCTTGTAACAGATTTAGTAGCCACTGCACTTCACAAGTAGTAAGAGCCATTGCTCTGTACTCAGCTTCAGCTGAGCTTCTGGAAACTGTTGGCTGCTTCTTAGATCTCCAAGATATCAAAGCATTGCCAAGAAATATGCACAATCCAGTAACTGATCTCCTAGTTTCTATACATCCAGCCCAATCACTGTCTGTATATGCTCTCAGATCAAGTGAATTGTCTGTTGGATAGTAAAGTCCTTGTCCTGGGGCAGCTTTAACATATCTCAATATTCTATGGGCTGCCTTCCAATGCATAATAGATGGTTTGTCTAAGAATTGACTAAGTTGTTGTGTAGCATAAGCAATGTCTGGTCTGGTCACTGTAAGATACAACAACTTCCCTATTAGTCTTCTATATGAAGTGATATCCTCAAAATTTTCAGAATCATTGTGAGCATACTTAGTGACTGTTTCCATAGGAGTGGAAACAGGTGAACAATCTGAGAATCCTTCTTCTTCCAACATGTCTAAAACATATTTCCTTTGAGATAGCATTAACCCTTCTTTATTTCTTATGATTTCAATCCCTAAGAAATATTTCAGCTCTCCAAGATCCTTTATTTTGAACTGATCATGTAGAAATTTTTTAACTGAATCAATTTCCTTCAAGCTGTCACTAACTAAAATAACATCATCCACATAGACTAATAATGCTATAAAGGATCCAAGATCATTGCCACTATGCTTAATGAATAAGCTGTAATCATGCCAGGATTGAGTAAAACCTAGCTTTAACAATTCAGAAGTCAACTTGGCATTCCATTCTCTACTTGCTTGCTTTAAACCATATAAAGATTTTTTTAGTTTGCATACCAAGTTACTACCAGGTTTCACATAGCCAGGAGGAGGTGCCATGTATATTTCTTCATGTAATTCTCCATGAAGAAAGGCATTGTTAATATCCAACTGATGGATTAGCCATCCTTTTGCAACTACTAGAGCTAACAAGGTTCTAACTGAGGTCATCTTGGCAACAGGTGAGAAAGTACTCAAGTAATCAATGCCAGGCTGTTGAGTATAACCTTTTGCAACTAGTCTAGCTTTATATCTTTCTAGATCACCATTTGATTTAAATTTTACTCTAAAAACCCATTTGTTTCCAATAAGATGTTTACCTTCAGGCAAGGGTACTAAGGTCCAGGTTTGATTGTCTTCCAAGGCTTGGATTTCAGCATCCATAGCCTCCTTCCAAGCCTGAGACTTAACAGCCTCATTGAATGTGCTAGGCTCTTTTTCAATGTTGAGAGAAAACACAAAGGATTGTTGATCAGGTGATAAGAGTTCATAGGTTATGAACTGAGATAAATGATGTGGTGAAGTGTTCTGTTCAACAGAAGACAAGGTTGGACACAAGAAGTCTTTCAAGTGGGCTGGTGGTTGAGAAATTCTATTGGATCTTCTTAAACTAGAATGATGTTGAATGGAAGAAGTTGTTTGAGTGTCAGAAGAAATAGAAGGATGATCTAAGTCTGTACTGATATGATCATGCAATGGAGAATGAGTAGGGAAAAACAAGTGAAGGACTATTTGAATCAGAAAAACAAGGATCAGAAATGCAAGTAACATCATTATCATCACTTGTTTTTGAAGGTTTTTCTTGAGCAAAAGGAAAAACATGTTCTATAAAAAGAACATTCCTAGAAATAAAAAGTTCCATAGTGTCACTATCAAGCAAAATATAACCTTTAGTTGTAGAAGAATGACCTAAGTAGACACATTGCTTACCTCTAGGATCAAACTTAGATCTATCATGATCTAAAGTACATGCATAGGCCAAACACCCAAAGACTTTCAAGTGATCATAAACAGGAGGCTTGACAAATAATTTTTCAAAAGGTGTAAGGTTATGAAGTATGGGAGTGGGAGTGATATTGATAAGATGTACTGCATGAGTAATGCAATGTCCCCAATAAGCAAGAGGCAGTTTGGATTGCAGTCTTAAAGTCCTTGCCACATTAAGAATGTGTTGGTGCTTTCTTTCCACCAAACCATTTTGTTCAGGAGTATGCACACAACTAGTTTGGTGTATAATACCTTTTTCAGCATAGAAAGCAGACATAGAAAATTCCCCTCCATTATCAGTCCTGACAGTTTGTACTGATGTCTTGAAATGTGTGTTAACATAAGTACAGAAATTTATTAAAGTTCTTTTTGCATCTGATTTATGTTGCAATAAGTATACCCATGTATACCTAGTGTAGTCATCAACAATGGTCAGAAAATATCTGTGTCCATACACAGTTGACTCTCTAAAAGGACCCCAAATATCTACATGAATCAAGGCAAACATACAAGTAGTTTGAGAAATACTCAAGGAAAAAGGTAACTTGTGTTGCTTTGCTACAGGACATATAGTGCAGTGATCAAGATGAAAAAACTGGTTACATTTATTCTGACTACCTATACTTTTAATACTAGCAAGTCTAGAATGAGACAAGTGCCCTAGTCTGTAATGCCATAACAATGACTTTATTTCTTCACAAGTTACAAGAAAGGAAATACTTGAAAAAGAACAACAAGTAGGAGTTTCATTGGAGTGCAATTGGAACAAGTAAAGTCCTTGCCACTCTTTAGCTGTCCCAATTGACTTCCTGGTAGTCAAGTCCTGAACAAGACAATGATCAGAAACACATGTGACTGAACATGAGTTCTGAGCAGTCAGCTTGGAGACAGAAATGATATTGAACTTGAAATGTGGCACATACAGAACATCCTTAAGAGTAATGGTAGAAGTCAATTTAATTGTGCCTTTCTTTAGGACAGGAATGGTGCACTTATTAGGCAAGTGAATGAAGAGATGTGTCACAGGAACAGTGTTGTGAAAGTACTTATCAGTCATGACTATGTGATCAGTAGCTCCTGAATCAATAATCCAAGTATACTCAGTATAAAGTGATGATATACCTGCAGCAGCTACATTTGCATGATAATGCTGATCTAAAGCATGTTGTTCAAGAGTTTGTCCTGTTGCTGCATTGGCAACTGCAGTGCTGACTGAGGCAAACTTTGCTCCCTTTCCAGGTGCAGATGTATGTCCTCCATTGTTATTTTGCATCTTTTGAATTAAAATCTCCAAATGCTGCTGTTGCTCAGCAGTAAAGCCTGTAAAAGGTTCACTTGTTGGCACATTGTAGCAATTAGTAGGATAATTCTAATTTCCAAGTGAATAGTCGCCATAGTTAGAATTTGATGGTCTACAAGCATATCCATAGCCTACATTTGCAGCATTGATTGGTCTATAGGAGTATTGCTGTGTGTTTGGAGGATTAAGAGTGTCATATGGATTAGTTCTCAGCATTCCCATTCCTGAATTTCCAGTATTACCATTTGGAGTTTTGAATTGTCCAGTTTGTGGATACCCATACTTTTTATAGCATTTGTCAATAGTATGACCAAGTCTACCACAAAAGGTACAAGTAAGTTGCTTCTTATTGTATCCACCTTTTGAAAAATTTCCTCTCAAGGCATTAACATGACTTATATCAGCAATTGAATGTTTGGTTGAACTTCCTGTGGAGTCATTTCCAGGATTATTGGATCCACTTTGGCTAAACAAAATTTGAGCAGTTGAATGCTGAGCAGAATAATCTTTCTCTTTTTCATATTGACATGCATCATTAAATATCTCATTGATGCCCTGGAGTAGGTTTTCTGATCAAGGTATGAGATCTCAAGCTGGCAAATGAATCATTCAATCCTTTTAAGAACTTAACCACAAAGTCTATATCATTTTGTTTCTGAGATGTCACTGATCCTCCACAAATGCATAAACCACAGTTACACTGTGTTAAAGGTCTAAGCATTAAAAACTCATCCCAAAGAGTTTTGAGCTGTGTGTAGTATTCAGTGACTGAAGTATTTCCTTGCTTCAAACTATAAATTTCTTCAAGCAGTCCTGAATATCTGTAAAGATCTCCATGTTGATACCTCTCCTCTAAATCTTTCCATACCTCATAAGAAGTGTTTAACAGTTGAATACTAGGTCCTATTTTATCACTCACATTGTTAAGAATCCAGGTGAAAACCATCTGATCGGCTTGTTGCCAAGCCTGATACAGTGGTTCATTAGGTTTAGGACTGCTTCTGCCAGGAATTGGCTCAATAAAAACTAGCTTATTTTTAGTAATTAATGTTCTTCTAGCAGCTCTTCTCCATCCAAAATAATTCTCACCTCATGTGAGTACCTTAGAACTTAATTTTAAGGCAGGATTTTCATTCGGATGAAGATAATAAGGATGTGTAGTTGTAATCTCAACTGAATTGGATTCAGTATTTATTTCAACTCTATTTGCAGTAGAAGCCATGAACTCTTAAATTCTGTTAAAGGCAGCTCAATACTAGAAAACTAAATCAATACTAGAGAACAATTCGACTAGAAGAATGTAGAGGAAATGATCAGAACTCAAAAACACTTAGTATCAATTAAGAGGAAAAATCGAATAGGATAGAAAAATCAATACAATAATGTTCAATCAGAGATGAACATCAATTAAGGAATCAAAAAAAACTAATTCAGAAACTGAATATAGAAACAACAATCAACATTTCGGCACTAATGATCAATATCAAAGAAAACTTCGATGAACAAGATTATCAGAAGAATTAGACTTACAAATCTTAGGCTTACTAAGATGAGATTGGAAGCATAAGAATCTTCACGCAATTTCTGAATTTGCGTGCTCTGATACCATATTGAGAAAATAAAATCAAGTATGAAGATTGAAGAACAAGCAAGGAAGTTGAGAGAATTTTGTGGAAATTTTCTGTTTTTTTTAATATTAGAAACTGCTCCTTGAGCTGTATATATACAAGACTCAAAAATAGAAATAAAACTAACTAACTCCTAAAAATATCTTGGACCTCTAATAATTAATTAACAAAATCTAATTCTCAGTTTAAGTTCCATACGGGTTGCCAGAATGAATCTTGGATACTCCACTTCTTGTGTTATAAGGCTGACTTAGAGATTGTATTTGGGCCTTTTAATTCTTTTTAATTCCCGCCCATCCTCTCTTCTTTTATTCCATCTTGGCCGATGTCTCGCAACCCTCACTCTCTTTATGTTTTTTCGCATATGCAAGCTTTCAGCATGGAATTTCCTTTGCTTTCTTCAACTTCATTCTTCTTCTTCCTTTTACTCTTGTAGCTAGTACTTGTTCCAGCTTGCTGTATGAATCTGTTACATGATTTTAACAAACTGCCCCATAATATTTTTTAAAACGTCACATTTTTTATTAAGGGATAAAAATACATTTAACTCCGGTGAAAATTAGTTAGTGAATGCAAACTTTTTTTAACGAATTTTTTAAAAACAAATTATTTCCAAATGTCTTTTGACGAAAAAAATATTTAGATAGACTATGTCATTTTTTGAAAGTAGACTCTTCGTATGTCATATATGTCATTAGAATGATAACCTAACATTTTAAAGTGAGCTCTAAATTCTACAAGAAGGTTTACAAAAATTTATATCGCAATTCGATATTCATTGAATAATTTTCTACATTAGAATTTTTTTTAAAAAAAATTATACTTAGACAAAATATATTTTACTTGATAAATACATTAGTCAAAAGAATTGAATACTATTAAAAACTCTTGATGCTCTCTACTCCGACTATGTCGGATGTCCTGCCTAGAGTTCTAGGTTTTTCTCCACCGCCTTTAGGCGTGTGTGCCGGTCAGGCGATGAGCACCATCATCTATCGGATTCCTATAGCGGCGAATTCGCACTATGCCACTGTTATACCAATTGATCATCAGTCTGATAGTATCAAAGCAGAAAATACGGCGATGGCTAAATTCTTGTCTGAATTCATGCTGGGCTCTCGGATTGGAGATGTTCCAGTAATGGAAGCTCTATCGGGATGTTGGACTTGGGGGATGGAACAATTTGTTTTTGTTGCAGGAGATATGGTTTTGTTGGTTCTGAGACGACTGGATAGGGAGGCCCGCTAGTTGACGGGCGCCTTGGAAGGTGTGTTGTTTCGACGACGACATCGGTGATGGAGCTCTAGTTGCAATGGGGATCGGGGCTTTGTTCAAATGAAACGGAAGAGATTGTGCGGAAGCCAGCGACTGTGAGTACGTCGGAGTTTGTACGTAAGCTGGAGATTGTGAGGATGCTGGAGATGAGGTGGGAAGCCGGTGATGGAGGAGGACGTCGGCGTGCAGAAGGGATTTGTGAACCGGGTAGGTCTGACGGCCCGCGAGTTGACCCGGTGGTTGATGGGTCTTTCGAACTGGGTAGGTCCGATGAACTGCGATATGACCCGCTGTTTGATGGGTCTAAGGCTTTTGCTCTGGGTCAGGATTTTGATGGGGCTGAGCTTAGTTTATGTTGGGCCGATCCAAAATATTATTTTTGTTGGGCAATTTGATTACTATGATGCTGAGCTATATATTGTTAGGTTGACTGTGAAAGGTATGGCATATGGGGCTATTTATTTAGTTGGGTCTACCCATCTTGGCCAAACCTCACATAATTTTGACTTTGCAGGCCACGTTGTTTTTGTCACTTTTACTATTGGCCTTGATTCCTTAGCGGGGGCTCCTGCCATTAAACAGGGTAAGGTAGAGGTCGCAGGTCGACCCCTCCAAGGTCCATGAATTGCTTGTTCCTGAATTGTTCGGGAATTAACCACTCCATGACAATTCATGGCTTAGCGCGCCTCATAATGACTCGCTTTTCTTATAGTTTTTTCATTTTCATAATAAAGACGTTTGATGATCAATATCATGCTAGTATTAGATTTTATTTCATGTTATAAATTATGATTTATTTCAAATTTTTATGTAAACAAACAATGGGGACGACCATCTCAAACTTGGAGAAGCATCCCTCGAGTTGGACATTTGCTGCAGCATGGCTTCGAATGGAGGATCGGGAGCGGACGTTATGTTCGTATCTGGCGTGGTCAATGGCTCACTACACAGTGCAGTTTTCAGTTGATCTCCCCTTCTATTTTTATGGTATTTGAAAGTTTGCAGACAAGAACTCTGGCAATTGTGGAAGACATTTGGTTTGAATGTGACTCCGGTTTTGTTGTTCGGATTATAGAGTCTGTTTGTCAGGGCATAGTAGCGCGTATCTTAGGGAATATGTTTTTTAGATTTTGCTATGCCCATAAGCCAAGTAATGCTCCGGCTTCTTTTGAAAGGGTTGGGGATCCATCGGAATTTCACCTCTCTAATGTAATTCTTAATATCGATTAATGATATTATTTTTTTTCCTTAAAAAAAAACTATTAAAAACTCTTTTTTTTTAATCTTAACAACAAAAGCTACAAAAGTTGGAAGGAGGGTGCGATTTTACTTGGGTGGGGGCACAAAGATTTTCAAGTGGGGTCACTAGCATACTCAAATTTGTTGAAACATTAATGCATATACAATTAATACATATTTTTTTATAAACTTCAATGGGGTCATGTGACCCCACTTGTGATGTTGTAGATCCGTCACTATTGTTACGTATTCACTTTTTTTCTACGGGTTTCATAATTTCTTTTAGATTATAAATTTTTTAATTAAAAAATTAACACATATCAATTTTTTATTAGTGAAACATAGAAGAGACACCATAAAGGAACCAATTTTTTGAGCGGAGTATGAATTTTTAAAGGATATCAGTCCGATTTTGACCACACAGCCTCTTGATCGCTGGAGTTTTGTAGCACTACACCAGGGCTCCTCGACAACAAATACCTCACCCTGCCAACGAGGCATTGGTCTAATAGTCAATTATGATGTCTTATGACGTAGAGGTCATTAGTTCGAATCTCCTTCCCACTTCTTGAATACTCTTTTTTCTTATAATAGATAAGTCCCCTCCCACAATAAATAAATAAATAAAATTTGAAAAAAATTACCTCAACCTCATTGTATGACATTATAGAAAACGTCTCTTTTGAAGAAAAAAATATATACAAATCTTATTTAGTAAAAAAAATCTTTTTTTTTCCAGTAGCTAAGAACTGTAGAAATCCTTTTGCTAAAAATTAGAATTGTATAAATCCTTTTTAAATAGGGTAAAAAGTGTCGACGCCCCCTAAACTATCTCTGGTTTTTTGTTATTGACTCTCAACTAAAAAACGGTAAGTGCTTGACGTTAAACTTTTTTGAAGTACCAATGGTGCCCCTTCCATCCAATTTCTCTGTTAAATAATAACGGAATGTGTCCATGTGATACTCACATGATAACAAATGGGGGAAAATTGTTTAAAAATAAATTAATCTTTAAAAAGATAAATTAGTAAATAGTATTTTCAATTTCTGGCAAAAAAAATTATGGAAGGCATGCTTAGGTTGTTATGGGATATGATGAAGACATTGAATATCTTCTTTGCTCAAAACTAAGTAAAAAAAAAAACCTCGTTATAATTAGTTACAGCTTTCATGGAGTTTAACATAATTTCATGGAAGCCACGCTTTAGTTGTTTAGTAAAAAAAAAAAAATTGCGTAAGTTATTCCTCGGAAATTTGCAAATTTTCATTTAAAAAGAAGTGAGATTTCACTAGACATGAAATAAAGAAGAAATTAGGGAAAGATTTATGGCGAACCTCGATTTTCTAATTCATTTATTTTAAGGTTAATTTATTTTTTCTCAATTTGCCCCCATTTTTTTTATCATGTGTCACATGGACACATTCCATTATTATTTAACGGAGAAATTGGATGGAAGAGGCACCATTGATACTTCAAAAAAGTTTAGGGTCAATCACTTGCCGTTTTTTAGTTTAGGGTTAAAACCTAAAATTTGAGATAGTTTAGGGGTCATGGGCTTTTTACCCTTTTAAATATTTATATGCTAATTGCAAGGACCCTCTAACCCATTTATACTGAAATGAACCATTTTCAGTAACAGGCCCAACCCAACTATAACAAGGACGGATGGACCCGGTACCTTTTCTAGGGGACGAAAGAACGTGATGGAAACAAAAAATGGACCCTTTGATTGAAGGACTCCACATTGAACTGGTACTTTTATCTCTCTTATTAAAATAATAATAATAATAATAATAATTTATGCTTCCGAATTGCTCATCTCCATACTTAAAATATTGTAAAAATATTTTATTACAATTTAAGAAGTGAAGAGTCTAATGAAGTTCTATAATCAAGTGATATACATATTTTCCAATTGAAATAATAACTGTATTGGAGAATATTCAATTTATATACTCCGTGTCCAATATTATAACACGTTCGAACATTTTTATCTTTTAATCAAACTCCACGGATAAATCACCCTATGAGGCATTTATCATATTATATTAGACAACAAACATTTGCAATGTGTCAAGGAAATAAACATTTACCAAGTTACATTTGCATTATTCATTATTTTTTGCTCTATACCTACTTTAGCTTGACATTGAAGACATTGCAGAAATTACACACAAAAATCGAAGGTTTCAAGGGAATAAAAACCAATATGCTCTGGCGCAACTCAATGTCTTCGTACCTAGCAATCAATGTCTTCGAAAAATTCTAATTATAGAAATTCGATAATTGTTTATGATTATAAATGTACCAATAACATATGTAAAGGTAAAATTGTTGATAACCAACTAAAGCTATTTACTAAAAAAATATTTTCAGATAATAATTTCGCCCTACCTATCTGCATGCCATCGACATGTGACTAATTTTAACCTAATCCACCAACAATTATGACTAAAACAAGTAAAAATTCCGCTGATCGGCATGGTGGGCCCTGCAGGGCGTGGGTATCGCTTTGCATGACAAAACAGTGAAAAATTGTTTGTAGCCACTTCACACCATACACTTAGTTTTTACTGGAAACCCCTAAACGGAACCATAATAATCTCCTATTTTTTCCTAATTACCTACTAATAAATTCCCACTAAACAGATCCCTAATGGGTTTCTAGCCATAATCAATCCAAGTCGTCATCTTCCTTTCTCACCTGGAAAATTCTTGCTGTTTAATTAATAAAAAAAATTCCCACACTTTGCCGGATCGAAAATGGCGAATAGCGTTGCTCCTCCGATTCCGGCCGACAGTTTCAAGCTAGGCTTCATCGGAGCCGGCAAAATGGCGGAGAGCATTGCTCGTGGTATTGTCAAATCCGAAATATTACCCGCTCATCGGATTTCGACAGCTAATCAGCGAGTGGAGCGCCGCACTACTTTCCAGTCCTTCGGCGTCTCTGTTCTCGACCACAATCATCAGGTAATCTGTTCTCTTCTATTCATTCTCATTGCTCCACGTGTTTACTTGTATACGTAGCGGATTTAGATATTATGTAACACTAATTGTTATTCATATAACCTGAACTAATTAAATAAGATGAATTTTAAACTTTAAGTATTAAAAATGTTGTAGCTGACGCTTGAGTAGTGTTTTGTATTTTTAAAATATTTTTTTATATTTAAATTTCGGGGCACAAGTGTTGAACGAGAGCATATAGTTTCCGGATAGGAGTGTTGCAACAACTATGTTAGCCAATTGCGGGTGGCTATGTCCAAAATAACTGTTGTGATAGTAATGATATAGGGTGATGGATAGGGGCGAAACTGGAACGTGTATGTGGTGGCTAATTATAAAAGGGCATAATTTCGAAAACAATTTGGGGACTAGATGATAGATGTAATACTTACACTAATATTTTAGAAACAAACAACAACAACAACAACTAAGCCTTAATCCCAACAGATTGGGGTCGGCTACATGAACCAAAGTAAGAATCACGTAAGGTCATCCACATGGATGGATTCTCTCCATTTCTTTCGATCCCAAACACGATTCTCATCTAGTTCTAGCAGATTCATATCCCCTTTTATCACCTCCGTTCAAGTCTTCCTCGGTCTCCCTCTACCTCTTACGCCCTCTATATTACATAATCCTTCAATTCTCCTAACCGGAGCATCACTTGGCCTTCGTCTAATGTGCCCAAACCAACGCAAATGGTTCTCTCTCATCTTGTCTTCAATAGGTGCTACACCAACCTTCTTCTGAATAGTCTCATTCCTCACTCTATCCATTCTCGTATGCCCACACATGCATCTTAACATACGCATCTCCGCTACATGCATTTTCTGAAGATGACACCTCTTAGTTGCCCAACATTCTGTACCATATAACAATGCCGGTCTAACAGCGGTTCTGTAAAGCTTTCCCTTCAATCTCAGCGGTATATTACGATCACACAAAACACCCGTCGCACTCTTCCATTTCAACCAACCAGACTTTAATTCGATGCGCTACATCTCCGTCAAGCTCTCCGTCCTTTTGTATAATAGAACTAAGGTATCGAAAATACTCACTCTCTGAGATATTTTTGTCACCCAAAGTTACTACAGTTTGCTCGCTGCTCGCTAGTGCTAAACTTACACTCCATATACTCTGTTTTACTTCTACTAATTCTAAAACCTTTAGATTCTAAGGTTTGTCTCCATACATCCAACTTGGCATTAACACCCGCTCTTGTCTCATTAATCAAAACTATGTCATCGGGCCGAACAAAGATGCACCACTGCATCGGATCTTGTATACACTCTGGCCGGGTTCATCCATAACCATTGTAAATGTAGAAAGGACTAAGTGTTGAACCTTGATGCACCCCCAATCTGTAATAGGAAACTCTTCACTTATCCCGCCACAAACTCGACACTCGTCACACCCGGGTGCTCGACTCCTCATACATATCCTTAATAAGATCAATATACTTCCGAGATATACCTTTCTTAGTCATTGCCCACCAAATTACCTCTCGGGGAACCTTATCGTAAGCTTTTTCCAAATCTATGAACACCATATGCAGGTCCTTCCTTCTCTCTCTATAACGCTCAATCAACTGTCTTAGTAGATGTATTGCTTCCATAGTTGATCGTCCGGGTATAAAACCGAATTAGTTCTCTGAAATGCTCACAATTTTTCTCAATCTATGCTCAATGACCATTTCCCACAACTTCATAGTATGACTCATAAGCTTAATACCACGATAGTTTGAACAATCTTGAACATCTCCTTTATTATTATATAATGGCACCAAAGTACTTTTCCTCCACCCTATTGACATCTTCTCAACCCTAAGTATTTTATTAAAAAGGTTAGTCAACCACTCAACACATATTTCTCCTAAACACTTCCAAACCTCAATCGGTATACTATCAGGTCCTACTGCCTTATTTGGCTTCATCCTTTTAAGGGCCTCTTGCACTTATTTTCTTTGAATTCTACGTATGAAATCATGGTTCACCTCTCCAATCGGGATAGAAAAGTCTCCAATATTCTGTACTTGATTCCCATTAAATAACCTATCAAAATACTTCATCCACCTCGCCTTGATTTTCTCATCCTTAACCAAAACTCTCTCACTATCATCCTTAACACACCTCACCATACCAGTATCTATTGTCTTTTTCTCTCTTAAACGAGCAAGTCTATATATACCTTTCTCACCATCCTTAGTGTCCAATTTATTATACAAATCCTTATAGACTTTTGATCTCGCTTCTCTAACGGCTGCCTTAGCTTCTCTACACGCCGTCTTATACTTCGTAAAATTGTCATCACTTCTATACTTCCCCAAAGTCTTATAACGCTCTCTTTTCTTCTTTATAGCTTCTCTTACCTCTCCATTTCACCACATGTATCCTTACCGAATAGCACATTTCTACTGGATTCACCAAGCACTTCCCTAGCCACCTTTAAAATGCCTTGCGCCATTTTTTCCCACATAAAATTCGGATCTATTTCAGACGACCAATCCTCTTCCTGAATAATTCTATCAACGGAGATTTTCTGATTTTCTCCTTAGTAACTTCCACCACTTTATTTTTGAGTCGACCTAAATTTATGCATTCTAACCTGTTTACCGAAACGAAGATCAAGGACCAATAACCTATGTTGTGTAGCCACACTCTCGCCAGGGATAACCTTACAATTAGTACAACTACTACGAAACATGCTCCTAACTAGGAAAAAGTCTATCTGACTAGCATTTACTCCATTTCTAAAAGTCACCAAATGAGAATCTCTTTTCTTGAACCAGGTATTCGCTACAAACAAATCGTAAGCTAAGGAAAAGTCCAAAATTTCCCTACCGGCCTCATTTCTATCTCCGAAACCTTGACCTCCATGGACACTCTCAAATACGTCGCGACTAGAACCCACATGTCCATTCAAGTCTCCTCCAATGAAAAGTTTTTCGCCTGATGGTATATTTTGGACCACTTCATCTAAGTCCTCCCAAAACTGTTTCTTCACAGAATCACACAATCCTACTGAGGCGCATATGCACTAATAATGGTAAACACCTCGCCACCCATCATTATCTTAACACTCATAATTCGGTCACTTTTCCTGCGAACTTCAACCACGTCATTGACGAAATCACGAGCCACAATTATTCCAACACCGTTCCTATTCTTATCTTTACGTGAATACCAAAGCTTGTATCCCCAAGGCTCTATGACTTTTGCCTTCTGGCCAACCCACTTAGTTTCTTGGAGGCACAAAATGTTGATCTTTCTTCTTACCATAACCTCTACTAATTCGGTTGACCTTCTAGATAACGATCCGATATTCCAAGAAGCAAAATGAATCCTTCCATTGTGCACTAACCGTTTTACCTGTACCTGTGCCGACTTAGAACACCCTTGCCTATTTGACACCATATCCGGGCCCCGACATGGTGCGTTGCTTCCGGGCAACGACCTAGCAACCCTTGCACATTTATCACCACACCCGGGTCTAGGAAGTGTAGCGCGTCGCTAAGTAGAGAACGCCCCAACAAAATTCTTATTTTGGTTCATGTCATGGGATGTGACTGAGTTTTACGCTGGTTGTTACGAGACCTACCGCAACCCTCCTCCTTTATCCGGGCTTAGGACCGGCAGTAAGTGTCAAGGACAAAAGTCTTCAACACTCACTGGCTGAGTTACTAATATTTTAGAAAAGAAATAAAAATTTCCTAGAATGTTTTTTCCGCATTCCAGTAAATGTTAGGGCGACTGACTCCCTAGTTCCGCCCCTGATGATGGATGAATCTGTGTATGATAACTAGTTTCTTTAAGATGTGAATGGAACAAGAAATACTACAAGTAATTGGTGTTTGAGAAATATTCCCTATAATATACAACTTTGTTGATTTCTTTAGTATCTTGATGAAGTAGAGCATTGGCTGTCTTCATTGCATTTTTTTTTCTCTATAATTATTATTATTATTATAGAGGTTTTTTTTTCTCTAGTTAACCAAAACGGCTGCATTGAATTTGTCTTGTGGTACTGGTTCTGCCATCTCAATCCCAAATTTTTTTTCTTTTGATATAGTGTAGTTTCTACTTAGTCACCAGTGCTTATTTCTTCTCTGTACTTGGTCCTTTAACTTGTGCTTTCTTAGACTTTAACGAAATCTCTCCATTGCCATTGTGTGTATGTTGTGCAGGTGGTTGAAGATAGTGATCTGATTGTACTTTCTGTAAAACCTCAAGTTGGTAATGTCAAATTCGCTGTTCGCCTTCTTGTTCTTCTCTCTTTCTCTCTTGGTTTCTTTTTGTTTGAGTCCCTGTTGCTTTTGATCTGGTAACCTTATCTCCATTAGCAAATTGCAGTTAAAGGCGTTGCGTTGGAGTTAAGGCCACTTCTTTCTGAGAAGCATCTTTTGGTGTCAGTTGTTGCTGGGGTTAAATTGAAAGATCTACAGGTTTGTGCAACTCTAGTTCTCTATATCTGTTTCCTGTATGAATGACCGTTATTCATCATTTGTCTTCTTTTTGTTTTTGCATGAGCTTCTAATGTAAAATCTTGTGTTTTCAGTTGATTTTATTTGTAACTTTTATCAGAATAAATATAAGAAATACATGAAAAGTATATAGTCAACAAGAGGGGAAAACAAGAAAAGCAGTCTCTTTTATTCCTGATTGTTAACGGGGGCCTATAACAACTGGACGCTAAAGAAGTATGTGCCAAGAATGAAGCATTCAATTTTATGGTTTCCTCAAGTAATTTGAGGATGTTAGTAAAAAACTATAGCTGTTTGAGTCATTTTATCAGAAATGTAAATGAAGAATTTGCAACATAGCGCATCATAAATCTCCTTTCTGATGATTTCTTTTTAAGTGTGTGGAGGAGCACATCAGTTTATGGATTTATTTAAATCTCCTTCCACTTGGCAGGTAGATCATTTTCCATTTTGCTTAGATCAAGTGTACCATGGATCTTATAGTAGGCTATACAATTACCAGAGACACAAATGTAATCAAAAGAACATTAATATAACTTTCCTATGTTTCTCTGCTGGTTAATCTGAGATCAGCAATAGGAAATGACATAAATAATCTACAGTTGTTTTTGTTTACTTAATTGAGCAGTTTCCTTCATGTGGCTCATGTGTCTAAGTTCGTTTTTCTGAGTTCCATACTTGCAACTTATTGCCAATTATCAATGTAACAGAATGTAATTTCTGTCTCCTTGTGGAGGAAAAGAAATTCACATTTTCTCCACTGAAAATGGAAATCCTGTAAGAGAAACATACACGGTCTTATGTGTTAACTAGTGGCACTTATTTTGTTCTCAGAGATTGCTTTCTACAAGCACTGCATTTTAATTTTCAGCTATTGTCAATTTTATCTACATATGTTTTCTTATATTCCATAAGTTATTCAATTGCTGTTTTCAGGAATGGACTGGTCACAATAGATTTATTAGAGTAATGCCGAACACTCCTGCGGCTGTTGGTCAGGCAGCATCTGGTATAGCCATTCTCCTCCCCTGCCCTATCATCTTTTTTTAACTCTCTTAATTAATCTAAGCAGGTTATACAGTTTATCATCAATCTGAGATATGTTGTTAGTATATGAAATTCTTTGTTATTCATCCTATTCTGACCTCTGATAACTGACAAATAGTTTTCCAGTTGATTTTAATGTAAAACCCTTTTAGTATGGATCTAGTGAGCGTTTACTTTTAAAATGCTGGATTCAAGCTCAATTTATTAGTCTAGGTTGCAGAATGTAAATCAGACTGGGCAAAAAGAAGGCGATAACATTGATTCTTGTACATTATGCAGTTCTGACCTTGGGTGCTGCCGCTACTGAAATGGATGGAGAGTTGGTTTCTAGGCTATTTGGATCAATCGGCAAGGTGTGGAAAGCTGACGAGAAACTATTTGATGCCATAACTGGCCTGAGGTATGCTGCTTTTATCTCAACTAATTTATCTAAGTTTACTCTTGCGTATTGGAGGTTAAATTCAGCTTGACTTAATGAGAAATTATTTTATCTTGGAAATTTTAGTGGCAGCGGACCAGCATACATGTACTTAGCAATAGAAGCTTTGGCAGATGGAGGAGTAGCTGCAGGTCTACCTCGAGACCTTGCTCTTGGTCTAGCTTCTCAAACTGTATGTTAACCAATGGACCATAAAGTCCTAATATTTTTCTCAATAAATGATTATCCGCCGAAATTGTTTTATCAAGAAAGTATCCCCCCTCTTTCTTTCCAGGTACTCGGGGCAGCATCAATGGCTATCAATGCAGGCAAGCATCCCGGTCAGCTCAAAGATGATGTTGCATCACCTGGCGGAACAACTATTGCTGGTATTCATGAACTGGAGAAAGCTGGATTTCGTGGAATATTGATGAATGCCGTTGTTGCTGCTGCTCAGCGAAGTAAAGATCTTGCAAAGAACTAGTTGGAAGACACAGCAAACCATATCTACGTCTTATACAGATATCTTTCTCACTTCAGTTTTCTTATTAATTTTAGGTTTTGGATATCAAATCGTTTTATTTCTTTTAGTAAATTTTCCTTTTCCATTCAATATGAAAATCGCCTATTCTGATAATTTTGTGAAAACCTAAGACTAGCTGTATTGCATATTTCTTTACAGAATGAAATGAATTGCTGAGTTTTTTCTAATCTTCGCTACCAGTAATCGTTGCAGGAACACTCTCCTCCCTTGAAATGATGGAATCTATTCCTATCCCTCACAACTATTTCTCGATCATAAACCTTCGAAACCAGCTTACCAACTTGATGACAATCTTTACAGACTCTTAGATTCTTCGTGATGCGAAGAGTTTCCCCAGGTTTAGTCCTCAGTAAACCAAATGCCATAGCCAATTTTTCACTGTGGTAATACAAAGGGTTCTCTTTTTCTTCCTCACTGATATCATGCCGAACTCCCTCGATAATAGGCACATAACCAGCAGAAGATCTTAAACAATCCAACATTTCATTAACTTTCGCGTAAATTTCCCTAGCTTGAGGATGATTCCTTCCTCCTGCAATGAACTGGCTAACGCTACCATCGAGTTCGATCGCCGAGAACCCGGGAGCCTTCTTCACTCCTCTGTCATCCATCAACTTCCTCACATTTGCTACCTCTTCCCATCTACCAGCATTAGCATAGAGGTTTGCCAGCAAAACGTAGCGTCCACTGTTGTTCGGGTCTAGTTCTATGACTCTTCTCCCTATTTCCTCCCCTAGTACAATGTTTCCATGGATTTTACAAGCTCCAAGAAGTGCTCCCAATACACCAGCATCAGGACTCATAGGCATCTCTTCTGTAACTTTTCTTGCTTCATTTACCAATCCAGCTCTTCCCAGCAAATCCACCATACATCCATAGTGCTCCATTCCAGGTTCAATCCCATAAACATCTTGCATATAATGAAAATAATACCATCCTTCATCAACTAAACCTGAATGAGCACAAGCACTTAACACATTCACAAATGTGATATAATCAGGAGTTACTTTCTTCTGCCTCTCCATTTCCTTCAAAAGCTCAATTGCAGCCATTCCTTTACCATTCACGGCTAATCCTCCAATCATGCAATTCCAAGAAGAAATCCCCTTACTTTCCAACCCATTGAATACTTGAAAAGCCATATCCAAACAACCACATTTGCAGTACATATCAATGATCGTCGTCCCCAATTTGGAGTCAACTTCAATCCAACTCTCCTCGACGTACTTGTGTATCCATTTGCCTTGCTCCAAGGCTCCTAGCCCTGTACAAGCCGATAACGTACTTGCAGCCACAAACTTATCCATTTTAACCTTCTCTTCTCGCATTTGCTCAAACAAATGGAGTGCCTCTTGATACCTATTGCTTTGAACATACGCTGCAATCATGGCATTCCAAAAAACAGCTGATTTTCTCCTTCTCTCCATTGGCATCGACTCGAAAAGTTGATGAGCCTCATCTATAAACCCCCGTTGAGCATAGCCACTGATCAATGTTGTCCAAGAAACATCATCTTTCACATCCAAATTATCGAAAACCCTCTTGGCTTCCTCCAAGCTATTAAAATTCACATACATATGAATCAAATTATTCATCGAAAACACATCTGATAGAAACCCGAATTTTATAACATGAGAATGTACTTGTTTGCCTTCTTCAATTCCACCCTCTCTGATGCAAGCTCTAATAAGAGGTGGGAACGTAAAATTATTCGGAAAAACTGAATTTTGTAACATATGGACATAAAATGCAATGCAATCTTCGGCGCAATTCGATTCTAAATAGCCTCTGATTATGGTGTTGTAAATGAAGGTATCTGGGTTGGGCAATGTATCAAATACTCTGAGGGCATAGTTTAAGTCCTTGGATTCAGAGATGGAACAGAGCCTGATGATGCGGCTTATCGTGTGGTTGTCGGAGGAGAGGCCATGCTTGATGATTTGAGCATGGTTTTGCTTGAGCTCGGCCATGGTTGAGCATGATTTTAGGGCTTGAAACTGCAATGGTGGGAGTTTGAGGTTTTCTGAGTTGGGAAGATGGGGGGAATGGAGGAGGGGGACTGTGATGGCCATGCCCACATTATCTGTTCCTGCCTGCTTCTGGTCAAAGTATCCATGATAGATATTTTGTTTGAGGACTTTTTGATTTGCAAGGCATATAATCAATATTTTCTACACAATTTGTGGATAGACTATGGGCAACATGAGTTGGCTCAAATACAAGGACTTTAGTGTCTTTTAAGCAATGTATCAAGTATAAACTTTGTCAACTAAAAATTTTTTATTGAGAGTTTCGTCTTGAGAAGGTCTGATTATAGAAGTAAGTCGTTGTGATAAAGTGATAACTCATTTAATTCTTATTTTCATAATGCAAATTTTTTGTATTTAATTTTACAAGCTACTCTAAATCTTCTAAGGTTTATTTTAGTATACTCTCAATCATATTAATAACATTGCATTAAGCCAATGAGTATTTATCCAAGTGGTAAGAGTTGAGGAGAAATTTTATTTTAGTAGGTGATCAAGTTTAAAAGTTACATTCAAACCAATGAATACAATACACGTAGGAAAGAGAATTGACTATTTGGCTTACGTGTATTGTATTCATTGGTTTGAATGTAACTTTTAAACTTGCTCACCTATTAAGATAAAACTTCTCAGAGCTAAAAACCTCATAATCAAAGATAGAAAATTTAAATTCTGCCAAGTGCTGAAAAACGATAATATATCACATGTTTGCATAAATTTCTATTAAGATTCCCTAACAATAATAATTATAATAATAATATTTTAAAAGATGTATTAGAAGATTTAAAATCCATTCCTCTATCTATTACTTTGTTTTTCTTTCCTTTTCATATTCATTAATCTCCTATTATTTTATTCATTTAGCAAAAAAAAAAAATCCTTTTATTTTATTTATAACATATATTACATTATCTTCCTTAACAGGGGTATAAAAAAAAAGGATTATTCGCCTCTCGAGCCTAGCTGAAGCCTGAATGGGGAGCTCATCAACTTCGGAAGACTTTTCAGTACTGGTACTGGCCTCAGATCTCGGCATCGACGCCCGACCCTTTCTCACTACCCAATCATCCGACCACAACAACAACAATAATAATGAAGAACAAGAACGATGGCATGATTGCCCATCTTATCTCCATGATGATGAAGACTTCTCTGACCTTGAATCCCTTCAATTCTTCCGCCTTGAACCCGGTTCTGATAGATCTGGCAAACCCTATTTTTCGCATCGTCGGAAAATACTTCCCCGGTATGTCTTCAGATTCTTTTGTGTTTTGTTATAAGTTATATCTTTTGGGCTATGTGTTTTAATCTTCAATTATTGGATGAATTTTATGAAGTTGTTTAATTTTTTTAGGTAGAATTAGCAGATTTCTCTTTATTTGAATAGGATGGGGTTAATAGTGTGATATAAATTGCAAAATCAATTCTCTAATTTTTCATTGTTTATGAACTGAATTAATGCATTATGGCTAGTTGGGATGCATTAAAGCATGGTAATATGCACATAAATCAAAATTGTTCTTAGGTTTGCCTTCTCTAATGCCTTTTGGTTTTGATTTGAGTTCATGATTTCGTAACAAACGTGACGGTATAGGGACTACTGTTTAAGTGGTATTCCGCGAGCGTTCACTTTGTGCATTTATTGTCAAAGGTTAGACCTGACTCCTCCTATCCATCCCCGCCCATACCCCAATTATTGGGGACTTATGGGCTATGTTATTGTTATTATTTTTGTTGTGGCTAGTTGGGATGAATACAGGTAGCAAAAGTTTTCTATTCATGGTTTACTTTTGTATAAGATTGTGTAGTTCCTTTTGAATCTATTTTTCGGTACTTAATTTTTTTTTTTTATCTTTTCATCTCTTTGCAGATTTGTTACTTTGATCACGTTTCTTACTTGGATTTAAACTTGATTGCTATCCATTTCTAGAAGCTAATTATTCGGGACTGATTGTTTTTGTTTATTTATTTGATACGTAGCTGTTGTGGTCAGCGGAGACAGGCTGAAAAGGTATGTGCTTCATAAGATTTCCACACAGATGCCGGAAGGGCCGTACTGCATTGCTTACATTCATAGCACAGTGCAGAAAGAGGATAATTCTCCTGGTCTTACAATCTTGAGGTGGATCTATGAAGAACTACCCTCTGATTTCAAGGATAGGCTTCAAGTTGTGTACTTCATTCATCCTGGTCTGAGATCAAGGCTTGTCTTTGCCACGCTTGGAAGGTTCTTCTTAAGCGGAGGGTAAGTAATTCTATGACATTTAACTCGCTTTGATGAAGATCCTTACTATACTATTCATGTACTACCTGGTGATATAAAATTTCAAAAATCTGTTGGAATTTGGAAAATGTCTGTTTCAGTTTTTCAAAAGCCATCTCATGGATTAATGGGGTAATTGAGGGAATTAGTTTCATAGTCACGCAAACCCTGTTGGAGTATAAACAGGACTTGTCCCTCTGAAATAACTTTGGCACTTGGAAGGTTGCTGATAACATTTGATTTTGGATGGTCAAAAGTAGAGAGTCCAGTACTCCTAATTGTTGATAATGTATTCTGATGCACACGTCTTTGTAGTGCCGTTGCTGGAGTGTGACTATTGATTGTTATTCTTAATTTCTGTTCTACTCTACATCCCCTGCTCATTTAATGTGTGTTGTCCTGCAACTAAGAAATTCTGTGTTCTCAAGAAGGCTCTCAAATGAATATTTAGTTTAGATCGTCAGCAACTATATTTCCTCGGTTGCCTCTCACTGAGTTTGTTTCCTTGTCTAATTGTAGATTGTATTGGAAAATCAAGTATGTCAGCCGCTTGCAGTATCTGTGGGATGATATAAAGAAAGGAGAGTTTGAGATTCCTGAATTTGTTAAAGAACACGATAAAGTTCTGGAGCATAGGCCATTGACTGATTATGGAATCGAACCAGATCCTTACCATCTAACTGAGGTTCCTAACATGGCTTATTCATTTGGAAGATATGAGGCTGGTTGGGCTGCAAGAGAATACACATCCTAATATGGTTTTCCATCTTACTTAAAATTTTGCATGTACAGTATATCAGTAATGTTGTTTGCCTGCCTGGCATAAAAGCTTGATAGATTTTAGTTTCAAGAACTCCGATCTGTAATTTCCGTTCTGCAACTTTTTAGACGATGTACTGTTAATTGCATACATCTGCGCTTTTTTTCTTCTCATCATCCCTCTGTTCTCTCTTAAGCGTGTAAACATTTATTTTCTACTACACTTATCTGTAGCTCTCGCAGGTTGAGTTTGTGGGGTCTATTTATGATATGGGTACTTTTCCTCCTTTGTGCTCCCTACGTCCAACTTCTGGTGTGGGATTGATTTCTGATTTTTAATCTTATCTATCGAGAGAAAAGAGATTATTGTAATATCATGTGAATTTAAAGATGTTTTATTGTAGAATCATTCTATAATAAATTTCAGTATGCCACCACGTCACTTGAATCACACTTTGAGGAAAGTAGCAATTCATGGTGGCTAGATAAGCATACTCCCTTTTTTCTTTTTCTTTTTTTCCGTTTGCCAAGTAGATAAGCATACTCTTGATCTATGTTACATGGACTTGGGTACAGGTATTTATTCAGGTGTCAGGTACTTAAACATTTAAAATAAAGGATATGAAGACACTTCTTCAAATTCATACACGGGTATCGTGACACGCTGCCCTCCCCCAAAAGAGAAAAGTGTTTCCAATCAGGAAAGTTCCTTGTTCTCTCATAACTTCTCATCTCCTTGTGTAACCCTAAAAACTCTTGTAGCAGCCGTAAACAAACCACCCTGACACTATTACCAACAATGTTTCATGTCCCTCGACTCTCATATCCCTCCTATATTCCATCTTACCTTTCACATATTGAAGCAGCGACGGTCAAGTGTTGAATCTGTATTGTTTCATGTCCCTCGATTCTTATATCCCTCCTCTATTCCATCTTCCTCTTTACATATTGAAGCAGCGACGGTCAAGTGTTGAATATGTGTTGATTGGATCCCACAAGTATTCCATACTCGTGTTGTGTCTACATGGGTACGACATACATAAACGAAGGGTACGACAGATATAAACGAAGGGTCCAGGTAACAGCTCTTGATCTATTGCCTTTAGTGCTACAGAAAGGTTCACGAACAACAATTGATTAAGGTTTTTGTGTGATACCCGTGACTTTTTGCTTACGTGTTAGTGACGTGTAATTAATTTTTCACGACTTGTTACTCTGGTTGGAATTTATTTTATGCGATTACGTGATTACGTGTCTATTTATTTTTATAACATGTTACTTTTGGGTACGTTTTGTGAGGGGCGTTTTATACACGTATCGTAGTTGGAATTTATTTGTGTTTCACCTAGATGATTAATTTAATTACATAATTAATTAGTAATATTTTTGGGATTAGGAGAATCACCATAATAATTATATAGGAAATAAAATGAATTAAAATAAATGTAAGGAAAGATATTTATATAATAAAGAATAAGGAAAAGGGAAATAAAAATAAAGAACAAAGCAGTTCGTGGGGATCAGGAAGTAAAAGGAAATTAAGGAAAATTTAGGGCAATCACTTGCTCTCGGTAAACGTGTATTAAGAGAGAACAAAGAAAAGGGAGGCGCTTCACTCCCTCTAATCAGTCCAGTTCCAGTGCGGAACGCTCAAAAATCCGCACGTGCGGGACACAATGAGAGCCATTGATTTCATTTTTTGAATGGATCAATGAGCTATGATTTAAAAGAGGAGAGAGAAAAGTTAAAAGGGTACATATGTAATTTTATTAGAGGAGAGAGAAAAGTTGCATGGTGAAAAGTCAAAAAGGAGAGAGAAAAAATTGCGGTGAAGGTACATTTCTACAAGAACACCTATTCATGTTCGGTGAACACTGTTTCTTGTTCGGTGAAGCAGAATGTTCATGTTCCGTGAACACTGTTCATGTTCGGTGAAAACTCTGTTCTTGTTCGGTGAGCGAGATGTTCATGTTCGGTGAACACATGTTCATGCTCTCGGTGAAACGGATGTTTGCTTGTTCCGTGAACACATTTTCTTGATGAGTGAACACATGTTCTTGATGAGTGAACACATGTTCATGTTCGGTGAACAGATGTTTCAGTTACGTGAACACATGTTCTTTCCGTGAACACATGTTCTCGATGAGAGAAAAAGTTGCGTACTGGAAAAAAAGAGTCCTTAAATACCCTTACTAAAAGCAACTGGTTGGATGAATCCAACGGCCCTCAGCTTGTCCCGCACCAGTCCGCACCAAAAAAATCCGCATAGGAGCCGTGGTCCCCTCCAATCCTCTCAGCGCACAGTCCAGTTCCAGTGCGGAACGCTCAAAAATCCGTACGTGCGGGACACAATGAGAGCCATTGATTTCATTTTTTAAATGGATCAATGGCTATGATTTAAAAGAGGAGAGAGAAAAGTTAAAAGGGTACATATGTAATTTTATTAGAGGAGAGAGAAAAGTTGCGGCTGAAAAGTCAAAAAGGAGGAGAGAGAAAAATTGCGGCTGAAGGTACATTTCTACAAGAACACCTGTTCTTGTTCGGTGAACAGATGTTCATGTTCGGTGAACACATGTTCATGCTCGGTGAACACATGTTCTTGTTCTGTGAACACATTTTCTTGATGAGTGAACACATGTTCTTTATGAGTGAACACATGTTCATGCTCGGTGAACAGATGTTCTTTTTCTATGAACACATTTTCTTGATGAGTGTACACATGTTCTTAATGAGTGAACACATGTTCATGTTCGGTGAACAGATGTTCTCGTTCGCGAACACATGTTCTTTCAGCGAACACATGTTTCGATGAGAGAGAAAAGTTGCTGCTGGAAAAAAAGAGTCCTTAAATACCCTTACTTTGAAACAACCGTTGGATGAATCCAACGGCCCTCAGCTTGTCCCGCACCAGTCCGCACCAAAAAATCCGCATAGGAGCCGTGAGCCTCAGCGCAGGAACAAAAAAAGAAAATAAAAAGAAATAGGCACCTAGGTCTCCTCGGGAAACGCGAACAGAAACAAGAAAATAAATTGAAAGCTGCGGCGGCATTCTCTTCCCCGAGGCGCGCTCTCTCTTTCTCTCTCCACGGCCTCAGGAATTGTGTGCGATCGGAATATAAAAATTTTGTGACTGATTTCTATCCAGATTTTCATCGGTTGCAAGGATTTTTTTTTCTCAGAATTATTTTCCTCGTATTATCATCGTAACGGTAGGGACCCCTACGTCATTTAATTTACGCATTTATTTCTGCACAGTGAAAGCGGATAAATTTCTATTTACAAAATTGTTACACGAATTGCGTTAATTTCTGTCCTGTAATATTTATCACTGTTGAAATTCTGTTCTGAAATATTTATTACTGTTAATTTCTGTTCTGGCATGATTTACTGTTTTTGGGATATTCAATTTCATAAACTGCTCGGTAATTCATTATCTAATGCTTTGTTGTTTAGTTTGAGTTACGGAAGTATTGGCTGATTTGAGTATGCCTATTTGATGTCAATTGTTTTAATTAAATTGCTATAGTCGCATGAACTGCCTCTGAACTGTTCTGTTACCGTTTCGGAAATCTGACTGTAATTGCCTCTTTGCTTAATCGCTTTTGAGTCTTATTTGGAGTCGTCTACTGGGAGTCATTATTGTTGTCCTAATTGGTATGGTCGACCGTGTCGTCGCCCTCTTTGAGCCTTTGTCTAGGATCTCTAGTCAGCAGGATCCGCCCGCCTCCTGTCCTAATCTGTTCTGCGACCCCAAGAGGTCTTCTACTATTTACAGTTCAGGGTCTTCATCTAGTGGGACCAATCATTAGATACGGTAGTGGTTTTGTGGAGTCCCTGGTTGGGGATGATGAGACAATGTAAATGGGTTGATCCTTAAAAATCCGTGGCCACTTAGTTTGGGGGGCTATCCGAACCCACGTGTTGATACTGAACCGTCCTAGTTTGGTTGATAACTGGGACCACTATCGTTATTGTTGAGTAGTAGTGAATAGATAAAATGGCTCATATGTTGGGAGTTGTGTCATAGCCTTAGCGATGTTCTAAGTATTTAAGACGAGTATGTGATTGGGTGTACTGGATGGGCAACGCGTGGTGCTTGTCGTACACTCGGTTATGGAATCGTTTAGGTGCAAAGAATGTTGTTAATTGCTTAATTGTTGTTTTATACTCGATTGTCTGACATAACTATTGGTTGTAGTGCATGAGTAGTATGGGATGCTCATGTCATGAATTCCGATATGGGATGTCAGATTTGATAAGTATAGTCGAACATTTGTTTTGGGTCTTTAATTGCTGTTTGCTTGGAGTCTATTTGGTATCATATGAGTTGGGGATGGTGGGTATTGTTTAGTGCATTTTTGCATAAGTTTGCATCTCATTTTTCTGGAAATCGCAGTAGTGCAGTCCACTGTTCTGTTCTGAATCCGCTGTTTTGTTCGGATCTGTACTGTACTGTACTGCACTTCCCTGCATTGATCTCCGAGTCTTGTGAGACTTGGATTGAGTCGTTTGCATATACTTCCATAGGGGCATTTTGGGGAAGCGGGCATATGCATTATCTGTATCTGTTTCTATTCATTCTTTAGTATCTATATTACTGTTTTGGGTCCCTACTGAGCACCAGAGCTCAGTCCATCCGCTTTTTACTGTGCAGGTGTTGAACTTGTTCCTGATGATGATATCTGGGAGGGGCTATTGGAGGAGTGATCCTAATCTACGTAGCTGATAGACTTTATTTCCTGTTCAGTTATTTCTTTTAAAACGCTTAGACTTATTCCAATAATGTAATAAGTAGATTCATTTTCAGTTATGTATTTAGATTTCTTCTGTTAAACCTTTACTTTGGATTTAATGCATAATGAATTGCCTTTTTAGTAACTCTGTATCGTAGGCTTGGGTGTCTCATCGACCAATGGGACACTGCCATGTCAGCGCCCTGGAGACGGGGTGTGACATTTTGTCTGGAACAAAAACTGTTCATCTTTACTAAAATATTGTTCTCTCGTTTGTTAATCACAGAGATTAGTCTTTTAGAAAACATGAAAAGATGTTAAGAGCATGAAAGGTTCAAAGGTTCATCTACTAAAATATTGTTTTGCTCATTATGTAAAAGGTTCATTCAATACTTTAATCCTTTAGCCAATAGCAGAAGCCAGTCTTTTCATTAAAAAAAAACCATAGTTGATTATGTTGGATCCATCTACTATTGGTCCGAACCTTGTAAAAGCCAAGAGCTAATTTGATATATAAGGGGCAGAGTAGCATCTGGAGTTTATCTTACATCTGAAGCAAAGTAGCAGGTTGTAGTTTGCTTCTTACACCTTTGAGTTTGATTAACTTTGGTTCTGGGATATGTCTCTGCCTAAAGAACAAGACTCAGGAGCAGCCATTGAAGAGCCGAGGGATGGCTATGGCGGCTCTCCGTTGCATTCACATATGGAATTCTTCTTATACCTTCCTTCCAGTCCCAGTCAATACTCCGATTTATGCTTATCACCTCTGTGGAACACTGAGGAGTACGTGAATCAGAGCTATTGCACAGACCCCTCTGCCATGGACTTTGTCCAACCTCTTCCCTGTAAGTTGTCCGGAATGCTTTATTTCTTTAGTTGAATGTTCCTTTTCCTGATAAGTGGATGGTTCATGTTGTCTATCCACCCCTGAATCCTCCAATAACAGAAAGTTCTAATCTTTGAAAGTTCCTCGCTTTTCTTTGCTGGTCTTTTGCAGTTAATAGTTTGTTAGTTATCCATTTAATTTACATTTATGCATCTACAGGTAGTTTTGAACTAAAACAGGACCCAGCAGACAACTATGATAAAAGACTTCCATCTTTACAATTGTGCTCACTGAAAGAGAGGATAGTCCAGGCATTCAGATACTTAAAAGAATCACTTAAGCAAAACTTTCTAGTTCAGGTTTGGCTACCTGTGAAGAGCGGGAACCGTCGAGTGCTGACTACCTCAGGTTCACCTTTTATTCTCAGTTGTGAGTCTCATAGGCTTTATCAATATAGGTTGCTTTCTTTGATGTATATATTTCCTGCTGATGATGAAAATGATGACGTTGCCCTTGGGATTCCTGGCCGTGTTTTCCGAAATAAGTTACCAGAATGGACTCCAAATGTCCAATATTACTCAAGTAAAGAGTATCCACTTCTTAATCATGCATTACACTACAATATTCGTGGAAAGTTGGCTTTGCCTCTATTGGATTCCGGAAGTTGCTGTGTTGGTGTTATTGAGATCGTAGCAACTTCGCAGAAGATCAATTATGCACCAGAGGTTGACTTACTTTCCAAAGCTCTGGAGGTCAGTTGGTTGTCGCTTTGTTGTGCTTCTTGCTTCATTTTTTTCCAGAATCTTGAACTTCATATCTGTTTAAGTTACAGAAATCTTATTACATGCTTTGGTGAAACACACCGAATTTGTTCTTTGTACTTTTCGTTATACTTAGATTAGGTTTTTTGCTATCACAGGCTGTGAACCTGAGGAGCTCAGTAAATTTTTATCCTCCTTGTACACGAGTAAGTAGCAAATACCTTGCTGATTTCTGATGTCATTCAAGATTACACATTTTTTAACATTTTGTAAACCACGATACTCCTGCGTGAATCAGGTTCTCAATAAAAATCAACAAAATGCATTTTCCGAAATCTTGGAGATGCTGACTATAGTAAGCAAAACTTATACACTTCCTCTGGCTCAGACATGGATTCCTTGCAGCCACGAAGAGTTCTCAACACGCCATAGGAGTTTCTCTCCTGGCAGCAGTCATAACAGAAGCTATACAAAGAATGTTTTTATGTCTATATGTGATTTGGCATTTTATGTTGTGGATGCTCATATGTGGGGTTTCCGGGAGGCCTGCGTGGAGCATCACTTGTTAGAGGGGCAAGGGGCAGTTGGTAGGGCATTTTCCTCCCTTAATTCGTGTTTTGATGGAGAGATAAGTCAACTTAGCAAAGCCGATTATCCGTTAGTGCACTATGCACGCATGTTCGGGCTGCAAAGCTGGCTTGCAGTTCCAGTATGCAACTCCAGAACTGCTAATGACATCTACATTCTGGAGTTCTTTCTGCCCCCTCATTTAACAGACCTCGAAAGCCAAAATCAACTTTTGGCCCTTATATCGGAACCATTTATTCAATCTTTGCAGAATTTTCGAATTCTGTCACATAAAGGATTTGGGGAGGATAGAGATATGGAAGTAATCAACTTTCCTTCGGAGGAGAAACGTGTCCTTGTTCCTGAACATTATGAAAGATCCCAAAATATCAGGCCATCTGAACACAACCATGAACATAATCAGACACTCGAAACTCTCGAGTCCACAGACATAACAGAGGCCTCGCAAACTGGAAAACAGATGTTGAAATCAAAGTCACATGAAAAACAAGAAATACTGGAAGTTGATGTTATACATTGTAACAGGAACACAGACAAGGGTCAGGGAAATGTTTCTGTTATTGTGCCTGGGAAAGAAGAAAAGTGCACCTTAGAAGTTCTTAAACAACTATATGGAAGGAGTCTTCAGGATGCTGCAGAATCCCTTGGTGGTAAGCTCTTTCTTTTTTTTCTCTTTTTTAATTTTATTATCGAGAAGTGTCAAATCAGGACATATCATTTTATATTAGAAGTGATGTGCTGACTGCGCTAGCCTTTCTTGACTTGATAAAGCTCGAAAGAGAAAAAGAAGTATGTGTTCAAATTTCATCAATGAAACTCAATACTTGTCTGAATTGTTTCTGATGCAGTTAGTAGATCCACATTTAAGCGCATTTGTCGAAAGCTTGGGATTGCAAGATGGCCATCTCACAAGAGAGAGAAAATTAACCGTGTGATTAGCAAAACAAGCTTGGGAAGATATGTAAGTAAGAAATCAAGTACCCGTACAAAAGACTTGGAACCATGTGGAGTAGCAAAACAAGTCCAAATTGCCCTCCAGATTAGTCGGGCCAAATGTATGGACACCCATCTAAACAATCTTGCATTGAATCAGGAGAAAGCTGGAACTAGTGTTGCCGGAACAGCAAATGCTTCTACTGCACAATGTGAAAGGACTCTCAACCATCAGAGCAAAGTACAAGCACAAAACTATTAAGTTTCTGCTCCATTTTCCATTGACAATGATCAGCCTGAAGAAAAAACCTAGCAGAAATGCTGGAGTTGAAGCTTGGAACTTTTACTATCAAGTATTTGGACATTGAAAATGATTGGATTTTGATGGCTTGTGAAGATGATTTGCAGGACATGATAGTTGTTTCAGGGTCAAACTCTGATGCCACAATTCAAATGATTGTTCAATCCAAATAGTTTCTATGAAACTAAGAATTCATAAAGGGGGAGTGGATTTGTCTAGCATGTGATTTTTTTTTCCCAACTTAGTAGAAAATTAAATCGGGCTAGTACTAAAGTTTAATGTGTTAGTAGGTATTCAACAACACATAAAAAAATAAAAAAAAATGATGTTATGTGGTTGGTTCCTTGCCTTCCTCCTCATTTTGGTGCAGTGCAGGCCGGGGAATGGAGTGAAAGTACACTTGTTTTCTTTTTATTTTGATATCTATTGACCCGATTAATTTAATCGAATAAATTATACAGAGATACTCACACGTTCACTTCATATAAAATAAAATTACTTGTAGCATTATTAGAACTCTTTATCATGATATTCGACAATCAATTGCGCCACCACCTCGAACTTGATTTCATTTCATTTCCATGTACGTCTTCTCCGCTTGAGCCTCTCTAATAAAACCATTCTAAACCCCACAGAAGAAGCCCGAAAGCTTCAAATTCTTCAACAACAAATATCCAAAATGTATCGGGTCGTCCATTTCCGGCGCTCTTTTCAATATCTCCTCCACCAACACTCAGCCGGAAAATCATCAACGACCGAAATCCTCCGCCGCTTCTCTTCTTCTCCACCGCCGCCATCCAAGTCTTCCGATGCAGAAATCCGTAAATATATAGGCTACAGTATCCTCGTCCTCGGATGTGGGGCTGCCACTTACTACTCCTTCCCATTTCCCGAGGACGCCAGGGACAAAAAGGCACAGCTCTTCCGTTACGCTCCTTTACCGGAAGATCTTCACACGGTTTCCAATTGGAGTGGGACCCACGAGGTCCAGACCCGGAATTTTCTGCAACCCGAAAGTTTAGTTGAGCTTGAGAGTGTAGTGAAAGAGTGTAATTTTAAGAAGCAGAAGATAAGGCCAGTCGGGTCGGGTTTGTCACCGAATGGGATTGGGTTGACGAGATTTGGGATGGTTAATTTGGCGTTAATGGATAAGGTTTTGGAAGTGGATAAGGATAAGAAATTGGTTAGAGTTCAAGCTGGAATTAGGGTTCAGCAGCTTGTGGATGCTATCAAGGATCATGGTTTGACTTTACAGAATTTTGCTTCCATTAGAGAGCAGCAAATTGGTGGCATTATTCAGGTATTTTTTTTCAGATTGTTTTTTTTTAATGGCATTATTCAGGTATATATTAATGGTAGGATGTACATGTTAGTGGAGCTTGCATTTCTATACGATGCTAGTTATGAGAGTTGAAGAAAATATGTCCATTTTAAGAAATTGGGCATTCCTTTGGGGACCAAGGGAGTATTATTAGTTTTTAAAGGGTTGTTCAATGGTTAGATTTTGAGTGGAAGTGCTGTTTTAAGAAAGATTGCAGCTTGGCTTATTTTGTCTGCTACTTTCCCCCATTCTTGAGTTTATTTTGTTTGCACGGTATATTATGAAAGAATTAATTATGCTTTGGTTTTAAGGACTTATTCTAGTTATATGCATATTCTGAAATTTCTGCTCATTCTCAATCTTTAGGTTGGTGCTCATGGTACTGGCGCAAGGTTGCCTCCTATAGATGAGCAGGTTGTGAGCATGAAGTTAGTTACTCCTGCAAAAGGAACCATTGAGATTTCAAAAGAGAAAGATCCAGAACTGTTTTATCTAGCTCGCTGCGGACTTGGAGGGCTTGGAGTTGTTGCTGAAGTTACTCTTCAATGTGTTGACCGAGAGGAGCTTGTAGAACACACTTTTGTCTCCAACCTGAAAGAGATCAAGAAGAATCACAAGTAAAAGCATTTTCTTTTTAAACTTCCCATCCCCAGATTAAACTCTTTAAGTACAACTACATAACCTGTACTATGCAATATTTGTTTAGACTTGAGGTTGTTCTATAAGATGATCTTTGTCCAAATGCGGTTCCGGAAGTAGATTAGAGTAACGGGTTATATCAATCAAGAGTACCAGTCAGCATTTTAAACTTGGTTTTATCTTGTTTTACTTAGTCATGGGGGTAATAAATTTTGTTTTGGTATGGTGAAAAGTGCATGGTTTATAGCAGATTATAATCTGGGATTCTCCCAATAGGTATCTTCTGTTGCTGAGATTTAAATCCAATGGAGACTAAGTGCTGAAAGTTGCGGCATTCCCTAATTTGGAGTGTATTGAGAATTTCTTAAAATGATAAATAGCCACCTATGTGACTCTTCTTGCGGATACAACAATTGTTTTGCAGTTTTTCATTTTCTGGGAATTGTGACAGTTATTTTCAATCTTCTTTTGTAGAAAGTTTCTGTCTGAGAACAAGCATGTGAAATATTTGCACATTCCATATACAGACACAGTTGTGGTAGTGACATGTAATCCTGTTTCTAAACGGAAAGATCCGCCCAAGTTCCAGCCAAAGTATACCCCGGAAGAAGCTCTACAACAATTCCGGGACCTGTATAAGGAGTCGCTGCGGAAGTACAGGTAAAAAAATTATGTTTAATGTTGGTTTTTGTGAAATTTTATGTATCATTAGGACATCCCAGATTCATGGCCTATGTAATTCTTATATTACTATATACTGTTTTTTGGTCAGATTATGTTGTATATCTATTTCTATATGGTTCTTTAACTTTTTGCATTTCATTTTTCACAGAACAGCTACTACCAGTAAATCTTCAGATGAAAATGAACCAGACGTAAATGAGCTCTCCTTTACAGAACTAAGAGATAAATTAATTGCTTTAGACCCTCTTAACAAGGATCATGTGATGAAAATCAACCAATCTGAGGCTGATTACTGGAGGAAGTCGGAGGGATATAGAGTAGGGTGGAGTGATGAAATTTTGGGCTTTGATTGCGGCGGCCAACAGTGGGTCTCAGAAATCTGTTTTCCGGCTGGTACATTATCCAAACCAAGCATGAAGGACTTGGAATATATAGAAGAGTTGATAAAGCTCATAGAGAAAGAAAATATACCTGCTCCTGCACCTATAGAGCAGCGATGGACTGCTAGCAGCAAAAGCTTAATGAGTCCAGCTTACAGCCCTGCGGAGGGTGATATATTCTCATGGGTAATATATTATTATACTTGTTCGTCTGTTTCCATTTTTGTCCCAACGTAAGTACATTCTTTGCATTTGAAGCCTCGGTTTTCCTTTGTTACATTCTGCACTACACTGGATGAACATGAAAGAGAGTCTCGAAAATGTGCCATTCTCTTTTAAACTTTAACATGGCCTATGCCTTTGTCTATGATTTCGTATCCTTACAGGCGGGATTAGATAGAAACTTTAGCATGTTCTCTGGGCACATTATTCTCGAACTATGAAGTGGTTTTGTCTTCTCACCCAGTTTCAATTTTGTATACCAGGTTGGCATAATTATGTATCTTCCTACTACTGATGCTCGCCAGAGGAAACAAATTACTGAAGAATTCTTCCACTACAGGCGATTATCATATGCATATTTATGGGATCGTTATTCTGCCTTTGAACACTGGGCTAAGATTGAGGTATGTATAAATTCAGAGCCCTAAACGTACCCAGTATTATGTTATTTCTAGAACTTGAAACCGAAATATGAATATGCCTAAATGAGAGAGTTGAAATATTGTTACTACTTTTTTAGTAGTAAAAGATAATCCAGTTTAGTACATGACTATGTTGCTAAACCAAATATTGTTCGTTATATATCTTCAGGTTCCGAAGGACAAGGAAGAACTTGCAGCTCTTCAGGCAAGGCTAAGAAAGAAGTTTCCTTTGGATGCATACAATAAAGCACGAAGGCAGCTTGATCCCAACCACATTCTTTCCAATAATATGCTGGAGAAATTGTTTTCTTCATCAGAAACAGTCTGATTATTAGTGTTTCGCGATAAAGGTATTGTTTTTCTGTCTTGGGCAACTTCATTGTATTGTTTGTTCGAAAAGCATTGTTTTGCTTTGTCCTTTATTTACAGAACAATTATGTGATGATGTGATCAATTCTAAACTTCAAGGTCCATGTAGACCTGTTCCGTATGTTCTCAGTTCTTCGTCTGCTTGGGTAATTGTATTAGGTGTGAGGGTAAAAACCTCGCCTAAGATCGGCCCAGTAAGTATATATAGAGCTTCAATTAAAGGCCTGGTAGCAGTGGGCTAATTTCTACGGCTCTGAGGCCCATCTTAGAATAATCCCCGTGATTTTGTTTGTTAATTTTCTGGAGGTTAAAAGGTTTTTTCCAGATAGGATAAAGGAAATAAAAGTTTATTGCACTCAGTATTTTTTGTCCCCTTTTTTGGTCTCGTTTGCATATAATTTTCGAATTTTACACTTTCTTTTTCACATTCTACCATTATCTCTATTCCTAAAATTTAGATTTAAAAAATAATAATTAACATTTGACAATTTATTATTAGTAAAATAAAAAATGTAATACAAAAATAGGTCAGGAGAATTGATTTGCGTCACATATACTCCCTTTAAAGAAGATAGATGGCGTATGTCCAACTGCGTGTCTGCATCACATACCATAGGGCAACAAGGAAAAAATCAACTGGCCCATTTTGTTCTGAGATTTTTTTTTTCTCGGTTAAATTAGTCTCAAATTTCCGACTTAAAATTTCATACTTAGACTTTATTAAAAATTAAAATTATTTTTCAGTCTAAGATTCAAACCAGACCAATCCAAATAGATCGCAAATGTGATGTTTGTTATTAATTTTTTTTTTCTTTTTATCGAAATATCATGTTTGTACAATTAAGCATTTGAGACGACAGCATTACATTTTCGCCCCCCTGAAACTCATTAACACTACATACATGACACAAATACTTGTTTCCTAGTGCACTCCGGATTCGTTTTATATCTACTCGATATAGAAAAATTCGGTTATGGAATCGGTCTAAGATAAATAATTTTAAGGGTAAAAAGTGTTTATGCTCCTTATACTTTTTTTAATTTTGATTTTTAATCCTGAATTAAAAAACGCAAAGTGTTTGAACCTGAACTTTTATGAAATGTTAATATTTCCCTTTTCATCCAATTCCATCGTTAAATCTAACGGAATAGCAACATGTGACTCTCACATGACTTAACTCATTAACATTTTGAGAAAAAAATAGGTACTGACCTAAAAAAATTTCAAAATGGGATGAGAAAAATGCGCCAAAAATTTCCTCATATTTTTTTGGCAAACCTATTTTGTTATGAATTTCTCAAATTTTTTTTCCAAATAACATGAGAATGGACTAAGTAAATATTACTAGTAGTATGTTATATATTTTTTGAGACATAAGAGGATAATATATTTTTCTTTAAGCAGAAAAATGTCAAGATAAAGGTTTGGACGAAGTGCAATGTATTTTAGATTATTCAATGGCTTTTAGAGTTAAAGTAAGTTGATTAGCTTTTAGTTGTTTTCTTATTCCATTTTGAATATTTTGTTAGGTCATAATCTATTTTTTCTTAAAATGCCCTTAAGTTAAGTCATGTGAGAGTCGCATGTTGTAGATTTAAAGGTGGAATTGGATAGAAAGAGAAACATTAACACTCCATAAAAATTCAGGGTCAAGGACTTTGCGTTTTTTAGTTCATGGTCAAAAAGTAAAATCGAGAAAAGTTTAGGGGGCGTGAGCACCTTTTACCTTAATTTTAAATTACATAACATAACTAATTCATATACTTTAATCAAATTCATCTGAGATCTAATCAGCATTGTAGTATGTTGGCAGAAAAATGCTGTAAAACTGCGACACAAACTGCTCATAAAATGTTTTGAATTTACGATTTTATTACAAGCAAATCTTAAGAAATTATAAATGTGACTAGTTAAATTATGATAGTTTTACTTTTCCTTTCCAAATTTAAGGATTAAAATAGATTGTTCTACTAAGAAATTTTATTATGGTAGTTGCACATCATGCTATGACCTCGGACTAATAGTTAAAAGATTTTCCAAATTAAAAAATTTTCTCTTAAAAATATACATATGACTACTTAATTCATAGATAGCCCTTCCATGGGAGACAGGAGAAGCAATTAGCAAAGTTGATTGATACATACTTCATTCATTTTTCCATCCTTCAACTTGTAGCCCTTTAATGCTTTCACTATCTGTCTATCTCTTCACCTTTTGTTTACCCATGCCCCCACTGCCCCCATTATGAGATTAATTCGAATTTAATCGGAGCATTCGTAAAGTCTGCTTTTTAATTAGGATTGAGTCTGGCGTTGAAACACTAACGGTACCAACAATCAGAATAAATAAGAAATTAATCTTACAAAGGGATTCGAACTCTAATCCCTAGTGTGTATACATCTTCATTCCTTAATTAGCATAAGGAAAATCACAGTACTTAAAAGCATCTCCCTATCCTAATGTCTTTTCAGCAGTCCGGCTCCTATGCGGAATAGGAAAAAATCCGCACGTACGGAACAATCTCAGCTGTCAGATGATAGTTTGAACGGTCCAGATCTGGAGAGAAAAAAGTTGCGGCTGACTTAAAAAATAAAAAAAATTCTCTCTCCAGATCTGGGCCATTAAAAAATCTCATCCGACGGATGGGATGGTGTCCCGCACCAAAGCTGCCCCGCATAGGAGCCGGGAGCTCTTTTCAGCATCACCCAAAAAAGGAAACTAATTTATAAGATTTTTTTGGCTGTATTGAAATATATGTTTTCTAACGTGGTTTGCAATATAAATTAATACAGTTACTACTACAACTTTTTCAGTGAAAACGATGTAAAAAATAATTTAATTAGAATAGTTCTATTAATTAAGTTGATTTCATCACTAATTATACGGGGAAAGTCCACTGAATCAATCGGGTGAAAATTCTCTGTCCCCAATCAATCAGAATTTACTATATAAACATTTTTTTTCAATGATATATACACAAAGTGAATTGTGATTGATTGGGATAGGTATGGGGATAGGAACGGGGACAGAGGATTTTTTTGCCGAATCAACCAGCAAAATTCCACAATATTATCCACTCACTTCATTATATGTTGCCCACTACCAAATATGGAAAATTTTCATATATATATATATATATATATATATATGGAAAGTCTTATTATGCTGTTCAAAAAAAAAAAAAGGAAAGTCTTATTATGATAATAAGATATATTGGTTTTAATTCAACCTATATTATTCTCGTAAACTAATTAATATGAGACTCTCAACATATTCAATCACAAAATAGAAATCGACATTGCACTAAATAACTCTAATATCATATTAAAAATGAACTCGATTATAATTTTAATTTTAAAAAATTAACTCAAGAAAAAAGTTTCTTAAACAGTGTAAATATCAAATATGCTCAGAAATTAGGTAATGTGAAATTCTTTAACACTTTTGAAAAAGACAATGTTCGTATCTTTGAGATAAGTGTGTGTGTCGACTAACCTTTTGTCATTTTACTAAAATGCTCCAAATGACAATTGGTTAATTAAAAAATATGTCATTTTCTTTATACTTTCTTTTTCATGGATTATTATTAGATTATATTCTTTTGATATTTTTTTGGAGTACCTTTGGCTAAAAAAAAGTGTAGAGATGGTGACAGAAGTAAAGGAGAAATGAAGAAACCAGAAGGAAAACAAAAGTCACCAAATGACCCCATCTCTTTGCTCTTTGCTCTATGTGTAAATCAAATTATCATATATTGTGTTGTTTCTTCCTCTACACATATTTTGTAATTTTATCCCACATTTGAAAGTCACTTTTCTATTTGTTCCGAAACAGCGAAATAGTTGGATCACAAGTTTAAGATATTCTAAAAACAATTGATATTGCAGATTCGTAAAAGTTTTTTTGTAGCAGACACCGTATTTGTTGACTCCAACTAGATTAGTTGGATTAAATACCCAAGTGCGATTACAGATAGATATGTCCAAAAAAATCATACATCATTATCTATATGGTTTTTGGAAATAAGAAATGAAATTATTGGGGACTATAAGCCTTATTAAGAGGTTAATTGATTGAGGGAAATGATCAAAGAGATTTTATCTACTAAGAATATCATTAATTTTTCTGTGGTGAAATTTAATCAAAATTAGTACCTTTTCCATGTTGTGAAAGGTCATTGCAAACTCCTCTTATAAAATGGAAGAGCTCCTTGACCTTGGTTTCGTGATCCTCGTTTTAATTATCAAGTTTTCATGTTTTAAAGTACTTTATTTTCCTTTTCTTTTACTTTTTAAGTACAGAAAGTATGCCAACACCGGTTAAAGTAGCTAAAAATGTAATATGACATTTGCACTGCATGTTGTGAGATCAAATCTCCTACCCTATTATTACAAAAATTAGTACTCATAACTTTTGAGGTAGTGTGATAATATATTTGATGGAAATCGATTAATTAATTATGAGAGTTCTAAACTAGGCGGGACAGAACCAACATGTGTTGACCCAAGCAAGAGGAGTTTGGTGTTCTTAAAGTAAATCTTGAGTTTGAACTTGTGAATGAAAAAAATTTATGTTGAGAACTCTGTCTCGAAAGGGATCCCATAAAGTTATTGGATTTGACACAACATTTTTTTACTCAAAACAGTAATTTTATATTTGATATATCTATTTTCGTTTTTCTTTTTTATGAAAAAAATGTAGCAATTGTTTAGGTTATGAGATAATTCATCCATTTCCATTCTATTCCAAAATAAATATTCAATTCTATACGGACAAAAAGGGAGTACCATATATATTTACCGGTTCTTAGAGTCAAATATATAGCAGATATTGCAGCTGCTCTTGATTAATTTAACGTTCACATATTCACATCTTCCTGCAAAAGTAACCTTAATTTTCCAGATAACAACAAAATGCTTATATTTCCAAAAAAAGTTGTTCACAGAGTTGTAATGTGCAAGAAGACAAGTGGCCTATTCCTGAGAGGTATTGTCAGAAGTGCAGGAAAAATGGTGCCAGGTAAAACTAATTATGTAATTTCTAAAATATATTTCTAAGTGCGGTTTAAATTTTCTGTAACACTCTCAGTAACGCTTTCTGCTAACGATGAAAATATTTATTCATATAACCTAAACTCTAATTGATCAACTTTAAGAGTTAAAAATGACTATAATTATGAAGGTTAAAAAGAATGTTACAAAGAGTATTAATAATTCGTATTAAACATATTCTTGTGTAGTGTCTAATTAACTGGAAATTTTGGCATTAAGAAAATCACTAGAAGTTGAATTTCTCCAAAACAAAGAAAAACTCCAAGAAACTTTTCCCTCCCCTACCCCAAAAAAAGAAAAAAAAGAACTATAGTGAACTATCGTAGTACAAAGATTTCAGAATGTTAAAAAAAATACTAGGGTTTCATTGAAGATTTGAACCCAATAAAGGAAAGTAGGAGACCAAAAAAGAGGATTATGGATGGAACCCATAATTGGGAATTTACCCAAAATATATACTATGAAGCTGCCATGTCGTCATGTTCAATGTTGTTACCTTCATGCAAGACAGTAACCAATCAATTTGTCCAAAGCCAAATGATTTTCTTTTAAAAAATTACTAGACACAATTGAAACCAATCATGTTTCTCCGAACACCCATAACCATTTATTTGTTTGAGATCCAATGTAATAAATTTAATAATACAATATTAAATTACTAAATATGTAAATTGAATTTTTTATATTTTTCTAGATAAGATATTAGAATTGAATGTGAGACCAGCTAAATCAAATTTTCGTGTTCACGCCCAAAACCGTTGGAGGCAAGAGAAGAAGTAAAAACATAGAAAAACAGTTTATTTCCATCATTAGCATTATCAATGTCCAAACAAATTTCTCAATGCTATATCCCACAAAAATAAACCAAATTTTGCTCTTATGCTTTGATAATTTTGAAGTCTAGTTTGTGTTTCTAAACAATTGTATTTATATACATGTAGCAATTATTAGTAATTAATACAATTATTTTATAAATAGAGAAATTTATATGAGAAAGATCATGGGTGGTCGGATGAGGAGTCGACAAAACAATACTATTAGACGAATGAAAATATATATATATATATATATATATATATATATATATATATATATATATATATATATATATATATATATATATATATATATATATATATATATAGTACATGACATTTTAGAAATTAGATAATTGGATGGTACCAATAAAAACAATTGGGAGTTGACAGGCCGGGGGTTGAAAAGATTGATGACCTGCGTCCTCTCCATCACGCAGAACTTGGATTCTCCTTTGTCCCATCTCTGCTGACCTCAAATTCCATTCCCTAATGGCCACCACCCCCAGTAAAATGGAAGAGCAAAAAGAACAATATTTTTTTGGAAGGAAAAAGAAATGCAAGAACATATGGAAGAAGAAAATAGAGGAATTTTTTCTCCATAAAATAGCATAATTTTTGTTTTTTTAAGCCTGACTGAACTGTTACCCCAAGAAGGAAAGATAAAAGTGCCTCACAAAAGGAGGAGAGAACCCTAGAAATAAAAATTTAAAACATGTCCCGTGTATGTGGAGGGTATCGAACTCATAACCTCACGGTCGTGAACAGGTCATAACCCCACTGGACTATGAACAATCATAAAATAGCATAATAATAAATTAAACTAAGCATAAATAAATGAGTAATAACTGACAAAAGATAATCATTACTACTATGGTGTCTCAAAATAATAATAATAATGTTTCGCGGGTTTTTTCTTATCAACCTTAATTAGTGACCTCGTCAGGGATCGGATTCACTTAAGAATTTTCTTTTCAAGCCTTCAGTAGTCACGTGAGTGACTTTGACCATACGTTGAAGGGTCGTAGCCACTCTGAGAACCATGTCGACTAAAGGTCTGTCCTCTCTGGCTATTATGGCTATTATCATCGTCTCCCCCATCGTTCATCTTGCATCCGCCCGCCATTTGACTAGAAGCAGCACCAAGATTTAAATAAATCATTCTTGAATCAAGATTTAAATTACCCGCCATATTCCCACTGCTGCTACTACTAGTATGCTCTTCACTCATTGGTGGATAAGCGGCGGTAGAATTATTAGTTGGCGCAACATTATTCCCTTCTTCTCTTGAAATCACCATAGCTGCAGATTGAACCAGCTCCAAACAAAGCCTAAGCTTATTCGGTTCAATATGGTTTAACCCGGGAACAGCCCCTTTAAACAAAAAGTCAGAAGTTAGGGTTCGAAGAATATCCAAAGGGGTAATTCCGTCAACAGTCCTCACATTCGGGTCAGCGTGATGATCAAGTAGTACCGCCACCATATCGGGCGAAACCATCTCCGACGCCACGTGGAGAGGGGTTTTGCCAGCTGGACCAGCAGGGTAGTTAACATCGGCGGCTCCGAGCTCAAGCAATGCCTTAACAACTTCCCTACTACAATTCTCCACAGCATAATGCAAGGCTAAGGCTTCATCGAGATTAAGACCTTCTCCCATTACCATAAGTTTGACTAATTCAACGTCGGACGAGTCAAGCGCCCGTCTCATGCGGCGGATTTTCTGGTCTTCGAGGTCAGAGAGATCGTGGTGGTGATGGTGGTGGCCGTGGTGATGTGGCATTAGGGATCTTCTAGCTAGGGAGGACTTGAGACGAAGCTCTTCGATTTTGGCTACAACATCAATAGGTAAATGTTTAGCAAGGATTTCGGGGGGTAGACCAGATTTTGCTACTAAATGGGAACAAGTAGTCCAAAGTTGATGCATGTCTTGTTTTCTTGAAGCTATCAATACTTTCATTACATCTTCAATAGATGCCTTTTCCACCATACTTGCTAATTGTTTCTGCACCCCACAAATGTACCCAACAATATAAAAAAAATGGTCAGAAAACAATCGAGAAAGATTGACATAGTTGCTACTGCACTTTTGACTCATAATCATGGGTCGGATTTGACATCCCTCTTACTTGATAACAAAAGGCTTCTTTAAGAAAAAAGAAAAATGTCAAAAGAATATGAAGTCAGCTATCTCAGCTTGTGCAATATTTTTAACTCAGAATTGTAGTTATTATACCGGTCTAAAAATTATTCATGAGTAATAAAAAGTTTTTTATAAAAAAACTAAAACAAGAATATTGATCATATATAAGATAGCGAAATTGACACAACACATTACAACTCGAAGCCAAAGTCCCATGGATAGATAATTTTTTTTAAAAGAAAAATGTCAGAAGATCACTAAGGACTAATATTTGTCATTTCATTGAGTTGACATATAGATAAATCAGTTTATGTCCTTGCATTGGTTGGGATTTTGCACATTAATAGTTGAGCTTTCATTTTCCATCAAAAACCAAATGAGGAAAGTGGGAAGGATAGTTTGGGAAAGATTTGCAAGTTTTTTTGGGTATGGAGAAATGCCTAATTCAAGAATCTCTTATAGGTTACATGAAATCAAGATCAACTTTTTCATGTGACAAAAATTACAACCATTTCCATGATAAACAAGCCTTATTTTTACCCCTTTGGAGTTTCCACAAGGAAAAAAAAATAGATGATAGTGTAAGCTGAAAATATATAAAAAGAGAAAACCCAAAACAAACAGTTTGCTCAGTTCATTTCAGTACTTCTGCCAAAGAATTTAAGAGGAGAAAATCTGCCACTGAAAAGAAGAAGAAAAAAAAAAGTACTACTACAAGTTTAATTAATGACCAACTCTGCCCAAAATCAATACAACTAGAGTTTCTCTCTCTATCCAATCCCCCTATAAATTTGATAAATTCTGTTCAAGTTAAATAGGAGAGAGAGATTGTAAATTTGTGATAAAAATTTTACTGTATCACTAACTTATAAACTGAATTCTGAATTAGTGACAAGTCTGCCTACTAAATTACATTGAAGATATCTTTAGTGTTTTAAATATCGGAGAAAAAGTAACAAGAAAAATGCCCCAGTAGTTCCTTACGGAAGTTCGATTTTTGTCACCCCTTCTCCCAAAAAAAGTTCAGAAAAAAGTAATGAAAAGGAGTCAAACTCTTGAATTATATGGAAGAAAAATACACACAGTGAGTGTGTGTGTAAGGAAAATTAAGAAAAGAAAGGAAAACCTGAGTGAGGAAAGCGAGTTGTTCAACACCAAAGGAAGTAGCGGCAGAAAGGGTATCAAGAGCAAGATCAACGGCTGAGGAGCAATGTGTATGCCAACAACCTTTATCACCACAATTAGGCCTAGGCTCATGCTTCTGTGGTACAATTGATACTTGTCCACTATACAAAAACTGCATCATCAACAAGAACACTTCATATCCCACCGAATTAACCGGGATCACCTGCTGCTGGTTCTGGTTCTGGTTCGACCCTCCTCCTCTGGGAGTCGAACCCAATGTGCCGCCCTGGCCCATCCTTACCCCCGACGGGTCTAAACCACCCGTCGGATGATTAGGATTACTGTCACCGGACCCACAGAAGAATTTCCTGAAGAAAAGACTCCTTGCTGCTAATATACATCTGTGGCCATGGACTAAACGACCCTCTACGTTGAAAGTTACATCACTGAAAGCTTGACCGTTGATTAGCAGATTTAGATAGTCTAAAGAAAGAGATCTCAACGAGTCTTCAACGGACATACTTACTGGAGATACACAGAAAAGATATTAAACAGAGAGTTTTGGTTTGCTGTAGAAGAAAGAAAGATGATGATGATGGCTAATAAAAAGCTACTTATATTCGTAGCTTCTTCACTTCACTTATTAATCATTTTCTTCTTCTTCTTTATTTTGTGATGATTTGAGTTTTTTTTTACTGTAAATTGTGATGGGGTGCTGTTTGTTTTGGTTAGATATTTTTGAGGAACAGAAATTATATATACTACAAGGAGAGAGAGAGAGAGAGAGAGAGAGGGGGAGGAGGAGAGAGTGAAAATTCTTATATATAACTGGTCTTGTGGGATTTGCCTCAAAGTCCTCTTCATGATTTGTGGCGTGATCTACTTTGTAGTTGGCTCCACTTCAACTCATGCGAAATGACCGTGGAACTATTCCAATAAGACCGGATCCATATCAAAGTGACCCCGCCCCGGACAGAGAGAAAGAGAGAGTATATAGGTGTGCTTGAATTGTGTCTGGTTTGAGACTCAAACTCAGATTCAAACCAACTTTTGATTGAGTTTGAGATTTAGTCTAGGGATGATTTAACACTTCAGATTTCATTCACATACTCAATCCAAACAGTCCGGCTCCTATGCGGAACAGGGAAAAATCCACACGTGCGGAACAATCTCAACCGTCGGATGATAGTTTGAACGGCCCAGATCTGGAGAGAGAAAAGTTGCGGTTGACTTAAAAACTTTTCTCTCTCCAGATCTGGACCGTTAAAAAATCTCATCCGACGGCTGGTATGATGTCCCGCACGTCCCACACCAAAGCTTTCCTGCATAGGAGCCGGGAGCCAATCCAAAGCTGATTTGGGTCTGAGTTTGAGTCTCAAAGCAGACCAAACTCAAACCAGACCCAATCCAAGCACACCCGTAATATGGGTGGTTGTTCTAGGCAGCTCTGATATTTAAGGGAAAAAAAAATAGGCATATATATTTTTGAATAATTCTGTCATGAACATCTTGTCTAGTAGTTTAGGATAAGAAATGGTAAATTTCATTTTCCATCTCATTTTTTGTTCTATTAATAAAAAAATTATTATGTGTCAAAATTTTCTATTAAAATATCTATAATATTAAAAAAAATTGCGAAACTCTCAGAAAAAGTTAACAAATGACAATAATATACTAGTAGAACATGATTTTGAGACATGAATTTTGAACAAAGTATTTTTTTTTTCAATAAAGAGAAAAGTAACTAACAAGTAAGAAGAATTGTATCTCTCCTGAGCCAGGAAGTCTATATATATATTTTTTGGTACAAAAAAGTTTGGGTGGATTTGCCTCCAATTAGGCCTTAGGATCATAAGTCGGTTACAAAAGTACTTATAGATCACCCATCAAAACAGCTCTCAAGTCGGCAACGAAAATTGAACACTTGATTTTTGTAAGGACATGTCAAATCTTTACCAACTGAGCCAGCTTGTGTTGATTGCCATAAAATTTATATATAAAGATATGGAGATTGGATAAGATTAATGTGGATTTGATTAAGTTAGACTGCAAAGTCCGACCCTTATTTTTTTTTAATTTTTATTTAAAATATTTTCAAAAATGGCACTGCTAACAGAAATCGTATATGTGATTTTGCTTTAACATTAACAATTTTCTTATTATTAGCTGTTTTAAAGTAAGGAGTTTAGGAATGTATATACTTGTGTTTATATCAATGGAGAATTTTATTTATTTATTTTTTTTTAAGGAGAGGAGGGAGGATGGAGGTGGGAATTTGGTAGTATTTTGGTAGAGGGGTTTGATAAGATTATGTTAATGTGGCAGCCTATTTGGACAACATAAGAAGATACCTTATTCTGTTGAGAGGAAATTAAGAAGAATAAAAGGGCTCATGATGAAGTTAGGCAGAGACATACTTCAGTGAGCCACATTCATTTTTCATACATTGTGTTCCAAGTTTGTTTGTTATTTAATTTTGATTGATGAAGGGGATTTTAGGATATGCATAACACTCAATTCAATCATTCCTAATAATTAACCTAAGTTCCATGTTACATTACACGCGAATTCATAAATGTACTATTAGTAAATTTTTGGGATGTATACACCTCGAAAAGAAATATCATTTCGTTAAGTATTTATTTTCTCATTTATTATTTATGAATAGTTATATATTATGTTTTAGACAAAAAGCGTGTATCATTTGGAATCATTCTCAATAATAATTGGATGCATAATTAAGCATATGTAATCTACACTCAAGAATGAGTGTGACATATCTATTCATTCTAACATAAAATAAGCAAATGAACTATTTAGGCGAGGACTTCAGATATTTTAGTATATTATCTAATACATTTATGAATGTACTCATTAAATAGTGAACGAAATAATGATCAATGATATTGCAATTATCTCCCCTGTTTTTATGTAATTACGTGTATCTCCTTTGTCTAAAGTGATACTTCTAGTCAATAGACTCAATACTCATAAATCAATGTCTATTCGCTAAATTAAAGATGTCTGGAGGGACATCATTATAATTTAACTTTCTATTCACTAAATTTGGTCGACAAATATAAGAAACTTGTACAAGTTTTTTTTTTTTTTGGTTGAAAAAGAAAATGAATTCAAGCCACAAAATGGCTTCCCCCTCTTATGCTTCCTTATCATTCTCAATAGTAGTCTTCTTAGCGTGTTACAAGAAAACTCCAATTAAATGTTTTTTCCGTCCAAATTTAAATGTCTCATTTTCCTTATCAAACTGCCTATAATTGAATTTTTTTTATTTTTTAAATTTATTTAAAATTTCAGTGTAAAATTTTAATTGTATTCAAAGTAAAAAATAATCTTTAAATTTTTGCCCAAATTAAAATAAAACATTTAAATTCGCACGGAGAGAGTAATAAATTCTCAATAAAATAGAATGTACTTTGGTTTTAGCTGATTTTAACATTGTAGTAAATGTATAAATATAATTAGTGGACATAAGATTAAAGCCTAAATGTAGAAACAAATGATGATAATAAGAAAGTGACAATACATTGCTAGAGCCCTTTTTAGATTGGTCCATCAAAAATAAGATCAGTGTGGAATTAATACTTGAAATAGTACATTCTTGGCTACTTTTTGTACTTCCAATTACTTGCACGACAGGTACATGGTCCCTTTTCCCCCCAACCCCTAAATCCATAGGTTATTAGCCTTGAGTTCTTTTGTTGAAAATTCTTAATTATCTATGAAAAAATTAAGATTAAAATTAAGTTCGGATCTGGTGCAAAACAAAACTTTCATCTGCAATATGAAATAACTGTATATTTACGGTATTTTATGATATTCGCAGTTTTGACAACTTTCTTTTGAGTTTTTCTAAAACATATTTGAATCGTGTTTAGTTTTACAAACATTAAACTCCTTATGAGTCTCGTTCTGAAACTTCATTTTCATATTCGAAACATAATGTTTTTAGCATAAGAGAAGCCACATTAATGATATCAATCTTTGAAAATAAGTTTGATTAATTTTATTTGGCATCAATTTATTACTTTCGTGCTCCATCTGTTTCAACAAGTTTAATTTGATCTCTAAAAGCTCCTATTCAATTAACTGGCCATAACCTTTGCTATTTTAGATACCAACTCATTATGGAATGTATTTGAATAAAGTTCCTATCGGAGATTTAACAAAAACAATCTTATCTTATTTTTTAAGGGTGAATTTCATTTTTATCCTTATAAATGGCTCGCAGTGTTATGTTCGTCCCTAAAATTTCTAAAAATGTCAACCTCGTCTTTAGAAATGGCTAGCAGTGTTAAATTTGTCCTTATAAATAGCTCACAGTTTCAAGTTCGTCCTTAAAATTACAGAAATATCAACTTCGTCCCTATAAATGGCTCGCAATGTCAAGTTCTTCCCTAGTTCTTCCTCGAAATTTCAGAAATGTTAACATCCATATCAAGTGATGTTGCGATATTTAAAATTATATATATATATATATATATATGTGTGTGTGTGTGTGTGTGTGCAGTTTGATTATGTTTTTTTTATAATTGATTTTTCACAATTTCTGAAATCATTTTATTTATCAAATCTTCCGATTCTGATTGTGGGAAGAACATTTTTAAGTTCAAGATATTGTTAGAAAAATATGTATCATAATTTGCCTATTTTCTCAAGAATATAGTAGAGTTTAAAGAAATTTAGAGATTGAAAATTTTCGTAAACAAAATTCATAATTGATTATAATGAAACCAGAATCCAACTGCAAAAATATATATACAAAAACTTTTAAAGATCGCAATATCACTTGGTATGGAGGTTGACATTTCTGAAATTTTAGGGATGAACTTGATACTGTGAGCCATTTTTAGGGACGATGTTGACATTTCTAAAATTTCATGGACGAATTTGACACTGCGAGCCATTTCTGGGGATGAGATTGACATTTTAAATTTTTCAGGGACAAACTTAACTTTGCGAGCCATTTACATGAACCAAAATGAAATTCACCATTTTTTTTACAAACGATTCAATTTTTATATAATACATGATAGAAAAATTGTATTCAATCTCATATATTGTTAAGGGAATCAGGCTTGCCCCAGTGGAAAAGGCAGCCACAATCCCTGGCCTAGGCCCAGGTTCGATTCCCTAACCCCGCCCCGTAAAAAAAAAAATCTCATATATTGTTATATTCAAACTTATTTTGTTCGAAAATACAAAAAAAAAAAAAAAAAGAGAAAAAAAATAGAAATACTACTACAAAAAATTAAAAGTTAAAAAATAAAATCAGGTACTAGGGGTAGGTGGTGGTGGGGTGCAGAGGAGGTAGGAGCATAGCAAGCCGTGTCGGCCGGGTCTCAGGGGGTCATATTGGGGCTAGTTCCAAAATAACTTTAAACTTTGGTGTTAATTTTTTGTGGGTTCTGAAATTTGGACAGTCTTGCACGAGACAAGGCTTTTACACGTGCTAAAAGTTTTCATTTTCTTTAGTTAATTGGTGTATTTTGATATTTTATTTTAAAAAAAAATTGTCTTTATAATTAAAAAAGTTTATTTATTTTCATAAAAAATTAAATAGTTGTGAAAATTGTAGGATCCAAAATAAAAAATTTATGTTGCAGAGTGCGGAACACTTTTTGGAGGATAAAACAAAAAAAATTGGAAAGTAGGAAGAAATTTAGTTTGATTATGATGTTCACAAGTTTTTGTATATTTGATTGTTAAAAATTAAATAGTGATTTATTTATTTCTTAATTATCAAATTAGGAAAATTAGAGTCTAATATTGTATCCATATGGTGTTATAAGAAACATTGAGTGCATTAGATTAAATATAACCTGCCTTGAAACTCAAACCGCAAAATGATAAGAAAATTGTACACAAATATAATTACAAATTAGCATTTTTGTGAGGAAAAAAACATAAATAACTAAAAATGGAAAGAAACTCATATTGTTTTCAATGTTGGTAATATTTTTTTCGATGACTGAAAATTAAATAGTTATTAATTTATTTCTCAATCATCAAAATTAACAAGATAACAACTAAGTTAATATCAATACGTTGTTATAATAAACATTGAGCATATTTAGATTAAAGATTGAAAGTTAAATCAATATTAAACTCTCTTCAAGTGGATTCTAAATATGAAAACTCGAGCATTGATCCTCTAAAAACAGTAATTTTAACATGAGAATTGAAATTAAAAAGCCCGGACTAATATCAATTTTCCGACCCACTGTTCGAACAGTAACCAAAATCAAAGACAATAAAGAAACTGGTAGTTCTTCTCAGTAACTTACGAATTAAAGATAGTTATAATAAGGTAAGAGTCTATTGTTTTAGTTTTTTCTTTTTTCTCAAACAAACAAAAGAAATCCCTTTTGATTGACAACACATCACTGACTGTCTTATGATATGAATCCCTTCGATTTGACATTTGACTTGTCATTTCAAAGCCCATACCACTCCTCTAAACCACCACCCCATCCGATTCCGTCTCAATTATTTTGAATATCATGTATCGAACTTTAAATAATTTCCCATATAACTAAAAAATACATCATGTTTAACGTTTTGCTCTATCCTATCCACGATCTTGAGGTCGTGGGTTCGATACCCTTCGTCTGCATGCGGCAAACTTTAATCTCCTAATTTGAGGCAGTTCTATCTCCCCTATATGGGACAACCGTCCAATCGGGATTAAAAAAAAAAAATGTTTTGCCTATGAAAAACACATTCTTTTCTGATAAAATTGAGAAACACGTTCAACTTTAACAAAAAACGCCGTTTTAATAAATAAAATAAACAATAATATTATAAATCAACGTATTAACTATTGGGTTTGAAATGAGCAAATTCAAAAAGATGATATATAATTTTTTTTAAAAATACACAAATATATAACTAACAAAAAATTAATGTATTAACATTTAAAATCGGGAAATCCAATTCAAAAATATTACATAGATTTTTTTTAATAGAAAAATACTATATAACAAAAACAAATGGGACCCTAATATTTTGGAATCCTATTTGATCGAGCCCCGATCTTGCTGAATAGCAGACCAACCCTAACACCATCCCCTCTTCTCCATACAGAAAACACCATCTGCTCTGCTTTCTCTGCCGTTCTGCCTAACATTATTCCAGTCATGTATATATTCTATGCCTGTGCAATTTGTTCAACATGTCAATCTTTGCCCCGCACCCCAGGACGAAATTAGAAATTTGGCGTTGGAGACTAAAACTACAATAGTATGCCAAAATATATATAAAAATTGTACAAAAAATATTTAGGGGCAAATTTGATAAAATATTCCGAACTACATATAAAATTTATTATATCTAATAGTATTTTTAGAAATCTCCCCCGTCCGTCTTCGTCCCTGCCCCCCCCCCCTCCCAAAAAAGAGAAAAAAAAAGAAGGCCAAGATTTTTTGTTTAAATTATTTTTTATAACATTTTTGCTGTTTGCAGTATTATAAATAACTGCTAACTTCAAGAGGTCCATTAGCCCCAGGGCTATGGCCTGCCCACGACCGTGAAGTCGAGGGTTCGACAACTCTCTCCTACATGAAGGAAATAAACACACCTTTCCTATAGCGCTCATCCTCCTCTAGTGAGGCTAAAAATAAAAATAAAAATAACTGCTAACGTTTTTTTTATTCATTCATCTCACTCTTTTCTTTATCTCAATCCTTATTCTTCAAGATTTCCATCAAATATGCAAAAAAAAACACAAGATAAATAGCAGGATTAAAAAATAAATAACCTGAGGTCATAAATTAACTTTAGTCTATTCCATTTTTTTTAAAAAAAAAAACTTTAGTCTTTATATATATATAAAGACAATAAAGTTATTGTGCACTATAATTTTCTAACAATTTTCATAAATAATAATAATAATAATTTTCTAACAAAAATCTAGCAATTATCATTTTCTAATAAAAATCTAACAATTGGACTACCACATTATTGAAAACATCTTATACCAAAGTGAAGATGATATGGTTTTGCTTTTGCAGTAATAATGGATTGCACTGCCGCCACCCCCCAAAAAAAAACATATTATATTGCCTCCATTCTAAATTATCTGTCAATATTTTCTTTTTAATCCGTCCTAAAATATCTGTCAATTTTCTAAATAAATGGCTCAATAATTTTTTCAATCATACTCCTTATTAAATGTTGGAGAGATAAAAATATAAAGAGAAAATGAGGTAGAATTAAATTGAGAGTATAATTAAATAAGTCATATTTAATATTTTATCATATTCCACTATAAAATTTAATAAAATATTAATTTCTATGTAACAAAATAAAATGGATAAATATTTTAAACTATTATGGTTCGGTTCGGTTCGATTTAATAAAAAAATTAAAAATTAAAATTTTGTTCCAAAATTTCGTATCGATACAGAACCAAATTAGGAACGCACACCCTACCCAAAAGCCTCGTAGACGGACCTTAGTAGCAGTTTTCATGGTAGGAAGTATAGGGGACCAAAAAAAAAGAAAGGTGGCAGTAATAATAGAAACAATAACTAATAGTGCCAAAACATTTCTCCACCTTAGGACTATCTAAAGAACAACGTAGTTCTCCAATGGAATAATTAAATTACAAAACTATTAATTCTGAGACATAAATAAAATTGTACAATATATGGAGGACTAATTATACACAGGGCAGAGAGGACCCAAAATGTGAACTTAGAGATCAAAGCACACATAATTTATATTTTAAAGCGTTATAATATATTAATTGCAATACTTTAAGGGCATAAATAAAAGTTGATATAATATATGAGGAGGAAGACGCCCCCCACCCATAGGATAAGTCCGCCCTTATGTATTTTTGGTTTTCTTCGCTAGAATTATGTTGTTTTTCTTATAAAATGCAATTTAAGTAGCTCAAAATTAACCGAAAAATAAGCGATTTAGTAAACATCCTTAATTACCCTTATTATTTAGGAATGCATTCAAAAGATTTGGTACCCTTCTTTCTTGAGAGTGTATGATTTGACTAGATATCAAAGTTATTGGAAAAATGAGAGAGGCTCCATTTAAGGGAAGTGGGGATTGAAATTTTTGACAAAATAGTCTCAATTTGTGGTTAGGCAAAGAGTCAAGAATGTTACAATTTGATTCCCCATATGTAGTGGTGGTGGTGAGCAATTATTTTGTATTTGTAACTTTGTACAAGTAGTAGTAGCAGTAGTCAAGTCACTTACTAGTCAACCTCAAAATGGCCCTTAAAAATTCCCATTCATTAGGGAATCATCTAATTTGCACATTCAACCAATTGAAAGTCTTCAACTCTCTCTTCAAGCCCTTTAGAGTTTTGGTGGAGGCGTCTTTGGCTCCAGTGCGGAACGAAGAAGATAATTCAGTACGTGCAAAATTTTATTTATCCGTTAGATTAAAATTTTGACGATTAAAATTGATTTAAAACGGATATCTATGAACACATGTCATATTTTTTAGCCTCAAGACACTTGTCATTAATCTCATAACACATGTTCTAAAACGTTTTGTATATATTGAAAAAGAATGTTCCGCATATGATCTGTACTGGATGGAGGCACATCCTATATGGAAAATGGGGAAAATTGGAAGGTTGGCTAGCTTTGACTTTGATGAAATGATGGATCAAAAGCTGCAAAATATATGCCTGAGATTTTTTCTTTTCCTTTTGTTTTGTTGAGAAAAAAAAACATTGGAGATAGCATAAAAATATTTGTTCCGATGGTGACAAAGATTTTTACGACACTATACTAACATAATCTTATATTAATAATTTTCGAATCAACGATTTAAAAATAAATAACTATTTTCAGTTGAATAAAAAAATTTAACTACCGAATCAACAATTCGTTAATTAAGACTATCTCATTAGAGCGCTGATAAACACCCTTACCAACAACGTGAGTAACTCGTAGAGATCCCATGTCTCTTCATGGTCTTCCTAGTTATAATTACTCGATCCACTACTATTCTCTCACTAATCACGCACTCCTGTTTTGAGGTCCTAATTAATCCATTGGGGGGAACATATTTATTTAACTTTATCCCTCTCTTTGTCATTTGCTAAAAGGTGCTTCCACACTTTAATATTTCTTCATCTGACAAAAGATACAGATGAATTAAAATAGAGAATCAATACTAGTGATTATTATTATTAAGAAGTGGAACATAATTATTATTATTATTATTTTAAAAACAATGTCTATAGACAATTAAGTTAGGTGTGAGCATGTTAACATGTGATATGTTTCTTCGTAGAAATACAAGGTGGCAAATTATCATAGGACTATGAATTGTTTTGCAAAATGAACAGCTCAATGAAGCTCCCATATGGGCAATCCTAGAGAGTATCCAATGACTTGTCTCAATTCGTAAAGAACGGCATTCTCATGTTGCCCACACATATATATAGTAATAGTATATATACTACCACATTCTTTATTTAAATAGTAAGAATCACTACAAAAATAAAAATAAAAAATGTCTATTGCGACGTTTGTCATGTCGTAATAAGGCAAAAAAACGTCGTTATAGATATATACCAATATTTATTGCAAATGTCGCATTTGCCTGTGTCGTTATGGTTTTTTACGACATTTGTTACAAGCGCTGGTACCTATCTATTAGGACGTTTGTTGCGTCATTTTAAAGTGTTTCAAATGATATTTTTGCCGAGATTTGTGAATAATCGCAACAACTCACATATTGCGACATTTATAAATACCGTGAATAAATAGTTATGCCGACATTCGTAAATTTTGAAACCAGGCTGACCGACCCGTGGAGGAATCGGAGCCTACGCAAGGCTAGCCAAGTCTAGCCACATTTGAATAATCGGATCTAAGCTTAGACAAACCGAGCTGTCGAGTCTAGACACAATTGAATAATCGGAGTCGGCGCCTTGAAAAGCTGAGCCGTCAAGTCTAGCTATCTCTGAATAATGTAGAATAAAATTTCCCCTTACTCAAAGAGATGAGAATCGAACCTGCGACCTTCTGCATGTATGTCATGCAATGGGCCGCTGAGGTAATTGATATTTTGTTATTTATTTTTCCTCCTATTATATTTATTATAATGGAATTTTGGATATTGTACATTTACTTATTTTAATTGTTTTTATGAATCAAATTAAAATAAATACACTCTCATTAATTTTTTTATAATTTATGTCTTTAATGTTTCTTTAAAAAATATATTTCAGAAACATAATCTATGTATTTGTGTTTGTCTGAAAATGTCACAAGATTTAACGACATATTATATAAATGTCGCTAAATGAGTCGCAAAAATTAACAATTTATAATCAATGTAATGTAAATGTCACTAACTAACACGAAATTGTCGGTACGAATAAGAATTACTATAATCGTTGTTATAAAACGTCGTATAAAATCTAAATATAGCGACGTTTGTTTGAAATGTGACATGATTTAACGACGTGGTATATAAATGTCGCTATATTATTCGCAAAAAGTAACAATTTATAACAACATTTAATGTTAGTATCGCTAACTAACATCAAAATGTCGATTTTATCAACAATTATTATAACCGACGCTATTAAACGTCGTATAAAATTCAATTATAACGACGTTTGTCTGAAAAGTCAAAAGATCTAACGACATAGTATACAAATGTCGTTATATGAGTCACAAAAATTAACAACTTATAACAACATTTAATGTAAATGTCGCTAACCAACATCAAAACGTCGGTATGAACAACAATTGCTATAAACGTCACTATGAAATGTCTTATAAAATCAAGATATAGCGACGTTTGCAAAAAATGTTGCATTAACTTACTCTTTTTGGTTTTAAGCGACGTTTGAAAAAAGCGTTGGTACAAAAAATGTCGCAAAAACTTATTTTTGTTGTAGTGAGTTGAGATCTGCCAATTAAAAATTAAGAATTGGAATTCTGTTAAATAAAAAAAGTGACAGTACATCACATATTTGCAGTATTTTTACCGAGTCGGCCAAACTGAATTTGGCGTCACTTGGATTGGCTTTTGAGGAATTTTCAATTTAAGTCTTTTATAGTTAATTGTATAAAAGAAGATTTAGAGATAATAGTTGACTATTTAAAAAAAAATTAAGAATAAGAACCAATCTAAGTACACCTTAATTATAATAGATTGAAGATTAATTATAAAGTTTACAATTGAATGGATAAATTTAATCCGAAATTGGACTAGCATGAGCTCATTCAATGTATGAGAAATTGGATGAAAATTTATTGTATATGTCAAGGAAAATTTACTAAAAAAATAGAATGAAACAAATAAATGTCATCAATTGTAACATCCCTAATTGAGACAAGTAGGGACCCGGATCATTAACCAGGACTTTTGTCATCTATCTGAACGGGAAAAGTCGTATAATAAGGGATCACATATTTTATTCTTGCCACTTAAAAAGACTAACCACTAGTAGTATAATGCAATATATTATTTTTTTAAATTGAGGAATGGGATTTAATTTCATGGTATACAGGTTAAATATCACACCATATTATCAATTATTGTGATATTTGTTGGCTAGTATAATACTACATCATTATTTAATGTGACATTGCTCAATTAGAATTAAAATTTATAGGATATAAATAAATTATTCCTATTAATGTTAATGACGGATACTTTTGCAGAAGTTGGTGAATCCAAAGCATCAATACGACTAAAAGCATGACTTAATTATGAGCAAAAACAAAAGTGATTTCACCCTGCAGGTAAAGATTAGGGTTAGTTTCCAAAAATGGAAAGTTTCCGTGGGAGAGTATAATGATTTTTATCCTACTTTAATTAAAATAGAGTTTGAACAAATATATTAAACATGCTCACTTTGAGAAAGAGACCTTAAAAGAAGGGAGTAATAACCAAAAAATATCAAGTGGTTCGAACATAGTGAAAATATAAATAAATAAACGAGCAAAAAACATACTCTAGGTTTTTTTATGATTATGGTCCGACAAGGTAACTTTCTCTAAGAAAATTATATATATAATATGATATTCTAATCTTTTTTAAAATTACAAAGACAATTTTGGACATTTACATGTGTTACACTTTAATATAATTTGTCATCGCGTGAGTTTTTATCCAAACCATTAAAATACTTGAAGATATGATATCAATCTCTTCTCTATTCATCGTTTCCATTAAAAAAAATACAGTGATCATAAGTGAAGTAATTAAAAGTGGATGGGTGTTCGTGCAATTAACTAAAGTTGGTGTTGCAATTAAGTGGGGTGGAATTGTGATATTAGTAATCTACGTCAAAAAAATTTAGTTACCGATCAATTTAGCACTTCCAACTTAAAGTAAAAAGTTACGAGTTTGACATTTGTCAGCTTTTAGAATAACATGATCTAAAAAACGTAAAAGCAGAGAGGACAACCTAGCAAAATCCACTTTCTTAAAAATCTTCCTTTTGACTTCCAACCGTTGGAGCCATTTTAGCAACCCTACCATCACTAGAAGTGCAGCACAATTGAGTATAAGTGAGATTTTGTGGCCTTGATAATTTCAGTAGAAAGCTAGTATATTAATGGGGCTCTCCCTATCACATCGTGCACCACATAAAGGGATGTTGTGTATGCATCCACAATTTTTTTTCTTCAAAGATTTTAATTGATATCAAATTTTCAAGGAAATAATATGCAAAAGTTGAGAGGGTTTGTTTAGAAATCTTATTTGGTTTTTTTTCCCCTTAAAGTTAACATGGTTGACTGATATTTGGAATCAAACATTTTATAAATTAGAAAGAAAAATATACGTAACAGTTTGTTAATAATAAAATAAATAATAAGATATAAATAGGCAGAAGATCACAAATTAACAGCAGCAATTGGATCCTAAGTTCCACATATAGCATAGAGGTTCGTACTTTTGGATTCACATGTAAAAAGGATAGTTCTTTTTCCACATGAGACTACGTTGTAGGAGTCGTCCAAAACCAGAAGTGTTAAGGTTGGCAAGATCATCAAGTGCGATATACTGTTGACTTTTACACGATTGCCCCATCCTATGAATAGAGATGAATTCAGAATTTTAATTCCTCGAAATATAAGAAGACATTTATTCAAATAAATTTAGGAAAAAAAAAATCTTGAAGACATGGGTGTGATGTAACTTTTTAAAAAGATTTTTAGAAAAAAGATAAAAATTCATCTAAAAAATCTATGGTTTTAGAAAATGTTAAAATTGACTGCCACATCTCAATTCTGAGGGTTTTTTTTTCTCGTTTGAAGCCCGTACACTCCAAGAAGGATAGAGTAGCACCTCATAAGAGGAAGAAGAGATAATCCTAGAAAGAGAGACAATTTAAAGCATACCCCATACGCGGGGAGGATATCAAACCAAATATATTAAACCTCAAGATCGTGAGTAGATCGTCGCCCCACTTTGCTAAGGACCTTGTGATATCTCAATTCTGAGGTTGTCTATGAAATCGTACAACAATCAATAGCCAAGAGAATCATGTTTATTGTTTATACTTTAGAAAAGGCTGTCTACAAATATTTGAAGTAATGGCTTCTGTTAAATTTTATGTGTAATCATTTTCATTCGTCACCCCATGTTAATAACAGTGAATTTTAGTTTCTACTACTACTTTTTAGGTCTCCTGAGATGTGACAAGACATAGAAAGACTTGAGTATGTATTTTTAGTCTAAGAAAATGGAGCAAAGTTATTATTGGACACAATTAAAAGAGCTTATTAGATATGCAAATTAGAAAGGAAAAAAAAAGATTGGAAAAGAAATGAGAGGAAGATAAACAGTGAGGCTCTTATGCGGAATAGGAAAAATTTCACATCGTGTGGAATAATCTGGGCCGTCAGATGATAGTTTTAAGGGCTCATATTTGAAGAGAAAAAAGTTGCGGCGGGACTTAAAAAATAAAAAATAAAAACTTTTCTCTCTCCAAATCTAGACAGTTCAAATTTATCATCCGATTGTCCAAATTGTTCTGCACGGTGTGAAACTTTTTCTGTTCTGCATAGGAGCCGGAGTGGAAGATAAAGGGAATTAGATTGATGGCATTGCCCTTTCTACTTAAAAAATACTCTCTTTTAATAATATAAGACTTTTAAATCATTTAAATAAAAGATATTTATTTAAAATCAGATGGTGATTATTTCTCCTACTAAATTAATTTTGTTCAGCACAAAAAAAAAGGTCGACCGAGTAAATTGTCCATAACATGATGGGTAGTGATAATGCCAGAGCAAGAATCCTCCTAAAAGAGCAATTTACGTGCATGTGACAAAATTACCCCTCTAACATATTAACTAAATCTTTTAATTATTTTTTCTATTTTCTCTATATCCTATCCTGATCTTTCTCTCTCCCCTAGATTCTTTCCTTATTTTTCTCTTAATATCTCGTGATTTTTGTTTCTATATCTTTTGTTTTTTTTTCGTTTTTTCCTCTCTGTTTTTTTTCATTTTTTTTATTCTCTCCATCTCCAAGTGATTTTGTTTTCTTCTCTGTTTTTTTTATTATTTCTTCTTCTCTCAATTTCCTCACTAAATAGACCATTTTCTCAGATTGAATCATTCAACAACAATATAAAATCGAAAGCTCAATAAAAATAATAAAATTTACCTCTTTTACCGAAAGTAGTTGAAAATTATCTGACATATATATATATATATATATATATATATATATATATATATATATATATAAATTCAAAGTTAGACAAAAGAGCAAGAAGAGATAATGAAAGAGAAGAAAACAAAATCATTTGGAGATGGAGAGAAGAAAAAAATGAAAAAAAAACAGAGAGAGGAAAAAACGAAAAAAAAACAACAGATATGGAAACAAAAATTATAGGAAAATAGAGAGATTGAGAAAAAAATAAAGAAAGAATCTAGGGGAGAGAGAAAGATGAGGGTAAGATAGAGAGAAAATAGAAAAAATAATTAAAAGATTTAGTTAATATGTTAGAGGGGTAATTTTGTCACATGTACGTAAATCGCTCTTGCAGGAGGATTCTTGCTCTGGCATTATCACTACCCTAACATGATGATCAATAGAAAGTGTTTTTATATATCTTTGGTTGTGCCTGTCTTTTGTTTGGAAAAAAAATGGTAATAATTTTATGTTTCGCCATCAGCATATCTAGCTAATATTTTGTCGTGATTATTTTGGTTGACGTAATTATTGTGATAAGAAAGAAAAGACAAAAGTTTGAAAAAGAAAAGAGAAAAAACCAGTCCTGCTCCTGTGCGGAATGCCCAAAGTTCCGCACCTGCGGAACCATCCTAGCAGTTAGATGGAATTTTGAACGGTCTAGATCTGGAGAGAGAGATGGAATTTTGACCGGTCTAGATCTGGAGAGAGAAAAGTTGCGGCTGACAATAAAAAAACAAATGTTATATAATGAAAGGGTACATATGTAATTTTACAAATAAATGATTGGGTTACCGAGGAGGAGAGAGGTTCTCTAACCAAAAACATGTGTTCTCTAAAGAAGAACATGTGTTTTTGTTCAGCCGCAACTTTTCTCTCTCCTCCTCGGGAACAAAAAGTAACACGCAACCGATCACATCGATTGGGTTAGCGAGAGAGAGAGAAAAGTTGTGCAGCGAACAAAAACACATGTTCTTCGTTAGAGAACACATGTTCTCTAACCAAAAACATGTGTTCTCTAACGAAGAACATGTGTTTTTGTTCAGCCGCAACTTTTCTCTCTCCTCGGGAACAAAAAGTAACACGCAAAGTTTATCCCTAAAATACCCCCTATTTTGATACAGTCGTTGGATCAAAAGTATAAAATCCAACGGCTGGGATCGTGGCCCGCATCGTACGAAATTTTTAGGGTCAGCATAGGAGCCGCGACAAGAAAAAACAAACAAAGGGTTTTGGTGTACTATATCTTAGGGGTAGGTCTCTATGTATTTATAACTCCATCCGCTTTAATTTATTTTTTAGTTTTTTTTTTTAACCTCACCAGAGAAGGAGTACCACGTTAGGAAGGGAGTATTTATTTGTCCAATATAAGGGAGATGTGTCGAACCCTCGACCTCACAATAGTGGGCAGGACATATCGATTAAAGGATTAGAAAAATAAATTACCACAATTTACTTTATTTGTTAGGTCAATATCCATAATTTGAGAATCACAGTATTCCATAATTATATCTTGAAAAGGATTAAGTGGAATTGATCTTATTGCTTGCGCATGTAAATTCAAACTCTTATTTAGGAAAAGTATAATTCAGAGTTGTTTTTAATTAATGTTAAATTTCACTTCGACATTAGCATTTCGTTTATCAACTACATCACTAGTTGTTAGTACTCGACAATGATAAGTAAACTATAAATTTTTCTATAGTAGTAATTTAAATAATATCAACTACATCACTAGTAATTTCATTTATATTTTTTATCCAACTAATATTATTGCAATTTAAACAACACTTTAGTAAAATCGACAAAGATTTTCTATAATATACAATATATTATCACTCTCGTACAACTAACATAATTCGAATTCTTTGGGAAAGTAGAATGGTCAGGAAGAAACGCTCCCGGCTCCTATGCGGGATAGTTTTTTGTTCCACACGTGCGGCATAAACTACCAGCCATCGAATGAGATTTTTTAACGGTTTAGATCGGAAGATAGATTTTTTTTTAATATTTTAAGTCTAGCCGCAATTTTTCTCTCTTCATATCTGGACTGTTCAAAATTTCATTCGACGGCTGAAATTATTCAGCACGTTCCGCATAGAAGCCTGACTGGGAAGAAACACTTGGAAAACGCGATTAACCCAAGAAAAAATGAAAAGGAGGTCAACATGCAGATGTGATACACTCCTCACATTAATAGAGTAGGACGTACCTGAATGTGACATCTGCTCAATTCATATAAAAAATTGTGTATAGGACGGTTTAAAAATTGAGTGATCCAAATACGCAGGTCTGACTCTATACAGACTCAATGTGTCATATAGAATCGAACATCTCATTTTACGTGACCCCAAATATTTTTTTAAAAATCACTTAACATATTAAAAAAAATTGAATATATCTCTTCTCAATATTATGACTGTTCACACCCTTTAAACTGGAGTCTATAATTATATTTTTACATTTTTTATAATTTATAATTCATACTTCGAGACAGACCTGCAAATATTGATCTCGTTTCTTGGAGAGTTTTGATTCCCAGCAGAAGAAGACTGGAAGAGTAGTAGTTGAATTGATGTGACAATACCCATAAATGAATGCATGTGATAGAGATTTTGATTGATCTGACCTTTCCTTCTCTTGCCCCTTAACCCCAGTTTCCGTATCCATCCATCGTTCTAATTAGATCAGAACTGCCACTGCTCCTCAGCCGCAGGATAACCTTATGGACCACCATCAATTAACCATTTATATCTCGACAAGTGTCTTTAACCCCGTGATCTCTCAATCATGTCTCACTCTCATCAATCTCTACTACAGTGTACTTATCATCATCATCATCTGGATTCATTCAATATCTTATCACTCAGGTTTTCCTAACTACTAACGTCTGTTTGCACCATGGCTCCTGTCGCGACTGCGAAAATTCCCAGCGGTCGCGACGCCACGATCTCAGCTAGTTGGATTTTATACTCGTTTGATCCAACGATTGTATCAAAATAGGGAGTATTTTAGGGATAAAACTTTGCTTGTTACTTTTTGTTCCCGAGGAGAGAGAAAAATTGCGGCTGAACAAAAACGCATGTTCTTCGTTAGAGAACACATGTTCTTGGTTAAAGAACATGCGTTCTCTAACGAAGAACACGCTGTTGTTTCACCCGCAACTTTTCTCTCTCCTCCTGAACCCAATCGATGTGACGGTTGCAGTGTTACTTTTTTGTTCAGGAGGAGAGAGAAAGTTGCATGTGAACAAAAACGCATGTTCTTCGTTAGAGAACACATGTTCTTGGTTAAAGAACATGCGTTCTCTAACGAAGAACATGTGTTTTGTTCGACCGCAACTTTTCTCTCTCCTCAGAACCCAATCGATGTGACGGTTGCGTGTTACTTTTTGTTCTCAGGAGGAGAGAGAAAAGTTGCGCTCGAACAAAACGCATGTTCTTTCTTTAGAGAACACATGTTTTTGGTTAGAGAACACATGTTCTCTAACCAAAAACATGTGTTGTCTAAAGAAGAACATGCGTTGTCACCCTGCAACTTTTCTCTCTCCTCCTGTAATCCAAACATTTATTTGTAAAATTACATATGTACCCCTTTTATTATATAACATTTATTTTTTTTATTATTTTTTATTGTCAGCCGCAACTTTTCTCTCTCCAGATTTGGACCGTTCAAAATTTCATCCGACGGCTAGGAGGGTTCCGCAGGTGCGGAATTTTGGGGGTTCAGCACTGGAGCCGGACTGGTCTGTTTGCTTCCTCAACATTGAGTCATTAAATGACACTTTGTATGTTATAGAAAATTAAAGAAAAAATTGTGTTATGAACAGTATATTTACACATGACTATATGTTGTTCTCGAATTTTTTTTCTTTTAAGTATTTAAATTATTTTTGTCAATAAATCTATATTTCTCCACCATATGATAATGCGGTAAATTATGTATCACAAGGTATATTAAACATGATTCATGACAAACCAACAACTAGCCTTAGTTTATGTAGTAAAATGCAATAAACCATTTTCCCTGTGGTTCTTGGAAGCTTGTAGTAATGGTGGCACTGACTTCCACGTGTGACATTTATGAGGAGTAAGGAGGAGAGAAAAGCGGGTCGGGGCCTGGCCTTTGATTTGATCAACAGTAACAGTATAGTTGTCAAATCGCATCCACGTGGAATAAGTAAAGAAAGATAAAGTAATATATAACATCGTCTAAATATTTATGAATTATGATCATTTCAGTATATTTATTTTATTAATAGCGAATTCAGTTTCCAATTTAATAATTATAGGTGTTGCTAGACACATGTGTCATGTTACCGACCTGGAGCACAAGCTGTGACAACAGGCCTGTCTTTGAGGGTGCATAGATAGGGCATCCAAAAATTAGAGACCCTCAATTTTTGTTACCTATATAAATATATGTTTTTTTTAAAAAAAAAATTTGAGAATTCTTTTATATTTTTTTTTCAAAATTTGGGATAATCGAGTTAAAAGTATGGATTCTCTTTTTAATTTTTTTTCAAAAATTACATAAAAAATAGTATTAGTATAATGCCAATCTATTATTTGTTAATATATTAAAAATTATATCAAATACATGAAGAAAAATCATTATTACTGTTGTTTGCTTTGGTTTTGAAAATCCAAATATCGTATTATATTTTGACACTTTTTACAATTTATACTTTAAAAAAATTAAAATATAACTTTAATAACTAATACCGGATATCAATATTGTTCGAGAGAACTCTTGTGACAATATAAATAAACAAACAAGCTAACTACTAACTGACACTACTACAACTATTGCTGTTGTTGTTACTTCTGCTTTTGCTGCTATTAGCTCCTGACGTTATCGTTTTGATTTTATTTCTTTGCTTTCTATGTGCTTCGTGTTTGTTGCTTCTTTCTGCTATTTGATTTTATTTCTTCATTTCGATTAAAAGTAAATAAAGAACTGATAAAAACATAAATGTCCATCAGTCTTTACATTCATTCCTTTTGCCTTCTTCTTGGTTTCCTCATTCTTCTATCTTTCTCTCTGCTGCCCTACTGTGTTCTACAGTTAATGACGTTTCTTGTACATAAAGGTGATACCCAGCCCCAAGGCTCTTACCTTCCAGTCCGGCTCCTGTGCGGAACCCCCAAAGTTCCGCACGTGCGGGCCGCAGATCCGGTCGTTGATTCAATTTTTTTTTGAATCGACGGCTGGATTTTAAAAATGATTAAAAAGGGCACAAATGTAAATTCACAAATGAAAAAAGAAAAAGAAAAAGGGGGACACCGAACTGTCACATCGACTCGGCGTCCCCCAAAAATTCGAAAAAACGCCTCATCTTCTTCTTCCTCTTCTTGCTCAAGAGTGAAAAGCTTTGATATTTTCTGTCATTGCTCATTCTCCAAAAATTTCTTCTTAATCAAGAGTTCTCATTAATTTTTTGGGTCTCTTTTATCTATTCAAAATTTAAGCGGGAATGGGAAGAAAAAAAAGAGTGAAAAAACTTAGATTTTTTTTGTTGTTGTTCGATTTATGTCTGTTTCGTGATGATTTATATTGTTCGATTTATGATTTTTTTTCGATTTATTTGGTTTTTTGTATGGAACAAGCTGATTTTTAAAGAGTTTTTTTATAGGTTTATGCTTGGTCTATTGAATCTTTTTGGGATATTAGGAGGAGAAATTAAATAATAAAATGAAGATAGAACTTGTTTGGGTTTTATTTCAAAGAAGTCATTTTGGTGCTTCGAATGGATTTCTTGTGAACACTCAAAAACACGTGTTCTTGTTAATGTAACGTGTGTTCTTCATAACTTTTGGATTGAAATGCTACTTAAACGAGTTTTCAATAAAAAATATGTGTTCAGTAGACAAAAACACGTGTTCTTCGTAACTTTTGGATTGAAATGCTACTTAAATGAGTTTTCAATAAAAAAATATGTGTTCAGTAGAATAAAAACATGTGTTCTTGTTAACAGAACATGTGTTCTTCGCAACTTGTGGATTGAAATGCTACTTAAACGAGTTTTCAATAAAAAAATGTGTTCAATTAGACAAAAACACGTGTTCTTGGTAAGAGAACATGTGTTCTTCGTAACTTGTGGATTGAAATGCTACTTAAATGAGTTTTCAATAAAAAAATATGTGTTCAGTAGACAAAAACATGTGTTCTTGTTAAGAGAACATGTGTTCTTCGCAACTTGTGGATTGAAATGCTACTTAAACGAGTTTTCAATAAAAAATATGTGTTCAGTAGACAAAAACACGTGTTCTTGGTAAGAGAACATGTGTTCTTCGTAAGTTTTAGATTGAAATGCTACTTAAACAAGTTTTCAATAAAAAATATGTGTTCATTAGACAAAAACACGTGTTCTTGGTAAGAGAACATGTGTTCTTCGTAAGAAAATATGTGTTCTTCGCAACTTGTGGATTGAAATGCTACTTAAATGAGTTTTCAATAAAAAAATGTGTTCAATAGACAAAAACACGTGTTCTTGGTAAGAGAACGTGTGTTCAGTAAACAAAAACACGTGTTCTTGTTAACAGAACATGTGTTCTTTGTAAGACAAATGTCTTCTTGGAAGAGGTTAAAGAGATTTGTAAAGTTAAAAAGGCAGCAGGCAATGTCAAGCATATTGAACAGCGACAAAAAGATGCATAAACCAGCTCATATCTAGATGAAGAAAACATTCACCGGACACTTTGTGCAAAAAGATTACCGAATCTACTAATTCATTAAATTACCAAAAACAAAAGGTCAATTATCACAATATACATAAATTCATTCAGAATTTACTACATTTTGTTTACTAGTATATAAAAGGCCAAAATACAATTAATTAAACGACCACAAAAAAAGAGTCAATTAACTACAAAAAAGAGCCAATAATACAATTCATTAATGCCAAGAATACACATGTTCTCAGCAGATATCTCCTCCACCATCAACTTCCTATCTGCAATCTCTTTGTTAATGTCTGTTGCCATTATCGAAATCACCATTAGTGAATAACCTTTGAATGAGATGCTTCATATTTTCTATGTCCCGGATATTGCAAGTGTACTGAACTGTTGCCAAATGGTTGCCAGCGAAGTAATCCAGACAATGTACCTATACACAAAAAGAACATGTGTTCCGTGACAAAGAACATGTGTTCTGTGAGAAAACGCCTACAAAGTTTAAGCAACATTTCTGCCAGAAAAACAGTGGCGAAAAAATTGGGTTCTTCAAATAAAAAGTCCAATCTCTACACACCATTAAACTGAAAACCAAACATATACTCTTGTTCACAGTTAAAAGACGAAACTAACTGTAAAGTTTGAGCATCAAACTCTTACCGAATCATCCAAAAATATGTGTTCGAGAGACAAAAAACACGTGTTCTTGGTAAGAGAACATGTGTTCTTCGTAACTTTTAGATTGAAATGCTACTTAAACGAGTTTTCAATAAAAAAATATGTGTTCATTAGACAAAAACACGTGTTCTTGGTAAGAGAACATGTGTTCTGTGAGAAAACACCTACAAAGTTTAAGCAACATTTCGCTGTAAAAACAAAGTGGGCGAAAAAAATCGGGTTCTTCAAATAAAAAGTCCAATCTCTACACACCATTAAACCGAAAACCAAACATATATTCTTGTTCACGCTAAAAGACGTAAACTAATCAGTAAAGTTTGAGCATCAAACTCTTACCGAATCATCCAAAAATCGCAAAAATGTGAGTGAAGCACGCTTATGCCGTAAAACCAAGAAAAACTTACCTTCGATCCCTAAAATTTAATTTAGGCAAAGAACCAGCAATTATCACCAAAATCGGACTTTGTAACCCTTAAAACAGCTTCCTAAGGAAGTATAATCCAAGAAATGGGCTTCCAAATCTTCAAGAAAAACCCAGAAATCAAAGTATTTGTAGCATGAACCTTCCGTAGAGCAAGAACAACACCCAAAAAACCTCAACTTTTCTCCTGATTTCTGAATAGCACCAAGAGAGAAAGTGTCGTCTAGAAGAAAGAGGTTGAACACGATTAAAAGTGAGAGAAGATGATGAAGCCTCAAGAGGAGGAAAAAGATGAAATGGTAGAGATTTTATGGATCTGAAAGTCTCTTTTACCAATTAAAAGGAAAAGAGAGAGAGAGAGAGAGAAAAAAAATAGGATTCAAAATTCATTTCCCACCTAAATGGGACGACCAAACAATTCGGGCTCCATAAATACCCTCGCTTTTGCCACAGCCATTGGATCAAAAGTATAAGATCCAACGGCTCACAGGGCCGGCCCGCACATACTGAACCTTTTTGGTTCAGCATAGGAGCCGCGACGCTTACCTTCTGATCCGATAAAAATTATGAAGGATATTAATTAAAGTAACTCAGCGACTCGATTGGTAAGGAGGTTTTGTCTTAGCCCACCGCAAAAAGCTACCCTCACATTGGAGGGTTAAAACTTTCACACTGCAGGTATTAAGATTCAAACTTGCGCCCTTGCGGATATTAATGATGTATCTAATTTGATGGATGGATAGGTCCTAATAAATTTATTGTTGCTGTTATTTTATCTCATTCACATGTGATAACTTATAAAAAGTTAATAAATAAATAAATAAACCTCATTATATAAGGTTTTCTAACGTTCCGTCTCTAGAGCTAAATAGAGATATAAATTACGAGATGTGTTTAATTAACCAATAGTTTAGAAAATATTGATTTTTGCACTCGATGGAAACTGAAATCTCATACTCTGGATATAGACGAGGCGGCCAACTATAGTCTCATTGTGAGTTTTTCCATTGAACTATTCCCTAAGGAACAACTCATAAAAATACAACTGGTATATGATCATGGATTTAAGTATTTATTGTAATTTTAAAATATTATAATTTTGACATATTGAAAATATGAGTGGTAAGGTAGTTAGATTTGAATGTCGTCAAATCTATAAGTTACGCTTTTAGCCTGCAAGCACATAACGTGATATTATAATATAAGAGAATACTAACATATACAGAAGTATTACACTATTGAATTACACCATGTCAATGGTGGATCTAGGAAGAGTGATCGCTACCAAATATTTTTTTAAAACGTCAGTTTTTTTATTAAAAAAAAGAGAAAATATTTTCCCTGAAAAAATCTTTAAAAACATTTCCGAGCTTTCTTTATTAAGGTGATCTCGAGTGTCTCTCCAGCCCAGAATATCTTTATAAATGAAAATACTGTTATTCACAGTTAATTTTCTGGGGAAGTTTTTATTGTGGACGAAGACCATTACAGAAATTTGGACTTCCCTCAAATATACAATGCGACAGAGACTAAAGGAAAAGCTACCCTTTAATATTGCAACTAATGGACCGACCCTAATTCTTCATACCCTTAATGATTAATAACATTTCTTTCATGTGTTTCTTCTGTGAACAAATTTTCAGTCCATTAATGTATCATTTTCATTAGTTTTTCAAATTTATTTTGAGATTAATACGTACTAGTAATAAATGATAAATTATGGGTTCAATTCATGTTTCTGATTCCCTTATATGAATAGTATATACTTTCTTCGTTTGAAATTTAATATCTTTATTCATTTTGTATAGAAAATTGTACATTCAATATCGGACTAAGGAAGTATATAAATTTAGAGACGTTTTTTTAAAAAAAAATTCCATCCTCTAACCGTTCCACATTATGAAGGTTGAAAATTGTCCGTCCTCGTACATGTCTCTATTCTTATACTCAATCAATTAGAATTTGCTAATGTGGATATTTCTTCCAATTTTATATAAACATAGTGAATTGTGATTGATTGTGGTAAATGAATGGAAATATATACGGGTACAGATGAATTTTTGCCCATTATGAATGCACAATTATTTAGGGGAGCACCATGGTCAAAGCTTCATCTCTCTCATGGCCATTAACCCCATTTGGTCACGTGGGCCTTGTTTATTTGCGTAAACACGTCAAATACCTAAATTATATTCAACCTTCCTTAGGTTTTTAATTAGTAAGAGAGAGTATTGGTTCCTATATGTAGTATTTTATTTTTATTTATTTACTGTTTTTTTACTTTTACAAGCATAATGTATATAAGGAGTCTTGTTATGGTATCAATACATCTTTTTTTTACTACAGTAATAAGCAATCTCAATCATTAAAAATATCTATTATGCTGGTAATAAATTAGAATAATTATTCCCTTGCAAAGACTTTCTTAATGATGAACCTCTTGTAAATACTATAGAATAAGGGTTGATCTTAGGAGATTCCTTAAATATTCCATGAAAAATCCGACACTTACCTTTGGTAATCTTGTAACTTTAGGTATGATTTTTATCTTAAACAAAAAGACAAAGCTTGTACAAATGATGTAAGAAAATTGTAGTACTTCAGTTGAAAGAAAGTAATTATATGCAGTGGGGAAGACCATGTATGTACACATATGTAGGTTTGAGTTCATGTGGATGTACTGGTAAAAGGAATTTAAATTTGGAGGTTGTGACATTTATGGAAGTCTTAGCCAGCTGCAGTGTACTTAATCATGAAATTGGGTATTGTGATAATTGGTATGAAATTATGATAGGCTTTTTTTTAAGTGTTCTTTTGTGGTGCTATTCTTGACATTACATAGGACTATAGGAGGTTTTACATGCATTTAGAAACTTTTGTACCACACTATTTTGGTTATAACTTTTCATCTTCTTCTCAAGCCTTAGATGTCTAGGATGGGCAACTGGATATTAGTGTAGAACAAATATTTTTTCTCGCATATGTGATAACACTCGTCTCTATCGTTAATTTTTCATTTAATAGTTCAGAACACGCGTTCTTTCGACAATTGTGACCAATATTGCATATGCAGAGCATGCATTCATCTGATAAAAGAAAAACTCAATTGTTGAATCAATATCATATGGTTAAAATGTGTTCGGCAGGTGCGAATAGAACATATGTTCTTCATTGTATTCAAAATCAATGAATTGGGCAAGTGACTCATCACTCTCGATTTGAAACAATGGTCTGAAGTTTTATAACTCTATGTCTCAATTATAATTTTTCATTAGGAAAAGAAAAGAAAAAGTCCTTGGATCATTTTAAATTGGAAAAAAAACACAATGGGAATTTAATAGCAAAAGGGCCGTGCAATTTTAACCAAGTGAGTAATTTACCACCTTTGGAACTTCGTTAATATTTTGAGGAGGAAATGAATTGTTAGTGAAAGAAGATATTTTCGATTTGAAAAATAAAAGAAAATAATCAGTTCAGTAATTTTACAATTCTTTAACCATCTTCATGTCTCGCGTTACGTGGATGAGGCTAATAATATTCGCCACTCTAGGCGTAGAAATATATGGACATCTATCTCTCGTAAACATTGGTCTAGTGGATTTTCTATTGCGGTTGCTAATGTTAGAGAAAGCCAATAAAAACATAAACTTAAAAACCATGAAACTTCCATTACCCGAAGAAAAAAAATCATTAAAAAAGAGGACAAATTTAGGTGTCACGGCTCCTTGATTAACACATTTTATTCAGTATGTACTGGATAATTTTTTTTTATTTTTATTTAACTCGAGATTATTTTGAAAAAAGTAATTATTGATTTTTTTTCAACATTTGATACAAAAACATGTCTCAACGAATAGCAACACTTGTTAGACTCTTTAACTTAAGTTGTTCTGCAAATTAAACGAGGTGAACCCCTAATTTAGGGGGCAAAACACGGGTTGGTGTTGCAGCAGCGACAGACGCAGAAGCAATGGCAACACCAACACCGCCTGCAAATGTCTTCATAGCAAGTGGTCGGGGTACAGTCGGGCTCCTATGCGGAACAGGGAAAATTTTACATCGTGCGGAACAATTTGAATCGTCAGATGATAGTTTTAACGGTTCAGATTTAAAGAGAGAAAAGTTACGACTGGATAAAAAAAAAAAAAAAAATCTCTTTCCAAATCTGGACCGTTCAAATCTATCATCCGACGGTCCAGATTATTCTGCACAGTACGAAACTTTTCCTGTTCCGCATAGGAGCCGGAGTGGTCGGGGTGAGCGTATGAAGGTGGATTTCTCTGAGTGGCAAAATCAAGAACCCCGACAAGCGTGGGGCTGAATTGTCATGTCAATCTTCAATTTTTGGTCGACCTTTTCTTCCATTTTGACGTATTATTGTAGCCAAATCTGGGAGTTGTTTCCGTTTCTGGTCTCCCTTTGTAATTACTCCATTTGTTCATACTTGAAAAAAAATTGAGTTTAAAACCAAAAAGGAAATGGTTGTTCCATTAATATTATCTTGAGGAGTCAAAATTTACATCAAATTATATTATCTTGAAAAAAATGGAGTTTTCAAAAAGGAGAAAAAGGAAATCATTTGAATTCGGGTTAATCTCTAGCGTGGTAAATTCTATGGGGTGATTTTGTCACTTCGTAATAATAATAAAAAAAACTAATATGATACAAAATAATCGCTACCATAAATGGGTTAAAGCTCTCATTTGCATGGAAGGATCCTCAAGTGTATTTAGTCACTCGAGAGAAGCTCTCTCAGCTTGACAATTGAAACACTTGAAAAGAAAGCTACTTTGTTCTTTTTTTTTTTATTTGAAGCCCGATTGGGCGGTTGCTTCATATAGAGGAGAGGAAACTGCCTCAGAAAAATAGAAGATAGCCCTAGAAAGAGAGATTAAAGCTTGCCGCACGCAGGCAGAGAGTATCGAACCCACGACCTCAAAGTCGTGGGAATGCGCCTGCCCCACTGGACTAGGACACCTTTGATCTACTTTGCTCTTTCTCATGGTACATTTACAAAATTTGACTTATGAGAATTAACCTAATGATCGTAATAATTTTGTTTAACCAGAAATTAACTAAAAGAAGCTCGAATTAAATAGAAAAGAACGGTCCTATAAGGAATCGTGTTTCTAGTCTAGTTACAACATGAACCACAACCTAGACAATGCTCTGCGTTTTAATGTGTGTATTGCCCAGAACTTCTTCCGGCAAAACAAAACTGCTTCTTTTTGCTTCTGATCATTTTCTAAATATTGCAATTGGACATCCCATAGAAACTTTGGGGCAAGATCTCTTATTAACGATATAATCGAGTCTTCATCTCTAATGATAACAAACCCCTGCAAAACCAATAGTCCGTATGTGCTTTCATAATTCGGAAAATCAATCAAGAGAATGTCAGTGTACACAGGGACAAAGCCAGCAATTTAGCGTTGGGGGCGAAAACTGCAATAGTACTGTGTACATAAATTTGCATGCAAAGAGCCAAATAGTCCAATTAACGAGTTCATTCAACTTTGCACGCTCAGTTGGTTAGAAGCGCCTATTACAAGGTCATAGGTCCTAGGTTTAAGTCATACCCCCCCGACTCCCCACAATGTATAATAATTCAGACCGAGGCATACTTCAATATTTTGATGTCCACGAAAATGGTTGTGCAATGACACAAAATTAGTTACCTGAGGTCGTATGATGCGGTCCATCTCCAGCATGATATCCTCAAGCAAGCAGCCTTCTCCACGGCCTCTATAGTGAGAAACTAAATGATTGGCATGCAAGAGATCGTATGAACGAGGGTATGTAGAGAAAGGTTCACACCTAGAAATCACCAGAAAATTGTTTTAATATGCTTGTTAAAAAATGAAATTCAGAAAGATTAACCGTGTTCAATTATCCGATATCCGCGTACCAGTCATGAAAAGCACCAATTAGACCACGATCATAAATAGCAGGCAAGGTATTATTCATGCTTGTAGGAACTACATTCATGACCCAAACAGGCCATGTACTCAAGGCAACTGCAAATCCACCCAGGAAAGCACTCATGTCCATCACATTCCGTATATTTTTCTCTTCAACATTCATCAATCTCCAATAATGCCGAACTTGGTCTTGCCAGTAGAGCGTGTTTGATAAAAACACCTCTCGATCAAAGCCTGCAGTCAAAAGAACATGAATGATGATTTGGCAGAACACGGTTATCCATAACAAACCAATCCCACACAACAATTGGTATCAATCTATGATACATATGAAGGACGTGAAAGTCAACCGATAAGATAGTTGTGATTATGAGAAAAAACAACAGCATAACTAGAGTAGTCTAAAATTTCATTCAGAAGCATATCCGAGAAAGAGAAACACAAGGCCTGCTTGAATGCCAGACAAATAAATGGATTCGGTGCTCATATAATTTCATTCCTGGTATATAAGTGCACTTTTAAATCTCCATTTTTTTTGTTGGGGGGGGGGGGGGGGTGGTGTTTGCCCCTGGTTAGCATCAAACCCAAGACCTCTAGTTCTGGTAAAGAGTGCTTTACCAACTAAACTACGACTTTGACTCTATAAATGCACTTACATGGTAGTATCTATAGATATAATAGCTTTGTATTTGATCTCCAACATTTGATACCAAAAGAATAAAGAGCAACATACTGTAACTAAATTTAATTCAAAGAATCAAGTCAGAGACAAACAGAAGCAACAAATTTATACTACTAAGCAACAGAGGAGGATTGACAAACCTATCTTGCTAAGACTACGTGAATATTCTGAGAGACGTTGTGGCATTGGAGGGAGTTTCTGAGGACCGGAATTAGCGGTTGCATCGGCCAAGCTGACACAGTTCTTAAGGGGTGTTTGCCAAGATGGTTTAGAATCATCCTCAGCATCACATATATTTACAAGCTTCAGTTGTGCATTGTGCTGGAGGCATGAATCGTCTTGCTTCTTTATCCAGATAGCTGTCTGAACCTTCTGGGCAATAAGTTTCCAGCACATAGCAGAAGTGATATTTATCAATTTATCCCATATGAGAGGAAAATCTTTGTCCTTTCTATAAGCTGGTGGAGCTGAATAGACGAAATACCCGTTTAATCTCAACAGGCGATTGGCTTCTTTGAGTAGGATTCCATCTGAAAAGGGCAGAAATCGGAGAGGTGAAAAGAGAATCAAGTACGCCACACTAGTATAAGTTTCACTTTTGCATGAAACCCCATAAGAAGTGGAGCTAAATATGAGAGAAATAAATTAATCTATAATACATGAGTTAGCTTTAAATATTTTTATGCTTCTATTAAGTCAAAACTAACCATCCTCATGCCAATCAACCCGACATCTAGAACAGTGGATCATTTCAAAAGAGCTTGCTGGATACGGTAACTGTTTTGTAGCAATAGCAGCTATCATTGCACCAATGCCTCTTTCCAATGCAAATTGAATCTGATTTTCATGACCATCTTTGGGAGCAAACGACATGGTCTGTATATTTAAGGGGAGAAGATAAGCAGAAAAGCTAGCAACTCCACAACCGACATCTAGTACCTGATACACACCAGCTTTACGCAGGTCACCTCTCTCATTAGTAGTCATATTCCCTAACCTGCAGAAAAAGAATTACACAAGGAGAAATGCTGATTAATAATGAGATCTACGTAGTCCAGATAGAGAAAATCCTGAGCCCTAGACGTGATTGAAGGAACTATTGGAGATTAATAGTAAATTAACATGAACTATCAACATTTCAGTATGGGACTCATTTTTCTTTTTGGTCTCAGTATGGGCCAGCTATTGGAGATTAATAGCAATGCCAGATAAAATATCAAAATATCAGATAATTTCGGGATGCACAGAAGGAGCAATTAAATATATCATACAAAAGATTTATCTTGCATGTAGAGAAATAGCAAAAACATGGAATTTGAGGGGCCAACAAATTTTCATCTACGGAAAGGAGGAACAGCTTCAACCAAATTATATGTCAACAGTTCCTATTTGGTTCACTGTTCCCCAAAATGATGTTCACCCTCAAGTATCTTTAGCTTCACCCTCAAGAATGCCAGAGCCAAGTTCATTGTAGTTATCCCAGTGATCTATGTTACCGATGGAATCAAGACCAAATACCTTTTTGTTCAGTTGGGACTTTAGATGGCTTTAACATAGGTAATAAGTTTTGGAACTATAGAATATCGTTCAAGATGGCATGTCCAATTTCTCTATTCTTATACATTAATAATAATCACAGCTGAAAATGAAGGATAATTATAAAAACATGCAACCAACAGGAAAAATTACATCAACTTAAAAAACCATTCAAATTGCATTTACCTCTTAATATACTCGGAAGCCCCATGCTTGAAATGAGTACCTCCACCTGGAAACCACCAAAATTGGTCCTTCTCATGAACCCAGTTTTGTCCTCCTTTTACCTCGGCAAGGTGTGTGTGATTCACGTTACTTCGCCAAACATAGTCCCTACTGGTAGGCCATCTTATGGGTATCTTATAATCAGCAGGTGGTGGCACCAAGCAAAATAAGCGCCTGTTCAATGGAGGACAGTGCCTTTCAAGATCCTCCCTCCTGGAAAGATCTAATTTTGACACTAATTCATTAACAAAGGATGGTTCATGACATGGGATGTATTCATTGAACTTTAAGGGACATACGTTTATCCCCGTTTCCGGCATTGTCAGCGGTGTTATACGATAGGAAAGAGCAACTTTATTCGTAAAATCAGGAAATCCTGCAATCGCAATGATACCATGTGTTAGGGATATATCATCAGGGGAATAAGTAGAGGGAGTGAAAAGAATTTTGTTCTAGTTTCTTTCTTGTAGGAGGTCCTACCCTCCTATATATATGACTTCTCATTATGTAGTTATATGAATCTTCCATTTAATTAGTATGGAAACCAAACAGTTCTAGCTAGTAAAAGCACAGTGGAAGACATACAAAATCAACGCTTTAGTGACAAAAGTCCATTTACAGTCTCTAACTAAGATCCAGCAACACTAGAAATGTTTCTTTTTTCTTTTTTAAAAACCAACTCTAGAATTAATTAAACTCTCGTTTTCTTGAAAGCTAAATAGCTGCTTACAAGAAAAAACTGCAACTTGAAAACGAATACCTTTATGTGCATCAAGAAAGTAACTAATTAAGATTCCTTAGACTCCAAACAAATTCATTCTGTTATGCAAAACTCATAAAACTGATTCATTCATAACTTCAGCCTGAAAGGTATTTCAGCTGCAGCCTCAATCTCAGAAAGGCTGATATCAAAATTTTCCAAGTGGGATTTTCTTTCTCAATCTCAATTTGGATATCCCATTTCAAAAGCATAAACACCAACCCCGACACCATACTCAAACTATGAGACCCCACTATAAATGGAAACAGAAAGATGCGAACTGAAGTCATTCACAAGCTGGAACAAACCGAATCCAGATTATATAACAAATTCCAGTTTATGCAACAAAATTATAAACTAAACTTCTAATCCACAAAACTTCATTAGCTATAAAACTGAAATGGCACTGGGAAACAATAGTAGGAAGCACGAACAGGAAAATTCAGCAGAATTTAACATGCACAACCTATACAAGACCAGGACACTACCAAATAACAATTATTATTAAAAATCGACTCGGGCCTAACTCCAACACTCAAAAGGTACCTTCCGTAGGATTCCCAAGTCATATAAATTCCAAATATGCTCACAAGCTGGTCAATGCGATATCTTTAACAATTATCAATAACAATTCCAAAGATTTGAACTTTGTAAAGTAAGCATTTCCAACATTTCCAAGTAAGTAATAACCTGTTAATAATAAGAATTTGTCTAAATCCAAAGCATTGAGATAAAAGTCGTTTTGCTACAACTAACCAGAAGAAGAAGTATTATTGGAAGAGAGAAGCAGGTGGGTGTGTTCGCCGTTATTTCCGGTGCGGCCAAAAATGGTGCCAGTGTAAAAAGAAGCGATCATTAGTAAGAGGGTAACCATTATAAGCTGTCCTGTCTTGGAATCGAAGGCTCTAATGTCCATCTTTATAAATCCCATTCTGCTTTTTCTTGCAGGTTTTTTTTAGGGGTCAGATAGAGAGAGGGAAGATCAGAATAAGAAGAAAAATTGAGGTATTGCCATGGCGGAGAAGAACAAAGTGGGATCAACAACATATACAGAGAATAAGATCTCACTCGCTCTTTTCCTTTCTTCCTTACCGCTTGGAGCAACACTCGCCTCAAGTTATTGTGTTTTTTTTTGTTACTTTCAATATATTTTAAACGTGAATATAATTGTAATTAAAAAAATACTACAAGTGTCACATAAAATTTTGGATTCATGTCATTAATTTTTTGGCATTGCATTTTTTTTTCTTATTTAGTAATCCCTAGTGAATTTTGAAAGCACCATTTTTGGTTCAAAAAAGAAAAAAAAAAAGAAAGCACCATTTGTATATTAAAAGAAACACCTTATTTTATCCTTGATCATGTAACATTTCACGTTAAACACCTTATTTTAATTTCTTATTTCTATATTATTTTTAATTGAGTGAAGAGTGGTTCGATCACGCAATATATGAGTTGAATGAACGCACCACATTGCCAACTTTTTTTTTCCATTATCAATGGATCATTGAACATTTTTTTTTTCAGTTATTAATTCAAGGTTTTCAGATTTAGACATTATCCAATCCCTTTTTACACTTTTTTTAAAAGGGGAAAAAGAAGTATGTCATCCATTCAGGTAATGATAAAAAAAAACATAAATGAAAAATATTCAAGTTCTAGTTTAGCAAGATAGTGAACCGAAGCATTTCCTTCCTGTCTTACATGGGTGAAGCTCGAGTGGCCGTTGCAACGATGTCGTCTCAGATTCCAAAGATTTGAACTTTGTAAACATTTCCAACATTTTCAAGTAAGTAATAACCTTTTTTTTTTTTTTTTTTGAAGCCCGGTTGGGCGGTTGTCCCATGAAGGGGAGATAAAAGTATCTCACAAGAGGAGGAGAGAACTCTAGAAAGGGAAATTACAGCATGCCCCATGTATGGGGAGGGTATCGAATCCCTCCCCACAACCTCACGGTCGTAGGCAGTCTATAACCCCACTGAGCTATTGACCTTGTGATAGGTAATAACCTGTTAATAATAAGAATTTGTCTAAATTCAAAGCATATTGAGATAAAACTCTTTTGCTACTAACCAAAAGAAGAAGAAGTATTATTTGGGTGCAAAAGAGTTTATGTTAAGGGGCTTGGATATTTTATTTTGGGCCTCAAGAATCTGCAATAAGTACTACTTTGTAGTTGGACCTTTTAAATGAATATGGGCTCCAACTTTATTTCGAGGCCTTTTAAGGCCCAAATGAGGCCTTTATCACTAGTCTACAAAAAAAAATTTACGTGGTTATAACTTATAATACTGCGTATATTATAATACCGTTTTTTTAGTAAATTGTCGAGTACACCAATGTAGATTATCACACGTGGAACAATATTATTATATCAAGTGAATTTATGTACTTAGACTAATCACTTTGATACACGTGTGATGTGTAATTGATGTGCTAGACAATATACTAGAGTATACACTAGAAGATTCGAAGTCATTTGGGTTCAAATAAAAATGTTAACGATTATAGATTTGTTGGTACATCGTTTCTAATACACTAATAAAATGATCAAATTATCACGAATTTGAACTAATCACGTTGCTACATATGTGATCCTTTCATTGGTATTAAAAGATTTAGAGTCGATGTTAACAATCATTTAAAAACTTTGTTAAGGCTCCAAGTAGTAGAAGTTACGGGTTCAACTCCCTCTTCCTGCTTCTTTAATCTCCTTATTTTTTGTAATAAGTAAGTTTTCTTTCTCCGAATATTTAAAAAAAAAAAAACAATCATTTAGGAACCGCTTAGATAAGTTACATGAATAAATGTCTAAGTCGCACTTGAGGATATTATAATAAATCTTCGACAATTTTAAAAGGGAACAAAATAATACATAATTAAACAATGCTTCGATCACTTGATATGGACTTCTTGTATTCAACTGGTTAATTCATGATTAATAAACAAGTGTGCAATTGAAATAAACAGAGATTTCCCATTACAGTTATTAAGTGATAAAAAAAAAGCCATCAAAAGGTACCTTTTGACTTATATTTGGAAGTCTTATTAATCTGCTGTACTTACAAATTTCTCATTAATTTTTTTTTGTCAAAGCATACAAGTTGGATTTTAGGTTTTGTTGAACATTTACCAAAGTATGGTTGGAAGCAGTGGAAGGGGGCAAAAAAATCCTATGTTCCCATTATATATTTCGTTCTTTATCATCATGAATAGATTATTGAACGCACATTTTTTTTTGCGAGTTTCACTATTTTTTTTAGGTTATAATTTTTTTTAATTTAAAAATTAATACATATCAATTTTTTATTACTGACACATAAAATGAGATATCGAATGGGGACGAAAGATTCCTACATTGAATTGGTATACAAATAGTCTCTTGTTGACATTGTCAATGATGTTTATGTAATTTTCCTAATATTGTTATTACAATGAGGTTGGCCAACTCATTCATCCACAATTTCTAGATATCAATTTGAATCTCCAACTCATGAACCATCCTATTCAGCAAAAAAAAACTCATGAACCATCCCAATATTTCTTATGCATTTGATCCGTATGTAATATTTTTAATTATAATTTTTATTTTTATAAAATTTATTTAATTTAATTAAATATGATCAAAATGTTTTGAAATTAGAATGTCAGTAGACAGGCAGGCCCCTCCAATTTTTTTAAGCTAATTTTTTTTAAGGTTTTTTTATATACCCTTCTCTATATTTTGTTTATATATTATAGATTGAAATCTAAACTTTTAATTCTACATCGTCCCTTGTCACGGAGAATTATGTATGAAACCACTATCAATTACTACTGCCATGGTGGGAATTAATTATTCAAAAAGAAAAAGAAAATTCACCGTCTATATGAACATATGATGTATTAAAATATAATTTTATCATAAGATTTAAATAATAATTCAGAAATTCACACTAATAATAATAATAGTTTATAAATGGAATATTTTAGTCAAAGACTTCGTCGAATTGGCAAAATCTGAAGTCTCCAGGGACGAAGTCAGAAATTTGGCGTTGGAGACGAAAACTGCAATAATATGTCGAATTATATATAAAAACTGTAAAAAAATGTCGGGGGCGAACTTGATCATATATTCCGAACTACATATCAAATTTACTATATCTAATAGTATTTTTAGAAATCTCGAGGGGCTGCCAGCCCCGCTCCCTCTGTCTTCGTCCCTGTCCCACCTAAAGATCGGAGTTTGATTCCATTTTTATGCATAATTTTATTTTGTCTTTTAAAAAAATTATTTCTCCTTATATTAAAAGGAAAAAATCATAAAAACGTTTTCAGAAATGGCAAGGAAATTTCATGGAAGGTGGGAAAAAACACATAACACGGACCTTTACCAAAAAAAAAAAAAAAATAGAAATAATAATAATAATTTTCTCAATAGAAAAATAATAATAATGCAGTAGAGGGACAGCCGGACAGCACACCTTGGTATAACCGGCTTTCCACAAAATTACACAATGCTCGGTGATATTTTTAATCGAGGCTAGTTTGGACGTCGCGAAATTTGTAATTACTGGGAAATGTCAAATTTCAAGAACCTTTCTCATGTACTACTACTAATAAAAGAAAATTGAGGATGAACCATCTCTATTGAGCCCGTATTATTTCTCACTCACATAATTAATCTCTATATATAAACTAAGGTTTTGTTTAATACTCTATTCGTTCGCAATTATCTGTCGTCTAAACATACTTTATTAATTGTTTTAATTATTTGTCGCTTTATGAAAGCAAGAGAGTATTAAATGTATTTTTTTCAAACTTACCCTTGTATTTAATTAATTCAGTCAACAACTAATTTGAATTGTCCTAAAATAAATGTATTAATTGAAGGTTAAAAGTGTCTATCTATCTTTAAATTAATGTATCTCAATCATTTTCTTAATTCGAGTGCTTTGTCCTAACGTGACAGATAAATGAGAACGGAGGGAGTATATTTTATAAGTGAAGAATATGGTTGGAATTAATAGAGATGGTCTATACTAAGCTTCCCACTAATAACATGTTATTAAATATATATTTTGTATATTTGTTTTACTTAAAAAGAGATGTACTACTAATAACATGTAATAATACCAACAAGATCAATTGTGGTAGAGTGGATGAGGGTTCTTTCACCCTTAAAGATGATCAGGTGTGACCACGACATTTGTAAAAAGTCTTTTTATGTTGGAGGATAGTCTTCTTACAGAACTCCATCTAAATTAATCAAGCTTGTCGGGATTGGACATGTAGTAACACCAAACAAGTTTTGTTTTTTCCTATCACTTTTTTTCTTTTTTGGGGTTATCTATCAACTGCGACTACTATACATGAATTTATGGAAGTGGGATACAGGTACGCGTCTAGTCTAGAAATATATTTGCATGGTTTGGTTTGGTTTGGTTCGGTTCAGCATCACTTCACTTCACGCCAAACCGCCCAAATTCTGGGACTTTTCCAATTTCTACGACCGACTTCGAAATTAACTATATATATTTGGAGGGGAACAGAACAAGTACTACTACTTATAATAGGCAGAAAATGCATTAGAGATTATTTTGGGGCAAAATCGCCTATTTGGTCCTTTTCGTATTTTGAGTTTGTAATTAATGTCACTTTTGTTTAATTTCTACTTTTAACATCCACATCGTTTTTACAACCTGTCAATAAAGAACTTTCGTCTAATTTTCTGTCAAATAACCGTCAAGCCAATCACGTGAGGTATTTTGTAAGGGTATTTAGGTCATTTCAACATATTTTCCATAAGAAAAAGTAAGGTACTCAATTGTTAAATATAATAATTATGAACATCCAATTAAAAATAATAAAAAATCTCTAAACTCATCTCCTTCATCTTCATCCCCACCCCTTCTCCACCACCAATAACACCAACCACCACCACCATTAAAATAAACATTTTCATAAACTTTAACACATTAAATCATCTTGCTGGTCTCTGCGGATGCAGCATAATAAGAAACTCTGAAAAGGGAAAGTTTTGTTGGGGTTCTGAAAGCGAAAGAATTCATCTTTTCAGTTAAAACCCATGATTTCTGAAATTGAAATGAGTCAAATTTGAAGTAGATGAAAGCAATGGAAACTATTTCTTTGAAACTCTTTGCAATCCCTTTCCTCCCTATGACCTGAGGCCCCAATTTGATAGGGGTAATCTTAAAAATAGTAATGCTCCATCATTCTGTTACTGTTTTTCATGAATTTTTTTGGTAAAGGGTATGCTCCATATTCATCTCCTTTTGTAGTGGCTACTGCCGTCGACGGTAAGGTCCGTACGCCACCAGCTGAGACTTCTAGAACGTGCATTTTTTGTTGGTGGTGGTGGAGAAAGGGTTGGGATGAAGATGAAGGAGATGGGTTTAGAGATTTTTAGTTATTTTTAATTGGGTATTCATAATTATATTTTTTAACAATCAAGTACTCAAGTTTTTCTTATGGAAAATATGTTGAAATGACTGAAATACCCTTAAAAAATACCTCACATGATTGGCTTGGCGGTTATTTGACAGAAAATTGGACGAAAGTCCTTTATTGGCAGGTCGTAAAAACGATGTGGATGTTAAAAGTAGGAATTAAATGAAAGGGACAGCTAACTACAAACTCAAAATACAAAAAGGACTAAATAGGCGATTTTGCCTTATTTTGGCTAACAAAAAAGATCTATTTATTTTTTGATTTTTTGATATATGACCGGGATGAAATATATTCTCTCGTTTCTTATTAGAACTATTTTTAATCTCTTCATATTTTCGTCAAATATATATCATTTTTTTTCAATTTATAAGGTTATTTTTCAAACATTGCATTTACTATAAAGAGAAATTGGAAAGGTTGATATTTGATAATAAATTAAATGATTTACATATATAATTAATGGTAAAAATTTGTTGTTTCCCCTTCTTTAATATATGCTTAACTATCTGAAAATACATCTATTAAGTAATAGAATGAATACACACGCGCGCACGCGCACACACACATATATATTAACTGCATTTAAAAAATTTATTATGATTTGAACTTAAATCGAACTTTAATAATTTATTACAAGTAAGATATGAAAATGATAGTAACTTGAACAAAAAGAATCTCGTTAGTTATATTTGTAGTGCTGTGTGGTAACATGGGGTAGTAATATGGGAGAAAATGTCTGTCCTAGAATCATGCCCTTTCCATGTCTCATCATTAGAAATGTGTCACATGTTCTATTTAGAAAATAAGAGGTATGAAGAGATAAAAAATAGGAGCATGTTGCAATGCAAGAAATTGGTTGTGTTATGGATAACTAGACATAGTAACACATTTTTAACGGTGGAATAGGGCAGGGGATAGAATTTCGAGACAGACGATTTTATGCCGAGTAATTAAAACATTTTTTTAAACAAAAAACATAGACATTCTTTTGTCTTGTTAGAAAACTATCTAATTATACGATAATATTACTGACGAAACTCATCTGACAATAAATATTAAACTGAAATCAAATTCAAATATATTATGTTGCTTCAACTTGTATTTTTTTTGGCTAGGTAACATTCAAATATATAAACCATTCGAACTTGGATTTGAATTAAAAAGAGTGTCTCCCCCCTATCACAGAAGATTAATAGAATATTTGTCGGAGTTATATAATTAGATACATTATTCGATTTTGTCCATTCAACGAGATTATAAGTATCAAAATTACAAATTCTATTAACAAATTTTAATTTTCAACAAACGAGAATCCTATGCATATCCTTACCTCTGATTACTTGATTCATACCCATCCATTCATCTTAAACTTGTATTGTTAGGAACTAGTAATAATTTTCTAAAATGTCCCGAATTCCTAGATTGGTCAAAATATAATTTATTGAATCTCTAAATACGGAGTTATTTATCGAATGTCCTACCTAGGTCCAATTCGTAGCTCCTGTTTAGTCAAAAAAACAGTTTGCATGATAGCACATGCTTCCATGTGAGGAGATGAAAATGAACCAATTTTGAGAAGCACTAATAAGGACTATACTTTACATTGATAAGGTTGGTCAATTATAAATTACACCCGAATTTATTAGTTGAACATTTCGTGAGCTACAAGTTATTTATATCTTCTCAACATCTTTCAAAATTTACCATTGAAAATAAATAAATAATAAAACATTACTTTTCTCATCAAAGGTTCCTTAACCCAGTGGGATAAGGGTCTGCCGTTCGATACCCTCCCCATGTAATGGGGCAAACTTTAATTGTCTCCCTTTCTAGGACTATCTTCTCCTCTTATGAGGCACTTCTCTCCCATTATTGGGCAACCTCCCATCGAGGCTTCAAAAAAAAAAACATTACTTTTCTCACTATATACGATAACATAATGAGTTATAAACTATAATGTACATTGATGGCCAAATTCATAACAAAACTATTTAGAAACAAACCATGTATAACTTATATTATTAGGATCTTATGTTCCCGTGAATAAAAATATGAAATAAGAGAATAACAAATATGTGTTGTTATGTAAATAAACAAAAAATGAACCAAGACAAAAAGATTGTTCTTATTGTTTCAGAAGATATTGGACTAGATACATTTCCTCGCCTATCCTTGTTCACGATGCATGTACGTTTAAAAGACAGAAAAGCATTTCCGGATTTTGGGTGAGTTTTTAGATGAATAATTATGATATAAACTATGTCTAGTGGATAGGGATGGCAATGGGGCAGGTCGGGGCGGATTTCTAAGGATCCGTCCCCGACCCGTGCATTTTTTTGCCACCCCGACTTGACCCGTGACCCGCAACGGGGCAAGACTGCTCGCCCCATGCCCCGCCCCATGCGGATCGGATCAAAACCCGCCCCGCCCCATTCTATTTTTTCAAAAAAAAAAAAAAAGTCAAATTATTCTCAAAAAATTAAACAATAATCTGCAAATCCCCAAATCTGCAAATTTTTCAAACCAATTCCCAAATCTACAAGAATCTGCCCAAATAAACAAAAGCACCCAAAAGAAAGAAAAATTATAATTATGAAGCTGTGTGACCTAGAATCGTCATTAGAGTGGAAGAAGTAAGGGAAGAAAGAGGTTAAGTAGGTGGAAGAGGACAGACAGAGAGGAGAGCCGGAGAGGAGAGGAAGAGGACAGCCGGAGAGGAGAGAAAGAGGAGAGCCGAAGAGGAGGAGAGCGGAGGAGGGGAGGAGAGGAGAGGAGGAGCCGGCGAGGAAGAAAGAAATGCTTTTAGTGTTAGGTAGATAAGATTATATATACCTAGGACTGAAATGGTAATTAAAATATTAGCACATAAAACCCTATAAAAATAATTATGTTACGAATCAGGACGGGTCGGGTCAGGGCAACCACCATATCCAAATCTGATCCGTGACCCGTCCCGACCCGACCTGACTTGACCCGTTCTCAGTACGGGGCGGGGTGGGGCTGCCCCAAACATGAACGGATCGGAGCGGGGCGGCGGGTCACGGGTCAAATTGTCATCCCTACTAGTGGATCATATGTTTCAGAATCAACAATATTTTAATAAGATGATAAGAGGGATAATATTATGATGATATGATTGATTCTGAACCACAATGTTCACATTAACCTGATAAGAAAAAATTTCGTTTCTATAATGGACTTCTATCAAATTAACATATGTATGATTAGGAGTATGAGCAGTCAATATGTATTTAGTATGGACATAATACTCAATCTTGTGGTGGGTTAAGATAAGGCCTCCCACCAGTCGAGCCGTTGGGTCACCTTGACTTACATCCTTCACAATTTCTATTGAATCGGAAGGTGAGGCCCTGTAGACGTAAGTATCGCATTTTTGTGTAGGAAATAATACTCAATCAAGGAAGCTCCATTTCAACTAATGTACAAAGGACGTGTGAAGTGCGTAACACGTATTATTATGTTAAATACTCTTGACGATTTAGGAAAATCCTCAAGAATTTACCCATTGATGTCTATTTTTTTGCCTATGGAATTAGTAGTCATTTTGGCTTTCTTTGGTGTACCGTACGGTACCGTACCTCTTATTTTGCTAGAAATTTAGCGTTGAGGCGAAAACTGTAACAGTATATCAAACTATATATAAAACTGCCAAAAAAATATTGGGGGTGAATTCGTTAAAATATTCGAAACACATAAAATTTACTATATATAATAGTATTTTTAGAAATCTTAAGGGCGACTGCCACCCCTCGCCACCTTGTCTTCGTCCCTGATGAGAGAAGTGTAACTTTCTTTTTAAATAAGTAAAAAAATGTTGTTTTTTTATTTATTTTTTTTCACAAAGAAAGTAAAAAAAGAAAAAGGAAAGATATAATGTCACCAAAAAGAATCTACAAATATAAGAATTCGTAGTGCATTGTGAGTATGGGTGAGCACCGAATTCGAATTCGCCAATTCAGTTATTTGAATTCGATTTTTTCATTTTTTTTATAACAAAAAAAAACGACCTAATTCGGATTCGAATTTATAATTACCGAATTCGAAATTCAATTTTTGTTGAATTGACCGATTTTACAAGAAACTTAATTGAATACCAAGACAAATTCAAAATCAAAACAAACAATAAATTTTGAAAAAATAATAGAAACAATAAATTCGTCATTGTTTGATTCAACCATTTTTACACGAAAAAATAATAGCAAAATCACCAAAATGACAATATTTATGGTATATTTATTTTATATATCCACTATATAATAAAATTAAAAAATTATTAAAAAATAAATTCGAATTTGGTCAGATCAAATTACCCAACCGATTTCGTCACATTTTCAACTAATTTGAATGTCTCTAAATTACTAAATTTATACTAAATTAACGAATTCGAGTTGCCGAATTAAATTCAAATTCGTTTGGTAATTCGGTAAAAACCGAATTTGCTCACCCTTGCGGACAAGTACTAAAAGCTAATTATCCACTTCTCAACATTCTCGATTAAAAAAATGCCAAATATCGATTCAAAAGTCTCCAACATTCAAGGAGTGAAGATAGCACATTTAGCAACAGAATTGAAACGGCAAGATTCTAAACAAACAAAGGAAAGAACCTTGTTTCTTCTCCTGAAAAATTCAATCCCTGGTATACCTATTAGCTGTTTTTTTTTTTTTATTATTCAAAAATACCTATAAGCTGTTAGGTAAATCGCAAAGGCAACAAATTATTATTATTACTTTTTTTTTGTAAGAATGATTGTGTATATCATTTTCAACTAGAGCAAATGTACAATATGTATTCATGGTGAGAGGAAAAAAATCAGCTACTCAAAGCTTCCTTTGTATGCCCTCAGTTACCTGCCTCCCACTGTCAATTATCTCGGTCATTCGGTCAGCTACTATTTATTTATAAGGTAAGCGCTTCTTCCCATAGGGTCGAGACTGCTTTGCCTGCTCTCGAGCTATCACATTTTTTAATTAAAAAACCTAATTTTAATTGTGCTCTCTTTGAACGTCTACTTAGCGTAATCACGAAGAGTTTAGCTTTTCCTTCGAGGAAAAGACTTGATCAAGGCCTTCTTCTAATAAGGGAAAAGGCTATTTTCCTACAACTAGGACTTTAGAGCTCTGACAAAGGGAGCGTAGATTCCTCGGTAAAGGAATCCTAGAGCAGGTACCTCTCTATAAGGCAAGAGGAACGAGTTAGCCGGGCTGGGAGTGTATCGATCCACGCCTTTCTTCCGGAGGAAGCAAGCGGAGAATTAGCTACCAAAAATGCTGCTAAAGCGATGGCCTAAAAGAATTTGATCTGACTAATTCATTTAAAAATATTAAAGGACTAATTGTAAAATATGTTACACTAAAAATACATATTTAATAATTGAAATTCGACACGTTTAAGTTAGGTTAAATCAAAGTTTCTATCACTTATTACATATGCAAAAAACTAATCGATCTGAATCCCCAAAAGTTATTCTATATAGTCTTTTTATGTGAACCCTCTCCATAATAATTTTAATATTTATTGAACACATACAGGTTATGATTGGATTGAATTTTATTTTAGTCCAACAAAAATTCAACAATAAAGACTATTAGGTATGTAAAAGCAAATTGATGATTTACACGAAGGGGAATAAATTGATGATAAAAATAGAATTTAGTCTACTAGGTGAACCGACTGAAAGATCTTTTTTTTCATTTCATTATATATACCACAGATTTTACATAATTGAAAGTTGAAATTAAACGACTTCGCATAAGTAGATCAATTCTAGCATTATATTATAAGGGTAGTGATTATCTTATTAAATTTTGATAAAAAATAAATAATATCACATTAAATTTTAACAATCATTTTCATTTTATACTCTTTGATCCAATTTTTTTTATCCAATAATTATTGATATTCTAAATGATCCAACCTTTCTCCTCCCCTCCGCCTTGCCTTCCGATCTAAATTCCCTAATTAAAAGAAAAAAAAGAAAAAAAATAAACACACACCCACCTATTTTTCCGGCAAAAAATCGCCTGTCCCCATTCTGTATCTCCACAAATAGATATTGTGAGTTCCACTATTTCTTTTAAGTTATAATTTTTTCATTAAAAATTTAATACATGATATTTTTGTATTTATGGGATAGGAAAGAGGACGAGAACAGAGTATTCTTAGCCTTTGTTTCCCCTAAATTCAAGAATTTATAACAGAAAGTAATAAAATAAAAAAAATAAAAAAAAAGAGGATTGAATTGTCCTTTTGCATTTTTTGGTAATTTTAAACCAGCAAAATCATCATCTCTGCAGCTCCATCATACGGCAAAAGTCCTCGAAGCAGACGAATCCATCTCGATTCTTATCAACTCCAGATATCATGCGCCGGCAATCCTCTAACGTGCACCTGGCGTCTCCAATAGATTTAAAGACGTTAAACAACTCTTCGGCAGTTATTTTTCCGTCATGATCCGTATCGAAGAAATCGAAAGCATCTCGGAGCTCCGAATCACAAGCAGGCGGTCCAAAAGCCGAGCTGATAGCTCCGAACTCTTCTAAACTAATACATCCATCTCCATCTATATCAACTTCCTCCAACAACATACTCAGCTCCTCCTTGCTAGGCGGCTCGGCTCCGACTCGGCTCAACAACACCTCGAGCTCATCTCTCGTGATTTTTCCGTCTCCATCTCGATCAATCAGTTTAAACGCTTGTTCAATCTCGAAATAAACATCAGCGGAGATCTCAGACCAGTCGTCGGCCGATATTTCGTTCGACACAGTAGGCGGTAACACGCTGGTCGGCGTGGCCAATATGTCGCTGTTAATAGCCTTCTTCTGCTTCCTTTTGATAGACGAATCGTTGGAAGACAAGTCGGATGATGTTGTGCCGGTGGAGCTGAAGGAATTGACATCGGATCTCGAAACGGAACGTCCGGAAGATGTTTTGTATTTGTTGAATAGCTTTTTTGGGATATTTACTATGAGTTTCATGGTGGCAGGAAAGAAACAGATGATTTAGAATCTGAAGAAAGGGGGAAGAGAGGAGAAGGAGCAGCAGCAGAGGAATGGGGTGGGTGTAGAAGGGAATGAGAGGGGAAGTGGAGAATAAATGGGGGAAGAGAGTATAGTGGCATAGTGAGCTTCCAGGAAACTTCCTAGTGAGAGAAGATGGAAGAGAGAGTTGGTTATATACTTAATCGTCACAAAATTATCTTTTCATTTGTATTTAGTAAGAGAATTAAAATTTAATTAAATTTTATAATAAGATATAATAAAATATCAAAAATTATCTATTTAATTCTATATTATTTTCTCTCTAGCATTCAACTTAATGTTAGGATTGAAAAATTATTATTAATTAATATTTTATTTTGAAAGTGAATAAATAATTTGATACATATTAAAAAAATTAGATAGGTAATTTGGGATAAAGAGAATATGTTTTTGGAGGAGAATTTAATGGAGTTTGGTTGGGGACTGTTTGGTTGGTTTGGTACTTATAGTTTTGAATATTTGTTGGTTGGGTTATCGAGCTATAATAGTAGATATTGGGACGCGTGTCAACTTCTGGGTGATGGAGAAACCCCACCATTGTTGGCTAAATCGGCGGGATTTCTTCTTTCCGTTTCTTTTCGTTTTTTTTTCAAAAAAATAATACTCCTTAAATAATTACTCTTTCTTTTTTGGGGAGAAAAATTAAGGAAATTTATACCAAGCTGCACAGATATATGGTACTCCAAAAAAAATTAAAATTACGTTGTTACTCCAGAGGAAAATGTTCAATTTTAGTTACTTGATTTGTTCTGCAAATTTACCGTTACTTTAATACATTTCATATGTGGTTCGAAAATATTTTTTGCCAAGGGAATAAGAAATTAATTAAATAAAATTATAATATTAATAAAAGATGTCAAAATATCATTATTTCTGTTAAAAATACATTGCGCTTATATATTGTGTAAGAGTAGTGATTATTGGATTAAATATCTTCTTAAACCGTTGAACTGGATATAGTTATTTGTGGGCTAAAGATTTCCCTCAAATTGATGCCCGCAAAAGGCCCAAAACCTCGCCAATGCAAGCACTCCGGCTACTATGTTGAACAAGAATTTTCAGTATATGCGGGCCAACCTATTAGCTATTGGATTTTATACTTTTGATCCAACGGCTGTATCAAAACAGGGGTATTTAGGGATAAACTTTGAACTCTTTTTATTTTTGTGGGAAAACGAAATTTTAAAATTGTCACACCCCGTTTCCGGAATGATGACATGGCAGTGCCCCATTAGTAAATGAAACACCAAAGCCATTGTCAGAGAATTACTATTTTAAGAAGTTCATTATTCAAAGTTCATATATATAAAAAAAAATACAGTATAGTGAAATTATCATCTGACAAAAGAAAATCCTCTTAGGTTTATTACAACTGATAAAAGAACTACCAGTTCCAAATTAAATGACTAAAAGGAACAAAACAGTGTTCTTGAACTAGCAGCTTAGAATCACTCGGTGTAATCCCCATCCCATGTGCCGTCATCAAAGTATAGGTCCTCACCTAAGTCATCTGCAAAATAAGAAAATCAGATATCGGACTGAGCTCCGGTGCTCAGCAGGGACCTAAAACAATAATATAGATAATAAAGACAGAACAGAAACAGAGACAGAAGAAACAGAAACAGATAATGCAAATGCCCTTTTCCCAGAATACCCCTATGGAAGTATATGCAAACGACTCAATCCAAGTCTCGCAAGACTCAGAACTCAGTGCAGGACAGTGTAGTACAGATGCAGATGCGATCGTAACGGAGGGTTCGTAATGCGATGCAATGGTGTACTCGCATACTGCGGTTTTGGGAAAAAATGAATTTTAAACTTGTGCAAAAGTGCACCAAAACATTACCCAACATTCCCAACTCATATGAGACCAAATAGACTCTAAGCAAACAACATATAATGACCAAACAAAACGAACACATAGAATGCAACAGTTAAGCAAATAACCACCTTCTTCGCACCTAAACGATTCCATAACCGAGTATACGACAAGCACCACGCGTTGCCCATCCCAGTACACCCAATCACATACTGCGTCGTAGATGCTTAGAACGTAGCTACCTACTATGACACGACTTCCACCACATGAGCTCACTCGCCTATTCACAACTACTCAAAGCAATAACTGGTAGTGGTCCCGATTATCAACCAAACTAGGGATCGGTTCAAGTAAATCTGCGTGGGTTCGGATTGCCCCCCAAACGAAGGAGCCGATTTTAAGGTTCAACCCTATACATTGTCTCATCATCCCCCAACCGGGGACTCCACAAAACCACTACCAGTAACTAGTGATTGACCCCACTAGATGCGGGCCCAGTGCATGAAGCAGAGCGGGAAAAGACCACTTTGGGTCGCAGAGCGGGATCGTAATGCGAGAGCGGGACGGAACCCGCTAACTAGTGATCCTAGACTCGAGCTCAATAGGGGATGACTGACTTGACCAACCAAACCAATTAGGACAACAATAATGACTCCCAAAAGATGACTCCAAATAAGACCCGAAGCAATTAAGCAAAGAGGCAATTACGATGCATTTTCAAAAGCAAGAATGAGTAAAGCAGTTCGGAGGCAGTTTATACGAGTATAGCAATTTATGATAGCATTAGGAAAGCAATTTATACGGCATGCAAAATTTCCCCAATTCAAGAGATAAATCAATTAATAAACGGTAACATCAAAGAATAAATTTTCTCCAACAGTTTATGCGATTAATTATGCTCAATTATATCTTAAAACATAACGGAACAATACCCAACAGTAAAAAGTAATCCAGAACAGAATTTAACAGAGGAAAACGTGGTCCCTACCTGTTACGGAGATAAAATAATGACAAACCCGAAATCAGTTCTGGCAGCTCACTTCCGGGGCGATAACTTTCTGCCGAAACCTCCGATTCACGATCCGTCTGCGCTGACTCGAAGGTCTTTCAATTCTCTTCAAAATTGATATATTGTGGGTCGAAAATGGAGTGTATCGCCCTCTCAAATGTCCTGTCGAAGTTCTGGACAGATTATATATAATTGCACAAAAATCTGGTTTCTGCCCTCCACTTCTGTGATACATTACGAAAGATCTAACGGTTAAAATCTCAATCCCTCCGGTCAGATTATAGCCCTATCAGTCTAGTTTATAAATCAAAAAGAATTACTCCGTTTGGAGTTCGTATGTTACCTGTACATCGATTCTACTGGAACTGCACAGAAAGCAAAAATTCCATAAATCAGCCCTCGTTCTTGATGCGATATCTTCCAACTCCGAAATCGAAAAGTGAATCCGACTTCACGCCCTCGCAGCTTGTTTCGTGGTGATCAATATCCATATAAGGGTTGTCGAAATACGATAAAGATTGCCCACTCAAAAATCCCGTCGAAGTTGATAAAAATCGCTCTCAAAATTCCTTTTTCTCTGGAACTCTCACGGCACAGCCGCTGCTTTCTTTTTGTATTAAACTTTGGCATGCCTTTTCTTGTTTCTTGTTTTCTTTGCTCGCACCAACCCCCAAGCTGCTCCCCATGATTTTCTTTATATATTTTGTTTATAAAAAACCTCCCAGATCTCCTCAACTCCCATGACCCCTGATTCACCGATTCCCCCCGTTATACGTTTCTCTTTCTTTCTTTTATTTTTATTTTGTCTTTTAAACCAATGTAACCCACGGAATCCCAAAAGTGCACCATTCCAATTCAATTCCTATCAGTTATCTAATTAAATTAATCATCTAGGTGAATTACAATAAAATCCCCAACTACGATACGTGTGCGAAACACCCTTAATAAAATATACACGGAAAAAAAAATAACACATAACATGTTATAAAAATAATTAGGCACGTAGTCACAAAATCGTACGAAAAATATTACGCCTACACAGTTAATCGCGAAAAATTAAATTACACGTCAAATATCGCGTAAGCAAAAGTTACGGGTTTTACAAAAGTACACTTTTCTCTTTCTTACTTTTAATTGGAAGAAGATAAATGAGTATCCCTAAAATATCTCACATTTCAAATTGAAGTGTTTCAGAATAACAGAACATGTATTCACAGAACAAAAATACGTGTTCACAAAACAAAAATATGTGTTCACTGCACAAAAACACATGCTCACTAATCAAGAACATGTGTTCACAGAACAAAAACATGTGTTCAATAATAAAAAATATGTGTTCACTGCACAAAAACACATGCTCACTAATCAAGAACATGTGTTCACAGAACAAAAACATGTGTTCAATAATCAATAACATGTGTTCACTACACAAAAACACATGTTCATTAATTACAAATATATACAAGAACATGTGTTCACTGCACAAAAATATGTGTTCACAATAGACAAGAACATGTGTTCATTGCACAAAAACATGTGTTCTTGTATAAAGGTGCCTTTTCTGTCGTTTTCTCTCACCTCGGTAACCCAACCGATGTGACGGTTGCGTGTTCCCCTTTTTTTTTTAGTATTTATTTGTGAAATTACATATGTACAATTTTAGCCCTCTTTTAAATGGCAGTCGTCGATCCATCTGAAAAATGAAACCAACGGCCCTCGGCGTAGTTCGCACGTGCGAAACTTTGACTGTTCCGTACTGGAGCTGAACTGCAATGCAAGGTACACAATTAGAATTGCGAAACTATATTTTATAGCTGACTCATTAATTTTAAATCTACACTCCTCTTGTAACAATAAGAACGTCAGAAACATGTAAGGAAAATACGGAATCAAGACTAATTAGTCCGGTATAACTACAATCTTCCAACAGGTTGGTTAATAAATATTTATAGTTATGGAAAAAATTGTAGTATTCGATTTCTTGATGAATTGCAGCTTTGAATTAGTACATTTTACTTCCCTATTAACTCTGGATTTAATAACTTTTTACAACCATATTCTTTTACAAGAACCAAACCACCAAATGTTCTCTGCCAAAATTGCTCAATTCTCCCATGAAAAGATCTGCAAAACTCCTGCTGCTCCAAAATCATCATTCTGTAATGGCTACCAAAACCCAACTAAATCCTCAGCTTACTAGTGAAGCAATCATTATTACCATCATCATCATTGGGGCGATTATGGCGGTCCAGACTGCCCTCAGCTCCTTCGTCTACCTCGTGTTGCGCGGTTCCATCATTATCGCTCTCTTCGGATGCTGAAGTAGCATCCTGATATCTTTCAGGACAATCAAGTTGAACGCATTCAGCAACTTCCGAAGCACGAGGAGAATTATGGCTCGAATCAAGACTCCGAATTGAAGGCGTCAAAGCTTCTTTCTTTACAATATTGAAGACAATGCCATTGTGGATTCTTTCAGGCTGCAGAAAATCGCCTTCAGTAATCATAATGCTCGAACCAGTAAGCGGGACTCTCATATTCGCATCTCTTTGATCGAATTCTGTATCTGGAGTTGTTGATATCCTTAGGCTCGAGTACGAAGAGTCTCTGACGACTGGTGGGGTCGGGGCCTTGTTAAGTCTCGAATCAACATCCAAATTCTGGACAAAGTCAATGAACTTGTCAGCTGAGGTTGTTCTCATCAACGGACCACCAGACCGTGTCCATGAATTATGATCAATGCTCTCGGACTCGCTGTCACTTCCTTCGTGCGCGTGTGTGTTTCGGTAGTTTTGCCAATTTCGGGTAGAGGAACAACCGCCTCCGTGATGGAGTGAGGAAGATACATCCGCAAGAAGATCTTCCTCGAGGGATCCTGTGGAGTTCTCTCTTGCAATACAGTTCCAAGAAGGTATTCTTTTAGAGGCGTTAAATCTGACGGTGCTGCTGCTGGTAAAGCCGTGTGAAGCGGCAGCTGCTCTTTCGGCACTTCTTTTCAGCCTACGCATGTGGTTGAGTACACCAACACACAAGTCGAGAGCAAGCTCGATTCCACAGTTTGCTTTAATTGCCGATAGCTTCTCCCAGGTGCATCTCCTCCCCTGGTTTGCTGCCTTCTGAAGGTCCAAATGAGAGGGATTCTGTATAATCTTTGAATACTGAAAAGATGGAAAGAAATTAAAGAATCATTAAAGTTCATCAAAATCTGAAGTTAGAAAACCGCGAATCAAAGAAGAAATTGATAATTCCCCTACCTGAGCGAGAGTTGCCGGCATTACAACAGTCACATCACCCTCCCATTCCTGCGCGAACAGCTTAGCTAAGCCACCCAATGGAAACCCGAGTTCCAGTACCTGATTACATCTGTGTTTCACCTCCATCTCGACCAGATGAGCAAGCTGCAGAGTTGGTAAAGAAAGCTACATGAATTTTAGATGTAAATATAGCGCGATAAAAAGTAAATAGTTCGGGTCAAGCAAAATTCAGAAACCGGTCATCCTTAAATTTTGTAGTATAAGTTCAGATGCCAAAATATCAAAGGAGTCCAAACAAAAGCAGATGTGGCAATCTATCAGGAAAATATAATGCAACTAATTAAGTCCATAAAACCATACCTTGGCAGCAAAATTGCCTCCATAAGCTCTGATAAACTCCTTGAACCGCAGTAATGGGGCAATGTGAGGATTTGCTTGGCTGACAATAAAATGATTAACATTGAAGAGCTCCTTTAATTGCATCATAGGTAAATCAATCTCCAAACTACCATCTCTCCACCGGCGGGTATATGTACCAGAAACTTCTTCAGGTCCCAAATGAAATGGTGGATGATACGGCACAATTTCTCCGTTCCTATCTTTTGCCATTAGTTCTTGAGCTTCAAAAAGACCAGGAAAAGCGCAAGAAGCAGTGACTGCGCTCCATATAACAACATGAGGTGAAGTCAAGTAGTTGAGGCACCTAGGAGGTTCGTGCTTCCTCGGGGAGCAAACGGTAATTCCCAGAACTCGGCCAGTCATGTCATATGCTTCCTGGAAAGTCAAATTGTTGGTAAGATGTCTTAACATCTTCTGCAACTGTCTGATGTCATGAACTGCACCGAGATTCATAACTCTCTTAAAAGCTGTAAATATCCCACCCATCTGATCAAAAAATTGCAAAGAATGCCAAGAGTCCTCAAAGAAACTTTGGAGCTCAGGCCAGGATCTCGTAGCAACGACTGAACACATTATGGATCCAACACTAGAACCAGCTATTATTCGAGGCATGAGCCTGTGCTCTACCAATGTTTTCACAACGCCTATATGGAAAGCTCCTAAAGAAGCGCCCCCACTTAGAAGTAATGCTGTCCTGCCGAAGGCATGTCTTGTCTCATGCATGAATGCTAGCTTCTCCTCCAATAGAAGCTCCTCTGAATCAGAATCACAAACCATCCTCAATTGAGTCGACACTTCATTTATGTATTCTTTAATGAGTCTTGGAACATGAAGCCTCCCCTTATGAAGTTCTGGATTACACATGTTGCCAAGATTCCTAATGAGGTCAGCTCGCATACAAAAAATAATATCCCTCAAAGAACCCTCTTGGCGACGATGCCTAAGCTCTTGGAGTTTATTCCTCACAAGTTCTTCATCGTAAAGATCGGCCTCATGCATTTTATGGGTCTCTTTATCTAGCATCTTAGCAGCATGAGCCCATTCTTCATAGGTTAAGGCAGTTCTCATCATATTCCTCCAAAATTGCCTCCTATACGCCATTTCCGCCCTTATTTTCAAATTAGTATATCTCTTCAAGGAGAAAGCTATTAGTGTCATTAATACTAATAATCCCTGTGGATTTCGTGGATGAAGCCATGAGATCAAGGGGGTCAAGTAGCTGTGGAATCCGTTCTTAACTTTATACAAGTAGATCAACAACATACGAAACACTTGCTGCCTGAAATTTGAAAGCGACTTGCAAAATAGAACTCGAAAAGCAATAGTTCGACCCAAAACAGATGAAGGGCCAATGGAGAAATGATCAACACTTGCCTCATTACTGATATCCATATTTTTTAGGCAAGAACAAGACCCCTCCAATGGGGTTTATTGTTCTATCAAGTTTAGATAATGAGGTGGAATTTATATTCCTAAAATGAGATTTTTGGTGGCAAATGGTTGATCAAATTGGATTTTTTACAGAAATAAAGTGAATTTCCAACAAGAAAGAAAGAATGGCCAAATCTGAAAGGAAAAAAACAATTAGAAATCAACAATTCAATTATCTTAAGATCAGCTCCAACTGAATCAAATTTCAATTGCTTTACAGAAAGAAACAAGCCAGAAACAAGATTCCAACCTTTTGGGAAATGAATTTGAGGAAATTCAGAAAAAGCTTCAAAATTCTGACCTTTTATATATAGATTATGATGATGAACCGCCAAAAGGGTCTTCAATTTTCAAAGCATCGCCTTCAAAACTCCTTAATTTTTAAATACTATTCCCCGGGAAAATCATTCATCAAGGTCCAATCTTTACAACACCCCTCAAATCAAGATTGAATCTTGAGAACAACCTTTTAATCAAGATCCAAAAGGGTCCTTGAATCAACAAAAAAAAAACCGTAATAAATCAACCTAGAATCAAAAGGTTCAAAGATTTTTTTGACCTAAACACACACACACACACAAAAAAAAAAAAGATGAAGAGATTTTCCCGGAGAATAGCAGGGAAGGAAGAGAAGGCAGATGCAAAGAGAGCTAGATTATTGGATATGCATTTTATGAAATCAAAACAAAGGGAAAAAGAATATAAAAAAGCATCTAAATGAAATTCATACCATAAAATCATAAGATTGGAGAAAAAAATAATATAGAAATGAATGGATGAATCAAGGGGACATTAGGAATGGCAAAGTATTGGAAGAGTGGATCAGAAGATAAAGATAACAATAATAACGATAATATGGTCACACCGTTATGGTGACGATCAGTTGAATCAGCAGAGGATATGCTCTATTTGAAATGGAGGGAACTTCCATACTATTTATAGAAATTTCCAATTTTCTCCATTGAAATTAGTGTGTGGAAAAGATAAAAGCACTTTTCTCCTTTTCCACACTTACACTAATTCATGGAAAGCAGTCATCTATCAAAATTATCAACCTGATTTTAATACTAATATGATAATCATTGCATATTTATAATGATTCGTTATAAATTAAAGTGTCTTCAGTATACTATTTGAATGAGTCGTACTAATAACTTGATAATAATATAAATAATGATATTACGAATAAATAAATTACTAATAGTAACTTAAAAGAAAGGAACTGTTCAAAAAAAAAAACATAAAAGAAAGGTTCTCCACGTGGATAATCAAACATGCCCTTTAAGGTTCTCTACCGAAACCATAATTGTAAGAATTGATGTATTGCTTATTGCTTATGGAAATAAGAAATGATGGATTTAGTTGCTTATGGAAATGATAATTTACTTTGAAAAAGAGAGGGTCAGCAAGTTTTAGCTTACAAGAAATTCCAATCCATAGAATAGCATTTGGAAGCTGTTTTTCCTTTTGTGTGGTTTCATTTCCCATGAGATGAACAATAATTGGATTATATTTTTCACAGACCATAAGAAATATTTGTTATTTTTCCCCCATAATTGTAAAATGTCAAATAATCAGGACTTTTTTCTAAAGTTAAGAGGACATTCATTATTTATTTCCAATCATATTTACAAATTTTAGATTTTGGAGTGAGGGGAGAGAGGAAGACAATGGTTATGTCTCTTATGCTCAAGACATCTCAAATTTGAAGTTACTACTATTATTTGGACTCGATTATATACACTTATTAACTTACAAATTAATGCATTTATTTCTTAATTTTTGCACGTATCAAGTTTATTTCTTAATTTTTGCATTTATTGACTAATAAAAAAATAAAAAATAAACCTTGTGGCGTCGTTTTATTAAGTACAAATTTTGTACGAACACCTTGTGTTAAACATTACTCTATTGTCCGTCAATTCAATAATATCTTCCCTTGTGTTAAACATGGGTTTTGGAGTTTTAAGGCAAGTGGGCCAGAGAAATTTCTTTATAATATAATTGATTGGCAATCTAGATGGATGATTTCTGGTTGTTATAGTCTCTCAATTCTATAATCGTCGTCCTATGATTGACCTTACGGTCTCTTAACATAAATTGAGTGAAACTCACATCTGCAGGTAGTTCATGCTCAATTTATGTGAAGGCGTTGTGAAAACAATCCCACAAAAATGGTAATATGATTGAATTTTAAAATTTTCCATTTAGATTTATGTGAAAACAATCTCACATCTGCAGGTCGATTCTGCTCAATTTATGTGAAGGCAAACAATCCCACAAAAATGGTAACATGATTGAATTTTAAATTTTCTCATTCAGATTTAAGATAGATCTAACCAATTTAATATGGATAGAGAAAATGGGTTCAAAGACCATTTTCAAATTTGAGATTTGAAATCCTTTCCGATCCCTATCTTAGAATGTGTAGGCATGATTTTCGTCAATTATTTAAATTAATCTCTTGTGAATTTATTAATTAAGAATTACTCATAATAAAATTACGATAAGGCATATTTCACAACTTACCAGTTTCATTTAACCTATAAATGCGGTTTGTAGGGACTGGGACGCTTAGGAAATGGGATCATTCTTTTTTTTTCTTTTTTAATTTACAAAAAAAGGAAAGAGTTTATAGACTTATAGTCCGTCAGAACACAATCTCACGGTGAAATTCTCTGTCCTCATTCCTATCTCCATCTCTTTCCCAACTAATCAGAATTTACTATATAAATATTTTTTTCAATAATATATACGTAGGGTGAATTGTGATTGGTTGGGGAAAGGGATGGAATAGAAATGGGGACTGAGGATTTTTTGCCCAATCTCACCCATCTACCAGAATTTTTTTATCTTGGTAGGCTACTAAGTTTATAAGTTACATCAAAATCAATGAGTACAGTACACGTAGGAAAGAGAATTGATATAAGTTCAATTCTCTTTCCTACTTGTACTGTATTGATTGGCTTAGATGTAAGTTTTAAACTTAGTAGCATACCAAGATAAAACTACTCATAGGCTCGAAAGTAACCATACGCTTACAAGCCCAAAGACTATAATATCTACAAGACAATGGGCTCGAAGCAATCAGCCCAAAGAGTAGAGAGTCCAATATTCCCACTTTTTGAGGTGCTTTGTCACCCCCCAAAAAGACAAAGTAAAAATAAATAAAAATAAAAGAAGAAGAAAAATGCATTATGCGTGCATTTTTAATTAAGGAGCAATTCTTTTTTTTAAGCTGAGTGAGGGTTCCCCATGAAGAAGAGAAAAATGTCTCACAAAAAGAAGAAAAATTCTAGAAAGGGAGATTAAAGCATGCCCTCACGTATAGAGAGGGTGTCGAACTCACGACCTCACGATCGTGAGCAGGCTGGGACTATGGACCTTGTGATAATTAAGGAGCAATTCAAAGAAACAATGCACTTACTTATGCAGACGCAAATGATTAATGACATTAGAAAAAAGGATTTTTTTAAATCTTGACCTTTGGAATATTCTGTAATTAATAAGTAATAGAGAAAAGCAAATAAAAGTGTTGTGCGTTACAAGAAAAATCAAAATCTACTACTTCCTAGTACCTCAATACTATGGATTTGGATCATCTTCCGTCCAATTATGTAAAATTGACACAGTAAATTCATTAATGAATCAAATTCCTTAAGAGTTTCATGTTTTTTTTTTATAGACTTCATAATTTTTTTTAAATAATAATTATAACAAGAGATCACAACCGTAAATAATAATTAGAGGATTTTCATTTCTCTAAAGAATTGAAGAGGAACCCCGCCCCAAAACTGCCATCTTCAAGTGAATGTTTCGAGATTCTTGAATTACACTTGTATTTGGTTTTATTTTCAAACTTGTTTTTACTAACAAGGAGATTTTAAAAGGAACTCTGTCGCGAATTTGAGAAAAAAATTAAATAATCCATACCTTACCTCACATAAAATTTTTAAAAAATGAGTTTATTTTGGAGAAAACTATAATTTGATTCGTTTGTACCAGCACAATCCGATGCTAGTAACCAATATCCAATTTAGGGGGGGAAGTAAGCATCCAAAATATGGAATATCCAAAGGCGAGAAGAATAAACTCAAACTCAGATATGTGATTGATGCTAGTAACTAATATCCAATTTGGGTGGGGGGGGATGTAAGCATCCAAAATATGGAATATCCAAAGGCAAGAAGAATAAACTCAAAACTCAGATATGCGATTGATGCTAGTAACCAATATCCAATTTAGGGGGGGGAAGTAAGTATCCAAAATATGGAATATCCAAAGGTGAGCAGAATAAACTCAAACTCAGATATGCGACTGATGCTAGTAACCAATATCCAATTTATGGGGGAAAAGTAAGCATCCAAAATATGGAATATCTAAAGGCGAGAAGAATAAATTCAAACTCAGATATGCGACTTGACCTATCAATTTCATATATATATATATATATATATATTTTTCTTTTTGGTAATTGTCATTTTTATATACTCATTGTGTATGATAGGCTATAAATACATACACACAATAGGGTCAAATTGCATAAAGTGGAGGATATTTTATGAAATAAAAGAGAGAGAGTGTAAAGTTGAATCCCAAGGCTCATATGAAAATTCTAGTCATTATCAAGCAGGGAGTCTTACCAACTAACAAATTTCATTAGTGGAAGAGATAGTACTACAAAAGAAATACTCAACTTCTCACAACCAGAAGTGGGATTGGATAAATTTCTATTTCAGTTTTTTTTTGTCTTAAAATGTTGTAAGGAAAAAAAAATATTTGTAAGAGAAAATTAAGGGTTAAAAAGAGAAAAAACAATACTTTGAATTTTTAATAGAAATCATGTCCAAGTACATTGGTATACCATGTGCAACCGTGCAAGGTTGTATGCTCACACGGGATTAAGAAAAAAATAAATTAAATAACACATTTAGTTTTGAAGTTAGCTTATGTTTGATACTGAAAATGTTGGAGAAATCTTTAATGTAGATTAGGAGATGAGATTTTTATTCAAAGAAGATGAGATTTTATTCAATATACGTTATAACTGTGAAAAAATAAGTTATTTTCGCTTAATTTATTGTATACAAAAAGAGGGAAAGAACAAGAGTTCTGGGCGGATTAATGATACTAGATTGTCAACATCTTATAGGTTTTCATTACTACACAAACTATTGACGACTTTCATAGAGTCGTTCTCAACTACCAACCGCATTTTAACATAATACTGCGTAAATCGAACTTCTTCAGAATAGACAAGAACTCAACATGAAAGGGAAAAGTTTTTTTTAGTATTGGAAGTAAATAATAATCATTATATTCTATTACTAATTTACAATATTTTCACCATCTAATTTACACTCGAAAGAACCTTCCAAATTGTTCACAGTTTTTTTTTTTTACGCCCGAAGGCGATTGCCCCCTAAGGGGAAGAACGGAGAGTACCCTAAATAGGGATATTGTAGCATGCCCTATGCCTGGGGAGGGAATTTAACCTCACAAGGAGGAGAATTTATTTGCCTAATTTACACTCGAAAGAACCTTCCAAATTGTCCACAGTTTTTTTTTTTACGCCCGAAGGAGATTGCCCCCGAAGGGGAAGAGCGGAGAGTACCCTAAATAGGGATATTGTAGCATGCCCCATGCCTGGGGAGGGAATTTAACCTCACAAGGAGGAGAATTTATTTGCCCCACAAGGGGAGATACGGGAATCGACCACGGGACCTCCATCCCAAGTAGCTAGGATAAACTCTTAGACTTGAAAGCTACCCGATTCCCATCAAATTGTTCACAGTTAATAAATAAATATCACTCTCAACCTATGATCAACAGTTTTTTCTAAAAAAAATTTAACCTCCTTTTCAGCTTAGAGATAATTACTATTTATACCCATTATCTAACTTTGAAAAGTAAGTTATACCCTTTATCTTTTTTGTGTGCCATAAATAGCCAAATGATAATTTTTGAGGTGCCATTTATACCCAAACTAGGCGAAATCGGATGATAAGTGCAGCGAATCGGACAAACGAGGATTCGAGAGCGTGAGTAAGCACCTCGGTGAAATCCGATCTGCGTCTTCCCCGATTGGAATGATTTCATCTCGGCAAACCCGGAGAGACGATTTATCGCTTCTACGACACGACTGAATCCTCATTTTGGGTATAAATGGCACCTCAAAAATTATACTTTGACTTTATTTACTAGACGCAAAAAAAGATAAAGCGTATAACTTACTTTTCAAAGCTAGATAACGAGTATAAATAGTGATTATCTCTTCACTTTACATTGAGAAAAAATATATATATGAGTAGGTGCGCCAGTTGCACGAGTCCCCACCCCCCCCCCACACCCCACCCCCGGCCGGCTCGCGTTTCTCGTGTAGCCAAACTTTTTGACCAACAACTAAACCCAAACTCTAGAATATTCCTTGGATTAAACAATTAATCAGAAACAAGAGTTAACAGCCCAAATGATAATTAATTAAGGCTATATTTTCGAGACTTACAGTTATGTTAGTTGCATTACTCAAATTCTTAATTAATTTATTAATAATAAAAAACTATTTTTTTCTAATAAAAAATGAGAGAATGAATAAATCGCTGAAATAAATATTGTGCGATAAAAGTAAGACTAAAAATAATTAATCAGTTCACCTCCACCTTCTCCCCTCCATGGCTCTATATATATAGCCAAAAGGTGTCTCTAAACCTCAGCACACACTTATAAAAGTCTTCCTAATTAGCATAATTCTTCTTCTGCTATAACCCAATTCAAAACTCTTTGAAATTAGTGATGGCTGGCCTGCAATACAATTTCTTCCCTACTGATTTCTTCTTCCCTCGACAACAGACAGTTACTCGAGACACCACGCTCCAGCAGAATCTTTTGGTCAAGACGAGGACAAGTGAAGAATTGTCTGAAGATGCAAAACAGCTAGTAAAACCTAATGGTAACATCAACACTGCGAAAGCAATTTCTTCTTCATCACTGGCTTTGGCTCCTATATATAAGCAAAATCCAGGCTCAGCCCAGTAAAGACAGTGATCTCAGAGGCGGAGTACTCTTTTTTTAATATTATATTTGGTAGTTATTATAATTTCTATGAGTGTGCTTGGATTGAGTCTGGTTTGGGTTTAGTTTGGGTTTCGTCTAATTTGAGACTCAAATTCATATCCAAACCAGCTTTGGATTGAGTATGTAAATGAAATCTGAAGTGTTAAATCATTCTCAAACCAAATCTCAGACTCAATTCAAAGTTAGTTTGAGTCTGAGTTTGAGTCTCAAACCAGACCAAACACAAATCAGATTCAATCCAAGCACACATATATATTAGTCTTCTTGACCAGTAGAGTACTTAATAAGTTAAAAGATCATCATGTGGGATTATATATAAGATAAGTGATGCAAAATCACATCTTGTAATGTTTTGATTTCTTTTTCTTTTTCTTTTTCTTTTTTTTGATAAACATGTACTATACTAATTTGAATTGGGGTTCTATAAGAATTGCTCTTCTTTCATCATTTTTCTGTTTCTTGTGCTTATTGATTTTTTGGAAATTATACACACTTATTTCCGTTCTTGATCAACAGAATTGTGGAATGTTTTTGTAAACTATACAATAAGTGATGAAATTTCTGCAGTAAAAATACTTCTTCATAATAGATTTAATATGTACTTCTTGTGAAAATGTTTCTTTATAATGATCTTTTCCAAAAGCTAATTCCGTAGATGAGAGTTGAGACTAGTACATTATATTTTAGAGGAGTGTTAGGTAGTTTAAGTTGATTAGATCCGGTAAAAGCTCAGAAAATCCTCCTACAAATATGGCCAAGAATATAAAAGTTGACTCAATTAATTAGATCACGTAAATCTTTCTACAATTATGATTAAGAATATAAATAATTTTACCATCAATTGTTACAATTTTGATCTAATTTAGTTACTACATATACAATCTTTAAAAACAACTAAAGATGGTTACACAATGCACCAAGGCTCTTACACCCTGGTGTACAGAGGGTGCCCAATAAAATGACAAAACGAATTAGATTGAGTCTATTTTTAGATGGACCAGTCGGATAATTTGATTTCAACTTAAAGTTCGAACTCGACTTAAACATAATTAATCAGACCTTTTGTAAGGAAGCTGTGTAACTTTGATCTCGTGTTCAACGAGCCAGCGGGGATCATAAATTAATCAGACCCTCGTGCTCCAGTCCAAGGGAAGCTTCCGTGCTAAACGACACTCCTAAGGGTTTTTCTTCTTCTCCCTTTTAGCACTCATAAAGGATGGAAGAATGAGGCTATAAAGTGTAATATGATTTTGTTAAATTTGAAAAAAAAAAAAATGTAGTGTTGACTATATAAAAAAAAAATGAAACATATATTTATGTTAAAAACTACACATAGATATAGTGATTTTATTTATTTATTTATGTAGTCGGTCTTAATTGTTGGTGGTTGTTGCCTCACCCAATCTCAAATTATTGCTCTCTTTTATATGTTGGGTCATTTAAAAAGGGCGAAATAAGTTTCACTTCGAAGCTGAAAAGCCAAATTTACAACATGCAATCTCCCAAGTATTAGAGCTCCAAACTCAAGCTACTAATGGAGAATCCTTCAAGCGAGCACCTAATCGAAGAGGACAACTTATACACTCTCTTAAGTAGGTGACTCAAAACTTATAATCAACAATGCTTTACATGGGTACAGATAATTATTTGCTCTTATTAACTTTTTACAATATGTTTTTATTTTATTTTTTATTCAATAAACATGTATTGAGTTTACGCATAATCCCACCATCTTATGTGACTTTCATTTTTAAAAAAGGGGATAATTACACTCCTAAGTTTCCACCATATAGTCAAAATAGTAACATTAACATTACATACACTGATACAACCAACTTATGGAAAAGATGATGTTTTAAATAAATTTTTTTTAGGAGTAAATGCGCATGCTATAGTAAGGTATCACGGACCACATTAGTCATGCCGCCTGCTGTGATGCGTTGAATAATAAATAAAAAATTATTCCATTGGGCAAGATTGCGTTTGTGACTTTTACTTCTCTCCGACATGGAAAGCTCATTAATTAATTTAATTATCTTAAGAATCATGAGGTACTATTGTTGAAGGAGCCTGCAAGAATATTCTATATGACGATCCAAACAAATACTCACTCAAATTTGCTTCCAAAACAAGGCATGCAGAAAATGTATGTTCAAATCAAGAGAAAAATTTCAAGAGTTGACTTTTCAATAGTGATAGTTGACCATCGATCAAGTATTCAGAGCTTACTGGCCGGGGAGATGCCACTCGGAGAAGCATATAAAACCTGCTGTAGAATCAAGAGAAATTATTCCTCTTATAATATAATTGTCTTGGAGAAAATTAAAGTCGACTACCTAATCCTTAATTTCAAATATTTATATTTAAGTATTATTTCTAGAGCATTGTGGTGATGATTGGGCTAACTTCGTTAATGGGATAGATAGCAAAGACATTCTGTTTCATGAAGGAAATTAGTGCTACTCTGTTTTCTTACCGGGTTTCTCAATCCTGAAACACATTACGCAGCCTGCAAATCTGAAAGGAATAATCAAAACCAAAATGCTCCATAGTTTTCAGTGGAAGCAAAAAAAGAGAAGAAACTTTCACTTCTAAAAGATATCAATTGGGATTCTATAGCAAATTAGCTATCAATGGAAAACAACACCAGAATTACATCTAAAATATTTTCCTGATGATGTATGGCAAATGGGAAGAGAAAAAGGCGTTTGGGAATTGGATTATGCATAATCATTTACATTCAACTAGCCTAATGCAGATATAAATTAAACAGCTTACTCTATGCCTTAAAACCTACCAAACCAATGTGATGGTGACTACCAAAAATTATGGCTGCCATTGCTGATGTATTTGAGATTTCGAAGAAGATATTCTCAAAGAAGTCAATTTTCCCTGCATGCAAAGACAGCGTCATAGCAAAGGCGCCAGTATTGTTTGTATGGTATGACCATCCATGGCAATCTTGAACAAGGAATAGTCCCCATAACAGGGGGAATTCTGCATAGAGAGAAGAATCAGGCTTATGAGCAAGCAATATAAAGTTTGATTTGCAGTAATATCAAGAATCTAACTCAAATGGATACAAGGGCATTGTGCGAACAACAAAAGAAAGGAAGAGATATGAAGGAGAAGATGCCAGTGAACTAGAGGGATAAAATAGACCAATCACCTTTTTCCTGTTAGAATTCCATAAGCTGAAGAGGCAAAAGATGACCTAGAAAATGCTGAATGAACATATCCATAGTTTGATCGAACTAGTTCACCTGATACACATTTCCCACAAGTTAGCCGGCTTGTAATTTTGTCATAATACCAAGAAGCTAGACAGAAACAAGCATGATTTAAGTTTAACACAACCACAAATTTCCTCCCAAATCATAACAGGTAAAATTCAATAATTTCAGGATTTAAGGTCGCACCTAAGTTCGAATAATTGCTGTGCAGAGAAGAAACCAAAATGGTGGATTTGCTAGCACTGCCCCTTGACTTCCTTGATGAAGAGACAATAGATTTCACACTTCTATTTGTCGCTGAACCAACAGCTTTATGCTGACAAGATACAAATTCGAACCATATACCAGCAGGAAATCTTTTCTTCTTTACCAACCAAAGGAAAATTTTGTTGTATGGCGTACCATGAATAACATAAATGCCGACCTCCATAACTATACAGATAAAACTGATGGCAGAGTTCATAATCGTGAAGAAGGTGTAGAAAGAAGATGTGGTTGGTAGTAGAAGTAACAATGGTGTAAAGAGAAGAGAGCCAATAACATGTTGCTCCACATTGTAGTCGTAGCTATCTAATCTCTGGCGAAGAGGATTCCACTTAATGCCCCTGCATTCCAAGTGAGAATATTCAGGGAACCACTTCAATAGCACACTAAACACATAATCTTGTAAATGGACTTTTATTACCCTCTTAGAAAAAAGAAATTGCTCGCTGGTCAGAATATTGACAGAATCCTGGCAGCTAAATTTATACATGCCCAAATGTCTCTAGTCCTATAAGTCCAGATGAAATACTATAGAGGGAACCAACTTTTCGCACAATGAACGAAGTCGATGCATTAGTCTACATTCATCAGTCAAGTAATTTGTATTGCCTCTGCATGACTCACAGAATCCAATTGAACCGTGTCCTGGTTATGGGTTTAATCCCATGATGATGTTAAACAACGTTGGTAGCATGTGAAATAAGAGCCAAAAACGAGTAAATAACAGCAGCCGAACGCTATTTTTGACACCATTTTCCAAAAATTTCAGCGATGGAATTGATAGTTTGATACTAGGGTACCAATCTATAAGCTAAAACCATAACAAAACCAACTTTCCTACTGTCGAGGACGTTTAAGATATACCTTGATTAAGTAATTGCTTGCTTAATACACGTGCAAGACACTTGCAGCTTTTGAACCAAAGAGAAGAGTCAAGATAATATATTCGGATCTAACAGTTCAATTGACCAAATACTGTAACAAAGCAAATCAAGGAATTGTGTAATCTTACCTGAAAAGACGCCATAAAGCTGCTATTGCCTGGATTTGCCGCGAATAAAGGAGGGAGAGCAACCAATGAAGAAAAGGGAGATGTTTTGTTACAAGAGAAATCATGTCAATTATCAAAGCTGCAGCTACTGAGAGACCAAACACAATCCCAGATAAAGCAATCATTTTCAAAATCAGTATGAAGAGAAAACCCAGAAATGACCATAGTGTAGACCAGACTTGAATCAAATCCAGAGACATCATGCCAAGTACTGCAGCTAGTTCAGTATTCAACTTGAACCCCGCTGGATTTCCCATCAGCCATACACAACCACTACGCAGCAAATAATTAGTGACATCATCAATGAAGTTTGAAACGAATACATATACAGGTTTGGATTGAGACCACAACGCAATTCCAAAAAAGTTTCCTAGTAGGGCATCAACCAACAGACTTGACCATATGGAATGCCTAAGCAATGCCGCTCTTTCAGCATATTCAACACAAGATTGAGACCTGCAATATTATTAGAAATGAGAGATACCATTAGTTAGTTAAAAAAAAAACATGTTCACCAACAATTAAAGAACATCTGCAAGAAGGCAGGTAGCTTATTACCTCAGACCATAATTTTGGAGAAATATTGGCCAATACAGGAACTGACGGCAACGTATTTCAATAATTCTACATGTGTTGTGGAATAGATTTGCCAGTGTGATATATATGAAGGGTTGTGATACACAATTCAGAAGGAAATAGATGGACTGAAGAATGATATAAAGCAACGTCGAGAATGAAGCCACAAGTACAGCAAAGAGTTTCCATGGAAAGACGGTCATCCTGAAAAATCATCATCTAACAATTATAAAAACTGTTAATAAAAAAATTACGACAAACCAGACAGATGAGGATATAAAGGAAATTACATCCATAAGGGGTTGAATGAAACAGTAGACCGTTTTCGAGGCAGATATCTTCCTAAACATGTCTTAGCAGAATTGACACAGTTAATAGCCAGAGTGACAGCATCCTGTTTCCACAAAAGTATGAATGAAAAAGATTAAGAATGATGGACAATTTGAATTGCCAATCCAGATCTACAGATTTCATGAGCAATATTTATTACCAGATCAAAGCATGTATACTTTTGCTGAAGTTCTTTAATCCATTTAGGTTTCTTCATGGGGTTTATCACTTCATCAGATAAATTCTGGGAACCCATAGAATAATAGTGGACACCAAATACAGGGATTTCATAAATGATTACCTAAATAAAATGAATGAAAAATAAGAGATAAGATTCTGCTATAAAAGTTAGGAAGAGCAAAAATTTGGTGATGCAGTGCAAGGGATCATGACTTACATACGTGAAGATCTAACTCGGACACGATTTCACCATTCCAATGTATGTGATGCAATTTAGGAATGAGCTGCAACCTTTCATCAATACTCTCAGAAAAAGTACAGACAAACTGGATCCAGTTGTCATTTTGTTCAGAAGCCAGCCTAAAGTGCTTGAAAAACTCATCAACTTTGTAGCATCTGCAATGGTGCCTGAGATTCTTTCCCAACCTTGAATTTTTGGCAACTTGATGCATCTGATGATTAGTTAAGCCGATATGCTCATCTTTTTCAGTTGAACCATTAATGCCATTGCAGCTTAAATCTGCTCTACAATAACCCAGCAGAGAAAAGGTACATTTATCTTGTAGAGACGGAGGCATCATTTCATTTGTTTGATGAACAATTTCCTGAGTAATCAGAAAGATACATAACTATGAGGAATTTCCAATTGTGACTTACTTGTACAAAAGACTCTCCAGGACCCCATTTAGCAGTACAAGATAATACGATGATTTTCAGGAAAGAAGAGTCTTAACAAGAGAACATGTAATTCCAGTTTCTTAAGATAAGATATTCAAAAATTCATTTGCAAAACTAACACTACGAAACAATCTGGGAATATCATAACTGCGAGGAGGAAAACAATGGTTTTCATTTTTTCCATCCTTACTTCACCTCAATGTGTGCCTGAAGCAATGGTTTGGGGTTTCTACTTTCCTTATGCTATCACAAGTTTCATTACTTTAGAATGTCACAGTAAAGCACGATGCGAAGGGGTCAAATACAGAGGTCATGAGTAGCCTTGCAAAGTGAACATGGAAGTTATGCGACCTATATGGCGTCAATTAATAACTGCAGCAGAACATCAAATAGAAACCACCATTATTAGTCTTTCAACAAAATTACCTCCTATCAGACAAGGTATTGCAACCGCCAGTGACATATTGCTAGTTCAAAATCACTAAAGACAAACCTACTAAATCTCTACAAATAACCGTCATTTTTTTCCAATATAACACTGACGCAAACTACCAATTCTGTTATCTACACTCATCTGTATCATCAATGAGGAACAAAATCAAATCCAGAAGTTTCCTGGAGGAAATCTGCTTAAACAAATAAGCCTGAAACCACACAAATAACTACATAATATGAACAAACGACAAGTACATAACCACATCTAATATTTCTATTAGAAAATAAGAATTCAATCAAGATTCCACCATGATAAATCAACAAAAATTAAGCTATATCGAGTAAAAAATAGCGCATATTTTGGATATTAGAGCTTATAAGTAAACAGGTAATTCGACTTGTGTCCTCTTTGCATTTAGAAGCACAGACGAGGTCAATTCAGCTAAGGTATTCACATATCAGAATCTGAATCCGAATTATAAACGAATAAATCATTAAAAAAAAACCGCAAAAAAAATCAAAATAACGACAATTCTAGCTTATATAGTAAACAGCACCTGAAGATTTAGTTAAGAGATCTCCGAATCCAAAGTATAAACGAATAAAGCTGAATATATCATAAAAACCGGCAAAAAATCTAATAACCATAATTCTAGCTTAAATAGTTAACAATGCCTGAAGATTTAGTGAAGAAAGCGCCGAATCCGAATTATAAACCAATAAAGCTGAATAAATCATTAAAAACCGCAACAAAAAAAAATCAAAATAACGACAATTCTAGCTTAAATACTCATCAGTGCGTGAAGATTTAGTGAAAAAAAACTCCGAATCCAAATTAAAACGAATAAAGCTGAATAAATCATAATAAAAAAACCGCAAAATATATCAAATAACGATAATTCTAGCTCAAATACTTAACAGTACCTGAAGATTTAGTGAAGAAAGCTCTGAATCGTCAACAGAATAAGCTACGACGATGTCTACAGATGGTTCAGAGGATGAATTGGAGAAAATGAACCAACCGAAGAAGAAAGTGAAGGACTGGGAATGCGGTTTCAGTGTGGAGGAGAGATTCGTCGGCCACCATAGCCTGCACTTTTTTCGTTTCGGTTCCATTTTCAAATCAGAGATTTATATTGTTCTTCTTCTCCTTCGATAGAAACTAGGCATCATTGCCATGTAAGTTCAAGCATGGAGGAAAATATTGTGAGTGCTAATTGAGAGTGCAGGCGGAGATTCGTAGATTGGAGCTTCGCCGTAAGGAGGTGGTATTGACGCTTTCTTGCTTTCGCTTTTTCACTTTTGGTAAATTACAATAAGATCCTTAATATTTGGTCTATTCTGTCATTGACCAGGTCCATTGGACAATACAGTCCAGATTTGACCACATCACTGCATTTCCTTCTCTCTCCTCATTCTGCAGGGATGTGGCCAAATCTGCACCACATGGTCCACATGGACCCGGTCCATATCAGATATTTCCTTAATATTTAAGCTTAATCTCTCATATTACAACTCCTCATATTTTCTATCCAAGTATATTTTTGGCAGATTGGTGGATTTATTCTCTATTCTCAATTTTTTTTTCGCGCAAATAGACCCCTTTCTAAATTTTTTTGTATTACACTCCCCAAATAATTTGCGTTTGGCGAAGGTACTCCTTATGTTCAATTCTGTCAAGGGGTGTTGTTAATGGGCAAAAAAATAAAGCAAAAATCGATAATAGAAAGAGTATTATGAGAAATTGTACTAATAATCCATCTCATAAATCATTTTTCGGCGGACAAACTAGACGAAGCAAGCGGTGTCTCCGGAGACGGAGACAGTGAGTCTTGCTGCGTGCGGTGAGTCACCGTTGGTTGAACCACTACTGAAAAATCTCATCATGTTCTGGGTTAGGAATTTTTAAAAAGTTATTTTATTATTATTATTAGAGAGAGAGAGAGAGAGAGAGAATAAGAGAGTTTTTAAAGATGGGAGAGAAAATAAGCCTCGTGGAATAATTTGGGTAATCCCCATGAATTTATGGGCTTGTTTTTGGTGGACGGATGGTGGGGATGGAGGGTGGGACTGGGTTGAGGTGGAGATGGAGATGGAAATGAAGGGTGGGGAAGGAGGAAAGGGGTAAAATGGTCATTTCGCAACAACTTTGAAAAATAATTTAAAATTTATTTTTTCCGTAACATAATAGGATGGAAGGACTACCTTCGCCAACGCAAATTATTTGGAGAGTGTAATACAAAGAAATTTAGAACGGGGGCCATTTGGCGAAAAAAATCGAAATTAGGGACTAAATCCACCAATCTGCCTATATTTTTTAAAACATAAAATCTTAATTCAGAAAAAAGTTACTCAAATTAAGTTCCCTCCATCTAATTTTTGAAAAAAAAATCCACTTTTTGATTTTATTTTGAAAGGCTATTCATGTAGAGGCCTTAATGCTTTTTTCATGAGAGAAGAATGAGAGAAGCAAGGAAGGGATGAGATCTTCCTGAATGAGAATTATACTATTATTATTATTATTATTATTATTAATTTTTTTTTAGGGAGAGAGGAAAATTAAAATATTTTTTAATAAAATATTGAGACTAACTACACATTTGGAAGTGTAAAAAATACATTCTATTTTAGAGAGATTTACGAAAAATTAAAGAAAACATAATAATTGATGATTATTTGCTTATTTGTAAAATAATAGAGTACATTATTAAGAAATAATTGACGAATTATTCGAGAGACAAAAATACATTAAATATAAAAATTGGGTTAAAATCTTAATTTTATTATTATACAATACTAGATATTTATATTATGAAATGAACTATATCATTTATAATAATAAATAATTCCAAAATGGACAAAAACAAATTAAAATATGAACATTGCTAGGGAGTGAATAGTAAATAATTGGGTGAATTTGTGGCAAAATGGTAAATAATTGGGTGAATCTCTTATATCAACAGGGAGTGAATAGTGTTTAATTTGGGTTTTAGCCAATTTTACTTAGCCGTTAAGACTTTTCCTTAAAATATATACGTATATAGAAAAATGAAAAATTGACATGTTTGGTCTTCAAAGTATTTTAGAAATTATCAACTCGTCCTCAATATTTTTATACTTCTCAAATGGTCATTTTTGAATTTGTGTGCATACCTTATTGTCCCAGCACCACCAAGCTTGGTGGTTTCTGGTCACGCGCAAGGCACGTGTGGACTTCTCATATGTAATTTCGAACAAAATCGTCCTTAGATTCGTCATGTGCCTTGTGCGTGACCATATGTGGCAAAAGCAACCAAGTTTGGTGGTGCTGGAACAATAAGGGATCCGCGCAAATACATAAAAGATCATCTGTATAAAAACATTGAGTCGATAATTTTTGAAATACTTTGATGACCAAATAGACTAATTTCCTTAGAAAAATTAAAATAAACGTTTTTTGGGGGTCGTTTACCGATATAACCTGACTACCCACCATGTGAAAAGACGAGGATTAAAGGGTGGATTGTGAGCCCAATATGGCCCACCATGCCCGCACTCCGAACACTTATCATAACTAATCACTCATTCTTCACCCTTAGATCATCCCAAAAAAACACTTCAACGGTCAGATTCTACTTTATCCCACCAATCAGACAAAGCAACATGCTTGGTGGTCCCCGCTTAAAAGGATAATCATTCACAATCCTACACATGTACACGTCCCTTTACCGTCTGCTCACCGTTTTATAACCGGTAATATATGTACAACTTTTACTGCGCAGCGTACAAACTTACACTGCATCTCTACTAGTCAACCGAGGCTCCTGGAAAGTCAATCAGTGGGCTGCTTCGGTCTATTCCCAACCTAGGGTTCGGTTACCACACCTTCTAGGCTCGGATTGGCCCGCTTATAAAAATGGGGTGAGAGTGGAGAATAAGGTCATCATACGTGTCCGTGGAGCTTCAATCAACGACAAAGATATTTCTTTACAGAAGGTACTCTGAATCTATACCTGTCTGAATTTTGAGTAAAATTATTGGTTGGAAATTCTGATATTGAAGTTTTAGATCTGATCAATGGTGAAGAGTTTTGCTTATAGCAAATTTTTCTTCGCGAAATGATCGGTACAGCATGGTGAGTTTTGGATATTTTAGAGTCGACTGATGTCAGTAGAATTTGAATCTGTTGCGACTTCGATTATAGTAAAAATTAGTTAATGATTAAGAAAAAAGTTACCGATAATTTGGATATTTTTAGAGTCAACTGATGTTGGTAGAATTTGAATCTGTTGCGAATTCGATGATCGTAAAATTTAGATATGATTGAGGAGAAGTTACCGATGAAGCGTTATCCGGAAAGTTTATGATATGATTAAAGGGGATAAGAAGTTTATTTTTCGCTAGATATTTACTACATAATGATCTACCATGAAATGATTGCGATAATTTTACTGCAATTCGGATAATACAAGCAGAATTTGATTTTTTTTTTTGCGCAAACTTGATTTCATTTCGTCGTGATTTTGTATGAATTTGCTGAAGTATGCTTAGAATTATAGGTCCTTATCTGCGAGTTAATACTTTTGATTGACTATTTGGTAATTTCCTTATGTTTGCGCGATGAAATTATTTTCTTTTCTGTTTTCTGATGATCAGTGAACTTTTGAACTGTAATCGTTGTCTATCAACTCAGATATTGTGTGATTTTTAAATTTGGATGACTTCTATTTGAGGAAATATTTTGAGATCTGCAAAAATATTTAGTTTCAAGTTATCTTTGTAATAAAATTATTTGGAGTCCTTTCTAAGTTGCTTCGTATTTACTTCATTGAAGTTTTAATGATCACTTTGTTTCTATAGTACTCTTTGTTGCTTTGCGGTTTTTGCAATCCTTCAGTGCTTATATAATTATTGTCAGCTTGGTCAATCCTGTTAGGGAGGAAATGTATTGTTACTATCGAGACAGGCATTTCAAACGGAGACTTATAGTTTTGAGTAAGAAGTGCTGAGCTAACTAAATAACCTTGCCTGACCATTGTTTCTGAGTTTGTTGTTTTTGTATTTTTCAGGTTTTAATAAGATAATCAAGGAAAAATTGCTCATTGTGAGGCAAAAATGGCTTTGGTATCTGGAGGAAGGTCAACTCTGAATCCTAATGCGCCGCTGTATATCCCTGCTTCCATGCGCCAAGTGGAGGATTTCTCACCAGAATGGTGGAACTTAGTGACTACTTCAACTTGGTTCCGTGACTACTGGCTCAGCCAGAACCAAGCGGATGATTTCTTCAGTAACGATGATGTTTTTGGTGATAATAATGATGTTCTTGATTTGCTACCTGACTCAATTGATGAGGATATTCTGATCATGGAAGCTCAGTTTGAGGAATTTCTCCAGTACTCCTCTGAAACTGGACAAGGTGATTCGTCTTACTACTCCGCTGCTGTCAAGACAACTCCTGGAAATGGTATGCAATTCTTCCAACAACTTCCTGCCATTTAAGTGTAAAATCATCCAATAACTATAATTGTAGTATCTTAGAAACGAACCCTATAATTGGAACCCACTTTTTTTCTCACAAACTATTCAACATTTATCGAACGGCTTTTCAAATATTAAACCCGATCCACCTACACTCTTATCACTCCAAATACTGATGATTTGATGATCTTGCAGATGCTGGAGCACTAGTAAAGAATTTGAACATGGCAAAGAGTCCCAAGTTTGTTGGAGAACCAGTGAAGCATCATGAGAAGCCGGCAAAGTACGTAAGTCCAAAATGCAGCCCCCGCCGCATCCAGCAGCCTCGCTGAATGCCGCCTTCCTAGGTTACTGATTTCTCTCTAGTTTGGAGGAGGGAGTAGTCTCCAGAGGAACTAAACTAGCACTCTGTTTCTGTAATGTTTCATGTAGCTTCTTCTGCATAGAGCAAGGTTGGAAAGATGTTTAGTTAGCCTTGTTCATAGTGTCTGACATTGTATCCTTTCTTTTAGATTACATCTTACCAAGAAAATGTAGAAAAAAATATGTAGATTTCAAAGTGGAAATAAAAAGGGAAAATGCCATTTTCTTCATCATTTCCTGTTTGTTATTGCGTATATGACATGGTGCGAATATAAAAACAAAATGTCACATTGGAAAAAATGGACGAAGAATGGTCCAGAAAAGCAATCAGCTGTTTTAATGAATGCCCAAAATCATTCATAGAATAATATTCACTTTGTATGGGATGAAATAAGTAAAATAAAGTAGAATTGGCTTACTTTTTTTTCTTTTTTTCTTTTTTCTCATCGCCAAAATATGCAGGCAAGAGAAGATATTAACATAATTTAGCGCATTAAAATGTCATGCTAGCTTCTTCTTTTCTTCTACTTTCTTGAGCTTCAAGCTTGCTTTGCTTACCAAGTGCTTCTGATATAGCCAGCGGAAGCCAAAATCCGGGTCTCTCAAGAAATTTAGCGCGATCAAGTACCAAAGGTTCCCGCAAGGTGATTTCGATGCCATCGTAAATCAACAATGTTATCTTTGCTTCACCTTTTAAACCTAAAGAAAACCAACCTAAGCCAGCCACTGCAATATCAATGCTGTTCACATCCCAGCTTACTCCAGATACTTCAATCTCTTTCTTTTCCCATTCTCCTAACTCAGAAACTCGGTCTACAGAAACAGGCGGCTGAAAGAAAAAAGCAAAAGTGTGTTATGTCTGATCTCTTTCCATGGCATTTTCTATTGCGCAAGTAAACAAATTTATGGCGCATGTATGAATAATCAAGAAAGAAGAATACACACTTAACTTTTGCATTTGAAAGCACATTAAAGAAAAATGCACGAATTCTGTCTTAGTTTTTAACTGCCATCATGAATAACTTTTGAAGGTTCCCCTATACATTTATCAAAAACTTTATAAAGACGACGCTGTATTTAGGATTCTTCTGGACAATTATGGGTTATCTGCACCGGGGATGGGCCATTGAACCCCACATGTTTAACCGAATTATTTTCTTTTCAGAAGCATAGCCAAGGCATTCCACTGGAATATTATTACAAGTTTCAACAGCACTGGAACTGGAAAAATATATAATAATTCCAGCTTAGTGTCAGTGCCTATACATATTAGACTGCAGAATGTTACCGTAAGCGTTTTGTGATGAGAAAAAACATCTAAAGAGGCTCTAAGAAGCAGTGTAGCAGAAAGAGAAGCACCTAGATGAATGTCTTTCTGTTTCGTGTTTTCTAAAATCCCCATAACACCCCACCCCACCCCAACAAAAAAGAAAGGTAAAAGTAGCTGATTCTTGGGGGATTCTAAGGTAACGCACGATGACATAAGAAGACTGCATTGCAACAATAACCTAAAACAATTGCAAATTAGTAGGTGCATTACCTGTAACCTTGTACCAACATGTTTGCTACTGATCTCATCAGCATTTTCTGTCTTCCCCAGATGTACAGAAATATTTGGTGATGCCCATACAGTAACATAGATTGTTTCCACAGAAGCCTGTTTGAGATCTATTCTTACCAAGCCACCAATATGTATAGTCTGACCGACCTGAAAGTTCAACATTCTGCATTAGATCCCAACTTCTTTTGTCTGCAAAGAGAAAAGGAGCTTGGAACACCCCCCCCCCAACACCCACACACACACCCCAAATGCACCTTAGTGCCTACAAAATGTCCAGATAAAGGTTGCCAATGCAAGCATGATAGCAAGTGAAATTTGACCTACGAACAAAGAAAGACCTGATATTTTGGTGGTAAGGGAAAAGAGAGGAGAGGGGGGTGGGGGAGGAAAGTATAGCCTATTAGACCGGAAAAAAAATATCCAAAACAGTAGAACCTGAGCCTGCAGAAACCTGTGTTACGATGATAAACACTAGCTTAGGGCTAAATTATGCCAATTTTTAACGGTAATATGCATAGGCAGGTGGAAGAGCTAATACGAACTTGGTTCTATATACTATTCGTGAAATGATAAGAGGAATATAAAGAACATGATAGTTAGCCTATTTCCACGACCCCTATTGATTAAGCATCTAGCTCTACTGCAGAAATGAAATTAATATCCACTTGTATAATCTAAGAGCAATTCACTTGAAAAGAAAACAAGCTTTACATGCAAAAATTGGTGAAACATGAGGTAATAACTTGCCTTGATCCTATATGATCGAGGTTTTAGCTCTTTTCGTATCTCAACCATCTTCTGTTCCTCCCTATTTAATCTCATAGACATTAGATATGGATGTAGAAGACCAGGAGTGTCGTACATCTTTGCCTTGGCAGATAATATTCCTCCAATTCTCAAGATTCCTAGTGTTGTCCCGGGGACAGCAGCTTCTGTGAGCTTCGTTACTTTTATTCCTTCCTTCTTAGCAAACGCGTTGATCAGTGTGGACTTTCCAGCATTCTGGGATCCAACAACCCAAACATTCCCTCGAGGTCCAGCCGACTCCTTAACGAATGCTAGCAAATTTTTCACTCCCAAATCCTTATGAGCACTAACCAAATAAACACCACTAAGTTTAGGCGCCCCGTTAGCCTTAGCACGGTGTCTGACCCACCTATCTAATCTTGCAGGGGAAACCTGTGGTGGAAGAAGATCAACCTTCGTAGCCACCAATACAAGCTTCGGTAGCTTTTTATTAAGCTTAGAACCTTCTTTGCTCCCTTCTAAAGCCTTGAACAATGACTTGGCTGCGCGTTTGGGAAATGAAGCATCAAAATCAACACAATCAACAACCATAACGACAACCGTAGCATCAGCAACGCCTGTTGGTTTCATCAACCGAGTGGTTATCAACCGATCAAAATCAAAATCAGGAATCAAATTCTCAACCACCTCATTCTTCACCTGCCCATAATTCCTTAACGAATGACACCGTGCACAAACAGTCACCTCTTCCTTCTCCTTCTGAGCTTTTTCTCTAGCCAACCTTTTCCTCTCTGACTTGGATAACTTTGGCTTCTTCACCTTTTCAATCGTCTCTTCCGTAATATTACCATAACCAACACCAGCAGCACCGAATCCATCCAACTCCTTCAACTCATCATCAGCATCATCTTTATCCAAATCAGATTCCCAATCTTCCATTTCCCATTCTATCCCATCTTCATTTTTAAATCCCACTTCAACTCCATCACTTCCTTCTTCATCATCAAGCTCCACTTCCTCATCAAACTCATCAAACACTAAATCCTCCTCTTTATCTAAATCATCTCTAACTTCCACCTTCCTTTCCTTGTAAAAACCAGGGAGATTAGGGTCCTTATCTTGCATAAAAACTCCACAACCAGGGCAAATGGGCCCATAATTCTCATCACCGTCCCTTCCTTCACTCAAAATCAACCTCCCTATACCTTTTAAAGCTACACCCTTTTCTTTATCTACTTTCTTGATTGTTGATTTACCACATTTAACTACTAAAGAAACATATAAACCTTTCTTATTCCGATTATTCTTGAGAATTTCTCTACTGAATCCTGTAAAAAAAAAAAAATACATCTTTTTAGTGGTTTTTGGCTAAAATTGCAAAGACTGAAGAAAATTGAAGCAAAATTTAAAGCAGAATTCGACTTTAAAGCTACACCCTTTTCTTTATCTACTTTCTTGATTTTCAATTGACCATATTTAACTACTAAAGAAACAGATAAAGCTGTATTATTTTGATTATTCTTGAAAATTTCTCTACTGAATCCTGTAAAAGATTAGATCTTTTTTTTAGTGGGTTTTGGCTAAAATTGCAAACATTGAACAAATTTGAAGCAAAATTTAGAGGAGAAGTTAGACTTACCAGTTGAAAGATGAGGTCTTGAAGATAGTTTTGCTTCTGTGAAATTCTCAAAAGACCCTTTTTTGATAATAAAATTTGTAGTTGCTGAAGGTAGAGAGTATGCAGATAGTGAAGCTGTTACCATTTCTCCTTTCAGGAATTTTTCTGAAAATGAGCTCAGAATTTTCTTTAAAACCCTTCAGAATTTGGGTTTATCCTTTTCTATAACATTTTTTTTTTTTCATTTTGCCCCTTAAAACTCATTATTACTCAGTTTAACATTTTTTTCATTTTGCCACGTAAACTCATTACTTAGTTTTTTCTTAACAAAATAATAAATAATTTCCTCAAAAACAAAACAAAACAAAAAAAATAGTGGACTACACCATACACTTCTAATTATGTATTGAACTATTGATTATTATCGTAGCATAAGTATTGAATTTGATAACTATTATTTCGGATAGAAAATGCTAAATCATGCTAACTTTCTTTAATTTTTTCTTTTTCTTTTTGTGCTAATAATACATTTCTATTTAGTACTTACATGTATTTGGACACCACTTTTATCATAATTTTGAACACGAATGCTTATTTTGCATATCACATGTTTTTTAATAAATAATTCATTTTTTAAGTTTTCAGGACATAAATTTTTAAGCAAAAAAATCAATTCAAATACGCCTTTACAATTAAGATTTCAAAATGAGAAAAGTGGTTTTTTTCTCTTCAAAATATTGGGGTACACAATCAATAAAGAAAGGGAACAAGAATTGAGCTGCATTCTCGTTCGAATACAAGAAGAATGGATGAAAAGAGGTCAAATCAGTCGCTAATTTCTCACCCGTATGACTGAATCACAACACTTTAATTCAATATTGAATAAAAAATGTGGAGAGAATTACTTTTTCGAGATTAGGAAAATCTCATTCTTGAGCTTTATTTATTTATTTTTATATAATGAATTTCTCGTTATTATTGAGCTAATATGGCTCATAAAATTACAAATGTGCAAGTAGAGCCAAAGAAAATGAGTTAACGTGTTGGACTCTACTCCTTCCATTCCCATTTAATTATCGTTTAGGAGATATATATGTATCCAAATTAATTATCATTTATATGTCTTTTATTAAGAGTTAATAATTTATTCCAATTATACCCCCAACATATATTTTATTAAAAAATAAAAGAGAATAAGGAAGGAAATGATATTATTGGAATTGTAGTTGAAAGATTATTATTTGTTTAAATTTTTTTAATTTTTTTTAAAATGTGATAAACGATGTATATTGGGGAACGGAGTGAGTATTGAAAACTTTGGGTTTGGACCAGAGCCAACATTCTAAGTCCAACGCCAACGCCATTAGTCAAAAAACTGATTCCTCCTCCTTCTGCTGATGGTCCAAAATGCTTCTTCTGTTGATGCATTTTGGTTCTGGTACTGCTGACCATTGCTTATCAATCTCAATGACTGACATAGTTATTCAAGCAAAATTAAATTATTGTTGTTGATAATTTTCAATCACATTTCTCTAACTGTCATAGTTAGATGGGGTGAATTCTGAGATAATAAGACATCGTTGCGCAAATAGCTGTCATCCACCTTAATTCCTTCTAGAGCATACTTGTAGTAAGGTTTCAAGTTGGAGTAGTCATCTCAATTCTTAGGATCATGAAGGATTATATCATATTACTTTACGTGTCATATCTTACCAAATTAGTCGAATTTATTTAGATACCAATTCACTATATCCCTTTCTTTTATATGTAATTTCATATGCTCTTATTAACTCAATATTGAGGATTACATAATTCCCAAGAGCAATTTCTCTTCATATATACTTTCAGTTTCAATAATCACATTTCCACAAAATACTATACAACATAAAGAAAATTAAAAGTTAACTTAACATATCATCTCTTTTTTTTTCCTCCTTATTTGTAAATATATACAAAGGTTATATATTTCTGGGGATAGGTTATACCTATCTAATTGCAATTCGAGTTAACTCGGTTCACATGATATCATGGTAAAAGGAAATGCTCAAGATACCTAAGAGCATCATCAATCCAAATATATCTCCAATTCACAATACTCAAAACTCCCACACTCATCCTCCCCACCCTTATTTTCCCGCCGCCGCCACTTTCCTTCAACCCTAACCTCAAGTCCGCAACCAATCCACTAGCGGCGTTACCCGAACAACACCCAGACGACGGCAGCTCTTTCGAAAACCACCCTTCCGATTCCAATACAGAATTCCCTTTCCCACCACTATCCATCATAGTAAAAACACTCTTAAATCCTTCCAACACCACATTCCACGTGATCCTCAAATCATCCAGCTCATCGATTCCCGCCAATTTCTCATCATCATCGTTTAATAAATCGAGATCGAACCTAAAAACGTAATTCTTATCAATATTCAATTCGCCTCCGGATTTTACAATCGTAAGAAGGCAATTTGTACCGCTGTAAATATCAATCGAAAAGATGAGGCTCTCGAGAGAAAGACGTGGCTTTAGAGGCTTTTGGATCTGTAATCTGCGCTTATCAGAGAGATAGCCGAGGCCATATAATTGGTTGTAGGAAATGGCGGAGGCGGAAATACGGTGGAGGTTGGAGAGAGATGGATAAAAGGCAGCGCAAAATGGTTGCCAAAGGTGGTCGGCGGACATACAAATTGACCATGATTTGGCTACACAGGCGGCAATTGCTAAGCCCTTAGCATCGAGATGGTGAGAAACGAGAATCAGAACTTGCCATGGCGGTGAGCATTTTGAGAATTTTCCTGACATTGTATAGAGAGATGAAGAAGATGAGAGGAGAGGGATTGAGAAATCGCTCGTGATGGAGCGTTATTCGGGAGAAGGTTGTGAAAATATGTTAAGAAAAATAACTTGTCTTATATACAAAACTGAAATTAACCGAATAAACTAATCTACACTTGGCAAAAAAAAAGAAAGATAAATCTATCTAACAAAATCTAACCAGCTCAGCTAGACTCCAGCCTGGAAATTACAAGGAAAATATTTAATAATACAAAATAAACTAAATTCATTGCATTAGCAAAGAAATTTATATTTAAATCTTATCATCTGTCCCGAATAATTTATTTTTATAATTTATACTAATTTTTTTCAACATTGGTTTGTGAAGCATTGATCTAAAAAGATATTGATTTGGTGACAATACTGGATCTTTAAAACCTAAAAATTTTGAGTTTAAATTTATTCTCACTTCTTATGTTTTCATTTTTAATGAAAAAACAAATTTAAAAATTTATGCTCCGAGACCAAAATGCCTTACCGATTCGCGATTGAGAAAATAATTTTCAATGCACGTGAATTTATTAAGCAAATTGGTGAAATTGGTTCCTAAACATAACACGATTGGTAATAATGATACTTGTTCTTTTTTCTTTGTATTTTAAACTTTAAACATAATGTATTTGGCGATAATGATCCTTCCGTCATATTCTGTGACAGAAATAAAGAATTTTGATTTTATTTTTAAAAATGAAAATAAAGTAAAAGATAGGACACATAGTACTCTTACCTCTTGAGTTATGTTTTTATCGTTATCATCATTGCTACGAGTAGTATCGGGCACGATAACCCCATACGCATATGCGGGCCGCAGCCCTTGCAAGCTAAAACTAGGGTTGATGATTTTTTTGCACTTTATTTGTGGTGGTGCACAAAACGTGCGTTCCTACGTCAAAGTTAATTGAAGTTCATCATAGACTTCGCCGCAATCAATGGACAGTAATTGTGATAACCCTACCCTCTCGGGTAAAAAATGACGTGTGCCTCTCGGCATTGATTTCTATCTTTTACAATATAAAGTGCATATGGATTCTAAGAAATAATATTATATTCTATGAATTGTAAGTTGACGCTGACCTTCGACTGGATTCAAAAGTCTTATAATCTTAGTTGTGTCTAGCCTTTACTCAATTATTTATCTTGAATCCAACGCTATAATTTATAAGGTTCTGGTTCTATTCCGATTAGTCCTGCAAAACTAAAACAGAAAATAGAAAAAGAGTGAGCTATAAATAGCTCAGTGAGTGCCAGTGATTTGAAATTTATTTTATTTCGCAAACATTTTCTTTTTGAAGACACGGAGAACTTTATTTAATCAACAATAATTTTCCTTTTCAAAAACATTTCAGGAATACTTTCTTTTCTGGAAACATTCTCTTTATCATGAATATTCTTTCTTTGATTCATTTTCAAAATTAATCCTTCCGGAATAAAAAGACCATTCTGGATATTAGATTCAAAATAAAAAGGGTGTATGACTGGCCAAGTCACAAACCCTTTAGTCATTACCAGCCTTACATCAAACACGGCCCGTGATTTCTCAACCACATACCCAGTTATCGAGTATGAGACATCGGTATAGTCCGAGTCCACGGGTTAAAGCTCCAGAGTCAAACTTCTTAACCCAAGAGATATTCAACCTTTCATTTTAGAAGACGCTAAAGGTACGTAGATGAGATCAGTCAGCCCGATACTTTCCCTGCCCCCTACTATTTCCCAATAAGCCATAGATCCCTTTTAAATAAATAATAATCGGAAGTCCAAAATCAAAGGTTCGAGATGCTCTCGTACGGGGTGACTAGCCTCGTACAGTGCAAGCCCCCTAATGGCTGAACAAATGAACTACCATTGTGTAAATGCAATCAGAATTCCAATACAGTTTAGACTTGCGATTCATTCACTTTTTAGAGATACTTTCCATAATTTTATTTTAGAAATATTTTAAACTTTCATTTGTAACCATTTATATAAAACACATTTATAAAAAATTTCTCCGAATTTGAAAGGGAACTCACCTTGGTCTTTTAGTGTCTGTACTTTCTTCAAGATCTTTACCTATTTTCACATATTTAATAAATACTTTTAGAAATCTATTATTGATGATATGCAATCCTTAACATGCCTAGTTCTCTTCAGAATAAGTTTCTAGGATATTGAGGGTCTTTTGTGTAAATTCTTAAAGTTTAGGGAATCAAACTGAAAATTCACGTAAATTGCCGAAACTATCTAAACTTGTAGAATTTATTTATATTTTTATATCATTTATATAGTTAGGATTATGTTATAATGTTGTTTTTGTCACGTGTATAGGTTTCTTAAAAAATATAGGGACTAAAATGCAAATATTTATCCTATGACATTTGTGATCTTTTGAAGACATACATATCTCGTATATATTATTATTAGTCTTATAAATTACTCGGGATAGTTATAAACCTTAATAGGTCTTAAAGTAATAATACATAAAGTTCTATGGACTGAAGCGTAATTTCTAAAAGTTATTCCGCGACTCCTAATTTAAATTTAGGCGCCACATACTCTTTTGATTGTCTTTTAAAATAATTATCTTCGTCCCCAAACAAAATTGAGTACTGCAAATATAGAGTTAAACAAGAACTGGGCCTTATATGCAGATAAAATAAAGTACTAATGTAAGAATGGAAATTTTCCTTAAAAGTTTATAATTTTCTCATAAATTCTTAGCCCACACTGGATTATTCCCCTTCCAATCACCGATATTTCCAGATTCCAGAGACTTCAAGTTTTTTTCCATTGTTTCCTTTTTCTTTCTGTATCGTCTCCACCGTCACTCCTCGCCGGCGGTAATTATCTCTCTCTAACTCCTTCTCTTTCTAATCCCATCTCCCAATTCTCTCTTTTATTTAGTTTCCCCCCAATTCTTATTACCTTAAATCCCTAATTTAATTTCCCCCCTTTTTCTCCTTTTCCGGCGAACACCGTGGCTCCCTCCATCGCCGATGCCGACCTTGCCTATCAACGCCGCTTCTAGTGAGTTTCTTTCTCTCAATCAGGGACGATTACAGGGGGTGGGGGGCAAGATCCCCGAGATTTTTAAAAATACTACTATTTATTGAAATTTTATGTGTATTTTGAAAAAAATTTGGAAAATTTTATCAATTTCGCCCCTCCAAAATTTTTTTTTGCCTTTTTTATCGCCCCCAAAAATTTTGAATTTTTTTTGCCAATTTCGCCTCCCATATCAAATTCCTGGCTTCGTCCCTGCTCTCACTCTCTCTCTCTCTCTGATCGGAATAATTAGACTATGTTTGTTACGTTTATATGTTCTTGTAACATGTTCATTGATCTCGGTCTCACCCCCACTTACACAACTTGCCTTATGTATGTAGATCAAGGCTCACTAATTATATGTTGTGTGTGATGAGTGGGGTCAATATCATTGGAGATGTCCATACCCAACTTCCGCTTCCAAAAATTATATAGCCTCCTTAATCTATCAATTGAATTATATTCCTGCTGAAGTTATTAATTGCACAATGTAAGGACAAATTTTACCAGATTCTTACTTCTTTTTTAAAATTTTTTTTGTTACTTTTACCATTATCAAGAATTTTAGTTCTTTTGGAACCCTGATTCTGTTAGAAGATAATTGAGCGAATTCGTCAAGGCGTAAACTATGACTCACTTCATTTACCATTTTCTGTATGCTTTTGTGTAAAGAATTTGAAATTGGAAAAATCTTTCTTCTGAAGTGTTGATTCCTACTGCTATCACTTTATTCTAAAGTGTACATTTTGGTGTTCATCAAACTGCCTCTAATTGACCTTTATGAGGCTTTGTGCTTATGTATTTTCACATCCTATTAAGTAGTTAAGTACTGTTAGAAAGTTCAGCTTCTTGAAATTTGTATGGTGAAACATCAGTTTGACATATTTGTTCTGGACCTCCTTAACCTTTTTTTGCTTCAAATTTAAATTTATATGATGAAAAGAAAAATATTCTCGTTTTCAAGCATCAATGCTCATATCATTTGCCATTATCTGCCTCGTGTATCATACCGTGAAGCAAATATCTACATACATTCGTATAGTAAGTAAAAATAACTCAGACAAATATATAATTATGAAAATATTAAAAGTTCAGTAACCCTTATTACATAATTATGGGTTGGAGAAGATGGAGCATATAATGATATCCATCCTATCTAAGAGAATCTTATTCTAGGGTGGGAGAATAATATCCTTATTGATAAATGACAAACAACCTCTTCTCCAGTTAACTTGTGTGCATTGCTTATACTGAACACCATGATCATCCAAACATATGTAGATCTCAAATAGCTCGGCATGTGTGGTGTTTAAATAACGACAAGATATATATATGTCGTTACCTCCTATATGAGGTTTTATTGCATTTTCTATATCTACCTTACTGTATGATACATGTGTTGATGGCACAATATTTGCCGTCCCCAATATTGGTAGCATATTTATATTATTCATAATATTTATTACCGCTTGAAAGTATGCAGGTTTGCTAATCTTAGACAAGCAGCATATTCCATGTTTATCCCACTCATCTTGCCAGAATTTCTTGTTTCTTCCTCCCTTCTTTATATTTGGCCAAATCGTTGAGAGTTGTGATTTAAGATTATTTATCTACATGAAGCAACAAGCAATAACAATAAATTTATGAAGCACAACAATAAGTAGAGAAAAAGAAATTAAAGTAAAAAAATGGACACAAAATACTAATACCTCTTGAGCTATGTTCTTATCTTTTTTATTATTGCTACAAGTAGTATCAGATACTGTATTCCCATTCGCATCTGCGGGCCACAGCCCGTGCAATGTGAAACTAGGGTTAAGGATTTTTTTGCACTTGGTTTGTGGTTGTGCACAAAACGTGGGCTCCCACGTTAAAACTAACTGGAGTTCATCGTAATCGTAAGCTTCGCCACAATCAATAGACAGTAATGAAAAAATAAAGAGTACAATTATAAACTTCATGTTTTCACTATAATATTCAATTTAATAAATATTTTGGAGTATGTGTATTTTCATCATCGTTCCCTCCCTTTATATACTACAGGAAGCTGGAATCAATAGATGTAATAAGTTAATGGTGTAGAAATCATGCAAGAAATGTGACGAATATAGTAGTATTTCTGATAACATGTAAACAATGAAAATAGTGTGACAAGCTTGTTTTCTTTTTTGAATTGTCCTTGTGCATGCCTGTGCATCTAAAATTTCCTACCTTGGGAAGTAGTATTAATTTAGATTTTGCACTCAAAAATTGGTTAGGGAGCCGTCAGGATTTAGGGCGGATTATATTTTCGTGTGCATGTGTGAAATTATCTTAGTCGTATAATAATTTGATTTCCGAATTTGATTTTAAGTAAATTATATAATCATTAAATTTTTTTAGAGGCGATTAAATTGTATAATTACTTGATTCGTTTGGTACGATTTTAAATAAAAATAAATAATTGTCTCTCAATTTTTTTTAATTATTCAGTTTATTGTAGTTGTTTGTTTGTATTCAATCATTGTCTCTCAATTTTTTTTTAATTATTCCGTCTATTATAGTTAGGAAAGTGGTTCTCCCTCCAAATCAAATGAGTTGTCTCAACATAATAAAAAAAAATCTTAATTTTGACAAGTAAATCACGAGTAATTATTATTAAATTAGTTATTTATTAAAATGACCATTATTCCCTTTAACAGAAAGTATAAAGGATTTGAGTGTCTTTTAAATCGCAAGTACTTTCAACCCCTTCAATTTTTGGAGGGTTGATTTGCTTATGTGGAGGGGAACTTTTCCCCTTCATTTAAGTCACTCAATCCTAAGACTGTCTTTGTGGGACTGATCCACAATTCTCTCATATAAATTGAGCGAAATTCACATTTACATGTTTGTACCGTCTAATTCATGTGAGTGGGCAGTGAAGACAATCTCATAAAAATGGTCATAGGATTGAATTTTGGGGCCTCTCCCTCTTACCAAACAAAAGTTTTTGGGTTTTCATTTACTTTCCCTCTCCTCTCCTCCATTTTTCCTTCCTACCAAACAAAGGATAAATGACCAAATTATTAATCCTTCAGTTTTGAATATTCATATTTAGCTCGACAACAACTTAAAGATAGAATTTGGCCCCCAATTAGTTACTGTTATTATCTTTATTAATAAGGATTAGAGTACTGGGACTTGTGTGCTAGTAGAGCTTCAATTTTTTGAAGATAAGAATGTTAGTTATGAAAGTTTGTGAAATATCGAATATGTATTTATTTTTTTTAAAAAAATGGGCATTAATTATGAGACGAGTCAAATGTAAAAAAGTGGGAGTAATTAGTATTTGTAAGGATCATGCAGACTGATACTTTTTTTTTTTTTTGGAATTTAGGTTTTGCACTCGAATAAAAAAAATGGTTAGGAAGCAATAAGGACTTAGAGCGGACTATATTTTTTGTACGCATGTGTGAAATTATCTATGTCGTATAATTATTTGAATTACGAATGTGATTTTAAGTAAATCATATAATCACTTAATTTTTAAGAGGCAATTAAATTATATAATCACTTAATTCGTTTGATACGATTTTAAATAAAAATAAACAGTTGTTTCTCAAATTCTTCAATTATTCAGTATATTACAATTATTTATTTGTATTCAATTATTGGATTAAGTTATTCATTTATTATGCAGGTGCATAATAAATGGTGTCACATTTCTAATTCTGAACCATTAAAGGATGAGACACCAACTATTCAAATTGCAATTTTTTTTTTCCGAGGAATAATAATAAAAAAAAGTTGCAACTTTGGCCTCCCGTCTAAGTGTTAAAGACTAACGGAAGCCAATCATGCACATCCGCATGTCCACTTTTTCTGGGCTGCTAACCATGCACATCCGCCATCCGAAGGTCCACTTTTTCTGGGCTGCTAATCATGCACATCAGCATGTCCACTTTTTCTGGGATATTTTGTCTATACAAAATGAGATAGTAATAGATAGATCATTATATCGGTACCCGTACCAACAATGTGGCTGAACTGTGAGCTCTTAGAGAGGGTCTTAAGCTAGCTATCAGTATTGATGCTCAGAAGTTAGCTATTGAAATGGACGTTAGAGTAGTGATTGATCTTATTCTGCATGCCGATGTGTCTACTCACCCTTTATCATCACTTATTTCTGATTGCAGGGCATTGCTAGGGCGACTACCGGAGTTTTGCTTTTCTCATATCTTCAGGGAAGCCAACGGATGTGCTGATTGGCTTGCTAAAGCTAGAGGACTTCTTCTGTCTTCCGATTTCTTTATATTTCACTCTTTACCCCCATTTGTTATCCACCTAGTGGCGGGGATGCCCGTGCCATATCCAACCTTTTGTTAGCATTATAGTGCCAGGACATGGTCAGGAGGTATTATTAGATAGGCATAACTGTAACAACTTTATTCCTTATCCTACGGGCTAGGGAGTTTCATAATTTTTATATATTTCTTTCCAACCCCCCCAAAAAAATAGATAGACCATCATATATGTGTTGGCTAAATAAGTAAATTTTGTCCTATATGTATTTTCGATTTATAAGGTTGGTTTCGTATGATATTTTGTGACTTTGGTCCCAAATATATATTTCAATTTGCAAGCTTTGTTCTATATGATTTTTTATTTTATTTTTCATAGAATTTCTTATATGTTTTTAACTTGTAATCTCAGGGTTTTGCATTAGACTGACCATGATTTGGCATAAAGAGCAAACAATGACAGTTTTTCTTTTGGATCAACATTTATGTCCATAACGGAATTGCCACTTCCTTCATTGGGAGAACGGAAGTGGGACTTCCGTCCTGGGCCGACGTGGCAAGACTCCCAACAAGGTAGACAATTTTGTAATGCCGACAATTTTATAATGCTTCAAAGTATATACACCCTGTGTATTCTCTGGAGTACTACAAGAATACATACAAGTCAATTTTATATACTGTATTTGATCCCATGTATTGGAGACCTACTCCTTTTGATATGACACATTACCCCTCATAACATGAAAGGTTCACATGTGGGTCGATCTCAAAGGCGAAGATTTCAAATGCCTATGGACACAGAGAACCGGGGAAATCCAAGACCAAAGAAGTGCAGCAACTGTAAAGAGATCGGTCACAACCGGAAGACTTGCCCTAACCAAGCAACTCCTAATTAATTGTATTTAAACGTTTTAAATTGTAATATTTTAAAATGTATCAATTATCACTTTTGTTGGTTTGTTTGCAATCATATCAACTTATTTTAATTTTATTTCATTCAATAAGAAAACATTGCAAATATTACAATGACGTATTATTAAAGTTATTCTATTCCATTCTCAAAACCAGTCAGTCCGACCCTATAATCAAGGATATTGTAAGGGGCTGGATGGATTTGTACATGGTCACCGAGGTGCAATCTCGAAAACACTACATACTCAGATCACCCAAAAAATAGTAATCGTTGCCGCCTTTGTCTCTAATCACGCGGAGTGTCAATTTGTTCTCGCGACTATTACGCATGTGTAGTACTTCAGGGATTCCAAGCTGCATTCTAACGCGTCATTGCATGTACTTTCTACCTATCCACTGTACATAGAAAAACAAATTAAAATAAATAACTTTAAGAGGAACAAATATTTTTCAAAATTTTAATATTACAAAACGTACCGATTTTGAAAATCCCGAGTACGTATTGTAAATGTTTATTCGAAAACTCTGCCCAAAAAAACCCCGTCGGAGGGATACGATAATTCCCCCTTAAGGTAACCGATCCCGGGCCTTATAAAAAACCATCCCTTAAAATAAATATCTAGTAGGTTCATTGGAGAAGGGATAAAATGAACTGCATCTGTCAGCCGAAGATTGTTGTCACGCAAAAATTCTTGTAAACCACCGTCTAGGTAGAACTCGTCATCTATTTTGGCTACATAAACGCATCATTGATTCCCAATGACGTCCTTCAAATAGAAACATCTTGCTACGCCGAGACCAATTCGCTCCAACCAATTTGTGTACATTGATGGTATACGCTACATAATATAATATTAGTTATATAGCTCAACACATTTGATACAAAAAAAATACACATTACAAAATAAGATATTACCATTTTTCTATTGGTTTGATTTCCGACAATAATTTTAAATTGGTGTCTGAAATACTCTTCCAGGGCAGGATCCATTTCACTATTCATTTTCAAAATGCTAAGTTTACAAAGTAACTACCTAAGTTTGGAAGGAAATTTGGAGAGAAATATGAAAATTGATATGATTTTAGAAGGAGATGTCTGTATGTATATATAGAGGGTTAAATGTAGGTTTAGAGGATATGTCCACTGCAAATTGAGAACGGAATTGCCAATTCTGTCCTCAAGTCACGGGAGTATAGGGTTTGTAGGGTTTCATAAATTTATTAGGGTTAGCATGAGGATGGAATTGCCACTTTCGTCCTGGGGGCACGTTCTGGACATAAATGTTGCTAAAAAAAAGACTGCCATTGTTTTTATTCCAAATCATGGTCAATCTAATGCAAAGCCGCCCGCAATCTCAGGTCAAAACACAACTTATACTGTGGGTTATTGACATGATATTCACATGCACAGATCATGAGTGTTTTCCTGATAACACATGTAAATTTTTATTGATGGAACAGGAAATGAGACAACGAATGACACAAAGATTCCTAGCGTGTGTGTATGTGTATATATATATATGCTTACGGTCGTTTAATTGTAAATTAGTATTTCATTCCCAATCAAACTCCACAAGCCATTTTTTAAATAAAGGCACAAATTCCCTATTAAAAAACGTTCATCAGCAATTGGATCCTGGCCAGGAAGTGGAACTATCAGCAATCAAATTTCCAATCGCAGAATCTGGAGTCCGGCGGCCCTTTCACGGTACGCCTGAGTTTTCATTGATTTCGATTCCGTTTTTTTCTTCAAGGATTTCAAAATATGCATGTATGGTTGATGTATTTTGATTGGCTTTTTGTGTCGGAGTATGCTTATGATAGTAGTACAAGGTAGGTTCCTTTTACCTTATATTAATCGGGAAAAAAAAGGTTCCTATTACCTTAGGTTATCCTATTCTGAAAGAGTTTTAGATATTTTATATAATTGAATTAACATATATATTTCTTTATCTTAATTAGTTCACTTTATATAAATTAACATGGACTCTAAATCTTCATACTAATGATTTTATATTGATTCAAACAGCCGATCCCAATTATTTGGGATTAAAGCTTTGTTGTCGTCGTCGTTCTTCTAGTACACTAATGATATTACTATGCGTTTTAGCATCATTGGTACAATGTAAATTGAAAGACTTGAATCAATCATCACAAAGTACGTGATAATATTATTGGTGTACTAGAGAAAATTCTTAATTATATGGTTGTAGCAGGGCTCTGCAAAATTTTCAATTTACATATATGGTTACCTTTGGTGTAATCAATATTTATTGTTTTGAATATTGAGATTTGTGAAGAATGGCAGTTAGAAGTTTTACAATTTTGTTTTGGATGGTAAACAGCAAAGCGGAGGCTTGAAAAAAAAAATGCCAAGTAACTTAGCAGAAGATATCGTCATTGAAATTCTCTCAAGGCTTCCTGTAAAGTCCCTCCTCAAGTTCAAATGTGTTTGCAAGAACTGGCATGCAATTATTGACAGTCCTACCTTTATTACCAAACATTTGAACGGAGAAACCAACTATCCCCGTCTTCTTGTTCAATATCTTCCTAGAAACCTAGAGAAAGAGCTTTTCAGTTTTGCATTGTTTTTTGATAAAGATCTCAATGGTACCCCACCTCTTCATGAAGATATTCACAAGAAATTAGGCATAGAACAGATGTTTGGACCAGTTAATGGATTATTTTTCCTGCATATTGATTTATCCCGTGACAAAAGACCCCCAGAAAATCGTTTGGCTCTTTGGAACCCAGCAACAAGGCAATTGAGGCATCTTCTATATCCCAAATTTACAGTCCTTCCACCTTGCTATGTTGACTATCACACTTTTGGATTTGGTTATGATTGCTTGAGTAACGATTACAAGGTTGTTTGGGTTCGTCAATATTATGATGATGAAATAGATTACTCAGGTGCCGTAGATGCCACCTCTTATAGCCTATCCAAAGATTCTTGGACTTCACCTGTTGAAATAGAGTGTTTCCCATCGAATTCTTTATGTGCTACATTTTTAAATGGAGCTTATTACTGGAATTCATGTGATGAGAACGACTTTATACTGTCATTTGACTTTGCAACTGAAACATTTCGAGAGATACAAGGACCTTCTGTAATCGATGACGATGGGGACTCTCTTCTGTTGTACAATGACTATTTGGCTCTATTGATTACTGATTATAGTTTGTGTAGTGAAATTTACGTACTAGATAACGTATTTTATTATATGTGGATAATGAAGGAGGAAGGATGTTGGATCAAACTTTTAACAATTGGACCTTGTCAAGGTTGGGGACTAGCACGGGGAGTTTGGAACAACAACGAGATTATTATTCCAGATGAGTCTGGCCGACTCCTCTTATACAATCCGAATACTCATAATGTGAAAGATCTTGGACTTCAAAGTCTTGATTCTTATTATTTCACTTATATTTATAAAGAGAGCCTAGTTTCAGTTAAGGGTGAATCGGAGAATTGGCAAGCATTTGAATCCCTTGAGGAATCGTCCAAGCCCCCCAACCATTTACCAAATGAAGATGGGAATTACTGATCCTTTGTAGCCGTATATGCTCTTGAGAAGATTTAGAGTATAGACAATAAAAGGCTATAATTAATCTTTAGCTGTAATCTGCCTTTCCATTCTCCATTTGATAAAGTTATTGTCTAATCTGGTTTGGTTTCAGTTCTTTATTATGTATGTCTCTTAATATTCTCCAATTGATAATGTTATTTTTTTTTTTTTCAGTATTCAATGAGTGAATTATTACTTTTGGAAATGAATTCCAAATCCAACGTGACATCAAAATATTCCTTTTCTTCTAGGCAGAATATCTTTCTAACTTTTCTTAAAAAAATGTTTAACCGAGGAATGCTAGTTTATCATTTTTGTTATGTAAACATTGCTATTACCTCAATATATTTTCAATATTCGTGTCAAGATTCAGCTTCGTTATATATGTGTAATTTTGAAGTCTCTTTATGAAATATGACAGTAAGAGAACAGGGAGACGAGGGTTTCCGTAGCTTTTGAATTGAAATGTTTCTCCATAATTGAAAAAAAGTTAGTTATTTATAAGAAGAGGTGTGAAAATATTACCAGTTCAATTATACAATAACATTAATTTCACGATTGAAGATCATATTTGTATTTCATGATCTAGCCAAACAACATCGAAGAGTTGTTTAAGAGAATCGAATTTTGCGGATACCCGTTCCAATAGAGCGGTAGAGTGCTCGACTCAACTTGTATCTCAAAAGACCAGGATTAAGAATAGCAATGTAAAAAGGGGGAAAAAAATCATTTACACATGCTTGCTTACTTTACTTTTCTTGATCCCAACAACAAAAATTCTAAAGTTTAACACACAAAACATGGGCACAACTTAATGTAAACTATTCAATTACTTTCAATGAACACTGATAATGCATCATGAGCTTACAATGCTCCCAAAACAAGAAAATATTACAAAGAGAAACGACCTAAGTGCCATACATGTTCAAAGTTGAAGAACTAAGGGTTAAAACTACCACCACATAGCAATAAGGAAAAATTGGATCCCTAACATAATTTACAGACATTATATCTCACTCTTATCCAGGTCATGGCGTTACTAGCCATATACTGTGACAGATTGAATAATAGAGTGATACCGTTCTCTCGAGGTTGCCAAATGTCAGGAAGCAGTCCCTCGCCTCACTTCACTTTCTGACAACATTTCTAGGGAACAAATCGTCTCTGATGTCTCGTTAACATACACCTCTGCTGGCATTTCCTTTGTAAATATACAATTGAGCGCTACAGGAGATTGCTTGATGCCCTAGTTACAGAAATAATTATCCAATGAAAGATCACTGCAGGGCTATGATTTCCTCTCAAACAATTGATGTCGTAAGCTTTGGGTTATCTCATCAAGAACATCATTGTTTACTGCAAGGTAATTTTCAGCTTCCTCCTTATTGTTCAAAGTTTCCCCTGCCACGAGATAGCTGCCACTTTGCTCGAAAACAATTCCATGTTCACAAGCCAATTCTAGGATCTCGGATTCATAACAAAAACCTCTCCCGAACTGTACCCTTAGCTCAGTATCTGTCTTTGCAGGTGCTAGTTTGTTCTTAACTACTTGCACAGATATCGCAAGACCAGTAGCCTGCGCAGAGAGGAAAAGACTTACAAAACGATAACTTTCCTCTGCAAGATCTTAATCAGACAATGAAAGGAAAGCAATACATGAACAATATGCATGATTTAGCAGCCAAAACAAAGTGAAAGCTCCAAAATTTCTCCTCTTTTGCTGCGATGATACATATTAAGTTCACTGATAAACTATGACATATAATATCCATCACAGAAAATTAAAACAGAACAAACTGATTTGCATCCAAGAATTGATTTTACAACACAACATTAGATTCAAATATGTAGTAGCAGAATTTTCTGCGGTTGAAGTTGTATAAGTACCTACTGAAAATTCATAAACATTCACATATTCTCATACAAAACCTCTAGAGACAAATCTCGCCCTATCAAATGGAATAGGAATTAACATGGTAACATATTTACCTTATCCTCATCCTTGATCAAGTGTCTCCTGATTAGTTTTAAGCGGACAGCAGCATAAAAAGGCAAAGCATTGCCACCAGAGGTTACCTCCTCTGCCTGATGAAAACCTTGGACAGACCTCAATTTTGATCTTGTCTAGAAGGAACAGAAACCAGTAATGGTAAGGCCACCGTCATAAAACAGGAAATAACAGATCAAAGATGAGTTCGACTTAAAAAACACGTACCTGATTAATAAAAATAATAAGGATATTAGAATGGCATAATGAATAATTAATTTTCCTCAGTGCTTGTTGCATTATTTTAGACCGTATGTCTACAGTGGAGCAGACCTCCAAAGCATCAAGCTCATGTTGGGGAACAAGAGCAGCCACCTAAGAAACAGGAATAGACATTACATGTGGGACAAAGACAAGTGAAAGCTGAGAAAAAAGGAAGTAAAGCTAATCTACTAGGATCTAGAGATTAAGGAACAAAACAGCCAATGCTTAGAGAAACAACAACTTCAATATTAGTTTACCAACAAAGACATCAATAAACTTTGTAGTTAATTAGGGAAAGCAACCTATCTGAGTAAAACTTTGCCCCACCAAATATATTCAGCTTTCTGGAGCTAATAAAAATATTGAAAAACTATTGAATTTAATTAAAGAAACTTATGTAAGTTCTTTGAAAGCTTTGCAGCCCTACAACTATTGTTCTGAAGAATGCAATTACACAACAGAACCAAGACAGATAATTTCTTGAGCAGAGCTCTTGTGGTACTTGAGAAAGAGTACCCAAGTTAAATGTCCATATTTGACTTGGTACAAAAGTTTAGGGAATTTGACCAACTTTTTAGATAGCAGAGGGACTTACACTGTCAACAACAATTACATCAATTGACCCACTTTTCGTAAGTTTATCAACCATACTGAGCAAATTTTCTGCACTATCTGGCTGTGAAATGAGTAGATTGTCGGTATTTACACCTATTGATTTAGCAATTGAAGGATTCAGAGCATTTTCCACATCAAGGTATGCACAATAACCTGCTAGAAAGAGGATTTAGAATCTGAAATGAAAATTCACAACTCTTTTTTTATTTTTATGAATAAAGAATTCATAACTCATCTTTAGCATAACTGCAATTCATAACTCATTGTCATTGACCTAGTAGAAACTTTTTTAACCATAGAAAAATTTAGTAGATGAATAATGAAGATAGCACGTAAAATAATCCCAAAGGCACATCTATTAAATAATGCCTTCTTAGTTCTTCCATAATCAAGGGAAGGCTGTAAACGGAGAAGTCTACATTGATAATTTGGTCATAAATGTTTAGACTTTAGACCTCCCAAGATCAGGATACAAGAAAAATACTTTAGCAATATGAATGATTCAACTGGAGAATTCCATACTACATTTTACCATCTCGAGGTTAGATCAAAACATGCTTAAAGTAGTATCCAGGATTCAATGCCAAAATTTAGCGGCAGCCGGCAAGAGAGAGTGATAAGTTTAACTGTGTTCTAAAGAAACATAGAAGTAAAAGGACATCTCCCTAAAGAGACTCATTTATTAAAAAAATTACAGAGGAAAGCACCTCCTTGCTTCTGGGCCTCCTTGATTGTATGAAGTGCAAGTGTTGTCTTCCCAGACGCTTCTTGCCCATATATTTCAACAATCCTTCCCTGCAAATAATAATTCATATCAGAAGTGAATATTTCCGCTTCTTGTTCCATAGTAAAGGAGAAGACACCACTTTTAAAAAACAGATGCATTCTCCACGCGTGAGGGGCAAGCAATAATTTTACCTTTGAAAAACTTAAAATTTATTTTTCTGAAGTTGTGGCCCTAATTTAGTATTAATTCATAAACACAAAGACAGAGTCTGGTCAGTAGATCACCTCGCCTGAGACTAAGAATCACATATAACAGTTACCATTCTTATCAGAATATGTTTTAACTATACATCATTTTTATGTCATATTCATATTTGATCTCAGACGTTCTAGTTTTCATTACATGCATGGGGTTTTCACTTACGCGCCTACCTTTAACAGGGAAGGAGTATGGTCACAAGAAAAAGAAAAGAAAAATAAATCCACTCTTTTACAGGATCCACATATACCTAGACTTCTCATTTCTTCATGCAGCGCCCTCTCTCTACAACATAGTGCATACAGTCAAGACGAACGCACATCTAATTACGAGAAACTCACCTTCGGCAGTCCTCCAACTCCAAGAGCTATATCTAGCTTTAAGGAACCAGTGGATATCACAGATGCGCGTCTAGTACCAAAGAATCGCTTCAAGGACAGCATCGACTCATTTCCAAAATCATTAGCAAGGCGTGAGAGAGCCATATGCAAAGCAGCATCTTTCTCAGTTGCTTTAGTATCATTATGTGCATCATCGAATGCAAAATCTGTAGCTTCAACTAAAAGAAAGAACGAAAAAAACTAAGTATCAGCCAATTCGACAGCATCCATAATCACATCATATTAACCTTTTACATAAGAAATGAATAATTTCAGAACGAGCTATAAGTCAACTTTGAAAACTCAACAGATAATCAGTACTGCAGAACGTGTTAATTTAATCTTCCAAATACTAAGCTAGGGAATGAATAATTGACAAATGCGCGATAAAATTATCAACTTTGCAAAATCAACAGATAATCAGCATTGCAAAAAGTGTTACTTTACTCTTCTAAATACTAAGCTACAGGATGAACCGCTCACATAAACAAACATTTTCCACACCAAAAAAAAATAATAAATAAATAATAAACCGCCAATACCAATTCTTACCTGCAGAAGACAAATATCGAGTGTTCATCATCGTCCAGGAGTTTACATTCTGGAAAAAAAGAAAAAAAAAAACTGACAAACTGGAATCAAATTCACCGAAAACAGTAAAAAATGTAAGAGAGGGAGAAACCTGAAGTTTGGATGAGGAAAAAAGAGAGAAAATCCTCGGAGATGGCGGAAGAAGATATTTGAATTGAAGATATTTTCGAAAATTTTGAGGCGCCAAACGCACCATAATTAGTTTCTATCTGCTTCGAATTTGTATTACCTTCGGAACACTTCTGATATGGAGCGAGTCCACTGGACCATGCGGTATAGATTTGGCCACATCACTGCATTTTTTTATCTTTCCTCATTCTGTATTGATGTGGCTAAATCTGGACCACATGGAACATATGAACCCGATCCATATTAGAATTTTCCTTACTTTCGGAAGAGTTTTTCGTGGGTTAAACAAGAGAGAGGGAAATGAGGTGGCTCGTAGCGGGGGTTTTCTATCTCCTTGTTCTTGCAAGACTGAATAACAAGAGGGAAATGATGTGAACCGCAGTGGGGGTTTTCTATTTTATACATTTTCTTTTCTTTTTATAGGAAATTACTACCACAAGAACAAGGACTTGTGCTGTTAAAACAAAATACAGAGGAAAAGAATAAGGACTTGGTCCAAATGTGCTCGACGGTATAATAGTTGTTTCGTATGTGCAAAATACTTTATCGTCAATTAAAATTTTGCCTTCATCGAATCAACAGATGTGACGTAGTAATAATAATAATTTTGTACAGAATATTTATCAGTCGTCAAATTAAAAAATATGACGGTTGAGATCGTCTATTTCATAATATATGTTAGAATTTAGAAAGAAAATTTTACTTGCAAAATACTTTACCGTTGTGACGGAGGAATAACAATTATTTTGTACGAAATATTTATCAGCCGTCAAATTAAATTAAAAAAATGACGGTCTATTTCATAACATTGTTAAAAAAAATCCTAAACTGTTGTGAAATAGTTATCTCAACATCAAATATTTGATCCAACGACCAACCGAATAGCAGGACTGATTGGATTGCTTTTTTTATTTTTGGGTGAATAGATGGGATTCGTAAATTGAATTTTGCAAGACTGAATAACATTCTTTTGTTCTGTTCAAAATCAAATATCTACTTCACTACTTATTTTCTACGGAGAAGTTGACATTCAGTATCGGAATAAATTTGGAATAATACTTCCACAGAGACCATGAATAATTCCAAAATTTCCATTCCAGGAAAATGAATGAGATAATGCATAGATGATAGAACAGTCTATCATAGTTCATTATCTAATTTTCACCCAAAAAAAAATATATATATATATATATATATATATATATATAGTTCATTATCTGATTTAAGAAAAAAATACTCAACACATATGTCTAAAATATGGATAATTCGATATGGGATCAGAAGCTATGGGTAGAGCGCTCAGTCACACTTAGCACTGAATTAGTCGCGTCCTTTCTCCTCCTAATTTTTTTTCTCGATTCTGATCAAAATACTAAAAAAAAAGATTGTTCGATATGGGACACAATTAAAAGTAAAAAAATTGTACAAATTTGTCACATCACTATAAAATGAGGAGAGAGACAATTTTTTACTTTTAACTGTGTCCATATCAAAACAATCTTTTTTATATTTTAACTGTGACTGAGAGAAAAAAAAATATTTTTTTTTGGAGGAGGGCGGCGTGGCGATTCAGGGCTAAGTGGGCTGAGCCCTCTACCCATAGCGCTAGTCCCATATCAGAATTTTCCCTAAAATATTGACACAAATAACTTTTTTTTTCAAGTGCGAGCAGTCTGTGCTTGCGCGTGTTCCAAAAGTTGGCCAACTAACTTGTAAGTACGTCCAGAGAGGGCTTTGGTATGGTCAATGACTTGTTCATACCTGTGCAAAGGAGAAGATTGTTCGTAAGATGGGAGAAGAACAATACGTGAGTGAGATTTGAATGAATGAGCCAACAGAATTCTGGTAAAAGTATGCTCAAAGAAAAATAAGAGGTAAACATATCAGAATACTAGTCTTTAGTGAAAAGACTTACACATTAGGATGGCTGGGCTCCATTATTACAGTCCCGGTCTCTGAGTCTATCTTAGCATCAAGCTTCGAGGTCTTGATAAGATTCACGATCCATCTCTCTGCCTCTTCAATATTCAAGTTTAGTTTCTCGGCTAGCACTCTACCACATGTTTACAACCCTCAAAGTCAGTATAAGAACGCTCATACTACCTGGATGCAGAATTGCCAGTGTACAAGGGAGTATCTAAATGTACGTAAATAAAAAATGCAGTTTCCGCGTCTTAACAAGAACAGTGCCCTTCTATCACCTACAAAGATGTCTGTAAAAGTACCCCAATCCCACCCTCCACCAGATGGGGTGGCAGCCAAAATGAAAAATGGGGAGAAACCTTGAAATTCAGGGCTTGTGTGAGTCAAATATATCAACCTTTCTGTAATTTTTTCAATCGTTGCTCATTGTAATTTTTTCTTTGGCAGTTTTTAGTTTGAAATGACATTTTTTTGCTGAATATCAGTTCACAAGGACCAAGGAGTAGTTATATAATCAGGACGGTCTAAAGTGACCCAACTTATCTTTTCTTTGGCTCCTTGTATTCATGATTATTTATGGCTAGGGAAGGAATTTGGAGAAACCATTTTCTGTACAAAAACTGCCTGAACCTGAATACTTAATTAAAAGTGATACTTTCAGGAGTAAAAGAAGGCATATTGGCAAATTTAGTCCCTTATCTTCATGGTTTTGGCGAAAATGGTCCCCAATCTATTTTTATTTTCATAACACTCCTCAAATATTTTGCGTTTGGAGGAAGTAGTCCTTCCGTCCACTTCTGTTACGGTAAAAATGAATTTTGATTTATTTTTTAAAGTTGTTACAAAATGACCATTTTACCCTTCTCCTCATTCCCCAAATCAGCCCAAATTGGTGAATTTCATCCCTTAACAATTTGCGATTGGTTGTTTTGGTCCCTGATTTTTTTTTTTTTTTGTGGTTGTCCATGGAGGACTTCCGGCGGAGAGTGGCTGCCGGCGACGGCCCCAATCTCCATGTATGATGTCCACCATCTCCACTCCAAACCTGCAACCTTTTAAGCTCCATCACAACTCCCAACATTCCATTGTCTTCCACCAACCCCCATCATCCCATCTCGGTCTAGAAATCTTACCCATCCATACCACCTCTAACTCCCAAACTCATTTTTGAGGTTGTAATCCTCCTTTCAAACAGAACAAACTGATTTGCATCCAAGAATTGATTTTACAACACAACATTAGATCCAAATATGTACCTACTGAAAATTTTTGCGATTGAAGTTGTATAAGTACCTACTGAAAATTCATAAACATTCACATATTCTCGTACATAACCTCTAGAGACATATCTCTTCCAACCAAATGGAATAGGAATTAACATGACAACATATTTACCTTATCCTCATTCTTGATCAAGTGTCTCCTAATTAGTTTTAAGCGGACAGCAGCATAAAAAGGCAAAGCATTGCCACCAGAGTAGTACTGTCAAAATGGGTATGCCCGCCCCGCCCCGCCCCATCATGGGCATGTCTTAAATGGGGATGGGCGGGCATGCCCGCTTTTTTCACGGGCCATCAAAAGGGATGCCCGTACCCGCCCGCCAAATGCCCGCAAACCTTATTATTAATTTTGTTTTTTTTAAAAAAATAGATTAAATCCGAAAAATTCAACAAAATTTATTTCTTTCTCATTCACTTGCAGTTTATAGTCTTGTAAAGGGTAAATAAATATCCAAAATAGTTCAAGAACAATCAAATAAAAGTCCACAATATCCAAAATAGTTATAAAAAACAATCACAGTCCATAATTTCAAAAATAATTCAAGATCAACTATCCAAAATTAACAAACATATTGTTGAAGTCAAAGCAACAAAAAAAAAGATACCTTTTTTTAATATCCTCTATCTATTGATCCAGATCTTGAACACTATAAGTATTATTTGAATCCACCTTAGATAATGTTGATTCCTTCTCATCATCTCCACCTATAAAACACACACAACTTGAGAAGTTAGAACTTAAAATATTATAAATGGTAAATGATAAATATAAATAATAAGTTAGAACATAATTTAGTTACCCTGAGAGATAAAACCGTTAATATTTGGGTAATAGAAGTATATAACGGCTTCAAGGGGTTTTGCCCAAGATATATAGCACGGTTCAACTTTTATCTTGGGCTTTTAGGTTTTTTTTTCTTCTTTGGCTCTCAAGTCTCAACTGTGAAAATTAAATCATATCCAAAATTAAAAAAAAAAAAAAACAAAGCGGGGATGCCCGGTTGCAGCCCGCATTGCCCGTTACCCGAACGGGTATGCCCATTAATACCCGCATTTAAATGGGCATGGAATTCATAACCCCATACCCCGCCCATTAAACTCACGGGGCGGGCATGCCCGTGGGCATATGCCCATTTTGACAACTCTACACCAGAGGTTACCTCATCTGCCTGACGAAAACCTTGGACATACCTCAATTTTGATATTGTCCAGGAGGAACAGAAACCCGTAATGGTAAGGCCACCATCATAAAACAGAAAATAACGGGGCTAATTTGGGTAATTCACCAAAAAATATAGATCAGGAACCAAAACAACCAATCGCAAATTGTTAAGGGATGAAATCCACCAATTTTTAAATTTTGATCAAATGTTGTTTAAATTTTCTCAAAAAAATGTCAGTTTCAAGAAAATCTTGGTTCATTGAAGAAGTATCTTTTTTTACTGATTATATTTTTGTACTGTTTACAAATTTTCTACTGATTATATTCTTAGGGAACAGTATAGGAATCCTTGAGATGAAATTATGAAATTTATACCAAAACCCGCAAAAGGGAAGAAGAATTAGACAACAAAAAGAAAACTCATTAGATTTGCTAAATTGTGAATTGGCAGGGGCAGGTTGAATTCGCAGAGGTGGGGGCTGGAGTGGGGCTGGGGTGGGTTGATGATGAAGATGGGGACCAAAACAACCAATCATAATATGTTTTGGTACTTCTAATGCCAATTTGCAAAAAATAAAATAGATTTTTTTTCCAAAATACCCTTCAATTTTGCTATTTTTCATTTATTTTTTGTTGATTAACAGTTGACATTAACTTTGATGGACGGAAGGACCATTCTCGCCAAACGCAAATAATTTATGTTCCTAAAAACCAAAAAAAGAAAAGAACGGGGACCATTATCACCAAACGCATAATGTTTGAGTACTTATTTCGCCAATTTGCCAGATATTAATTTGTTCTACTTGGTTGAATTGAGGCTTTGTTTGGTATGGGAAAGGAATGGAGGTTGTCGTGGTAAATGCATTTGCATTCTTTTTATTTGGAGTGAGGGCAAATAATTAAATCACAAGTAATTTGTTATCATTATTAAATGATTATTATACTCTTTAACAAAAAGTATAAAGGACTGGAGATCGCAAATACTTTCAACCCCTTCAATTTTTGGAGTGTTGATTTGCTTATGTGGATGGAAATCTTTCCCACTTTCTCTTAAGTCACTTAATCTTAGAAACGCCCTTATAGGATCGACCTCACAATCATTTCACATAAATTTAACGGAGCCCACATCTGAAAGTATGTATTGTCCAAATCATGTGAGTAGACTGTGGGACCAGTCCTACAAAAACAGTCATAGGATTAAATTTTGCCCTCTACCTCTTACCAAACAAAAGTTTTAGGATTTTCATTTACTTATGTAAGGAACAATTCTGATATAGACCTAGACTGCGGACCACATTCAGCCATATCACAGTTTTGATTAAAATAATAAAAATACCCCCCTTTTGGTGGGCTTTTTGAGGCATTTTTATTTTTTTTTTAATCAAAAAATGTGATATGGTTGATTGTGGACCAAATGGTTCACACCCCCACATATAGCTCAAGTCTATATCAGAATTTTTCTATTTTGCCCTCTACCTCTTACCAAACAAAATCTGTCGTAAGATTAAATTTTGGCCTCTACCTCTTACCAAACAAAAACTGTCTATTGCAATTGTTTATTTATATTCAATTATTAAATTAAGTAATGTAACTATTTAATACGTGTGTTGCATGTACATAATAAATAGTGTCTCACTTCAAATCATGAACAATTAAGGATGAGATACCAATTATTCAAATTGCAGCGTTGGCCTCCCGTCCAAGTCTTAAAGACTAACGGAAGTCAATCATGCACATCCGCATGTCCACTTTTTCTAGGCTATTTTGTCTATCCAAAATGAGATAGTAATAGATGAGTGAAAATCGTTTGTCCTCGTAGATGTCTTTATTTTTAATCTCAATCAATTAAAATTTGTTATTTAGATATTTTTTTAATTATATATATAAATGACGAATTTTATTAGTTGGGTATAGGAATAGGAAAATACACAGGAACACATGATTTTTTGCCTTAATAAATAGACCATTATATACGTGTTGGCTAATATGTAAATTTGGTCATATATGTATTTTCGATTTATAAGATTGGTTTTATATATATTTTGTGACTTTGGTCCCAAATATATTTTCGATTTGCAAGATTGATTCTATATGAATTTTTTTTTTTGTATAGAATGTCCTGTATGTTTTTTGATCTGCAGTCTCAGATCAAAACACAACTTATGTGGTGGGTTATGGAAATGATACTCACATGCACATATCATAAGTGTTTTCTGAAGGATAAAAAAGGTATTTTATGGCAAATTTAACCAAAAAATATATTTGAACTAATATAATGTGTATTATATATAATGCATCGATTTTTTTGATTAATTTTTACTTGAAATGTCACTTTTACCCTTAAGAAAACACTTGGGATATGTGCACGTGAGGATCCTGACAAGAAATCACCGCATAAGTAGTTGTTTGACTTGAGTTTGCAAGTCGAACAAATGTATATGACGTTCTATAAAATAAATTATATAGTATCACTCTTACAACTCAAAATACATATGAGACCAAATTATGAAAAAAATATCATACAACACTAATCTTACAATTCCAAAATAATATACATATTATATATATATATATATATATATATATATATATATATATATATATATATATATATATATATGTGTGTGTGTGTGTGTGTGTGTGTGTGTGTGTGTGTGTGACCAAATTTGCATATTAGCCTATAGATGTTGGTAGATAGGGCCCTTTTTAACCTTTACCCCATGGGAAATTAGTTTTGTGATATTGAATTGTATCTTTATTTATATTTTTTCGCATAAATTTATTTTGATTTTATTTATCGAAGCAGATCAGTAAGAAAATGTAAAGAAATTGATTTTATAATGTTTAATAATTTATGCTATATGCTTACAACAGTTTAATTATTTCATTCCAATCAAACCCCACAAACATCAAGAGGTCCGTTAGCCCGGTGGGGCAAAGGCCTATTTACGACCGTGATGTCGTGGGTTTGATATCCTCCGTCTGCGTGCGGTAAATCAATGGATCATGTGCTTCAGAATTGAGCACATCACTATAAAATTGATTCTATCCTTATTTTGTAATGATGTGGCCAATTATAAACCATATAGTTCAGAACTGAACCCATCATCTCCACAAAATTGCATCTCTCCTCATTTTATATTTAAATTCTAAACCATATGTCCAATTGACTTGGTCCATATATCCATTAAATAAAGGCACAAATTCCCTATTAAAAACCCTTCCATCAGCGATCAAATTCCCAATCGCATAGTCTGGAGTCCGGTGGCGCTTTTACGGTACGCCTGAGTTTTCATTGATTTCGATTCCGTTTTCGTTTTTTCTTCAAGAATTTCAAAATATGCATTAACATGGACTTAGTTCCTTTATCTGACTTAGTTCACTTTATCTGAATTAACATGGACTCCAAATCTTCTAGTATACTAATAATTTTATATTGATTCAGTTAGCCAACCCCCAATTACTTGGGATTAAGGCTTTGTTGTTGTTGTCGCCTAAATCTTCTAGTACATTAATGATTACAATGCTTATTAGCATCATTTGTACAATGCGAATTTAAAGACTTAAATCAATCACATCTTACTTTCGTGATAATATTATTGCTGTATTAGAGAAAATTCTTAATTATATGGTTGTCGTAGCAGGGCTCTGCAAAATTTCCAGTTTATATAATTGGTTTCCAATTTTTTTTTTGTGTGTAATCAATATTTATTGTTTTGAATATTGAGATTTGTGAAGGATGGCAGTTATAAGTTTTACAATTTTGTTTTGGATGTTAAACAGCAAAGCCTGAGGCTTGAAAAAAAAATGCCAAGTAACTTAGCAGAAGATATCATCATTGAAATTCTCTCAAGGCTTCCTGTAAAGTCCCTCCTCAAGTTCAAATGCGTTTGCAAGAACTGGCATGCAATTATTGACAGTCCTACATTTATTACCAAACATTTGAACGGAGAAACCAACTATCCTCGTCTTCTTGTTCAATATCTTCCTAGAAACCTAGAGAAAGAGCTTTTCAGTTTTGCATTGTTTGTTGATAAAGATCTCAATGGTAACCCACCTCTTCATGAAGATATTCACAAGAAATTAGGCATAGCTCAGATGTTTGGACCGGTTAATGGATTATTTTTCTTGCATATTGATTTATCCCGTGACAAAAGGCATCCAGAAAATCGTTTGGCTCTTTGGAATCCAGCAACAAGGCAATTGAGACATCTTCTATATCCCGAATTTACAGTCCTCCCACTTTGCTATGCTGACTTTCACACTTTTGGATTTGGTTATGATTGCTTGAGTAACGATTATAAGATCATTTGGTTTCGTCAATGTTATGATGATGAAATAGATACCTTCGGTGTCATAGAAGCCGCCTGTTATAGCCTATCCAAAGATTCATGGACTTCATTTGTTGAATTAGAGTGTTTCCCATCGAATTCTTTATGTGCTACATTTCTAAATGGAGCTTATTACTGGATTTCATATGATGAGAACGACTTTATAATGTCATTTGACTTTGCAACTGAAACATTTCGAGACATACAAGGACCTCCTGTAATCGATTACGCTGGGGACTCTCTTCTGTTGTACAATGACTATTTGGCTCTATTGATTACTGATTATAGTCTGTGTAGTGGAATTGATCATTGGCCCGTACTAGATAACATATTTTATTATATGTGGATAATGAAGGAGGAAGGATGTTGGATCAAACTTTTAACAATTGGACCTTGTCAAGGTTGGGGACTAGCACGGGGAGTTTGGAACAACAACGAGATTCTTATTCCAGATGCGTCTGGACGACTCCTCTTATACAATCCGAATACTCATAATGTGAAAGATCTTGGACTTCAAAGTCTTGATTCTTATTATTTCACTTATATTTTTAAAGAGAGCCTAGTTTCAGTTAAGGGTGAAGCAGAGAATTGGAAAGCATTTGAATCCCTTGAGGAATCGTCCAAGCCCCCCAACCATTTACCAAATGAAGATGGGAATTACTGATCCTTGGTAGCCGTATATGCTCTTGAGAAGATTTAGAGTATAGACAATAAAAGGCTATAATTAATCTTTAGCTGTAATCAGCCTTTCCATTCTCCATTTGATAAAGTTATTGTCTAATCTGATTTGGTTTCAGTTCTTTATTATGTATGTCTCTTAATATACTTGTGCATTTGGATTATTCTTTGAGATTTTTTATTTTATTTTATTACTTTCCTTTTGTTTTCCAGTATTCAATGAGTGAATTATTACTTTTGGAAATTAATTCTAACTCCAACGTGACATCAAAATATTCCTTTTCTTCTAGGCAGAAGATCTTTCTAACTTTTCTAAAAAAATGTTTAACCGAGGAATGCCAGTTTATCATTTTTGTTATGTAAGCATTGTTTTTACCTCAATATTTTTTCAATATTCATGTCATGATTCAGCTTCGTTATATATGTGTAATTTTGAAGTCTCTTTATGAAATATGACAGTAAGAGAAAATTTTGAAGTCTCTTTATGAAATATGACAGTAAGAGAACGGGGAAGAGGCGAGAGTTTCCGTAGCTTTTGGATTGAAATGTTTCTCCATAATTGAAAAAGTTAATTGTTTATAAGAGGAGATGTGAGAATATTATGAGCAGTTGGTATTATGTTTGAGCCGTTACTGTACTTTAAATTATCAAAGATATCATAATAATTGTGTTTTCATGTATAACAATTTTTTTTGATGGTACAATAGAACATAGGTAAAGAACCGAAATCAACTCTTATTTTTTATGGATTTCCCTATAGGATCTGGGAAACTCTCCTTATTCCTATTGTGCACTTACAATTCTACTAAGTGAAACTGATTTGGTACTTTGGTTGATTGTTTGGAAAATAGAGTCTGAAATTCCTCTCAGTGTCAGGGCTACTCTTTTGATTCTCATCAAACATGGCAAAAATGTAAGTTTCGATCAATCTACCAGGCCTTTTTAGAGTTCCTCCTGTTCCAAGAACATGTCTGATCAAGTTTTGGTTGTAAGTTCTGGCATTATCAACTGGTGTTGCATTTCCTCTGCTGAGTATGTAGCATCAAGAATAGCAGCAAAAAGACTTTCATACCTACCATTTGGTGTATCAACTCCTGATCTGAAAAGGGCATAACCGAGACTAATGGCCCCCCGGGTTCTCGGTGTGTGAAACATAAGGGTAAATATTCCCAAGCAGAGGTGATCCAGTGCTTTGTAAAAACTGAATGATGGGATTGGTGTAATTTCTAACATCTCCTCGGAATTCTCCACTTGAAGGTGGATAACTATTTTTAATGAGGCTGGTTTCAACAGCAGTAGAAACTCTGATCTGGTTTGCTACTAGGCCTGCTGCCGAGATTGCATTGAAGATGTTTCTCATTGCAGGAAGGACAACTCCTACATATCGGTTTGTGTCTCTAATTGGACTAACTTCATTTCCAACTGCTATATATCTGAACCTTACATCACCGGAGTATCTTACATTGTTTTGTACCCAATTATTGGCATTTGCTTGGCTATTGGCCAGACTTTGAAGCTCAGGGTTCGGAACATCGAGGATTACCTCAATATTTGAGCCCTGGAGGGCTTGGAGAGTAGGTTGATGGGGATTGTAAATTCTCATCCGTCTTATGTTGTTACGATTGTACAATGCAACAACATCTGGTGGATTTGGTAACGCACTCCCAGGTCTTCCATAACATACTCCTATTTGAGCTCTTGCACAATCAAGTAAGTCTTGTTAGTTCATGAAGATTATATCCCCTAAAAACAACCCTCGTTCCAGATTAATCAACTCTAATCTCAAGAGGTATGCAAGGTATTGTTATACTGAATGTATGTTATAACATGCTTCCCGTCTAAGAGTGAGAACCTATTAGACAACTTTTGTCGAACCGAAATTAGTCTGACTAGAGGTTGGAATACATTAGGTGCCCCTATGCTAAGAAAATGCAGAAGCTATAGTAATAATTTAGGAGGAAGAGGAAAACCTACGAAAACGAGAAAGCAGCTCGAGGAGAACAATGTTGGCCAGAAAATGTGGCTTTGCACTAGCAATGTTTTAATGTATGTCTAAAGATGGAAAGGTTATTGCAGCAATGTATTGGAGAAGTGATATTTTTAGCTGCATTGCAAAACTTTCCTTTTATAGACTGGGAGGAGTTTGGAATATGGAAAAAGAATAATCAGTATTTGGAAATTATAAAATTTCTAGACTGCCAAGTCAAGCTTGTATAAATTATAAGGCTAAACAGACAAGTATAGGATATGGCTAAGTTCTGATATGAAAAGTATAATAATTTCCTTAGAATTAAATCTGGATTTTCCTTAGATGATTATAAACCAGTTTCCTTAGATGATTAAATCTGGATTTTCATCATGGTATCTTGGTGTTCTTGTAAACGAGGTACGGATTCCTATTCGCATATCTTTTTGGAATGCCGATTGGCATCGACTTTATGGTCGCATGCAGCAAGCAAGGCATCTTATGTACAGGGGTCGAGACCAATCAATTCCCCACATGAACTTCTTAAAACTTGGTGGATGAGAGGTTCTGGGAGACATGGGACCTTATGGTTTGTTCTATCGAGTGAGGTTTGTTGGATATTGTGGAAAGCAAGGTGTCGTTTCTTCTTTGAGGGTTGGTTATGGCGGCTTCAGTGCTCACGCGTGAGTGGGACAACTATGTAGGAGACCTTTGCAAGGCAAAAGGCCTCACATTGAACTCGGCTATCACTGCGGGGCTCAACCGTACCATATCAGCATAGTGCGATGGCCCAACCCCTCACTCGAAGATTCATCCATCATCTTGAACATTGATGGAGCCGCAAGTGCAACCCAGGAATTGCAGGTACAGGTTGCATTCTAAGAAAGGGCGATGGAGGATTTATTGCAGCTTCATGTTCATACATTGGGGAGATGGAGACCAATTATTTTTCTGAGATCTTGGCCCTGGAGCACGGCCTGCAGCTCGCGAAATCTTTGGGGGCTGTCAACGCAATGGATACAAACGGACTCGACTTTGGTAGTGAACTCGGTGAGTACATGGACTCTTGATGCGCGATTCAATTCAGCTTACGCCTTAATTGGGGGAAGCTAAGGTCCAACATATATTTAGAGAGGAAATATGGTAGCAGGTTTTTTTGGCTAACCACGCTTGCGACATGAAACGGGTCCTTCTCCTTTCCCATTTCTCTCGCTCTCGGGTCCTTCTCCTTCCCCTTCTTATATTTTTTCTTTCTCTCTCCTCTTTTAGGGTTTGGGTTCTTCTTCTTCTTCATCGATTCCAGTTCTTCAATTTCTGCTAAATTCATTATTATTCAATTCTCCTGACAATAAAAATTTGTTTGTTTTCGGTATTTTCCGTTAAAATTTCTTCCCCAAATGCTTTTTACAACGTGTTTTAAGCACCGGAAGAACTCATGGACTCCAAACGGCGGTTTTCCTATTCCAATCTCTTCAATGTTGAGGTAATTCACCTGTGGTTTTATCAATTCTCAAGTTTTATTTTTCCTATAGCAATTGAACAATGTCATTGTTGGCTTCAAGTTACTAGTTGGAAGTTTGTAGTTTACTTTTGATTTATTTGTTTCTAAGTTCTAGTTGTGCTATAACAATTTGATGAATTGATACACTCAGGTAATAGTTCGGCCGTCGAGTGTCTGAACTCTTGTATTGAATATGCTGAAAGTTTAAATATTTGATAGTTCTAACAAATTGTGATTTAAATTTTGTATTCTATTGTTTTGATTTTTTTCTTATTTCCGGCGATTTGGTAGTCTTTGACGAACTTTCAGCTGCCACAGCAAGATCATCAGTTTGATTATTATGGAAATAGCAGTCAGGATGAGAGCAGAGGTAGCCAATGTTTGTGTTCTATTTTATTAATTGATGTTTCCCCCGTAATTTTTGCATTTCTTTTAGCTGAAATCCTATGATGCATTTTTAAGACCTTTTTTGGGTTAAATGATAGTACTAATGGATACCTTTTTCGTGGAATTCATAGGGGATTTAAGTGTGATCTCATCCGTGTGATTTGACTTCATGTTTGACTAGGAATAGGTGGAGCAGTGGGGATGCATAGTAATGGAATGATGTCAGTGAGGGGATTGAAGAAGAGGAAGCAGAGTGCACATAGTAGTGAGTAGTGACGAAGAGGACGGAAGTTATAGTCCTTATATTTTGGAGAAGCAGTATAGAACCATGCTTGGAGATCACATTCAAAAAAAGTATAAAAGGAGGGCCAAGAATTCCTCTCCAAGTCCTGCGTCAAACCGGATTAGGATGACGGTTCCGAAAAGTAGTTTAGGAATAAAAGATAAAAAACTATCCAATGACCAGCGAGGGAAACTGCAGAGACTTGATCCTCCTGCAGATTTTTTCAATGACAGTCATACTTCAAAGAATTTCCGAGGATCTAACTTTGTTCCGAAATATGCTACTGATAGGTTTGTCTTTTTCTTTAGATTTTAAGGATGAATAATTTCGATAATTATGATATTTTCTTTTACTGAAAGGGATCTTGGATGGGTTAGCTGGACTTTTGAAGGGGGTTAATTTTCCGACTAATTCTACTTTTACAGGTACCTTTGGTTACTGAATTTGATGGCTTTTGTTTCTGAAGAATCTCTCAATGACTTGCAGATTAGTTGATGAACCTGGTGTTTTGGATATTGGAGGCAACATCTCTTATGAGATCCCACTGCCTTATGAAAGGATGGCAACCATGTTGAATCTGCCTAGTATGTCAGACATCCGTGTTGAGGAATTTTACCTCAACGGAACTCTTGACCTGAGATCGCTAGTAGAAATGATGGCTGCTGATAAGAGATTTGGGCCTAGAAGCCGAATAGGAATCGGTGATCCCAAGCCTCAGTATGAATCACTTCAAGCTAGATTGAATGTCCATTCCGCTAATGATTCAGCACAGAAGTTCAGTCTCAAAGTCAGTGATGCTGCACTGCAGGCATCCTCGATTCCTGAGGGTGCTGCTGGAAGCATCTATCTAGTCAGATGGTGGTGTTCTGCAGGTTTATTATGTAAAGGTGCTTGAGAAAGGAGATTCTTATGAGGTCAGTATTAGCTTCTGCTCATGATACTTCATAACCTTATCTCTCTAGTTGTTTTCCTTTTGGGGATTCTTTCGGAGGATGGTGGTTTCTCTGAAATGTATTACAAATGCCCTGTTTATAGGTCAGTTATATTTTAGATGTGTGAACTTTGCAGATTATTGAGCGTAGTCTACCCAAAAGGAAAAGTGTGCAGAAAGACCCTTCAGATATTGAGAGGCAAGAAAGAGAGAGAATAGGTAAATACTGGGCGAGTATGGTGAGAAATGACATTCCAAAACATTATAGGATCTTTACGAATTTCCACAACAAGCAGCTTGCAGATGCCAAGAGGTTCACTGAAATTTGTCAAAGAGAGGTAAGATGAGCAAAATTATTGTTTATTTTCGTTCTGTAATTTCATGTACATATTGGTAGTACCTCATCGGGATGGCTGTTCTCTTAGCACCAGCTATTACTTGTCTTTGCTGAGTCTTAGTCAGTTAGTTGTTTTCTGTTTTTTTCCAGGTAAAAATGAAGGTTGGTAGATCACTTAAACTAATGAGGGGTGCAGGGATACGAATGAGGAAACTGGCAAGAGACATGCTTGTATTATGGGAAAGAGTTGACAAAGAGATGGTACTATCTTATGTTGTTTATTTTTTCTTTGATTGGCGGAGAGAAGACCACCCTCAATTGTATGTGGTAGGAGGGGGTAAGGAAAGAAAATTGCCGAAGGCAGGGAAAATATGAAAAAATTATTGTGGCTATTTCCTTTCAGGTGCATTTGGACACTCTTTTTGCCACAATCTCAAATAAATTTTATAACTCTCGGTCCCACATTTTCTCTGACAAACTTTTTCAATCCCCCATACAAAAATTCTCAAACAAAAAACAATCCAAATACAAATTTATCTCTTACCCTGAGCATTGCTTATAAAAACACTGGTATTGGCAACTAATTTACTTCTTGAGCTATGGTCACCACTTTGTAGTTGGTACCATAAGGTAATATATTGGTTTTCCTGTTGAATAGAAGACTTTTGGGGAACTGAGATAGTTGCCTTATTCATGAAAGAACATCCTAGGAATTTGAAGCCGATGATTACAGTAAGCAGTACCAGATATGGATCGTGCATTCTGACAGTGCAAAACGATGAACATCTGGAGCCATATATTGATTAATCTTTGCAGATGAAATTGCTTGACCTTCAAAATTTTATTTTGCAGGCTGAAGTAAGGGAAAAAGAGGAAAAAGAAGCTGCAGAAGCTTTGAAGCGGGAACAAGAGCTACGTGAAGCAAAGAGGCAACAGCAGAGGCTCAATTTCCTGCTCTTACAAACTGAACTTTACAGTTACTTCATGCAAAATAAGTCTTGTTGACAGCCAAATGAGGCTTTTCCTGATGGAGAAACATTTCATGAACAGGAGATGCAATACATGACTTCAGAAGCAAGTATTGGGGAAGACGAGGATCCTGAAGAGGCTGAACTGAGAAAAGAAGCTCTAGGAGCTGCCCAAGATGCAGTTTCAAAGCAGAAAATGACGACAAGTGCGTTTGACAGTGAATGTTTGAGACTACGAGAAACTGCTGATATTGAGGTTGAAGCCCTTCAGCAAGATGGATCAGTTGCAGGATCTACTAATATAGATCTATTACACCCGTAAGTTCCTCTTTCGCTACTCGTTTCCCATTTTATTTTTTAAGGTGGTGGAGGCTCCAAGACACGCTCTCCTCAAAGAGGAGGAAATTTTGTTCAAGAAAATGGTGGTGTTTCCATATTTGTTGTGAAGCTATTGGAATACTGAGAAGTGAGAACCTCTTTCAAAATTCTTCCAGGTCCACAATGCCCGAGGCATCAACTGTTCGAACTCCAGAGCTATTTAAAGGTTCCCTCAAAGATTATCAACTAAAAGGACTTCAGTGGCTTGTAAACTGTTATGAGCAAGTACGAATACACATCTGAGATCTTTCTATGTGTATCATTATTGCATACTGTTTCTCTTTGTAATGGAGTTAAATCTTTGATTTATCTTTTTCAGGGTTTAAATGGTATTCTTGCTGATGAGATGGGTCTAGGAAAGACAATCCAAGCCATGGCATTCTTAGCTCATCTGGTTGAAGTAAGTCTCTGTCTATTGGTTCAATGTTTTCCTTTGAAGGTCTGTTAAGACTTAAAATTGGATTCTTTGCAGGAAAAGAATATATGGGGACCTTTTCTGGTTGTTGCTCCAGCTTCTGTCTTGAGTAACTGGGCTGATGAAATTAGTCGTTTCTGTCCTGACCTCAAGATGCTCCCATATTGGGGTGGAATTCAAGAGCGGACGGTACTCAGGAAGAACATCAATCCGAAACGCCTTTACCGGAGGTTCAGAATTTGTCATCACTAGTCATTTTGGTTATTTCCTTTCTATTTCCCTAAAAGAAAGATTAAAACGACATTCAGAAAATCTGAGCATCAATCGTGCCAAGTAATATGAAAGCTCTAGACTTGTGACATTTTGATAGAGCCATGTTTTTCTGTAATTTTTTCAATCGTTGCTCATCGTAATTTTTTCTTTGGCAGTTTTTTGTTTGAAATGACATTTTTTTTTGCTGAATATCGGTTCAAAAGGACCACGGAGTAGTTATAGAATCAGGACGGTCTAAAGTGACTCAACTTATCTTTTCTTTGGCTCCTTGTATTCATGATTATTATGGCTAGGGAAGGAATTTGGAGAAACCATTTTCTGTACAAAAACTGTCCGAACCTTAACACTTAATTAAAAGTGATACTTTGAGGAGTAAAAGAATGATATTTGGAAACTATTTGGAAAAACTTGCCATTTCCCATCTTACCCTCCTCCTGGGAAGTCCACTCTGCGACAAGTTTGAGTAGAAAAAGCAGGTATAGGGACATGTCTTCCATTCAATATCTGAAAAGGCTAGAAAGCTTTAGTAAACTAAGAAGTTCCAGGATTCTGGTTTTAGTTCTTGAGTTGCCTTCCTCTTTTCTCGCTGCTTTATCTTTTTGCTTCGAAGGAACAATTTCTTATGGCGTGTTCTCTCCCCTGTGAAAAGAAAATGGGGGGAAGGAACTTGTGACTGCATTTTTCTTATGTACTGAACAGGTCTTGTTTTCTGTTTCAGGGACGCTAGCTTTCACATTCTCATTACCAGTTACCAACTCCTAGTTGCTGATGAAAAATACTTTCGGCGAGTGAAATGGAAATATATGGTGTTGGATGAAGCTCAGGCAATTAAAAGTTCTAGCAGGTTAGAACATGTTCTTTTTTTTCCTTCTTTTTAAAAGTATTCTTTTGCTGACATTTGATTAGGTCGACTTGTCTGGAAATAAAATGAAAAGGCTAATTGGAAAAATGTTGAATTTCCTGAAATGGAATAGTTAAATCAGAAGTTTGAAAGTGCTTAATCTATATAGCTGTCCAGTACGACTTTGCATCTTATCCTTTTCCTTATTAGAAGAAAATAGTAAATGTATGATTTTTCCTATGAGAATAGAGAATTATGTTAGAGAGAGGAGAGCAAGCATCTTTACTTTGAAATGCAACACAACAGTGTCTTTCATATGTTGAAGACTGACAAATGATAGCTAGTAGCATAAAGCACATGGTCCGGTTGATGCCCTAATTGTGATTTTTGTACAAAGCTTCATATCGAGAGAAGTTAAATGGCAATTATATATCCGCCTTATTCTGATCATGTTGAGTATTTCTGTTGCAGTATAAGATGGAAAACACTGCTCGGTTTCAATTGTCGAAATCGCTTGCTTCTGACCGGTACTCCAATTCAAAACAACATGGCTGAGTTGTGGTCTCTCTTACATTTCATCATGCCCACCTTATTTGACAGCCACGAGCAATTCATACCGTAGAGCATAGTCTAAAGCTCTCATTGGTAGATAATAGCGTAGAGAATAGTCTAAAGCTATCAGATAATATCGTGGAGCAAATATCTAATAGTAAGTAAAAATAACTTAGAACAACAAATAATGACAAAGGATATAATTATGAAAATATTAAAAGTTGAATAATTCTGTAACCTTTATTACATAATTATGGGATGGAAAAGGTGTAGCATATAATGATATTCATCCTATCTAAGAGAATCTTATTCTAGGGTGGGAGGATAATATCCTTACGAACAATTCTGATATGGACTTGGCCTACCACTTGGTCATGGACCACTTGGTGCACATTCAGCCACATCACAGTTTTGATTAAAATAATAAAAACAGGTGGGGCTTTATGAGAATTTTTAATTTTTTTTTAATCAAAAGAGGTGATGTGGTTGATTGTGGACCAAGTGGTCCACAACCCCACATATAGCCCAGGTCTATATCAGAATTTTCCTATCCTTACCAACAAATGTCAAACAACCTCTGTTCCTGTTATCTGTCGTGCATGGCTGATAGTTAACACCATGATCATCTAAACATAGGTAGATTTCAAGTAGTTTGGCATGTGTTCTGTTTAGAGAACGACAAGATATATATATGTTGTTACCTCCTATATGAGGTTTTATTGCATTTTCAATGTCTACTTTACTGTGTGCTACATGTGCGGATGGTACAATATTTGCCATCCCCAATATTTGTAGTATATTTATATTATTCTTAATATTTATTACCGCTTGAAAGTATGCAAGTTTGCTAATCTTAGACAAGCAACATATTCCATGATTATTCCACTCATACTGCCAGAAGCCTTCGTTTGTTCCTCTCATTTGTATATTTGGCCAAATCGGCTCGAGTTGTGATTTAAGAGTCGTTATCTACACAAAGCAACAAGCAATTACAATAAATTTATGAAGCACAACACTAAGTAAAAAGAAAATAAAGTAAAAAATATGAACACAGAATACTCTTACCTCTTGAATTATGTTTTTATCGTTTTGATTATTGCTACAACTAGTGACAGACACTGTATTCCCATACGTATCTGCGGGCCACAATCCGTGCACTGTGAAACTAGGATTGAGGATTGGTTTGCACGTGATTTGTGGTTGTGCACAATACGTCGGCTCCCATGTCAAAACTAACTGAAATTTATCGTAAGCTTCGCCGCAACAATAAACACTAATGAAAATATAAAGAATAGAGCAATAAACTTCATGTTTTCACTATAATATTCAATTTAATAATTATTTTGTAGTACGTTTATTTTCATTATCTTCCCTCCCTTTATATACTATAGTATGCTGGAATGAGTAGATGTAATAAGTTTTTTTTGTTGCTAAATAAGTTGATAGTGTAGAAATCATGCAAATAGCATGACACGCTTGTTATAGTATATGATGCAAATTTATTTATTTATTTTTTGCTAAATATGCTGATAGTGTAGAAATCATGCAAATAGTATGACAAACTTGTTATAGTATATTACTTAGCAAAAAAAAAAAACTTGTTAATAGTATATATGATGCAAATTTTCTTTGTACACGCGTGATGCAGGTTTGGCACCACCGCTATGAGAAATGTTCCGTATGTGTGAAACAGATTAGATTAAAATTTTGAGGGTTGAGATTGATTTTAAAAAAACATCTGTTTTTTTAAATACATTTTCACGTAACACATATTTTTAAGATAAAAACACGTTTTCAACGAAAAAAAATGTTCCGCACATACTGAAAAAATACCTGTTCAGCATAAGAGTCGGATTGTATGTTTGGAATCTAAATTTTGCTATATTAGTGTAGTTTCATTTTGATTCACCAAGTACTAAGTTAGGAAGGTTGTTCGCAGTCCAAATCAAATGAGTGATGCATGTTTGGCACCACTGCTCCAATGCGGAATGAAAAATGTTCCGTACGTGCGAAACAAATTAGATTAAAATTTTGACAACTAATATTGATTTTAAAAATATATTTTTGCCTAACACATATTTTTAAGGTAAAAACACATGTTTCAAGGCCAAAAAAATAAATATTCCGCACAAATAGCATGACAAGCTTGTTATAGTATATGATGCAAATTTTGCTAATTATGTTGATAGTGTAGAAATCATGCAAATAGTATGACACGCTTGTTATAGTTATGATGCAAATTTTCTTTGTACACGCGTGATGCAGGTTTGGCACCACCGCTCTCATGCGGAATGAGAAATGTTCGGTAGGTGTGAAACATATTAGATTAAAATTTTGACGGTTGAGATTAATTTTTTAAAAAACATCTGTTTTTTTTAAATATATTTTCGCCTAACACATGTTTTTAAGAGAAAAATAACGTTCTGCACATACTGAAAAAAGAACCTATTCAGCATAAGAGTCAGACTGTATGTTTGGAATCTAAAATACTTAAATTTCCTATCTTAGTGTAATTAATTTTGATTCATCAAATATTAAGATAGGAAAGTTGTTCTCGGTCCAAATCAAATGAGTGATGAATGTTTGGCACCACCGCTCCAATGCGGAATGTGAAATATTATGTACGTGCGGAACGGATTAGATTAAAATTTTAACAATTGAGATTGATTTTTAAAATCATAGATGTTTTTTTTTAAAATACATTTTCGCCTAACACATGTTTTTAAGGTTAAACACATGTTTTCAATGCCAAAAAAAAAAATGTTCCGCACATTAAAAAAAACATGTTCGCATAAGAGTCGGATTGAATATTTGGCATCTAAAATTTCCTATCTTAGTATAATTCATTTTAATTCACAAATTACTAAGTTAGGAAGGTTGTTCTCCGTTCAAATCAAATGAGTTATCTTCATATAATTAAAAAAAAATCTTATTTCAAAGTAGTTATACTGTCATGATTTCGATACAACATTTATTCATTTTATTATTTTATCTTTATATTTATATTTATTAATTTATCAAATACAATATTAATTGTATTTAAAATTTTAAAATGCTTTTTTTTAAACATTCCACTCAAAACCTAAGCTAATGAAGTATTTCTTTAATATTTGTAAAAGTTAGTTTGTGACAAATTAAGTTAGAAATGAGGAGGTAATTAACTCTTTTGCTTAGAGTGCAAGTGTGCAACGGAAAGTCGAATACCATTCACTTCTTGGTATGTGATGCAAATTTTTTTTTTTTTGCTAAATAAGTTGATAGTGTAGAAATCATGCAAATAGTATGACAAGCTTGCTATAGTATATAATGTAAATTTTCTTTGTACACGAGTGATGCAGGTTTGGCACCACCGCTCCAATACGGAATGGGAAATGTTCTGTACGTGCGGAACGGATTAAATTAAAAATTTTACGGTTGAGATTGATTTAAATTTTTTTTTAAAATACATTTTCGCCTAACACATGCTTTTAAGGTAAAAATACATATTTTCAAGAGAGAAAAAAACGTTCCGCACATACCGAAAAAAACCTGTTCAGCATAAGATTCGAACTGTATGTTTGGAATCTAAAATTTCCTATCTTAATGTAGTTCATTTTGATTCACGAAGTACTAAGTTAGGAAGGTTGTTCGCAGTTCAAATCGAATGAGTGATGCATGTTTGGCACTCCGCTCCAATGCGGAATGGAAAATATTCCGTACGTGCGGAACAGATTAGATTAAAATTTTGACATGTGAGATTGATTTTAAAAAAAAACATTTTTTTTTAAATACATTTTCGCCTAACATATGTTTTCAAGGCAAAAAAAATAAATATTCTGCACATATTGAAAAAAGAAAAAAAATATATGTTCGCATAAGAGTCGGATTGCATGTTTGGCATCTAAAATTTCCTAGTGTAATTCATTTTGATTCAACAAGTTAGGAAGGTTGTTCTCCGTCCAAATCAAATGAGTTGTCTCAGTATAATAATAAAATAAATTCTTATTTCAAAGTAGTTATACTTTCAATCTTTTGATATACTGTAAATTTATTTTATTATTTTATCTTTACATTTATTAATTTATCAAATATAATATTAATTGTATTTAAAGTTTTAAAATGTTTTTTGTAAAACATTCCACTTAAAACCTAAGCTAATGAAGTATTTCTTTAATATTTGTAAAAGTTAGTTTGTGACAATTAAATTAGAAATGAGGAGGTAATTAACTCTTTTGCTTACAGTGCAAGTGTATAACGGAAAGTCGTATACCGTTCACTTTTTGGGAGATATTTGACGGGTGAATAAGAAAATATCAGTTGCTAAGTAAAAATAAGAAAAATATCAGTTGAAGATATTAATTTGTTCTACTTGGTTGAATTGAGGCTTTGTTTGGTATGGGAAAGGAATGGAAGTTGTGGTGGTAAAATGCATTTGCATTCTTTTTATTTGGAGTGAGGGCAAATAATTAAATCATAAGTAGTTTGTTATCATTATTAAATGACTATTATACTCTTTAACAAAAAGTATAAAGGACTTGAGATCGCAAATACTTTCAACCCCTTCAATTTTTGGAGTGTTGATTTGCTTATGTGGAGGGAACCTTTCCCACTATCTCTTAAGTCACTTAATCTTAGATACGTCCTTATAGGATCGGCCTCACAATCATTTCACATAAATTTAGCGAAACCCACATCTGAAAGTATGTACCGCCCAAATCATGTGAGAAAACTGTGGGACCAATCCTACAAAAACAGTTATAGGATTAAATTTTGCCCTCTACCTCTTACCAAACAAAAGTTTTAGGATTTTCATTTACTTTCCCTTTCCTCCCCTCCATTTTCCATCCCACCAAACAAAAGATAAATGGCCAAATTACTACTCCTTCAGTTTTGAATATTCATATTTAACTCGGCAATAACTTAAAGATAGAGTTTGGCCTCGATTAATTACTGTTATTATCTTTATTAATCAGGATTATAGTACTAGGACTTATGTGCTAGTAAAGTTTGGATTTCTTAAGATAAGAATGCTAGTTATAAAAGTTTGTGGAATATGTATTTATTTTAAGAAAATGGACATTAATTATGAGACGAATTAATATAAAAAAGAGGAAGGAATTAGTATTTGTAATCATGCAGATTATTAAAACTTTTTTGGAATTTAGGTTTTGCACTCAAACAAAAAAAGAAAACGGTTAGGGAGTAGCCATGATTTAGAGAGGACTATGTTTTTGTGCGCATGTGTGAAATTATCTGGTTATATAATCATTTGATTTATGATTTTAAGTAAATCATATAATCACTTAATTTTACAGAGGTGATTAAACTGTATAGTCACTTGATTCGTTTGACACGATTTTAAATAAGAATAAACAGTTATTGTTTAAATTTTTTAATTATTCAGTCTATTGAAATTGTTTATTTATATTTAATTATTAAATTATGTGATCCGTTAAATTAAGTAATGTGACGACTTAATATGTGTTGCATGTACATAATTATAGTGTCTCACTTCAAATCGAAAAATTCTGATATAGACCTGGCCTACAAGTGGGGACATAAACCACTTGGTCCACAATCAACCACATCCCCTCTTTTGATTAAAAAACAATAAAAATGCCTCAAACAATGCACCAAAAGGGGGAATATTTTTATTATTTTAATCAAAACTGTGATGTGGCTGAATGTGGACCAAATAGTTCATCTCCACTTGGTAGGCCTGGTCCATAACAGAATTGATCCTTCAAATCATGAACAATTAAGGATGAGACACGAACTATTCAATTGCAACTTTGGCCTCCCGTCCAAGTCTTAAAGACCAACGGAAGTCAAACATGCACATCCGCATGTCCACTTTTTCTAGGCTATTTTGTCTTATCCAAAATGAGATAGTAATAGGTGAGTGAAAATCGTTTGTCTTCGTAGATGTCTTTATTTTTATCCTCAATCAATCGAAATTTCTATTTAGATATTTTTTCTAATTATATATATAAATGACGAATTTTATTGTTTCGATATAGGAATGAAAAATACACAAGGACATGATTTTTTGCCATAATAGATTTTTTTTTTATTTTTTTTTTTTTGATGAATTTTTGCCATAATAGATAGACCATTATAATCATCAAGTACTTGGCCCAGTGGGCAGAGTCTTGGCTGCAGAGCAAGAGGTCCCCTGGGTTCGATACTCCTCCGCTAGGCGTTGCGGTGTGCTTTATTCTCCCCGATCTAGGGTACGTTCTCTCCCGCTCATGGGTACAGTTTCTATCTCCCCTGTTCATGCGGGCTCCGCCTTTGGGCGTTCAAAAAGATAGACCATTATATACTTGTTGGCTAATTTGTAAATTTGGTCCTATATGTATTTTCTATTTATAAGATTGGTTTTATATATATTTTGTGACTTTGGTCCTAAATATATTTTTGATTTGCAAGATTGGTTCTATATGATTTTTATTTTTTTGCATAGAATGTTCTATATGTTTTTTTAATCTGCAATCTCAGGTCAAAACACAACTTATGTGATGGATTATGGAAATGATACTCACATGCACAGATCATAAATGTTTTCTGAAGGGTAAAAAATGTATTTTATGGCAAATTTAACCAAAAATATATATTTGAACTAGGTAGGGCCCTTTTTAACCTTTACCCATGGGAAAATTAGTTTTGTGATATTGAATTGTATATTTATTTACATTTTTCACATAAATGTATTTTGATTTTATTTGTCGAAGCGGGATCAATAAGAAAATGAAAAAAAAATTGATTTTATAATGTTTAATAATTTATGCTATTCCCAAATATGGTACATATATATATGCATACGGCCGTTTAATTATAAATTAGTATTTCATTCCCAATCAAACCCCACAAGCCATTTATTAAATAAGAATTTTTTTGATATTGACAAGGTTCACATGGACAATGTGGTTTAAAACTAAACACATCAATAAGATTGTCTCTCTCTCTCTCCCAATGTAGTGATTTGGCCAATTCTGAATTATATGACTCAGAACTGACTATCTTATTATAACATTGACTATCTTCTCATTCAGTACTGAGGTGTCACGTTCTGAACCACATTATACCTGGTCCATATATCCATTAAATAAAGGCACAAATTCCCTATATCCATCAGCAATCAAATTCCCAATCGCATAGTCTGGAGTCCGACGGCGCTTTCACGGTACGCCTGAGTTTTATTGATTTCGATTCCGTTTTCGTTTTTTCTTCAAGAATTTCAAAATATGCATGTATGGTTGGTGTATTTTTATTGGCTTTTGGTTTTAGATTCTTTTGTTATTTTTTCAGAATGATATTTTTTGTTGGTGGATGCTGATAATATGAGCTGCTATTTACATTCTTAAATAATTTTAGCATATCCTAGCTTTTGTCTTGTTTCTCCGTTTTGATCAGCAATTTCTAAGATTTTAGCTTTAATTTTAGGGAGAAACACGAGCTTTGATTCTTTTTGGTGAAACTGTTAAAAAAAATGCATTTATAGAAATATTACTATGCATATTAACAACATTGGTTCAAAGTTAATTTAAGAGTTTGAACCAATCACATCCTATTATTTGTGATAATATTATTGGTGTATTTGAGAAAATTCTGTAAATATGGTTGCTGTAGCAGGCCTCTGCAAAATTTTCAGTTTGCATAATTGGTTTTGTTTAGAATATTGAGATTTGTGAAGAATGACAGTTGTAAGTTTTACAGCAAAGCCGAGGCGTGAAAACAAAATGTCAAATAAGTTGGCAGAAGATATCATCATTGAAATTCTTTCAAGGCTTCCTGTGAAGTCCCTTCTCAGGTTCAAGTGTGTTTGCAAAGAGTGGCATGAAATTATTGACAGTCCTACCTTTATTACCAAACATTTGAATGGAAAAACCAACTATCCCCGTCTTCTTGTTCAATATCTTCCTAGAAACCTAGAGAAAGAGCTTTTCAGTTTATCATTGTTTTTGGATAAAGATCTCAATGGTACCCCACCTCTTCATGAAGATATTCACAAGAAATTAGGCATAGAACAGATGTTTGGACCAGTTAATGGATTATTTTTCCTGCATATTGATTTATCCCGTGACAAAAGACACCCAGAAAATCGTTTGGCTCTTTGGAACCCAGCAACAAGGCAATTGAGGCATCTTCTATATCCCAAATTTACAGTCCTTCCACATTGCTATGTTTACTATCACACCTTTGGATTTGGTTATGATTGCTTGAGTAACGATTATAAGGTCGTTTGGGTTCGTCAATATTGTGATGATGAAATAGATTACTTAGGTGCCGTAGAAGCCACCTCTTATAGCCTATCCAAAGATTCTTGGACTTCACCTGTTGAAATAGAGTGTTTCCCATCGAATTCTTTATGTGCTTCATTTCTAAATGGAGCTTATTACTGGACTTCAAGTAATGAGAATTACTTTATAGTGTCATTTGACTTTGCAACTGAAACATTTCGAGACATACAAGGACCTTCTGTAATCGATTATAGTGGGCATTCTCTTCTGGTGTACGATGACTATTTGGCTCTATTGATTACTAATTGGCCCGTACTAGATAACATATTTTATTATATGTGGATAATGAAGGAGGAAGGATGTTGGATCAAACTTTTAACAATTGGACCTTGTCAAGGTTGGGGACCAGCACGGGGAGTTTGGAACAACAACGAGATTCTTATTCAAGATGTGTATGGCCAACTCCTCTTATACGATCCGAATACTCATAATGTGAAAGATCTTGGACTTCAAAGTCTTGATTCTTATTATTTCACTTATATTTATAAAGAGAGCCTAGTTTCAGTTAAGGGTGAATCGGAGAATTGGCAAGCATTTGAATCCCTTGAGGAATCGTCCAAGCCCCCCGACCATTTACCAAATGAAGATGGGAATTACTGCCCTTTGTAGCCGTATATGCTCTTGAGAAGATTTAAAGTATAGACAATAAAAGGCTATAATTAATCTTTAGCTGTAATCTGCTTTTCCATTCTCCAATTGATAATGTTATTTTCTAGTTTGATCTGATTTGATTTCAGTTCTTTATTATATATATATCTCTTAATATATTTGTGCATTTGGATTATTCTTTGAGATTTTTTTATTTTCTTACGGTAGGCAACTCTTTATAATTCGGAACTTGGTCAGGAGGTAAACCGAGAGTAGCTAATAAAAGAAAAAACAAAAATGAAATATTGGTTCTATTATTGGATTCAAGAAGTTTGTTGACATAGCAACAACCAGCATTGGGAATGATTATTAATACAGTTGGAGAAAAGATGCAACCAATACAAGGAAAGCCCGAGGCATTACCTATCTACTACAAATTGAAAAACAGAAAAATTGTTCAATTCTGCCCTGTTGGATGGCCTTTCCACTTGAAGTTGTCTGCATATGCCAGTAGACAGAAAAAACGATAAGAACATATGAGAAAGAAAACTTAGAGAAGAAACCATAAAAGAGTATAGAGCTTTCGTAGCTTTTGCATTGAAATGTTTCTCCATAATTGAAAAAAATTAATTGTTTATAAGAGGAGATATGAAAATAATATAAGCAGTTGGTACTATGTTTGAGCCGTTAGTGTACTTTAAATTATCAAAGATCTCATAATAATTGTGTTTTCTTGTATAACAAATTTTTTTTTATGGTACAATAGAACATAGGTAAAGAGCTGAGAGCAACTCTTATTTTTTTATGGATTTCCCTGTAGCATCTGGGAACTCTCCTTATTCCTATTATGCACTTACAATTCTACTTTAAAGTAATTGCAATAGGAATATTTGCCAGTTCAATTATACAAATAACATTAATTTCATGATTGAAGATCATATTCGTATATTCGTATTTCATGATCTAGCCAAACAATATCGAAGGGTTGTCTAAGAGAATCGAATTGACTCCAAAACAAAGCTTGGATATACCAGAGAGCAACTTACATCTCAAAAGACCAGGATTAAGCATAGCAATGTAAAAGGGGGGGAAATCATTTACACATGCTTGCTTACTTTTCTTTTCTTGATCCCAACAACAAAAACTCTAAAGTTTAACACACAAAAAAGGGCACAATTTAATGTAAACTATTCATTTACTTCCAATGAACACTGATAATGCATCATGAGCTTACAATGCTCCCAAAACCAGCTACTATTTAAATAATAAAACAAGAAAATATTACAAAGAGAAACGACATAAGTGCCATACATGTTCAAAGTTGAAGAACTAAGGGTTAAAACAACAACCATACAGCAATAAGGAAAAATTGGATCCCTAACATAATTTACAGACATTATATCTCACTCTTATCCAGGTCATGGCGTTACTAGCCATATACTCTGACAGATTGAGTAATAGAGTGATACCGTTCTCTCGAGGTTGCCAAATGTCCGGAAGCAGTCCTCGCCTCACTTCACTTTCTGACAACATTTCTAGGGAACAAATCGTCTCTGATGTCTCGTTAACATACACCTCTGCTGGCAGAAATACAGATTTCCATTGTAAATATACAATTGAGTGCTCCAGGAGATTGCTTGATGCCCGAGTTACAGAAATAATTGTCCAATGAAAGATCACTGCAGGGTTATGATTTCCTCTCAAACAATTGATGCCGTAAGCTTTGGGTTATCTCATCAAGAACATCATTGTTTGCTGCAAGATAATTTTCAGCTTCCTCCTTATTGTTCAAAGATTCCCCTGCCACGAGATAGCTGCCACTTTGCTCGAAAACAATTCCATGTTCACAAGCCAATTCTAGGATCTCGGATTCATAACAAAAACCTCTCCCGAACTGTATCCTTAGCTCAGTATCTGTCTTTGCAGGTGCTAGTTTGTTCTTAACTACTTGCACAGATATCGCAAGACCAGTAGCCTGCGCAGAGAGGAAAAGACTTACAAAACGATAACTTTCCTCTGCAAGATCTTAATCAGACAATGAAAGGAAAGTAATACATGAACAATATGCATGATTTAGCAGCCAAAACAAAGCGAAAGCTCCAAAATTTCTCCTCTTTTGCTGCGATGATACATATTAAGTTCACTGATAAACTATGACATATAATATCCATCACAGAAAATTAAAACAGAACAAACTGATTTGCATCCAAGAATTGATTTTACAACACAACATTAGATCCAAATATGTAGTAGCAGAAATTTTTGCGATTGAAGTTGTATAAGTACCTACTGAAAATTCATAAACATTCACATATTCTCATACATAACCTCTAGAGACAAATCTCTTCCAACCAAATGGAATAGGAATTAACATGACAACATATTTACCTTATCCTCATTCTTGATCAAGTGTCTCCTAACTAGTTTTAAGCGGACAGCAGCATAAAAAGGCAAAGCATTGCCACCAGAGGTTACCTCCTCTGCCTGACGAAAACCTTGGACAGACCTCAATTTTGATCTTGTCTAGAAGGAACAGAAACCAGTAATGGTAAGGCCACCATCATAAAACAGAAAATAACAGCTCAAAGATGAGTTCGACTTAAAAAACACGTACCTGATTAATAAAAATAATAAGGGTATTGGAATGGCATAATGAATAATTAATTTTCCTCAGTGCTTGTTGCATTATTTTCGACCGTATGTCTACAGTGGAGCAGACCTCCAAAGCATCAAGCTCATGTTGGGGAACAAGAGCAGCCACCTAAGAAACAGGAATAGACATTACATGTGGGAAAAAGACGAGAGAAAGCTGAGAAAAAAGGAAGTAAAGCTAATCTACTAGGATCTAGAGATAAAGGAACAAAAACAGCCAATGCTTAGAAAAACAACAACTTCAATATTAGTTTACCAAGAAAGACATCAATAAACTTTGTAGTTAATTAGGGAAAGCAACCTATCTGAGTAAAACTTTGCCTCACCAAATATATTCAGCTTTCTGGAGCTAATCAAAATATTGAAAAACTATTGAATTTAATTAAAGAAACTTATGTAAGTTCTTTGAAAGCTTTGCAGCCCTACAACTATTGTTCTGAAGAATGCAATTACACAACAGAACCAGGACAGATAATTTCTTGAGCAGAGCTCTTGTGGTACTTGAGAAAGAGTACCCAAGTTAAATGTACATATTTGACTTGGTACAAAAGTTAAGGAGGGAATTTGACCAACTTTTTGGATAGCAGAGGGACTTACACTGTCAACAACAATTACATCAATTGACCCACTTTTCGTCAGTGTATCAACCATACTGAGCAAATTTTCTGCACTATCTGGCTGTGAAATGAGTAGATTATCGGTATTTACACCTATTGATTTGGCAATTGAAGGATTCAGAGCATTTTCCACATCAAGGTATGCACAATAACCTGCTAGAAAGAGGATTTAGAATCTGAAATGACAATTCATAACTTTTTTTTTATTTTTTTTTATGAATAAACAATTCATAACTCATCTTTAGCATAACGGCAATTCATAACTCATTGTCATTGACCTAGTAGAAACTTTTCTAACCATAGAAAGATTTAGTAGATGAATAATGAAGATAGCACGTAAAATAATCCCAAAGGCACATCTATTAAATAATGCCATCTTAGTTCTTCCATAATCAAGGGAAAGCCTTCTCCGTTTACAGTTTCCAAGATTTAGCGGTTACTGACTAAAAATAGATGTCATGAATAAATAAATGGGAAATCATAGAAAAAATTCAGATGCATACAAAACCTTTGGCACCGGAAATTCCAATAAAGATGCACGCACAAACTGCATAGTGAATATAAGCAAATAGTTTAAATTCCACTGAATCAAGAGCATACCCATCAGTGATGGGCCATCACTTATCCATCCTCAAATCTGGTCACCCAAACCAAATGTCCTTAGGATGAACCCAAGACACAAGAAGAAAACAAAGAAACCAATGCCCCATGCGCCCAACCTATACAGCCTGGAATCCGACCAGTTGCAGAAAAGAAATCATAAACAGACTAACAAACCAAATCTTCAACTAACATCAGATTCCCGTTTGTTTAAAAAAATAATTAAAAAAAGGAACATCCCAATGCAATCAACCTGCCATATCCAGAATAAGTTGATAAAGAGCAGTCAGCATTGATAATTTGGTCATAAATGTTTAGACTTTAGACCTCCCAAGTTCAGGATACAAGAAGAATACTTTAGCAATATGAATGGTTCAACTGGAGAATTCCATACTACATTTTACCATCTCAAGGTTAGACCAAAACATGCTTAAAGTAGTATCCAGGATTCAATTTAGCGGCAGCCGGCAAGAGAGAGTGATAAGTAAATTTAGCAGCAGCCGGCAAGAGAGAGTGATAAGTTTAACTGAGTTCTAAGGAAACATAGAAGTAATAAGGACATCTCCCTAAAGAGACTCATTTATTAAAAAATTACAGAGGAAAGCACCTCCTTGCTTCTGGGCCTCCTTGATTGTATGAAGCGCAAGTGTTGTCTTCCCAGACGCTTCTTGCCCATATATTTCAACAATCCTTCCCTGCAAATAATAATTCATATCAGAAGTGAATATTTCTGCTTCTTGTTCCATAGTAAAGGACAAGAAACCACTTTTAAAGAACAGATGCATTCTCCACGCATGAGGGGCAACAAATAATTTTACCTTTGAAAAACTTAAAATTTATTTTTATGAAGTGGTGGCCCTAATTTAGTATTAATTCATAAACACAAAGACAGAGTCTGATCAGTAGATCACCTCGCCTGAGACTAAGAATCACATATAACAGTTACCACTCTTGTCAGAATATGTTTTAACTATATATCATTTTTATGTCATATTCATATTTGATCTCAGACGTTCTAGTTTTCATTGCATGGAAGAAGTATGGTCACAAGAATAGAAAAGAAAAATAAATCCACTCTTTTACAGGATCCACATATACCTAGAATTCTCATTTCTTCAAGCAGCGACATCTCTCTATAACATAGTGCATACAGTCAAGAGGAACGCACATCTAAATACCAGAAACTCACCTTCGGCAGTCCTCCAACTCCAAGAGCTATATCTAGCTTTAAGGAACCAGTGGATATCACAGGTGTGCATCTAGTACCAAAGAATCGCTTCAAGGACAGCATCGACTCATTTCCAAAATCATTAGCAAGGCGTGAGAGAGCCATATGCAAAGCAGCATCTTTCTCAGTTGATTTAGTATCATTAGGTGCATCATCGAATGCAAAATTTGCAGCTTCGGCCAAAAGAAAGAATGAAAAAAAAAACCAAATATCAGCCAATTCGACAACATCCATAATCACATCATATTAACCTTTTACATTAAGAATGAATAATTTCCGAACGAGCTATAAGTTTGTCAACTTTGAAAACTCAACAAATAAACAGTGTCGCAGAAAGTGTTACTTTAATGTTCCAAATACTAAGCTAGGGAATGAATAATTGACAAATGCGTGATAATATTATCAATTTAAAAACTCAACAGATAATCAGTTTTGCAGAAAGTGTTACTTTACTCTTCTAAATACTAAGCTAGGGAATGAATAATTGACAAATGCGCGATAAAATTATCAACTTTGCAAACTCAACAGATAATCAGCATTGCAAAAAGTGTTACTTTACTCTTCTGAATGGTAAGCTACAGAAAGAATGAATAAAAAAATTTGACAAATGCGCGGTGCATCCTTTGTGCATCATAAATCAATTCACAAGAAGAAACACAATTTACAGTAAGAGCAAGAGAAATCACTGGCAGGTACAGGCAGTAATATATTCCTCAAATCACTATGATTGATTCGGAAGAACACATTATCTATATCTCTTCCTCTGTTCGACACAATTCAGAATTCCACTAGTAAATAAATACAGATTCAAAACATTATAAAATAATATTTTCAATTTAATCTTCGAGGTACAATTACAAACCATGCGCTCACATAAACAAACATTTTCCACACAAAAAAAAATTAAAACATTTCAATAATAAACCGCCAAATATCAATTCATACCAGCAGAAGACAAATATCGAGTGTTCATCATTGTCCAGGACTTTCCATTCTGGGAAAAAATGAAAAATTAACTAAAAAAATAATCAAATTCAACGAAAACAGTAAAAAAAAATTAAGAGAGAGAGGAACCTGAAGTTTGGATGAGGAGAAAAGAGAGAAAATCCTTGGATATGGCGGAAGAAGAGGTTTAAATTGAAGATATTTTCGAAAATTTTGAGGCGCCAAACGCACCATAATTAGTTTCTATCTGCTTCGAATTTGTGTTACTTTCGGAAGAGTTTTTCGTGGGTTGAACAAGAGAAGGAACTGAGGTGACTCCCGCGCTAGGGTTGGCCGTTTTGTCACCGTAGTGGGTTTTTCTATTTTATACTTTTTTTTTTCTTTTATAGGACTTGTCTGTTAATTAAAAAAAAAGGAAAAACAAGGACTTGTCCCAATATCCTCGACTACAATACTCCCTCCATTCCTAAATATAAGACTCTTTAAAAAAAATTAAAAAATTAAAAAACTTATCATTTTCATCGAAAGTTTCAATATTACTCCTCTCTCTCACTTAAAGAAAGGAAAAAATAAGAATGGCAGAGGCCCGCAAATAAATGAAAATGTCGAGGGTATAGTTAGAATAAATTGTTGACAACTAATAAAAAAACCTTAAACGACCATTAATTTGGATACATATAAATCTCCTAAACGACCATTAATTGGGAATGGAGTGAGTACTTGTTTAGTAGTTATGAAATTCTCATCCGTCATCAAATTAAAAAGATGTGATGGAGAAATAACCGTTATTCTTCGAAGAATTAAAAGAGTTGACGACTAAGATTCTCGTTCTCATAACATCTATTAGATTTTTTCTAAAGTGTTGTGAAAAAGTAATCTCAAGCTGTCAAATATTTAATCTGACGACCAACAGTTATTTTACACATACAAATTCGAAGACCAAAAAAATATTCCATGTACAGAATATTTGGCGTTTATAGTATAGCCAGGACTTGTTGATTCACACGGTCTTGCCGAAACTTTATAACCTGAATTCTTATAGCCGGACTGGTTGTATTGCTTTTTTTTTGGGTGAATATATTGGATTTGTATATTGAATTTTGCAAGACTGAATTACATTCCTTTGTTCAAAATTAAATATCTACTTCATTACTTATTTTCTATGGAAAAGTTGCCATTCAGTTTCGGAATAAATTTGGAATGATACTTCCACAGAGACCATCAATAATTCCAAAATTTCCATTCCAGGAAAATTAATGGGATAATACATAGAACAGTCTATCATAGTTCAGAATCTAATTTAAGGGGAAAAAATATACTCAACACAGATGTCTAAAACATTGGCACAAAAAATTTTTTTTTCAAGTGCGAGCAGTCTGTGCTTGCACGTGTTCCAAAAGTTGGCCAACTAACTTGTAAGTACGTCCAGAGAGGGATTTGGTATGATCAATGACTTGTTCATACATGTGCAGAGGAGAAGATTGTTCGTAAGATGGAAGAAGAACAATACGCGAGTGAGATTTGAATGAATGAGCCAACAGAATTCTGGTAAAAGTATGCTCAAAGAAAAATAAGAGGTAAACATATCAGAATACTAGTCTCTAGTGAAGAGACTTACACATTAGGATGGCTGGGCTCCATTATTACAGTCCCGGTCTCTGAGTCTATCTTAGCATCAAGTTTCGAGGTCCTGATAAGATTCACGATCCATCTCTCTGCCTCTTCAATATTCAAGTTTAGTTTCTCGGCTAGCACTCTGCCACAAGTTCACAACCCTCAAAGTTGGTATAAGAACACTCGTACTACCTGGATGCAGAATTGCCAGTATACAAGGGAGCATCTATGTGACGACCTGTCCCTCTCGGGTCGTGTACGCCGCGTGCCTCTCGGCACTGGGTTCTATCTTTTACAATATAAATTACATGTGGATAAAAAATTTCTAAACTATTCTATGGTTTCTAAGTTGACTTCGGTCTTTGACTGAATCCCAATGTACAGATTTCTAATCCCAAGCTTTCGCTGCGCACTCTGATACCAAAATCTTCTAATCTGGGTATGTGTCTAGCGTTGACTCAAGTCTCGGTTCAACTCTACACCTCAAAACGTTCTTGTTCTATCCGCTCAATCCTGCAAGAACTAAAACAGAAAACAGAGAAATGGTGAGCTATAAATAGCCCAGTGAGTTCCCAGTGAAGTGTATGCCAGTGATTTGAAAACTCATTTTATTTCGCAAACATTTTATTTTGAAGACACGGAGAAACTTTCTTTATTTAGAAATACTTTTCCTTTTCCTAAACAATTTCGAAATCATTTTCTTTTAGAAAACATTATCTTTATTTTTTTCCAAAACAATTTAGAAATTATTTCATTTTAGAAAATATCCTTTATCTGGAATATTCTTTCTTTTCAATTTCAGAAATATCCATCGGAATAAAAAGACCATTCCGGGAAAAAAGAGCGCATGACCGACTAAGTCAATTACTCTTTAGTCAATACCAGCCTCACGCCCGACAATTCAATACCAGCATCACGCCTGACACGCCACATACCAGCCTCACGCCAGATACATCAATATCCCCTGAGTTAAACCTCCTAACCCCGGAGACATGTTAGCCGTCAGATTACGATCCGTATGTGGTGCACGTAGGGGATACAGTCAGCCCGTTGCTTTTCTTGCCACTACGATTCCCACACAGGTTTTGGGATCCAATTACGATATCCAGAGTGTCCAAAACCAAAGGTGCGAGATGCCCTTGTACGGGTGACTAGCCTCGTACCAGTGCAGACCCCCAATGGTCGGACGAGGGGCTACCAAATTTGTGCAGTGTAAGCGCCCTCTTCAGAATTCCAGAGTTGTCGTTCATATATTTTTCAGAAATACTTTTCAGAAATATTTTCCAAGAAATACTTTTCAGAATTCTTTTTTAGAAATATTGTAACCTCTCATTTGTTAGCAATTTTCATAAAACACATTTATAAAACAAGTTCTCCGGTTTTGAGAGGAAACTCACCTTAGCCTCTTCGTTCGTACTTTCTTCCGGGTCTTGTACCTATTTTGCAAATACCAATTCTTTAGGAAATACTTATAAAATTAAGGACATGCAAGCCTTAATATGCCTAGACTAAGTTTCTAGGCTTATGGGGTCTTTTATATAAATTCTTAAAGTTTAGGGACTAAATTGCAAATATTTACCCTATGATATGTCTATGCTTTTGAAGACATAAATATATCATATATACTATTATTAGTCTTATAAATTTCCCGAAATGGTTCATAAGTTTAAACGGACCTTAAAAGTGAAATATAAAATTATAGAGACTAAAATTTAATTTCTAAAAGTTATTTCAGACTCCTAAAATAAGTTTCCTGACATATTTTATTTTAATCATTTTCGGTTATGTTTTCTTTTATATTTTTGGTCCAAGGTAACTATTTAGGACTTAGTTGAAATATAAGTAGTATATAGGACTCATGTGTTATAATTGGTATTCGCTTTTTAGATCCTTACTAGATTTCCTCCAGATTCTAAAATAACCTAACCCACACTAGATTACTCCCCCCTTTTCTTCTTCATCGATACCCAGTTGTTCTTTTTTCCTTTCTTCTTTGTTCTTCTCTTTCTTTCTTCTTCTCCCTTATTCTTTTTTTCTTCTTCCTCTATTTTAATTTTTCCTCCAATTCTTATTACCCTAAATCCGTAAATTTTATTTTTAAAATTGTCTTCTTCTTCTTTTCTACTTCTCTCTCTTTTTCTCTCCTCCTTCCTTCTCTCTTTTTCTGATTTTGTTTCCATGTTTCTGTTCCAGGTTGTCTGCTCCTCCTCCGGCCGGTCTCGGTTCTCCGGCGTCACTTAAGGCTTCTCCGGTGAGCTCCCCTTTCTCTTTTTTATTTTTTTTTCTTTGAATTTCCTTATTTTCTGTTGTATATTTCTATTGTTAATATTCTTATTATCATTTTTTTTCTTTTTCTTCTCAGATTTGTCTCCGGCTGCTGCCGCCCTATTGCCGCTGCCGCTGGTCCGCCGCAGGTGAATTGCCGCCAGCCGGAGTTTCCCCTCTCCGGCGAAGGTGAGACTTTCTACTTCTTTTCCAGTTTTCTTTTCCGTTTCCGTTTCCGTTTCCGTTTCTGTTTTTCTTTTTCTTTTTATTTGTTTATTCTTATTATTATTATACTTGCTATTATAATGATTATTATTATTTGTTCTATTCTAAATTGCAGATTATGTTTTCCTTACATTTCAGTTTTCTGTACTGTTATTATTAATATCATTCTTCTATATTTGGTGATAAAGTAGGCTTGGGATAATCGTGTTTAACTTGTGAAAAATTAATCCGAGCAAGTTTTTTCTCTCTCTCGAGGGAGAACTCTCCTAGAGAGAACTCTTCTCTGAGATGTCCTCTTCTTAGTGAAGATTACTCCTGAGGATTGCTATATCCTTAGGTCCTTATCCTTTAATGCATCGTGCATTATCTCCCAAGTAAGTGGCAGTGTTGCTTTTTGACTCTTATACCGTTTTTTTTTCATCATCCTTTTACTATTTCTTTACTCTATATAATCATATCATAAGGCTTGCTGTGCTTTCTACTGTTCTTCTTCATTTTTTAATTGCCTTCGGCTGCCTTGGTTTAGCTTATCTATTTTTTAATTTTTTTATTATTATTTTTTTCGTAAGCTATTATGGTTAACAATCTCATCTCAAAAATGAAAAAAGTAACACTACATGGCATTGAAAAAGTTACAATGAAGTTTGATGACTCTGACGTACAAGGTGGGCCCGATGGTGAACGGGCTACGCTTGTAGGTCGTTTAATTAGTTTGACTAATTTTGTTCCACGGTATTTCCGAATCCTCCTTGGTCGTGCTTGGGGGTGTATGGATGTCACGTTTCAGAGAATTGGTCCCAACACGTACCGTTTTGTTGTCCCTTCTACTGAGGACGTCGCTCGCATCTTTAACACCAGCCCATGGTGTTTTGAGGGTGTGTTGCTGGTTGTCAAATACGCGGAACCAAATGTGGCTGTTTCGACAATTTATTCGCTTTCACGCTTTCATATTGGATACAGTTGCACTTTGATCCGCATGTCTTCCTTACAATGGACATGGGGAAAAAGATCTCGCGTGTTCTTCGCAAGTGTGTAACGCTACAAATACGCGAGACAGCAGATGGTTTCCGCTACTACAGGTTTCGGGCTGATCTGGAGGTCACGGTTCCACTTGCCCGTGTCTTTCATGCACAGGCACCTAATCTGGGTTCTTTTGACGGGCGTTTTAGGTATGAGAGGTTGCCGAATTTCTGCCACAATTGTGGTAAACTCGATCATGTTCCGGTTAGCTGTCCGGACCTGCCCAATGGTGTTCGACCAACTGACCGAGAGAACTTTGAATTTGGTTTTATGCTCAACGCTTCTAGGACAATTCACTCAGAGCCAGTGGAAACGCTGTTAATGGGTGATGACGGATTGGTTGCTGGTAATGAAAACCAAGCTATTGTTCTGTATCATAATGATGAGGAGGCGGTAGCAGCTGTTCCCCTGTTGGAGGCACCAGCCGAGCCTACTGCCATTGATGCGATATCAAATAATGGCGAAGCTCCTAGGGTTGCTGACAAAGGGAAGGGAAAGGCTCTTGCTGTGGAGCCTAAACGGAAACCGGCTAAGCGAAGGCTGGGGTATGGCGGAGGTGAGAAGTTGATGGCCTCAGCCATAGCCTCCGGCTGGCTGCAGGACGATGGACCGCCTCAAAATTCTTTCAAGGAGGCCTTACGATCTGTGGATGGAGCAAAGGGGAATAATGGTGCTGGGCCATCTAGAGTGAACCGGAAAAATAAAAAGAGGAGGGCGGCGACAGAGTCTGCTTTGGGAATGTCGCGGAGAAGAGAATGAAAATGGAAGAAGGTCGCGGGCCAAATTGGGGCCGCTGGGTCACAGCGGTTTGGGGCCAAGCACCGGCCTCTCGATTGTAACAAGTAAATTATCTACTGGGCCGAGACGAGTGGGATCGCCACGAGAGCGGGCTGGAAGTCTCTTGACTTTGAAAGTTTGAATGGGTCGGTTTAGTGGACCCCAGTAGCTAGGGTCGAGCCATTTGGACCGCCAAAGGTAGGGTCAGCTGAACTGAGTCGCTAAATGTTAGGTCGCTATGTCTGGACCGCTAAAACTTGTGCATGGGGCGAATGATGATGGCCCGCTAACTCGAGCCCCAAGCTTTGATGACTATACTGCGCGATCACGCTTTATGATGGGGTTGCTCGAGAGTGGGCGCGCGTTTTTGGCCCATGAGATAGCCAATGCGCATGGACCAAGCCCCTTCGATCCACCGCCGACCTTGGCGATTTACTAATTGATGGGCGGTTCTCTCGGCCCTTTTTCCGATATTTTAGACAGTGATATGCTTTGGGACTCGCTGAGGGATGAGTGTTTTTTTGAAGATTTGGACTCCCGAACCCGGAAACACAAATCCGGGGCATCTGCTTCACGCCAAGAAAATGATATTGCTAAAACGGGGGCTCCTGCCGTCAAACAGGGTAAGGCGGAGCCCCCCAATGGGGCCCGCCAGGCTCCATGAATTTTTTATCTTGGAACTGTCGGGGACTTAATAATTCTCGTACAGTTAATGAACTAATGCACCTATGTCAAGTGCATAATCCAGCTCTTGTTTTTTTGTCTGAGACAAAATCTTTGTCTAGTTCTTTAGAATTTGTTCGATGTAAGTTAGGATTTCCCTATTTTTTTCCTGTCAATCGCCAAGGCCTTAGTGGCGGGCTTTGTCTTTTCTGGAATGATTCAATAAAGCTGGATATTTTGTCTTACTCTATTGGCCATATTGATACTTGTATTATTTCTAGCGAAAATAACTTAAAGTGGCGTTTCACTGGTTTCTATGGAAATCCTGAAACTGAATTAAGGCCTCAATCCTGGCAATTGCTAAGGCGCCTAAGTTCTATTAATGCGCTTCCTTGGCTCTGTATGGACGATTTTAATGAGATTATTAGTCAAAAGGAAAAAACGGGGTTTTTTCCTAGAAGCCAAAGACAAATGAAACTGTTTAAAGATGTCATAAATGAATGCAACCTATGTGATTTGGGTTTTTCTGGTAGCCCTTATACTTGGTGCAATTTTAGGGAAGGATCTGGTGAAGTCTTTGTTCGCATTGATAGGGGTTTAGCCACACCGTCTTGGCGGACTTGCTTTCCTAAATTAACAATTCAGCATCTTTCCACCAAAGATAGTGACCATTTCCCAATCCTTCTTGGAGTTCCTCCCCAGCGCAAAAGGCGTAAAAGAAGTAATTTTAAACCTCGTCCTCCGCGTTTTGAGCCTCTATGGTTTAAAGAGCCGGCTTTCCATGACTTTGCTAGTCAATCTTGGTCGCCTCCCAATGTACTTTCTATCCCACATATGAGTCAAGCTCTAGGTAATTTTCGTTCTGATTTATTAGAATGGAGCTCTAAAGTTGTTGGTGATTTAGAGAAAAAGCTAAAACATAAGCAAAATGAGTTGGATGCTATTCAGAAACGACGGGGTCTTCCTAGTTATTCTCTCTCTGAGGAATTGGTAGTATCTAAGGACTTGGAGAAAATCCAGGATCTTAGAGAATGCTACTGGAAGGCACGTAGTAGAGCAACTTGGCTATCTGAAGTGGATCGAAATACTTCCTATTTCCACAATAAAGCCTCACAACGCAAGGAGAAAAAATCTATAGAGGAAATAGTTGCCCCTGATGGTAGTCTAAAGGTTGACGAAGATGACATTGAAGAGGTAGCGGTGAATTATTTCAAGTCCTTATTCTCAACTAAGGAAGATGGGGCGAGTCTCGCCCATGGCCTTCTTACTAGCCAGCTAGATAGCCGGGATATAGCCATACTAGAACGACCTTTCACGCAGGCAGATATAGTCAAAGCGCTTAAACAAATGCATCCACAAAAAGCCCCCGGGCCGGATGGAATGCATGTGCTATTTCTCCAAAAACTTTGGTATATTCTGGGCGACTCTGTTACAGAAGTTGTCTTGCAAGTCTTAAATAATGATGCTGACATTTCTATGGTCAACTCTACTCACATAGCCCTAATATGAGGTAGAAGAGGTTTTGAAGGTCCCTTTGTGCAGCTCCTGGCCAATGGATCGGCTTGTCTGGGCTTACGAGAACAACGGGCATTATACTGTTAAATCTGGGTATAACCTAAAAATGGAGCTAGATCAAGGAAAAAGAAGTATGCCTTCAACCTCGAGTAGAAGCCCGTTGAGGACTTGGGCCAAGATTTGGAAACTGCCTGTTGCGCCAAAGCTACAGGTTTTTCTCTGGAAGATTTTCCAGCGCATTCTACCCACTAACTTGGCGTTGTCTTGAAGGATTAGCTCTTTTGGGTCTCAATGCCAGTTATGTCAGGGTGAACCTGAAACTATCTTACATGCACTATTCACCTGCCCGGTGGCTATGAATGTTTGGGATCAGACTACTTTCGATATAGCTAATATCGTATCAAGGGACACATTCCCCTCCTGTCTTAACCCTATTTTATGGGGAAAGGAGGAAGTTGTAACCCCTTTTATTTATATCGCATGGAACGTCTGGTGCAATAGGAATAAATTTATCTTTGAAGGAAAGATAAAGCCACCTGCAGAAATTGCTAACGTTGCACTACTTTGCGCTGCAGAGTTTAATAACATCTATGCCTCTTCTATCGGCCAAAGTCAGGGTCATAGCCCAGAGGTTCTGCCTTCTCATGATCAGATTCGGTACATGCTTAAAGGAAAGGCAAAATTATTTACAATTGACAACCCCAACCCGGCACCAATAATTTTGGCTAACAGTACGCCTAGTCCAAAAGTTTGGAGACCCCCGGATTTCGGTCTATTAAAGATAAATGTTGATGGATCATGGCTGGATGGAAAGGGGGGTATCAGTGCGGTTATTCGGAACCATGAAGGAGCCTTCATAGCCGGGTTTGCCAGTTATCTCAGTTGTTCGCCCAGTCCTGAGCATGCTGAAGCCTTGGCGCTCCTCGAAGGAATTAAATTTGCTGTTTCCAATGGTTATCAAGTTAAATTCGTAGAAAGCGACTGCAAATTATTGGTCACCCGCATACAAAGCGAAGAAGAAGATTTATCCTCCGTTGGTCTCTTCGTTAGTCTAATTAAAAAAATTCAGGGGATTAGGGTAGCCGATATATCACATGTTCATAGATTATGTAATTCGTCTGCTGATGTATTGGTTAAGTACGCTATGAGGTCACAGACCTCATCTCAATGGTTTGGAGGTCCTCCGGACTTTCTCCTACCACAAATTCTTGCTGATATTAAATAATATCCAGTTTTTCTGTTCAAAAAAAAAAAAAAATGTAGGCTTGGGATTATTGCTACTGTTAATATCTTCTTTTTGCTAAAACTTACAAGAATTGCACTTTAATTAATCTTTTGTTATAGTATGTTTACCTCTCCTACCTTAATCAATTTATTTTCTATAATATTCAATTTAATTAATCTCATTTTCCAATAAAAAATTACATAAATTAATTAAGTTTCATTTTATGTAAAATTTTTATAAACTAAACTAATTAAATTTGAAAGAAAATAAGGTAATTAAAATTCTATTATTTCTTCCTTAGTTTCCAATTATAAATAAAGTAGAAAATTATGAGAATACTATTTCAATAACAGGTTAAAAGATTCAAAGAGATTTAAAAGTTAAATTTTCAAATATTCTTTGGAAGCCTAACTTTAAATTTCCTGAATCAATGTTTATCTTATTTAATGTCCTAATGGGACTCACAACATAAGTTTCTCTTTTCTAGTCTAGGATCAAGTAAGAATTAAATTTATATTCCTCTGGTTCACTCGTCTTAACCGGACAAAAATCCAATTAGTAAATTCTCTACCAGTGGGGTAGGTTACGAGTGCTCCCGGGATTGCGTTTCCACAATCCTCGGGCATGTGCAGTCTCAAAGGAGTATAATCTAATTTATACATGAGCCCGATTATCCTAAGTTCATTTATTATGCAGGATCAAAATAACAGATTGGAAGCAGTAAGTACCTGCTTGATAGTAGGGCGAGTAATAGAAACACTTTTAGAAAAACAATTAGTCAATTATCTTAGTTTTTTTTATGAAAGTATTCACAGAAGATCCGATTAAGGCAACTGTGATATAATTCAGAACATACTAATCGAAGACTATTGACCGGGAGGGAGTTTGATGTAAGGAAGAGAGAGTTTAGGGAGAATTTCCCTAAGAATGGTGCAAGTAAAATGTTGAGGCAATGACCTCTATTTATAGTTGTAGAGAGGCCCTTGCCTTGTAATTTCTTGCTTTGTAAGGACTTTTTATGTAAATACAATTTCTTATGTAAATAACATGTAATTCAGGGACTTTTAATACAATTATTTTTTTTTCTTGGGGAGCAAGTATAAAGAGATAAGTATGAACATATTTCATTTTCTTTTATTCCTTAATTTTAAAATTACTATTATACCCTTGTCTTTAAATAAAATTATCAATTTATTGTTTGGATCATTTTACCCTTGTTTATTAATGAAAAAGACACTTCTATCCTTATCAAGTGAAATTTTAATATAATACTAACTTTTAAATTTGTACTTGAAATTACGGGTCGTCACAATCTAAATGTACGTAAATAAAAATACAGTTTCCGTGTCTTAACAATAACAGTGCCCTTCTATCACCTACAAAGATGTGTGTAAAAGTACCCCAATCCCACCCTCCACCAGATGGGGTGGCAGCCAAAATGAAAAATGGGGGAGAAACCTTGAAGTTCAGGGCTTGTGTGAGTCAAATATATCAACCTTTCTGTAATTTTTATCAATCGTTGCTCATTGTAATTTTTTCTTGGCAGTTTTTAGTTTGAAATGATATTTTTTTGCTGAATATCAGTTCACAAGGACCAAGGAGTAGTTATAGAATCAGGACGGTCTAAAGTGACCCAACTTATCTTTTCTTTGGCTCCTTGTATTCATGATTATTTATGGCTAGGGAAGGAATTTGGAGAAACCATTTTCTGTACAAAAATTGTCTGAACCTGAATACTTAATTAAAAGTGATACTTTCAGGAGTAAAAGAATGATATTTGGAAACTATTTGGAAAAACTTGCCATTCCCCATCTTACCCTCCTTATGGGAAATCCACTATGCGACAAGTTTGAGTAGAAAAAGCAGGTATTGGGACATGTCTTCCATTCAATATCTGAAAAGGCTAGAAAGCTTTTAGTACACTAAGAAATTCCAGGATTTTGGTTTTAGTTCTCGAGTTGCCTTCCTCTTTTCTCGCTGCTTTATATTTTGCTTCGAAGGACAATTTCTTATGACATGTTCTCTTCCCTGTGAAAAGAAAATGGGGAGAAGGAACTTGTGATTGCATTTTTCTTATGTGCTGAACAGATCTTGTTTTCTGTTTCAGGGACGCTAGTTTTCACATTCTCATTACCAGTTACCAACTCCTAGTTGCTGATGAAATATACTTTCGGCGTGTGAAATGACAATATATGGTGTTGGATAAAGCTCAGGCAATTATAAGTTCTAGCAGTTTAGAACATGTTCTTTTTAAAAGTATTCTTTTGCTAACATTTGATTAGGTCGACTTGTCTGGAAATAAAATGAAAAGGCTAATTGATGGTCTGGGCTTGATATTATTCTTAATTGGAAAAATGTTGAATCAGGAATTTCCTGAAAAGGAATAGTTAAATCAGAAGTTTGAAAGTGCTTCATCTATATACCATAGAGCATAGTTAAAGCTCTCATTAGTAGATAATAAGGTACAGAATAGTCTAAATGTATCTTTGGGTGATAATAACATGGGGCAAATATCTACATACATTCGTAATAGTAAGTAAAAATAATTAAGAACAACAAATAAAGACAAGAATATAATTGTGAAAATATTAAAAGTTGAATAATGCAGTAACCTTTATTACATAAGTATAGTATGGAGAAGATGGAGCATATAATGATATATATCCTATCTAAGAGAATCTTATTCTAGGGTGGAAGGATAATATCGTTGTTAATAAGTGACAAACAACTTCTCATCCTGTTATCTGTCGTGCATTGCTGATAGTGAACACCATGATCATCTAAACATATGTAGATCTCAAATAGCTTGGCATGTGTTTTGTTTAGAGAACGACAAGATATATATGTCGTTACCTCCTATATGAGGTTTTATTGCATTTTGTATGTCTACTTTACTGTATGCTACATGTGCGGATGGTACAATATTTGCCGTCCCCAATATTGTTAGCATATTTATATTATTCATAACATTTATTACCGCTTGAAAGTATGCAAGTTTGTTAATCTTAGACAAGCAGCATATTCCATGGTAATCCCACTCATGCTGCCAGAAGCCTTGGTTTGTTCCTGTCATCTTTATATTTGGCCAAATCAGCGAGAGTTGTGATCCAAGAGTGAATATCTACACGAAGCAACAAGCAATTATAATAAATTTATGAAGCACAACAATAAGTAGAGAAAAATAAATTAAAATAAAAAATATGGACACAAAATACTCTTCTTACCTCTTGAGCTATGTTTTTATTGTTTGGATTAGTGCTACAAGTAGGACCAGACATTGTATTCCCATTTGTATCTGCGGGCCACAGCCCATGCAATGTAAAACTAGGGTTGGGGATTGGTTTGCACGTGGTGCGTGGTTGTGCACAAAACGTGGGCTCCCACGTCAAAACTAATTGAAGTTTATCGTAAGCATCGCCGCAATCAATAGATAGGAATGAAAAAATAAAGAATAGAATAATAACCTTCATGTTTTCACTATAATATTCAATTTAATAATGATTTTGTAGTACGTTTATTTTCATGATCGTTCCCTCCCCTTATATACTATAGGAAGCTGGAATCATTAGATGTAATAAGTTTTTTTTTTGCTAAATAAGTTGATAGTGTAGAAATCATGCAAACAGTATGACAAGCTTGTTATAGTATATGATGCAAATTTGTTGCTAAATAAGTTGATAGTGTAGAAATCATGCAAATAGTATGACAAGCTTGTGATACTATATGATGCAAATTTGTTTTTTTTTTTTTTGCGCTAAATAAGTTGATAGTGTAGAAATCATGCAAATAGTATGACAAGCTTGTTATACTATATGATGCAAATTTTCTTTGTACACGAGTGATGCAGGTTTGGCACCACCGCTACAATGCGAAATGGGAAATGTTCTATATGTGCGGAACGGATTAGATTAAAATTTTGACAGCTGAGATTGATTTTAAAAAAATATTAATTTTTTTTAAAATACATTTTCTCCTAACTCATGTTTTTAAGGTAAAAACACATGTTTTCAAAGGAAAAAAACGTTCTGCAATACTGAAAAAAAACCTGTCCAGCATAAGAGTCCGACGGTATGTTTGGAATCTAAAATTTACTATCTTAGTGTAATTAATTTTGATTCACCAAATACTAAGTTATGAAGGTTGTTCCAAGTCCAAATCAAATGAGTGATGCATGTTTGGCACATCGCTCAATACGGAATGGGAAATGTTTCGTGCGTGCGGACTAGATTAGATTAAAATTTTGACAGATGAGATTGATTTTAAAAAAAAGTATTTATTTTTTTTTAAATACATTTTCGCCTAACACATGTTTTCAAGGGAAAAAATGTTACGCACATATTAAAAAAAAACATGTTCGCATAAGAGTAGGATTGCATGTTTGGCATCTAAAATTTCCTATCTTAAATTTCCTATTTTAGTGTAATTCATTTTGATTCGCCAAGTACTAAGTTAGGAAGGTTGTTCTCCGTCCAAATCAAATGAATTGTCTCAATATAATAATAAAAAAATTCTTATTTCAAAGTAGTTATACTTTCATGATTTCGATATAACATTTATTCATTTTATTATTTTATCCTTACATTTATTAATTTATCAAATATAATATTAATTGTATTTAAAGTTTTAAAATGCTTTTTTTTTAAACATTCCACTCAAAACCTAAGCTAATGAAGTATTTCTTTAATATTTGTAAAAGTTAGTTTGACACAATTACGTTAGAAATGAGGAGGTAATTAACTCTTTTGCTTAAGAGTCCAAGTATGTAACGGAAAGTCGAATACCATTCACTTCTTGGGGGGTATTATTTGACGAGTGAATAAGAAAATGAGTAGTGCTAGGTGGCTAAGTCTTAGTCAATTAATTGACTAAATTGGTGGCAAAATGATAAATAAGTGGGTGAATCCCTTATATTATCAACAGGACTGAATAGTATTTAGTTTGGGGTTTTAGCCAATTTTACTTAGTCGAAAATCATTTTCCTAAGAAAATATCAGTGGAAGATATTAATTTGTTTTACTTGGTTGAATTGAGGCTTTGTTTGGTATGGGAAAGGAATGGAAGTTGTGGTGGTAAATGCATTTGCATTCTTTTTGTTTGGAGTGAGGGACAATAAGTAAATCACAAGTAATTCATAAATAAAAAAAAGTAAATAACAAGTAATTTGTTATCATTATTAAATTAGTTATTTATTAAATGACTATTATACCCTTTAATAGATAGTATAAAGGATTTGAGTGTCTTTTAAATCGCAAATGCTTTCAACCCTTTTAATTTTTGGAGGGGAACCTTTCCCCTCTCTCGAGTCACTCAATCTTAGAACCGTTCTTATGGGACCGGCTTTACAACTCATTTACATAAATTGAGGGGAATCCACATATGCAGGAATGTGCCACCCAATTAATGTGAGGAGACTGTGGACCAATCCTACAAAGGCGGTCTTAGGATTAAAATTTCCCTCTCCCTCTTACCAAACAAAAGTTTTTGGATTTTCATTTACTTTCCCTCTCCTCCCCTCCATTTTCCCTCCTACCAAACAAAAGATAAATGACCAAATTACTACTCTTTCAGTTTTGAATATCCATATTTAACTCGACAACAACTTAAAGATAGAGTCTATCCTCAATTAATTAATGTTATTATCTTTATTAATAAGGATTATAGTACTAGGACTTATGTGGGAACCAAATTTGCATATTAGCCTATAGGTGTTTGTAAGTAGAGCCCCTTTTAACCTTTACGCCATGGGAAAATTAGCTTTGTGATATTTAATTGTATCGAGATTTACATTTTTCACATAAATTTATTTTTATTTCGAAGCGGGATTAATAAGAAAATGTAAAGAAATTGATTTTATAATGTTTAACAATTTATGATATTTCCATATACATATATACATACGGCCGTTTAATTGTAAATTAGTATTTCATTCCCAATCAAACCCCACAAGCCATTTATTAAATAATGATTTTCTTGATATTGATCAGGTCCACATGAAGCATGTGGTTCAAAGGTAACTACATCATTATAAAATTGCCTCTCTCCCATTTCTGTAGTGATGTGACCAGTTCTGAATCATGTGATCCACATGGACTATGTGGTTCAGAACTGACTATATCATTATAAAATGATATCTCTCCTCATTCTGTAGTGATGTGTCACGTTCTGAACCATAATATCTGGTCCATATATCCATTAAATAAAGGCACAAATTTCCTATTAAAAACAATCAAATTCTCAATCGCATAGTCTGGAGTCCGGCGGCGCTTTCACGGTACGCCTGAGTTTTATTGATTTCGATTTCGTTTTTTCTTCAAGAATTTCAAAATATGCATGTATGGTTGGTGTATTTTGATAGGCTTTTGGTTTTAGCTTTTTTTCTTATTTTTTCAGAATGATATTTTTTGTTGGTGGATGCTGATAATATGAGCTGCTATTTACATTCTTAAATCATTTTAACCTATCCTAGCTTTTGTCTTGTTTCTTCGTTTTGATCAGCAATTTCTAAGATTTTAACTTAATTTTAGGGAGAAACATGAGCTTTGATTCCTTTTGGTGAAACCGTTAAAAAAAAATGCATTTATAGAAATATTACTATGCATATTAACAACATTGGTTCAAAGTTAATTTAAGAGCTTGAACCAATCACATCCTATTATTTGTGATAATATTATTGGTGTATTTGAGAAAATACTGTAAATATGGTTGCTGTAGCAGGCCTCTGCAAAATTTTCAGTTTGCATAATTGGTTTTGTTTAGAATATTGAGATTTGTGAAGAATGACAGTTATAAGTTTTACAGCAAAGCCGAGGCGTGAAAACAAAATGTCAAATAAGTTGGCAGAAGATATCATCATTGAAATTCTTTCAAGGCTTCCTGTGAAGTCCCTTCTCAGGTTCAAGTGTGTTTGCAAAGAGTGGCATGAAATTATTGACAGTCCTACCTTTATTACCAAACATTTGAATGGAAAAACCAACTATCCCCGTCTTCTTGTTCAATATCTTCCTAGCAACCTAGAGAAAGAGCTTTTCAGTTTATCATTGTTTTTTGATAAAGATCTCAATGGTACCCCACCTCTTCATGAAGATATTCATAAGAAATTAGGCATAGCTCAGATGTTTGGACCAGTTAATGGATTATTTTTCCTGCATATTGATTTATCCCGTGACAAAAGACACCCAGAAAATCGTTTGGCTCTTTGGAACCCAGCAACAAGGCAATTGAGGCATCTTCCATATCCCAAATTTACAGTCCTTCCACATTGCTATGTTGACTATCACACTTTTGGATTTGGTTATGATTGCTTGAGTAACGATTATAAGGTTGTTTGGGTTCGTCAATATTATGATGATGAAATAGATTACTTAGGTGCCGTAGATGCCACCTCTTATAGCCTATCCAAAGATTCTTGGACTTCACCTGTTGAAATAGAGTGCTTCCCATTGAATTCTTTATGTGCTACATTTCTAAACGGAGCTTATTACTGGGTTTCAAGTGTTGAGAACGACTTTATAATGTCATTTGACTTTGCAACTGAAACATTTCGAGACATACAAGGACCTTCTGTGATCGATTATTGGCATTCTCTTCTGTTGTACGATGACTATTTGGCTCTATTGGTTACTGATTATAGTGTGTGTAGTGAAATATACGTACTAGATAACGTATTTTATTATATGTGGATAATGAAGGAGGAAGGATGTTGGATCAAACTTTTAACAATTGGACCTTGTCAAGGTTGGGGACCAGCACGGGGAGTTTGGAACAACAACGAGATTCTTATTCAAGATGTGTATGGCCAACTCCTCTTATACAATCCGAATACTCATACTGTGAAAGATCTTGGACTTCAAAGTCTTGATTCTTATTATTTCACTTATATTTATAAAGAGAGCCTAGTTTCAGTTAAGGGTGAATCGGAGAATTGGCAAGCATTTGAATCCCTTGAGGAATCGTCCAAGCCCCCCAACCATTTACCAAATGAAGATGGGAATTACTGTCTTTGTAGCTGTATATGCTCTTGTGAAGATTTAAAGTATAGACAATAAAAGGCTATAATTAATAATCTGCTTTTCTATTCTCTAATTGATAATGTTATTTTATAATTTGATTTGATTTCAGTTCTTTATTATATGTCTCTTAATATCCTTGTGCACTTGGATTATTCTTTGAGATTTTTTTTTTCTTTCTTACGGTTGGCAACTCGTTATAATTCACTCTAGTGACAAAGGAAAATTTCGGAACAAATTGACTCCAAAATAAAGCTTGGATATACGAGAGGAATTTTGCAGATGCCCGTTCCAATAGAGTGGTAGAGGGAGGGGGGGGGGGGGAATCATTTACATATGCTTGCTTACTTTTCTTGATCCCAACAACAAAAATTCTAAAGTTCAAGTTCAACACACACAAAACAAGGTCACAACTTAATGTAAACTATTCAATTACTTTCAATGAACACTGATAATGCATCATGAGCTTACAATGCTCCAAAAATCAGCTACTATTTAAAGAATCAAACAAAAAAATATTACAAAGAGAAATGACCTAATTGCCATACATGTTCAAAGTTGAAGAACTAAGGGTTAAAACAACCACCACACCGCAATAAGGAAAAATTGGATCCCTAACATAATTTACAGACATTATATCACACTCTTATCCAGGTCATGGCGTTACTAGCCATATACTCTGACAGATTGAGTAATAGAGTGACACCGTTCTCTCGAGGTTGCCAAATGTCCGGAAGCAGTCCTCGCCTCACTTCACTTTCTGACAACATTTCCAGGGAACAAATCGTCTCTGATGTCTTGTTAACATACACCTCTGCTGGCAGAAATACAGATTTCCTTTGTAAATATACAATTGAGTGCTCCAGGAGATTGCTTGATGCCCGAGTTACAGAAATAATTATCCAATGAACGATCACTGCAAGGGTATGATTACCTCTCAAACAATTGACGTCGTAAGCTTTGGGTTATCTCATCAAGAACATCATTGTTTGCTGCAAGATAATTTTCAGCTTCCTCCTTATTGTTCAAAGTTTCCCCTGCCACGAGATAGTTGCCACTTTGCTCAAAAACAATTCCATGTTCACAAGCCAATTCTAGGATCTCGGACTCATAACAAAAACCTCTCCCGAACTGTATCCTTAGCTCAGTATCTGTCTTTGCAGGTGCTACTTTGTTCTTAACTACTTGCACAGATATTGCAAGCCCAGTAGCCTGCGCAGAGAGGAAAGAGACTTACAAAATGATAACTTTCCTCTGCAAGATCTTAATCAGACAATGAAAGGAAAGCAATACATGAACAATATGCATGATCTAGCAGCCAAAACAAAGTGAAAGCTCCAAAAGTTCTCCTCTTTTGCTGCGATGATACATATTAAGTTCACTGATAAACTATGACATACAATAACCATCACAAAAATTAAAACAAAACAAACTGATTTGCATCCAAGAATTGATTTTACAATACTAACAACATTAGATTCAAATATGTAGTAGCAGATATTTCTGCGGTTGAAGTTGTATAAGTACCTACTGAAAATTCATAAACATTCACATATTCTCATACAAAACATCTAGAGACAAATCTCTCCCAACCAAATGGAATAGGAATTAACATAACATATTTACCATATCCTCATCCTTGATCAAGTGTCTCCTGATTAGTTTTAAGCGGACAGCAGCATAAAAAGGAAAAGTATTGCCACCAGAGGTTACCTCCTCTGCCTGACGAAAACCTTGGACAGACCTCAATTTTGATCTTGTCTAGAAGGAACAGAAACCAGTAATGGTAAGGCCACCGTCATAAAACAGGAAATAACAGATCAAGGATGAGTTCGACTTAAAAAACACGTACCTGATTAATAAAAATAATAAGGGTATTGGAATGGCATAATGAATAATTAATTTTCCTCAGTGCTGGTTGCATTATTTTAGACCGTATGTCTACAGTGGAGCAGACCTCCAAAGCATCAAGCTCATGTTGGGGAACAAGAGCAGCCACCTAAGAAACAGGAATAGGCATTACATGTGGTACAAAGACGAGTGAAAGCTGAGAAAAAAGGAAGTAAAGCTAATCTACTAGGATCTTGAGATTAAAGAACAAAAACAGCCAATGCTTAGAGAAACAACAACTTCAATATTAGTTTACCAAGAAAGACATCGATAAACTTTGTAGTTAATTAGGGAAAGCAACCTATCAGATTAAAACTTTGCCCCACCAAATATATTCAGCTTTCTGGAGCTAATCAAAATATTGAAAAACTATTGAATTTAATTAAAGAAACTTATGCAAGTCCTTTGAAAGCTTTGCAGCCCTACGACTATTGTTCTGAAGAATGCAATTTCAAAACAGAACCAAGACAGATAATTTCTTGAGCAGAGCTCTAGTGCTTCTTGAGAAAGAGTACCCCAAGTTAAATGTCCATATTTGACTTGGCACAAAAGCTAAGGAGTGAATTTGACCCACTTTTTTGGATAGCACAGGGACTTACACTGTCAACAACAATTACATCAATTGACCCACTTTTTGTCAGTGTATCAACCGCACTGAGCAAATTTCTGCACTATCTGGCTGTGAAATGAGTAGATTGTCGGTATTTACACCTATTGATTTAGCAATTGAAGGATTCAGAGCATTTTCCACATCAAGGTACGCACAATAACCTGCTAGAAAGAGTATTTAGAATCTGAAATGACAATTCATAACTCATCTTTAGCATAACGACAATTCATAACTCATTGACCTAGTAGAAACTTTTCTAACCATAGAAAGATTTAGTAGTTGAACAATGAAGATAGCATGTAAAATAATCCCAAAGGCACATCTATTAAATAATGCCTTCTTCCATAATCAAGGGAAAGCCTTCTCCATTTACAGCTTCCAAGATTTAGCAGTTACTGACTAAAAATAGATGTCATGAATAAATAAATGGGAAATCATAGAAAATTTTCAGATGCATACAAAACCTTTGGCACCGGAAATTCCAATAAAGATGCATGCACAAACTATGTAGTGAATATAAGCAAATAGTTTAAATTCCACTGAATCAAGAGTATACCCATCACTTATCCATTCTCAAATCTGGTCACCCAAACCAAATGTCCCCAGGATGAACCCCGGACACGAAGAAACGAATGCCCCATGCACGAAGAGTATACCCATCACTATACAGCTTGGAATCCGACCAGTTGCAGAAAAGAAATCATAAACAGTCTTACTAACCAAATCTTCAACTAACATCAGATTCCCGTTTGTTTAAAAAAAAATTAAAAAAAAAGGAACATCCCAATGCAATCAACCTGCCACATCTAGAATAAGTCAATAAAGAGCAGTCAACATTGATAATTTGGGCATAAATGTTTAGACTTTAGACCTCCTAAGTTCAGGATACAAGGTTAGACCAAAACATGCTTAAAGTAGTATCCAGGATTCAATGCCCAAAGTTAGAGGCAGCGGGCAAGAGAGAGTGATAAGTTTAACTGAGTTCTAAGGAAACATAAAAGTAATAAGGATGTCTCCCTAAAGAGACCCATTTATTTAAAAAATTACAGAGGAAATCACCTCCTTGCTTCTGGGCCTCCTTGATTGTATGAAGTGCAAGTGTTGTCTTCCCAGATGCTTCTTGCCCATATATTTCAACAATCCTTCCCTGCAAATAATAATTCATATCAGAAGTGAATATTTCCGCTTCTCGTTCCATAGTAAAGGAGAAGACACCGCTTTTAAAGAACAGATGCATTCTCCAAGCGTGAGGGGCAACAAATAATTTTACCTTTGAAAAACTTAAAATTTATTTTTCTGAAGTTATGGCCCTAATTTAGTATTAATTCATAAACACAAAAACAGAGTCTGATCAGTAGATCACCTAGCCTGAGACTAAGAATCACATGTAACAGTTACCACTCTTATCAGAATATGTTATAGCATTAAATATATATCATTTTTATGTCATATTCATATTTGATCTCAGACGTCCTAGTTTTCATTACATGCATGGGGTTTTCACTTACACGCCTACCTTTAACAGGGAAGAAGTATGGTCACGAGAAAAGAAAAGAAAAGAAAAATAAATCCACTCTTTTACAGGATCCACATATACCTAGAATTCTCATTTCTTCATGCAGCGGCATCTCTCTACAGCATAGTGCATACAGTCAAGACGAACGCACATCTAATTACCAGAAACTCACCTTCGGCAGCCCTCCAACTCCAAGAGCTATATCTAGCTTCAAGGAACCAGTGGATATCACAGATGCACGTCTAGTACCAAAGAATCGCTTCAAGGACAGCATCAACTCATTTCCAAAATCATTAGCAAGGCGTGAGAGAGCCATATGCAAAGCAGCATCTTTATCAATTGATTTAGTATCATTAGGTGCATCATCGAATGCAAAATTTGTAGCTTCGACTAAAAGAAAGAACGAAAAAAACCAAATATCAGCCAATTCGACAACATCCATAATCACATCATATTAACCTTTTACACAATAAATGAATAATTTCAGAACGAGCTATAAGTTTGTCAACTTTAAAAACTCAACTCAACAGATAATCAGTATTGCAGAACGTGTTAATTTAATCTTCCAAATACTAAGCTAGGGGATGAATAATTGACAAATGCGCGATAAAAATATCAACTTTGAAAACTCAACAGATAATCAGCATTGCAGAAAGTGTTACTTTACTCTTCTAAATACTAAGCTACAGGATGAACCGCTCACATAAACAAACATTTTCCACACAAAATAAAATAAAATAAAAATTAATAAATAATAAACCGCCAATATCAATATTCAATTCTTACCAGTAGAAGACAAATATCGAGTGTTCATCATTGTCCAGGGGTTTTCATTCTGAAACAAAAAAAAAGGAAAAATTAACTTTAAAAAAAAACTGACAAACTGGAATCAAATTCACCGAAAACAGTAAAAATTGTAAGAGAGAAAGAGAAACCTGAAGTTTAGGTGAGGAGAAAACAGAGAAAATCCTCGGAGATGGCGGAAGAAGAGGTTTGAATTGAAGATATTTTCGAAAATTCTGAAGCGCCAAACGCACCATAATTAGTTTCTCTCTGCCCCGAATTTGTATTACTACGGAAGAGTTTTTCATGGGTTGAACGAGAGAGAGATAAATGAGGTGACTCCCACGCTAGGGCCGGCCGTTTTTGGTATTTTATACATTTCCTTTTCTTTTATAGGAAATTACTACCACGAGAACAAGGACTTGGCCTGTTAAAAAAACAAACACACAAGGACTTGTTCCAGTATCCTCGACGGAATGATAGAAAAAAAATTTAGTTGTTTTTCCTAACCATCCAAGTTTTCTTGCATGTCTTTTTCATTCATTATCGCGATTTTTTAAATCATCAGATAACTTTTACTTTCTGTATTTTTCGATTTTTCCTTTTGATCAGTAAATTGGGCTTGCTATTTCGTGATTAATTGAAAACTAAATTTATTTAGCAAAAAAAAAAAAAAAATGATAGTTATTCCTTACGTGCAGAATATTTTACCCGCTATTAAAATGTACAGAAATTTATTGCTGAAATATTGTATAGTCATACGGAATATTTATCCGTCGTCGAATCAAAAGATATGACGGTTGAGATCCTCTATTTCATAATTTCTTATAAAATTTAAAAGGAAAACTTTACCGGCAAAATACTTTACCGTTATCAAATCAAAAGATGTGACGGAGGAATAATTATTATTTTGTACGAAAAATTTATCAGTCGTCAAATCAAAAAATATGACAGATGAGATTCTCTATTTCATAATATTGATAACAAATTCTAGAATTAATAGCTATTTGGGTCCTCAGGTTATTTTCGTCTGGCCACTTTTGTCTTTTTTAATATTTTTTACTTTTTTTCATCCCTTTTTGTATTTACGGGCAGCCGAAATAGTCATTCTATTAAAAACTTTGAAATATTTTGTTAAATGGTTTAACATTTCAAAAAAAAAAAAAACCCCTCTCATAGAAGGGCATAATAGGAAAATCAAGTTAAAATCCATCCTTGCATCCATATTTTAACATAGAGTTGTCATTTTCAGCCACATTTCAAGAGAAAAAAGTCCAATATTTCTCTTAAGCTCCAAAAAAAATGAAGATTGATGAAGCAAAAACCAAAACAAGGCTTCAAAAGTTAAAATAGAATTTGAATTTGAATTTGGTGTTATTGACAATGATTTCAAACCCCGAATGTTACCAAATTCAAAGGGATTTGTTGGTGAATTTTCATTTGCCAAAAACCCAAATGCAATTTATGAGTCCAAGAGAACAATGAAGGTATGTAATTTATCAATTTGGAAAAGTTGCAGGATGCTTTTAAGGTTAATATGAAAAAGTTGCAGGATGATTTAAATGTTGGTGGTATTTATGAGTATTGTGCAATTGACGAAAATGCCAAAGATGAGAAGGAAAATTGAGTTAATGTGGAGTTTCGAAGAAAGATTGCGAAAAAGGATGCCGAGATATATAATCAGTCTATGATTATTAAGATTTTGGTTGTTTTAAGTTTTCTTGTTAGGGTTTTGTGCTGCAAAAATTGTGTCATTGTAATGTTCACCTCAAATGGTGATTTTATGATATTATTACAATGTTGGTGAATGCTTTGGTGTGTTTGAATTTGGTTTTCCTGATGTTATTTTGCAAGATTATAATGATATCAAGTCTAAGGATGGATTTTTTACTTGATTTTCCTATTATGCCCTTCTATAAGAGAGGTTTTTTTTTTTTGAAACGTTAAGCCATTTAACAGGAAATTTTGAAGTTTTTAACAGAATAACTATTTGGTTGCCTGTAAATACAAAAGGGATGAAAAAAGTAAACAAATGCTAAAAAGAATAAAAGTGGCTAGACAAAAATAACCCGAGGATCCAAATAACTATTAATTCACAAATTCTAAGGTATTGTGAAATAGTTATCTCACCGGTTAAATATTCAATATAAGAAGAGCAAATAGCTAAAAATGCCACAAAACTAGTTAAGAGTGTTATATCTGCCACAAATCATGTTTTCGTGCTATATCTGCCACAAAACTAGTTACAAGTGCTATATCTGCCACAAATCATTTTTTCCGTGCCTTTTTTTGCCATGAAACATTTTATGAGTGCTAAAAATGCCACAAAAAGAGGGAGGGTTTTTTTGTGGCATTTTTTAGCACTCATAAACCTTTTTTGTGGCATTTTTTAGCACTCATAAAAATGTTTCATGGCAAAAAAAGGCACGAAAAAAAATGATTTGTAGCGAGATATAGACTTTAGTAACTAGTTGTGTGCGAGATATAGACGAAAACATGATTTGTAGCAGATATAAGACTCAGAATTGGGCTTTTCATGCGAGAAAAAAGTCTATTTGCTCATATAACAACCAACTAAAACTTTATAGCCGGACTGATTGGATTTTTTTTTTTTTTTGATGGATAAATAAACCGGACTGATTGGATTGCTTTTTTTATTTTTGTGTGAATAGATGGGATTAAATTGAATTTTGCAAGACTAAATAACATTTTTTGTTCTGTTCAAAATCAAATATCTGCTTCACTACTTATTTTCAATAGAGAATTTTTTTTTCCTACATTTTTTTAAGAGGAAAATCAATAGTGGTTCCCCACTTTCCCTCCAACATAACTCAAACTCCCGACCTACCGGTTGGAGGAAGTGAATCGTCTTACCGTACGAGCTGTACTTCTTTGTCATCTTCTACGTAGCCATTCAGTTTCGGAATAAATTTGGAATGATACTTCCACAGAGACCATGAATATTCAAAATTTCCATTCCAGGAATTAATGGGATAATACATAGAACAGTTATCATATTTCAGAATCTAATTTAAGAAGAAAAAAAATACTCAACACAGATGTCTAAAACATTGGCACAAATAATTTATTTTTTTCAAGTGCGAGCAGTCTGTGCTTGCGCGTGTTCCAAAAGTTGGCCAACTAACTTGTAAGTACGTCCAGAGAGGGCTTTGGTATGGTCAATGACTTGTTCATACCTGTGCAAAGGAGAAGATTGTTCGTAAGATGGGAGAAGAACAATACGCGAGTGAGATTTGAATGAATGAGCCAACAGAATTCTGGTAAATATGCTCAAAGAAAAATAAGAGGTAAACATATCAGAATACTAGTCTTTAGTGAAGAGACTTACACATTAGGATGGCTGGGCTCCATTATTACAGTCCCGGTCTCTGAGTCTATCTTAGCATCAAGCTTCGAGGTCCTGATAAGATTCACGATCCATCTCTCTGCCTCTTCAATATTCAAGTTTAGTTTCTCGGCTAGCACTCTGCCACAAGTTTACAACCCTCAAAGTTAGTATAAGAACGCTCATACTACCTGGATGCAGAATTGCCAGTGTACAAGGGAGCATCTAAATGTACGTAAATAAAAAATACAGTTTACGCGTCTTAACAAGAACAGTGCCCTTCTATCACCTACAAAGATGTGTGTAAAAGTACCCCCAATCCCACCCTCCACCAGATGGGGTGGCAGCCAAAATGAAAAATGTTGGAGAAACCTTGAAATTCAGAGACACTTTGTTAGCTTAGATGCATACCCCATGTCTATGCACTGATGAATCCGGCAATAAGTCTCAAAGATAAAGAGCCGAGCATTCTCAAGAAACTCATCCCTCAATGGAATGGTGGAAAAGTTTCCCTCTTCAACTCTTTTACCAAGGAATGGGTCATTCAGAATTACCTGCATGGGAGATTTGTTTTAGAAAGAAGCGGAAAGTGACAAGCTAAACAAAATCTATAAATCAAGTGTCGAAATGGCAAAGTTGCAAATACATCATACTTTCAAAGCTACGGGAGATTACATGAATCAGGGACAGCTTGAGACAAAGCCTGACCGGGAATATAACTCGACATGTTACATAACAACAGTAATAATAGAGCCAACAGTGGCAGGAAGCTTACTTCTTCACATTCTTTCATCTTCTTTTGAGCAGCATCAAAGTCATAATGAACATAAACACATGATAAAAACTGAGTGATGGGATCTTCATTTGAGTATTGTTCTTGCTGAATGACCTTTATAAAATCTTTGAATTGAGGTCTTCTCCTCTTGTTCACAACAAATGCAGTAGCCAGATAACGTAGAAGATGAGGAGCGTTTGTTTGAATGGCATTCAAATACCTGAAAGAGATTGATTACTTTCTCTATGATCACGAAATACTAAAAAGGAAACCAAACACGATAAGATATTTACTTAGATGAAGTCACGAAAAAGGTACTATCTACGAGCCTGTAAAAGTAAGAAGGAAGAAAAAAATGCCCAAAACTATGTTTGATTTTAATAATTCTTAAGCACATGTCATACTTGTCCTGATTAAAAAATCATTATTACGAATGCAAGAAATTTAACTGGATGCCATACTTGTCCTGATTAAAAAGATCAATGATCAGTGTTCTCCCATTGTCATGATTGAAGAAGATGAATAGACTCCAGTGCATTAGCCATATTCTACTCTGGACCTGATTCATAGGAGATGAAAAATTCTGCAAAATATGACAAACTAGAGTTACAAGATACATAATTGGCAATGAAATCCTTTACACGAGGAATACACACGCGGTTTTCACCTTTGTGTCAATTATTTCCTTCAAGCGGTTAAGTTCCTCAAGTGCAATGTCCCAATTCTGCATCAGTACCTCAGCTGCTAGCTTCCCCCAGAGTGCATTAAGACTCCTTTCACTATTTGTGCACAAGGCCCTATACTGATACAGATAATCAGCAGCACCAGAGTAGTTCCCGCATTCAAATTGAAATTTAGCATACTGATACAACGCCTCTATTTGATCTGGACCAATCTGCAGGATAACACATCAATTTCTTGTAAGCCACACGAAAATAGCAATCGAAATCCTCGTCCTTGAAAGAATAAGGGTCTATAGCAGAGTTATTAAATCCATATAGAACGGTGAACAAACGGTATGAGCTTCCATACCTGATACTGATCATTGAGCATCTGAAGATTATGCTGCTTGTCAGCTCTTAACTCCTGAACAGCACTTGGATTCTGCAAAAAGGCAATCAAAGGGGCAGCTCCTTCCTCCAATGCTTTCAGTCTTGCAACAACCTCTCCTCTCCTCTCCACCATATCTAAAAACACCAAATTCAATAAGAAAAAATTAAGTTGAAATATCAACTGCTATGGAGAGAACAAATTTCTCTTCCCGTGAGAAGTTTCCTCATTGAAACATAAAGTAATCATCTTTCTACAAAGAAATTCAACCAGTAAATCAAAATTGATTAAATCCACCTACACATCAAACACCATATGGCAAAAGGAATGACAAAAGTAGACTTTATAATAATTGCATATGCCGAACACATACAAGTTACTGTTTTATGTAGTAAAACATTACCTTTCACCCGCCCGTAAACTGTCCCCCAAAAATCTCAATAAGAAATCAAGAGCCATTACTGAAGGAACAACTAAAATCAGCTCAAAATAACTTGCCCACAATTCACCAATTACAATAAAGCCGGTATCTTTTTCTACCCAAAAAAAAACAATTAACCAAATTTGATCCAAGACTGCAAAAACAGTCGCAACATAAATACGAAAAAATGTCCTGCCCAGCGCACAAGGCTCCCAAGGAGATCGATATCCCGATCAGCGCAGTCTTACCCTTACTTTTCAGAAAGAGGCTGTTTCCAGGTTCAAACCCGTTACCTAGCGGATACCAAGTAAACACTTGACTATAGCGGGTCAAACACAAACTTCTTCACGGCATAAATACAAAAAAAAACTTAAAACCCCTGAATGACGAACCAAAAAATCAATTTTCAATCAATAATGATACAAGGACTTACCCAGAATTCACAATTACAATAAATCCCGTATCTTTTTCCACCCAAATAAAAACGAAGAACCAAATTTGATCCTAGACTATAAAAAAAGTAGCAAACATAAACACAAAGAACAAAAAAACTTTAAAACAAATAAATATCAATTTTGAATCGACAAAAAGAACCCCACAAAGCAAAAGGCAATAAAATTATCATAAACATTCTCCAAAAAAAACCTAAAAGTGAAAATCATATAAAAGATGAGATACCTTGGGGAACATCATCGGTGTGATAAAGAGACTTATGAATATCCATAGCATAATCAACCATATTAGTATGATTAAGAAGCTCAATTTTAGCCTTCAAGATATCTTCATCAGCGTAAAGCTGCCTCTCTTGCAAGAACTCAAGCAATGGAAAAACTAAATGCCTATCCAGATTCGGTGCTACTCTCGCCGTCAAATCATACTTCGCCGCCGCCACCGACAACATAAAAAGAATCAGATCCTCTAAGGAAGATGGAGATGATGAGATTTGTGGGATTTTTTTTGGATCTTTTGATGAATTTTCCTCAATCCAGGTACTGTTAGGGTTCTTTTAAAACTTGTTTTTGGAGGTTATTTTTAGATATTTCATTGTGACCCCCTAATCTTATCATATTCTTATTCGGAGGTGTGTGTATTATTTTAGTGGGCCGACTTGGTTTGTTATTGGGCCAGACTCAGAGTGAAGTATGATTGTTCTCAACTAAACTGGCCCTTGTGATTTCTCACGGTTATGGTGCGGAATTGGGGAAATTTCACACTTCTGACACATTTTGTGCGCAGTTCACAACAAAATTTATTATTAACAGTGTGTATAGTTATTAAAAAAATGATTTTTAAAAAAAATTTGAATTTTTTTGTAATAATTGTACACCCTACTAAACAACATATGTTGTGAATTGTGCACAATAAGTGAACTGTCCGCATATACCAACATTCTCTAAGACATAATTGTAGTACTTGAATATTTTGATTATTTTTTTTCTAATTATTATTTTGAAAACATATAGAGTTAAGAGAAAATGTGAGAACTATTAAAAGTTTTTGATTTAAGAATAAAATCAAAATATACCTCTCCATTGATTTTTAGGAGTTGGTACATACTAAGGTTATGTATTCAAAACACTCCTGATATAATTGTATATTGCATTATCATCTTTATTGAGTCAAAATTATCTAACATAGATCATTATAGTAAAGATAGACTTTAGTTCACCAAGACAATGAAAGGTAATGCCTCATAGGTCTATTTAATTGATTATGATATATAATGAATGAGAATTTACTAAAGGGATTCAAGTATTAAGACATTAAGTTTAGATGTAATATACAATTAACTTGATAGCATTTTATTTTACTTTTGGTAGGTTACCTTGATAAGCTTATGATCCCCCTTCTAAAAAGTTTCAAACCGTTGAGATATCGCGTCCGACGGCCCCGTTCTGTACTGGAGTCATGATTAACATGACCGTCTTGAATAATATTAAGGCATGTATTAATTATCAAAATTAGGACGTTAATTTTTTTTTTTAAAAATATAAATTATAAAAGTGTCAAAACATAATTATAAAATTAAGTTTTAAGAGTGCGAACAATCATAATAATATTGATCTTTTATTTAAAAATTGTCATCATTCTAACACTATTGCAATTACAGAAATGTGTGTGGCAGAAATTCAAAGGTTTTACCATTGCAAACACGTCTATGAAGAGTCTAACTATAAGTTCCATAAAGGTTGATGAACCTGTGGGCGAGCTGAGGATTTATGCTGCCAGTCTGACTTCATGTAAGATCATTCGTTTGGGTATGATTGATCTTTCCTTATTATATGCACCTTCACTTGTCAATGCATATATACGGCATCCTGGATGGGGAGAAACTAGTGCTCGTCGTACGTTCAATCTCCTAGCTCAAGTGCATCGTGTGAAATATTTGGAGGTTCATGACAACAATTTCGTGGTATATAAGCAAACTGTTTTTACAAAATTTTCAAGAAAGATTTCGTTATCTTTTGTTTGCTTATTTGTTTCTATGGTAAAACTTTTTTGACATCTCTAATTCATTAAGTTTTTCCTTCTTCTCCTAAGCTTATGTCAGGAGCAGAAAATTTCCTTGTTCAGTTGCCGGTGTTTCAGAACTTGACCCATCTGCAAGTTACTAGTGATATTGTTTGTTGTACAACACCGGAGATACTTGTGGAATTCATGCAGAAATTACCAAATCTAGAATCTCTTTGTGTTGAGGTAAGTTTGCTTAATTCTTGATAGGGGTTCTCTCTTCCGAATTTCTGAGTTAGTTATGCTTCTCCTTAAAACTGGGCTTGTCCACCCCACTCTTCCTTTTCCTCTGATTGTTTTGTTGGGAGGTGGAGATATAATGGGGAGTGGGGGTGAATTGAGCAAAAATATTTTATCTTGTAAAATCGTCGTAGATGGGCTTATCTTTCTTTTAATACTCAAATAAGTGTTTTTTTGTTCGTTCATAGTTTACTAAATTTGAAGTGTGTACCCTGTTCTTTGAATAGATATTCAACTCAGGTACCCCCGAGCTAGTGGAAGATGATGAAGACAATCTGGAAGTGGTGCCTCGCCGTTTGCCCCCTAAGCTCAAGACCTTCGAAATCACATTTTTCAACGGGACTGAACCTGAGATGCATTTGCTCAAATTTATCTTGAAAAATGCAGCAGTTTTGGAGTTGGTCACCATCGATTATGGTTCACGTAAAAAGACTTCATAAAATTTAGAAAAGATAGAGTTGACAAGAGAATAGATAGAGTTACTCCCTAAACTTTCAGAAAAGTGTCAAATATTGATCTTGTCGTAAAAAGTATCTAATGTTATTGTTCTAGTATGTTTTCTCTGGATTTCAAGATATTATTGCTAGTCGTTTGCATTGTATTTTGATAAGAAGTTGCTGAAGGAGGAACTATATGTAATTGGGTACAATCTCCGAGTAATAATCTTTTTTTCTTCTTTATAATAACTATATTAATAACTATATGTTGTCGGTAGGGCTGTTAGCGAGCCGATTAAATCGCAAATCGCTCGTTAATCGGTTCGTTAAAATCGGATCGCTAACTCGTTCGGCTCGTTAACGAACCGGTTACGATTCGGTAAAATGGCTCGTAAATCGTTTTAAATCGCTCGTTAAACCGGTTAATAATATTCTACCGATTTTAGCGAGTTAGCGAGCCGATTTTAACGAACCGATTATCGAGCGATTTGCGAGTTAACCGGTTCGCCAACAGCCTTAGTTTTGTAATAGTATGATCCGATTAACGAACCGAATTACGATTTTATGCGAATTACGATTTTCGATCCAATTAGCGAACCGGTTTTGCGCGATTTGATACGGTTCGATTAACGAACCGGTTTTGTACGATTTTATTTCGAACCGATTACGAATTGAACAACCGAATCGGTTGACTAACGAACCGATTAACGATCGATTCGGTTTTCTTAACGATCCGAACCGATTTGGCCCAAAACCGGCTCGGTTCGGCTCGTTAACAGCCCTAGTTGTCGGTGCAACTTGTGATGTGTATAATTTATGAAACTATTTTCTTTGATGCGACAAGTATAATACTGTATATCTAATATACGTATAAGATAAATTTTTGAGTGCAACTTGTTTTTTTTTTAACTATTTTTTCTAAATTCTTATTTTTTTAAAGCTAATAAAAAAAATTACAATTTGTTGTCATAATAAGATGGAAACGGAGATTGAGACTTAAAGTCCCCCCATCCTATGTTATCGGGGATTTTTTGGGACCATATAAATTCTCACGTTAGACGGGTGAATTATCATTCCTAATTTGAAGACATATATACTAGCTAACCTTTTGTTTCAAAAAATTGGAAAGGGAATTTTGGGATGTTGGATTGAGGAATACTTCCATTGTTATGGGCTCTAATTATTCCAATATTAATGAATGATTTCTTATTCACAAAACAGAAAGGAGAAAACCAGAGTATGAAAATAAAAAGCTCCAGCACATAAATAACACTTTGCAGCGCACGTTAACCCATAGCACCATGTCGGTGCACTTTAGAACCAGCCAATGGACTCGACCGTTGCATGCGCCTCTTCTTCCCTTCTCCTTTCCCGTTCCTCTAACCTCGGGTCCTTCTCCTTCCTTATCTTTCTTATTTCTCTCTCCTCTTTTAGGGTTAGGGTTCTTCTTCTTCTTCATCGATTCCAGTTCTTCAATTTCTGCTAAATTCATTATTATTCAATTCACCTGACAATAAAAATTTGTTTGTTTTCGATTTTTTCCGTTAAAATTTCTTCTCCAAATGCTTTTTACAGCGTGTTTTAAGCACCGGAAGAACTCATGGACTCCAAACGGCGGTTTTCCTATTCCAATCTCTTCAATCTTGAGGTAATTCACCTGTGGTTTATCAATTCTGAAGTTTTTTTTTCTATAGCAATTGAACAATGTCATTGTTGGCTTCAAGTTACTAGTGGGAAGTTTGGAGCTTTACTTTTGATTTATTTGTTTCTAAGTTCTAGTTGTGCTATAACAATTTGATGAATCCATACACTAATGTAGTAGTTCGGCCGCGAGTGTCTGAACTCTTGTATTGAATATGCTGAAAGTTTAAATATTTGATAGTTCTAACGAATTAATCAATACTGAATGAATTGTGATTTAAATTTTATATTCTATTGTTTTGATTTTTTCCTTATTTCCGGCTATTTGGTAGTCTTTGACGAACTTTCAGCTGCCACAGCAAGACCATCAGTTTGATTATTATGGAAATAGCAGTCAGGATGAGAGCAGAGGTAGCCAATGTTTGTGTTCTATTTTATTAATTGATGTTTCCCTCGTAAATTTTGCATTTCTTTTAGCTGAAATCCTATGATGCATTTTTAAGACATGAAATTTCAATATTTAATGTTAGTTTTTAAACCTTTTTTGGGTTAAATGATAGTACTAATGGATACCTTTTTCTTGGAATTCATAGGGGATTTAAATGTGATCTCATCCGTGTGATTTGACTTCATGTTTGACTAGGAATAGGTGGAGCAGTGGGGATGCTTAGTAATGGAATGATGTCAGAGAGGGGATTGAAGAAGAAGAAGCAGAGTGCACATAGTAGTGACGAAGAGGACGGAAGTTATAGTCCTTATATTTCGGAGAAGCAGTATAGAGCCATGCTTGGAGATCACATTCAAAAAAAGTATAAAAGGAGGGCCAAGAATTCCTCTCCAAGTCCCGTGTCAAACCGGATTGGGATGACGGTTTCGAAAAGTAGTTTAGGAATAAAAGATAAAAAAATATCCAATGACCAGCGAGGGAAACTGCAGAGACTTGATCCTCCTGCAGATTTTTTCAATGACAGCCATACTTCAAAGAATTTCCAAGGATCTGATTTTGTTCCGAAATATGCTACTGATAGGTTTGTCTTTTTCTTTAGATTTTTAAGGATGAATAATTTCGATAATTATGATATTTTCTTTTACTGAAAAGGATCTTGGATGGGTTAGCTGGACTTTTGAAGGGGGTTAATTTTCCGAATAATTATACTTTTACAGACACCTTTGGTTACTGAATTTGATGGCTTTTGTTTCTGAAGAATCTCTCGATGACTTGCAGATTAGTTGATGAACCTGGTGTTTTGGATATTGGAGGCAACATCTCTTATGAGATCCCACTGCCTTATGAAAGGATGGCAACCATGTTGAATCTGCCTAGTATGTCAGACATCCGTGTTGAGGAATTTTACCTCAACGGTACTCTTGACCTGAGATCGCTAGTAGAAATGATGGCTTCTGATAAGAGATTTGGGCCTAGAAGCCGAATAGGAATCGGTGATCCCAAGCCTCAGTATGAATCACTTCAAGCTAGATTGAATGCTCATTCCGCTAATGATTCAGCACAGAAGTTCAGTCTCAAAGTCAGTGATGCTGCACTGCAGGCATCCTCGATTCCTGAGGGTGCTGCTGGAAGCATACGCCGGTCTATCTTGTCAGATGGTGGTGTTCTGCAGGTTTATTATGTAAAGGTGCTTGAGAAAGGAGATTCTTATGAGGTCAGTATTAGCTTCTGATCATGATACTTCATAACCTTATCTCTCTAGTTGTTTTCCTTTTGGGGATTCTTTCGGAGGATGGTGGTTTCTTCTGAAATGTATTACAAATGCCCTGTTTATGGGTCAGTTATATTTTAGATGTGTGAACTTTGCAGATTATTGAGCGTAGTCTACCCAAAAGGAAAAGTGTGCAGAAAGACCCTTCAGATATTGAGAGGGAAGAAAGAGAGAGAATAGGTAAATACTGGGTGAGTATGGTGAGAAAGGACATTCCAAAACATTATAGGATCTTTACGAATTTCCACAAAAAGCAGCTTGCAGATGCCAAGAGGTTCACTGAAATTTGTCAAAGAGAGGTAAGATGAACAAAATCATTGTTTATTTTCGTTCTGTAATTTCATGTACATATTGGTAGTACCTCATCGGGATGACTGTTCTCTTAGCACCAGCTATTACTTGTCTTTGCTGAGTCTTAGTTGTTTTCTGTTTTTTTCCAGGTAAAAATGAAGGTTAGTAGATCACTTAAACTAATGAGGGGTGCAGGGATACGAACGAGGAAACTGGCAAGAGACATGCTTGTATTTTGGAAAAGAGTTGACAAAGAGATGGTACTATCTTATAATTTCTGATTTTTAGTTGATTTATTTTTACATTGTTTCTATGTTCTTTGATTGGCGGGGAAAAGACCACCCTCAATTTGTATGTGGTAGGAGGGGGTAAGGAAAGAAAATTGCCGAAGGCAGGGAAAATATGAAAAACTTATTGTGGATATTTCCTTTCAGGTGCATTTGGACACTCTTTTTGCCACAATCTCCAATAAATTTTATAACTCTCGGTCCCACATTTTCTCTGACAAACTTTTTCAATTCCCCCATACAGAAATTCTCAAACAAAAAACCAATCCAAATACAAATTTATCTCTTACCCTGAGCATTGCTTATAAAAACACTGGTATTGGCAACTAATTTGGCTCTATAAAGAGCAACTTCTTTAGCTATGGTCACCACTTTGTAGTTGGTACCATAAGGTAATATATTGGTTTTCCTGTTGAATAGAAGACTTTTGGGGAACTGAGATAGTTGCCTTATTCATGAAAGAACATCCTAGGAATTTGAAGCCGATGATTACAGTAAGCAGTACCAGATATGGATCGTGCATTCTGACAGTGCAAAACGATGAACTATCAGGAGCCATAAATTGATTAATCTTTGCAGATGAAATTGCTTGACCTTCAAAATTTTATCTTGCAGGCTGAAGTAAGGAAAAAAGAGGAAAAAGAAGCTGCAGAAGCTTTGAAGCGGGAACAAGAGCTACGTGAAGCAAAGAGGCAACAACAGAGGCTCAATTTCCTGCTCTCACAAACTGAACTTTACAGTCACTTCATGCAAAATAAGTCCAGTTTACAGCCAAATGAGGCTTTTCCTGGTGAAGAAACATTTGATGAACAGGAGATGCAATTCATGACTTCAGAAGCAAGTATTGGGGAAGACGAGGACCCTGAAGAGGCTGAACTGAGAAAAGAAGCTCTAAGAGCTGCCCAAGATGCAGTTTCAAAGCAGAAAATGATGACAAGTGTGTTTGACAGTGAATGTTTGAGCCTACGAGAAACTGCTGATATTGTGGCCCTTCAGCAAGATGGATCAGTTGCAGGTTCTACTAATATAGATCTATTACACCCGTAAGTTCCTCTTTCGCTACTCGTTTCCCATTTTATTTTTTAAGGTGGCGGAGGCTCCAAGACACGCTCCCCTCAAAGAGGAGGAAATTTTTGTTTAAGAAAATGGTGGTGTTTCCATATTTGTTGTGAACCTGTTGGAATACTGAGAAGTGAGAACCTCTTTCAAAATTCTTCCAGGTCCACAATGCCCGAGGCATCAACTGTTCGAACTCCAGAGCTATTTAAAGGTTCCCTCAAAGATTATCAACTCAAAGGCCTCCAGTGGCTTGTAAACTGTTATGAGCAAGTAAGAATACACATCTGAGATCTTTCTGTGTGTATCATTATTGCATACTGTTTCTCTTTGTAATGGAGTTAAATCTTTGATTTATCTTTTTCAGGGTTTAAATGGTATTCTTGCTGATGAGATGGGTCTAGGAAAGACAATCCAAGCCATGGTATTCTTAGCTCATCTGGCTGAAGTAAGTCTCTGTCTATTGGTTCAATGTTTTCCTTTGAAGTTCTGTTAAGACTTAAAATTGGATTCTTTGCAGGAAAAGAATATATGGGGACCTTTTCTTATTGTTGCTCCTGCTTCTGTCTTGAGTAACTGGGCTGATGAAATTAGTCGTTTCTGTCCTGACCTCAAGACGCTTCCATACTGGGGTGGAATTCAAGAGCGGACGGTACTCAGGAAGAACATCAATCCGAAACGCCTTTACCGGAGGTTCAGAATTTGTCACCACTAGTCATTTTGGTTATTTTCTTTCTATTTCCCTAAAAGAAAGATTAAAACGACATTCAGAAAATCTGAGCATCAATCGTGCCAAGTAATTAGAAAGCTCTAGACTTGTGACATTTTGATAGAGCCATGTTTTTCTGTAATTTTTTCAATCGTTGCTCATCATAATTTTTTCAATTGTTGCTCATCGTAATTTTTTCTTTGGCAGTTTTTAGTTTGAAATGACATTTTTTGCTGAATATCAGTTCACAAGGACCACATAGTAGTTATAGTCTTATAGAATCAGGACAGTCTAAAGTGACTCAAGTTATCTTTTCTTTGGCTCCTTGTATTCATGATTATTTATGGCTAGGGAAGGAATTTGGAGAAACCATTTTCTGTACAAAAACTGCCCGAACCTGAACACTTAATTAAAAGTGATACTTTCAGGAGTAAAAGAATGATATTTGGAAACTATTTGGAAAAACTTGCCATTTACATCTTACCCTTCTTCTGGGAAATCCACTCTGCGACAAGTTTGAGTAGAAAAAGCAGGTATAGGGACATGTCTTCCATTAAATATCTGAAAAGGCTAGAAAGCTTTTAGTAAACTAAGAAGTTCCAGGATTCTGGTTTTAGTTCTTGAGTTGCCTTCCTCTTTTCTCGCCGCTTTATCTTTTGCTTCGAAGGAACAATTTCTTATGGCGTGTTCTCTCCCCTGTGAAAAGAAAATGGGGAAAGGAACTTGTGATTGCATTTTTCTTATGTACTGAACAGATCTTGTTTTCTGTTCTGTTTTCTGTTTGCAGGGACGCTAGCTTTCACATTCTCATTACCAGTTACCAACTCCTAGTTGCTGATGAAAAATACTTTCGGCGTTTGAAATGGCAATATATGGTGTTGGATGAAGCTCAGGCAATTAAAAGTTCTAGCAGGTTAGAACGTTTTTTTTCCTCGTTTTAAAAGTATTCTTTTGCTAACATTTGATTAGGTTGACTTGTCTGGAAAGAAAATGAAAAGGCTAATTGATGTTCTCTGGGCTTGATAATATTCTTAATTGGAAAAATGTTGAATCAGGAATTTCCTGAAAAGGAGTAGTTAAATCAGAAGTTTGAAAGTGCTTCATCTATATAGCTGTCCAGTACGACTTTGCATCTTATCCTTTCCTCTATTAGAAGAAAATAGTAAATGTATGATTTTTCCTATGAGAATAGGGAATTCTGTTGGAGAGCAAGCATCTTTACTTTGAAATGCAACACAACAGTGTCTTTCATATGTCGAAGACTGTGACAAATGATAGCTAGTAGCATAAAGCACATGGTACGGTTGATGTGGCTAATTGTGATTTTTGTACAAAGCTTCATAACGAGTGAAGTTAATGGCAATTATATATCCGCATTATTCTGATCATGTTGAGTATTTTTGTTGCAGTATAAGATGGAAAACACTGCTCAGTTTCAATTGTCGGAATCGCTTGCTTCTGACCGGTACTCCAATTCAAAACAACATGGCTGAGTTGTGGTCTCTCTTACATTTCATCATGCCCACCTTATTTGACAGCCACGAGCAATTCAATGAGTGGTTCTCAAAGGGGTATGATTCTTCATACATGATATTTATACACATCCTTTCAAGTCATGCATCAATAATGTTTGTTTAACTATTTTTGCTCTATATAACCAGAATAGAAAACCACGCAGAGCATGGTGGAACATTGAATGAACACCAGCTTAATAGATTGGTAAGTATGATTCTAACTTCTGCACAATTATCATAAAGATAGTTGAATGAGTTTCCTTTGTTCTTTTCACTCTATAATTTTTTTTGGCTAAATTTTCACTCAATAATTAAACTTCTGTTACAAATGCCCCGTGCCTAGATTTATTATGCTACACTATTAATAGTCACTCTTTCATGCAATTTCCTGACATTGCTGCTATCGCTCATTTAAATGCTTTAGCCATATTCTCAACTCTTCCAGCTTCGACAATTGTAAAATAAGTGATTTTTGTAGTTTTATATTAGCTGATTTTTTATATATATATATATATATATATATATATATATATATATATATATATATATATATATCTTTGATAGAATGTGCACCACTAATGCTCGGATCTTTGAATGAAAGAAGCATGGTGATGTGCACATAAATCAAAATGGTTCTTGAGTCTCGCCTTCTCCGATGCCTTTTGGCTTTGATTTGAGGGCATGATTACGTAGCAAACGCGACGGCATAGGGGACCATTGTTACATGTGTATTATATGAGCAACCACTTTGTGCACTTGTTGCCAAATGTTAGGTTAGTCTCCAATACATCTGTTTCAGTGGTATCCTGGGATCAGCCACTTTGTTTGACAAAGGTTAGGTCTGTATCCCGTCCATCCCCGCCCATACCCCCAATTATTGGGGACTTAATGGGTTATGCTATTGTTGTTGTTGTTGTATATCTTTGATAGACATCTTCCTTTCCTTCTTCCCTGATCTTTTTTCCCCCCTTCTTTCTTCTGTGGCAGCATGCTATCCTGAAACCTTTTATGCTTCGGCGGGTGAAAAAGGATGTGGTTTCCGAGCTGACTGGGAAAACTGAAATCACTGTGCACTGTAAATTGAGTAAGAGGCAGCAAGCATTTTATCAAGCCATCAAGAATAAGATATCCCTCACTGAGTTACTTGACGGAAAACGGGGCCATCTGAATGACAAAAAGATTCTGAACCTGATGAATATCGTTATCCAGCTGAGAAAGGTGTTTTACTTGTTGCATACTAGGATTGTATTTTTTGTTGTATTTGGGTTTATAGCTTTAATCATGTTCATGTCATAGAAAATCCTTCTTCCCAATATTCCATCTATTTCTTATCTTCATTAAAAATCTTGAATTCTATGCTATGGCAGGTATGCAACCATCCAGAATTGTTCGAGAGAAATGAGGGCAGTACATACTTTTACTTTGGGGAGGTGCCTAATTCTCTTCTACCTCCTCCTTTTGGAGAATTAGAGGACATATACTATTCTGGTGGTCTGAATCCAATCACATATGAGGTAATTAATGGCACCATACTGATTCTGTTCTTGCTGTTATGTACTGTTCCCTTGTCTTTTCTTGTTCTCTTCAAGCATTTGCAGTGGTGCTTCTATAACAGGTTTTCAGCTATTAATTCACGATGCATCATCTGGTATTAGGAATGTTGAATTTGACACTAGTTGCCTCAACACAAATAAAAGGTAGCAGACTATTCGCCAGAAGACGAAAAGAAGAAAAAAAACGAACGAAAATTCTTAACACAAACAGAGAGCGGGGCTTTACAAATGAAAGAAAACTCTAACCATTGAGTGAAAACTCTAACACAAAGGTAGAGATAGTTGTGTTTGTGATTAGAAACACCTTGACGAAATTTTTGCATGTTGTACGGAAATTTGAATTATGCCGACCACTTGATTAGAGTGATTTGGCTGACCTGACAAGGTGGCTTCTAGGTAGTCTAGCAAACAATGGCTCTCTCCGTTGTCCAGGTGTTTTTTTTTTTGGGTAAAAGAAAACATCTAAGAAAGCTTAGTAAAAGATTTTTGTTTCTCCAATTGTGCTTGCTTTCTTGCTAATACTGAGGTGAAAGTGTGTGCACTTCAGCGACTCTCATTCCATGGTGTAAGATTCATAGTGTACAGAGTTTTAATCTAATTTCCATAAACTCTCCAAAGAAGATTTCCGGGATCTTACTCTTTTATTAAATCATCCAGATACCGAAGTTGGTCTATCAAGAACTTGTCCAGCAACCTAGCACTTGTTACTCAGCTGTAGGTCAAGGTTATAGCAACAGACTGTTCCAGAGATATTTCAACATATTCAACCCTGAAAATATCCACAGATCTGAGCTCAAAGAACATTTCCATTCTGATGGCTCTCTTTTACAAAGTGGATGCTTTGGATTTGCTCGATTAGCTGATCTATCTCCTGCAGAAATTTCACTTTTAGCAACCGGTTCTTATTTGGAAAGGTTGTTATTCTCAATAATGAGGTTGGATATGCAGTTTCTGGATGTAATTGTGGATTTGCTTTTGGAGTCCGATGATGATACTGGTTGCAATCAACTTGGGAAGGAAAAAGTAAGAGCAGTCACACGAATGTTACTGCTACCTAGCAAATCAGAGGGCACTCTACTACGGAGGAGACTTGTAACAGGTCCTGATGCTCCAATTGAGGCTTTAGTCATGCCACATCATGATAGGCTTCTATCCGACGTGAAGCTTTTACATTCAGTATACTCTTACATCCCAATGACCAGAGCTCCTCCTGTAAGTGCTACTAAATTGTGAATTTATGAATCTTCATAGAGAAACAAGTCTAAAATAAATGCTGACGTGTGTTGCTGCTTTGTTACGTTATGTCCTTGCCAGATTAATGCTCATTGCTCAGACAGACATTTTGCTTACAAAATGCTTGAAGAGCTACATGATCCATGGGTTAAGAGATTATTAGTTGGGTTTGCCCGCACATCCGACGCTAATGGCCCAAGGAAGCCAACTTTTCCTCACTCATTTATTGAGGAGATTGACTCTAAATTACCTGTTTCACAACCAGCTCTTCAGCTTACTTATGAGATCTTTGGTTCATGTCCTCCAATGCAACCCTTTGACCCTGCAAAGTTGCTGACGGTAAGACTAGCTCATCCTCTGAGGTGCAGTTATTCTTGTTCTGGCTTTGGGTCCCCCCCCTAGAAATTTGCTTTCAGATTTTGTGCATCTCTTTTACAATTGAAATGTCAATAAATTTTCTATCAGGACTCCGGGAAGCTTCAAACGCTGGACATACTACTAAAACGCTTGCGTGCGGGAAATCATCGTGTACTGCTTTTTTCACAAATGACAAAGATGTTAAATATACTAGAGGTACTTTTAACTCTTTTCATTTTGTTTTCTTTTTGCTTGATATCAGAATATATCCGACTTTTCATTCTTAATGTGTAGTTTGAGCTGCATTATTTAAATTTTTTTTTCTAATAAAATTTCTACTGCTGATATTTCACGAACTTTGCAGGACTATATGAACTATAGGAAATATAAGTATCTAAGGCTTGATGGCTCATCTACGGTAATGGACCGTCGAGACATGGTCAGGGACTTCCAGCTCAGGTATGTTTTAACTCAAATCATGCAATTTATGGTTGTCTCTCACAATGTGCAACCCGGTAATTAACAGGCCAAGTCTTTCTTCTTAATTGTAGGAATGATATCTTTGTGTTTTTGCTGAGTACAAGAGCCGGTGGTTTGGGTATCAACTTGACAGCTGCTGATACTGTTATATTTTATGAAAGTGATTGGAATCCAACCTTGGATCTACAAGCAATGGATAGAGCTCACCGCTTGGGTCAGACTAAGGATGTCAGTCACAGTGGTCTTTCTTCAGAATAAGTGCTTTATTACAGACGGTTCCTAAAAAGATTTTTTTACAAAAAATAAAAAAAGAATTTATGTGATAAGATGCGCTTTATTATATACTGATTTTCTATGTGAAAGTTAAGTGGATGAAAGAAAATTTGCAAAATTACTTGAATCAAAACTAAATTAATATGTAGGGCCACAATAAGCTTTTGATCTATCTTTTTTACCAACTAAACTTCTCCCAGATTATGTTCTACATAAGCTTGTATTTATTTTGTATTTTCACAATATAACATGCTAAACTAGAATTTCTTGACTTATTGTTCTTGAAAAAAAATATTGATACCTCTGTCCCAGAATAGTTGTTACTTTTCAAGCTTTTTTTTGTCTCGAAGTACTTGTCAATTTATCAAATCAAGAAAGCATTTGTTACTTTTTCCAGTTTTGCCCTTGCTTTCTTAATCCACCAAAGCCAACGCTTCTTTTAGTCCTTCAACCTAATAAATAACACCAAGTTAATGACTTTCTTAATCTCCGTGAAAACCCCAAAAGTGACAAGTACTTTGGGATGAAGGAAGTATTAATTTTATCTTGTCTTGATTCCAAGATGCTATGGATATATGATTTATTTCTGAAAGTTACTTGGACCATGTAGGTCACTGTGTATCGGTTGATATGTAAAGAGACGGTTGAAGAGAAGATTTTACAGAGAGCTAGTCAGAAGAACACTGTGCAGCAGCTTGTCATGACAGGTGGCCATGTTCAGGGCGATATTTTGGCTCCTGAGGATGTTGTATCCTTGCTGATTGATGATCCCCAAATGGAGCAGAAGCTGAAAGAGATTCCTTTGCAGGTTGGTTTCCGGTGCAACTTATTATGAGATTTTGCACGTTCTTGATTTTGCCTGTTTAGTTTTGCAACATTTTTTTGGATTTGAAACCGAATCTGGACATTTTTAATGATATGCTCAGGCAAGAGAGAGGCAGAAAAAGAAAGGTGGAACAAAGGGCATACGAATTAGTGATGATGGCGATGCATCGTTGGAAGATCATGTGAACCCTGCATCTCTGGAAAATGAGTATGATCTTACTCCTGATCCAGATAAACCAAAGCCCAATAACAAGAAGGTGAGTTTGCGTTTTTTTTAAGATTCAATGTTCGCTTTCTGCTTATGTTATACTCCTGCTCCATTTCTTTCACAATATACAAGGCCTCTTAGCCCTCCTATCTCTCAAAATGTTTGGCCTTTTACAAATTTTAAGGATTATTTTTCTAAATTTACCCTCAGTCAATATACAATTCTTTCATTCTCTATTATGTTAGTGGAAATAGTAAAGGGTATAATAGGAAAAATATTTCTTATTTTATATTTTGAAACGAAGGGAGTATTTTACAATATTTACAACAATCTTTATTTTATTTTTCTACCTGCAGAGAAAAGTAATCACCGACAAGCAAACACCAGCAAGATCGAGACAGAAAGGATCGAAAACTGCAGACTCTTCATCACCAAACTCTAGGGCATTGGACTTTTGAGTTTGATGATTTCCCACCAGACATGGAGACACCACAGCAGAGACCTAAAAGGTTGAAGAGGCCGACAAAAAGTGTTAATGAAACTATTGAACCAGCATTTACTGCCTCACATTTGTTTCAAGGGGGGAATGAATCAAAGTGAGACTTGTACTGGTGATCCTCGGAATAACTTAGCTGGACTATACAATGCAGGTGGAATTTTTCTTCTCTTTTACATCGAGCCACATCTTTCTTTTCTAATAATTGAAGCTCACGAGAAGCCTTGGCAGCAGGATTCGAATGTTGGCTGGCTAGTCTACTCTCATAGAGCATAAAACACATGGTATGCTGTAATAGTGTTGTACAGATTTTGGGTAGGATTGTGGTGACAGTTGTCTGGCTCTTATGCTGGAATAAATATAGCTATGTATAGTATTAGTAGTAATTCTTGTTTGAAGGTCGTGCTTAGCGTGATGGTCAAGTGTTTGCTTGCTATCCGTTAGGCATGAGTTTGAACCCCGGAAATCGCCTCTTTATGAAAATAATAAGGTAAAGCATCTTTCCCAGACTCTGCTTAAGCAGAACCTTGTGCATTGGGTAGGATCTTTTTATAGTAGTAATTCTTGTTTCTTCTACCGCGATTCAGAGGAATGGCAAGGGAAATCTGTAACAGACTCATGCAGGCGCAAGATTGTGTCAGAAATTCAGCTCAATAGCCATTGGTTGGTTGGCAAATTACTTAAGCAAGTTGATTACTCAAGCAAGTTGGCAAATTACTAGAGCAAGTTGATTTCTTAAGCAAGTTGGCAATTTGATGATCCACCGCCTTTGCTTGCAGAATGTGATTGGAGCAGCCCACCATCTTTTGTAGAGATTGTCTCCAAACCTTCTCTATAAAAAGAGTTCATTCTTGAGCTAAAGAATAACACCAAAAATTGAGAGCAACAAGAGTTGTATGCTCGGGAGAAAAAAGAGAGTTTTTTCTCGGTGAGGTCACAAATGTAATGAAGTTGCTCATAATCTAGCGCATTGGGCTAAGCAAGATAGTAGGATAGGAAATTATCCTCCTTGTAATTTACCTTCTGTTATTTTTTGTGATTTGGGGACAGATAAATCCCCATGTCAAGACAATGCCTACTGCTCTGTTTGTAATGCTGATTCAATGAATGATTAAGGAAGTTATCAAAAAAAAAAAAATTATTGTTTCTTCTTTTCCTCTTTTCCAGAGTAGTAAAAGTAGCTTGGTAGGTAATAGAAATTCATAAAAATCTGCTATGTATTTGTAAAGTCACATTTGGAACCTGATTTCTCTTTGAAGCAAATTTCTGTGTATTTGTATGTGGTTGATAACGTCCTTACGTACATATGACAATTTTAACCTTAATGTTGCTCATCATGTGAGAGGTGCACATATTTGGGCACACCTGATTTGGACATGAGAATGATGGCTAACCATTTACTTGGTCAAAGAAAAGAAAAAAATACGTCAAAAATAAGACAAAATAAATAGTCGTATATCTATTTCTGCCTATCAGTCTGAAGAGAAATGTGCGTCATCGGCACTAATTTTATGTCAAAAGAAGAATAGCACAACGTAGAATAATAATTTTTGAGCTCGACACCTCATATTCATATAATATTTTTTCAGAAAAATAAATAAAAATGCTTGAGCTTCATGCAATGGGAATGTAGCCATATAAATATAATATCATAGACCAGAGATCTGAAACTTAAATAGTAAGTAGCTCTCATTCGCACTAGTTTATTTTCAGTCGAGAAGAACCATCACACAGAGCTTCTCTGATGAAGAAAAAAAAGAGTTTGGAGTTGGACATGGAAATACATTAACAGAGACAATAGTCTAAAGTTGAGCAAGGGGGTTGGAACTCCAATATCCAGAACTATAAAATTTAGAGATTAAGAGCTTGAGCATGGTGCCGGATATGATCATCGATGAAGGTGGCAATGAAATAGTAGGAATGATCGTAACCAGGCTGCAACCGCAACAGGAGAGGAACATTGACCTTTCTGCATGCCTCCTCAAATTTCTGCGGCAGTAGCTGATCATGTAAAAATTTGTCGTCCTCTCCCTGCAGCAGGAGCAGTAGCAAGTTACTCAGATGCAAAACCTAGTTCTAACAGATTCACCATTCTATTTTAAGCTTAAAAAAAACGGGATAACAGCTGACGTGCATTGCATATTTGGAGGGGGCGGAGAAATAAAAAGGAAAAGGAAAAAATAAACCATGTATATTTTCAGAAATGCAAAAATAAAAGACCAATCTGAATGTTCGGATAATCTTAGCAAAGCAAATCGACACATTAACTTCTTACCTGATCAATCAGAATGGTGGCTTTAAGATCATTAAACTTTGAAACAAGGTAAGTTGCGTCATATTCCTGCACAATTGCAGTTTTGTTTAACAGCTAAGTTGCCGCTCAAAAGCTCTTCAAGATGTTATACAAAATGGAACATGCTAAAGACCATACCTCCCAGTCTGCTTTATCGGCACCCAAATAGTACGTGAAAGCTTTCTGGCCCCAGGGACAATTTATGGGATTGACAATGGGTGCAAAGGCTGAAACCGACTGAGAAGAGAGACTCGAATGTAAGAGAAAGACATTGCAAAATGCTGTTAGAAAAGACCAAAATTTCACATAAATAAGGTAAAAAATCAATCGATTACCTTATACTTATCCAGGTTCTTCAGGTAGATTGTTAGTGCTCCATGACCACCCATAGAATGTCCGGATATAGATGCCCTTGATGTATCAAGCTGAGAAAAGTTTTCACTAAGAATTGCTGGTAATTCCTTAACAATATAGTCATACATTTGCCAATTCTTCCACTTCTCCTGTTTTGCATTCAGGTAAAACCCAGCACCTGTAAACGATAAGTTAACATCATGCTCTTGTAAAGCGTTTTTTCCTTCCATTCTTTGTATCTATTTATCTTTCTCCCTGAAATTATATACGGGCTTGCATGATCTTGACAAAAAGTTATACTTCCAAACTATCCAAAACACTAAACTAATACTCCTGGGACTCTTTCTGCGAAGAGGTACGACATATAATTTAAAAGTATAATCACTGCAGAAATCACCAATGATGACTCGGAAGTAGAAACATTGAGAACGATTCCCCTTACATACCTACACCAAAATCCCAGCTGTCAGATTCCCCTTCCACATTGAGTCCTCCTGTAAGAAACAACAAATTATACGGTAAGCTTCTAGCTCCCATAATCGTGAATAATTCTCTAGTTTAATATCTCTTCAAATGTTATATCCTTTTCCCTTTCACTTCCACAAACGGTTTGAACATAATTTTCCATGACAAAGAATCAAATGAATTCTCAACTGAATGGGATAAAAGAGTCCATAACCAAAAGGAAATGAACATACTTACAGAAACTTAACAAAACCAATTCTTAGCCTTTTGTTTAGCACAATAATAAGCGATTTCTTGGAATTCAAAAAGATTAAAAGAAAAAAGGGAGTAGAAAAGGAAAGAAGTGTTCCATATGGGAAGTGGAAGTAAGATGATAATCATAAATAAATTGTGATATTGTCCTAACAAGTGACCTCAATTATTAAATTGAACATAAATTTGAAAAAGAAAAAATGTCAACTCACTTGGGGATGTGTCTGGTGCAATTAGTGCAACACCTTCACTTGCAGCAACCCGTTGAGCACCAGATTTGCTGATAAAGTTCTCATCTGTGCAAGTAAGGCCCGAGAGCCAGTATAGCACCTGAAAAATTAGAATAAGAAAAAGACCACCTCAATGCTTAAATTTCAATGATTTGATAACTTAACCGCATTGTTATAACTATGACCTTCAGAAGTACAATTAAAAGAATAACTACGCAAACAGTAACAGCGAATAACCGATAGAGTACAACAATGTTAAAGAGGCAAAAATCTTGACACTTGCAAGGACACATAAAAAAGTGGCTCGAGGAGAAAATTCACAAAGAAACCACAGCAGATAAAGTTTTTTTTTCCTTTTTCTAAAGCATATTCTAGTAAAAAAAAACTCATAAACTAACATGCTTTCTTCTGAAGTAAATAGACCAAAAATATTTGTACAAATTTCTCTTATTTTCCCGTGATCATATGAGTATAATACTTCCTACGTTCCAAATTGGATGTCCACTTTCCTATTTACTGAGGGCGCATTTCCCAAGAAAACTATTACCATTATTCATGTTAACAATAAGCATTTATTTATTAAGAACATCTAAATACGTATCTGCTCCATCAATTTTAGTTGGCTAGGCACTTTTGATTCGGAAGTATAGGTCTTGGATTCGACACCATGCTCATAATAAAAAGGTTAAAAGAAAAAAAAACAAAAAGACACAGATGAAGACAGAGAGGACCTCAAAAGCAATCAAGAATCATAATTCAGAAACCCATACAATTTTATAAAATTAAAAAAAAACAGAAAATTAAGAGAGAAAAAAGATTCAATCTTTTCAAAGACTCTTCAAATAAGACATGCAAGAATTCAAAAACCCAACTGAAAAAACTATTAAACTAAACAAATCAAGAGAGAAATCAGGAATTATTAATCCTTTCTTGATTTTTTTTGCTACTTACAGGGAACTTATGAGAAGATGAAGGAGAAGAAGAAGGCGGAAAGTAGACGGAGAAAGTCATGGAACATCCCAGAGTAGGACTGAAATGCTTAAATCTCTTGTTGAATCCTCCAAACATTTTTGAGCAACTGATTTCTGTGGGTTTGGTATCCATATTCTTCAACCTTAATGATCTAATCAATCACAGAGAGACAGAGGAAGAAGAAAAAAGGTGTGATTTTGCTTCAATTCACACACTTCTTTTCTGTTTTGGGGAAAATAATGATTAGTAGATACTGTTTCAGTGAAGTGTTTGTGACGGAAATGGCCAAAGATGTTTCCAGCAAAGATAGAGAAATCTTCTAAAATCTCTTTGTGCTTGGCCTTGGGCTAACTTTTTTCTTGTTGGGTTGTTGGATTAGGGTGTGCTAGGGCCCGCGGGCTCTCAGTGCGGAATATTTTTTTTTAATACATATAGAATAAAATTGAATAGGTGTTCGCATATTAGTAATATAAATGTTCAATGTATAACATGTATTCTTGAAATCATAACATTTGTCGTGCTGAAAATTCATTTTACAAATACATAAACACTTTTTTAGTGTAATAGATGTACTAAATATCATAGCAGATATTGCTCTTAAAAAAATACAAAAGTTAAATTTTAAATTAACGGTCAAAATATATTTTATACATGCAGAATTATATAAGTTACTCATCTGAGTTGGGCCAAAAGGACTTGAACTGAGTGAAGCAATCTGTTTATAATAAAGAGCTCTTCATTTTTTAGTGTTTGGTCTTAGTATTGGGCTTGACATGTCTCTTGCGTTGTTGTATAAGCGACCTGTCTCTTGCGTTGTTGTAAAAGCCCAAGAATCACCTGCCTACAACTCATACGAACTTGACTCAGATAACAATCAGGTTCATTGAACAATTTGATTCAGAACGGTCACATCAGAGATACAATTATATGATGAAGTGTCTAATTCTAAATCACAAAGTTTATATAAACTTGATCCATATCGATTTTTTCCTTATTCTAATAGTAGAAACTTTCATTTTATACATCATAAACTAGAAAACATTAATTTTTTTTTAATAAAATATAATTAAAAAGTGGCACATAAGTTTGGAGACCAAATAAGCGATTTTGATTAGCATTATTAAATAAGTAGTAACAAACTTTATTATATTTTTTTAACAATTATATATTTTTTAAAAATTTAATCGTCAGATCAATTAATTCTCATTCTGCAAGGAAAGTGGGAAACCACTATCGATCCTCCTTTTTAAAAGAAAAAAAAAGATCAATTAATTCTCATGCTGCAAGGAAAGTGGGAAACCACTATCGATCCTCCTTTTAAAAAGAAAAAAAAAGATCAATTAATTCTACTTTTACGAATACAATATCTATATATGCATTCTATACGTACGAGTAGAGTTGTTGGAAACAAAACCCCGAGCTTTGGGGTAGCTGGTTGGAGCTGCTTAACCTGACGCTGTTGACGAGGGTTCGATTTTCGCTGGTGGAATTCGACTATTGCGGGATTTTCCACTGCTGAGAGCGCAATTTAAGAGCAGTATGGGCTAGACTCTCCCCCGTTGAGCGGTAATGCTGCGGGCCAACCGTGAGGCCAAATTCAGATGTAGTCACCACGTTATCGGTGAATACTGTATGCCCCAAACGGGTAGAACAAAAAAAAGAGAGTTGTTGGAAACAATGAGTTTGGGGTTGAATTGACTTGGTCGGTTCGCTCCCCTTTGTGGTGAAAGGAACTGAAAGCTACCGATAACTTATATCCATTGCAAGCCTATCTCTCACCCAATTATTTTGGTCCTGCATTTTAACAAATAGGTCATGTGCACCCCAATCACGTTGGATATCATATACATAGCCACTATTAATGGGGTGGAAATAGTATGTAATCATACATATTCCTACCACTTAGAATTCATCATATACATATTTTTTCCAATTTCATATATACGTGGCGAATTGTGAATAATTGGGACGGAAATGAAGATAAGAATAGAAATAGGCGATTTTTTTGCCATATAAATTACTTAAAATTATCTACTTTCTCCAAATTTTAATTTAAAAGAGAAAAAAATATATGATTTACTACATTTGACTTGATCTTTGGTGGATTACTTTTGATAACCCGTGTTTAGATATTTGATTCAATTAATTTTGTTTGACTTGAATAGACATAGAATTTATAAATTTCGTGACATTAGTTGTAAACCTATAACCTTGTTCCAGACAAAGTCCTAAGAGATTGCAAGTATTACTAGATAAACTAAAATAATTTGACTTGACAGTGGATGATTAAAATAAAACTCATAGAAAATAGTTTTTTGTTTTTTTTGTGGAGATAATAATGATAGCAGCATAAGATCAAGAAAATCTGGAAATAGTTGTCATTATTTCCAAAATTGTATGACTAACACAGGCTTAAAGAATCGAAACTGAAAATCATTGTAATTTTTGGAATTTAGAATGAAAATAGTAAAATAATGATCTGTATATAACTATAACTAGTGAGGGTTACTACTTGCAAGATTTCTCCCTTTTATACCATATATAGAAGATGCTGGAGAAATGCATTCAGTTACGAATCTTCAATAAAAGTAGAAAATGAAAGAAGTTATATAGGATCCAGATTGCCTTATATCAGTTTTTATTTATTAGAGAAATGAAAATTTGTCCAAAAGATAATGCCCAAATAGATATATTTTTAATTTTTTTTTTTTTCTTGTTTTTTTTAAGTAACATATATTTAGTAGGAAAAACCATTCACTCAAATCAAAACTATGCCTTCTAAGTTCGATTCATAGGATTCTTAATTGTTGATTCATAGGATTCTTAATTCTTAATTGTTGTATGTTTGTATAAATTATTTTGCGGTCAGTCCAATTTCTTTGCTGTAAGAAAAATCATTCACTCAAAACTATGTGTCATGAGTTTAAAGTTATGCGTTTTGTGTTTGATTCAATACATATGAACTATAATTATTACATGTTTGTAGAAATTATTTTTATGTTGACTAATGTCCCTCTAGTAACTAACTGGACCCATGATCCCGTCCCAACCTAACTAATTAGGCAATAATGTCTAGACATCGTCCTAATATGGCTAATTTTGCGCAATAATTTTACACACCTATATAATAAAATAAAGAGAAAACAACTATTTTTACCACATAAATAGTTTTGTATGCTGATTTTGCCATAAATAATTTTTTGGTGTATTTTCTGCCACAAAAGTAATTTTGTGTGCTATTTCTACCATAAATAGTTTTTTTAATGTTTTTTTTGCCACAAAAAAAAATTTCACGTGCTATAAGTAACATAATGCGATCTATCATATTCAGATTCGACCCGACTCGACAATTAACCCGACAGCCTCTTCTCCACCGCATTCTAATTTAGAGGTAAAATTGACAAACTATCAAATTCGCTTTAATGGTGGGATCAGACTGAGTCTGAGATGAATATGTCGATTATAGCATGTAAAATTCTTTTGTGACAGAAAAGACACTGAAAATAATTTGTAGCGAAAATAACACACAAAATTACTTTTGTAACAGAAATAACTATTTGCTCTAAAATAAATCAAAGAAAAAAGAAAATAAATTTTTTGGGTGACCAACTCACACTCTAAAATTAATGACCGTTGAGGAAGTTGGCAGCATCTTGAGACCTTTAATGCATTATAGGCACCCTTCCCCATCCAACTGTTTCCATCAATGCTTTTTATCTTCATAGGAAAATACTATATTAGTATAAATTTATTTCTCTTTTTAACTTATAACAAATCATCACATTGAAATGTGAACTATTTTTTTTCCTCATGATTTTGGAACATCAAAATCTTGTCTTATTTTTCAATCTGCATGATCAGAATTTCATGCTAGCTAGTTTTGCATGATCAAAGAAATTCTTAATTACTTTTTAATGATTTTTTTAACTCATTTTCTATTGTAGCATCCAACACGAAAAGATTTTTTCTTTCTTTATTCTAGAAATTTTATCTCTTTGGTAGATGAACAACCCTTAAGGCGGATTTTACGAAGTTTCTTTTGTGATATTTTTATTCTTTATATATTACCAAGAAGAGCAGAGTTCCATTCATTTGATTCTGCTTTTCTTTGATTTAAAAATACTTGGTTTAGAAGAAGAAGACAAAATATCCAGCCCATTGGTGGGTTTGAATTGAAAATCTGTGGAAAGAGATGAACAATTAGTTCTGATCAGGGAATTGGGATGTTAAATTTCTTATCTTTTTCAAGAATTTAGTAGTGTTTCTTGGATTTGGGTTCTTGCAAATGCCCTTTAATTAGTTGGAAATTTGAGGGGTTTCTTTGGTTCAGAGTGATCAAACTTGGAGAGTGAACTTTAAGTGTTTGTTGATTTAGCTGAGAGAAGATGGTGGGAAGCAGCACAGAATTGGGGAATAGTAATAAGGTGTATTCAAATGGGGTGATTCATAATAATCACAATGGTTTTGAGGATAAGCTTGATGAGTTTAGAAGAATGTTAGGCAAATCAGATGGAGATTTGTTGAGGATTGTTGGGGTTGGAGCTGGTGCTTGGGGTAGTGTTTTTGCAGCATTGCTTCAAGATAGTTACAGTCAATTTCGCGATAAAATTCAGATTAGGATATGGAGAAGGGCAGGAAGAGCAGTTGATAGAGCAACTGCCGAACATTTGTTTGAGGTTATCAATTCAAGGGAGGATGTGTTAAGGAGATTGATTAGGAGATGTGCATATTTGAAGTATGTTGAGGCAAGATTAGGCGACCGTACACTTTATGCTGATGAGATTTTAAAGGATGGATTTTGTTTGAATATGATTGATACTCCACTTTGTCCTTTGAAAGTTGTGACTAATTTGCAGGAAGCAGTTTGGGATGCTGATATTGTGGTTAATGGATTGCCTTCAACCGAAACACGGGAAGTTTTCGAAGAAATTAGCAAGTATTGGAAGGAGAGGTTAACCACACCAATTATTATTTCTTTGGCCAAGGGTATTGAGGCTGAATTAGACCCCCTTCCTCGTATTATAACGCCTACACAAATGATAAACCAAGCCAGTAAGTGTCTACCTTAACCTCTTGGTTTTATATTCTTTTTACCATTTCTTGATTTATATATGTTCTGTAGATTAGTGTTTATAGTGTTTTTGAAGTGAATTATATATGGACAAGTAGAAAATTTCCTAATGGATTGAAATGGAAAATGTCTATAAGATAATATCGATCTCTTAATCCGGTGGAAGTGAATTTGAGGCTAAGGGATGAGATGTAGACATTGGAAGCTTTATAGTTAAAAAGTAAAACTTGATTCCCATATGAAAAGAAAATTGCCAAGTGTGAAATTTCATTTGTGCTATGCTAACTTTTACTATTTTCTATCATCCAAGTGGAACATGAAAACCGAGATTTGCATTAAGATTTGATCTAGTATGGCATTTGTGATCATGTTAAAAATATTGAAGGTATACCATGTTGCAATTCCCTATTAATCAAACACAATATTGTTTGCCTGATAGCCGGAATACCAATAGAGAACATTCTTTACCTTGGAGGACCGAACATTGCCTCTGAGATATACAACAAGGAATACGCGAATGCTCGTATTTGTGGTGCTGAAAAGTGGAGAGTAGCACTTGCCAAGTTCTTAAGGCAGCCTCATTTCATTGTTTGGGACAATAGTGATCTTGTCACCCATGAAGTTATGGGAGGTTTGAAGAATGTATATGCCATAGGAGCTGGTAAGCCAATTCATTTTGCTGTGTTAGAAACTTTGGAATGCTGCACTGGATGGTCGGCTATTTTCGGCTTTTTTTTCTTCTAATCTAATGAATTTCCCTCTTAACATCTTGTTCACAAAGCAGAATTTTGCCTCCAAAAATTCTATTATACAAAACATGTTTACGCGAAATCATTTTTACCTATTTTGATTTTATTAGGAATGATTGCTGCTCTGACTAATGAAAGTGCTACCAGCAAAGTCGGTATATTTTGCACACTGTACATCAGAAATGATATTCATCACTCATTTATTGGCTGAAGAACCAGAGAAGCTTGCAGGCCCTTTACTGGCTGATACTTATGTAACCTTGCTGAAAGGTCGTAACGCGTGGTATGGTCAAATGCTAGCCAAGGGAGAACTTAGCTTGGATTTGGGGGATAGTATTAGTGGCAAAGGAACAATTCAGGTACCACCCTTCATCGACTACTTTAGCATTTCTCATTTAAATGATTCTTAGCGTCTGTTACCATCGCGACCAATTAAAATCTTGAAAAAGGGGAAAACATATACATAATATTCGAAGATTCAGCTGTGGTTCATGTCAAATACTATGTACTCTTTATTTCTTTCAGGGAGTTTCTGCTGTTGGAGCATTTTACCAACTTCTAAGTCAATCCAGTCTAAACATATTGCATCCGAATGACAAGAATCCGGTAGCCCTGGTTGAGCTCTGCCCCATCTTGAAGACACTATATAAAATTCTGATAAGAAGGTAACTTATCTAACAGGATTTACTTATACTTTCGAAGTTGTCAGTGTTCGGCTACTTGTCTCTTGAATTACGATACTCCATTATTAGGCTATTATCTAAGCGGCCTTATCAAAGATACTTCCCTCGAGCTTCATTTAAGATATTACTATACTAACCCTTGTTATGCAACGACAAACTCGAACATTTACATTCAAAGAAACAAGATAAAACCATGTTTTGATATGATCATTTTGATTTGGTTTTTGCAGGGAACAAGGAGTAAAAGCAATTCTTCAAGCATTAAGGGATGAAAACCTTAATGATCCTCGAGATCGCATAGCCATTGCACAAACTCATGCTTTCTATAGGCCTTCACTTCTTGGGCAGCCTTCATGAGTTGCTTCATTGGAAAAACATAGAAATAATAACTAATGGATTAAATAAGTGTATAGATCACAATGCTCTTGGAAAAATTTCAGATTTGTTTCATATGAATGACTTTATTTATACTGGATTCTGTACCCTCATTTTGTTGAAAGTTCAAAAAGGTTTCTACTTCCACTGGGGGTTGTAGAGAGAGATTACTGATTGGCTCTTGAAGCCACCACAATTTGTTCTTTGGAGTGTTGGTACCTATTTCTTGGTTATAATTGTTGGGGGTGGCGGAAGTTAACACGCGAATAATATGAAAAAAGAAGATAAATACCAATACAAGAACACATTAATGGACAAAATTGTAAATCTTCGCGTAATCTTTAAACGGAATAAATATTATAAAATATTACAAACCCTCGCACAAATCAAAATAGCCGTATGAGTTGGTGGTACCTCTGGGTACAATTATTCTAAGCTAGTAAATCTTCTTCCAAATCTTCTTCTAAAACTACTTCCAAAAAAATTACAAATCCTCCCACATCGTAATTTTTATACAGGCAAAATTCCAAACCCTATTATAACCAAACTCACCACTTAAATTTGTAACACCGAGTAACACAATTGATCATAGCCGAGGAAGTAATTATGTCTTTACTCACAATAATCAACTCAAATCCCACACTAACTCAAAAAAAAAAAAGGTCAAATTGTTTTAGTTAAAGAAAGAAAAATGCAATCAAAGTAATTAGCGGCTAAACGCTAAAATTACAAAACTAAAGGACCAAAGTAGAATAATCTGAAACCTAAGGAGCCAGTAGTAAAATATAACCCCTTTTCTGCGACACTGAGCCAAATCTTCAGTGCTCAGTCAGTCAATTTCTTGTAGGAAAATTCTGCTTCCGGGTCGGGAGGATCATGGCGGACTCAAACAATCTACAAGAAATCTTGAAACCCTTCTACCAAAGAGCTTCTGAATCTGAGGTTCAATTCAATATCCCTTTTAATTTCAATCCTCCTTTTTTTTTATACATTTTTATAGCTTCTTTATAATTCTTCTCAACTCTTTTTTTTCTTTCTTGGAGTAATTTGATTCTTGATTACTTCTGATTTACAGGATTGTTTGATTAATTATTTTTATTTGAAGCTTTGGGGGATTCTTAATCAATTTATTAAAATTACTTGTTTTGGTTTATCAATCCTTGTAGATTTTTCCTTTTTTCCATGGGTTGAATTGGTCATTAGAATATTTATTGTCATTTTTTTTCAATAAAAGAATTTAATTTATCCCAAAAAGATCAAATGTTTACTCATATTTGTGATGTCTCAAGGGATATCAGACAGCGCAGACTCAATCTAGGACCAAATAGCAGCTAAGAGACTCAATGTCTCAAGCAACAATCAACAGAAAAGATAAAATGAGCAAGATATGAATAACTATATTTCAAAAGAAAATAACCAGAAGTTCATTACATATCTAAACTCATCATCTCATTGGATCAGTAATAATATTAATGGAAATAGGATCACTGTCCCCAGTAAGCAAACTAACTATAATAATGATAAGCTAGTAACTCTCAGAAAGGTAAAAAGGAAGCAAACTTCAAGTGATTCCACAGCTGCAAAGCAAATCAATGATCCTGCAATGGAGTTAACTTGAGTCAGCTTCAGATGAGGGGGAACAGAATGAATTTAGGGAGAAAGAAATCATAAGGGGGAAAGAAATTCCAAGAGAGGAATACCAGGGAGGAAAAGCGATTGCTGCCGCTGTATTTTGGGTATAATTTCTGAATGCCCTTCACCGTGTCTGCGAGCTTCCTTCTTATAGCTAGGGTTCATTGCCCAACAGTGCATCTCACCCCTCCACCTCAGCTTCTTCTGGTACAAGGAATCCATCTACAGAGGAGATTGAATATCCTTCTTTGTCCAATGAGAGATCAGCTGCAAAAGTGGTTACAAGCTCCACTTCTTCTGTCCTTTTGTTCAGAGGGATGAAGAAGACAGCTAGCACTGTTTGGTGTTGGCTGTCTCAATTAATGGAACGACATCGTTTCACCTTCACCATTTTCCCCAATTTAAAATAGCCCTAATTAAATAGTTAATTTTCCCTCCTCTTCTTCTATTATTTAAATAACTTAACTAACATAACTACCACCTTATCCCTCCAATCCTGACAATATTATAAAAATTTAAAGATGAAAAGAAAACAGCAGAATAGATGTATATTCAGGGATGGTAAAGAGTGATGAGGTGAGATGGTTCAATGTGGAGGAAACTGCATTGCCAAACCGCTTGGTTGTCCGCTTTTTTTGCATTGCAGGGGCCGAGAAAGCGAGAATCCTCTTGGAAGCATGTTTAAATGCTTTCTAAATGAAATGCAGGTTTCATGATATGTTGCTTCCAAGTAATGCGAGTATCGTTTTTTATTTTTATTTTATTTGAAAATATTTTGTGGTTATAGCTTTTCCGCAAATGAGACTGTCTTGTGTAGTAAACTTTTAGGTGTTTGTAGAAGCCATTGGTTAATTCTCCTTATCGGTTTGTTCATGCGAAACAGCTCAGTTCAGAAGCTAAGCAGCGTTACAGTACTCAATCCGTCAATACGCCTCTAGAGAGCGTACTAGCTATAGCATTTAAAAGTTGCCTAGTACTTTTAAGTATATTTGTTTTGAAGTTTCTCAGGAAGAAAATATAAAAAATTTAAGCCAAAATGGCTAGGTAGTTGTCGCTCTAGAGATTCAAAATATTTTCCTATCTTGTTTGTGGATATTTGTAACAGGAATTATGTTATGGTATTTACTCTTGTGGTTGTGTTCATATCTTTCTAAAATGTTAACTTCGAGAAACCTTTATGGTTCTATTGACAAACTGATTGATTTGTTTGCTCTTGATAAAGGACCGGTTAGCAAAGCTTGAAGCTACCGTTGCTGGTAAGACAAGTACGTGTTGTGTTTCAAACACTTGAACAAGTAATCCGACACATTTGTGAGGTTTAGTTCTTGTAATGAACCTTTCTGAATGGTTTTTTATTTTTTAGATTCTGGAAATGAGGAATTGACGAAGATGGTTGATGACCTTCAATCAAAGCTAGAAGCTGTGAAAGCCGAGAATGCTTCAGAAACAGAACAGGTTTCCCTAAAATAATTTGCTAGAGTTTATCTTGTAATGTAATGTAATGCGAAACAAGAGTAAAGTACGCGTTCTTGTCAAATTTCAGGCTCGGAAAGAGTTGCAACAGCTCACTGCAGAGAATGCGAAGCTCCAATATCGTATAACACATCTTGTCCGAGCACTAAAGGAGGCTGATTGCAGATGATGTCTAGATGAGGTGCAATGTTTTTCCTATAACTTTTTAGTACTTTCTTCTTGAAATTAGTCATGGATAGTCTTCCCGATGATTAGATATTCATGGATGTTATGTTTGAAGTTAGCTTGAATTAACCAGTTCTTTTGGTTGAATTAACCATTTTTTCTCTTAACTATGTTTAATCACCCTTTTCCAAAGTTTCATAGTATGACTCATAAGTTTAAAATGTCACGATAATTTGAACAGAAAGAAAAAACAAAATTATACCTTAAAATTTTGATTCCATAGCTTGGATTGGGTCTGGTTTGAGACTCAAACCCATACCCAAACCAACTTTGGATTGAGTCTGAGATTTGGTTTGGGGATGATTTAACACTTCATATTTCATTCCCAGACTCAATCCAAATGTGATTTGGGTCTGGGTTTGAGTCTCAAACTAGACCAAACTCAAACCAAACCCAAATCAGATCCAATCCAATCAAAGCGAAGCTACTATCTAGATGAAGACATTTTGAGTAGGAGGTTTAGGGTTAGGTAGCTTCATTGAAGGAGATGTTAGGCCTGAAATCTGATAATATTAATGATTAAGATAATGGAGCGTTATTATTTTCTTCTGATAATTAATTCCCTATCTAGGAGAGGTGAAAGGGCTTGGAGGCTGGTGGCCCCAATTGCCTGCCTTGGACATGGAAAATAAAGTTATGAACCTCAAATCTTGACTTTATATTTGCTCACAATTGATTTTTATTTATCAAATAAGACTATTAATATTGAGCACCACGAATCTAGTGTGGAATAAGGTATTTTTATGTACGTGTAAAATAAAAATAAATATTTTTTTTCAAGGACAAGTGTTTTGTTCAGTGCAACAAGTATTTGATCAAAAATAAATTTTATATTCAACAAGTTAAAATTTATTTAGTATCAGAGCAATATTGAGTGAGAAAATACATTCAACTGCAAGAAAGGTGCGAGTTATCCAAGGTTGGCTAGCCCAGTGGGGCGCCTCTCGGTTGCGGGTTCGATATCCGCCTCCCCCTGTGAGGTTTAATAATCCGTCCTTCTTGAGCTCTGTTGTGGGGCCACAACAAAAAAAAAAAGAAAAAAAAAAGCGCGCGAGTTATAGGCCGTGTACATTCTTCAGTTTCCCGCCTTGGATGAGTATCAATTTCAACACGTTTGGACTTTGGAGTAGGAATAATTTTGTCTTTTGACCAAAAAATAAATAATAAAAAGTTGTTTTGAACCTATAAAATTCTTTGAGGATCACAAGCTTTTATAATTTGCGGTTTGTAAGGTCCACAAGTCTTTAATATTTTTTAATTATATATTACGTTTATATTTTAATTATATTTTTCATATCTTAAAGTTTATTTTCTTTAATTTAGAATATATAAATGACAAATTTTTAAATTAAAATATTGCAGTGAGAGTTGTTGGAAGTACTCCCTTCATTCTTAAATATAAGACTCTTTAGACAATTTGAGAAATTAACGAAGTTATCATTTTCACCTAAACTTCCAATATTATCCCCTACCCTCCCTCTCTCTCACTTCTTTGTTATAAAGAAAGGAAAATATTGAGGGTATAATTGGAATAAATTGTTGACAACTAATAAAATAACCTTAAACGACAATTAATTTGGATACCTAGATATCTCCTAAACGACAATTAATAGGGAATGGAGGGAGTACTACAGAAGCTCGAAATCGGTCCACGAAGGCACATCTTAGGACAGGATTGTGTTCTAATTTTGCACATTTTGTTCTCTTCTATTTTACATTAAAAAAAATAATTATTTTGGTCAAACAATCCACTCTTAAGAAACGTAAAGATAAACTTATCGAACAAAAAACTCACTTTAAATACATTATGTTAAAACATACCCTATTCGTTCTAAATCACATTTACTTTCTTATTTATTTTAAATAAAATATGAATATTTAATTTAAAACAAATTTTTTTTTGTAAAAGAATAATTTACGAAAAACAAATAGGAGGAGGATTTTTAAATTTTTTTTTTTTGAATAAATAGGAGGAATTTATGAGTTAACTATACTTCCCACACTACAGTGTTGATCCACGGCCTGCGATAGAGAGATATATCGTCACAACTTTTTTCCCCTTTTTTCTCGCTTCTCTCTCTTTTCCCTGCTCTTCTTGCATTTTTTCCCGTTACTACTGATCAGATTTGGCTATTGACTCCGGCTAATGATTAAATCTTGGTTCTTTTGTTCAATTTTTATAACTTTATTTTGTACCACGAATCATATGAAACCTTTTTCAAAGTTTTTTCTTCAAGATTCAAGACGCAATGGTTAGATGAGTCTCAGATCTAGACTTTTTTTTCTATGTTTCTAGGAGAATTTGTTCAATCCGGACTTGATTTGGGCTCTTTACCATCTTTTTACATCTTCCCGAGGCAATTTGTAGGACGGTTGATAAGCCAATGATCCTATAAATTGTCGACCCCTAAGGAAGATGTTGAAAGTGATATTCTCATATCCCTATAGTTCAAGGATTGCGATGAAGATGCTTTGAAGGAGAAGATTATGTATTTGTTTAGTTGGCTAGTTTTTCCTAACCATCCAAGTTTTTTTGGGTGTGTCTTTTGTCTGTTATCGTAATTTTTTAAATCATTGTATAACTTTTACTTTCAGTATTTTCAGATTTTCCTTTGATTGTAATGGCCTCGGCTATTTGTGATTAATGGAAACACAATTTATTCAGCCCAAAAAAAAAAATTACTCCCTCTATTCCTAAATATAAGACTCTGATTAAATGTTGCGAAAATTAAGGAAATAAAAATTATTAATATTACTCTTTTAAATAATAATTGTATACCACTAATTATATTTAAGAAAGTAATATTGATATTTTAATTATAAAAATATTTTAATTTTTTCTTCTTTAATTTTCTTAATATGTAATGAAAATCTTATATTTAAAAAGAGAAATTAGCTATTTCTAACATATATCTATTTACGGATTTCTATTATTGTTATTATCTTTTTATTAGGCTAAAAATAGCCCTATCTTTTTACGGGCCGCCAAAAGTGACCAATTAGTGAATCCGGTGACGTTTCAGGCCAAAATTTCAAACGTGCCACACATACGTGTTTTACCTGAGGGTATTTTCGACTTTTACACAGAGGACATCCGGGGCAACCCATTATTTCATCTCCAAATCAAGGCTAGCCTACCCGAATACTAAACATCACTCAAACCCTATTCACTCATTATTGAAAGTTCTTCATTTCCGGTGGAGAAATTCTCCAAAAGAACCCAAAGGCGATTACCTGAAAATCGACCAAATTAGACTGCGATTAAGAACCCTAGCTAAACTCTAAACCGATTTCTGAAGATTAACACAGAAGGGGTTAACGAAAATGCATATTCGTAGACTTGAAATGCCAGTCCCAAAATACGGTAAAGATTCTTGAGTTTTAGAGAAATAATATGATTTGTTTTTGTAGTTTAGTCTGTTAAATAAAAAAGATTCATGTTTTCGATATGTTTTGGTTCTAAATTTGTTTAGGGTTTTGTAGTATTTTAATATTCTCCTGTGAATATGATGGTTTATTACATTTTCTGTGAAGTATGTTGAAAAGTGAACTACTTTTAATCATTTATGCTTTATGTGGTCCTTGGTCCTTTTTGTTCAGTGAAAATATATACCTTTGTAGAAATGTTTTTGTTATTTATTTGCATTGGATTCTTTTTTAATGTTGTATTGTTGGGTTTTGTTAATGTCATGTGGTCCTTCATGTCTGTGTTGTGTTTCCCAGGTTTCTCTTTGTTTAATTTGTATTTGTGTGGTCCCGGCCCCATAAAATGAGGTTTAATGTTCTGATTTTGTCTTTTTTTTTTCCAGTCAATCAGTCTGACTGCTTTACACTAAAGGTTTACCATGGGGGTCAATTTATAGTAAATGCAGCAGGTGAGAAGGAATATGCAGGTGGGTCCATAGACTTCTTTGATTATTGTCATCCTTCCCAAATGAAATTCGAAACAATAAAATACGTGTGTGACAAGTTAGGTCACAGGAGGGGGGCACAGTGTTTTTATAATGTTTACTTTGAGGGTGATAAACCATTTGTCATGGCTATAATGGCTGATATAGACCTATCATTGATTGGTGATTATGGTTCAATGAAAGGGGAGACAGAGTTGTATGTTGTTAGTGGCAGTGGCAGTGTAGGTAAAAGTACTAATTCAAGGTTTAGGAAGCCAACTAAGAAGCCGGGATTACGATAAGGGGGAAGCAGATTGAGGGTGGGGAAGAGGATTTTGTAAAGGAAGTTGAAAGAACTGAAAAAGGTAAAAAAAGGAAAGGTAAAGAAATTTTATCAGAATGTGGGCAGATTGAGGGTGGGGAAGAGGATTTTGTGGTAGGGGTTGGGCAGAATGAGGGTGGGGAAATAGATATTGGGGATGGTGTTGTCAGGAATCTCCAAACCCAATTTGATGAAGTATACAATTCGAACTTACATCGTGATTATGATCCCAGTGGGTCAGAAAGTAGTGATGTTGCATCCTTTGATGAGTCAGATTATGAAGATCTTGCTGATGACCACAGAATTGTGGCAGAAATTGAGAAGAATAGGGGTGAAGTTAGCAGAAAAAGGGGTGATATAGCTAAGAAGCAGCAAAATAAAGGCAATGGCAGTCAAGAAGTAAACAAGGGAAAGCAGCCCGTTGAAGCTGAAGATGATTATGTTAGTGACCAGTCGGTTAATTATGATTCAGAGGAATTAGTTAGCCATAGTTCATCTGAGGAAATTGATGATTCAGAGAAGACAGAAAAAATTGTTAGATTCAATCCTATTTTGGACATGAAGAATCCCCGGTTTCAAACTAGGAATGATATTCGAGTAGCAAACAAGAGTTGAAAGAGGCAGTAAAAAAAATCATAAAGTGGCAAAGGGGTAAAAATGTGAGGGTGATTAGGTCAAACAGTGAAAGCGGTTCCAAGCAACATGTGCTTTGGAACAAAGAGGAGTTGTAGATGGGAGTTATTTGCTACAAGGCTAGGTGGAGGAACTGATTGGCAAATCGAGAAATTGTCCAGAATTCATAGGTGTACTAGATGTATTAAGCTTTAGGCTTGTTGGTCCCACTTTTTTTGGCAAAAAGGTACCTTGAAGAATTTAGGAGCAATGAGGAATGAAGGTTGCAGATTTTATTAATAAGGTTCAAAGAGAGCTAAAATTTAATATTTTCGAACACATCTGTGTATAGAACAAAGAAGATAGCAATAGGAATGATACAAGGTAACTATGCTTTGAACAAGTATGCCAAACTTTGGGATTATGTGGAGGAGTTGAGAGGCTGCAGATCCTAACAATTTGCAGTAGGGTCTAAAAGTGGAAACAAATTTGGGAGTAATGAAATATTTCTCGGGGTTCTATCTCTGTCTTGGGGCTGTCAAAGAAGGATTTTTTAATGGGTGTAGAAAGGTGTTAGGAGTTGATGGTACTCATTTAAGGGGACCCCACCCTGGTATACTTCTAACAGCTGTTGGCATTGATGCCAACAACTCCTTGTACCCTCTTGCATTTGGAGTGGTAGAACAAGAGACAAAGGACACATGGTTGTGGTTCTTAGAAATGTTAAAAATGGATTTAAGGATTGAGGGAGATTGTGAAAATTGGACAATAATCACAGATAGGCAGAAGGTAATATATTATTATACATTTTAGACTTGAAAAATCTTGTTTTATTCGAACTTTTTTAGCTTTAATGGAACATTAATGATGATGTAGGGCCTTTTGCAAGCAATACATGAGCAACTACCAGGGATTGAGGAAAGGCACTGTGTCAGACATATTCACCAGAATTTCAGACAAAGTTTTCCAGGGAATGCATTAAAGGACCAGCTGTGGAAGTGTGCCAAAGCTACTCACCCAAACAAGTTCCTAGACAACATGGAAAAAATGAAGGTACTTGACCTTAATGCATATGAATGGCTAGTGAAGAATTGTCCCCCACCAACCTGGTCAAGGGCATATTTTAAAAACATAACCAAATGTGATTTGTTGTTGAACAACTTGTGTGAAAGTTTCAACTCTGTTATTTTGCATACTAGGACACAACCCATTTTACATTTGCTAGAAGATATTAGGTGTTATTTGATGAAAAGACATGAGAGTAAGAGAGCTTGGATTTTGAAACAAACTGGTCTTATTTCACCTAGGATTGACAAATACTTGGACAATATGACTGAATTGGCTGCTGAATTCATTGTAAATGGGGCTGGAGGGATGAAATATGAAATAGAGGGCCCCTGGGGGGATAAGTATGCTGTGAACCTTGATATAAGAACATGTGTTTGTAGGAAATGGGAACTTAGTGGGATTCCCTGTGTTCATGCTTTAAGTGCAATATTGGCGAGGAATGAAGATCCCTGATTTTTATGTTAGTGAAGTGTATCATTTAACAACTCTTATGAAATGTTACTCACCGGTCATTAACCCCATTAGTGGGCCTGATCTTTGGCCTAGAACAGGGAGAAATGGCCCTTTACCCCCTAGAAAGTTGGTACTACCAGGTAGGCCAAAAAAACTTAGGAGGTCTCAAGTTGAAGTTGCGGATAAGTCTAAGAAAGGTAGACTAGATATTCCGAGAAAGTTAACTAGGGTGGGTATGTTTGGAAAGTGCAAGGGTTGTTTTCAAGTTGGGCACAACATCAGAAAATGTCCCAATAAAGCAGCTACCAATGAAGTGACTGATCACCAGCCAGCAAACCTTAATAAATGTGGACATTGCAAAGATGTAGGACATAACAAGAGAACATGTCCTGTAGCAAAAAGGCAAGCTGAAATTGAGGTATTTTATAAACTTTATTGTAAGTTTTTTGTTCTTCATTCAAATCCTTTTTGACTTTTTTAAATTGTTGCTGTAGTTTATTGAGGAGGTACAAGAAGCTGAGGGAAGTGATTTTTTGTCTGAAGAAGAAGCTGCTATAGAAGGTGAAGTTGAAGAATGCGGAGGTGAAGATGCACTGAGTTGAGGATGACCCGTTCTTTGAAGATGATCCAGCTTTTGTAGATCAAATGGGAACTTGTCCAGTTTCTCAAGTGGATCAGGCTGACAATGTTGCAGAACCAAGCAACATTCAAACCCAGAATAACGCCAGAACATGCAAGATTTGCAAAAAATCAGGCCATAATCAGAGAACATGCACCTCTGAAAAGGGCATTTGGATCAGGAACAATGTTTCATATTTTTAGACTTTATGTGGATGTGATCTTCTTTTGAACAAAACTTGTGTTAATTTTTTGTCTTCATGATACTATAACAATGGATCAGGTGAATGACTTTTGGTATAGTTTCCGATGTCTTTTTGTATACTTTCGGATGTCTACTGGTAACTCTATTCGAATTTGATGAATATGTTATGGTCAAGATTGTCTTTTTTCCCAGATTTGTTACAGTTCTATTTGGGAAGTGCATACAACTACTGAATTTACTTAACTTCATACCACAACTCAAACGAAAACATGACAAATTGTGGAAGGTTCAAAAACTTTTACATTAACAACCAAAATGGTTCATTTCCAACAAACAAAAGAACAAAAGAAAAGGGTCTTTTAACAGATTTAAACCAACTGATTTGCACAGCATAGTACAACCGCAATACACAATAGAATTTTGCACAACAATGCGATCTTGACTGACTTCTTTTGCCATTTTGCCTAATTCTCCTTCTTTCTTCTTCAACAATGTGACTAAACCAACAATCTCTTCATCCTTTTTTTTTTAAGATTCGACATTAAAGCTTCCCGACCTACACTCTCCTTCTCCAAACGTTCGAGCTTGTTCAACAGTCCAGGAATTACTTGCTTCGATCGTGGACATATTGGCTCATCGACCCATTCAAAATACTTACAACCACCCGTTCTACAACATTTTTTGAATAACAAAAAGTTATTCCAATAAAAAATTGTAAACAAAAATGAAAAAATATATGTTGAAATTAGACAAACAATACCAAAGAATCAATGCAATTGATGAACCTTCTACCCGGATTATCGTTTGTCCACGAAGTTCGAATTGCTACCGGCTTTCGCATTTGGCAAGAGCAAAGCTTTGTTTCAATGTTGGATATTTTAACACTTCTTGAGCCTCTTGAACTTGTAGAAGACATTTGTTTCCAAGAACTTGATTATCCAAAGTATCTCAAGGGCTAGAATTTCGGAAAGAACCGAAGAAATGAGAGCATTCTTCTCTAGGGTTTGTGAAGAAATGATAATTGGGATATTTTAAATGGGTTTTATGGTAGGGATGAAGTTCAAATGGGTATTCGGGTAGGCTAGCCTTGATTTGGAGATGAAATAATGGGTTGCCCCGGATGTCCTCTGTGTAAAAGTCGAAAATACCCTCAGGTAAAACACGTGTGTGTGGCACGTTTGAAATTTTGGCCTGAAACGTCACCGGATTCACTAATTGGTCACTTTTGGCGGCCCGTAAAAAGATAGGGCTATTTTTAGCCTAATAAAAAGATAATAACAATAATAGAAATCCGTAAATAGATATATGTTAGAAATAGCTAATTTCTCTATTTAAAAATGGAGGTAGTACTAGTTTAATTAGTAAAGTATTTTTATCAAATTTAAAGGTCTCGGATCTTATGTTGCCGCAAGGACAAATCCATCCTTTTGGACCCCAATTTTTTTAAATCAATAAATTTCCACTGTGGAAATTCTTTTTAATACTCTTATATTCTACTAGATTCTTGTCCTGGTTCCTCCAAATTTTAAAATTACTGTATTCCAACTTTTTAAAGTTTTTTATTAGAAATTGCAAGAACGGAGTTTTTTTTTTAAGTCTAGTTGGGCGATTATCCCATAAAAGGAGAGAGAACAACCTCACATTCATTTCCCTCTCCACCCAAAAAATGAACAAAAAAATAAGAAAGAAATAGCAATATTACCAAAAAGAAAAAACAATAGCTCCTCCTTTCACTCCTAACCTGACACATAATAAATCACACCTCTTCACACATTCAGACCAACAGATTCAGTGTGACAAATCCCCCACCCTCCCTCACACCTTCAGACATTTCTTCCTCATTTTCAATCTTAACCAAAAACATGGAACCCTCATAAAATTCCCTCTTTCTTCACCTTCAAGGAGTGGGAAATTTGTGTTTTTTTTTTGTTGTATAATTTGTGTGGGTTCTTCTTCTTCTGTTATTTTGAACAAGAATTTCTTGAAAAGAAAAAAAAAATCAAGAAAATGTCATCATCATCAACAGCATCAAATAGCCAAACATTATTCATAACTTCACTAATTATCCTATGGTACTCATCAAACATAGGAGTCCTTCTCTTAAACAAATTCTTGCTATCAAATTATGGTTTTGCATTCCCAATTTTCCTAACAATGTGTCATATGTCAGCTTGTGCTATCCTCAGCTACATTTCCATTGTTTTGATGAAAGTAGTCCCATATCAAAGGATCAAATCAAGGTCCCAATTCTTTAGAATTGCAACTTTAAGTGTTGTATTTTGTGCATCTGTTGTTGGTGGGAATATTTCTTTGAGGTATTTACCTGTTTCTTTTAATCAAGCTGTTGGTGCTACGACGCCGTTCTTCACTGCCCTTTTTGCTTATCTAATGACCTTCAAGAGAGAAGCTTGGATTACCTATGCTTGTTTGGTTCCTGTTGTTGGTGGTGTTGTAATTGCAAGTGGGGTATGTTTTTTTTTCTTCTTTTTGTTCTTGATTTGATGAGATCCCTTTTGAAAGATTCCATTTTTTATTTTTTGGGTGTTTTTCCTCTTGTCTTGATTCAGAAATTTTGCTACATTGTTTTGTGGAAAGGTTGGTTTTTTTATTTGTGGGTTTCTTTTATTTGATTTAGTTTTGATGCTGATCCCAGCTGAATTTTGGATATTTTGAACATTTTGAAGATCAGATCTGAGTTTCTTTACATTAGATGATATTTTAATAATTTGATTGACATTCATTTGATGTGTGTTTGGCAATGGAAATGTTGGGCTGGAAATTCATTTTTCTTGAAATTCGGAAAAGCAACACCTTTTTCATGTTTTTAAGGTTTGAATTTGAATCAAATTTGATATTTTCTTGCAATTTTATGTCCATATGCATGTGCCAGGGAGAAAGTGACCTTCTAAAAGTAGAAACGGGTGATTGATGCCAGCTAATTAAATATTAGTTGAGTGTAAGTGTATGTTTAATTGAAGAAACTATTACGTGAAACAAAAAAGAATGTACTGATGGGCTTATTCTTTAGAAGTGGCACTTGTAGGAAAGGAAGATCTAATATAATTTCAGCAAATTATACGACATTTTGATCATATATGCACACAAGCATTGCAACTTCTGTGTCATTTCTTGATATCAACAACGGTTCTGTGTTTGGGGTATGAGGAGAGCGAGGGTGGGGGTGGGGGACTAGGTAAAGGATGCTTTTGGGCAAAGCAAAGAGTTTTCTTGATTTAACTAATGCAATATTATTCGCGTTGTCAGGGTGAACCAAGCTTCCATTTATATGGATTCATCATGTGCATAGGTGCAACTGCTGCAAGAGCCTTCAAATCTGTTCTTCAAGGGGTTCTACTTTCTGCAGAAGGGTAAATACTCGGCGGCCCCTTTCAACTTATGACCTGAAATCTTTATTTTTTGTATTTTCTACGATCAAATATGTGTGTGCGCGCGCGATTGGGGGGCTGGGGGTGGAAGTGAGAACAAGAAACGGATTCCTGAGAAAATCTGTACTTAAACGTTCATCACAAAGATGATACTTGAAGAAAAGCCCCTTTTATACTCGTCGATCTGAAAATTGATCGGTGTAACGGATTGATATTTGTTTGGATCCTCAATTTCAATTCTTTATTAGCTTATGGAGCTTTCCTTCTTTGATTCAGGGAGAAATTGAACTCCATGAATTTGATGCTTTACATGTCCCCAATTGCTGTTCTAGTTTTATTGCCTGCAGCAGTCGTAATGGAACCAAATGTCTGGGAAGTCACAGTCGTACTTGCAGTGAAACACAGATATATGTGGATACTTCTTATCATTAACTCAACAATGGCTTATGGAGCTAATTTATGCAACTTCTTAGTTACTAAGCACACGAGCGCCCTAACCCTCCAGGTTAATTCCTCTCTCTTTTTCTCATAAGATGTTTTCCGTTGTAGAAATTAAGTTTTTTTTTCTGAACATTTTGCTTCGGAATGGTGCCAGGTTTTAGGCAATGCAAAAGGCGCAGTGGCTGTTGTTATCTCGATTCTTCTTTTCCGCAACCCTGTAACCGCTGTTGGAATTGCTGGCTATTCGATGACTGTTATGGGGGTGGTTGCTTATGGAGAAACTAAGCGCAGATACAAATGACGCGCAGTCTAATTTCCCAACCTGATGCTTCATATTTTTTTCCCGTAAGAAAGTTTTAAGATTTCAATTCAAGATAGATTCTTGATAGAAATGTAGAGGAGCCCAGAAAGGTTTGGTTAGAAGGAAGCAGAGAGAGGCAGGGACAGATTATTTTCATTGTAATGTTGTAATTTTTCTATGCATACAAGATTTATGTAATTGTATCACAATGAACTCGATATATAGGATACCATTCGTGTTCCTTTAGTGGTTAACATGACCTATTGATCCTGGTTTTACACATTTCTCACCTATTTTTTGCACCCTACTAGAGCAAAAAGCTTTTGTGGTTGCAAGAAGAGTGTGCCTAGAACCAATATGTCAGGTCTAGAAACGGATCAATGTTTCAGTTCTGAGATACATTTTCCGTTGGATAGGGCTCTCTTGCTGCTCTGCTATTTGTAGATTTACCACCATCACCCCCAAAAAAAATTTAAAAAATTTAAAAATTTAAAAATTAAAAAATAAACAAATATAATCGTTGAGGACCTTTTTAAATAAGTCCACGCCAAAAACAAGGTTCCAAATTTTCGTCTCAAAGGCCAAACATGGCTCCATCACATATGACAATTGAGTTCTGAGTAACAAAGTAAAGCAAAACAAAGAAAGTTATAAACCATACATGTTTCGTCAAGGTAAAAAGAAACACAAGCAGGAAAAAAAAAAACCAAAAATGTAACTTTTTTTAATTTTTCATTATTTAGGTATTTTTCAATTATCAAAATATGCCACTCCAGAACCTGCAGTGTCCAAACCGTGAAGGAGCAAAATCTTCCAAGGAACTCAGTTAACGAAAAATCTTCGGTATATCATTCCGGCAGCTTCAACAGATACCCGTTGCCAAAATCTTCCAAGAAACACAGGTAAGAAGTATATGGTACAATCTTCCAAGAAACACAGGTAAGAAGTATATGGTACCTGCTAATTCTCCACTGATACCCGTTTTCATGTCTGAAGATCAGGTTAGTGACCTTCATCTGCTAATTTGAGATAAGGTAATCCTCCTTTAGCCTATAACAATGGCAAGAGTAGAAGGATTACCTTATCTCAAATTAGCAGGTGAAGGTCACTAACCTGATCTTCAGACATGAAAACGGGTATCGGTGGAGAATTAGCAGGTACCATATACTTCTAACCTGTGTTTCTTGGAAGATTGAACTTAAAAACCTGGTAATCCTTAATCCTTAAAGAAATCCAAAAACCACGCAAAGTAAACAATTCTTGGGTTTCATAAATATATTGCTTCCTTTAGCCCTTCATGCAAGTTCTTCACCACTCGGCAGCAGGTCATAACCATCATGGTGCTTGACTGCCTTTTCAACAGGGATGAATTTCAAAATAACTCCAATAGGCAGACTCACTGTCCCGATTAAAACGCTTAATAACCACAGTTGCCAACTTAAAGGAGTAGTGCTTGCAAAGGTGCCCAAGAACTCTACTATAATAACTTGGAATACCACTGTTGCACCTATGATGCTGACGAATATCCAGCTACTAAACATGTTACGGAAAACATTAATCTTATCCATGTCACGGCTATTTATTTCATTGAATACCTGAATGGAACAAAGGAAATACAGTCATCTGTCAGACCACAGTTAGAAAGTAGTTGCTTTTACATCTTGTTCTAGTTAATTACCAAGGCTTGTTTAGCCCTCAAAAAGTTCCATTACGAGTATTGGTTGCTAAAGTAACAGAAACATTCTCCAAGCATTAATACAATTTTGTAACTAGATGAGCAGAGTTTTTTTTTGGTCATAGCCTTTAATTCCAAGATAATGGAACAAAGGAAATACGGATTCTGTCAGACTACAGCAAGAAAGTAAGTTTTAAATCCTGTTTCGTGATTACTAAGGCTTGTCCAATCTCAATTAGTTCCGTTAAAAGCATTAGTACATAAATATACACAGAGCATTGGACTAATAAAAGCAGAATGCAACATAACTTTAAATATCAAGTACATACCTGGCAGAAGACAAATGTGTTAAAGATGAAAGTATTTTGAATTGTTGTGGCATTTGAACCTTCAAGATTCAATATTTGCTTCCCAAGAAAGTTGAAAACTAGGAGGACAGTCAGCTGATAAACACTCTGACCAGCGATATTTCTCCACATCGTTGCTGTAATGAAACTTACATCTCTTCCTACTGGAGGCCTGTTCATCAGTCCTTCATGGGGTGGTTCTGTGGCCAATGCAAGTGCACCCAAAGTATCCATGATCAGGTTGACCCATAGCAACTGAACAGCAGTAAGAGGCGCAGATCCTGAGATATTCAAAGGAAACATCAATATTCCCATTAAGAACATTGCAGGTCTGACTAAAGACATCGTATAATGTAAATACTAATACCATCGGAGCACCTGAAAAGAACAACAGGCCAGCAGGAAATATTATCTAAATAAAAGGGGGAGCTCTCAAGATACCTGAGATGCAAGCAGAGACAAAATTGATCATGAGAGCAACGACGTTAACAGTCAGTTGGAACTGCACAAACTTTTGAATGTTGATATATACAGAACGTCCCCATTTAGCCACATTTACAATTGTGGCGAAATTGTCATCCATTACAATCACATCAGCACTTTCTTTTGCTACCTGAAGATACAATAATAAGTCAAAGTGAGATTAATAAACAGCCAAACAATGATAATGTTATTTCACACCACATTTTCCTAAGTTTTGATGAACTATGGTGTATCCATGTAAGATAGAGCCTTATAGGAAAGTGGTATGAACAAACCTCTGTTCCTGCAATACCCATAGCAAGTCCTATGTCTGCCTCATGCAAAGCAGGAGCATCATTAGTTCCATCACCAGTAACTGCAACAACCTCCCTCATACCTCTCAAATTCTTCACTAGCACATGTTTGTCCGTCGGTGAAGACCGAGCCATCACCTGCATTAGTGGATAATGTATTTAAGAACATAATCAATCTGGATATTGTGAATTTCCAGGTATTATACAATCTATTAGTTCTATACCCGGATACTAGGAATTATTTGCCTCATTTGATCCGGAGTCTTGATACGAAATTCTGGACCTTCTATTGCCACACCACCATCATCTGAAAGTATGCCACATTCTTTAGCAATAGCTTTGGCAGTATTAATATTATCACCAGTGACCATTCGCACAGTGATTCCTGCTTTTAGACAAGTTTGAACTGCTTCCTTGACCCCTGGGCGAACTGGATCCTTTATTCCCACTATTGCAATCAGCGTATAGCCACCATCAGGAATATTACTTTCATGGTGTCCGTGGCCAATGTCCTTGAAAGCCAAGCAGAGAGTACGTAAAGCTTCACAGGCAAATCCATTAATGACATCCAGGATTGCCCTAGTCTGCTCTTCAGATAGAGCGGTTGTTTCGCCATTTTCATCAACTACACTGTCACACATTTTTACTATAATTTCAGATGCTCCTTTGCAGAAAGCTCTAACTTTACCATCTGGAAGAGCTACAAGTACAGACATCTTTTTCTTTTCTGAATTGAAAGGTTCTACCTTTAGTAACTTGTTCTCCTGACGTTGAGCATCAAAATCACCACCAGTTCGCAGTCCATATTCTAACAAAGCTGATTCTGTAGGTGTGCCCAAGATAGATTTTTTCCCAGTTTTATCCTTCACCACCTCCGCACTTGTATTATGAAATACTGCCTGCAGGAAAATATTTAATGCATTTCCTGATATGCCTGAGTTAATAGCATCTATATGTCCATTCGTTTCAATTTCTTTAGCTTTACCATGTATCCATATCTTACTCACTGCCATATGGTTTGTTGTTAATGTCCCAGTTTTATCTGTGCAAATACAAGTAACAGACCCCATCGTTTCACACGCGGAAAGATGTCTAACCAATGCTTTGTCATTCATCAGTTTTTTCATTGCGAATGCCAGGCTCAAAGTCACTGCCAATGGTAATCCTTCTGGAACTGCAACAACAATAATTGTTATTGCTGTTGCAAAGTAGTTTAGAAGTGTCAAAGCATCACTGGAGGACCAGTTAGTAAATTCATGGAGAATTGCTTTTTGCACCAGAAATCTAACAACCAATACCGCAAAAGTCACGACAGCAAATGCCAATCCTATCTTACCAATAATTGTAGCAACACCATTTAGCTTCACCTGCAGCGGGGTCTCATCTTCTCCCCCTTCACTCAGAGTTTCCATCAACTTACCCCATTCAGTTCTCATGCCAACAGTAGTCACAAGCATCTTACCTGACCCGTCCTGCACTTTGGTTCCTGATAGAAGAAATGGCCTCTTTTCATTAATATTTACAGGTACACTTTCACCGGACATACTCGACTGATCAATCAATAAGCTATATCCGGATACATATACTCCATCAGCTGGAACTTGGTCGCCAATATATAAATGAACAATATCCCCAACAACCAAATCAAATATCAAAACCTTCTGCCTGGACCCATCTCTAGTTACCTGTATAGAAATCTTCTTCTTCTCTCTATCCAGATCCTTAAACTGCAAAGATTGTCGGTAATCACTGATAGCTGTCACCATAACCACCAAAAATATACTGAGTATTATCCCTAAACCATCATACATGCCTTTTGGCCACCCCTCAGTGGCAAGTCCGACTCCAATGGAGACCACAGCACAAACTATAAGGATCATCAGTGTCAAGTCCTGGAAAGCCTCCCACACAAACTCCCAAAAGGGTTTAGAAGGTTTCTCAGTAAAAGTATTAGATCCATACACACTTTGCCTGATAGGAACATCACTGCATTTGACTCCTTCTTCCAGCGAGACATTTAATCTAGTTGCAAGTCCTTCAACTCCTTTTACCTTTCTAAAGGTCTTGATATCAAATGAACCAACAATAGATGCTAGCTTATTGGGGTGAATTTGGTAACCAGCAACTCTAGCCTCTTCTGGGAGCTCCTTTTGCAGCTCTGCTTCTTCTTCTTCGTCCAAATATTCTTCTGTTCGTCTGTCCTCTCTCAAGTGCTCCTTCAAAATGCCTTTATGCCCGGGCTTGCCTTTACCATGCTCACCAGCTGCACGGAAGTTGAGTTTGAATCACAGAAGGAAAGCGACAAGAGAACCATCAATCAAGAAGCATTTAGAAGCTAACATGAATAAACAATTATTCAAAACGTACCATCAATAAACTTGAGTGCTGCCATATAAGCCACAAGACCAATCCGTATCCTTTCCTGGTAAACAGACATAGTAGAATTAGCTTGGTCAGAAACTGGAATTAGTATAGTCATTCTTAGCTTCTATAAGTACAATTGAAGTGCATCGCATGATTGTCGATTCTCAAAAGAGAGATACGAACTAAGTAAGAACTATGCACATGATAAAAACAGAAAACTCTGCCACTTGTCTATAGATGATTCCAAAAAACGGGTTTTATTGAACCTCATAATGTGAGACTGGAGAATAGGGCCATGAACAACCAGGATTCTTCTACAACACTGTTTCTGTAAATCAATACTAAGCCAAAACTATGACTGGTATTCTGATAACCACTTCCAACAACCAATCTCAGCATGACTCTCTTCAGTACATCAATAACTTAAAGTTGGTTAATAGAAACCAAGCACGTGTTCCTATGTCTACTCAGCTGAAACCAGACTGTCATCGCAGATAGCAATCCTACATATGGTTTGATCGAATAGACATCCATCTATACTTAACAATAAATAAGAATAGCACCTCTGTTTTCTGTTTGTCAATATTTTCTTCACCATGATTCTGTACCATTCTGTTATTGCTTTTGATGTTTCTCTGATAAAACAATTCACATCTACTCTTTATAAATTTTACTATTACCTGTCACCCCTTCAATCTACTCTAAATTGTAAATTGAGAGAATGTATTCATGTCTAAATTGAGAGAATGTATTCATGTCAACCACCACAAGTATCTTCCTTTAGTTCACGTAGCCGATCCCAATTACTTGGGATTAAGGCTTGTTGTTGTTGTATTAATTTGTCACTTATCATCACATTTTTCATTAATATATAGGTATATAGGTATTCATTTGAAATTAAATAAACTTCATTGGTATATAGGTATTTACACTGATTCTGGGAAATAGAAACAGTGTGTTTGCAGTGGTTTTTAGTATGCAAGGTGCCATAATTAAAAGAACCCCTTATTTTTTCATCGAAAACATGGCAACTGGTACAAAAGGTTAGGAATCATTAAGAAATCAATTAGCTTCTATATGAGTACGCCTCACTAGTGAGCATGTCCATAGGAATATGCTTAGAAATTGCCTTGTAAAAGTACCCAACAAAGCTATGGACAACCTGTTTACATATTAAAAAAGAAACAGTTGAACACAGAGAAAGAATGTGAGCAAAATAATAGGCATATTACTAAAGTAAAGTCAAGGTGGGAGGCATGTGGTAGATTAGTATAAGGCAAGTCCAGCTCATATAGATAAAAGGAACATTGATATATATATATATATATATATATATATATATATATATATATATATATATATATATATATATATATATATTAATGTCATGAAAGCGTTACAATCTTTATATATAAAAAACGAAAACATGACAATCTTTCGCTATAGTATTATCTTCTTCTTTTTTTATTAAGAAGAAGAAAACCTATAGTAATATCCAAAATAGCAAGAGAGTCTACGTCAGTTTATTTTTCTGCATGAACACGCATGTGGGTGTACTTCTTTGTCCTTGCAGTTTCAATATCACAAGAAATTTCAAGGAAACTTCATAGTTTGACACTAATACAAAAGTGTGTCACTATTAATTTTTCACGTTATATTCAATGCAATAGTACTTCCAAAAGAAATAATACATTTACAATTATATCTAGCGAGACAAAAAACAATACAACAGGGCTCTAGAATTAATTTTAAAGTGTGGAAGATAGTCCAATATATCCCATATGTCATCAAGTGTAACAAACTAACAAAAACAAATAAACTAATACTTGAGTTAATCGCATGCTTATTCCGGTTAACCACCCAAAATTAACTAGATAATCTACCATTTTGATTAACAAACTTCATTCATTACGACTCCAATTTTATAGTTCATATTCTAATAAATTGTCTAGTAATATATCTATAAAATTATCCAAGATAAAGCAATGTATAGATCAAGGTCGCGAATTTTCTTTAGTCCAATAATGATGCTAAGAATATTTTTAGAACAATTTTATTAGTAAATTTTAAAATCATTAATCAAATAATTAATTTATATTTCCGTAAGTCAAATGATTTACTTCAAGACTTCTAGTCCTTTAAATTGTGTTGGGTTTAAACTCAAAACTTTTCATGTGTAGCATCTACATATACTCTTACAAGATCATACGCAACTAGATACGTCTAATTCCAAATCAACTACAATCCAGTTACGCCTTCCCCTCCGCAAACAAAATTGTTCTACTAACGCATAAAATAAAAATAGAAGGCCATTCGACCATTTGCGGTTTTCAGTTCTGATTCCGATTCACTGGTTCGTGGGTCCGGGGTCAAATTTGGCCAACCTCTACCCAAAATTTACCCGAAAACACCAATCTAAATGCATCTTAATTGGCGCAAAAAATAACGTACTTTTTAATTTTCTTTAAGGAAAAAATTAAATAGTGGTAGCTACTTGTTTAAGGTACGAGATAGAAATATCTATGGACGGCGATTTTACTTTTACATTTCCCCGAAATATGGGCGGCACTTATATCTCGCCGCATTTCCAGTGCGGAACACAAAACAATTTTTTTACCATGAGATTAAAATTCTCATTTATATTTTTCCAAACACATTAAAAAAAAATATAGGCTTGTTCGGTAAGAGGCTTAAAGCCATGAATTGTCTTGGGGCGAAAAACTGTAATAGTATACCGATCTATCTATCAAAATTGCAAAAAAAAAAAAAAAAAAATGGGGACGAACTTGATAAAAAATTTCGAAATACATATAAAAATTACTATATTTAGTAATATTTTTAAAAATTTTGAGCATCTGCCCCCGCACGTAGAATTGTCCAAAAAGATTCTCCTTTTTTTTTTTTTTGAATAATACCTCAATTGTCATTTAAGATTCTCCAAAAAAATTCTCCTACGATGACAATCTTGTGTCTTGTTTAAGAAGTGTTCGGAGAAGATAAATAAATATTTTAATTTTAACTGTGCAAAATTTAATGCTTTCCGCACCGGAGTGGAACCGCTTATATCTTTAGCACATAGCGGAAGAATAGAGTGGAAAAAAGGTTTTCCTTTCCAAGGTCAGATGCTGCAGCCGCAGCCGCAGCCGCGTATCGCTGTGCGACAATTCCACGCGCTTACGGTTGAAGTCAAAAGTCAGATTCAAACAAAGAAGATTATTATCTTTCCCCTACTTACAGAAAAATTAACCAATTTTTTTTTTTTCTACAAACAAAACAGTATACAGAATTTACCTCAGGAAAAAAAATCATAAAACAAAAACCTAATTTCAATTGCTAAACCGTAGAACCCCAGCTGGAAAAAAGTTCTCAGTAGCCTTTTACAAAAGGCACTTTTATGAAAAGAGAAAATTCTTTAATGATAAGAAGAACATTTGACTTTTGAATCAATAATAGTACAGACGAATAATTCTATCGCGAAATATTAAAAAAAAAGTTTTTAACATCCAGATCTTATAGTACACCGTAAGTACATCTTCTAGCAAGCGAATAAAATTATGTGAGCCTATGAATTAAGTCTAATGGAGTTGCTATGGAGCAATTCCATTGTTATAAGATTTACTAGAAGATTCTGAGTCTGTGTTTAACTTCAATCTCCCGAAATCATTGGAGAATCGGATCAAATCAAAATACTGAAATTAAGGAAATCTAGAGGAAGATGAAAATAAGAAGAACTTACTCGGACTTGTTCAGCTTTTTCTCTGGCTAGAGATCGCTTCTCGAAATTAGGAGAATAACGGAATCGACGGCGTTTGTTTTTGACAAGAGTGACAAGATTCCTCCAGTTCCGTTGGGCTTCCTCCGTCGGATGTTTCGCCGGAATATCAAAGTCTCTTAACAGATTCTCCATCGACATTTTTAACAAAAAAAACTCAACAAAAACAAAAAGGTGTTAAAGTTTTACCAACTCTTATAAGGAGAGATATGAGAGATGAATGTCTCTCCCTGTTAGAAAAGAAAGAGACTGAGTGAACCAGCGTGGGCGGAATATATATATATATATACACACACATATATATATATATATATAGTCGTAGTCTTTACATTTTTTTGTTCTTTTGGTAATTATCGTACATTTGACTTTTTACATTTTTTTTAAGGTAAAAAATGCTCACATCCTCTAAACTATCTCGAATTTTATTTTTTGACTCTTAATTAAAAAAGTTAATTGTTTGATCCCTAAACTTTTTTGAAGTATCAATGGTTTTCCTTCTATCCAATTTCTCCTTTAAATAATAACGGAAGCGCCCATGTGACACTCACATGATAAAAAATGGGTGCAAAAATAAATTAACCATAAAAGAAAAAGATTAGAAAATCGATGTTCGCCATAAATCTCTCCATAATTTCTTCTTTATTTAATGTCTAGTGAAATCTCATTTCTTTGTGCAATTTTTTTTTTCAATTTAAGCAAGTTTTTCAAGGATGACTTCCATGGAATTATGTTAAACTCCATGAAAGTTGTAACTAATTATACCGAGTTTTTTAACTTAATTTTGAGCAAAAAAAATATCAACTTCATCGTATCCCATAACAACCTAAGCATGACTTCCATAATTGTTTTTTTTCCAGAAATTAAAAATACTATTTACTCATTTATCAAGATTTTTCTTAAATCAATTTCCAATGGGAGATCACATTTTATTTTCAAGGATTTAAAGTTTTCTAATTTTGGGATGTTAAGAAAATTAGGGAGGGTTCAGAAGATTTGGGAAGCTTTTCCATTTTCTAATTTTTTTTTAAAGATTATTTTTATTTTTGTCAAATTTACCCCCTTTTTTTATCATGTGAGTGTCACATGAGTACCTTATGTTATTATTTAACGAATAAATTGGATGGAAGGGAAACCATTGATACTTCAAAAAAGTTTAGGGCAAAGCACTTAACGTTTTTTAGTTGAGGGTCAAAAATCAAATTCTGAGATAGTTTAAAGGTGTGAGCACTTCTTACCCTTTTTCTATATATAAAAAAGAAAGACTTTTTTACATTTTTATTTTCAAGAGATATATCTCACACCCCTATTTTCTTTGTTTACACTCTCATTTTCCACATTCATCTTCTTTCTACCTCAAATTTTCTCTCTCAAACTATTCCCTCTCTGAATCTTACACCAAACTACAAATTTGAAGACATTTTTCAAAAATCATAAACTAAACATGAAATGATACATTATTTTGGTTACACCAAAATACAAATTTGAAGACAATTTCCAAAATCATAAACTAAACATGAAATTGTACCTTGTTTTGGAAAAAATTAAATGGTATCTTGCTGATAAATTACTCTTTAATGTGATAAACGCTTCAAATGATAATTTTTTATTTTCTGAAGTACAATTTTTTTAAAAAAAATTGTCGAAGAGATATTCGATCTCGCAACATTTAGGTCAAATGTCATAACACATTGTCAATTATTTTGATAGTTGTTAGCTTCGAAGTACCATTTTAAATGACGATTTTAAAGTAGAAATTCATCTTTCGTGTAAACGTGTATATTTAACTTAAATAAATACATTGTAGTCCGATAGCCGAATGCTTAACTATTAATCAAGAAATTATTAATTTTTTAAAGAGAAGAGACCCTTGATAATAATTTTATTTTATTTTATTTTTATCAATTTTTTAAATTTTGCCAAATTTGAATCCAGCCTTTTCTCTTCCATAATTATAACAAGGGTAAAAAGCGCTCACGCCCCCTAAACTATTCCGGTTTTTGGTTTTTGACCCTCAACTAAAAACGGTCAAGTTTTACCCCCTAAACTATTTCGGTTTTTGGTTTTTGACCTTCCATCCATATTCTCCGTTACATCATAACGGAAGTCCAAAAAATGGGGCATTTTTGGACAATCTGTATAAGATCCTAAATTTTTTGTTTTTATTAAAAAAAAACCTATTATTTTGACGAGAAAGAAGAAGTCGCCGGTGAGAACAGTGACAGAAGAAACAGGAAGTCGGGTACCACTCCTCTTCTCCAACCACCAACTGTAAATTCCAACCTCTAAAAAAAATCTTAAAAGACTTTTTTTTTCCCTTAAATTTAATTCTACTTATTATGAATGATATGATTTTCCCAAAATGCCCCTATTTTTTAGACTTCCGTTATGATGTAACGGAGAATATGGATGGAAGGTCAAAAACCAAAAACCAAAATAGTTTAGGGGGTAAAATTTGACCCTTTTTATTTGAGGGTCAAAAACCAAAAAACGAAATAGTTTAGGGGGGCGTCAGCGCTTTTTACCCTTATAACAATAAGAAAAGAAAAGAAAAGAAGAAGAAGAGATATATATGGTCCATGTAAAGTGCTACGTAATTTACATCTCCAACTTGCGTGAAGAAATCTTTTTTCTACTATGTTTCATCCCCGAGTGATACACGTTGTATTTTTAATTATTATTTTAATTCATATATCTTTTGATGATGTCGTACATGTTTTCTAACTTACTTGTTGCTTAGACATATGACTGAAATTGAAAAACCCTATTAATGAGCTCTAGATGTATGATTGTTTATTGGTTCTAGACAACTGCATTGCTTGAATCTTTAAAGTCACTGTGGTTGGTGCTAATTTGAAAATCTATATATAGCCTCTGCTAATGATTATGGTGTCTAAAATTAAATGAGTGTTTAAATATGACTAAGAAAAACATTGGAGTCAATTGCATAGAAGATTAGTGAGGAGAAGATTTTAGATTTGAAAATCCTTTATAATAATGAATAATCATGATTACATCAACAATATAAATAGAATGAATCTTACATTTTCATCCAAAATTAAAGAATCTACACTCATTAAATCGTCAGAGTTATGGGCATTGAAAGTGTTTCATGATCTATTTACTCGAAATAATATTCTCTTTTCTTGATTGTCTTTTCCAATTTCATTGAGATGCACATATTCAAGTCTTGATTTCCCCCATAATGTTTGTTTTGATGGTTTTTTTTGTGAGGGAATGCATGCCTGATTTTGGTTTATATAGTCGTTTATTTTCTTGAAATATTAAATTTAATTTATAATGCAAGACTTTTAGAATTCATTATGATTGATGCAAGACTTTTAGAATTCCTATATACATGAATGAGAATTATATTTTTTCTTGGAACATTAAATCTACTTCATAATGGAAGTCTTTTAGAATTTCTATATGCATCAAGAATCCAAAAATTCATTATACATATTTTTTTTATGTAAGCCTTTTAGAATTCCTACATACATGTTATTTTCTTAGAATATTAAATATATTTTATGATGGAATACTTTTAGAATTCATATATACATTAAATCTACTTCATTAAAAAGAAAACTATTGAACTTCTTTATTTAAAAACAAAAACCATTGAATTTATTTATTTTAATAAACTCATTCAACTTCTTCATTTAAAAAAAAACCAATGAACTTCTTCATTAAAAAAGAAAAAACGATTAAACTTCTTCATTAAAAAAAAACATTGAACTTTTCATTTAAATTCAATTCATTTATGTTACATAGCCTTTTAGAATTCCTATATACATATTATTTTCTTAGAATATTAAATCTACTTTATGATGGAATATTTTTAGAATTCCTATATACATTAAATCTACTTCATTAAAGAAGAAAACTATTGAATTTTTTCATTTAAAAAAATCATTGAACTTCTTTATTTAAAAAAAAAATCATTGAACTTCTTCATTTAAATTCAATTCATTTATGTTACATAACCTTTTAGAATTCCTACATATATGTTATTTTCTTAAAATATTAAATTTATTTTATGATGGAAGATTTTTAGAATTCCTCTATACATTAAATCTACTTCATTAAAAAAGAAAACTATTGAACTTTTTCATTTAAAAAAAAAAACTATTGAACTTCTTTATTTTAAAAAAAGAGTCATTCAACTTCTTCATTTAAAAAAAAAACCAATAAATTTCTTCATTAAAAAGAAAAATTATTCAACTTATTAATTAAAAAAAAAACACTGAACTTCTTCATTTATGTTACATATTTTTTCTATAATCTATAAATATGTTACTTTAGAATGAATGTGAAGATTATAGCTAATGAAACACTATTTTTAGAAGAAAAATAATGTCAAAGTTACCACATAAAAACTTATAATTGAAACACATATTATAATATGTCACATGTCACATCATTAAACTTCTATCTTAATTTTACTTAACTTTATATATTATAGATTTGAAAATAATGAAGCTACTAGCTAGTCTGGTCAATCTATATGCTTACGGAACCTTTATTAGTACTACGATTTTATTTTCCAAAGGTTGATAATATCGCATCACATTCGGGTAAGTTTTGCAACACATCTTTCATGTCCAACAACAACAAACATAGATTGGAAAAGGAGATCAATATATTAAAGAATGAAAATTAAAAAAATGAAGAATTTGTCGCATTTTTTTGAGTAATTTCTTTTCGTTAGGAATTAAGTTAAGGAAAATAATTTTTGGCTAAGTTCAATTAGTTAAAAATTGGTAAAATTGGTCAACGGGTCTAAAAATGCCCCTTGGAGTAATTTAAAAACTTTTGAGGCAGGGCAATAAATTTGGATTGAGGCTACGGTGTGGAACATTAAATGTTTCTGTATTGTGCAAAATAAATGGTGATCGTCGGATCAAGAATCTAACGGATGAGATTATTTGGGTGACATAATTAAAAAAAATTGATGAAGAACTCGTCAACGGTCCGGATTATTCTCTAGGGTTAATCCGGATCGCCGACGTAGCCAAAAATATTTGTTACTTAACAACCATAAGTCCACATATTATACATATTTATATAAGTGCCTATAAAAATATTATTTGCAACCATAAGTACATAAATTATATTACTTTTAGGTCCCTAATGTTATAAAATTTTAAAAATTAAACTCACATAATATATTTCCATTTCACAGATTGACCCACAAGTTTATAATTAAATTTTTTAAATTCACAATTTGACCCAAAAATCATGAAATTCACTTTTAAGAAATTATAATTAACCCCTAACTAATAACATATTCATAGTGATCATCATATATATATATATATATATATATATATATATATATATATATATACCTTGGAAGTTTACTAATAAGTGATTGACTTATATAGAAGTATAACAAACTTTGCATTTGTACAGTTAGAGTTTCATAGTACTAATAAAAAATAGATTACTTACAAGTTTACAACGCTTGCATATTACTAATAGTCTACAAACAATCTTATAACATTGAAATTGATTTACATTGTTAGTTTGTTAAGAGTAATGTTATAACGTTAAAACACACTTAAGAGTAATGTTGTACCATGAGAGTGTTTAAGTTGTTTCAACCACCATAAAACATTGTTCCAAATAACGAACCATTCTTAAATATAAGATTTTCATTACATATTGCGTAAATTATGAAAGTAAAAATTAAATACTATTTATAAAATACTTTATTTTTAATTAAATATTGATATAATATTATTTTATGAACTTCTAAATACAAAATGTAAAAAAGAAAGTTTGAACCCTTGACCAATTGATAATTGTGGAAATCAAACAACTTGAGAATAGACATCTACTCCAACAACTTATTGTGTAAGAAATAGACATGTTTAATTATTAATCCCACGTACCCCTAGATTTACTCCTTCCATGTCTGACCATCCATGTCCGGCCATCATAATCCATTACTGATTTTGAGTGCAATGGATCATCTAATCCATATCCGACCACAAAGCCATGTCTCTAAGGTGCTGAAATTCTAAACTTTAACCCAGATCTGTACCAATTTGCGCGTGTAGTTCCCGTTAGTTATGAAAATGATCCATCTATATCTCATAACTCATTTCTAATGAGTTTTTTTTGGTGATATTAACTCAGAAAATGATATTTTTTATTGTTTTAGTTTTGATTTTTAGATTATGAACTCAAAATCAAAGATGTGTTGAGTTGTTCTTTTTTTATTTTTTATCTTCTTGAGAATGTAGCAGGAATAGTTTCTTCATCCATTAATGTAGCAGACACTTGTATTTTGCAGCTTTGATGGAGTTGTCAAGGTAGGGTAATATTTGGAGGGATAGGTAGGAATGGGAATTGAATTTAAAATATGAAAAATATTGATATATATAGAGGAGTACATTAGATATTTAAGTTGAGAATTTGAGTTTTTAGTTAATTAATTGACTAAATTTTAGCCACCTAGCACTACTCTTAAATTAATGTGTGGAACATGAAAAAGGCGATGTACGGGCAGCAATTGAAGATAAAGGGGTGGTGGTACGGTGTAGTCCTGCAGAAAGTCGTGCTATGATCCACCTCCTCCAGTAACACATTTCTCTCCATCAATACGGCATTGATACCACTCTACCGTGTAGTCCTGTAAATTGGTACCAATGCATGAACACGGGTAAATAGGGGTCACTTTATACGGCCTTGTGGGATTAGGCCCCACGGTCATCTCACATGAGTTGGAGTGGAGTCTACCTGCAAAATAATTCCTGCCACAATTCATGTGAAAGGATTGTGGAACCAGTCTCACAAGGCTAATCCTATATTAGAATTTTTCGGTAACTAGGGATGGGAATGGTCCAATATGTCCGGTCCAGCTCCCCATCTAAGAAATTCAACCAGCATTGAGGTGGAAGTTGTGATCCCTACTCCAACAATGACTTTTTAAGATAGGAGGTGGGACTAGACCCATTAGACCGATTCCACCCCCTTCTTCTGCAGAATTCATATCCAAAATGCATGCATCTATCATTTAGAGCAACTCTCCACCAGGACATGAATTTTGGGACCCATAACTCTTAACAAAATTACCTGTCTGAATCTAATTTTCGATCATCATCCAAGTGAAATTACGAGGAAACAACACGAGAGAACGGCACTCATTGACCCCCCAAGTCAACCTCTCAAATGTTTAGTGATATTACGACACTATAAGAGAGGCAAGTTACATTTAAAGAAGGAAGAAAGATGGCAGCACAATGAGGCATTGGTATAGTAAACCAGGCCGAGTCCTAATGACATAAAGGTTATGAGTTAGAATCTCCTCTCTGCTTCTTGAATCTCCCTATTTATTGTAATAGGTAAGTCACCTCTCCAATAATAATAATAATAATCAAAAAAAAAAAAAAAAAAAAAAGAGGAAAGATGGCACCGGCCAAAGACTAATCACATGACGTATAACCCAAGTAAACTTGCTATGTAACTATCTTATGAAATAGGAACATCGCAGATGCCATCACAAGTTAACGATGATAATCGGGTGCCAAAGCAACACATGGCCTTGAAAAATAAGAGGCATCATATTACAGGTTCGAATAGCCCTAATTCTTATGAAACCACTTTACAGTACGCCAAGAAAAAAGTATGGAGGAGGAAGAGTAACAGCCATTGTTTATTGTAATATGTAAACATGCGAATAGATGAAATTCAGAAATACATGCAAATAGCGACTCGGCTACACAATAGTAGTTACATGAGGGTCGAAAAGTAGTAAAGAACACACGGGCCTTGTTCGCACATTTCAATCCGGGCAAGCACATTATTCCACACACTTAATAGTAGTTACACGAGGGTTGAAAAGTAGTTAAGAACACACGGGACTTGTTCGCACATTTCAATACGGGCAAGCACATTATTCCACGAAGATGCAGAGGTGGGAATTAGTATGGCTGTCATAACCTTAAAGATTCAATTAATGGATTGGCTCCATTTGATTCAACTTGAAGGTGCCTTGGTTGTCCTTGTGCACCTCCACCTTGAATTTCTCTTCTTTGTCTCCCCTTTTGACCTTAAGATGCATATTGATCTTAGCAGAATCATCGGTTACCTGTTGAGCGGGAAAATAAGGTAGTCAACAACATAAGCACATAGCTCACGTAATAAAATCTACTGGATTAATATAATTGCCCGATCTCAAGTACTTCAATCGCAAAAAGAAGTTGGTCATTTTCTTCGCTGTTTTTAGGCAAGTTCAGCACTGGTTGATAGAGTACATACAATGTTGAAGTCAAGTCTAGACCATATTCCCTTTGTGAAGTGGATTAACCAAAAACATGAACACCACAATCTAGTCATAGAGGTATAAGATACTACGGGTTCTTAAAAGAGAAACATGAACCCAATGTTCGGTGGACAAACCTCTTTAACAAATATGCAGAAGTTGGAAGATAAAGAAAGAAAAGAAAGAAATAGAAGAACAAATCAATGCCCCAACTTTTCCATCGATTCAAAGAAAACCACAAATATACCTGAGCATTTGCATTAGTTATCTCATGAAGCTCATAAGGGAACAACGAGTTAGATCTCTGCTGGATCGTCTTGACAGCATGTTCAGCTGCATCTTGGACAATTTGATCATGCGCTGGAACTGATTGCCATCCAGGACCATGGCCTTCTGTTCAAACAGAATAGCAGGTTTTCAGACCATGATTTCAGAATCATAACCAAGTTCAGGGATCATCAAAACTTGAAAGAGGAAGAGGTAAAAAAGAAGGCGGGGGGAAGCTCCGATAAACCAAACAAGAGCAACAGTAGGATGTCTATCAAAGCCTTGCCAATTGAATTACACTTCAGAAATGATTCAGATTTCAGACCTGTCTTAACACCCAGATCTGATGTTGAGAAGGAAGTAACATCCTCGAGATGCTTGAATTCTTGCAATTCTTTAAAGTTCATCCATGGTTTTACCCAAATCTTAGCTTCATAGAGTCTCTTTTTTCCAGCATCTATCACTTCAAGAGTAAGATGGTGCAACGTACCCGCCACAGCTTGTTCTTGTGCTTTTACAACCCTTGCAAACTCGAGCAAAACATTCTGTCAAACAAACTAATATTAGCAAGGGGAGAACAGAAACAACCATCAAGAAAAATCTCCATGTACATTATGATATTTGCGAAATCAAAACGATACTTCATTGTTGCAGGATTCAGATATACTTATAGCTTTTTCATGAAAGCAAAAAGGGAACAAAAACATCAAGGCAGAAAAGCAGGAAAGTCAAAAGCTTCTCTTGTGCATTTGACATAAGATATTACCTCTTTCTTGTTGTGTTCTTCAACAGCAAATCGAGCAAGGTCCTCAAGCTCCATGCTGTTCTGGGACGAGTGGGAATCATGCTTTCCTCCAAGAGTTGTCATAGCAAGTAAACAATCTGACTTAGCTGAGTATCCCTGAAACAGCTTCCTGCAGTTTGATCCAAAGATATCAAGAAAGCCAGCAATACAACATAAAACAGATAACAGAATTGTTGCATATTCACGCTTCTGGGAATAGTATAACATTTCAGCAAATAATAGTCTCAGTCAAACACTAACTTGTAAATAAAGATTTTTAGCTAATAAGTTGAACACTAAACTTGTATACACAGTTTTCAATAGTAAGCACATGAGAGTTCAATAAGTTAATACAATTTGTTCCAATAATCTAGCTATGTGATCATCGAGTGTAGCCGAAAAATTGAAAATTCATGTGCTTTCCAGAGGCAGATAAGGTGGTCACTATCTCAAAATTAGGCATCAACATAAATAAAGATCCCAACTTTGCCAATAAGTGAAAACAAAAACACCCAAATCGACAACCAAGATCAAGTAGAAATCTGAATTCAGATGCAAAATTTATTATACTTCCAAGTAAAACACAGCAAACTCGAACTGCTAATGTCAGAAAAAGCAATGCATTCAACTGAAACATTCTGAACCCTTTTAACCAATCAAACTCCCATATTTATCATATTGAAATCACTCATTTCTTTTTTTATCTTCCCCGAACTACACCGGGTTCTCTACGCCACTAGTCCTTGTAACACTCCTAATTAACACTCATTCCTTTTGAATCTTCCCGACCCACACCGGATCCAGATGTGATCCTCGGTGACACTCCCTTCTAACACTCCTGTGACATTCCTAAAATTCCTAATTATTATAGTCTTACAAGTGTTTATCTTGTTTAGTTTTGGAAGTTTAGTCTTACAACTTCGGATATTCTAGTACATCTTCTTTCTATCAATAAAACCACGAAAGTAAATTCACGGGTTTGAATTAATAACAATGCTCCACATGTGATAATTATCATTGGTGTACCAGTTAAAATGTACTAGAAAATACGAAGTCGTGACAAATACAAATTAAGCAACAAAAAAAAACAATTAACAATCAATCAAATGTAAAAAAAAACCCAAATCAATCTGAAAACAAAATATTTCATAATTGAAGAACAGTCCAATACAGGGCACCAAAACTAAATTAATCATTCAAAAGAAAATCCCCAAATATATATATAACGGTGAGAGAGGAAGTGAAAAACTTACAACAAAAAGAAGTAAAACAAAACTAAAATCTGTCTTCTTAGAGAAGATTGAACTAGCATAGAATGCACTCTCGCACTGATCTTCGAGATAAATTGAATTTTATTTAATTTAATTTCGAGAGATTTGAAGTTCAACCGACCGAAGAGGGGGTAATAAATAAGGAGGAGTAAAAAGAACGCTAATTGTTAAAGAGAAAAAGTATCTATTCGTCCAAGTGTAAAGCGCTTAATATCTTTAATTAAAATATCGAGTTTGAATTTTTATTTTTTTTTTTTGCTAAATAAGAAATTTTTCATTAATCACAAAATAGTCGAAGTCCGAAAAATTTAATAAATACAAGAAAATAAAATTTATACAATAATTTAAAAAATCATAATAACAGACAAAAATCACACCCAAAAAAACTTGGATGGGTAAGAAATACTAAGATAAAACTAGCAAATTATAAATATATATTAAAAAAATTATAAGGATTTAAAAATAATGTATATTGAAAATTTTATCTCCAAAAAATTTAAATTGTATGAATTAACTGAATTAATTATAAATTATACAGACTTTACAAAAGAAAAGAAAAAAAAAGTAAAGAGTGTTGTAGAATAAAAAATTATTATTTTTTATGTGAATTGATATTTGTTTGCCTATATATATTATATTTATTAGTGTAAATATAAATTTTAGATATACTCACTAATTAAGGTTTTTTTTTTTTGTTAAGTAAACTAACCAAGATAAAACTAATTAAAAGTGAGTCGGCCGAAGGTGACACGACGGAGAAAGAGAAAAAAGATACGGGCTAGCCGCTACGTGTATAGCATGCACCAAACCCAATTGCCACATCAGAAGCTATTACGAGCTGTAATTGGATTTTATTTTAATGTTTTTATAAAAAAAAAACAAAATTGTATTTGGATCACTTTTGGTTAATTTTCAGTGAAAAAAAAATCAGTCTATAATCTATCTCTTTACAGACTGACAATTTTACTAAAAATTCAAGATAAAAATTCTTAAACCTAAAAATCAATATTTGTAAAGAATAAATAAAATGAAATAATATTTGCACTCTCAAAAAAGTTTTTTACACCATTTTTTTATAAATGTAATTAGAATTGTACTCATATATGTAAAACCAATTTCAAATAAATTCGTTGTGATTTTAAATAGATTTTAACAGATCATAAAAAATGAAAATACATTTCTGTAAAAACAAATTGAATAGATAATTAATTTTGATGAACATTTGCTAAAGTTTTATTCTAAATATAAAAGAAACGTTTTATATTGGCATATTAAAATTATTATTGCCTTAAAAAAAAATTAGATGAATTTCTTTGGAATTGATTTTATAGCTATAGGTATATAAGTTTTTATTCATTGAAAAAAGAAAAGAGAAATGTAAGAGTAAGAGACCTTTTTAGGAGTATAAATATCATATCATATTAACAAAACTACTATTTTTATATTTTTCCATAAATTCAAATTGAATCTATTTTGTGAATTTTTTGATATCTCTAGTAGTAGACCAACTGGGCAAAAAATCCTCTATCCCCGTTCGTGTATGTCTCCGTGTCCCCAACCAATCACAATTCACCATGTGTATATATAATTGAAACAAATATTTATATAGTAAATTCTGATTGGTTAGGGACACGGGGACATACACGGATGGGGACAGAGGATTTTCACCCGACCAATTGATAGAAGACTAATATTTTAATGCTTATATAATGATTTACCAGTGCCCACTGTCCAATGTCAGTAATCTAGTTGTTTGTGAAAAAATACTAACTTAAAAAACATGAATAAAATTTTGTAAATAAAAATGAGGGTAATCGTTGTTTACAGTTATGGAATAGGGGCAATCGTAGTTTCAGTTTCAAATGAGGATAATGGCTGCGTTCTTGGAGGAAGATGAACAATATAATTCGAAACGATTTCTTGGGTGATTTTTATCCTTGCGGCAGTCCTACTTTGGGTCTAAATTTAACGCGCTTTTTATGACCACTGAATCTAACATTTTGTAATTTAATGGCTATTGTTGTGTTACTGTAGGTGCTGAATATTAGATTGTTCAACACCTTAAGCTGCTTGGATAAAAGAATAAGTAAGGGAAATAATACTTATACTCTTAAAAAAAGCTTTTTGTAGCCCTCCTTCTTTTCTTTAAAAATGTAATGAAAATTGTACTCAAACCTTAAGACCAATTCCAAATAAATTCGTTTGGTTTTAAATAGATTTAGAAATATTATAAAAAATGAAAATAAATTTGTTTAATAGACAATTTTTATGAACATTTGCTAAAGTTGTATTCTAAATATAAAAGAAACATTTTGTATTGTCATATTAAAATTATTATTGCCTCCAAATTTACAAAAAAAATTAAAATTAAAAATTAAAATTAAAATACAAAAATTAAATTTCTTTGGAATTGATTTTATAGCTATAGCCTATAGGGGTATATAAGTCATGTTATTTATTGAAAAAAGAAACGAGAAATGAAAAAGACCTTTTTAGGAGTATAAATATCATGTCATATTACCAAAACTACAATTTTTATATTTTTTCATAAATTCAAATTGAATATATTTTGTGAATTTTTTTATACCTCTAGTAGTAGACCAATTGATAGTAGGCTAATATTTTAATGCTTATATAATGATTTATCAGTGTCCAACGTCAGTATTCTAGTTTCCATTGAATTTTAAAATAAATTATTTGTGAAAAAATAATAATCTAAAAAATATGAATAAAATTTTGTAACAAAAAAAAATTTCTAAAATGCACATATACTCTCAAGCCCGATAACATCAAACTCGAAATATTTTAGTTTAATAAAAAAAAATAATGTAGCATTTTACCAACTTCAACGTGGATGGATAGATGGGTTTAAAAAAGCGCGCCTAAGCGTGAGGCGAGGCGATGATGAAAACGCCTTCGATGTCTGAGGCGACCAAGGCGATTTATTAGGCACAAAAATGAAACAATTACATAATAGACTAATATTTCTCGTTGACCTAATTTAAAAGAGGCCCAGAACCTTTTCTTTTTGTCTTGCCGCCTCAGAACTTCTCTGCTCCTCAATCAAAGGTATGTTCTTCTTCTTCTTTAATCTTCTTTCATCTCTTTCTTCTTCTTTATCCTCTTTTCTCTTCTTCTTTTTTTTTTTTTTATAATATTTCATCTTTTATTATCCTATATTTAATATTTTATTTTCTGATTTATTTTTTAAGATTTCATCATCTTCTATATAAATGAGAAGTTTGAAGTTAATGTAACTATTATGTGGTACTACAAGTACAATATGGTCTTCTTTTCATTTACCCACGTTGAAAACTTAAGGAAAGTATTCATTTGAAGTTATCGAGACAATAATTATGCATCTTACTGGCTTAATGCTTGTCTTTATATATCACCGAGTCAATAAATACTGTGTTTGATATTGATGAGAATGACGATGAGTATTAGTTTGTATGAGATAATGTATGAATATGCTTTATGTTTTATTTTTCATGTTTTTTACTCAACTTTAAGATGTTGGGCACTTGTAAATGATGTTAGTTGTCTTTTTTATGCGTTTAACAGTTTACGATATTTTTGTGTGGACAATTTGGGAGGTAGTATAAAATATATACTTTTATCTAGTATTTATAATATTAAAATAATATTTATAATGCAAAATTGTATATAAATTTAATTTATGAGAATTTTTGCAAAAATAAAGCGCCTAAAACCATCGCCTCGCTCCTTTCAAAACTAAGGATAGTACTGTATAAAACAAGCAATTTAAGCTCAAACCTATGGTAAGGCTCATGTCAGTCAGAGACGGATCCTTGGGGATATAAAATTTTAAAAGATTGTTCAGAAAAAAATTATTTTTCCAATAAAAATATCTGACATTTTGAAAAATATTGGGGGACGGTCTTCTGCCCCTTAGATCCGCTACTGATCTTGATCCAGTTTCCTTGATGGGAGCATTTGAACCATCAGTTGTGAAATTTGAGCAAGTAAACAGTTGAACTGATAGAATGCATATATAAATATCCAATAGCTACTAATAATTTGTTCTTCAATCAACACTTCTCCATATCACTCCTTTTCTGCCTCCATACCTCTCAATTTTTGCAACCATTCCACATACTGATTTTGCTCCTTCTTGTGTAGGTGGAGAAGAAGAAAGTTCGTAAGAGTTTCGCTAATGCCTCTTGCTTCTAGATATCGCTTAAGCTCGTCTTGCAACTCGGGGTCTAATTCTCTACAAGAAATGAACGTGAACATGTTATTATGAATCCAAATGGAGATAAAGATGCAACGAAACAATTCAGATGATCTCCAGTTTCTGTCCTTCTGGAGTAACATGCATTTAAGCACCCCCAACACTGCAAGAAAGAAGAAGAAATCTGCACACCTTTGCCTCTTCTACCCCCAAAATGAGACAATTTGTTCAGTTTTACAAAGGCGGGCGTTGGAATGATACAAAAATCATGCAATTGAACTATGCCCTCTGGTTTAGTTAAAGTCGAAATTTTAGATAGCTATTTCAGGGTCTCGATGTTAAGAATCTATTTGTTACACAAGGACAGAATGAGCTAAACCGACCTTTTTCCATTTTCCCAATGTTTCCCTTTTCTTTTCTTGCAAAAAGAAACCAGGCAACAGAAATGAAGTTCAATGATCCATCATTCATCACCAAATATGTGGTTAAACAGAAATAAGAAAGGGAGTTGAATCCTTGTAAAACATAAATAGAAAAGTACTTTACTTGTGTCACGGTTAAATTACTATTGATGGATGTCAAATAACCAGAATAATTAGTCATTTTTTTTACTGATGCTGGTACCGTGAAAAAAAAAGGAAAGAAAGAGAACCCAAAGTTAGGTAGCTTACCTGAATGGAGGACCCCTATATGTAGAAGAACCCAAGGTCGATGGTGATTGGATGTAATAGGCGTTCTGAATGTTAAAATCAGATTTGCCAACATCTGTGCTATAAGCTTTACAATCAAACTGCAAGATGGAGCTCAAGCCAGGCTTCTTGATGCAAACTTTCATCGAAACTTCCTTGGTGATTTCATTATCTATACTGAGATCTTCATGCTCCTCTCCCAGTAGAGCTGAAACAGCAATTTCCTCACCTGACTCATATTTCTTTCGCAAAAGCACGTCTTGAGTACGCGGAGAATCCCATTCTAACCCAAAATCTCCCGCAGAGTCACTTTCTTGATACTGTATCCATATAAACATGCAATAAGTGAAACAGAAAATATCAAATTCGATTCCCTTAATTTGAAATTTGAAAGCAGTATCACCCTTTACACTGGATTGATAACTATCAGCATCAATGAAGTAATAACAAAGAGTTAGATACGTGTAATGATGGGGGGAAAGCAAAATCTGAAATTATTGACATCAATGTCAGCCTAAAATAGCAAATTGAATAAAGCAATCAAACCAAATCATATCTCTAGTTTTTCTAACAAACAAAAAGTATGATTTAATCTGACTTTCTGAAGCCTGGTCATGAGATTCAAACTCGAATTTCAAACGCTAGGGAAATGCAAACTAAGATGCCCTGTTGATCATCAGGGTAAATGATGCTTGAAGCAACTTGACAACAGCAGCCCTATGAATTATTCATCACCCCTTAGGGGTTACAGGATAATATCGCCTCAAACACTACTGTAAACTTTCTTGAAGAACCTATAGAAAGGAAGAAAACAAATATCTCCATTGGCCAAATACAAAAATTTTGCTGCTTGAAAAACTTTAATTGAAATACGAATAAGATGAGGCAAACTTTTCCCCCTATAGCAGGGACGAAGCCAGAAATTTGGCGTTGGGGCGAAGCTGCAACAGTATGTCGAACTACATATAAAAACAGCAAAAAAAAATCTTGGGGAGCGAAACTGATAAAATATTCCGAACTACATATAAAATTTACTATACCTAGTAGTATTTTAAAAAATTTCCCCCTCCCCCCGCCCCCTTGTCTTCGTCCCTGCCCTATAGATCCAAGAAAGACGAAAGGAAGGAGAATTACTCGCAAGGACGGATCATTGGCCGTCCCCCAATTTTTTTTAAAACTAATCTATATGTACTAATTTTCTAGGCCTTTAGTCATCTATTCTTTAAATTCACCTCCCTTAACATTCTCCTCAAAGCTCATTTATAAATTTCCGCCCCTGCCCCCAAAAATTGAAGTTGTAGCTCAATCTAAGATTAATCATCTGGATAATTTTGTACATTCACTCACCCAAACCCAATAAACACTTACCTTGCACATTCTAAAGAAGCAAGCCAGAATTTTACACAAACAAAATAAAATGGAAACAGCAAAATATATCAAGAAGGGTCTCATCAAGATTCAATCTTTACCTCCAAAACAACTTAAATTAAGCAAAAAACAAACAAAAAAATAGTTTATTTACATGAAATTCAGTTATATATAGCTATGTTTTGCATAAAGATGGTACCTGAAATCGATTGGAGGTGAGTTCGTGGTTAATTTCGGACTGCAGGGATTCAAACAAATCGGAATCTTGAACAACAGCTTTCCGAACCTGTCTTACAACACTGCAAAATCGCCGCATAATTGCTGTGTATGAGCCAGGGGATGACGAATTGGAATTGGAATTGGAATTGGAGATCGCCGGCCGCTTCAGTTTATTTACTGATACTCGTATCTGCGCCTTTCAGCTGTTCTCGTATGGGGATTCCGGATTAATCTTCGGATTATTTTATGATAGTAATTATTTTAAATGGAATAATTAATTAGTATTCTAAAATCATTACCCCCCGTAATATCATCATTAGTTGATTTGATGGAAATTTTTTATATTAATCATGCAGTTCAAATTTATACTCATCAAGTAAAAAATAATAATATCTCTTAATGTGAATTATTATGGACTACATATAGAGTTGTTAATTGGATTCACTTGAGTTCAAAATATTGGGTCTGGATCCAGACCCACCAAATGGAGTCCCAAATTGGGTCTTTATTGTATTGGATATGATTTTTTTTAATCAAGGTCCGAACTCAACTATTTTGGGTCTCAAATCTTATATGAAAAATATACCTCTGACTTGGGTATTTGAACCATTGGGTCTCTTGAGTCTACACAATTATAGTTTAGACTCACTACCCTTGAATCTATATTCATTTGAGTCTCTACCCAATCTTAATATGAATATAAAAAATATGTCTATACGCAGATTGAGTTTAGCTAATCTTAATCTATATATGGGCATTTGATTCTCATTGGTAGGCATAACCACATAGTCCATATCTAAGATAACCTCGTTTGATAATAATGGTAGGACTCATAGATTAGTGAAACTTACATCACTAAAGTATAGAAGATTAGTTAGTGGAATTAAAGAATAGAAAATACTCTTTCAATCCCAAATATAATTTGTTTGGAACATTTAATAAAAAGTAACAAATAATGTTTTTTTAATCAAAATATAAATTTTACTTTTTTAAATAAAATTAATTTAAATATAAATCGTTTATGACATGTAAAAAAATAAAGTTTTTTAATTAAAATATCAATATTACTCTCTTAAATACAATCCATTTCGGTATACGCTATGTCTTATTTCATTCTACCCTTAACTCTGTTACATGATATAACTTCTATGATGAGAAAATTTTGGTGGAATCATATGGGACGAAATAAAGGCATTTTTTGGCGAAAATGGGAAGATTTATGCAAAGCAAAGATGGATGGGGGGATGGGATTTCGTAATATGGAAGCATTTAATTTTGCTTTGTTAGCTAAACAAGCATGGCGAGTAATAATGTGGCCAGATTCTTTAATGGCAAGAATCTTAAAATCTAAATATTATCCAAACAGTGATTTCATGATGGCAAATTTTGGAAATAGACATTCTTATATTTGGAGAAGCATATGGGAAAGTCGCGACCTACTGAAACTTGGTTTTCGACGTTGAGTTGGCAACGGCGAGACAATCAAATTGTGGAGGGATCCATGGATGCCGGTGCCCTACAATTTCAGGGCACTCACAAGGAACAATTTTTACCCACCTGATATGAAGGTTAGCAACCTTATTTTGAATTATCCGAGAAGATGGAACCTGGAGGCTTTTGGGATGATATTTCATCGTTGGGATGTTGAGGTTATTACAAATATTCCACTATGTGACCGCCCTTTACAAGACCGTTGGGTATGGCATTTCACAAAAAAATGGGCAATTCACAGTTAATTCAGCTTATCGCGTATCCATAGATTTCCGAAAAAATGGGATGGAATACAACAACCATATACATATTCAGATCAAAGAGGTATGCCTAGAAACAACTTTGGAGCATTTCAGATTCCTCCAAAAGTCAGGATATGCGTTTAGCGATGGTGTAATCAAGCAATGGCTGTCCGAGGACTTTTGATGCGACGAATCCAGTTAAATGAAATTTGCTACCCCCGTTGTGGTTCATTGGTGGAAACTGACATTCATTTACTTTTTCAATGTCCTTTTGCTAGTCAAGTTTGGAATCTCTGTGGAATTGGAATGCAATGGGCGAGCGGTGGGCTATCTGTGAAGGAAGTATGGGAGGAGATAATTGTTTCGCCCAACTTAGGAAATCAGAAATATTTGCAGATCATAGCTATGGTTTGGTGGGCCCTTTGGAGGGCAAGAAATGAATTAGTTTATGAAGGGATCAACAAAAAAGCAGGTGATGTTCTTAATGGGGCAATGGCCTTTATTCACCAATATACCAATGTCAAGGAAAAGGCAAAATTGATCTCTGATCATAAGAGGGAAGATAGTGCAAATAATGTTAAATGGAGACCTCCAGCACAAGGTATCTATAAAATCAATGTTGATGGTGCCATGAAAGGTAATGTTGTTGGTTTAGGAGTTATTATAAGAGACGCTACAGGAGCACCGATGGCTTCTTAAAGTATGTCGACTCAAAAACAATATTGTATTTTGCAATTAGAAGTCTTGGAAGCAATCAAAGGAATTGAGTTCTCGAGAGATTCTGGAATTCGACCGTGTACCCTGGAAACAGACTGTCTTACTCTAGTCCACCGTGTACAAAGTGCAGATGAAGATCTTGTGGTGGAAGGTGAGTTTATACAAAAAATTAAAGACTTTATACAATGTGGAATATGCATTTCAATCTCTCATGTTCAGTGCAAAGGAAATATTATAGCTCATAGATTAGCTAGAATGGGTTGTGGTGTAAATAATGTTAAGACATGGATGGATGATGTTCCTCGTAAACTACAAACTTAAATAGAATTAGTGATATACAAATTTTTTACTTTTTATTTTTTATTTTTTCGTTATACTTTTAAACTATTTATATTAGAGAATCAATGTATTATTTATTTTTAAAAAATTAATATTTATTTTAAGATAAATAAAAATAAAAATCTATCATGGTTGATGATGTAATAGAGTCTTAATATTAGTAGTAGACAGAGACTCGACACCCCATCCTGAGTCCAGACCCTACCCACATCCCCACGTAGCAAAAAAATAAATTAAAAGCTGTATTCTCTTGTTTTTCCCAAATTTCGTCAGATTCTATTCGACCACATAATTGGCGCTAAAAAGAAAGGTTATTTATTGTGTTTCATATGAGATTGAGAAGGGATTTGAATAATCTGAGCAGAGGAAAAGCAACAGAAGTAGAGCAGATAGTCGTTTTGAGCTATGGAGAAGGATGATGATTGCCCTAGTTTTTCAGAAGGGGAGAGCGACTCTGGGTCTAAGCTGCAGGACTTAGACGAAGATGCAGATTTCTTTGAATCTGGTGACATTCCGAAGCTGCAACGTAGGTATTTATTACAATGTCTTCTTCTGTTGCTTTTACTTTGTCTTCTAGATTTTGAAGTTGTAGCGGTTATTATTATTATTATTATTAATCTACTTTCTAGGAAAATCGTATCAAAGGCTCGCTGGATTGATGGTTTAGGAATGGCTGAGGTGGTGGAGAGGAAGGGTAAATTGTGGACCACTACTGGAATAGTTCGTAATGGCAAAATCTATTGCTTAGTTGAAGAAACTTTGTAGGTGATATGGGCAAAAAAATCCTATGTCCCCATACATGTTCACATGTCTGTATGTTCTCAACTACTCACAATTCGCTCGTGTATATGAAATTGTAAGAAATGTCTACATAGCGAAGCGAATTTTTGAGTGATGGAAATTTGTTCTCAACTACTCACAATTCGCTCGTGTATATGAAATTGTAAGAAATGTCCACATAGCGAATTTTGAGTGATGGAAATTAATATGTATTGGGACATGTATGTGGACAGATGATTTCCACCCGGTGATATTATCTCTTTTCAAATTTGTTTTTTTTAATTAAAGCCGAATATTTGTTAAGGTCGTGTTTGGCGTCATGGTCAAGTGTTTACTTTCTATCCGATAGGTCACGTTTTCAAACCTCGAAAACAATCCCTTTTTGGAAAACATAAGGGTAAGACTGCGTACATCGGGACTTCCACATACCCTTTTGATGCGAGAGCCTTGTGCACTGAGTACGACCAAAGCCGAGTATCTTTCTTTTTATGCGAATGTTTGATAAACTTGATTAGGTTTTATCGTGCGCTTAAAATAATGCATGATGTAGGATAGATTTAGAAGCAAGATATAATTGGCGAAGAGTAATGTGATGAGACGAGACGAGACTACAATCTCAAATTTTCCTGTTGTAGGTATTTGGCTGAAATTGGGGCTCTGCATCTTCTGGATGGTGATGATCAGCCTCTTTTCCTAAAGGATATTTATTTTAAGGTCTTAGACCACAAGAGTGGATGTTGTTGGGAAGCTTTTGAGATATATAAGCACCTAAAGTCTCTTGGTTATATTGTTGGTCGGCATGGTAAGCCTTGTACAATGAAGAGCGATAAAGTTAATTTGGTTGCTCAAGATGCGTCCAGATTTGATGAACAAGTGGATGGAGAATCAGAAGTTAAGATGTCCCTTACTGAATTGTTTAGTGGTATCCAAATTAAACAAGTTAGGCCATTGTACAATGTTTACCTTCCCAATAGCAAGTTTAAGAAGTCTTCTCCAGATCGTTCATCTTTTGTGCTCTGCCTTACAAGGTAACTCCAATTAAAGAATATTTTTCGTTGTAGATTTTATCAGTTTGGCAATGTTTCAGTGAGAAATGCACGTATATTCCTGTACAGATAAGAAGCCAAACTTGCTGAGATTAGAAACAAATATTCAAATATTTTGTTATGCAATGTTACATGATAACTTGTGTTTCTGAAAAGTTCTTTACAAATAGTTTTTTGGAGTGAAATTCAGATTCTTGCAGCAGTACAACATGATATACATATAAGATAATTTGACCAACTATATGCAGAACTGTTGATCGAGATTGTATTTTGTTTATTTATTTTTTACCTTTCTTTAGGAGAATTTGGGTTTGCCCTGGGAAAAAAAATATTTTACTCGAGGGGTTTGAATTTTGAATGTTGTCTGGTACATGCATGCGTACTCTCTCAGTACCATGCTGTCCCAGAGATGTCTCTTACTCTCTCTGTGCACTGCTTTTGATTTCTTCATAAGACATTCTTCTTGGACTAATATTTATAGTGTTAATGGATGGATTACTTTCTTGTTATAGTAGCCATCCACCAACTAAAGAAGAGATTGAAGAGCTTGAAAGACTGTGTGTTGGCAGCCCTTTGAAATTCTGTCACGTTGATCTTGGTGGACGTGTCAGTTTCTTTGCATTCAACAGAGTGGAGCTCCCTGTTCTTCCATGAAAATTGGTATCTGTGAGTTATATTTCATGTCAAAAGGTTAACATTGTCGAGGTGTTAGCCATCTAAATTGTGTAACATTATGGTATTAGTGAAGATCCATTTCATCCAAATGGATAACTAAGTTCAATTTTTAGTTACTTCGAGGTTAATGTTTAGAATTGTACAAGTTACTTTCAATCGCATGATGATTGTCTATGTGAATGAGAATTGTTCTTACCATGCATTGGCTTTTATTTTCTTTCTGCCAGCCTAACTGCACTTTTTGAGGTGCTTTTCTTGTATCTTTATTTGGTAGGCAGTAGGCTGATTTTCTGTTTATCTAGCTCGAAAGGATGGGTTCTTTAGTGAATGCTATGTGTTCTTGACTACCTAGAAGAGATTTCTGAGGAGGTTATATAGTTGCAAAGCGTGTTATGTAATGTCTTCTATGTTGAAAACCTTGCAGTATAAAATATTAATATAGAATGCTTAACATAGCAAATAAAAGAGTAGAATAATTTTAAATCCTAGTTAAACATTAAAGCAAATCTATTCATCTAGTGATGTGAGAAGCGAACGAGTCTAGTTTGTTGCGAGAAACACTGCCTTCTTTTGTAGAGAGCCTAATAGCAGTTCCCAGCTCTTCTGCTCTTTTTCTTATTCCATCTCCTTCTTCAGAAGCCATCAATCTTTTCACCACATGTTCAACAGAGCATAGCTTCAATGGTAGTATACTTCCAATTGCCCATTGCTTTTTGCTCCCACTTATCTCTTCTCTTGCAAGAAGATCCATAAACGTACCTTTGATCAATTTAGAAGTATTATAAATGTCTCCAGCCTCAATTTTCTTATAGTACTCTGCTTGAGCAGCAAAGAATTTCTTGGCCTCATCTGAAATAAACGCGACCAATGATCACTCCTATGGGTGTCAACGGGTTCGGTCCGACCCGAATCCGACTCACATAGCTCGAAAAAATGTGAGCGTGAGCTCAATATTCAAGCTCGAATTATATATATATATATATATATATATATAATAAGAATAAGAATATAATTAAAAAGGTCGAACCCGAATAAGAATAATATAATTAAAATATTATATACTTATATTTTCCTTTTCTTTTGTAGATTTGAATCACAATAAAAAGTGAAATATTGTAGAAGAATTCAATGGGATTGCCGAAATTGGATTTGGAACCAACAATAGACTTAAATCACTCTTTCGCAATTTGCAATTTCGTCATTTTATTATACTAATAAAATGAGTCTTATATAAAAAAAAAAAAAAAAAAGAGAACAAATGCACTTAAAAACAATTCTGCAATTTCTGCTTCTCTTGTTTTTCTCTATATATATGGTTTTACAATTATGGGACTCCGTTTCTTTTGTTTTAGTCTATATAAGAATTTTTGTCTACGTTGTATGTAGATTCTTTAACATTTGACCTTACTATGTATTTATCTTTTGTTATCTTTTTATTAGTTTATTTTACTTCAAGAATTAAGTATCATTGTATTATGTATTTTTATCAGATTTAGTTTCAATACTCATTGTATTATACTATTTTTGCTACATGATTTTTGTTTTTTTTTGCTAATAAAAATTTACCTCGTGAGCTCAGCTCGAGCTCACATTCTGAGCGTGAGCTCAATGTTTGTGAGTTTTTTCGGGCTAAGCGTTAGCTCAGCTTGCTCAGCTCACATAGCTCGATTGACACCCCTAATCACTCCTTTGTGCATCCATTTTCCAACTCTAGAGGTCTTCCCAATGCTTCCCATGCTAAGAAGAACTGAGTGAATGCTGAAAAGCAATTGAAAGCATAGCATTCTGCATTTGAGATCGAAGCAACATCTTGAACAACAAAACCCATGAGAGGATCGTTGAGAAAGATCAATCTCCTGGATTTTTTAGAAATTGCTCGTAGAATCTCAGTCACTGGTTGACGTAGTTGCATGGAGGCCTCCCAGGAAGGTTGGAGATGTGCCGGGAACTTATTAGAGCCATTGGATTTGGGATTAGGTGAAGGAGAATCAAAAGTAGGAGTGGGAAGTTCATGGAACTGAACTTTGGCTAGAGAAAAAAAGAGGATTGACTAAAAGAAAAAGAGAAAAAAATGGAAAAAGAAAAGAAAAGAAAAAAATAAGATTGTCCAAAATCTACAAGGTAAAAGAGGCAAGGAAGAAAATAATGTAATGTTGATATTAAATCTCTTCCTTTTTCATTAAATGTTGAAGTAGATTATGTGTCTTTTAAAATCTTTGAATCTTTAAATAATTTTTCAAAAGGAGAATTCTTATGTTCTATTTATGCTATTGATGTTTTATTGGATTATTATTCTTCTAAGTATATAACAGGAAAAATAGGCGGAGAATAGAATAAACCTTTCAAAGAGAGAAAAAGAAATTTAGCAAAGAGTTTTAAAGATAACATAAAGCAAAAGAGGTTTGCTTTCAAAGGCCACAAAGTAAAGCATCGTGTAAAAGGGGTGGATGTTGGAGGAGGCACTTGCCTTCTTGATCGTCCTCCCGATTGATTGAGCATATAAAGGAAGTCAAGCTCGAGACTATAAACGAGAACTATGACTAACTCTCCTCTTTTGAGTCTTTTTATTATCGGAGTGTCAAGTTTTTTTTTTCTTAGAAATCTAAATCTATTTTAGATTTCTTTGCTTTTTCTTGTCCCAAAAAAATTAAAATTTTTAAACAAAAACTCCAAAAAATATTTTAAGTAATTTTTATTTACTTGTTTGTTTATTTATTTATTATTTTTTCTATCTTTTGTAGGAAGTTGCTTGAGCCTTGGTGATGCTACGGTTCTCTGTTTCATGCTTCGCTCTCCTAAATGCCTCAATTATCCGGCTAAGTTTCTTAACCCTTCCTTTTTGTTTTCTTACTTTCAAACATTGAGGACAATGTTTATTTTTAAGTTGGGGGGATTTGGTTTATTGCTGAAATTTTTTGAAAATTCAGATTTTTATGGTTTTAAAGTTTTATTTTTGAAAAAAATTCTGAAAATTAAGAGAGTTTTTGAGTATGAATTCTTATCTTGATATTCTTGGAGCTAGTTGATATGATTCTCTATTGATATAGACTGAAAAGGGGATTGATGAATATAATCTTAAATATTTCCTTGCTAATTTAATCTTAATATGAAACTTGAGTTAACTTTGACATGATCCTTGTGAATTGATGAAGATACTTAGACTTTTATTACGTGGTTAATGGCACAATTTTGTCAATATCTTCACAAACTAGAACTTGTTGACTTACATACTCGAGGCGAAATTTTTAAGACTTTTTGATTTGCCTGGTGGATGAAATTAGGCATCTCTTTGAACTATTTGAGTCTTTCTAGCCTTTTCCCATTTATATTATATCTCTAGTACCCCAAGCCTTCTCAGTTCTGTTGATAAGAATGGGTGAGACCGCCATTCAATTAATTATCATTTCGTTAGCCTCATTAACTCACCCTGAACCACAAATACTATTTTTCATTCCCTTATGAGAGAGGAAAGTGCATGCTTATTTTACAGAAAATTCCTATATTTGAAAGTAAAGATATTATGAGAAGATGATCTTATTGAAATAAATAGAACTTGAGATTTGTTGTGCAAAGAAAAAATTGGGAAGCTATGAGTTTCTTTTTATGAAAGAAAAAAAAGGAAAAAAAAAATGGAAAAAGAAGAGAAGAAAAAAAGAGGATTGACGAAAAGTTCAGTATTGAGGTGGCCCTATGCCGGAAAAAGGCACCATCACCACCGCGACCGGAGCTTGATCCCGGTTGTTGTAGCGAGTCATTGTTTGTTTGCAAATATTTTTCAAGAAGAATGTTTTGTGATTGAGATATATGAATATTATAAGTTTTGTGATTGAGATATATGAATATTATAATATGTATCTTATATTTTCCAATTTACTCATTTCAATTAATAGGGAGGTTACACAATAATAACATAACACATTAAATCCTCAATAATTGAGGGTATGGGCGGAAGAAGAATATGAGATAGACGTAACATTTGAAAATAAATGCATAAGGTGGTTGCTCTCAAAATGGATTATATATAATTAGGGAGGTTGCATAATATAATTAGAGAAACGTTACAATTTTACCATATTAGTATGACATTTTGGAGGTTACAAATATGGTAATTATTTATTTTAGTCTACATTATGAGGATTGACTTATATGGCTTGCAAGTTACAGTTCAGTGTGAACAAGACCACCTTTCTCTTCCTCAGTTGACTGCTTAAGAGAATTTTGCTAGGCATTTTTTTCCCTTTATTACAAGTGAATTTACTAAGCATTTACTTTTGTGTTCTTACCCACATCCATAACCTTCCATGAACTTGTTAGTTTGATTTTTCTGTCAACAAATCATATGATTATTCCTCATTGAAAATGAGGAAATTGATGCTAACCAGGTGAAAAAATACTGGTTGAATGTGTATTTGCAATGAGTTTTAGTTTGGAAATTTTTGTTGAGTTTTACCATAATTAATTGTTTGCCGGGGGAAATGTGAGATTAAAAGTGAAAATTTGCCCCATTTTTGTGGTTGACTGGTCAGTGGGATTGTTTCATTTTTTTTATTCTCATCTCCCTCCCCTCATAGATAATACTCCCTCTCTCCGTTCCAAATTACGTGTTCACTTTGTGGTTTACAAGTGAATTAATGTTTCATCAAATTTTATAGTAGAATATGGTAAAATATCAAATATGACCCTATTTAATTTGATTCTGAATTTAATTCTACAATTTTTTCTCTTTCTGTTCTTTTCTCTCCAATATTCAATGTAAATGGTAGAATTGGAAAATCCGCAATTAATTAGTCATTCATTTAGAAAGTGGACTAGTTAATTTGAGATATATAAAAAAGGAAATGTGAACATATAATTTAGAACATAAGGGTATTATTATTTGGTGTTCATGGGCTTTGATATTCTACTACAATATATAATACACATATGCTATTATTACATATAGAACGATGTGATTAGTTTACGATGATAAATTCATTATGAATTAATGATATTGCTAGATGTGTAACAACATTATTAATTTAATGTTTCATCAAAAAGAAAAAGAAAAAAGAAACATCATTAAAGTATTAGAGCGTCTGGAAGATTCCGGATTGCTCACTTCCATACATTTGCAAATAAGGGCCCAAATACAATTGAAGGAAAAGGGAAATTCAAAAAGCTTTAGAAGGACTCTAACTTGCTAATGCCTTCTACTTTGTGTGGGCCAACGAAGGCCTCTTTGAGGGACCACATATCTTGAAACTTGATTTACGCACCCCGAATACGGTGGAGACATGTGTGGCATGTGCTTACGCTTTTGCACACTTTTAAGCATGGTTTTGAAACTCGGACCGGACCGGCCGGTTGGACCGTCGACCAGACCTCCGAGCGGTCCGATTAAGTGCCAAAATCCGTTCACGTCAAAAACCGCTCTAATTTTACTGACCCGGTTGACCCGGCCGGTCGGACCGTTCGACCCGGAAACCGGAACGGTTTTGGGAAAACCGGCCGGGTCACAAATTTTTTTTAAAGTTTTTCTGTATAATGGGCCGTGTACTTCTTTTGAGGCCTTTGGTCCTTCTCAATAAAAGAAGGCAGGAGCATTTCTGTATAATGGGCCGTGTAGTAATATCATTCCCTTATTTATTTTTTTTTCAATAATGATTCTTGGATCAAATTTTTTGGATCAAACAAGGATCAAAGAGTATAAAATAAAAATGATGGTTAGAATTTAATGTGGCATTATGCCTTCTTGATCCAAATTTGATCCCAAATTTTTGATCCAATAATCACTACCTTTTTTTTTTTTGAACTTGAATAGTTGAATACTTCAATTGATACTTGTTTTTGTTTTGTTTTCAATTTCATGAACCCTTCTCAACTTGCAATTATAGTTAACAATCTAGCCCATCTTTGAATGTTAACTTGAAATTTTTTACATTAACTTTATTTTTTATTAATAAATATATATTATATATTTTTTTAATATTTATGACGTCACCGGGTTGATGAGCGGGATCGATGGCGGTCGAGCCACCGGTCCGACCAGTGACCCGTGACCCAGTAACTTTTCCGGGTCGATGCCCGGTCCGGGTTTCAAAACCTTGCTTTTAAGGTGGGTGAAAATCGTATGTATCCGTTTATCTATTTATTTTTATACTCAACTAATAAGAATTCATTATGTATTAATATTTTTTTTAAATTATATATACATATGATAAATTGTGATTAATTGGACACAAAAATAGATACACAAACGAATACGTACGATTATTTACCCTTTTAGGTTGCTGGCCGATCATATATATTATAGGACCACTTACAACTCATGCATTTAAACAACTTTCCACACGAGGAACAACAAACTTGCATGTTATATCTACAAATTAGACCAAACAACTCTTTATATATATATATATATATATATATATATATATATATATATATATATCAGTTGTGGGTCAATTTATACATGCGTGTAAATTTCAATAACTATTCTTGAACGGTTAAAATGAATTAATAGCTGTTTTTAAATAATTATTGATTTATTTCTCATTTGTTAGATTCAGGGACAAAGTCAGAAATTTGGCATTGGGGACAAAAACTGAAAAAAAAAAAAAAAATTGTGAGTTTTTTCGGACTTAGCGTGAGTTGAGCTTTCCAATTTTTATGTGAGCTGAGCGTGAGATCAGCCAAGCTCAGCTCATATAACTCGATTAACACCCCTAATCACTCCTTTGTGCATCCATTTTCCAACTCTAGAGGTCTTCCCAATGCTTCCCATGCTAAGAAGAACTGAGTTTTGTCCATTTGTTCATTTTTTTTTTAATTATATATACACATAATAAATTGTGATTGGTTGGACACAAACAGATACGTACGATTATTTACCCTTTTAGGTTGCTGGCCGATCATATATATTCATATATATTATAGGACCACTTACAACTCATGCATTTAAACAACTTTCCACACGAGGAACAACAAACTTGCATGTTATATCTACAAATTAGACCAAACAACTCTTTATATATATATATATATATATATATATATATCCAGTCCGGCTCCTATGCGGAACAGGGATTGTTCCACACGTGCAGAATAATTCCATCTGTCGGATGGGATTTTGAACGGTCCAGATCTGAAGAAAGAAAAATTGCAGCTGGACTTAAAATATTAAAAAAAAATTCTCTCTTCGGATCTCGGGACAGTTAAAAAATATCATCAGACTGACTTTGGTAGACTTGTCACGCACGTGCGAATAAAAAAGTCATCCCCGCATAGGAGCCGGGAGCATATGTATCACAACATTTCAGTTGTGGGTCAATTTATACGACGTGTAAATTTCAATAACTATTCTTGAACGGTTAAAATGAATTAATAGCTGTTTTTAAATAATTATTGATTTATTTCTCATTTGTTAGATTCAGGGACGAAGGCAGAAATTTGGCGTTAGGAGTGAAAACTGGAAAAAAAAAATGTTGGAGGGTGAATTTGATAAAATATTCCGAAACACATATAAAATTTATTATATCTAGTAGTATTTTTAGAAATCTCAGAGACGACAACCCCCGCCCCTTGTCTTCGTCCCTGATTAGATTGGAAATTATTGATTGGGATTGTGTTAACATAGTGCTGCAAAAAATCCTTATTAACATTGGAACCAACTTAGGGTCCAATAAGTAAAATTTTGGGTTTGGTGTAGAATGAAACCAGTAGAATGCTACCCCTTGCATGTAAATTCGTCATTGAAGTACTGGACCAGAACCAGTGGGACTACATGTGAGCTACCCTAGAAGAATTATGCAACCAAGCCGATATTCACCTGCCTGATCTTTAACTTGTGGAAATCTACACATGTAAGGGTGTTTGTAACACAAAATCAAATCTAGAGAAAAAGAAATTGCAAACCAAGTATATAGATAAATGTTTTCATAATTAATGAAATAATTCATTAGGGGATTTATTTTTGTTGTTTCACATTATAAGAAAAATAATGGGATTGTTTAAAATTCTAAAATTTGTAAATTACGAACCACTGGGATTGTCTAAAGTTTAGTAACTTACCCCAGCCCCAAGTGATCAGTATGTCTATCTAATGATATGAGCAATGAAAGCATCTAACTCTTTACGCGTAACGCCTTCTTCCGCCATAGACCTTCGAATAGCATGCCCTAATTCTGCCGCCCTCTTCCTCAACTCCCCTCCGATCACTGACTCCGACGCTATCAAATCTCCCACCGCCTTCTCAACCTCATCGGCTTTGACCACCTCATCGCGACGAGACCAGTCTCTTACCACCAGCCCAACCCTTAATATCTCCGTAATTAATGCCGCATTTCTAGGCTGGTCCGAATGCATTGGCCACGTTGCAATTGGTACTCCCATACTTAAACTTTCCATGCAAGAATTCCATCCACAATGACTCATAAATCCCCCAGTTGCAAAATGCCCCAAAATTTCCAATTGTGGTACCCAATTTCTCACTATTAATCCCATTTTTTCCACTTTTTTCTCAAACCCTTTTGGCAATTCAATAATTCTCTTATTAGAAGATGGCCCTAATTCTTGATCAATAAATACATCTCCTTTATCTGCATCCCTTAGAACCCACAAGAACTTTTGTTCACTTTTTTGTAATCCAATGGCAAGTTCTTTAATCTGTTCATCAGATAACGAAGTTGTAGTCCCGAATGAAATAAAAATAACCGAATTTGAACTTTGTTTATCTAGCCACCTCATACATTCGTGTTTACGGATGAAATCTTCTGTCCCATTATTTTGCTCATTCTTTAATTCGACGACCGGATTGAATGGTCCAAGTGCCCATTGCATCTTGTTTTGGCTTATCACTTTTTTATCAAGCAAGTCAAGAAATGGACCTTCCATAACTTTACATACGTTGTAAATTCTCCCCGAGCTGAACTTAATAATTTCGTGTTGATTATTCACAAAATCAAGAAATTCAGGAGTAAAACATCCTTCCAATGAAGGAACAATTTTGAGTATTTCTTCATCAATAGAAAAAGGCCTTCCCATTGATTCCCACAAGAAAAAAAATATACAAAAAGCCGAAACGCTGTGAAATGTATAAGACTCCGAATTTTCTAGTGTTACGAAATCTTGAATGACAGATCCCATTAGAGAATCATGAATGATCACAACTCTTTCATTATTTTTTGAAAGTTTTCGGAGCAATTTAGAAACTGGCTCTCGAAGATGGACCGAGGAATCGAATGATGGTTGAAGATGTGCCGGGAATTTGATCTGGGCCTGAGGATTTGGCGGAGGAGAATGGAAAGACGGAGTTGGAAACTCGTGAAAATGGATATTGGATACCGAAAGTGGGTCCCAGCCATGGACGCGAAGCTTGGCTTGGCGTCCATGGGAAGGAGTACAAACGTAATGGATTGGGATATTGTAAGAGGAGATGAGGCGAGAGAGATGGAGAAGTTGGTTTAGATGGCCTTGTGCCGGAAATGGTACCATTACCACCACCACTTGTGGCTGTTTACGGCCATTTTTTCGATGGACGCGGTGGTGGTAGTGGTGGTGATAGTCAAGATTTCCTGCCATTGGACGAGGAGGGGTATTTTCTCTGCTGCTCTTTGATAAATTCAGATTTTTTATGTTTTGGAAGATTTTGTAACGTAGTTAATATAAGAGTGCTAAATAATTGATCAATTTTGAGTTTGACCTATTCAAAATTTCGTGACAGTTACACAACCTTTAAATATTTATTGCTACGCAATTTTATTTCTGAGTTATGGAGAGAGAATTCTCTGTGCCAAACCTTCTCCCCTTTCCTGTCCTATTACTAGAAATGTGTCACATATCCTACTTAGAAAATAAGAGGTAGGATAAGATAGAAATTATGAGCATGATGCAATGCAGGAGATGGTTGTGTTATGAATGACTAGACATGTGACACATTTTTAGTGGTGGGACAGTGAAAGAGATAATATTTTATACCGAGTTATGAGGGTTTGAATACTCAAGACTTTTGTCGAAATCAGAGTGTTCAGTGTCAATAACAATGATTAGTCCATTTTTTAAAAGAAATAAATAATTGAGATGTGCTCAATTTTTATGGTAATGAAAGATTCAAAACTTAACTAGACAAAAAAAAAAACTCGAAACTTGGGATATTAAATATTTATAGCTGTATGTAGGGATGACAATGAGGTTGGATGGAGGTGGAGACCATTGTCTTCCGCCCTTGTCCCGCTTCCTCCATCTTATTCACATTTCTGGCTCAGCTCCGCAATTGGGAATGGATGGGGATACCATCACTGGATCAGGCGGGGGCCATCCCAACAGGAGAAAAGCGATGATTTTTTTTCCCTAAATTCTGACATTCAACTAGCTCCGAAGTCAGTAAACTTTTGACAAAATTTTACTAAATAAAACACATAATTGTAAATAATAAATATTTAATAAATGTTAAACGAAATATCCGCTATTTTTTAATAAAATATTTCATGAGAATTTGATTTGATCTGATCTTCATCGTCCTTTTGGTTTAGCCTTATGCAGCCCGAGTAAATAAACCAAAAAAGGTATTGTGGGGCACCACCGGGCCCGGAAATGCATGGGGGTGCGGGGTGCCACGCTACAAAGGACCATGACTGATGTTTGACTACATCTAGAAGGTTTCTATTCTTGCTCATCATCTTTCTATTTTGAACACTCTTCTTCTGTGGACACACGTATAGTTGTAGTTGTAGGACCAATTTGGATAAGGATAACCCAATTAGTTCCGAGATGCAGATTGTGTAGAGTGACGCATGTTCGATTTTTGACAGCCGCAGTATGAAAGTTTAAACACTCCAATATGATGGTGGCTTCTTGTGGGCACCAAGTTAAAAGTCTTTCCACCTTGTCGGGCTGCTGGGTCGCCTTGATTTACATCCTCCAACTACTCTATCGGATGGGAGTGTGAGGGTCCTAGGGACGTGGGTATCGTACTTTTCTGTGTAGAGGGCCAATTTGGATACAACTTTTTAGGGCAAACCCTAAAAATTGCAGTCCGGCTCCTATGCGAAATAGGAAAAATACTGCACCGTACGGAATAATTTGGGCAATTGGATGATATTTTTAACGGCTTAGATTTGGAGAGAAAAGTTACGGCTGGACTAAAAAATAAAAAAATAAAACTTTTCTCTCTTTAAATCTGGACCATTCAAAACTATAATCCGACGGCCCGCGAACAATTCCTGTTCTGCATAGGAGCTGGAGTGTAAAAATTGACAACTACCTACATCACCTAGGTTTCCAATTGCGTACCCAAAAAAAAATTTTGATCCCAAATTAAAGGTTTCTATTGTCCTTAGGACCATATACAATATTTAAATTGTAAAATATATTTCAAATATGATTTATTAGAATAGTTTGCATACCAATTTAAAAAGAGTTGGATTCCTACATTTGGCAGGAATTCAACTTCATAGTATTTTCAGTATGTTCTAATCAGTTTCACTAGAGAGTCGAACAGTCCCTCCAATTAAACATATTCAATTCAAAACAATATTTATGATCTAGCTTTTTTTTTATTTGAGAAAAATCAATATTTTTCATTATATCATTTCAAACATTGTAAGAGTGTTTAGTTGCTGAAAAACATCTTCCAACCACACTCTAATATAAAGGGCATTACAAGCCATTTTAACTAAGTGATGAGTCACGATATTACAATATTTATGGTCTAGCTAGTGAAATAGTATTTAGTTTTTGTAGCCTCATGAGCTTTTGTATTTTTAAAATGAGATATGAATTTATGTTTTGAAATGCATGATATAGAACTTTTACATCTAGAACTCCTTTCGAATTATGTTGGTTTCAATAATGATTGTTAATCTATTAATATCGTATTGAATTAATGAAATCATTATTTAGTAACAATTATATTATTTGTTGGTTACGAACTATATCAACCATTTAGATATAATAATCCTATAATTAAAATTGGTTAATACCCTATTCACAAATAGTTGTTAGTAACAAAAAATTTAATTTTATAACTGTTTTTGTGGAATTGGCATCACAGTCCTCTCAAATAAATTGAATGGAACTTATCTGCATGTGTGGAGTCCGTTCAATTCATGTGAGGTGAATGTAAGATCAATCATATATGTACGATTTTAAAATTTAGTGACCGTTAGTAACAAAACAAAACTGCTTTTGAATTTGTTTACATCCTTGAGCCACACTGAGAAGACCCCACGATGGTTTCACGTGGGCAAACAATACATGCCGGGAATTTATTGTCTAGTGAGGTGACCAGCGGAATAACTATAGTGGGCATGGTGGCGGCAAGCGTAGCCACCTTCAATTATTTATTTTAGCATTAACCTTTTTTTTTCTTAATTTAAAAACTTATCGAGCTATTATTTAAAGTGACATTTATTTTTTTGAGAAATGAACACCTATTCTCCTTTTAAAAATCCTAGAATACTCATTCTTCTTTTAAAAATATATGTTCTCAATAAATGAACACTTGTTTAGGTTTCTAAAAACGAATATGTATTATTTCTTTAAAAAAATGATGTTAAATCTTACATTTAACGATCAAGATTTATTCCCCACTGTTTTGCATTCTTTTCAGGGATGAAGATAGGAATTTGGCGTTGGGGGGCAAAACTGCAACAATATGTCAAACTACATATAAAAATGACAAAAATAATAATTCTTGGGGGGCGAAACTGATAAAATATTCGAACTACATATAAAATTTACTATATCTAATGGTATTTTTAAAATTTTCGGAGGCGACTACCCCGTCCCTGTCTTCGTCCTTGATTCTTTTGTCAATACGCTGAAAATAAGAAATGCTGACTGTTGGCCCAATCAACATATTTTATATTTTAGGTAGGCTTTCTATTTTAGACAATCGGGAAATGTCGAGTTCGTTTTGGGAAAAGAGAGTATGAACAATTTGTATAAGCTTTAGAAAAAAAGAAGAAAATCGTTCTAGCTGCCCTAATATATATATATATATATATATATATATATATATATATATATATATATATATATATATGTGTGTGTGTGTGTGTGTGTGTGTGTGTGTTTGCCCTCCAACTTTAGATTGTGAGATTTTTGCCCTTAGATCATCCTAGCATACTAATAGTTGAATTTCTTTTAGATTTGACCCTAACAATTAACGGTCAACAGTGACCATTTTGAATGTTTTCCTTTTTTAATTCTGAATTTAGTGCAAAAATCGTAGCTATTTTTCAAATAACTATTTACTTTTTGGTTAAATCATTTAATTGGAAATCACTTAATGAGATTGTATTTTGTATGTGCAAGTAGGACACCGGTCGCTATTTTTCAAATAACTATTTACATTTTTGTTAAATCATTTAATTGAGAATCACTTAATGAGATTGTATTTTGTATGTGCGAGTAAGACACCAGTTTTGTAGGATTGAACTTGAAAGCTAAACCAGCTATCTAGATGAAGCTGTCAAATTAAAGTGTGACAAAATATCCTAATTACTCATTTTATTCCAAAATAATGTTAACATTTGAATTTTTCACTAAATTAAGTAAGTACTAAAATAATAAGAATCAAAGTTAAAAAACTAATATATATTCTCATCAACTGTCTTGGAAATTGAAATAGTAGTTAGAAGAGTAGGAAGAGATATACAAATGATAAAAGTTCGTTACATATTCATTAATAGTTCAAATATTAACATTATTTCAAAAAAAAGTGAATTTTAAATGTTAAAATTATTTTGAGATGGAGAGTGTACTCCCTCCGTCCCAAATTATTTGCCCACATTTCTTTTTAAATTGTCTCAAATTAATTGTTCACTTTCTAAATAAATTGTTCGAAATAAAGGGTTCGTTAATGATGGTTTTCCAATACTACTCCTTACCTTGATTTTGGAGAAAGAAGAATAGATAGAAAAAAAAGAGATATAATTAAATTGATAGTAAAATTAAATAGGGTCATGTTGACATTTTATCACATCTCATTATATAATTTGATGAATAATAATTTCTGAGAAAAATATAAAATGAACAGATAATTTGGGACATAGTGAGTAGTATTCATTAATCCTCCTACTTTTAATATTTCAGATTTGCCAATGTGTCTTTGTTCAGTTAACCAAAAAAAGAAAGAAAATGATAGTTTGATAAATGACAAATTCAATTTTGCTATGTCTTAAGCAAATAACCAATGAACATTATTGATCATTAATTAAGTCTACCTCGTTACATGCATGAGAATCCCCAAATGAACATCGGACAAATAATAAAATAGCTGCTCACTTAATGCAACTTTCTGTAACTACCGCCCTTTTTTTCTTTGTTTTTAAGTACATTTGTCTGCATTAACCGACTTCTTGTCTGAAAAAAGAAAAGGAAATGTTTAAGCTAACCGACATGGATTCTTAAATTTTGCCTAGACGGCAATGATCAAGATGAAAATATTTTTCTGGGCCTATACAATGGATTTTCGTTCACAATTTATTGCGGATCTCCATATCAACATCTATATTTAAATGCAGGACCTGCAACGAATTATGAAAGAGTGATCTATTACATATGTTGTAGAGAAATTTTATTTTGATAGTTGACTAAGTTTAAAAGTTACATTCAAACCAATGAATGCAATACACGTAGGCCAAAAAATCAATTATCTTTCCTACATGTATTGTATTCATTTGATTGAATGTAAATTTTAAACTTACTCACCTAACAAGATAAAACTTCTCTACGTTGTAAGACTTAGTTATCCATTATCAAAATATTCATTAGTTTCGGCCGTTTTCCTTTTCTTTTCTTTTTTGTGGGGTGAAAATTAAATCTGAGTAGAAAGGATCAATTATTTCTTGTAGAATCAAACTATTAAGTAAAGGTAAAAATATTCTAAATCTTCAATTACCATTCCCCTTGTTCTTTTATTGAAAATTTAAGTGAAAAAATGATATTGGATATTTTTATTTCTTTTTGAAGTTGCCAAGTAAAAGTTATCCATTAGAACTCGAAACCGGGTTAGAGCTACAAAAAGTGCCTCCCCTATCACAAAGTATCGACGGGTGAATGGCAGAAGCATCTAAATAGCCTACAACATTGTTAGATTTAGCCCATTGCACTAGGTTGTGAGCATGAAAATTTGCTAACCTATTAACAAATTTGCACTTCCAGTGCTTAAATCTAGTTAGGATAGCAATGCAACACTTCACTATCCCTGAGCCAGTCCAGTGAATTTCAGAAAGGATACCATTGATACCTTTAAGAAGTTTTAGACAATCACCTTCAATAATGACTCTATGCATCTTCTTAGCTTGAAGAAATTCCATTGCAATCAAGGTTGCATGTGCTTCTGCTTCGAAGGGAGTTCGTGCTTGGAATCTTTGAATCCACATCCCCAAAGTATCTCCTTTATCATTCCTGATAATGAAGGCACTAATTGCTTCGTCGTCTCTAACAAAATCGGCATCAAAGTTTACCTTTAGAAACTCCTTAGGAGGAGGTTTCCAGTAGATAAAATTTTGAATCCCTCCATTCTTCATCATCCTTCCAATGCCAGATTCAAAATAATTCCTTGACTTTATCTCTATTGATTTCAGCATTTGATCACCATTCTTCTGTTCCTTGCCATGAAAAATCTCATTTCTTTGAATCCAGATCTGCTCCAAAGTTACTGCAAAATAATTCAAAAATTCAGATCTAGAATTTGGAGAAATAGGAAACCAAGTAGAAGGAGAAAAAACTTCCCTAATCCATCTAGAGATGCTCCAATCCTGGATACTCTCCATGTTAATCTGCCACTTCGAAGCATTCCATAAAGCTTTAGTGTAGTTACATTGGATAAATATATGATCAAGAGTCTCTTCTAAACCATCATGACACAACATACAATTCACATCTTGAATCCCAAAACAGAACTTAAGTCTCCCTCTACAAGGCAAAGCATTACTCAAAATTTTTCACAACAAATGAATATGTCTATTGTATAAATTAGAGTGCCACAACTTTTTCCAATGTTTCCTATTAATAATTGAATTACCCACAACTCTTTCTTGGTTCACTGTTTTATAGGCCGACTTGACAGTGAATTGCCCTGTCGAAGAGGGCAACCAAACCATAGAGTCACATTCCCTAGAGGGAATAATATGTTGAATGGCTTGGGCAGTGGGCTGATCAAAAAGTTGGTTAATCAATCCCATATTCCAGCCATCTGAGTTACCGTCCATCAATTCATTAACAACCAAACAAGCACTCCCACTCTTTTGACTCTCAGTTAACCTAAAGCCTTGGATATAAGGGATCCAAGGATCCTCCCATATATTAGCAGTTGAGTTCATCCCCACATTGATACATGCCCCTTTTCTCAGCAAATCAATGGTCTTAATGATCCCAGACCAAATCCATGATGCATTATGAGTAGACTGATTCACATTAAGCAAATTCCTTCCTCTCAAGTACTTCGATTTTAGAAGCTTTACCCAAGTTTTTCCAGAATTCTGCAAAATATTCCACCCCATCTTAGCCACACAAGATTTATTCATATCAGCTGCCCTTCTAAACCCAAGACCCCCGGCCTGTTTTGGAACACACAGAGAATCCCATGACTTGAGGTATAAATGCCTACCCAAATTTTCCTTAAAGCCCCACCAGAAGTCTCTACTCAAACTATCAAGTTTATTGCAAATAGAAATAGGCAACAAATGATTTTGCATAACATGTATAGGAATAGATTGAGCCACTGATTTCAGTAAAATATTCCTGCCAGCTTGAGAAAGAGCAGAAATTTTCCAACTGGCCAATTTCCTCCTAAGTTTTTCTACAACTGGGTAAAAAAACTCCTTTCTTAGATCTACCTTTACAAAATGGACTTCCCAAGTAAGAACCAGTATGGTCACACTCCTTCATGCCTAAGATAGTACCTACCTCTTCTTTGACCAACTCCCCCACATTCTTACTAAAATGAACAATAGATTTCTCATAATTCAAACTCTGACCAGACCAATCACAAAAGATGTTAATACAGTCCATCACCTCATCAGCCTCCTCAAGGTTTGCCCTGCAAAAGATGGTAAGATCATCAGCAAACATTAAATGAGAAACACTAGGGGAATTTCTACTTACATTTATTCCATGTAATCTGCCAAGTGACTCAGCATGTGAAAGCATTCTAGAAAGAAGGTCAAAAACAATAGTAAACAAAGCAGGTGATATAGGATCACCTTGCCTTAAGCCCCTAGAAGGGTTAAACAAACCAAAAGGAGAACCATTAATTAAAATAGAGAAAGAAGAAGTAGAGATGCATTGAAAAACCAAGTTGATAAAAACATCACAAAAGCCATGGAACTTCATTATCCTAATCAGGAGAGACCATTCAATCTTATCATACGCCTTAGACATATCCACTTTCAAAGCCATAAGACCTAGTTTACCTTTCTTGCAGTTCATATGATGCATCAATTCATGAGAGATAATGATATTATCAGACATACCTCTCCCAGGAATGAAAGCAGCCTGGGAAGGTGAAATAATACCATCAAGAAGAGGTTTTAACCTATCAGCCAAAATCTTAGAAATGATCTTACAGGCAATGTTACACAGAGAAATAGGTCTAAAATGGTCAATCTTACAGGCATTAACAATTTTCGGAATCAGGGAGATAAAAGTACAATTCAAAGATTTAATCATGAAGCCATATAAAAAGAAATGTTGAACAGCCTCCACTAAGGTAAAACCCACCACATACCAATAAGTTTTAAAAAAACAAGGGGTCATACCATCAGGGCCGGGACTTTTACCTGCTTTCATCTGGAAAACCAATGCCTTAACCTCTTCAAGAGTAGGAATTCCACACAAACCTCTATTTACTTCCTCTGATATAGATTCTTGGATAAGCCCCTGCAAGTGATCTGGGAAAGATGGGTTAGAAGATTTGTATAGACATTAAAAAGAATCCAGAAAACACTTACCAATGTCATCTCTCTCTGAAAGCCAAATATCTGAAGGTGATAAAAGGAAATCTATGGTGTTATATGTGTCTCCTATGTATGATAGTGGAAAGATGAAAAAAATGGGTATTGGCATCACCCTCTTCCAGCCATAAGGTTTTAGCTTTATTCCACCATACGAGTTGTTCTCTCTTAAGGACCTCATCCAAATTCAGCTGAAGACCTTTTTCCCTAGCAACAACACTGACAGACTGTGGTAGACCCTGAAGGACCTCAATTTCATTTTTCAAATCTTTTATAACAGACTGGATATGACCAAAACTCGATTTGTTCCAACATTTAAGAGCATTTTTAGCACCTTTGACCTTACCACACCACTGAAAAATAGGAGAACCAGCAATAAAGACTGACTAGGCCTTGTTGACAACTGAAAAAGAGGAAGGGTCTCTGATCCACATCGACTCAAACCTAAAAGGTTTAGGATGAAGAGCTCTAGAAGGCTGGGTATCAAGAAGAATAGGATTATGATCAGAGCCCAAAGCACTAAGACGATGGATAGAAGCTTTAGGAAATAAACAGATGTTAATCTCTAGTCTTCTGAGTAAGAGTCAGTTGTTTAACCACCAGGTTGTCTTTTTTTTTATGAATAATAAAATTTTCATTAATCACAATGTAGTCGAGGCCATTACAATCAAAGAAAAATCTGAAATTATAAGAAAATAAAAGTTATACAATGATTTAAAAACCATGATAATAGACAAAAACCACAACCAAGAAAACTTATGTGGTTAGGAAATACTAAATTAAAAACTAGTAAGATAAACAAATACATAATCTTCTTCTTCGCAGCATCTCCATCGCAATCCTTGAACCACAGAGGCAGGAGAAAATCAATTTCAACATCTTCCTTAGAGATCGACAATTTATAGGACCATGGACGTATCAACCGTCCTACAAATTGCCTCGGGAAGATTTAGAAAGTTGATAAAGGGCCCAGATCAAGTGCGGGTTGAAAGATTTCTCCTAATGATTGAGCCAACAAGTCTAGATCTGTGAAGATCTGAGACAGAAATAATCTTCATGTCTTGAATCTTGAAAAAAAAAAACACTTTGAAAGAACTATCATATGATTTGTGGTAAAAAATAAATATATAAAAACTAAATAAAAGTAGATAACTGGCTAAGACGACCAATGGTCAAATCTGGCCAGAGGCAGAGGAGAAAAATGGAGCAACAGGAACTCTAAGGGAGGAGAGAGAGAGAGAGAGAGAGAGAGAGAGAGAGAGAGGGAGAGCCGTTGCTGCCAGGATATTCAAACCAACCACCAGGCGGTCACCTGGCAAAGATATTGGAAACTAAAGAAATATTACATCTAAAATTCGAAAATCGAAAAGTGCTCAACGCATAGAATTGCACTCCTTTCGTCCCAAATACTCGGTCCGCACGAGAATTAATATTTTATCAAATTATATAGTAGGATATGGTAAAATATCAAACATGACATTACTACCTCCATCCTATATTATTTGCAGCGTTTCAATTTTTGAAACATGTCAAATTATTTGCCACGTTTCAGAATTTGATAAACATTTGACATGTTCTTTCCAAAACTACCCTTCATCTAACTAGTCAACACTTATTTAATTGTTTTAGTCTTTCTAACAATTCACACTTATCTATACACACCAAACAATACACCTTAATACTAACTCTAATTAATTACACTACTAGTCATTCTTTTCCTAGTAGTAGTACTAGTCACTTTTTTCCCTCATCCGACATCATTCACCTTTTGCGTTTCAATGGAAAAATCAAAGTCTCCATCAGGTAGTTTATACACCATTGAAATGCATTTGGTGTAGTATTATTTTCCCTTCTTTCTTGTGTCCATTCTTGTGCATATTATAAATCTTTTGTTGGTTTAATTTAAATTTAAATATATTTTTTTATTTTGTGTTTCTTCCATAATCACAATTAGGGAGAAGTTTAACCATTATTACTATAAACATCTCCTTTTATAATTTTTATTTTGGTGGGAAACAAATTTATTCAACTTTTGGATGAAAGTTATAGCGGCAAATTACTCTAAAATTAGAGTTGGGATGATCGTTTGTACTACTTTGGTGGGAAACAATTTTTGGATGAAAACTTTTGGGATGGCGTTGGTACTTGGTAGGATTAGTGTTGGTATTGGTGTGATTAGTTTTGGATTTATAACTAGACTTAAAATTTACATTCATTAATTAGAGTTTTTTTTTCTTCAAATTACTTATCATCATTTACTAGTAGTATTAAATTAGGGGTATTTTGGACTTTCTTATTCATTATTAATGTATTCCAATGATTACCTTGGTCTGTGTAAAAAGGTGAAATGATGCAAATAATATGGGACGGAGGTAGTATTTAATTTTACTCTCAATTTAATTCTACCTTATTTTCTCTCTCTAGTGTTCTCTCTCCAACATTCAATATAAGGAGTATGATTGGGAAAACAATCATTAATAAACTTTTATTTAAAAATTGGACAATTATTTTGAGACTGATTAAAAAAAAAAATGTGTATAGATAATTTAGAACGAGTAAGTAAAATTGAACTCAGCTTCCTCTCCCGGACTATACTTTCGGCCATTTACAAATTCCGGAAACCCAAACTGCATTCTATTAAGCTTCTGTCCGGGAGTTTATGGTTCAAACCCAGTGGGTAGTGTAGTTGGGCCTAGATATTTGGGCTGGTATGAGAGTTAACATTTATCAATACTATTGTGCCACATCAAGTTTAATGCTTTTTTTTATAAAAAGTCCTTGCTCAGTGGGACAACGGTGTGGTCGTGAGCATGCTTTAAATTGTCTCCCTTTTTAGGGTTATCTATTCCTCCTCTTGTGAGGTGCTACTCTTCCCTTATGGGGCATCCACCCAGTTGGACTTCAAAAAAAAAGTTTAATGCTTTTTTGTTATAATGATATCATATTATCATTACCAACTGAAGAAGTATACGTCAACACGAGTATTACTATTTAAAACAAACTCTTTAAAAAATTAAAAAGAAAATTGTTGAAGTCTAATGATGTAAAGGTATTAGGTAAATTGCTGGATCGAGCTTTAGCCATTTAAGAAAAATGTAAAAATTTACTTAGTTGATGCGTCTTGAATACTGAGATCGCCTTTGAAAAGAAATTAAAAAAAAATGATACGAATAAAAGAGGTCGATGTTAATTGATCAAAATTGAATAGGATCTTGCTAGGCTACTAGAATTATTGGCTAAAAGATTGACTAAAATAGTTTTTTAGACCGTTTTGCCCTTATAGTTGGGTGAATTCCTTATACCAACAGGGGGTGAGATAGTCATTTAACACTCTCAATTTAGGAATTTAGGATTTTTATCCCCAAAATTCTAAGAGTAAATCATTTTCCAATTGAATAATATCCTCAGACACGAAAGAATGTAAAACTTGAAAGAGATTTTGTTGGTGTTTCAATCGAGTTATGTAAGTCGAGTCAGTTTAATGTAGTTTACGCTCAAATCACATATAAATTGGAAAGTTCAATTCACGCTTAGTCCGAAAAAGTTCGCAAACATTGAGCTCACTCTCAACTCACATTTTAATGTGATCTCGGGCAGAGCTAATAAGCTAAATTCATGTTAGCAACAAAAAAATTCTTGTAGAAAAAATAATAGAATATAATGGGCAATTACACTAAATTCTAACAAGAACAATTAATTCAGATATCAAGATAAACTACACATAGCAAGATCAAATATTAAAGAATCCACATATGCACAGGGACCCCCATCCCCATCCCCATTCCCATAGACAAAAAGAAACAATGGGTTTTCAGGCAATTTATATAATTTTATTTGGGTCTTTAGACTTTTAATCGAAATTTCTGCGATGTCAATCTCATCTACATTTCACATAAAATTTGAACTTTAACATTGAGCCAACGCTTACATTTTTTTCGAGATATGTAAATCGATTTCGGATCGATCTGATCCCGTTGACACCCCTAAGATTTTGTAAAGTATCCTAGAGATACGAATATTCTTGAATATTTTGAACAGTGACTTCTTCTTCATAAAGTATTGGACATTTGGATTATTTTAGGCCATAAAGAACAAAAAAAACTGTTATCTTATCTCTTTTCTGGCATCATCTCGTCCTTTATTGGAATAAGTCTCACATTGTGTGGTTGGTTTTGGACTTTGTACTATAAAGAAATTCAGTCCGGCTCTGATGCGGAACAGATTTTTATGCGCACATACGAAACATTTATTTTACTTAAGAACACCTATTCACGGGAATAGGTGTTCTAAAATCAGAACTTGTGTTCTTTTTAAATTAATTTCAACCGTTAAAAATTTAATCTAATAGATGAGAACTCCTTCCACACGTGCGGCATAAAATATGTTCTTCATAGGAACCGTGGTGAAAGAAATTACACAAAGAAAAGAAAATCGACTTAAATAATAGATGGATAAAATGGTTGGAAGCAAGGTTACATTAAATTTATACTCTAGCTAAATAGACCGTTTGCAATGTTTCATTCGCATAACAACGAAATGCAGTTCAATTAACAATAGGTTGAGAGTTTGAGCAGGGTCTAGCATCAGGAGCCTATTCCATTAACAGGATTTCAGTTATAATTTTAGTAGTGGCAGATTCAGGACTAAAGATAGTATACACCTGTTGGGGGATAAATTTAGAAAATAAACTAAATTTTTTCTATAAAAAAAATGACGTTTCTAAAAATGTTGCAGGAGGGGAGGGAGCGTCCACAATGACGAATTTAGTGGGCAACCACCCCACATCATTTTAAAAACATCACAATTTCTATTAAAAAACCCTTTATTTATAGTAAAACCCTTTATTTATAATATTTTTATTCATGAACTACTTTTTTTACAACGGTTTTGACAAATTAATAAAACACGATAGTTTTAGATTAAAACTACATCTAGCAATCAATTTTCTTGTTATAGAAGGGGAGAGAAAGAAGTGAAGGGGCAAAATACCTCCAACTTTGGTAAAATTTAGTTAGTATGCACACAAAAAATTGGACGGATTTCTTAAAAAAAATGTCATACGATGTGTGAGACAAGAAATATTTTAGAAGAAAAAAGATTAAAAAAATTCAAATAAAAAGAAAAAATAATAAAGAAAAATTCAAAAGATGTTGTGCTCCATTAGCTAATAACTTAAGCTAAAGTTTTAAATTTCTATTGAGATAAAATATGAAATAAGAAATTTTAGCTCTATATATACACACACAAAATATAAATGAGTATTAATTATAACATACAACTAATGATATAACTCATGTATTAATGTTAATTGGAATTGGAAAAGTTTGAACTATAATGAATTATGATGTTTCAAGTGACTTTTGGAGTTCTTATTCATGTACGGGAATTTTAAAAGGCATGTATTAATGTTAATTGGAATTGGAAAAACTTTAACTATTGTTAGTTATGATGTTTCAAGTGACTTTTGGAGTTCTCATTCATGCAAGGAAATTCTAAAAGAGTTAATTATAAATTATAACTCATGTATACTTAACTCCCAAGACTCTTCAAGGTTCATATAAAAAAGAAATATGAATCAACATACTTAACTTAAAGTTCATTAGTTATATTAATGAATGAAGTAGAAGAGTTTTGTAACTTTTATTATAATAATTATATTTGTTTAATTTATTAGTCATATTAATGAATGAAGTAGAAGAGTTTTGTAACTTTTATTATAGTAATTATATTTATTTAGTTCATTAGTTCTATTAATAAATGAAGTAGAAGATTTTTGTAACTTTTATTATAGTAATTATATTTATTTAGTTCATTAGTTATATTAATGAATAAAGTAGAACAGTTTTGTAACTTTTATTATAATAATTTTATTTATTTAGTTCATTAGTTATATTAATGAATGAAGTAGAACAGTTTTGTAACTTTTATTATAATAATTTTATTTATTTAGTTCATTAGTTATATTAATGAATGAAGTAGAAGAGTTTTGTAACTTCATTCATTAATATAAAATTTTGGGTTTTTATGATTCAATGAAGTGCCTTTTTAGTTTCTTCTAACCAATTATATAAATCAAAACCAATCATGCATTCCCTCAATAACTTAAATATGAAAAAAGAAAAATTGGATTTGATCAACTAAAAAAGAAAAAGAAAATATCAGTTTCCAATACTTTATTATTTCCCTAATGAAAGACTCTTGATATTCTATAACAACAAAAACTTTAATAGTTAAAAATATAATATAAAAAAATAGGTTTCAAAAAACCATTCTTTTTTCAAAGAAATGACTTTTCATATTATAAACAACAAATTATAATGACTATTTAAATAAAAAATAATCTTTCACAAAATGATTTTTTAATTTCTCTAAGAAAGTAACTTTTGACTTTCTTGGGAAACCAAAAAGTCTAAGAGTTTATATATTTTATTTATTGTCATTGTCATTATTATTGTTATTGTTTTGTCGGTTAGGAAAGTTCAAGAGTTTTTTCTTCTTATAAATAGAGAAATGATATGAGCAAATATGTCATGGTATTCTTGGTTTTAATAGGTAAGAAATTCATTTTTTTTAAATAATGCAATTCATCTAATAATTTTGTTTAGAGACAAATTATTTTTCAAGTACCAAGTTAAGAGAATATGCGTCTCAATTTCCAGAACATGTTTTTGTTGATTGAAGACAGAGAGCTTGCCACCTGAAAAAACATGGGTAATAGAAAATCTTGATACTTGATTCAATTCTTTTCTTGCCTTTTTTTTCTACGTAATTATTTCCTTGCTTTTTGATTTGTTTCTTTGTGTAATTATTTTCTTACTTTTATTTGTTTGAGAATGAGGATGGATAACATGTAATATGCTATAGAGGGTGAACATTTTTTTGTGTGCAGGTATAATGGCTCTTAATGGTTCCCAAAATAAGCTTCTTGAAGAGGAGTAATTAGAGAGTGGGTGCAAAAAAATTGACGGGAAAAGGGGGGTGCTTAAGTAGCTCTTTAGTGATGGAAAGGCAAAAAAAAATGTAGGCTAAGCTTCTTTGAGGATTGTTTTATGTATTTTTGTTATATTTATTTCATTTGAATATATATTTTATATCATATGTAGAACAATTATAAAATATGAAGGCTATTTTGTTTTCTAGAAAAAAATAATATTTATGATGGTTTTGTTCTTAGACAAAAAGAATGAATTAGCAAGTTTATGAATAAAAAAGTAGAATTATTACATCTTATCTAAATTTATTTTGAGACATATTAACATGTTTTTCAGTTTCAGTTATATCTCTAAGCAAAATGCAAGCTAAAAAACATGTACGACATCATCAAAAGAGATACAAATTAGAAATACAACCTCGCATCGCACGGGAATCAAAGCTAGTATAAACATATAATTAGAAGTAAAAAAAGTATCAGTGGGAGCATGTGGCCCTACTGTCCAAGCCTTGCATCTGTCTCTGGTCCCTAGTTCCCGATGAAGTGTTTACGGCCGCTACCCCTTGCCTCAAACTTAGAATAATTCTTATATGAATTAGGTCCATTAGACCTTATAGTTCAGAATTGATCACATCACTACATAATAAGAAGAGAGAGAGAGAGAGAGAGAGAGAGACAATTTTGTAATGAGATGATCAATTTGTATGTCAAAGTCCACATGAACATGATCCATATGAGAATTTTCCCCAAACTTGAGGTTGACTTGTGGTTACTATTTGATGGCCATTTAATGAGAAAATAAAAAGTATTGGCAGCAGCCTATATATAATACTATTATCACATGAATTATTAGTTCATTCTGCCCTAGACTGTAGTTCAATCTTATACTATCTTACCAAGAACCAAGTGTTACATTAAAGAGAATTCTCCATGGCAAACCACCATGAAGTAGCAGTTGTTTTGGTGCCTCTTCCAGCACAAGGACATCTAAACCAACTTCTTAATCTTTCTCGAATCATTTCATACCATGAAATCCAAGTCCATTTCGTTAGCACGCCAACTCATACTCGCCAAGCCAAAATTCGGGCTCATGGCGTTTGGGATCCTCTTTCCATTTCCAGTCTCCATTTCCATGAATTCTCATTACCTTCTTTTGATACACCTCCACCAGATCCCAATACTAAGTACCCTTCCCAATTAATCCCACTTTTTAATGCCACAATCCATCTTCGCGACCCCATTTGCGCGCTTTTAAAAGAGCTCGCGAATACATACAAGAGAGTGATTGTAATCCATGATAAGTCTCATGTTTTGGGTCGTCCAGGATGTACCTTCCATACCTAATGTTGAGTCGTATTGCTTCCATAGTGTCTCCGCTTTTAGTATTTATTATTTTATTAGTACTTATGCAGGACAACCCGTTCTAGTTCGTGGGGAACCAGTCAAAGATTTGCCATCACCAGATAGTCTTTACCCACAAGAGATGGCTGTGTTCTTGGCAATGCAAGAGAATTCAAGAAAGTGCAATTTTGGGAATCTTTACAATAATTCCAGAGCAATAGAAGGTTAATACCTCAATTTCCTAGCAGAAATTAAGCCCTGATTTAGTCAAACTATTTCGACATATTTATTACTGATAATTACTCTCTGTTGGTGGCCCTGATTGAGAATAAGTTCTACTGAATTTGTCTGATACGCGTTTTTTTCTTCTTCTTTCTAACAGGTGAATACCTCAAATTCCTAGCAGAAATAAAGTTATCAGATGCAGAAAATCATTGGGCTGTTGGTCCTTTCAATCCAATGATAATCCCTGAAAGAAAGACTTCCAACAAATACTTGGATTGGCTTGACAAAAAACCCAAGAACTCTGTTATATTTGTATCTTTCGGAACGACAACTAGCTTCTCTGATGAAGAAATCAAAGAAATAGCAATTGGATTGGAGAAAAGTGGACAAAATTTCATATGGGTTCTTAGAGATGCAGATAAAGGTGACATTTTTGAAGGAGAAGAATCAAGAAAAGCTAAAATCCCACAAGGATTTGAAGAAAGAGTCAAAGAAAGAGGAATTGTGATTAGAGATTGGGCACCCCAATTGGAAATTCTTGGACATTGTTCAACAGGTGGATTTATGAGTCATTGTGGATGGAATTCTTGTATTGAAAGTATAACAATGGGAGTACCAATTGCAGCTTGGCCAATGCATTCAGACCAACCTGTTAATGCAATTTTGATTGCTAAGGTACTAAATATTGGTCTGATTGTTAGGGAATGGGGTGTTAGAAATGAAGTTTTGAAAGCAGAAAGAGTTGAAGAAGCTGTTAAAAGATTGATGGGTGAAGAAGAAGGCGATGATATGAGGAAGAGAGCAGCTGAATTGAGCTCTAAGGTTAAGGATTCAGTATTGGAAGGTGGTGATAGTTTTTCAGAGTTACAAAGTTTTATTTCTCATATCACTAGATAAGTTTGGGCAAAAATTTGAGATGAAAAACAAGAATTCTCATCAATTTTCTAATAAATGTACACCTTATTTTCCAGTACTTGATCGGACCCCGGTGCTAACAGTACTTTTTGTCAACTCAATAGTGATTGTCAAGCCGTTTAATCAGGCAACCAAGACTAGTGATTTAAAATCAATTGTTTCTCAACTATTCAAAACAGTTATTGAGAAACAACATATCATGAACAATTAATCTCAACGGTTAGATCAAACAATCCGGTAAAATCCGTGAGTTAACAAAAGTGAATTCTGCACTGAAACTAAATTGATGCACTTATTCTTGCGGAATTCTTCGTGTGCACCACTTCTGCACATTCTCCAACGCACATATTTTTCACTTCAGACTTTCATATCTCCTCTCACAAACAATTAACTCTTTCGATTCGGAGACAGGCACTCGAACAAAAACTGAATCCAAATGCACTTCAATGAAAGAAAACAACTACAAAGGGATGTACAGCTTGAATTTCGATTCGAACATATTTTTATGAAGCTATAAGCAGAGTTCAGAATCAAGTTTCACCGTCCAACAAGAAGGGAAAAAATAGAAAGAATTCACTTTAAATAATGTTCCCTAAACCAAGAAAATTCCAGGAACTACAAGAAATGTTTTCCAGCAATTGTTTTCCGAAAAAACATCAAGGGCTGCAAAGGTTCTTAAGAGCTTCTTCCTGAGCATACCAACTCGGAATTATCTTAGGAAGATGGGGGTGAAGATCCTTGTAGGAATTTCTTATTGTACCTTCCGCAACTCCAGTTGCGAGTGAAACGTCTGCAACAGAAAACATTCACACAAGGCTTACTCTTTTAAAGGGTACAATTATTAGTTAAATGACACAGTCTGATACGGGCGAACATGGTTTACCTTTGAGGGGCTTCTTATCATCTGAAAGCTGAGTCACTATGTAAATAACTGCAGCAGCAATAGATATGGGACTCCTCCTGCAAAGACAGAAGCAGTATGAAATATAGTGTTAACAAAGCTCCAAAAACATCTTAGATTTTATTCGTTACTTCTTTTTATTTTTTTTAAGTAATCTAATATACCTTATATCAAACTCTTCTGATTTCTGGACAGCTTCTTGGGCAGCCTTAACAACTTGATTATTCATCCCAAGATTTGAACAAAACCGTCTCTGGAGAAAGGACGGACAAAAAGAAAACAAATTTTCAGCAACAAACATCATTGCAAGGAAATGTCGTAATTTTTACCATGATAAGCAAAGGATTTTCACATCACGAAACGTTACCATGAAATCTCCGGCATGTATGGTTCCCATTTCCACAGATTGACCCATCTCAAGCTCAAGTTGTTTCACAATGTATTCTTTTGCTCGGCCTATTTCCTTCTTTGATGCTCCATTAGCAACAGAACAAATTTCTATTTGAAATCCACAGGTCAAGAAAGCTTGTTCACATTTAGAACTTAGAAGTATATCAGCAAGTATCCAAGGGATAAATAATAATAGGTAGATTTTACCCTTAACAGTGCGTGGCTTATCCTCTTGTCTACAAGCAATATATAGGCAAGCTGCTAGAATGGCATCCTGGTTTCTCCCTCTACTGGACTTCTGGTCTTCTACCTTCTTGTATATCTCGTTAGCCCGGTCCTAACAACAAGGTGAAAAGCCACCAGGAATGAAAAATAAACCTAATATGAATGTTTCAGCAAAAGCATAATACAACATGAAGTGAACTAGTAGCAGTAGCTCTTATCAGGCAATAGGCACTACGTCCTTTCTTGTATGCGTATATACAATAATACAACTATAACAGCAAATAAGCAACTTAAAGAAGTAAAGAATATGAAAATTCTGAAACAGACAACTAAAATAGGAAAATCAAACAGAATACTTCATGCCAAATGAAGATCAACCGTCACTATCCTCTCACCTAAATCAATTCTTCCAAAGGACACAACACATACAAAAGTCCTTTAAGCAAAGCAAGATTACCATACAAATTTTACCCGGACTTAAAATCATAACTCAACACACTGTTTGTTCACTTACTGTCTTACTATACCACCCATCCCAAGAGATAGAGAGCGAGGAATATAAATGACCCCCCCACCACACAAGAAAAAAAAAACAAAGACGACAAAAGAAAACGAAGGAAAGTGGAAAGAGATAGTAAGAAAGAATAGAGTTTCAATTCAAAGCTTGTTTGGCTCCTCATTTCTCATAAGCGTTAGTGCCAGATAGGGAGGCAAAAGCTGGAAAAAAGAGTTATTCACCCCCACCCCTTCCCTCACTTTCTTGCCTTACCGAGAAAAGCGGGAAAATCCGCAAGGACCATTTACGTTCAGCAGAAAGCAAAAAGATATTATATTTCCTAGTCCAAAACACCACCAGCATAAAAAAAACAAGACCCTCAAATGCTTCTACATCCATTAAGGATGGTTTCCTGTCATAAGAAAATTTATAACTCTAGACATAGCAAAGACAGTAGTTTATGAGAATTCTTGCTTTGAACAAAAATCAATTTTCACAGGTTTCATATGCCTGCCAAAGTCCTCAATCCTTCATACTTGCATAGCTAAATCTGAAGTGGAAGGGTACCTTAATTGTTGCAACAAGGCCCAACCTGAAAAAATAAGAAACAGTCTTTGTAATTCCACAACAAACGCAAATTTCCTCAATCAGTTGATGAAGAAAGGAAGATTTATGTGCAGATAAAACTGGGATATGAGGAGTACCGACAAGTCTACCACAAGAAATCCGTAATATCAATGGAACAAACTGGAATTTTCATTATGTTTATAATCAACAAAAAGAGCAAGAAAATCACTGCCCCAGTTTCAAATTGGAAGTCCTACTTAAGCTTTTCATATCAAAGTTTTGAACTTTTTCAGCCATGTGAATGCCTACATACTTTTTCATTTTTCAAACTAGAAGAAAAGGTCAACATTATATTATCCCCTGCATAAAAAGGAAACTGGGGGTTAAACATCACGGGAAAAAAAACAGTTATTCTGCACTTGGGCACCATTTTTTTCATCATTCCAAAACAAAATTCCCCATTAGGACCCATATGTCTTCTCACAAACAATTCACTCTTACAAAAAACTTCCCAAACCAAAAACCAATCCAAATTCCTATCCAAAACAAAAAATCATCCAAATTACATAAAATTCAAAACCCACATCGAATCCATAACAAATTACTAATATAATCATAGAAATTCAACAATTATGAGGGGGAAAAAGGTCGATTTTTTAGTCTTAGGCCAGAAATCTCAGATGGGACCCAAATCATCCAAATGACATAAAATTCAAAACCCACAACAAATCCCTAACAAAATACCCATACAATCATAGAACTTCAACAATTATGCCCAAAAAAAAATCAAAAAAGATTGTATCTTGAGACCTATCTGACATAGTGGCGATGGTTTTGAAAGCCAAGATAAGAGTGCGATCAGGATTAGAGCCACGATTCTGCCAGCGACCAAGAGAAGAGGTCAAGAAATCACTGGTAGTACCATTAGGTTTAGAGATGACAGTGGATAAACCGCCATCGGTAAGTAAGGGGTTACTGGGACCACCAACACGAACAGGGTCATTATCACCTGATTCATTAGCAAAAGTTCTCCACTCAGAAGTCTCATCAATAGAATGAGATTCCAATACCAAACCGCACTCTGAACAGACCGTATCGCCGGCTGAATGGTCGAAAACAACCTCCGTACTCTTCTTACAGTCCGAACAATATGCATCGGCCATTAGAGAGAGCTGAAGGGAGATTTTCGTAATTTTGTTCTTTGGGGATCAGATTTTAACAGATGAGGTGAATTTGTTCATCTGTTGTTGCATTTTCTGCTTCTGTAGTTTTTTTCTCCTCCGAGAGAAGTGAAGATCGGTTATTTTCGAATTTACCATGCTTTTTTTTTTTTTTTGAGATATTAGCCTTTTCTGCCCATGAACTATTTACGGATTTCTAAGTTTGCCCAGGTTCTTTTTTTTGATCGCATTTTGCCCATATACTATTTACTAGTGCCGAATGTGCCCAAAATCGGCGGAATCCGGCAACTATAGGGCGGCGACGAGGGGTAAAATGGTCCGAACAAGAAAAACATTATAGTTGCTTCAAATATATCCCCAAAACTATCTTATTGTATCGATTGAGTGCATGAATTGTTTTCTTTTTTTTCAATTGACCCCCCACTCTTTTTTTTTATCCATTTAGCCCCTTCCCTACCCCACCCCACCCCACCCCCTCTTCTTCTTCTGCCTTCAAGCTCATTTTCCCTCCTTCAAGCTCTTATTCTACTACCCATATCCCTCTTTCTTCTTCCCCGACCACCCCACCCCCAATTATCCCCACCCACCCACCCCATCTCCATCTCCCCATCATTTCCGGCGAAATAGCCACCATATCATCCTCTCCATCTTTTCCGACGAAATAGCCACCAACTCCAAATCCATTCCATTTTCTCCAAATCTAAACAAAGCCAAAATCTTAACCATACTAAGGCGAATTAGACAAAGAACATGCAAAGATAAAAGCTTGAACAACAACAACAACAACCCCCTTCAAAGTCCCAAAAAGTAATGAAATTTTGCAGTTTCGTCGGATAGTTGCCGGATTCCGCCGATTTTGGGCACATTTGGCACTCATAAATAGTCTATGGGCAAAATGAGATATAAAAAAAAAGAATGTGGGCAAACTTAGAAATTCGTAAATAGTGCATGGGCAGAAAAGGCTAATTCCTCTTCAAAAAACAAAAGAGTGGCGGACTGAAACGGATCAAAATGCCACAATTTCATCTTCTACATGAAGAACACTATCAAGAACACCAAGAATCTTCAAAAATCAACCATGCCCCTTTTTTGCCGCCACCTTCACCACCTTTTCACTCTTCCTCTCTCCTTTCCGGCCTAAACTCAAATAATAGAAATTTTCACTCTTCCTCTCTCCTTTCACTCTTATTCTTTTTAGGTGGGTTTTTATTCTTAAATCTTGTTTAGAAATTTTGGGTAGGTTTTGATTTTTAAAGCTTGTTTAGAAAATCTTGGTGGGTAAGGTAGAGCGGCGGCAGCGCTGTGGTTTCAACTGGTTGTGGGTGAAGAAGAAGAAGAGGAGGGAGGGAGGGGCTAAATGGATAAAAAAAAAGAGTGAAGGGTAATTTGGAAAGAGACAAAGAATTTTGGGGTTATATTTGAAGCAACTATAATGTTTTTTTTGTTCGGACCATTTTACCCCTCGTCGCCGCCCTATAGTTGCCGGATTCCGCCGATTTTGGGCACATTCGGCACTAGTAAATAGTATATGGGCAAAATGCGATCAAAAAAAAGAACCTGGGCAAACATAGAAATCCGTAAATAGTTCATGGGCAGAAAAGGCTAATATCTCTTTTTTTTTTATGTGATTTATATATTTTATAGAGAAGAGGAAAAAAGAAAAGAAAAAACAAACAAAATGAATATCCTTCCAAAATAAATAAATAAACAACAAAATGAAGAGAGGTTAGGCAACCAATGGCATGGGGTCTGTTGCAAAATGAATTGGATAAAGTCATAAAAGATAGAGGGTTCCACTTTTACTTTTTCTATTTTGTTTTTAAAGTAAGCTCCAATTCTTGTACTCCCTCCATTCCCTATTAATTATCGTTTAGGAGATATCTAGGTATCCAAATTAATTGTCGTTTAAGGTTCTTTTATTAATTGTCAACAATTTATTCCAATTATACCCTCTACATATTCCTTTCTTTTCTTTATGATGTATAAGTGAAAGAGATGGAGGGTTGGGTAATATTGGAAGTTTAGGTAAAAATGACAACTTCCTTACTTTTCTCAAATTGTCTAAATAGTCTTATATTTAGGAATGGAGGGAGTATTGATTAGACAAGACAAATATAATTTATTTTCTATTTTTTTTAAAGTAGAATTTTTTTGATATGGGACTAGGGTTCACATGGGATCATGTGGTTGAAGCTTTGCTAGCATCACTACAAAATTGTCTATCTACTCTTTTTGGAGTAATGTGGTCAATTCTGAACTACATGATCCAATGGATCTCGTCCATGTTAGAACTAAAAGTAAGCTCCAATTCTTGTATTGATTAGACCAGACAAATATAATTTATTTTAATATTGAGGTAGTTCACTAGACAAATGAGTCAACTCTATTAAACTTCGACTCATATTTTAGATGAACAAAAAACCTTGCTTCATTATCGTTCATTTAACTCGTTAATTATCGTCCAGTGGGACAAGCGTCTGCCCACGACCTTCAAGTCGTGGGTTCGATACCCTCCGCCTGCGTGCGCAAGCTTTAATCTCCCTTTCTAGGGCTATCTCCTCCTCATCTGAGGCAGTTCTCTCTCCCATATATGGGGCAACCGCCCAATCGGTCTTCAAAAAACAAAACTCATTAATTATACTCATCATTAACTAATCACGATATAGTTCAAATCATTTTCATTCCTAGCACTATCCAATTAGTTAAACCAAAATTGATAAATGCAACTACTGTCTCTATTTTTCCATTACAAGGTCGAAAAAGGTCGAAAATACCCTTCCATCTTAGGATTTGGGATTAGAAAGACTATTGAGATCTTTTCCCTTAGTATACCATTTGGGAAAAGATCCTTATGCATTCTTTATTTTCCCATCAGCACTTGTAGTTGCAATTGAAATATCTGCAAAAGTATACCGATACCATTCCAATCAAAACAAACACAGAAATGCCAAGAATTCTCGGATACTCTCTCCGTCCCAAATTTGAATATCCACTTTTCTATTAACACATTTAATTTGGGACGGTGATTAGAACAAAAACGTCTATGCAACAACGAGATGCATCCTAGTTAAAACACCACTAAAAAAATACGACTAATTTTATTTAAAATATTAATAATGATATTTTGAAATTAGACGTTGGAGTTCATCAATACAATAAAACTACTATAATCAACACTTGCTACTATAGTACTATGATTCCCCCTCCTTCCCCTCTCCTTCCTCCTCTAAGGATAAGGCTCAACCTGCAACACGAATCATTGTGTCGTTAGTAACACCACTCGTATTGAAAAACAACTAAATAGAATATCATATTGATTTCTTAATCAGTACAGATATCTTTACCTACTTGCCATATCAAGTAAGAGGACAATTTAAATTACACTTAATATCAAGGTTGTTAAAAAAATCGAAATTCTATATAGAATCGGTGGAGGGGTAGAAAATCGTAAAATCGAAAACCGTAAAATAAATCGTAAAATCGTACCGAAAAATTAAAATATATATTTTATATATAAATAACAATAATTAACATATAAATCATACCATATGGTCTAACAATATGCGAAAATTTATAAAATATAGTTTCACAAGTTTTTTCAAAAGACAAAAACGTAACAAAGTTCACAATAAAAAAATTTACAAGTCTTTCAAAATATAAAACTCAAATGTTTAAATAAATAAATATAAACCTCCTTCCAAACGGCCCCGGTCGACTTTGATACCCTTGACTTGAAGTCGTCTCTGCAAATTCCTTTATTCATTCATTCATTCATTCTTTAGCAGAAAAATACACGTAATTCTGCTACCTTAAGAAGCATTCACTAAGAATTTCTCACTATTAATTGTTATCAAGAGAGATCTACTGATCTATATATTTTTTGTTGATCTTTTCACTTCAGCCTTCATCTAAGCAAACGCCATTCAAGAATCTCACCTTCTTCAAGAATTTCTTCATTTGAATCCATCAAATACTGATGAATATCTTCATTTGAATCCATCAAAAGCAGTTAAGTATCCAAGGAGAATAATTATAAAAGAAAAAGAAATGATATTATAAGTAAATTTGTGGAATCGGTAGAATCGTAAAATCGTACGATTTTACGAGTTGACTCGCGATTTTAACAACAATGCTTAATACAACTTTAAAAATAATAACAAATAAATAAATAAATTTAAAAAAAAAAAAAAAAAAACCTTCAGGAACCAAAGAAAGGGTAAAATTTGATTGTTACATACAATTTCATCGGACATTCAAGTGCCATTTTCTAGAGAAAAACTAGTTGAGGAAATATTTGGTTTTTGTAAGAAAAAAGTTGGAATATTTTTTTATATGGAAAAATGTAGGGAAAGAAAGATGATTTGTAGATTTTTTGGTGGTTAAGGTATAAGGTTATTATGACAAAAAATATGGAAAAATTGATTCTTTGATATGACAAATCAACTGAAAACGTACATTTCTCTGGAAAACCTACTGGCATAGGAGAACGGATTTGAAGTTCACCCCATTTTTCATTCAAGTGTATTCACAAGTATTTTTAATATTTATGCATTATTGTAATTTTTTAGTTCATAAAAATAAGATTTTCGCACAAAATAAAAACACTTTCATTTAATTTAATAACTAGAAAAAAATGACATAAAATAATGGGAAAATAAAAACAAAATAAAAAAAACAACAACTACTTGTCCCGATCATTCAAATCATCCTTCCAAGCTGGCTTCATTGGATAGGAGACGGAGTTGGAACAAGCAGAAGAAGCATTTCCATAGCTATCTTCTTCTTCGGACACTTCGGGTACTGGTTTTGAGTTATTCTTCGAACCCTTATTCTTACGAAATTTAGGTACAATCCGTTCCCACAGAGAACTGTCGTTGCACGATCCCTCCGACAACGGGGTACTCAGGGGGATCCTGAACAATTTGCTCTTCCAGTGTTTTTGAACACTCACCTGTTAGTTCTTCTGTTAAGAATATGAATTTAAACAGACGCATAATATAAATCCATAATAAAATTCAGATTATATCCTGGACGAGGCAGTAGTAAACCACTTGCCCTTAAACTCAATTTGCTCGCCTAATTGCTTCAGGCCTACAAGAGCAATGAGTTCCCAAGGTACAACGCTCAAACACACTGCTTACCAGAAGCGTAGAAGCAGTACTTCGAACCTTTTAGGTGCAGAACTCTCTATTACTAGTATGAAATGCAGAAATGAAGAAGGGAGAATAATTTTCGTAGCAAATAATTCTGTGGGGGGGAGACTGCCTTTTATAGCAGTCCGAAACGACAGGTTAGCCTCACTCCCTCACCTCGTTGTGGAGAACGTGGGTAACTCCCACTTTTCGTAGTGGGGTAATGTGCAGTTCTCAAAACTGTTGGAGAATCGTGGAAGGACCATTCTGCAATTACACAAAAATTATGTGACTCATTGCAGTTACTCAATAGTTAAGGACTATTACGGTAATTTTGTCCAAAAAGATATTACTGCCTTCCCGACAGGGACACGCGCGACGCGACGCGACGAGGCGTGGCGAGGCGAATAGAGTCGAGACGAGACAGACGGACGGACGGCGCGCGAGGGGTACCCCATTACCCACTTGTTTAATATCACTAGTCTAGCTAGTGCTTATAAACAAGTTTTAATCGATTCTCACAACCGATATGGGATACCATCACACCTCCATTAATAACCTCTCCACTTTAACCAAATTTATCATTCACACCGAGAATTAGTTTCCTCACGTGTTATATACCATCGCGAAGCTTGCGCAACCCACTACGCGATGAATTCAAAACACTTTAAAACTAAGCGGTGGAACACACAATTAAATTTGATCAAATTAGTCCACTTTATTAACTAATTCTCCAACAATCCCCCACATGAATGATATTTGGTAAGAATGATGCACGTGTAGCCTAAAATGCAATTTCGAGAGTACAACGAGAAATCGCTGCTTCGGGAAAGGTGGTTGTGAACCTTGAACCTTCCCTAGTGAAATACCATCGGGTACACTTACTAACCAGTGGACGCGATGCCTTGAACTGTTCAGCTTTCTATGTGTACCAAGATAACGATACTCATACAACGTTTTCTCTACACAATTAGTCGGTTCTTTCGTTGTTGTCCATTTCGGCCCTGGACTGCCTTGGAAATATTCATTGAATGCTCTAGAGATTTAGCCCTCAAGTAATCTCATAGAAGTGGCCCCTTCACATTCAATATAGGTGATCTCTTATTAGAAGTATCCTGACATACTCCACGTATTACGTATAAGGATCATTAAAAGTTTAACACTTATCCTTCGATGGACAGGTCTATCACTCTTTCATCACAGGAATAGGCTGGGAATACTTTTCCCGAGTGCTTTGTTCAATTCCCCCCACAATTCGATTTTCCCGTTGAACCTGCAAATTGGGTTTTCCAATTCAGGTTGGGTTGCCATCATGAGTGGTAATCAATTTCACGGGCTTCAACCCCATTCCCCTCGATGAACTCTCTACTAAGTCTCTTGTTAGACCTTTCGTTAAAGGGTCCGCTATGTTTTCTTTGGATCTCACAAAGTCCAAAGCAATAACGCCGGTTTTTAACAAAGTTCTAACGGTTTGTGTCTTCGACGTATATGTCTAGACTTCCCATTATACACGTTGTTTGTAGCTCTTCCAATAGCTGATAAGCTATCACAATGTAAGCTCATTGATTGCATTGGTTTTGAATACATTGGAACGTCCTCCAAAAAACTACGTAGCCAATCAGCCTCTGCTGCTGCTATATCCAAAGCTATGAACTCCGATTCCATAGTTGATCTTGCAATGCAGGTTTGTTTGCATGATTTCCAAGAAACTGTTGCACCTCCCATCACAAAAATGTATCCACTAGTGGACTTTATATTTTTGGAGTCTGAAATCCAATTCGCATCAGTGTACCCTTCAAGTACAGCTGGATATCTCGTATAATGTAACCCATAGTCAGCAGTGTATCGTAGATATCTAAGCACTCTAACTAATGATTTCCAGTGTTCGTGACTGAGATTACTTGTATACCTCGCCAGTCTGTTGACTGAATTTGCGATGTCTGGTCTAATACAATCCATGAGGTACATTATACTCCCAATGATTCTAGAATACTCCAGTTGTCGCACACCTTCTCCGCGATTTTTGCAGAGATTTGAAACCACTTCCATAGGTGTTCTAGCAATTACATCACTTCCTTTATCAAATTTGTCTAGAATCTTCTCAACGTAGTGTCTCTGAGAAAGTGAATATCCATCTGCTGTCTTGGATACCTTCATCCTAAGAATTAAATCAGCAGGTCCCATGTCCTTCATATCGAAGTTTTGCGACAACATTTTCTTGGTAGTCTTGATGTTATCTTTGTTACCAATGATTAACATGTCATCCACGTATAGACAGACTATTACGTAGTTATCTTTGTTTCCTTTCACGTAGACACACTTGTCACACTGATTTATTTGAAATCCATTCAAAAGCATTATGCTATCGAATTTCTCATGCCATTGTTTAGGTGCTTGCTTTAATCCATATAAGGATTTAACAAGTCTCGCACACTAAGTGCTCTTTACGGAACCACATACCGCTTCAGGGTTGTTCCATGTAAATCTCCTCCTCGAGTTCTCCATTGAGGAAAGCTGTTTTTACATCCATTTGATGGATTTCCAAGTCAAACAAAGCTGCAAAAGGCTATGATTAACCTGATTGATGTTTTCCTCGACACAGGAGCATACATGTCGAAATAATCCACACCATGAGTTTGTCTAAAACCCTTTATTACAAGTCTTGCCTTGTATCTATCTATCGTACCATCTGGTCTAATTTTCCTTTTGAAAATCCACTTGTGGCCCAACGCTTTTGAACCTGTTGGAAGTTCCACAAGTTCCCATGTATGATTTTGAAGTATTGAATTTATCTCACTATCAATAGCTTCTTTCCAGAGGTCAGCATCAGAAGAAGACATTGCTTCTTTATAAGTCAAAGGGTCTTCTTCTACCAGATAAGTAAGAAAATCTGGACCAAACGACTTTTCAATTCTAGCTCTCTTGCTACGCCTAGGCTCTTCAACTTCATCTTCAAGATCTTCTTCCCCTACATTTCTCATATCTCGATTGACTGTTAGGTCAAATCCAGAGCGATCAACGTAAGGGAAAATCCCTTCAAAGAAAGAAGCATCTCTAGCTTCAATAATGGTGTTTTCATGCACTTCAGAATTATCTGACTTGTGCACTAAAAATCTGTATGCACTACTATCTTGTGCATATCCTATAAGCACGCAATCTACCGTTTTCGGTCTTATCCTAGTCCGCTTAGGTGGTGGAATCGGAATCTTTGCTAGACATCCCCATACTTTTATAAATTTGTAAGAAGGTATATGCCATTTCCACAATTCATAAAGTGTTTTGTCTAGTCTTTTATGCGGTAGTCTGTTTAGGATGTGATTTGCGGAAAGTAAAGCTTCCCCCAACAAATTCTGGGGTGAACCAGAACTAATTAACATGGCATTCATCATTTCTTTTAATGTTCTGTTTTACCGCTCCGCAATTCCATTTTGTTCTGGAGTATAGGGTGCAGTTGTTTCATGTATAATGCCACTTTCTGCACACAATTGAGCGAATGGATATTCATATTCTCCACCTCTGTCGCTCCTTAACCTTTTGATTTTCTTACCATGTTGGTTTTCAACTTCATTCTTATACTGAACAAACATGTTTATTGCTTCATCTTTACTTCTCATTAAGTAGACATAGCAGAATCTCGTGCAATCATCGATAAAAGTAATAAAGTACTTCTTACCGCCTCTTGATTGTATAAACTTAAGATCACATACATCAGTGTGTATTAAATCTAATGGTTCCGAACTTCTCTCAATTGATCGGAAAGATGACTTAGATAACTTAGCTTCTACACAAGTCTCACACTTGTAGTTTTTGTCAACATTAAATTTTGGCAATAGGTTTAATGAAATTTATTTTTGTATAATTTTAATATTCACATGACCTAATCTATCATGCCATAAATTAAAAGACTCAGCCAAATAAGCAACTTGTTTAAATTCATTAGCCTCTTGGGCAACATTGTTTCCAGCTGAGCTAGTAGAAGCCTCAGTTACATTCACACCCGTAGGCTCAGTTCCTGGGAGTACAGTCATTACATTAACTTTAAAAACACTATCAGCTAAGTACCCCTTTCCTACATACATTCCATTCTTTGTCAGAATAAATTTATTTGCCTCAAACACAAGCCTGAATCCTTTATTGTTCAGCACAATTCCAGAAATGAGATTCCTTCGAATTTCAGGCACATGGAGCACATCAATGAGAGTCAGCTCCTTCCCAGAAGTCATCTTTAGGACAATATTGCCCTTTTCTTCAACTTTGGAGAACGCAGAGTTCCCCATATAGCAGACTTCATCCTTAACAGTTTCATAAGTCTTGAACATCCATTTATTGATACAAATATGGCGAGTAGCCCCCGTGTCCACAAACCATTCCTTTGGGTTTCCCCTATCATATTCACCTCTGAAACGACAACAACATGGTGCATATCCTCCATTCCAGAGTTCAGCTTAACGGCCTCAGATACATGAGCCTGGCCATCCTTTTGATACTTGTTCCTGTTCCCATTCCCATTGAACCTCTTGTTCTTATTGTAGTTATTACTTTGACCGTCCACACGACTACGACAGTCCTTTGCTTTGTGGTTTTGCTTACCACATACGAAGCAGCTTCCTGTGAACTTCTTGTTGGAGTTCATCGCCTTCGAGTTAGTTGGGCGCTTCCTCTTTCCAGCAGCTTCGACAACATTTGCCTTTGTAACAGGTGTATAAGGCCTTTTTGAAGCCTTCCTCACATCCTGTTCAATTCTCAACTTCAAAATAAGGTCCTCAAGTGTCATTTATTTCTTCTTATGCTTAAGGTAGTGCTTGAAGTCATCCCAAGAAGGGGGTAATTTCTCAATCATCAACGCCACCTGCAGCGAGTCGTTGATCCACATACCCTCAGCGGCAAGATCGTGATAAATTTTCTGTAGCTCTTCACTCTGTTCGAGGACAGATTTTCCATCAACCATCTTAAAGTCGTGGAAGCGAGCAGCAATGAACTTCTTAGCACCTGCATCATCTATTGTATATTTCTTAGTTAGTGATTCCCATAGTTCTTTTGCACTATTCTTTTGATAGTAAATCTGGTACAATGAATCATCTAAACTAGTAAGTATAGTATGACGACACATATAAGCATTACTAATCCAAGCATTATATGCTATTACAGATTGAGGATCAGTTTTATCCTCCACGGGAGTTTCCTCATTTACATATTGAATTAAATTTAGCGTGGTAAGGTAGAACATCATTTTCTCCTTCCACATTTTGAAGTTGCAACCCCTTTTAAACTTCTCGGGTTGTGCAAATTGTCCAAACTGAATAGGACGATAAGCCATTGGAGGCACAAAGCGAGCGACATGGACATAGCGACCTCAATACCGCTTGTCCGACCCGGCGATGCAGTTAACTCCGTTTGCCGGAGTCTCATTTGAAGGAACAGTTCCAGTTCCAGTACTAGTAGCGTTTGAATCATTTGCAGCCATTTTTGTTTCTCTATATATTGCATAAACAACCAGTTAGTAATGATATTGTTACAGAACAGCAATATATAATAAGTAAACAAAACCAGAATGTAAATAAACTGAATAAATGATTACTACTGTTGGTTAACTTTCTGTTTTAATTAAGTAAACCAGAAACAGAAGAAAAAAAAATTGAGTTTAAGATTGTTAGTTCTTCTGCTAAGAATATGAATTTAAACAGACGCATAATATAAATCTATAATAAAATTCAGATTATATCCTGACGAGGCAGTAGTAAACCACTTGCCCTTAAACTCAATTTGCTCGCCTAATTGCTTCAGGCCTACAAGAGCAATGAGTTCCCAAGGTACAACGCCCAAACACACTGCTACTGCAAGCGTAGGAGCGATGCTCGAACCTTTTAGGTGCAGAACTCTCTATTACTAGTATGAAATGCATAAATGAAGAAGGGAGAATAATTTTCGTAGCAAATAATTCTGTGGTGGGGGGGGGGGGAATATCGGTACGGCTCGTCCCGGCTCCTATGCGGAACAGCTTTTTGTTCCGCATTGCGGGACACGATCTCATCCGTCGGATGAGATTTTTTAACGGTCCAGATCTGGAGAGAGAAATTTTTTTTTTAATTTTTTAAGTCCAGTCGCAACTTTTCTCTCTCCAGATCTGGACCGTTCAAAATCTCATCCGACGGCTGAGATTGTTCTGCACGTGAGAAAAAAAAGCTGTTCCGCATAGGAACCGGACTGGGTACGGCTGGCATATGCCTCAAACAGGAGTTGTCTGGGATCCACTTCATTATTGTCTATTTCTATTTTTTTTTTCCTTTTTTCCTTTTTATTTAAAAGAAATGTTTATACGAGTGAGATTTATTTTTTATTTTAGATCTTCCAGTGTTCAATCTCGACATGTCTGATTAATCTAGGCTTGACTAATTTGAATCGGCTGCTGTAAGGGCCTAAGAAGGTGTTACCCTCCTAATATCAGTAACTTCATAAAAATGTTATGTTAACGGTTCGAAACTGATCATTCTTAATGGAGGATGAACCTCCATCCACAACACCACAATTGTTAAAATTAATAATTGTTGGCTTTTTTCTTTTGGAGGAATTTTTTTCTTTGGCCAATACGGATTTAATAGATAACATCATCGTTAATATACAATTCTGTAAATTTTGTGCGATATTAAACACTTTCAAAGTATCTATTAGTTCTGACTTGACTAGTTACACATGTAACTCATTCATTTTTAAAATTTATCTTTGTCCGTCAGATTAAAATTTTGACGATTTAAATTAATTTAAAATAATACATGTTGTATTTTTACGACAATTATCGTGGTTTGTGTCTAAAGACACTTGTCCTTAAGCGTTATATACTAATTGTAATAATAATGAGTGAGAATTAATAATTCTAGGTATTTACCCAAAAAAGTAATAATAATGATGGGCTTATTTTTCTTGAGGAGGAATTGTATTCTTGGGCCACAGCAATTTATAAGTCAGCAATTGCATATTTTTGACTTTTGGATTTCAAGTCTATCCTATTAGCCCATAAACTATATCTAGAGAAAGTGAGAAATTGGACCAACCTAATGGCCCAATATTTTATATTCTCTCGATGTTAACGAGCACTAACCGAAAACAGGAAATTCCCCAGCTCACGCCCCTATCACATAAATTGAGGCGGACCTAACATGCAGGTAGACTCTACCTCAATGTACGTGAGAGGGGCGATGCCAGACCTTCCCCGAAAACAATATAAGGATACAATCGTATTCAGCTCCCCTTCATATCCTCAAGGGAAAGAAAAAAAAACTAATCCTTTTTTTTTTTTTTTCCTTTTTTTTCTAAGTGATCTTAATTGTCACAGATTTGTTCGCACCAAAATTATAATGAAATTTTCTTATTCCTATTAGAATTGTGGATCATGTTACTTGACTCAAATTGAACAAAGATTTGTGGCTCATTATTATGGATGTAGAAGTATAATTTAATGCAGAAAATTAATCTACTTCACATAAGGGCAAAAAAATTACTTTTTTCGACAATTTTGCCTTCCTTTTAATCCAAGCCTTTGGCTCAATATGCAACCCTCAAGTATGAAATTCTATATGTACAGAATGTGGAGAGCGGAGAGCTGTTAAATGGTTCATCTTTTTTTTTTCAACGCCCGAGGGCGGAACTCCGAAGGGTAGAGCAGCGAGAGTACCCTACAAAGGGAAATTGTAGCGCATCCCATGCCTGGGGAGGGTATTGCCTCACCAGAGGAGGAGTTGCCTAGCCTCACCAGAGGAGGAGGACTTGCCCTAAGAATGGAGAATATTATTGCCCTAAGAAGGGAGATACATGAATCGAACTTAGGACTTAAGCCCCAAGTGAAGAAAGCCTTACCAACTTGACCATCCGATTCCTATTGTTAAATGATTCATCTGATGACTCAGAATTGGAGAGAAAATTTCTAATATCTGTTAGATTTAAAAAAAAAAAAATCATCTGTTAAATTTCTATTTTTTTTATTTCTTTCGGGTCTTGGGAATTTGGGGAGTTTTCATGCTTTCTTGTTCTTGGGATATGGGAAACTTTTTATGATTTTCATGAATGGCCACCGAGCGTCTATGACTGATCCATGCATGCAATGATTTCTTTGCCAATCTGTCTAAACTAATTGCAAACCTTCTTCAATTCATCTCTAGGATTCGTCAAAATGGGGATGTTGTTTTCAGTGCGGAACGGAATAATTCTGCACGTGTGAAACTCCCCTAATTTGTTATATTAAAATTTTAACAGTTAAAATTAATTTAAAACGAACATATATTATGATCTCAAAACACTTGTTTTGAGGCACAAAACACATATTCTGGGACATTCCATATATACTGAAAATAGCTATTCCACATAGGATCCATACTGCAAATGGGTAGCCTTTATTATTATTATTATTATTGTTATTGTTATTATTGAAGGGAGTGTTACAGAAAATTCTAGGTACTTTACTCAAAAATATTTTTTCTTATTTTCTTTTCGTTTTTGATACATAATTAATATTTTTTTAAGGTGGTCTATTTAAGATTTTAAATCCCTTACAAATAATGTTTTTTTACAAAGGAAGTTATCGTATTGGTTTATTTATTCTAGGTAGCAATCAAAATAAAGTAAGCCTAATTTCATTCTCCGCTGTCCTTTAATTATAAATCTGGTAGCAGTCAAGATAACCAGAGTCGATCAAAATGAAATGATTATGTACGACTTCTTTAAATAAAATTCTGGGTTTCCAGAACCTCATTTAAAAAATTCTTAAGTAATACATCCACGGTTTTATAATAGAAGTATTTTTTTACTCTCTTTTTAGTTTTAAAATAAAAGTTAATTTTCAATATTTAATGATGTTTATCTAAAATTACTCTTAGCCATATTAAGGAATAAATTAAGATAGATAATTTGAGTACTTAAAATTTAAGAGTACGATAGTAAATAATAAAAAATCCGATCTCCTCATTCTTTAATTTATGCTAAAATAGATAGAAAGACTCCTATAATAAATCAGAGGGTATAATAAAAACAATTTCTATTGCTTATTTTGCCAAGTATTTATTAATTAACTTCCATTTAAAAGTGGATACACGCCATTGACTGAGGTTCCTCATCATCATCATTAGATAAGAACTGTGATAAAACATATACTCCTAAATAACGCAATTGAATTATTCTAGGAACCTATTTGAAACACTGAGTTTTCCTCATAAGAGTTGAATGTAGAATTGATTATGACACTTCTTTCAAATCATTTTCCTAGTTGTGTAAATTTTTTTTTCCAATACACATTACACAAGAATGATTGAATATCAAAGTTCCAATCACAAAGCTATGATACCATGAGTCCAATCCCTATATAAGTTGCAAATATGTTCATAAACTATCCGATTTATGATACTTACACTTACGCATATATCAGTGGGGAGTCGGCTCAATAACATGAAATTATAACATGAATTAGGTGCAGTGACGAAGTCAGGAATTTGGTGTTGGGGGGAGGGGGGAGGGGGGCGAAACTGCAACCGTATGTAGAATTACAGAGCTCAAGTGATAAAAACAGCAAAAAAATTCTTGGGGGCAATAAAAACGGCAAAAAAAATTCTTGAGGGGCGAAACTGATAAAATTTTCTAAAATACACATAAATTTTTGATAAATAATGGTATTTTTAAAAATGTTGGGGGCGCCGGCCTCTCCCGCCCCCTATCTTCGCCCATGATTAGGTGGCTCAAATAACATGAAAGTATAAAAAATACTAGAATACCTCAGTTTACACACTTTATACAATTACATAAGGTAATATGTACACCTAAGGTAACAATATAAATTTATATGGATATATACTAACATAGATTAATGAAAAAATAAACATATTTGTCTAAAAATGGATATCATTAGAATAGGCCTCAAAATAAGAATGAAACATTGTTTATAATAATAAATAAATAAAATAGAAGAGGAAGATTTAGCTGGGTGGAAAGGCATGGGGTACCCTTTCTGAGTTTAGAAGCGTACCCGGAATATGGAACTATGATATGAAGCCGCCAAATATGGCTTTTTCATTCCTTACTTGGCGCTTCGATTCTTTGCTTTTTCTCCTTCCTATCGCCTTTATCCACTTTCGCCACCAAAAAAAAGTTTTTATTATTCTTTTTGTAGACTCGTATCGAATGTCAGATAATATGATAGTGATTTGTGCATTATAAACTTAATTGAATATGAAGTTGCTTTTTGTAAAACTCAAATTCGTAATTTTAGCATAAATAAATTTTCAGATCACGATATAATTTTTTATCACGTTTATGACAATCGGAAGAATTCAAGATGAAGATGGAGTCCTCATTCATTTAAAGTATGAGATACAATCAATATTCATCTTAGTTTTATTATACACGATCAATCTGATCTATTTTATTGTTGGATCCTTTTTTAAAGGTAAAATTCCAAACAAAGTTTTTATTCATTTACAAGGTTTGAATTCGAGATTTTCTTACAACCCAATAATCAAACATGGATTCTTAGAAAATATCAATTTACTTTTGAGTTCGGATTCAAATTATGATTTCAAAACAAGCCTAATCATTTATGTTTTTAAAATCAGTAATTCGCACGGTTGACTTGTTTTTTTCAAATTATTTCTCACTATTGAGAAAGGGTAACACAGATAAAATGAGTTGGAAGGCAAGGGAATGATGGGTTAGTTAGGCTTGCCCGGTGTCGAACTTGGAGTAAAAGTTCTGAATAAACTGCCCTCTACTAGTAGTGAGGGAAAAGTCCTCAGACATCAAAACTACCTTTTAAGATATAATAATAATATAACTTATTAAATCTCTAATTTTTATATAGAAAAAAAAAATCAATACAATAATAATATAACTTATTAAATCTCTAATTTTTATATAGAAAAAAAAATGAAATACTAATTTTCTTAAGGGGTAAAAAATTCATTTGTTGAATGAGTGTATCAAAAGAATAAAAAGTGGAAATTCTAGGAAAGTGAAGCGAATTTTTAAAAGAATTAAAGCGGTTGCCGCGGGTTCATTACATTTGGAATATACTAATACACAAAATTAATTGTATCTCCTAACATCTCCTGAAAGTGAACAACTATTCAGTTTTTTTTTCTATGAATATGTAATGACTATTCGTGAAAATTAGTTGCCAATTTTTTTTAAAAAATTTATGAGATTTTGTAAGTTAAAGTCGTAACTTTTCACAGACGTATATAACCTTAAATAAATGGAAAAATTCTGATATAAACCTGAGCTATATGTGGGGTTGTGGATCACTTGGTCCACAATCAACCACATCACCTGTTTTGATTAAAAAAATAAAAACGCCTCAAAAAATCCACCAAAAGGGGAAGTATTTTTATTATTTTAATCAAAATTGTGATGTGGCTGAATATGAAGTAAGTGGCCATGACCACTTAGTAGTTCAGGTGTATATCAGAATTGTTCAAATAAATATTAGACTTAAATTGTAAAATTTGTATTGAAAAATATGTCGAGAAATTCAGGAATGACGCGTGGATTCACCTCCCATTACCAATTCAACGTTTTAGAGCGCCAAACACCCAATCAGATATACCTATTCATTTCCAATGGTAGTATCCCTTCATTTTAATTCTATTTTTTTAATATTTAAATCTCTCCTTCCACCACCTCCTCCTTTTTCACAATCCCAACTTTTTTTCCCATCAAAATCTCTCTTTTTCCAATAATACAAATCTTTCTTCAGAAGAAAAAAAATTTCTTCATCTTCATCTTTGTCTTTTTCTACTCTGTTCAAGAATTTGTTTGGAAGAAGAAGGAATGATGATGATGAAGAATTACTACCAGAGGTACCATCTTTTGAAGAAAGGTGAATTGCTGCATGGTGATGATGATGATGATGATGATGAATCTTCAACAAATTCTCTTGGAATTTTCTGTGGAAACAAGAGAGGAAATGGAAATCCAAAGCTTTTCTACTTTCTGTTGATCTCTCTTCTTTCTTGCTTCTGCTTAATTTTGGTTCCTCAGTTGCTCACCTTTGCTTCTTCTTGCCCTCTATTATGTAAGAGCTTCTCTCTTTCTCCCACCCCCTGTGTTATCTTTATCGCAGTCTAATTAGATAGTGTTCAATCTTGTTTATTATGGAGTCGGGAGTCTTGAATTTCGTAAAAGTTAAATAGTCTTTCTGTTTTGTCTCTTATGGAGTCAGAAGTCTTAATTTTCGTATAGTTTTTCTGTCTTCAAAGTTTTTGAATTTCGTAAAAGTTAAATAGTTTGTTACAGGTGATGAGAGTTTAAATGCTGAAATTTCGTGTTTTGTTTTAAGACAGACAATATCCAATTAGACCACGGCCTTTTCATTTTCTTTCTTTTGAATTCTAATTAATTTTTACTTTTGAATTTTTTTTTCCAGATACAATTGAGGTTGAAGATGAAAAAGTTTCCCATGAAGTTGATGCAAATACTTCCATTTGCTCCTCTGTTCCTTATGGTTAGTTTTTTTTTTTTTTTAATCCATTAACATCCTCCATAAATGCAAAATTCATGAATTTTTATTTCCAGCCCTTACAAGAAATCATCATATTTTTATTACTCTGTTTTTTTGTTCGAAATTATCTGTCACACCCCTGCCACATAAGACTGATACCCCTCATTATACTAAAATATAAGTCGTTTAAGACATGTATCAAAAAGTAAGAAAATAAAAAATAAGGTGTTTTTTAAATTAAAATATAAATATTACTCACTTCAATATAATTAGTACTCCCTCCGTCCCAAATTATCTGTACACTTTGTATTTTGCACGGGAATTAAGATTTTATCAAATTCTATGCTAGAATATGGTGAAATGTCAAACATTACCCTATTTAATATTATTCCTTATTTAATTCTACCTTATTTCCTTCTCTATTCTTCTATCTCCAATATTCAATGCAAGGGATAGGATTGGAAAAACCACCATTAATGAACCCTTTATTTAGAAAGTGGACAATTAATTTGGGACAGATTAAAAAGGAAATGTGGACAGATAATTTGGGACCGAGGGAGTAGTAAACAATTTCTATTTAAGAGAGTAATATTGATATTTTAACTAACAAAATACCTTGTTTTTTCCTTTCTTCATTTTTGCTACGTAATACGGGATAAATGATGAGATGGAAAATATGACAAAAGATCCGAACTCTCTAACAGATTGTGGAAATTTCAGGAACAATATGTTGTGACAGAAGCAGCAACCGATCAGACACATGTATAATGAAAGGCGATGTCCGAATGGATTCAAGCACCTCTTCAATCTTCCTGTACAGAGAAAATCCTATAAATGATTACATATTATCAGGTCTATTATCCGATGAAGAAAATGTTAATAATGGAAAAATAGTGGAACATGAAACAATTAGGCCTTATACTCGAAAATGGGAAACAAGTGTGATGAATTCAATCGGAGAATTAAACCTTTATTTGAAGAAGAATAATCAAAATTCCGACCACCAATGTGATGTTCAACATGATGTTCCTGCTCTCTTCTTCTCCACCGGTGGCTACACCGGCAATGCTTATCATGATATCAACGATGGGATTTTGCCTCTTTACATTACTTCTCACCATTTCAACAAACAGGTTTCTTGCAAATTTAATTTTTGGATTTAATTATTATTGTCTAGGACCTCCATTCCTAAATATAAGACTTTCATGACAATTAGCAAAAATTAAGAAAGTAAAATTCAATGTATTTTGTTAATCAAAATACTGATAATAGAATTGTGTGTCAATAATTCTATTTAAGACACTAATATTGATTTTTGCTTCTTTTTTTTTTTTGGTTAGTAGTCCAGGCGTTGTGGCCTCTCGGTCGTGAGCGAAGGGGGAACCCCACTGGACTACGGCCTTTTTTATTTTTGCTTCCTTAATTTTCGCTATTTATACTTAAAGTCTTATATTTAAGATTGGGGGAGTATTATATTATGGTCGGATTTTATAGCGAATAGACTTTCTAATACGTTTAGGAAATTGTGCATGTCAATTGGCCATGATGGGTATCAGTACATGAGTTTAGAATTGTTTCGGATTTTCTTTAGGCAGTTGATGTGAGACTTAATATTTCAATACTCCCCTTAAATTCTGTTGAATTTGTCTAATAAGTGCTTCTCGTTTTCTAAATATTTTGTCACTGATAATTACTATGTTTTAGTGGTTTTGATTAGAAATAAATTTGCGCGTTAAATTCTGCTGAATTTGCCTAATATGTGCTTCTTGTTTTCTAATACAGGTGGTGTTTGTCATTCTTGATTATCATAATTGGTGGTTCACCAAGTATTCCGACGTTATTTCTCAACTCTCTGATTATCCCATTATCGATTTTAGCTCAGAAAAGAAGATTCATTGCTTCCCGGAATCAATAGTCGGATTAAAAATCCACGATGAACTCACTATTGATCCCAATTTAATGGAAGGCGGGAAAACTATCGTTGATTTTCGTAACGTTTTGGATAAAGCTTATTGGCCAAGAATTAAAGGTCTGATTCAACATGAAAAGGATGATGGAATTGAAGAAAAGAAGAAGAAACCCAAATTGGTGATCATATCAAGAAAAGGGTCAAGAGAGATTACAAATGAAGATTTACTGGAAAAAATGGCGGGAGAAATCGGGTTTTCGGTTAAAATATTTAGGCCTGATCGAACTACAGAGCTAGCAAAACTGTATAAAGATCTTAATTCAAGTGATGTTATGATTGGAGTTCATGGGGCAGCCATGACTTATTTCTTGTTTATGAAGCCTAGCTCTGTTTTTATACAGATTATACCGATTGGATTGGATTGGGCTTCGGAGACTTATTATGGAGAACCCGCGGTTAAACTGGGTTTGAAATACGTTGGATATAAAATTCTTCCGAAAGAGAGTTCGTTGTACGATGTTTATAGCAAAGACGATATTGTTTTGACTGATCCGGAGAGTGTGAATAGGAAAGGTTGGGAATTTACTAAAGAGATTTATCTCGAGAATCAGAAGGTGAATCTGAATCTTCCTAGATTTCGTAAAAGATTGGTTCGTGCCTATGACTACATTTTGAAGAAGAAGAAGGAGAATTTGAATCTTCAATTATAGTAGTAGTTATGGTGATATTTCTTTCATTCTTTGATTAATGTTTTTTGAAATGTAAAGTTTGTAAATGAATTATAAGAGAATTAAAAGAGAAGGTGAGTTTATAGAAAAATAATAGTATCCTTTTTTTGTAAACATGATAGCAAAATAATAATCTTATGAATTATGATAGCTCTCATTTGATTTTCCAGTGTTGGGAGTTCATACTTTTTTTCCCTTCAAATTTAGTGAATTTAATCAAAAGGATATTTGGGGTCTGATTGAATTGGATCAATATTTGAGATTTTTTGTCTCAGACTAATTTTAAACTCAAACTAAATTTTTTACTACTTAATACTTCATGTTTCATTCATATATTAAATTCAGAGAAAATTTGAGTTCGAGTCTCAAATCCAGCCGGACCCATTAAAGTAAACACGGATTGTGGATTTGTTTAATGGAATTTAACTTTGTCCTAGACTAATGAGCTGGAATATATATATATTGAAAGGAATCCGTGTTAATAATCAGTAGACAGCAAATTGGTAGATTTTGAAAGGGGATACAAAACATATCAATGATCTCTTATTACAAATTGGTCAATTTAATAGGACTAGGAGTAGTAGCTTCTTTATTATCTGTAACAGTATTTTAACAATAGTCAGAACCTCCTTTATTACTGCATTAACTAAACAACATTTGTATAAGTTAGAAGCCATAATGTACTTAATGGACCTTTTTTTTTTTTTAAAAAAAATTATTTTTTATTTATTAGGGAAGTGGAACTATCTATTACAAGAGAAATATGAGGATTCAAAAAGTGAAAAGGGGAGTCGAACTCATGACCTATACGTCATGAGGCCTCAGCCTTGACCAGTAAATCAATGCTGGCACTTAATGGACCCTTGCTAATGGCTTCTTCCTGCTAATGATGCCCTAAAAAGTTTAGCCTTGGATGCAGGGACGAAGCTTGGAATTTGGTGTTGGGGAGCGAAACTGCAACAGTATGTAGAACTACAGAGCTCAAGTGATAAAAACGGCAAAAAAAAAATTTGGGGGCAATAAAAACGGCAAAAAAAAAAATTCTTGGGGGGACGGAACTGATAAAATTTTCCAATTTTTTTCAAAATACATATAAAATTTCGATAAATAGTAGTATTTTTAAAAATGTTGGGGGCGGCTGTCTATGAAATGTAATAGATGAGAGAGCATGTGATGTAGATCACATGATTATATATATATAAAAAAGAATGTTTGGTCAATTTAGTAGTTTGTAATCATTAATAAGCAAATTGCTAATATCAAAATGAAATCTCGTGTTTTAATTTGTATTTGCTGTGTTATTGAAAAAGTTGAATCAATGAAGATCCGGAGTCCTGTTCTTCCTAGTTCTTTATTTACAGCGCCTTCCTGCAGAGCTTCCAACATTATTTCATGGTATGGATGCTGAAGTTTCCACTGGATCTCATTTTATCATTTGTCATCTTGCTTTCATAAGAAATGAACAAAAAGAAGCCTGAGAAATCGAACATTTATTTATTCGTCTTGTATTAATAAAAAAATATTACAATTTGTTGTCTGAAGCTAAATTGTCAAAACCTCAGAGAGTATGATTCTAGGAAACAACCTACTAAATATTTCTTGCTGGCAATGTCTCTTGGCATGCAAACTAAAGATATCATTCCAGGCAGCTCACAGTTCTCTTTGTCCTACTAGTATCTGTAGATTAAGTTCCTTCAAAGTTGTTACGCTATTGTTAATCTCTGAAGTATAATATGCTTCGAGCTGAAGTAAACTCTATATCGTCATCCTAAGTAGCCTCAAATGAACTACAGCCACCGCTTTGTCAATTTGGTTGAAGCGCGTGTTGGAGGAGGTGTCTTGGAGTTCCTATTTACATCTTCAAAGCCTATGGATAAAGGAAACATATCCAGTTTCAGTTGTAAATGGATTACTAAATCGATTCATACAAATCAGGAAGTATAAGCTTAGATTGATTACCTCCAAGAGAAGATCTCCTTGACCTTTCTGGTGGTAGGACACCAGCCAGTGACCGTCTCCTTAGTGCCCTTGCATCAGTTGATATCGGTGATTTTGCATCATGAATGCTGCTTAAGCCATTCACTGGTGTTATTGGAACTACTTCTGTCAACTTCTGTTGGTTCCTGCAATCGTAGCAAGAAATTGACCAAGAAGTCAGCAAAAGATACAAAAATTGTATGATAGGAATGGGGACATAATGCCAATGGAAATAATGGAGTTTTGGGATTAGCTACCTCTTTTCGGATCCGTTAATAAGCTTCCCAATGGAGCGAAGAGATTTCCTTATTTGAGAACCCTTTCCATGTGTGCTATTAGCTAAGCTAGGTGTAGGGAATTCTGAAGTGATTCCCTTCTGGACTATATTCCTACATTTTGGCACTGGCTCTGGTGTTTTGGGCTGTTGCAGCTGCAGACGTTTTGGTCTATTATCAGCTTTCTCCATCAAACTTTTGGGAGCATAAGATGTTGGACTTCTTGGAGGCATTGCTGTGTTCAAGTCCACTGAGGAACCACCATGAGGGGTTTCCACAGGCTCTCCATCATCATGAAGCTGCAGATGTAGTTTTTTTCTAATATCAGATTTCTCCATTGTACTTTTGAGAGGAACTGGACTTCTTGGAGGCCTTGGTCCGTTTAACTCCACTGTGGAAACATCATTCGGTGTTTTCACATTCTCTTCATCACGAAGCTGCAGATGTAGTTTTTTGGTTCCAATGTCAGATTTTTCCATTGGACTTTTGAGAGGAACTGGACTTCTTGGAGGCCTTAGTCCGTTTAACTCCACTGTGGAAACACCATTCGGCGTTTTCACATTCTCTTCATCACGAAGCTGCAGATGTAGTTTTTTCGTTCTAATATCAGTTTTTTTCTCCGTTGAACTTTTGAGAGAGATTGGACTGCTTGGAGGAGGCTTTGGATGGTTTGATTCAATTATGGAACCATCATTAGGTGTTTTCACAGGATCTCCATCTTGAAGCTGCAGCACAGGCCTGATTAAGGGATCTAATAACTTGATCTTCCCAGGAGTCTTGTTCGCATATCTTGGTCCCTCCAGACTTAATCTTCTTGATTTTTGCTGCATAAAAGGGGTTTTAGGTCCCTTCCTCTCAGCTACATTCGTTTTCTCGCCTTTCATGGCACTGCTGCAGTTTTCAATACTCAACCTTCGGGTGCGTGGAGTTCTTTGGGCCATGAGTTTAGGGTTCTCATTAGGCGTTTGCACAACTTCCTTTGGTTTGTTCCTTAGAGGAGTTTTTGATTCCTTGTTAGCTAATGCTGCTCGTAGACTCTCAAGCTGCAACAGTCGAGCAAATGAATCGCATGATGTTAATTATTCGACTTAAATGGATAGAACATGACATTTCAGATATCCTAGTTGATCATAACCACTTACCTCTGCTTTAAGCTCCAAAACTTCATTGCTCTCTTTATTTTTGGAAGCTGCGCCAAGCTCGACAGTAGAGACCCTCTGAGCAAATTTAAGAGTACTAATCGTTTCTCCAAAAGAATCTCCTTCTGGACTAACATGAGCAAACATCAAAGTCTTTGCACGACCTCCTGAACCAGTTAAAAAAAATCAGTTAGAATAGAGATCAATCTTTTAGTGAGAATCTTTAAGGACTAGTGACGACAAAGATCTAAGCGGATGAGATAGCACCACCTAATGCATTCTGCAAGAGTAGAGTGAGCTTGCTGTTTCTGTAGGGAATATGAGAATTTTTCTGTGCCAAAGCCATGATAACATCTCCCAAGCAAGAAAGGGATCTATTTATATGCTGTGCCTCTCTGAGTCCTTCTCCAGTAACTCCTGCCTTGTCAACCCGTTCACTACCTGCCAAATCTACCAAATGGAGGCAACTATGAAGAGTAATTCCTGATACATCTTCCCCACGAACGTGGACCGTCAGAACACTGCACAAACATGAACAATTCTCGAGTAAAACAAATGAAAACTTTGTACTACTATGAACATAAAACACCAAAAACTGATGTCACAACACAACTGAAAATGTGAAGATTAATCTATGCAACTCTTCAACTTTGACCTGTGGGAACGACTACTTTGATCATTGATGGCTGTGGAGGCAACAGCACGGTTCTTCTCACCAAATTTCATCAAATTGATAACATCCATAGTGGAGACTACATGATGCATTGAAGCATTTGGAAGATTGAAGTCATTGTCACTTGAACATCCTCGAATCTCTACCTTAATGATAGTTAAGGATGCTAACAACGAGAATATAAACAATTCTAGTCAATCAAAACATAACGGCTAAAGATATTTCTGAAAATCCAAAAAGAATGAAAACTTTGAAATCTGAAAGGATATTTGGTGACTGATGAATCTTCCGCGAGGAGATCATGAACTTGCTCATTATATATCTCAACCATTTGCACATGCATGCCATACTTCATGACGTCTTTCCTTTCATTAGAAAGTTGGAATAGATCATCCAGTGCTAAATAGTTAATTCCTCGTTCAGCAATCGATCTACCAGATGGACCACACTGTCAATATTGAAGTGTTAATTAGTTTTCTTGCCCTAAATGATCAAAATTAAAAAACATTCAAAATAATCTCTTTCCTTAAATCTACTTTAAGTTTGCCGATAAATATTTAAATGACATTTATACAAAAAATCAACTTGAACAAATGTGTTGGAAAAAAGCAGATACAAAACTAAACAAGAGAACCAGGATCATTATCTTAGAAGAACCATTCAAAGCCTTACCATGGTGTGTGTTTTTCCGGATCCAGTTTGACCATAAGCAAAAATGCATACATTGTAGCCATCCATTACTGATCTAATAAGCGGTTGAGTGTCTTTAAACACTTCCTCTGAAAATGGAACCGTATGGCAATTAATACATTGATCAGATGATGCAAGTTAGATGATTTTGAAAATCAGTCCGAGTGCAAAATACCTTGAGTGGCAGTTGGACCAAACACACGATGAAATTGAAAACTTTTTCTTCCATCTTTGTGGGGCTTAAGTGGATCTACAACAACTAACGAACCATCTTCTCCCATAAAATCAACCACACTCTTTGCTTCAGCACTAAAGACGGGTCTGATTCTGCAGTAAACTCGAATATTTCCTAAAGAATATTAAAAACAATAAGAGAAAGAATATTAAGAGAAAAAAATCAATCCCATCGTGAAAAGGAATGTCAGTTTTGAAGCTGCAAAGCTAGAACATATGCTAATGTCTTCACTTCTACAGTTTTCAGTAAAAATCCAAAGGGAAAACGATTAGGTAAAATTATCATTTCAAACCTTTCAAATCTTGAACCATGTTATACAGGTTCCGGTTCTCTTGTACAACCTTATGATATTTTTGAGCTGAAAAAGACATTTCCTGCACCTGAATACCTGCAATTCAGTAATGCAATTGCGGATTGGGACTTTCTATGATGTCTTAGTAAAACTTGGAGCAGAGTAAGTTACTGTATTAGGTTTCTTGCCTGTCATTTTACATACAATTTCCATTTAGACTAGTAATAAATCTAAACAACTGATCTCGGTGAATAAATATTTCAATGATTGAAACACCAAGAATTTAGCGGTTACTGCCAAAGTATATGTTAGGGAATAATGCATGAATTGCACTCTGTCAGTTATAATCTTTTACTAAATTATTGTTTACAAAATAAGAAAAAACCTCATTTTATACCCACGTACCAAGATTTTCCAAGTCACTGTTCAGCTGAATTTGCAGTACTTCAAACTCTTTTCTTGCACTTGATAGTAATTCCTTAATACTCTGCAAGTAATACATGTGAATCTATCAACTTAGAGGCATCACATTGCCATTGATGGATGAACGCCTTGTAACTATTGATGCATGTAAATAAGAACTTAGTAACTACTATATAAACTGTTAAGAATATCCAAATAGTCTATGTGTATGTTAATGGAAATTTTTTCAGGGACTTCTAAGGTATTTGACACTTTTTTTTTTTTGAGTTTTCAAAAATTACAGGTTCAAAATCTCAATCAACTTTATAATCCCAAATTAAAAACACAGCATGAAGCATACCGATAGTTCCTTCTCTTGCATTTCAACTAAAGTCCAGTGCTTGCAGTCACCCTTCTCTGAGCATGCTCTGCAATACTGTAAGCCGAAAAGGTAATCAAAGATACTATGAGCATCAAATTGAAGAAATATGCTCTACACCAACTATCAGATTAGAAAGAGGTTCAGATGGGAAGATAAGGGAAGACCACCTTAGCGAATTTCATACATTTCATTCTCTCAGACATATCTATATATGCTTCTATCTTCTGTACCGTGATTAAAATAGTTTGTTTGACAATATCCACACACCTAACTCATTAACATCTATGTTAAAAAAAACCGGGTAGTTTGTTTGACAACTTTCATAGGCATCAGTATTATCATCCATGTCAAAGACCAAAGGAGACAGAATGTTCACACTAAGCTGGTATGCAGTATGCTAATTGTACCTTGTTGCTTCTTGGAGTGAGTATCTCAAGGGGAGTAGTGGTTGCATGTCTATGCGAGCTGCTTCTGCCTCCAAAATTATTTAAATTTTCTTGTTTGAGCTGTAAGTGATGCACAGATATTCTTGATGTTAGTCTAGCCACACCATATGCATCGAGTGAAATAAATATGTAAAGACATTTTAGTAGCTTGTTGCGATTCTAATGAGTTCCTTGAGTTTCTATTTTTTTCAGTAAGGCAAGCCACTAATAAGACGATCATTAAACTATAGGGGTTAGTCATGTGCTTCTTAACCTGTTCAAGAAGAAATGAATGATAAAGTTCTTAGACTGCAACATCACCAAGATTTGCAATATTTTTGTCATTAGGAGATGAGCCCTACTACAGACTCACCTCAGGAAACTTCTTTCGCAGTTCTTGCTCCAAGCAAGTGGACACAACCTTTCCAAATAATTTTGCAGCATCCTGCAGAGACAAAACAGTAGAAATTGAGCCCTGGTTCTAAAATTCTAGATCGTTGTAATTGTAAGGAAGAACTATTGCCAAGTAACTTAACCATTTTTCCATCACGGAAAGAAGCAATAAGGTTGTTGTGGCCCATGTTCTCCTTTGTCTCAACCATGTGTTCAGCCAGAGCCTTGATGATTAATTCTACAAGACCCAACACATTAAATTAGTAAACATAATTGTAATAGTTAATAGCAACTAATTCATGACAAGAAACCTAAAGCTACAATTGCTTGATATGACCGTCATAAACATCTAAGATGTTTAATGAATTGTAAACAAGAGTTCATCATTTCATATTAAACCCAGACTTAAATGCCACCCGATATTGCATGAAAATTTCCTTCAATTCACATGCAAAAGTGCAATCACTGAAGAAACATAGAGCCGTATGAACCTTGGAAGTTTTGGTTTTCTTTCGCAGATAGTGGCTTCTTCTTATCAAAGCTTCTAGACATATCCAGCTGCCGCCGGCTATCAGAGTTTACTGTTCCCGGAGTTTGCGTATTAATAATCATACTCGAAGAACGGGCAACAAAAGGCGATCGTGGAGGCTTATGTACGGATCCATTGCTTGCAGGCATTCGCTTCCATTCATGGTATGCTTTAAGAGCTAAAATGCAATCAACAACCTTAGCTGCTGATCCCTCTTCAACATTGTCCTAAAATCGCAGTATTGAAATTTACTAATCACTAAACAAACACATTAACAAAATTAAAAATATGCAGCAAACCATCTATGGATTTTACCCTTTCAAATATTGATGCCTCAAAACCAGGTAGCTTTAGTTGTTCTACCGCTACCAAAAAGTTCCTAACATTCTCGAAATATTGATATGCCGGTAATGGCTGAGGATCCCAAGCCACAGGCTTATCGGACACTTGATTTTCTACAACCTAACAATGATTTTAACAACAGAAAAAGGTATGTAAATACAAATTTCTTCTCTTAGGCATTTCAACAAACACAAAGAAGCACATTAAAGATAAATTGATTTACCTTTGGAACAGAACCAGGTTCAATCTTGTTAATCAAATTACATAGAACCAAACCATTTCTCAAGCATGAAATGAACTCTCTCTCTGAAGGCTGGCTCGATATCCCGAGCTGTCCAACCAAACATTCTAACCAATGGGTCGCCTGATATCGCCTCAGAGCTGAAATTTTTTTGAACATAAAAACAAATACTAATTCAATTACTTCTCGAATTCGCATCAAACAAAAATTAATTCAACTCTGTATCATTAATTATTAACTTCTTATATCTCAATTTCAGTACAAATCAGGGAAACAGAATATAAAAAAGTATAACAAACAATCCAACAAGAAACCCTAAAAATAACTACTAAATTGCCAACAAAAAATCTAATTAATTCAATCTAAGAACATTAATTTTATGCTTCTTCAACTAACAAAACTAATCAAGAACTTATGCCAAGAAACAATAAAAGATTTGGATGAAAGAATTTAATGATAAATTAACCTGCTTCCTCAGCTTTTCTTGAAATTGCCGAGCTAAAGTAATTATTCCTCACTTCTTTTGCAGGAACCGCCATTTTTAAAACTCAAATCTTTCTCCACTTTCTCTATTAATCATTCATGGAAAATGAAAAATATTTCAGCAACCAAAAATCTTGAAAAAAAAAATTCTAGCAATTCAAGAAAAATAAAAAACTGTGCTTATTGCGAATCTTTATAAAATCCTAAAAAAACTTCCTTCTAAATCAGAGTGAAAGAGCATGAACAATTTTCGTACCAAAATGAAGATTTTTTCATATCAATCAAATCAAGAAATGTTAGAGATAGAAAGTAAAGAATATTTATTTATTGGGTTAATTGATTAGTTATAAATGTTTTTTTTTTGTTCTTCTTAATTTTATGAGTAGAGTTTGGGGATTTTTTTAGGTTCGGACACGAAGCTGAGGCTATGGGATCGTAACGTCTTTTTTTGCAACATTTGAATTCAAATGTGTGGGGTATTGAATTGTAGGCGTTGATTTTCCGAAAGGTTAGATCTACACCGTTTACTATATAAGGTTTACGTTGGAACCGGTGTCTGGCTCGAAGTTTGAACCGGGCTTTACTTCGCGGATATAAGTGGTCGGAAGAATATATTTTCGCTAAAATGTTGCGATTTCTCATTATTACTCCAAAATTAGATTGGACTTCTCTTTGCCTTTTATGGAAAGGGGTAATGGCGGTAGAATGCAGTTCGAATTTAATGCGAAATAAATATTTTTATTATGTGAAGACACATTTTAATCATTAAAGGCAAAAATGTCTATTTGGTACTAAAAGATGTTTCTAAGGGCGTTTTGAGTCCTAAAAGAAATTTTTTTACCTTTTTACATCCTGAATGTATTTACGTGCTGTCATTATAGTCCTTCCGTCCATTTTTTCAGATTTTTTCTGTTAACTCTGAAAAACTGTCAAATGAACCGTTTTTAATGAGGGGTAAAACCGTCAATTCAATTTTCCCCCTTTGGTAAAAAACGTCAACAGCCCTTCTTGCCAGTTTCATTTACTCTATCTTTTTCTCCCAACTGAAATTTGGGATCTTCATCCTAGTTGGGTTCCTCAATGTCATCATCTTCCCAATCCAATGGGTCAATTCGGTGCAATTGTGGTGAAAAACCTGTTATCAAAATCTCCAAGACATCCACAAACCCAGGAAGACTCTTTTGGGGTGCAAGAACTTTGAGGTGAGCATCAATGGAGATTGGTTAAATATCACTATTCTTTATCATCATCAAAATAGTATACAAGCTGAATGAAGTTTATTTTTTTTGCAGAAAAGAAATCATTGTGATTATTTTAGATGGTTCGACATGCCTCCATGTGGAAAATGCAGTAAATTGAAGAAAAAAGTGTGCATTTCCAAGTCCAATATTGCTGAATATGAAATTAGGGAAAGATTCTTGTGGGTTGTAATGTTTATTTCTTGGTTCATTACAATAACTGTAATTTTTACGAAATAAGGTTGGTTAATTCAGAGGTGTTTTAATTTTTGCTGCCATTAGTTGTTGGACATGCTGTAAGAAGGCATGTAATGTAGCAGTACCTCTTGTAATCATTATGGATATGAATAACATTAAGGTTGTGTTGCAAATAAATTCATGAACAAATGTGTGACTAAATAATTTTGTATTGATTTCCCACAAAATATATCCAGATTAGAGTATAAAAGGAAATAAAGCCTGGGAGTTGGCTATAATTCTGGAATTTACAAAATGATTACCAAAAAAGCCTATTATGGCCACCTAAAATAGATGTTCAAGCAGACATTGACATCCTACAACATATTAAAGGGAGGCATGGAAGCATCAATGCTCTGGTCATAATTAGCATCGTGAGGGTCTTCCTGAAAATGAAAAGGCATTTCATCATCTGCTTCATCCACCAGATATGTTGGGCAAGACCTTTTATTATGCCCCATTTGCTTACACTTGCTGCACTTATTTAAAGCTTTTGGGAAATTACTTGACCCCTCCACACCACCTTCTGCACCAGCAAGTGGACACTTGTGAATATTATGACCAGTCTGCTTGCATTTCCCACATTTACCAACCCAGAGACACTTTCTGGACAACCTCTGATGACCATCAACAGTGTGTGTAGGCAATTCCCTTTTCTTTCTTTTTTTTCCCTTTCTCTCATTCCTCTAATCTTCTCTTCAATTTAGGTCTGCCCGGTTGCCTAATTTTCTTGGGTGCTAAAACAGGCTCTCTAGTAGATCTCGGTCAATTGTTTGGACCGTTTGCAGGCTGCACTATAGACTGGTAAGTCAATTTGTAAGACTGCAGAGAATAGCATTGATCCACAAACCTTGTAAGTTCACTTCCTTCCTTAGATATTGCAGCAACAACATGACAACAAGGAATTCCTGACAGCTCCCAAGTCCTGCATGAGCAAACCCTCAAACCAGTGTCCACTACAAACTGATCTTAGGTAGCAACGTGTCTCACCTGAAAAAGTCTCTATATTAATATCTTTATCACATAAAGCAATATTGTGAAAAAATAGTTAAATTATTACCTCAAATTGGTTTCCTCCAGCATAAGATGCAAAGCAGTACCTTGATTCGTATTTATGCTTTTCAAGGATTTTCATTATCCTAGGACATATATTCCCAGTGTACTTTGTAGCCCTAGTCTCTCCTAGCTTGCATTGTTAGCATCAAATATACCATAATGCTCTCAAGCATGCCTAAAACAGGTTTTGTTCTTGCACCTAGTAGATGCCTATTAAAAGTTTCACAATGAATGTTGAGTAGATGATCACACTTTGTTCCAAGCTTAAAGTGTGATATACTCCAGTGCATAGGGTGTGAATGTGTTACAAACCAGATATAGGCTCCTTGATCCATTTCCCTCAACTTGCTATACTCTACCTCAAACTGCCTAATGTAGGTGGCTTTGACACATTTCCAAACTTGTTCTTTCAAGGCTAAACTTGGGTGGAGTTTATTGAAATTGCAGTGGATATGTCTGAAACAAGTCAGTAGGCTATTGTTACCTTCTGTCTGTCAGAGATAATGCACCAATTATGTCCATCTCCCATCCCAAGATCATCTTTTACACCTTGTACAAACCAAGTCTAGCTTTTGGTGGTTTCTGATTCGTGCAATAGCATATGCCACAGGAAAAACACCATTATTGGCATCTATCCTTACAGCAGTCAGTAATGTACCAGGATGAGGACCTTTCGGGAAGGTTCCATCTAGGCCAATTACTTTCCTACAGCCATTCTTGAAACCCTCTTTAATTGCTCCAAGACATACATACAACCTATTGAACATATCTTTGCCAGTTTCTTCATCCTCAATTGTATCCACATAGCATGTAGTTCCAGGGTTACTTCTCATCAATTCTTCTAAGTAATCCCAAATCAATCCGTACTTGATCTTTGTAGCTTCCCTCCACCATTTGTTTTGCTATTTTCTTGATCTTGTACACCTTATTTATACTAACTTTGACGTTTAATTCTGTTTCCACCTTCTTTTGAAATTCTGTTGCCACTACACCTGCCTCAGATCTAAAGTCAGCAAGGTATCTTTTGGCTATGTACTTTGCTGAAGCTAGTTTATGATCCATTGTAGTAGCACAAGTGTGCTTGGGTCCTAGTAATCTAATTTGAAAGCTTGTACCACCTTCTGATACTTTATTAGCATGTAATTTCCAAGAACAATTCACACATTTGCAATAAACATATACCCTTATCAGATCATTCTTAACAACTTTCAAGTCCAAACTCCCTTTTATGCCATAATTTACCAATGCAAGGATGAAGACTGTCTTTGTACTAAAAATCATACCAATCTCAAACTTTGGGTCTAACATGTCCCTATCAGGCCTAAATACAGGATAGTCATCAGGTTGAAGTTTTTCATTCAGCCTTTGTTCTCCATCATCACCCCCTTGAGGAACATCTGCACTTTCTTTTTTTTTGTTTCCTAAACATCTTTTGGGTTGTCATTGGTTCTTCATCACTAGACTCTACTCCTTCCTTAAGTTCACCCTCTGAATCAGGAACATCAACATTACCAACACTGACTCCTTCTACATTTAACATAGCTTCATTGTCATCCATGAGATCCAGGAACAGTTTTCTTGGAACATTCTTGTTGAAAGTCTTATCTCTATATTGTCTTTTCACTGCTGCTACAACATCTTTATCAAAGTCTTCCAACCCTTCATCCACAAACTGCTGAAACAAGTCATCATCTACTTCTTCATAGTCACTATCCACTATGCTAGTTGCATCATAATCTTCATCATCATCAGATAATGGATCTTGTACATCATTCTCATCACAATAAATGACCCTCTTCTTTGCAACAACTTTGGTTTTCTTTCCTTTGCTGCTTCCAGGATATTGAAATGAATGATATGTGGGAGGTGTGTCGAATGTATCACCCTCAATCACCTTCTCAGCACCTTTATTTGGTGATTCAACACTAACTCCTTCTACATTTGCATGTTCATCCACCTTACCAGTTTGGTCCTCATTCTCTTCGATGTCATACTCTGAGGCTGTAAAGTCAATTATTTCCTCCTCAGTATTTTCTTCTACATTAACACCCTCCAGTAGGGGAATATTAACCTCCTCTTCAACCTCCAAGTACTTTACAAAAGCAAACTCAATTCCCCCTTCTATATGGTTATAGAACATTTCAACAAATATGGAATTCTCAGCATATGTTGCCATTGCCATGACATCAGCATCACAAGACAAGAATTTACAACCACCATCATCATAAAGATCTGAGACCCTCCAAAAAAAACCTATATATGTCCTATACTCTAACAGATATGCCATTTTGTCTAAAACAACCATTGACATGGTATCCTTAAGACAATGTTCAAAATAAGTCACAGTACCCCCTTCATAACTCTCAAGACCATCTACTTCCAAAATGGTCCCACCATGGTTTACCTTTATTGTAAAATATCCATCACCATCCTCTACACAAATGGACAAACATTAAAGTTCTTTTTTAAGCTGACATAAAGTTAATTAAAGCCGGGGGACCATTTAGTGGGAGGCTGCCAGTTCATATACAATTTAGTAGTCCCTGGGGACCAACTCATACACAATTATTAAACCACAACCAAATAATATAACATAAAAGGACATTCTTTCGAACAAAAAAGGACAGAAATTAATCACTTTCCAATAAATGCAGTCATAATATTAACCAAAATTTGACTTACATGAAACACTAATTTTATTTGTGCATTTCAAGAATTAGACCTAGATAATCCATAAATTAAACATCATATTTGAATTTTATACATTTAACTCACCATACTCAGATGGTTTATCTCCAGGTCTCCGGATGGTCATGTCGAGGCTCATAATGCGAATATGGGGGAGAGTATTGCTCCAACAATTGAAGGAAATCGACTTTTTCCACAATATTCACCAGGATACCGAGGGATTTTTAGCACAGGTAATTAGGTTTCATGAATCTTTTGAGAAAACCTAATTTTACTCCAAATAGAAAGAGTAAATGAAACGGGCAAGAAGGGTTGTTGACGTTTTTTACCAAAGGGGGAAAATTGAATTGACGGTTTTACCCCTCATTAAAAACGGTTCATTTGACAGTTTTTCAGAGTTAACAGAAAAAATCTGAAAAAATGGACGGAAGGACTATAATGGCAGCACGTAAATACATTCAGGATGTAAAAAGCTAAAAAAATTCTTTTAGGACTCAAAACGCCCTTAGAAACATTTTTTATGACCAAATAGGTGTTTTTGCCATCATTAAATGGTTGAGAAAGAGAAAAGTTCTCAATATATATACATAAACAATTTTTATTTTTCTCTTTTTGTCAGTAAACTTTTATTTTATCTCTTTTTATACATAAACTATTTTTGAACTATTGCTTTTGTCAAATTATTGGTAAATTAGTGATTTTCAATCACTTTTGAACACATGTTCGTATATGTTTGACAATTTTAATGGTATTTTTGTCAATTTGATTCCTTAATAATGGAGATATGTGCAGAACAATTTATTAAAAGTGGCAGGAATATCCATTTTCACGCTAATTTGACAAATGCAGCAGTTCAAAAATAGTTTATGTATAAAAAGAGCTAAAGTAAAAGTTTACTGACAAAAAAAGAAAATCAAAAATTGTTTATGCACATATAGGGAGCTTTTCTTCGGTTGAGAAATAAATGAATACATGTTTTTTAATGGACTGAACAATTGTTCATATTGGATAAAGGTGAGAGAAGAGAATCAAAAGACAAATTAGTGAAATCAGGGTCATAACATTTTACGATTGTTGACTTAAGTTTCTAAACATTATTATTATTTTTTTTTAGGTTCCAAAACAATTTACGGGTTGGTTCCAAAGGTCTTTTCAAAACATTAGGGGTATTTTTGTCATTTCATATACCAACACACCCCAAACTCATTTTCAAAAAACACCTGCCCCAATCCTATTCCCTCTTCTTCAACCTCCCTTACGACGAATCAAAATACACCAACTTTTTTACATTTTTCTGTACAATTATTTTTTATTTTATCACTACTACTGATATCAATGACTAATCTTTTCGTACGAAATTTTCACATGGACTAATAATGGATTTGTGAGTCCAAGATTTGGAAAAATGTGTAATCTTTTTTTTTTTTTTTTGAAGTCCGATTGGGCGGTTATCCCATATATGGGAGAGAGAGCTGTCTCAGACGAGGAGAATATAGCCTTAGAAAGGGAGATTAAAGCTCGTCGCACGTAAACGGAGGGTATCGAACCCACAACCTCAAGGTCGTGGACAGGCACCTGCCCCACTGAGTAAGGACACCTATGTGTAATCTAATGGGCCTTTAGTATCACTAGAAATATGGACACACGCCTGAGTGGCACGTGTATAAATGCGTTTCTTGAGAAATTGTCAAAGGTTCATGGATCTCTTGCATGTTTGGGCTTCCATTAGCCTGCAAAGCATGTGGAAGGAGAACTGGGCCGGGGTATCTCCACAGGCTGATGAGCGATTGAGCTAATCGGCTTATGGCATGTAATCGGATGGAAAAGAAAATCAATAAGGAGAGATAATTTCTGTCAATTATTTATTTTCAATGATAAAATTTAAAACACAAAATCTATTTGTAAAACTTAACAGAAACAGTCGCCAAATAAATGATCGAATAGAAAATGCTATAAATCGCACGTACAAACTTGCAAGCAAAGGCGTGACCACATACGATTATACTCTACCAAATTACTCTTTTAAGTAATAATTCATTATAAAACAGCAAGCGGACGATTTCTGTTCGTTAAAATTTTGGGTTTTTAGCTTTGTCATTTTTTTGTTTATTATTATTATTATTTTGGGGAAAACAATACAATCCCATTTGAGAGAATCACATGGCAAAACCGTGGAAGCAAAAGTTTATAAATTTGGGTAAAGATTGTGAGAAAGATGTATACTTAACATGGACTGATATCACAAGGTCCATAGTACAGTTGGGCTATGGTCTGTTCACGACCGTAAGGTCGTGGGTTCGATAACCTTCTCATACATGGACATGCTTTAAATTTCTCTTTCTAGGGTTCTCTCCTCCTCTTATGAGGCATTTCTATCTCCCCTTCATGGACAACCGTCCAATCGAGCTTAAAAAAAAAACATAGACTGATATTTTTCTCTCTTTCCTCTCTTTTCACATTTCTATTTCTTTTGGCTTTCCTATTTTTACAAATCTCTATAAATAATTGATCACATTGTGTGATAAGCAATAATCTTCTTACCTTTATAGTAATGCACCATAAGATGAACGTTTCATATAACCTTTCCATCTAAACTTTTATAGCTCAATATATTTTTTTTCTAAGCATGCGTTTGAGATTTAAACATACAACTTTTAAAACACCTACAACGCCTATTACCCTATTTTAACTTGTCACATTTATAATAGTTCTGAGTTCACTCAAAATAAAATTGTGAGTTCGAAACATTTTCGGAGCAACTAATAATGTAGAGTTGCAAAGGAGCCGTAACTACCTTAGGGTCCCATTGTCCATGAAAAGTATAGTTTTAATAATGTTTTAGTATGTTTATATTGTAAAAAAGAATTGGACACACAAAATAAAGTAAGGAATGTCCAAAACATTAGTATGTTTATGACGAAATTATATATATATTTTTTACTGGAAAGGAATAAGTAAAGTAAGAAGGTCCTAAATTCATTTGATTGTTTATATTATTTATTAAAAGTGTGATATATATATATATATATTGATTATTAAACTTTATATTAAATAATTACGTTTCTAAAAAGATTAGAAGATTAAGATAGAAATATCTTTTCCTACAAGTTTCGCTTAAGACCCCAAATTGTCTATACACATTACGGGAAAATTCTCTGTCCCCAACTAATTAATGTTGTCATATATTTCTCAACCATTCAGAATTTACCACGTGAATATCCCTTCCCATTTTACTTCTCAAACAATAGGAAGATAAACGAGTTAATGAAGGTGAACAATATTGTCTGAAGAAGTGAAATTGAAAAGAGTATTCATGTGGCGAAGTGTGAGCGGTTATGACAAATATATGACACAGGTTGAGAACAAATGATTTTTTGCCGAACATTACAGTAGGCCACAGTGGGCCTATTATGTAACTGGTCACTTTTAGTAATGTATCTCCTGTTGTTTTAGTTTAGAAATTTTTATTAAAATAAAAAAGGGAAAGGAAAGAAAGACACATTTCGTATCCCCATCACTGCTAGAAAACGTTCCATTTTATTGATAACGTACCAAAAAATGGCAAAACTCCTACTAAAAGATGAATGTCGTTAACCAAATTTAGGGATTTCCTAGTTATAGAATACCCATTATTTCCTTTCTATGTTTTTCTTCTAAATTTGGTTCCACTTTCCACCATTACACCCCTCAAGAATTGAAACCTACACCCCAAAAAAGGCAAAAAATCATTTGTCCCCGTGTCCCGTGTAAGTTATCATTCTTATACCCAATTAATCACAATTTACCATGTGTATATATAATTGGAAGAAATATCCACATAGCGAATTTTAATTGGTTGGGTATATGAATATGAACATAACGAGAACAGACGATTTCCACCCAAAAATAGCCCAATTAAATTCTACCAAAATAATGTTATTTAAAGAGTCCAAGAACAACAAACAGTCTCGTATATAGGTTCATTATCATCATATAGTCATTAAAAAAAATTAAATAGAGTGAAAAAATAATTCAGTGAGGAATGGGGAGAGGAAAAATTGAGATCAAGAAAATCGAGAACATCAATAACCGGCAAGTCACCTTCTCGAAGCGTCGGACCGGGTTGCTGAAGAAGGCGAAAGAACTGGCGATTTTGTGTGATGCAGAGGTGGCTGTTATAATTTTTTCCAGCACCGGAAAGCCTTATGAATTTGCAAGTTCTTGGTACTATTTTTTTCCTTCTTATTTTTTCTAAATATTTTGTTTTAAAATGAAACGGTCAGTTTAATTATTAGTAAGAAGAAATGCGAGTTTTACACCTCTCAGAACGCTATCCGACTAGACTTTTAATTTTTGTAAGTTTTTTTTTTCTTCTGATCTTGGTTGAAAAAGAAAAGAGGGATCAATAAGTGATACTGTGCATGAAGACAGCCTTGTTGCTCAAGTAATTTGCTCTCTACAATTACATTTTGGAAATTATTTCTCAGTTTTTGGATTAGAATTTTAGAGTTTCAGAAACTAAAAGAATAAAGAAGAGGTTATATAAGATTACTGAATTATCCCCCTAAAAAAAGATTACTGAATTATTTAGTTATAATATTTGGTGATATTTCTTTGGTAGTTGACTAAAAAGGACAAGAATTATTTTCTATTTGTTTTGCTTTGTTTTTTTCATTTCTTCAAAAGTAAATAGTCAAATGTCAATATATATTTCTTAATCGGATTCAACCTAAGTAAAAAAGCATTTAAAGTGGGTTCGAATCCTAATTTTACAAAAAAAATAGTTTCATACAAAAAGATGTTTAGTTATATTTGTATAACGTCAGAAAACAATGTTGTCCCTAGATACAAGTAAATTTCCCCTCAAAATAAAATCTAGGTAAATTGAAATTATTTTACAGCAAATTAATATTTGCTGGAAACGAGTAACCTTTAGGTTTCAGCCAATTTGATTGTGTGTAAATTTTATGTACTCATACATGTCTCTATACATGTTTTCACCATTTAGAATTCGTCAAGAGGATGTATTTTTTCTAATTTTATATACACGTGGCGAATTGTGAGTGGTTGAATATATATATATATAGAGAGAGAGAGAGAGAGAGAGAGAGAGAGAGATAGACGATTTTTTGCCAATTTGATTCTACAGCAAAATTTATTTTTATCAATATATACGAACACATCATAATGTACGAATACAATATTACTATAAAATTATTTAATTATACAGTCAGATGAATTATTTAGATGAATTTTTCCTTGACAAATTGACTTGAACAACAAAAGGCAGTCAACAGTGTCCCGATTTTAACCAGTCCACGTGGCTGCTAAAAGTAGTGTTTGAAATTTCAATTGAAGCCTTATTCTCGGAAAATTATGTTGTGGATTTGTGCTATTTGTAGGGTTATAGACCACTTAATTCATATTGAGCCATATCACTCCTTTTATTAAAAAAAAAAAATCTCTTCTTTACTTGCACTCTTGAATCAAAAAGGAAAAGTATTTTTTTTTTTTTAATAAAAAGGTGATGTGGGTTAATGTGAACCAAGTGATACATGACCCACTAATAGCTCATGTCCATACCCATTAACCATGTAAAGCGGACTAGAAGAATCCAGGATATATGGATCAGCCCAAATATGTGGCCCAAAAGTCTAATTGCATCGCCCCCATAACTAATAAGATACCGGGTCATTTTTTTAATACATACAAAATTTAGCGGTCTTTAAATCTTCTAATAAACTATTTAACACATTAATTGAATTATAACACACGGGAAAAAAACTTATTTCATTAGTATCCTCTATTTCCTTTTTATTTAGCAAAAAAAAATTATAACACATTCATTAGTGATTAATTTATACCAATAAATTTTTTTCTTGAATCCAATAATGTTATTACGTATAGAACAATTTTATTTATATATTAAAAAATATACTAAAAAAATTATTAGAAAACCGCGAATCGCAGTCTCTTATTCAATACTTTTACTCGTTAACCTTGTCTACTTTTGTTATGAAGCATGGAACAAATTCTAGCGAGATACCACTCAAATACGCAGAGTTCGAACGTCATTCTAGCTGAGAATAATGCAGTAGATCAGGTTTATATACTTTTCCTCAATTATCTCTCTAACTATTTCTGCTTCAAATTGAACTGTATGACAACCCACAAATGAGTAAATTTTAATTAAAATAATAGTCACACCGTTTGAATTTGAATGTTCTAATTGTATTATTGGATGTCTGAAATTGAATATTTCATTTCTAAATTTAACTAAGATTATAATGTAAATTTCAATTGTATTACAAGTCAAATGTCTCTTTAAATTTTAGCCAAAATTAAAATGAGAGATTCAAATTCAGATGCAAATAATATTTTTTTATTATAGGAAAACATCATTTATTTTACAATAAAATATTAATTGATAGACTTGATACAGACAGGTAGTAAAATTATATTCATTGTCATGCTTGACCGGCCTGTCGTTCTTTTTCCTTTCAACCCCATATTAAGCAATTGTTGTTAGCTGTCCATATGGTATTGACATTTCAATTAATTCTTTTTTTTCCCCTCCCTTTTCAAGAATTAGATTTTAGTAAATTATGACATAGACGAGTTGGCGATGGGTAACAACTAAATATTTAATACAATAAGATAAAGTTTGATGTTCAATATACTTTTGTTTTTTACATTGTCAGTGATTGGTAATTATTCTAATATACGCATTTAAGACACTCAAAAAAAAAAAAATTTTAATTCATTGTCCCAACCTACTAATGATTCCATTTATATTGTTGTGGAATATTTTCATTTCCATTGGCATTGGGGAAAATAACTTGAATGGTCCTCAAAGTATTTACCAATACAAGCAAAGGTTCCTAAAGTATTTCGACTTCCCATAAGGTCCTGAAACTATTTACGCAGCTTTTAAGTAATCCTACCACCATTTTGACAGTGGTTTCCGGCCAAGCATCATCACACACAGGGGCAAAATCGTCCCAAAAAATGTATTCCGCATCTTTAAAGCTAATACAAATGGGTTTCGGCTAATTTGATGATTTGCTGCACCTATTGTTTTTCTGCTTCAGCTTTGGGTAATGGATTTTTGGGAAAAAATTGTGTAATTTGGAGTTGTGGGTTTTGATTGATTTGGTTTTTGAGAAAGAAATCATGAATTAAGAAATGGGTTTTGATCAATTTGATGATTTGCTGCCTATACTGTTGTTTCTGCTCCAGATTTGGCTGATGGGTTTGGGAAAAGTTTGTGTAATTTGGAGTTTTGGGTTTTGGAAGAATGGGTTTAATTTATGTGTTCTTTTGAGGAGCTTTTTCTTTGTTGACTTTGTTAATTGCTCTCTGATTTCGGTTATCTGGTTCAATTTGAATACTTAATTGGGGTTTTGAGAAGTTTCAGCAAGTCTAGGATTCTCAATTGTCATTGTTGAGTAGCTGTTGCTTTTTTTTGGACGATTTTGCCCCTGGACGTGATGATGCTTGGCCGGAAACCACCGTCCAAAGTGGTGGTAGGATTACTTAAAAGCTGCGTAAATAGTTTTAGGACCTTATGGGAAGTAGAAATACTTTAGGGACCTTAGCTTGTATTGGTAAATACTTTGAGGACCATTCAAGTCATTTTCCCTTTCCATTGTCTTTTTCTTTTTATTTTTTATTTGACCATGATTTAATGTTTGACTTAACGTATGGTTTTCTTTTTGTATTAATTGTAGCATGAATCACAGCCTCATGTAAATGCTTTGAAATCAGAAGTTGCAAAGCTACAGTTGATCCAGCGGTAAGTCTCCACTTGTTAATTAATATGCATCTTAAGCATGAATTATATGCAGAATCTAACTAAAAAATTTAAGGAATTTTGCTTAACAAAATTAATATCGACATTAAGTACGCGACGAATTCTTAGCACATAATTTAAACACTAAACCTCGTAACTTTCAAGAATCAATATTATGTGGGCTGACGAATTACACGATTAATTAGGAAGAAATTACAACCTAAGAATTACAAATTAGCATTATATTTATAGTAGTGAAAATATTATTTTGTTGGAATTTTGAAGGCAAATGATGGGGAAAGAACTTGGAAGTCTAAGTTTGAAGGAGTTGCAGAAGCTGGAACATCAGTTGTATGAGGGTATACTAGCTGTTAAGGATAGAAAGGTCAGCAGAGAATCGGGTGCATTTGTTTATCACTCTCTCGTATTTTCTTCAATATAAAATTTTATTTTTTATGTCCCGAACAAAAATTCTCATACAAAAATTCAATACAATAAAAAGAAGTTTTTGATTTCTCTTATTGAATATGTATTTTGTCAGGAGCAGGTATTATTGGAGCAGATTGAAAAATCAAAATTGCAGGTAAAAATCTTTTTACATCAATTATGTGATTAATAACTTAATTTTTGTTCTATTCTGGTAATCCTTTTTTTTTTTTTTTTAATTTTGTTCATTCTTGGATTTAGGAGCAAAAAACTCTACTGGAAAATGAAGCGCTTCGCGAGCAGGTATTATTAAGGAACAATGAAACTGAAAATAATATATATATGTTTAAATTGGTATACTATTGCTGAATGATTCCCGTTGGTTTTATTGATTTAAAAAAAAAAAAAAAAAAAAGATTGAGGAACTCCGGGGCGGGTCAAAGTTGTCGAATGGCAATGTCGTTGGAAGGAAAACTTCTGGTGGAAGTTCGAGCACTGTCTGTGATTGCAGATCAGAGAAGGATGCTACTAACTCCGACACTTCATTGCGTTTGGGGCAAGTCTAATTAAATTACTCTTAATCTGTTATTATAATATATATTATTAATTAGAAATTTTTAAATTTTAACTGCATAAGCCAGTAATTGTTATCGAGTTTGTATATTTTATTCAATCATACTATAACACATTAAAATATAAAAAAAAATGTGCTTATTAATAATAAGTTGTGTATTCATTTAAAAAGTGGAATAAATACAGAAACTGTAATTATTAATTAATTCTTTGGTTGTGCAGGCTTTCTGTTGATATTTGCCACAAGAGGAAAGCACCAAAGATTGAAGACACCTCAAATAATTCCGAGACTCCAATGGTATTAGAGTAGTAGTGGCTCGATCTCGGGCCATTTCTTCACAATCCTAATTTCTTTTTTTTTTCCCGATAATTCATGTATCTTAGACTATCTTAGAGGGCACTTTTAATTAATTTTGGATACATATCTAAATGATTTTGCCAAGTCAAAAGATGCATATGAATGCAATCATAACTTGCTGAGGCCAATGGAAGCATGCATGAAAGTCCCATTTCTACACAAAAATATAATTATTATTTTTTTAATATTGAGGCGAATGTTGAACACTGAACCATAAACAAAGCTAAATACTTGATTTAGGGAGAGAGAAAAGCAAAAAATTGCACAATTTTTTTCAGGCGATTTAAAGTATTTAATTTTATTGGAAAAAAAATTTGTGAATTTTTATTATAAATATTGTACTTCACCTCTAAATATTGTTCTAGTAAATGACCTTCCTTCCTTGACAGTTGACTACCATGTCCATTCTTTTCCACGCTATCATTTGATGTATCAAAACACCAGGCTTGAAGCGTCCCTAAGTTTTGAGCGGTTAGATACAACAAGAGGCAATTGATCCATGTACTGTTAAATTAAATCAAACCTCTTAATTATGTGCATTAAAATAATATTGATGTTACATTTGGACAAGTTGTACCCATAAATGCCACTTGAAGTCACCTTCAATACAAGATTAATTAGAACTATTATTACAAATAATTAATTAAGTCAACATGAAAAACAAGATTGATAATAACATTTATATTCTTTAATAAATCCTATTATTTAATTAAAAATATTTGAGAAATATTACCATGAAGACTTTTCCACATAAGCTACCTTCACCAACATCCATTCACAATGATCATTGCTTGGTTAAGTGAAAATCATGAAGCGAAATTTATTCATTCCTAATTACAAGAAAGCTTCAAATTACATTTTCTGAAAAAATAAATAAATAATCTTTTGTTATTATCAAGTAGAAAATGTCAAACCGAGACTTACCGTTCCGAGTCAAAATTATTTACCACTTACACTGGTCTTCAATATTCATTGTGAAATCAAATATTGACTCTTGTCACTCAAATATTCATTGTGAAGTCTTGATTTAAATAAGCTTAATTAAAACAAATTATGAAGAATGAAGCTGTTTTCTCCTAGAATTACAATAATGGTAACATCAATTTCAATTTACTCAAAAATCAACTAAATTACAAGAATTATGCTGTTGATTATGTAATCTTCAAACCGCACAATTGACCCCATCCTCAGAAGAGTCCCGAATGTTGGTATCTCCATTTATTTAACCTTTCACACATCTTAATTTAATTTTTTATTAGTTAATTTCGTAAGATATCTATCTATCTATCTACCTTATAATTGCTCAATAAATTATACAAGAAAAAAAACATAATAATAATAATCATTATATTTATTTATTTTTTGGTTAATATAATCATTATATTTATGGGTGAGAAGCTGATGTAAAAGAGAGAAGAAGAAAGTAGTGTCTGCTAGTGGTCACCCTTGTGTAAACGTGGCATAAATGTGAAGCGATCCTAGACGTCAACGTGGGGTTAGGCTACCCATCTGATTGGCTATAGTCTATAGTAAATTAATTTGTTTGGAACCGCCAAAAATTATATATTAAAAACAATGCTTATGATAATGTTTATTTAAGCTCATTATTAAACAGCTCCCGGCTCCTATGCAGGACAGGTTTTTGTTCCGCATGTGCGGGACAAATTATCAGTCGACGGATGAGATTTTTTAACGGTTCAGATTTGGAAAGAAAATTTTTATTTTTTTTAATATTTTAAGTAGAGCCGCAACTTTTCTCTTTCCAGATTTGGGCCGTTCAAAATCTCATCCGACGGCTGAAATTGTTTCGCACGTGTGGAATAATCTCTATTCCGCATAGGAGCCGGACTGAAACACACACCCGATCTCTTTCTATCTGACTCTTTTTTGGTCTAATTAATTACCATTCCAAATGGATGGGGACAAGGTGACCTCTTAGAACAATTATTTTAGCATTGACCTTCATTGATGTATTTCGTCACCTGCATGTCACTTTCAACCATCTTTTTTAAGGGATCGGAAGATTCAAAGTAAAATTTTATTTGTATTGCATACATCTTGACTAGACAAGTTTTAAATTTAAGAATGTATAAGAACGGTAAGAACTTGAGAAAAATAATTAACGGTACACAAATTCATTTCGACTAATATACTTTTGAGTAATTTATAAATATACACTTATGTAAGAGCATCGTTGCACGGGCGATATCTAAAATCATCATTTAATGTTTTTTTTTTAAATATATTTTATTTTCACTTGAATTATACTTTGCAAAGTTTGACATTTATTACAACTCTTTCAACATAGAATTACAGACATGAATTATTCATAAGTATACGTTGCATGACTTTAGTATTAATAGTTAATTAACCACTTTTTTTTTTTTTGACGCCACGATGGGCGATTGCCCCACATTGGGGAGAGAGAACACCCTAGATAAGGGAGAATAAAGCTTACCGCAAGCAAGCGGAGGGTATCGAACCCGAAACTTCTCAGTCACTGATCGGCCAATGCCCCACTGGGCTATTGGCCTCTTCGATAACCACTATCTCAAACTTATATTTTCCCTCAATTTCTCCTTTTCATTTTTTCCCCTTTTCGTGTCAAAAGTATTTTCAATTTTGTATTTCATCATTTGGCCATGCACGTGTAACTCTTATGATGCATTGGAGGTGGCCCATGTAATAATATGATTTTATATTTTAAAAACCTAGCTAGTTTCTTTTTTTGGCTAAGTGAACCTAGCTAGTTGCACAGGGGCGTAGAGGCTCGAAATTTTTAAAAATATTATTATTTATCAAAATTTTATATGTATTTTGAAAAAATTTATCAGTTTCGCCCTCTAAGAATTTTTTTGTCATTTTTATCACTCGAACTCTATAATTTTACATACTCTTACAATTTTCGCCTCTCAACATCAAATTTCGACTTCGTCCCTGATTTCATTAATATTTTTCTTGTGTATAAATACTTGGGCACGACTGTATGAAATGATCAAACACCACAAAACCTCCATAGTTTACACTTTATTTCTTCCACCCTCCCGACACCCATCATCACCTTGTCTCCCTCATTCTCCACTTTCCCCCACCATATTCAATTACTCTCCCATTTACGACGGAAAAAAAATCAAACTATCACTATATTTATTCATTTTCTACTTCTTCAAACTCTTATTAGATTATTTGAATTTGCTAGTATTATTGTTACTGATAATTGTTATCTGTTAGCGCAACCATGAAAAATGAAGGAGCAAATTTGGCGGTTCTTCCAAGAAACATCAGTGGCAAAAGTAGCAAGAAGATTATTCCATCAACCTACTACTACACAAGATCATCATCGTACATTCCAGATCCTTCTGAAGATAGATCCATGGTTCTAAACGGGTTATCCAGAACCCGAACCGGATCATCATTATCAGTCTCAGTATCCACTTTATTCAAATCACTCCTCAATATCATAACCTTCCCCAGTATTTTCCCTACTTGCAGATGGCTTCATTTCCCAACCACGCTCTCTATGATAACTACGACGCCGTCTTTAGGACGTAAAGTCACGGGAACTCTGTTTGGCAACAGGAGAGGCCACGTCAGCTTTGCCATCCAAGACGATCCGAGATCTGAACCCGTTTTATTAATTGAACTCGCGGTCTCAACTTCCGCTTTAGTTAAAGAAATGTCGTCTGGATTAGTAAGAATCGCACTGGAGTGTGAGAAAATTTGTTGACCTTCTTCACGTGGCCAAGCCAAGCTGTTTTGTGAGCCGACGTGGACTATGTATTGTAATGGTAGGAAGTGTGGGTACGCTCTCTCACGCGCGTGCAGTGAGTCTGACTGCCACGTGCTTAGCACCATAGAGAGAATTTCGATCGGTGCCGGAGTGATTCCGGTGGTGGATGATGGCCGGAAAACGAGTGCCTCCGAAGGCGAGTTGATGTATATGAGAGCTAAGTTTGAACGAGTTGTGGGGAGTCGTGACTCGGAAGCTTTTTATATGATGAATCCTGATGGCAATGGAGGTCCTGAACTCGGTATATTTTTGCTTAGGATATGAATATATGGATTTCGATATTTTCTTTCAGTACAGTTGATCATTTAATACAAATTAAACGGTGAAGATAGTATCGTTTGGTTATGCATTTCACTATGTTAATTGTTTTCAATTTAGACATTAAGTGACAACGAAGCGCAACTCAATCGATAAGACGTTTCACTTCGATAGAACGAGAGTTTGAATCATAATGGAACGGAAGTGGAGAACCACTATTAATAATCCTTTAAAAAAAAATTAGACTAATTATGCTGAATATACATTCGTGAAATACTACTTTTATCATGTTAATGATCTTTGAACTTTTATATATATTTCACATAATTGTTAGACAGTTTTTTTTTCCTGCAATTAAGGATCATTGTCATTGTCATTGTGTATTGTATAATTGGAATTGATTTGCTTTGTTGTATTGTTCTTGATGTTTATTTAATATGATTCTCTTTCCATACCTAATAAACGCAACAAAGTATTTACTTTCTTTTGTTCTTTTTCCTTGTTAATTCCAATTTGTTGTATATAAGTGTTTTTTTACACGTACAATTTCAATTATTAATATTTTGTTTGATTATTGAGAAGAGAATAAACAATTGTTATTTCGATCTTCATTAATTACAATTATTATGAAATAGAAAATATTTTAAAGACAAGTTAGATAGAACAAACCAGACTAATAACTTGGATAAGAGAATTTTGTACTCTTTTGGGGTAGACACTTCTATAGAAATTCCATCATATATGTATTTGTTGACGTGTTAGTGTTATATTCATTTGAAGATTATAAGGGATTTTGTTTAAACGTGATTAAAAATGGTAAGAAAAAGCATTTTATTTTTATTGTTGACTAATGTACAGGTATCGAGTCTATCGACCCTATTAAGGGTCATTAGAGGTGACATGTTGCAATGCATTCTGACTTTATTATTTCTTACATAAATTTAATTGTAGCTCCATTTGTAAAAATAAGACTTATATCTACCAGCAAGGGGATGAATTTATGTGAGATGAAAATGAGTTAAAATGTATTGCAATTGGTCCACTTTTAATTTCCCAACGACTAATCTGATTAGAATTTGAACAAATAAATGTAACAATACAAAATTAAGTTACTTCCTAACTGATTTAAACTCATAACATCTCCCTATGCTTGTCTTGAAAATTAAAAAAGTGGAACCGCATATCTAAACACACTTGTTAAAATCATAATCCAAACATAAGCTATTCGAAGGTCGGGGCCAAGAAAAACTGTTTATGTCATTACGTCCAGCAGTACTAGTCACACTTGTAAATGGGGGGTCGGGAAACGTTTACCCGGTTGATAAAGACTTACAACGAGTCAACGACCCACAAAACCGAAAAAAGATTGGCCACTGAATCAAAACAATAATAATAATATAACTCATTAAGTCTCAATATTTTTACTTTATAATAAATAAATAAACAGTGATAAATTTAATATTTTATGATTTCTTAACATGTTATAGGTTGAATTTGATGGTCCGGTGGCGGATTTAAATATGTGAGATGGCGTCCGTATCTAAATATTTTAACAATTGCACAATTTAACTTTAAAAAAACATAAAAACATATATTTTTTATAATATTTTAATATATGTTTCTGTAAGCTCGACTCAATACAAATTTGTTAAATTCCGCTCTCGATGGTAGCTAGAACATGTAATAAAGAAGATAAACACATACTTGCATTTTTTTTATATGCAATCAGAAGTTGATGCATACATGCGATTATATATCAATAGTGGCCAAATTGATCCATGGAGCAAAATTGTTTTTGTGTGAACCACAATTTCTTCTTATAACTTCACTTGGATATCTACTTATTGAGGCATTTGACTACAGTGTTGAACTGTACCAATTTCAGCGGCTGTTAAACAGTTTTATATCTGCTGCATGCGATACAATTAGATTTAATGGCTATTAGTCATTTGTTTGTCCATGAAGCCGTCCACACTGAATCAGTGGATTTCAAAATTGCTAGGCTTTCCGACCAAATCCTTTATTTACGCTAATTCCACAAAAATTTCTTAATTTCCTTCCTCCCATCAATCGCGATTTTCTCTCATTAATTTCGGTCTCTTTCCACAATTTCACTCATATCTTGTAAATATTTACCAAATCTCTAAAATTTCTCCAATATCTTTGTATATATTTTCGTAATCTCCAAAATTTCTCCATCTCAGATTGAGATTTTTTTCAAATTTTTTAATTTTCTCCATCTCAAATTGGAATTTTTTTTTTCAAATTCCTTAATTTTCTCCACCAAAGATAATGAAAAGATTATTGCAAATTTCATCAAAATAAAAGAGAATTTTTTTTTTCTTGAAGACAAAGGAAGCAGAAAAAATTTCTGTGATTATGAACTTGTAAATCAATTTATTCCAGTTGTATAATCTTAAATATAATATTTTAAATTGCAGATTGGTTATAGTTATTATTAATTGTCTTATACCTGTTATATGCAAAGCTAATAGCTATTATAAATTTGTTTCATAGCTATTATATGTCAAGCTAAGAACTATTATAAATTGTTAATAAACTTCACAATTGTTAATGATTAAAATTGTAAAATTCATATGTAATAGCTATTAGCCTACTCCTCCACTACTACCACTAGTAATTTAGTAAACATCACTTTCCAACCACCACAAAAAAATAAATAATTAAAACTCAATTTTCTTCAAAATTTTATGACCTTATCCTTATCAGAAGAAACCCACCAAGAACAACCGATCAGAAAAGGAGGAGTATGAGTTTAGTACTGACTGGATTTTTTCCTTGCGGTTTCGGGTTTTTATATATACAAAAAATGGATGATGGTGGAAGAAGGCTTTAATTTTGATGATGCTGTTCTTGGGGTTTGCTATCTCAAGAATTGTTTGTGTGGGTTTTGGATAGTTATACTCACTTTTATGAATTTAAAGATAAAAGCTCTCGTTCTTCAAATTGCGGAAAAAAGGATAAAAATCTCAAATTAGATAAATCTGAGACGGTTTAATGGTGGCTACAGTGTTGCGTTTTGTGGGTGATAGTTATTGAGCAAGATGAAGGTGAAATTGGTGGGGATTGTGGATTAATTTTCCATTAAATGAGATGAGATCGTGGAGGAAGAAGAGAACAATATTGTTCGTGATTTTTTTTGTTCTTTGTTCATGTGTTATGTGCGGTTTTCCTGAATCTAATTTCAATTCCTTTTCTGGCCATTGGATCTCAAGTCAACTTAATCCTATGCCTATTACACTGTTCTGCAAGTGTTGAACACAACCTAGCCGAGTCGTTATTGAAGAGAGGAATATATTTGTGCCAGCGGCAGATATTTATATGCAAAATATCCGGTCCGGATCCTATGTAGAACAGTTTTTCCAGTATATACGGAATACTTTAGGACAGATGGTCTGAGGAAAAAAAACATGACAGGTGTTCTGAGGCTCAGAATATGTGTCCGTTTTAAATTAATCTTAATTTTCAACATTTTAATTTAATTGAGCAAGAAAGTTCCGCACGTGTGAAATTAATTATCCCGTTCCGAGAGCAACCGCTCAAAATAGCATACAACTGTAGCTAGTCAAAGACAGAAACTGATGAAATTCTTTGGCTTTCAAGATTTGTAGGACTATGAAAAGTGCATCTTTTTTATTATAATTAACCTAATCCAGATCGCAGAAAAGCTCACATATACTCTCTTCTGCCTCCACATTTTTCAGTTGGTGAAGTATCTTGTATCAAGTATTATCATTATCAAGCAGAGGCGGACCCAAAAATTTATATTTTAAATATAATGTAATAGGTTTTTGAAATGTTGAGGGAGGGGAATAACCTACGGACGAGGTAGGATTTTTTGGTTGGGGGTAAAAAGCTGCAATTGTATACCGAAATAAATATAAAAAGTGCAGAAAAAATGTTGAGGGAGAATTTAATCAAATATTTTGAACTACATATAAAATTTACTATATATATTAGAATTTAAAAAAAATCTTGGGAGCGACTATTCCGCCATATGTCTACGTCCATGTCAACCCCTTACCCTCTTAAATCCGCCACTTCGAACTTCCGGTGCATTTTGAATGGACTTTAAATTCAGCAAGGAGGCAAATTTACAAGCTGTAAAGTTTTCTTTAATTGGCCTGGAAAGTAGGCATATGGACTTTGAAATAACCACCAAAACATTTTCACATTGAAAACTAACTTTAATTAGTTTATTTACTATGCCTCGTTGATTTACCTCCCTCAATTCCTAAATATAAAACTCTTTAGACAATTTTAGAAAATTAAGAAACTTGTTACTTTCACCAAAAGTTTCAATGTTACCCCTCTCTCACTTTTATAGCATAAGAAAAAAAAAAGAAAAAAAAAGGATAGCAGAGGCGGCAAATAAAAGAAATGTCGAGGGTATAATTGGAATAAATTATTGACAACTAATAAAAGAATTTTAAACGACAATTAATTTGGATACATATACATCTCCTAAACGACAATTAAATAAGAATGAAGGGAGTACTATTTTTAATAGACTCATATTCAGGTAAAATTTTGGATCTGTATAAAATAATCCGATAATGCAATGTAAAGTCGCTTCTTGATTGAGTCGAACCTTATTTTAGTTAAGCCATAGGGATCAAAAGTGAGCCTAATTGAGCTAATCCCACTTTTCGTTTACCATGTATTATGATATTTCCTTTATATATAATCCAATTTCTTTTTTATTAGAGCTAACAGGAAAGGGGACAAGAAAAGCACACGGGATTCAAGATTAGTTTTGTGTTTTCTGCCATGCTTATATTACATGAAATCCCATGAAGATATATATATATATATATATATATATATATATATGCATCTGACAGTTCTTCTGACAGTTGAAAAGAACATAATCAGAGATATTCCAACCCATTTTGCTGTATACACTAATGTCCGATCAATTCTGTCATGGACCAGGCCTACCAAGTAGACATGGATCACTTGGTCCACATTCAGCCACATCACAGTTTTGATTAAAATAATAAAAATATTCTCCCTTTTGGTGCATTGTTTGAGGCGTTTTTATTATTTTTTAATCAAAAGAGGGGATGTGGTTGATTGTGGACCAAGTGATCTATGTCCCCACTTGTAGGGCAGGTCTATATCAGAATTTTTCCTAATGTCCACACCCACCCACTTAATTTATACTTTTACCGTCCTAAAATAGAATGTCTACTTTGACATTCAATTTCCGGTGGAGCAGGGATGCTCATAACCAGAAGTTTGGGAGGTAAATTATAATATATGTTATTATAGCAAATTTTATTAAAATAAATTTAATATCGAAGTAAAATTATAGGCAAAATATATATAAAAAAAATACTACATTGAAAATTCTTGGTCTAAAAAAATGCGGGGAGCGGGTAAAGGCCCTACACTCTATACATGTCCATCCCAATGGTGGAGAATACTTAGTATTTAGTATTCTGTCTATATATCAAGTGATGTTTATTATAGTTAGAAAAATTATTCGCTCGGGACTATACGTCTTTAATGAACACTTCTGTCATGGATCGGGTTCATATGGACCATGCGGTCCAGATTTGGCCACATCACTGGAGAGAAGAAAATGCAGTGATGTGGCCAAATCTAAACCGTATGGTCCACATGGACCCGGTCCATATCAGAATTTTCCGTCTTTAATATGTAGGAGTAACAATTATCACAATTTTACAGGAATTCCTACTCAGTAGGTGTACCTTTTATATCCAAACCTGATTAGATTAATCAGGCGATCACGTGACGCGAGTATACCAATTCTAAAACAATAAAAAACAAATACAGCCATGAATACCAATTGGGCTTTCAGAATAAAAATACCTATTGGGCTAAGTATTAGTAGGAGACAAAGACAAAGAGGCCCAATAGTATACTGAAGCACCAGATTCATTTACTCTAAAACTCCAGAGACATAGCCCATTAAATACAATAGATTTGGGCTTTTTGACGTATAATTTCTTTGTCGTGATACAGAAAATCCGAATCAGAAATATAGAGGGTTTTAGCGGCAAGAATTTTGGTGGGAATTAATGGCGCCATAACCATAAAGAATTTGAGGTGTGGAACAATAGAGAGGAAGATAAAAAATTGTATATTAATTTTTTTAATTGATACTGAAACTGATTACATAAGGTACATATATATACTAGAAATTTCCCAAGTGTACAAGGAAACTAAGACTAAGTCTTACTAAGATCTTGATTTGTATCTTAGAGATATGATCTTAATTTGTTGTATCTTAGAGATATGATCTTGACTTGGTCTTGATTTGGTTTCCAACACTCCCCCTCAAGTTGGCGAGTGAATGTCTAGAACTCCCAACTTGCGAACTAAGTAATTGAATGGTCCTGGACTTAGAGGCTTTGTCAAAATATCGGCCACTTGTTCCTTCGTGCCAATATGATAAGTAGAAAGATCTCCTGACTGAATTTTCTCACGAACAAAGTGACAATCGATCTCAATGTGTTTTGTGCGCTCATGAAACACTGGATTGGCAGCAATATGAATTCGTTGATCGTCATCACAAAATAATCTTGCAGGTCCTGTAGAAATGCCCAGAAACTTCAATAAACTTTTAAGCCAAACTATCTCACTAGTAACGTTTGCCATAGCCCTATACTCGGCCTCTGCTGAAGACCTTGAAACAACATGTTGCTTCTTTGATTTCCAAGAAATAGGGGCATTCCCAAGCATGACAAAGAAGCCTGTAATTGACCTTCTAGTCATTGGACAAACTGCCCAATCTGAATCACAGTAAGCTACTAAACCTATTTTCGGGTTTTCTTTAGGTAAAAGTATTCCTCTACCTGGATTACCTTTGATAAAACGAACAATCCGAAGAGCTGCTTCCCAATGCGGTTGTTTAGGATTTTGCATGAACTGACTCAAAATATGAACAGGATAAGCTATATCCGGTCGAGTAATTGTAAGATAGAGAAGACGACCTACAAGTCTTCTATACTTTCCAGAATTTTGAAGTAAATCTCCCCCTTCATTAGATAGCTTATGATGCAGCTCCATTGGCGTAGATATAGGCTTGGAACCTAATAAACCTGTTTCTGTTAGTATGTCAAGTGCATACTTTCGTTGACAAAGAAACAATCCTGCGGAAGAACGAGCTACCTCAACCCCTAAGAAGTACTTTAGAGGTCCCAAATCTTTGATTTTAAATTTAGAATCCAAATATTGCTTGATTTCTTCTAACTTTTGAGCATTATTTCCTGTGATAATGATATCGTCAACGTAAACAAGAATAACAATGATGACATTACCTCTTGTATAAACAAACAATGAATGCTCAGTAGGAGATTGCCGAAACCCAAAAACTAAAAGAGTATTGGTTAATTTTTGGTACCAACATCGACCTGCCTGTTTGAGACCATATATGGATTTTCGTAATTTACAACACATATTAGGCTTAGGAGGAATGACTCCTGGAGGTGGTTCCATATAAATCTCTTCAGATAAATCGCCATGGAGAAAAGCATTATTAACATCCATCTGATGAATTAGCCAACCCTTAGCAACAGCTAATGCCAATAAACAACGAACAGTAGTCATTTTGGCGACTGGTGCAAAAGTCTTGATATAATCCTCCCCCTCGACCTGAGAGAAACCTTTAGCCACAACCCGACTTTTGGGACGTTCAATAGAGCCATCAGCTTTATACTTAACACGATATACCCAGCGAGAATGAACTAGTTTCTTACCGGGTGGCAGATAGTCCCAATCCCATGTATGGTTGCTCTCAAGGGCGGATATTTCAGATTGCATGGATGCCCGCCATTCCGGATATCGAGAGGCTTCTGCAAAACTTTGGGGTTCGGAGTGCTTGGAGAGTTGAGTTAGAAAACATTTATAGGACGGAGATAAACGCTTAGAAGACAAATAATTGTGTAATGGATAGATCGTACCTTTTGAGTTAACCGTATTGCAGATATAGTCGCGGAGTCGGACATTTGGTTGGGTTTCACGTTGAGATCGACGTGGACCAGCTGGAATTGAGTTATGCATCGATTGTGAATTACTAGGCAAGGGAGTAGAAATAATAGGATCTGTTGGGGATTGGTGGGGTCTGCTGGGTTCGAGCATGGGTGGAAGGCCCAATGGAATCATTTTGGAACGGGTCAACTATGGGCTCTTGCGGGTCGAGCTCAGTAATGGATGGTCCGTGGGAGGCTGAGGCTTTCTGGGAAGAGCAGGCTGATTTGAGGCGAGTGCTTTGGGATTGGGTTGAGCCATTTTGTAGGTCCTCGGTGGTAGTACGGTGGGAAATAAGATTTGGTATGTTGACTGGATTTATCTCTTGCCAAGGGATTGTTTTTTCGATAGATGAATCGTGATATGGAAAAATATTTTCATAAAAAATGAACATCACGAGAGACAAAGAATTTGCGATTTTCAAGGTCATAAACCTTCCATCCCTTTTTTGGCGAGAGGATATCCAAGGAAGATGCATTTTAGAGAGCGAGGTAGGAATTTATCACGGTGAGGACTAATATTATGAGCATAACAAAGTGAACCAAAAATTTTGAGATGATTATAGGAAGGTATTTTTTGAAAAAGAATTTCGTAAGGAGTTTTACCATGAAGACTTTTATTGGGGAGTGCGATTTATGAGATAACATCTTTGTTAGGATACATTCTCCCCCAAAAAATAATTGGAAGATTAGCTTCAAAACGTAACGCCCTCGCTACATTAAGAAGGTGTCTATTCTTCCTTTCTACCCGACCATTTTGTTGGGGTGTATAGACACAAGAAGTTTCATGTAGGATTCCTTTTTCTTTGAAATATCCTCCTAAACTAATGAATTCACTCCCGTTATCACTACGTACCCTTTTGATGGTTCCATTAAACTGGGTATTAATCATTTTAGAGAAAGTTAAGAAAATACTCTTAACCTCACTTTTATCCCGTAATAAATATACCCAAACAGCCCGGGAATGATCATCAACAAAACACAAAAAATAGTGGGCCCCGGTCAATGAGCGAGTTTGGTATTTGCCCCACAAATCGCAATGAATAAGTTCAAAAGGTGAATTGGCTTTATTATCACTAAGTTCAAAAGGAAAGCGAGTATCTTTAGCTCGGTGACAAACATCACAAAGAGTATTAATGTCTGTACTGGGAATAAAATTAATAGGTAAATAAGGTAAAAGTTTGGAAGAGGGATGACCCAACCGCCGATGCCACAAGTTTGGATCTTCTGATTTGGAAGCCGCGGTCATTATTGTTCCATTGTTGGGGACAAAACGGTAAACTCCGCCACTAATTTCACCCTCTCCAATCTTCCTCATCTGGTCCTGATCCTGCACAACACAATAATTGTCCAAAAAGGTCATTGAGCATCTCAACTCTCGAGTTAATTGAGGAATACTTATTAAATTACAATAAAATTGAGGAATATAAAGGACATCAGTCAAAGTAATATTCGGACTTAAATACGCCGAACCACCATGAGTTCCAACAATAGTGCTGCCATTTGGAATAGTGACATATATTGGACTCCTTAATTTTTGCAAATTAATAAGTAACTTCCTTTCACAACAAATATGATGAGATGCTCCACTGTCAAATATCCAAGAGAGACCAAAAATTGAAATTTTTTTACCATTAAAAATAGTGGTTGACTTTTCTTCTTTGAGATAAGCAGCAAGTTCAGCCGCCAATGCTCGGAGGTCGCCTCTACTAGTACTGTAATCTATATGGCGATCTGAATTCGCCGCAGCAGAACCAATGAGGGCTGAGAAAGGTGAATCTGCCAACCCTGATCCAATCGGTCCAGATCTACTCAAAGATTGCCCGCTTCTTCCTTTGGCAAGAGAATTTTCAAAACTCATATCTCCATTTATTTCAACTCTACCATAGTTAGCTACTCCCTGGGTTGGTCTGCTACCTCGACCACGACCGCGGCCACGTCCACGACCGTTAAATCTTACACCAGAATCACCAGTCGGTTTACCATGCAGTACCCAACAATTCTTTTGTTCATGTCCTATTTTTCCACAATAAGTACAGATAGGACGATTACCTCCGTCAGATTTGTTGGATTGAGAAGTGAAAAAGGCAGAACCCTCCATTGTAGGCTCCGATTGGTTGTTTTCAGTCACATAAGAAAGATGGATTTCTTCTCTCACAGCTGCTGCAAAAACTTTGTCAAGCGGTGGCAACGGATCTTGATTTAGTTGTTGGCTTCTAAGAGTTCCAAACTTTGAATTTAATCCAAGCAGAAATTGATGGATTTTCTCATCTTGCCTTTGACGAGTAATTAGTGATATAGTCTCGGAACAACCACATGATGGGAGCGGAATATCACGCTGTAACTCATTCCAAAGAAGTTCTAATTTTCCATAGTACTCCGTGACACTCAATGAGCCTTGTCGGAGCAATTGAATTTTCTGGCGCAATTGATAAATGCGCGGACCGTTCTCTTGCGCGTATCCCGTTTTGAGAATTGAATACATATCCTTTGGGGTCTTGGCTTGAGTAAGCATGCCCCGATATTTTGTTTCGACTGAAGCCATGATCCATCCTTTCACAAGAGAACTAGAGCGACTCCACGCCAATGCTGAGACGGGATCAGTTGGCCTTTCTAAGGTACCATCCAGGAAACCAATTTTATTTCTCCATTCAAGAGAATTTTCCAGAACCGAGCTCCACGCACCAAAATTTGTTCCGTCAAATATTATCGGAGTAATAGCAATACTAGGATTATCGGTCGTAGTTATGTAGTATGGCGAATTTGGATCCGAGGTGGAGATCCCGTTATTTGATCCAGAGATCACAGAATCTGTTTTGCTCATGGTTGATGAGGATGTTTGGATGGATTACTGTGATCAATAAATTGGATCACTTGAAAAAAAAAAAAAAGGAAATTGGTTGCTGTGATCAATGATAAATAGGTAGCTACTATATCAATGGCCAAGGATGCCGAGCTTGGGTTCTACAAACAAGGCTCTGATACCATAAAAAATTGTATTAATTTTTTTAATTGATACTAAAACTGATTACATAAGGTACATATATATACTAGAAATTTCCTAAGTGTACAAGGAAACTAAGACCAAGTCTTACTAAGATATGATCTTGATTTGTATCTTAGAGATATGATCTTAATTTGTTGTATCTTAGAGATATGATCTTGACTTGGTCTTGATTTGGTTTCCAACATGGGGGGAGTGAGAGAGATGGCGAAGAAAGGGAAAGGAATCGTAATAGGAGAAATGGGATTCTATAAAGGAGGAGGTAACATCAATTGGTTTCCGGGACACATGGCCGCCGCCACTAGAGCTATTCGTCACCGCCTTAAACTCTCCGACCTTGTCATTGAAGTTCGTGATGCCCGTGTACGTTGCTAGTTTGGTAGGATATGTATCGAAAATTAAAAAAAGCAAAAAATAATGTATTTTGTTAGTTAAAATATAATATTACTTCTCTTAAATAGAATTAGTGGTATCACGAGAATTTGACGTTGTGGGCTAAAACTACAACAATAGGCCGAACTACATATAAAAACTGCAAAAAATGTTGAGGGGCAAATTTGATCAAATCTTCCAAACTACTTATATTATGGAATGAGTGTAGTATTACTCTTTTGTCATTTTATGCAGTAATTTTGTTTTATTTTCCTTTTTTTAGAAATGTTAATGGTGGATATTTTGGATTACAGATGCCATTGTCGTCTACAAATCAAACATTGCAGCCAATGCTTACAGGGAAAAGAAGGGTTATTGCTCTTAACAAGAAAGATTTAGCCAATCCCAATATCATGCATGTACTTTTCTACTTTTCCTTTTTTCTTTTCTTTTTTTACTATATTACTAGTCAATTACTAATAACTTCGTTTGAAATTAACTGCCACTTTTACATAATTTTTTTAGTTTCTAATTATTTATCCCTTTAGAAAATCAAGATACCGTTGATTGTCTTTTTTTTGGGGCAAAATTTATCCCTATTCTAGAAGTAGTGAAATCTGGAGTTACCAAGAAAAGAGCAACATTGTCCTGAAGTGACAGTTAATTTCAAACGGAGGAGGGAGTAGTACTTTTAACCTGTATTCTTGGTAGATTGTGTTCAGCATAATAGATTTTCATTCTATAAGTGATATTTTTTAGTTTGGCAACATTGTCTTGGAAACATATTTATCTATTTGTTAGATGGAATTATCATAATAATGCGAAAACTAAATTGTATAAGTTTATGCAGAGATGGATTCAGTATTTTGACTCATGCAAACAAGATTGTCTTACGATAAATGCACACAGTAAAAGTTCCGTCCAAAAGGTCAGTCTTGAGCTTTTTGTGCTCATGCCTCTGTCTATGTTCTTCATATTTTCTATGAATTTTGTCATTCTTGAAGATGCAATTGACTTTACTTGTATGTTTTAAAGTTGATGATCTTCGATTTATAATCTAGCTTCAATAGAGAGTTATGTTTTCTACTTGCATAAGATGGATTTACCAAAGCAAAAAGCTTAAAAGATTATATCATGCTATAATATATGAATTGCCACACCCTTTGTACCCGTTGAACTTGTCCGACTTATAGAGCTACAACAACAACAACAACAATAGCATAACCCATTAAGTCCCCAATAATTGGGGGGACTTATAGAGCTAACAAGTCACAATTTCTCTAGGCAGAGAAAATGGAATCGTGAATTGAATTAGTTAAAGAAAAAGATTGGTTATAGAATTTGAAATTGGATTGTGGATAATTATGCCGTTATTGCAGAGAAAGAACTGTTAATAGGTGTAGCTAGGGGCACTCAATTAGTAAAACGGGCAAAGGTATTAAATGTGCAAATTATGCAAAAAAGTTCTTTTCTTTTACACATATCTTAGAATATATTTTTCAATTCTTTTAGACTTGCTTTGCTTTTAAAGCATTAGGAAACTGTTCCTCTTATACCTTTATTTTATATGTTTTAGGTGCTAATTGTCTTTATTTGCATTCGCATGTTTCAATTATGGTTGATGCAATAAAGCTTCTTGAGCTTGTGGAGTTCAAACTAAAGGAAGCAATCTCAAGAGAGCCTACTCTCCTTGTAATGGTCGTTGGTGTTCCAAATGTTGGAAAGTCTGCTCTAATTAACTCTATTCATCAAATTGCATCATCTCGGTTTCCAGGTGAGGTGTTTATTGTTAATGACGTTTTATCTTGGGAAAACTAGATTCCACCAGAAACTGGTGTTGAGAAGCCTTTTCTTTTCATGTAATAATGAATCAAATTTAATCTTAGTGCAGGAGAAGAGAAAGCGAGCTACAGTTGGGCCATTGCCTGGAGTCACTCAAGATATTGCTGGATTCAAGGTAGAGATAATCTTGGGATATGATTCTCAACCGAATGATATGGATAAAATTCATTTTTCGATACTCTGTTTATGTGATGTTTGCTTTTCTTCCAAGTTTTGATTCACTGTCTTCTCCTCTGTTGAGCTCCATTACATATTGAGTCTTGTATTCTCCTTCATATCATGTGATGTTTTCTCTCATTTGCATCTGATTCTGGTACTTCACACACAGATTGCGCATAAGCCTAGCATATATGTTTTGGACAGTCCTGGAGTATTGGTTCCAAGTATACCGGATATAGAAACTGGATTGAAGCTAGCTCTTGCAGGTTAATACTCTCTCTCCATGTTGCAAGTTCCAATTTTCCTCTACACCAAAAAGAGAAAAAATTGGGTCTATTTGAATGAATGTCTCTAACTATTTGTTTTTCATGCGCCATATATACTATTAATTCTCATGCAGGGTCTGTAAAAGATTCCGTAGTTGGTGAAGAGCGTATTGTTCAATACCTTTTAGCAGTTATGAATACTCGAGGCACTCCATTTCGTTGGAGCCACTTGGTAAAAAGAGAGATGGAGATCCTCCATTGCGAATCTTATGAGACACCCGATTATAATCTCAAGGATCTTCTTCCAAATAGGAGAAAACCACCAAATACAGCTGACGTACACTACGTCGAGGTAATTAGTAATTTATCGATTTCTGAACTGAAAGTCCAATGCAATTTTAGTTCTTTTTCTCTGCCAACAGTCCAATCAACCTTGCATGACTCTGTCTGAAGTAAATCGATTCATGTTCATTAAAGAGCGCAAACCAAATTCAAGTTGCCTTGATTTATTTCTGTTTCTTTTCTTGATAGGATATGGTTACCCAAGTGCAGCGGGTGCTTTACACATCACTTTCGGAATTCAATGGCAAATTGGATAGTGAAGATGACCTAGAAAATCTCATAGAGCAACAATTTGGAATGCTTCAAAAGGCACTTAAGATACCTCAGAAAGCATCCGAAGCTCGGACCATGGTATCAAAGAAATTCCTTACTTTGTTTAGATCAGGAAAACTAGGCCCCTTCATCCTTGATGACATTCCTGATACTCCTGATTACTTATCTTGAAAAATTTTATAGCAATAATTTGGCTTTCTTTGGTTACCTAATCAGAAATGTAATTGTTTACCCCCTCCGATTCATAATATAATTTTTTTTTAAATGAAGGGAATTGTTTTATAATGTAAGTAATTTTCACTGAATATTTGTTTCTACTGTGTTTTTTCTAATTCCCTCTCCCTCTCTCTCGTTTATATCTCCATTTCTCTATCCCTCCATCCCTATTTTTATTTTTTTATAACTTCAATTTCAGGTTTTCTGTCGGAGGCTAAAACGACTTATATTATATGAAATGGAGGGAATATAATCACCAGAAAGTTCAATAGTTATTAATTGTCTATAAAAGAGAATATTTTCTTGTATCTATGGAATTTCTATGAATTTGCGCTAGGGAAACCAAGGACCTTTTGCAATACTCTCACAACACTCTTAGTTATAGAATTTTTATTGCTTAAGATTTAAATCTTAATTGGGTTAGAATATATGAACAGAAGTTTCATAATTAGAATGTCATAGAAAGAGTGTTACAAAGAATTGAAGTGATTAAACTATCACCTTCATGTGATTCAATCAGGAAGCAGAAATGGTCGGGAGACAGTTGTCATATTTATTCTGAGAAATAATAATAAGCAGCATCTTTGGATCATACATGAGATACTTTGTCTCTTCTTTCTAGTATCCAGAAACAAAACAATAAGGGATGTTTTGAATTGTTCCAATCGTCAAAATTGAATTGTCAAAATGATGCAGTTGGAAAAAACAGCATTCAAAAGACAAGGAATAATAATAATAAATTATAAGCTTATTTATTTGCTTCAATAAATTCTCTGTATTCTTTCTTCATTTTGACACCCGATACGGTCCTGCAAATTCAAGTGTACAAGTTAGCATCAAACTTCAAAGTCACTAATGCAAAGTAAACAGAATGCAGTACGAAAAATAATGATGATAGGAGCCTAGAACAGGTGGGATCTAAATAAACTGGAAATATATAGGATCTGTAAATCTCAGAGCAGTCTAGATTTTGTGGCCAAAATATTGCTAGAGATATATACAATAAACTGCCAAATTTAGTGTGGAGAACTTCAATTCGACGAGCTAAGTATGTGCAACCAACCTGATCATTTCCTTATTCTTGAAGAACTGTACGCATGGTGTTCCCATAATTCCAGCAGCCTCAGCGATCTCTGGATCTTCCTCGATATCAATTTCAACTAAATGCACATTCTGGTCATATTCATCAACCACCTACCATACAAGTTTAATACAGTTTAGCAGAGTTTTTTTTTGTCTTTCAACATAAATAATTTGATGACAACCCATGCAAAAGAATGTGCTATAAATTGATAGCTACAATTCCATATAATGCTTCTTTAACTACTTTTCTCTTAAAAGTTCTAAGAAGAAGAAGACGACACAACAGAGCATAAGCCAAAATGGATCAAGATTAAAATTCATAAACCATCCCCGACCCTCCACTTCGACAATTTCTTCTGATTTTCCTAGAGAGATACAGCAGTGGACAACTTAAAAGCAAAACTGAGATGCTTATCCGACAGCTAAATCAAATAACTAACGTTCTTGTTGCATTAAAAGGAGTTATATACCTTATTAAGGATTGGTTTCAGTGTCCTGCAAGGACCGCAAGTGGGCGAAGTATATAGTACACACACAAGTCTTGGACTTTCATGGTATAGTTTCCGTAGAGCATACTGAGATGGAAAGAGTTAAGAGCAAGTTAGACTATCAATGTAACAGGAAAATTATTTAGTCCGGAAATAATTCCTAAACATGAAGATAAAAATATATAGAATTAACTTTTATACCTGGCCTTTGTGCTTTGTAAGTGTAATATCAAAAACTTCTTCTACATCTTTGTCTGTGGGCTCCTTTTTGACACCTTCAGTTGCAGGCTGCAAAATGCAAGGATTAGGAAAAAGCAAGGTGAACAAAAAACTACTCTCTCGGTTTCACAATATAAGGTCTTTTGGCATTTCTACATAGATAAGGAAGAAGAATATAAGTAATTTTTTCCCTATTATATTCTTTACTAGTTGCACTAACATAACATAGAATGAGAGAATTGCATTTAGGGGTGAGGAGGGTAATTATGAAAAATAATTCTTACAACTTGTAAAAGGCAAAACATTTTGGAAAAAGATAGAAGGGCTAGAATACAACCAAAAGTTCCATGTTGGAGGATCAGTTTCTCTTCTGGGATATTCCTTTATAAGTATTCGACAAGAAAGGGTTACTTTCATGGTGAATTACTATAACTGAAATACCTGGTGAAATTCAACTATAAGATTTTCACTCGTAAGATATCTTTCCAATGATAGAGCAGCAACACATCCAGATCCAGCTGCAGTCACTGCTTGCCTCCATTCATGATCCTGCATGCTTATCTCATACTTACTAAGTTCCAAGAACTCAAAGAGAGGCTACATAATAAAGATCAGAAGTTTTGCATTATTACCTGTACATCCCCAGCTGCAAAAACACCGTCAACGGATGTTTTAGCAGTACCCTCTTCAACCAGAACATAGCCTGCACTGTCAAGATCAACTTGGCCTTCAACCAACTGGCTATTTGGTGAATGTCCTATGCCATAAAACAATCCTTTTGCCTCGATCACAGATTCTTCTCGAGTATCAGTTTTCCTGACAAGGACTCCAGACATTTGCTCTTTGTTATTGCTGACAACATCTACTGTCTCTGTATTGAAGTGCACTGTGATGTTTGGGTTGTTGAAAACTCTGAAACATTCGCCATAATCAACCTGTTAACACAAATTCAGGAAGTAAAACTTAAAATACATCACTCATTAGTTATTCCACAAAGATCCTATCTTGAGAATGTTTTCTCCATATTTGACAAAATCAGACCCAAACAAATTCGTGAGGCAAAGCTAAAGAGACAATCATTAATAAAGCCGAAAGCAAAAAAATAATTTTTTATTTTTAATCACCTATCTTGCATTGCTTTTGATGCTCGTAGATGGTCCCTCCTAACAAGAAGATGGACATGCCGAGCATATTTAGTCAAGTATATTGCTTCTTCTGTTGCTGTATCACCACCTCCGACCACAGCAAGGACTTGACCCTTAAAAAGAGGGGATGCTCCATCACAGATTGCGCAGGCACTAATTCCTCTACTCCAAAACTCATCTTCCCGCGGTAGTCTCAGCCTGTTAGCGGTGGCTCCAGTGGCAATGATGATGCTATGGCACTTAACCTGGAAAGTAGTAAATAATAAGCATTCAAAATAACAAAGTGATTCAAAGCCAGCAAAATCCAGGGACCTAATTTTCCACTACAAGCCAAAAACTACTTGACTGAAGACTAGAATAACGGAAATACGTCACTAGGACCGAATAAAGCAAGCATGTTTAAGTAAATGTTGCATATGCAAGCACACCAAAGAATAATGCATCTTATCATTCCATACTGCAAGATAGCATTTAAAGAATTCGCCCGGATAGAGTTTAAAAGTGGCCAAAGTTAACATTATGCAATGGGCAAGCCGATTTTCTTCCCCATTCTGACCTACTGAATCAAAAGGGATTCCCCAAGAAAAAAACCATCAACAATTGAATCCTAGAATTTCCTTGACTACCAGAACAAAGACATCCCCTTAAGGAAAATTGAAATCATGAAGAGCCCACTCAGGCTAATATTATTCCTACTTTAATTTTCTATTCCAGTAAGTAATAGGGGAATGACAATTGTAATTATGTAGGTGAATTAATATTGCCACTTAAGGAAGCATCACCTTACGTTCACTACTCTGTACAGTAAAAGGACGATTTTTTCACATCAACAAACTCTACATCTTCTTGGTACAACTCTGATCCCCAGCGCTCAGCTTGCCGCCGCATCCTAGTAAAAACAACAGTGTCAATATTTCTGGCCCTTTCTCAATTACAATGATATGGAAAAGAGAAATAGAGAGGCAAAGTAAAATTAAATCACCTGTCCATTAAGTCTGGACCAGTTATTCCATCTGGAAATCCAGGGAAGTTTTCTACTTCGGTTGTAGTCATCAATTGACCTCCTGGAGAACCACCTACCTGGTATCCCTCAAACACGACAGGCTTCAAATTGGCTCTAGATGCATAAATTGCAGCTGTGTATCCAGCTGGACCTGACCCTATTATTACCACATTCTCCACAATTTCATCTGCAAAATCGAAAGAAGCTCAGACACACTTGATAACGTGAAGGACAAGATTCATAAAATCTCAGTAAACTGAAGCTTATATTATAGGTAGGACAGTAAAGTTAAAGCATACATGATAGGCAGGTAAGACAAGTGAACAATGTTTAGAGGAAGTTTGGAACATAGATGGGGAAGAATGCATAAAAAAGTGTCATAAATGATAAAACACTAACGATAGCATAACATGTAAATGCTTAAGGTCTTCCTCACAGCTGACATTTACCAACTACAAAAAGATTGAACCGCAGAATGTAAAGAATGTATTTTTATACAGAAAATTGAGTTCCTACACCTAAAACCACGAGTCAGGGAAAAAAGAAGAAAAATTAGAACATAAATCCTCGGCTTTTTCTTCCGTCAAGGTTGATCTGTTATGGTGATACTGGTTATAGAAACTTTAAGCATAAAACTCATTTGCTTTCCAATTAACTTAGGGGGCTATGATTCAGGGGCATTTGCATCTACGTCAATAGCAATTAACACAATATCTCAATGTATGCCTGCCTTATGAATAAATGAAGTGAACATTCTTCACGTGACTGATTTCTTAACCTTAGTGTATTTTCAATCAATTTTTACAAGCATATTCTTCCATATTCATTTCGAGTGACTTATGTTTGCCACTCACTCAGCTACTACAAGAATCCTAGGGCGGAGACCTAGATTCCTCAATATAATTACTCTATAACTCTCTTTTTCATACACATAATTAAACATTTCCAGGTACGATAATCCATAGAAGTTAGCTGAATTCTCCAAAATTCAGTTCGATGCACGAATTGTACTATGAGGAAAACTATAGAAATTTAGTTCAATTGCCATTAGAAATATAAATTCGTTTCGAATACTAATACACATGATATATTTGCATAGAGCGACCTGAAGAACTGGAAGATTGTTCGTCAGCGGTAGCGGCGGAGGCTCGAATCGACAATGATGAAAACCGGTTCTGGTGAGTAGAGCGCCTGGTGACTGAGGCAAGAGCAGAAGGAGTGGCGGAAATTTGGTGAGTAGGTAAACTTTTGGTGGTGGCAAATCTCGGCCGGAATCGCTGAGTAATGGCGGAGGCGGAGGTAATGGGGGTTATCTTGGGAGGAGGAGTGGTAATGGTAGCCGTCGTCGCCATTGGTTTCGGACCATACAATAATATGTGCCCAGAATAATCTCTCCCTCTGTCTTTTACTTCTCTCGCTAGTCGTTTGGGCTTGCGTAAGCAAATTCGCTTTGTTGGTTCAGGCTCGGAAGAGGCCCACAGCGGGTCTAGTACGGAACTTATTTTTTTGTAGACGGTTAAAATTAATTTAAAATAAAATACTGCCTTTATTTTTAAATATAAAATTTTTCATTATATATTGTGAAAAATAATAAAGTAAAAATTAAAATATCAATATTATTCTCTTAAATATGACTTGCATAACCAGTAATTTTATTTAGGAGAGTAATATTTATATTTTGATTACAAAACATATTAATTTTTACTTCATTACTTTTCGCAAAATGTAATGAAAGTCTTATATTTAGGAATAGAGGTAGTACTTGTTATGATTCAGAACACCTTTTCTAAGGCATACATGTTCTGAGACCCAAAACAGATATATTCATGTGATTAGTATATGCAAAAAATATATTGTTTCGTATAGGATCTAAAAAGAAAGAGACATAATCACGTTTCATTTAATAATAGTTTGATGGTTGAATGCTCGTCTCGTAAATAGAAGATTATATAAATCTTTGGGCAACATAAAAACAACCAAAAACAGATGAGGCCTGAGACTGAAGTTGGGGGCTCACTTTAGGCCCAAAAGGTAATCAGGTTATTTTGGGCTTATATTTTAGTTTTATATGATTTTATTTGTTCCTCTCATCCCATGTCTTCTCTTACAACATTTACTCAAAAACCTCTTACAACATCATTGCATTTCAATATTATTCATTTACATTCTTCAATATAAATTTTTTAATTTAAGTCGCACTAAAATTCCCACTGATTAAATAAAAAAGTGTTATTAACATCTCAACCAAATTAGTTGGACCAAATATCTAAATACTCATATAAAAATAAAAATAAATCATTCAATTTTTTTTTTATTCTATGCACAACAATTTTCAAATCAACAACCAATTGGAATACACTCCATCTTTACAAAAACTCAAAAAGTTTGTTTTTGTTTTCAAAATTAAACCCAGTTCTAGTGAAGCCATAGTAATGAAATTTTCCAGAATTTAGAATAATCCACTACACCCTTATAATTTTTTTTTAAATTTTTTTTTTTGTAAAAAGAAAAAAGAAAAAAGAAAAAACCAGTAGAATTTGGCCATGTCTCTTCTTCAAAAATCCATCTAGACTTCCTGTTGGTCCATTTCCTATGTTCTCAAAGAACGTTTGGGGTGGAAGTCCAAGTCGTTTTGCAAGATTTGAATTTCGATTTTGTTTGATTTTTTTTTTTTTAATTTCATAAAAGCAGATAGTAGTTTATAAAGGGAAGTGAATTTCAAATAAACTTTTTTATTAGTTTTAACTTTCTCAGCGGATTCTAATTTTACATTTTTTATTTTTTTGTTGAGAATTGAATATCTCATTTTCTACTAATAAAATAAATAAAAAATAAAACATTTAATTTCTGATGAATGGAGTATAATTTTTCCATCTATACTTGTGAATTTCTCTACATTTCATGGCCTTCTTCTTTCCTCTTTCGACATATATTCAATCATTTTCTTTTTTGGTTGCTGGGTACATATTCAATCATTAAACTATAATTTTAAGATGACAAAGTCCTTAGCTCAGTGGGGCAACGGTCTGTCCACGACAGTCGTGAGTTCGATACCCTCCCTACGCATGGGGCATGCTTTAAATTGTCTCCCTTTCTAGGGTTATTTTCTCATTCTCTTGTGAGGTGCTACTCTCCCCTTTGGGGTGTACGCCCGTCTGGGCTTAAAAAAAACTATAATTTTAAGAACCAAACTTTCAACTTAAAAGACTTTTATGATACAGTATCAAGAAAGAAAATTGAAAAGAGCCTTAATTTGTAAATAAAGAAATAATAAGATGCCTTTCAAGAAAATCCATATATAATGTATACATTCAACATATGGGTCCAAAGTCGAGTTCTCCTTTCACACTACTAAACTAATTTTTGTCCAATTCTAAAAGGATTGGTCAAATGGGAAACCAAATTTTGTGGTTGGTAAAGCTCTAATACTAGTGTTCGATCGAGACAAAACCATCAAACAATTGAGAAATATGGACACAAGTATAAAGTTTAGATAAAAAGGAATATCCCTTCTATACTGAATTGAATATTCACTTTTTTGTTTTTAGGAAAATGATTTACTCCTAAAATTTTGGGGATAGAAACCCTAAACTCCCAAATTGAGGGTGTTAAATGATTATCTTACCCCTGCTGGTATAAGGGATTCACCCAACTATAAGGGCAAAAAGGTCCGAAAAACTATTTTAGTCAATCTTTTAACCAATAATTCTAGTAGCCTAGTAAGGTCCTTTGTTTTAATATATTTCAAAATAAATATTTTAATTTTAGATTAAATTTTTTAAAACACAATTAGTGTTGTTTTACACTAATTGAGAAGAGATCATTATTTTTTTACAAGTTTTACCCCTCTTTGATAACATCATCATTTCTCTCCTTTATTTGTTTATGCTTTCTCATATAATTGTACCTATCATATTATCTCTCCCTCTCTCTTCCAAAATCCTTATTTTTCCTTATCTTCTAATTGGATGAAAAGATAAGGGTTATATTTGATATATTTATTGGGGGCGGCATCTTAATTTTAGACATATTGATATGTGAAATTATTCCTAAAACTACACTTATTTTGACACGAAGAGATATTCTTGTTCTTAAAACACACACACACACACATATATTCTTTTACTTTCATTACTTTTTTTAAGAGAAATATAAATATTATTAATTGATATTATAAATGACATGTTATACGAAAAATCCTGGAGAATTTCTAAATCATTGAGATAAAAACTTTGTCCTTAAAGCATGTTTAGCTAAATTATGAAAAAGTTTATTACGTAACCAATGGACAAAGTCTTTTGTCTCAAGTTTATTACATAATTGATGGACATAGATAATACTAACGCTCAATACCCAAGTTTGTTTGATGAGACCTATCATCATCAAAATCATGAACACAAATCAAATACTCTTATAACTCTCTTCTATCTAAAGATATCAAGTAACTTGTTCATGGTCAATTTAATCTCATAATTATTATCATAAGGTCCATAGCCCAGCTATGGTCTGCCCACAACCTTGAGGTTGTGGTTCGATACCCCCTCACATAAGGGACATGATTTAATTGCCATTTCTTGGATTCCCTTGCGTGGGTCTTATACTCCCCTTCACGGGGCACCTCCTAGCCGGACTTCTAATTCTTCTCCTATGTGAGGCACTTCTACTCCCGCTCAGCCCGAGCTTCTATCCGCCCTATATGGGTTCCTCCTCTGGTGAGGTAAAAAAAAATCTCATAATTATGTAGTGAGTAATAAAAAGTATGACTAAATTAATCCATATTTTATTTTTTATAAATCGATAAGGCATTGGTTTAGTGGTTAAAACTGAGGCTTCAATCCTCCTCCATTCTTCTTAAATCTTTCTATTATAAAATAGATAAGCTTCCTTTCGCAATTATTAAAAATTTGAAGAAAAGAAAAACCCTTTCTTTATCTATAAAATTTATACTTGTGTCCATATTTCTCTATGGTCAAGAAAGATAAGCTGCCAACCATATTCAGAACCTTCTTTGTACGCCCAAATCAACTCACTTTCGTCCACTTTGTTTAACAAAATATATCCTCCACCCATGCCTACAGATTTACCTCTTAATTTCTTCTCCTCATGCTCATTTTATTTTTTATTTTTATTATTTTAAAAAGAAGGTGGCTCTTTATGAAGGTCAAAAAGGTGAAAATAAAAATACAAGTGTTAGCTTTTTTTTTAATCGCTTATTAACCAGTCAACAAGTGTTATTGTTGAAGCTGGTTTTCACTTCTTTTTTTTTAAAGGAAAATGTGAAATAAATTAATTATAGGAAATATTTACAGAAGAGCACATAAAATACAAATTGGCGAGTTGCTGAATCAATATATTTTATCATACATAGGCAAATCATGTTTAGTCAAATTATAAACACTATATTCAAAGTTTTTACTTAAATTAATTGAATTAATACTTTATAGGAACGAAAGTGAAGCGAACTGCAGTCAAATGCGCACTTTATTGTTGAAGATATTCCTATATATAGTCTTATAGACGCTAGGAATCTTCTATTCTCATTCATATGTTTCATTCCATATACTATTAATAAGAAATTGACATGTGTTATTTTTTTAATTAAAGAATTTATAACGTAAAAGAAATAGTGAAACACGTACAAGAAAAGTAAACAAGTGACAATCATCTATTTGTGAAGTTAGAGAACGAGATACGTAATATGGGACATGATTTTTTTGCCATATATAGAAGAGTAGGTGAAAATCAAATTCTCCACCAAGACGAAAACAAAAAAGGAAAAATTCGATATGGGTAGAGTACGCTGGTAGAGCGCAGTACAAACTAGCTAATAAAAGCAGCGTCGCCCCCTCCTCCAAATTTTTTCTATCAATCGTGAGTTAAAATCTGAAAAAGATTGTTACGATATGGGACACGAGTTAAAAGTCAAAAAATTGTCTCTCTCTCATTTTATAGTGATGTGACAAATTTGTACAATTTTTTGACTTTTTAACTGTGTCCCATATCGAAACAATCTTTTTGTATTTTAATCGTGACTTTGGAGATTGGAGGAGGGAGGGCGACGTGCTCTTTCTGACCAGTAGTGTGACAGCACTACCAGGGTGGCCCTGTCCCATACTCGAAATTTTCCAACAAAAAAGTCAACAGTCTCTTTGCCGTGAAAAAATCCAAAGAAAAGAAAGCAGTGGAGTTAATGACTTCATCAAAGTGTCATAGTCCAGTGGGGCAGACGCCTGTCCATGATCTGGATTTAATACCTTCCGCCTGCGTGTGGCAATTTTTAATCTCTCTTTCTAAAGCTATTTTATCCTCGTCTGAGATAGTTTTCTCTTTCCTATATGAGACAACCGCCCAATCGAAACTTAAAAAAAAAGAGTTAATGACTTCCCAAGAGCATCCCATATTCTGTAGAAATATTCAGATTATATACCAACCTTTGTCAAACAATCCTTTCCCAAAAAAAAACGTTTGTCAAACAAAATAAATACAATAATATATGCATACCTAAACATTTTTTTGTTTCATATTATATCATTTTTGTCCAAGAAAATTGTAGCACAACGACAATTTTCCATCACTATTGTCACTGCAAATATCCAAATTACGTCTAAAAACATTGGAATGCTGCTTTGTTTCGTATATTATACCGACTTCTAGTTTCACTCCTAAACCGAATATTGTCTTTGGAATAAGTGTTTTTATTTATTTTTAATTTTCATATATCATATTCTTAATTTGGAACCACGTCATATATTGTATTACTTCCATTCCATAATATAAGTAGGGTAGAACATGCAACTAAAATTAAATGAGTAATAAATAAGGTAATTTGTTAGTTAAAATATAAATATTACTATCTTAAATAAAATTAATGGTATACAAGTCATATTTAAAAGAGCAATATTTATATTTTGACTGATAAAGTATTTTTTTTGCTTCCTTAATTTTCGCTACATGTTCTACACGACTTATATTATAGAATGGAGAGAGTATTCCATAAAACTAAAATATTGTATTTGAATTGAGTCTAATTTAAATTTGATTCGTTTTGAAACTCATACCGAGATCCAAACTTTTTTGGATTAAATTATCTACGATTTGGGTTTAATTAAAATTATTATGAGACTGAAATTAAAAATCTCAGATCATTCCTTAAAAAAAAAAAAAAAAAACTCTGATAAAGCTCGACCAAATTAGACCCCAAGGTCTTAATAGTTAATAGACATCCCCTGAAAATAAAAGAGGAAGGTCTTAAAAGACCACCTTATTTTCGCTTTTAAAATTTTGTTTTTTCTGTCTTTTTTTTTTTTTTTTTTTTTAAATGTGTAACAAAATCTCTATATATAAATATGTTTCCACTTGGAATATATTTGGACTATGCATCAAAATATCTGTCCACTCATCTTCGACCCCCCGTGCTACACATATAAATCTATAGGTCAATAATATATTTTGAGAATCATAAAAAGTGTTCTAATCCTTCTCTTTTAATATATTTACTTAAACAATTGAATGCTGAAGATAACGTAGTAATTCATATAACTCCATGATACAATTAAATATTGAAGTACCACTACGACTAGATTACCTATTTTGAAACTTTGATTATCCAAGTAGTCTCCATTTAGAATTCATTTATATTCTCTCTCTCAAAAAGAGAAAATTCAGACGTGATAGGTATGATGGTTCTGATCATTCCCTCTATGATAATATCCTTTACTCTTGAATTCTTGAACGTAGATGTAAAGTCGTTAATAATACATTTAGTATTAAAGAATATTATGTGAAAAAATGAAATTATATAAATATTAATGATCTTGGTCTTATTTTCATCTTGCATAATATCTTATGAGTCCTGACATGTATTTATAGAGTCACTAAAATATATTTGACATCAAAAGATATTATGCAAAAGGGAAGTAGGATAAAAGACTCGTATAATCATCCCACTTCTAATGAGTTACCCTTTACAAGTAGAGTCGGGTTGGAGTCACGATATACGTGATAGGAGACAAAAAATTTTTACTGGACATTTTTAAATTTGGGGGAGGTGAGATGAAATTTTTCTATAGGGGTGAGATAAAAAAATTCTATAGAAATTTAGCGTTTTAATTAAAAATTGTTAGGGGAGCAGCGGCCACCCACTTCCCTCGCTACTGTTTACAAGGAAATTATAAAATAAACCCGACTAATTGCTTATGATTCTATGTTTCTCCCACAATTGTCAAACATATTTATTCAATGACCCTACTTATATGAACATAAACTCAATAAAATGTGACGTTATGGAGTCGGAAGCAATAGATGAATGCTAAAATTAACCCTATTTTTTCCCTCTCTAGACCAAAACATTATACATACAATATTTCTACACGTGTAAATTGACGATTCGGTACACGTGGGCTAGAGTAGATGACTTGACTATCCACCCAACCCAAACTTCATGAGTTCTCACCACTATATAAAGAACATCACATTTACGTTTCAACCATTTCTTCCTTCAAAAGAGTTAGTTGTAGAGAGAGAAATTAAGCTCTCTCTTACAATTCTCATGAACTCCGGAGTCGTGTTGGGTTTCTACTGCTGGGGTTGGGAATTCTTAACCGCCCTTCTTCTCTTCTCCACCACCTTCATATATAATTTCTAATCTACATTTTTTTTTTAAACCAAAAACCAAAATTATTCTAGTGTTTTTTTTTTTAAATTTTATTTTGTGGTAAATTTTGTAAGATGGATTGTGAAAGTGAAAGGAGTTTGTTAGAGTATGTGAGAAAATCATCGGCGCCGCCTTTTTTGATGAAGACATATATGTTAGTGGAAGATCCGGCTTCCGATGAAGTGATATCATGGAACGACGACGGATCGGCTTTTGTGGTGTGGCAGCCGGCGGAGTTCGCCAGAGATTTGCTTCCAACTCTATTTAAACACTGCAACTTCTCTAGCTTTGTCCGCCAGCTTAATACTTATGTATGTATTTTCCCCCCCACTCTTATATTATATATTATTCTTCATCAATCCTGACTACGTAAAAATATACATGTTGATTAGTTTTAATTATTTATTGTTACTCTCTCAGTTTCATAATAAAAGTATTTTTAAAATTTTCTTCTCATTTCAATATAGTTGTTCGTTTTTTAACTTTTTTTTAATGATATTTTTCTAAAATTACATTTATCCATATCAATGAATTGAGGAAGATAAATTAAGGAATTGAGGGAGATAAATTTGGTGTTTGAGAATAGAAAATGTTCTCTTTGTCTCAGCACTCTTTATAGTATATTCTAAAATACATAGAGAACTTTGTTTAATTTGAAAATAAAAGAAATCTAACACCATGTTGTGATTGAAAATAGGTTGTGCGTGTTAGATTTGTTTAATTTGCTTGGTCGTGCTTCTTTTTTTTTAATAAATAAATAACAAGCTAATGTATTTAATTTGATTTTTATTTCAGAATTCCTGTTTGAGAATAAAAGAAAAAAGAATGAGTAGTTTGTAAAAAAGAATTTTGGGGGTGCATTTGTGGGGATGCATAGTTCTATTTTTAAAAAAAAACACCCCGAGGAGAATCAACAGAGGTTCTCCGCTTTCCTTTTTTTTGTAAGAGTTGTATAGTTGTTGTAATTGCTTTTGCTATTTTGACATATTAATTATGAATAAAAATATTGCCCCCCTTAAAAATAGTTTATAAAAGGAAATAGTAGTAAAAAAAGCATGGGCAGACTAACCATTTTTTTTAAGATAGAGTTTTCTAAGTATTTTTCTCCATTTTTTTAATACAATTTAACTTTGGTGCCCTCCCCTTCATTTGTACATGTATTGTCGTTTGACTTTCAAACTTTTAATTTTGCATCCATCCTTGAAAAAAAAGCGGTATTGATTTTCATTTTGAAAATCAATTCAAATGCATTGAACCCTTAATTAGTGGGACGCAATAATTTGATAATAAACATAAATTCTCTTTTATAAGTAACCTTTTCTTTTGATAAAATTAATCATTTTTGTCATTGTAACTTAATTCTACCCATAATCGTGTTGAATTAAATAAATAGTAGAACTATACCTTGAATTACTCCTTCACCGGTCATTTCCGCAAGGCAATTGAAAATGATGTACATTAATTTATTTTTTTATGACCATTAAATATTGGTGGTGGTTTATAGTAGTAATCTATATGTGGAAAACTTGATTTGGTGTAAGGTCAAATGAAACCACTGAGATTTTTTATTGAAAAAAAATTGTCAATGAAGAGGCCATCAAGCACAGTACTATTTACCAGACACGAGAATAAGTCAAACGCAGCAATAGCTAGCAATTCATACTAGATAGTAATTCTATTGGTTAGAAGCACAATTTGTCAATAGATATTGATAAGATTATAATTTCAGTCTAATTTCAATGTTGACAGAATAACTATCAACTCCAAAACAAAAAACTTAATTCCATATCCTTTTATGTATTAAAAAACTGAGTACTTTGTCAGTACATGTGAAGATGCTTTGTGTAGGAATCTCAAGATAAACAAATATATACCGTTTCATTACTAATCATATGCTGAGCATTAGAGTCTTGAGAATTAATAAATTAAGGATCGACCATTCTACATATATGTGCATAATTAGGCACTTATTTATATAATTAATTAAAAAAATATGCTATAATATATAGTTTTCTTGATTTTCATAACTAAAAGTTTGGGAATGGATGCGAAAAAATATTTGAAACAAAAAGAACTCTCCCTGTCTAGACAATTGAGCGGGGGTTGTTCTTATTTCTCTTTCTAAATCTTTTTTTATTATCGAGAGGAGTACAAATATCGTAATCTATAATTTTAAGTTAGAATTATTGCGTCACATATTGTTCTTATTTGGTGAAATGAATGTGTTTGGAAATAGGGTTTTCACAAAGTTGCAACGACCCGTTGGGAATTCAGCAACGAGAAGTTTCGCAAAGGAGCAAAAGATCAACTCAGCGAAATTCGTCGAAGAAAAGCATGGAACAACAACAATAACAAGTCAAAATTAGCTGGATCAATATCAAAAGAAGGTGAAGAAGATCATGAAAGATCATCATCGACTTCATCATCCTCGGAGTTCACAGTCCTCGTAGACGAAAACAAACGGTTAAAGAAAGAGAACGGTTTCTTGAACTCCGAGCTTTGTACTATGAAGAAGAAATGTAAGGACCTTCTTGATTTAGTAGCTGCTCATGCTGCTACTTCAGAAGAGAAAGACGAAGATGATAATGTCGAAAAGAGACCAAAGTTATTTGGTGTGAGATTGGAAGTTGAATCTGAGATTGAAAGGAAAAGAAAGATAGCTGAAATTAGCCAAAATGCAACTGTTTTTCTCTTTCAATCTTGCAAATAAAATCCATAAGTATGATACAAGTTCTAGTGAAGGTTGTGAAATGATTAACTTTAATTTATGTTATTGTCTTGTGTGGAATTTTCTTTTCTAAAAATTATTTAAGGTGTTGATCACATAAAACCCTCGAATATTTCCATTTTTAGAAACTTAGATATTCTTTGTTTTATTTGTTTAATTTGAAGAGAAAAGTTCCGAAAACGTTTTAGAAGAACGGATACATGCCTAATATTTATTTATCTAAATATAGAACTTATAATGAGGTTGTGAGAGAGAGCTGAGAAAGATTAGAAGAAATAAAGGGTGACATGGTTTTGAATGAGCGCATGAGTTTAGCTAGAAACAAATGATGAAAATATACTTATGTTGGCAATATCATACATAATTTTTTATTTTATTCATATATAAAAATGACTCCAATTATTTGGTACTAAATTTCAGTTGGTACATTTGTTGTAAATTAGTATTCATTAATTAAAAATGAGGAATTTTTAAGCAGGTAATTGAGATATAGTGTGACCAATTTTGTAAAAGGAAAAAAAAAGGACATATTTTCGAGTATATATTGACAATCAAAAACTTCTAGATGGAAATCTGTAACCTGTTTGGTATTGGAAATATTTACTTCGAAATGCAGCAAACGTTCAAATTCCATATGACTATATCTTGTTTGACTTTCTAAAGGTTACTACATCATTTCACAACGTTGAAGTGGACTGAAAGGTTCGACTCAGTCAAGATAAGATTTGCTGGTCTCGATTGAAGGTTTACGGCCATCATTATCGTTTGAGTTTTTATATATCGTGAAATGAGACTATGGTCTGACATTAAACTTTAAGCGGAGTAGACCAATCCATTAATCTTGAATTCATTTTTAATTTATAATATTTATCCAGCGAACTCTGAATTTACATGTAAGACCGGGCAAATCTTAAGAATGGATGTGAGACAGGGACCAATACACACAACGGTCCATCCCCATTTTTTCCGACATTAGACATAGTATTCAAACACTTGTAGTTAATATACACAAAGAAGAAAGTAATGTGGATGCACACATAATACAATTCAAATACATGATATATATATATATATTTGCTTCAAATCAGGGATGAAGCGGTAGGGGGAAAAAACTGTAACAGTATGTCGAATTACATATAAAAATTGCAAAAAAAAAAAAATATTGGGGGACGAATTTGATAAAATATTCCGAACTATATATAAAATTTACTATATCTAATAGTATATTTAAAAATCTCGGGGGCGAATGCCCTCCCCGCCTCCCTTATCTTCGTCCCTAGTTCAAAGTCTAAAGTCTATTCAGCTAAAATGAGAAATTGTATTTATCTGTTTTGACTAACTTGAATACTCCCTCCATTCCTTATTAATTGTCGTTTAGGAGAATTTAGGAGTCCAAATTAATTGTCGTTTAAGGTTCTTTTGTTAGGTGTCAACAATTCATTTCAATTATACCCTCAACATTTTCCTTTCTTTATAATATAGAAGTGAGAGAGAAAGAGAGGGAGGATGGGGTAGTATTGGAAGTTTAGGTGGAATGGACAATTTCCTTAATTTTCTCAAATTGTCTAAAGAGTCTTATATTTAGGAATGGAGGGAGTATTAATTATGATCGTGATTTGTATACTTATCGTTCAAACTTCAGCTGAAACTGTCCCCTCAGGAAGAATTTTTTAGAAGAAAAAAAAAGATCACTACCAGAAAGGAAGGAAAAAAATGGCTGTTGACCACTTCATCCGTCAAGTTGAAACCGTAATCTCGCAAAACTTCAAAAGAAATTAAAAAAAAAAAATACACCGAAAGAGAGCAAAAAATGGTTGTTAATAAAGCAAGTTGAGCTATAATTTATGAATTAATAGCCAATTTGGTTATCAAATTATTTGTGCTCAGGCACTTTTGTCACTTTTTAAAAAGTTTATCTTTGATGACAAAAAAAGATAAACTTTTTAAAAAATGACAAAAGTGGCTGAGCACAAATAACTTGATGGTTAAATTGGCTATTAATTCTATAATCTATAATTCAATTGATAAAAAGTGTTTCTTAACAAGAAATAAGTTTATCAAAGGTGTCCTAACCCGGTGGGGCAGGCGCCTTGCCTACGACCTTGAGGTCGTGGGTTCGATACCCTTCGCCTGCGTGCTGCAAGCTTTAATCTTCCTTTATAGGGCTATTTTCTTCTCGTCTGAGACAGTTCTCTCTTCCCTATATGAGGCAATCGCCCAATCAGACTTAAAAAAAACAAGAAATAAGTTTAGTCAAAAGTAAATTTTGATTATTGAGTAAAAAACTATGGCATTCTCATTATCATAATATATCTTTTGAATTACGTATAGGAACCTTTAATTGTGGTATATTTACACTAAAAAGTTGTTTATGTATTTGGATTAAATTTTTATTTAAGAACTTTTTGGTTCGGAGTTTCGAAAAAGCGTATTTTTGTCAGCGGAGACATGGACAAAATGAAAAATTATGTACTAGAGTTTCATAACTAGGTAACATATATAAAATTATGTACACGTTCATTCAATAATAGTCTAGAAGCAGACACATGTATCAAACTAGGTACATATTTAAAAGACGGCATTGAACTTTATGAATATTTAGCGTAATAAGTAATTGTTAAGATAAGTATGACCATTTTTTCCCTAAAAAATAACCACAGTATAGAACCAAATACGTGATACTTACTCAATCCATTGAAACCTTGGAATGTTGCACCAGGAAATGAACTATCTCAAGTTGGGTAAACTGTAAAGGCTAAATTGTCTGTGAGACAAAATATGGTTCCACATGTGAAACGTGGAGTCTGGTGAGGACTTTTTAAGCATTCTCCAAGAGTTTTGTAGATTGTATCCAAGGATTTTGTTATTTGTGTATTTTTTAACAAATAGAAATTACATGATTCAGAATAAACTTGATTTCTGATTGTAACACTTTTTGTTACATCTTTAACATAATCATCACATATTCTAGGAGAGACAAAATAATGCATACCCCTTCTCTGTTATACACACCTAAAGATGGAGGAGCTTGGCATCACTTCTATTTCAGAAAATATAAAGTTTAATCACGTCTACAATTTGTGCAATAACTCTGCATTTTTGTTTCATTTGAATGTGATTAATGACTGCAAACGAGTTGAGCTTGAGTCCTAAAACTCTTGTTAATACGAGCTAGTTTGAGTTGAGCTCAAGTCTTAATATTTTTCAAATGACTCCCGAGTCTTGACTTTTTTTTCTTCTTGCTGTTATGTGTGTGAACTAAGGAAAAAAAAAAAGTTAATCATAATTGTACATGTTATCCAGTCCGGTTCCTATGCGGAACAGCTTTTTTTCCGCACGTGCGGAACAATCTCAGCCGTCGGATGAGATTTTGAACGGTCCAGATCTGGAGAGAGAAAAGTTGCGGCTGGACATAAAAAATAAAAATAAAAAAATTTCTCTCTCCAGATCTGCACCGTTAAAAAATCTCATCCGACGGCTGAGATCGTGTCCCGCAGTACGGAACAAAAAACTGTTCCGCATAGGAGCCGGGACGCATGTTATCTAAAAACGGCTTTTGCGAATTCATTTTTATCTTGAAAACAAATTCAAAAATTTTGATTTGACCAGGAAAATTGGGCCAGAAAAATTAAAATTATAAATAAAATTTCCTATCAATTTATCAGAAGATGGTGGCAAAAAAGCAGTCCGGCTCTTATGCAGAACAGGAAAAATTCTCACCGAAAAGAATAATTTGGGCTGTCGAATGATATTTTTAGCGGTCCAGATTAGAGAAAAAAAAGTTACGGCTAAACTTAAAAAATAAAATAATAAAACTTTCTCTCTCCAAATTTGAACCATTCAAATCTATTATCTAACAGCTCATATTATTTTAGACGGTGCGAAATTTTTTCTATTCCCTATAGAAGCCGAGTAGCAAAAAAGACAGGTCGTCTTTGTGTTCCCCCTAGGTATTATCGAACTTGTTCAACTCTATATATGTGGTGTTGAAGTTGAACAGTGAATTGATTAACTTTTGCATGGAGAGTCGTGAGCCAATTAGCATGCAGCAGAATCACGATTTTAGTTATTACTTTTTTTTTTTTTTTTGAGCGCCCGAAGGCGATTGCCCCGAAGGGAAAGAGCGCAGAGTACCCTAGATAGGAAAGATTGAAGCATGCCCCATGCATGGGGAGGGAAGATAAGCCTCATAAGGAGGAGAATTATTTGCCCCATTATGGGGAGATATAGGAATCGAAGCCTTACCAGTTGGGCTATCCGATTCCCATAAGTTATTACTAGTAACGAGCAGTATTAATTTATACTACCGATGTGTTACACAAATCATTCGTTTAAGATTATATATATTTCGAATTTGATATTTAAGAATGATAATTGTTATATTTTATTTATGTTAAATTAAAGTATTTTTAAAATCTAATTGAATTAATTAGACCAAAAATTGATGTTGGAAAAAGGTACTCCTTCGTTGAGAACTGAATGTATCTATCATTTGAATGTACCAAACACTAAGAAGAGTAATTTGACAACGAGTAAGTTATTATAGCATTATTTTTAATCAAATATATATTAATAATATGATCATTTATGTTAGTGTGATTTGCATAATTTAAATATATGAGATTAATTATGAAAGTTTATAAATAAAATTCATCTTTAAATATTTAATTTTAGACAAACAAATAAAAAGTGTGGAAAAAAGTATTATTCAATTAAAAAATAATATTATATAATTTTTGTGAGGACCACCAGGTGTCCAAGGTAGGACCTACTGAAAATACCATATTTAGACTAATTTTTTCTGGGCAAAAAATTTTCTGTCCCCGTTCCTATCCTCAACCAATCACAATTCACCCGGTGTATATATAATTGGAAAAAATATTTATATAATAAATTCTGATTGATTGAGGACATGGATGAAGGCAGGAATGGAGACAGATGATTTTCACCCTTTTTTCTCACACCGAATTTGGTCCCACTAAAGACAGAGTGCTACTCAAAATGACATCTTCGAGCAGGATTCGAACCGGACCAAAAGATATTATGTATTGGTGATGGAAACTTCTATGAGAGCGCGGTGGATGGAAGACGACACGTTCACAAAGGCCTTCTCTCATTGGGACCAACCCCAACAGCTAATTTGCAGAGAGACTTTGGTTTTATTGACAGGCCCATTTGTCTTTCTTATGCTCCCTCTTCAGTCCAATTACCCCTCACTATCTACATATTTTTTTTTTTCTTTTTAAAATTTTATTGGTTTTCTTTCACCCTTTACAAGAATATTCTTCTCTATGATTGAAAAACTAACTTAATAATGGTTAACCATTGCTTCATTCAACTTTAGAGTACCAGGAGAGAATCAAATATGTTAAGGGAGCAAGCAAACTCTACACTCAAATATATATAAAAAAACAACATTGTAATAGATTCTTCATAATTATAATTAAGAGGTGAAATGTAGTATTTTATTTTTCCAAGGAAAATTTAAAATTTTCACCTGCCCATAAATTCGCTCCTATTTAGAACAGGGACGAAGCACGCCCCAAGATTTTTAAAAATATTACTAGGTATAGTGAATTTTATATGTAGTTCAGAATATTTTATCAGTTTCGCTTCCAAGATTTTTTTTGCCCTTTTTATATGTAGTTCGACATACTATTGCAGTTTCGCCCCCAACACCAAATTCCTGGGTTCGTCCTAGTTTAGAACATTGTTTTATAATCCCACTTGGTGTTGTATTAGATAGCTAGTAACACCAGATAGCTAGTCATTCGCCTTTTTCCTTTTTCTCTCTCTTCTCTCTCTTCCCTCCTTTCTTCCTGCGGCTTTCCTCCCCACTATTGCTGGCCAGATTTGGCCATTGGCTCCGGCCAATGGTCAAATCTTGGTCCTTTTGTTCCGTTATTAGTACTTTATTTTGTACCACGAATCATATGAAACCTTTTTCAGGGTTTTTTTTCTTCAAGATTCAAGACACAGAGGTTAGATGAGTCACAGATCTTCACAGATCTAGACTTTTTTTCTATGTTTCTAGGAGGATTCATTCAACCCGGACTTGATCTGGGACCTTTATCAACTTTCTACATCTTCCCGAGGCAATTTGTAGGACGGTTGATACGCCCATGGTCCTATAAATTGTCGACTCCTAAGGAAGATGTTGAAAGTGATATTCTCCTGTCCCTGTGGTTCAAGAATGTCGATGAAGATGCTTTGAAGAAGAAGATTATGTATTTGTTTATTTGTCTAGTTTTTCTAATTTTTTTCCTAACCATCCAAGTTTTCTTGGATGTGTCTTTTGTCTGTTATCGTGATTTTTTAAATCATTGTATAACTTTTACTTTCTGTACTTTCAGATTTTTTATTGATTGTAATGGCCTCGGTTATTTGTGATTAATGAAATCAGAATTTATTTAGTAAAAAAAAAAAAAATAGCTAGTCATTCTAATTCACATTCTTGAAGGAATTGCTAAAGATATAAAATGTTGTCATTCACAGTAAAAGATACTCGCACTAAAAAAGTAAGAAAAAATAAAAGACAAATTTTTTTTTGATGGAAACAAAAATAAAAATAAAAGACAAATGAACCAACTAATTAATGCTATTAAATTCTCTAGTATTAGATGGTCTACTTATTTCACTATCAATGGTTTATATGTTTGCTAGTAGCTATATATAGTGATCACTTGTACTACAAATTGTCCTTTGAGCTTTGATCAATATAAATCATAGTTAGGTAGCTACCATTTCATCTTCACATTTCTTCGTTCATCCTCTACCCAAATAAATCCCTTTAAGTTGCCAAATGACATTACTTTTTTAAAAAGTATATATTGTTTTTCAACATTTTTATCTGACCAGTGAAATTATAATCTTGGATAAATGACTTTCTTATACTAAGTAGACATCATTAAAATATTGAAACAAAATCTTAAACGAAATAAAATTACATGAGTATATGTGACAACATTGATAGATAATACTATTTGCAGCAAAACTGGGCTCAACTTGGATTGTGTTTGGTTTTGGTTTGGATTTGGAGTTTTGGAAGGAGAAGCTAAAAAATTGGCGGGAGAAATTTAAATTTTTTTTTTCTTCAAATAATCATTCAATTCCAAATTTTAGCCTCAAAAATTTGAAATTTGAATTTCTCTCGCCAATTTGAAAGGCCAAAATTTGAATTTGAACAAAAAAAAATTGAATTTGAATTTCTCCCGCTAATTTTTTAGCTTCTTCCGCCAAAACTCAAACTCAAACTCAAATCCAAACCAAAACCCAATACAAGTTGAGCCGATTGATGGATTGATACATACGACGTGGCAACACCAAAAGCTCCACCTAGTAGCAGATTTAAGGGTTATTAAATTGTTGACGTCTTCATTATTTTTTAAAACGTTAAAGAAAATTTAAAATGAATACTAGTTAAATAGTAAACTTTATAATAAAAAAAATATTGGACATATTTTACCTCCTATTTTTCCCTTGGTCATCTTTAACCACCTAAAAAAGAGCACATTACTTTTTTTAATACTCCACATAGTCATTAAAAGAAGAAGTTGCTAAGATAACCTTTTCCTCTTCCCCATCCTTTATAAAACTTTTCTTTAACAATATAAAAACAGCACGCCCCTTAAACTCAAAAGCCACATTAACCTTAAACAATCCCATCAACCCTTTAATTTCCCAACTTTCATATTACTAACTGCGCCTCATAATAAAGTAACCAATAAAAGAATATTAAATTATGAATATCCATTGATTTTAGATTTTCTTCGTAAAACAGGCACCCTGGAATATAAGTGCACCCCATCCTATAATAAAGATTGTTTTTTTCTAACTAATTGAATTATAATTAATTATTTTCTTATTATCTATATAGAGCATAGAAATGTTACTTTTTTCTTCTAAATATTCATAGTCTCTTATTTTTCCTGGAATTTTAGAACTTAAAAATTGTTTATAAATTTTTCATTGATTTAAATAATTTACCTTCTAAAAGAATTGCAAAAAAGAAATTGAAGAGAGATTTTTCCATTCTAGGATTAGAGAGTGTGTCTAAAAAATATTTACATTAAACTGAAAGTTATCAAAGGTGTCCTAGCCCAGTGGGGCAGGCGCCTGCCAGGGTTCGATATCCTTCGCTTGCGTGCGGCAAACTTTAATCTTCCTTTCTAGGGTTATCTCCTCCTCGTTTGAGGAGGTTATCTCTCCCCTATATGGGGCAACCGTCCAATCGGACTTAAAAAAAAAACTGAAAGTTATTTTTTTTTCTCTCTTGTGAATATCACTATCTCTTTCCCAATAATTAATCGTCAACCCCACAAAATTCAAGACTTGAAAATCATTCCACATGCACGGTTGAAATACCTCATTGTAAAGCTGATACTATTAGATTATCCTCAAAGGATATTGGTCTTAGTAAAATCACATATCCAATACATAATCATCATATTTCATTAAAAAAAAATCATTATTGGTGTGTTCCGGCCAAAGATCCATGCATAGGGATGGCAATGGGGCAGATCGTATCGGATATCTGTCTGATCCGATCCGTTCCGCATTATCCAAATTCCGATCCGATCCTTGATCCGCTCCGGATCAAAATTTTATGATCCGCGATCCGCTTCGCATGTGGCTGATCTGATCCGCTCCGATCCGATCCGTTCAGTCCTATTTTTTTTTAAAAAAAAATCATTAATTTTACCATAAAAATCATTATTATTTTTTTAAAATTCATAAAAAAAGCCTCCAACAAGTATAATTAATAAATTTTATGCTAAATCAATTTTTAAACAAGTACAAATATTATATTAAAATGAAAATTAAACATAATTAAGCCTAATAATAACAATATTATAATAATTTAATATATATGGGGCAAAACGGGGCGGATCGGATCGGATCGGAGCAGACACAAATATCAAATTTGATTTGCCCCGTCCTCGGATCGGAGCAGATCTGCTCCGTATTCTATACGGGGCAGATCGGATCTGCTCCAAAAGACGTTGGATCATAGCGGGTCAACAGATCACGGATCAAATTACCATCCCTATCCATGCATGACTCCGGGTGATTATAAACTCGAGTAGGTCTAAATTTTGTCATGTTTAATCCTTGTTAAATAAGCATCTAATTTCCATCTACTCGTCACATGGTGATCAAACGAACGATAAGTATAGTAATAAATTGGTAGTTATCTTATCATTGGGACTCTATCCCTTATAAATGGGTGAAAATCCTCTGTCCCTATTTTTATCATCATCTTTGTCTCTAGCCAATCAAAATTTACTATATAAATATTTTTTCAATTATATATACACAGAGTGAATTATGATTAGCTGGAGAAAGAGATGAGGATAGGAACGAGAACAGATGATTTTTTGCCCTATAAATACCATGCACATGTATTGTTTTTTGTATCTCAAATTGATTTTTAGGCATTGAGTTTCTCTTTTGTCTCCTCTCTCCCATAAACCTAACTTAAACATCAAATATGGATTTGTATCTTCCCCACTTTCTTTAGTCGTGTCCTTTCGTCCTCCTTTAATTGTGTTCTTCTTTGGAGGCTAAATTCATTTTTTCCTCGGAATTGACTTATGCGTATTACTTTACAACACATAACGCGTCATTTGGCGGCTATCAGGAGTAACTAGTATTATAGATTTGCATAAAAAGAATCTCAACGAACAACCACGATGTGTATTACTACTTCCGTTCTAAATTGTTTGTAACGTTACATTTGTTGAGATATTCAAATTGTTTGCAGAATTTAACCAATTAATGTATATTTATTGTTATTTTTCTAATTGAAAAATAATACTCCCGATTTATTACACAATTAACCACTAATAATAACATTTTAGTCATTAATTAGGGGTAATTTAGATTTTTTTTTTCATGATTAATGTCTTCTACTAATTACCTAGATCTTTGTAAAAAAGTGAAACGTTGAAAATAATTTAAAACGGTGGTAGTATATCCAATTAAATTATCCGAATCAAATATCTAAATATTATTTAAGACATTGCTAGGGAGCTAAAATTTAGTCAATTAATTGGCTAAATTGGTGGCAAAATGATAAATAATTGAGTGAATCTCTTATACCAACCGGGGTAAATAATATTTAATTTGAATTTTAGCCAATTATAATCAATTTTGTTTAGCCGTTAATCATTTTCCTATTATTAATTGCCACAAAAAATAGGAAGTGGATTATTTATTAGAGAGGAGGTGGCATCCCTTTTTTCTTACTTCTCTCTCTAATATTTTTTCTCTTTTTTTTTTTTTATTGGAGTTTCTTCATTTTTTCCCTCCTTCCATGGCTAAATCCAACTAAAAGCTCCGATTTTCAGTCGGATCTTGGTTGGATCTAGCCATCCTTCATTCACTTTTTGTGTCTTCACACCCTTATTTTGCCGTAAATCGTGATAAAATTTTCTCAAGGCATTTTTTTCAAGATTCAAGACTTGAATGCAATATCTACTTCAGATCCTTCCAGATTTGAAGTTTCTTTCAATCCTCCTTGGAGGATTCTCTAAACTCAGACTTGTTCTGGGCCCTTTCTCAGTTTTTTATATCTTTCCGAGACAATTTGTCAGACAGTTGATACGCCCATGGTCTTGTAGATTGTTGATGTCTAAGAAAGGTGTTGAAATTGAGCTTCTTTTACTACTGATGTTCAAGGATTACGGAGAAGATTCTGCGAAGAATTTTATTATGTATTTATTTTTCTACTTTTATTATGTTTTTATCTAGTCCCGGATGTGGATTTTTATCTGTTATCATGGTTGTCTAAACCATTGTATAACTTTTATTTTCTTGTATTTTCAGATTATCTTTTGATTGTAATGATCTTCGTTATTTTATGATTAATGAATAATTCTTATTCAACAAAAAAGAAATTTACTTATTAGAGAGTGATTTTTTTTTTTTTCTCTAAGTTATTAGAGAGTGATTGTTTTCACGGTTTTCCCACCATATGAGAGGAAGGAAGGAAGCGCAGAGAGAGAGAGAGAGAGAGAGAGAGAGCTACACACGTCATCTTAGAGAGAAAGAGTGATAGAATTACCTAGAAAGATAGATAAAAAGACAAAGCTATATATCAAAATACAGTTGGAAGAATAAGAAGAAGAAATAAAACAGAGATAATGGGCATTGGATTCGCTGAAAACGATGAGAACGACCATCATCATAAGAATTGGGGTATGGGCTTCCTCTTAGTCCTCTTCCCAGAAGAAACCACCGCCACCAACACCGCCACCGCCATTATCAACAACAACCACAAAATCCAGACCTCACCGTCTTCTTTTCCGGGGACCTTCCTCAAACGTTCCAACCCAGTCCATCTTCTCTCCAAAGCTCAATCCACCATTTCCATTTGTGCCCTTTTAATCTTCATCACCATCCTCCTCTTTACTCTCTCCACAATCGAACCCTCCTCCACTACTTCTTCTCATTTCTCTCCCAGGAGACATTTAAATTCTAATCAATTTTCTTCAAACTCCCATTCATCAATTTTACTACCACATGCACTTCAAGGAATGGGATCTTTGTACAGAAGAGGTTCGAAATCAATGAATGGCCTTATTGTAGCCCATATAGTGGAATCAGTCACTGTGAATGAACTCAGGTTGTTTATAAGGGTCTTTCAGAAGTCGTCTCTGGCTTCAAAATCCGACTTATTGTTCATATTTCCTTCTAAATCTACATATTTTGATAGAACAATTCTGGAAGAGAACAACTCGTTCTTGAAACTCATTGATCATTATCAAGAATTGAGTTCCAATTCGAACTCCTCTGGTGGTTTTTATGGGAACCCTTTTGTTAAATTGGGGGGGAAAGGCAAAGAAAATGCTGCGGAAACAATCTGGGGAAGAGGAATTCGGAGCAACAATTTGAATTTTAGTACTGAAGGGAGTAATGGTACTGAGTCAACTCAGCTGAGTTACGGGTCGGTTGTCGGCTTCGATGTTGATGAGCTAGATCCGGAAAATTCGTTGGCTGGATTTATGGACCATGTTCCGATGAGTTTACGAAGATGGGCCTGTTATCAGATGCTATTGGGCCGGGTCAGAAACCGGTTTAAGCATGTTTTGTTAGTGGACGTAAAAGAAATGTTGCTTTTCGGTGATCCACTCGGCCGAGTCAAGGGAATGAGTCCCGAGTCAGTTTACTTAACTCACTCCCCTTCCTCAACCAGGCATGGTAAAAGAAACTCGGAGAAAACCGGGTCAACTCACTCAAAATCAGTGAACTCAGCGATTGTTACAGGAGGAGGGAGAGGAGTTCGGAGGCTATCGAATGCGATGTTAACTGAGATTGTTAGAACAGCAATGCAAAACAAGAAGAAGAAGAAGAAGAACCCAGTGACTGAGGCAGTTCTGTTTAATCAACTCGTTAGCAATGAGTTCTTGTTAAAGAATGTGAATTTGATCACTTCGAAAGAGGCGATTCCTGAACTGAGTTCACTCCCTGCTGGGTTATTGAGTTCAAAGCATCATGCAGAAACAGGTGGAGGTGGTTCGAAGTTTTTTACTGTGGTTAGACGCGGTAATAGTAATTTTGATGTTAATTCTACCGTGGTAAAACATATTCTTTGTTCTGATTCTTCTTCTTCTCTCTATAGTGATGATTGCTAGTAGGAAAAAAAAAGGACATAATATGATTAGGAAAAAAATTATTTTTAGTATATCTTTTTGTGTATTTTTTCCTTTAATTTTTTGTAGCATCTGTTCATATTACATGTGGTTAATGAGAGTTTCTGATATATTTTTCATTTGTATTTACTTTTTTTTTTGGTAATTTACATTCTCTACTATAGTTTTAAAATTAATATTAAATTAATGAGTCAAGGAAGACTAATCGAATTGATTTAGGGTGTGCTAGTACTTCTAGTTCAGAACGATAAATTAAATTTTGTGTTCAATTGGCTACCCATAATATATGTTATATATTTGAAATGTATATAATATGTGAACGAGGAAATCCTTAATTTCCATTTGAAGAAATCATACAAGAGTCAAAATAGACTTTTGTACAACAAAATGTTTAAAAAATAGAAGTATAAACTATCCTACACTTACTAAGCATATTGATTTTCAATTATTTTTTAATATTCTCACTTTGTTATTGCCCGTAAAAGGATTTTGTCGCAAGGAAAACTTGCATGGTCTATTTGTCATTATGAAGATTTGATTTTAAAATGAATAATTTTGTTAATTTTAAATTTTTTATAAAAAGAGATTGTGGGTCGCAAATTTTAGTAGAAGTTTTTATGAATAAAATTTTAGTAGAAGTTGAATGTTAAATGAATGCCAAGATGAAAGTGTTTGACATATAAAGTTTCAAATCATACAGATACAATTTAAGATTCGTCTCTCTACATGGGTTATATTTAAACAATAAGAATCTAATTTAAAAGAATTATGACTTCACAAATTTACTGTATAAGGACTTACTCTGATGATATTATGTAAACAATAGTTCATTGTTTTATATGTCCTCTTAAAATAAATTAACAATGAGAAGTGTTAATTTATTAAAACTAAGCGAGGTTGGACTTCTAAGGGATGAATCTTCCTATATAATGTCGGTTGCTCTTAGTTTTTCATTTTTCAATTTTATTTTTAAGATAATAGTTGTAAAAGTTGGGGGTGTGGTGTGGACCATTTGCATTAAAATAATAAAGGACAAAAACCTTCCATCGACCATTTGCAGAGATTTTAGAACGTGTTTGTAAAGATTTCGGGTCCTTCTATAGTTCTATTCTAATTTTTAATTCATTATTATCATATTATTGTGCATGGTACTATATACTATTGAACTGTATATTTTGTTACTTTCTCAATAAAATACTAGAACTATAATAGAATAGTGTCTTATGTGAACCTCCATTTCCTAGCAAGCCACATGTATGCATTATTTCAAATATTGAGACAACCCCTTTTCAAGATTTGGTAAAATAATCAAGGGTGAGAATTGGAGTGTTGTTTCTTATTTTATTTTTATTTATAATGGTAATTAAGTGACTAAAATTAATTGAATAAATTGTTTAAATTGTGATAAAATTGTAAATAATATGTGGTATTAGTGTAATTAATCCGTTGACTATTTTTAAAATTCAAGAGGTTTGGATTTTTAAACAATTTTACCCAATTAATTTTATCCAAAAAGTATTTTTTTATTTTTATATGATTGTGAACTTACATGATTGTGAACGTATTGTAGTGCAAAGAAATGTAGAATTTTTTTTTTTTACGCCCGAAGGCGATTGCCCCCGAAGGGGAAGAGCGGAGAGTACCCTAGATAGGGAGATTGTAGCATGCTTCATGCCTGGGGAGGGAGCTTGGCCTCACAAGGAGGAGAATTTATTACCACACAAGGGGAGATACAGGAATCGACCACGGACAGAATTGAGAATGCACATTGCATCTTATGTGTTTCTATATCTAACTCTTTTATGAGTTTACTTTTGCCTCTTAAAATTTACTGTGGATTCTACTTAGATTCGTAGTGTTCACCTTAATAGTGATTGAAATTTTTAGAGGAGAAATCTTCCACCTATTGTGTTTCTATATCCAACTCCTTTAAAAGTTTCCCTTTCTTACATCCATATAATTCTCAATTTCTTTCAAAATTGAGTATAATTTAAAAGTTTGGACCACAAGCTAATAGTGCTAACACAATACAATACAGCATCCTCTAAGAGAACTTTTGCTTGTGGTCCAAACATTCCAAATTACATTAGAAAAACACAAACCACTTCAAGAACTTCCATGTATTAAGGATGGTATATTTGTACCTTTGAATGAAAATTGGAATTTATCTTTGGCAATAATTTTAGTATGATAGCTGGAGCATTTGCTCTTCATTAAGAGTACAAAATAGGAGTGGGACAACAGGACAACCATTTTATAATAATTTTTGTGCAAATGCTGTCTTCTCAATAGATACACACCACATCTCCTATGCAGAACATGTTTTGTTCTCCACGTGCGGAACAGAATCTTATCTGTTAGATTAAAATTTTAACAGTTTAAATTGATTTAAAATGAATACTTGTTCTGATTTCAGAACACTTGTTCGCGTGAAAATATGTTCTTAAGCTAAAAATACATATTTTCAAGGGAAAAAAAATATTTTGCATGTGCAGAAAAAAAAATGTGCAGCATAGGAGCCGAACTGTTTCCTTTGGGACCCATTTATAAATTAATAAATGTTGTGAACGAAAACACGTGAAGTTCAGAGTTAATTCTTTTGAAAAATGGAAAAGTTTTTAGATAAAGAGATGCAATTCAAGTGAATAATTAAAGGAAACTGATTAATGACTAACTAACATTTGATAAAATTGGTTAAAATTTTAAATTAAACGCTATTCATCTATATTGACATAAGAGATTCAACGAGTTATTACAATTTTGTTACAAATTTATTCAATTAATTGAATAAATTTTAGCAACATATCATTACCCTTAATTAAATACTTTGCATCTATAAACATGTTTAAGGTATTGATATACAAATTCCCTCTCTTTCAATTTAGATGTTCTGGTTTAAGTGTACAGAGGTTAGTTGGACTGATTTCGTTGAACTTTTCCATGGATCATCTCCTTAAAGAATCTTTCATTTGATTACTAAGACATAAGATCTTCTGTCATATTTCTTGTTGCATTAATAGATAATTATGACATGTTCACTTTTATTTGAAGTTTCTACTATTTTATTTTTTATTAGACTTTTTTAATAATAAAAAAGTTAACTGATAACAATATCTACTTAATAAAATAAGTAAAATAAGAAATGGCACATAATTGTACATAAAATACCGACTTACCAAAGAAAAACGAAACTACTATTGACAAACGAATTTATTCAACATTGGACGCTTTATAATGGAATTAACTCATCAAGCCTTCATCATTGATCAAAGGTGTCCAAACTCAGTGGGCAGGCACCTGATCGTGGATTCGATACCCTTCGCCTGTGTGCGGCAAGCTTTAGTCTCTCTTTCTAGGGCTATCTCCTCCTTGTCTAAGGCAGTTCTCCCTCCCCTATATGGGGCAACCGCCCAATCTGGCTTCAAAAAAAAGAAAAGAAAAGCCTTCATCATTGCTAAAGTCACCGACACAAAAAACACTAGCCACATGTCGTTATGTAGTTTTTTTTTTTGCTAAATAAGAAATTATTCATTAATTATAAAATAGCCAAAGCTATTAAAATCAAAAGATAAAATGAAAATATAAGAAAATAAAAGTTATACAATGGTGTAGACCACCGTGATAACAGATAAAAGCTCACACTCCGGATTGGGTAAACAACACTAAAAACAGTAAAAAAATTAAATACATAATAAAATTATTCGCAGCATCTTCTCTGAAATCCTTGAACAGCACTAGCAAACTCAGTTCCAACACCTTTCTTAGAAATTAACAATCTACGAGACCATGGGCGTATCAACCGTCCCATAGATTGTCTCGGAAAGATGAAGAAAACTGAGGAAGGGCCCAGGATGAACCTTTGAGTGAACGACAAAGTTTTTTCATTATTCATGAATTTTTTATTTTCATTTATTTCTTTGATTGAGAGGAGGTTGGTGATACTAGGTGCTGAATTTTGAACTCTTTGGAGTATGTTTGAATAATTTTTTTTATCATTAAGTTGAATATAAACTTTTCATTTTATACTCTACTTTCACAAACAATCCATTTTTTATAATCTTTTTAATAAAAAAATTCAAACTAAATACCATTTTTCACGAGGACAAAGTTGTGGTTTCCATCTTTAATATTAATGTAGATGGTGTTTAGAGTAACGACCTTGCGGCTTTCGGTTGTAGTGTGCGCGACTCTTCCGCCGGGGCCTTTCCTACTCCGATGACAATTATATCCCTGTTATCAAATTAAAATAGGATTTCATTATTCATTTCCATTTAACAAGAAAAAGAAATTAAGTTCAATCGAAGAAAGTTTATCTCTCCTCTCACCAAACCATCGTCGTCTCCCTCTTCCTTCCTCCCTTCAATATGCACCCTCTCATACTTTATCAATACTTTAGATTAACTGTCGCACACGTCTTCGTGCCTTTGCTGGCTTGATACCTTAATAAAGGAAAGTTGTAATTATACAAATGTACTGCTACACCACATCTATTCAAATCCCTCTTCCCCAAGTCTCCCATCCATATAACCATATTACTTCAGAAATGAGAAAATATCAAATGATTCCCTCCCCTGCAGCAAAACGATTCCAGCTGCAGGTGGCAAAAATCTTATCATCTTGAACATTCTGGTCTACTCAAATATCTATTAGTTCTTTGTACTAATTTACTTCCTTCTTTCTTCTTGGAACATTTTTTCTTCTGTTTTCTTATTTAATGGGTTTAACTGCTCACTTATTATTCAAAAGGTACGGTGTCTTCTTCTCCCAAATCTTCATTTTTTGTTTCTTTTTTAATTAGTTAATAATTTTGCTTTGTACTTGATTTACAAAAACCTATTACCACCACGTAGAAGGCAATACAAAAGTGTTAGAAGTGTAAACAAACCGAACCCTAAAAGGAAAAAAGAAAAAGAAAAATTTCTCGGATAAGAAAATTGAAAATATTTTTCTCTCACATTTCTTTCTTTTCCACCTTAGACTGTTTTTTCTTTCTTTTCGTTTTCAGTCAATATAAAGAATTACACCGAATATGGATGGAAGATTTACTACCCAATACATATGTTTTTACATGGACTCTTGAGATGATGATGACTCCCATAGGAAATCAAGGACGAACCCGTAAGCATTTTTTTAGTTAGAGTTTTTTTAAGAAAAAAGATTCAGGTGCATGTGGGAATTCTAGTAATTCAGATGGTAAGTTAGGTGTGTTCCTCTATCTCCCTTCTTATTTCTAATTATTTTGCTCCTTCGTTGTTTCATTGTCTCTATCTCTAATTTCTGTCACGTTTCTTGTTGCACTGATAAATTATTGCGACGTATTCACTTTTATTTGAAGTTTATACTATTTTAGTACTTTTTAATAAAATAAAATTAACAGATAACAATATCTTCTTTAATAAATAAAAAATGTGACACGTAATTGAACATAAAATATGGACTTACCAAAGAAAAATGAAACTACTATTGACAAAGAAATTTATTCAACCTTGGACGCTTGATAATGGATCTAACTCATCAATCCTTCATCATTGCTAAAGTCACCGACGCAAAAAACACTAGTCGCGTGTCGTTATGTAGTTCTCTCTGAGTGGACGACAAAGTTTTTTCATTATCCATAACTTTTTTATTTTCATTTATTTCTTTTATTGGGAGGAAGTTTTTTTTTTTGTGCTACTACGTGCTAAATTTTTAACTCTTTGAAGTATGTTTGAATAATTTTTTTTATCATTAAGTTCAATATAAACTTTTCATTTTATACTTTACATTCACAAATAATCTATTTTTTTTATAATCTTTTTAATAAAAAAATTTCAAATGAAATACCATTCTTCACGAGGACTAAGCTGTGGTTCGATCTTGAATTACAGTAAAACTCTACACAGTAATAATCTATATAAGAATAAATTTCTTATAGTAATAAAAAATTATGATCCTAACTCGAGACCAGTTATAAATAAGAATAAATTCTACATTGTAATATTACGTGCTTTTTTAGATAATCCTTAAAATATTTACCTCCATATAGTAATAAAATAACATTAAATTTTAAATATATTTATATATCTTTATAAAATATTAAGAATTATCTAACTAAGTTACATTAAACTTAAAATGATATAAAATATTTATATAAAGTTGTAATGTACGTACATTTGTTTTTTTTAAAACCCAGAATCTTATATATAATTTAAGTTAATGTTTTTAAAATATGAAGAGACACAATTCGAAATGTCCTATAATGTATATTAGTTATTTTTTAAAATTATAAAATTTTATATATAGACCTCTATTTAAGAATAACCTCCATATAGTAATAATTTTCTCCGGTCCCGAGAGTATTACTGTATAGAGGTTTTACTGAAATGTAGATGGTGCTTGGAGTAACGGTTTTGTGGCTTTCGGTTGTATTGTGCGCGACTCTCCCGCCGAGGCATTTCCTACTCAGATGACAATTCCATCATTGTGATCAAATTAAAATAGGATTTCATTATTCATTTCCATTTAACAAGAAAAAGAAATTAAATTCAATCCAAGAAAGTTTCTTTCTACTCTCACCAAACCATCTTCGTCTCCCTCTTGAATCAGCACTCTCTCATACTTTATCCAGACTCTAGATTAACTGTCGTCGACGTCTCCGTGCCTTTGCTGTCTTAAAACCCTAATAAATGAAGGTTGTAATTATTCAAATGTACTGCTACACTACCTCTCTTCAAATCCCTCTTCCCCAAATCTCCCCATTCATTTAACCATATTTCTTCGGAAAGGAGAAAATATTAGATGATTCCCTTCCCTGCAACAAAACGATTCCAGTTGCAGATGGCTGAAAACTTATCATCTTGAGCATTCTGGTCGTCTACTTCAAAGATATATTTGTTCTCTGTACTAGTTTACTTCCTTTTTCTGCTTAGGACATTTATTCTTCTGTTTTCTTCTTTAATGGGTTTAACTGCTACGATGTCTTCTTCTCCCAAATCTTCATTTTTTGTTTCTTTTTCAATTAGCTAATAATTTCGCTTTGTGTTTGATTTACAGAAACTTATTATCACCACGTAGAAGACAATAAAAAAGGGTTAGAAGGGTAAACAACCCGAACCCTAAAAGGAAAAAGGAGAAAGAAAGATTTCTCGGGTAAAAAAATGTAAAATATTTTCTCTCACAATTCTTTCTTCCCCACCTCAGACTGTTTTTTTTCCAGTCAGTATAGAGAATTACACTGGATGTAAGATTTACTACCCAATACAGAAACAATCCGGAAAAAGAAGAAAGAAAGATATATCGGGTAAGAAAATGTAAAATATTTTCTCTCACCTTTATTTCTTCCCCACCTCAGACTTTTTTTTTTCATTTCTTTTTCAGTCAATATAAATAATTACACCGAGTATGGATGGAAGATTTACTACCCAATACATTTTTTTGTTTCTTTTTCAGTTAGCTAATAATTTCACTTTGTATTTGATTTACAAAAACCTATTATCACCACGTAGAAGACAATACAAAAGGGTTAGAAGTGTAAATAACCCGAACCCTAAAAGGAAAAAGGAGAAAGAAAGAATTATCGGGTAAAAACATGGAAAATATTTTCTCTCACATTTCTTTCTTCCCCAACTCAGACTGTTTTTTTTTTCCAGTCAATATAAAGAATTACACCAAGTATGGATGGAAGATTTACTACCCAATACAGATGCTTTTACATGTACTCTTGAGATATGATGACTCCCTTAGAAAATCAAGGACGAACCCGTAAGCATTTTTTTAAGTTGGAGTTCTTTCAAGAAAAAAAATTTAGATGCATGTGGGAATGCTAGTAATTCATATGGTAAGTTAGGTTGCTCTATCAAGGATTTCAATTCTTGATATCTCCCTTCTTATTTCTAATAATTTTGCTCATTCGTTGTTTCATTGTCTCTATCTCTAATTTCTGTCACGTTTGTTGTTGCACTAATAAATTATTGCGATGTATTCACTTTTATTTGAAGTTTATACTATTTTATTACTTTTTAATAAAACAAGTTAACAGTTAACAATATCTTCTTTAATAAATAAGAAATGCGACACGTAATTAATTCTACTATAGTTGAAAATTGAGACAATTAATTACACAAAACTTCCTTGTAAATGATCGTTTTGATTCTTTTTGGAGAATCAAACGCGTGTGTGTCCACATTCAAATATTGGACCCAGCCCCTTTGAGTGGACGACAAAGTTTTTTCATTATCTATGACTTTTTTATTTTCATTTATTTCTTTGATTGGGAGGAAAATTTTCATATATAAAAATTAAAATGGAATGTGAAAGATGAATCTTACTAAAACATGTTTTAACATATTATAGGTTTTAATAATATTTAGATTTTATTTTTATTTTTTTGTAGGGGTACTATAGAAGACTAGAGGACAAATATAACTAACATTGTATCATCTTTCTTTCATTTCATCTTTGGATATTTAAACATCTTGACTTATCTATAATTGAAGCCCACATAATTATTATTGAAACTTTGGCAACCACCCCACATAATTATTGTTGAAACTTTGACAACCACACACGTACGAGTATAAATAATATCTCTGAATTCCTTTCTATTCATTTACTATTTTCGACTAAAAAATATTAGAGTTCTCTCTTACGTTAACTGGCTTTCTTTTGTTTAAGATATATTTTCATTAATACAGTCTGTTTATATGCATTATTAACGGATCTTGTAAAAAAATTTATAAGCATATTGCCAATTTTTGCATTAAATAAGATTTAAGCTCCCAAACTTTCGTCGAAACTTTTGATTGGTATTATTAATTTCATTTTTAGTATGTTTGATGAAATTTGAATGTTATAAATATCTATTCAATCTTATCTCATGTGATCGAAAAAAAATAGATGAAGATTCTTCCACCATAATGTATTAATTATGATACTAACATGAATCACATGAAATGAATGTAACATTGAATCATACATGAGACAAATGAATGTAATATTTCAACTTGGAAAATTAAGACTCAATCATAATAAAAAATTAAAGGGATAGAAATTAAAATTTTAATCCACCTGTAAGGAGAGCACATGATTTGGGATATATATATATATATATATATATATATATATATATATATATATATATATATATATATATATATATATATATATATAGATGGACGAATCGCAAAGTTTAACGTCCATGTATGGATAACTACTTGGGAAGACCTATAAGATTTTGCCATGTTTGATGATCATAATTCTTAATCTTTCTTTGTCAATATTATATATTAAATTAAGATTTTGGCAAAAGGGTATAATGCAAGAGAGATCAAGTAGAAAGGAGACAGTAACACCAACAATATTCTTCAATATTAATTAACTAAGTGGTTTCTAAAATACAAATATTTATTTATTTTTATTTATTCCCACTCATACCTTAATTATTGGAAAATGGATTATGTTATGGTTGTTGTATTTATTTATTCAATTCTCATGCTTCAATCAACTATGGAACCATACTACATTATTATATTACTTTAAGATGTTTTTATAAACTTTGCATTTGCGCTTAAATTTTCTATTTACTGATTAAATTGAAATATTAAGCGCGTAATTAAAATTTAAGCGAGAAAGAGAGAAGTAATGACACTTTACTTAGCAAAAAAAAAAAAAAATGACACTTTACTACCTAAGTTCGTAGTAAATTCTATCTCAAGAGACGAAAAGATTTTCGGTTAAACTATTGCTAATTCGATAAAAAAAAAAAATCCATAATTTTTGAAAGCTATGTTTATGTTTATTTTTTTAGGAGAAGTTTCGATATTGGCATATGCTCACAGGTGCCTTATGAATGAAGCTAAGGTTTATCTATTCACATGAAACCAATGCCTTTCTTCTTTTTCTAATGTAAGTATGGACCTTTGGTCTTCTTTCTTTGTTGACTATTACCTCTAAGAGAAAATACATATCTATCTAAAAGAAGAAAGAAAAAAAAGGCAAATAATTTTAAATTGTGGTAGTAATATAAAGTACTAAAATTTCATGTGCACTTATTCAAGAGAAACTGTATCTCTTCTTATAGTTGTAAAATGGGTGAAAATTGTCTGTACTTGTGTATGTTCACATTCATGTACTCAACCACTCAGAATTTGTTATATGGATATTGTGAATTGTGAGTGGTTGAGTATAGGAATGAAACACACGGGTACAAACGATTATTTGCTTTGTAAAAGTAAGATCGTAAAAAATACAGTGAATAAAAAAAGTAAGACTAAGAGCCTAAGACCAACTAAACATGTTTTTATGAAAGATTTTTCTCTAATCCGATGTTGGGTTGCATATTCTTTCAAAGAATAAAGTTGGGGAGATTTCTATTAGCCAACCACTGTGATCTTAAAGGGGAAAATTTAAGAGAAAAACAAAGGAGTTTGTGGGGCACTAGAATGAGTGTTTTTGCCGACGAAAAAAGGAAGCAATGATGTGTGCCTAAATATTGAATTAGAAAGGCTTTTAAATAATGGCATCTTCTCAAATGGTGGTTGTTATTGGTCTTATGGATAAGTCTCTTATAAAAGCATCTTATGGGAAAGTTCAGGAGAAGAAGGGTACTAAAAGGTGGCATTAATCCTCAAATAATCTTAATTTACCGTGTTACACTTACCACACCGGGGCTCGTTTATAATAAAGTTTCGAAGTTCTAGATATCTTGAGAGAGATTAATATTGTAGATTTGTAAAATTTTATATATGTATACCACATATCATAATTCATATTCGGGTCAAATACTTAAATACTAGTCGCAACAAAAAGGTGGCCTTAATCAAGTGTCCACACCATGTGCCTCAACCACTAAAATGAGGTAATACACAATTCCTCCTATTGATAAATATTTTTTTAGGGGATAAATCATTTCAAAAGCCACAAAACAAATGATGCTTAGCAAGTAATCTCAGAAAAGGACATACAATAAGTGTGAGGTGTAATATATTTTTTAATGTAAAATTTTGATATGGACTAGAACCATATGAACCTTGTGTTCAGAATTAGTCACGTCATCACATAATTGTCTCTGTACTCATTCTATAGAGATATGACCAATTTTAAACTATATAGTTCAATAGACATGTTACATATCAGAACTATCCCTTTCTAATGCAACCATAGTGTTAGATGGGAGAAAATCTTCAGTGCTGGCGAAAATTTTCTTGTGTGGAAATTATTCTTATATCATCATAAAAGGACAATCGTTCTTACGTGAAAAATGTTCATTCACTTGGAACAACGTAAATGGTCGGCTGCGCCAAATAAGCCTTGCTTAGGTGGTACAGCCACTGCACTGCAGTCCGGCTCCTATGCAGAACATTTTGTTTTTCGCATATGTGAAACAGTTTTTTTTGTCTTGAGAACCGGTGTTCATTTTTCAAATCAATCTCAGCCGTCAAAATTTTAATTCAACAGTTGAAATTATGTCCCGCATGTGCGGAATAAAAATTGTTCCGCAACGGAGCCGTGGTGACTGCACTGAATTTTTTCTTGTTAGATAGGCCATTAGACCTTTGTCATGGTTCTTCTTTATTTAATCTAATGTTTCTAGTGGACTTCATAATAATAATTGAATCCAATTTTATAATTGCATAGATGATTTCAAATCACATATCCTAATGATAATGCCAAAATCTCCGGCATAATCCAGGAAGAAACCACCGAAATTGACATGTGAACCCCTTTTCACACCTAGTAGTACATCAATCATCATGTCCTTAAAAATCAAAAGTAGAGAAAGGAGAAATGGGAAATCACAAAGTACACAACCGCATTCAAAGGTAACAACAACATAAGTTTGTGAAAGTAATCATTGGAATATCGACTTCAACCACGAGAAAGTATAGTCACTCTGTTACATACTCCAACAAACATTGGTCTAATTGAATTGTGCCTGATTTGAATTTGGTCTGACTTGAGACTCAAACCCAAACCAGCTTTAGATTGAGCTGTAAATGAAACATGAAGTATTAAATCATCTAAAATTTAATTTGAATTTGTGACCGACCAAAATTTCAAACTCAAACGCAATCCAATCACACACATTGTCTAAGAAAAAGATGTGCACCACATGCATTTTACCCTTGAGATGTCAAACTATGTCATGGGCACAAGAATTTCATTTACCAAAACATCCAATGGAGTTCAAAATGTTAGGACACTTTTTGAAGCAGTCATTAAAGACAAAGTTGGTCAATTTTCACAGAATGAAATGAACAATTGAGGAAATAAGAAACACATCACATAATAGGAGAATTTTTTTGCCAATACTTCAAAATCCTGTCTGCACTTCAAATGTTTCATTTCTTACTATATTGTACTCCCTCCCTTCCTCAACGTAGAACGTTTAGGACACTTTGGAAAAAAAATAAGAAACTCAAACAAATAATAATATTTTCACCATAATTCTAAGAATACCCCTTCCTCCCTCTCTTTCACTTTTCCAATAAAAGATATGTTGAAGGTATAATTGAAATAAATTGTTGACACCTAATAAAAGACATGAAATGACAATTAATTTGGATATATATATATATATATATATATATATCCTGAACGATAATTAAATGGGAATGGAGGGAGCACCTTGCAAATACAAGTTCCAAAAAATTAACTCGCCTTATTACCCCCCCTTATGTCTGAATAAATTGGCAGTGACAAGAATAAAGTGAGTTAAAACGTGGAACAGTTCGTTTGCAAGGGAGCGCAGTATGCAATCTCAAATAACAGCATTCAATAATTTTGCGAGAATCCATAAAATTACAGTTACTGAACATGAAAAACTGAAAAAGAGGTGGAATGAAAACAGTAAAATTTTGAGTGGGGATAATGTTGATTTCTTAATCCAATTTTGCAAATATACTTTACTTCCAGTGGCAATAGAGAGGAGACCTTCAATAATAACAAACTGAGATACATACTGATCAATCAAAGAATATGACATGTTTGTTATCTTCACTACAATCTATGGATTGTGACAAATCCAGCATTGCAAGAGGGATAGCAAAAAGAAAACAAAAAATCACACTTCAAGCAGGAACACATCCAAACCCATACTACAAATACCTATGGTCACTGCAAAGCAGATGGAAAAACGCTAAACATGCAAACCAGGCATGTGGTACCTAAAAAGCAGGTTGCTCTGGCATAAGACAAATTAAAATAAAAAATTGCAAGTGTATATAGAGGAGTTGGAAAAGTCACTCGGTTGCGAGTGAACATTTCTAAAAGAGATCAGCTTTCTTTTTGTTCATGTCTTGCTTCCATTTTGGCAATTCATAGAATGCTTCTTTAGTCATCCCTAGTACAGCCTCGAATTCCTCATCGGAGAGATAAGCCTGAAAATCAAACAAGATATTTTTCCATCAAACTCTTTGTAGTGATAGGGATAGTGTACATACTAGTACCGAGGGGGAAAAGAAAATGAATAGTCTATCCATGCTACCGACAAGAGCGATTGGGATAAGAAAGAAACTGACCTCTCTCCTTTTAAAGTCGATGCTAGTAACTGGATTTTCTGATTTAGCCCTCAGCTGTTCATAACTAAATATGGATAGAGTACTTTCACCACCACTCTCGTCCTGCTCTGGCTCTGCTTCTGCTTCTGCTTCTGGAGTTGGTTCTGAAGCCTCTTCATTGGTCTCATCTGTCTCGGTTTTCTGAACTTCTGAAGCTTCTATAGTATCTTCAGCTCCTGCAGGAGCATCTTCGTTCTTGGATGGAGATGCATCGGGTGATCGAGATGGAGATGCATCGGGTGATTGTTTCTTTTCAGCAGTAAGAACAGAAGATAAAGCAGCGACTGCAGCAGCTCTTTGTGATCCCTGACCTGGTCCACCCGACCTTGATGCAGAAGAAGTTTTTGGGGCAGGACTTGAATTAAATGCAGAATTTAAGGCAGCTAAGGCAGAAGCTCTTTGAGTTGGTCCTCCCTGATTATTTGCATTGCTCCTATCCTGGTGAAAAGAAAACGAAAACAATAAAATAAAAAAAAGATACACAAATAATGTATATAAACACAAAATTTCCTAGAACTCGGGCAAACATCTTGTTTTCCATAATCAGACACTTCAAATAAACAAGAGGGAGGAAGAACAACTATTGCAGCCAGACTGCCAGAGACATGAATTGAAAGCTAGTTCCTCTACATCCCAATGTAGTTCCATACACATGTAGGATACTGACGCCGTCCTGCTAAATATTCTTTGTCAACAAACAGTCAAATGCTATAGTTATACAGGGACTTTGCCAAATTAAAGAGCTAGAGAGCAAGAAGTTAAGAATGAGATTCAAAATTGTGAAGATATAAATAATAAACTAGGACATGAACACGGATAATGAAATAACAGGGGCTAGCAACTTCGAGCTCATAAAAAAAGGCCAAAATAAATGTTTCTTAAGGGTCGTATCTACAGAGAAGTGCTAGGGATATCAAGGCTACTCTTATCGAGAAGATAGTATACTTTCATTGGGTTGCAGCCAATAGTGCAAAGGCCCACTATCTCTTTACAGCGGTAAACATTGTACAATAGTTCAAAAGATGACCTGTGTTCCCAAATTTCACAGAAATCAAAACATTTACAGCTAAAAGGAATAAAATGTACATGTATGCAATGCCACCAGAAAGGATGAAGCCAGCACATTCAATTCCCTTAATAGATCACTTAAAAAACGAAAATCACGCCCGCTGCCTCTCAAGAAAGAAACAGATAAACTTTGCAATAAACCAAGATTGAAAATAAATTTCCAAGATCGCCAAGAAAAATAGATTACAGGGTTGTCATTCGATCTTGTCGGAGTATATTAGCTTCTCCCAAATTCTTTTCCCTCATATTCGAAATATTTTTAAGTTATTTGATAGGAATCTTGAAAGAAAGAAGAATCAACATCAATAAACTTTCCAACAGATACAACACTAAACTTGCAAAACCTGCGCAAGCATCTTATTTAAATTCTCAACAAGTATTTACCTCTGCATTACCAGCTCCAAATAACAGCATAACCTTCTTCTGGAATGAGTTTCCATATGCCTGTTGCATACAAAAAGAAATATCGTTATGTGCCAGTCAAATGTTTCATTTGTAGTGCACCACACAATGTGTTTCATACTCTCATCCAAAACTTCTAAGTTCTCCAGGTTATGAACATTTAAACTGTATTCAGTAAGAAAGTGACTAACTATATACCAAGAAAGAAATATGCTTGTTGAATATAAAAGACTTATTTCGAGAGTTACCATAGCTTTTGCGGGATCCCACGAAAAATATGTTGTAAAGAAGCAAGGCTCGTTTCCCTCTATCACTTTGTAGAGTGGGACCTTTGGAGACAGCCCTTCCAAAGATGCAGCCATCTCAACATATTTCTGTTGATAAACTTCAGAGGTTAATGGAGAAAAGATACAATACTACTGGTTGAAACAAATAATGCAAGCAGCAAATTAACCAATAACTGGCGAAAACTTTATGAAAACAAAAGTCCAGCTACCTGTCCAACTTCAAAAGCAGTTTGCTTTTCCTTGGAATCTACTGACTGACCAACCCAGGTGAACACTTCAGCATGTGTATCAAGTATCAAGATATCCTCGGTCAACAAATCATCTTGCGAAAAGTTGTAGATTTCTTCCACCTAAACAAAACATGCTAATTACACACAGCTATACGCTAACACTTGCAACTGGCCATGAGTTTAAGAGCATACCTCAAATTTGCCTGAAAAATAACATGTGGAAAATCATTAACAGAGATCTCTGGTTTAAAAACTGAAAAGAAAATTCATATTAATACACAAAAGCAACAATCTAGGAAGAAAGTGCAACCTTGGTTAAATGTGTATGTGAACAAGTGTGGATCTCTGAACACCTCCTGAGTAACTTTCTTGCTTGTGTAATTTTGCTTCCCTCCAAGAGCAAACCAGAAAGTTGAACTCTCAGTTCCTTCTTTACTATGCTTCAGAGGAACCCCTGGCTGAAATTGTATAGAAATGAATTTCAATAGATACAATCTGAGAGGAATTTGCCGGTATTTTGGTTCATAGAGGCTGAAGAAATTAAAATCTACATGGCATGAGATCATTAAATATGTTTCAAAAATTAAAGCATCCCTTTTTTTTAACAAACCCAAGGCAGGAGTTTTACTGAAACTTTACCAAGGAAATCTCGGAACCACCCCCATTCAGAAGAACAAGCAATTGTCACGACTCATGTGACTCAAAGAAAAACAGGCAAGAAAATTCTAATGACAACAATCTAAAAAGTCCACAAAGAAGTCTGAACTTGAAGAAAATTATCATGATAACAATATGCAATAAACCATTTTTGCAAGAGAAGCCATTTTTTGTTAAGCTTGAGTCCTAACATCATCAAATCTATTATTCTCCTCCTTCTAACCATCCTTTCTTTTCCCTTCTATTTTCCATTTGAAGAAGCAGTATTAGAAGCATTCCGTTTTCAACCATTTGAAATTATGTATTAGTTAATAAGCTCTAAAGCAAAGTCATACCTTCAAAAATTCTGCAACTTTAGATACCAACTGCTGCTGCTCAAATGTACTCTGGTTACCGTGCCAATTAAACATTGCAGATCCAGTTTGCAGAAGGAAACATTCGTTAGAGTTCAATGAGTTGGCTACCTGAAATGTTTTTAAGAATCAACGTGAATTGAGTTATGGTATGAAGCAGAGTTATATTGCAATCATCAGCACAAGGCAGATATGCAGGATAATTGAAGACACCCCCAAGCAACAAGAAGACAAAGCCGGTGAAAATTGTATTCGCAATTCTTAACAAGAATTACATTCATCAAAACTACGAATCATTAAACATTGGGAATATTCAAGTAGCTGAGCGAAGTATATCACATTAGCTTACCCCATCAACTTGTATGGCTATGTTGTTATGCACTGAAGTTCCAGATACTCGGATAAGTGCGACACTTTCAGAAGTGTATGTTTCATCATTCAATCCTTTGTCTGCAATATAGTTCTTGTAACCAGAGCTCAATCCACCCTGTCGAGAACAGAGTACCAAAGGATTAAGCAAACACTTAAAAGTTTCAAATAATGTTGCTCTCAAGAATGCCAATAAATATCACTAAAAGGTACCTTAAGGACCACCATGGGCTGAAAAATTGCAACAAATTGGGGTGGTTCTTTCCCTTGATATATCCGACCCTACATGAAACCGTACTTCCTCTAAATATTTCAGCCTGAAAATAAAGAAAACACGGGTAAAAAGAAAAAAAGAGAGGCGATGACCATACCAAGGTAGGTCTCCCCTTCAATGAATTGCACATGGTTGTAGCCAATCCAGCAGCTATGTTATGGTCCTCCTGCAATCCAAACATATGAATATGCATCAATAATGGTGAGAGACATGCAACACAGTTAATGTTTAAATTCATGATCAGTCATGAATACATATTTTATAGAATGGGCATTTGTCAAACTTGAGATAAATGTTCATGCTCAAGATGATTTGATAAAGTATCAGGATCTATGCCTAGTTCTAAGGAATGAACCTCTACACAACCTTCCCAACCACAGGAAGTCTCTATGAACATGCGTGGAGTTGAGAGCTTAAATATAAAGTTCTTTCTTCCTAAGTAAACCAACCAATGCCTCCAGTGGAGTGAAAATGCAGCAACATGAGTAGGATCAGTATGCACTTTAGGCTGAAGTGACAACATAAGATACCTCAATGCTATCCTTTCCAATCCAATAGCACAAGTAGTAGTCTTCTTTCTTATCATGGGAATGGTAGGTGTAGAGAACAATGTAGCAATCCCCACTATAGAATTTACCAATGTTTTCAGTGGATACAGGAGTCTTTGCACCGTCATTGATACACCAAACCTAGAAAATTTTACATATAATATCAAAAATGATATGATCTAGCGACTAGTCTGGATGCTGAACCCAAAATAAATATAAATATATATGTGTGTGTGTGCTTACTATACCTCTATTTTCCCACCACCTTCAAGTAGTGGTGGGACTTCCTCAACTACAGGGGCAGTTTTGCTCGCCCCCTTGACACCAACTCCTTGTTGCTTCAGCAAAGCTGACAGAACAGAAGAGTTCCACAATCAAGAAAGCACCAGGGACTTTCATCAATCTTTTACCAAGTCACAAACTAAATGTACCTGCTACTTTTCCTCTTCCCTCCTCAGCAACAGGAGCTGAACCTGCCGGCCAAGAATCAAAGTTGGCCTTGAACGAATGCGTCTCATAACCTTGAATCAGCCGTGTTAGAAGTGTTGACTTGGGTCTATTTTGACTTGAAATGAATTCCTGAAGATATCATGAAGAAATAAGAATACATTTATGGGGAAAATAAAATATGGTCATATAGACTAGATTTGTACCTCTGAAGCTTGACTAGCAGCCTTCCTCTCATCCACTTGAGTTACCCGGCCAACCCAAGTAAATATCTCAGCACCGCAGTCCAATAAATAGCACTTGTTATTCTCTAAGCTGGACTTTGTAAGTTCACCATCTACAGCCTTCACTTGACCATCAATAATGCTATAAAGAGCAAAAGAGGCAGGAGGTTAAAAAGCTAATGACTTGTACCAGAATTGATCGTATCACTTGAATCACTAACAGTAAATAGTTAGAGAGACATAAAGTACGCTACATTCAGATGCAAGAACAAAAACAATTTAAATATGTGAAATCATCAAAAGGTGCCACAATTTAAATTAGCCATAGAAACTAAAAAACAAATGACAAAAAGCCTGACATAGGGCATACAAATAAAGCATCTTCTTCACAAATTCTTGCTTGTCTGCCTTCAAATAAGTCGAGCATCATCCAAGTAACAAATTAGAAAAGTTTGACAGCCTTAAGTCAATTTTCGTTTCAATTGTCACCATCAACATGAGAGACAATAAAGTAATTTTATGTGGCAGCACGCGATTGCCTTTTACCAATTCCATGTGCAGAAAATGAGATTGTATCACCATTCAGAAAATGAGCATCTTAATCACAGAATGCTTTCCGTTCATATTTGATACTCTCAAAAGAATAAAGAAACAAGTATTGAAGGAAGAAGTAAGATAACTCATAAGGGAAGATAACCTGTAGAGTTTGGCAGGAGCCTTTTCTGCAACAATATCATCTTCAGTAGCAACCTTCTTGCCGATCGGAGCAAAGCCACCAAAAAGGACCCAGAATGCACCAGAGTCAGACTCAGTCTGCAGTTTTCCATCATCTAGTGAAATAGCAGTATGTTAATTTTTGCTATAAATAAATGGATGGAAGCAGTATATAACTGACAAGTTGAGTGAAGTAACAAAACATATGAAGTGGCATTAGCTAAGACCACCCAATACATACCAACAATTGCCACATCACATGTCCCTTCATGATACTTGTCTTTCAAAAACTGGATTACTTCTAACGCTTTGGCACGTTCCTGGATATTTGAGTTTGCACCATTGAACTGAAATATTTTTTCTTCAGTGTCCAAAATAAATACATCGTCGTGATTTAGTGAGGACCGAGAAAATGGGACCTAGAAAACAAAGCAGAACTTAGGCCACTTGAATAAAAGCGCAAACAAGATTTTGTGTAATCAAAATGATCTGCTACACAAGTAGATGCTTCTACCTGCTTCAACCTGACAACACGTTTTCCTTTACAAGTATATAACCTTGTTTCAAATTCTTCCTCCTCAGGTGTCTTAAATCCAGACGCAACACCACCTTCCAGTGGTATAATACATGGCTTAAAATATGACAAGAATTTGTCAGACTCATGGCCTTGGAGTTCTCTGTGCTGTACAGCACGCCCACCAAGAATTGCATCAAGTTCAACAGTTTTAATAGCCGATGTTCCAGCTTCGTCCTAGTATTATATCCAAGACAATAAGTATTAAAGTCTGATTTGAAATGGTACCTCTGAAATTAACAAAGAAATCTAATTCACCTGACTGGTATCCTTTCCAAGCCAAAAGTGTATGTCATACAAATATGCACCTCCTTTTCCAGGACTTGTCTGAAAGATAAATATCAATTATGGGTTGGAAGAAAAATTTAGAATTCTTTATCTAATATAAAAGAAAACAAAGCAACAATATTTGAAGGATGGAGAGGAGAAAAAACTGAAGGACATACACACCTGCAAGACAATGTATGAATCACCTGAGTAGAATTTACCATGCTCAGACTTTGGCAATGGAACTGGTTGGAAGTTTTCAATCCTCCAGATCTCAGTCCCACTATAGAAAGTTAAGTCGCAACCCAGAAAATAGAAAATCTGAGGAAGAAACCTCAAGCATTAATAGAAGTTACAAAAAGATAAACATACCAAGCATACAAGAAAACATCTCCAGATATACAAATCACATTAAAAATAAAGTTTCTGAAAACGAAATCAAACAAAATCATGCAAAAATTGCTCCAGTAAGGATACATCTTCTGACCAGCTCCCTGGAATGCAGGTTCTAAAGCTTTCACGGAGCTAGACATTCTGCAAGATGTTTTCTTGACGCAATGTCGTTTAATCAAAGGTAGATAACTAAACTTTCAAAACTCCTAATTCCTGCAGCCTTAGATTTCAAAAGAAAAAAAGTTAGAAAGCAGGTGGGCATGAGAGGAGGAAAGAATCGTATAAAGATGACAAACACTAGGGTCAACAAAAAATCTATGCTCAAATCGATAACATTTTAAAATCTCATAAGGATCATGGTATGAATTTCTGAGCTCCAGCAAAGAGCATTTGACATCAGGGATTATTACTATAGCTACTCTAAGCAACAGATGACCATTCCCATTACAGTATCTGGAAGAAGACCAAGAAAATTAAACTGCATCAATCTTAAAAATGGGGCACCAGATTTCATCAATTAATGTTATATCATGAAATCTGGTGTACAATATTATTCCATTTAAATGTCATGGTAAGTTGGTTAAAATGAGACTCCCAAGCAATCCATTACTCTTGTAGACCCTTATCTACTATTACACCATTATATATCAAGAGATGCAAATCCAACACATAAAAGATACAACTAATCATAGGAAAACAGCATTGAAAATCTAAAGAGAAAATGCTATTGCATCAATTTACTAGGGACCAAGAAAATGCTATTGCTCTAAGTGCCAGCAGATATGCTGTATCATCAAAGGACAAAGAGGAAACTGGAAATCCTTTAAAGTAAAGTTAATGGACAAAAAACAAGTATTTTGAATAACCACTAGAAAATGTAGTCTTCAATTTCTTTCATCGTATAATCTTTTCCTTTAGAGAGGGGTAATGATATATATTTTGTACTTCCCAGCTTCTATGCCTGTTCTATTTAGAATTTGCAGAAATCAGAAGAGTAGGAGAAGATAAACCATCTTGATTTCAACACCCAAAATGAGAAAATTCACTTGTCAATACGTTGATATCAAAGTTCTATACAATATTCAATTGCAGATACAGATCATCTCTGACACCTTGTGACTTTTAATAAAATGTTTAATAGTCTTCCTATTATTTACTTCTGTTAGAATCCTGTAATCTCTCCATAATATGGGTTGTCGTTTTCCTCTCATTCCAGGGAAGACTTCTCAAGTCTATATTATACAGATTATTCGGGAATATTGAAACAACAATATAGAGATATATACAATTTACTGTGCATTGAAGAACCAAAATCAATTTATTTGTTGCAACAGTTCATGCTAAAGCCTGTAGTGCAAGCTGACAAATAGTTCTGTGTGTTCTCAGTTTACATCTTATGATATAATCACCTCATCACAATCAACTAGGTCTAAGTGCCAGTTGCAGTGCATGCAAATCATTTTGGAAACACAAAAACAAAATGTTAGAAACATTACTAGAACCATCAGGTAATTGCTTCCTATTCACTATTTTAATGCTTAACTTTCCTTGTTAGCCTACGCCTGATAATCTTCTACCAAAGTTCAAAAGGAATAAATATGGCCTACGTGCTAATTATGAGTCTTTGACACACAAGAAACACAGGGCACCGTGTCAATAATGCAGAAGTCTGATGGACCAAAATCAAAGAACATATTCAGAAATCAAAGAAGCAGTTAGTAATGTAAAAACCACTATATGCAACATTAACCAGAGTTTTTTTCCACCCGATCACAGAGAAGACTTGAGTGTTTCAGCTGCCTTTTCAATTAAACAAGAACTACTCTCCTCAGCATGCAATAGTCTTCGTTCGTTGGTTCTTTATTAGTTTTACCATGTCAAATCAAATTAACTGATCAGCAACATGCAAAGAAGAAACGTTAAATAAGATGATCAAGCATTCCAATTCGAAAGCCGATTTTGAAAACCTTTCATCTTCATAACCGATGAGAAAAAACTTTGCGGATTAATAGAATTTAATAGAAAATGCTGGAGTCCAGCAGAAAAAGGTCCTCACTTTAGATTATAAGATACAAAATTTCACAGATCAAACCATATTTTTAACGTAACAAGAAGGGGGAAAAAACAACAATTTGAATTTATCTTCCAAAAAAATCAGCTGAAACGAGTCAGTCATAAAGCAACCTTCAAACACCAAACGATCACTCTCAAATTATATTACCATAACATAAAGTGCGATTAACACTAATTGCAAAATCTAAACTCAGATCAGCACCGAAAACAACGGAAACATGAATCGAATTGCCGAAATTCAATAATAATAATAATAGATCCAGAAAATTAATATCTCCAAACAACAAAAAAACACCGAAAATAACAATTCAAACGCATTTAATTACATCAAATGAAAGCGAAAAAAAATTCAAAAACTGACCTGAACACAATGAGATCCTTTCCGTTGCCTTTCCCTGCGTGACTAATAATGATTATCGGAGAATGTCGAAAGGCGTTTTAGAGAGAGAAAATAGAAAGAAGAAAAGGAAAAGAGTATTGCAGAGCTGGCAATAATATATCTATTTATAATTATATACTGCTTTTCTCTCTAACTTTATCTGAGATTTGTTGCAGAAATTCATTCGAAGACAAGAATATTCAGAAATGGAATAAAATCTATACATAAAAATAGAACAAATTATACAGAAAGATGAATGAAGGAATTATAGGTATCTTTTTCGACTGTGCTTTTTACGAGAGAGAAAGAAAGGTGGTGGTGAGTGATGATGAAAGGTTGAAGAAGAAGAAGAAGGAAGAGAGAGAGAGAGAGAGAGTGGAATATTTGATTGGAAGTACTTAAAAAATGAAATCCGAAATATAAGAGGAAAAATGGCTGAATTTTTTAAGGCAAAAAGATCCCAACACCGGCCAGCGTGGCCTTTTTTTCCTGTCCTCCCTTCATTTTATTTTTCTGGGCATTATTTTCTATTATTAAAACTTTTACTAAATCAATCTATATGTATTTTTAAATAAACTCAAATCAATAAATACAAATTAATTGCTTAATTAGCAGATAAAAAGACATATTGTCAAATGAGATTAATTCGACTTGCACTTGTAGAGTCCGACTCTTATTCAAATGAATGTATAATTATGCCTCTTTCGATACGCTACAAATAAAAATCGAATACCCAATCTCATTTTGACATTAGTAGTTTATTTACAAAGTGTTCAAGTTACGAAGTTAGAAGCATGTCTTTTTTTTTCTTTTTCTTTTTAATTAACATAAATTCGATCATCTATTATTATCATGAGAATGAATACTATATATGCAATGCAATTCGGTAAATTCTAATGGCTAAAATGGAACAATATAACAATATGTTGGTCTCAAAATGTTCCAAAAAACAACTCCTAAAGTCACAGTCATCCTAAAATATCAGCACATAAATTATATTTTTTTGACCTACATTATATTATTAGTACTTCTAAAATAAAGGGGAAAATAAATATTAGTTGGGTTTTGTCCTTTTTGCTTGTGGGATCAATGAAAGCAACGTGGAATCAATGAAAGCAAAGGTGATCTGTATATTCACCAATGTTTGGTCATATTATATGCTTTTTCTTCAATCCAAATGTACATGGAAAATAAAAAATTGGTACAAGTTCTTAACTGTCAAGTTTTATGTGATTTGTTGGCTGGGAAAGTTTTTCAGAGTTACAGTAATTAACACCTTTTTTTTTGTTACGTGCGAAATAATTTTTTTATTGTCAGATATAAAATATGACGGCCGAGATTGTTTGAAAAAATATTTATTGATTACTTTCTAATACATTTTAGACGAAACATGTCTCTAACGTATGATAACACAAATTAAGCTCTTAACTAATAGATGTTGCCATGCATTGGAGATATATATTTATCTAACAAGTATTAGAAATTAATGTGTGTTTTTATCTCAACCATCAAAAAAAATATTCGACGGTCAAAAACAATTTCACACGAAATTAAGACGTTCCACAAAACTGGTCTTTTAATTTCTAACTTTTGCACTTTTAAGAATTGTTTGATTTTACGGTTGAAACGTTGCTATATATGTAGCTTGTTAATTAAGACCAAAATTTGACCGTCTTTGTTACATTTGAATGTCAATTCCATAATGTAATCTCGACTCTTCTTCACGTGAAAAGATATACAAATTTGTCTTTCAATAACCTCTCATATCTTCCTTCATCATTCTCAAGATTATAATTTACGATTAATTTTCCATCCTTGTCTCGTGTAATTTAATTATAATACTGTAAAATTCCAATCTCATATGGGAAAAATATCTCATATGGATAAGAATGAAATATTGACCGCTATATAAGGTGGGTATAAGTATTCACTATCATATCGGGATATTCTTTTTGGCATAGCGAGTTCGGTTGTCAAGTAGATGGTCGTGGTGATATCAGATCCATGTGTCGCGTTTCGGGCTCGCGGACACAGGCCATGACATTTTATGGTATCAGAGCCGGTGATCATGTGGAAGTGTGGGAACTAAGTGTCACACCGTAAGGGGTGGGTAGAATCACACATGGTTGATCCTGTGCTAAGTATGTTTGGGGCTCCTGGCTAAGTATGTTTGGAGCGGTTAACGATGACACTATGGTCTTAAGGAGGGGTGAATGTAAAAAACCCACTCCCATATGAAAAAAGTCACATATGAGATAAGAATGAAAGATTTGACTGATATATAAGATGTAAACATTCACTATCATCTCGGGATATTCTTTTTGTTATAACGAGTTCGGTTGGCAAGTAGGTGGTCATGAGTACTGTTAGGTTCATGTATCGCGTTTTAGCCCGCAAGCACGGGACGCATTTGAGCATAAGTTCAGAAAGGAATTAATTAAAATTCAGTGACATGTATATTACACGATAAATATTTAATTATAGTAGTCGATCATAAATTTTTTTTAAAATATATTAGTCCCAATAAATACTTCCTCCGTTTTATAAATATTTATTAACTTAATATCCTGTATACTCTTAGTAAATAGGGAGAGAGGGATAGAGAAAGAAAAAATAAATAAAAAGAGATAGAGGATAGAATTAGAAAAAACATAATAAATAATTGTTGAAATGTGTATAATAATTTATATATTAAGAGCCAATTCCCTCCATTTAAACGATTTTATATTATTAATCGGAGAGAGCAATATAAAAGTAGAGAATCTCGTATAAAGAGTTCCCGAGTTCGATACCCTCTTCATACATGGGGCAAACTTAAAATGTCTCATTTTTTAGGACTATCTTCTCCTCCTGTGAGGCAGTTTTCTCTCCCTTTCATGGGGTAACCACCCAACCGGGATTCAAAAAAAAAAAAAAAAAGAGAATCTCGTACAATAGACAAATGAAGGATTTAGTTAGTGAGTGTGAGTTGAAAACTTATGAAGTTGTAAATATGTACTCCTTTGGCAGACATATACTTTATTTCATCATATATCCCAATCCAATTACTATTATGCAATAATCTTGAATGTCTCTTCATAAATAAATAAAAAATCTTGAATGTTTTTGTGTTAGAAACCGATAATAAATAAATATTCAATATGATAGTATAACAATTCAGGTGCAACAAAATAATTATTTAATTATAACAGAAAGTACATAACAATAATTCACAAGAAATAGATTAATTATTTAAGGTACGAGAACAAATCTGATGAGAAGAATGAGACCAAAACCTAAAACTTGTGTTACACATGATTTCTTTAAAACTTATTAATTTCCTCTGGTAAGTGTGCTAGAGGTTAAATGGACGTTTGTCTCCCACAACAACGAATTCGACGAAGCAGCACAAAAAAACTCTCCGCCATCGAACGTAGAACAAACGAACAACAATCCTATGAAATATATAAAACTTTAGATAGTGAGGGAGAAGATGCAAATTTTCTTTTTAGAAAACATAAAGGGAGTCACATGTTTATCATTCACATTCGAGAATTAGTTTTTTTCACATGTTATATATCATTGCGAAAATTCGAAACTCACTATGCGGTGAATTTAAAACACTTTAAAATTAAGTGATGGAACAAACAATTAAATTAAATTAAATATGTCCATATTAAAATTAATTATCCTACCATTGAGAGTGTGTAAATGATAATAATAATAATAATAACCGTGAATTCTAGAGAGAGAAATGAAAATCGTCTGTCTCCGTGTATGTCTCTATTATTGTCCCAACCAATTAGAATTCTCTAAATGATCATTTTTTTCAATTATATATACACATGGTAAATTGTAATTGATAGAGTATAGAAATGGGACATACGACATATGATTTTTTGCCAGACGAGAGAGGTATTCAACGTTGTTGTAAATCGAAAGAAGCATGCCAAGAATGTTTGTCAACATCGTCCAATTAGATGAGAGGGACTTTGCTTTGAGCCAAATAATAATTATTATTTTATAAAAGGAAGAGCCAAATAAAAGCTTAATACACGCAAATTATTTCACAAGTAATGTTTTTTTTCCCTTTATTCTTGTTTCCCCCTACTTTCTTAAAAAAAGACAAAGAAGATCGAAATATATTTTATTTTATCAATAAAATACAATTTTGATGATTGTGATTTGACGGCTGGGTGGTCGACATGCATAAGTAAATAAAAACTATCATGCAAAATCAAAAAAATTGATCAAATTTTTTTGTGTACTATAAACAAATGTTTATTAAGTAATAGTTTTACTATCAATTTCCTACACAAGACTAGCTTTTGATTTTTCAAATAAAAACGATAGTAATATATTTCCGTTAAATTAGACAAAAACACCACATCCGAAGATTTGCACAAGTAAAATAATAAATTTCAAAACATATATATGTTAGATTGCCGATTCTAGTAAACTATATTTGATTTGAAATTAAATTGTTCGTAAAATAGAATGTGAATCCATGGCCCTGTATAGAAAAATTGGGGTCTTAAGCAAAGTTTGCAGGGAAGACCTAATTTGATACTATTTTATTCTTCTAATTTTTTTAAAAAGCGAAATATTTTATTAAAATTTTTATAATCAAGATATTCAACATTTCACTTTAAAAAAATATTATAAATTCATTTAATCGATTTTAAGGTCTTCTTACTTAACTTAATCCTTTCCAAAAAAAATACTCTACACATCAACATACTAATTTTCTAGGGTCTTCTACTTTACTAATTGCATTAAAAATATTATTTTACGTGAAAATATATTAAAATTTTTTTGGAGCCTTCTTGAATCGTGGAGCCTAAGCAGTAACCACGGCCTTGTGTGAATTCCGCCGGTGAAAATGGGCAAATAATAGTCCGTCCCCGTCTGTTTACCTATTTTTGTGTCCAACCAATCACAATTCACCATGTGTATATAATTAAAAATAATAATCACATGACAAATTATTAATGGTTGGACACAGAATTGGTACACAAACGGGTACTGGCGATTTTCACGTGTGAAAATGTTAGATCTACCTTCAAGACAACTCCAATCCAAACGCAGTTGACTCCTTTACAAAAATTCCAGGTGAATTGATATTTACTCATATACATTATCTTTTGGGGGCTAGGAATTCTTTATCCCCATTCGGTGTCCCCTTCCCTATTCACCAATAAGAAAATAACATATATTAAATTTTTAATAAAATGTATAACTTAAAAAAATAGTGGAACACAAGAAAAAAAATATAATGTGATAAATATCTATTTGTGAAGAAACAGAAACGGGAGACAGACGATTTTTTTTGCCATCTTTTGTGGGCAAAGAGTTGGTATTTTATTAAAAAGAATCTATTGAATACCATACTGATTTTCCAAATGTGCTACAAATATTTAGGCAGGCAAACAGAAACAATAATTATTTCCATTGATTATACAACTACTTGACTTTCCAGATTTGCTCTCCTTAGTAGTTTTCATTAAAACACTTGAATTAATTGCAACTACACTTTCAGAGAAAAGCAAATAGACACTCTCAACATTATCATCACACCAGCTAGTCAATGCAAACAAAACTTATACACATTCAGTATTTAGTACGAGTCTAATTATTTTAATCTTGAAAAATATAGTAACCTTACTAATAGTATGAAATTAATTGAGATGAAATCTCAATGACAATCTGATTTTTTTTTTTTAATGTTTTTCACTCCCTTTGCAATCTTGAAGTCACACGTTTGACATCGAACAAATACCCGAAATAATCGTCAAGAAAGACGTAGCTCAGTGGGGGCAAGCCTCTACCCGTGACCAAGAGGTCCTGGCTTCGACACCCTCCTCCTACGTGGGGCAATAAAAATTTTCCTCTGGTGAAGGAGAATTTAAAGTTGATGACAAAAAAAAACCCCGAAATAATGGAAAAAAAGACATTTGATTCATACAAGTGCAAATAAAAAAATTCAGCAAATGTTATTACTATAGTGCTTAGTAATATGATTCATTCAACTACTGGAGTTGTGAATTCATTAAAAAATGTACCTAGCAAAAAAAGAAAAAAAAATCAATAAATACTGTTCTTTAGTAATGATTTGGGTTGCTCTAACGAAATGAACATATCTTGTGGGATATTGATATAGTCTACACTTTGCTTATAAAGTGGTCCATAGATATGTTCCACATGGGAGGTTTTTTTATGTTTAGATCGTACTGTCTTCATTTCAAAATAAGGTTAACATTTTGACTATCAATGAACATTCAATGAACTTTTACCATTTTTACCCTCTTCTTACTTTTTATTTTAACCATAATTCCATTTTTCAAGAAGTAGTTAATGAAGATATATTATTTGTTTGGCTTTAACTCTTACTATTTTCTTTAGGAATTTCTTAATTTATATGAAAATTTGAAATATTAACATTATTTTGGAATGGAGGGAGTAATGTTTATTGAGGATACTAATTAACATATCATGTTTAGTGCAGGCCCAGCATTTGTGGCATCATGCTGCTATAAGGGCGGATTTTCAGATTGCTCATCGGCCTTTTGCTACCCCTGTATCACAATTGCTTAGTTGGTGGTTTGCAGGTTCTGGTTATCGAGCAAAGTTATTTATTCTGGTTTCTACAATGGTATTATGGAAGATAAGATACAAGCTATGCTTTGAAAGCACGCGCACAACAAAGCGGATTTTGACAACTGCATTTGATCAGCAGCTGCAAAGGTTACGTGAGGCGCGGAAGGTGCCCCTTGTTCGGCCTCGATCCAAAACACACCACTCCATCAAAGTCATTTATTGGAAGAACCCGAATTGGAGCCCAGACACGACGCTTTTGAGTATCATGGGGCGTCTCGTGGTAACCCGGGAATGGCAGCAGTGGGCTGTGTTTCACGGTACGGAACTGGTAGATTTATTGGAGCATGTGCGATTTATATTGGAGACCACATCACAAATACTCGTGCAGAATTTTCAGCCCTGGTACATGTCCTCGAATTGGCGACTACACTAGGCAAACAAGTTGACTTGATACAGACGGTCTCGCAAATGCAAATGCCAAAGGAACACTCTCAAACTGGAGGTTGCATGATGTCTTCCAAAAAGTGAAAACACTAGCAACCGGTTTCCGGATTGAACATATTTTTAGAGAGGCCAGTAAGGTGGCCTTTGGCTAATATGACTTGTGATTCGAAATCTACATTATATTTTCTTAGTTTCAACTCCCTTTCTTTGGAAGTTCGAGGACTTCTAAATTTAGATCGACAAAGGATACCCGCCATTTGGATCCTGGATCGAATCCTTTGTAATCGACGATTCTGATCTCAAATAAAGCTCTCGGTTTTCTGTTATAAAAAAAAAAAATTATGTTTAGTGCAACAAAAAGTATGCACGAGCCAATATATGGGATGCTTCATATCCGTGGGAATATGAGATAAATGCAACAGAAATGTATTTGGACCAAAATTTAATTTGAAACTCAATGTAGGATTTTTCCCTTTTTCTCCACTTCTCCCACAAATAATCAAAATACCATTTTAATTGTGTTGTAAGTTACAATACAACCTCTCCCACAAAACCTTATCATTACTAATTCGCATTCGAGTAAAAACTTTTGTTTAGGACACTTGGTATTATCGTTATTGATGAGACTAATTCGCATTCGATCTAAATTGCATCCACAAAACCTTATCATTACTCAATCACTTAGGGAAGTGTCAAACACAAAGTTCTTTCAACATGACGCAATGAGTAGAGTCAAACACATACATTATAGAATTTAAATTTTTTAAAAAGATGTGAAGCCGACCAAGACTATGAACTATATATATATATATATATATATATATATATATATATATATATATATATATATATATATATATATATATATATGAAAAGATAAAGTTCTATATAACATGAATCTAACTATTTATGGTTATATCGTAATATGCATTTTTGTATAAGGAATTCAGTTGTCAAATAAATAGTCGTGAGTGTAACTGAATATTTGTTGTGCTTTTGAACTCGTGAGCACGGAGCGTGACCGAGACAAGGCCAATAATGAAAGGAAAAAAAGAAGAGCTTTCCGTTCATTTGTTGTTTGTGTGTGTGTGTGTGTGTTGTGGGGTGGGGGGGGGGTCAAAGTCGGGTATACAATGTTACAATGTTTGCATAATCTTCTTTTTATGAAAATAACATTAACCATTGATTAGAGAAATATTATAGTCACTGGGAATTTCAACTAGAGTTGTCAAAATGGGCATATGCCCGCGGGCATGCCCTCCCCGTGAGTTTAAAGGGCGGGTATGGGGATATGAATTCCATGCCCATTTAAATGCGGGTATTAATGGGCATGCTGTAACGGGCAATGTGGGTATGGACGGGTTGCAACCGGGCATGCCCACTTTGTTTTCTTTTTCTTTTTCTTTTTAATTTTGGATATGGATTAATTTTCACAGTTGAGACTTGAGAGCCAAAAGAATAAAAAAAAAAAAACCCCTAAAACCCCAAGTTAAAAGTTGAGTCGTGCTATATATATTGGGCAAAGCCCCTTGAAGCCGTTCTATACTTTCATTACCCAAATATTAACGGTTTCTTCTCTGAAGGTAACTAAATTATGTTCTAACTTATAATTTATCATTTACAATTTATAATGTTCTAAGTTCTAACTTCTCAAGTTCTGTGTGTTTTATATGTGGAGATGATGAGGAGGAATCAACATTATCTAAGGTTGATTCAAATAATACTTCTAGTGTTCAAGATCTAGATCAATAGATAGAGGATATTAAAAAAAAAGTATCTATTTTTTGTTGTTTTGACTTCAGCAATATGTTTGTTAATTTTGGATAGTTGATCTTAAATTATTTTTGAAATTATGAACTTTGATTGTTTTTTTATAACTATTTTGGATATTGTGGACTTTTATTTGATTGTTCTTGAACTATTTTGGATATTTATTTACCCTTTACAGGACTATAAACTGCAAGTGAATGAGAAATAATTACATTTTGTTGAATTTTTTGGATTTAATCTATTTTTTTTTAAAAACAAAAATAATAATTAGGGTCGCGGGCATGCCCATTTGCCCACGGGCATTCGGCGGGCAGGTACGGGCATCCCTTTTGATGGCCCGTGAAAAAAGCGGGCATGCCCGCCCTTCCCCATTTAAGACATGCCCATGACGGGGAGGGGCGGGACGGGACGGGCGGGCATACCCATTTTGACAGTACTAATTTCAACACCCAAACCAGAAGTCTCTTGGTCACCAAAAACAGTGCAGGAGAGGGAACTGAGGCCAACAACGCCATGCCTGTGATTGGTCTTACCCCATTTTGCTAAGAAGCGAGCTGCTCTATTGTTCTCCCTAGGTACATTGTGTATCAAATGGTTTCCTAGATTCCTAATCCTTGTCCTACACAGATCAGTAGTAGTTTTTCCCCTCCATTCGTCAGCTTCCAATTGGCCTCTCAGGGAGCAGATCACATTTGTTGTGTCACCTTCAATAATAATTCTCTCCAGATTGTAGCTAGTTGTGGTATCAATAGCCAATAGTGCAACCATTGCCTCAGCAGAGAAAGCATCTTGTACTTTACCAGATTGAGTAGCTGCTAGCCTGAAAATGCCATCTTCATCTCTAACTACAACTCCAGCAGTGTAATCTCCATTGAAGAAAGCTACATCAAAGTTGATCTTGAGCCAATTTGGAGGAGTCTTGTCCAGTAGGGGTGAGTGATTTCAGATTTCTTTTTCCTTCTCCTATTGATAGAAGCCATCTTCTTTGTGAAGCATATTGGACTTTGAATAGCAATCAAATCAAATCCTTACGAATTTTCTCCAGCATACAACTCCTTTGTAAGCCGGCATTATTTGATTTTGTATCTGAACATGTTTTAATTTATTAAATATATTAACTATATATAATAACAGTCTTTAATCATGACGTTTTGGCGGTGCAACCCCAGCAGCCTCGATGAACAAATTTGAAGACTGAAAACGACCACAAGTGAAGTTTGTTGAAAACTACAACAAGTGAAGCTTAACCAAACTTGACCAATGAAATATAGAAAAAGAGGCTAACTCGTTTTACTGTCCACAATTAATCTGATATAATTTATAATCAGACTCTTTGAGAAAGAGAGCCCTTAATAGAGTCTTATCCATACAGAAGACCGGAATAGGAGAGTAGAAAGTTGGTAGTTGGGTGATAGTTGAAGAATAATAGGGAAAGCAAAGCATCTTATTGGAAAAGGGCCATATAAGAGAGGGCATGGGCATAAAAAGGGGCATTGCATTAGAATGACATTGGTTGGGTAGAATAGTCATACCATGTCATTGATTTTTTTTTTGGGACAACATTTCTGTCCAAGACGAAAGTGGACTTCCATTCTGAACTGAAGTGGCACGTCCCAGACGCGCCTTGCCACGTCAGCCCTAGGACAAAAGTCTCATTTACGTGGGACTTCCGTCCTCAACCTCCGGACAATTTCCAAATCTATTCTTTCCATTTGTTTGATTTATGCACGACTCCCAAGGACAACCCCCACTGGTTGTTTTTCTATATTTATTTTATGGAAAATTTCGATATGGGATCAGGGGCCATAGGTAGAGCTCAGTCACTGCGCTGAATTAGCACGTCGCTTCACTCCAAAAATATTTCTCCCGATTCAGCTTAAAATATAAAAAAGATTGTTCTGATATGGACACAGTTAAAAGTAAAAAATTGTCTCTCTCCTCATTTATAGTGATGTGACAAATTTGTACAATTTTTTTACTTTTAACTGTATCCATATCAGAACAATCTTTTTTGTATTTTAATCAGAATCGAGTAAAAAATGGAGAGCGACGCGCTAATCAGTGCTAGTGACTGCGGCTCTACCCTATACTCTAGTCCCATATCGAATTATCCTTATTTTATTAACTCCCTTGATCCCCCTGTCTACGTTACTAACCTTTTTCTTATTTTCTTTTTATATATTATACTTTCTATATATTTCTAATCTCTTGGTAATGCTTCCCAAATTCCACGTTTCCTTTTCTTTTTAATTTTATACTTTATCTATTATATTATTTTATTAACTAACCCCTATTTAATTCCTTATTAAATTGATTTGATTTTCTATATATATTATTTATATTATACTAACTTTCCTAATCCAAATAAAATTCCTAATTAATTCTAATTCCAATCCCAAATCTAATTAACTTATTCATCCACGTGATTTACAACTACACTCCCGATTACGATACGCGAGTGAAACGCCCCTCAACAAAACGTAACCAAATATAACACGTAATATGTGATGAAAAATAAATGGTTCAAAATCACATATTCGAGCAAAATAAATTCAAGTCAATGTAACAAGTCCGGCTCCTATGCTGAACCATTTTTTTCTTTGAGAACAAGTGTTTTCAAGTTAAAAACACCTGTTCGGAACAGGTGTTCATTTTTCAAATGAATCTCAGCCGTCAAAATTTTAATCCAACGGCTGAGATTCCGTCCCGCATGTGCAGAATAAAAACTGTTCCACATAGTAGCCGTGGTGTGCATTAAGTGTTTTCAGTAAAAAGCTCGAGGATAAAAGCATATGAGGACCCCTAACACCAGCACGTAGTACTGTCAAACGGACCGAAAGTCAGCGGACTGGTCCGTAATCCGCACTAAATGGACTAGGTATGGACTTGAAAATAAAAGCCCGTTTAAATGCGAGTATTTTGGGTCCGGGTCCGTTTTGACCTGAACTTTACTGACCGGACCCGGACTAGTCCGCTAAATTAAAATATAAAAACGGACCCGGACTATGCGGATCAAAATCGGGCTCATCAGCTGATCAGTCCAATATATATTATTTTATTTTTTTTATATATCAATATTAAAGATTCAAAGTTTTGCAACTCTAATCTACTCAAAATCCAAATCTCATCTTCTCTCTGTTAGTCTGATAGTCTCTGTCTCAACCTAACAATTCCATCCGGCATTCACCTATATCCCATTTTCGTCTCTTTCGCCAAACAGTTCAAATCGATTCGATTGAAAATCGAATATTTGTGGATGGGTACAACAATTTAATGGGGGTTGTTACTTTGTGAACTAGCGCACATTAATTAGTTGCATAATTTCTATAAAAAAAAAATAGTTCAAGAGTTGTTATCGGGGTATCTGTTTCTTGTAAGGAAGCGGAAGAGATCTGAAACTTGAGAGAGTGGGAGATGTAACATAACAAAAAAAAAATTACAGTTCATTTACCTATTTCTTTAAATTTCAAGCTTAACATCCCATGACAACAAACTAATTAACTTTTACAAATCAATTAATCGTATGTATCTTGATTTTGTAATTTACTAATTACATGGATGCTGAAGTTAATTGGGATGTAGACTAGTAATAAATTGTTACTTTCTTGTACCTTGATATGATTAATTTTTTATTATTAACTTTATGTCGATCCGTAGTTTATTGAGATGGATCATACTAGCTATTTTTCATATACTAGTTTCATTAAAATTGTCAAAAAAAAAATGAGAAAAGTCTATGGACCGGTCCGTAATCCGAGAACTATAAGCGGATTGGGTATGGACTTACCATTTTGAGGTCTGCAAAAAAATAGACTAAGTCCGGTCCGGTCCGTTTAGAGTGAGTCCGTTGCGTATTTGGATCGAACTGGACTGGACCGATCCGTTTGACAGTACTACCAGCCTGACACAACCCCTATCTAAATTAAAAGGAAATCCAGCCCTGTATTTGGAGGATTAATTCACAGCTAGATTTACTTAATATCTAGGCAAACAAAGGAAATAATCTTGTAAAGGAAATGAATCTGGAACCTTTGGTTTTGTTTTTTTGACTTGGTTGATCTTACAAATAATATTTTTCATTAGACTTATGTTGTTTACTTGAGGAGTAATGAAATTTTGATTTCTTTCTGTTTTTTTTTTTTTAAGCAAGGAGAATGCATACTTACTATGCAAAAAAAACTCTGCACTGGTTGATGGGCTTGCTGATTCGTTATTCAACTAGTGTGTAAACCCGCGTGTTGATGTAATTTAATGAAGGAAAAAGTTTAAATTGACCATATTTAATGAATAAAAATTTATTATTAATGGTTAGTTGAGTAATAATAAAGTGTATGACTGGAAAAATAACAATAAAAATACATTGATTTCTGAAACGTGACAAACAAGTTGGGATGTCTAAAAAATTGAAACGTTTCAAACAATTTGGGACGAATGTTACATTAATTTGTATACTATAAAAATTTATAAATTTATTGTGCAACTCTAAAAACTTCATTTAGTTACAAAATAAGGGGAAATAGTATATAATAATGAAATAAAACTATACCAATAATCAGTGGCGTACACAGACTTTAAAGAGGGGAGGGGCACAATAAAGATTGACAAAATAAATTTATAGTCCCTTTACACACTTACTTGTTAAATTTTTTACCAAAATCGTTAAAATATAAGTGGTGTTATTCCTATATTTCACGAACCATAAAATCTAATTTCAAATCGAAAACTGACTCAAAATGGGTAACTAAAAAAACTTACGAGGCAGATATTAAAAAAAACAAAGGTAAAACTATGAAAAAAGAAAAATATTTGGAAAGGCCAGGACCCACTGTCGGTCCGCCAATGCCAATAATGAAAAACATGAATGGGATTTTGAGTAATACTTTTGAAATCCCCCGAAAAATTCATCAAAACCTTAAAAATATAACCAAAAAAATGAAGAAAATAATTGCCCCAGAATATTTTATTATATTTTTAAAATAATAAAAAGAAACCAAAACCCTAACCTTATATTTTATTATATTTAGTAAGCCCTTATGCGGTAATGGTTGAGGGTCCCAATTGGAGGATATGTCAAACCCTGAATTTTTCATCCAACTGTTCACTCAATTCTCTCAGCTGAGCCGAATGTTAGTGTGGATGGTCAAGTGACCATATTGAAATCGACTCCTCACTTAAAGAGGAGTTAGCTGTGAGAGATTGTCATATTAATCTATTCCGATCCTGTCTTTGATATTTCCATCTATTAGTCGCTAAATTATTGATTCCGAGCCAGTGTTGTTAAGTCTATTAACCTCACGAAAGGCGCAAATAGGTTCTTAAGCCTTGCGCAAGGCGCAAAATAGGTGTGCTTTGTAATAATAAAAAACACACTTCACACACACACACACACACACACACACACACACACACATATATATATATATATAAAAAGGCTGCCAAAAAAATGGTGAGAACAAATCACAGATGTAGGTAAGGGAGAGTAAAAGAAAGAAGAAAATTAGAAAAGAGTTATCATCATGCTCCACAAACCAAGGTGTTCTAGGAACATCCAAAGGAGTTGGTGGTTTTAACATAGACTGTGCCGATTATGACCAGCCATTGTTCTCTTCTACACATCTCTCTTCCTCTGTTGGTCATGAAATTTTTTATTCTAACATGCCCAAGTTAGGATCAGTTGCCCCTGTGTCCAATTTTATTCTAGCAGCAAGTTATATCGTTGTATTTAGGGTGCTTTAGAAGATTATCATACCTTCAAACCCCATTATTTTTACACGTTTTACACTATTATGTTCAGTGTAATTGATGGTTACATGATCGGGTGGTCTTGAAGGGTTCCATGATGAGACAAAAATTGCATTAGCAAAGTCGTTCTAAATTTTAACTCAGTACTTTTTTTAAATATGATAATATACAAATTTTGATGTGAATTTGTTATTAATATTTAAATTATTGTTTTTTTTAGATTTGATTTTGTGTTGCATTGAGGCACGAAAGTGAGTAAATTTGTATCGTGTAGTTATTTCAATCGTTGTGGTGTTGGTTGGTTTCCCTACGTATAATCAACCGGGTTTTCAGCTATTGGTTCATCTAGTTGGAAAGTGTAATCATCTTTCATACTAAATCGAATCTTCAGATACTTAACATTAGATGTAATAGGTGCTAGAATATTAAAGGATTTTCTTGATACAATATTTTCTTTTAACGGAGATGAATTTAAATATTTTTTTGACAAAATGTGAAAATGGTTTTTTCTACCTCTTATTATTATTTTTAAATTTTATGCATCTAACTTTATCTATTTCTTTAACTAGCGTGGAAAATATCAAAAAATTATTAGAAATTAAAATTTTCTATCATCCAATAGAATTGGATGAGAATGAGAGATTTTAATTCCCCGTCATATGTAAACTTAATGTGGGAAATACACTGATATTGATTGAAATTTCAAGTACACTGATAGCATGGTCTATTTTCCTGTGAGTTGAGTTAAACTCTGATTACGCATGATTTTTTACGGAAGAACCTCATAACTATGAGTTGAGTTACAGTTTAGGAAGATTACTACTCCCTCTGTCCCCAAATTAACTGTCCACGTTTCTTTTTTTGTTTGTCCTAAATTAATTGTCCACTTTTCTAAATAAAGTATGTATTAATGACAATTTTTTCAATTTTACCCTTCTTCCAACTCCTCATTGAATGCTATTATTTAATTAAAATGATCGCTTTTCAACAAATATTTAAGAGCTAGTTGGATGTTGTGTGAGAAGAATGAGAGAGAAAGACATAAATTTTAAATGAGATTAATAAAATGAATGAGGGGTGTTTTAGACTTTTCTTATATTTTACCATCAAAATCACCAAATCCTTAATACTTGTGCATTTGTCAAAGTGGACAGATAATTTGGGACGGAGGGAGTAGCGTTTAGTGTTGCCAATTTATTGAAGGGATATGTGTTCAGTTAATTTCGAGTCTTTTTCTTCGGAGTTTGGTAAGAGAATAACTATATTGTTTAGTATTGGAACTTACTCGACTAGCGAAGTGGAACTAGAAGAAGAGCTGATTCTCGGCTTGGCTACGCTATTCTATTAAGGTTTCGCATCTCTCAAGCCCTGGTTGGCTACTGACTTGGCTTCGTTCACTCAAAAAGAATGGAATTCGCATTTGTAAGTGACTTTGATTGGCCAGCCTTTGGATTTTATTTTCTCCCTTACCATGTAGAGCTTTGGCTGATAGGGGCCGCATGAAGCTTATTCGATTTAGCTAATATCTATATCTAAGTGAATTTGTGAGAAAATCTCTTCCTACTCGGGTCAGGCTTAACCGGATAAAGGTTAAACTAATTGCGTAGATAATCAAAGTGGCTATTGTACTATGATATTGAGAGAGAGAGAGAGGGTCAAAATGGAGAGGCGTATATAATCAAAGCAGCTATAAACGTTTGGAGTTTACCGCTTATAGTCTTAAAAATTACAAGGAGACCAACACGAGGTGTCTTTTGGCTATAAGTGTATTTGAAATTTTCTGTAAATATCACTGTATTTCTCCACAGTAAGTTGCCTTATCGCGGGAGATAAAATCTCACATCCTTATACGATTCAATTGGATGATAGAACAATATAATTGCTAATAAACTTTTGACATTTTCACACTTTTTAAAAAAAAGAAGATAAAATTAGATAAATAAATAAAATAATAATAATAGGTAAAAACATCAAGATCCTTGGCACTAAAATAGTCAAACACCTCCGGTAGATATCCATAAAACATACTCTCCAAATCATTTAGGAGAGTTGTGATATTCTCATGTTTACAAAATAAATAAAAAAAATCAGTGAAATCATATTATAATATTAAAAGAATTAGATAGATAAAAAACAAAAAAAAAATAATCTAACCTTGTCATATCTCTCACTATCAAAATGTGCTGTCACATTTCGAATATAGTTAAACCTCAAAGTGGATTAGTATTTATTGTATCTCTTACTAAGTTTATCACTCTTATATTTATAAATATAAATTGTCGTGCAATTTATTAAAAATTTATGGAAGAGAATGTAAGAATTTATTGAAATTTTTGAATTGATAATATTAAAGTTATAAACTCTTGTTTAAGATAGCTATAGTCCATCTAGGAAGGTCATTCCTCTTTTCATCATCCATCGAATCATGACTCTCCGCAATAAGAGTATGCAAACCATAGCCTTTAAGGTCACGATTAATGAGACCCTTACGTAGTGCATTATTGCTATCAGTGTTTATGAAATGGTTATTAATATCACTGTACTTCTCCATAGTAAGTTTCCTTATGGCAAGGAGACAAAATCTCCCTTTTTCATCCGGTAGAATAGGATGATAGAACAATTTAATGCCTAAACAACTTTTGGCATATATCACGCTGTTTAAAGAAAAAGATAAAAGTTAGATACATAAATAAAAAATAAAAAATAATAATAGAAAGGAGAGAAAATAACACTCACCTTCAAATATTGTGGAGAAAATGATTAAATTCATCTCTATTGGGAGGGGATGTCAACTCTAATTTTTTTTTTTTAAATGTTTAGTATCTGTTTCTTCGGTGGTGAGATCTCTGGGGTTTCTACTCCGTTTCCATGCACCAGCAAGTGGTGGGTACTCTTTTGCTTTCCTATCATAGGTAAGGAAAGCGAGCTTAGCTTTAGGTTTGTCGGGATATCCCACCAACACAACATCCCGCATTGAGATTAATCTGTCGTAAAAATCTCCTAACTTCTGTGACTCAATGAACCATAAAAACAAATATCTGAAAAAATATTAACTTAAATATTAAAAGCATATTAATATCAAAATTTGTATAATATCATATTAAAAAAATTATCAAATTACCTAGTTAAAATTTGAAACGGCTTTGCTAATGCATTTCCGTTACAACACAGTTCATGTGGCAATGATGCTGACTCTTCATCCCAAAGATATTTTTTATTCTTAGTTTGTTCTAGTAGATGCTTTATTTAGCCTCTTAGAGTATAGACTATCTCCTCGACAATTACGTGGTGTCATGTCCTCTTTCTCTTGGGTGGTATTCTCGGTATACTTGAGATAGCCACCGCAGATGACAAAGTGAATGTTTGTTTTTGAATAACATAGGTTGTGGTTTATCAATTTGGTTGCTTCTTCATTCTCACACACCATTAACAATATTTTTCTCCCCTTACCCTCTTTGTCAATCTGAATTTAACCTCCACCCACTTTTTTATCACACTATACTTGGTTATTTTGGCAAGATTAAACTTAAACTTATTATTTAATTACTTTTGTCTCATATTTCCTTTAGGTTTTATGAGTACTGCCGATCCTTTAATCTAAAACTCCTTAAATTTATTATCAAAATAAATAAAACTCCTTAAATTTCTTTATTCAAGAATCTCTACCATATTTTCATCCAATTGACTCACTCATTATCTCTTTAGTTTTTATTTTCATTTTCAAATTTAACTTTTTAGGTGTTTGATTCCATTTTCTCATTTAATATTCATCTAATATCTTCTAACTACATTGTCTATAATATTGTCGGAAAGAGTATGACAACCATTATTATAATTACAAAATCAATTTTATTGACGATGATAAAAAAAAAGTGGGGGGTAAGGGCGAAAAATATCGTTCCTGGTGTGTGAGGATGAAGACGCGGCCAGATTGATAAACCACAACCTGTCATATTCAAAAAACAAACATTCCCTCTTTCATCTGCGGTAGCCATCTCAAGCATACCGAAGAATACCACCCAAGAGAAGAGGACATGGCACCTCGTAATGGATATGGTCTATACTCTAAGAGACTACATAAAGCATCTACTAGAACAAACTAAAAATCAAACATTGCTTTGGGATGAAGAGTCAACATCCTTGACACATGAACTGTGTTGGAACGGAAATGCATTAGCAAAGCCGTTTCAAACTTTAATTGGGTAATTTGATAATTTTTTTAATATGATATTATACAAATTTTGATATTAATATGCTTTTAATATTTAAGTTAATATTTTTTCAGATATTTGTTTTTATGGTTCATTGAGTCACGAAGTTAGGAGATTTTTACGACAGAGTAATCTCAAAGCGGGATGTTGTGTTGGTGGGATATCCCGACAAACCTAAAGCTAAGCTCGTTTTCCCTACCTATGATAGGAAAGCAAAAGAGTACCCACCACTTGCTGCTGCATGGAAACGGAGTAGAAACCCCAGAGATCTCACCACCGAAGAAACAGATACTACACATTTTAAAAAAAAAAATTAGAGTTGACATTCCCTCTCAATGGAGATGAATTTAATCATTTTCTCCACTATATTTGGAGGTGAGTGTTATCCTTTCTATTATTATTTTTTTATTTATGTATCTAACTTTTATCTTTTTCTTTAAACAGCATGAGAAATGCCAGAAGTTGTTTAGGCATTAAATTGTTCTATCATCCTATTCTACCGGATGAAAAGGGGAGATTTTATCTCCCTGCCATAGGGCAACTTACTATTGCGAAGTATAGTGATATTAATATGTTTTTAATATGGTATTATACAAATTTTTAATATGATATTATACAAAATATGGACCTTCCTGGATGGAATAAAGCTATCTTAAGCAAGAGAGGTTAATAACTTGATAATATTATCAATTCAAAATTTTTCAATAAATTGTTATATTTACTTCCAAAATTTTTTAATCAATTGCAGGACACCTTGATGTTTATAAATATAATAGTGATAAACTTGGTAAGCGATACAATAAATACTCATCAACTTCGAGGTTTTAACTATATCCGAAATGTGGAAGCACATTTTGATAGTGAGAGATATGACAGAGTTAGATTATTTCTTTGTTTTTTATCTATATAATTCTTTTAATATTTGTACCTCACAATCAAAAGGTAACCTTTGTCTAGAGCTTGAACAAAAACTACACAAAAGACACTAGACAATATTCACCAAAAAAAGAAACCAACAAAACTAGGAAAGGGTAAGAAATCTTTTCTAGAACAAGCAAATTAACAAGGAGAGACCATCTCAAATGAGCTTGGTTAAATTAATTGTGTAGATAATCAACGCGGCTATTGTACTATGATATTGAGAGAGGATCAAAATGAAGAGGCTTATATAATCAAAGCAACTATAAATGTTTGGAGTTTATTGCTTATAGTCTTAAAAAGTTATAAGGAGACCAACACATAGTGTCTTTTGGCTATAAATGTAAGAAATTTTCTGTCAATATCAATGTATTTCTCCACAGTAAACTGCCTTATTGCAGGAAGTAAAATCTCACATTCTTATCCGATTCAATTGGATGATGAACAATTTAATTGCTAATAAACTTTTAACATTTTTCACGCTTTTTAAAAAAAGAAATAAAATTAGATAAATAAATTAAAAAATAATGATTATAATAATAGGTAAAAACATCTAGATCCTTAGCACTAAAATAGTCAAACACCTCCGGTAGATATCCATAAAACAAACTCTCCAAATCATTTAAGAGAGTTGTGATATTCTACTATTTACAAAATAAATAAATAAAAAAAAATCATATTATAATATTGAAAAAATTAGATACATAATAAAACAAAGAAATAATCTTACCTTGTCATATCTCGCACTATCAAAATGTGCTGCCACATTTCGTATATAGTTAAATCTCGAAGTGGATGAGTATTTATTGTATCGCTTGCCAAGTTCGTCACTCTTATATTTATAAACAATTGATTAAAAATTTATGGAAAGGAATGTAAGAATTTATTGAAAATTTTGAATTGATAATATTGTCAAGTTATTAACCTCTCTTGTTTAAGACAACTTTAGTCCATCCAGGAAGGTCCTTCATATTTTCATCATCCATCGAATCATGACCCTCCGCAATAAGAGCCCGTAAACCATAGCTTTAAGGTCACGATTAAGGAGACCCTTACGAAGTGCATTCTGGCTATCAGCGTCTATGAAATGGCTCTTAATATTACTGTACTTCTCAATAGTAAGTTGCCCTATGTCACGGGATAAAATCTCCCATTTTCATCCAATAGGATAGGATAATGGAACAATTTAATGCCTAAACAACTTTTGGCATTTCTCACGCTGTCTAAAAGAAAATGATAAAAGTTAGATACATCAATAAAAAATAAAAAATAATAATAGAAGGGAGTGAAAAAGACAAGTCACCTCCAAATATTGTGGAGAAAATGATTAAATTCACCTCCATTGACAAGGAAGATTAACTCCAGAAAATTCTTGAAATGTCTAGAATCTGTTTCTCCGGGGGTGAGATCTTTGAGGTTTCTACTTTGTTTCCATTCACCAGCATGTGGTGGGTACTGTGTTGTTTTCCTATCATATGGAGGGAAAGCGAAGTTTAACTTTAGGTGGTTTGTTGGGATCTCCCATCACCACAACATCCCGCATTAAGATTACTCTGCCGTAAAAATCTCCTACCTTTTGTGCCATAGTCTACCATAAAAGCAAATCTATGAAAAAAAAATTAACTTAAATATTAAAAACATATTAATATAAAAAATTGTGTAACGTCATATTAAAAAAATTATCAAATTCCCTAGTTAAAGTTTGGAACGGTTTTGCTAATGGATTTTCGTTTCAACACAGTTCACGTGGTAAACATATTAATATCAAAACTGTTCTTAGCTATTCGTGTTGGGGTCAGCTGTGAATTATGACCAGCCGGTGTTGTCTTTGACACCTCTCCCTTCTTACCAACAAATTTCTGGTTCTATCGTGCCCAAGTTAGGATCATATGTCCTAGTTGTGACTTTTGAAGTTATAAGATGGAGTATCTGATTATGCCTTCTTACAAGTGTTATAAGAAATGAAGACCTTCTCGGATAGATTAAAACAATCATATATAAGATAGTTAATCATTTGATAATCTTATCAATTTAAAATTTTAATAAATTTTTACCTTACCTCAATTTCTCATAAATTATAGGATATTTTCTTAACTTTTATAATTATAAAAGTGATGTTCTTGATATCAGTCTGATAAATACTCATCTCAGAGTTTTTTTGGGGTTGGGAAGGGTTAATAGTCTGGACAGTTGTCCGGCGTTGAACCCGCGACCTCACGGTTGTGGGCAGAGACCAGTCCCACTGGGTTGTGGCCATCTTGACTAAGAGATTTAAGTATATAAGAAATGTGGCATCACATTTAGATAAGGAGAAACATATTGAAGTTAAATTATATCTGTGTTTTTACCTATATAATTCTTTTATATTATAATATGTTTTCACATTTTTCTTTTTTTAATAATAATGATAATACCACTACTCTTTCAAATGATTTGGAAAGCATTTTTAATGTTTACCTCGTTGAGTTATTTTATTATTTTCATTTTCCGAATTTAGACTTTTTGGCGTATTTGAATAAATGGCAAGTTAAGTTTCATTTTCCTATTTATAGACTAGGCAAAGTGAAAGACTCATGAATGACATAGAGTGATATCGAATTCTAAATACACTTTCAAAATTTTTGGCAACTAGATTTATTAAACTAAATACATATATCACGTTTACAACGTTGTTGTAGGTCGAAAGAAGTAGGTTAAGAAATTATAGAATTAATTTCATTTATATTGCTTAAAAAATTGGTGGGAGTGTAATTAATATTGACAAAAAAAGTAATGGAAAAATGTATATTTTTTGGTGTTTGAGTATGAAGTAAGGATGAGGTTTGTAAACCGTAACCTGTAGTCCTTAAAGAATACGCATTCTCTATTTGTCATTTGCGGTTATCTAAATCATACTAAGACCACTGTAGAAAATAAAACGTGACACCTTATAATAACATAGGAGATAGTTTGTACGTTAAAAGATTATATCAATATTGTTCGAATTTCAAATCTTCATTTGTACCTCACAATCAAAAGGTAGCCTTTGTCTAGAGCTTGAACAAAAACTACACAAAAGACACTCGACAATATTCACCAAAAAAAGAAACCAACAAAACTAGGAAAGGGTAAGAAATCTATTCTAGAACAAGCAAATTAACAAGGAGAGACCATCTCAAATGAGCTTGGTTAAATTAATTGCGTAGATAATCAACCCGGCTATTGTACGATGATATTGAGAGAGGATCAAAATAAAAAAATAAAAAAAGAAAAAAAGAAAAAAATCATATTATAATATCGAAAGAATTAGATACATAATAAAAATTTTGAAATGTCTAGCATCTGTTTCTCCGGGGGTGAGATCTCTGAGGTTTCTACTTTGTTTCTATTCACCAGCATGTACCCACCTGTGTTGCTTTCCTATCATAGGGAGGGAAAGCGAGTTTAGCTTTAGGTTTGTTGGGATCTCCCATCACAACAACATCCCACATTGAGATTACTCCGCCGTAAAAATCTCATACCTTCTGTGCCTACCATAAAAGCAAATCTTTGAAAAAAATATTAGCTTGAATATTAAAAACATATTAATATAAAAAATTGTGTAACATCATATTAAAAAAATTATCAAATTCCCTAGTTAAAGTTTGGAACGGTTTTGCTAATGGATTTTCGTTTCAACACAGTTCACGTGGTAAAGATGTTGACTCTTAACACCAAAGCAATATTTGATTTTTAGTTTGTTCTAATAGATGATTTATGTAGTCTCTTAGAGTATAGACTATCTTCTCGACAATTACGAGGTGCCATGTCCTCTTTTCTTGGATGGTATTCTCGGTATGCTTTAGATAGTCACCGCATATAACAGAGGGAATGTTTGTTTTTTTGAATATGACAGGTTGTGGTTTATCAATCTGGTTGCTTCTTCATCCTCACACACCAGGAACAATATTGTTCTTTCCTTATCCTCGTTGTCAAATCTGAATTTCATCTCCACCCATTTTTTTTATCATCAATAAAATTGATTTTGTAATTATATTAATGTTTGTCATACTCAATCTGACAATATTATAAACAATATAGTTAGAAGAGATTAGTTGAATATGATCAGAGAAAATTGAATCAAATACCTAAAAAGTTAAATTTTAAAATAAAAACTAAAGAGATAAAGAGATAGTCAATTGGATGAAAAAATTGTAGAGATTCTTGAATTAAGAGATTTAAGTAGTTTTATTTGTTTTGATGATAAATTTAAGGAGTTTTAGTTAAGAGGGCCGGCAGTAATCAGGAAACATAAAGGAAATATGAGACGAAAGTAAATAAATAATAAGTTTGAGGTTAATATTGCCAAAATAGCCAAGTTTAGTGCTGTAATATATCGATTAGTTAGGATCGAATCACAAGTTAGGACCGAATGGATGAGTTAGTTGATGAGAGAGCATATAATAAATGTGAATATTACAAAACTAAACTTGGCTATTTTGGCACGATTAATTTCAAACATATTATTTATTTTATTTTTTCTCATATTTCCTTTAGTTTTTCTGAGTACTGTCGACCATCTTATCTAAAACTACTTAAATTTGTGATCAAAACAAATAAAGTCCTTAAATTTCTTTATTGAAGCACCGTTACCATTTCTTCATCCAATTAACTATATACTAAATAAAACTCTTTAGTTTTTATTTTCAAATTTAACTTTTGATTCAATTTTCTCTGTTCATATAATCTATTTTTTAACTATATTGTATGTAATATTGTCGGAAGGAGTATGACCAACATTATTATAATTACAAAATTAATTTTATTAAGGATGATAAAAAAGTTGGTGGAGATGAAATTTAGATCGACAAAGAGGGTAAAGGGAGAAAAATATCGTTTCTGGCGTGTGAGGATTAAGAAGCAGCCAGATTGATAAACCACAACCTATCATATTCAAAAAACAAATATTCCCTCTGTCATCTGCGGTTGATATCTCAAGCATACCGAGAATACCACCCAAGAGAAGAGGATATGACACCTCGTAATTGTCGAGAAGATAGTCTGTACTCTAAGCGACTAAATAAAGTATCTACCAGAACAAACCAAGAATCAAATGTTGCTTTGGGATGAAGAGTTAAAATCTTTGCCACATGAACTGTGTTAGAACGATAATGTATTAGCAAAGTCGTTCTAAACTTCAATTAGGTAATTTGATAATTTTTTTAATATTATATTATACAAATTTTGATATTAATGTTTTTAATATGATATTATCAAATTTTTGAAAAAATTCTTACAATACCTTCCATAAATTTTTAATCAATTGCATGACAACTTGATGTTTATAAATATAAGAGTGATGAACTTGGTAAGCGATACAATAATTACTCATCCACTTCGAAGTTTAACTATATCTGAAATGTGTCGCCACATTTTGATAGTGAGAGATATGAGTTAGATTATTTCTTTGTTTTTTTAATATGATATGAAGAGGATCTTGATGTTTTAGTGCCAAAAAAATCGTCATCTTCAAAATACTTAAAAATCGTCTTGTTTTTCTTCCTTTACCTTTTATGTCAATATTAATCGCACATCAATGAAATCAATTTTATAATTGTGAAAGTGCTCACCAACTCGTTTTTACAATAGTGTAGAGAACTTGGATACTAGAGAACAAATAAATCAAACTGATAAACATAAAAATTGCGATGCCTCCATGAGGTTTTGTATTCTTCATGTATTTAACGAGTTTGAAAATCAAAACTAAAGAGACAAAGTGAGTGATTTATACAAAAAAATGATAGAGATTATAATGAAAGACCATGAGTTTGATATTGAAATTTAACGAGTTTTTCTTGAAGAAATTAATTTAAAGAGTTTAGAAGAGCGTGTTGGCAGTACTAAGAAAATATAAAGAAATAACAGTCAAAAGTAAATAAATAAATAATGTTGAGGTTAATCTTGTAAAAATGGCGAAGTAATAGTGTAGAGAACTTCGATACTAGAGAACAAATAAATCAAACTGATAAACATAAAAATTGCGATGCCTCCATGAGGTTTTGTTTTCTTCATGTATTTAACGAAATCAAAACTAAAGAGTGGTGGAGAGAGTCATTTATACCTTATGGTCCAGAATTAGTCACGTCATTATAGAATTGTTTCTCTCCTTCTGTAGTGATATAATCAATTCTATACCACATATTCCAATGTACTTGCTTCATATCAGAACTGTGCCTTATTTATAGGTCATGTGCTCAATATATACATTTTTTTTTGTCGGATTCCATCATGAAAAGTGGTGAAAGAGTCGTGTATATATATTTAGTGAAAAATAAATGTTAGTAACAAAAATCACAATTCGTAAAAAGATGCGTGATACTTATATTATATAGCTAATAACTCAAAAGGAAAAAGTAAAATATTATTATTTTTATAATTTTTTTTGAAGAAACATTAATTTAAACCATGATGACTTTTTTTTATCTATTTTAATTTGAAGTTTATGTTTCTGTGGATTAACAGATAATTTTCTTTAAAAACAGTATAATTTTTTTTCTTTATACAAAAGAAAAACTTGAAGGAAAAAAAAAAGTCATTCCCATAAACTAGTACTTCCTTCGTTCTCAATTATTTGTCGTCTAAAAGTATTTTATCAGTTTCTAATTAACTATTACTCTAAGAAATCAAGAGAGTATTAAATTTATTTTTTCTAAACTTATCATTATTTTTCATTAATTCAGTAAATAACTAATTTTAATTATCTCAATAAAAAAATTTCTTAATACAAATTTATACCTACAAAATTCATCAAAATACATGACTTAATAAAATCTTAATTGTAAACTCCTTAAAATTTATATCTTCTTTCGGTATTAATATCTCCTTCTTTTTCAGTATTACGTGTTTTAAAAAAACTTATATTAAAGGAGGGAGGGAATATTTCGTAACAATAGGGGAGGATTATGGCCATTCTTCACTATCAATGAGCAGAAGAGTTTTAGATTTCCAACCCTTCCATTCTTCATATCGGAAACTGCATGATTTGATTTGGTGATGATGGATACAAAAAAAAGTTGATCCGATTTACACAAAACATTATAAACACGATTCTCCACTCCTTCAGCTTCAGCAAGTCTTCCTTTTCCTCGGTTTTTCTTCAGCTTCAAATTCTATAGAATTTTTGCCCTCGTTCACATTCGATACAATAGCATTTAGTCGGCGGCCATTCTTCTCTCCATTAGCATTGTTCTTTACCTTCTTCATATCGGAAACTACATGATTTGATTTGATGATGGATGCACGAGGAGATGACCCGTTTAACTCAAAATCTTATACATACGAATCTCCAATTCTTCAGCTTCGGTAAGTCTTCCGTTTCCTCATTTTTTTGTTGAGAAAATTTGGGTTTTCCTTCTAATCAATCATTGGAGAATATGTTATTAAATTACCCCTAATGAAAATCGAATTTATAATTGAGAATATAAACGAAATCAATTTACATATAGATCTATTTTGTGAGAGACGGTAAATCCAACCGTTATTGGAGGATATATCAAAACCTGAATTTTTTTTTTTAAATTTCAATTGTTCACCTTCTTCTGCAGGCTTTTCAATTCTCTCAGCGGAGCTGAATATGAGTGTGGATTGTCAAGTGACCATATTGAAATCGACTCCTCACTTAAAGAGGAGTTTGCAAAGCGCCGCTTTTATTTCTTCTTCAGCTGCGATAGATTGTCGTATTCATCTATTTCGCTATTGTCTTTGATATTTCCATCTTTTGGTCGCGAAATTACTGATTATGATCTGTCTGTGTTGGGATCTGCTGTCGATTATAACAAGACACCTCCCCCTTCCACTGTTGGTCATGATTTTTTTTATTCTAAGGTGCCCAGGTTAGGATCAGATGCCCACTGTGTTCAATTTTATCCTGGCAGCCAGTTATATCCTTGTATTGAGAGTACTTTTGAAGAGTATCCTACCTCCAAACACAATGATCTTTACACGTTTTACACTGGCATGTCTCCTGTTTTTTTTGGAAAAAATATTTACATGATAAGTGGTGTTGAAGGGTTCGATCGTGCTGAGCATTGTCCTGTTTTCTCTACCCGGGCTCTGCGATTTAATAATATTGTTGGGCCTCTAATTTCTCCGGATCCTCTTTCTTATCAACTCGGTGAAATGAATTCTGGCAAAGGAGGTTCATCCATAGCACTGGAGCACAAGGGATTTCTTTATGTCCTGGCTAATTATAATTGGGATATACTGGACTATACTTTTGAATCTTATGATATCGAGAAGAATAAATGGGAAATTCTCGATGCTCCCCCTATCCATTGGTCGTGCGATATACAACGGTTATTTCGCATAATCTATTCATATGCAGTCAGGGATGATAAGATATATGTATCTACAAAGCGTGATGCATATGTTTATGATATTTCTACATAGGAATGGCACCAGTGCTCCTTATTTTCCCAGGGGAAATTCTTTCTTTCTACACCCAACTCGGAGCTAGATGAGGAACTTAAAGGCGGGCCAGCATTTGAATTTGATGGAGAGGGCAAATTTTTTGAAGACACTTTTTTGATATGTGTGTCCATCTCACGAGCACGGGTTCTTGCTTATTTGATTGACTCGGATAAAGTCCAAGGGATGCAAACACTATGTTATTTGCCAGAGCTCCCCGAGCTGAGGCATTATTATCTTTCTGAGGCGAAATTGGTGGATCTGGGTAATGGCTATTTTTGTTTAACTTACAATACGGAAATTAAAAATAGGATATTGGTATTGGTCGTGTTTCATATTTCACGGCGGGTGGAACCCTCTGATTTGAGCTGTAGAATCTGTTGCAGACATGAGATTGAACTGGCCAGGATCGGTGATTGGAATCGCGCCTTTTGTTTTTCTATGTAAGGTTTTCATTTTAGCCTTATCTCGTCTTTTGTTTTCCTATTTTACATTTATGGATGCAGAATCTGAGTGTGGGTATTGTGAAGTGTCACTTTTTGGTGACCTCTTGCTTCGTTGTCTTTGATAACTTTTGTAATGAATTATAAGTTGTTTAATTTCTGGGAAGTTCAAGGTTTGGTATATTTCTTCCACCCATAGGTTGATTGTTTGCAGGTAGCTGAGTGTTATGCAGGTAGTGGAGTGTTATGCATAACCATAGAAGTGTGAATCCGAACGATTGGTTAAGCTATCCTGCTAAATTTACAGCAATCACTACATTATTTTGGCTTGTTAAGTAACTAAGCAGTATTGATGGTTAAACTTCTTATTTCATTTGTTTCCTTTCTACTCTAATGTGTTTTGAACTGGTTTAATATGAATGTAGTTTACTTTCAACTATATTATTATTGTTGTTGTAGCTTAATACGGCGTTTTTTTTTTGAAAAAAGGAAAAAAGATGAGAGCTGTTCTATTGCCCGAAACATCACAAATCGGTTAAGACAATAGCACCAAGTCCCTAGAGTTATTAACATTGTGAATTATACTATAAAATAGATTCGTAATATACTTTTTTTGGGTAAAAAAAAACATTATGAACCTATTTTTTGCTACACGATTTTATTGAGAATCTGTTATTTAAATAGTGATTTGCTTTTTTTATCATTCCCCTCAATATGGAGAGTGTTTTTTTTGACGCCCGAAGGCGATTGCCTCCGAAGGAGAAGAGCGGAGAGTACCCTAGATAGCCTGAGGAGGGAATTTAGCCTCATACGGAGGAGAATTTTATTTGCTCCCACAAGGGGAGATACGAGAATCGACCACGGGACCTCCATCCCGTGGCCGGGTAACCTTACCACTTGGGCTACCCGATTCCCATAATATATGGAGAGGTTGGGGAGGGGTATTGTTTAATCGACTATTTTAAATAGTTTTGTTTGGTATGAGGGAGAAAAGAATACTACGAATAGTTTTTATAATTAATTTTAATTATTCATTTAATTAAATGTACTGTTTCACCAATTTAAAAAATTTAAGAAAAGAATAAGAAATTTTTTAAAGATGCAAAGTGACCATTATACCTCTCTCTTAATAAAATCAACTCTAAATGGGTGTATGTAAAAGTGTTTAAGTGGTGTTACAGATATGACTGTGTATTTTCTTTTAATCTTACTATTTTTACCGTGTCCTTCTAACTTAGCATCTGGTTAAAGGGCCAATCCTTAATCTCTTCCCTAATTGAATCATATCTTTTTTTAACCGGTTAAAGGACAAATCTTTGTCAGAAAAATCACCAAGACTCAAAAGCATGTTTATTTTTTTGAAAAAATATTAGAAATGGTTTGAGAACATAAGAAGTGGGTTTAAACTCGAGACTTCTGCTCTCCTCGAATCTCTCACTTTTTCTTCGTAATAGCCAATAAGGTATAATGCATACTTTCCAAGATTATAATAAGCATCTTAGTTAGTAAACTAATTAAAGGAGATTGATAGCAAAAACAGATATACCAATACAACTTGGTTCAGTTGGTAAGAATTTGACACGTTTTTCCAAAGTTAAGTGTTCAATTCCCGCTGCCGACATAAGAAACTGTGTTGGTGAGTGATATATAAGTACCCTTATAAAAGATCCCTAGGATCTGTCCTGACCGGAGTCGAACCCACCCAAACTTTTTTTTGTTAAAAAAAAATATAGCAAAAAACACATATAAAACGAAAACGTGGCACTAAATCCCACACCATAGTCCTCTATATCTCTCGGTCGCCCCGGCCCTATGTCAATGAGTAAAACGTTCGAGATATGCGGGCCGACCCTCATGAGCCATCGGGATCTTGTACTTTTGATCAAACTAGCTGTGGCAAAAGCAGGGGTATTTTTGGGTTGAAAGAAATTTGTTTTGTTGGCGCCAACAAACATCACGTCCCCCGCAAAACATCACGTCCCCCATTTTCTCTGTCTTACTTTTTTATTTGGAAGAAGATATATGAATATGACAATCCCTGAAAGAACTCCCATTCCAAAATCTCCCTTTTCATCTATTTCCTTCTCTCAAGTTCTGCCACTTTTAAAAAAAATCTCCTACGAAGAAGATTGCAAATGGAAGAAAGTCAAGCCTACGAAGAAGGAACTGCTAGTAAGGTTGAATGGCAAAGTTTCAGGGATTTTCTTCAGAAGAACGGTGTCCCTTACGATAGCCAAACAAGTTCTCATCAAGAAAATGGTTTAGTTGGAGATCTAGGCATAAGTAAAAACTTGTGTACTGAAGAAATTATTTTAGTCACTAGTGATAATGATGATGTTGATACAAGGACAGCTAAAAGAACGAAGCATACAGTTATTATTGACCCTGAAGATGACGATGGTGAGTTGTTTCATAAATGAAAATGTTGTATCATGTTCTTTCTTTACTGTTTCATTATGGAGAACGCATGTTCCCTGACAGGGAACGCATGTTCTCTTATTCAGAACACATAAAATTGTACGACGTAATAGTCGCAGGTCTGGAGCTTAGGGAAGAAGAACAGGATAACCAGGAAAGACAGACATTTGACAATTCAGAGCATGATGGTAAGACATTGAATATAAAAACACGTGTTTTATTACTTAGAACACGCGTTGTCTTACAAGGAAATATCTGTTCCCTGTCAGGGAACGCACCTGCTCTTGTTCAGAACGCATGTTCCCTGATAGAGAACGCATGTTCCCTGACAGGGAACGCACCTTCTCTTGTTCAGAACGCATGTTCCCTGACAGGGAACGCACCTTCTCTTGTTTAGAACGCATGTTCCCTGTCAGAGAACGCATGTTCTATTGTCAAGAACGCATGTTCTCTTATACTAACAAACATACTTTTACAGGTAATGCCGACTATTATAGCACAATTGATCTGAAGCCCAAGGAGTTCACTACGTAAATTGAGTTCGTGAGATTTTTACCTTGATTATGCTCATAACTTAGTGGTTTGGCATTAGAAAAAGTTATAGTAAGACCTTACGTAGAAATAAGGAGCAGTGTTGGTTACTCGAAATACGTTTGTAATAAAGAGGGATTCAGAAAGCGAAGTATTTATGATCCCAAGAACAATGAGAAATGCCCCAAACCCACGTAGGCTAGCAAATTATTGACGCGCAAACGAGCCGAGGAGCTGACGGGTTGTACTGGCTAAGCTAGCCGTGGAAATTTAATCAACAAAGACGCGTATTTGTAGTTAGTACTAGGGTTAAGCGAGCATAATCATTCCCTTCATCCAAAAAAAATTTTGCTCATTTGTTAAGATCGAATCGTCAAGTGACGAATCTTCATGGAATTGTTGTTTGAGATGTAATGATAGTGCTCGGGTGCCACTAAAGTCTTCTTACACTATAATGTCACAGTAAAGCAAGGGGGCAATGAAAGTCTCGGATTTATAAAGGTTGATTTAAAGAATCACCCGTGGTAGAGACGCCAAAAGTCGATGGAACTCTGAGAAGGAACCGCCCCTACTTGAGCATTTCCTACGTGAGGCATACTTGAATCCTTCGCTTTACTACGATATTGAAATGGACTCACGATGAAAAAAATTGCTAATATTTTTTCGGGGCGGATGGATTAATGAAGATGGACTATGGTTACTTTGGCGATGTAGTGACCTTTGATACAACATACCCTGACCAACAACAATTTCGCACTCCATAGGTATTATGAATACATTTTCAATGGTAGAGAACACTTGTTATCAAACGAGACAACGTGGTCTCTGCTTTGAGAACAAGTGTTATCTACCATTTAACACGCTCTATGCCAGTGAACATGTATTCTTTTGTCGTGGAACATGCGTTTCTAAACAAGGAATGTGCGTTCTCGTCGTGGAACATGCGTTCTTTTGTCGTGGAACATGCGTCTAAACAAGAGAATGTGCGTTTCCCTCGTCAGTGAGCACATGCGTTTCTTTGTCGTGGAACATGAGGTGCGTTTCTCGCCAGTGGAACATGCGTTCGAACAAGAGAATGTGCGCTCCATGTCGTGGCACATGCGTTTCTTTGTCGTGGAACATGCTTTCTAAACAAGAGAAGCGTGCGTTCTCGTCAGTGGAACATGCGTTTCGAACAAGAGATGGTGCGTTATCTCGCGTTATTGTCAATAACATAGATGGTTCCTTTTTCACCAAGCAATTTTTTTTGATTTCTCGAAATACTGCTTTGTTGGTTTCAACAATCACCACGAGTCATGCATATTTGGGGCGGGACTCGCTATATGATGAGACAATTCCTTCGCTCAAATGGTTATTCAAGTCATTTTTGAAATGCATGTCCCGGGAAAGCCCCTAAATCTTTTTTTTTACCGACTCAGATGCCGCAATGGCGGCCGCAATAAAGGCCGAAGTTCCCTAATTCTTTCCATGGCCTCTCGCACATGGCACATTAAGGAAAATGCCGCCAAGAACCTCGAGCTCAATGTGGATCGCAGAGGTCGAGAGCATTTTTTTAATGCAATGTATAATGTCAATGATGAAAATGAGTTCGACCACGTGTGGGCTAAGCTCGAAAAGGAGTGCATTATTAAGGATAATTTCGAAAAAGAAGATGTGGTTCATTCGTGGGTCAAAAGGATTCATGGGTTTCGAGAACAATGGTCATCCGCCTGGGTTTGCAAACATTTCACTGCTGGCATTCGATCAACCCAGCTTAAGCGAGTCGAATAACAAAGGTGTCCTTAGAGGATATCTAAAGTGCGACTCACAATCTTGTCCAGCTTTTTTCACGCACTTCAACAGGATGTTGAATGATAGGCGATCCGTTGAATTTGGAAGAAACTTTGAATGTATGAACAAGTTGCCGAACAACAATACCCCCGCATAGCCCTCGCCAATAGTGCAACCCACACATTATACGCCAAATGTTTTCGCAATGTGGCAGAACATGTATTGTTGTCTTGACATGAACGCATGTTCTCCTCGCCGAGAACACACGCTCTCTTTAGGGCGGAACGAATGTTGTCTTGAAGCATGTTCTCTTGATGTTATCTTGACCCGTAATCGGACGCTCGGGTCTAAAGAACGCACGTTTCTTCGAACCGTAACGCACGCTCGTATAAAGAACGGACGCTTTCGGGTCTAAAGAACGCACGCTCTCTTCACAAGAACGCATGTTCTGCTTATTATAATCCCCTCGCTTGCTTGTGTCCAGATCACCACCAATGGAGTACTTGATAGATCCATGTCCCCGGGGAAAAATGACGGTGGGAAATATGCATACCGAGTGTACAAGGACGTTTATCTTTCTCGGTGAGAGGGCAAAGCTAGATGAGAGAATTGTGATGGTTGATCCCGACAACGTAATTATCGAATGCGAATGTAGACTTTTTTGAAATACCGGGTTTCAGACTCGCCGCCATTGCCTTAGAGTTATGGAACTCCTAGGCTCTTGCGAGGAGTGCACATAAAATTTAGAGTGTTGCCTCCACACTACCCGATGAATAGGTGGACAAAAAAATGTGAAGAATGGTGTCGACTTAGTTTGTCGTAATCGGTGGTAGGAAAGCACCTACCGAATATAGCGAACGCTATCAAAGCAAATGTGTGGAAAGATGGTATCGCTGGGTAACAATCGCATGTGGCAGACGATGCCGCTATGAGTTTGTGGATCTGGGCCGCTTGATGATTTGTGCAAGAGTGTCAACTGATACTCGATGCGACCGGATCCACACGTATAACTACAAATGACTGGTAAGGTTAATTTTATTCAAGATGTACTCAACTTATTTTTTTACCGACCTTGAGTGGATTAACAACTTTTTTTTTAATAATTATTTATGCAGTAATGTACTCAAACAATAGGGTGACAAAGTGGAGTTGAACGCTCAAGGCTCGAGTTGAAAAAAACGCCCGCACTCCAAATAGATCCAGGAAGAGGTTAAAGAGAATTGTAGAGATTAAAAGACAAAAGGCACGGGCTAAGTATATTAAGAAAATGCAACAAGACGATTGGAAGAAACCACTAGACTAGCACTCGTAATATTGTTACGAACACACTGTGTTAAGCCCTTTTTTGTCATCTACTTACCTTTTCAAGAAACCATTTAAACTAGAACGCTGCTTCGTATCGAGAACGCACGCCCTCTTGTCACCTATTCATGTCCCACAAAGTTATTTGCATGGAACATAATATCATTATCGCATAATTCGCTTGCATAAATATAATGTTCAAACGAATCGATAATAATAACATGTTTTCCTAGGCAAGAACGTATATCCTCTTGAATAGAACACACGCTCGTTTAAAGAACGCACGCTCGTATCGGGAACGCACGCTCGCATCGAGAACGCACGCCCTCTTGTAAATAATGCGTGTCCCACAAAGTTATTTGCATATGGAACATAATATCATTAATGTACATTTGGTTTGCAAAAATATAATGTTCAAACGAAGCTGCTCAAATTAGCAAAAAATGTTCATTCATTCCGAGCATTATACCTAAGGGCATTTTCCGTAAGTTCTCCTCGCTATTTTGTTCAACTGGGTGTCCCAAAATGCGAGCCACCAGCCTTCTTTCTCAACCGGATCATATGTGATGCCGTGGTCCAAAGTGGAAAATATTTTTTGCGAATATGCCCTTCCCTAATGCTCCATCGCGTTGCAGCATACACACACCACAACAGCTTCTTATCATCGAAGGTTGGATGGGAACTCGCCGTGTTTGATTTTAAAACCTTTGAAGTTGTACTTTGACTTTAAATTTTTTCCCGAGCTGTGCCGCCAACCCCGCTAAAAACAACTTGACCTGTAGGAATGTACTTTGCCTTGTTTACCGCGGCCTTCGACACCCAAGCTATTAAGAATATACAATTCTTTTGCTTTCAAATCCACCACATATACCCTGTAAGGGTCACGTAAACGATGGGGAGAAAGAACTATAGGAAAACAATGTTAGTATTAGATCATTCTTTGAAACAAAACAAGTTTTCGTATTAGTAGAAAAACGCATTCAATAAAAAAGAGACCACATGTTCTCGAGAAATGTAACCTTACCAAGTCAACACTTGTCTGATCCCATCTCGCCATTTTCCTTTGGCGGATAATCAATGCCCTAAGAATCACCCTGGGTCTTCGACAAACATGACCATTTCAGTCCTTTTGGCAAAGGATGACCACCATTCTTCCTTCCCATATCCCCGCCGCGTAACTCCCGCACAAATACAATTATATACCAACATCAATCATTTATTTTGTTGATCGACATAAATCTATTCGTAATACCCGGATATACCGATATAATGGTTGTAAACCAAAATTTCTTCATTTGCCCATCGTAGCCTCGGATTTCTTCAACATTAAGGATATGGGCTAAGGCATTAACCACATCATCAACAATTTCCTCTCCAGCATACAAGTCCGCATATCTTTCCTCCGCAAAAGGCCGCACTAAAAATCAAACAAGACAAACTTTCTTCAATAAAAAACAAACATTTCAAAGAACAAGAACGCACGTTTCTAAACACAAGAACGCACGTTTCTAAACACAAGAACGCACGTTCTAATCACAAGAACGCACATTCTCAACCGAGAACGCATGTTCTCTTGACCAGAAAGCATATTCTCTAATCAAAAAAGTTAATTGAACTTACGGATCTTCCGCAATCCAAGCATATTCAACAAGCGCAATCTCATTCTTCTTCAAAGACTGATCATCTTTATTATGTGTAATGAAAGGAGAATTCGTAATGGCTCTGCTGGGCTTGACTTGCCTCTTGCCCTCGACCAATTTGACAGAGCTAGGGGCCACTGTAACCGCCGTCCCACTTCGAACGGACATTAATTGGAATTATGGTAACACAAGTTGCTGGTGTCTCCTCTCTCTCAACCTGGGCAGGCTCCTCAACGACAGTATTCCTGACAGATTGTGCAGGAGTCTCTTCATTCACCTCGTCCGCCTCAATATTTTTAGCTTGGTCAGGGGCCTGGGTTTGCAAATTTGGCATCACCTCCTCCCCTTGTCCCAAAACAGCCTCCTCCCCTTGTCCCAAAACAAAGATCCTCCCCTTGTCCCCAAAAACAGTCCTCCTCCCATTCATCCCGGTAATAGTCAACTACCTCACGAATAACCTCATCTGGGTCCTTTCCCCGACTGTGAATCAGGGCTATGTCTGCTTTCTTCAAAGATTGAAATCTGCTTTCCCTAGCCTCATCTACCGTCAACTCAACCTCCATAGCGTCCCCCGTGATTCATCATCACTAATCAACCCTCATTCTCTTCTCGGGCATGACGAGCTCTTTTCACACTCGAGGCCACCGCCTGCTGGGACCTCATCGTCGGATTCCATCAAAAATTCTTCATTAACAACACCCCTTAAAGAGCCGATTTCCTTGTTTACTTCAACGAGCATACTTCTCCCGACCGCAATTTCCTTGTTCAACCTCCTTCACTGAGCCGTAAGGTCTTTAAACTTTTGTTGTTTCTCTCTCTTCACCACTTGCTGAAAAACATACCTTCCCCAAAGATTTTTAAACTTCCCTGCTCTGGGGAAAAACAACACTAAAGACACTTTTCATTTTTGACTTATCCCAAAGAGTACAACTTGGGCCATCAATACGGGAGATGATTTCCGGAGAAGAAATCCAAAGAATGCACCTAACACATACAAACGGGAAGTGGTCGGGGAAAAAAAATATGTTGTCAACACAAGCACGTATGTTATCTTGAATAGAACGCATGTTCTGGTATCAAGAACGCATGTTCCCTCAAAGAGAACGCACGTACTGATTATCAAGAACGCATGTTCCCGCACAGAGAACGCATGTTCTCCTAAAAACACGTGTTCCATGACAAGAACGCATGTTCTCATGACCAGAACTCATGTTCTCTCTACAAGAACGCATGTTCTCTATACCAGAAGGCATGTTCCCGCACAGAGAACGCATGTTCTGGTATCAAGAACACGTGTTCCATGATCAGAACGCATGTTCTCTCTACCAGAACGCATGTTCTCTTCACCAAAACGCATGTTCTAATAAAAACAACATGTACTCTATCGCCCATACCGTTAGGGAAATGCATGTCGACTTGAATCTCGTGACGTTAACCGATCACCGGCGAGCGCCTTTGATGGTAGAATGCAAGAGACTCATGCACAAAATCAACAATAAATTCGCCCAGCTTGTACTTTCTTTGAATTGTTCAAACAAAGATTGCATATCTCACACTAACCATTCTACTACCTTTTGCAATGAATGTATCTACTAAAGACGTATAGCCCGTATAAAGAAACCCATCTCTAGTGGTTCATGTTGTCTTGTGTCCTAAGGAAAGTGTACACAATGTCCTCATCGATATAGCCCTTATCTGAACAGTGCATCTTCAAAAAATCATCTGAAAACTTCTTCACCTTCTCTATGGGGGAAAAGTGGTTTCAAGATTTTTATGCCCTGGGTATCGCTTTTATGCCCCATAGGCACTCCATACACTCTCTCGCACGTCTTCTGCATGAATGGGCAAGTGCATGCCCGTCTCCAGCCTGGATGCATCTTTCGGATGCATCATAGTTGGTAACTGGGATATTTCAAACTAAGCTTCAGTGTGAGCCGGAGAGTTTAACCCGAGTAAACCCTATAAGTCCCAGATCCTTCAAAAGTTGTAACTTTTTTATACTCCGCTCTTCATCTCCCCAAAGACCCTTTCATTTAAAGCCATGAGTTTCGATGTAGAACATAGAAATTCCCATTTTTGGCGCTTCGACGTATCGTCGATGTAATTTGTACTTCACTCATCCTTTTAGAATATGTGTTCTTGCAAAGAGAATATGTGTTCTTTGAAGAGAGAATTGGAGAATATGTGTTCTTTAGACGAAGAAGATGAAGTTCTTTTTGCTTTTTCGCCGTTTTCTTAAAGAGAGAATGCGTGTTCTTGCAGAGAGAATGTGTGTTCTTTAGACGAAGAAGACGAAGTATTTTTTGCTTTTCCACCGCTTTTCTCGCACTCCTGAACCCAAACGATTTGATCGGTGGCGTGTTCTATTTTCTTTACGTTTTTTTTTATTTGTGAATTTACGCATGTACCCTTTTACCTTCTTTTTAAATCTCACCGTTGTTTCGAGCCGAGGTCTAATTAACTGTTGGATCACGTGTCCCGCACGTATCGAATTAAAGCGCGTCAAAGACGAGCCTGGATCGATCTCTGGTGAATTATGATAACCAAATTCATTAGCTCGAAAAATTCTGATATAGACTTGCTATATATGTGAGTTATGGGACCACTTAGTCCCACAATCAACCACATCACCTCTTTTAATTAAAAATAAATAAAAAATTCTCATGCGCCCACACTCGTTTTTATTATTTTAATCAAAACCGTGACGCTGACTGAATGCGACCTAGCTGATCTACGACTGCTTTGGTAGGCCAGCGTCCCATATCATAATTGTTCCATTAGCTCAGCTACAGTTGGAGTAATACTCGGACAGAAACATATAAATATGAGCAAAAAGTATTTGAAAACCTTCAAGTTGGGCATCATAAGCTAAAGGAGAAAAGAGCCCTTAGTCGGCGGCCATTCTTCTCTCCATCAGATTAGCAGTGCCCTTTCCCTTCTTCATATCGGAAACTACATGATTGATTTGATTATGGATGCAAAAGAAGTTGATCCGATTTACTCAAATCACTATAAACACGAATCTCCACTCCTTCAGCTTCGGTAAGTCTTTTTTTTATTTTTTTTTATTTTATGAAAGATTAGGTTTTGCCTTCTGATCGATCATCAGAGAATACATTAATTAAATTGCCCAGTCAAAAATTGATTTTTTAATTGAGAAAATAAACAGCATCAATTTACATACATACAGATCTATTTTGTGAGAACGGTAATCGGAGTATATATCAAAATTTGTATTTTTTTTACATGCATACATACACTGTTATTTGTACTGGGTTATGGTTGAGTATCCCACATTGGTGGATATATCGAAATCTGTTTTTTTTCCAATTGTTCACCTTCTTCTGCAGGCTTCTCAATTCTCTCAGCGGAGCTGAATTTGAATTTGAGTGTGGATTGTCAAGTGACCATATTGAAGTCGACTCCTCACTTAAAGAGGAGTTTGCAAAGCGCCGCTTTTATTTCTTCTTCGGCGATAGATTGTCATATTCATCTATTTCGCTATTGTCTTTGATATTTCCATCCGTTGGTCGCGAAATTACTGATTCTGAGCAATCTTTGTTGGGATATGCTGCCGACAAGACACCTCCCCCTACCACGGTTGGATCAGGTGCCCACCGTGCCCAGTTTTATTCTGGCAGCCATTCATATCTCTGTACTCTGAGTATTTTTGAAGATTATCATACCTTCAAACCCAATGATATTTACACGGTTTACACTAGTATGTCCCGTGTTTTTGATGGAAAAAATATTTATATGATCGGTGGGCTTCAAGGGTACCATGGTGCTGATCCTGTTTACTCTACCCGGGCTCTGCGATTTACTAATATCGCTGGGCCTCTAATTTCACCAGATCCCCTTTCTTATCAACTAAGTGAAATGAATTCTGTCAAAGGAGATTCACCCATAGCACTGGAGCACAAGGGATTTCTTTATGTCCTGGCTAATTATGATTGGGATGAAATTGACTGTACTTTTGAATCTTATGATATCGAGAAGAATAAATGGGAAATTCTCAATCCTCCTCCTATCCATTGGTCGTGCGATATACGACGGTTATTTCGCATAATCTATTCATATGCAGCCAGGGATGATAAGATATATGTATCTACAAAGCGTGATGCATATGTTTATGATATTTCTACGAAGGAATGGCACCTGTGTTCCTTATTTTCCAAGGGGAAATTCTTTGTTTCTACACCTGACTCGGAGCTAGATCTGGAACTTAAAGGTGGGCCAGCATTTGAATTTGATGGAGAGGGAATTTTTTTTGAAAATAAATTTTTGATATGTTTGTCGATCTACGGAGGTCGGGTTCTTGCTTATTTTTTTGACTCGGATAAAGTCCATGGGGTGCAAAAACTGTGTTATTTGCCAGAGCTCACCATGCTGAGTCATTATTCTAATGATGATGGAGTGAAACTGGTGGATTTGGGTAATGGCTATTTTTGTGTAACTTACAATGTGGAATCTTATGAAAGGATATTGGTATTGGTCGTGTTCCATATTTCGCAGCGAGTGGAACCCTATGATGGAGAACCTTTGAGCTGTAGAATATGTTGCAGACATGAGATTGAACTGGCCTCGGTCAATGATTGGAATGAGGCTTTTTGTTTTTCTATGTAAGTTCATAATTTTAGCCTTTATCTAATGTTTTGTTTTCCTATTTAAATTTATTTACTTAAAAAATCCGTGTGTTGTGAAGTGTCACTTTTTGGTGTCCTCTTGCTTCGTTGTCTTTGATAATTTTTGTAATGAATTATAAGTTGTTTCATATCTACGGTGCATTTCTTCCACCGGCTTTTTTGAAGTTATATCGGTTGTTTGTTTGCAGGTAGGAAGATCAGATGGTGGTAGCGGAATTTTATGCAGAACCATGGAATAGTGAATCCGAAAGATTAGTTAAGTTGTCCTGCATGTGCTGATGTTTAAATTTACCATAATCACTACATTATTTTTGGTTGTTAAGTAACTAAGCAGAAATGATGGTTAAACTTTCTGTTTTATTTGTTTCCTTTCTTCTCTAATATGTTTTGAACTGGTTTAATATGAATCCAAAATAACTTTCAACTACATTGTGTATTTAGTTTCTTTTCCCTTTTGGGGGTATGAGCAACATAATTAACTTGCTTATAGTTTATCTTTCTCGATAGGGCCTGTGACTTTTTGTTTTGTTTTGTTTTGATAACCCAAAAATTTGATCTTAATTGAGTTCCTACAGATTTGTTCCAATGTTTGAAGAGGCCTTTTATAACCTTGATTCACATGAGACAATCTATTCATTTTGATTATACAAGCATTTCAATGAACTCATGTTTGTTGTACATTGGTTATGTGCACGTAATGATCATTCTATTCTTCTTTACAACTAAAACTTCTTGAATCTGCCTTTCTTTCCAATCCATGAGCATCGTAGCAATGTTTACAGCGATTATGAATCTGCCAGTCCAATTTTATTTTACAAATAGTTAACTTTTCATGAAATTCAATACTACAAACTAAAACACGAATTCTATCAAATCCCGCCATCCGAATATTTTCGGACCATGGCTTCTTCATTCTTGAAAGGGAAGCTCACCTTTGCTTTGCTACTAGTGCCGTCTGTTTGGACTTCTGAAGCCACATCAAGAAACCTTAATCAACTTTCAATGGCTGAAAGGCACGAGCAATGGATGGCTCAGTACGGACGTGTCTACAATGATGAAACAGAGAAGGTGGCCCGATTTAAAGTATTCAAGGACAGTGTTGAGTACGTCGATTAGTTCAACGAAACAAGGATTCGTTCTAACAAACTAGCAGTTAACAATTCCACTGATTTGACGAATGATGAGTTCAAATAAGCTCGCAATGGTTATAAGTCATCACATTTCTATACAACAACACCTACTTTTAAGTATGAAAACGTATCTGCAGTTCCAACATTTACTCCAATCAAGGACCAAGGATAATGTGGTAAATTCAATAACTTTTCAAGTTTTTTTAAGGTCAAAGACAACCAGTATATATTTGTGTTTTATTTTACTGTCTACGTCTAATCTGATTTTGTTATATACATGAAAATTCAGGAAGCTGCTGGGCATTTTCAGTTGTGGCAGCCACGAAAGGAATAAATCAACTAAGTAATGGTAAACTAATATCATTGTCAGAACAAGAGGTTGTTGATTGCGACACAACTGCAGATCAAAGCTGTAGTGGAGGCCTAATGGATTAAGCATTTCAGTTTATAATTAGTAACAAATGCCTAACCACTGAAGCAAATTACCCATACGAAGTAGCAGTGGCGGAGCTTACAAGGGCAGGGGCCAGGAATTTTCAATTTTTTTATATACTAGGTATATATATTTAACAGTTTAGAATAATAGAGCTATTTTTTTTAAATGGCCCCCCAAGAATTTTTAATTTTTTTATATACTAGATATATATATATATATATATATATATATATATATATCCAACGATTCAGAATAAGATAGTTTTTTTTTAAAAAAAGATCGGACATTTTACAAAGTACATGAAAATATATTTTTTGATACCCAAATCTAATTAGATTTGGACTCATAGATTATTAAAGTAACCAATAATGGATTTTAAAAGACCCACTAAAACCTAATAGACCCACCAAGACCCATTATTACCCAAACAATTATATACGTGACATTTTTCTCTCTCAGACCTTTTTCACTGATCAGTAGAGTGAAAATGGTGAACAAAATGTGTATAACTCTAGTCTATAAGATTTATCCAAAAAAAAAAGTTTTGGCTCCGCCAATGTTTATATGCTTTTATGAATTTATTTTGGCCCCCCAAAAAAAAATTCCTGGCTCCGCCACTGCGAAGCAGCTGATGGAACTTGCAATACCAAGAAGGAGTCTAACCATGCAGCAGCCATTAAAGGATATGAAAATGTACCTGAAAACAACGAAGCCGGTATTCTAAAGGTTGTGGCTAACCAACCAATATCTGTGGCCATTGATGTTGGTGGTTCTGCTTTCCAGTTCTATACTAATAAACCATGGTTCTAAATGTAGTAAAGGTTTTCGAGATCCTGTGGCCCTTGTAGAGCATGTTGAGAGGGAACATAAAGGTACTTCAAAAGCTTAAAGACAGAAGCCAAAGTTGAATGGTGAAGGAGGAAATATACACTGAAAAAAATTGGTTTTTTCTTTGTTTTTCTTGTCCCATTGATTCTATTACTCAAAAGTTTTATCAGAAAGCTTTGAAATGTTGTATTAGAACATCATTCTTTTGAATTGTATCATGTTTGTATGAATTCTTATCGAGTTGGTTAAAATTTTTTGGACACTGGTATAAAATATGGATACAATTTCAACTATAGTTAATATAGTGAAAATTGAAATACTACTACTGTCATGGACATATTTTCAACTATAGTTAATATAGTGAAAATTTCAACTATAGAATTTTCCTATGTAATTATGCAAATATTAAATCCGGTAGCATAAAATGCACGTCAAAGCAAAGATGAAAGAACCTCTCTTGAGCATGACATGATTGTCATATATATACTACCTCCATTCCCAAATATAAGACTTTCATTACATGTTGCGAAAAAATTAAGATGTTTGTGTAATTAAAATATCAAAACTTTCTTAAATAGAATTAGTGGTATGCAAGTCATATTTAAAAGAGTAATATTGATATTTTAATTACATAAACATGTTAATTTTACTTCCTTAATTTTCGCAATATCTAATAAAAGTCTTATATTTAGTAATGTAGATAGTATACTATCTTAGATTTCCACCTCCATTTCCACTCGATAGCATTGGAATGAATGTACACTCTTATTAAGTTCCCGATCAAGGGAAAAAACAACTCAAACGGCCAAAAAAAATAATCTGATAAGCTTGTTTTAACGGAACATCGTCTACGCAATTCTTCTTGTCTATTTCATGCATAACTTGCCGGGTTCTCTCGGCAATCCTTTCATTGCTAATTACATTGAAACAACTACTCTATAAATACCTCTATATCTCAAGAGATTTCAGTATCCCTCTCATCTCCAATTACATTGTTTATAACATTAATCATTCAAACAATGGCTTCTTCATTCTTGAATTGGAAGCTCACTTTTGCTCTACTGTTAGTCCTTTCCATTTGGGCTTTTGAAGCCACAGCGAGAAACCTGAATCAACTTTCAATGGCTGAAAGGCACGAGCAATGGATGGCTCAGTACGGACGTGTCTACAATGATGAAACAGAGAAGGCGACCCGCTTTAAAGTATTTAAGGACAATGTTGAGTTCATTGAGTCGTTCAACGAGGCAGGGACTCGTTCTTACAAATTAGCAGTGAATAAATTTACTGATTTGACTAATGAGGAGTTCAGAAAAGCTCGAAACGGTTATAAGTCATCACATTTCTGTAGAACAGCACCTACTTTTAAGTATGAGAATGTGTCTGCAGTTCCAGCTACCATGGATTGGAGAAAGAAGGGTGCTGTTACTCCCATCAAGGACCAAGGCCAATGTGGTAAATTCAATAACTTTTAAGTTTTATTTTTTTTAAGGTCAAAGACAACCAGTATATATTTGTGGTTTTATTTTACTTTCTACGACTAATCTGATCTTATTATGTACACGAAAATTCAGGAAGTTGCTGGGCATTTTCAGCTGTGGCAGCGACAGAAGGAATAAATCAACTAAGTAGTGGTAAACTAATGTCATTGTCAGAACAAGAGCTTGTTGATTGCGACACAACTGAAGATCAGGGCTGCAGTGGAGGCCTAATGGATGATGCATTTCAGTTTATCATTAGTAACAAAGGCCTAACAACAGAAGCAAATTACCCATACGAAGCAGCTGATGGAACTTGCAATACCAAGAAGGAATCTAACCATGCAGCATCTATTAAAGGCTATGAAGATGTACCTGAAAACAGCGAAGCCGGACTTCTAAAGGCTGTGGCTAACCAACCAATATCGGTTGCCATTGATGCAAGTGGTTCTGCTTTCCAGTTCTATTCGAGTGGTGTTTTCACCGGAGACTGTGGGACCGAGTTGGACCACGGTGTTACAGCAATTGGTTATGGCAAGGCTACAGATGGAACCAAATATTGGTTGGTGAAGAATTCATGGGGAAGCAGCTGGGGTGAAAATGGATACATAAGAATGGAAAGAGACATTGCTGCTCCTGAAGGTCTTTGTGGCATTGCCATGCAAGCTTCCTATCCAACTGCTTAGAAGAAGCTCCAAAATTATATATGCACATATGGATTAATTATCTTCCCTTAGACTAAAGGGATTCTGTAATTAAATTTGGTGTTTTTTTCCCCTATCCATTTGTGTATACGATTGCAGTCATGTAAAGGGATCATGATTAATGTATATTAAATTTTATGTTTTAAAGAAATACAAATCGCTTCTGCTTATATATTCTTCAATCATTTGTTAATGAATTGGGAGCTAAGAACGGTTAAATCAAATTCGTCTAAGAGAAGATGAATTACCAAAAAAGTTGCTTCTAAGAAATAATGTCAAGTCCGAAAGATTCCAAAAACACTTTCATTCTGATTCAAGACTCAAAAATTTTTAGAGCAGTCCAATCCTATGCTATTCGAAAAATTCATTTATATTTACCGTACCCATGTCGATACGACATATGTCCACACGACATATGTTGTATGGATATGAGATACTTATCTGATTTGATAAACACCGATCAGACACCTTGTGTTAGATGTTTAAGTATCCGACACTTAACTATATACTTGTACCCAACACCCACATCCAAATCCAAGTAACATAGATACAGTCCAATTGTCTCGAATTAAGTAAACACGGGTCAATGTCCATCAACCCAAATCAAGCTCCGAACAGACCAAATGCCCAAATTATATTTCTAAAAGACTAAAACTCCGTTTTCCATGTTGGCGCCATCTCACGTTTAGTAAGACATGGGACAACATTTTCGAATGTTCCAACAATTTACAATCATTAATCGCCCGCCCAGCGGCCCAGTATGTCTCTTTCTTTATATAATAAAACCCAGTTTTCATCATCCTTCACAGATTTTTTTTATTTTTATTTTTTAATATTAGTCTATGCTACAAAAAATAGAGAGGAAGAGAAAAAAGGAGAAGAAATTGGAGGGTTATTATAGAAAGAGAGAGAGCCATAAGTTCCGAAAGGGCACCAACGAATGCTGGATATTCGGTACATTTGTTGAAAATCTTTTGAAGGGAACCGGCCTTCTGGTCTTCTTTCTCTCATTACAGGGATTTGATCTGAAGGTAAACCAAAAGTTCTTTTCTTTTTGAATTCTTGATGACCCCTTTTGGATAATATATATTGCTAGTTATTTGCTAAGAAAATTGGTTTTTTTAATACAAAATCAGAATCCTTGATTATCCCTTTTGACAACAGTAAATATATGTTACTAATTTGCTAGGCAGATTGGTTTTTGGAATACAAAATTCAGAATTCTTGATCATCCCTTTTGAGAACAGTAGATTACTAATTCCCTAGGTAGATTGATTCCTTATTACAAATTTAGAATTTATGATCATCCCTTTTGGATAAGCTACATATATATTGCTAATTATTTGCTTAAAAGATTGTTTTTTTAATTACAAATTCAGAATTCTTGATCGTTCCTTTTGGATACAGATAGTATATTTGCTAATTTGCTAAGCAGATTGGTGTTTTTGAATCTGGAATTTGATATGGTTTTCTTGAAAGATGGAACTGGGTGATTTCTAGGATAATTTTCCTTTTTTGTTTGCATTGTTTATTTTTGTTATTTTTTTGTTGTGGAATTGATGTAAGGTGATTTTTTTTTCCATTTGATTATGTAGGCTGGTGACCAGGATTTTCGACAAGTACCTGTTTAGTTTCCTAGAGGGCTTACTTTCCCTTCTGATTTTGTTTGATTCTCGAATACCCATTTCGAGATCAAGAAGGGAAAGAGAGCATACTTTTTTTTTTGGTAAAGGTGGAAACTTTTTAGAAGATTGTATTTGCTTGATCTTTGAGGACAAGAATTGGGATCCAAGATGAGTACTGTTTCTGGTGTTTTATCAAGGCAAGTCTTGCCAGTATGTGGGAACCTCTGTTTCTTTTGTCCTGCAATGAGGGCTCGGTCTAGGCAGCCTGTGAAGAGATACAAGAAGTTGATTTCAGATATTTTTCCTCGGAACCAGGTTAGTTTTAAGTATTATATTACGTGCTATAGTAATGTTATTTCCTTTTTACAAGGTGATCTGGAGGATATGTGATGCCCAACTTTTGAAAACTAGGCAGTCAATTGATTAGGATTTGCATAATTAGCATTTGCCATTCCATTGTTTTTTAATTTCATTACCATACAATCATATATTTACAAGTTCGTTTCCAAATGCCAAAACCTTTAACACCAAGGGAGACCTGTATTGGCAAATCCAGTGTTTTTTTTTGTCTTGGCCACTACGATGAAATCAGAATGGAAAGTTCTATCTTTGACATAAACATTATGAAGCATTATATCCCATGAATATTGCACTAGTATATGTGTTGAGGACTATATTTCGAGTAATTAGTTCCCAAATAGCTTTCCAGCTAATTATTAACGGATTCACAATATGTTTCATTTGTCTGTGAAGTTGTATATAGTCATACTTTTATTTATTTGCTTGCAGGAAGAAGCACCAAATGACCGGCGAATTGGCAAATTGTGCGAGTATGCAGGAAAAAATCCTTTGCGTATACCAAAGGTAGTACTTTCTTTTATTAGCTTGAGTTGATTATAGCTGTAGTGCACAGTTGTATCTCAAAAACCAAATCACAAGCTTCTGATAAAACACGAGCACTTGACTTGGTATGTTCACAAAAGCAAACATTGTATCATAATTAAATGACTCTCTCAATGTTTAATGTCTGCTGATGAACAGATCACGACTTCACTCGAGCAAAGGTGTTACAAGGAACTAAGAAATGAGAATTTTCGATCTGCAAAAGTTGTCATGTGTATTTACAGGAAGTTATTACTCTCCTGCAAGGAGCAGATGTAAGTTCTTTCATTTACAAAGTGTTATTCTGCCTCTTTTAATATATTAGTGAACTTCTATACGAAACCTTAATCATCACGTGTGAACTCTTTGCAGGCCACTTTTTGCAAATAGTTTATTAAGCATAATTCACACTCTATTGGATCAGTCAAGGCAGGATGAAATATTGATCATAGGATGCCAGTCTATCTTTGATTTCATAAATAACCAGGTAACTCTTCTTTTCCCCTTTTCTTTTTTTTCCCGTCTCTGTCTATCTGAGTTTACTGGTAGTCATGCTTTTATTTGTGATGCATAAGCACTTCCTTTTGAACTCATGTAAGCTCATATGCTTTTGCTATGTCCTGCAGAAAGATGGGACTTACATGTTTAACTTGGAAGGATTCATTCCAAAACTCTGCCAATTGGCTCAAGAAGTTGGTGAAGATGAGAGGGCAAGGCATCAACGTGCAGCTGCCTTACAAGCACTCTCTGCAATGGTACTTTATTCATGTCACCGTCATTTTTTGCTCCAAATTTCTTCAAAGACCATTGACGATTTTAATTTTTCACATTTTACCAAATCATACCAAAACCAATTATCTAATCAATTGTTTTCCTTTTCCATCTATACAACATCTGTCATATTTGAAGCTTGTTTTCACAAGGCTAGGCATATTGGTCGTTTCAATGCTATAACATTAAGAGTCATTTCCCCCCTCATTATTATTCTTCTTGTTCGACAGGTTTGGTTCATGGGTCAATGTTCCCATATTTCAGTTGAATTCGACAATGTAAGCAAATTCTGTTAACTTGTGCTCTCTCTCATCTCAATTTATATTTTCTGAACTTAATCACTGGAAATTTGATAAGTTCAATCTAACAATTCCAAGATGAACCTCATTTCTCAATTGCCTTTTTAATTTCTCAGATTGTTTCGGTTGTCCTTGAAAATTATAGAGATTTAAGTAGTAAGGATCCTGAAGATCCAAATCAGAAAAGTTGGGTGGAAGAAGTACGTAACGTTGAGGGGAATTCAACTTCACCACAAGTGGATGTTCCGTCTTGGCACCAAATTGTGACTGAGAAAGGCGAAGCAAATGTCACAATGTAACTTCTATGCAAGACTACTTACTAAGCCCAACTGCTGGTTGTTTCTGATATCATTATGTGATTCCTTTTTTGCCTCCTTTCACAGGGATGATGCCAAAAATCCACACTTCTGGTCTAGGGTGTGCCTCAATAACATGGCTAATATAGCCAAGGAGGCTACTACCATGCGCCGTGTTCTGGAGTCTCTCTTTCGTTATTTTGATAATGGAAATCTATGGCCATCTGAACACGGTATTGCTTATCCCGTCTTAAAGGATATGCAGCTGGTTTTAGATGATTCAGGTATTCATATTGATCTTTATATATGAAGGTAAAATATTATTTGTATCCAGGGTTTGAATGATAACTTGTCATTTTCAATGATGCAGGTCAGAATACACACTTTCTGCTATCAAATTTAATCAAGCATCTCGATCACAAGAATGTTCTCAAACAACCTGATATGCAACTTGACATTGTTGAGGTTGCCACATCCCTTGCTCGAGATACAAAGATTCTGGCTTCAGTTGCTATCATTGGTGCAGTCACCGATGTCATGAGGCATCTTCGTAAAAGCATACACTACGCCCTCGATGATGCAAATCTCGGAGCTGATTTAATTAAGTGGAATAGAGCGTTCCGAGAGGCAGTAGATGACTGCCTTGTAGAATTATCATCTAAAGTGAGACCATATTCCATGTCTGATTGAAATCACGCAGTCTCCTGCATGTTCTAAATCATGAAAGTTAAATACGAAAAATAATGAGGAAATCTAATGCTTTCTTTACTACGTCTATTAACAGGTTGGAGATGCGGGTCCCATCCTTGATGCAATGGCAGTCATGTTAGAGAACATCTCAAGTATTCAAGTTATTGCGAGAACTACTATAGCTGCTGTTTTTCGCACTGCTCAAATTGTTGCGTCAATACCAAATCTATCATATCACAACAAGGTAAGAATCATTAGGACCCAGATTTGTCCATAGTTATTTTACTTGACTTATACCAGATTATAAGCTGATATTCTTTTCTGTTCTAGGCATTTCCCGAGTCACTATTTCATCAGTTAATTCCAGCTATGCTTCATCCAGATCATGAAACGCGAGTTGGAGCTCACCGTATCTTTGCAGTTATCCTTGTACCTTCTTCAGTTAACCCTTATAAGGGTTTAGTGCCTGAGTCGATAAAGGCTACAGATCTTCAGAGGACGCTCTCAAGGACTGTTTCTGTTTTTTCTTCTTCAGCTGCTCTTTTTGAAAAGATGAAAAAGCAAAACTCTCCTTTACGGGAAAATGTTAACCAAGCAAAGAAAGAAAGCATTGATGAGGAACAGAGAAACAATAATAGTGGAATGCTTAATAGAATCCGATCAACGTATAGTCGAGCCTACAGCATAAAAAATGTACCTACAGTAGATGAACCCACAAACAAGACCAATAAGGAAGCGGTTAGTTCTTAGATATCTTTCTCTTAAGTATCAACATTTTAAGGTTCATATTCCTTCAATGGGTAACGGTTAGTTCTTAGATATCTTTCTCTTAAGTATCAACATTTTAAGGTTCATATTCCTTCAATGGGTAACTATTTTATTTTGGTTTGCCAAATGGGTTGACTACTATTTTTTCCTTAAATTTCAGGATGCCATTTCACTTCGGTTGACTAGCCATCAGATCACTTTGTTACTTTCATCACTTTGGGCCCAGTCGATATCTCCTTCAAATATGCCTGAAAACTACGAAGCTATTTCTCACACATTCAGCCTGGTTTTATTGTTTTCTCGAGCTAAGGTAACCTCTTGTTCTCAAAATGTCATGTCCCATTCAATATTTCAATTGTGTTCCTTTCGAGTGTAAATTGAATTGGTATTTTTTTCGCATTGATACAATATAACTTTATTTCCATTTTATGGGCTTAATATAGTAACTTTTATATCTGCTCCATCTCTTGTTCTTGCAGAACTCTTCACGCGAGGCTTTAGTCCGATGTTTTCAACTAGCATTCTCACTGCGCAATTTTAGCCTTCTCCAAGGAGGTACAAGAAAACTCCGTTGCATCTATGGATTGAAATCGATATGCTATTCCTTAAGATTATTTGCATTGCCTGCTATTGGTTGTGGTTCGGTTTTGTTCTTCTTGGTTGCTCCACAACATGAAGGAAGCACAAAATGTTTTTTTTTCTTCATGTTTATTGCAATTCACGAGGAAGCAGAACGGAGTTCAATATTTAGTTGTGGACGAAAGAAGTTTTTGTGGCTAAATTACTAGTGATAAAAGTTCTTCTAATTCAATCAATATCTCAACTAAGAAATTAATCTTACAAAATCAGATTTAACTTGACAAATGCCTTCCCGAAACTGCAAAGATGCTATACATTAAAAGGCGTAATTATCTAGATCCTCAATTAATAATTATATGGTGTTGACACTTTCCATTTTCTTTCATTCGATGTGTTTTGCTTCACCAAAATGTGTCACCCCATGTTCTGCTAAGGTTTTGCTCCTTTTATTTTCAGGGCCACTGCCACCAGCACGTCGAAGATCCCTTTTTGTTTTGGCAAGTTCAATGATCATTTTTTCATCGAAAGCATACAACATTATTCCTCTTGTTGCATCTGTGAAGGCTGCATTTGGAAAGAAAAGGGTAAGTTACTACTGCTAAGGATCATGCTTCGCAGTTGAATTTTCTACTTGTGCTGCATTCCAAATTTTCTTACTCTCCGCCTTCCTCGTGTTCATGCATGGGGAGCTGTTCCATACAGCAAAAGTAGTCGTGAAATTCAGATTCCTGATCAGCATATAATTTTTAGGTGCAAGTTTGATGAGTATACGTTTACAAATGGCCTTAAGATGATTGTCTCTTCTGTTTTCCAGATTGATCCATTCCTGTCTCTGGTTGATGATTGCAAGCTACAAGTGGTTGACACTGGATCCAGGCCAGGGAAAATCGAGTATGGATCCAAAGAAGACGATAACAGTGCGCTGAGATGTCTTTCGGAGATTGAAATTACCAATGATCAGGCTAAGGAAAACATGGTTTCTATTATAGTGAAGAGTTTGGAGAATTCAGCAAACGTAAATCGTCCTTTTATTTTTAAATCTTTGCATTAATGATCTAATTTATAACCGTACAATTATCAACCATCACACTTTTTGTAGAATGAGATCAGCACCATACGACAACAGTTGCTTAATGAATTTTTGCCTGATGATGTATGCCCCCTCGGTGGCCGCTTTGTAAATCAATCTCAATCAGATGACCAGAAAACTCAGGGAGAGGTCAAATTCACCATTCAGTAGAATCGTAAATATTTATGATGGCGAACACTCTAACAACATCTTTGTTTGCGATATATTATGCAGTCTGGACCACTCTTACCGATGGACGATGATTCCCCACAAACTACACAACTATCTATTGAAATTCCTGACTTGTTGAGTGTGAATCAACTTCTAGAGTCTGTAAGTTACTCTTGTCATTCGCTTTTGAGTTCGGACATCTGAGATAATCAGTTAGGTTATGATAACCGTAATGGACAATAATTGATTCCTGTCTAAATAACGCGTGCAGGTTCTGGAGACATCATATCAAGTAGGAAGAGTCTCTGTGAGTACTGCGGCAGATGTGTCATACAAGGAAATGACGCTTCATTGCGAATCACTTATGATGGGAAAGCAGGAGAAGATGTCGCATTTGATGAACACCCCACATAAACAAGAAAGTTTGTTGATCACATTTTCACAAGATTACGATGAAAAAGAGAAAATAACCATTTCTCGTGTACAAAGTAGCAGAAGTATCCACTTGGTAATTCCTTCTTCATCTTTTCTTAAAATGCTCTATGGTCAGGCTTATACAGTTATACTCCTCTTGGATAATTTACTAATAATATTTCCAAGGAAAAAAGTTTTTCTTAATTCAAGATTTATCGCGCATTACTAATTTGTTTGCTGAACTCATTTTATTAAAATTAGCAGGCTGGAAATCCATTCGTTGACCAACAGGATAATATGATGCCAGCAGTGCCAAGCAAGCCTCCTCTTCCCTTATGTGCTGCTGAGTTCCAAAACCATCCTCAGTCATTCAGGCTGCCAGCTTCCAGCCCATACGATAATTTCTTGAAAGCTGCCGGATGCTGATGTGATGCGAACCATCCTCTATATCCCGCGAGACAGAGAATTTATTTAGCACGCCTAAATGCTTCGACGATGCTATAAGTTCCTGCTTCTGAGAATTTAAGGATCCGGGCGCGCTCCATTCAGCTCAGAAACACTATAAGTAAATTGATTGACTAGAATTGGTTGAGTTTCTTTCTGATTATTTTCATTAAATTCATTCATTCTTTTTTTGTTTTGTTTTCGCCTTTAATGTATAGATTGTTTAAGAATTGATTAGGAGGAAGGCAGATCCTAAATTTTTTTTTTCTCCTCCTGTGATGGACAAAGTACAGGACATCTGGGGATTAACCATATCCTAGTTTAGCTTTGTGATATGTACAAAGTTAAATTTTAATGTTGAGGTTGTGGTATCTTTATAACTTTTGACATGGTAGATGATGGAATTTGTGTAATTATAGATATTAATACAAAATATATATTTCAAAATATGAGACTTGTATATAGTTTACATTTACATGCATGACATTTTAAGTCAACCAAGTACAATGTTGGAGTTTTATTCATTTTCTTGTTAATTTATTAAAATGATTTGAAACAAAAAAATTGAAGGGTACATAAAACTAATATAATATTTGGTTGAAACGATCGATGTCAAATTGTTGTCATATTCCGTATGTTTGGAAGAAGAGTTTGGGGATTAGGGAAAAAGAGGGAGTATTTGTATTTGAAAATAGAGGGAAAATCAAAGAAGGAAGATTAGGGCTGTGCCGAATTGGGGATAAAATTAGACATCAAACGATGTCGTCCCATTTAAAAGGACTCAATACCCCCTACGGTGTCGTTTTGCTCCTTATCCTTGTCACTCTCAGTCCTTCCCTGCTGCGCAGAAGCAACTCCCACTACTCTGCACTTTTTGCAGCAACATTTTCATTGGTTGCCCAAGAATATTCAAGGATCAACTGTTGATTCCTTAACCCCTGTCAGTGAGGCTGAGCTGGAGGGACAGGATCATCTTTGGAAGATGAACCCTAACTATAAATAGCAGCTCACAAAGAGGAAGAAGCATTCAGAAAATTAAACACAAAGATTGGCTGCGGCCTCTATCTCTTCTTCCTGGTATTTCCTTCAATCTAATCACTTTCTAACCTCAATCCATTAGTCCTCTGTTTCTCATCTTGGTGACTGATCGAACTGTGATGCTTTGCCTTCAGATTGTTGCTGCAATGATCTGGATTGGAGATGGCAGCTAAGTTCGAGTTTACTTTCTGTTTCCTAATTTACCTGATATTTCAGTTGTTGACAGTAATTGTATTTATTGCAATTGGCTGAATTAGGAAGAGTTTAATTAGTAAATATTAGTAGAGTTATTCAGTGGAGAGTTGATATATGTATTGAGGACTCAGTTTGCATTGATATATATATATATATATATATATATATATATATATATATATATATATATATATATATATATATATACATATTATCTATTTTTTGTGTGTTGAACTGATTGGGGGCTGCAGCCACTTAGATGCAAATAGGCTGGTTGATGTGAGTTCTGTGTGTATCTTGTGTTGGGTACATGACAATTGTATACTCAAACTACTGGTTAAAGGGGAAGCGTTAACAGTTTGAATTAGTTGTCAAAAAGATTTAAAAAAATATAAGTGTTTGACTCGGAGATGTTTTTTCCATAAACAATACCCAAAATTAAAGGAAAAACAAAAACCCCAAACGACATCGTATTACACTGATCTTCCAAGAAAAACAGACGCACACAGCATTTGCAGCTCTCTCTGGTGTTCCATTCTTCCTCTATCTCAGCCGAAGTCCGCCGAATCGGTGAGTGCTATCTCCATTTATATGTTTATGTTTACTATTTGAAATTACTATTTTTTCTCCTGTTTTGGATTTAATTATGAAATTATCTGCTGTGTTATTGATTGAATCTTGATTTAGGTTTTTATCGTAAAAAAATTGGGTTTTTATACATAATTTCGCTCTCTTGTTTGTATTACCGATTACGTTCTATGATCTGCGGTGGATGTAAATTTTTTGGATCGATATATCATATTCTTTAGTATCTGTGTAAATGCTTAGGGATTTTAGCGAGCAATAATCTCATCCAGGAGAATATGTTCTTTTTATTAAGTATTCAGATTAGTGTTTCTAAAACAAAGTTAGTGTTTTTGGATTACTATTTTTTTTTGTCCTGGAGTTCGGAAAAGTATATTGCTTGTGAGGGCAGATGTGGAACAAAAGTGAAAAGTTTGTTTTAGAAATCGTGAGGAAGTTGTTTTCAATTACAATATAATATTTTTCTTCTGATAAGTGGCTTTGGGTGTGTGTTTTTTAGGGTTTGTTTTTTCTTTTTCTTTTCGATTTTCACTTTTAACAGAAATGAAATGTGGGAAGATGTCAAATAGGGAAATCGAAAGTGAGAGAAGATATGGGACGAAATTGAAATGTTTGCATTAGAGATCGTGAGGAAATTGTGTCCGGGTACAATTCAATATTTTTCTTCGGATAAGTGGATTTGGGCTGGGTGTGTGTTTTTTAGGGTTGTTTGTTTTTGCTTTTTCTTTTCGATTTCACTTTTAACAGAATTGAAAAGCGGGAAGATTTTTATAGGAAAGACAAGGTTGAGTTTGTAATACTGAAGTTCAAAGTTTTTGTGAACCTATTTTCCTTCATTGAATGTTCTTCTTTTTCTTTATTATTGGGTACGGCTTATGTGATTGTTCTGTATTCAAGAGATTGATTAGAGAAACTTGGTTATGGAGGATTGTATTTGGGGTTGGAACTTTCGTGAACTGATTGGAAATTTGGTTTATTTTCAGTTGTTGAATTCCAGAAAAATGGCAGCTAAATACATCTTGTCTGCCCTAGCTGGTTCAGCTGTAGTTGCATATGTTTGTGATGTTGCTATTGCTGACCACAAGATTTTTGGAGGCAAGTCCTAGCTCATTTAGCTTAATGCTTTCACGTTGCTTTCATCCTGTTTGACATTGTCCTGTTTTCTAAACATTGTTTCCATTTTATCAGGTACTACACCATCAACCGTTTCAGACAAGGATTGGTGGGAAGAGACCGACAAAAAGTTTCAGGCCTGGCCACGCACTGCTGGTCCCCCAGTGGTTATGAACCCCATTAGTCGCCAAAATTTCATTGTGAAGAACAGGATTGATTAGTGGAGCTTCCCCCTGGTGGCCTGTGTTTTTTATACTAGTTTCACTGTTGAGTACAAGTTTTGAGCTTTGATCACCAAGTGCTGTGAACCATAAAATGGAGAAAGTTACATTCTTGGTTTGCTATAACGCCGCTATTTCTCTTTTATTTTGTTGTTGAACTACGATGTTCTTCTTTTGATGCTCTACTTAAATTTTGTCAATAAATGTTCAGTCCAGAACCCTAGTTTTTATGGGATATACTATTAGCCTCTGAATTCTCCTAACGTGGGTTTTATGAGCATCCAATTCTTTTGGCGATCTTTCTACTGAATTTTCTCCCTGATGCCTGATGTATTTTCATCATGGATGTATTTCCTTCATGTGGGTGTCCTTTTAGTCCAGTAAGCAGAGCAGCTTACATGAACTGCCTAGTAGTTATGTACAAACGAAATGTTGGTGATGAAGAACCGCAAGGTTCGACTTAAGTTTGAGCCCGATCTTTCTTCAATTCTCGAACTAGTTTAACGGGGGAATACAATCAACGCGACTCCAAGAAGGTTGATCATCAATGGAGGCTGAAACACCACAATAAGCGTAAACTAAACTTATTGATACGAAACTCAAGCATGAATGACAAGGTAAAAACCTCACATCATGTTCCAAAAATATCTTGTATTAAAACAACTAATCTAAATATTATGTTGGCCGAACCCTCCATTATATAGAGTAATAATTCGGCTACAACCAAATAAAGAAATAAGAGTCCTTAAAGGATTAAGACTCTTGAAAACAAATAAGAGTCCTCGAAGAAGTAGGACTCTTGAATAACAACTCGCTATCAAGTAAAACACTTAAACAATAAAGTGGCGGCTAGAATCTCATCTAACTACCAAATCTATGAAGAGTCCTAGCTGCATTAGGACTCTTATTAACCAACTAATTAACATATGGACAACATGTCCCTTTATTATAGCAACTACTTAAATACTCTAAATAAAGTAAATAACAAAGTTGGAAAATAATTAAAGTCTAGCATAGACTTTAATTGTACAAAGACTAAAATGCCCTTTTATTTTCGTCCCAATTCTGGACAGATTGTTGGGGCAACTTGTGCGACAATTTCGGATATTAAGAAGGCAGAATCTGATCTCGTGATCTTCATGAAAGTTGTAGATCTGCCTCTTATCTTTAGTATGCAATTGGAATCAGCTCCATTGGATTCCTGGATTGATAGATATGACATTTATACCAAACTGTTGTAAAGTTTGTCTAATCCCTTATTATTAGTCGTCCAATCCCTTATCATTCTCTCTTTCTTCAAAAAAGATTCGTCCCGAATCTTGATCGTTGTGGTAAGATGACAAGAAGGGAACGATTATTTCTTTTACTCGGGTGCTTACCTTTTTTCTTGACCTAAACAAAAAAAACTTTAGAAAGAAAAAAGATGAAGAACGAAATCCTAATCAAGAAACCGGTTCTTGATGATCTTCTTGAAGTTCTTGATGTTTCTTTTTCGGATGAACAGTAACCTGTGAACAGTAATCGTGAATAGTAACTGTGAACAGTAATCGTGAATAGTAACTGTGAACAGTACCGTGAATAGTAAACTGTGAACAGTAATTTCTAGTTTTCTTGTTTGCTTGAATTTTCCCTTACCTTTGGCCGGAATGTATCAAAGAATGAGGCGCGATCACTATCAATTCTTGATGTATGGTAATCTTTTAGACACGGCTCAAATGGAAGGAGGAACGCTTTGCCAATTCTTGGATGAGGCTCGATCACTATCACCCAAGAAGTTTGCTTATGGCTTTATAGTTCGCTATTCAATCTATACTAACTCTAGCTGCCAATTTCTTTAGACCAAGAGGCTTTTTTTATTTTATTGAAACTCGACTGCCCAATATTGCTTTTTGTATGCCGTGGATTTTGTATTTTGTTTTGGTCAATTTCGCAAACAAGAAAAAAAATTTGTGCGTAGGGTACACCGGGAATTGGAGAAGAACCTTTTGCTCTGATACCACCTGATGAAGAACCGCAAGGTTCGACTTAAGTTTGAGCCCGATCTTTCTTCAATTCTCGAACTAGTTTAACGGGGGAATACAATCAACGCGACTCCAAGAAGGTTGATCATCAATGGAGGCTGAAACACCACAATAAGCGTAAACTAAACTTATTGATACAGAAACTCAAGAAGGAATGACAAGGTAAAAAACCTCACATCATGTTCCAAAAATATCTTGTATTAAAACAACTAATCTAAATATTATGTTGGCCGAACCCTCCATTATATAGAGTAATAATTCGGTTACAACCAAATAAAGAAATAAGAGTCCTTAAAGGATTAAGACTCTTGAAAACAAATAAGAGTCCTTGAAGAAGTAGGACTCTTGAATAACAACTTGCTATCAAGTAAAACACTTAAACAATAAAGTGGCGGCTAGAATCTCATCTAACTACCAAATCTATGAAGAGTCCTAGTTGCATTAGGACTCTTATTAACCAACTAATTAACATATGGACAACATGTCCTTTATTATAGCAACTACTTAAATACTCTAAATAAAGTAAATAACAAAGCTGGAAAATAATTAAAGTCTAGCATAGACTTTAATTGTACAAAGACTAAAATGCCCTTTTATTTTCGTCCCAATTCTGGACAGATTGTTGGGGCAACTTGTGCGACAATTTCGGATATTAAGAAGGCAGAATCTGATCTCGTGATCTTCATGAAAGTTGTAGATCTGCCTCTTATCTTTAGTATGCAATTGGAATCAGCTCCATTGGATTCCTGGATTGATAGATATGACATTTATACCAAACTGTTGTAAAGCTGTCTAATCCCTTATTATTAGCTGTCCAATCCCTTATCAGTTGGTTTCGCTCATGTTAGGTTAGTTGGGGCAACATTTCTGATTTGGAATAACAAGATGAACAACTGCTTGGCGGTAGATCTCCTCTGTTCACTTGGTGAATCCAATGTATCCAAATTGTTTGTCTGAATCAGAGAATAGAAATGAAGCATATAACAACCATATAGAAACATTTGTGCAAACAGAAAAAGTGAAGAACTTTACTACTAAAACATGGGAAAATACAATTTGATGGATAAAATTTAAGGACATTTCTTCCATTTACAGCATTTTCCACAAAAATCTCAATCATATGATTGAAGTCTTGCATTTACCCTCAATTCATAATGCAAGATTTTCTTCAGCCTTTTTCTTCAATTCAACTAATCACCGAGTTGTATTTCTGGCAGGCTCTTCTTGGGGTGCAAGGTAGAGTAGATTGACATAGAACAGAGGCCACTCTAACCTATAAAGAATTATCGGCCTTCTCTGCAGACGGCAAATTCTGAAGGAGGAGAATATAGCATGACTAGATCATATTGCGATAAGCGTTTTAACTTGGATCGGATGAACTAAGACTAAGCCAAGCTATTTTGTTATTTCTTGAAGCATTTCAACCACCTTCTTCATCTTTGGTCGCTTTGCAGGTGTACTATCAGTGCAGAGCAATGCAACTTTTAATGCAGCAAGCATTTCCTTTCTCCAACCGAATGACACAGTGCTAAGTTTTGCATCAAGTATCTGCTCAGGTGTTTCACCTCTTGCGGGTGCCCCATGAACCCACTTCACCAAGTCTATTCCTTCACCGAATTCTTCATCAACTGGTAATCGTGTTGTGAGTATCTCAAGCAACACAACTCCATAACTGTAAACATTTCCAGGTGCTGTAACTTGCATTGTATATGCATATTCTGTTCATAATCAAGAGCCGGAATATTAAGGTACCGAAAATTGCAAAGATCCTTGGAAACAGAAAAAGCAAGAACAAAAGGAAATTTACCTGGGGGGATATAACCAAATGAGCCAGCAACAGCACTGATACTTGCTGTCCCTCTTGATGGATCTAAGAGCTTTGATATTTCCACTTCACCAACCAAAGGGTTATAATTCGAATCAAGAAGAACATTACCAGAAGCAATGTCAAGGTGAATAATGGCCACATGATGTAGGAATGCCAATCCTTCTGCCACGCCAATCGCGATGGAGAGCCTCATTGGCCAGTTGGGTTTATAATCTGGATTGTTTGAAGATTCATAGAGAAACTGAGCAAGCGTTCCGTTTGAGAAGTACTGATGTAAAAGAAGCACAACATCTTCATACACTATGAACCCAAGAGGCCTCAGCAGATTGTTATGACAGAGTTTACTAAGCTTTTCGAGTTCTCTGATCATTTTGCTCTGGTGATGAACTAAAGTTCTGTCCATTGATTTCAGCTTCTTAACTGAACAAATCATCCCAGATGGCATTTCTGCCTTGTAGACAGTGCTAAAGGTCCCAGTATTAAGCTTATTCGATTCTTTTAAGGTTGCTTTGACCGCGGCATCCAAATCTATAGCTTGCCTGAGATTTTCAGTGAACACATTTCCTGCCATGATGACCGGCTTGCCACTATTTTCATCTTCAACACTCCCGGCTTCTTTAGTGGCCTTTTCTTGCTTCTCCCTCATCATAAACAGCAGGACAACAACAGTCACCGATATAAAAACTGCCAAACCTGAACCAATAACAGCCAGTATTATCCTGTAAGAGACCTTATGATGGTAACCTATTCTGTTAGAACCATTTAAATTCCCACACAAACTTAAAGGCTCGCCGCTAAGCCCTTTGTTTCCCACAAAACTTGAATTTGGGCTCTTCTGGAATGGCGCGAAAATTGGTATTGTACCACTCAGTTGATTGTTTGAAAAATTAACCTCTATCAAACTCAGCATGCCCTTCAATGCAGATGGAATAATCCCGGTAAGCTGATTATTAGAAAGATCCAAAGAAACAAGCTTGTCGAGTTTCCCCAAGTCTGGGGGCAATGACCCGTGGAGATGATTGAAACTCAAGTTTAAAGCTATCTGCAAGTTCTTCATGTGTCCAATCTCCGGGGGAATAGTTCCAGTTAGATAATTACTTCCCACCTGCAATTCAAGAAGCTTTATGCAATTGCCAATCTCGTTCGGTATCTCCCCTCGAATAGAATTCTGACTCAACAGCAGATATTGCAATCTAGAAGTATTGCAAATCCCTTGTGGAATAGAGCCATTAAATCTATTGCTGCTTAAGTCCAGCTTGTTAAGATTCTTGGAACTCAAAATAGACAATGGGATCTCTCCAAATAGATTATTTCCAGAAACAATCAATTCTTGCAGATTGATCAGTTGGCCAAATTCTGAAGGAATGATTCCACTGAATCCATTTAAGGCTATATTAAGAAGGGTGAGATTAGAACATTGAGCAAATCCAGAAGCAATCTCCCCAGAAAGATTATTATTATCTGCCTCAAAGTATGTAAGACTAGTAATGTTCCCAATTTCTTTGGGAATATTTCCTATTAACTTGTTGTTCCCAATTCGTATACTCGAAAGACCTTTGCAATTCCTAATTGAAGGAGGAATACTGCCAGTCAGTTTGTTCTGAGTCAAAACCAAAACCTCAAGCTTTTCCATTGCAAAAATGCTCTCAGGTATGGATCCTTCAAGCTGGTTAGAATGAAGATTCAATAGCTTAAGTTGTGAAAATGAGCCTAAATTATTTGGAATTTCACCACTTAGATCATTTTCATAGGCAGTAAAAACCCTCAAATTGGTTAAATTCCCTACCCATTGTGGGATAATTCCATTTAATTTATTGGTAAAAATTTGAAACTCTTGCAATTTCTCTAACCCCTTTAGCTCATTAGGCATAGCTCCTGTAAGCAAGTTATTGGATAGATTCAATGACCTAAGATTCTTGAGACTACCCAATTCTAAAGGAATCAAATTTCCAAACTTGTTAAATGACAAATCAAGAACTTCAAGCTCAGATAAATTCCCAAACACTTGTGGAATTGAACCATGGAAATTATTGTAGGAAAGATCAAGAAACTTCAACCCTTTGAGCTCAGAAATTAGAGTGATATTACCTTGAAGCCCAAAACCAGAAAGATTAAGCTTTTCCACCACCATTGTATGGTTGTTGCTGCAACCAACACCAGCCCAAGAACAGTAATCTGAATTGTTGTTGAGATTACCCCATTCGGATAATCTCAGCTCTCTTCCAATTGCTAACAATAATAAGTTCTCATTATTATGAACAACCTGAGCAAGAAGAACAAGTGAGAAACTTGATAGCAACCCAAGAATCAATAGAGTTACCAAGATTGAAACTTTCGTCATGGGTTTTCCTTCTTTGCCCCTTTTTTCCTCCAAGAAAATATGCTCAAATTAGAAAGCAAGAAGCCATGGACTAGAAGAGAAATTGAATTACAATGAGAAAGAATTCAAACCCCACTTTTAGCTGACACGGAATCCTCCCAAAAAAAGACTTGTCAAATCAAATCAAATCAAAATCAACAGAATAAGCATTAAAGAAAGAAGGGATTTTGTTGAACAGAGCACCAAGATAAAAAAGCATAAAGCTTTACTCAATCCACATGATTTTTTTTAACTTTTTTCTTCAAAGATGACCCATTTAACAGAAGTTACTGGTGATTAGAAAAAACCCATAATGGGAAAACAGTTTCAGAAACAATCCCACAAAAACAGTCCAAGAAATGAAGAATATAACGTTTTTTAGAACATGGTATAATAGTGAAAAAGGGGAGGGAAAAAAAATTAAAGGGGGACCAATTTTTTTAGCAAAAGAATGTGCAGAAGGCAAGGAAAGAAAGAATGGGAGATTTTGGGGATGAGTTTATATTGTATAATGTGAGTGATGATGAAAAGAGAGGAAGAATTGTTTTTAGTGTACAATGTTTTCACAGGTCAGGTGTTTTCTCTGTCAGAACCTCTTTCTTTCTTTCTTTCACATATGAGAGAGAGAGAGAGAGATGAGAAAGCCTACATTACTACTACAAAAGGAAAGGGAAATACAATATTGATTTTTTTTTTAAGTTCGGATGGACGGTTGCCCTATAAGGGTAGAGAGAAACACCTCACAAGAGGAGAATATAGCACGAGAATGGGAGACAATTAAAACTTATCCCATTGCATGGGGAGGATGTTTAACCCACGATCTCATGATTGTGAGCAGACATTTGCCCCACTAGGCTAAGGAACCTTTGATCGAAATACAGTATTGATTGATAGAGAGATTCACGAGAAATGAGCAGTGAGAGGAGTCAATGAAACTGTACGGATCTCTCAGACTGCATTTGCTATTGTTTTCTGATGAAACAGAAACCAAATTCAACATCATGTCATATGTTGTTGCTCACTTCTACCTTGTGAATATAGATTTGATAATTCTGATATAAAGCAGATTCATTAAATTTTGCAGTTCAGAGCTAGACACATTATCATATAATAAAAAAAAAGATATAACTTTGTGATCATTTTTTCAATTCTATAACACAAAATTTATATAAACCTAATCTATATCAAAATAATTCATATAGATTTCGGGTTAGATATCTCTTCTTCAATATTTATAATAATTTTTTTTAAAAAAAATATATTCAAGAATAGGACCCACAGCATGAGTGCATCCCCATGAAAAGTAGGGTCGCAGTCTCAACAAGTCTATAGCAGAGCAGATAGGAAAAAAGAATTCATCCCCACCGGCTGTGTGATAAAAAGGCAAAAAAGAGATTCACCAAAAAAAAAAAAAGGCAAAAAATAGAAGAAATGGTAATAATCAATTTGCTTTATATCTTTCAAACTTTGTTCTAAAATTCTTCCCTCTATTTTTTGTTAAAGAAATAAAGAAAAAGTAGAGACAAACATTACTATTTAAAAAAAAACCCATTTTGCTTCTTTTGTCATGATGGAATAAAATGAATGCTAGAAATTATATAATTTTTTATTAAATAATTAATATATATATATATATATATATATATATATATATATATATATATATATATATATATATACACACACACACACAAAGTAGTGCTCCTTGGTCTATAATAGTAACCTTTTGGTTTGCTTCTTTCTGCTTAATTTTATCATATAATCATGGGGTTTGTGAGTTAAAGTATAGGTTTAAACGTTAATTAGGGCGAAAATTGAGCAAGAATTAAGGAATTTGCTTGACATAATGGGAGAGAAAGACTTATAATCATTTCATCAGACTTTTCATTCATTTTCATATAGTATTTGCCTGTGTGCATTTTTTTTAAATAAAAAAAAATTATATAGCGATGTCCAACATTTGGGATGTCAATATGTAGGACACTTTAACTAACCTGATAAATGGTAAATATTCTCACAAACATGCGATAATTTGTCGTTCCCTTGCTTGCCAGGCATTAGGGTTTTGAGTTTTATGGAATGCTAATAAGGAAGAAATTAAATAATTATACAAATTTGCTAAGGAATCACACACTAAATTATAATTGTAGCCGAAACTTTTGACTAACTTGATCATATACATATTTAGAATTTTGTGGATTAATATTAATTGTTTGTTTGGGTTAATGGAAGCATGGATTATGATTAGGTCCCCATTTGAAGTATTAATATACATAGTAATTGAGTACTTTCAATCAATTATGAAGTAGCAATGCATTGTATTGTATTGTACATGAAATCTTGAAAATTCTCATTTACAATTTATCTGCATTTGGTAGTTAAATATTATCATATAATAAAAAATATACACCTTGTAATATAATTTCCAAAAAAAAAGGTTGATATGTGTCCGGTCCAATTCTCAATTAAACTACTGACTCGATTCATTTTTAAACTCTTAATACAATTAGGGCCTCATTTTATTTTATTTTTTATAATATTTCACTAGAAAGGAATGGTCGTTTTGAATTGCCATATTGTTGTAGTAAGAACATAGAAAGGAGTAGTAAATATGAATCAACATTCCCTGTCCATAATAAGAACAAATAACAGAGGACAAATCAAGATCTTGCCCCTTCCTCCTAAATCTTTCCTTCTCATGTGTTTTTTGGGGGTAAAATCTCAAGGACTTGACTCCACTGAATATCATCCATAGCCAACTCTAGTAGCATGTGCATGTGTTTCAGGGACGAAGCCAACAATTTGATGTTGGGGGCGAAAATGCAACAGTATGTCGAACTATATATGAAAACGGTAAAAATAAAATTTTGGGGGGGAAACTGATAAAATTTTCTAAATTACATACAAATTTTTTTATAAATAGTAATATTTTTAAAAATCTCGGTCGTCCCTGATGTGTTTGATAGTGTGGGAAGCCAAAGCCCACTTTTGCATGATTTTTAATATCGAATATGAAGAGGTAATGAGATATTAATTTAGTGGTCAAAATTGAAGCTTCAAAATTTAAAGTTCTTGAATTAAAACTTCACTCCAGCTTATATTTCTACCTTTTAATAAAATAAATTTTAAAAATATCAAATATGGAAGATATATATGATGAGAAAATGTTAAAAGGGAAAGAAAAAAAGCAAATGTGTATTTCAATCAAGAACCTCAATTGATTGAGACTGGGCTCTCTCTTTACTAGACATGCATCATGACCCTTGTATCATGCATTGTCTCATCTACCTCTAGCATTATGGGTCCCCCCCATCCATCTCTCTTCCTCACTAGCTCACTCTCTCAAGCACAAACATATACATACATTATGTAAATTTAATTTTGTTTTATAGATAATATTATATCTGAAAATCACACATTGAAATTAAGATGTAGCGAAGTACATAAAGATGTCCTTCTCTCTCTCTTTCTCTATCCTTCTGTTGTCCTGCTCTTTTTTTTCTCTCTGCTTTTATCCAGATTTGGCCATTGACTCCGGTCAACGATCAAATCTTGGCCAGTTAACTGTTTTTGTTTGATTTTTATATCTCTAGTTTGTACCACAAATCATATAAAACTTCTTTCATAGTGTTTTTTTTCAAGATTCAAGACATGTGGGTTAGATCTGTCTCATATCTTCATAGATCTAGACTTTTTGGTTCTGTTCCTAGGAGAATTCTTCAAACCCGGACTTGATCTGGGCCCTTTATCAACTTTCTACATCTTTCCAAGGTAATTTGTAGGACGGTTGATACGCCCATGGTCCTATAAATTGTCGATCACTAAGGAAGATGTTGAAATTGATTTTCTCCTGCATCTTACTAGTTTTTATATTAGTATCTCCTAACCACCCAAGTTTTCTTGAGTGTGGGCTTTTGTGTGTTATCATGGTTTTTTAAATCATTGTATAACTTTTATTTTCTTTGATGAGTTAATAGCTATTTATATCACTAAACAATTTATGAATTTCTATTTATAGTACTAAACTATTTTTTTTTATCTAAATATGTCACTCAACTATTTACGTTTATCTAAATATGTCACTAAACTATTTACGTTTATCAAAAAATATACAACTACCCATTTTTTGGGTGTTTTCCGGCCAGCGATGCCACGTGAGTTGCTTCGGAACATGAACAAAGGCGAAAAGGAAAATAAATCTTGGAAACGTCACGTGACATCGCTGACCGGAAAACACCCAAAAAATGGGTGGTTGTATATTTTTTGATAAATGTAAATAGTTGAGTGACATATTTAGATAAAAAATAGTTTAGTACTATAAAGAGAAATTCGTAAATAGTTTAGTGCTATAAATAGTTATTAACTCTTTCTTTGATTGTAAGCCTCGACTATTTTGTGATTAATGGAAAATTTATTTATGTAGCAAAAAAAAAAAGTACATAAAGATGAACCACAATATAAAGAAACTCCGTAAACTCAATCTATCTAAACAATTAATGACTAAAAGGGAAATTGTCTATCTGAATAATTAATGACTAAAAGGGAAATTATCACACACGTAAACTAATTTAACTGATTTTCAAAAGTCTATGGATTCTGCTGACTTTATGGATTGTTTTAACTCTATGTAAAGTCTACGCAGATTCTATCAGATTCTATTATATTGATTTATCAGGATTTCTTTTGATTTATAAAGTCTAAAGATTATTTGAATAACACCAAGAAATAAAGAAAATACTAGATCACGTAACTGCGATTTTTTTTTATTTATTTGTTCAAGGTTTGTATAATATACTTACTGGAATTTTTTTCTTTAGTTTAATTAAGATATGTTTTGTGATGGGTTTTGTTTCAACTCCTTTTTCCTTTGATTTTCTATTTAAGAGGAAATGAAATCCATATTTGAAAATATAAATTTGTTGTTAAATAGAGAAGAAATTGTTTGCTTTCTTTAATTTCTATTTGAAGACGATTAAGAAGAAAATTGTTTGGATATTATGACAATAAATCTTGTATTTTGGGAAATAAACATTTCATATTGAGTTTTCTAACGATTTTACTCATTTTTTTTTAGTTTGGATATTTCTTTATTTTTCTTATAATTTTAAAGAAATGAGATCACTGAAAAAAATTGTAATCAAATACATTTAGTTTTAATATTAATGAGAGAAAATCAAAATCTTAAGGAATTAGAAGAGATTTCACAATACACAATTAAACCTAGGAAATCCATCAAAATTTTACCTTTAACGAAATCTATAGAGTTATGAATACCTCTAGATTTTAATGGACTTTTTAAAATCTAAATTGAATACCTCTACATTTTATTGAACTTTTTAAAATTCAAATTGAATATCTATGGACTTTCAAAATCCTTAAAAAAACCTATAGATTCTACATTGAATACACCCCCTAAATCTATATAGCTATGTTAATCGCCCAATTTCTCCACCTTATTTTATTGTCACACTTCTACATCTATTAATTACCAATGTGAAACCTTGAGTTCATTAACTTACTATTATCCCTTAGGGCTGTTTTGGGGAGTTTCGGACTGAAGAGAAAAGAAGAGAGATCGTAAGTTAATCTAATTCTTTGCAAAATCCTCATCAACGTGTGATTGATTATACACCACCCCATCTGGGCTACAGAGTGGGCTCATACTTAACCTTGATACTGGCCCAAAATTCAAAGGTAACTCGGCCCTTAAAAGTGGGAATAAGGACTTCATTTTATACAAAGCCCAAACAAAAATTTCATACGAAGGCTGGAAGATGTTCAAGAAAATCCAATCTTGTTAACTGGGCTTTTAACTCTACGTCATAATTTAGGTAGTTCAATTAATTAAAAGCACTTATGTTAAAGTAGTTCTAATTTAGCTTACCATATTTGTGACCTTCAAAACTTACATTAAGCGGAAGAGGAATTGTTAATCCCGAGCTCTGGATCAACTGGTTGGAGGTGTCAAATGTTTTATCGTTGACGAGGGTTCAAATCGTTATTGTATGATTTCGAACATTGTGAAAAAAATTCGCATTTGAGAGTCTGTAAAGATCAGTATGGATCAGACCCTTTATTAGCAATCACTTTACAGGCTAACCGCAAACTGAGCTTGAATTAGTCGTCAAGTGATGAATACTTGCCCTTTCATTAGTGGTCACTATACAAATCACTGCAGGTCGAGTCCGGATTAGTCGACAAGTAATGAATACTAGCCCCAAACAGGTTAAAAAGGAAGAGTTGGGAGACGTTGACATTTACTATTATAATCACCACAAATAATGTTACTATCTTCATTATAATTAATCTGCCTCCCCTCTTATCATATCTATTGCAATTTGATTCCCCCCAACACACACACCCTCCCTCATACAAAGGCATCTATTAGGAATAAAGGATATAGCAGCAGGTCAGATGCTATCTAAAATTGTACAAAGTGACCATCAGAACCTTGTTACTAAACCATTCCATACATTGAATGTCAAATATTATCGAGTATAGGTTTCAAATTCCACAACTTTTGAATAATAAAAAATTTAAAAAATGGCAAGTACCAACCTGCAGATCATAATGCTTAAGCAAAACAACTTTGGTCAAAATCACGTGTGGAATCTGGAAGAAGCTTCGGTTACCCCCACTAAGGCAAAAAGGTTTTTGTCTGTCAAGTGTTTAAACTTAAGAAAGAACATGTACGAAACTTTATTGAAATCAAGAATCCAACGGTAATACAGAGCCAATCACGGCAACCAATAAGCATGCACCCACTACTTAAGCCTCTGAAGCTCATGTTTTCTTTCAACAAACAAACGACAATCCCAACACATCTCACGCCTAATTTCATGGCTCTATAACATGCAGTCCGGCTCCTATGCAGAACAAGGGTTTGTCCGCACATGCAAAACATTTTTTTATGTAAAAAACACGTGTTCTCAAAATCAGAACAAGTGTTTTTTTAAAATCAATTTCAGCCGTAAAAAATTTAATCTAACAGTTGAAAATTTATTCCGCACTGGAGCCGTGATGTATAACATGACTCCTAATCAACATTTTTTTCTTGTTTGATCGGTGATCTGGGCTTCTCCGATTAATTCGTTAGGGATATACGTAGGATATATTTGATAATGCGAGATGAAATTGTTCTCTGGATAATTCAAATTTGTAACATTACCATGAGCAAGTCATTGGATCAAAGGCGAAGCTAGTTGACACGAGTTCACTTATCTTATCAACATTTTTTTATACCCTTAAGGCTTTCAGTCTTCTACTACTATATATAGTATAGATACACACATGTTTCACCCTCAATCACCTGCAAAAAAATGGCTTCCTTCTTCATCTGCATCCTCTTCATTTCCTTCATCCATCAAAGCTTTTCTTCTGCAGCCGACGTCCCGTATCTTGATGGTAAGTTGTAAACTTTTTTCATGTTTTCTTTTGGAGTCTAAAAAGTATACTGCACAAACTGCGCTAGTCTTTCCTGTTATTTGTGTACTTCAAGAGACTTTTGCATCTCTGATTGGTATCTCCTTTAACAGGGCTGCTTCAAAATGGCAACTTTGAGCTAGCGCCGAAGCCGTCAAATCTGCAGAAAACAGTGATAATAGGAAAATACTCCTTACCCAAATGGGTAATCAGTGGTATGGTAGAGTATGTCTCAGGAGGACCACAACCTGGGGGATTCTATTTCGCTATCCCTCGTGGGTCCCACGCGGCGAGGCTCGGTAATGAGGCTTCAATATCACAGTATGTGAAAGTGAAGCCTGGTGCTCTATACTCCCTTACATTTGCAGCTACAAGAACCTGTGCACTAGATGAAAAACTAAGGGTCTCAGTCCCTGGAATGTCAAGTGAACTTCCTATTCAGACCCTGTACAGCAGTGATGGTGGTGATACTTATGCATGGGCTTTTATGGCAAATTCTTCTCTTGTTAAGGTCACATTTCACAACCCTGGTGTTCAAGAGGATCCTACTTGTGGACCTCTTCTTGATGCTATTGCAATCAAGGAAATACTTCCTCTCAAGTACATCAAGGGTAAATTCCTCTCCAATCTGGATTTAACTTGCATACTGATCGCGATTTTATAAGATAATCCTTCTTTATAACTTTCATCAAGCATCCTATATTCTTGAAGGGAGAAATTAGGATTATCAATGGCCCTTGTCCGACCTCCCTCTCACATAATATCCTCTGAGCCCCTCCATCGTAGATGTACGGATAATGAGGATACACTCATCATCAACGTGAGAGGGGAGGTGGGACCAGTGCTAATGCAACAATCCTACCTCCCGGTTACCCTTCTTGAAGGCCAAGGACGAAGCAGGACTTTTAGGTTGTGGGCGAAAAACTGCAACTAGTATGCCGAATTACATATAAAAACTGCAAAAAACACGTTGGGGGCGAATTTGATCAAATATTCCGAACTACACATAAAATTTACTATATCTTCGTCCCTGTTAAAGGCAACTAAAGAATCTTATGGTCTGCTTATACCTGTGCAGGTAACTTGGTGAAGAATGGTGGCTTTGAAATTGGTCCTCATGTATTCAAGAACTTCTCGACTGGGGTCCTCATCCTTCCAAAGGGAAAGGACTTGTATTCGCCGCTGCCTGGATGGATCGTTGAGTCCCTGAAACCAGTTAAGTACATTGATAAAAAGCACTTCAAAGTTCCCTCAGGACTTGCAGCTATTGAATTAGTTGGAGGGAGAGAAACAGCTATAGCACAAATCATAAGAACCATACCTTATAAATTCTATAACCTCGTATTCACCGTTGGTGATGCTAAGAATGGTTGTCATGGATCCATGGCGATTGAAGCTTTTGCAGCTAAACAAAGCCTAAAGGTTTCCTTCACATCCAATGGATCTGGAGGATCGAAGACTGCAAGTTTAAAGTTTCAAGCAGTTTCAGCTAGAACAAGGATAACCTTCTTTAGCCCGTATTATCATACGAAGCTTCAGGACTATGGTCACACATGTGGCCCTGTATTGGATAATGTTAAAGTGCTTCCTCTTGCATAGTAAACACAGATGAGCAAACGGAAATGGAGACGAATCTTGAACTTGATAGGCTCTTTTTTCTTGAGATATATCTAGTAGATTTTGCAATCTTTTTAGTTCTTCAAGTCGCATATTGTTGCCAAATCAAACTAAGAGGTTTGGTTGTAAATTGAGACAGAAATTACATTACAAAAGAAAAATAAAAATAACTATTGCAGAGACAGTCTTGAATGAAAATCGAAAAACAAGCAACGTAGATTAAAATTGATGAAAAACGGGGAAAAAATAAGAAGCATCAGAACTCTGAGGGCATTATTTTTTCAGAGAAGTAAAAAAAAAAAGAACAACTACGTTAGAGCAATTTAGTTCCAATCCAATGTAGAACTAATTCATATCAGTACCGTGCACACAGATCTTGATAAATTTGGTTCCAATGTATAACTCATTCATGTCAGCAACATTTAGACAGATTTCGGTCATCGAGTCGCTTGAGCAGACAACCAAGTTTAGTTTGTCCGCTATGCATGTTCCTGATTGACCGTTCAATTCAGGAACAGCTAACAGTCTGCACTGTCTACACCGGGATGGGACCGATGAATGAGTACATGAACATAACCAAAAGTTACAATTGACTCACTGAATCAGTATACCATTGACAAAAACTCTTGGTATATGAGCTATCTTGAATCTATCTTTGCCGCTACATCTGTTACTCAATTCAGGGCAGTTTTCAATTTTCAGCTCTTTCAGTTCACTGAGACATTGCATCCTCTCAGGCAATGAAGTTAGCTTATAGCACTCTGAAATTTCAATCTTCTCAACCTTTTTAAGATTCTCCAACCAATCTGGAAATGCCGATAAGTTATGGCACCTTGCAATTCTCAGGTTTCTAAAAGTACTAGCACTACCTTCAAGCCATCTAGGCAAAGAAACCAACTGTGGTAAACCCCAAATTAAAAGAGACTGAAGGTTTCCAAAGCATTGAACATCTCTAGCTTCTAGTTCTGGTAAACCTCCGATAACAAGTGATCTCAGTATCCTAAGCCCTTCGATATCTTGCCACTCAAACAAAGTAAGCTCTTCGCAATCAATGATTTTGAGGTTTTCGAGAGCAGTAAGGTATTTCATACTGCTAGGGAGAAAAGTTAATTTCGGGCAATTCACTAGAGCCAGTGTCCGAAGGTTGGTGAGGTGCTCCAGTTCATCGGATAAAGACATCAAGTTTTTACAGTCGTATATTGATAAAGAACGAAGGGAGGACAAACAGCCAACGGCTTTATCAGGAAATGATTCTTGGTTGGTGGTTATATACAAGTGTCTCAAGCTGATCAACTTGTTGATATCCTTAGGTAACTCATGAAGTTGGGTGCAATGAATAAGTCTTAGTGTTTGTAAGCTCTGCAAGTTGCATATTGAAGTATGTAGCATTTGTATTCTATCATTTCTGCTTAGATCAAGATACTTCAAATGCTTCAACTCCCCGATAGAGCTTGGCAACATCTGAAAGCACGAGTCACTCAAATCTAGTGTCCGTAGATCCATGAACCTTGAAATGCAGTTTTCAACAAAAGATATAGTATTAGGCCCAATTCCATCAACTGGAAAGAAGACGGTTCTTAGAGAACGATGTTGGAGGAGGGACGAAGGGAGCTCCTTCCCTGACATATCATAATCCAGAAATGTTACATGTTTGACATCTTCCAAGATGTTCTGCGTATTGGAAGAAACCAATGAACAATCTGTCTCGTCCATTGATAACACAAAATCATGAACGAGGTTCGGCATTTTGCTTGTTGAAGTGAAAGAAAGGCTATCTACTTCAGTACCCTGAAAAAAAGATCTAAAAAACAAGTCATTGAAGTACTCAAGTCCCAAGTGTTCGAGCTCTTTATGAAGAGTCGGAGATTGAACAAGCCCTTGGGCCATCCACAGCTGAACCAGTTTTTCGATATCAATATCACAACCCTTTGGAAATATTGAGCAATAAGAAAGACAAGCTTTCAGGTGGGACGGCAGTTCTTCATAGCTTACCTTAAGTGCCCGTAAAACATTCCCATCCTGTTGCATGTTCCACATAGAATGATCTCTTATCTTTCTCCAGTAACTGTCCCTAAATTTATTATTCAATAAGCCCGCCAAGAGATTCACACTCGAGGCATTTCCTGCACATTTCTCCACTATATTAGATGCAATGGTCACAAGATTCGGGTGCCCTTCCTCTTGCCCTTGCTCAAAAACCCTTTTAAAAAACAATGCCAAACAATCTTCATCTCCCAACCTATCTATCGAAAACATGGGCATTGTCCCCACGAGAGTTGCAACAGATTCATAACGTGTAGTCACTACAATTTTACTTCCACTAGTACCGCGTTCCAACAAATTCTTCAACTCCTCCCATTTTCCTCCATCTTCATTACACATATCATCCAAAACAAGCAAATAAACCCCACTCTCCAAAATCCTCTCAAGAATGATCTTTAGTTCATCCATCTCATAGTTCGCAGACACCATCTTTCTATCCCCAGAGGCACATTTGATCATACTCTCCATAAGTTTCTTTAAACTCACATTTTGAGACAGACCCAACCAAATTCTCAGCTGAAACTGATTAACAATTCTCTCATCATTGTAAACCAATTTCATAAGAGTAGTTTTTCCTATACCACCTATTCCAACTATTGGAAGAACAGAAACAATTTTTTCATTTCCCTTTTCCAACAAAGCTTTTACAACCCCTTCTTTTTCAATTTCTCTCCCAATAACATTTCCATTTGGCAGAAACTCATATGTAATCGGAATAATCCTTCGTGCCGGTACCAACGACATCATGGGAGGTGGGGGAGGCGGGAAACAATCATCAACCCCTAATTGCTTGAAGCAGTAGCTACTACTTTCCTCCATAATTATTTTCTTCATTTTTTTCTTTTTACCATACCCCTGAATTTTATGCAATCTTTTTAACAAATTTTTCATCTCAAAGCCCATGTTAACTCTAAGAACAAATGAATTCATCATACAAATTAAAGGCCTCACCTTTAACAATTTCAGAAGCTTATTGGGATCTTTCAATTGGGTTCTCAAAGAATGAATTGCATATGCATCAAGAACGTTGTCTGCATAAAAAAGGACTTCCCTTAACATCTTTGCAGCTTTCTTGTTGTCTGGGAAATTTTCTCGTTTTATGACCATCAGGGCTTCTTCAAGCTTGTCTAGCTCGTTGATTAGTTTCCATTTTAAGACCATTTCTTGGACAGTAAAGGAGCTTAACCTCATCAGAAATACATCTGAAACAGCAGCTACGTCCATTGGTGATTGCTGGAAGTAAAGCTGTATTACGATGTGGAATGTGTCTGGGCTCTAGTGAAATAGTAGACAAGTTCATGTACTGAGCAATGAGCTGTAGAAGAAGAGTCGTTGACCTTTGGGTAAATTGGCTAAATTGGCCCTGCCAAATTGGTCTTTTTTGTTTAATTCGGATTAGTCACCAACTTATTTTCAACCTGCCAAAATAATCATTTCGTCCCATTTTTTTACAGAACACATCAAGTTGGTCACGTGGTTTGCACGTGCCATTTCTTTCGGGGTATATTTTAAAGTCCACACATAAAAACAATTACAGAAACCTAACTATAAAGAAATTAACTAATGCTCAATCATAATTAATTAAAGACAAAAAATAATAATAATAATAATCCTTCCCCTCAAAACCTCTCCTCCCCATTTTCCCCTTCTCCGACCACCACGACCTCCATTATCCGCGACCCCCTTAATTCTGTTACTTCTGATTCCTACAATGTCTAATATTTTATATCAAATGCACATCCTAAAAAACACTCATTTCATATCAAATTCAATGTACACATTTAACTTTAATCAAATTAAAGAGTAATAATTGTGACTTTAATTAAATTATAATAATATCCTACCTATGAGAGGACTCATATGTAGTAAAGTTTGTCTTCCTTAAAATATAGTAGGTTAGTCATTGAAGCTTATAGAAAAAAAATTATACATTTTTTAAAAAGTGTATTCATAATAAAAAATTTACACAACATAATAGATATTATGTTATTTTGTGGTTGCACAGACAAAAAGAAAACACATTTATCACCAATTTAACTATTTTGTGAAACATTGAAAAAATTTCATCACGATTATTCAAGATTTAAGACTCAAATGGAAGATCTACTTCAGTAAACTCATAGTTGTTTTGGGCCCTTCCTCAATTTTCTTCATCTTTCGGATACAATCTATAAGACGGTTGATACGCCCATGGTCGAGTAGATTGTTGATTTCTAAGAAAGGTGTTGAAACTGAGCTTCCTAATGCTGTTCAAGGATTTCGAAGAAGATGCTGCGAACAATTTTATTATGTATTTATTTTTCTACTGTTTTGAGTGTTGTTTACCAATCCGTGTGTGGACTTTTATCTGTTATCATGATGGTCTACACCATTCTAATGATTTTGACTATTTTATAATTAATGCATAATTTCTTATTTAGTAAAAAAAAAAAAAAAAACTATTTTGTGAAACAACAGTTGTTCTTTGAATGAAGTAATCTTCTAAGATAATTAAGCATTTTTGTGTTTTTTTTCTCCAAAAACTACATGTTTCTTAAAACAAATCCAGACCATCAAAGTCATTCAACGACTCTTTTCGCATTCTGCACGTGCGGAAATATTTTCAGGACCTTCCCTCAGCAGTCGTCCTATCTTCGGGTTATCGGTTATCCCTTACAACGGGTCGCAGAACTCGGTTCAATCATCCTCCAGAAACCGTTGCGCCAAAATCTCTCTCTCTCTCTCTCTCTCTCTATATATATATATGTATTGACGCCAACACTCATCCAAGTCGTCGCCTTCTTCTTCTTGACTCTGCTACTCAATCAGTTCCTTCATACAATCATTCAGAAACTTTAATCATCATCTATTTGGTTGAGGAAAAATGGCGGTAGGAGCAATGAAAGATGAAGGGAAGGTGGAAGAAATAATGAAGCCTCGTTGTGATAAGAGAGAATACCGAAGAATTGTTCTTGATAACTCTCTTCAAGTTCTTCTCATTAGCGATCCCGATACGGATAAGGTTTAATTCTTACTTTGTTTCCAATCAGTAATTTTCCATTTTTTTGTTTGATTATGTTCTCCTGAATTACGAGACCGGCACTACGGCAATTTTCCAATTAGTTTAGCTTATAATTTCTAAAATTATATAAACAATTTTGAATTCAGTGTTCGGCTGCTATGGATGTCGGAATTGGTTCTTTCAGCAATCCTGAGGGTCTTGAAGGGCTTGCTCATTTTCTTGGTATGGAGTTATTTTTTTTTGTATTTGGTCATGAAATTTAAAGCTGTTCTATGTTGGCGAAGTGTTTCGTGCTTTTATTGTTTTTTCTTACCATCAGATTTTTTTTAATTCTTTTATTTTGTATCGTTACAGAGCATATGCTATTTTATGCAAGTGAAAAGTACCCTTTGGAAGATACTTACTCCAAGTACATTACACAGGTAGTTTTTTCTTTATTTTTTATTTTTTTTATTGTTAGTTACCATGTTTTGGTTGTAGGTATTAGGATAATTCTTTACTTGTTTTTCTTTGTATGCATTATCTATGTTTGTATTTTTTCCTGAGTGATTTATCTATGTGGTTTCTTTAAGTTTAGCTGTTTGCCTATTTCACATTCTGAAATACCATATTTCCTTTTGTTTCTTGTGTTATAGCATGGTGGAAGTACTAATGCTTTCACGTCTTCTGAGCAAACCAATTATTATTTTGATGTTAATGCTGACTGTTTCGAGGAAGCTTTGGACAGGTATTAGTGTTTTCCTGAACCGCTTTCTACGTTTTATTCATGTCTTGAAGGTTTTGATGTGGTTTCTTTGTTCAGATTTGCGCAGTTCTTTATCAAACCATTGATGTCTCCCGATGCTACGACAAGAGAAATTAAAGCTGTTGATTCAGGTTAATCTTTGTGCTTTCATCTCATTGTAAGCAAGTGCACTCACTTATATGATGGCTGATCTCTCTCTCTCTCTCTCAGAGCACCAGAAGAATTTGCTTTCTGATGCTTGGAGAATGAACCAGGTACTTCATTCCTTACCTTGCAGTGAAGAATGATGGTTTTTTGTTTTACGTTCCAGTTGTTTGTACAGTTCTTATCTTGGTTAAACTATGCCATGAAGCTTTTGCAATACAAAATGAGGTTAATATTTAGCAAAGCATCAATGTAATTGCATGCCAAAATTTCTCTTTCTTACAATCTTTTACACATTAGTTTATTATCATGATGTGATCCTAATGTGATAGCTTCCACATTAAGTGTATCAATTTTATATAATGTTGGTTTAGTTTCTTTTGATTGAGATATTTTCCTTTTTCATAGTTGGAATCCATGACTATCTATTTCTTATGAAATTTACATTGCAGCTCCAGAAACATCTGAGCGCAAAAGATCATCCTTACCATAAATTCAGCACAGGTTTGCAACAATATATTTGATTCCGAATCATTATATCGCACAACACGAGCTCTTTTATAATTGTTTTTTACATGGTATTTTGGTTAATTGCTGTCTAGTTTTCCTAATTTGTTAGGACTTAAACAACAAAAATTAACTAAATCATTATTTGTGAGACAGTATTGAGTAGCCCATTTTGGCATGTAGTTTTGCTGAAGAGTTCTTCTCATACCCTGCAATGGTGGGAGTCCCTTATGTTCAGGCTTATATAATAGGATGTTAACATTCTGTGTGTCTAACATTCTGTGTAACTTATCAGACTACGGAATAAAATAAAAAATCAGGCTATCACGTTGAAACAATTTTCAAGTTTATCACTAGAAATGACTTGTTTCTTTGGAATGAGCTTATGTCGCTCATATCTTCTGGCTATTTTATCACTAGAAATGGCTTTTGAAACACTTTACAGTATTTATGAACTCAACTGAGTTTTGGTAGGAAACTTTCACGACAATATTTTTTCTAGTTTTGTTTTCGGCTAGACAAGAATTTTCATAATAGTTATTTTCTAAGGCGCTTTCGCGAACAATATATTATATCTGCAGGGAGCTGGGATACATTGGAGACGCGACCAAAAGAGAGGGGATTAGATACACGGCAAGAACTGCTCAAATTTTATGAAGAGAATTATTCAGCCAACCTTATGCATTTGGTTATTTATGCGAAGGGTGAGGAATCATTTTACCATATGTGGTTTCTGAAATGCTTTTGTATCAACTATCATGAATTGTACTTTGCATGGATATCTGCAGAGAGCCTCGATAAAGCTCAAAGCCTGGTGCAGAACAAGTTTCAGGAGATTCGAAATTTCGGTAGAACTTCTCCCCGGTTTACTGGCCAGCCTTGCACTTCTGAATATCTTCAGGTATTTGGGTCATTGAGAAGCGTACACTTAATAATCAAGCTTTAAAGATTTAGGAGTCCAAAACAAAGGAAAAAAGAAAAAGAGGTACTGAAAAGGAAGTATAGAAGTTAAATGAATGGGACATGGCTTCTGGATCAGTCAAACTTCTTGTGCTCTGACAGTGATATGCAAAAGCTTCTTTAAATTTTTGTATAATAATTTAAATAATCTTCTTAATCTCATTGCGGTAGTTATTATTTTCTCCCTTTTATGGCTTTTCAGATTCTTGTCAAAACTGTACCAATCAAGCAAGGTCATAAGTTGAGAATTATATGGCCAATATCTCCTGGCATACATCACTATAATGAAGGGCCATCCAGGTACCTGGGTCACTTGATTGGACATGAAGGAGAAGGATCTTTATTTTATACTTTGAAAAAACTGGGTGGGTTCTCAATCAATGCTGAAGAAATTTCAAAATGTTTCTTCACCTTAACCTCTTAATTTTTCTGACTCGCATCACTTACACTGCAAATCTTAAAACCTTTCTTTTGATGGAACTTCTGACCCTTGAGTGGATTTTGGTCATCTACATTTTAGTAGCTACCATGGTCACGCCATATTCCTTCCAATCCCAAACAGCACTTCTTATCTCTGTTCCTGGCTCTCAGAAAAGACATTATCAAACTTTCGGCATTGCAGGTTGGGCGACGAGCTTGTCTGCTGGCGAATCAGATTGGAGTTACGATTTCTCATTCTTTAAAGTCTTCATCGATCTGACTGAAGTTGGTCATGGTCAGTGTATTCTCTATTTGTCATTTTTTTATTGGTCTCTATTTTGAATTGTATAGAAGAAGTTGATGAAAATTTTCTAATTATCTCATGGCCTGTGGGAGGTTGGGTAGTTGAGATGGGTGGAGCATCTGATGCCTTTGAGAATTTAGTTAATGATAAGTAAAATTTCTTCAAAATAATAAAAATACAAATTGCAGAGCATGCTGAGGATATTGTGGCGCTGCTATTCAGATATATACAGCTTCTACAACAATCTGGTCCTTGCAAATGGATATTTGATGAGGTTCTCATCTTCTCATTCTGTATATCTTATATATTTGAGATGCTCAGAATGTTTTATCTTCTTCTCTCTACAACAATCTGGTGGTCCCTGCAAATTTCTTCAGAGAAATGCCCAAAGTTCCATTTTTTGTTTCTCTAAGAATTTTAATCTTGTTTTCTTAATCTTTAATGAAGCTATCAGCAATTTGCGAGACTGCCTTTCATTCCCAAGACAAAACTCATCCCATCGACTATGTTGTAAACGTAGCTATGAATATGAAGGTAACAATTTTTGCTCTTATACTTGTGCATTTATTAGCTGTCTTCTCTGTATATTTTCTAATGAAGCTACATGCATGTTTCTAGCATGGAAGACTGTTCATTTGATGACTTTCTAACTTCAAATATGATGACTAGTTTGCAATTAGTGGGGATCAATGTTAATTTTCTTTCCCCTTTTCTCAAGGGTTGAGCAAGGGGGTGATCAATGGAAGTGAAGTATATCTGACAAAAGTAATTGGTTAAGCTGAACTTATGCTAATTTTGTCCTTTTAAGTTGGACTTCCAATCTCTCCACCTTTATATGTTCCTTGTATAGGTCCCACAGATGCAGTTCCTCTGTGTTGAAAGAATTTCTTTTAATGTTCTTTTCTTGGCTCTTCCTTTTTTAATACATTTCTTTTATCCCTGTACTCATGAACAACGTCAATAATTGATCATATCTGCATAATATGTTTCAGTTATATCCACCAAAAGATTGGCTAGTGGGATCTTCTTTGCCACATATATTTAACCCAGACGTTATTCAGTCAATGTTAAATGAGCTCACTACGAATAATGTCAGGTATGCCATATACTGGTTGATGAGGTATATTTTGTGATGCTTATATATTGGAAAGTAATCTTCATACATATGCAGTTCATGCCAGTATCCAACATCTTTTGTTTTCTTGAACACGCAAACGATTGGCGTGTTGATTTGTCAAGTATGTAGAGTCCCCCAGACACATATCATTTACCAATAATCTTCTTCGTCATGAGATCCTAAAACAAGCAATGATCAGGAAAAAATGAGACAAAGCAGTTAAGAGTTCGAGTGATTTGGTTAACAGACAACAAATTGAAAGAGAAATATGGCAAATCACAAATGTAAGACATTAGAGAGAGAAAGCCCAGGAGTTAAGTTAACTGTGCCAGACCTAACCACACAAGATGGAGAACCATCAGCTAGGGTTACATTTGTTTGGGTGTGAGATTGATATGTGGTGAAAGAGTTAGGATTACCCGACATATGGTCTGTTGCACCAAAATCAATGACAAATTTGGATGATGAGGAAATGAGACATGTATTTGAATTACCTGAATCGGCCATAGCAACAAAAAAGGTAGATGAAGAACCGAAATTACCAAATCAAGCACGTATATGTGCTTCTGAGTCGCCAAGAAAGTCACAGCCGAAATCCCAATATGAGTAATGGAATCCCAATGTCGAACAACTCTCAACCCAAAGTAGAGAGATCCTAAACCGAGACCTAAACCCAATTGTTTTTGACAATTTTCAGATTGCCCTAAACGAGTATCTCACTCAAACCCTAATTCACTATTGCTCTGATACCATTTATGTAACAAAGTAATTAGAAATTGTGAATACTCAAGTTGTATTTCATATAGAACAAGTGTTACATATATATACACTCCTAGGAGAACTAAATAGGAAAGTAAATAATTGAAATGATCAATAAAGATCAATCAATTCCTAGAATCAATCTAATTCCTATAATTGTGCATATACACCTATACAACATGTGCTAAATGTGCTAATAATGTTAACACATTGAAATGTTACTCTTTTTCAACAGAATCTTCTGGGAATCAACTAAGTTTGAGGGACACACACAGATGACTGAGCCGTGGTATGGGACTGCATATTCTGTTGAAAAGTTAAATAGTTCCACGATTCAGGTTTGTTTTCTGGCTGAGTTATTAGATATGTCTTCTTTCTATTTTTGTTATGGTGCAAATGCTGGAAGTTTAGAATCAAATGGAAGATCTCATAAGATACTCACTGCTTGCAGCAATGGATGGAAAGGGCGCCTAGTGAAGAGCTGCATCTTCCTAACCCTAATATTTTCATTCCGACTGATCTAGCTCTAAAAGATGACTTAAAGAAGGTATTTAGTGTTATTATCCTATTCAATTCACCTTTCTGATTCTTGATCTTTCTGATGTATTTTGATTTTTTCACAGATGGATTTTCCTCTCCTGTTGAGGAAATCATCATACTCAAGGTTGTGGTTCAAGTCTAATACTGTCTTTTTGACTCCAAAAGCATATGTTAAGATAGATTTCTGCTGCTCTTGCTCTGGGAATTCGCCTGAATCAGCTGTTCTTACTGATATATTTGCACGTCTATTGATGGACTACTTGAATGAATATGGTATCTCCCAATGTCAATATACTGAAATACCTTTTCTGTTATATGAACTGTTGAAAGATCCTGAGATTGCTATGTATTTATACTGCACACTGTTTATTTTTATTTTCTCTTGGTGTCTTCATTTGCATTACTGCTGAATTTTGAAGAACATCTCATATCCTTTGTACCTTTAGCTTATGATGCACAGGTTGCGGGCCTTTATTATGGAATCAATAATACAGATAATGGATTTCAGGTATTTTTTTTTTGTTTATCGCTATATGTTTCTCTTGGGTTTTACTCCACAGAAGCTTAGCTAATAAATTTGTTATCATAATGCACCAGCAGTATAAAGAACTATGGTGTGAGCGCCTTAGTGCAAGATTTGCCTTTTGTGAAAATTAGCTCATGGGCCTCCATATCCTCTCAAAACCAATTGACAAGGAGAGGTGTTAACCCATGTGCTTATAAGTTATCCGGATCTTTCTTAGGCACTCGATATGGGACTTTATATTTCAACACTCCCCCTCACATCGAGGTGGGAGTCAAATTCAAGGCCCGACGCCCTATTTGGGCCAAACGGGGACAAAGAGCCCACACATCCCGCCTAAGGACCTGGTCTGATACCATGTAACAAAGTAATTAGGAATTGTGAATACTCAAGTTGTATTTCATATAGAACAAGTATTACATGCATATATACTCCTAAGAAAATCGAAATATGAAAGTAAATAAATGAAAGGATCAATAAAGATCAATCTAATTCCTATAATTATGCATATACACCTATACAACATGTGCTAATAGTGTTAACACTCCCCCTCAAGGTGGAGCATAAATGTTGATCATGCCCAACTTGCTACAAAGATAATTGACTCGAACTCCATTCAAAGCCTTTTTGAGAAGGTCACCCAATTGTTCTCCAGTCTTCACATAGCCAGTAGAAATGAAACCATCTTCAATTTTGTCACGTACAAAATTAACTGCTTTTATATTTGCTTTTGCTATGAATATTTTTTAATAATTGAAAAGCTTATTATAATTTTTGAAAACATGGGCCATGTCTTATTAACTATTACGAAGGAAAAGTGGGAGGTTAGAGGGAGAGTAAGCATTAAAGGGGGTAGTGATGATAGGTATTGCTCCATGTCTTTTGGACCATTTTCATTATATATTTGTGTTGAATCCTTTTTTATTTTTTGAATTGGCTATTGCTTATAGTGCAATTACCTTATAGATTTAGATGTGTAGCTACTGATAGTGTTTTTGAGTCCTGATAGTTTTTCTTTTTCAATCTATATTCTTTTACATAGGTGACTGTGGTTGGATATAACCACAAGTTAAGGATTTTGCTGGACACCGTGATTGAGAAAATTGCAAATTTTGAAGTGAAGCCCGACAGGTTTTCTGTGATCAAGGTCAGGCTCTGCTATCAAGTTACCGATCCTTTCACTAATTGCTGACAAACATTCTGGTGTTGAAAGGAGGTGCAGATAGGATCAAGATGTTTATTCTGTTTTGCTTGTATTGTAGGAACTAGTAACAAAGGCTTACCAAAACTTCAAGTTCCAGCAACCTTATCAGCAAGCCATGTATTATTGCTCATTGATTTTGCATGACCAAGCATTCCCGTGGACAGAGGAACTTGAAGTTCTACCAAGCCTCGAAGTTGAAAATCTTATTAGGTTTTATCCCCAGATGCTGTCAAGAACCTTCTTGGAATTCTATGTAGCAGGTTTTTGTCATCGATTATCTTACCGATTTTTTCATGAACCTCGTTCCATTATTATACTTTTCAAATTACCATTGGATGGCTTCTTTCTCAGGAAACATCCAACCGAATGAAGCTGAGTCAATGGTGGAGCATGTAGAAGCTGTCTTTTATAAGGGTTCTAAGCCTTTATCCCAGGCTTTGTTCGCATCTCAGCATTTGACAAACAGAGTGGTCAAGCTTGATAGGGGTGTGCATCATTTTTATAGTGCAGAAGGTCTTAATTCAGCGGATGAAAATTCTGCTCTTCTGCATTATATTCAGGTGCATGCCTCAGAACTCCTATGGTGCTGAGGATAATTGTCAATACTTAGACCCAGCATCCCCCTCCCCCCCGCTGCAAAAAAAGGGAAAAAAGAAAGATATTTGTCCATGGGAAACAAAACTTTGATTTGCTTTTTTACTCCATTTATTTGAATCTGGATTTCCCCTCAATATGGTAATGCAGAAATGCATACTTTTAACAGGTTATTAATGGAATTTTAGGGAAATTCCCCTCATGGGCCGGACCCAATGGAACACCTCTCACATAAAAAGAGGCGGGACCTACCATGCAGGTGGGTCCTGCCTCAATTTATGTGAGAGGGGTGTGGGGCCTGTCCCATTGGGACCGGCCCATGCCAGACCTTCCCCGAATTTCAGGATATCTGAAACACAAAAATATTGCTCCTGTAAAAGCGAAGTGCAGCTCCTTCATTTTCACGAGTTACTGTAAACTATTAACAGAAGAATTTTGTATATCGTGCAGGTGCATCAGGATGAGTTCATGTTGAATGCTAAACTTCAGCTCTTTGCTATTATAGCCAAACAACCAGCTTTCCACCAACTTAGATCAGTTGAGCAGCTTGGTTACATTACTGTACTTATGCAGAGGTATGAGCCAATTTGTTTCTGACTTGTGAGTGCATGATATATATATATATATATATATATATATATATATATCATCTCCATGTTTTGGGATATTCCATCAGCATCGTGTAAAATGTCGTCATTTTCTTACTTCAGGGATGATTTTGGTGTTCGTGGAGTACAGTTCATCATCCAATCTACAGCAAAGGTACATCTAGCACGAGAAAAGACGGTCAGTTTTATTATTTCATATATCCTCTGTTCATCCTCTGCAATACTCTCTTTTGACAGGGTCCTAAGCATATTAATTCAAGAGTTGAGGCGTTTCTTGAGGCGTTCGAAACTAAACTTCATGAGATTACTCCTGAAGACTTCCAGGCAAGCTGAGAGATAACAACCATTTGCTAATGAATTCACACAAACTGAAATGCCACATGCGCTAGCATATTTCTTGTTTTTAAAGATTTCTGCTGACGATGACCTTTATTTTGCTTGAATCACAGAGCAATGTCAATGCGCTTATTGATTTGAAGCTTGAGAAGCACAAGAATTTACAAGAAGAATCTAGATTTTATTGGCGAGAAGTTTCTGATGGGACCCTCAAATTTGACAGACGAGAACGTGAGGTATGACGATGAATAGTTTTATTAGTCTCATTGTTCTCCCCCTGATTATACAGTAATACCTGAAAAGCTTTATCTTCAACCCCCCATTTTCCCATCTATTTTTAGCACACAATCGTTTAACTAGTAGCACTGTTTTCCTAGAAGCTTCGCTAGATCAGGGCGATAAATTACTCCATGTGGGTCTCATCCCGCCTTCCCCTTCCTTGACTCTCTTTAATCTTCTAAGTCAATGCCAAATATTTGTTTAAACAGGTTGCAGCACTGAAGGAACTGACTCATAAAGATCTGATTGATTTCTTCAACGACTATATTAAAGTTGGTTCCCCGAGGAAGCAGGCGTTGAGCGTGCTCATTTATGGAGGGTCTCATTCTTCAGAATACAATGCAGACAGAAGTGAATTGGTAGAGCCAAGTACAGTTCGGATAGATGACATTCTCAGCTTCAAGCGATCACGCCCCCTGTTCGGATCATTCAAAGGAGGCATTGGTTTTGGTAAGTTGTAACATTGGAATTCTTGTACTCGGCATTATCATTGATAACTCTCGCGAGAAACGAATGGGCTTGATATTCAATCGTTTGGATTGATTATAAATTCAGCAAGTTAGCAGAATGTAATACACACATAATAATGCTCTTTCTTGATGCTATTTGCTTTTGTATCATGAACTCTGTTGTATCATTAAAAGAAAAGGAAAAAAGATCCATGTAAAATGGCTCTTACATATAGGTATTGTGGCCTTAGTTTCTACTCGAAAGTTGACTAAATGTTATTGCAAATTTACCATCATTGTCTAGAGACTCATGTAACTACCTCAGAAAAAGAAGAAGAAAAATTAATAACATGACACGTTGATAAATAAGTTCTGTCTATCTCAAAAAAAAACTAAATCATTTTCTTGAATGCGAAAAAGAAACACGGTCTCTCTTAATCGATTTGACATTTAATTTTGGTGGAAATGAGTATTAACATTTTGTTGAAATTATTTAAATTCAATTAGTGTCCAATTAGACAATTTGAGTACTTAATTACACGTCTGATTTAGGGCACCATGTCCAAGTATGATGCTTGAATTTCCGAAGTGATTCACACTAATGACCGAACCTCTTTTTACTCCAAAATAAAAAACAACTAACCTGATAATGACTCTCCTTAGTTTGGGTTTGAGATTTTAAATGATTTAACATTTCAAATTTTATTTTCATCTCAATTCAAAATTGGTTTGATTCTGATTTTGAGTCTCAAATCAGATCAAATACAAACCAGACTCAATTCAAGTAGAGTGAATGTATGGTTTTGCTTAGGGTGTTGATGCATTTTTTTAATACATGTTGGCAGTCAAATTAATTCGATTCAATGACCAAGTATTTAGACCCAAAAAAAAAAATTGAATTGTTGGTTGGGATTCTAAGGATTGCCGTAGATTGTATTCTATTGTGCTGAACACATAAGAGATCCTTTTTTTTTAGTGAACAATACATCAGAGATTCAAAGTAAAGAAATTCACAATATTGATACACTAGGATGCAGTAATTGATTCTACTATTGTTTTGTCGAAGAATTTTAAGTGTATATTTACAAATAAAATGAATATTTAAGGAGTGGTGAGTACAAGGTTCAGATTCAAAACCCACTCCAAAGAATAAAGAATCAAAATCGTAGATGAGTAGAAAATTAGTATGAATCAAAATCCATGAAGGCCTTAAAGGCACAATTTCTGGCTGAACTGAAAGAATCTTGACGTGCTATATTATTTCTCTGATCATCCTGATGCCGGCGGAGATGGGCGGCCGTGGTGGCACCACCACCCTCTAACTCGGAGTTGGAGGGTGGATGATAGTACAAGCGAGCAGTTTGAGGACAGTGAGAATGGAACCTTGCTACTAATCTCACCCCTGTATCTAACAACTCTACATACTTCCCCGTTGACATCTTCTTTTTCCTGTAATTTGGTCACTTTAAAATGGTTGATTTCAAGGATATGATAATCAAAGGGGATCTTTTAGCTATTTTTGCTATTACTATTAGTACTGATTTTGGTTCTGATGAAGAAGAAAGACTTGTTTTTCTCCTTATATACAAGGAGGGGATAGGGAAAAGGTCTTCTGTGGATTCGTCTTTTTGACTAGTCAAAGTGTTTGTGCTTTTTTTTTTCAACCGTCAACGGAAGGTCTCTTCCTACTAGATGGATGACCAAGTTACAAAAAGCATATGGGTCAAAAAGACCACGTCAAAATCGAGTATTTGGAGGTGCTTCCAGCTTCTATTTCAGTTTTTCTACAATTGGAGGTCTTACGTTGACTTGAATAAAAGACTCCATGTCTTTTCTTTTTTGTACATTTTTTAATTTGTATTTTTATAAACCCTTTGTTTCTCTATCTCATGGAGTCAACCGGGGTGCCTGTTCGTATCTTTACACTCAATTTACTATTTTATTATTATGAAGTCATTGAGTATCAATTTTATATTAAATATTAAAAAAAGATGAAGAATAGGTGTAACATATGGTAATTCTTTACCCATAGAATAGAAAATATGAGAGAAAGTAAAACAGATTCGGTTGAACACAAATCCTAGCATTTCTAAACTAAATTTTACATATCAAGAAAAGCCCGAGGACTTAAATGGGTATCCAACCCTGTGCATATCCTAATTATTAATGAGTAACATTATTATTATTATGGTGTATTTCTCGTGGCAATGCAACTGCTACATATTGCCATAACCTAAAGTCTTCGATTTTATGTGCCTTCTTGTTTTCATGGTTTTTTCGCCATAACCTAAAGTCTAACATATTCTTTTTTATTTCACTTTAATTTACATGTTTTCTGGACAAAATTAACCATTTCAATCACTAGGCTAACACATATAGGTCCAATTTCTAACTCAGTGTAATAATTCCTCTGAATATATATTCACTATAGAAAATAATGAGATTTTTTCCTCCTATTCATTCAGTCAATCAGTCTAACCGTATAAATCATGCAATCTGCAAAAAGAAACCAGAAATAAATATCCATATCCTTTTTCGAATTATAACTTAAAACGAAAATTCGATTGATAAAATTGAAATTTCAAGAAAAAGAAATGTACCGTATAAGTAAAGGGATCACCACGACCTCCTTCTCCAAACCTCTTAACCTGTTTTAAATTCAGTAATCTGCACATAATAATAACATTATGTATTTATCACAAGATAGAATCCAAATAATAATAAAAAGAATACAGGAATTGAAGACCACGACCAATACAAATGAATTAATGCTATCCTAAGTAATATAATAAGCTATGTCAAAATTTCCCACATGGTCCGAATCACTAAGAAGAAAGTCGGTCCGGATATCATACGGAATAGTTTTTTCAGTATATAGAACGCCGCAAAATAAGTGTTCTGAAACTCACAATATGTGTTCATTTTAAATTAATTTTAACCGTCAAAATTTTAATCCAACGGACGAAGAAACTTCCGCACGTGTGAAATTTATCCCGCACTGGAACAGTAAGAAAGTACAAACAATAAAAAACGTATGATGCAGGGACGAAGCCAGGGAAAATGTCTCTTGAGGGGCGAAAAACTGCAAAAGTATGTCAAACTACATGTAAAAATTGCAAAAAAAAAATTTTTTTTGGGGGCTAACTTGATAAAATACTTCAAACTACATATAAACTTTACCATGTATAATAGTAGTTTTAAAAATCTCGGGGCGATTGTCCGGCCCTAGAATTGTCCCTGATATGATGCTCAGCCTACACGTGTCAGAGAGAGAGAGAGAGAGAGAGAGAATTTTTTGCTCACATTCTCAAGGCCTTGCTGGTGCTGGGGCTGTCACCCAGCAATTCTCGGATACGGACTTCAGAAGTAGAGCCATGAGCCGTTAAGACCTTGAAAATGGATTCAGCTACGCGCCACATATGACCATAACCAAGTTTTGGCTTCGGCTTTGGAGTTGAATCCTCGGCAAAACTAAGCAGCGGACCATGCTCATACCTTCTGATGATATCACGACTTCGTCCGCTGGAAATTGCGCTGCTGGAGCTACTCGTGACACACGAGGAAGATGAAGCAGAAGTAGAGGCTTCAGCCTTTGATTTTGGCTCGTCGGAACTAGTTTTACGGCAATCGGAAATGCAGATAGTCTTAGATCGGCGCTTTCGCACCACCTGCGAATCGAGTATAACTCGAAAGCATGAAAAACAGAGCCGAATAATAGTCCATAACGCTATATACAAATATTGACTACGAATTCAAATCTAGAAACTACGGATTTGCATAAACGTAATCGTTCGAAGACAGAGCAAATCTGAAATGAAATTCAAACCGAACCTTAGGAAGCATTCTGACCTATTGCAATTTTAAAGTAACTTCTAGATTCATTGAGAACAGAGTACCTCAGCAACAAATCCAGAAACGCGTACATCATCTCCAAATTCATTTCGATTAAACTCAAATGTAAAGAGAAGAATGTAAATTCAAAAGTTTAATCACCAGAATTTTGAACAACTCAACTGGCCGAATCAGATGAACAGACGCTTGATAATTTCAAATATTAAAAGCACTCGAAACGTGATTTAACCAACACAAGTGAAATTATGGCAATGAAGATCGCAGCATTTAGTGCGCAGAAAATAAACTACATATCACAGATAAAAAAAACAAAGAACAACTAAAAAAACACCTCAATCACCAGTTAAAACTCATTAATTAAATTTCAGGAACCGCAATAGAATCTGAAAAATTCATCAGCGATAAAAAGAAAACACAAAATAAATGAAAATATATATTACCTTGTGTTTCATCATGTCATGAAAATTAGTAGCTCTGGTGATCCTCTTCATCCGCGATTGATTGTCAGTCGTGATCGATGAAGACGATGAACCGCTCCATTTCGAACTTGAAGCTGAAAGCATCGTTGAACTCTTCTCATACTTCACCTTCTTCTTCTTACTGCTTTTCTCTCTACATGAAACACAAAATTATGTGAAGGAAATTTTGATTTCAGATCAAACGAAATTCATTGTGAAGTTTTGATTAATTTACGATTTGGAAGAGAGAGCAAGAGAGGCAGTGATCTTAGTGGTGGTGGTGCAGGTAGATAGGAGGAGAAGAGCTGAAGAAACTTCAAGTTCGTCTGGACTTGGAAATGCTTTTTCTGCTTCCATTGTTAATTACTGGCTTTTTGGAAAAGGCGGGATTGTTTAAAATTGATTTGAAATTTTTGGAATTTTCTTTTAGTATTATAATCAGTTTCTATCACTGAAATATCGTGTTCTCCTTTTTTGGTCTGAAGAATTCGTGTATTTGTATTTTTATTTTGGGCCAGGCCCTCTATAGTTCAGCTTTAATATTGTTTATCTGGACGTTCAAGCAAGTGGACAAAGAAAGGAAAAGAAAATAGATATTAAAGGGGACTGAACGCTGCGGTACTCAACGGGCTCTGTTAATGAGCTGGACCGGTCAAATGGGCTGTAACGTTGGTTGGTCTAAAGCGGTGATATATATATATATATATATATATATATATATATATATATATATATATATATATATATATATATATATATATATATATATATATATATAACAAAAATAAAACACGCTAATTAAAGGTTCAAGATAAGTTATTGTCTCGTATAGGGTCACTCAATTTTATAAACATTTGTAGAATTGACCCAGTAGTTCCTCATATAAATTGAGCATAATACACATCTACAGTAAGTCCCACACAATTCATTTAAAGAGATTGTGAAACTAGTCTCACAATAATAGTCTTATAATTGAATTTTTCTCTCGTATAATGATATAAGAATGTAATTCACACAACTGTGTTAAATGTATCATGGGAGATACTGCTAAACAAAAAATCTAATCTAATTAGGCATTCATCTCACAATTATGTACTAATTTTTTTATTTATATACGAAAACTATCAAATACATTTTAATGTATTGAGTATAAACAAAGATTACGTCAAATCTGTTAAAATTTAGTGCATCTTATTTATTTGTTTTATTTACCAAGTCAATAATGTAGTTCTATTTTGTAGGAAGATTATTATTTTAACAATTAGGATTTGTTGAGCATTTTATGTTAACAAATAGGATTGTTGAGGATTTTATGCAAATAGTTGAGAGATCCCCAGGAAGAATATGTCAACATAGTATGCCTATATGTATGTTCTACATGTAATTCCAAAGCAACACAAGCAACACAAGCAATAAACATCTTTCCATTATTTTTCAAAATACCTTTATCATTTGTAAATTCTTTCTCTATTTTTTATATAGTATCAGAGCTTGGTTGAAGCAAATTAAAATTCTTCTATTCTTCTTGCCTATCACGTTTAAAATTTGTCTTGTTGGAGGAGATTGAGACTTGTGAATAGATATGGAGTTAGCAAATGGGGGAAATAGTTCTAACACACATTATGGTGTTGAGAAGCTTGTAGGGACAAACTACAAGTACTGCATGATGTGCATGGAGGCCTTTTTTCAAGGTCAAGATCTGTGGGATTTTTTTGTTGGTGTTGATACAGAGGTTCCTGCAGACACTCTAGAGAATACTGAGTCACGGAGAAAATGGAGGATCAAATGTGGTAAAGCTCTCTTTGCACTAAGAACTTCAATTAGCAAAGAACTCATTGATCATGTTCATGATGTTAATTCACCAAAGGAAATGTGGGTGACACTTGAGAGGCTATTTTCCAAAAAGAATACATCAAGGCTACAGTTGTTGGAAAATGAATTGCCAGGGCTAACTAACACAAGGGGTATGTCTATTTCTGAATATTTCATTCGAGTTAAAAATATCTATGCTGAAATTTCAGAATTAGATTCGGATGAAAAGATCAGTGAAGTAAGATTGTGTCGGTTCCTCATTCGAGGATTGAAAAGGGAATACAACCCGTTTGTTACTTCTATTTAAGGATGGGCTAAACAACCTTCCGTGGAAGAGTTAGAAAGTATTCTAACAAACCAGGAGGCCTTGACAAAACAAATGACAACAAACCTTAATACGGAGGTTGTTTTTTCTCGAAAGGAAAATCCTTCAAGAGGAGTACATCAACATACAATAAGATCAACGAAGATGAGCCTAATGCAACAAATGGTAAAACTTCATATGGCATTTCAGAAAACAAACACCCTATCAAATGCTACAGATGTGTGAAAATTGAGCATTTCAAGAGAAACTGTAAGGTGAAGCTGTCCCAAGTTAACTTTGCAAGTGAAAATGGAAGAGAAGATCAATTGAAATGGGAGCAGTGTTTTACCACAACTGTAATTGAAGGAATGGACAATGTTGATGCTGAATTAACATGCAAAGAGCAGTGGATCATTGATTCAGGTTGCTCTCATCATGTAACCGGTAATGATTCACTACTCTCAGAAGTGCGTCAACATAAAGGAGATCGAATCATTGTTACAGCAGATAACTCTACTTATCCAGTAGCAAAAGAGGGTGTAGTGAAGATCAACATAGATGATAAAAGCACAGTCATGCTGAATGACGTCTTTCATGTTCCATGTTTGATGAGAAATTTAGTTTCAGTTTCTCAAATTACAGATTCTGGAAAATATGTTTTGTTTGGGCCAAATGATGTGAAAGTTCTTGAAAATGTGAAAAATATATCTGCTGATGTTGTTATCTCTGGTGAGAGAAAATGTTATTTGTTTGTCATGTCAGTAGAAGAAGCTTATGTGAAGAAGACAAGTCAAAGTGATAATGCGACAGTTTGGCATGCCCGGTTGGGCCACTTAGGCTACCAATTGCTGCAGCAAATTTCTTCCAAGAAGTTGGTAGATGGCATACCAACTTTGAAGAATGTTCGTGAAGATGTAATTTGTCAAGGATGTCAATTTGGTAAGTCACATCGGCTCCTTTTGTGAAATCATTAAATCGTAGATCTGCTATGTTTGAACTGGTTCATACAGACTTGTTGGGACCAACAAAAACACCAAGTTATAGCGGATATCGTTATGCGATGGTGTTGGTAGATGATTTTACAAGGTTCAAATGGGTGAAATTTTTGAAAGAAAATAGTGAAGTGTTAACAAAATTTGTTGAATTCAACAATGCTGTAGAAAGGGAATTTGGGAAGAAAATCAAATATTTGCGAAGCGATAATGGAGGCGAATATATGTCAGAAGATTTTTCCAGATATTGCAGCAAAAATGGTATTTTACGACAAATGACATGTCTGAATACCCCTCAGCAGAATGGTGTTTCTGAACGAAAATTGGCTCATCTTGCTTCTGTAAGTCTCTCTTGGTTGCATGATAAATACCTTCCTCGTGAGTTTTGGGTTGAAGCTATTCAATGTGCATGCCACGTCATAAATCGATTATCTCCATGACCAGGTAAAGAGAAATCTTCTTTTGAATTAGTTTATGATGAAAAGTCAAATGTAAATTACTTTCGGGTCTTTCGTTCAATTTGTTATGTCTATATTCCAAAATCTAACCGAACTAAACTTGACCCGAAAGCAAAGAAGTGTGAATTTATATATTATCTTATTTTACCAAAAAAAGAAAGAAAAAAAAGAAGAAGTGTGTTTTTATTGGCTATGATTAATGTAGAAAATGATGGAGATATATGGATTTAGAAACAAATAAGTTTGTTACTTATAGAGATGTGGTGTTCGATGAAGTGTCGTCATATTATTCTGTACGGATGATAAAGAAGAGTTGTTACCGTATCCTGAGAATACCATAGAGACTTCAAGCGATGATGGACTTCCATTTTCAAATCCAGATGGTGGTGAACAAGAAATTCTAAGGAAGTCTACAAGAGAGAAGAAACAACCAAGTCAACTTCAAGATTATGAGGTGGAGCTGAACCAGTGTACTATAGCTTCATGCTTCTTTACTGGAGCAATAAATGAAGAACCAAAAAGTTATGAGGAAGCCAAAGATTGTCCAGAGTGGGAAACAACTATGCAAGAAGAAATTGAGGCTTTGAACAAGAATCAAACATGGAAGTTGGTGTCAAAATCGGAAAATTGCAAACCCATTACATGCAAATGGGTTTATCGGTTAAAGAAGAAATTAGATGGTAGTGTTGATAGATATAAAGCTCGGCTTGTTGCACGTGAATTTTCTCAAAGTTATGGGTTAGATTATGAGGAAACATTCAGCCCCGTTGCAAAGATGGTAACCGTAAGAACTATTTTTTCTCTTGTTGCTTTTAAAAATTGGAAACTATGGCATCTTGATGTGAAAAATGCATTTTCTTATGGAGAATTGGATCGTGAAGTGTTTATGGAACAGCCTAAAGGTTATATATCAGAGCAGTATCCGCATCATGTTTGTCGGTTGAAGAATGCATTATATTGCCTTAAACAAGCACCACGTGCTTGGTATGATAATATTGCTCAATACTTTATCTTTTGTGGTTTTAGAGTCTCTGATGCATATTCAAGTTTATTTATTAAAATTGAATCAAATATGTATTTGATGGTTTTATTATATATGGATGATATGATAATCACTGAAGATAATGAAACTGAGATTTTAAACTTACAACAATTTATCTGTTCGTTTTGCAATGAAGAACCTATGAGAGGTTGGCTATTTTCTTGGTTTGGAGGTTGAAAAATCATACCAAGGTTTCTCCATCTCTCAAAGAGGATATGCAAAGGGGCTTGTGCATCGTTTTGGATTGGAAGATTCAAAGTTTAGGCAACTTGTTGGTAGTTTAATTTACTCTGTTGGTGTAGTCTCTCAATTCATGCAGTGCCCAAGAAGTCCTCATTTAGATGCAGCAAAAAGAATTCTTCGTTACATAAAAGGATATCTTGATTATGGATGTACATGAATGATGGAAATTTATTATTGAATGATTTTACTGATGCATATTAGGCTGGAAATGTCAATGACAGACGCTCAACATCATGTTATTGTTTCAACATTGGTTCAACAATGGTATCTTGGTGTAGCAAGAAGTAACCTATGATCACTTTATCTAGCACTGAAGCTGAATATGTGGCAGCAACCATGGCTGCACAAGAATGTATGTGGTTGAAGAGATTGATGAAAGATATGTTGAGCATTTTATTTATTTTCTTTATTTACCAAGTCAATAATGTAGTTCTATTTTGTAGGAAGATTGTTATTTTAACAATTAGGATTTGTTGAGCATTTTATGTTAACAACTAGGATTGTTGAGGATTTTATGCAAGTAGTTGATAGATCTCCAGGAAGAATATGCCAATATATATATATATATATATATATATATATATATATATATATATATATATATATATATATATATATATATGTAATTCAAAGCAACACAAGCAGTAAACTTCTTTCCATTATTTTCCAAAATACCTTTATCATTTGCAAATTCTTCTCTCTATTTTTTTATAAAATCAACTTAAGAAAACTTAAAATAATACTCTCTCCATTCCTCAATAGAGGACGTTTAGGACACTTTGAAAAAATTAAAGAACTCAAACAAATAGTAATCTTTTCACCACAATTCCAATAATACCTCTTATTTCCTCCCTCTCTTTCACTCTTTCCAATAAAAGATATGTTGAGGGTATAATTGGAATAAATTATTGACACCTGATGAAAGACATGTAAATTACCATTAATTTGAATATATATATATATATATATATATATATATATATATATATTCTAAACGACAATTAAATGGGAATGGAGGAAGTAGTATTTAGCTCGATAAAATTCCAAATCCGCTAAAGTAAACCATAAATAAAAGAAAAGAAATGACGATCTCCATAAAAGGGAAAGAAATAATCCTAATCTAAGATTACCACTAAGTGCGTATTTGGTACGCGGGAATGGAAATGAATGAAAAGGCCTTTTCCACTTCTCTTTTCATTCCGGCGTTTGGTTGGACAATTTGAAGTGGGAATCATCATTCCACGAGAATGACAATTCCAGGAAGAAATGGGAAAGGGCATTCCACACCAAAACCTATGGAATGACCTTTCCAGGAGAAGCGGGAATCATCAATAAATAGTAACTTACATTTATACCCCTCTTTTAATTAATTATTACGTTCATTTGACATATTAACATATTCATATTTAGTCATAAATATTCTATTTCACTTAGTATAATTTCATAGATGATAATTTTATAAATATTTTATAAATACTTATTTTTCTTGATAGTGGTTTTAATCTATTTTTAAATTTAAAAGTAAAGATATTTTTATTACTATGTTGACGTTTTAATAAAAAATTATGTTTCAACAATATATATAATTTTTTTTTATATATAATATCAATGTTATTCAAGTAAAATTTTTGTAATGAATATTTAATTAGGTTTTATCACTAGTATATGCTAAAAGGGCATTTAGGTCATATTGTGTTTAATTCCATTCCATTTTGACATTAAAATATAGTTTTACCAAACATAGAAAAGGAATCGACATTCTATTCTGCCTTTACTTTCCAAACACTGTAATGAAAAAGAGGATTTGAAATTATTCTGAGTGGAAAGAGATTCTGCCTGGAAAGAGATTCTTTCCATTTCATTCCAGCGTCATTCTTGATTTGTTAATTTAATAATATAAAGTGAGCTCCCTAATCATTGAAGCAATAAGAGTTTGAAGGTATATATGTCTGGTTAATTCGTATTAAAGTTGTCACTAAAAGATAATATATAATTCCACTTTCACACATACAAAAATAAATAAGTATATAATAGTAAAAGAATTTTGGATTAGGTACAAATATATATAAAGGGTAGTGATAATGTCAGAGTAAAAATCCTCATGCAAGAGCGATTTACGTGCATATGACAAAATTACCCCTCTAACATATTAACTAAATTTTTTAATTTTTTTTTCTATTTTCTCTCTGTTCTGGCCTATCTTTCTCTCTCCCCTAGATTCTTTCCTTATTTTTCTCTCAATCTCTCTATTTTCATATGATTTTTGTTTCCATATCTGTTGTTTTTTTCGTTTTTTCCTCTATTTTTTTTTCCGTTTTTTTCTTCTCTCCATCTCCAAGTTATTTTATTTTCTTCTCTTTCATTATCTCTTCTTACTCTTTTATCTAACTTTGAATTTATATATATATCCAAATAATTTTCAACTACTTTCGGTAGAAGAGGTAAATTTTATTTTTTTTATTGAGCTTTCGATTTTATATTGTTGTTGAATGATTCAATCCAAGAAAATGGTATATTCAGTGAGTAAATTGAGAGAAGAAAAAATAATAAAAAATAGAGAAGAAAACAAAATCACTTGGAGATTGAGAGAAGAAAAAAAAACGAAAAAAAAAAACACAGAGAGAGGAAAAAAAAACAGATATAGAAACAAAAATCACGAGAGATTGAGAGGTTGAGAGATTGAGAGAAAAAATAAGGAAAGAATCTAAGGGAGAGAGAAAGATCAGGCCAGAATAGAGAGAAAATAGAAAAAATAATTAAAAGATTTAGTTAATATGTTAGATGGGGTAATTTTGTCACATGCACATAAATCGCTTTTGCAGGAGGATTCTTACTTCTGGCATTATCACTACCCATATATATAACTCAAAAGATAATATTTGTTTTTCAAGAGTAAATAATTGTTTAGCTGTATTTGCCAAACAGCTATTCCCCTCATGAAGTACCGCTCTTTACTTTTAGTATACATAGGCAAAAAAAACGTGTCTTTTTTTTTCGTAATTATTTCGGCTATTTTATAATTAATGAATAATTTTTTATTTAGCAAAAAAAAACTAAATTAATGTGGTGGTAGAAGTAGTAATATGGAAGCAAAGCTAAAAGTAGTGCAATGGCAATAACAAGCAGTGGCAGCTAATTAATCGGTCACTTCTCAACCACTCCACCATTGCTGCTGACATCCCAACAAGCCTCACACTGCGCTACTACTACTTAATTAAACAAAGGAAATTTTTTATACGGACATTTTGCGATTAGTTTATATCATATAGTTTAATTAAGTATATTCGATAGTGTGCGAAACATACTATTAGTATATACATATACTACCATGTATATATTATAATGTGCATTAATATATATCAACTTATACTAACAAGTAATAATAATGTACTTTCACATTAGTAAGCTAGGTATTGACTTTCAACGGGTGAAAATCATCTATCCCCATCCATATTCTCAACTAATCAGAATTTAATATATAAATATTTTTTTCAATTATATATACAGGGTGAATTGTGATTGGATGGGGATAGGAACGGGGACAGAGGATTTTTTTGCCACTTTCAACTATTACTACTCTAACTTCGAAGATCAATCTCTAACACATTGTTAGCAAGAAGAAAAAAAAGAAGGGAAAACTCAAATTTAAAATCAAATTGCAGTGAATTTTTTAGGACATGTAAATTGCGCAATGACTTGCTCCAATTTATTTTACATCTAGATATGAATTCCGTTGCTATAAATGTAACAAAAATTAAATTTATATGAGAGAGGAATAGCCGACTCTCAAGTTTCAGATCCAGAATTTTTATCATTAATAATATTTTTTTCGTTCCAAATTATCTATTCACTTTAAACACCTTTGGTACGCTGGAATGAAATCCCATTTCCACCATAATGACTTTCCACCCTGAAATAGTTTTGGAATCCCATTTCCATTCCATTGATTGGAAGACAAAACCAGAATGGAATGATGATTCATTTCTTATGTTTGGAAAAACTATTATTTAATGTTGGAATGGAATGTGATTCAATATAATATGACTTAAATGCTTTTTAACATATGTTGACGAGAAAACTAATAAATTGCACAAAGTATAAGTTTTCACTTAAAAACAAAAATCATATTTGTACACAATGGCAGATTTATGAGAGAGAGACGACAATCCCCAACATTTTCTGAAATGACGATTTTTTTATAAGAAATTTTTACTTCTTGTGAGATTTTTTTATAAATATTGTGTAAAAAAATGAGTAAATTTTTTGTCTATGTAATGAAAAATTCTTGGTTGCACTCATATTTGTACATTGAAGCACATTAAACGTAAATTTTAATATTAAAATATAATTAATATATAAAGTTAAACATAATATAAAAATAACTATATTTATATTAAAAGTAAATGAAAAGGTAACAAAAATAAATAAATAATATTTATGTAATTATCGTATATAAAGTTTTATCAAGAGAATAAAATATTTCGGGAGAAAATGAATAATTTGTTGTCTAATTTAAACACTATAATGATTACTTTTCATTAATTGGTGATTTCAACTTCTTTTATAAAGTTTATTTAATAGGTTTTGAAGTGGAATGATCATTCTACTTCTTCTGGGAACGAGCATTCTCGTGGAAATATCATTTTCATTTTTTTTTTCACTTTAAATTGACTAACTAAATGCTGGAATGGAAAAGTGAAGCCGTAAAAGTCATTCTAACATACAAAATATGCTCTTTGTATTTTTTACGAGAGTTAAAGATTTCATTAAGACGAGATAAAATGTAAAAAATAACTGAACCAAGAAGGAGAAGAACAACTTGTTCAGTCCCCTTCTGCTAACAAATGCATTAATTAAAGGAAATACAAACAATACCCCACCCCCACCCCACCTCATCTCTTGTCATTCAGTTGCAGTTATACATTGAAGCTCAAGAAAACAACCAAACCTCACTCTTCTCTTGTCGGCAATCTTCATCTTCGCTCTCTTCTTGGGAAGAACCCCAAGAATCTCCTCTCTAGTCAATATTTGCATTGACTCAATATTCAGAACATTTTTTATCAAGAATTTTGCTCAAATGTTAGTCCAACAAGATCATGAATCTCCAAAGCCACCCCACAACAACAACAACAACAATTCAAGAACCCCATATTATGATGATTTCCCAACTCGATTTTCTTCTCAGACCAAGAAACTTGATTTCTCCACATGGGTAATGGATAATCTTTACAAGTTTGTTACTTTGATTCTATTAGTAACTACTGTTGCTGCCCTTTTCTTCTTCCGTAACGCCGCTTATGGAGGAGATGCTTCTGCATTGATTTGCTTGCAATCAACCCAATCCCATTCTGTTCATCCTCAATTACCCAAAATCAATTGGAATAATGTTCGTAGAATTGCTGATAAATCTACCCCCTTTGCTAATTTCCGATCCGAGCAGTGGATCGTGGTTTCGGTCTCCGATTATCCTTCAGATTCGCTGCAGAAATTGGCTAAGATTAAGGGATGGCAAGTGCTTGCTATTGGGAATTCAAAGACTCCGAAATGATTGGAGTCTTAAAGGTACAATCTTTTTGTCTTTGGAAATGCAAGCTCTGTTGGGTTTTAGAGTTGTTGATTACTTGCCATTTGATTCATATGTTAGGAAAAAGTGTTGGTTATTTATTTGCTATTCAGCATGGTGCTAAGAAGATGTTTGATGTTGATGATAGAGGTGAGGTAATCGATAATGATCTTGGTAAACATTTTTGATGTGGAATTAATTGGGGAAAGGGCTAGGCAGGAAGTCATTCTGCAGTATACTCATGAGAATCCCAATAGGACTGTTGTGAATCCTTATGTACATTTTCGGACAAAGGTCCATTTGGCCGAGGGGATTACCATTAGAAAATGTGGGTGAAATTGGGCATGAGGAGTATTACACTGAGGTGTTTGGTGGAAAACAGTTTATTCAGCAGGGAATTTCGAATGGGTTGCCGGATGTGGATTCGGTATTTTATTTGACTAGGAAAGCTGAGTTTGACTCGTTTGACATTAGGTTTGATGATCATGCACCAAAAGTAGCATTGCCTCAGGGAATAATGGTGCCGGTTAATTCCTTCAATACCATGTTTCATTCATCTGCATTCTGGGCTTTGATGCTTCCTGTTTCTGTTAGTACAATGGCTTCAGATGTTTTGAGAGGTTATTGGGCACAGAGACTTTTGTGGGAGATTGGTGGGTATGTTGTGGTGTATCCTCCCACAGTGCATCGGTATGACAGAGTTGAAGGTTATCCTTTTTCGGAGGAGAAAGACCTTCACGTGAATGTAGGACGTTTGACTAAATTCTTAGTAGGCTGGAGATCTGGGAAGCACGGTCTGTTTGAAAAAATTCTTGACTTGAGTTATGCTATGGCGGAGGAAGGTTTTTGGACTGAGAAAGACGTGAAGTTCACAGCGGCCTGGCTTCAAGATTTGCTTGCTGTTGGTTACCAGCAGCCTAGGCTGATGTCCCTTGAAATCGATAGGCCTAGGGCTAACATTGGCCATGGTGATAGGAAGAAGGAGTTTGTTCCTCGCAAGTTACCCTCTGTACATCTTGGAGTTGATGAAATAGGGACGGTGAACTATGAAATTGGGAATTTGATCTGGTGGAGGAAGAATTTTGGGAATGTTGTGCTTATAATGTTCTGCAGTGGACCTGTTGAACGAACTGCCTTGGAATGGAGGTTGCTGTATGGCAGGATTTTTAAGACGGTAATTATACTGTCGGATCAGAAGAATGCAGATCTTGCTGTTGAACAAGGCCAGTTAGACCACATTTATAAGTAAGTCATTATCCTTCTACATGATCTGCTTCAACTTTCAATTTTGCTCAGAATTTCTAGTCTTTGATGTGTGTTCTACTTTAGTTTTTATATTGTTAGCATTAAGTTTCAGAACCGTAGGGGCAGCATGATGAAGAGTGCATTCTAAACCTACAAAATAATTCTTACTGCAAACTTCCGTTCTCTTTTATCTTTGATTCATGATTTCTTTTCCACTTAATTTCAGGGATCTACCAAAATTATTTGATAGATACACCAGTGCGGACGGCTTTTTATTTCTCCAGGATAATACAATTCTTAATTACTGGAACTTGCTGCAAGCTGACAAGACCAGGCTCTGGATACCGAACAAGGCAAATTACATTTCCAGTTTTGATTACATCCATTACTAGAGAAGTTCAATTACAACCTAAAACATTCTAGTTTCATAACAAATGAGCTATGATTTGATGCATATCCCTACAATATTGAAGAAGGGAGTTTTTATCTGTTAATTAGTTAGCGTGTCAAGTTATTGTCAGGCTCTTGTTTTCTCCATTCTAACAACTTATGTATCTAGGTGTCTAAGTCCTGGACCACGGTCTCAACTGCTGGCAACTCAGATTGGTTTGTAAAGCAAGGAGAAATGGTAAAGAAAGTAGTTGGCACCATGCCAGTTCATTTCCAAGTCAAGTACAAAGAGTCGGTGAAAAGTGAGCAGAGTCTTACAATCTGCTGCTCGGAGTTATTCTATGTGCCTCGCCAATTTGTATCCGACTTCATAGATCTCGTTAATCTTGTTGGCGATCTGGATATCAATCACAAAGTTGCCATACCTATGTTCTTTATGGCAATGGACTCGGAGGAAAATTTTGACCCTGTCTTCAACTCGATGATTTACAAGAAGAAGCCCCCAATGAATTCTACAACGTTTTACTCTGCTGAAGTGGCTGCAATTCATCCATGGAGCATAACAAGCGAGCAAGAGTTCATTAAAGCTCGTAAGAATTATGGCTGCCGGTGATCCATTGTTAATGGAGTTAGTTTGAGGGAGAAGGAAGGTTTTAACATTCATGTATGAAGTGAAAAATTCTGCAAAATTTTTTTTTGTGTACCATTCTTTTGTTGTTTTTTGGGGGTGGGGTGGTGGGGTTCTTTTTCTTTTGTAGATCTTCCTGTATTATTGTTTACCATGTCTTAGGTTTTTTTTTACTTATAGAAAAAGGCAAAATGTGGAGAAGGACTTGCTTGTTTTCCCATTGTTTATTTGTGAATCATGTACTTCTGTTCATATTAGTGAAATCAGATACATTGCCTTGCTCATTTGTTATGCTGATTAGAAATATTTAGAAATTTATGCTGATGCAATCTCATGATTAAGTTGTTATTATGACAGTCATAAAGAGAAATTAGCAATAATCTAGAATTTTCCATTTAGCAGAACCCCAACTATGAAAGAAAATTACAATGAAAATTGCAGATTTTCGAATGTTCTTGGAGTTCAGTGAATATTAACAGCAGGGGAAGATACAAAGATATTGAGGAGAATCAACAAAAATTATTTGCAAACAAGAACAATGTCGTCTTACTAAAGTATTCATCGATCGATACCCTCAATCTTATCTTCAACTTCTGAATACAACTGCTTCAGTTTCTCAATATTATCTTCAGAAGTATCCCAGTAACCGCGTCCATTAGCTTCCAAGAATGTCTGAACCAATTTCCTGAAAGAATTCGGGTTTGAATTCATAAGCCTGTTCAGCATTTCCTCATCTTGGATGAAAGTTGTGTTAGCTTCTTCATAAACCCAATTGTCTACTTGGCCTGAAGTTGCACTCCAACCAACTGTGTTAGTCAGCCGTTTCTCGATTTCACGGACACCTTCGTATCCACTCGACAACATTCCTTCGTACCACTTGGGATTTAGTAGCTTGGTTCTTGCATCAAGCCGGACAGTCTCAGAAAGTGTGCGTACCTGAAAAGACAAATAAGGGCTCTTTATTCAAGTGATCAAAGAAAATCCTCTGTAATATCCCGTGTAACATTCTGTACAACGTTTCTATTATAGTATTAGGCCAAGAAAGATTACCTGCGCGTTAGCTGTGGTTGTGTCAGCAATGTATGCACTCGGCTTCTTCCCATCCTTTCTGAGGTTCTGTACAAGGTTGGTTGGGTCTGAATCAAAGTAGTGACTGACATCTGTGAGTGAAATCTCTGAAGAATCAAGATTTTGGAATGTAGCATCAGCTGTACTGAGAGCCATCTCAAAGACTTGGCGTTTCTCGGCCATTCCAACACCAGGAGCATCACAATCAAATGCAAATGACTTTCTGCTCAAGTACATGTCTTGAAGTTGCTGCTCATCGTTCCACGATGAATTCTCTACAGCAAGGTTTATGTTGGAGGAATAAGAGCCGGAAGCATTTGAGAATACACGAGTTGCAGCTTCGCGAACATCAATGCCAAGTGTCTTGGCTTGTTCTAGTGCATGCTTCCTAACATAGTTCTGATCCTCTGGCTCGTCTAGCTCAGCAACCATCTTTATAGCGCGATCAAGGAGATTCATCTGTAAAGAATGCAGATAAAAATGAGATTATCATAATATAATTTGCATTGGCATTGTTAAGACAAGAAAACTGATGCATTATAAACATCCAAGAAAGATCATTTAGTACCTGATTAATGAAGAGGTCTCTAAACACTCCAGAGCAATTGACAACAACATCAATCCTTGGCCTTCCAAGCTCTTCAAGGCTGACGGGCTCAACCCGGTTCACTCTGCCAAAGGTATCAGCAACCGGCATAACTCCAATCATCCAAAGTACCTGACCCAATGATTCACCATATGTCTTGATGTTATCGGTTCCCCACAGTACAAGTGCAACAGTCTCAGGATAGTTCCCACCATTATCAACCTTCTGCCTCTCGATCAACCTATCAACAACAACCTTCGCGCTTTGCATTGCTGCGGTAGTGGGAATGGATTGTGGATCCAAAGCATGAATATTCTTGCCAGTTGGCAAAACTTTCGGGTTTCTTATGGGGTCCCCACCAGGACCTGGTTCAACATATTTACCTTCCAGAGCCTGTTTCAAACTTCCCAACTCATTATCAGCTACCACAAGCTTCAGGCAATCCCCTAAAAACTGGAACAGTATTCTAAGTTTATCCCTGTCAGCTCTGTAGAATTTGGTATTTGCCAAGTATTGAACCCAAGGTTCATTTATGCCAAAGCCAAGAATTGAGCTCAACTTATCAGCAACATCGACAACTTGACCCTTGCTGTTAGTAGTTCTTTCAACAAATGCGGTAACTGCTCCACGTGATGCCTCAGTTATTTGCCGGAGAAGTTCCACATCTCGCAATATGCCCTTGTCATTTCCTCTGTATATATCCTCAATCTCTCTTCCGACTGTCTGAGACAATATTGAAGGAAATGAGGTAATCCCTTCTTCAGGACGGTCTAATGCAGCAATGTTAACTAGTGTGGCAACTGCCTCCATTGCGGATGGAGGCTCACCGATGACATGAAGCCCACAGGGCAGGAGCCGGGATTCAATCTCCATGATCTTGGAATATACCTTTCCAACCACGAGGTCTCGTTCTTTTACTGATAACTCCAATCCTTCCTCGGGAAGGTCCACATCCTTGTCAAGATTACACTGCTTGGCTGTGCTGATAATGGAGCTCACAATCTGCTGGCCACGACCTGTGTCCTTAAGAGATTGGTACGAGGAAATAAGCTCACTCAATTGCTTGAGTCCCTTGTAGAGCCCAGCATTCTCTGCTGGTGGAGTCAAGTAGCTAATGGTATTAGCATAACTCCTACGCTTAGCAACGGTGGCTTCAGACGGGTTGTTTGCTGCATAGTAGTAGACATTGGGGATGTTGCCAATGAGACTATCAGGGTAGCAAGCATCACTCATACCGACTTGTTTTCCAGGCATGAACTCGAGGGAGCCATGAGTTCCAAAGTGAAGAACAGCATCGGCTTTGAAGATTTTCTCGACAAATGAGTAGTATGCTGCAAACCCGTGGTGTGGGCTTGCGGATTTAGAGAACAGCAGCCGCATAGGATCGCCTTCATAGCCAAATGTGGGCTGAACCCCAATGAAAATATTTCCATATTGCTTCCCATACACCAAAAGGTTTTCTCCATCGGAGTTGAGATTACCGGGAGGCTTTCCCCAGTTTTCTTCAAGAGCAGTTGCATAAGGAGTTAGCTTCTGGTACTCCCTGACATTCATTTTGTAAGCAACATTAAGATTTGGGCTGCTGAATTGAGCTTCTTTGTCGTGGATGACCTCTTCAATCAAGGCTTCAGAAGTTTCCGGAAGGCCCTCAACATTATAACCATCCTTTTTAAGATCTTTAAGAACAGAAAAGATGGAGGAGAAGACATTCAGATATGCAGCACTTCCAACATTGCCTTTGTCTGGTGGAAAGCTAAAAACAGTAATGGCCAATTTCTTCTCCGCCTGCATATTCACGATTGAAGGTTTAGCAACAAGCAAGAATGATTTGTTTTTTCCGTAACATATGCTGATAAATAATGAAAAAGCTAGTAGGACTGAGGTTAGATTTCGTGGGAAAATACTGACATTACTCGTTTCGTTTGCCTTTTCATGGATTTCTTTTGTTCTGCGTCTTCACATACTATTCTTTTATTTATTACAAGACTATAATCTTCAAGTCATGGTATTTTAATGAGGTCGATAAAGCATTCATCATATGAACGTCTGCGTTTCTTGTAACAGACTAACAAAGGGAAGTACATCTTGATTCTTGACAAAATATAAAACCATAGAGGGTACTTCTATCTATAAGAATAAAGTTGCAAGAAAATAGTGCAGTGGCAAATCAAAGTAGAGTCTAGCAGGAAAATCAATCACAATTTATGTTAAAGCAAGTAGTAACTAGGAAAAGAAAGACATAATCACGAAACCTATTTCATAATTTGTACTTACTTTTGCTTTCCTCTTAAGTTCTGCCCATCTGATTGCCCTGGTACACAGCTGCTCCACTCTCTTGTGAAGAGCATGTGATTTCCCTGCAATTAGATTAAGGCATATCAAGATCAAGATAAGTACATGAACATATCATTGAGAAAATTAGAAGAACAATATACTTATGCGGCTCATGGGCCCTAGTCGCCGGTCGTTATGCTAAAATGGATATCCTAAGGTGACGATGGATACTTAGTCACATGCTTATATAACAATCAGCAATCTCAGATAATTTAGATGTGCAACGGGGTATTACATAAGCACATACAATCATGAATGGAAATTTGAAAGAAAGAAAAAAAAAGAAAATTCACTTGCCTGTTCTAGGATCCCGGCCGGCAAAAATTATTGGCTCCATGCCTCCATCAAGCTCTGGGAGGGCAACTTGCAAAGCAACCTGAATAGGGTGAAGCCCAAGTGTACTATTCAACCATTCCTCAGTTGTCTGAAACACCAAAGGTACTGCAACAATATAAGGAACATCAAGCTTTGTCAATGCCTCAATAGCCCTAGGATGATCCTGTCTTGCTGGTCCTCCAACTAGAGCAAAACCAGTTAGTGAAATCACTGAATCCACAAATGTCTTTTTAGTGATTGGATCAATGAAATACTTCTCAACTGGCCCTGAAAAGTCCAACCCTCCAGCAAAAATTGGCACAACTTTTGCCCCTCTTGCTTCAAGTTCCATAATCACAGCAACATAATGGCTTTCATCACCAGTAACAATATGACTCCTTTGCAAAACCAAGCCAATTATAGGGGCATTTGGACTCTTGAGCTTCTCATTGGCATCCCTTCTAGTACCATACCAGTTCAAGTATTCCTTAACATCATCATACATACAAGGAGCCAAAGGATGCCAAATTCCAGTGTCTAGGAACAAAACCGGATCCGAATACTCGATTTTTGTCCCTTTCAGAGCAGGAACATAGGACCCAGAAATCATTTTCAAGAAATTCACCAAATTATCAGGTGATCCACCAAGCCAGAACTGCAAACTAAGAATGTACTTCCTAGCATCTTGAGCCTTATCACTTGGCAAGTACTTAAGAACCTTAGGTAATGTCCTAACAAGTTTTAACATACTATCAGCAAAGCCAGCAGATGATTTCTTCTTCTTAAATAGCTGAAAAAATGGACTCTTTGATTGTCCAAGTTGTGACATACTAAAAGAACCCAATTTGTTAAGTCTCATAACTTCAGGCATTGATGGAAACACCAAAACTGCATCAAGCCTCTCCCTTTCATTCTCAACTGCAGACTTAACTTTTAAGGCCAACTCTTCCACAAAAATCAAAGACCCTATAAATATATTAGCATCCTCAAGGTCTTTACAGAATGATTTATATGTATTTTCATCTCTAAGCTCCTCAACTAAGTACCCCACAACCTCAAAAGAAGCAAACTTTCCATTTTTGTTCAAAGATTGAACTGCAACAGTGAGGGCTGATTGGTACTGAGCTTCTAAAACTACATAAACAACTTTAACAGTAGGAAGGCCTCTCTTATTTTCTGGGACAATTCTTCTAACCTCAGGGGTGGTTTGGGTGAATAATCCATTGCCTATTGCTACACATTTGAATTTCTTAGAAGAGTTGGAGTTGGTTTGGTTAGTCTTTTTGGGAAGAAATGAGTGAAGAAAGTAATTCTTTTGTGAAATTGATGAAATTTGGTCTACTTTTGAGTTGGGAATAAATGGTGAAGAAACCAAAGAAGCCATGGCCTCAAAAAAAGCAAAAAAGCAAAAAAGTTCTGTTCTTTTTCAAGACACACACACACAGAGAGAGAGAGGAAAATAAAAGTAGACCAAGAAAAATGAGTTGAAAATTGGAGTTCTTGAATGTATAAAGAAGAGAACTAAAATGGGTTTTCAAGAATTCAACAGAAAGATTGCACCTTTTCTTCAAGAATTCATTGAGAATTTGCTCTTGGTTTCTCACTCCTCTCACTCTTTCTCTTCTTCTTTTTTTTTTTCCTCTGAAGAAATGAAAACTTTTTTAGAGTTTTTATAAATTTTATGTGGAGGGAGGGGAAATTTAACAGTTGGTTTTTTCAGTTAGTGGCCAAGCAAAGGGACACGTGGCCAAAAGTTGTCAGCAGGGAAGAAGTAATTAGTATATGAGGTTGAGTTTTGTTGTTGAGTAGGATCATGTATGAAGAGTGAGAAGAAATGAATGGTGGGGTTGGTTACTTTGTCTGGTCTATCTGCTAAGGTTATTTTTTAAGAATTTTCTTGGCTTTCTATTGGTTGATTTGGATTTCCTAGAGAGAGGAAAGGGCAGTTGAGAGATAATGAGATAGAAAAAAAAGAGATTGGCAAATCAAAGATTTTTTGTTGTGATAGTTTCTTTTTGCTTGTAAAGAGTCTGAGTTTTTGAGTTTGTGTCCCTCGTTGAAAAGGATTTGATATTTTGGGCTGTGTTTCCTTAGAGGTCCACATATCTCACTTCTACGCCAATTCACGGCTAGTTTATGTAATTTAAGTTACATAAGTCCCACATTGATATCGCATTCTACGTTAACTCGTAATTTATGTAAAATTCTATTAATTAACAGTGTAAACGTTTAACTTTTAATCTTCTAATACATAAGATCATCATTGATAATGTCTAGTATTGTGCATTTGCCCAAAAAAATGAGTTTTGGTACTATGATTCAAGATCAATTAATAATGTTTTGACGACTGACAAGGAGTACATAGTGTTTCCATTTCTTAGTAATGTGGAGTCACTGGTTAATGTCCATTAATCTTTAGCAGAATAAAAAGTTTCCTTCCTTAGTGTGACAAGGCTCATTGCTTCCTAAAGTCATTCTATAGGCCAGTACTGGATAGATTAAAAGCAGCTGCTTATAATTTTTTTATTTAAAATAAACTATTACTAGCATATTCTTAATTTTTTATTAACTCAATTTATAACTTAAGATAAGTCCCAAAAAACTGATTTGAACAAATGTGCTTTTTTAAAATAGGTTATGCTGAAACTACTTTTTTGTAAACTAAAAATTCATAATATAAAATATTTTAAATACAAAATAATTATATAGACATATTTTCATTTCTTATTTCTCCCGAAATTAGATTGTGGAAAAATATTTAATTAATTTTCAGCAGTTTTTTCCGCAGATGAAAACAACTCAAAAGTATAAAAAAATATTTTTTTCATAAAAAAGTATTTTTTTTTCAACAATGGAGAACAGAACCTACATATCTTCCACTAGGGTTATCAAAATCAGTCAAAGTCCAATAATTATAAGGTAGACTAAAATGCACCACTAGAGGTAACATATTGCTTGAAAGTGGTAACTTCAATTATGCAAGCAGCATATATATGAAATATGGTTTGCCTCGAACATGTAGGGGGATACAATTCACTTCAATATATTCAAAAGACTCCCATATCATGAAACAGAGTTCCCATCCACCCACCTCCCTCACCCCTACCCCAAAAAAAAACTAAAAGAATATAGAGAATGAAGATTATAAGGAATCCAACAGGAGGAAGAGAAAATACTAATTCTTATAACAAGATTATGTACATTCTCCCATGGAAGAAAAAAATACTAATTCTTATAACAAGATTATGTACATTCTCCCATGGAATTGCTATTCTCCAAGCAACAGAGAAATGAGAATGCAGACAAAATTGGCTGAAAACATTGTCCATAATTATAACTTCATTATGGGAAAGGGAAATCTCAAAAGCAGTAAATTTGTAAGGAGCTATAGCTACCAGTTCAGTCCACTTCCATATCTGAAAGTGCATCATCCAAGACTTTCTGAAGTTCTTTCATTCTCTGTCTCGTTAGAGCCACACAATCCTGCAATCATGGTAGACCTTCCTTGTGAGCAGTTATTATGTAAAAGCCAGTGTATTCCTTTTCATTACCGCTTTCCTTGAAAATTTTCTGGCTAATATTTTTACAACATGATATCTTGGCTAGCATTATAGATAGCATACACATAGGAACACTTTGCAAGAAAATGAAGGGGGTGTTGCATAATTAGAGGGCTCAAGGAAGGGAACGAACTTCTCTTTTCCTCTTAACAAAACTGGGGGTGTAGCTTTCCTTCCTCCTTTTCTTTCGATTATTAGTACTAAGGTGATCAGGTTTTATAAAGAAAATGATAAATATATCTTTTATTTTTCTTTTGTTGAGGAATGAAAATAAATGGTGTCACCAGTCCAAAAGTGATCAGGTGACTTCATCCTTAATTTCTGCTTCATCAACCTCTTACTTCACCCCAATCAAAGCCTAAGCCGAAAAGAAGTAAAAAGTAATTCAACATGCTCGATAGTTCCTGAATTTATTAAGGAAAATAAAAAGGAGAGACAAATTGACTGTGAGGGGCACAAGCAGGTTTAGAACCATTCATCTTTTAAGTGTCGTGGCTGTTGATATGGGCCAATGACAAGTATATCCAAAATTTATTTTCAGCCTAAACGGGTTCAACGATCTTCAATATTTCCAGAAAGTTCAAGAAACTTATGGCTCATTAATGGAAAGCTTTTGAAAACAAAAACTAACCTGTATAGCTGAAGTATGAGCAAGAACTGGCCCCCCAGGCTTAAACAGAGACACAAGTTGACTACAGGAATCGAGAACCACAGTTAAAAGGGTATCCATTATGGACTCTTCCTCTGCTGTAGGGTCTGCAAGGATGTAATTCTTGTAAAGTATGCATGTCAAGGAGAAAGGTAAACTTTTCAAGGTGAGCTTCCTCTTTCCTTCGTTGACAGCCTCCTTCTCAAACTTCTCTCCTTCACCGGCCTCAGGAATAAGTACCACTCTTCCCTCATCATTCATAGAAACTATAGGAATTTGCACTGCAAGAGACGGAACAAATAAGAGCCTGCTACTCAGAACTTAGTAAATATCTCAACTAAATCGAATTCACATTTTCAGGACTTACAATGTGAAAGTGCAGCAACAGCAGAAAGTAATGCAGCATCAAAAAGGGCACCATCTGCATCTAGACAATATATGTCCTGTTCCATTTCATAAGCAAAGCACTATCAAGTATCAAATGACATTCACTTCAACAACGGGGACAGGGTAGCAAAATTTAACATTTGATACACACAAGTAAACATAAAATATCAAACTCAATCAGTCCCTAGATTTAGAGGTCAAATTACAAAGACTATAAATGAAAGGGCATTAAATGGGGTTCATTACCAGGTAAGCCATCCAAGCAGCTTTTCCACTAACCAAAGATAATTCTTTCAGATCAACAACGCCAGAACTGCAGAGTTTCAAGTATATTAATCAGTCAAGGAAGCAAGGACATATGCAAACAAGAACAAGAAGGGGGCATCCTAAAGAGAAAATTCGAGTGCAAGAAAAATGTGTCACTTGCCTCAAGATAGTGTCAGACAACTGCTTTGCCACAACAGGTGCAGTCTCTGCTGGCCTACCAGGCCGTACAATGGGTGAACATATTGGGGGCATATGAAAATCTATTGCTGTATGTAACACAAATATAAATTAACCTTCAACACAACAAACAAGGAAGATCAACTTAATGAAAAACTAAAGGACAAATACCAATGCAGCCTTCATCTGGCGATTCCGCATCTGGTGTCATCACCTCCAGCTTAATGGCAGCTAGCATAGTCTAAACATAAAAAAAAAATTGTAACCAATGCAAGAAATCGGGTCATATTTAATATAATAAAAAACCTCGTCCAGTAGCATATTAGGAATAAACGTACTGTGCAGCCGATCTTTGCGAGTGCTGATCCATTAGCTGATGTAACAGCTCCTGCAATTGAAAACAATTGATATCAGTCAAAAACCCGAAATGAAGGCAAAAATTGAAAAAGATTCCTTAAAATAAACAAAGGAATTGACTAACCAAGAGCAAGGGTTGTATCTCTAGCTTTTGTGAGGGTCCTGCCGTCAGGGCGTATAGATTCAAGAAGATGGCGTTCATGAAAACGCAAGGGAAAAAGACGCCTAAAAGCATCGACCTCCATTTCAGAAGACAAATCAGAACCACTCGCAGACGCCATATTTTTTTCTAACCACACTCTCTCTTTGACGAACAGAATCAAAAACCTAAATACATTGTTGAATAAAAACATTAAACACATTCAGAGATAAATTACCTAAAAACTGAAATAAAGTGCATAAAAAAGAGGGGTAGAAAGAAATCCCATGGAAATAATACACTTAAAAACAAGAAATGTGAAAAAGGTATTGTATATATTGCAGAGAAAGGCATGGGAAGGAATACCTGTTCTTGAAGGTGCCGCCGCCGTCGGAGTAGAAAGGGAAGAAGAAGGGTCCGACTGTGACTGTGAAAAATGAATTAATGAAAGCTGCTGCGTCGTTGGTTTTGACGAATTACCAGTTTCGCCCTCTATAGTATATTGTTTTCATATGAGCTTTCAAAGTATTGATTATTTCAATTTGGTCCTTTGTTTTTTGAATCTATTCCAATCAAGCCATTGTGAGTTTTTTTAAGAAACAATTGTGAGTTGTGACCAACTTACTTATAATGACTTTATCATAGCCCCAAAGGGGGGAAAATAAAACAAAAATATTACACAATCATTAAGTATTCTTTTAGCATTTAGTCAATTAATTAGTTAAATTGGGCAAAATTGTAAATAAATCATTGAATCTCTTATGTCAACAAGGGTGAATAATGTTTTATTTGCAATTTTACTCAATTTTTACCAATTTTATAGCCATAAAACATTACCCTTCTATAAAAAGAAAATAAAACAGTAAGAAATCTTGAATTGCAGTATCGGGAAAGTTTTCATTTCATTTTGAAAGATCCATATATAAAATATTACAAGGTTAGATCATGATCTCTTAAACTACGAGTTATGTATTTGAGTGTTGGGCTATTACCTCAACCTTTGTTACCCGGATTCAGGTACGGGTGTCGGGTACGTGTATGTATTTAGGTGTTGGGTATTTAAGCATCTAAAACAAAGTGTTTGATCGGTGTTGATCAAATCACGGTAAAGTATGACATACTCATACTCATATCGTGTCGTGTCGACATGGGTACAGTAAATATAAACGAAGAGTTCAAGTAACATAGTCATCAACCACACATACCAATTGTTTCAAGATCACCTATAAACAGGAGAAAGTTGCATTTTTTTAAAACATAAAATTTAATATACATATAATCATGATCCCTTTACATGACTACAATCATATACATAAAAACACATCAAATTTAATTACATAATCCCTTTAGTTCAAGGGAAGATAATTAATCCATATGTGCATATATAATTTTGGACCTTCTTCTAAGCAGTGGGATATGAAGCTTGCATGGCAATGCCACAAAGACCTTCAGGAGCAGCAATGTCTCTTTCCATTCTTATGTATCCATTTTCACCCCAGCTGCTTCCCCATGAATTCTTCACCAACCAATATTTGGTTCCATCTGTAGCCTTGCCATAACCAATTGCTGTAACACCGTGGTCCAACTCGGTCCCACAGTCCCCGCTGAAAACGCCACTCGAATAGAACTGGAAAGCAGAACCACCAGCATCAATGGCAACCGATATTGGTTGGTTAGCCACAGCCTTTAGAAGTCCGGCTTCGCTGTTTTCAGGTACATCTTCATAGCCTTTAATAGATGCTGCATGGTTAGATTCCTTCTTGGTATTGCAAGTTCCATCAGCTGCTTCGTATGGGTAATTTGCTTCTGTTGTTAGGCCTTTGTTACTAATGATAAACTGAAATGCATCATCCATTAGACCTCCACTGCAGCCCTGATCTTCAGTTGTGTCGCAATCAACAAGCTCTTGTTCTGACAATGACATTAGTTTACCACTACTTAGTTGATTTATTCCTTCTGTCGCAGCCACAGCTGAAAATGCCCAGCAGCTTCCTGAATTTTCATGTACATAATAAGATCATATTAGTCGTAGAAAATAAAATAAAAACACAAATATATACTGGTTGTCTTTGACCTTGAAAAAAATAAAACTTAAAAAAGTTATTGAATTTACCACATTGGCCTTGGTCCTTGATGGGAGTAACAGCACCCTTCTTTCTCCAATCCATGGTAGCTGGAACTGCAGACACATTCTCATACTTAAAAGTAGGTGTTGTTCTACAGAAATGTGATGACTTATAACCGTTGCGAGCTTTTCTGAACTCCTCATTAGTCAAATCAGTAAATTTATTCACTGCTAATTTGTAAGAACGAGTCCCTGCCTTGTTGAAAGACTCAATGTACTCAACATTGTCCTTAAATATTTTAAATCGAGCCGCCTTCTCTATTTCATCATTGTAGACACGTCCGTACTGAGCCACCCATTGCTCGTGCCTTTCAACCATTGAAAGTTGATTCAGGTTTCTTGCTGCGGCTTCAGAAGCCCACATGGAAAGGACTAGCAGTACAGCAAAAGTGAGCTTCCAGTTCAAGAATGAAGAAGAAGCCATTGTCTGAAAAGGGATGAAAGATTAGTATTACTCTTTTACTAATGTTATATAAACAATGAAATTGGAGATCAGAGAGATATTGAAATCTCTTGAGAAATAGAGGTATTTATAAGGTTGTTGTTTCAATGGAGTCTTTGAATATTCATTTGGCAATGAAAGGATTGCCGAGAGAACCCGGCAAGTTATGCATGAAATAGACAAGAAGAATTGCGTAGACGATGTTCCGTTAAAACAAGCTTATCAGATTAATTTTTTTGGCCGTTTGAGTTGTTTTTCCCTGATGATTGGGAACTTAATAAAGAGTATACAATCCATTGCTATCGATTGGAAATGGATTATCAGGTCTCCATATCCCGTGCTGGAGGTGGTAATATAAGATAGTATTACCTTAATCCAGTGGCGGAGATCAGTGGGGTAACTTGTCGATTTACCGTATGATCACTTATAAACATATTATCTAAACAGGACAAGAATACATCATATTTAATTTTAAAAAATTATTTTTCAGCGGGGCATGTGATCCCGGTGACGAAATACTACATCCGTTACTGCCTATAATATAAGTCGTTTAGTACATTTTATATAAGAAAAAAACAAGGTACTTTGTTAATCGGAATATCAATTTTACTCTCTTACATATAACTTGTATACCATTAATTCTATTTAAGAAAGCAATATTGATATTTTGATTAAAAAAAACATCTTAATTCCTTAATTTTTGCTACATTTATTAAATCACTTATAAAATAGAATGGAGGGAATATATTACAATTATGTCATGCTCAATAGAAGTTCTTTCATTTTTGCTTTGACGTGCATTTTATGCTAGCTGATTTTATATTTGTATAATCAGATCGGAAAATTCTGATATAAAATCAATTCATGTCTGCGGATATAGAATTTGTGTTTTAAAATTCACCATTAAAGATGAACAATTGAGAGAAATTCTCTCCCATTCGATGACATGGTGAATTTTGCTTTCATTAAGAAAGAAAAAAAAGTGAATTTTAGACGTGGTAAATTTTAGTCAAACTATGCCCATAACAGTAGTATTTCAAATTTTACTATAGTTGAAATTGTATCCAGATTTTATACCAGTGTCCAGAAATTTGTAACCAACTCCATAAGAATTCATACAAACATGCTACAATTCAAAAGAATGATGTTATAATACAGCATTTCAAAGCTTTCTGATAAAACTTTTGAGTAATAGAATCAATGGGACAAGAAAAACAAAGAAAAAACCAACTTTTTTCAGTGTATATTTCCTCCTCTCTCTTTTTTTTACCATTAAACAATATTGGCTTCTGCCTTTAAGCTTTTGAAGTACCTCTATGTTCCCTCTCAACATGCTCTACAAGGGCCACAGGATCTCGAAAACCTTTACTGCATTTAGGACAGACATCGATCGTAGACTTCATGACCTCATTCTTTTCATGAACTTTCTGTACATGATTTACAAGATCTGCTGCCGATGAGAATCTCAGGTTGCATAGCGGACATGGTTCTACTAACCCAGTTCTGCTCCCACTATGGCCGTTATTACTACTGCTCGTCCTCAATGATGCTTGATTGAATTCGCTGCTCAATTTTGCGATTCCAGCTTCTGCTGAAGCACGCGCTGATGAAGCAGCCCTAAACAGAGTTGAAGCCCAGCTAGACGAAGATGTGGCTGCAGCTTGCTTGGGCTCGCCTCTTCTGCTACTTCTAGTTAGGAAACTGCTAAATTGGAAACCCCGTGTCTTTAGGTCCGGGACAATTGTGATCGGGTCCAAAACGGTGCTTCAAACAATGTTCTACCGTACAATCCTTGCATTTTATAGTGTTCGAGAATGTTAGGATCTCCTTGCAGCGTGGGACTGGACATTTCTTCTTTTTTGTGACTTTTTCATAGTTTGATGGATCACATTCAGTGTTCACATGAGACTCCCAAGTAATGTTCGGGTTTTCATTGGGAATTAGGCGTACCCCTTTTGCACAGAGAGGACAAATTGCAACAGTTACATCATTTTTATTGGCTTTTGGACATTGATGTGTACCATAGCTCCGATGCTCCAAACAAAAGACCTGTAAGACAAATGTTGCATTTTGATGGTTTATGGGAAATTTAGAAGAAAAACAACAGCATAAAAAGAACTCGGATGCAACTGATGATAACAAAGATTCGAAGAGATAATCAAAGGTAGAAACAATAGATGCGTTGGGACAAGGAGAATTTTAGTTCCATCAAAAAGATAACTGCACAAGGTTTAACCAAAGACAAAACAAAACATAACATTGAACAATATGTTAAAGCTTTGGTAATTCGCCTTATGGTAAAGAAATGTACTGATAAAAGACTTAAAATAGAATCCAAATTTAAAAATCCAACAAAGAATCAACAAAATAAATCTGATAAGCCCACGAGACAACTCTAGCAATCGAAACATCCATAGAAAATACCACTCAGGCAACAGAGTGACTAATGCTTCCAGCCAAATGATTTTGCAACAGAAATCATACTGAACAGGGCTGACAATATCTTTTAAAAGAAATACTCCCTCCGTCCCTAATTGAATGTCTAAGTTTGAATTATACAAGAATTAATATAGGAGGTCACATATGTAAGTGTAGTCTGCATCTTTTAGATACAGGAGATTAGTTATGTGAGTTTTTGAACGCCCGAGGGCGGAACCCCATGAAAGGGGAGAGATCAACCCTAGAAGGGAGCCAACTTTTTAAAGCATACCGCACGCTGGCGGAGGGTATCGAATCCGGGACCGGACCAAGCACTTGCCCACTGGGCCACAGCACTTGATGATAGTTATGTGAGTTTAGGAAGAAAATATATTCAGAGTGAAACATTTTCTCTTTTATTTTGGATAAACTGAAATAGAAAGTGGACATTCAATCTGCCGAAGAAATATATTCAAAGCATATAGCAAATTTCATCCTAGTTCTTAGTCAGAAATTTAATCAACAGCATATACTAAAATGAAATTTAATGATGATAGCATGAATATAATTAAAAAAAAAAACAGAGAGATTAGAAACCTCTTAGCAGAAAGATTATTCTACAATCAGGAAATACATAATCAAGATTAATTTCCAAAATTTTATCCAAATAAATCTAAACGGATAACCTCAATAACCATGATTTATTAGTTTTTTTACTGAATCCAAAACTTCATTTCCAATAATTATCATCTCTAAAAAAAATAAAAAATTACAAATTTGCAGCAACAAAGAATAAAGATGAAAACTTTAATCAAACCCAAAAATTAAACCCCAGAAAGGAACTGATTAAATGCATAATCTAACCAGGTGGCAAGAATCGCAGGTAAAAGGCAAGAAATCGATCTGCCGGCAATCGTCAACGCTGCAATGTTTTCCAAGATTTGGGAATGCCGGCGTTCCCATTCAAATTTCAATGGACGGAAGCTGAATCCTCGGGAAAATTCAGATTCCGCGTCCTCAGGCGGAGAGACAGAGGGAAGGAACAAGAAAAAACCAGAGGAATTTTGGAACGTTTCTGACTTGAATATTTGTCTATTGAAGTCGTCGCCTGCCTTTTGTTTTTGTTTTTTGGGTTCGGTAATCAAACGACCGTGTTTCAACCATCTACCAAAAATCTTTTTCTTTTTTTAAAAAAAAAACAATTTGTATAAAAAAATGGTGGTCTAGTTTGCAAAAGCGGTCCATAACTATTTGTTTTGTTGCAAAGAAATTCCATATATATATATATATATATATTCTTCTATTTTAACAGTCCCGTACTAAAATCGAAAATTTGAGTTAAAAACAAACTAGCAGATAAATTCGTCTATATATATATATATATATATATATATATATATATATATATATATATATATATATATATATATATATGCTGGCATCTCCAATTATTCATAAAAAAAAAAAAGAAGATAAATTCCTCTATATATTTTTTACCTCGGGTAAAATCGCTATGCTCTTAAGTCTTGACACAATTCTTATCATATCGGAGATGAGTCATGTCCCAATTTGAATTTTGGATCTTCTTCGTTGCAGTTAATCTTTTTGCTCAAATTAGATGATGGAGATTATGTTTATTAGTGATAAAAATACATTATCTTACTAACTTTCAACTTAAACTCTGAATTAGTAAAATCTCATACTCTAATTGTTTTATATACTAGAGATTAGTTGACTCCCCCATTTTGTTTATTTTGGCAAGTGCTTCACTTTTACCCACTAACAAGGTTATCCCTAAACAGAAATTAGATATGCAAATATGCATTTGGGTGTTTATGTTTTGGTGGTTAAGAAAAGTGAATTGCATGCCATAAAATATGTGTATTCTAAAGTGAGAATTTGTATTGGAGAATGTGAACAAAGGTTTGAGATTAATATTTGGAATAATTGTTCTGTTTGCATGTGCATAACAGTTATGCGTTATTAGATGAGTTGATCCGACGATTGAGTTTTGTCTAGAATTTTTTCCTGACAAAACTCGTATGACAACATTTTTTTGTAGATAAAACTTAGTCGACAGTATCAACTCATCCAACAATACATAAACATTATGTAGTACGAATTAAACAACTATTATGCACTATATCCGGATTCGGTGTACAAATGCACCCTAAGGCCTAAGCTACTCTAACGGTCCGAAGTATGCTGTGTGGTGCCCCCAAGTCAGGGTATCTCAAGAGTAAAGAAGTTGTGAACTAGTAGGGTCTTTTCTCCTCCCCTCTTTTTCTTTTTGCAAAATTTTCTCCTTCCCTGCAAGTCTCTTTTGTTTGCTTTTTTTACTGGCCGGATCTGGCCATTGACTCCTGTCAATGATCGGATCCTGGCCAATTTACTTTATTTATTGATTTTCTTCAGGTATTATACTTTTATTTTGTACAACAAATCATATGAAACTTTTTTCAAAGTATTTTTCTTCAAGATTCAAAGACACAGAGGTTAGATTTGTCTCAGATCTTCATAGATCTAGACTTTTTTTCCATGTTTTCGTTCAACCCGGACTTGATCTAGGCCCTTTATCAACTTTTTACATCTTCGCCAATTTGTAGGACGATTGATACGCTCATAGTCCTATAAATTGTCGATCCCTACGGAAGATGTTGAAAGTAATATTCTCCTGTCTCTGTGGTTCAAGGATTGCGAAGAAGAAGATTATGTATTTGTTTAGCTTGCTAGTTTTTATATTAGTATTCTCTAACCATCAAAATTTTCTTGGTGTAGTTTTTGTATGTTATCATGGTTTTCTAAATTATTATATAACTTTTATTTTTTTGTATTTTTATATTTTACTTTGATTGTAATGGTTTCGGCTATTTTGTGATTAATGAAAATTTTATTATTCTGAGAGTCCACATCAATGTATGCGCGTGTGCTGGATAAATCCATTCGATTTGTCACTATAAAAAAAAACCATCATTGGCGAATGGCACTGCCTTAGGTCAGGTGACCAATTTGGGCCTGCCCCAGATCTTCTAATAAAGAGAAAAAAAGACAATTACTAACAAATACACATAGGAAAACAAAGAAAAAAAAGGATACACAGAAGACCATATGCAGGGGCGGATTTATGATTTAAATTTAGGGTGGTTCCTCAACAATTTAAAATTTAGAGTGGTCCCTCAATTGATAAAATTTTCCAAAATTTTTTTAAAATACACATAAAATTTCGATAAATAGTAGTATTTTTAAAAATTTTGGGTGGTCCTGGACATATAAGGACCACCATGCAGATCCGCCTCTGACCATATGACTGTTCAAGAACAGGAGCAACAGAAACTCTTTTCTTCACTGATTCATTGAAGTTATTGTAGTGATTTTATGCAAACATGTGATCTCACTAAGGACAAAACTTGAAATACAAAATAATTTCATTTGGCAACCACCAAAGTATAGCATAGTAATTAATTAAAAATTAAATACCCAAATCCTAAAAACTTTAGGACTAAAACTTTGGAGTCACCTGAGAAAAAAGTACTGACATATTAAGATTCCCTTTTCAATGAGCTTTTGGCCCTAAAGTGTTGTTTATGGTCATCAAAGACTTTTTTTTTGACATTCAACAGCATTTTGCTCCTCAAAAGAACAAACAACAATTTCATTTTGGGCAAAAAGGAAGTTGGATAAAGTAAACAAAAGATAAATTGTCTCCATAGAAAAGCACAATGCAAAAAAAATAAAAAATAAAAAAAATAAAAAAGTTACAACAACTATGTTTAAACGGGAATCGGGTAGCCCAAGTGGTAAAGTCATGTTCGATTCCCGTATTTCCCTTTATTGGTGTAATAATCTCCTCCTCTGGTGAGGCGTCCTCCTCCTCCTCTGGTGAGGCAGTACCCTCCCCAGACATGGAGCGTGCTTTAATCGGCCTTTCTAGGGTACTCTATGCTCTCTCTCCCTCAGGGGCAACACCCTTTCGGGCTTCAAAAAAAAAAAAACTATGTTTAAGTTTCAAACTTCCAATCCTCTTTCTGATTTTCCTCCACTTTTGAACTTCCTTTCTCTTTTATACTGTTAATCCAACTAATTTAATTGAAATTTAAATAATATTTTGAAGGACTTGAGAAGAATTTTTACCTGCATACTAGAATATTTTCGTTCTCATATACTATATAAAAGTATATCTACAAATGTTTTAGTTTAGTAGTGTGCCATCAACTCTTACAACCGAATCAAGGGGAAATTGAGGAATGAAATCGGATCAATGAATCTAGTCACATCTCCCTCTAAAAAAAAATCCTCGGGTCCTATTTTGGACCTGCTATACCACCTTAGCGTTAGGTTGAATTTTTTAGAGAAGAAGGTGGAGTCAAATCCATTGACCCAATTCTATCTCTACCTCTAGAACAAGGTCTTAGGGGGCTCAACTTCTCCCGACTCGACTGTTGAAGCGCCCACAAAAAACTAGGTTGAGTCTGATTCCTACTTTTATATAACACGGATATTCAAGATAAATAAGATATTAATTTGATAAAAAAATAAATACCAATTTTCTTTATTGGTGTAACATTAGTAAGCCGCTAACGCTTGTTCTGGGGGTTTATATGGGGCTCAACTTTGGAAACGTTGCTACTGCTTTCTATACCCTCTCTCTACTCACATTGTCTTCATCCTGCTAAATAGAATCATCTCTCTTCTTGTTCATTTACACCTTTTTTTCACCACTATTTCCCCTCATCTTCTACCTTTCATAACACAAAACAGTAACTCCAAGATTCATTCTTTACCCTGATTTTTCTACCTCCCTTTTTCACATATTTTCTTAAGATTGTCCTAAAATACAAGTCAAACACTCGACTGTCAGACTAGGCTGAGTGAATGGGCCAATCAAATATGGTAGTAATGAGGGTGCAAAACGAGCTGCCACCACTATTGGAGGCGCCACCGGTAGCAGTGGTGGTGGAGCCAAGACATTCAACACACCAATCAATTGAAACACTGGTGGTGGTGCTAGCAGTCATCACTATACTCGGAGTAATAGCAGGAATAATTGCTCGGCTATGCGGCGGAAGACATTTTGGAGGATCAGGGGAACATGATATTGAAGGATGGGTTGAAAGAAAATGCAGAAGTTGCATTGATGCCGGAGTTTCATCTGCTCCTCCTCCTCCTCCACCGGCGGCAGAGGCGGCGGCAAAGGCAACAGTTGAAGAAGCTAAAACAGAGGAACCAAAGAAGTAAAGAGGAAATTAATCAACTTCTAAGTGGTGATTTAATTAGAGGTAAATATAGTAAGAACTTATGGTCTAATGTTTCCCATGAAATATATAGTTACAATTTAGGATAATCTCAAATGTTAGCATCAAATGTGAGAATCTATGTCCTATTAAATATTGGTCTTAATTAACACTGTTTTTTTTGTGATGTACTGTCTTAGATTTTAATTGTTCGAGACTTACCAAATAAATATATAAGGTCAAGAAGGCTTTGGCCCGGTGGGCAAGGCGCCCTGACTCATGTCCGTGAGAGTCATGAGTTCGACAGCCCCGCCTCCAACGTTGAAGCGAAATAAAATTCGCTAGAATTAGAGTCTTTGATAAAAAAAAATATATATATATATATATATATATATATATATATATATAAGCATAAATTTAAGTATATTCAGTTTGTGTATTGTTATAGCAAGGGAAATTGTGAAATAGTTAGTCATACGTGCGGTCAAGTCTATTAGTTATGCTCTCGGCCACGAGCAGGAGCGTGACGGTTTTCTTCATAGACTAAAGCATCATTAAATTCAATCTGATTACATTGTAGAAAGTCAAAAAATTCGTACATACAAAATACTTGTAAATTATCATCATTTTTTTACAACACTTGTTAAAAATATTTTATCTTAACTAATAGAGAATAGGTGAATGATAGATATTTTATCTTATTAATAGAGGGGAGAAAATCATATGTCACATTTCCCACTTAGAAAGAAAAATGTAGGAGGAGAGAAATTAGGAGCATTTTGCGGGCTGAAAAATGACTAACATCAAACACAGGGGGTGTTTGTGTTTAGAATAAATAAACATGTGACACATTTTTAGTGGTGAGACAGAAAAAATGATAGGATTATGGGACAGACGATTTATCCCTTAATAGAGAATAAGTAAAAAGCTGTTATTTTATCCTATCAATAGAAGATGAAAGATAAAAGTGAAAATAACATAAGAAGCTAAGGGAACAAAAAGAGAGCTTTGCTAGGTTCATGAGTAGTGAAATCATCTGATAGACGTTCTTATCTTCTTAATAGATGATAAGTAAAATTCAACCACTTTATCAATAGAAAATAAAAGTAGAACACTCATTGCGAATTTGATAAAATATTCCGATCTACATATAAAATTTATTATATCTAATAGTATTTTTAGAAATTTCGGGGAACGACTGCCAACCCGTCCCTGTCTTCATCCTTGAATATATAGTAGAATTAACATAGATTTTTTTTTAACACTCTCATGACTAACTTATAAAATAATGATAAATTAGTCATGAGAGTTAACTAGAAAACAAGAATATTGAGAGTGAGTAAGAGGAAGGCTTTGCAAGATCAATTCATCTAACAAGCAATTGGTGAAAAATAAATAAATAAAATAAAATAAAAATATATTTCATCATACTGAAACCAGACACAGAAACAACACAATCACTATACCTTATTGATCATTCCTTAAACAACAATGAATCAGCTTAATCTTCTCTATTATGTACACCAATAATCTTCTTGTATCAAACTGATCTAAAAGAAATGATGACTAAATACATTGAATTGACGTATATCTTTATTGGCTATACATTTTTACATATACAAATAAATACACGTTTACAATATTTTGAAAACGGATTCAGAGAATCCGTCTTTGCCATCTTAATTAGATTTAGGACAAAGTGGCGAAACATGTCCGGAGTTTGCCAATCGGATGTTTTTGCACTGAGCTTTCGCCTGCGAACCTCCTTCCCTTACTAAATTAATGTTTTGCATAACAATGCCTTGACATGGGAAGCTTTCACTGCAGTCAAAGTTGATAGCAACATCTGAAGCACTTGTTCCTTTGATATTCTGGTACACCACGTTTTTCACTTGAACAGCTGATTTCTGGAGTGGGTGAGGTGAGGGGGAGAGTCCAGCAGTTATTAAGAAATTTCGACAAAAAGTAAAATAAAATAAAATAATTTAGCGTCTGACAAAATGCTGGTTTAGAAAGAATCCGAATTCTCTACCTGTTTGTCGCATGGTTCATCTTGGTCGCAATAGTTTTGGTCTATGATTATAGGGTTATCCACATTATCCATATTGACATTATGAAATTTGATGTTGCTTGCACTTCCAGATCCTCCCTGGATATACAATTAATTATTTCATCATAATTAGTTACTATAATGTTGTAATTAATGAAAGGAGATTAATTAATTAACTCTTAAAGTTTTACCTGCCATGTCTTGATCCTGACTCCATTCATGGTTCCAGAAATCTTGGCTCCATTTACTGTGATATCAGAGACATGTGCTTCTGAATTTCCAGCTCCTAAGCTTCCAATACTGATAAAGTGCAATTTAAAAAAAAATATTTCATAGTATATTCAAATGAAAATTGCATTAATTATAATTTTTCTAAATCGCAGATTGAGATATTCGAACCTTATTCCATGGCCTGGTCCACAAGTTATGTCCGTAGCTTGCAACTTATGGGACCCGTCCACAATTGAAATGCAATCATCACCTTTGATAATAAAAAGTTTACATTAGTGATATACAAAAAGAAAATTGAATTTGAATCTTCTATCTTATCTCTATCTCATTTTCTGACTTATCCTTATTAATTGTTAACAATGAAATGTCTGTTTTTTCTTTTAAAAATATAGCCGTTCATGAGAAATGTCCGTTTTCTTCTCTTTTTTTGAAGTCCAGACGGACGTACACCCCAAAGCGATCTCACAAGAGGAGGAGGAGATAACCTAGAAAGGGAGACAATTTTTTTTTATATTGTAATTTGATGTGTGTTTTTGTATGGACAACTCACGTTTCAACGTGAAATTACGGATATGTCCATGGAGAAAAAGAAAAACTATCATAAGTACTATATACCTGTTCCTATGGTACAGCTAGAAATATGGATGTTACGAGTCCCGGTGACATGGATTCCATCAGTGTTGGGGCTTTTCTCTGGAGCAGTCACTCGAAGCTTGGATGCTACAACATTTTTGCACTTCTCAAAAGACAAATGAATTTGTTGTGAATCTTTAATTTTCAGGTTTTCTACTCTCAAGTTCTTGCAATTATAGAACGTTATTGCCTGCAACATCAATGAAACACAAGTCCTCAATTTTTCAAACATTGATAAGTTTTTCTTTTCTTTTTTCTTTTTTTATATGTAGGAAACGAGAATGTGATGTGATTCTAACCCAGTATATATAACCTAGTAAAGAGTGCGCCTAACTAATTAAACTAACTCCCAGACCGTGATCGTGCAATTTAGGGACGGAGCTAAGGCGCAGGGGTGACGCCAACATCCTCCAAAATTTTAAAATTTTTCATTTATTTCTTATAAATTTTGAAAATTTCATACTAATTAGTAACAAAATTTATTTCTCGCCCCCAAATAGTCATGTGAGAAGTTACCTTATACCGAGCCTCGAACATAATTTTTTTTATAATTCCGATTATCTTAAACGGATGCAACTATACTAAATCTACATCGCTTTTGAGTAAGAAATTTAATAAACTAATTACACATACCGTTGGAGCATGCTTGTTACATGTCTGCATTTCAAAGAAACAGAAAAAAGTTATAAGTTTTATTTGGAAAAGAAATTAAAATATATATATATATATTAAAAAAAAGTAAGTGCTGAAATATAATGGACTTACTGGAGACTTTGATAATTTGCAAGAATTTTTCCACCATATTTGTCCATTACCCTTAATAATTCCTCCTCCTTCAACTGTTAATTTTTGGACGTTTTCGAAAAGAATCCAATGTCTCATATCGTTTTTGTAGTCAGACATTTTATTGGATGCCTCAATGGTACCATATATATGCATTCCAATTATAGATTTACAAGGACCCAAAAATGTAATTGGTTTGAGAAGATAACTTTTTCCCTTAGGTACCACAAAATCAGCAGGTACTTTTGATGAACATGCTGCTTTCCAAGCTTTCTCAAATGCCTGAAATTGACAGAGACCAATTCAAACCCCAAAACTTGGGAATATTAGGAGGCAAGACTCAGGGGCGGAAGCAAAATTGAACATCTGAAGGTCCAAATATATATTTTTTATATATTAGAGAGACATGAATATGATTTGAATTCAGAACGTATGACCTAATAAAGATATTTCTAATTGTTACCTGAGTATCATCACCTCCATCCCCATTAGCTCCAAAGCTATCTACATTAATGGTTCTAATCGAGTCTTTCTGACTCAAAAACTTGGTAGTGATATTTGTGGAGTTTTCAATTCCATTTCCATCTTCTATTGCTCCAAAATAAAAAGGATATGCTCGATAGTCATAACCACTTTCTTCTCTAATATCATCATGAAGATCAAGGATTCCATCAACTCTGGAGCTGGAATATGATGATGCTAAAGAAAGAATTATAATAATCATAACTGGAAATATATGATTAGCAGTTAATCTTTGAAGAGCCATTTTTTGGGATTTTAATTTCTTGAATGATATGAATGAAAGAGACTGAGACGATTTAATTTTCCAAAATGTAATGATGAAGGGATTATATATATAAATGAAGTAATGTGTAACATGATTAGAAACAATATATTTATACGAAATCGAACTGATAAGGTAAGGAGTGGGCATTAAATTTTGTTTTCTACGACTCTTAAAGGTATGGTTTTGTGGGAGAGATTTGTACGTAATGGTCTCTACCCCCCCCAAGAAAACAAGATGAGCCATTTAATTTGCTTCACGATCCTTAATTTTTTAAAGTACTATAGTAATTCTTTTTTTTTCTTGATCGATGTTCGGATATCAACCGATAATTAGTGAGGATAATAATATATGAATATTATAAACTTATATTTGTCACGCATCACACCCACAGACTTTGAGAGCGTAATACATAGGTTTGACAACAAATATGACTATGTACAATTGGTAATCGAACCAGATATGACAAAATGGATATCGTGAGGTAATAGTAATAATTAAGTTTATACTTATATATCAGTCAAACATTTCATTTTTATCTCATATGAAATTTTTTAATTTCACAATATTTGTGATTTTTCCTTGTACAAGTACTAAAGATCGAAAGTAAAATCAGCTTACTTAAATTAGTCCCACTCAGTGGCGGAGCATAAGAGGAGCCCCCAAAAATTTTCAATTTTTTTATATACTAGGTATATATGTCCAACGGTTAAAAAAAAAATCTTTTTTTATACTACGGCCCCCTCAAGAATTTTCAATTTTTTCTACGCCCCCCTCCCCCGCCCCCCTTAAACTTCAATCCTGACTCCGCCACTGGTCCCACTTGTCAAAATTATAGTAATTCACCAAGAAGAGAAAGCATTGTATAGGTTATAGATAGGGTAAAGTTAATTGTACATGTTTTAAATGTATGAATAGGTTTTATTGGAGAAGGGCAGGAAGGCAAGAAGACATGCATGAATTGTACTATATATTATCATGCACGTGCTTTTTTTTTTGCAAATTAAAACGCTTTCCCCGCATTTTTAATTCCCACGCTGGATTTTGTATTTATTATTAATGTTTATAACATATATTTAAGAATTTAGAGTTCATTTTATGTATATTACTATTATGATATATAAATAAAGGCTTTTATAATTAGACTGTTGTAAAATGTACTATAGAGAAAATTCACTATGTTTAAATTTTTTTTAGAGGCTTAATGTTCTCTAGATATATTTGATTAAGAAAGTACGTTGTCATAACTAATTTAGATAATAATTTGATTATTAATTTTCTATTCACTTATACTTTACAGGGGGAGGGGGATGCGGGGATCGAACTCAGGACCTCGGTCCTGAATCCTACGGCCTTTTTCACTGGGCCAGTGAATCCCTACATTCACTTATACTTTAATTTGGGCTTTGGGGGTGCTATATACCACGTGTGTATTACTTGTTTAACTCCCTAAGCTAACACGTGTCATCTCGACAAGACAAATCTGGATTAATATTGAAGTTATTACAGAATTTTCCATAAGGTTCTAAGGTATGGGAGGAAAAGATTAACTAATAATTAACGTCTCATGAGCTCCTTCTACGTCATTGGTTGACCATTAATTCTAATGTAATCATCATTCTTTGCAACTTTCGGCTAATGTAATGGCCATATATTCTGGGATTCTTCTTTCTCTGCCATGTGTTGAAATATTAAGTCTCACATTAAGTGTATATAAAAAATATCTAAATAACTTATAAGTTCATGGGTTAACATCTCACATTGTCAATTGGTTTTAAAAGAATATGGAGGCCTATTAGCTAATTTTCTTATGATGTCAGAGCGGACTCTTGAGCAGGATGCGAGTTTTGAAATATGAAGCATTTTAAAAATGAATATTTCATTTTTATTAATTTACCACAATTTTTTACAAAATATTTAAACTTGTTTATGTTCCCATTTTAGGAAAGAAGGTGTACGGTGGCGTGGGAGACAATTTAATGGGTTTTCCAAATCGTACACAGCTGAATAAAGTGTTTGGCAAGAGCCGTTTGGGCACGATCTTGAATTCAATGGTTTTTTTTTCTTTTTTTCTAACTTTTTTTACCCAATTTTGGGGGGTGAAGTGGATAAAATCAGACGTAACGATGCCAAACATTATGGCAGTAATTCTATCTACACCCCTTTTTTTTCTTTTTTTTGTAATTCTATCTACACCCCTTTTTTTTTTCTTTTTTTTGTAATTCTATCTACACCCCTTTTTTTTTCTTTTTTTTACCAAAAAAAAAAGGGGAATATTGCATATATCTACACTTGTAAAATTTGATGAGTTTTTTTATAAGGTGTACGATTCAATCGGTATTCATATCCCGTTTAACGAATCACAACTAATTCGATCCGTTTTACGGTCAGATCTCTTTCAGGGGCAAAACACTATAACAACAACTAAATTTTAGTTGATTAGCCATGGCCTTTTGCAATGCTGCTTCGTTATTAGCCGGAACGTTCTCATATCCAGTAATTTTGGCAGCATGAGAAGATTTTTTTTAAGTATTGCAAATCTCATCGATTGCTGTGTAAGGATATGTTGATTTATACAAAATGTTATAGAAGATCCGAGGTGAATCAAAATCGAAGATTTACCACACATATAGCCTTGATCTTTAATTGGGGTTACAGCACCTTTGGTCCTCCAATCCATGGTTGGTGGCACATCAGTAACATTCTCATACTTGAATGATGCACCTCTGAACAATTTCTTGGAATGAGACTTTTTATATCCATTACGATTGATTCTAAATTCATCATTTGTAAGGTCCGTAAATGCATTAATTCCCAGCTTATAAGTTCTAGTTTCGTTCCTATTTAAATCTTTAATAAACTCGACATTTTCTTTTAAAATTTTGTAACGCTTTTCTTTTTCTGCACTATTTTTATAAATACGTCCATGAAGATCCATCCATTTCTCGTGCCTTTGTACCATTGAATCTTCAAAGGGAGCAGCCCAAATTCCTAAAAATAGCAAGAAACTAAGAACCATTGTCCTAATTCTCATTGATAAAGCCATTTTTAAGGATAATAATATTTAGGAGTTGATGAATAATGATTAATTTGAATTGTTGTATTTGAATCCTTCAAGAACCAATTATTTATGGTAAAAGGAGTTCCAAATATCTTCCATAATTCTCATCCAAATTGTGCCTTTTGATGTTAAATTTTCCAACACGTCTGTGAAAGTTGGATCATAGACTTTTTGTGATTAAAACCTCAACAAAGTAACGCATCGTACGTAAAAGAAATTGAAATTATTTTTCTTCCCCTTATGCTAATCAATTTGAAGAACCTTAATTTACAATGTATATTTACTAACACACTCCTAATCAGGGACGATTACAGGGCGGGAGGGGGCCGGCGCCCCCCGAGATTTTTAAAAATACTACTATTTATCAAAATTTTATGTGTATTTTGAAAAAATTTTAAATTTTTTTATCAATTTCACTCCCCCAAGAATTTTTTTTTTGCCTTTATTATCACCTCCCAAGAATTTTGAATTTTTTTTACTAGTTTGCCCCCCCAAACATCAAATTCCCGCCTTCGTCCCCTTCTCCTAATGATTCCAAATTTCATTCAAGAAAATATTGTCCTTGAGACCTTGCACCACCAACATAGTGTTTCCAGTGATTAAAACTTTTTAATCACCACATTAACATCAAGAGTTCGAACCTTATCAATGGTCTAGAGAGAATCTGTGAATGAGACTTGAAGTAGTGATAATGAAATTGTTTCAAAATGGTACACATATACAATATATTCAGACATCATTAACATATTCAAGGTCACTCTGCCTCTTACAATACCCGTCGCATATTTGCCTCTTACAATACCCGTCGCATATTTAAGTCGTCTTTGATTCTACCCGCCGCTCTATGGGAATTGTTTTACAAGGCGGCCGTCACGGCTCTTCCGCCACAACAGCTATATTGCCAAATATGTACAAAAAGAAGCCACCAGCCTATCACCCCATATCAACTCTCAAGAACCAAAAAAATAATACCAGAATTACACAGCAGAAAAGAAAACCAAAGACAACTTGAGGGGTGGGGGGGACCTAATATACTTAGTTTTCTCCCCCAAAACTTTACACAATCAATTATAAAGGAAAAGACAAGAAGACCCTTTTATAATAGGTAAAAAATGAATATAGATAGCAGCATACTTTTGGTTTTTTCGTCATTAACCATTTTTCCATGTGTGGGAAAAGAAACTTGAAAACCAAAAAAAATGAATATTGATAGCATCATACTTTTGGTTTTTTTTCCGTCATTGACCATTTTTCCATTTGTGAGAAAAGAAACTTGAACCATCTTGGAGGAGCTAGCTATCTTCTGTGGTGACTTGTATTGAACCATCCGTCATCAACTTCAAGCTTAGGCTATTGTATCGTTCTCGTGAATATTGTCTAGATGCTTTTCTCCAATCCGTTCCCGCTTTCATCATCGCTGTAAACTCATCATAACTAATGCATCCATCCTGCAAAGAACGCGGGAAAAAAAAATTCAAATGCTAGTCCAGCAAAAGATCTATTAACAACCAGAGAGGGAAAGAAGCGTAAGGACCAACCTTGTCGGTGTCTACATCATGAATAATAGCTTTAACTATTTCTTCAAGGTTGCAATCGACCTCATCAGGATCAGTCAAGGCATCTCTTAACTCATCAACTTCTATATATCCACTTCCATCTTTATCAAAAAACTCGAATGCTTTTCGTAGATGTACTTCATCGTCACCCATCTTTTTTAAGTGGACAGAAATTGCTACAAACTCCCCATAATTCAGATATCCATCTTTATCAGCATCACCCTGTAAAATTGTTTCCCTAATTACTTCCAAGCTAATATAGCAGAAATAAAGTATTCCAAATGAAATGCCTGAGCATCTATGTTTTGCTTAACCTTGATCTTTGAAAGTTAAGTTGGTACTTACAGCATCCATAAGGACTTGAAGATCTGCATCGGCCATTGGGTGGCCGCTCTTGATCAGACCAGTTCTCAACTCATTAATATCAATCTTGCCTTTGTTGCCCGTGTCCATCAACTGGAAACCATCCTTTATATGTGCAACTTCCTCCGCGGACAAATGTTCGGCAATCACCTGTGATTTGGAGAGCAATTTAGGACAAACTTCAGGAAGGGATAGCAAAAGACATCCTAAAAACTTTACGCTTTTTTTAAAGCAAGAAATTCCAACACAGTTTGTTGTTCTTTATGAGTTCCTCAGACATTACCCTTAAAGCCCTTTTCTTCAACTTGTTCATAACTGAAAATTGCTTGAGCCTGGCCTTCACAGTTTCACCTAGAGAAACATTTGGAGCCTTCTTGGCATTTTGCAACCAAGGATGTTCTGCAAGAAATTGAAAAGTATGTATCTTTAGTAAACCTTAATGCCTCAGGAAAGTAGGAACGAGCAAGAAATTCATTATTGCAGCATTTTGTCTACCTAGCACTTCTTGAGCAGTAAGCCGCTGTTTGGGGTCCGGATTGAGCATTTTCTTCACAAGGTCTTTTGCACTCTCGGAAACCTTGGGCCAGGGGTCCCTTTTAAAATCTACAACTGACCTAATGATTGCTTGTGCAACTCCTTGTTCCGTTTCTGCAATGTGAGAAAAGATTATTTCAGAATATAAGATGGCGAGATACGTATCTAAATAGCCGTATTTCTTACAACTAATTCTTTGTTAACATATAAACATAATATCAAGTTAGACCCTGAGATACCTCCTCCCAAACAAATAAAGCGGAAAAACGACAGAAAACGAAAGAGAGATCGAGAAAAGGAAATGAGAAGAGCAGAACTACAATAACAAAAGATGAGGTCAACAACAAAAACAACAATGATTAGATTTGCTTCATCAAGAGGCATCTGACCTGCCCAAAAAGGTGGAATACCACAGAGTAAGATGTAGAGAATTACGCCCGCACTCCAGACATCCACTTCTGGTCCATAGTTTCTTTTCAGCACCTCAGGGGCCATGTAATAGGGACTGCCTACAATCTCATTAAACACCTCACCTGGAATGGTACACATGAAAAGAATGCAATATTAATAAACAGAATATAGCATATATTGGAAGACTGAAATACATTATGGGAAGAAAACATCTTGAAACATTTCAAGAAGATTACCAGGTTTAAAGGTCACCGACAGCCCAAAATCAATGGCCTTCAATGGCGCATTTTCCTTCTTATTTCCAAATAAGAAGTTTTCTGGTTTAAGATCACGATGCATGACACCATGCGTATGGCATACCTGCAACAAAACAAATGTCAATCAATATCAAGTTAATGCTTTGTCTAAAATGCAAAATCCAGAAGAAAAGCTAAAGATGATGCAACAGTTTGCTCTATCAGCTCAAGCACAAAGAAAGCCTCAAGACTTTCCCAGACGAGTCTGAACGAACGAACAAACAACATGATCATTTTCCAATCAAGCAGTTGAATGTCAGAAGACAAGAAAAAATGACTACTTTATTAGTTATAATCGCGCTTCTAATCCAAGTTTTTACGCACATGAAATAGAAAGTTCAGGACACAAGAAACTTATTGCCAGACCATGATGACACAAACAAACAACAAAGAACAACTCACAAAAATTGGCAAATGCAACAATATGATCATAATTAGGATGACATTAAGCAATAGTCTAAATCCATAAAAAAAAAATAAACTTCCAAATAGTGCCTCCTATAGTTGAAAAATCAGTAACAATCTTTGCTCACTAAACTCTCTGTCTCATCATTATCCCACTTATTGAAATTTATAGCACTTCCGCAAAGTTATTTCCATATATGGCCTGAATTATATTCTAATATTCAGCTGACAATTTATGGGAACATAGTGTTTAATTGGAAATTTATACTAAATTAACAGATCATAAGCATTAAGGAACAAGAAAAGAATCAAGAAAAATATATTTTTACCTGTATAACTTCAACAATGGTTCGAGTTACTGCAGCAGCAGCCCTCTCTGTGTAATGTCCCCTAGCAACAATTCGATCGAACAATTCACCACCCTCACACACCTCCATAACTATGTGGACTGCATTGTCATCTTCATAGGTATCCTTAAGAGAAACAATATTCGGATGACTAGGCAAATTCTTCATTATCTCAACCTCTCTCCTCACATCCTCGATATCTACTCTTGTTCTTAGCTTCTTCTTTGATATTGATTTACAAGCATAAACATCTCTTGATGTTTTATCAGTAGCTAAGTATGTAACCCCGAATTCGCCCCGGCCAAGCTCTCTACCTAACTCATATGTCTCCTCAATTTCATGGCCAGTTGGATTCTCTAACACATATAACTTGTGTCCACCATTACCAGCTGCACCACCATAGTCAATAGAAAATGGATTAGGCTTATGTTTCCCCCTGTGACTTTCATCTGAAGTTTGAGGACTAGCACAACAATTACCCATAACTTCAACCCTTGAAATAAATCACCTTTTTCTCCAAAAGGGTCTCAAGAATTCCTAAAACCCACACCAAAAATCGATCAAAATCTCAACTTTCCCAACGATAAGACAGACAAATGATGAAACAAAGTTCGATCCTTTTCAATTAAAGCTAACTTCTTAAGCTTTTTCTCCCAAAATGGTCTCTAAATTCCAGCAAACCGACAGTCAAAACCAATCAATATATGATCTTTATAACAAAAACTAATACATATAAAAACACAGCTAAGACTTTTGACCTTCAAGAACTGGGAAGGAAATCTCAGATCTCCAAGAACCCAAATAAATTCCAAATCTTTCAGGTAATTTAAGAAGCCCAAAACCACAAAATTCAAGCTAGGAACAAAAACCGTGATTCCAAGAAACAAGGATGACGGATTAAAAGCTTTTTTCAAGAAATTTTCAAGAATTACAAAAACCCAGATAGAATTAGGTATATTTAACCTAAGGGATGAAGATCTTAGAGGAGATTTTAAGGAAATAAGGGATCGACGAAGAAGTTAAGAAGAGGAATTTAGAGAGAGAAAGAGAAGTGTCAAACGAAATGTGGAAGAGACTTCCTTCTTCTTGTCCCCGTTTGTCCTTTCTCTGTTCTAACTTCTAACTCTCAAGAACTCAGAGACCCTTTTGGATATTTTTTTTAATTTTATTTTAGAAGTTTGTTAATTATATATAAGTATTTTTTATTTGTACCAAATTGTCCAAAAGAGTATTCCAAATTTCCAATGGATTTTTTTTTTTATATATTAATTTCCAATGGATTGGACAGATATTATTCTTTTATTTTTCGTCATTTTCTAATCATACAATATTTTTTTTTTCACTTTGATTTCGTCACATAATGCTAGTTTTTGTAGTTAATTGCACAATTATATTAGTTCGACACGGTTGTAATGTGAAAATGTGAAAATCACTACTCCCTCCATTCATAAATATAAGACTCTTTAGACAATTTTAGAAAAGTAAAGAACTTGTCATTTTCACTGAGAGTTCCTGTTGAAATCCCACATCGACTAGTTAGTGAGCAAATTTGTTCTTTATAAGGATTGAGCAATCCTCCCCCTCTCGAGGTACCTTTTGAGGGAATGAGGTAGGCCCAAGTCCATTTTCTACATCATGGTATCAGAGCCACCTAATTCGATGTTGGGCTCCATTATTGTTCATGATCCAGATGTCCAAACTTCAGCCAGTGAGGGGTGTGTTGAAATCCCACATCGACTAGTTAGTGAAGCAAATTTGTTCTTTATAAGGATTGAGCAATCCCCCCCCTCTTGAGGCACCTTTTGAGGGAATGAGTTAGGCTCAAGTCCATTTTCTACAGTTCCAATATCACCTCTCTCTCTCTCTCTCACTCACTTCTATAGCATAAGAAAAGAAAGGAAAATATAGAGATGGCAGAGGCCGCAAATAAAAGGAATGTCGAGAGTATAATTGAAATAAATTGTTGACAACTAATAAAAGAGTTTTAAACGACAATTAATTTGGATACATATAGATCTCCTAAACGATAATTAAATGGGAATGGATGGAGTACTTAATGACATTTTTTAGTCAAATGCTACATATATAAATAAACTATTTATGTTTTTTCTATCTGTAAACGTTTATTTTAAATTTTTATATCTCTAAACTATTTGTAAACTACTATTCTGTCAAATTAATACATAATTGGAATTTTTCGTTTTTTACTAATATGTTCTGCATATATGTCGTTAGTCTTAATAACTTAATTTAATATAAATATTCTTAAGGCTGACGACATGTTCAGAACATGTGATATTACGTGTCAAAAAAATACCAAATTTTCACTAATTTGATAAAAATATTTGTTTGAAAATAGTTTAGGAATAAAAGAACTAAAATAAAATTTTAATCATAAAAAAATAAAAACAAACAAACTTTATGTACAAATATATAATGTTTTCTCTTTAAAAAAAAATTATTTTCACACTTTAAGAAATCTAGCAGAGCCACCCAGCCGAATTTCAGGACACCAAATTTAAACCCAAACTCGGTGGGAATAAGATGCCCCAGTGGAAAAGGCACAGCGGCTCTGGACTTCGGTCCCGGGGTCGATTCCATAACCCCCCCTCCCCCCTAACCCAAACTCGAGTTATTCCCTCCCTGTAAAAAAACAAATTAGTTGCAGTTTTATTTATAATTTGGAATAAATCCATCACGGGGCAGGAATATGATGGTCAACGACTCCGCCGACTGGCAGCTAAATGCAGTTTAAAAAGACGCCCGCCAACTACCTACTGTTTATGGTACCACGTGGCATGTCTTAATTGGACATGTTTTCTCTACGCTAGAGACCTTCTAGATGGTGCCAACGAAGTCTCAACTGCTTTGCATCATTTCACAGAAAAGACCCTTAGGTTTCCATTTATTGCAGACGTGCCCTATACTAAAGGGTAATTTTGTCATCAACATGTTAGTGAAGCACTGGAGATTGTCAGCAAAGGATCAAGTAATTAGTTTTACGAAATTCTCAAAATCTCAATAGAAATAGGCTTCTTTATTTCCTTACAATTGTAATTTAAAAAATTGATATAATAGATTAGAGATTCTCACAATATCCCACTTTGAGTGTTTTGAAAAATAGCTAGGAATGAACTCTTTATAAATAAGGATTCCCTAAATTAATATTATTTAGACTGTGGGTGTTATTTCAAGAGTTTGTAATTTTTATTCCGTTAAAAAGTTACACAGTTGGAGGATTTATAATTTGGACCTTGGAAAAATTATACAGTGGGAATCATAGATGTAGATATAGTTGTAAGATCGAACTACGTTAAAAATATCGTTGATCTTAATATTATCTTCTTTTACTTTCCACATTATATGTGCGTTTGTTTTCCATTACCCGTCAATTAGAACAGTATTTCTTACTGTTTCGAATTTGACATATTTATATACTGTGATAATAAAATATTAATAACACTTAATTCTATTAAATTAATGTTTAAGGAAAATTACTACTAAAAGATTATATGAAAGTTATTATTACATTAAAAAATATGATATTTGATCATGAGTATTTCAAAATGAAAAAATAGAACATTTATATCCAGACAAAAAATACTACTCTATGTGGTGGAATGATGTACGCCGAGGGTAGTTTTGTCATTACTGGTCTGAGTATGGGTGCATTAAAAGTGGCCCCACCTCCAGATGGCCGGTCAATCTCGGCGTACTAGCGGAACGGAGACACCTGCCTGATTCCGAATCTGATGTGTCCTATTTTTTGAGTTTGTGACTTTGTGTCTTTTTCTTTTTTATTACTTTAATACCCTTTCATTTTTGAAGAAATAAAAATAAAAAAAGAGGGAAAAGAAGAAAAAGCTAGTCACAAAATTTGTTTTTCTATTGTTAAATCAAAATTTATAATATATTCTTTAATATGTTAGCTAATACGGTATATCAATAAAATTGTTATAGACTAAATTGACACATTTTGACAATTATAAGAACCTAATTGAAAAATAAAAGTCCATGGAATAAATTAAAATTAACACTCTGTTAGCTTTTTTTTAATGCCCTTTAATTTAATAATCAAATCCAGAGATTAAATTGACTTGATGTCATGTCTAATGATAAAATTTAAAATATCGTCCATTTTCAAAAACTAAATTGAAATTCATCCTAATATATATGAAAATTACTATATTGTCCACGAGTAATACTAAAAAGACAAAAACAATATATATTTTTATTTTTATTTTCATTTAAATTTGTGATTGCTGTTTTTGGTGTGTAGAAGTTGAATAGTCTTCTTCTTCACCTTATGAAAAGGAGTCAAACAGAAGCTGCTTTATTAATTTTCACGCGCTGTACTATCCTTTGGATTATATTTTCTTCACATTGGGATGATATTTTCTAAACAAAAAGATAAGAAATAAAGAAAGGATACCCTTAAATTTATTTATTTTAAAGGATGACACTAACTTATTTATGTTTATGGGTAACTTTATTCGAGGGGGAAAACCCACTTATAGAGATGGTTCGACTAGTTTATCGTCTGATTTTTTTTTGTTATATGTTTTGAAGTATTTTCGTGTTTATCGTCAAAGTGGTGATTAATTTCGGTTGGGTCTTACAGTTAGGTTAGTTCACAATGTGATATTAAGCTGAAAAGAATCTAGCTCATAATGATTTTTACATGTAATTAGAAATCGTGAAAAAATCTCATGAAACCACAATCAACAATGAAATATATGACATTTATAAATAACTGTCTCATATCTCAGGATTATCGTCTGAAATTTTTTCATACTCTTTACACGAAAGCCCACAAAAGTTTTAGAAAGAAGTTAAGATTTTTTTTCAAAAAAAAAAAAGTAATCAAGTGGCTACTTCATTTTTAGAATGGCGGTAGGCGATTATACACGTGCATGACAGTTAACAAATCTGAATTATACTAAATATCTAATAATCCCCATGATTGATTGATTATTAATCATGTTTTTTTCTTTTAAGTTCATTGTACCGGTAACCATATACACCCATTTCCATCCAAGAACAAGTCAAAGGACTACGACAACATAATAATAATAATAATAATAAAATAATCAATCTCCATTGCGGACTCAGCTGCATAATTATTTGATCCTTTTATTTACTCGGAAATGACTTTTTCATTGACTGGTCTGATATGACCATTTCCCCCTAACAGCAGTACAGCACCATGCCATAATGCTATTATCAATGACTACACTCCAGGAAGGACCGGACCAACCCAACATTTTGAAAATTTCTTTTTTTTTTCTGGTGTAAGAATAAATAAATAAACCCCAAAGAGTTAGATTTTGCACCTAAAAATGATTTTTGCCCCGCGAAGAGTAAATGCTAACTCTGCCCTGTCAATAAGAAGAGGTCGGACGTGTATACAACATGTCATATATAATAAAAAGGATCTCATTATACAAAACTTCACACAAACTATTCACCCCTACAGTTATAATAGAAGCCCCATGTGGGACTCGCATAAAATTTGTGAGAGAGTGAGTATCCACTGAGACAGCTCTATGACCAACTTTCCCATCTTCTTACTCGTTGTCTTCTGGCCAGGAGAAGGCGGCCATTAGTTGATCGGAAGGAGACTCCGGAAGCCCACGTATAAAGGGCCGGCCGACCTTCCGGGAATCAAGAAAGAGAAAGTGAAGGTGGAGATAAGAGGATGACAAAGAACAAAGTGTATACCATATTCTATAAAATAGTTAAAAGACTTGATGAATTTTCCAGCACATTTCAAGTTTACATCTTTATACTTCTTCTGCTGTTAATACAAATCCAATAGATGATGATGATGATGATGACAAAATTTCTCCAGTTACTAAGAACACATGATGGATCAAAATATTTATGACTTTTTAATCGCGCCCTTTCAAAGCCAAAATCGTTTTCTATGTTTTTAAGTAAAGAGGATACATGTCTAAGATCGCATCGCATGCCATGATTAACCGAAGATAAACCAATGTTACTGAACTCCAGGGAATCGTTGATGTAGATGTATCGTCCTAATTCAACTTCTGCTACTCTTCTTTGCCATCTTGGGGTTTTTGCACATTCTGATACTTGAAGGAGTTACCTCGACTAGCTCATCTTCTTGAATGTACTCTATGCAGTCATCCAAACTATAGTCCAGTGGAGTATCAAGAATAACTGCATTCATAGATAAACGTAAGTCCAAGGAAATGTTAATGATCATTGCATCACATGTTATGAAATTAATATAAAATGAAAAGGGACATAACCGGATTAGCTGAGAGATCGTATCTTTACCTGTTTGTTCCTTGTTGGAACGAATATTTGTTGCAGCTTTTTTCTTGCAAACATTCAGGGATAAGTCTCCTGGACGTTGATGACTGCCAACTATTTGACCTTTATAAACATCAAGGCCAGGTGCAATAAACAGCTGCCCCCTGTCCTGTGAACTTGCGAGGGCGTAAGATGTCGAGGTTCCACCCTCAAAAGCCACCTACAATGTTACAGGAGTTGGAAAAAATATGGAATCGGTATGTGTTATGGAGATCAAGTAAAGATATTACGAAACAATGGAGAAGAACGACAACAATCCAGGTTAGAAATTACCAGAGATCCCAGATCACGAGTAGACATATCACCGGCCCAAGGTCCATAACTATCAAATATTGTGTTGAGTATAGCTGTTCCTCGAGAAGCTGTCAGAATTGCATTTCTCAATCCAAGAAGACCGCGAGTTGGGATCTTATACTTCAGCAGAATTGTACCTTCCGCCCTAATCAACAAATGAATTGTAGATTTTATCTAGATGTCCACAAGAACAAAGATTTAAGAAGAAAGAAGAGGTTGCAGTATGAGTTGAGGTTTGGCCTTATTACAATGTCATCAGAATCCGATGCCTAAAATGTAGTCATTTTTATACCCAATGCTGCCTATTAAGGGCCCGATGCGTTTGCAGTAAGTTGCTGTCTGAAACAAATGAAATTCAGTCTAGTAGAGAGAGAGGATATAACCTACCCAACTCCTGTCATATCAAACATCTGTCCACGCCTTTTACCGAGTAGCTCAACCACAGAACCCATGTGTTCTTCAGGTACCTCCACAGTAGCAATCTGCGAAAGTAACATTCAAATAACTTTTATCTCTAAATTTGGACAGTGCTGTCATTAAGCTTAATACATCTATATAGAGGGCATACGATCACTAAGACTGTGTAAACATGTCTACCATCAATATTAAGGATTTGGGGATTACCTCATATGGTTCCAGCACCTTATCATTGACAATTTTGTTAATCACCTTAGGGGGTCCGACCATGAACTCGTATCCTTCCCTTCGCCTGAAATATTAATGAGTAATTATTTTCCCCGGAGAAGAGAGAAAAGTCGTGTAGTGATATCGATGCCTCTCTTACATGTTTTCTATCAATATTGTAAGATGCAAGGTACCCCGTCCACTGACGATAAAAGTATCTGCTGTTTCACCATCTTCCACTTTCATGGCCAAGTTCCTTTCCAGTTCACGGTAGAGACGATCTCTTAAATTCCTACTAGTGACATACTTTCCCTAAAAGCATCCAAAGTAATGTCTTGTTTAAAAAATGGAAGATTTAAGATTGAAATACGCCAAAGGTATTAATATAACAAAAAAATATCAATAACTACAGAACATAGCATATATATGGAAGCAGGTCTCCCCGGATAAAAGCTATAAAACCCCCCATTAAAGTTGTCGTACTCGTATCACCAATATCTTACCCCTACCCACTTTCACATAAAAAATACTAACAATTTGAAGTTGTAGTGTTTGAACACTATGTAGTAGTTACAATGCTATCTGCGATAAAAGTTGTTTCAAGTGGACTAATCATTACCTCACGTCCAACAAAAGGAGAAGTGTTGATTGAGAAAGCCATTTTAACGGTAGGCTCTTCCACTTTAATAGATGGCAATGGTTTCCCGTGAGTTTTGTCGGCAATTGTCTCTCCAATCTGAGAGATAAAAAGAAACCAATAATCACAAACCTTTCCTTCAAGAACTTTGACGTGAATATTGATGACTGTAAATAGTGGTATTTGTCTATGTAAATAGTTACTCTACCTGGATATCCTCAATGCCACATACAGCACAGATATCACCAGCTTCCACAGTTTGTACAGGGACTCTAAAAAATTTCTCGTACACAAAGAGCTCACTTACTCTCCCAAATCTGCATTGATCTTCTGAAGTGCATATCTGAAGTGTTAAAAGACAAAGAAATAGACATCAAACTTTGTCACCTTTCACATTGAAGATTGATTTCACTCAAATCACTCGGTCCAAAGCAGAGAAATATATCAATGTTATAAGCATTAACAGGGAAAAGAAAAGCAAACAACTGAGATAAACAATTAGTGCTTGATGAACATACCCATGCGAGATATTTTTTTTTCATTTTAGAATTAAATTCGTAAAATAAAGTTATAGGTAACACTTACCCGCACATCCATTCCTTTAGTCAGAGTTCCAGCATGCAAACGTCCAATAGCTATACGTCCTTTGTGTTCGTCATACTCAATGTTTGTAGCCTGAATGCGTTTAAGAGAAAGTAAACCAAAATGGCCAGAAAACTGTAGCCAAGTAAAATACCACCAAGCTAGTTGTTTCAAGACCCTATGTATATTAAGCGTATCAGAACTTATCAGTGTAACTGTAATAAACAACACAAAAATGCTTCTCCACCAAGCCTCACTGAAATTTCAAATGCTTGATTCTAACAAATTTCCATCTTTTAGTTTTAGTAGAACACTATGTTAAAATTATTCCAAGTAAAGCTAGCCTACTCCAAGTTCATTTTCAAAATCTTCCTAACAATGAAGGTTTTCCACATCTGAGATCTGTACCACTAACACCTATTTATCTAGGGCACAAAAGAAGAGGTTCTTCTCCATAGATTTATACCAACACAAGATTTTGATACCTTGAAAATATACAAACCAAGAATAACACCACATGAGAAAACAAACACAAAACTTATCCCCCAAAAAAGGAAAGAAGAGAAAGCATCAACAGTATGAACAAACCACTAACAAGCAATTGAAGAGCACCATCTTTCTCGATGTGTGGTCCCGGAATGCATCTGACGATAGCCTCAAAAAGGGGTCCAAGATCTTCTCCTAAATTCTCTGCTGAAAGTCCAGCCTTTCCCTTGATGCCACTTGCATATATGACTTGAAAATCACACTGAACGGAAAATTAATTAATTGAGATTAACAATTAACACTAAGCAAAGAACACAATTTGGAATTTAGGAAAGAACACAAGAGCTACCTGTTCGTCTGACGCATTTAGTTCAATGAACAATTCAAATGTCGAATTGACAACAAACTCTGGGCGAGCAGATGGCCTGTCAATCTTATTAACAACAACAACTACAGCATGGCCAAATTCAAGGGCTTTCTTCAAAACAAATCTTGTCTGTGGCATAGGGCCCTCAACAGAATCCACCTACATTTAAATGCCATAATTTCTTGGTTATAAAATTTAGAAAATGAATACAGGAGGAAGTTTAAAAAAAATAAATGAAGGATAAGATAACACTATTGAGCAACTTACCACAAGTAGTACTCCCTCGACCATATTCAGAATTCGCTCTACTTCGCCTCCAAAGTCAGAATGGCCTGGAGTGTCAATTATGTTAATCTTTGTGTCATTATATGTGATTGACGTGTTTTTGCTAAGTATTGTAATTCCTCTTTCACGCTCGAGATCATTTGAGTCCATTATCCTTTCTTGCATAAATTGGTTATCGCGAAATACCTGCATAACAAGGTAAATGTGGGATTAAGCTCATTAACTTAATAACTTTGTCAACTTAATGTTCAAAATAAGCCATCTTTATACTTCATGTATGAAAATGAGTCAGCTTACCTTTGCTTGCTTCAACATTGCATCCACCAATGTTGTCTTCCCATGATCTACATGCGCAACAATTGCAATATTCCTTATGTCCTGCCTCCTCGTTAGCTTGCTCGATTTTTCTAAAATGATAAGTAATTACATTTCAAATTTTCAGAAATGCATCAAAAGAACTTTAAAATGTAGAAGAAGAAAAAAGAAAAATACTGAAATTCATTATAATATGTACTTCTGTGAGATGAAGCAACTACTCACACAACTTGCAGTTTTAACTTCCGCCACAACCAGACATATCACAATCCATAGTAATTTTCGACAGTAGCAAAGTACCGTTTGTTCCCGTTAGGCATATAACAATTCATGAAACGGGTGGCTTCATAAAGCATCTTTCTTTTAATTATGTATAAGTTGCTAATATTCAAGAACTGAGATAGGGAGGTCGGCACACCCCCACCCCCACAAACACAATTTATCAGACTGTTCTATCTGCATTAGTTTTCAAAGCTTTTAGCTGATTAGTCTTTATATTCGCTCCCTCAACATTTTCCTCGAAACCCTTCTATAACCCACCCACCCCCCGCCTCCCTACTCCTAAAGTCAATGTTCTAACTTCGTCTATGCTAATAACATGCAAAAGTTCCCAAGACAGGGGAAAACATATAAAGGATCGTATAAGAGATGTTAATTGCTATATGCATAAGAAAATTACAACCAGCATTGAATAAATTAAACAAACCAATAAAGAATAAAACTTTAAACTAGATAAAGAACTCAAGAATCAAAATTGAGATTAAAAAAAAAGAAAAGAAAAATTCAAGAATAAAAAAACTCTATATATTATTAAATACCAGTGATTGTTTCAGTGGCTTGAGATACAGAACAGTTAATAGACTTGTGAATTGGGTTTCTTGAAGTAAAATTGAGTGTTCTTTTAGCAGAAAAACTTGAAGAAGTAGAAAGGAAAGAATGGTTTTTTGAGGAAAGCAGCAGAAAAACCAAAGCTGCTAATTGTACTGCTCAAATGGGTTGTTCTTGATGATGATGATAAACGAGAGAGTGGGAATGAGAGAAGTGTGTGAACCAATTGCCATATCCATTTTCTCTACTGCTCAGTCTCTCTGGTTCTCTCTGGTTTTGTATTGGAGAGAAAGAAGCAGAAGGAGAGGGTTGAATTGAAGGGATGGGATGGGATGGGGCTAAGTATAATGTTGAAGTGAGAGGCTGTTATTGCAAATTTTGGTTGGAAAAGGTTCCTTCTTTACAATTGGTTTCAACATTTCTTTTCTTTTTTATTATTTTTTGTTTGTTTACCAGACTCATACACAGATAAGGTGTTTGATAATAAAACATGGAGTCACTCACTCATTGAGTTGTTTCCTAAATAATTTGAACTTATAACTTTGCTATGAATAAATCTTGAGTATCAAATGTGTGACCGACTAAGCTAAACTTTAGTGTTGAGTTTCCACATTTTGTTAGGTGTTGCCTATTTTCTTTTATTTATTTTCTACTCTCTTTGAGTTATTTTATTATTATTTTTTTCATTTATTTATTCACAAAACTTTGTTTGTTTAGTAGTGCTCTTTTTTCTTCTCAAACTGGCCTCAAAAAGTGTATGGTCCTCTATTCTACAACAACTAGGTTTTGGTTGGTTTTCCTTCTTTCCTTTTTTCGTCTCCTTGCCTCTTAAAATATAAATAGTTAGTGAATAGGCTTTGTTTTTTCCTTTGAACATATTCAATATGGGGGATATTTGTTTGATGAATATACCATGAAGGAAAATTTCATAAATAATTAATGATTCTCAAGTACTACCCCATGCCACAATATACGTAAGAAGCAAAGTATTTTGTTAGTTAAAATATTAATATTACTATTTTAAATATAATTAGTGATATACAAGTCATATTTAAGAGATTAATATTGATATTTTGACTAACAAATTACCTTTTTTTTTTGTTTCTTTAATTTTTAAAAAATATTTTAAACGATTTATATTGTGAAATTGGGGTAATAAGTAAGTAATAAGGTTTTGCATTGTCAAAGATTATCGTAATAGAGTATAGGTCGCTTCTTCATTAAAACTTTGTCGGGAATTCGATTTCTATTTGATGCAAAGGATAAAATAATTGTCGGGCCAATGTATTAGTTGGGCTAATAATTCATGGACGTTAATACTTTTAATTTTTTGTACAAGTTGGTCCAAAATATGGGCTGTAGTGGCAGAAGCCCAAAGGTCGAATCTCCAAGTAGTGTATTCTAGTATTAGAAGAACATGGGCTCGAACAATATGGGCCGCAGGTAAATATAATAACGTTATGTTCCAGATTACGGTCCAATAACTCCTACATGTTGCATGCCTTAAAAGTCCAGATATCAGATATGTTCGTTTCCTCTTCTGGTCGATGCCCGCCTAGCCCAAATCTTTTCTTCTAAATCGGTAAAATAGGGAGCAAGGGGAGGAAAGCTGGAAAAGTGATGAACATTGTACTCAGCTCGGTAAACATCAAATTCGAAACTTTTTAATTTAAAAAAGGAGCACTTTATCAATACAATCTTGACTCATTTCTTTCCTTTCCTTATCTTTTAATCAGAATGATCTGATTTTGATTTTTCAAAAATCAAAATAAAAGATCAGGAAATGTACAAAAAGAACTTCTTAGTAATTAGTGATTACTTTATCCGTTAGAAAAAAGGAAAAGAAAGTCACGTGTTATACTTAATTTAGAGAGTAATTTAAGAAAGAGTTAAGATATCTGATCCAGCTATTAGGAAAGAGGGAGAGCTCGGGATCTGGACTAATGGACTAACTGTGTAGATGGGGAAGAGCACGGGTTATAGTTGAACCTGAATCCGAGCTAAATGATAAATATCTGTTAAGATGAGTAAAGTTATAGAGGTTGAGGGAAGACCTTAATCTTACTTTGATGCTTTAATTAGTTCATATTCTAGAGAGAGAGAAAATAACTTAACACAATGATTAAGAGCTTGTAGAACATTGAGTAAATTAGGTGGAATGAACAGTATATAGGGAAATGTCCAAAGGATATTGCAATACTTTGTACAATCTGAGGTGCGGAAGGGCAATCCCTAACTTTTATTACGATTTTACCACTACATTTTTGTGGATTTTCATTGAGTTCGGTATGACTGAGTGGCTTCCATGTGCTTGGTCTCGACCGTCCGAGTAAACTTGTATGTCACAGGTCATTTGAAGAGCTCGAGTGAGGGTATGACTTTGGTCCGACCTTATTAGTCAACATAGCTATTTCATTGATCTAACACAAATACTTCTTTCTTGAATTTAAACCATCCAACTCAAACTATTATCTTCAATTCAATCTCATCAAAAGACTATTAGTCAATATGACAGTATCTATTATTGTTCACCCGTCTTTTCTATTTATTTATTTTTCATCAAAATATATCTTTTCTGAATTTTGAATAAGCCGATCCCCAAGAATATTTAATCCTTAACTCGATAAAAATCTTACATTGCTACTTTTATATTTTTCTTTCTATTGTGGTTGTGAGCATCAAATGCTTTTTGGACCTCATTTCAGTCCTCGCCTGCTCAACCTAGTTCCCAGGCAATTCGATATGTTCTATGGTTCCCGTTCTTCGGACTCGTCCTATTCCATAGGGAAGAGGTTAATATAGTACGGCAAAAAAATCTTCTGTCCCTGTTCTTCTCTCCATCATTGTCTTCAACCAATCACAATTCACCCTGTGTATATAATTGAAAAAAATATTTATATAATAAATTCTGATTTGTTAGGAATAGGGATGGAGACAGAGTATTTTCACTCATACAATACTTTCTTTTATAGTAGAAAACTAAAATAAAAAATTAAGAGCATGGACTAGATTATAATGATAACATACCTTAACTCCCATCTTAAAAAAGAAAATAAACTTAATGAAGCAAAATCCATCACCTCAAAGAAAATATAATCAAAATAAAGAAAAATTAAAGCAGCAAGAAAAAGACAATCATAGGTGATGACAAAAGTATCAGAATAGCCAATATTGTAGTGTGACATTGTGGAATCGAATCACTTTCATCCAAAAAAAATTAATTTTTTTTTGAAAGTATCCACTTCAAAGGTAATGTTTTTAGAGTTTAAGAAACTATTATATTTTGATGGCTTTATACCTACTACCAATTCAAAATAAAAATAACTCATTATCGCAAAATATTATTTCCCCTTCCACAAACCTAAGTTCCTATACAATGGCAAACACCTGTATCTTTTTTACTTGATAAAATAATTCCAAATATATCATACTTCACTTCCATTTACATCAACGAATCCCATTGGAAAATTATCGTAAATTATAATCAAATTAATTTTTTTCAAAAAATGAGATGTGGTGTAGTAATTATTCATCTCGTTAATTTTTTTTCTATTTATTGGGGGAGGGGACCTATCTATTAGTCTATTACACGAAATGAGGGATTCAAGAAGCGGGAAGAGAATTCAAACTTATGACATCTACGTCATGATGCCTCAACTTTAGCCACTAGACCAATGCTTCATTGTCATTCATCTCGTTATTTAAATAGGAGGTTCTGCTCCATGAGAATGGAATACATTTTATAAGTAGCAGTTTACATCTTCAAAGAGCTTTCACAATGAAAAAAATTAGTCACTGATGCAACAAAAAAAAAAAACACTTAATTTCCATAAAAAATATTTCTCTAGTGTTATTCAATTAGCATGTCAATATCATTAGGATAATATATATATATATACTCGTATTAGTGCTTGATAATACTATTGATTATCACGTGAGACGTGAGCATCTTGACACCTATTGTCAACCGTTCACGTGTCCTGCATCTAATGGCAGGTGATATATGTCTTTTGCATCAGGCAACAAAGGTGGGCCCGTCTATGGGTTCTCACCAATAATTGTGCTCCACGCATGATAAATAATTAGGACTTGATTTTCTTAATGCGACACGTGTTCTTATTGCTGACTGGTCCACCATGCATTAATAGTTAAGACGTATTTTTGTGGGCTCCACCACAACAAAATATTTTGGCCGACACGTAAAAGTTTAAAGTGAGACAAATTTGCAATTCAGCGCACTACTTTGTTTGGGTTTCCGTAATTGGCGCTTAAACTTTTATATTTTTGCAAGTTTTTTTTATGGGACAAGGGAAGAAATGTAATGAAAAACCATTTTTTAATGAAAAATTTCACTTAATTTCTAATTTGGTACCCCTCCCCCCAAAAAAAGAATGTTAAAAAAAATAAAAATGCGTCACGCTTGTGATTTTTTAATCATAAATTTATTAGGAAATAGTAGTTAGTTTTTGAAGAAAATATAGTAGTTAGTTGATTGATGGATTGATGAGGAGACCACATTAATCATAATAAGAAATCGTAATGCCCTAAGTAAAAATTTAATTGGCTTTTCATATTAGTATGCTTTCAATTCCATCCATTCAAACCTATACGTTCTTGAATTCTCTCTTTGCCACGTGCGTGTGTGGGGGCTCAAATCAATTCAACACTTTGATTAAAAACCAAAATAGGGGTTATGGGGTTTTGATCTTCTGTCGTATTTTCTGACTAATAATCAACAAGCTTTCAATTGTTTTCTATTAAAAAAATACAATCTAAAAAAGTCGTAAAACCTTAAGAGGTAATATTGACAATTATAACTTAGCAAAAAAAGATGACAATTATAATTTATCTATAAAGTTTGAGCTCTTATGTTCTTATTTTCTGTCTTAATATCTATTTTATTTATAAATGAATTACTTTCTCCTTAAATTTTACCATTTATTAATTATGGGATAGAGAATTAAGCAGACGATGAAATAAAATATCCAAATTGATACCTAAATAGGGTAAAAAAATAAAAAATGAAATGTGAAAGAAAATTTTATACCTCGAAAAAGACCATAGATTTTCAAAATATATTTACTAGGATCACTATATTTTGAAACACTCTTTTTCCTCTTTCGACCCCATGCATGTATATGTATAATTACATTTTTGGCATTTTCTTCTCCACCATATCACATAGAAACTTTATACCATGCCTAATGACGAAAGAGCTCTAGTTCTAGCAAGCACTAGCAGAGATGATGAGCAACAACAAGACCCTGATCAAGAAGAAAATATCAGAGACATCCACGCTCTAACCCCACCTCGGGACAAGAACATGGGAAAACAGCAGCCATAGATCATCAAATTTGTCAGAAGGTGAGAATTTCAGCAGTATGAGTAGAGAATTCAATGCTTTAGTCAACGCTGGATCAACTATAGCCAATTATAACGCCAGCGAAAACGACGTCTCAGGTAACAACAACTTGGGTAGGATTGGTGAGGAGGAGATGATGATGATGATGATGGACGGAAATAACCCTTTAGCTATTGTGCCTGATAATAATCCATTGGATGACCCTGTGAGAGGTGGTGGCGGTGGGGGTGGGGGTAATTTTGGAAATGTTGGTAATGATTTATTATTATCGGTGCAGAGGGTGAAGAAAGAGGAAGTGGAATCGAAGATTAATGCATGGCAGAATGCTAAGGTTGCTAAGATTAATAATAGGTTTAAGCGTGAGGATGCTATAATTAGTGGTTGGGAAAGTGAACAAGTTCAGAAGGCTACTTCTTCGATGAAGAAAGTTGAGGTAAGTTAATACAAATTATGAAAATTTTACTGTTAAAAAAAAAGATTATGTAAAAAAATATGCACGCATGATGTTACGTTTTCATGACCTGGTTAATTGGCAAAAAAATCCTCTGTCCCCGTTCCTGTCCTCATCTCTGTCCCCAGCCAATCATAATTCACCCTGTGTATATATAATTAGAAAAAATGTTTATATAGGAAATTCTGATTGGTTGGAGACAGAGGATTTTCACCCTTCAAATATAATCATTAGGAATTGAAGGGAAACTTAATCATGAGGTAACTTTTTGTTTATGATAAAAATTATCATGAGGTGAATAAATTGATAAAAAGGTAAAAAAGGATTTTCATCCTATGTTCCTCACAAAACCTTTTTTGGGTTATTTTGCAAATAATTGTGTTGGTCAACTTGTGTAATCTCAACTATAAATTTGTACTAGAGGAGCTCCAGTGTTTTTAATGAGAAGTGGTTTGGAAGTTAGTACTAGGTTTTTTTTTAAACATTAGAGAGATTTTTCGGGCAATTTAGAGTTGTAGATTTTTTTTAAATTTAGATTCAGGTTAGAAGTTAGTGATAGCTAATTAATCTACACTAATTAACAATATCTCCACAGTCTAATTTGCACCTTATAAACTTTACTGCGGAGTATACTTTTCCTATAAACTTAGTGCTTCCGCAATACAGATTTATACTTCATTCGTACTAGTTCCATCTCCCTCCACATAATATCCTATGTACCTCTACTTGTAGATGTGAGATTAGAACTAATAGAACCATCTCACTCCCCAATTTCCCGTTTTCTAGACAAATAAGCAAGAAATTTAACACAATGCGTATCCTCTTGTAGAGGAAGCTTGAGGAAAAAAGAGCAAGAGCCCTGGAAAAGATGCAGAATGATGTAGCAAAAGCCCATAGAAAAGCAGAGGAAAGAAGGGCATCAGCAGAGGCTAAAAGAGGAACAAAAGTAGCCAAGATTCTAGAAATATGTAACTTGATGAGGGCTGTTGGAAGACCTCCAGTCAAGCGTTCTTTCTTTTAATCCCCACGGAAAAATTTGATATGGACCGGTTTCATAATTACATTCTATCAGGAATTTTTCCTACTTGTTTTAAATCGGGAAGTCCTAATTCAATAATGTTTTTTTTTCTAAGTAAAAGAGAAGGTGCAAGTGATGGTGACATAATCCAATAATGTTTGGTTTGACAAGTTGAGACCATATAAGTGTGCAATATTATTTTACAGAGAGCTTGTAAGTGATAGTTTTTGACAACTTTCTTGTACATATTTTGGAGATTTTAATGTACTTTACGAACTATACAATTCTGGACTTTTAGTGTAGTGCATGTATTGTTGATTGCAATATTGAGTGATCCGGTACATCTATTTTAACTCACCAGACTATTTTTAACTTATTTAGAATAATCTATCTCATTTAGTAATAAATTGTTGTATTCTTATATCCTGTTTATTCTGGAAATTTTCTAAAAGAAAATGTATGTGTTTCCCAGTCCTTCATGGATAAGTGATACATAAGGAGGTATATATCTTATATATGCTCTATTATCTTGATTTCAATTTATTATCAATTTATTTCATGACAACGAAGTGCAGCTTAGGAGGTAAGACGTTTGACTTTCAATCGGTAGGTTGAGACTTCGACTCATGCTGGAGAGAAAGTGGGGAATCGCTATCGATCATCTTTATATAAAAATAAAAATAAAAAAGGAAGAAAAGTTATTACATACTTTAAGAGACAGAGCATGACTCAGGGATTAGCCCTTGAAGTGGGCACTTGCATTCTGGTTTTAATGGAGGCTCGCATTGTAGCATTTTAGTCATGGTGCTAATAATTACTATTTTCAACTAATCTGGACTGTCGAAATAATTTCAATTATTTTGAAAAGAGATATGACCATAAAAGAGAAATTATAAGATAATGAAAAGGACTAATGAACAAGACACCATTGACATGCTACACTGCTTGCCAAATTTGGATGGCAGATGATCAATAACCCAGACAGGTTGTGGGCGAAGATTCTTTGGAATAATTATGGTAATCCTCTAGAACAAACAATCAAGAAACAAGGAACATTTTACATTTGGTCCGAAATTGTGCATGGCATTGGGACTATCTCCCAACCGACTGCTCTAACTCAGTTTCATACCAAGGATGCTTACCAAACTTTCTTTCCCGCTGATGGGAAGCCTTATGCTACTGAGTGGCAAAGAATTTGGAAGCTCAAAGGGCCTCAGCGTGGTAACATGCTACTATGGCAAGCGAGATATGATAGATTACCCACCAAGGCCCTCCTTTTCAACAGGTATTGTGCGGATAATCCCTTTTGTGACCAATGTGGGCAAATCGAAACGGGAATCCATGTGCTACTGGACTGTGGTAAATACAACGAGTTGTGGAATAAATTGATTGAACCGAGATACTGGAATAAATTTAAATCTTTCGACCGAATCCAGAAGTGGGTGGACTGAAATCTCACTGAAAATATTGCCTCTAGTTGGATGCAGGAAAAATGGAGTTATATTTTTTGGGAAACGGTGAACACCATTTGGTTTTGGAGGAACAAGCAACTTTTTGTGAATGTAGATGACATATCGGGTACTAGAGAGCTAGTTCAAATCATTGGGCTCAAGACGAAGCAGGTCTGCCAAGCTCGACAAATCCACTATGGCCAACAACATTTAGATACTTTGTGTACTAATATTGATGTAACATAGGTTTGTTAACTGTTAGCATTGGTAGTATTGGTTAAGTTTTCTTTTGCTCATGATTGTACACAATGTATATTTTTTACATGACTGAAATAAATCGATCCCCTTTTCAAACAAAAAAGACACCATTAACAAAAGTGGAAGCAATTAGGTGATGTTATAATTCACTATACATGTTAGCAGTGGCGGACCTATGTGTTGGATGGGGCCTTGCCCCCAATTTTTTCAGACCAATAATTTTCTATAGTTTCTCAACGTAGTCTTACCTTATATTTTGTCTATAAAGTTGGCTGCATTTCTAAAAAATGCTCAAAAGACTTGATGAAGCTACCTTTATTAGGTTCATTTTCAACATGGTAGTTTATACTCCTTCAATTTTTTAACATAAGATTTTCATTACATTTTGCGAAAATTAAGAATTTCACTTGCTTTCCTTCACCACATTTTTGTTGAGAAAAAATTATAATATAGTTTGGCCCCCAAACATAAACTCCTGGTTCCGCACTGTGCGTTAGAGAAATTGAATCACAACCATAAACATGTATAGAAACAAATTTGGCTTCCAGTGTCTTTTCCAGTGTTTCATCAGTAGTGGTCTTTCGGTTGAATCAGTAAAGGTCTTCTAGTATTTGTCTATCCTATTCTGTATTCCATTTTCTTCAGAGACGAAACCAGGAATTGTATTTTGTAGGGGCGAAAAACTGCAACAGTATGCCGACCTACCTATAAAAACTACAAAAAAAAATTGGGGGCGAATTTGATAAAAAATTCCGATCTACATATAAAAATTACTATATCTGTTAATATTTTTAAAAATCGTCCCTGATTTTCTTAACACACTATCTACAAATGAAACAAAATATAAGACTGTGAATAAGGACACAAAAGTTTAAACATTCTCGGTGTTCCATCACTAGTTTTTCAAGTTGGGCTTGCCTCATTAGTACTATCAAAACCTGGTCCATATAATAGCAGAGAGGGCTCGTTTAAAAACCTGGCCTGTTAACGTATGATCAGCAGCAGTCCTTGCTGTTCAAGATTGGGCCAACCAAATTGCTGTTTTGTTTAGGGATAGGATGCAAAATGAAATCAAAAGGCCAGAAATGAATTACATATCAAAGATCAAGAAACCCTTTTAAAGAAGGCTATAGCACAATTCCTACGGACTTTTAACTCGAAATCATTAAATTTTAAATTCGGCAATTGTATTTCTTTCCGATAATAAAAATTAACAAGGTTGTTAAAACGCGATTCTACGTAAAAACGGAAGAATTGTACAACATTGTAAACTCGTGAATCGTACAAAAAAGTTAAAATATATTATATGACTAAGTTATTTAGCTTTGATAGAGTTCTCTTCTAACAAAGTTATCAGTTTGTTGCATTGATTGTTCTATAATCAAATTAAATTTATTTCTTGAACTAAAAAGTCATGTGAATGTTGTATAGAACATGTTAATAACGCCAGAGCAACAAAAAATGTGTATGCTAAATTCGTTCGCAATAACAAATCCACATTACATAATATCACTATCTAGAATAGAATTTTCCAAGAGCAACAAGAAATATCATAATATTAATATCTTTGGCAGTTTGAGTAACCAAAGTGAGGATTCCCAACTTTCATTTTTTAGAATCTGACTCAACCATCACATTGAAAATGCAAAAAACATTCTTCGTAAGTCACTTCTTTTTAAATGTTATTGCTATTTTACGATAAGGATCTACTGTCTGATTCCTAAGAAAGAACATGATAATCAAATATCCAAGGACCTCACAATCTCCAAAATATATTTTGAGTCAGAAACTGACAACTAAGAATTAGTTTTCAAGAGAGCAAATTTGAACTAAAACTATTTGCAAAAGTAAAAAAGAAGCTGCGAAAATTGTAATAAAAAAATTGCCCAACAGCGTCTTCACAACCACTAAATGAGGGGTTTAGTTAATAGTTCAACGATGGAATGCTTGAAGAGACTAAAGATCGAACGTGGCTATTTTGAAAAAAAAACTTCACAACAAAATGAATAAAAGTTTACAAGCATTCTAAAAATGAAATTCAGAACATTATATATATGAAGGCGATTCATAATTTACAACTTCTCTTAAGAAACAAATAAATTACAACACTTGTAATGTTTTTTTTTAGAGAAACTTATAAATGTTTTTTAGATAAGCTAAAGAGCAAATAGCTTTTTCTGCCACAAAACTAGTTACGAGTGCTATATCTGCCACAAATCACGTTTTCGTGCTATATCTGCCACAAAATTAGTTACAAGTGCTATATCTGCCACAAATCGTTTTTCCGTGCCTTTTTTGCCATGAAACATTTTATGAGTGCTAAAAATGCCACAAAAAGAGGGAGGTTGAAGAGAAAAATAGGTAAGAGATCAAATTAATTTCAAATAGACCCTAAAATCAAAAATTTATATTATATTGGGTACCTAATTTTATTTTATTTTTAATACTTGACCCTTCTTCCCAAATTTACCAAAACCCTCACCGCTACCTTCTTCTTTCTTCTCTTCCCACATCGAGCCACCACCACCTCCCATCCCATTACCCAATCCCTGCCCCCACCCATACCAAAGAGTACCAAATCTGCCAAAAAAAATGACTGATTGAAGATTTGGAGAGGCGTGATGAAGGTGATAGCCTATCAAAAATGCCTACGAACAATTAGATATTCTTAGGAAATTGGTCTGCATTTTGCATATTGCTTTGTGAGAGTCCTTTTTGTTCAAGAATTCTGATGGTTTCATATGCAAAGCATCTCTGTTAGGTTAATTATGTACTGCAAACTAATCTACATTTTGTTTAGTACTTTGACTGGTATGTATTTTGTTTAAATTTTTTTGATGGTTTTAGCAGCAAAGCACTTGGTTAATCATGTAGTGCAAATTGATTAGCATTTTGCTTATTGCTTTGACTTATATGTATTTTGTAAAATAGTTTCTAAAGGTTAGAGCGAAAGAAAGCATTTGTGAAATTTGTTATATGTGTCCCAAAATATAGATCTAGAAGTGCTTTTATCATATGAATTGCTATTCTTGGTTAATTTTCGGGGGGGTATGGGTGGGGGTTAGGGATTGGGTGACGGGATGGGAGGTGGTGGCGGCGGCTCGAGGTGGGAGGAGAAGGAAGAAGAAGGTGGTGGAGGCTTTGATAAATTTGGGAAGAAGGGGTCAATTATTTAAAAAATAAATTGTGTACCCAATTAAATATAAAAATGTGATTTTAGGGTCTATTTGAAATTAATTTTATCTCTTACATATTTTTCCCTTCACCCTCCCTCGTTTTGTGGCATTTTTAGCACTCATAAAATGTTTCATGGCAGAAAAGGCACGGAAAAATGATTTGTGGCAAATATAGCACTTGTAACTAGTTTTGTGGCAGAAAAACCACGAAAACATGATTTGTGGCAGATATAGCACTCGTAACTAGTTTTGTGGCAGAAAAAGCTATTTGCTCTAAGCTAAATGACGTTAATGAGGCATTGGTCTAATAGTTAATACTGATAACCCTATGTAGTAGAAAACTTGGATTCTAATTCCCTTCTCCGCTTTGTAAGTCTACCATTTTTTTAGGTCTTAGATTCAAATCCCCTTCTCCACTTCTTAAGTCTCAAATTTCTTGTAATACATATATATACCCAATAAATTTTTTCTTAAAAAAAGCTAAATAACCTACGCGCTTATAATTGAAATAGAAAAAAAAAAGAATCAAATCGGTGAAAAAATATTGCTCTTTGAATTTATTTACGTATAAAATATCCTAATATTGTAGTGATTTTGGATCACTTTCTAGTATACACTCTAGTACACATGGACAAATGTAATTGGTTTAAGTCTTTAAATTTACTCTAAACCAATAGTATTAATACGCACGGACTAATATGATAGGTGTATTAGAAGATTTCAGAATCCATAAATTCAATATGAACCAATAGTATTAATATGCACTAAGCAATATAATTTATATATTAGAAGATTCGGAGTCTATTGTAAATGAGGACGGGGAATATCCTTAAGGTTCAGCCCATACACAACGCTAGAGCATAGGTTAAATTGAACCCAAATTATCTCAAGACGTTTACCACATTTCCCAACAGCCTTGAATAGAGCTATCTGATTTGCAGTCCCTGGTAATTCCACAAGTCCATTTTTATTTATTGTAAGATATCGTACACCTGTTACAATTAACATTATAAAAACAATAAAAAAAAAAAACCTCATTAGATTATACTGCAGAGTACAGACTAAAGCGGATCAAGAATTTAGAAAATAGAGCTAATATATATATATATAGTAACCTTAAAAATATTCTAAAGGGAAAGATGTAATATATAAAGAAATTTCATGAAAAATACGTAACTAAAGGGTGTGGGCCAGCGGTCGCCTCAATTTTTTTTTAATATTACTTTATACGTATTTATTTTTAGGCCTATAAATTATTTATTTTTCAAATTCGTACTCCTCTATTTTCTTCAAATCCTTTTATAGATTTCACCCTCTCCCCCAAAATCTAAAATTTTTAGTTTCCACAATAAATAAATGTTTTTATATAAATCAATATTGAGTTGGTTAGTGACAAGTGTTATCTCGAAAACGATCGAATAATAAAAACACACCGGTTTAATCATGACTCATGTTCCAAAATAGATATGATCGATACTAATTGGGTCAAAAACCTTATTAGAAATAAAGTAGATTAAAAAAGGCAAAAAATTACTACAAACTTACAGCTGCAACATCTTCGTACTTTTGCCACATACTTATGCCACCAAGGTTTGGTGGTGTCTACTCGAATAATGCAAAACTACAATAATAATAAATAATAAAAAAAAAGATAATTAGGATTTGTATCAGAATATAGTGATAATTAAGAGAGAGAGAGAGAGAGAGAGAGAGAGAGATTAAAATACTCCCTTATGATTGGTTTAGGGTTAGGGTCCGATGGGGTTAGGGTTAGGGTCCGATGGGGTAACTAAAAGTGAATTAAAAGTGAATTACTCCCTTATGATTGGTTTAGGGTTAGGGTCCGATGGGGTAACTAATTTTCGGAGAACTTTTACAAGGCGTTTAAGGACTTTCATGGGGTGCTTGGGCAATGGCGCAGATCATGAGGTTCTAACCGAGGCGCGTCTATTGTTGGTTGAAAACTATTTCCAAACCCCCCCTCACTCGGTCTAGGTTTTGCCTTGGTCTTTGAGAATTTTTTGAAGGGTTCCCTATTTGAGTAAAAACCCTACCAAAAAAAAAAGGATTTTCATGGGGATTGATTTTGTCATTCTGGACGGAGGAGATCATTTTATTTTAAGGTTCTTATAATTCTCATATTTTTCAAGATGAATAATTTATAATAATAATTAGGAAAGGGAAAACAGAGTTTGTAAAATAAAATATGGAAAGGGGAGTTTAAGATGGATTGAATATTTTGGGAGGAAATTACGTGCATTATAAGAAACAAAGCATGTAGAAAAAGATCGAAGAGGCCAGGCATTGGCCGGCCCGTGACCTAGAGGTCCCGGGTTCGATACTCTCCACCTGCGTGCGATAAGCTTTATTCTCCCGTATTTAGGGTGTTCTCTCTCCCCAATGTGGGGCTATTCTCTCTCCCCAATATGGGGCATCGCCCATCGTGGCGTCACATGTAGAAAAAGGACTTTATTCATGCTAAAAAGTCGAAGGTTGCAATGAATTAATGAATCTCTCTAATTTTGGTAAGCAGAATCTAGGAAGTGAATCCACCAACCTGAGTTGGCCCGACTTGAAAAGGTTTGATATTTTATATCTTTGACAAGTTATATCTTGGTACAAGCATCGTCTTAAAAATTGCTTCCGTACTAATGACTGTAATATATATGGGTCAAAAAAACTAATTTATATGAGAGATAATTGGTTTGAATTGACTTTTCAATCTACGTGTATTGTATACAGAGACGTGTCAGTCATGAGACAACTTAAACATTGTCTCAGGCCCCACAATATAAAGGCCCCCATTTTTATTTTTTAACTAAAACTTCACTTCAAAATAATAATAATAAATTAGAGATCCCCATATAATTGCATCCCACCCTTTGCCCACTAAATATAGGCCTATCCTAAGCTTATTGAGACTCACTTTAATTGTATAAAAACTCAGTGCCTTTCTATCTTTCACCATTTTTATCCCTAAAAATTTGGAGTCTTTTATTCTCTTTTACTCTTACCTTACGCTCAGTTTAAACAAATTCCTGAAGCCAATATGGTAAACAAATAAAATAAGAAACGATAGATCTCACTGGATTCTGATGCGCAACATGTCTATCATAATGGGGGAGAGCCACTACAACTTCATCACCTCTCAAATCCCTCGCAATTCTCAACGCCATCACATTCTCCAATATTTTGGCTATAGAATATGAATTTTTTTTTTTTTTGGTTTGATGTAAACAAGTTAAAAGTTTTAAAAGATGATGAATTAAAAAACTATTGTCTTAACCTTGAAAATTTAATTAAAATTTAATGAACATTTAGATGTTGATGGATTTGATTTATTTTCATAAATAAAAGTGTTAGAAAGAAACCCTTAATGTAAAAATTAATATTCCAATTGAGGTACTAAATTACATTAAAAATTAGATTCTTTTCCAAATGCATGTATAATTTATAGAATTTTATTAACCATACATGTAACAATTGTTTCTGCTGAAAGAAGTTTTTCAAAATTAAAACTAATAAAATATTATTTAAGATCAAATATGTCACAAGATAGATTAAATGGATTAGGTATATCATTTATTAGAATATCTTAAATATAAAACTTTAATAAGTAATTTTGCAGCAGATAAAATTTTGCCTCAGGCCACCATGTTTCATTCACACGGCCCTAATTGTATACATTAGTCTGAAAATAAATCCTAAAATGATAATAACTTACTCACATATCAAAATAAAATTACTAATGCCGTGTATTCAAACTTTGTGCAGGAAAAAAATAAAAAAGTTTAGAGTATCGAAGTTGTTGGGCTCTGGCTGGTATTTACTTTAGGAAATCGCTTTAGTGCCGTGCAGCGAACCAGAGAAGATGCAGCCGGGGGAATTCAGGCTCTGTCTGGTATTCATGGAAAAAATCAATGGTCAAATAAAAATCTTTTAGTATACTTTTTTTTGTATATCTATATTAATAATATTAATACACTGTGATGAAATTAGAGAACTGTTCTTGGGGAAATTTCTGAGATATTTTCATTATCTGAAAAAGAACCTTACATGTAGTTTATATACATAAAAGGAAACTAGATAAATATCTATTCTAGTCTAATGGACTTGGGTCAAAGTCTATTAATTTTACAAGACCCAAAGCTGAAATATAAAAGCCCAATACGAAATTGGCCCATATCCTTTCTTCTAATATTCAGGCTGCCCAGACAGCTTTTTATTAGCTTGAGCAATCTTCAGTTTGCCTTGATCCTGCATTGTTCCATCTTTATTGCTTTGATCATTGTCTTCTTCTTCTTTATTAGAGCAATGCTGGCTCTTGTTCTTCAACACACTGTAAAGTATTACTACCTCCATTCCTAAATATAAGAATTTCATTACATGTTACGAAAATGAAAAGAGTAAAAATTAAGATGTTTTTATAATCAAAATATCATTATTATTCCCTTAAATAGAATTATTGGTATACACGTCATATTTAAGAGAGTAATATTAATATTTTAATTACAAATACATCTTAATTTTTACTTTTTTAATTTTTCACATGTAATAAAAGTTTTATATTTATAAATGAAGGGAGTATTATTAGTATATCAGATAATATATTTGAAAATTTGAAGTGTTTCATATACGCCCTTAAAATTTAGGACTGAAGGTTCACAACTTAAATATCTTACAAAGAAGTTCACAACTTAAATATCTTCTCACAAAGAAATTCAAATAAAAGTTCTCGTCACTACAATTTGGAATCAAATAATGTTTGTCATGACTGTCTCTGTCCCGTCACCCAAATAGAAGTTCATGGCGACATACAAAAGAAACCACCCTTCTTCTTTGGTTGCAAGATGGAATAGACTGAAAACAAACGAGTTACTTCATATTTAGGGGATTCGTAATAATGTTGTATGTGACATTTGCAGAGTATAGAATGAATCTATTCTACACGCATTGTGGGATTATCCAACTGCATCTGCTTTGTGGAAATTTTCGAAAGGTCGATCAACAATATGATTTCTTTAATGAAGTTGATGTGGATCGGTAGATAGATTATGGGTTGGATGGAAATTGGAGAAAGTCGTTTAGCTCGTTGAATTGGACTCTCATTTTTCGTGAAGTGTGTTATTGTCACTGAAAATGGCAGAATCAACTCGTTCATAATGAATAATTTGTACTTTCAACTTTACATGATAAGATTAGTTGTGTATTGTCACGAGTTAGATCCTTATTAGACATTGTTGTTAATGCTAAATTAGTGCTGACAATAGCTATATAATTTTTTCGCATATACTTGTAGGAATAAAATATCTCATTTACAGCAAAACTAACCCCCACCGTATCTAGGGAAGAAAAAAGAAGAGAAAAAAACACCCTTCGCTATTAGATAATTTTAATATGAATTAGGTTTACTAAATCTTATAATTTAGAACTGGTCACATCACTACAGAATAAAAATAAAAAAAAATCTTGTAATAATATACAAATTTTGAACCACGAAAGTCTATATAGAATTGGTTCATATTAGAAATTTCCTCATTATTTTGGGAAGGGATATGATGTTAAAAAAATTGTTTTTTTAACTATCATACTTAATAAATCTCACTCGCTGACTTTTGATTTAAAGATGAAAAAAAAAGACCGGTTTTTCAAATAATAAATATTTCTATAAACCGTAAATCATGATGAAGTTTTTTCAAGATTCAAGACTCGGATGCAAGATCTACTTCAGATCCTCCTTGGAGGATTCTCTCAACCCGGACTTGTTCTGAGCCCTTTTTCAGTTTTCATCTTTCCGAGACAATCTATAGACGGTTGATACGCTCATGGTCTTGTAGATTGTTGATTTCTAAGAAGGATGTTGAGACTGAGCTTCTCTTGCTACTGTTGTTCAAGGATTACGAAGAAAATGCCGTGAATAATTTTTTTATGTATTTACTTTTTATACTATTATTAGTGTTTTGTATCCAGTCCCGGAGTGTGGGCTTTATTTGTTATCATGATTGTCTAAACCATTGTATAACGTTTATTTTCTTTTATTTTCATATTATTTTTTGATTGGAATAGCCTCGACTATTTTATAATTAATGAATAATTTCTTATTTAGCAAAATATTTCTATAAAACTAGCTACTCTTGCATCTTCTACCCATCCGTGTTGACGGGGCTTCTGCCAAACATTACCCAACAGCGAAAGAATTCCGGTCCGTGTCTTATTAGTTCGGCCGGCCCCACTCTATGGCGGCAACTTGATTCTTTTTTTTTGTGGTGAATATCAGTCTGGTTCCTGTGCGGAACGCCAAAAAATCCGCACGTGCGGGACACTCATCCAGACCGTTGATTTCATTTTTTTAAATGGATCAATGATTATGATTTAAAAGAGGGTTAAAAGGGTATATATGTAATTTTACTAGAGGAGAGAGAAAAGTTGCACTGGAAAGTCAAAAAGGTGGAGAGAAAAAATCATGCACTGAAAGTAAAAAAAGTACATTTCTACAAGAACGCCTGTTCATGTTCGGTGAACACTGCTTCATGTTCGGTGAACACGCTGTTCATTTTCGGTGAAACAGATGTTTCTCGCTTCGTGAACACATGTTCTTAATGAGTGAACACCGTTTTCGATGAGTGAACACATGTTCATGTTCGGTGAATCAGATGTTTCTCGCTCCGTGAACACATGTTCTTTCCGTGAACACATGTTCTCGATGAGAGAGAAAAGTTGCGTACTTGAAAAAAAGAAATTCTTAAATACCCTTTACTAAAACAACCGTTGGATGAATCCAACGGCCCTCAGCTTGTCCCGCACCAGTCCGCACCAAAACTTTCCGCATAGGAGCCAAAGTGGGTGAATATGGCCCATTTGATTGGGTCAAGTTGAATCATTGTACAATTCCCTTTATTCCATTTTCCTTTTTCTTTTATGGATGATTCTTTCTAAAGTTGTTCCACAAGTTTCCATTTCATTACTATCTCCCGTTATTAAATAATTGATAAATTTCACATTTTCACGTAAACTAAAAAAATGATTGAAAGATAATAATTATGAAGAAAAAGTATAACTGAAAGACAATCTAAATTACTTATAATTAAAGTATAATTTGATGTGCACGGATAAGTGTAAAATTGTTGTAAACATTAAAGTATTAAGTTAAGTTGATTAAGTGTAAAGTTGGAATAAACATGACAAATGTTCACCAAATTTTGAAATGTACCAAATAATTTGAAACGTACAAAAAAGTAAAATATATCAATTATTTAAAAACGAAGATAATATTATATACTACTTTGTACCGATAGTGCTTAGGTCCAATTGAAACATATTTTACAATTTAAATTTTTTTACTAATTCTAAGAATGAGAAGGTTAGTACCCTTAAAATATCTATGGATTGGAGTGGAGGCGTAAAAAGTTATCTTAGGAAGATAATTTATGGAAATTATTGTGAAAAATATCATGTTACACATAAATTGAAAAAAAACATATTTCTAGCAATAAATTGCATTACCTTTCAAAGAATAAAAAACAGTAAATTGCATTAATTTCACCCCATAATGAATTGTATACTACTACTACTACTTTCTATATTAATGCCTATACTAAATTCAAGACAACTATTGCATTTGATTACCGTTTCATGTTTTTTATCATATAAAAATCATCTCAACAGTTAATTTTTTACCAAAAGATTAAAAATACTTTTTAGAATAATTATTCTGCTAGCATGAGTATTTATTATTATATTCATCTAAAATCGAATGTTCACGCTTTATTTTACTTTGTCCAAAAAAAATGTCTACTTTTTAAAATTGACATTTTGTCTTCCCAAACTCTAATGACTAATTTTTATATTTAAGGGTGGCAAGTTTCGCTCACCTATTGATCTTTTGTATTTAAGGATTTTAATTTTTTTGGTTATTAGAATTTATTGGTCCAATTCGATTGAGACCTGATAAGTATTTTAAACCTATTGATAGAAAAATCTATAAATCTATGACATTAATAGTTCTGAATAAGTCTCTGCCTGACAATCTCGCTATGTGGAGTTGTAAATGTGACCGGTTAAACTAAAACCAATCGACATATAAAAATGTTGACTTGACATATAAATTTTTTCGTTAAATAAATACATATTATGCACCTGCAACATTGCTTATATATAACTGTACAAATGACAGGCGTCACCTATTAAATAAAAAAAAAACACGAGTACTTTATATTTACAAAAAACACATGTTTTGCATAAGTAATTTTATTTTAATCATCTCTTAACTTGTCATGATCTTATATTTTAATTATCACCAATGAGAACAATACATATTTGGTAGAAAAATCGACTCGTGTTAATTTCTTTCCTAGCAGTTGCCTTTTTTTGCCATTGTAATACAATCATTGGTGAGTCATTAACATATAGGATGAGGATAAGTTAAGAGGTGACCGAGATAAAATTACTCGTTCTGCATCAACATCCAACTTTAGACGAAAATATCAACCTGAATTTTAATTGTACTTAAATAAAGTCTATTAATAAAATTTGACGTAGTAAATCATGAAATCTATTTGAATTCGAGATTAATCTAAAATTGAGACAATGAATATCAGAATCCTATCAAATTCTTTGTATACAGCTTGTGAACTGAATGTGATTATGGGACCAAAAGCCACCTCTTTTGGCTAGGTCCTCTGTTCCCACTCCACCCCCGTCCACCCCGCCTCCGTCCTTCACTTTTCCATGCTTCTAGAGTTGCTTAAATCTTCCATATTTCTTCTTTGTTCTTCAAAGCTTTGAAGAAGCACTCAAAGTCGGTTCCTTTTTTTCTTGAATTACAAAATTTCCTTCATATATCTTCAGGCCGAAAAAAAAGTATCACCTCAGCTTCCAAAAAAAAAAATATATATTGGACTTGGGCTTCTTTCCTATTAATCAGGTATTTTTCTTGTATATTTTACCTGATATTATATTTTTACCTGAATTCTGTTGTTTTTATCAATGATTTTTGCTGGGTTCTGTTCTGCTTGTTTCCTTTATTGATTTCTTGAGCTGTACCAAAGCCAAACAGAATCTACAAGAGGTTTTATCTTTTTGTTTTTCCACCATTTTTAACACTGCATTTGAAAATCCCTTAAAATTTTGCATCTGGGTTTTTGGTTTTGATGTCTAATTCCATTATTCTAACCCCTCAAGATTTGATTTAGGAAAGAAAGAAAGAATCTTGGAATGTTTCATATCAAGAATTTGCATTCTTTTTTTCTGCATTTGAAGAGTAATTATAATTATTATGTATAATGCAATATCCAAAGACTAAAACTTTTATTTTGATCCATCAGGGAAAACCCTTGAATTGGAGAGAAATCCTGTTCTTTCTCTATGGTGAGTTTATTTAATTTGATTAGGCTATAATGGGATACCTTAAAAATAAATAATTGAAGTCCCCGTCTTAAATTGAATGACCACTTTACTATACAAAATGAATAGCGAATTGGACATTCAATTTGGAATCGGAGGGAGTATTTTGCTTTTCTGTTTTGTTGTTATGTGATCTGTAATTTGGAATTTGCTAGGGTGAAGCTCCAGCTTTCATTGTAGATGATCTGCTGGGAAATGAATTAATTGAGGAGGAGATTGATGTGAAATGTAAGGGCTGCCAGACAGCTGTTAATGTCGGCAATAAAACAGTACGGATGCTGCACTCCAAAGATTTGATCTTGGTCTGCATTGGTAATATTGTTCGTTGTTTAACAACATTAATTTGAACCTTTTTTCCTAATTTGAGCAGTATGTAATTGGTGGCAATGACCACGAATCAACATTCACAATTGGCGTTCGTATTCGTGACCAATCTACTGGTGAATGGTGAGTTTTCATGTGTGGATAATTATGTTCTTCTCTAACATTCATAATTATAGAGTATTGTTAATGTTAGAGTTTATGTTGTTGAGTTATGATATACAAATAAATATTTCTATAAGCCATAGTGTTACGGGGAGTGTTACGGAAGATTTGAACGCTTTATTTATTTAGTGTTTAATGCGGAATGATTGATTTTTAATTAATTTCAAGGGTGATCCCTACTGTGTTGGGAACAAGACCAAAATCAAGTAAAGGCCACTCAGCTGTGCTTTTGAATGAGGGCCGGATTCTGATTATCAAGGGTGATTCATCTGATGGTGACTGCTTTTGGTTTCTTGAGGTGGGAACTAAGGAAACCAAATTCTTGAAATTTGTTGGTGGTGCTGTTTTTGTTTTTTTCTTCGGTTTTATTAGTGGTAGATTTGTATCTTTTTTCCTTGTAAAGATGTGAATTTTAGGATTCTATTAAATGAAATTTCTTTTCTGCTCCATTGTTTAAAATAGGTCGATACGCCATTTATCAAAGAGCAAAGGAAGAAATTTGGAACAGAGGTGGTGGCTTGGAGCAAAGCAGTTCTGGGTGAAATTGGAAGACCTATTGTTATTAGTGGTCCTTCTGGAGTTGGTAAAGGCACATTGATCTCCAAACTGATGAAAGACTTTCCATCGACGTTTGGATTTTCTGTGAGCCATACTACTCGTGCTCCGAGGGAGAAGGAGCATAATGGAGTGCATTACCATTTCACTCAAAGAAGTGTTATGGAAAAGGAGATTAGTAATGGAAAATTCCTTGAGTTTGCTTCGGTTCACGGAAACCTTTATGGTTCCAGTGTTGAAGCTGTTGAGGTTGTTGCGGATGCTGGAAAGGTAAATTGCTTAGACAAATTTTGTTTACTTATCTAAGTATTCATTAAATTTGTGATGGTGGCTATGAATTGTGCTTGTTAGCGTATTGCTTTTTTCTTCGAAAGAAGTTCCTCTGTTACTATAAGATGTCTACGCTTGTTTTGAGACTCGAGAAATACTGCATGATTACGATCTCGTTACTAATTAAAATGCTCTAGAACCAGATACAAGTTGTGTTATCTTTCAAAAAGAAGGAAATGAAATATTGATACTTATGACCTATGCATATTTAAATGGTTTCTTGTTCTGTAAATTTTTGAATGATTTTATGTGATTTCATGTAGAGATGCATCCTTGACATTGATGTTCAAGGGGCGAGGTCTGTGAGGGCTAGTACTCTTGAAGCCATTTTCATCTTTGTTTGTCCTCCCTCGTTTGAGGAGCTTGAGAAGCGCCTTCGTGCTAGGTGGGCTAATAGCCAAATATATACATTTAAGATTGGTCAGCCCTGATATCCTTTTGGTTTGACATTATGTTGGCTAATTTTGACAGGGGAACAGAGACAGAAGAACAGATTCAAAAGCGACTTAGAAATGCCAAGGCAGAGCTCGAACAGAGGAACTCGCCCGGCCTCTTTGATCATATTTTGGTAAATGATGACCTGGACAAGTGTTATGCGCGTCTCAAGGTGATTTCCATTCATCAACTTGCAAATAAATATCTTTCTTTCATCAGTTTTCTTCTTTCCGGGGATGCTAGGTCCATGGGAGGCGAGTGTCACGAGTACTTGTACAAAAGCTATTAATTGCGTCTTTCTCATAATGTCTTTAGCGATTTCACGACCTTTTTTATTCGGGAATTCCACAATTCTTTTCATGAGCAATTTGGCTGATCATTTCTTACATGTCTAATGATTTGATATAGGAACTTCTGGATCTTAATGAAGGAACGACAGTTACCAACGGATCATGTATGTCCTGTTCTGCAGAATGACATTACCTTTTTCCTGAAAAATATTTGAACTTAAAACTTTAGTACATGCCTCTTGTTTCTTACTTGAACACACTTTTCAAATGCAGCCCCAGTATTAGTCGACATGCCTACGAACCATTCAATATCCAAAATCGAGCAGAAGATCCTTATAAATCGCGGCACCAATGGACAAGTTTCGAAGAACATGTATGTTATTTCCAGGTAGATAATCCTACAAAATATATTGCGACGATTTCTAATATTAGAAAACTTTCTGCAGGTTGGTGTTGGATTTGTCTTCCCTTAGAGGAGGGGCACCAGGAAGGACCAGAGGCCTAAATATCCATTCTGGCATGAATAATGGTTTCCAGCAGCTTAGCTAACACCAAATTCCTTCCTGAGTTTAGCCCTTTTTCGCCTTTTGCTTTCATTTTTCTGATTTTTAACACATTTAAGTTTTTAATCATTAGATGAATCATTACTCGACATTTCGAGATTTTTCTGCCAAGGCATAGAGACATTTTTGGGGAATCATTTACTTGAAAATTTTAACATCCATACTAGTGATGATGAGAGAGTTTGCCCGGTGAGGCAACAACTCTCTACACATTGTGTAGTAACCTTGGTTCGACACTGGGCGGACACCCAAAAAAATCCCCTTATCCTATAAATAAAAAATATCACTATTAAAATGAATATAATACGCCGATTTTTTATGTGACAGTTAAGGGTGTGATTGGATCGAGCTTCGTTTTGAGATTTTGGTCTGTCTTAAATTAGTCTCAAGATCAAATCAAATTTTAAATGGTTTAATACTTCAGATTTCATCTTCAGATTCAATTCAAAGCTGGTTTGTGTCTGAGTTTGAATGTTAAATCATATCAAACACAATCCAATAAGACTAAGTTTTAATAATTATTCTTGAACAATTAAAATAAGTTTATTGTTTTTTTTTGTCTATCCGTTTGGGACATTCGGTATCCACCGACAACGTGGTGATTACATCCGGATTTGGCCTCATGGTAGACCTGCAGCGTTACCGCTCAACAAGGGAGAGATTAGCCCATGCTGCTCTTAAACGGCGGAAAATCTCACAAGAGTCGAATTACACCAAAGGGAATCGAACTCTCGTCAACGTCGTCAGTTTAAGCAGCTTCAATCAGCTGCCCAGTTTGAGTTTATTGTTGTTCTTACATTATTGATTCATATTCATCTAACTATTGGATAAAAAATTATTAATCAAAATGATTTCAACAGTGCCAAGACTTTTTTTTTTGGTGCTAAGTAACAGTGCCAAGACTTGGATATAAAGGGCTTGAACTTTCTGGAATGCCACAAGTGGACATTTTTCTTCTAATATTCCCCGAATGATGCCAAAGTTCGCCGGCATTGGCGGTTTGACCAACACTACTCAAGGGCGCAAAAATATTTTCAGTTATCAGATATAAAATTTGATAATCGAGATTATTTAAAAAAAATATTTGTTATCTTTTTGAACATTTATTATTAGTATGAATTTTTAGAATAAGTGTTATTCTTCTAAGGAACACCTGTTAGACTTTTAATGAGTCTTTAAAACAATCTCATTTTTTAAATATTTTATTCAACGATTAAAATATATTTATATATACAAAATTTAAAAATTACAGATGGATTAGTGAAATGGACATGAAACTGAAAGAGACCCTATTGCCTATGGGTGTATTCAAGTACGTAGGTTCGACCTACCAGTGAAATTTCGAGGAAGTAACCGGGCTGGGGCTCCGTGGGGCCCCACTTTCCTATAGTACCAAAGTCCGGTTCCCGTGGGCTAGCAGATGCAATTGGATGGTGGGCAGTCTTCTTGCAGTTACTATGGTCCCATTTCCAGTCTTCTCCCAGGCCCACTTGTATTCACATTCCACATTTAAGGAGCATAGCCAACACCTAGTGCGAGACTGAGTATTTGTCTGCAAGTGTAAACCTGTTTAATAAACACATATTCATTCATAATAATTAATTATTTAAATGAATTATACACGTGCAGAAAAAAATTCGTTCATTCACCAAGGAGCACTCATATATATTATGGGTGGGTGAAAATCGTATGTCCTCATGTATATTCATATTCCTGTCCCAACCAAACATAATTTAGCTATATGTACATTTGTTTTCAATTATATATAGGCAAATTGGCTCTACGGGTCTAAAAATAATTTTATTTTGGTGATTTTTGTTTAAAATTTATTTTTTTACAAAATTAGGTATCAAAAAAATTTATGTTTGGCAGAAAGTGTCATTCCGTCCAAAATCCCGTCAGTCAACCATTAACTTAAAATTTGAATTTGGTCAAACAAAAACTAAGAAGGACATAATCGGGATTTTACATCCTAATAACCCATACCCATACCCGTCTAAGCACCCCATGCCCCCGCAAGTCCCGGCCGAGATCTCCATCTAACAAACCGTCACCGCCCCAAACAGCTTTTCCGGCTAATTCGAACACCACTGTTCCACCCATCAAATTAAACCTCTAATTCCCTCCAAAACACCAAATAAATAACAAGAAAAAAAATCAAAATAAAAAATAAGGAAAAAATCAGTTCCTACCAGAAGCTAGAAGAAGAAGAACCATAATAATATTTGTTGTTATTGTTGTTGGTATGAAGGTGGAGAAAGAACTTGAATTAAGAAAAAACCCAAATCTAATTTTGAACCAAAAGGAGAGCTTTTTAACTGATCTGAGTCTAAAACAAATAACCATTTTAACTCTGAAAAAAAAAACCCTTTAATCCTTTCGGACATACTCTTCTTCCTGCTAAATTGGTAGCTTCTCAAGAAAAGTTGCCTCTTTTCCATCATATTGTGTTATAGTAGTAATATCCCATCTCATGATGACTATTTCTTGACATCAAATTTGAACTCAATCCCATATTATTTGCCGGAAAAGCTGTTTGGGGCGGTGACGGTTTGTCAGATGGATATCTCGGCCGGGACTTGGGGGATGGGTACTTAGGCGGGTATGGGTTATTAGGATGTAAAATTCCGATTATGTCCTCCTTAATTTTTGTTTGACCAAATTCAAATTTTAAGTTAACGGTTGACTGATGGGATTTTGGACGGAAAGGACCCTCTCGGACAAACATAAATTGTTTTGATACCTAATTTTGTAAAAAAATAGATTTTGAACAAAATCACCAAAGTAAAATTATTTTTTAATCTCGTAGAAACCAATTTGCTTTTATATATATATATATATATATATATATATATATATATATATATATATATATATATATATATATATATATATATACTATAATCGTGATTAATTGAAGTATATAAATAAAGACATACACTGAGGACAAATGATTTTTTGCCGTTATGGATGCCTGGGATTCATTGTTCATGCATTTTTTGCGAGAAATTTGGAGAACATTTGGTTGACTTGATAATTTATTTTTATAAATATGCGATAATTATAATTCTCAAATGTCAAAACTCGCAAATATTGAACCCAGAGTGCGTAGCCTCCAACATATAGCTTCCCTCACTATGACGAATAGACGTCACTTGATCACAAATCAATATCTAAACCATAACCATAAAGTTTTAAAGCTACTAGTTCATCAATGAAAAAGATTATAAAATTACCTATCAAATATTCGAAACTTTTATTTTAATCAACCATTTCCCTTACAAAAATATCTCTCATTTTCTTTTGTAAAAATGAAATTAGATCTCATTACCAAATGTAAATATACACAGAAACCAAACAAGACCTCATCAATTTGTATACCATCTAATCAAAACAGGACTGGTTCGATTGTTCTTTAGTCCTAGCAAAATATAATAACACACTCTATACACATGAACATGACATAATAAATCACTCAACTCGTCTCCGTCCCTTTCATCTGTGCACCGGGTCACTCTGGCATGAAGTCTCCCTTGTGAAACTGACCTACGTTCCTCTCACATGAGTTAGGGCATGACCTACTTACAAAGTAGACCCCATCCCAACTCATGTGAGAGGGTTGCGGGGCCAGTCCCACAGTGGCGGTTCTACCTGTGCTTGCAGTAGATATATGATAATAGAAAAACAGACATTCAATTCGAAATAGAGCGCGTATAACATAACCCTTAAACTTACTCAGTTTGCCATTGATACGGATATCCCCATTGGAAAGCATCCGAGTGTTGTACTCCTTGTAATTCTTGATCACATCCTCCAGAAAACTCGAGGTTTCCAGATGATCTGGGAAAAGTAGACTCGAAAACCATTGGTTTATGTTCATTTGTCGAAACATTAGCATCGAGATGGCTTCCCATTTCAGAATTAGTAGCATTGCTATTGGTAGTGTCATTCTTCTTTGAGCTCAAGAACCGTCCCCCGCAACCTCTAGCCCTTCTCATCGCATGCTTATGTCGAGATTCGTGAAGATATGGCTGCCAAATATGCACAAGAAAATAAACGAAGGCAGAATCTAAAACTTATTGGTTTAGGGCGAAATACAGAGTATTAAATTACTAACCTTTCTAGATTTAGCAACTTTATTCTCTAACTCGGCTTTTGCGCGCAATTGTCTTCGCCTTAGAATTCCATGGTATTGTTTGGCATTGACGTATACGGGTTCCTCAGCTACTTCGAGGGGCAAGACAATTCTTGGATGATTCGGGTCATTAACATCTGAATGTACCTAAGTACCAAAGAGATGTGTTGTAAACGATGTTTCTTTTCAAGGAAATTTGAATCCCAAAGTCAAGAAACTTTCATGTTTATGCCAAGTCATAATGCATATATGATGCAACCAAGGAGAAACTAAAGGCAGTTTACGATCATTCTCTCCGTTAGTTTTGCCATATAGTCCTGAAATTTGTTGGATACAGAAAATTTAAAGATTAAACTAGCATTTCAAATCAAATCCGTGGTGCAACATGAGTTAGTTACTATAAATCAAATCTTTCAGATGAAATTGCTTCGGAAATTAACTGCTATAAATACAACAACCACCAGACCTTAATCCCAAAATATTGGGGTCGGCTACATGAACCAAAAAAAATCACGTAAGGTCATACACATGGATGCATTCTCTCCATTTCTTTCGATTCCAAACAAAACTCTCATCTAATTCTAGCAAATTCATATCCACTTTTATCACTTCCGTTCAAGTCTTCCTCGGCCTCCCTCTACCTCTTACGCCCTCAATATTACATCATCCTACAATTCTACTAACTGGAGCATCACTTGGCCTTCTTTTAATGTGCTCAAACCAACGCAAACGGTTCTCTCATCATCTTGTCTTCAATAGGTGCTACAACTACCTTCTTCTGAATAGTCTCATTCCTCACTCTATCCATTCTCTTATACCCACACATCATCTTAATATACGCATCTCCGCTACATGCATTTTCTGAATATGACACCTCTTACTCGCCCAACATTCTGTACCATATAACAATGCCGGTCTAATAACGGTTCTGGAAGGGATCCATAACGATCACACAAAATACCAGTTGCATTCTTCCATTTTAGCCAACCACTTTTAACTCGATGCGCCACATCTCTATCAAGCTCTTCGTCCTTTTGAATAATAGAACAAAGATATCGAAAATACTTACTCTCTGGAATATTTTTGTCACCCAAAGTTACTAAAGTTTGCTCTGTAGTTCTACTAGTACTAAACTTACACTCCATATACTCTGTTTTACGTCTTCTAATTCTAAAACCTTTAGATTCTAAGGTTTGTCTCCATACATCCAACTTGGCATTAACAACCCCTATTGTCTTATAATCAAAACTATATCATCGGCAAACAAATGCACCACGGTACTGGATCTTGTATACACTGAGTCAATTCATCCATAACCATTGCAAACATAAAAAGATTAAGTGCTGAACCTTGATGCACCCCAATTGTAATAGGAAACTCTTCACTCATCCCGCCGCAAACTCTTAAGGTTTGTCTCCATACATCCAACTTGGCATTAACAACCCCTATTGTCTTATAATCAAAACTATATCATCGGCAAACAAATGCACCACGGTACTGGATCTTATATACACTGGGTCAATTCATCCATAACCATTGTAAACAGAAAAAGATTAAGTGATGAGTCTTGATGCACCCCAATTGTAATAGAAAACTCTTCACTCATACCGCCGCAAACTCTGACATTGGTGCTGACTCCCTCATACATATCCTTAATAAATGCTGGACATAAATTATAAACGAAGATACTCAATTCCCCTGTCAACACCTCAATTCAATTCAAGAGCCTCTAGGATTGTGATTGAGATTTTTTGCCAACATATCATATCAAAGAGCCGATAGCATGTAGTTTAAAAGAAAATAAATATTCCCATTATATCCATGTATAAGTGTGTAACACAATAATGTTATAATAAACACTGAATTCTCTTAAACCATGCATTTAAACTAAAGTAAGAAAATGTTAAAGTTCTACCAGCAAAGACCAAATAGATGATGGGGCGGACGAAAGAGAAAAAAAAAGAAATTAAGATGATCAAACTCCAGAGCGTAGATCACAAGGTCCATAGCCTAGTGGGGTGGCCTGCCCACAACCATGAGGTTATGGGTTCGATACCCTCCTCACACAAAGGGGCATGATTTAATTTTTAATTCTTTAGTTCTCTTTGTGTGAGACACTTATATTTCCCTCTTGGGACAACCGGTATACCGATCTTCTAATTTACCTTCTCTGAGGCATTTATATTCCCTTTTTGAGACAACCGGCTTACCGATCTTTTATCCTCCCTACTTGGGCTCCCTCCGGTGAGGGCGACCTCCTCTGGTGAGGTCCCAAAACTCCAGAGCGCAGTTATGACAATTTTTCTTGTTGACGAGGGATTAATATTGATATCATGCATGTTGAGTAGTTTCAAACTATCAAGAATTATAAAATGATCATGATGCAGATCAAATCAAGAATATAGCTCATTACTTCAATTAGTATACAAAGGAAAGTAAATATCCACTTGAAATACCCAGTGCTGAGCACTAGCCGGTGAAGTAGCCCAGAAAAATGGTTCTGAAGATGCCTGAGAAAGGGAAAAAGTTCCAAGTATTAAAACATAAGAAGGCAGAGAAGAGAACTGAGAAATGTTCAAAGTTAATAATATGAAAGATGTATTCCATAGTAAACAATGTATGTACGCCATTGGTAGCCAAGCCAAGACAACTTTGGCTGAACACTTTTGTATCCAAGCATTCACACTTTATATTTGTTGGGGGAGGAAGGGAGGGAGGAGCACACTAACAATTGGATGACCAATAAGGTTCAGTCGAGGATCTGGCCTTAGAGATTCGCCTGTTATTGGAGACGTTGCAATTGAAAAATTCGAGTACTCTTGATTGCAATTTTCATCTGAAATGGAGAAAATTTTATTCTGGAATCAATAGCCGGAAGCAACATAATCACAGTGAAAAAACCCGAAAGAAGGATCAATCTGGAGCGACATCAACAGGAACATACGTATTTGACATACCTGATTTCAGAAACCTATTAGTTTTTGGTTCTTCATTCGTGTTACCTCCCGCATCCTTTCCACCATTAGTTTGTAATTCTAAGACTTTTTTTATCCCCAAACTTCCATCTGGATCCTTTCTTGACATCATGCTTATCCTTCTACTACTGAAATCTAATACATTCTGAGGGACCGCGTTATTTCCAACACCAAACCAACATGTCTCGGAATTAATTAACGGATGCTGAAAGCTCTTTGTGGCGGATTTAAATTTCTCTGTTCTATCTGAACTCTGCTGCATACTTTACAATCTGAAAAGTTTGAAAGGAACCATAAGATGTATATATGAATAGACACGCATACATTAACACTCACATTGGTGACCTGATACTCAATCAAAATGCCCCCTTTCCCATCTACTTTCTCAAACACGGCGTTTTACCTCTTGATATATTGTTCAGGTCTAGATCAAGCTTTTATAAATGTTCTCTTTCAAATCATCTTATTTAGGCCAATCAAGAAATACACTATGGATGAATTGATCATTTCGGACAAGAGCAAGTCACTTAGGATTCTTTTATCATATTTAAGTGCATCATAAGTTTAACAAGCTTCTCGTATTAGCCAAATTTAGAAAAAGCTAAGACTATAAAATTAGAACTCATGGCGCGAAGGAGTGGCTTAATGTACTTCGCCTTATCCTTGTATTCACAGGGCATTTTTCCTCCTCAAACCACGAAGTGATCTTAATCGTCTACTCCAAAATGTATGTTCTATAGGATATAGGGTTTGGCTTCAAGATCCAAATGATCATCCAAATGCAAACAGATAATATAATTATTCTCAACTGTTTTCTAAAACTTAAGATTATTTATCCTCCTTCAATTCCTTGAGTATATTCAAATTAATGGAGTAATTTCAGAGTGGCAAATTGCTACAATGGAGAAGATCAAACAAATCCACAAACATGTATACTTACCACAAAACTCTTTTCTTGAAACAATTTACCAAAATTATATCAAGATAATTAAACCACTTCCCCCCTTTTAACATACAAAAAAAAAAAAAAAATCTCTCCACTATTGAGCTGATACATAGCTTAATTGGTAAATAACCTCTTATCATATCACATTAATTATCTAGCCAAGACAGTAGTTTAGTTAGTAAAATATAAATTATAGATACATATCTGAGAGGTCTGGATTTGATGCTCATGGAGTGCATGCTCATCCCTTCCCATTTACCAAAATGATATCAAGATAATTAAACCCCTTCCCCCTCTCCACTATCGAGCTGATACAGTAGTTTAATTGGTAAAAAATCTCTCCATTACCATGCTAGCATCTTAATAATAATATATCAAATCAAGCAAATAAAAAAAACAAGCAACTAGAAAGGGTGGAAAGAATCAAATATCAATATATTTCTAATACTAGAGAGAATTTCTAAAAAAAAAAAAAAAAAGGCACAAAAATAATTAATAATCATGAAATGAAACCTGTTGAAAGAAGACTCACATCAGGATTCAGAATCAAGAAACACACTATTTCATGCATGCAAAGCCCACATGTTGAGGATCAGTATTGATTTTTATGCCTCAAAAAAATGAACGGGCTAATCTTTTTTATTGGTAGTTTTACAGAGTATAAGAGAAGCTGATGAAAGTGAAGGAGTGACTCTAGCAGGAGAATTGTTGTAATAATGACAGTGATGTTTTTTTTTTCGATATTCAAACGTTGTCCTTTCCGTCCCTTTCCCTTATTTTTTTTTTATTTTATTTAAGTCCGGCTGCACGATTGCCACATGAAGGGGAGAGATAACTGCCTCATAGGAGGAGGAGAAAATTTTAGAAATGAGACATATTAAACTTGTCCCGTATATGGGGAGGGTGTCGAATTTGGGACCTCTACGATCACAAGTCGAGACTTATGCCACTGGATTGCTGCCCTCTTTCCCTCTTTATTATAAAAAAAAACCAACCAATTTTGCCCCGCCATTTGGACAATCTCGGCATTTTTTCTATCCTCAATTTTACTTAACAAAGTAAGGGCTTCACATTACCAATATTATACTTGGGACTAGGGCTGTTATTGAGCCGATTAAATCGCTAATCGCTCGTTAATCGGTTCGTTAAAATCGGCTCGCTAACTCGCTAAAACCGGTAGAATATTATTAACCGGTTTAACGAGCGATTTAAAACGATTTACGAGCCATTTTACCGAATCGTAACCGGTTCGTTAACGAGGCGAGCGAGTTAGCGATCCGATTTTAACGAACCGATTAACGAGCGATTTACGAGTTAACCGATTTTAGCGAGTTAGCGAACCGATTAACGAGCGATTTGCGAGTTAACCGGTTCACCAACAGCCCTAGTTTTGTAATAGTATGATCCGATTAACGAACCGAATTACGATTTTATGCGAATTACGATTTTCGATCCGATTAGCGAACCGGTTTTTGCGCGATTTGATACGGTTCGATTAACGAAACCGGTTTTATACGATTTTATTTCGAACCGATTACGAATTGAACAACCGAATCGGTTGACTAACGAACCGATTAACGATCGATTCGGTTTTCTTAACGATCCGAACCGATTTGGCCCAAAACCGGCTCGGTTCGGCTCGTTAACAGCCCTACTTGGGACTATGTAATTATACTACTCCGCCGATTCGTATACTCTGTAGTACTTCTGTATCACTTTATGATGACATAATAATAATGAATTTTTTTATTGTTGAATCATCTATACTATTTTTATATCACCCCTATAATAATATAATAATAAAATTTTCATTCTCATAATCTAAAATCTAAATATCGTACCTACCATGATTTGGAATTAAAAGTAAAATAATTAAAATAAAAAATATTATAAGGAGAGTTACAAGTATGGAGTGTGCTCCACCTCAATTTTCATTCTCATAATCTAAAATCTAAATATCGTACCTACCATGATTTGGAATTAAAAGTAAAATAATTAAAATAAAAAATATTATAAGGAGAGTTACAAGTATGGAGTGTGCTCCACCTCAATTAGAAACAAGTATCTTTACTTATGAATTATGATCCAAGTTTGATCAGTGCTTCACGTTTTCTTTTTCTAAACTATTATTAATATAGACGTTGATATAAGTATTGAATTTGAATGAGAAATGTGATGCCAACTATATTTCATATTACTTCTTGGTAATGTATTTTATAAGGAAATATCGTATTTAATATCATAATTATTTGTTCTTGTATGCTTCTTATTCAATATAATAAAATGAACATAATGCAAATATTAATCACTTATAGATTGTTCAATAAAAAAAACAAGGGGAAGAAATAAAAAGATTAATATGGAACTTTAATTATCTCTTTGAATATGCTAGTACTCAGTAGTGATTGGTAGAGACATTACATCACGTTTTGTATCTGTGAGTCCGAAACACAACTCATAAAATTATTATTTTTATTTCAAAATAAATATTTAAAAGTGATCATTAAACTAATATATTAGCCATACATTTTCAATTTATCACACATGAAATATGAAATAGGAGTATCACACATAATACATTATACTTTAAAGATAATAAGATGGATAAAAAGAGACATTATACTTGACACATTGAACTCTAATCTTGGGGAAAGTCTGCATTGGGTCCGACCCCACACTTCTCTCACATAATTTTAGACATGATTCACCTGTAGGGTAGGTCATGCATGCCTTCATGTCTCACAAGTACCCTATAAGAACCGTTCCAAAGCGAATTTTTCCCTAATCTTGATATCCTCAAAGTTGAAATTGACTTTTCTAGAAGGATCACAATATACAAATAGAATGGGTTGGGTTGGGGGTAAAATAGTCTATAAAGGAAACAATAAACTCCTGGGGTACAATATTATACACTGAAACTAATCAAATTATAAATTAAGTGATTTAAATAAACTAAAATTGACCTGTATAATTGGTCCAGGCCTGCATGTGCTGACTGGTCCATCATGAGTCTCTACGTGTCCTCTTGGCATGAGTAATGGTGGGCCCCAATTTCACCTGCTACTGAACTTTCAAAGGCCAGGTGTTGAGTAAGTCCCACTCATAGATGATGACTCAACGGTTAGATAACGGCGCTACGCCGTTAATTAGAGGTCCCTGTCCTGGAGTTGAGCAACAATGTATTTATACCATCGGACTATTTTGTAAAACGATCAAAATTTAATAAATATTGAAAAATTTTGTCCGTTAATTAGAGGTTCTAGTCTTGGAGTTGAGCGACAATGTATTCCTATTATAGTGTCGCATATGATACACTTGTTCAAAATATTGAAAAATTTAAAACGTTTAACATTAAAAGTATGAGTATTCATAAGTGATAAACTCTCCCGCGAGAAGCAATACAACAATGAATTGATATCTTGATAACGACCGTCAACTTTCCACGCGTCCGGTTGTTTTTCATACTATAATAGGAATAAAGGCCATTCCACGCGTCCGGTTGTTTTTCACTTTTTCTTACTATAATAGGAATAAAGGCCAATCCACGCGTCCACTTGATTCAGGTTAATAATTATATATCCCTAACTTATAGACTCAGGCATGTATCATCAATAAAAAATTGATACGTATCAATTTTTTAATTAAGAAAATTATAACCTAAAATAAATAGTGAAACCCGTGAAGAAAAAATATATTTTTCTGCCCACGTAACAAATTTTGAGTGATGTATATATGTATGAGTAAACAAGTTGGTACAGATGATTTTTTTGCGATTTTTTATCCTTATCCAGATGACGACAATATCAACTCACAATTACGAATGTTTCATTAATTTTTTATTTAATAGTAAAAAATATTATTTTTTAAAATACCTTAACTATTCTTATAAAATAACTATATAAAAATACTTGTTGGAGTAAATTGAAGGATAAAAAGTGCCCACGCCCCCTAAATTATCTCAAATTTTAGATTTTGACCCTCAATTAAATAACGTCAAGTGCTTGACCCTAAACCTTCTTAAAGTATCAATGCTTCCCCTTCTATCCAATTTCTCCGTTAAATAATAATAGAAGGTGCCCATTTGATACTCACGTGATAAAAATGGAGGCATATTCGGCAAAAATAAATTAACCATAAAAAAATTAGAAAATTGAGGTTAGTCATAAATCTCCCCCTAATTTCTTATATATTTCATGTCTAGTGAAATCTCACTTCTTTCTGAAATGAAAATCTTGCAAATTCCCCAGTAACAACTTAAGCATTTTTTTTTTTTTTTTTTTTTTTTTTTTTTTTTTTTTTTTGCTAAATAACTTAAGGATGACTTCCATGAAATTATGTTAAACTCTATGAAAGCTGTAACTAATTATACCGAGTTTTTTAATTTAGTTTTGAGCAAAAAAAGATATTCAATGTCTTCATCGTATCCCATAACAACCTAAGCATGACTTTTATAAATAAAAAAATTACCAAAAATTGAAAATACTATTTACTCATTTATCAAGATTTCTTGAATCAATTTTCAATGGGAGATCACATTTTCTTTTCAGGGATTTAGGAATTTTTTTTTTAAAATTTTGGGATGTTAAAAAAATAAAGGAGGGTTCAAAAGATTTGGGAGAGTTTTCCATTTTCTAATTAATTTTTTTAAAGATTAATTTATTTTGTCAAATTTGCCCCATTTTTATCATGTGAGTGTCACATAGGTACCTTCCGTTATTATTTAACGGAGAAATTGGATGGAAGGGGAATTATTGATACTTTAAAAAAGTTTAGGATCAAGCAATTGACGTTTTTTAGTTGAGGGTGAAAAATTAAAATCCGATATAATTTAGGGGGCGTGTGCACTTTTTACCCTAAATTGAATGATAAAAATCATTTTAAAAACTGGTAGTTAAGTAACTTAAACGCCTTATATACAGGAAGACAACTAGTGGTTCGGAATATTAATTTGTTAATTTGTTTAAGATATATACATAATAAATTTAATAATCCAATAATAAAATAGAAAGCCGCTTCTTGGGCTGTGTGCGACTTGAAGAGTATTGGGCAACGCAACTATCGGAGCTGACCAAAATGGGCTTGGCCTACTTATATTGCGAGCCCAGAAACTAATCAACCTGAAGAACAAATACTTTCTCTTTAAAAAAAAGAAAGAAATTAAACTACAAAACTCTATGACAATCAAAATCACACCTTACTATTCAATAGCACCTTAAAAAAAAACCACACAAATGTTTTGGATGCAGTATGTCTGTTCCAGTAAGGAAAGTCATTTATCCACTTGTAACTATGTATCTCGAAAGCAATAATTACATTACAGAAATACTTGTAAAGTTGATCAAAGTATCATTCAAATTAGTCCGACAAAAAATATATTTCTATTTAAAAAAAAAATACACACACACATCTTGAAGTCAAAGGAGAACCTTCAAATTCTAAGTTGAGATTCTATGAGTTAACTCGCAATTTTAACAACATTGGATCCATGAATGTCTGTTCCAAAAGCCATCTATCCACTTATAAATATTCATCTCTAGAGCGACAATTACATTACATAAATACTTGTAAAGTTGATAAAAGTACCATTCAGATTAGTCCGACAATAAAATGTCTTTCCATTTAAAAAAAAAAACATACACACACATCTTAAAAGCAAAGGAGAACCTTCAAAAAATTCAAGTTGAGATATTTTGAAATGCACATGAGAAAAAGATGTCTATCTCAAGAGAAGCAAAAAAGGCAATAGAAGAAGATGGTTTGGAGGAGCAGTCTAAGGTAGTAGATGCTGATCTTGACTTCTTGGGAGGTGGTGGACATGATTGAAATTCAGCTACTCTTATATCTCTTTCCCTTTGGTGTTGAACAAGCAGCAGCAACATTACATAAATTCTTATCACATTCATCATCATCATTAAAGCAGTTAATCAACTTCAAAGACACATTAGAAGCACTGAAATTCTCACAACATAACTCCATATTAATTATTCCTCTTCCTCATATATCTTTCTTTCTCATTTCTTGTATATATATATAACTTTTAAGTGCCATTGTTTTTTTTTTTTTTTAAATATTCTGCCGCTCATTCCGAAAGAACAGTTGGAAAGTAATCACACAATTTATTAAAGACGAAAGATATTAATCCTCCGCTCATAACTTAATATTCACTTTTCTGTACGAAATAAATAGAAAATTGTACATTTAATTGAACGGAGACGTCATAGGGAAGGTCTTTTTTAGACCATTGAAGATTAATTGTAATGTTGTTAAGAGTTTGGTTGTAGTTTCTGCTACATACAAGAAGAAGAATACATAGTAGCAACTGCTACCACTAATTAAGAAATTGCAACTTTAGGAAAATGCTTAGATGAGCCAAGATAACATGGAATGTTTTTTAGACCATTTTTCATTTAGGTGTGTACTTTTCTTCTGTGTGACGACCTAAAGTTGTATTAGGTAGTCAAGATAACAGATTATTAAAAATGAAAAAAAAAAAGGTAATAAAACATAATAAAATTCTCAACTTTGATTGTTTTTTTTTTCTTTTAAGAAAAAATTAGTCAAAGTTTATTGATAAAATTTGATAAGTTCAATACATCTTCCATCTAAATCTCATAAATAGACAAAAGTACAACTTAGAACTAGGGATGACAATGTATCCAACTGAATCGGAGGATATTTTTGACTCAGTTCAGTTGGGGTGGGGATTTTCCGGTTTAAGCCGAAGGCGGGTGGAGGTGGGGGGTGGACAGTTTTGACTCAGCACAATTGGAGTGGAGATTTTTCGGTTTAAGCCGGAGGCGAGTGGAGGTGGGGGGCTAGGAGCGGGGATACAATATCTCGGTCCTACATAACTCACCCGTCGCGTTTGTCCTGTCTAAAATATTAAATACAAGTAGAAAATACAAAAAAAAAAATGTCTTTTAAGCTCAGGCTGAGTTTTAAAAAAATTTGTTTTTGTTTTTATTATTTTTGTCCAAGTGTGTTATTGGCCCACTAATCAATAATCATGTTAGAATTTAGATGACACTTTGACACAACGTGACAAAAATCACAAGAACTATGTGATAATTATGGCTCACCGGACAAATATTAATAGGTTTTTTCATTACGGCCTAGTTATCCTTGTGTAAATAACAGGCCGGACAAGTTATGGGTATTATTTTGCTATTTGTGATCCGTAACACTTCATTTGAAACATTTTGGGCTGTAAGAGGGCGGGCCCATCTCGCTATTACCAGTGGCTATAGTAAGATCGTGTGTTCGAATTATTTGGAAGAGTGAATTATCTATTTTGGATTTAAACTATTTTTGTTTTTTGGGTTTTAAATTTAAATTTATTTTTTACTCTTCCTATATTTAAACAATTTACGGGTGCTTCGATATAGAAAAAAAATTAAAATTCTGACTAAATGAATGACTTGGCTAAAACTTTGTCGTTTTACCTGGGGGTATTTATGTCTAAATTGAAAAAAAAGAGCGAATGACCTATTTTAGACTTAAACTATTTTTGCTTTCGGGTTTTAGAGTTAAACTTTGTTTTCGACTCTTCCTGGACTTAAACAATTTACGGACCAATACCTGACTTGACTTGACCCGACTCGTCTCCATCTTCTCCTCCCACCATCTTCATTTCCTCCACCATAACCACCATCAACATCACCATGGTAATCAATATATTACGTGATGAATATTGTGGAGAATCTATGAGTTGAAGATAAAACCAGTTCCCAGGCAATATGTGGAGAATCTTTAATATAAATTTTTAATAAACCTACCATATAATAATCTATTTCTTGTTTACACATGGGGTAAAGAATCCAAAAAATTCTCCTATCATGCCTTATTCTTCAACCCATCAAACAAATCTAACCCCAAACCGCCATCACTCTACCATCGCCGCTAGCCCTTCAGCCACCGACGGTCTTTCCAACATCGTTTGCTACTGCACTAGAATGAAACAGAAACAACAAAAATTTGACAGAGCAAAACAATTTGGTAGATTAAAGTAATAAAATCAACCTCCAAATCAAACTCCAGACAAAACATATTTTAAAAATCATTAAAACAAAGAAAATAGTCTTCGAAAATGAAATTATACCAGTAAATCGACATTGATAAGGCAATAAATTCTCAAGAACCCTATAAACCCAAATTCTAAAATAACAAAATGAAACTCGAATCCAACTTTCCAAAAAATCACACTTCGACAACTATTAAAATTATTATTGTAGCTCTGAATTTTTTATTGGGGTGAGAAGGATGGGGGAGATGGAGATGGTTGTTATAGTGGAGAAGACAAAAATAAGTCTAAAACCCGTCGAAAACAAAGGTTAAGTCTAAAATCCGGAAATCAAAAATAGTTTAAGTCCAAAATAATTCATTCACTATTTTTCTTCAGTTCTGCAATAATTACCCAGATAAAACGACACAGTTTTAGCCACGCCATCCATTTTGATCGGAATTTTGAATTTTTTCTATATGAGGCACCCGTAAATTGTTTATGTCCAAGTATAGTCGAAAACAAAATTTAAGCCTAAAACCCGAAAAATAAAAATAATTTATGTCCAAAATAAGTCATTCACTCTATTCAGAATTGACTTCGTATTACATTATCAGATTCATCTTGTGCATATTTTACCAGATTAATCGATGTACGGGACACCAGTTTACCAAAATATATTATTGGGAAGGGGTGTTAATGTGAAATATATTGTTCTATTTTGAAAATATTTTGCTAGATACGCTAGCATTTCTTGTCAAATAATTTAATTTAAATTCTTAAAAAGTATACTCCTGTCAAAATCGAATGTCACTTATTCTTTAAAAATAATACTATTTCAAAAGAAAAAAAGTTACTCCGGATGATCCATGATCCACATAATTTAAAGGCACTCCAAAGTTTCCCCAAAAAGAAAACATTCTATGCTTCCTTTTCTTGCTATGATCAACAGAGGGACGGTCAAGATGATACCATTTGGTAGTATTTTTAACCTTGAATCTCTCTTTAAAAGGGAAAATTCTTATATGCATCAGGTTAGACCTGCGTTGTTATATACTACAGAGTGTGGGGTTGTGAAAAAATATCATATTCAAAAATAAGTGTAACAGAGATACGTATATTGCGATGGATGTGTGGGTATATTAGAAAGGATAGAGTGAGAAATGAGGTTATTCGAGAGAAAATAGGAGTTGCATCTATTGAAGAAAAGATGAGGAAAAATCAGTTATGATGGTTTGGACACATCAGAAACAGACCGAGTGACAATCCGGTTCGAAAACTTGAAGGATGTGGGCATGGGGTTGGGGGAGGCTGAAAAAAGTTTGGATCGATGTCATCAAGAAGGATATAGATTTGTTAGACTTGGATGAGGATATTGTGTTTGATAGAAGGAAATGGAGAGAATATATTCATGTGAACGACCACACATAAATTTTATATTACTTGGAATTAAGGCTTTGTTGTTGTTGTTGTCTAATATGCACCAGGTATATGTGGATCTTGTGGTAAAGAAATTACCACATTTATCTCTCTCGTTATTTTATCGTGATGTAGTCAGTTATGTATCAAAAAGTCCAATAAATCTGTTCCTATCAAAATTATCCCTTGAAAAACTGGGGACCAAATAAATCCAAAATACCTGCTACCGTGGACATTGGATAATTATTTTTAAATGCACCGTTCAACTTTCTTTACTGGCCACTAAACATGCTTTTGTACTACCACTGCTAATATTTATTCTAAAAAGACCACAACAACATAAAATAAATCCACAGAACCTAATCTGTGATTGAAGCCGCCCAAACAACCAAGTCATGCCATGTGTTCCAGTCGACCTAAATGTGGAGCCCATTAATCTGGGACTTCTTATTTATGTTGCTTTCCAGTCTAATTAATGTGCAAATAGATTTTTCTATCAATACTGTTTGAATAGATCTGAGTTATTTATAAATTATTGTTCTTAAACAATATAGCCGTTTCCAAATAATTAATAATTTACTAATTAATAGTATAACGACCAAAATTTATTTGTACGGTGCTACACTATAAGCACCTAGACAAAAAACCGTCACTTTCACCCCATAGCATATTATTGTGCTAGATAAGCCTCCCAATTCTCTATTTCCCCTTTCATGGTCCACCCACCATGCAACACCTCTATTAATAATGTTGACTTTTCAATTTAAAGTACATCTTAAACATGTCGGTATCAAGTTCAAAAAATAGGGTCACACCAATTTACATAATATATTTTTTTATGAAAAATCATAAATTGTATTTCTTCACCCAAATCAGCTAAGGAAGCTAGGAGGATATATAATAGTTGAAGAACGCCAAATGTGTCGATAAAATTATCTAACTTCTTTGAACTCGCTGGTGTTTACGTTCCTCTAAATAAGTTGCTTAAATTATAGACGTTTATTTAATATATTAACAGCAAGTTTGGTACGTTATAATGAAATGAAATGAAATAGAATCCCTTTTCAGGCAGAATCACTTTCTACCCAGAATGACTTCGGAATCATCTTTCTATTCCAGTGTTTGAAAGGTAAAGGCATATTAGAATGTCGATTCCTTTCGTGTGTTTGGTAAAACTATATTTTAATGTCAGAATGGAATGGAATTAAATGCAATATGACCTAAATCCCCTTTTAGCATATACTAGTGATAAAACCTAATTAAATATTCATTACAAAATCTTACTTGAATAACATTGATATTAAATATTTCTTTTTCTTGGTAGTAGTTTTAATCTATTTTTAAATTTAAAAGTAAAAATATTTTTATTACTATGTTGACGTTTTAATAAAAATTATGTTTCAATAATATATATATATAATATTTATAAAATTATCATCTATGAAATTATACTAAATATGAATATGTTGCTATGTAAAATGAACGTAATAATTAATTAAAAGAGGGGTATAAATGTAAGTTACTATTTATTGATGATTCCATCTTCTCCTGGAAATGTCATTCCATAGGTTTTGGTGTGGAATGCCCTTTTCCACTTCTTCCTGAAATTGTCATTCCCGTGGAATGATGATTCCCACTTCAAATTGTCCAACCAAACACCGGAATGGAAAGAGAAATGGGAAAAGCCTTTCCATTCCCGCGTACCAAACACGTTCTAAGTACTAGATTATTTGTTTTCCTAAAATAGAGCTGCAGACCATAAAGCAATTTGGCAATTAATTGATTAGAACATGTTTCTATGGGAGATAGTAATTAAGATATGATAATAGAGACACATTAGCATGCAATAATTTTGATAATTACATCATCCAAAATTTGGTTACCATTTCTATGTACTTTTGGCCGGGTCAGGACTTACCCCAAATTCTATTAACATTCTAAGTAGAGTTCTAAGACCGAGTATGATCAATTAGTCTTACCACCTGTGAAAATACCATACCAACCAAATTCTATATGCTTTTGGAGAAGTAATGTGAATAGTTGTAAGGTATTTTTGTTTTACCCTTAGCTTGATTCTTCCTTTGTCCATCTTTCTTTTATCCTTAGCTTGATTTACATTGTTGTAAATGTAGTAATCTTAGTTGTACGGATGTTTCTTTCATGTCAACATCTAAGAGAGGAAATGAGGGATAGATGTGCATACTTTTTGGACATATTCTTTGAAGGTCTATGTTGAGAGATTGAAACAATAGACATATTATTTGGCCCCTAATGCCCATTTATAACCACTCGTGGCATTTAATTCTACTGAAAAAGAAAGATCAAACATGAATAGGGAAAAGCTAATTGAAGATCAAAGAATAGTTATTAATTACAGAAGAGAATAACTTCTCATGAAGATCTGATATTTACTTCTGTGATGTAACTATTCAAAACTAACTCGTATCCTCTTATATTAAATCTAAACTCTGATTGAAGTCTTTTTTTCCATTTAGAAATAAAAATGTATTTATTCATTTATTATTGAGTCAATAATTCATTTGATTGACGAGAAGTGTTATTTAACTCAACATTGAGTCAATTAATAAGTTGCATCCAATTAGATCCTAAGGACCTAGTTTTTAGTTTAAAAAAAAACAATTGCAGATTAGTTCATATGTCATGAAATCATATAAAATGAAAATATTTATTATACTTTTTTTTTAGGATATTACAACTTTTTTTCTTCTTTTTGGGGGTAAGAATAGAGACCAAGATTACTTATAACTCCTAGTATTATTTAGACACAAAAGTGTATCATAACATATTTTAAGCTTCTTGTTAGAACTGTCTTTTGTCCAAATTGATACAATTCTAACTATAATAAGATGTTATGTCCAAAGAAAAATAAAATAAATAACAACTCCCTCCGGCCAAAAATGAGTGTCACGGTTGCTTTTTCAATTTGTCTGAATTTATTTGTCATATAATTATATTATCCCTAAACCTACTATTACTTTCAATATTCCACATTAATGAATTAGTTTTTCAATAATAATATAAGACCCTGGATCTTCTTGTAGACTCTCTAAAATTGCGGTCTGACTCAGCTAGCTGCGAAATACCTTAGTTTCGTGCGTGCAAAATAAATTTGGACCGTCGAATGAGAAATTTGACGGTTGAGATTAAGACACTCATTCATCTCTTTCTAACACCTCTTAGACAAAACATAACAAGTGTTGAGAAGCGATGAATGTGTTTTTTAAAACAATTTTAAATGTCAAATTTTACATTCGACAGTCGAAAATTTATTCTGCACATACTGAAAATAAAGGTGTTAATCATTGGAGTCGTAGTGCCAGTACGTCTCTAATACACCAATGATATTATTACAAATGATATGATGTGGTTCAAGTCCATAAATTTACTCTAAATACATGATGTTAATACACATATATTAATATTATTAGTATATTAGAGAAGTTACTAGAGATTGTTCTAAAACTAGAATCTCAATAACCAATATTTTTTACTTTTGGCACATTTCAAAGAGAAAAAATGGGAGGAGGAGAGATAGAAAGTCAAAAAAATGACAGACAAATAATTATTTTTAGGTTTCTTTTGAAGAAATAAAAAATGTTATATTTTATACTAAAAAATGTTATATTTTATACTAAAAAATTAATGATTATAACTATGTCCAAAATAACAATTGTAACACTTATTTCTTGTTGTTAGAGGGAGTAGCTGGTACAAGAGCACACTACAAGGCATAATTAAATTACGAACTAAATATTTTAGTATTAAGTTAGGTAATCTTAATTTAGCAGGTAACAATTACGTTTTCTTAGAACCGCTATAATGAGGTGAAAATCGTTTGTACCCGTTTATATTTTCATTTATGTGCCCAATCGCTCAGAATTCGCCTATAGACAATTTTTCTAATTATATATACACTTGTAGTGAATTGTGAATGGTTGAGCATATGAATGGAAATATATACGGATACAGACGATTATTGGCCGCTATAATGACCACTACATGCCTTTTATTCTAGGAAAATGATTTGCTATTAGAATTCTTGGATAGGAATTGGATAAAACCCAAATTAACACTATTCACTCCTCTAGTATAAGGGTTTCACCCCCCAATTTGAATTTTAGCCAATTTCTATCCAATAATTTTATTAGCCTAGTAAAGTCCTTTATTCTATTCCATCTTATCTTTGATTGGAGAAAATATTTAGTAAAAAAAAGAAAAAAAAAAGAGAAAATAAAGCCTTATCCTCTCACAACTTTAACTTAAACAAACAAATCACTCCAACAAAAAAAAATCTCGTTTTTTTGTGTAACGTTTTTTCGCCTCTTTTTTTATTGGGCTTGAACAAGAGTGTGAAAGGGAGGATACCAAGTCTTTAACTAGTCCGGATTCTATGTAGAACGGTCAAAATTTAGTACGTGCATAATGCCTTAGGATATGTGTCTTTGGACTCAAAAAATAGGACAAATGTCATTAAAAAATGGGCTTTTACTTTGAATGGACCAATTTTTGTACCAATGCACTGAACTAGACACATTTTTTTTGGGTATGCCGAAACTAAACACAACGCATTGTGTGAATGTATTGTACAAAGCAGAACGCATTCTGGTAATGCGTTTTACAGAAGAACGCATGTTGATAATGCGTTGTTGGTCAGAAGAACGCATAACAATAATGCGTTGTTGCCTCAGCTCTCATCCACCCATTTTCAATTGCCAAAAAATATTCAAAGTGTTCATCCATTCCTTTACAAAGCCAAAAAAAAAACTCTTTCATCCAATTTTATATTATTAAGTTAGGTTGTTTAAATATATATATATATATATATATATATATATATATATATATATATTGCCATAGAAATTCATCCCTTCTTCCATTTTAAAACCCTAAACCTAAAAGCTGCATTAAAGTTAAAATACTACAAATTTTTAGTCTATTATTTTGTGTAATATATTTATATTGACAATAAAATTATTAGAGAAAAGACTAAATTTGTTAAAATAAAAATGTTAATATAAATGCAATAATTTAGAATTACGTAAATTTGTACAAAAATCTTACAAGCTAATAATACTTTATAAAATCTAAGAGTGACTTGGGCCGGCATGGTTTTGGCAATTTCTTGAGGTATGACCAGGCATATTACAATTGCTACAACGGTGAATAGTTCCCGGTTCAGGATAATCCATATCGCTACGTATCCTAGTAGTTTGAACGCAACCTCGTTTGTTTTTCATATTTGGACCGTAATACGTCATATAAAATGGTGCATCACGCCATAAACTCTGGTCTGCGATTGGATTAAAAGAAGCCTCATATGTTTTTTGGTAATTTACGTTGGTGTAAATATCCAATACCATTTCCACCGGGTTCCATCACTTATTGTTACAAACTACCATTGCATGAGAGCATGGGTAACCATAAGTGATCCATTTACCACAAGTGCAGGAATTGTCGGCCATATGTAGTGTATACGTTGTATTTCCTCTCCCATTTCCACGCGCACGAGATTTGACACTGTATAATCCCGTCTGATTATTGAATTGGACAACCCGGTGGCGTCGACACTTTTGTTGGTTTTGAACGAAGTTATCCCAAATTCTCGCAGGTAATGGGTGAATGCTGTTGGTTGCCTCTTGCTGATGTTCATCAAAATACTGGACCATCTTATTAAAAACCATCTCCAAAAGAGCCTTTAAGGGAAGAGCCCTTGCTTTCTTCAACACACTATTTAGTGACTCAGAGAGGTTTGTCGTCATTATTCCATGTCTGTAACCACCATCATGCACAAGTGTCCATTGGTCATTTTTGGAAAAGCCGATAATTTTGTAAAATCTTATCGTTTGCAGCTTTTTGCACGTGAAGAAAACTCAAAAATCTTATCATCTTTCAGAACAACGCATTCACTAGAGGACATCCACCATTATTTTGAAAAAGCCGATAAATTTGAAAAATCTTATCGTTTGCAGCTTTTTCCACGTGAAGCGCTCTCGAAAATGTTATCATCTTTCCCTGTATAAATACTAACCCACATCGCCATATCAATGCATATAAATTTCCCCCTTACTCCTAATTTTCCCTAAAAACAAAAGTTTTTTGAAATGAATAGCGATATGGATCCGCCACTTGTTCAATATTTTAATAATAATTTTGAAATTGTAGCCGGATATCGACGGAATGGTAGAATGGTAATATCTTAGATACACGTTTTTTATTTATTATAATTTTAATTGATTACCTAACTCGAATTACATTGTGCAGCCCATACCATCGTCATTCACGACCTGGTTGGAGGTAAATGGTGTCGGGGTACCACATTACTTCTACCTCCACGACAAATTTGGTAATGAGTGGTGTATCTCTGTAACCAATGACAATGGCATTTATTATTTTGAATCTGGGTTGGAAGAATTTGTGCTTGAAAACTTTCTTGGTCTAGAGGAAATTATACATTTTCAACCGTCACCCAATAACATAATAGATGTATATTTCAAGACCGAGAGACGTGTGGCTGCGTGTTTGCCCGGGATCGGCCATTTGAGGGGTGAAAGATCATATCCATCATATGGATCTTTTTATCGCCAGTATTTTAGAATATATGTGAACCATAACCCAAAAATGGAGAAACTGGTATGCCAGGTTGTCTATATCTAATTTCAAAAATTATGTCATGCCTTAAATTTATTTTATTTAATTTTATTCGTTCATGTTTACAGATAGGTCGTAGGTACATAAAATGGCGCGTGGATATGGGGTTTGAAATCCCGCGGGTATTGCACATGCGAGATAAGACCGGTCACATAATGTCACTCCCCGTGGGTACAGACTTTGAAGGTGATTACCTTTTGCTGAGGTGGTTGGAGTTTGTTGCTTTTTACGATATGGGACATGGTGGCAACGATGAATTTCTACATATTCATCCAGCTCCTAACGACATCCTCGATTGGGCGGTTGGAACGCATATTGAAGGAACTCGAATTTGGTTAAATTTTTTGTAATTTTTATTTTGTTATTTATGTTATGAAATAAAAAAAATGAATAAGAAGCTAAGATGAATTAATTTATGTAACATATCCAACATAAAAAAAAATCCAAAGGTTACAAAATAAATAATTAAATTACAGCAAAACAAAATGTATCCTAACGATAATCGGCAGGTGTGTATCGATCAGGCGCGAACCTATCCCGTTCAGACATGCGCAAAAGCCTCTCCTCAGGAGTCAAACCATCAAACTCACTATTCAACTGAGAATTCCCACCAAATAACTGGTCAATGAAATCACTACTACCAGGTTCAGAATATCTAGATGGCCCCGCTTCAGAAATAGTACCTGTAACAACAGCTTGACTAGGTGTCCAGCCGTCAAAGGGTGTCTGTCCAAACTGGGAATATGAAGTATCGTCGACGACGGCTGGAACTACACCTAGTGAAACTGCTGCAACTTCCTCATTCTGTGGCTCTGTTTGTGGTACCTGCGGAGGCTGACCCCTACGATGTATACGACGATCAATTCCTCGACCTTCACGATTTCTCCTACCACCTCTTCTAACTTCTGCCGCACCACGCTCTGCAATCGGTGATCTCGGTGTACTAATAGGAGTCGGAAGGACTGCATCGGAAAAACCGGCTCTAGATGGTGGTCTACACCCTAAGGCGCCACCGACTGCCATTAGTCCTCTGTTACACTTCGCCATAATCCTCTCCAAGAATGACTGAATGTGCGGTGGTGCTTGCTCGTTTGCCTCCCTTGCTATGTTATAGCATTCAGCAACAACATTTCCTTGTCAAGATTTCAAAATGTGCATTAAAGATTAAAATCGGCCAATTTATATAAAAATATATAGGAAATTACAAATTTGAAAACAAACTAAATTATTTCTTACCAACAATACAACACTTGCAGCTGTAGCGTGAAAACCATCGGAAACTTGCAACCGATGCATCGCGTTGCCAACTTGGAGTCGCATCCTAACCAGATACCACTCCATGTAATCAGGCCTAGGTCTCTGGACGTCCCTGATCAGATGGCCGGTGACTATAAACTGATTTCTATTATTCCAATGTTCAATCTGTTGCCTATGCACCGCATTCCAATCTTCATTGGGCTTTCCTAGAGTTTTAAGCTTGTGCCAGTCTGGTCGTGTGCGCGGTTTTGAGGTATATACTGCTCGAAACCGTACTGTCTCATCACCCGACTGGGTAGGTGCATCTCCGCAATCTCAAAACATATAACAGGAACCTCAGCACGACAAACACCATCTCATGGATACGTAACGACATCCCTATAGGGGAGCCAATCGAACTACACAATAAACCAAACGTTATTGTAATATACAAAAATTAAAAACATAAAATGAATAAGTACTTGATAAAACAATAACTCACCTGCTGCGATTGTAGTGAATCTAACTGATCGCGGTATGTAATGAGAACTCGCCTCGGGAGTAAAGACAAGTCCAGCGGAAAAGACCAACGTCCACCATAAGCCGCACCCTGAAGGACATCAACCGGCCCCCTGATAACCGGACGAACCACTGAAATACGCGTCCAAGCCCACAACTGCAAAAGAGTCATTGGCCCCACAATTTCCTTGGCCACTCCAAGGCAAGCTGTAAATAAAGATCTATATAGATATGCTAGTACGCCACTCCCCCAGCTATACAATCATGTGCGATCTAAATCAGCGAGGAACTGGAGATACCGTAACGGGACGTGGTTGCCGCTATGATCACTGAAAAACTGTCCCTCTAACAACATCAGAATAAGACCCCGGACAAGCCTAGAAAAGTCTAAATCGGTAGAATCATCTAGTAGATGAGTCAAAACAAACTCCTCTAAACGTGACTTTACCAACTGATTACCCCGAATCTCAGTAGGTAAAGGTCTAAAGCCCAAACTTAAATTTATCTCTCAATCCACTGATCCTTTTTTAAATTATATTTACCCCCGTTATTGGAAAACCCTCTACTGGTAAACCCCACAATACCGCCACATCCTGTAAGGTAACTGTCGCTTCACCCACTGTAAGGTGAAACATGTGGGTCTCTGGACGCCAACGCTCAACCAAGGCTGTAATGAGTGCAAGATCAGTCTCCATGTACCCAATCTTAGCTATCCCCCCGAATCCCGCTCTATTAATCCAATCACGAACTCTTTCGTAAGTCCCAGAATACACCTCCCAAAATACCTTATCAAACCGTCTAACTATTAAGTTCTTGCTATGTTGATCACCATCCCAAATTAAAGAAGACCGATGTTCCGCTTGCATAGTCAATAATGAACCATCTAAGGGACCGGGATGAACATCGGCAGGTATACTAACGTGCTGCATCACTAATCTTCATTTATCATAAAAAAATTCAAATACATCAAAAACACATATTTAGTAATTGTGCAAAACTAAATTAAAATAATTAGTTACAATAAAGTAAAATTAACCATAACAACTTTTTTTCACTAACAACAATTTATACATATATTTTTTATTTCGCTAACAATAATTATGTCAATTATCATAATTATACCAAATTTAACTAAAAGGAACATTTTACAAAATAACATAAAACAAATATACAAATACCCAAATATCACAAAAATATCAAAATTAACACAAATATATACCAAATAACACAAAAATAACAGAAAAACACAAAATAATACAAAACAACAGAAATTAATACAAAATACAAATACATATAAATTAAAAAAAATTAGATAAATAAACATAAAGCAAAAAAAAATTAGATAAATACAGAGATTGAGATATTTACCCAAAAAAAAAAAAATTTTCGCCAAGGAGATTTTTTGTTGAAGAGAGCAATTTTGTTGAAGGAATTTGATGGATTTTGAGGAGAAAATCTTCAACCAAAAATGGTTTTTTGGCCAAGAAGCCGCGCCTCCTCAGAAGAAGAACGAAGGGGGGAAGAAGAGAGAGAGGAAGGGAAAAAAGGGGATTAGGGCGTCGGGCAATAAAGAGGGTACAACGCATTCTGGTAATGCGTTCTTGGATAACAACGCATACTTCTAATGCGTTCTTCTATAAACAACGCATAATTGTAATGCGTTCTTCTTAACAACGCATTCACACAATGCGTTCTTCTTTTAACAACGCATAACCATAATGCGTTCTGCCTATTTTAAGAATCCTCCAAAAAAATGTGTCTAGTTCAGTGCATTGGTACAAAAATTGGTCCATGTAAAAGCCCTTAAAAAATACGATAGATGTCCGTTTTAAATCAATTTTAACCATCAAAATTTCAATTCGATAAACGAAGTTAAGTTTCATACGTTCGGAACTTAACCCCGTTCCGCACTGGAGCCGAAGCGGTTTTTAACACCTTGATAAAAAATCTCATGTAAAAGGAACCGAAAACCTTAAACATGATCCTGGCCACTGAGAAAGAAAACAAAATATTATTCTCACCGTTCAAAAGAGGTTTGGTTTTATTATCTCCATCACGTTTTTCCCTAAGTCACTAAATTGATTAGTTTCGGTGTTGATTTGTCTCCTTTGTTTTACCATTAACAATCCCTACGCACATACTACAAAAAGAAGTTGAATCTTTGTTCCTATTCATTCGATTTTTTTTTTGTGTGTAATTTTTCATCTAAAAAATAGAAACAAAGAAGATAATTGCTTGATATATATATATATATATATATATATATATATATATATATATATATATATATATATATATATATATAAAATCCATTTACTAAGATAATTTACTGCTCACAAAATCACTCACATTCATTACTCGAAGGTACGATTTGCAAGTTAAGTATAAATTTATATCATGAAATATAAGTTATGTTAAGTAAGCTCTGAAAATCTCGTGTCGTGAGAAAAGTTAGAATTCTAATTGATGTAAAAGATTTTACTCATTTATTATAGACTAATTCTTTTGCCTATTGTAATTTACAAGAATACCGACGCAAGTGTACTTTGATTGAATTTATATTTAAAAAACAAAAAGTATATTGTGATTGGAGAGGTAGGAATTAATCCAATTTTTTTTAAAAAAAGGTTTCTTTTATACATCAACAAATAAATAGTAATTTTTTATTCAAAGTTTTATTTTGAATTTTTGTAAAAAAAAATTTTTGGAGGAGTAAAAAATATAATATTGTCATAAGATATGTGTGTCCTTCTCACTTTTTTTTTCCTTTTTGGTGTTTTTTTCTTTACCTTTACCTTTTCCTTGATCTTCGATTTTCTTACTTCTACGACCTCACGTGTTTTTGCCAGTGTGTCAAAATTTACCCACCTGAATCTTTTTCCTTTTTTACTTAAAAAGGAAAACTTTTCCATTTCTTTTTTTTTCTTCTGAAAAATAAGAGTTCATCATGAATTTCTCTTACTTTTTTCCTTTTATTTTTATTTGTCTTCTCATCATTCAATTGAGGCAGCTGGTCAGTAACGCATTTTTTTTTCTTTTTTTGGAAAAAAAAGGGTGTAACATTTGTTCCAATCTGATAATTTTTTCAGCCATTATAATTTCTTTGATTGATTTTCCCTTGATTATTTCAATTAGATTATTTTACTTCAAGAAAAGTGGAAATATAGAGTTAACAACCCGCCAAACACTAATCCGTCAGAGTAGCGCCATTAAGGGTAGATATAATTTCTAAATGCTTGCAACACCCATCAAGATTCGATATCATGATATCAACTTTACCAAACCAGTTAAGAATAAGTTTAGAACCACTTGATCATCACATGTTAAAGGAGTTATACATACTTAAACCCTATTAAAAGGAGAAATAAACTTTACAAAAGAATCGTCAATATGATGTTACAAGCTACACACATCTACTAACGGGACCAGGGACGAAGACAGGAATGTCGTGTTGGGGGCGAAATCTGTAAAAGTATGCCCAACTACATATAAAAGATGTAAAAAAAAAAAAATCTGGGGCGAATTTGATAAAATATTCGGAACTACATATAAAATTTAGTATATCTAAAAATATTTTTAGAAATTTCGGTGCGATCACTTACCCTTCTGTCTTCGTCCCTGAAAGGGACAAATAGTAGACCTCTTAACCTTAAAGAATTATTATTATTATGATAGTAAAGATTAAGGATAACAGAATTACAAAATACATACGTAGGCCCCAATTAAATGGAGAAATAAACCTGAAAAGAGGAGGATTAATATGAAGTTACAAGTTACATATAGGTCATTTCCTATAACCTTATCATTTCTGCATGAGAAAATAATCAAATAAATCTGAAATTCTACATAAGATTGAATTAAACCCTAAGATCTTTAGACTAAGGACCTCAACTTTTATCTACTCGACCAACTGGTAAATTATTCTCTTTATTGATGACTCCACAATTAATAAAGTAGAAATTTTCTTATTTTATAATACAATATATACTATAGAGTATAACAAATCATGTACTATCTGACAAGAATTTTGTTCTTGATTCGCTTCAACTTTCAATCGTGCTTTTAAATAACATCTTAATTATTAAATTTTATTTTGATCTCGTATTTTTTTTTTAACAAACAATTCAATTTTAACATTTATCAAAATCCAAAATTAACACTATATTTTTGTTTCTTTTGGGTCGTTGGTGCGCTATGCTTTTTATCCCTCGCGATTTGACCTCCACAATTAACCAGAATACACCTTTGCCTGAAATCCGAAATTCCAATTAGCGGACCCCAACTTCACATTTTATTCCAGTTTAATCTTTCGACCGTAATACATCACGCGCTCCATCACCGTTCCACCCGGTGACCCTCTTTTTTCCTTTATCTTTTCTCACCTACCCGGTGATTCCCCTTCCTCGGCCTGTTTCGGTAACGTCCGAAGGCTTTCATGAAATTACAAGGCAGGACATATATATTCTACGTGGCATATAATTATTGGATTGAATCTAAGCTAGACACGTCAATGTTTGAAATTTCCTTGGGTAGTTTTGTCACCAAATATATTTTTTTTTGCTAAGTAAGTCACCAAATATATGTTAGCAGAAAATATGACTTTTCTTTTTTGCAAGGAAAATCCAAATTGGTTTAGACACATTTAAATGAAGCTACCATGTCTTAGGTACACATTTTTGGTGCTACCTACGGATATTGTATGTAATAAATTCTGTACTCTCATGTACTGATCACCATATCAGTCAAACTCGCGAATTGACTCGTAGAACCGGTAATTCGGTAGGATCGGTGTAAACTTGTAGGATCTGACTCAAGAACGTATGATCGGTACAATCCCACGAGTCACTCAAAACTAAAGTCTTTAATTTTTTCATTTTTTTTGGTTAATTAATTCCATATATTTTTTTGCTCAATATTATAAATCTTCATTTCTATGTTCCTAACATGTAAAATTAGTGTTATTAGAAGTTTTTTTTTTCTTTCTGAAACGCTTTATATTTTCTATTTTTTTATACTCATAACTGATACTTGAAAATGTATACAAATTTATATATCTCAGGAAATATTTGAATCCTAATTAAAAATAAAAATTACACACATTTTACCAATTAAATTAACTCCGATTGACTTTTTTGTTGAATACTTAGTCATTAAAAATGAAGTTTCGCCATTTGAATCATGTTTCAGCAACATGTAAATTATTTTCTTTCAAATTATATCTCGCTTCTTGTTATTGCTAGATTATTTTTTTTATTTAATTTTTATTTTTATTATTTTTGCTAGACTAGGAACACTAGTTTCAATTGGTATATTGCTATCCCTATTTCCAATAAATATCTCCTCATTCCTTCTCCTCTTTCATTCTGTGAATTGATATGGAAAGTATTTGATGATTTACTGTTTCAATTTTCACATTTTCTTTGACAAATTTAGCTGTTTCACAATAATCTCAGCTAATTTTACAGAATCTTTTTACATTGCCTTTATTTAATTTTGTTAACTTCAAATTAAATTTAATAAACATGTTTAATTTTAGTACATGATAATAACTTGAATGATTTGCTTTGAGTATTTGATTATCTTTTTTTCTTTAAGACACTTTAAATTTGTGATTGAAATGTTTTTCTAAGAGTACATATATATTTTCAAATAATTTTTTAAATTAAGTAGGATCTACGATCCGAGTTACGATCCTACGATCCTCATATGCCCTTCCGATCCTACGTAGGATAGCGAGTTTGACTGCCTTGCTGACCACTCATAATTTGCACGTAGATATTTCTTCCAATTACATATATACGTGGCAAATTGTAAGTGATTAAATACATGATTAAGAATATACATGGGATACACGATTATTTGCCTAAATTTATTGTCTAAAATTGATAATATCATCACATATTTATTTATTTTTCTCATTTTGTAGTGATATTGATAGTTTTAAAGAATAAGGCCAAATGGACCAAACCAATATTAGAATGATTTGTGTATGTATGAGCGATATGAATTTAACTTGCATGTGGTGTGAATTTGGGTGAATTTCCAATAGCCAACGGTTAAAACTAAAAACTGTTATTCATTTAAATAATAATAATAATAATAACTCAGAAGGAAAAAAGAGAGTAAAAACTCAGGTGTCTAATGTATATGATCATCTGCTCCCAAACCTATTGTAACAAAAACTTCTAGTGTACTATTTACATATTAGGTTATTGCATTTAGGGGGATTATTATGTCCAAATGTGTTATATACATTTTGGCATATAGTTTAAGGGTCTTTCTAACATGTGTTTTGGAGGACGCGTTGATTCAATTAAAATATACTACGTAATAATTTAAGTATATAAAAATTTAAAATCTTATTAGAAATGGAGGAACCCTAGAGAGAGTATGCACCTTAAATTATTATATACAATAACTTAATGTATATTAATACGTGTTTCAGGTGTACACGTTTGAAAAATCCATAGTTTAATTAATTCGGCAATGCTATAAAATAAATTTTCTTTGTTTTAAGAATTACAAATTTATTTTCTTATCAAATCCAACAATTTCATGTAAAGAGATATTAAAGGACTAAATCCACTTGGGATGAAATATAGACAAGTGCTCAATAAAAATTGTACTTTTACATATAAAGATAATGAAATAATCGACAAATGAGGTACGAGAGGTAATTAGATATATGATAAAATTTTATTTTTTTCTGATAAAAACGCCAAACATTTACTATGTAATGAATTTACGATGTTATAATAAAGTGATTGTTTTTTATTTTTCAGCCGTTGTTATATTAAATCGAATGTTACAGTTTACACGACAACTTACCGATAAAAAATTCACGTGTTTGTAATTACGATTGCAAAAAAATATCTTTTAACTTATTCGTGTGATATTTTTAGAAATACGTTACAATATAAATAACACACTATTTTCATAATCACGTAAACTATTTTTTTCTTTTTTAAAACTATCACACCGCCTTTCAAGTTCCATTTGAAAATTTCCCTTTCCAATAAATTGACAACATCAACCACAACAAAACTTAAAACCGAAGAAAAAAATTCCACTTAAAAACCCTAAATGCACTAACAAAATTTAAAGACAAATCTGAAAATACTTCCATACTTGTACATTAGCACAAACACATAAATCAAGAGAAAAACACAGGCCCAGAGAATAACTCAAACTAAAAATGACGTACAATTCCACTGACTTCCTTTTTAAAAAAAATATTAATGAAAAAAGGAAAATGCTATCTTATGATGTCTAAGAGTAGTTCTATTTTCTTCTTCTTTTTTATCGGTATTTGATTCGATTAATTTATTTGAAATTAAAGAAAAACGGTCATATGTTAGTAAAAAAATCTAATAGACCATAGTATCTACAGTCCAGCTTCTATGCGTAATAAGGAAAAATTTTGTACCGCACGAAATAATTTGGACCGTCGGATGATAGTTTTAACTGCCCAAATTTGAAGAAAGAAAAGTTACGGCGTTGGACTTAAAAAATAAAAAAGTAAAAAATTTTCCCTCTCCAAATCTGGACCTTTCAAAGCTATCATTCGACGAATTAAATTTTTCTCTATGATGCAGAACTTTTCCTATTCCACATAGGAGCCGGAGTGTAGTATCTACTAGTAAAAAATCTTATAAATACATACATTATTCACTTTAAAAATATCTTAAACTCTTAGAAAATATTATCTGCATATTATAAGAGTAGTTCTATTGGATAGCGTTTTCTTCAATAAAATATATTTAAATTAAAAGAAAAAGAAACGCAAGAGAGAGAGCATTTGCTTTTTTCAATTTTTATCTTTACTGGGTAAAATATATTATTATAATAAATAAATAATGATAATTTTGATCATCACTTGAGAGAGGGAGAAATAAAAAGTTTTCTAGAGAGAGAAAAGAAAAGAAAAAGAGAGCATAGCATAGGAAATGGCGAAGAGAAGAGAAGAGGAAAGATGATGAAGAAGAACTTCTTCTGCTTCTCTCTCTTCACTTCTTTCATTCATTCTTAATTAAATTTCTTCTTCTTCATAATCTGGAGATCTATAAAAGCAAGTTTTTTAACAGTATTGTTCTCTCTCTGTATGTATATATATATATGTGCATGCACAAGGAATTAATGGAACTGCTACTGAAGAAGAAGGTTACAGTTTTCAAATTGTTCTTCAAATAATTAGCTCGATTGTATAAAGCGGTGAGGAAAAATGTTGCTTAGTTTAATGTTTGCATGTTTATTAATTTGAGTTTGATTTTTTCTGATAATGAGTTTTATTTTGCTGTTGTTGTCTTTTTCTAATCTGTAGAAAAGGAAAATGTTCATAAACAGAAAATGAAGCTGATTGGAGTGGATTAATTAGTTAGTATGTACACGGATTTGAAAAGAGGTGATTCTATTTTTGCTTTTTGGTTTGATTTTAGCTTATTTTTTAGATTAATTTGATTTCTATGTTGTTATTTGTTTAATTAACTTGAAATTTTTGTTTCTATTTGATTTGTTCATCTTTCCTGGATTGCTGTTTGTTTATTTGAACTCAATTTATACCTCAAAAATTATTTTTTTAGAAAAAAAAACGATTCGATGAGGCTGAGTGGAGTAGTATTTTGCTCTTGGCTTTTAAAACAATGAGAAAAGTTAATTTTTCTGTTGAATGATTTGGATTTGGTGTGATTTTAATGTTAGGCAGAAAGCTTGGATCATTTGCTACTTATGTTGTTTACTTTGATGTCTAAATATTAAATCTCTCAGTTTCAAAAGTGGAGAAAATGCTTAATTTTCAGGTGTCCCAAACGGACCAGAATTGAAGTATACCTTATTTCAGAAAACAGTCAATTTTTTGTGTACTGTTGTGGGTCTATAGATTTTTTTAACATTCATATATTTTGGTTACCGGTACGTATACGAGCATCATCCTCAATTTGATATCAGTATTCATGATGTTGAACCAAACATGGTAACTTAGCACTATCTAATAATACTGGTCATTACTTGATTTAGCCTTGACTCGATGTATATCTTCGAATTCAATCATTTTCTATATCTGCCAAAAAAAATTGAACTCTTACCTTTTTGTACCTCCAGTTTTATTTCTTTCCTATGTTATTCTCTTGTACCTGTAAAGATTGCAAATCTACCGTTCAACTTCAGATTAGGTAGTTGTTTCTCTATATATGGTTAATGTGTGGCATTAATGGTTGGAGTATGTGGATATATTTTTATGTTGTTCTCTAATTGTAATTTATTTCTATCACTATGATTCTGATGTTAGATCCTTTGGTTTGTAGTTGCATTTCTGAAATGAGCGTATGTGCTGTGCGTTTGATCTGTTGAAGCAAAGACTATCAAAAAGCTATACTGTTCCCCGTCTTGTTCTAAGAGATGATGAATATGAATCACTTAACTGTCGAAACGAAAGACACTTTTGCCAGTTTGCTGGACCTTGCGGCCAACAATGACGTCGATGGTTTCAGAAAATCAGCTGAGCACGAACCTTCTATTGTTGATGAAGCTGGGTTGTGGTACGGACGTAAAAAGGGCTCAAAGCAAATGGTTCTCGAAAGTAGGACTCCTTTGATGGTTGCTGCTACATATGGGAGTATCGAGGTTCTGAAATTGATCCTATCTCTACAGAAAGTTGATGTCAATCAGGCATGCGGTCTTGATAAGAGCACTGCTCTCCATTGTGCTGCATCTGGTGGATCGACAAATGCTGTTGATGTTGTGAGAATGCTTTTGTCAGCTGGTGGTAATCCAAATTTGACTGATGTGAATGGTCACCGACCATTTGATGTTATTGTCGTGGCTCCAAAGTTTCAAGAAATGAAAGTTTTACTTGAAAATCTTCTTAACACTGATGCTGCAGTTGGTGATCATAATCTGAGGGTGTCAACAGCTACTACAAATTCAAATTCAAATTCTCCACCACTTTCACCATCACCTGGGAATGGATCTCCGTTGTCTGATTCGGATTCGACATCTTCTCCCAAGATCAATGATCTTCCTGCCTCATCTGTAGCTGAGAGGAGAGAATACCCTGTTGATCCATCCTTGCCTGACATCAAGAACAGCATATATGCAACTGATGAGTTCAGAATGTATTTGTTCAAGGTTCGGCCTTGCTCTCGTGCCTATTCGCATGATTGGACTGAGTGTCCATTTGTCCATCCTGGTGAAAATGCTCGAAGAAGGGACCCAAGGAAGTACCATTACAGCTGTGTTCCATGCCCAGATTTCCGGAAGGGGGCTTGCCGAAGGGGCGATATGTGTGAATATGCTCATGGGGTTTTTGAGTGCTGGCTCCATCCAGCACAATATAGGACGCGAATTTGTAAAGATGGCATGAGCTGCAATCGTAGAGTTTGTTTCTTTGCCCATGCACAGGAAGAACTACGTCCATTGTATGTCTCTACTGGTTCTGCGGTTCCTTCGCCTCACTCAGGCACCGGTGGTGCTAGTGCCATGGATTATGTGGCAGCAATGAACTTCTTGCCATGTTCTCCTTCTTCAGTTTCTATTATGTCACCATCACCATTTACTCCACCCATGTCTCCTGCCAGTGGTAACATTTCAAACATGGGTTGGGCTCAACCGAATGTCCCAGCATTACATCTGCCTGGAAGCAATCTGCAGTCTAGCCGCCTGAGATCATCTTTCAATGCAAGAGATATCCACAATGAGAACTTAGGTATGCTGTCAGATATCGATGTCCAGAAGCAACAGCAGATTCTAGATGAAATCTCTCGCCTTAGCCAACCAAACATCAACTCCAACTCTTTGAACCGTTCTTCCCGTTCAAAGACCCTAACACCTTCTAATCTTGAGGATCTATTCACTGTGGAAAGCTCATCTCCCAGATACTCCGACCAAGCATTGGCTTCTGCTGTTTTTTCGCCTACCCACAAATCAGCGCTTCTTAATCAATTTCAACAGCAGCAAGGCATTACATCTCCAATCAGCACAAGCTTTTCGCCAAGAAATGTTGATCATCCGCTACTGCAGGGTTCTTTTGGAGTTCCATCATCTGGAAGGATGTCTCCCCGGAGCATGGAGCCTATCTCACCCATGGGTTCCAGGATTTCAATGCTTTCACAACGAGAGAAGCAGCAGCAACAGTTGTGTAGCCTTAGTTCGCGCGATCTTGGCTCTAGTTCTAATGCGGTTATGGAAAATTTGTCTAACTGGGGTTCCTCATCTGGAAAGCCGGACTGGGCTATGAGCTCGGGGCTTAAGAGGTCATCATCATTTGAGAATGCAAACAATTTTGAGGAGCCTGACTTATCTTGGGTTCAATCACTCGTCCGTGAAACTACTACTACTGATGGAAATGAAGTGAAGGAATTTGATGGTCGGTACACCAATGCTCCTGCAGGAGTAGCTGCATCTTCGGCTGAGGGCACAGATTTGAATGACCAGATTGATCCATTTGATCAATCTGCTCTGAGCGCGCTGATTGATCAAATGCAGATTGACGAACTGTTGGCTCAGTAAAATTTCAAAAGTGATTTTACCGCGCCTTGAGGTCTTATAAGGTTTTGGTAAATACATCATGTTTTAAAATTTTGGTTCTTGTAGCTGATGGCTTTGGAAGATGGTAATTTTGCCAAAGGAAGCAAGCCATGTGAAAAGGTGGTTCAAAACTCTGGAGGGAAACTTCTTTTCCTATTATTATTTCTAGTCAATTTTAGAAAAAATGAGAAAGTCACTGGGTTTGATTGAAAAAACAATCCCAGTTTAGGTAATAGTTTCTCAATTACCAATATTTTTGAAGTTGTAGTTATATTCCTTATTGACTTCTTTGAATTAATGAAAGAAACTTATTATCTCCATTGAAAGTCCATGTATACATGAATTTCTTGATATAGAGGGGTTCCCGGTCAATATCTCAAAGAATTAACCAAAATACGACGGCTATGTTTTGATAGATTAGATGTTCTCGAATTAGGTTTTGATAGATGTTCTCGAAACAGTTAAAATAAGTTATCGTTAGGATCAGTGTGATATGACAATTAGGTTTTGATAGATGTTCTTGAACAAGTAAGATAAGTCGTGGTTAGAGTTAGGGTTAAAGTGATACGACAGTTAAGTTTGGACAGATGTTCTTGAACAATTAAAATAAGTCGATAGTTGTTCTTAAATAGCTATTTAAGAATAATTATCGATTTTTTTTAATGAGTTAAATTGCAAATCATTAGTCAAGAGTGTGTCAATACAAAAATCCAAGGTGGAGAAAATGATTTTTTTTTAAAGTATGATTAATAGTGATTCCCCACTTCTTCTCCAACATGACTCGAACTCCGACTTACCGGTTGGAAGTGAAACGTCCAACCGTTTGAGCTGCACTTCGTTGTCACAGAAAATGATTTTTTTTTGTAAGTATGATTAATAGTGCTTTCACACTTCTCCTCAACTCGAACTCCGAACCTACCGATTGGAAAATAAAACGTCTAACCGTTGGAAATGCGCTTCGTCAGAGAAAATGATCAAGAAGAAATTACTATTAGTGGTAGTGATCCCTTTTCATTCTATATGCAAGTTTAATCTTTTATGTTCTGCTAGTGTTTTCTAGTGTCACATTGTGTACTATAATATTCTGATATTGGTATGGGTGTTGATAAGGCTCACGGCTCCTGCGGGATAAAAGCTCGTCCGTTAGATTAAAGTTTTGGTGGCTGAGAGTGCGGAAAAATAACTGTTCCGCATAGGAACCGAACTGGTTGATAAGTATATATAGTTATACTAGTCTTGGTAAATTGTATTAGGCATGGGAACCTGAGGTGCTGTAGTTGATTCCAAATCCCAATATCTCCAAAAAGCTAGATGTGAGTTTGTGGGAGATGTGGACAATGAAATATGGATGGAAGAAAAAAGGTCCATCTTATATGGATTCTACCAATCTTTGTGCAGATCAGATGCTGTTGAATTTTTTTAAGTAATCTTGGAATTATGAATCTTGCTTTCTAAGAGAAGATGATGTTGTTGATAATGAAAGCTTAGGACCCCAAAAAAGTAGAGAAAGTGATGATGATGACGAGGCTCGTTCTATGACACAGTTGACACAACACTTCTGACTTAATACAATGAGTTTCACGTTGGATATCTTAAAATGGAAAACTTTATGTGTTCATTTGATGCCATCCATTTTTATATAGCTTGTAATATTAAAGGGCAAGTATTTGATTCTCTTGATCTAATCCTATTAGGAGGTTAAAGATGGTGATTTTACAAGTTATTCAATTGGAGAATAGTCCACCTATTTTTGGCAGGTTAATGCTTCTTATTCTCCATATCCTCATCTTTGATTCTTATTCCTTTTGTTCTTGTCCACTGCACTTCTAGTAAAGTAAATTTGGACAGTGTTCCATTTTGAAATCTAATCTAAGATTTTAGAGTTGTCGTCTTTTCTCACGAGCAATTAACGTCACACTATCGAATCTATATATTCATCATCAGAGGCGGATTCAAGGGGTGGTCAAAAGTATGTCCAGGACCATCCAAGATCAAAGAAACAAGTTTAATTTCCATCATAAATTGTTGAGGGACCACCCTAAATTTCAATCCTAAATTATCTAATATGCAACAAAATTTGTAGGTTCCCCCCTAAATTGTTGAGAGACCACCATAAATTTCAATCTCTGATCCGCCCATGTTCATCATCATGAAGATTGTTTCAATATTTAGAAAAGGAATAAAAAAAAAAAAAAAAAGATGTGCAATTAAAGAATTTAGAAAAGGGTTGAAAAAAGAGGTGGAGGAAAGCAATGTCACATTTGATATTAAATTTCGGTCAGTGACAAATTCAGAAATATAATTCACTTGGGTTTATTTGATATAAATAACAATTCACTGGGATCATTTATACATTTATTATCTAAATGGAGTAAAATATATCATATGTAATTAAAAAAAAATTCACTAAGATCATTTAACCCCAATGATAAGCTATTGGATCCGTCACTGATTTCGGTGCCTCTAACCACTCACGTAATGATCTGATGGTTAAATGTTTAAATCGTAATTTAGAAAATCAAGTATTCATCCAAGACAATGTCAAAAGAAAAAAAAACTTTCGGTGCCTACGCAAGGGGAAAAACATTTTTCCTTGTCCGAACTACGTTCTTCAAACGAATGTACACGAGGGAAAAAAGGCTTGGTAAACGGAGAGAAATTTTGACCCATAGAAAGTTTTTAAAACTCATTTGGGTACTCGTATCTACTATTTGGGTGATTAATTCGAGTTCGATCTATAATTAATTTATAATGTGATAGTTAATGAGAACCCGACCCATATTACTCTTTATATAAGGCTCTCAATTGGGGAAAATTCTCACAAAGACTGAAATCTCACCCAAAAAAAAAAAATCAAACCCTTACCAATGATGAAGCATTTGACAATTGCCTCATAACTCAGAGTTCATAAAATGTTAACTAGAAACAAAAGCTACATTTACAATAGTGGCTAGATACTATGCATTGAATTAATTAGTATAGTATCTTGAAAAATTATAATAGGTCAAATATTGACCTATTCCGTATCTTTACATATGAATTTTAAGATTCGGAATTTTTTAGGATAAAGAAAAAAAAATTCTTTTTTATTTTTTTTAATTTCTTTTCTTATTCGATAATAATGTACAAAATTCTAGACCATAAAACTCTATTAAATGAGTTTCATGACATAATTATTTTGTGCATTTTATAGTAATTTTTTATTGCATTAACTAACATATAACATATTTACTGTTGACTGACGTATATGGCATGTTTTACTTTCAAAAAAATATTTTTTTCTCTCTAAAGAAACCCTTTAAAATATCATAATAAAAAATTTTAAAAATAGGTTGATAAAATTATCTTTTGTGACGCCAATGCTGTTTGATATGGCCATTAATTAATTAGCTTTAACCATGCCAATGATGTAATAAGTTTGTTTTTATTTTTTATTTTTGGGCGTAATGCATGGTGCATTCTTAAAATATAGGCATTCTCTCTCCATAACTTCATTATTATCATAAAATGTCAGCAGCAAGAAAAGTTTAATTTATATTTGACGGGTTATAATAGTTGGATTTTTAATTATTGTGGCAGGAAGGTAGGGGTGATCACCGATTTCGAATTGGCCAATTCGGTCATTTGAATTCGTTTTTTTTATTTTTTTTCAAACCTCAAAAAACCGACCGAATTCGAAACTGAATTCGAATTGGCGAATTCGGAATTCGGTTTTGACCGATTTAGCCGAATTGGAGAGTGCAACTTTCCAGAAATAAAGGGAAAAAACAGATCGAACATTCCAGAAATTGTTTACTGAAATTAAATGCAAAGATTGAAAACTAGAAATCAGAAAAGATTGTTGCTTCAGAAATTAACTTTATTAATACTCACCCACGAACAGAAATTAACTAGAAATCAGAAAAGTACTCATTTTTAAAATAAAAGTACCACAATTAAAAATGTTCAGTCAATATGAACAAAATATACAGAAAACACATATAGTGTTGAGTAGTGACCGCACTGACCGGTGGTGTGGCTACAAAATTACTGAGAAAGAAGAGAAGCTGGGAGTGAAGATGGAGGCGGAGGGGTAGGGGTAGGGTTAGGGAGGCGGAGGCGGAGGCGGAGGGGAGAGGAGGGAGGCGCGTAAGGTTAGAGTTGTATTTTTATCTTTACTATATATTTATTATATAATAATATTATTAAATTATTTTAAAAAACTCAATTCGATTTCGGTTTAGGCAGACCGAATTCGTCCCAAGTTCACCCAATTTAAATTCGATCGTGACCGAATTACCAAATTCAATGCGAATTTGGTAAAACCCGAATTTGCTCACCCCTACCGGAAGGTACATTACACTACATGCCAGGTGCATCCATAGTGCATAAGATACACAATCATGAATATATACAAGTAATTAATAGATGTTATAGTGTATATGTATTTAATAAAGTAACTGTGATACCCATAATTTTTTGTCTACGTATTTTTTTTTGTGTAATTAATTTTTTTGTGACTTAGTACGTAGCGTAATTTATTTTGTGTCATTACGTGATTACGTGTCTATTTACTTTTATAGCATGTTACGTGTTATGTGTTGGGTATATTTTGTGAGGGGATTTCGTTAGTTTATCGTATTTGGGGGACCTAGTAGTAATTCACCTAAAGAAGTAATTAATTGGTGTTGGAATTGAAATTAGGAATCCTAATAGTTTTGGAGAGTTATCATAAATTAATTAAAATAAAAGATGGAGAACCTAATTTGTAAAATAAGTAAACTTTAACCTACACAAGGGCTGAGATTTTTGGAGAGCCTTCACACACAAGGAAATACACGATAGAGAGAGAGAAAGAGAAACGAAAATCTGCCCAGAAACTTTGAGCAGACCGTTAAGGGGCTACAGTTGTCCGTTTTCGACCTACCACATACCAAATCGAAGATAATCGAAAGAGCTTCGAGTGAGCGCAGACGGCACGTCATTCTGAGTCCCGAGCAGAAAGTTATAGCTCCGAGAGTAAAACTGGTAGTGCAGATTTCGGGATTTCTGTTATCAACTGCTTTCGCGTGAGGTAGGGACCCCTACGTCGTATAATTCTCGTCTTTAATCATGTATAGTACTGTGAAACGGTCAAGGCAATACGGGGCGGGGCGGGCCTGGACTCAATTTTGCGGACCCTTGATATAGAAGCCCATATCCGCACCGCATGCAGCCCGCGGCCCAGATAATTTTTTTCCAGATTTCCTTCTGCCATTTCCAATTTTCCACTACCAAGTCCAAGTACAATGCAATGCAACTGCTGCCAACATCCAAATAAATAAAAATACATCATCTTCATCAAAGACATCCAAATCCAAATCAAAGTCATCAAAGAGACATCAAAGACATCCAAATCAAAGACATTCAACATCCAACATCCAAATATAAATAAAAAGACAACATCTTCATCAACATCCAAATATAAATAAAAAGACATCCAAATCAAAGACATTCCACTTCAACGTTCATCAGCTTCTTGTAGACCATCCTCGCGTGAATTTGAATCCGCCCTAGACACGGTTGCATTTGGTGTGCAGTCCTCATCATCATCATCTTCATACATGAAAAAAAGTGCAAGTTAGATAGTGAAGCAAACGGTTTTGGAACATTAAATTTCAACAAAAATATTATGAGTTATGAATTACCTTGAACGATAAAGCCGTGGTTCCAGTTACGTAAACATATTGCAGCCTGTACATTTTTAGGGAGAAGACAACTCCTGTACTTGGTTAGAATTCGACTACCAATACTAAATGCAGATTCTGAAGCCACTGTAGTAATGGGAATGCTCAATATATCAAAAGCCATCAAAGCTAATTCGGGAAACCTATATGTGTTTTTGTTCCAAAACTGTAAGACATCTAAATTCACAAAGTGATTCCATTGGAGTGTCGACTCTTCTAAGTATATATCCAATTGAGATTTTCCCGTAGTGGTAGCAACTTGGCTAGCAAACATTAAAAAGTCCTATTAAGACAAACATAAATATGAGTTACATAAAAATATCTGTCATGCATTTTAAAATTATTAAGGTATTTCAATTGAAAATAAGAAAAACATTATTACCTGATCAGGAGTTAAATGCACGCCGATATTTCACAGCACTATTAAGCATCAAGTATGTAGAATTCCACCTAGTGATAACATCTAATTTCAAATGAACCCCTTTTTCAAGTCCAACTTGCTCAACACATGAATCAAACGCTCTTGTTCTTGCTTCCGACGATTTAACATATTTGACACTATCTCTAATCTTATGCAAAGCACCACAAGCCACCTTCAAACCCTCTTGCACAATTAGATTCAAAATATGTGCTGAGCAACGAATATGAAAAAATTCACCTTTACATAACAAGCTATCCTGCAAATTTAACTTTTGCCGCAAAATAACTTGCATGTTGTCATTAGAAGAAGCATTGTCTAAGGTTATAGAAAATATTTTCCTGTCAATCCCCCACTCTCTTAACATACCAAAAACCTTTTGAGCTATTTCAACACCATTATGTGGAGGAGGAAAATTAGCAAAACAAAGAATAAGGCTATTAAGTCTCCATTGAACATCAATAAAATGAGCCGTCAAAGAAATATATCCTTCGAGAGTGCAAGCGATCCAACAATCGAAGTTAAACAAATTCTACTAGGCAAATTGGAAAGAGTTTTTTTAATGTTTTCTTTCTTATCCAAATAAAGCTTATGAATATCTGTTGTAGAAGTACCCCTAGAAAATCTTTTCACACTTGGATTGCAATAAGTAAGGACATCCCAAATTCCTTCATACTCAACAAATGATAATGGTAGATCATGTCTAACAATAGCCATAGCTATTTTATCACGAAGAACCTTTTGATTCAAGGGTTTATGTGTTGCCTTCCCTTCATTGTCGTGGAACGATTCCCCAATATCTTGAAATTTGTTTTTAAGTGAAGACATAGTCCCATGTGACGACGAATGCTAGAGACTCCATATGTATTCCCTCCTGCACAAAACAATTTTGCGCATCCTTTACACTTAGCTTTCGGCTTCCCATTGACTTTACCGAGGTTTTCAAAATATTTCCACACATTTGAATGTACCCTAGACTTCTTCATCGGAGGTTCGACATTTGACTGATTTTCACTCTCCAAAGTATGTTGGGTTGGCAAATCACTTTCAATTTCACTATCATCAATATCAATGGTATCTTGATTCTCCATACTTCATTAAGACAAAATTCATAAACTTAGAAACAGAGGTAATAAAAATTATAAAATGCATATTATTATTACTAATATTACAGAAGCAATAAATAGAACTTTTTGGAGAAGCAATAAGGCTATTAATTACACAGTTTGAACAATTCAGTAATTAATTACACAGTTACTTAATAGTAATACTCACGAAACAAAACTAGAAATCACTTTCCAAGAGCAGCAGTACCTGTAGGCTGTAACATGTTGCAATAAGTAGGCAGTAGCTAGATGACATGAATACTTTCTAGTCCTTTTTTCCCTATTCAATGTCATATTCTCATACAATTCTAACAAATTCAACGCTTACTCCTAAGATCTGTGGTTGCGTAAGCGTTGCAGAGGTGAAATGGCCTGTTGCTGCGAGCCTGCGATGTCGCCGTCACCGGATGTCGTCGATGTCGCCGTCACTGGAAGTCACCGGACAGCAGCAGAAGACTCAGAAGAGGCTTGGCTGTTGCGATGTATTAGATTTAGGGTTGGCTGAACCGCTGAAGTGAAGTCATTGAAGTGTGAAGGAAGGCCCAGAAGGGTAATATAATTTTACATTTTTATATTTTGCCCCCTCAGCTTATACTTAATTTTTTTTTTTTATAATATCCGCGGGGACCTGCGGCCCACTTAATCCGCCCCGCACGGGCTGCAGGCCTTGCGGACCGAGCTTAAAAAGCCCGCATTTTTGCGGGCTTGCAATTCACAAGTCCATATCCGGTCCATTCATTTACGTAGCGGACCCGCCCGTGGGCCTCGGCCCACTTTGACAGTACTAATCATGTATAATCAATGGGTAATGTTGGGTTTATGTTTTGGGACTGTTTGGGTGATTAATTATCGCATAAATTGCTCAACTACGAAATAATTGCATGAATTGGGTTTATTACTTTCGATATTACATAATCTGCTTTGGGATTGATTTAAATGCGTTATAATCTGATTCGTAAATTGATTTACTACTTTATTATATTTGAAATTACGTGATTCGTTATTGTTAAGTATTTTACGTGTATCGTGGATCCTTAATTGGCTATGTAATGAACTTGCCTAATTGTTTATCGCTTTGGTCATCCTATTTGGTTGTCGTCATTCATTCCTTATTGGTTTTGGTTGACCGAGTCGTCACCTTCTATTTGAGCTCTTGTTTAGGATCAATTGATTAGCAGGATTCATTCGATTATAGAGTGTGAGGAAGATCCCGTGTGATCTAGGTGAACAGTGAACTTCTTGGGCCTTAACTCGGTGAGGAGATCATTGGGATTGTAATAGATTTGTGGAGTCCCTGGTGGGGATGATGATACAATATATAGAATGGATCCTTAAACCTTGGACCCTCAGTTCAGGGGGTCATACTGAACCCACGTGTTGAATTTCTTGGGCTATCCTAGTTTGGACTATAATTGAGATCGTTACAGTCATTGTTGATTAATAGTGAATAGACGATTGAGCTCGAATTGCGTGAATTAGTGTCATAGAAGTAGTTATGTCCTAAGTGTCTAAACGTTGTGTGTGATGGAGTGTATTGTGTAGGTAAAGTGCAGTGCTTTGCATATACTCGATTGTGTAGGCGTTTAGATGCGATAGATATGACTATTTGGCTTAATTGTTGTTCAACTCGTTTATTCATTGTTTGGTCATATTTGATACTTGATTTTGAGTCATATAACTTGTATTTTGGGTTGGGAAAGAATTGGTACAAGATGGTACACTTTTGTACATGTTTTGCACTTAAAATTTTGTTTTGCGCAGTGTACGGACGAACCATTCGTCCTTAGTATCGTCCTAGGCATCGTCCACGCTTGAACAGACCCTACTGTTTTCGTGCGAACAAAGCTGCGGATGAACCTTTTGTCCACGGCTTCCTGCAGACAATTGTGCGGACGAAGCATTCGTCCGTGCTTCCGTCCATAGCCCTGCAATGTTTTGTTTTCTATTTCACTTATTTTTGTGTTTGTGTCTAGTGTATTGTGGATGTCGTGGTGTGTATCCTCAGTGTATTTACAGTGTTAGTGCGTAGTGATTATTGTTATTCGAAAATGGTATTTTGGGAAACGAGAATGTGTTTTAGTGTCTATATGTGTTTTATAATTGTGATTATTAGGTTTCTACTGAGCACCGGAGTTCCGTCCATCCGCTTTAATGTGCAGGTGATGATGAGTAGTATGATGATGTTGATGGAGTTTGGGGAGGGGACTGTGAAGAGTGATTCATAACCGGCTTCAATTAAAGAATTTAGATTATTTCATTTATTCATTTAAACTAGGAACAATTTCATTGTAATACATTAATTCCGCTGCTATTTCATAATTTGGATTGCTTAATTATATTGGATATTGTTTTAATAATCTCTGTATCTTGGGCTTTGGTGTCTCATCGACCAATAACAGACTGCCATGTCACCATTCCGGAGACGGGGTGTGACAGTAAGAGTACACAAAATAATGAATACAATATACATATTCACTAATAGTGTACTATATACATTATTCGTGTACTTTCACACTATATTGAACATAAGTTGAGAAGGCCAAGTTTAGAGCTTGCTCGATCTTGTCATCGATATGTTTTTCTCTTTCGGATTCTCTCTAGAAACCGTTTACCAAGCTGAAATGATATCTTAATGAAGCGCGATAAAATGAACAAAGGCAGAAACTTGCTGAAATCCTGGAAATCATTCCGAGGTATAGTTCCAAGGTCCCCTTTCTTGTTCCTATCCTGCATTACTTAAAATGCAGAAAAAAGTTCAGCAGGTTTTGTTGGAATTTTACCTCCAGAATCCAGCCAATGCTCGAAAATTCATGAAGAGGGACAATGCAATCCATATTCCCCACGAAACCATAATTCCAAGACAAAAAGACCAAGCAAAGGATGCTCAAAACAGCCACAGAAATCTGTATGAGAAAACCCGAATAAGCTTAGAATATATTATAGAAGAAGAGGTATTTCTTCAAAGAGTTGCAGATGAAAGACTTGCCATGGAATAAGCAGAATAAGCAAAATCAGATGCTCCATAAAAAAATGAAGGCCAATGAATTGATCGGCTGGGTTGCTGCAAAACACTATATTCAGATATAAGTCAAAATTTAAGTAAAACCGAATAAGAAATATACGTGATTTTCTAAAATAGATGAATTACCGGGATCCCTAAGCTTAAAAGATGACGAAAGTTTATATCCTTAGTAAAAAGTCCAGAAGAAAATCTCAGTACAAGAGCAACAATGACTGAAAGAGCTAGTCCAAGAACCAACCCTAACTGCAACGTTAAATAACTTGATCTCAATGTGGTTCATTACGGTCTAGTTGGACAGTATTATGACAAACTAATTTAAGGTTCAAGACCCACGCCTCCTCTTTAAACCTTGAATAGAGCTTTTTTACAAAACCAAACCAAATCTTGCTGAGGACCATTTCAGTTTCTACCCCCCGCTGTCTGGTCTTCCAACATACTTCTCCCAACCGCAATGGCACCCATAAATTCAGTTTCTTGCATAATGCAGAATCAGACAATGCCTTAAATCCTCCAAGTTTTGGTGAATTTAAGGAGTGCAACTCTTGTTGCCATGCTTTTTAATCTACAATCAGCAAAAAACCTACATCTTTGTTGTTAGCCTTTCTGGTCTGTTCTCTGTTAAATCAGAATTTTCATTCTCCGGAGAGATCAAGGCTGCAAGGCAATAGTACTTCCATTCAGATCACCAATAGTCGCCACACGAGCATTTTCCCTCCTCAAAATGATGAAATCTTTTGTTATCCCTGACAATGATTAGTCTTCCGGTGCATTTGGACATAAACTTAATAGCAGTGTGGCAATCCCCACAAACACGCAGGTTCTTCATTACTCTAATAGGCCTTTCAGGTGGAAAGGTTATGAGCGAAAATGCAATTGCAATTCTTTCACTGTGAAACCTAATTGCCTCACTCTTCTCTTCACTTCCAACTTCTCGTAATACATGACTAGTGTCAGCAACATAACCTGCTTGTTCCATTTTTTCCTCTAATTCTTTGAGCTTTTCATAAATCTCTTTAGATTTAGAATGAGACCGATCCCCGGCTGCAAATGTGTGTACTTTATTTCCCTCCTCAACCCAACTTAAACCTGTTTCCTTTTTCACTCCTTGATCCCTCAACATCTTTCGGGCCTTTGCTGCCTCCATATATCTACCAGCAGCTGCATAAGCGTTTGATAGCATAACATGTAGGCCTGGGCTCACCGTACCTAATTCAAAGACCCTATCAGCTGCATAAGCTGCCAGCTCAGTGTCCCCATGGATACGGCACCCTGTTAATAGAGCTCCCCAGACTGATTCTGTTGGTTGTATTGGCATTTCCTCAATAACTTTTACTACCTCTTGCAATTTCCCAGCTCGGCCTAGCAAGTCTACCATGGATGCATAATGCTGATCCCCAGGTTCAATCCCATATTCGTTCATTAAACCAAAATAATACTTTCCCTCCTCCACAAGCCCCGCATGGCTACAAGCATAGAGCGCACACAGAAAAGTAATAAAATTTGGCCTCAACCGGACATTTTCCATTCTCTTAAACAACTCAAACACCTTATTTGTATGCCCATGTTGAGCAGACGCATTCATCATCGCGTTCCACATTCCTAAATTCTTTATAGGTATCTCATCGAAAACCCGATAAGCATTTTGAACAACACCACACTTTGAGTACAAAGAAACCAAAGAACTTCCCACAAAACTCGACGAATCGTAGTTCATTTTAATACACAACCCATGCATTTGCCTCCCTAACTCGAGAAACGTCGAATTCCCGCAGACCCCAATGACACTAGAAAAAGTGAAATCATTCACATCCAAGCCTTCTTCCAAAGCCCTTTTAAAAAGTACTAAAGCCTCATTACTCTTCCCCAGTTTGTGCATAACCATAAATCATTCCACTCCAAGACACTACATTTCTCTCAGGCATTTGATCAAACACCTTCCTCGCCCATCCCAATTCCCCACATTTCGCATACATATCCACTAACGAACTCCCAACAAACACGTTCAAATCAAACCCATTCTTCACGGAAAAACAATGCATCGAAATTCCAACATCACCCCTATTCAAAATCCCACAAGCCTTAAAAGCACATGGAAAAATATGTTCATTTGGACTCAACCCATTATAAAGCATTTCTTTAAAACATGATAAGGCCAATAAAGGGAGTTCATTTTGAGCAAAAGCCGAGATCATAGAACTCCAAGTAGTGGAAGACTTGAAAGGGGCTTCTTGAAAAACATTCCGGGCTTCAATTGGACGTTGGAGTTTGGAGTAAAAATTGATTAGATGGTGGGAAATTAATGGGATTATTTGAATGCCTGTTTTGAGGATTTGGGAATGTAAAGCTTGGCCTTTGTGAAGTGAACGGGAACGGGTGAATTGAAGGAGGTTGTTGCAGATGAATCTGTAGTTTTCTTCATAGCTGATAAATTGGTTATTATAACAAGAAGAGTTTTGTGGTGGTTTCGGTATGTGGGTTGTTGGTTCAGAGTATGAGTGAAGAGTTTCTTGGAGAAGAGGGAGAACCATCAGAGGTTTAAAGAGTTAATTTTCTTTTTTTCTGGGGATCTAAATCGTCTGCAATTTCAGGCGAAGCGTTCGCGGCGGCGCGACGGCGTAACGAGGCCGAGGTTGGCCGCTTTGATTTAGCAATAATATGAAGAAAAAAAATACAAAAAAAAATTTCCAATTTAATCCAGATAATAAGTTGCTATGGAGTAATTGTAACCAAGTTGTTAATATCGCAATTTTAACTCAGAACGAAAGGGGTCTAACAAATCGTAACAAAGATCGTAATATTCGACAAAATTATTAAAATAATATTTCATGATAAATTTATATCAATAAATACATCATTCTATATGCTAATGAGCAAAACGAATATAACAATACTTCAAACGGAAAAAAAAATTAAGAATACTAATATAACTAACAAGTTAAAATTAAATCACAAACTAATAAGTGATAAACTTCGAAAGCAAATCAACATTTCATAAGTTCTTTTAATCCAACAAGTTTCATAAATATTGATTCTTGATTGAAAATAAGTTGAAGTTGGGAGTCTGAGATTTGAGATAATTGAGAGGTTGGATTGAATACAATAAGATATTTCTTTTATTTGAGATAACCCGATACCGAAACGGTTGAAGAGATGAAAGATTGAATTGTAACGGATTGTGCGATACTACAATCTTACGATCCAGATCGACCATCCTGTACGATCCTATCTTCCAACGATTTTTAGTATGTTTTAATTCGATTTATACTCTTAAGATCGTAGAATTGTACCACTCGCGATTTTGACAACCTTGACCATAACTGATAAGTCCTTACCAGCTTGTCAAATTGAGCATTATTTTTCCAGCAAAAAAATATCCATTCGCACAGGTTCTTATCACTCATAATTTGTCGCGTGCATATAAAATTGGAAAAAATATTAACAAATTATGAATAGTGAGAATATGTACGAAGACGTATGGTTTTTTCTCAATTTTTCCTTGCACCATCTCATTAATCTTATACAATTCTATCACGTGTTCATCTCAACTAACTATTCATTACAAACATTACAACAACTACCCATCAATAACAGGAGGAGTTGCGCGATGATAACTCACACCTCGTCCGTTAATTATGAAGTAAGGAATTTGATTTATACTCATAAAGGTGGAGCAAGTTTTATGATTAGCCGTTTACTTTTTTTAAAGAGTTCATTTGACGAGAAAATTATCTAGGCGGTAAACGCCCTAATATGGACAAAAAAGGGAAAAAAGACTAACTAACCATCAACGACCAATCCAACGTCAAACTTATCAATAATCTTCTTCCTTAATACCTGTCTCCTTTCATTGATCCTTCCAAAGGCTCTCTAATCTATATAAATTAGCTGTCATTTCTATTCTGAAAAAAAAGAAGAAAATGTTGCAACTCTTCTTCGCCGTGGCCTTCTCGGCGGTGCCGTTGACGCTGTACGTCCCGCCGATCCGAAGCTTCAATCTTTTTGTTGAGTCGTTAGAGAAGCTCCTCCATCACACCACCGTCTATACCCTCCGTGTTTGTCCTCGTCTCCGCCTCGCCTTCTCCAGATTATTCTCTAACTACTCCTCTTTCTCTCCACGAAGGTAGAATTTCAAAAAAATCAAAATTATCGTACCTTTTTTTTTGTTTCTTCAATTTCTTTGTTTTATTTTAAAGTAAATTTTGTTGAGGAAATACTGGTGAAATTTATGTACCGAGGTTGAGGACTTAAAGAGTAGCAATTTCTGTTTTCAGAATATGTAATTTTCATGTTCTAATTTGTGAGGAAATGTATATATACATATGAAATTGCAATTTCTTGGGGAGTGAATAATATGTTTGTTTGAACTTTCAATGATTTGGGGATTTTTTTGGCTACTTTGATTTAGATGTATTTGTTTTAGCAAATATTATTGGTTTTTTGCACTGCAGAGATTTTTTCTTGTGCCTCTCTACTTTTCTGTTTCAATTACTTTCATCATTGATTAATTGAAAGTTGAAGTCAAGGAAGTCTAGCTAGAATAGTTGGCTTAGCACTTCTGACCTGATAATAATAAAAAGAACTTTAAAAAATGATAATAATTGAAAGCTGAAGAGTTTAGATGATTCAGGGGAAACCATAAAAGAGATGATGATAAAGGCTGGAGTTAGAATCATTTGGTTCTTGAGTTAGAATCATTTGGTTCTTGAGTTGTTCTTTATTCATAAATAAAAGTTCGCTTTCCCTCCCTTCAGCTTATACTGTTTCATTGGGAAGGAATTTGTAGTAAGAATTTGAGGGATTAAGGTTTCAATGTTTCCTCTATAAGTTTCCATTAGCCTTTTGTGGCCTAAGCTTAATTTTCACTTTAGGAGGAGAGCAAATGTTCAAAGAATTAATTCAGCTTCGCACTTTCTCCAAATTTTGGTTTTGCGGGCATTTCCACGGTTTTGGAGGCACTTGACTTGGTTAGTCTTCTAGGGAACGTTATGCGAATTTGATTTAATATACACCTGCAAATCCCCCCAAAAAGAAAAAAAAAATATGTGTTTTCCTCTGTTTCTGGGATTGGATAAGGCTTCTGTTCTTCATTAAGGTGCATAAACATAATCTTTTGTTGAGGAAACAAGACGATTTATTTCACCATCTGTAGCTTGGATCATATGGGGTTGTTAAGTTGGCTTCCAGTTAAACAATACCCCCCCTTCTCTCCCCACTTACCCTTCGTCCCATATTCAATAGGAAAGTGGACGTTCAATCTGGGATGAAGGGAGTACCTTCTTTCTTGGTAAATTTCTTGTTGGATAACAACAAAGCGCACTTGAATTGTGGATATGGTTTTGGATCATATTAACTACCCATGGGAAATGGTTTCTACAACTTTGTCTGACTAGTAGTCTGTAATATTGTTCTTGACAAGATAAGCATCAGTTTTCTACAAAGTTGCAGTCGTTAAGTCATCCCTCTGGGGTTTACTATGCATGTGGATTGAAGATATTAGGATTGTTGAGCGCTTAATTTTTGTTTTTTCCTTCATAAAATAAGTATCAAATCATTTAATGGAAGTGTTTGATTATTGGGTGTATATATGTCTATTGGATGTTGATACTTGCTTATGATAGTTGCCATTTGAGACTAAATTGGCCTTTGAAATTTAAGAGGCCAAAATTTGTATCTATCAACTTTGAAACTTCATTGCTGGGGACTACGATACTGACTTGTACTTAACAAGTTTGGTAGTGTGGAACCTGTTAGAAACTTGAGGCCTCTCAGTATGCCTGTCAATTAGACTCAATAGTACAGATTCAGATCCAGACTCATAAGACCCAATTTAGGTCTAGATAGACTTTTATATGCTCAAATTTAGATTGGGTCTGGACTCATATGGGTAGTAGGATCCAAGCTAAGTATGAGACCCAAGAGTTGTGGGTCTAAATTATAATTGTATAGACCCAATGACCCAATTAAGATTATTTTTTTATTTTGTTTTATATGAACTCAATGATGTGATGCTAATGTTAATGAGGGATGAATATTATTTTTTACAAAATATTTCGCTAATAATCGTTATTTATTTTATTTTAAAAAATATTCACGTTTCGATCAATAAAATTATAAATAAAATTAGTGAGTGGGCCCAAGTTAAATCCAAGACCCAATGTAGTTGAGTCCGTACTCTATTTGAAAAAATCTAGACTCAATACAATAGAAATCCAACTTGGGTCTCAATTTAGTATGTGTGAGTCTGGATCTAATATTTTAGACTCAATTGACAGGCCTACCTCTCAGGACATCTAGATTCTTGGGTGCTATTTTAGTTCATCTGCTAATTCTTCTGCTAGTTTCATAGTTATAAGTCTCAAAAGTTGCTCTAAACCTCATTCTGACAGTAGCTTTTCCTTCAGAACCAACTTTAGATTACCCTGTTATGTGGTTTTCTTTTGTTCAATTTCTCCTAACCACCCTCCTGAAGATTCTTTTTTCGCTATTTTTTTCTGAACGATAGATAAGTTGTTACCCACTGTTGAAGTAATAGCTTGACGGTTGAATGTTTGACTCGGAATTTAGGAGACGAGATGAACCCTGGCAAACCAGAATCATGGTTAAGAATCAATTGGCCACTGCTCATTCCCCTCCATTTCCCCATTAGCCCTTCTTCCCTCCTCTGCCTGGCCCAAAAGCCTTGTTGAAATTGGATCACCAGATAAACTGAGAATATTCACCCAAACCATTTGATTGTATGGGATGGAAATGGTGAAATAAGCAGGGGCAATAACAAGCACAGACGTGTGGTTTCTGTATACAAGATTTTTCCATTGGCTATTTGGTTCATATAGAGCCCCCACTTTTCACCATACATCTCTTGGGACTTTGGTTGGCCTCTAGTCTATTAGTTTGATAATGAAATCCAATTATAAACAAGACATTATAATGTGTTTCGCTTCTTAATTGGACTGTTTTTGTTGCTAAAGAAATCAGCTGCAGCCTGCAAAATAGACGAATCAAGCACATGCTCCAGTTTGGCCAAAAGGCGGGGCAAATTCTAGTAATTTGTTCCAATTCGAGAGATAAACAAATGTATTTAGCAAAAAAAAAAAAAGAGAGAGAAATAAATGTGAAAATAATCACACTCGTTAAAGAAAATCATACGTGAAAGGGATATATCTATGTATCTCTGATTTATATTTACGAGATGATAAAATGTGGTAAAAATTATATCGAAAATTGATTCACATACTGATCTTTATACGAGCTCTCAACCATATAAATTTTCACCAGGACTAAAATCCTACCAAAAAATTAGAACCTATCAAAAAGAATATTTGTTGCAAAGAAGAAGAAAATCCTGCCCAAAGGACAAAGAGGTGCACCTTAAAATAAAAAGAGAAAGAGAAAGAATAAAAAAAAGTCCAAGAGATGTCCCACTCATGGCACCGCGATCCGCCCAGTTTCGGAATCCGATGAAATTCGGTCAGTAATATAGTGAATTTTGGTGATGGACGCCTGAATTTAGATTTTTTAATTTTTTCTTCTCCCCACCTAGTGACAAACTCATTTTTCCCGCCTCGCCCGTCACAAACTCGTTGGTCAGCCCGCCCCGCCCCATCAAAATTCGCCAAAATCTGCGACAAACCTGCCCCTAATCCAGAACAACACGTGAGTCTAATGATTATTTTCTTAATTTTTAATTATTTATTTTAAATACGAAATTTCCCTATAAAGATCCCATCAAACTCACTCTATTTAATTTCTTACTCTGTTTTTTCTCTATAATTTAAATTGTACAAAATTATTATCTCATTTAAACTTACTTTAAAAAATAATAAAATCAATAAAACTCACCTGACCCGTCCCTATCCCGCTCCGTGAGTTCCGAATTTTCCATGCGGGGCGGGGTAAATTTGGAAGATTGAGTTTTTGACCACCCGCCCCGCGACTTGCCCAAACCCGCCGGCCCATCCATTTGCCATTGCTACACTCATATAGCCGGGCCAAATTGAAAATTCCCCAAACTGGCGCCCTATTTCACACTTCGCTCAGAGGAATCCATCCATGGTACTCTAGATCAATTTTCCCGGTAATTCTATCGGCTAACTGCTTTCCATTTCTGGTTCCCCCATTTTTACCTGAAACATATAATGGAATTTTGTAAAAATTGATATTAAAATGCTCTTTCGTTTCGTTGAGCAGCATATAAACGCCTTTTATGCTCTTGTTTCAAAGCATACTTAGCAACTTAGGGTTTAAATTTTTTGAAAGTTTTTGGTCGGCTTTCGCTACTGAAATAGCCGGAGAAGTTGGAATATTGCGTTTTTATTCTTGTGCGATTACGAAATGTGTAATCTTTTTGTCAGTTTTTTTTTGTTTTGTTTTACAATCTGAAGAAGAATAGAAGCTTGGATTTAGGATTTTTAATTTTTTTAAGAAAATTGAAGTTGTTTAGGTCTGTGTATTGAGAGAAATTATCAAGGTTTAGGTTACATGAAAAACCGGTAAATTACGAGTTTGATTAATGGTTTGTTTTGGTATAATCTGAGGTTTTGGTAGCAAAAAAATATGTTAAATTTGATTCCTATTGATGTAAATGACATAGTTTTTACTTAGAAGTCTTGCACGGTTGTAGAGTTATCGAAATTCAAGATGCTGATATTTCATTGTTGTGTGCTCTCTCCTCTGTTGGCCTCAAAATGAAGATTTTGTAGTAGTTGCTTTTGTGTATGTTTCTCAACATTTGAAATTTGTTTTGCGCAAATATGAGATAGACTTGCCTACGACAAATGTATGGTTTCTGAAGATTTGGAAGAGTCTGTATGGCTAGCGAGCTTTCTAGTATAGAAGCCTTCCCGAGGATTTGGGCTATTGAAGCACTGGCTAGATCCAAACAGCTGAATGCTGAATTACTTGGTTCGTGCTAAGTTAATTTTGCATTGGAAATTTGTTGGACTCACTTCTGTTGTAAATAATTTGAACTGTGATTTATATTCCTCAGATTTGGTTAGAAAGACTCCAGAGCTATCAGATGATATTGGAAAAAATGCAAGGGAGCTGGTATCCTTTCGTATCCTAGAGAGTTTATTTTCTCACAGGAGTCAAAACGATATTGCTGGTGCTTCTGTCCCATCTCAAAGAATTTATTTTGATCCATCAAACAGCTGTGAGGATGTCCTGCATCATGTATTGCAGAAGGTATTTTACTTTCAGTACACATTAGATAATAGACAGTTTAATTTATGGTGGCACCTTAGCATTTCATGGTCTGTTATATTTATTTGATCTTTGAGATTCTAACCCGTGCTTAACTTTATAAGATACCTGCATCAAATCTCAATTGTGGTTCTTCAGAGATGTTGAAGTGGGATGTTCAGTCCTTTATTGCCCATAAAAGAGACCGATTGCCCGTGTCTTCTTTGCAAAAGGTAAAACAGGATTGTTTAATTAGATATAAGTTTGTGTCATGCAGAAAGACATTTAATCCTGACTTGTTTATTTTAATTTTTTTGGGTCAGCTCAAAGATGCCGTTCTCGACGGCAGCCATTCTGTTTTTGCATCTTTTAAAGAAAGAAGTGGATTAACGGTTAGGACTCAATGCGATGATAATATTACTGGTGATGGTGACAACTCCAATGGATCGGCATGGAGACTTGAGGAGAGAAGCAAAGATATCCAAGTTTTACCCGATCTGTGCTCATGTCCTAATACCACTGAAAAGGGGGTTGATGAGTTGCAAGAAGGACTTCCTGATAGAGATTCATTACCATCTAAGAGGAATAGGACTGACACTAGTGGTGAAAAGTTGGAAAGAGGAACCCATAAAGACCAAGTCATGCACGGAGATTGTTATGACCAGTATGCAGAATCCGCCAAGAAGTTTAAGCAGGACGTCCATATTACTGAACTTGTTGCAGTTGAGAGATCGATAATACCAGCTAAAGATGGACAGGTAGAAAATTCATATGAAAGAATTGTAGAACATATTGATAAAGAAGTGTCCAATATGGAAAATGAAGCTGAGGTAGAAGGCATGGAGATGGAGTATAGTGGAACTCATGATGCTGGCAATCAACATATTGCCAAGAAGTTTAAGCAAGATATCAGTATTACTAAACATGATGCAATGGTGAAATCCACAACATCAACTGGAGATGGACTATTAGCAAATTCTTCTGAAAAACCTGTAGAACGTATTGATAGAGAAGGGTGCGATCTGGAAAAGGAAGATGAGATAGGAGTCACAGACGTCAAACACACTGATTTTGCTGATGATGGTGAGGATCAGTTTACTGCATTAAAGATGCTAGCAGGAAACAGCGATTTTGTTGGTGCCGGAGATCGGAATTGTCAAGTGCAGACTCCTGCTCATCACAATATAGATGTTAGTGTCCCTGGAGATGCTCGGGGAAGAAGTAATTCGGTTGGTGAAGCCAATGGCTGCATGAAACGGTTTGACGAGAAAGCATCAAATGGAACAGCCCTAGATATTAATGAGGAACGTAATAAAGTCAATGAAGGTGTGAACTCCTTGCGTCATAATTCGTTAGAAAGTACATTAGCTAATGAAGTTGAGCACAATCAGGTTTTTGAAACTGCTAGTGACAGTGACGAGTACCATGATGAGAGGAATGATATTGCTTCAAAGAAGAATGCTTTCTTGAGCTCTCAGTGCACATACAGCGAAGAGTCCTTGGAAACGCAGCAGAATCTCTGTATGAAGTGTAATAGTAGCGGACGACTTCTAATTTGTAGCTCTAACACCTGCCCATTAATGGTTCATGAAAGCTGCTTGGGCTCTTCTGCCAAGTTTGATGGAGATGGAAAATTTTACTGTCCCTTTTGTGTATATTCTCGTGCTTTATCAGAGTACTTGGGAGTTAAACGAAAGGCATCCTTGGCCAGGAAAGATCTTGCTACTTTCATCGGCTTGAAAGTTGGAAATCAAGCAAAGTTATCCACGAGATCACGTAGGTCAGAGAAAAATCAGGCAACAGGAAGTGAAAAATTGGATGAAAATAATGAAGCAAATGTCGATGGAGATCCTTTGAATGAGGTCGATCACACCCTTAGGAGGCCAAATGAGGAAGACAGGCTACAAGCAGCTTCAACATCCTCTGCTGGCAATAGTCTCCCCTGCAGCAAAAAATTAACAGATTTATCTCTTAGAGAGCTAAAAGCATTAGTAAAAGAGAATCTTCAAGGGGAAGGGAAGGAACAAGAGCGCCTCTCTCCAATTCAACCGGATGAGCAGCAGATTGATGTGCATAGGCTACGAGCAGAGTCTTCAACATCCTCTGCTGGCAATAATCTCTCCTGTGCTGAAAAAGAAGCAGTATGTCATGGATTAGAAAAAGAAAATCTTGAAGCGGAAAGGAAAGGAAAAGGAGCGCCAGTCTCCAATTCAACCGGAAGAACAGCAGATCGACATGCAGGCTCTTCATGAATCTAATGGTGATATTTCAGCTGAGAAACAAATGGTCGTTGTCAATGGAAATGAGAGACAAACTGTAGTCAGAGAGCAGAAGAAAATTATTCATACACCAGAGTCATCTTTACATTCTGAACTGCCAAACCAAAAAGGTCGCGAAAGCTCTGTAGACAATGATGAGAAAACTTCTGGATCGAAATACCCCAGGCGATCAGGAAGACAGGACAAGCAGCAGTAGTAAGTATTCTTTTTGTGCATAGTTTTCTTCCAATCTCATTCTGGAGTTTCGTTTATTTTTAATGTGTTATCTGCGCTTCTACAGTAAGTCTCTAATTAAGGTTTCTAGGTTTCCTACAACCAAACAAATTTACAGTCATTGGGACATTAATCCACTCCCCCTCTTCTTCACTTTGCCTCTACACAGACATGTATTTATTCAAGCATTTTGTTGAATCTATATCTTTTATAAAGAACAAACTTGCTCATCTATGCAGTACATCTCCACCAATTCCTCAATTGAGACGGAGAAGGCACCCTTGGACGCAATTGGAAGTAGAAAAATTAGAGGTATTTTTTCCTCTTTTTAACCGTGATATAGCCATAATAAGCAGTAGATGGTAAGATGTCACATCCCTCCTCCATGTCTTCTCATTCTGACAAACACTGGATTGATTTCACAAGCCTTTTGTCTTTTCAAAAGTCCTAATATATAGATTGCAAGGAATCCTATACATAGTTAAAATTTCTTTGCTTTCAACATTTACATTTTAGAGATGTCCATTTCCTTGTTACTTTCCAATGAACTTTCTTCTCTTTATTGAAACCTTTCATGTTCCTAGCTAGGTACAAGACTACAAGGTATATACGGTTCTGGGAAAACTTGGATCTCAGCTTTTTAAAACATTTTGCTATTTTGCTTCAAAATAATTGTTTCATTTTTAGTTTCTTCTTCATGTAGTTTTGTCAACTAAATCTCAAATCTTCTTAAGAGAGGCACTCATAAGATTTGCAATATTTCTGTGGACTCAGTAATGAGTTTGAAATCATAAAGCTCCAAAGTATGGAGCAATATCGGGGAATCTCCATCCGATCCCAGAAAAGAGGATATCAGAATTTGAAAACAAGGAACCTTTTCTGTTGCTCCCGTGCTAGATTAAGATGTAGCAGTGCTTAATTTCAATGGTTTTTGTCCTAGTGAAGGTGGATTAATGGGGGAAGAGGTTAAAAAATTTAGCTGCCTTTATTTGCTGCAGGAAGGAGTGAAGAAGTTTTCTAGTGATCAAGAACTTAGTATACCATGGAAGCAGATATTGGAATTTGGAGCTGGCGTTTTCGAGAAAGGACGTACTCAGGTTGACCTCAAGGATAAGTGGAGAAATATTTGCAGAGCAGGCCAAAAATCAAAGTAAAGCTCTCCGTCTTTACATACTGCTATATTACCTCCATCAGATTTAGTTTTTGCACATCTTATCAGCTGTGGATAATAGGTAAAACTTTGCATGTTGGCCTTTCTTGTATATCTAATGCTAACTTTATAAATTTTTGTCAAATGCAGTTTTTTAGTGAATGTAACACTCTTTTGCAACAATGCTCTTACATAATTTCTTCATTTTCTCTCTCCAAGACTCTCACTTCTAACTACAGATTTAAACCGTTTTTGTCCGTCTTTTTTATTCTTAAAAATGTTACATTCCAGCCCTAATCTTGATTTTTAGCATTATAACGGGATCTGTACCAGAAGAAATTATTATTTTTTAGCAAGGATTAAGATCCGGAACTGTTATTGTTGGAATGAGGTCTTAATTCTTACAACAGCCTTCATCTCGAAGATCGTGTGTGTAAAAGTAAATTTTAAAAAGTTTGGTGATGGTCTTTGAATTTTTCTGAGATCACGTAACTGCGTCTTTTTTTTTTTTATTTATTTGATAAAAGTTTGTATAATTTACTTACTGGTATTTTTTTTCTTTGGCTTAATTAAGATATGTTTTGTGATGGGTTTTGTTTAAACTCTTTTTTCCCTTTGATTTTCTCTTTCAGGGAAATGAAATCCATGTTTGAAAAATAGAAATTTGTGGTTGCTTTCTGTAATTTCTATTTGAAGATGATCAAAAAGAAAATTGTTTGGATATTATGACAATATATCTTGTTTTTTAGAAATAAATATTTCATATTGAGTTTTCTAATAATGTCAAAAAAATTCTCATTTTTTTTAGTTTGGATATTTCTTTATTTTTCTTATAATTTTAAAGAAATGAGATCACTAAAAATATTGTAATCAAAGACATTTAATTTTAATATTAATAAGAGAAAATCAAAATCTTGAGAAAAAAGAAGAGATTTCACAATACACATTTAAGCTAGGAAATCCATCAAAATCCTACATTTAATGAAATTTATGAGAATCTATAGAGTTTTGAATACCTCTAGATTTTAATGGACTTTTTAAAATCAAAATTGAATACCTATAGACTTTAAAACTCCTTAAAAATCCTATATAATCTAAATTGAATACACCCCAAAAGGCTTTCGTTTCCTCTAACTAAAGGTACTAAAATACTATAAACCAACTTTAAAAAATGTTTTGACAGGTAATCAAATAGACATCCCCCGGCTACGTAGCCGGAGCCAAATTGAAATTTCCCCAAACTTCTACGCAAGCTACGCTCAAGTCAATAGTGTAGTAAACCCGATAATCCGAGCCAATTCAGTTACTAAACATTTAACACGTCATCATAAGAGAATTGTTTAAAATTCATAGCCGACATGAGGTAAGTGTAAAGTGTTGCGGTCTTTAAAAATTCTTCTAAGCAATTTAAGATTTATAGAGTATGCTCTAAATGTGCTAGTGCCCTGAAGTTGAATCTACTTAAATTTTTTTCATAAAATAAAATAAAATGAAAACTAATAACCCGACTAATACTAATACGTTTGATATATATATATAATTTCACGCATTACATTTTTACTAAAGTTATGACACTTAGGTCATAACATGGACGCCTATGCCCTTATACCTAGTTACACTTGGATTTGGCAGAAGCATGTATTGGGTCGCTCACGATTCAGGTGGAATTTTCATATGCGTTGCGGCCAAATTAGATACACGACTTTTTAAAAATAATTAAATTTATATAATTCTTTAATATATTTTTTGGTTTTTATCTAATTGAATATTTTAAAATTCTAATATACTTTTTAAAAAGAAATTTTTCTACCCACAATACTCGAATCCAAGGCTTGGCTTAAGCCATGTACTTGGCCCAACCATGTTGGTATAATTTGCACTTAGAGACTAGCGGATCCTATAAGAAATGAGTAGTTGTTTTGTTATTAAAGTAGCTGCTGACTTTGGTCTTTCATCTACATAGTGTGCTTCTTCCATGCACGAGAGAGCGCGCCATTGCCATGCATGGGATAAGGGTGATGTGAATGTCAGAAAAAACATGTGAATTAGAGCTCGTGAAAACGCAAAATGATATGAGGTGCTTCTTAATAGCTTTGTCCATCTCATGCTCGGAAATTTGTCAAATGTGCCTGCAAGTGCCCATGTTTCTAACCATCTCCTTTTTTCAATAAATTTTTTTTGAAGGTTATACTCCTTTATTTGTGAGTTAGAATACTCAACCGCCGGTTGAGTTATTATCTAAAAGGCTTGAGTATCCCTATTAAGTCTTTTGTCATTACGATAATTGCAAGACCGCGGGCACATTTAAGGCAGATCTCTCACTTTTTAATAATCAAGTTCTGCAAGCGCAATTCAAACCAAACATGAATTAATCTCGAGTGAGGAGACTGGATGCTCATTCCCAAAAACAAAACAAAACAAAACAAAACGAGGGAGGCTTAGGATTAGTCGGGGAAAAAAAAGCAGAAGATCTGGTAACTGTGATACCCTAAGAGCTCTTTGAAGGAGTTAGCTAAGTTGTTTCCTTGAAATGGTGTTCTGGAACATAACAAGAATCTGATTATTGCACTTTGAAGAAACCTTGGATTCTTTACCACTAAAGGACAAAAAAAAAACCTCGCAATTTGACTATAATGGCAAGCACGAGCCGTCAAGAATTTTCACATGTTGCATAGCGCTCTCATACTTTTCATGCATGCATGCAATTTCTTAGGCTACATTTTGATTTTTGAAATATATAACTTTTAACTACAAAACTGCACACTGGGCACTTCTAAGCTTAGCTTAACGGTCATGTGGGCTTTCAGAATTTCCACTCCATACGTGACAACATTTATACCAAAACTAACAATTCTCACTATACATATACCGCTTCACTTTTACTCTTCTTTCAATACCTAATATGGATAGTTTAAAAAAAAGTCCACTAAAGCCATGGAAGAAAGGCCCTGCAAGAGGAAAAGGGGGACCTCAGAACGCGATGTGCGAATATCGAGGAGTTCGGCAAAGAACCTGGGGAAAATGGGTTGCAGAAATCAGAGAGCCGAAGAAACGAGCAAGGCTCTGGTTAGGCTCTTTCAGCACAGCTGAAGAGGCGGCAATGGCATACGATGAAGCTGCAAGAAGATTATATGGTCCAGATGCTTACCTTAATCTGCCCCACCTGAGATGCAACTTTAACCCCTTGAACAAGTCACAGAAGCTCAAATGGTTTTCTTCCAACAGTGTTATTACGGTGCCTAGTAACGGGTTGCTAAATTTGAATGCGCAACCTAGTGTACATGTTATTCACCAGAAACTTCAAGAACTCAAGAAAACAGGATTGTTTAATCAAAGTTCTTCATCAAGTTCATCAGTGAACCCCATACATGACCTAGAAAGCATTAACAATCGAACCCATGTAGAAGATCTTGATGCCATGGATAAACAAGTGGAAGTTCCACCTGTAAACAAACTACTAAACCAAGAACAGAAACCTCAGATTGACCTGAATGAGTTCCTTCAGCAGTTAGGGATACTTAAAAATGAGGATAAAGCCAGATTCCTCTTCGTCTAAGATCACGAATAAAGATGCGCCAGTGAATGAGGACATTGGTTTAGCAGCGTTTCCAGAAAGTTTCTTTAACTGGGATACAACAAGTGATATACCAGATATAGAGTATCATCAAGAAGCAGAGAACAACAATTTCCATGCTTATAATGTTACTGAAGAGCTGACAATTCCCACATCTATTTGGAACTTCTGAAAAAATAGGTCTCAATGCAGCCATGCTAGGACTGAAAATAGAAACACTACTTATAGAGGTCATAAGAGAATACTAAATTTTTTAAGCAATGCTTTGTAGCTCACTCTAAGGTAGACATTAGAAGGTATGGCAGCATAGGGGTAGGATAGACTTTAGTGCCTCCCATGCATGAGAGAATGAGAGAATGTAAAAATAAAGAAATTTAGCTGATGGAGGAGTATTTCTTCTTTCATGGGTTGCTTCGAAGACCATGCTAACCTGCTGCCATGAATGCTGCTCAACACTGTGCAGAAATTGCATTCTTCGTGTATGTTTCTTCATTTATTCGTTTCCATACTCCGAAGCACTCAAATATTCACCATGTTCTTCAAAATACTCTATCATGCGTTTCAAAAATTTGTCACTAGTCACAGTTTCAGTGTCACAGATGATGCAGCACTGCCGCCTTGCACGTGTCACGGCAACATTCATTCTTCTCTGGTCACTCAGAAATCCCACCTAAGCATATATTCCGTATTAGTATCCTCACAAAAATGGAATTTCTTGGCTGTGCAGAAAATAGGCCCAAAAAACGGAAACGATGATAGAAAGATCACCTCTTTCTTTGAGTTTGACCGGACCATTGAGATGATAATGGCTTCCTTCTCTCGGCCCTGGAAGCCATCAACTGTAGATATCTCCAGATCTTTCAGTTTGTCGTCATTGCTCCTCAATGTTCTCAAAACGACAACCTAAAAACAAACAAGGAATCATGTTAGGACCTTGTAATTAATCAGTAGCAATTTGATACCTTCGAGGCTTCTGAAACTGCATGTTCTGGATAACAATTTGTACCTGTGCTGCATATGGTGTAATAATTCCAATATCTGAAGCTTGGACTCCACTCTGGACAAGTCTCTTTGCGTGGGCTACGGCAACCTGAGCTTCACCTTCGTTCAGTGTGCTATCCTCCTCATCTTTCTTTTCATCCATATCACACCTGTATATGAGTACATTAAGATATGAATGAAAGCGAGAATAATAGTAATGATACTAACTTTGGAACTATTAATTCTAGTTTTGCCTCAACAAGGAAAACAGAACTTCATGTGATTCAAATACTTAGCATACCCAGCTATGTCTATCAGAAGAAGGGTTGGCTCTGTAGTAGATGACTTTTTCACATCATCAATATCATAGAGCATATGTGCAGAAACACATGAATGGGCTTTGACCTAATGAAGGACAGAATAAATCCAAAAAGATTTTATATCATATTTCACAATAAACATCAGTTGCTAAAGCCACAAAAGTACAAAACAAGAAACGATTGAGATGTGAAGAGAGAAGCTATGCCGAAGCACTCCACATATGTCTGAGCACCTTACTATCATAGAGTTCTTTAGATGACCAATTCATAATAAGTTCATGCATCCGGTACTGCACAGTGAGCATAGACATGACTTCATCTTCATATAAGTCAGCAAGGCGTTCAAAAAGTGTTCTCCCCAACCCTTTCTTCTCAGCTTCAACACTTTGAATGGTTGGAGGAAGCTGGAGGTGATCACCTGCAAGAATACACCTGGATCCCTGAAATAGTGGGAAAAATCCATTAGCTGCAGCTGTGAAATAATATGGTCAGATCAGTCTTTTCTAAACATTTTTTGGTTTTGGTCCTCCATGAAATTACCTTAAGCAAAGCAATCCAGCATGCAATTTCAAGCGCCTGAGCAGCTTCATCAATTATAACCAAATCAAATGAAGTACCATCCAATTTTCGGGACAGTGCACCAGTCAAGGTTGTCAACACCACATCTGAATTTTTAATTACATCTGTCACTGCTAGCTGTTGCCTTTTACGCTCTTCTTTAAAGAGAGCTTTGAGCTCCTTCCTTATTTCCCTTTTTGTGTTTTTATCTTTGACTTTTAACAACTTCCCTATTTAGTACCTGTAGAAACCCATCAATATAAAAAAGTAAGAAAACTAGCAATTAAGACTGATCTGCATCAAGATGAAATAAAATGTATTAAGATAATATATATCAACAGAGAGATTTCTATCATTCAGAGAGATTGACACGATTTGAAATATTTTGTCATCAATCACAGTTCAGAAAAAGGTTGAATTTAAACAACAAAGCCATGATCTTTTCAGACAAGATCAAGAACCAAAGGCATTTGTTAATTTTCAAGATAACACAGAAGATTTACCTTCATCTCCTTACGAATGTCATTTGCAAGACCACTATTATCCCCACGAAGAACCTGCAGGAGACAACTAAACCAGTGAGGCTGAATAATGATAATCAACTTTCAAATTGTTCCTGAAAGGAAAAATAAAGATCCTACCTGCGCATCTAGAGCACTATCCAATACTTGAGGAAGTAAACGTGCAGGATGCCCTATTCTTACCAACTTAACCCTGAAAAATAAACAAAAATAATTTCATAGATTTATGGAGGGAAAAAATGTGGCATAAAGGAACGGAAACCAAACAAAAAAATGTAACTATCTAAATAATCTAGAAATTACATCAAGCAAAATGACAAAAAAAACTTTTTAAAGAAAAGAGGAATCATGAGATTCTACTTTACTTCATTTCAAGAACATGGTGATGTCAAAGAACATGAAATGGAAAAAGTAGTTAGCTTATCATTAATCAACATAACATCACCAATATATGTATTTTCGTTGAGTAATACTCTTAACAATTGAATAACTTTACATAAAATTGGAAAATTCTCCAATGAAGAAAGGAGTACCTGTGAGGAACAAGTCTTTCTACGATATTATCGACAGCAATATTTGAAGCAGCGCAAGCAAGAATCTTTGATCCACGTTTAACTTCTTGTAAGATAATTTCGACCACTGTGGTAGTCTTTCCCGTTCCAGGAGGTCCATGCAATAAAAATAGATCCTTGGATGAAAGAGCCTTCAAAATGGCATCTTTCTTAGAAGGATGGAAAACAAAAAAGGCAATAGGTTCAGTTCCCATTTGACTCAAATCTCAAAATTATATGGGACCAAGGGGAGGGCGGTATTATGCTAGAATGTTAAACTTCTACAGCAGTGAGCACCGAAAAAAATGGAAGAAGATGCAGCATGAAACCAAAATTCACTTGGTGCAAGGGAGAAGAGAGTTTACCTACAAAATCAAGTATAACTAAGCGTGACATTGCAATCAATTAGCTAAAGAAACAACATAATCAAATTCCCATAGTCACACAACCTCAAGTTCCAGATGTAGTTAGGAGCGTCCTCATACATACACTTAAATGTGAAGCAATAAAGTCCAACTCTCAGATATCAAATCCGTATATACACAGAATAGGAGATAAATGAAAAGAAACCATGAAATCGGTTTGCAAAGCACAGTATCCTCAGTATGCAATTACACTCACATAAAGAAGTGTAGCATTGTTCAGTAGCTATAAACCATTAATTGTGAAGGGTTACCTCAATTGGTAGAGAAGTCCTAACCTACACATAAGATTTAAGTTGATGCATGCTTTCACTGGATAAAGTTCAAGTTCTTTGACGTAATTCATTGAATAACACAATCTTTTTTAGCAGAAAGAATGAGTTGACTTATTGCAAATAAAATATGAACTCGGAAAAAATGTTCTTATGCAATTTAAAGTGAATGCATGCAAATGCATGTTAACCAAGGCACACAAAATCAGGAAAAATAAGGCCATTGTGCTTCAAGGACCTGAGAATGGTCAAGGTTAGAGTTAAATGGAGTAAATTTGGCATCTTTCTTGGATATTGCTGGTGATCGCTCTCCAAATAGTACAGGTACCAAGTCAGCAGCAGGGCCTCTTTGCACTCCTTTACTCAGTTGAATTAATGTGTCTTTCATCCGACGGTAGGTAACCTGCAAATGCAATCACTCTTGCTTTCAGATGTAAAAAGATCTCTCCATGTACCTATAGCAGTATCTATAGATGTATTTTACAGTGATTTTAGTATAAATATCCCATACTTATAAATGTTTTAAAATGTCTGATATGAAGTATTGGTAAAAGAAAATTGACAATTAACATTTTGTTTTTCAAATTGTTTAAGAAGTTACGATGAAATAGGACTATTACCCACCACAAGCTTGCAGGGAATGTTAGTCTAGTTTAAACTAGGAAAAGGCACATCTCTGGAGTTGTGCTACCGCAGCACAACAAAGAACCCCAAATTTTAAAGTTCAGTCCCAATAAAACATGATAAAGATTAGCCTTTTTATTCAGAGAATGCACCACTGAGAACTGAACTTCGAGAAGGCACATAATGTCTTTCACCAAAGATGTACCTCATTTGCCAATTTTTCAAGGCGAAGTGGACTATTTAAACCATCTTCAGGAATATCATCAAAAGCCACAGTAATAGAGGAATCCTGACGAACATCAAAACCATTGTCATATTAAAATTTCAACGAGATCAAGAAAATATTATCACAGATAAATGTCAAAAGGTAAATGTAATACCTTAAGCCTGTAAACAACACCCTGCCCGAGGGCAGGAGAACTTGGGTCTGCCTTGTTTGGTTTCAGAATAACAACATCATGATTACCAAACTACAAAACAAAAGGCAAAAGTCCCTCAGGGAAAAGAATAGTGCTAAGAGAAACTCACGAACAAAAGGAAATCGAAAGTTACGAACAGATTGGGCCAGGAACGGGCCTTTCTACACTACTATTGCATGAATCATCAACAAGGAAATTAATTTCTCGATAAAGAACAATTGAATTGAATCAGAAGATGCAAAAATGTTGGCTCTGAGCCAATTATAACTTTAATCCACGAGATCATCTCACTGACTTACTTTGTGAGCAGGAAGCACATCTCCTTTATTGGAGTGAAACTCAAGAAGACTCTTGCCCATTAACCCTGTCTGTGGAGTAGCAATCCACAAAAGTTTAGTTAGCTGATGGCAGATATTGATTCAAGTAACAAAATACAAAATATTACTAATAACGATAATAGAAGAAGAAGAAGAAGAAGCTAATACCTGAACGTCCACACACTTCAAGTTAAGAAGGACAGATCCTTTCTTTTGAGCAGTGTCCAAACTCCTTGTTGCGCCTGAGGTCATTGAAGCCGATATCTCAGCTTCCTGAAACAATTAGGTAACTTGTTAATTATTCCAAGTACAAGTGTACAACACCATCGTAATAGAACTAGCAAACATACGAGAAAAAAGTTTGGCCAAGAATCATATCATTATTTGACATAATTGTCTGATTTTTATATCAATCTATATCGAACTTACTACTATGAGTATGTAATTCACCGCCAATTTCATCATTTTTTCCGCGTTAGATTGCTTAATAATAGTTAGACTACTCCAAATACCAAAATGCTTCATTTTTTCCTACAAATTTGATGCTAAACTTAGCTTTAGCCTATGGTATTGCCTCGGACGTAATTTCCAAAAGAAATTCATTCAAAATTACAAATAAAATTGAATTAGCGGAATCAATAATGAATTATTAAAAAAAATTAAAATAAACACAATGAAATGAAATGCTATGCCTGGAAAAATATAATTGTTATAAAATGTTGATCGGACCTTTTCCATGTCGATTAAAGGAGACATGGTGGAGACGAATTGGTTGAGGGTGATGGGTTTGTTCTTCTTTCTGCTACTTCCTTTCTCCATTGCTTTTTGCTTCTTCTTCTTCACCGACCTTCTACCTCTGTGTACAAGACTGTTTTAAGTGTGGAGTGGGGCTTTGGAGGAGACGGACTTAAAGTTAAAGGTACTTTTGTCACTTCGATCAATCTCCTCCCTTTTATAACAGAAAAATTATTATTAAGATATCCTTTTAAAATAGGATAGTTCTCGTATGAATCAGGTTTATTAGATCATATGGTATAGAAATTTGGTCAATTCTAAACACATGATCCATATCAAAAATTTTCCTTTAAAATAACTCATTTGGTATTTTTAACCTAAAACCAACATTTTTAATTAATTTATCAAAATTATCATCACGGATATAATTTATGAGTAAAAATATTCTAAATAATTTTTTATTAGAAATAAAGACTCAAAATTATTTTTTTAATAAAAATAGATAATTTCTCTGTATTATCATTTTTATTATATACGCAATTCTATTTTTCATATTATTTGTTCTTTTTCACTGTCGCACAAGCTACTTGCAATCATGTGTGCAATTATTGACGGCAAATAAAAAAAATCACCCATTGATAAAAATAAAAATAAACATTATTAAAAAAAGGAAAAGATCACCTTCCCCTAACCTTTTATTCTTTAAGTTTGATAAGATGATGCATCATAAACTATGCATTATCAACTTCTTTTTCTTTTTTCTACTCTTCTTTCTTATATGAACTTTAACATTATCTTTGAAGGGTCTTCACTTGATAAAACAAGCAGCATCACAAAAGAGAGCAAATTCCAGGAGAGAGAGGGGGGGGCTCTAATATATTTCAAGTCCAAGTAAAATCAAGAATGCCAGTGCAACAAAGGTCTCTTTTGTGTCATTCCAAGGCCTTTTGTTGCTAGTGCTTGCAAAACCAGGACACATGTTCCATCTTGGAATGAAACACAAAATTTCAACTTTAAGACCAACGTTTTCTGTTCCAAAGAGAACACTATTTATTCAGAGCGTGCCTGGAAATGGCACATCGAGAAGCTACAACACCTTCAAAAGTAGAACAAAATGAAGTTTGTAACAAAACCATTCATCTATTACATCACAAGTACATGTTAACAAAGCCATGACTTCTGTCAATCATATCAAAAAAGGATTCCCAAATAATCATTTCCATTCTCTCCTGTTAGATTGAATAATCTTGAGTAAACTCCATGGAGAAGTCCGAAAACTCATTTGTATATGAGGGCATCGCGTCCTGGCCCAACACCGATGTAATGGATGGGCACGCTAACAAGCTCTTCTATCCTTTCTACATATCGTTGTGCAGCCTTGGGTAGATCTGAGTAGTTTCTAATTTTAGAAATATCTGTCTGCCACCCTGGTAAAACTTCGTACTCAACCTAAAATAAAGCAACATTGAGTAATTCATGAATATCAATCTGGTCCAATGGGCAAGGAATAATCAAAAGACAAAGATAACCAGAGAAAACAAAAGAAATGATGTCACTAACCAGCAAGAATCATGTATTTGTAAGATAAAGGGAGGAAATTACCTTGATTTGTTCCAGAGTACGAAGATCTGCAGGGAGCGATTTGACAGGCGTACCCACCAGGAAGACTGTAAGAAACACCCAACTGGATTTCTGGAAGATCCGACAGTACGTCAAGTTTAGTGAGGTTTAGAGAAGAGAAGCCGTTGATTAAGCAGCAGTATCTGAGTGCAACAATGTCAAGCCACCCACACCGACGAGGCCGACCTGTAGTTGTACCGAATTCCTGCCCAGCAAACCTAAGGATGTCACCACCTTTCCCCAAGATTTCTGTTGGAAAAGGACCTGAACCAACTCTTGTAGTGTATGCTTTAACCTGCGGTCAAACAAGTGAAGAAGTGAAGCTGTCAGTGTTTATTATGCAAGTGAAGGACCAAAAGTGAGACAACTTAAGTTCATTATCAGATTTCTCCAGTGTTAGCAAGATAAATTTGTTTCCAAGGACCTACTGCTATAATCTCGTCATATCTTAGGCTAGACTGCTTGCTATTAGACACGAGAAAATGTTAACTTACCAAAAGTTATACAAGGACAGACTCTGTTGTTGATACATTTCAAGCTTTTTGTCCACAAAGAAAATATTGAAAATTTCTCAAATTTGTTCTCGAGTGAAACATCATCTCACAAAGGGAAAGAGAAAACCGAAAACCACTTACCACTCCAATAAGATCACCAACTGCTCGAGGAGCAATTCCAAGTCCAGTGCAGATCCCTCCAGCTGAAGGACTTGAAGAAGTGACAAAGGGATACGTTCCAAAGTCAATATCCAACATGGTTGCCTGACCACCTTCTACCAGAATCCTCTTTTTCTCAAAGATGGCCTCATTCATAAAGTGCACGGTGTCTGTAATGTAGGGCTCCAATCTCTCGGCAAATTTTTTGTACTGTTCAACTTCTTCCCTGAGCATGTCAGGGGTGTAGTTAAAACCTGGGAATCTTGAAGCTGCATCTGATAATAATATATCAAGTTTCTGGGGAAAAGTGTCCATATGCCTCAAGTCACTTACTCTTATACCATTGCGAATAACTTTGCTTGAGTAGGCAGGTCCAATGCCTCTTCGAGTAGTGCCAATAAAAGATTTAGCCAGCTCTGCTTCCCTAAGCCCGTCAACTTCTTGATGAAAATCAAACAGTAAATGAGCACGATCAGATATCAAGATTCTTCCTTTGCAAGGGACTCCATTAGATTCAAGGCCATCTATTTCTTTGAATAATTCCGGCAAATGCACCACAACTCCATTACCAATAACACAAAGAGTTTCCTCATTGAGAATCCCTGATGGAACAAGGTGCAGAGCAAACTTTTTCCCTTCTGAGTTATAAATAGTATGTCCAGCATTAGCTCCACCCTGTCATCAAATTATTTAGAGTCTCAGAATATGATATCAAAGAGTAAAATCTATCTTGAAATCTGATTTTATACTGTACCAAAGAATAGTTCACATGATAGGAACTTCCTGGGATATATATAGAGACACTTAAAGTATGGTATGAGAAATTACAACATGAACTTTAGAAATTTGGGCCTGCACAATATCATAGCTTAAAAATACTCAAAGCAGCCCCACCCAGGATCTTAGATCACGGGAAGAAAAACAAAATCTAAACATATCTTGTAACACACCCTTCAAGAAGAGAATTGATAAATCATAAAAGGGGGTCAGAGAGCAAAAAAAAAGTGGAAAGAAATAACAGCTATAGATGATATAACAACGGAAAAAACCCTGTTATACGACAAAATTTTCATGAACTCAATAGGGGCAGAAAATGACCAAGAAAATTGTTTGTATAATGCCTGATATTTTTGCAATATTTCATATGAGCAGGGTTGGCCAAGCACATCAATACACAGTACATGAAACATTTAAATATCCACAATACACTTCATCACAAGGTCATAGCAAACATCAGCAACTCAATACTCCCAAAAGTTCAAATTCATCAATCCTGATAATTGGAAGTTTAGTTTCATCAATCTGAAACCTCTAAAAGTCTAGTAAAGCCACTCTGCCAGTTGATAACCTCATAGGCAAGTAAAATTAGAAACTTTGAAACTTCAAGTCTCCAAAGAATTAAGTTTCATAGTCGAAGAGCGGCAATAATTAAATTTTAAATAAATAATCATTTATAGAGAACATCTGCAAATTCAATCTGAATTCCCAAAATTAAACAGATACAACACCCAACGCGTGCAGTGAGCTCCTTTTTTTGCAATTGCAACATTAAAACGAACAGCATAGCAATAGAAATATCAATAGTAATTGCTAGGCTAGCGTTCATAAACCTTTGGTACTTCAGTTTAAAATTTACCCATCACCATCCTCGGAGGCCTATTTCCATCTAGATACTATTACCAATATGCTAATGCCATTAAATGAGGAAGGAGGGGGGGGATTACACACATTTCTTGTTCGAAAACAATAGCCTTAGGCTTAAAATCCGGTTTGGATCCTCTGTGACACTCCCTGTAACACTATTATAACTATGGAAACTTCTATTCATATATCCTTAAATAACAAGATAAGCCCCAGGTGTGAGAACAAAACGATAATTAGGAGTGTTGCAGGACTGTTACATGGAGTCTCACATTTGATCGGGTGTGCTTAAAATCGACTTTTCCCCTCAAAATTAAAAAGGAATTTTCAATACACAAGCTTTCAGAGCACGAAAATCATAAAAAAATAAAAAATAAAAATGCATCAAATTCAGCAAAAGAGCAACACCATAGAACAAAGTCATGAAGCAAATAAATAAAATACCTGACAGCGAGCAACAACGTCAAAATGCTTAGCAAGTATATCAACGAGCTTGCCTTTACCTTCATCTCCCCATTGAGAACCGAGTACACCTGAAACCTGACTCAGTGACTCGATTCGACTCAGTCCAGTCGACTCACTCACTTCCTTCTGCTTATCTATCACAGCATCAACAGGATTCGCCGCAGAGTAGCATTTCAGGGTGACAACTTTAATCGCTCTCCTCCGAGTCAACAGCTGCTGCTGCTTCTGATTGTGGAGAAGTGCGTTGACGGAACCACCAAAGCAACCGGCCGATGGTGGTGGTCCTCTGGTGGTGGTGGACGCCGCCGTGTTCACTTCAAGCCTCATAGCTGATGAAGAGACGTTCATGGTGGCGGCGGAGGTGGCGGACGACGACGTAAGGTTTATGAGGAGAGAGAATCACTGAAGAAGTGAAAATGAAATAAAATGATGGCTGTGGTCTAAAGATTGAATTTTTCTTATATGTATAAGTATACATGGACCATTATTCATTAAAAAAAAAGTATACATGGACCATAATTTAGAATTAACCACATAATTGTCTCTCTCCTCATTCTATAGTATGTGTTCAGTTCTTAACCATATGATCTAATATATCTGCTCCATATCAGAACTAACCTTAAAGATTTTGGAAAGCATTCGATGCTGCCAGGTGATTTCCATTTAAGCACGAGATGCTTATAATTTGGAACTAATAATTATTTTATACACGTGGAATAGTTATTAAATAATAAGATAAAAATATAGAAAGATAAATATTTTTTTAAAAAATCCAACTGCAGTTAAAAAACAAGTCCTCTCCAAATTCGGTTTCATAAACAAATTATATGACGATTTCATGTGTTTAGAAATTTCTTAGGTTTCACATTATCGGCTGGATTTATGTCTCAGCAACTTGTTAGTGAAAGTACGTGTTTGAGACGGGTTGGTGCACTACATGGCTTTTGCAATTTTTTTTTCTATAGCATATTTTTTTTAATTTTATTGCCGGACTGAGGATTTTTGTGCAAAGTCCTGTGTCGGACTCAAGATCACCTAGAGTGTTGAATGGAGGGGGTAATTGTCAACGATCAACCCTCCTGGACTTCTACTCTATAGCGTTAACAGTATATTAAATTGTATTCACTATTTTTTTTTAAAATTCTCAGCTACTACTTTAAAGTGTACATAAAATTTATATATTTTAATATACATCTAAATTATAGTTGGAAGTATGAGATTACATTTATTTTGAACTTATATATATTGAAAAAGGTTTGAACATTGGATATAAGGAATTTACTAATTTCAATTGACAAATAATGTTACGTACTTTAATTAGGTGTAGTTTGGTTTGAAATTTAGATTGTGATACAAATTATCTTTAATTTGAGTTCGAAAATAAAACCTCAATTATCAAGTCATCTAAAATCTAGTTTTAGGTGATACTAATTTGAAATTAAGAGTATAAATTCATATTAGACTCAATCTAATAATATATCACAAGTCTTTATATTAGGACAGACTAAGGGTGTATTTGAATTATTATTTTGCATACAATTTTGTTTAGCGGACCATAAGAGTGAAATTTTTTGTAACAAAAAATGTTAAATTTTAAGTGAGAATTTTGTATTAAAAATGTAAAGAAAGTAATATTTAAATGCATCACAAATACATGACATGCTACCAACATACCCAATCTTTTTTTTTTCTTTAAGAGAGTCTTTTCTTTTATTTTTTTTTGAGGTTAATACTATATATAGTATACACTATATTTTTACGCAACATAGAGTAGGCACTGAAATATATATCTACTTACAAGCAGAATAGCGATCTTTTTTTTTTAAAAGAAGGGGTAAATTTGTCTTTTTATTGAATCTGGCGTTTGACATTTCCAGTTTTCGGCTCGGCTACTTGTAGGAATTTTTTTAAGTATATACTATATGCATATATATAATTACTATCGTTGACCAGACCTAAAAAAAACATATAATTACTATCGTTGACCAGACCTAATTAAAGTAGTGCTATACCACTTATCAAAATAATGTTTCATCAAAATAGTATTTCATGAATAGCGTTTGTGTTCCAACTTTTATATATTTACCCAGGAAAAATCAATAAGAATAATAGCGCTTCGGTTTATTTTTCTCAAATCTTTTTTACTTTGTGCAATTGGATTCCATCTTTGCCTCGAAGTATTTCGAAGCTAGTTGAATAATTTCACTCACGTCATGTTTTATAAATGATTCAACTTTTATGAGAGTTTCATTTAAAATAAAAAAAAACTATCCTACAAGAACAGATTGATTTTTGGCTAAATTCACTGTTCTTTGAGTACACAAATGATTTCCAATATTTCTGTCTAATCTCTCTTATAAATAACAGAAACAATTTTTTTTTTCATTTTCCTGTATATATTTTCTATAGAAGGTAGAAATTTTCACCTCCTTGTATACCAATGACCCCAAGGGTCTTTCATCCAATGTTATAATGATGTTACAGCTCTTCACAATGTGTATATCCGGCATTCTTCGGGTACTCCAAATTCTTTCTTCATAGGGGCCAATTCTCGTCTCCAAAAGTCGTTATGCAACTTGTAATGCAAAACCTTAATCAAGCAAAAAGTCGGTTCCATATGATCAGCTCGGTTTTAGAGTGAGAAGGGAGTCCAAGAATGAGATGCACTAAGAAGAATGGAAATGAAATGCAATCCTAGGATGCTGCAATGAAATGCAGTGCAAAACAAAAGGTTGCAAATTGAATGAACCACAGAAGTACGATCAGATCTCTGAAGAGAATCGCGTAGTACCTGTATAAATGTGGCAAATGCATCATCGTGGTGTAATTCAGAGAGCTTAATGGCCCAGTCGTCCACAAGTCCGAAAGTAGTTTTTTGCCTTTCGGCTTCAAGCAAAACAGAATCGCGATACAAGAATCTTTGCCATATTCTTTTTACATTTCCCATTTTGAATTCTATTTCTGTCTCATTGATTGCCTAAGGAAAGAAAATTTCACCAATTAGATAACTTCAGAGAACGTTTAAGTGGGAAAACACGGAGCCCTTTTCCACATACAACATCGGTAAGAAAGCTGTTTACCCTGAGAATGTGGATCAAGTTAGGAATTTCATCCTCGCGTATCCGAACAGCAAAACTTTTATAGTTAAGGATGTTCTCATAAGGCAGGTAGATACCATCCTAAATAACGAGAATAGTTGTTAGGAACGGTCTGGAGTAGACTGAGGCCGATAAATTCCAAGCAAAGAAATACACACGAAACAGCTCAACGTGCTTGGAACACCAAACTTTTTACATTTCCTTAGCTAAGCATCAGTAGAGAACCAAGATATAAATAGAACGGAACCTGAATGATAACGGGAATGCACCCTTGCAGAATACTGTCTTCCATCCGCCGCTCCATCCATCACCAGGCATAACACCACAGAAAACTGAACTTGCCAACTCCTCATGATAACGTTTGGTGCGTCGTGAAGTGACGATCACATCGGGACTGTGTTGTTTCCCAAGTTTCCCTGCCTTGTTAGGACTTGATCCGAACTCTTCGGCTACTTTCTGCCTTATGCCCATGCTATACCTGAACACATTACAAACCAGAAAATCAAATTATTTTCCGAGTTTGAAGCCACTGTGGCATTAGGATCTCAAAGTCCTAGTATGTTCCAATAGCAAGTTCATCTTCAAGATAAAGCAGTTTAGATAATTTTCAAATGCCGGATTTGTAAAGCCTTCAGGCCACTTACGTATCTTCTGGTCTTCCAGATTTATATGCCGGTCCTAGGTTTCCATTAAAATAGAAGAGCGTCTTCCGTTTTTCACGAGGCCTGCATTACATATGTTCTAGTGCATTAGATTGGGAAAACTCAAAACTCGGTCAAATTACAATAGATGTAATATGACTTTTTTTGACGAGTACCATGCCCAAAGTTGTGAGTTCAGGGCACTTGCATCTGGTCGTTTCCAAGCAGGGAGTACGAGATCTTTCTCTGGATCAAAGCACGGATGGGTTCCTCTTCTGTCCGATGAAATGCTATCCCAGTTATCAGCCCAATATGCTGTTGTTGAATGGGTATGCTTTTTATTTGTGTTGCCCCAATGTACCAACATCATGCTGTCCCATATTTCCTTTGGGGCATAGCAAGCACCTTCGTCCCATGAAAAGAACTGTCTTGAGGCATAAAAGTAGTGGCATTAGCATGAATAGAATGACAAACAAAACGAGGGGAGAAGAAGAGAGCTACGCCTATGGAGATCTTTATCAGTATAGTACCCAGATGTGATCTCGTCCTTCTGAGCGATTCCAGTAAGGATATTGTGCAGTAATGTGATCATACGCCTTCTTGTAAAACTCCAAGGTCAGAGAACTCCTCAGACTCCCTGTGTTTCTGTAATTGGAATAAATAAAATTAAGACTTTTCGAGGAGGGACATAATAGATCAGGCACGGAGACAAGAAATATACATAGCATTTTTTGCTTGCCAAGAGTATGTAAGAAGTTGCATTTACTCATACCCGCGTACTTAAATGGGGTGCATCGTCAGCACGAGTTATAATGCAGGAATCAAGAACAGGAACAAAGAAATAGTCCGCTTCTTCACCATTTAGTGTTCTGTAAGGGCTGGACAAGAGGCTTTCATACAGTGCCATCTGCAATTAGGTAAGCATGAGAAAACAATCCAGAGTACGAAAAATACAACATTTACACGAATGATGCTATATAAGAGTCTCAGGTATACCTGTGCACCATAAAGGTGATTGGTCCAAAATGTGGAATTTCTGTCATCATAAATTCTGTTAACACATTTCAGTCTGAAATGTCGCCCCTGCCATGTACAAGACGACTAAAAAAATAAAATACACAGCATTACGGATATAGCTACATATTTATAAAGTTCATTAGTAATATCTTGATCTCAAAGAATTCAATCATTTATTATAAATTTATGGTTTTGTTTCATATATTAATGAATGAAGTAGAAGAGTTTTGTAACTTTTATTATAGTAATTATATTTATTTATTGTTACTTCTTTTTAAATGAAGAAATTGAATGGGTTTTAAATAAATAAGTTCAATTCGTTTTTTATAATATATAAAGTGTGGTCAAGTTGAGGTAGAAGCTTCATCATGTGACATGTGGAATTTTGTGGGATGTGGACCAATTAGAAACTTCCATGTGGCAACTTTATCATTAATTTACTCTTTAAAATTATTTCTTCATGAGCTATAATCTTCAACTCTAATCTTAAGTTGTTATGGAGATAAAAACTTGAGGAGATTTCTATAACTAATGGATATAGCTACATATTTATAAAGTTCATTAGTTATATCTTGATCTCAAAGAATTCAATCATTTATTATAAATTTATGGTTTTGTTTCATATATTAATAAATGAAGTAGAAGAATTTTGTAACTTTTATTATAGTAATTATATTTATTTATTGTTACTTCTTTTTAAATGAAGAAATTGAATGGGTTTTTTTAAATAAATAAGTTCAATTGTTTTTTTAAATGAAGAAGTTCAATAGTTTTCTTTTTTAATGAAGTAGATTTAATGTATATAGGAATTATAAAAGTCTTCCATCATAAAGTAGATTTAATATTTTAAGAAAATAACATGTATATAGGAATTCTAAAAGACTATGTAACATAAATGAATTGAATTTAAATGAAGAAGTTCAATGGTTTTTTTTTAATAAAGAAGTTGAATGGTTTTCTTTTTTAACGAAGAAGTTCAATAGTTTTCTTTTTAAATGAAGAAATTGAATGGGGTTTTTAAATAAAGAAGTTCAATGATTTTTTTTAAATGAAGAAGTTCAATAGTTTTCTTTTTTAATGAAATAGATTTAATGTATATAGGAATTATAAAGTCTTCCATCATAAAGTAGATTTAATATTCTAAGAAAATAACATGTATATAGGAATTCTAAAAGGTTATGTAACATAAATGAATTGAATTTAAATGAAGAAGTTCAATGGTTTTTTCCAATGAAGAAGTTGAATAGTTTTATTTTTTAATGAAGAAGTTCATTGGTTCTTTTTTAACTGAAGAAGTTGAATGAGTTTTTTAAAATAAAGAAGTTCAGTGGTTTTTTTAAAATGAAGAAGTTCAATAGTTTTCTTTTTTAATGAAGTAGATTTAATGTATATAGGAATTCTAAAAGTCTTCCATCATAAATTTGATTTCATATTCTAAGAAAATAACACGTATATAGAAATTCTAAAATTCTTACAACAAAAAATATGACTGAAATAATCCTAACATGCAACTGAAATAATCAATGAAATGCCTTTTTAGTTTCTTCTAAACTGAAATGTCAAATTCACTACCATTCAAATAAAAGGACCTATTAGAACTAAAGGTTAGCATCACTATATAAATTTTTGGATTTTTATTAATGCATATAGGAATCCTAAAATGCTTGCTTCAACAAATATGCATAATGAATTTATGAATTTTTATTAATGCATATAGGAATTCTAAAATACTTGCTTTATGAAGTAGATTTAATGTTCCAAGAAAAAACGGAATTCTTATTCATGTATATAGAAATTCTAAAAGTCTTGCATCATAAATTAGATTTAATATTTCAAAAAAAATAACCGACTATATAAATCAAATCATCCATGCATTCCCTCACAACAACAAAAAAAAATATCATCAAAACAAACATTATGGGGAAATCAATATGTGCATCTCAATGAACTTGGAAAAGGCAAATAAGAAAAGATAATTTTATTTCGAGTAACCAAATTATGGAACACTTTCAATACCCAGAAACCTGACGATTTAATAAGTGTTGATTATTTGATTTTGGATGAAAATGTAAGATTCATTCTAATTTATTTTGTTGTTGTAATGGTGATTATTCATTCTTGGAGAGGATTTACAAATCTAAAATATGCTCCCTCACTAAACTTCTATGCAATTACCTCTCATGTTTCTTAGTTATATTAAACACTCATTTGATTTTAGACACCATAATCATTAGCAGATGCTATATATAGGTTTTCAAATTAGCACTAACCACCGTGACTTTAAAGGTTCAAGCAATGCAGTTGTCTACAACCACCAATAAGCAATCATATATCTAGAGCTCATAAATATGGTTATCCAGTTTCAGTCATATCTCTAAGCAACAAGCAAAATAGAAAACATGTACGACATCATCAAAAGAGATATGAATTATATAGAAAATTAGAAATACAACCGCGCATCGCACGGGGATAAAACCTAGTAAATGGGTAAAAGTAAGCATTCTGACCTCCATGAGAAGACTGTTAAACTCTGGTGGTAAGTCATAAACATATATGAGGGGCCTTTTCTTTTCCACTACAGCATTCAGATTCACGTTATTTCCATTTTGATTTGCATTGTCGGGAATCCTGACCTCAGCTGGTCGAAGCCATTGGGGCCACTTCGTAATAGACAATGAAGCCGATGGAACACTGCAATCTGCTCCAAACCAGCCTTCTTCACACTACAAAAGACGTAGAATAAGCATTCTTGTTACCCAGTTTTTAGTTCTAAAATTGCGTAAGGTAAGTCTATAATAAATATGACTAACGAAACTTAAAACATGATATAAACAATAAATATGAATAATTCCAATACACGTCTCATATTTTCTGCCAGAATATAATGTTTTATGATTGAAAACACCGGAACTCGATACTAGAGCAATTCCAGTAGTTTATTACCTGACAAAATCCTCCACGGCAATACCCATTACCACTACATTGATTAATACAGACGCTTTGCACAGGAATCTCACAAAATCTGCCCCCAAAACCATCGTATTTGCATTCACATTCTTCCTTGAAATGCGCCTTACTAGCAGCCTCATCAGGATCTACATTGCACCATCCTCTTTTACTACTGTTTGTTGTGAAAATATCCATATCAACTTTGCCCCAATCAGTGTTAGGGCGGCGGCGGCCTGGTCCCAAAGGTGGGCTGAATTATACAAAATAGCTTCCAATCAGATGATATTCTGAGACAAATAGCGATAGAAGATTCGGTGAAGAAAGAAATATGTTTACTTTATATGAAAACCACATGCCTCAGCGACAGGTCGATTAGGGTACTTTGTGCCTTCACCACAAAAGCACATTGCTCTACTTGTGTCACAATAAGCTGGGCACATGGAGACTACCCATGGCCTATATGGATTATCACCGAATCCAGGATAGTTGCAGCTTAACTGCTGCCTTTCCGAGCATCCTTCCCCTGCAACCCATTGACATCAGAAATCATATCTTTTGGACAATTGTTTAAACAGAAAAAACTATTTAGATTTTCCAAAACAGGTGATAATTTGCCCAAATGAATTTTTTTTTTTGCTGAATAATGAATTGTTAGTCCATAAAACTTAAATGTAAACGAATAAGCCCCAAAATCCTGCTTCTACTTGCATTCTTCATGAGCATCTGAGTTCCTAGTTGCATTCCTCAACATCTGAATCTGATACAAAATTACCTAAACAAATATTAAAAAGAGAGCTGACCGATAAATCCAAGAAAGCAGCGACATTGACCCAATTCATGATTACAAATGCCTTGACCACTGCAATTGTTCTTGCAGCTCTTGCTTCCAATTTCCTAGTGTCAACATTTGTTGTGTATTAGCAAGATAGTCCATAATAAGCAGAACTCAAATCAATTTCAATTAATGACCGGTAGAAATGATTTGGCTTAAGATCAAATATTCAGTATAGAGATGTGCTAACAATCATTTTAATCTAACAGTGAAACTTAATCGTGCAAAAGGAGATGATGATATTAGTCCAAACATCACCGACTCCCATTGTATCCATCAAATAAAGAGATTTTTCAGTACCTCGGTAATTTTTATTAGAGTAGCATTTGAATGACAACCAGATAACCATCGTCCGATCTCTGTCTTCCACGGAGCACCACGATAAACAACTTCATTATGCAGATCAGAAGGATGCTGAACAGTTAAATTTACCATTGGCTGCTTATTATCTTCCAATCCATTTGACCCATCTTTCCGGATAGTAAAATTGCAACCATTAACAGATTCATTTAGAGGGATACAAAAAGACTGAGCTTGCCTAGCCCCAAAATATTCAAACGAATAAATCACGTGAAAGAGAAATAAATGAACCACTGAAACTAAAGACAGAATTGAAGCAATGGTTCCCACCAGGGACCATGAGCACCTTCCTTTCTGGAAAGAGAACATGAACCCCAAAAATTCCTCTCCGCCTCCTAAGTCGAATCAAAAAATTGTTGGATCAAACAACTCAATGTCTTCTACTTTAGTTTTGTAACTTCACATAGAATCCTAAAAAAAAAAACCAACTTGAATTAGCCTCTAGGACTAGTCCTTGAGAAGTTAAAAAATACAAAATAGAAATGTAAATCAAAGTTCATCATGAATTCTACTTTATACACAGAAAAACAACATAAAAAATCCATAGCATAGATTCATAAAATCAATCACTACAACATTGGAAGTATGATCAAATGATACCCTTTTGTAAAGTAAACAATATTACTTAAAAATTCTCAGGAGATGTAATAAGAAAAGGTCAAGCCAACTTACCTACTTCTTAGTCCTGAAAAACTAGAAAAATATGCCAACTTTGAAAATCTTGAAATCTATATCAACTTGTACAACAAAATTGAGCACTTAAGGCCTTTAAAAAATATGCAAAAACACCATGAATAACAGAATCAAGAACCCATAACATGAACAATTCAACTCAAAACAGCTGCATTCAAAATATTTTGCACACACCCCCACAACCTTTTTTTCATGAAAATTCTGATATGAACCAGGTCCACTTGAACCTCGTGGTCCAGCATTGAGTTCTGAAACATTTCTGTTAAAAACTTAAAATGACGAAAAATACCCTTTACTTTCCAGGACTTAGATGGAAAAGGATTCATGAAAAAGGAAACTGAATTGGGTTTTTGGGAAATTTGAGTATTTCTGGTTGGAAACATATTTGTATTATATGTATGGTAAGTTGACTTTATTTGGAGTATATTTATAACCCAGCGAGGAAGTAATAATAGTTTACCATAGATAGGGAAATACCAATATACCAAATAGGTTAGTGAGGCATTTAATTTTTGGAATGAAATAATAAGGGGTAATTAAGGGGTGGACACGTATAGGAAGCCAGCTCAGTTGGACAAATAAACTTCCGGTTTGAAACAGATTTGAGTTCGAAACACGCTAATTTCACCTATATAAAAAACAATTAAGGAGTGGACACTATCAAATGGTACTTGGTGACACCTTTCTATCACAATGGATTTCTGATCTTTTTTCTCTATCTCATTTTATGTCTCATTTATAAATAATTATCTAATTCGAGTAGTTTCACAATTTCTCTCTCCTCATTGTGCCATCATTTTCTTTAGTTTAGATCTTTTGGAAAAAAAATTAACACTTAGCAATCAATTACTAATGGGACAACATATTAGACAAATGATTTGTTCCACCTTTCTATCATACTGCCAATAGTACTAACGTAGATCTGACTATTTTTCTTACTTTCTATTTTTAGGATGTGACAGTGGTAGTATGTTAACTTCATCAATAAATCGTCACCCTATTACTTTTACACATTAGTAAAGAAAAAAATCTATTGTTATCATCTTGAAAATTGAAATTCATTGAGGGAAGGAATTTGGTGTAATATTGATTGTTCGGATTGTCTATATCTATATTACTACTATTAGTCATTTCATCTGGGTCTCTTGATGATATATTTTCTATCTACTTAGGATTTATTTTAAATAATAGATTAAAGTATTTTAAAATTTTACTAAAACTATTTTGATATATTTTAATTCATTTCAACGTTAATGATCTCAAGTATCTTTAAAAAAATAAAAAATAGTAGTTAATCCATATTAATAAACAAGTTCAACGTAAACATCACTTCCATTATTTGAAACCAATTATGAATTAATTTATATTCAGTATAAACTAGAAGTAACATTTTTAAGTTTACATTAAGAAGGAAAACATGAAATAGTGAATAAATCATTTTATAAAAGTATGTGTATTTACAATTTAATGTAATATTTGAGTTGATAAATTATTCCTTGTTAAATGTTAAAGTCTTAAGTTTAATGCTTATCGAGCATATATTATGCTAAATAGAAAACACTTATTTATACTTATAATAAAGATCATTAGTGTTTGTCTAAGCTTGAAGGTCAATAACAAAAGGTGGTAAGTTGTTGTTGGAAGTAAGGTTGTTAAGATCGGAATTTTGACTGGGAACGAAAGGGATAAAAAAAACTCGTGAATGCGAGGATCGTAGCACGGATTAGAAGATTCTACAAAATTAATTAAATAATATTTAATGATAAATTTATGCCAATAATTTTTCATCTATTAACAAAATCGATAAGAAATTCCAGCTATCTTTTTTTTTTTTAATTCCTGCTTACCAATTCTCATAAGCTAAGCAATTGGATACGTCATTCTATATTTGTTTTTCTAATTGTTTATTATTAAAAGGTATTCAATACACTTCATGACAAAGCCATAGCAAACATCAGCAACTCAAACTCCCAAAAGTTTGAATTCATCAATCCTGATAATTGGAAGTTTAGTTTCAACCGTTCAAAACCTCTCAAAGTCTAGCAAACCCACACTGCCAGTCGATAACCACATATGCAAGTAAAATTAGAAACTTTGAATTTTCCAAGTCTCTAAAGAAACAAGTTTCATAGTCGAAGAGTTGCAATAATTAAATTTTAAATAAATAATCATTTATAGAGAACATCTGCAAATTCAATCTGAATTCCCAAAATTAAACAGTTAACAGACACAACACCCAACGCATGCAGGGTGCTCGTTTTTTGCAATTGCATCATTAAAACGAACAACATAGCAATAGAAACATCAATAGCAATTGCTATTTCCATTTAGATACTATTTCCAATATGCTAATGCCATTAAATGGGGGGAAATTGCACACATTTCTTGTTTGAACACAAGAGTCTTAGAATCCTCTGGAACACTACTGTAACACAATTATAACTATGAAAACTTTCATTCATATATCCTTAACTAACAAGATAAGCACCAGGTGTGAAAACGATACTATAATTAGGCGTGTTACATAGAGTCACACGTGGTACTCCGTGCGCTTAAAATTGACTTTTCCCCTCAAAATTAAACAATAATTTTCTATACTCAAGCTTTTGGAGCTCAAAAATCACAAAAAAAATACATCAAATTCAGCATACGAGCAACATTATAGAACAAAATCATGAAGCAAAAAAATAAAAAAATAGAATACCTGACAGCCAGCGACAACGTTTAAATGCTTAGCAAGTATATCAACGAGCTTGCCTTTACCTTCATCTCCCCATTGAGAACCGAGTACACCTGAAACCTGACTCAGTGACTCGATTCGACTCAGTCCAGTCGACTCACTCACTTCCTTCTGCTTATCTATCACAGAATCAACAGGCTTCGCCGCAGAGGAGCATTTCAGGGTGACAACTTTAATCGCTCTCCTCTGAGTCAACAGCTGATTGTGGAGAAGTACGTTGCCGGAACCACCAAACCAACCGGCCGATGATGCTGGTCCTCTGGTGGTGGTGAACGCCGCCGGGTTGACTTCGAGCCTCATAGCTGAGGAAGAGACGTTCATGGTGGTGGCGGACGACGAAGTAAGGGTTTAGGAGGAGAGAGAGATTCACGGAAGAACTGAAAATGAAAGAAAATGACGCCTATGGTCTAAAGTTTTTGGAAATCATCTGATTCTGACAGGGTCATTTCCATTTATGCCCCAAATGGCTACTATGGTGGGAACCACGGTTAGATCATCAGATGAAAACATTTAATGAATAAGAAAAAATATTTATTTATTTTGTAAATTCACCTATTGTTAAAGTTGTTATCAAAGGTTCTTTAACTCAGTGGGGCAAAGGGTCTACCCACGATTATGAGGTCGTGGATACCCTCCTCATGCAATGGGCAAGCTTTAATTGTCTCTCTTTCTAAGGCTATATTCTCCTCTTGTGAGGCGCTTCTCTCCTCTTATGGGGCAACCGCCCATCCAGACTTAAAAAAAAAAAAGAGGTTATTTTGTCTCTTCAAATTCGAATCATCAAATAAATTATATGATGATTTCATGTGTTTTGTACATGTTGAATTATGTACATTTCATACAATAACCGAATCAATTTATGTCACATCAACTTGTTAGTGAAAGTACGAAATTGGGATGAGTTGATGTATTATATAACTTTTGTAATGGGGCGGATCAGCCCGTCCCACAAATGGAGCAGATCAGGGTTAAATTTCATGTGAGACTCATCCCAGCCCCATTCAGCCCCATCTATATTATGTATTATTATTATACCTATTGAGAGAATTTTTATGTTAGTCAATGTGTAATCAATCTTCTATGATTTTTGAGTTTGTAAATTTTATTTGATATTTATGTTCTTTGATATTTTGCCAAGAAGAATGGTTATTACTAGATTAAGTTCTATCACAATGTCCATAGCCCAGGTAGGGGCTATGGCCTACCTACTACCGTGAGGTCGTGGGTTCGATACCCTCCCATACATGGGGCATGCTTTAAATTTCCCTTTCTAGGGTTCTCTCCTCCTTTTGTGAAGCACTTCTATCACCCTCTATAGGGCAACCGCCCAGCCGGGCTTCAAAAAAAAAAGATTGAGTTTAAGAAAAATGTGCTAATACTAATGATTTAAAAAAAAAGTGGGGCGGGGCTTGTCAGATCTGCCCCGTACATGTCTGGGGCGTGGTGCGAGATTTCCAGATACGCGATGGATCACAGGGCAGGTTGGGGTCGATTGATTACTTGCACAAGGCGAGATTGGGTATTGAGATACCCGCTCTGATCTGTCTCATTGCCATTCCTATTAGTGAATATGTTCGTGTTTATTTTCGATTCGGCTACTTATAAGATTTTTTTTAAGTATATACATATATGATCAATATTATTTGATTGATTGACCGACTGATTGATTAATCAATGGTTCCAATTAAAAGTAGTTTACACCACTTATCAAAAAGTATTTCCTAAATAGTAATTGTAAACCCACTTTTATATATGTAACCCAGGAAAAATCAATAAGCATAATAGCGCTCCGGTTTATTTTTGGTCAAATCTTTTTACTTTGTGCATTTGGATTTCGCCTTTCCTTGGAGGTATTTTTTTAGGCTAGATGAATAGTCTTTAATTTCAAAACGAAATACAAAATTTTAATTTTGATACTCAGGTCTTTTTTCAATTCAACTTTTACTATTCATTTAAAAAATAAAAAAAAACAACTTTCCTACTAGAACAAAGTGTTTTTTGGCTAAAGTGATTGCAATGCATAGTATCCATTCATTGTTGTTTGAGTACACAAACGATTTCCTATATTTCTGTCTATTCGTCAACAAAAAGGCTTGCCCAAGTGGGTAAGTCTTTGGCTTGGGACCGAAAGGTCCCAAGTTCGACACCCTCTCCCCACAAAACGGGCAATAATATTTCTCCTCCTCTGGTGAGGCGTTCTCCTCCTCCTCCCGGTGAGCAATACTCTCCCGCGTGCATAGGGGCATGCTACAATAGACCGATCTAGCAGTACTTATCCAGTCGTAATTCGCCCATTAGTGGCTTCATATTTCTGTCTATTCTTTCTTATAACTAAAAGAAACACATTTTTTCCCCTTCATTTTCCTGTATATATTTTCTATAGAAGGTAGAAATTTCATCTCCTTGTATACCAAAAAAAAATAACTATCATATTCCTCTGGTTCTCAAAGAATAGATTCATCAGAGAGAAGATATCATGTTCTTAAATCATCGCCCTAAGGGCTACAGATAAGCCGCGGCTTCAGAATCGTCGCCCTCAAGGCTCTTTCATCCTATGTTATAATGATGTTACAGCTTTTCACAATGTGTATATCCGGCATTCTTCGGGTACTCCAAACTCTTTCTTCAGAGGGGCCAGTTCTCGTCTCCAAGGGTCGTTATGCAACTTGTAATGCAAGACCTTAATCAATCAAAAAGTCGGTTTTATATGATCAGCTCGGGTTTTAGAGTGAGAAGGGAGTCCAAGAATGAGATGCACTTAGAAGAATGGAAATGAAATGCAATCCTAGGATGCTGTAATGAAATGCAGTACCAAACAAAAGGTTGCAAATTGAACGAACCATGGAAGTACGATCAGATCTCAGAAGAGAATCGCGAAGTACCTGTATAAATGTGGCAAATGCATCATCTTCATGTAATTCAGAGAGCTTAATGGCCCAGTCGTCCACAAGTCCGAAAGTAGATTTTTGCCTCTCGGCTTCAAGCAAAACAGAATGGCGATACAAGAATCTTTGCCATATTCTTTTAACATTTCCCATTTTGAAATCTATTTCTGTCTCATTGATTGCCTAAGGAAAGAAAAATTCACCAATTAGATAACCTCAGAGAACGTTTAAGTGGGAAAACACGGAGCCCTTTTCCACATACAACATCGGTAAGAAAGCTGTTTACCCTGAGAATGTGGATCAAGTTGGGAATTTCATCCTCGCGTATCCGAACAGCAAAACTTTTATAGTTAAGGACGTTCTCATAAGGCAGGTAGATACCATCCTAAAATATGGGAATAGTTGTTAGGAACGGTCAGGAGCAGACTGAGACCGATAAATTTCAATCAAAGAAATACACACGAAACAGCTAAACGTGCTTGGAGCACCAGACTTTTTACATTTCCTTAAGCTATAGATAGGACGAAACCTGAATGATAACGGGAATGCACCCTTGCAGAATACTGTCTTCCATCCGCCCGCTCCATCCATCACCGGGCATAACACCACAGAAAACTGAACTTGCCAACTCCTCATGATAACGTTTAGTGCGTCGTGAAGTGACAATCACATCAGGACTGTGTTGTTTCCCAAGTTTCCCTGCCTTGTTAGGACTGGATCCGAACTCTTCGGCTACTTTCTGCCTTATGCCCATGCTATACCTGAACACATTAGAGTTTGAAGCCACTGTGGTATTAGGATCTCAAAGTCCTAGTATGTTCCGATAGCAAGTTCATCTTCAAGATAAAGCAGTTTAGATAATTTTCAAATGCCGGATTTGTAAAGCCTTCAGGCCACTTACGTATCTTCTGGTCTTCCAGATTTATATGCCGGTCCTAGGTTTCCATTAAAATAGAAGAGTGTCTTCCGCTTTTCACGAGGCCTGCATTACATATGTTCTTTGTTCATTAGATTGGAGAAACTCGGTCAAATCACTATAGATGTAATATGACTTGTTTTGACAGAGTACCATGCCCAAAGTTCTGAGTTCAGGGCACTCGCATCTGGTCGTTTCCAAGCAGGGAGTACGAGATCTTTCTCTGGATCAAAGCACGGATGGGTTCCTCTTCTGTCCGATGAAATGCTATCCCAGTTATCAGCCCAATATGCTGTTGTTGAATGGGTATGCTTTTTATTTGTGTTGCCCCAATGTACCAACATCATGCTGTCCCATATTTCCTTTGGAGCATAGCAAGCACCTTCGTCCCATGAAAAGAACTGTCTTGAGGCATAAAAGTAGTGACATTAGCATGAATATAATGACAACCAAAAACGAGGGGAGAAGAAGAGAGCTACGCCTATGGAGATCTTTATCAGTATAGTACCCAGATGTGATCTCGTCCTTCTGAATGATTCCAGTAAGGATATTGTGCGGTAATGTGATCATACGCCTTCTTGTAAAACTCCAAGGCTAGAGAACTCCTCAGATCCCCGTGTTCCTGTAATTGGAATAAAAAAAAAATTAAGACTTTTCGAGGAGGGACATATTAGATCAGGCACGGAGACAATAAATATACATAGCATTTTTTGCTTGGCAAGAGTATGTAAGAAGTTGCATTTACTCATACCCGCGTACTTAAATGGGGTGCATCATTAGCACGATTTATAATGCAGGAATCAAGAACAGGAACAAAGAAATAGTCCGCTTCTTCACCATTTAGTGTTCTGTAAGGGCTAGACAAGAGGCTTTCATACAGTGCCATCTGCAATTAGGTAAGCATGAGAAAACATTCCGGAGGATAAGAAAAATACAACATTTACACGAATGGTGCTATATAACAGTCTCAGGTATACCTGTGCACCATAAAGGTGATCGGTCCAAAATGTGGAATTTCTGTCATCATAAATTCTGTTAACACATTTCCGTCTGAAATGTCGCCCCTGCCATATACAAGACGGTAAAAAAAAACAGTGTTGCGGTGAGAGAAATGGGTAAAAGTAAGCATTCTGACCTCCATGAGGAGACTGTTAAACTCCGGTGGTAAGTCATAAACATATATGAGGGGTCTTTTCTTTTCCACTGCAGCAGTCAGATTCACGGTATTTCCATTTTGATTTGCATTGTCGGGAATCCTGACCTCGGCTGGTCGAAGCCATTGGGGCCATTTCGTGATAGGCAGTGAAGCCGATGGAACACTGCAATCTGCTCCGAACCAGCCTTCTTCACACTGCAAAAGACGTAGAATAAGCATTCTTATGACTAACGAAACTTAAAACATGATATAAACAATAAATATGAATAATTCCAATACACATGGCTCATATTTTCTGCCAGAATATAATGTTTTATGTTTGAAAAACACCGGAACTCCGATGCTAGAGCAATTCCAGTAGTTTCTTACCTGACAAAAGCCTCCACGGCAATACCCATTACCACTACATTGATTAATACAGACACTTTGCACAGGAATCTCACAAAATCTGCCCCCATAACCATCGTATTTGCAATCACATTCTTCCTTGAAATGCGCCTTACCAGCATAAGCCTCCTCAGGATCTACATTGCACCATCCTCTTTTACTACTGTTTGTTGTGAAAATGTCCATATCAAGTTTGCCCAAATCAGCGTAAGGGTGACCTCCTGGTCCCGAAGGTCGCCTGAATTATACAAAATAGCTTCCAATCAGATGATATTCTGAGACAACTAGCGAATAGAAGATTCGGTGAAGAAAGGGCATATGCTTACTTTATCTGAAAACCACATGCCTCAATGGCAGGTCGATTAGGGTACTTTGTGCCTTCACCACAAAAGCACATTGCTCTACTTGTGTCACAATAAGCTGGGCACATGGAGACTACCCATGGCCCATATGGTTTATCGCCGAATCCAGGATAGTTGCAGCTTAACTGCTGCCTTTCCGAGCATCCTTCCCCTGCAACCCATTGACATCAGAAATCATATCTTTTGGACAATTGTTTAAACAGCAAAAACTACTTAGATTTTCCAAAACAGGTGATAATATGCCCAAATGAATTGTTTTTTCTTTTACATAAAACTTAAATGTAAACGAATAAGCGCAAAATCCAGCTTCTACTTGCATTCTTCATGAGCATCTGAGCTCCTAGTTGCATTCCTCAACATCTGAATCTGATACAAAATCACCTAAACAAATATTAAAAAGAGAGCTGACCGATAAATCCAAGAAAGCAGCGACATTGACCCAATTCACGATTACAAATGCCTTGACCACTGCAATTGTTCTTGCAGCTCTTGCCTCCAATTTCCTAGTGTCAACATTTGTTGCGTATTAGCAAGATAGTCCATACTAAGCAGAACTCAAATCAATTTCAATTAATCTAACGCCTAACGGTGAAACTTAATCGTTCAAAAGGAGATGATGATATTAGTCCAAACATCACCAACTCTCATTGTATCCATCAAATAAATGAGATTTTCAGTACCTCGGCAATTTTTATTAGAGTAGCATTTGAATGACAACCAGATAACCATCTTCCAATCTCTGTCTTCCACGGAGCACCACGATAAACAACTGCATTATGGAGATCAGAAGGATGCTGAACAGTTAAATTTACCATTGGCTGCTTACTATCTTCCAATCCATTTGACCCGTCTTTTCGGATAGTAACTTTGCTACCATTAGCAGATTCATTTAGAAGGATACAAAAAGACTGAGCTTGCCTAGCCCCAAAATATTCAAACGAAGGAATCACGGGAAAGAGAAATAAATGAACCACTGAAACTAAAGCCAGAATTGAAGCAATGGTTGCCACCAGGGACCATGAGCACCTCCCTTTCTGGAAAGAGAACATGATCCCCAAAAATTCCTCTCCGCCTCCTAAGTCGAATCAAGAAATCGTTGGATCAAACAACTCAATGTCTTCTACTTTACTTTTGTAACTTCACATAGAATCCTAGCAAAAAACCAACTTGAATTAGCCTCTAGGACTAGTTCTTGAGAAGTTAAAAAAATACAAAATAGAAATGTAAATCAAAGATCATCATGAATTCTACTCTAAAAGGTCGTACTCAATGTACAAGACTCCCGCATCAGAAGGGTTTAGGGAAGGTCCCGGTGTACGCAGCCTTACCCTTATCCTTATATGTTTTTCATGAAGAGGCTGTTTTCGGAATTCGAATCCGTGACCTAACGGATATCAAGACCATCGCGCCAAGCATGACCTTCATCATGAATTCTACTCTATACACAGAAAAACAACATAAAATATCCATAGCATAGATTCATACAATCAATCACTACCACATTGGAAGAATGATCAAATGACACCCTTTTGTAAAGTAAACAATATTACTTTAAAATTCTCAGAAGATGTAATCAGAAAAAAGACAAGTCAACTTACCTACTTCTTAGTCCTGAAAAACAAGAAAAAGTTGCCAACTTTGAAAATCTTGAAGACTATATCAACTTGTACAACAAAATTGAGCACTTGAGGTATTTAAAAAAAATGCAAAAACACCATAAATAACAGAATCAAGAACCCATAACATGAACAATTCAACTAAAAAAGCTGACTTCAAAATCTTTTACACACACCCCACAACCATTTTTTTAAAGAAAATTCTAATATGAATCAGGTCCACATAAAACTCGTGTTCTAACATTAGCCACATCATTACATACTTGTCTCTCTTCTTATTTTGTAGTGATGTGGCCAGTTATGACCCATAAGATCAAATGAACCTGGTTAATAGGTTGGCATTGCATTAGACTGACCATGATTTGGCAGAAAGGGCCAACCATGACAGTCTTCTTTTTTTTTTTTTTGAAAAATATTTCTGTCCGGGGAGGACGGAAGTAGGACTTCCCTTCTCGGCTGACGTGGCACTTCCCAAAAATGTTTTCCCAAAAAAAAAGACTTAGTTTTTCCCATCCTTTTCCATAACTGGAAGTGACCTGGCAGAAACTTTGAGCTTGAAACACTTTGATTTATGTTTTTTGTCTACAAATTTTTAATTTGGTATTTTACAACAAAAAAACACTAAAACAGAATATTTATCAAAAAATGTGTACAAAAATTACTTGGACAAAAGTTGTTTTATTAATAAAAACGAATAACGTAAAAAACAAATCGTATGTAACAACAATTAAACAAATTAAAGCAGAATAAACTTAATGTAATATCATATCTACTGCCCCGACGGTGTGTATATAACGGTCGTTTTCGGGTTATTCTGTAGATAGTACGTGTGACCTTTTCTAGTTCGCTGGGCATTACTATGGACCGTTTCGATGACTTGAGCGCCTTCGGGTACGGCTCCTCAGGTGAATCTGGCTGGAGAAGTGGAGTATGCTGCAGCATCTGCGTCTGGTCATCGAGGCATAGGTTGTAAGAGTGCATCGCAGCATTATAGACTTTCGCCTGTCCCGATGAAGAGGGACTCGCATCAGTATGCCCCCCATTTGACTACCCGGAGAAAGAGTGTTGATACTCGAAAATTGATATAGAAATCGGGAGGGTATATCAGCCTGAGTATCATACTGGGTATGAGCCTGAGTCTGATCTTCCGGCTGTTGAGACGGTCCCGCCACGTTGCCTAGTGCAATGTATCTCGGCATAATACTCTTGAGTAGCCTGCCGACTCTGACGAGTACCCGGCCTCCCACGTTGAGCCGTACCTTTAACAGTCTGCCTCGATTGTGTCTCCGGTTGCTCAATGACTACTTCTGCTATGTCAGTAGTGTGCGGTTTGTAAGCTATCTTTCCCGCCACATCCAAGGCGTCTTTGAGAGCTTTGGTAGCCTGGGCGATGAGACTTTTGTACTGGCTCACGTTTCTAGTCGTAGGCTTCTCGAATTCCTCCAGTATCACCTTATTTGACTCCGACTGTAACATTAAGATATAATTAGTATATTAAAAAAACAAGATTTATGTTAACAACTAAACAAAAAAAAACTTACCAAAATATCTTCAACTGTAGCGGTAGGTTGATAACTCATCGGGAGTGGCCTGCGATCCTTATTTTTTGGGTTCGTTAGACGGTGAACGGTAATATTATTGTATCAATTCATGTACTCGCGAGTTGGCAAAATAACATTACCAAAAGAGGAAGCAGCGTCCGTGAGTGCATCGACGCGCTCATCCCACAACTTTATGTATCTGTTGTGCACGTTCTCCTAATTCTTTGACGAGACCGCCTTCACTGTGTGGATGACCCGACCCTCGACAATACCGTGTGTCCCTGCCGGTATTGGTATCACGTGGTGGAATCCAAATTGCCTCATAACCCGATCAGGCAGGTGGTACTCCACTATCTCGAAGCAAATGAGTGGCGTTCGGGCTCGCACGGTTGACAGGAAGTCTTCATCTCGAGCCACCCTCTCTGCAATTACCGCATCAGGGTACGGTTTCCACATAAACTGTAAAATAAATTAAAGTTAATGTGAAATAATTTATTTAATTAAAAAAATAACAAGAATATCGAAATTAGCTTACCCCTTGTGTCTCGGTGATCAAATCAAGCTAATCACGAAACACCAACAATTGGTATCTCGACGTGTTGCGGAAACTCCGGGCTATATTTCATCTTACCCCGAAAGGAGCACCATCAACGGGGATGCCATCTGTAATCTCGCCTCGGTTCTCCGGACAGAGACAAGAAAGTGCTCACACGCCCACAACTTGTCAAAAGAAATAGTATCGATTATTAAATATTCAAATTACGTATTAAACATAAAACTTTATATAATTTAGACAAACCTGAATGAGCAAACAACATCCGACTATTTCCTTCGAATTAGCCATGCAGGAGATGCATATCTGGCGGTACAAATACGCAAGGACACCGCTAGCCCAAGAAGTCATATCATGCTCGACATGGTAAAAGAGATAATGCATGTTCGCTCGGGAGCCCGACTTGTCGGGAAAAAGGAAACTACCCATCAAAAGGAATATCAAAGCCCTAGCCCTCTTCTCTATCGCCAACTGAGTAACATCATGTCCTAGGGGTTCACTAATGTGAGCATAAACTTCTAACAGCTGAAGAGAGTTTCCCCTAATTGACGATGGGGCGGATCGGAATCCTAACAGATTGAACACAATAGCAGCCCACTGAGTATCGGACATATTGTAATCTGAACCCCACGACACCACGTATTCCCCAGTAGGTAGTCCAAGAAGACATCCTACGTCCTCTAGAGTAATGGTCGCCTCACCGCTACGTAAGTGAAACGTATGGGTCTCTGGGCGCCATCTTTCCACTAAGGAAGTCACTAAAGGCGCGATCTACCTTCATATGTCCCAGCCTATAGCATCTCCCAAAACCTAATTGGTCTATTAGGTTAATTAAGGCAGGGATTGTTTCTCTGTTATACGCGTCATAAAACTAACCTTCGCTTCTAGTAACCTTTAATGGTTTGTTTAGTAACTCATCCTCGTGCCATATTCCTAAAGATCTATGTAATGGCTGTTTGTTTAAAACACTCCTATCTAAAGGACCAGGATGAAACTGAGCAGGTGTAGACATATATACAAAAAAAACAATATACATAGATTTTATCAGAAATAACACATGTTATATCACAAAAATTAACATAAATTGTATAAAATAAGATCAATTTAAGATAATTACAAAAATTCACCAAATTACACAAATATATCACAATTTACCAAATTCATAAAAGCCCTAAATTCACAAATTCACAATTATTTTTAAACAAAATTCTCAAAATTTAACAACTTCACAAACTTCACCAAATTACATTACAATTAAAGAAATATTCACAATAATTTATAGTTAAATTTCCAAAAATAAAAAAAATAAAAAAAAATCTATGTTTATACTTTTGAAATTGAGAGAGAGGGAAGGTAGTGGAGATTGATGGTGGCTGCGGCGGAGGCGGCGACAGGAGGGTGGTAAGGCTCTTGGGGGAGGTTTTCTTTTCTTTTCTTTTCCTTAAGTTTTTTTTTCTTCAGAAAACGCGAGAGAAATAGCGGATAAGGGGCTGCTGAATGATTTAAGTCAAGGCGAGGACGGAAGTCGGCCGGCGTGATAAGGCACGTCTGGGAAGTGCCACGTCAGTGTAGGATGGAAGTCCCACTTTCGTTCTCCCCTAAGGACGGAAGTATGGTTGGCCTTTTCGGCCAAACCATGCTTAGTCTAATGCAATGCCCTAATAGGTTAGAAAAATACCAATATAGCAAATAGGTTAGTGTGGCATTTAATTTTTGGAATGAAATAATAAGGGGTAATTAAGAGGTGGACATGTATAGGAAGCCAGCTCAGTTTGGCAAATGAACTTCCAGTTTGAAATAGATTTGTGCTTGAAAATACTAATTTCACCCGTATAAGAAAAAAAATGAAGGAGTGGACACTATCAAATGGTATTTGGCGACAACTTTCTATCACGGTATATCTCATTTATAGATTTGAGTAGTTTCACATTTCCTCTCTCCTCTCTCCTCTCTCCTCACGATTCTATTATTTCTTTTAGTTTTAGATTTTTTTTTAAAGAAAAATTAACACAGTAATCAATTACTAGTGTGACAACATATAAGACGTGAGATTTATTCCGCCTTTCTATCATTTTGTCAATAGTACTAACACAAATCTGACTATTTTTTCTTACTTTCTATTTTTAGGACATAATAGTATATTAATTTCACCAATAAATCGTCACTCTAATACTTTTACACGTTATTAAAGAAAAAATCTATTGTTATCTTCGTAAAAATTCAAACTCAATCTTCAAACTCATTGAGGGAAGGAATTTGGCGTAATATTGATTGTTTGGTTTGTCTATATCTATATTACTACTAGTAGTCATTTGGGGTCTCCTACTTAGGTTCTCTTGATGATTTATTTTAAATAATAGATTAAATTATTTTGATGTATTTTAATTCATTTTAACGTTAACGATCTCAAGTATCTTTAAAAAATAATAAATAGTAGTTAATCCATATTAATAAACAAGTTCAACGTAAAACACCACTTCCATTATTTGAAACCAATTATGAATTAATTTATTTTAAGTATAAACAAGAAGTGAACAAAATACTCCCTCCATTCCCTATTAATTGTCGTTTAGGAGATATCTAGGTATCCAAATTAATTGTCGTTTAAGGTTCTTTTATTAGTTGTCAACAATTTATTCCAATTAAACCCTCTACATATTCCTTTCTTTTCTTTATGACATATAAGTGAAAGAGAGGGAGGGTTGGGTAATATTGGAAGTTTAGGTAAAAATGACAACTTCCTTAATTTTCTCAAATTGTCTAAAGAGTCTTATATTTAGGAATGGAGGGAGTATTATTTTAAAAACAGTAGGGGTACTCAAAAGTTTTAGCATAATAAAACAGCACTCATGAAATTTATAGCAAAAATAGGAGAGGTATCTAGTGCAATTTATGCAAGATTTTGCCTATCAAGATTCCATCACCAGCTGGTAATACATGATCGGATTATGATAGTATCATTGAAAAATTCTTATATGTACCTAATTTTACAAAATTATAAAATTTATTATACCAAGTTCATGACAGAATCATCTCTAATCAATTACGTTGAAAGGGAACCAAATCCATCAGTTATTTCATAGAAAATTCCAAATAGCAAATTATCAAAGAGTTCGAAGTTTAGAACTTAATTTGGTTAGCTATAGACCGAGATTACTATGGGTTTTGGTTCTTGCACTCTTAAAACTACTCGTACTAGCTATCTAGAAAATATTCTTGTTTTTTGCATATATTTTTATGGTCGCTCAATCCTATAATCGTCCTTGTGAAACTGACCACACATCTTTCATATTAATTGAGTGGAACCCACATCCGCAGATAGGTCCCGTTCAATCAATACGAGAGGTTGTGGGGTTAGTCCGTACAGTCATAGAATTGAATTTTCTTATTTTGTTGAGAAAATATTATATTCTCATCCATTTTTGGTGGGGTCTTGTCACGAGGTGTTATAGCTGGCTCCCATCTTTGGGATATCATACTGGACTAATTCTCACTCGCACCGGATAGGCCCATAGAGGTGTAAAGTACGGACCAAAATAACAACTTTATATGTGAGTGGAAATCGATCCCGCAACATCTCTTTTAAAGAGCAAAGTTGTCGAACCAGTTATTCTCATCACAAATATTGATAGTCCTCTAGTTGTAATATATAGGCAGCAACAGCGAAGTTGTAGTGGGCTAATGACCCTAAAGCCCGGGTTTTGGCTCAATCCATGTACAATCAAAATCGGGTATAACCATCCAATGGGTAAATGCCGTAATGGGCCAGAATGAAAATATAATGAACATAGCTTATTGGTTACCTTCTTTTAATATGTTTGGTAACATTTCTAGGCTTGTAGCTACTTTTGCCAACCAAATTGAATCCCAGTCGGAATAGGCTTTGCCAGAAATTTGTTATTGTGACCGAATTTCTTATTGAAAATTTTCAGGGGTACGAAATATAATATTTATAAGAAAATATCACAAAAAATAATTTTTTTATAAAGAATTCGTCGTTTCTAAAAATGTTGGGGGCCGCCGCTGCTTTTGTCTGCATGTGTATAAAGGGGTGAGCATCGATTTCGAAATCGGTAAATCGGTAGTTTGAAATCGGTTTTTTCGGTATTTTTTTTTTTAAAATACCGACCTATTTCGAATTCGTAACCGATTTACCGAATTCGAATTCACCGAATTGGCGAATTCGGATTTCGGTTTCTACCGATTTGACCGATTTGGAGGTTTTTTTCCTTTCTATTAAATATTATTGGCTATTGAATATTATTTTATATATAATTAGCTAATATAAATATATATATATATATATAAATAAATATAATATATATATATATATAAATAATATTATAATACGAAATTGAATTCGAATTCGGTATACCGAATTCACTAAAATCATATACCGAATTCGAAGTTTTCGAATTCGGTACATACCAAATTACCGAATTGATCCGAATTACCGAATTCGATTTACCGAATTCAAATCGAATTCGGTCGGTAAATCGGTTTTTACCGAATTTGCTCACCCCCAGACAGTATAATATCTTTTAGTTATCAAATAAATTGATTTAATAACAGAGTTTTTTAAGTTAACACAATATTTTGCACGTTATCCATAACTATATGAAAATAAATTTTCTCAATCGCTATATAACAAATCAATGATGAAACAAGTTTTATACTTACAGAAAAACATATGTTTCATACCGGATCCGAAATGGTTGATCAACCCATTAGTAATCAATTATGCTTTCCTGAGTCCGTCCCCCTCCCCCTCTCCTATCTCTAAATACTTTGGGATCCCGTCTATATTTATGCATCAACTAATCTGAGATAGGTATTAAAAAAATTAAATCATGCTTATTAAGCATGGATGAAGTTAGAACTTTAAAATTGAGGGCGAAAAACTACAATAGTGTGCCGAACTACATATAAAAACTACAAAAAAAATATTTGGTGCGAATTTGATCAAATATTTCGAAGTACATATAAAATTTAGTATATATATATTAAGATTTTTAAAAATCTCGAGAGGCGACTGCCTCCCACCCCCAACTCACCCCCAACTCACCCTCTATCTTCGTCTCTGTTATTAAGCATAGCATCATAAAAATTATTGGATGCGATGCATTTATCCTTATTTTATCTTAATTTAGATCGTTCCTTGTTAAATAATGTGAATATCATACAATTTAAGAAGTGTTTTATTTTATTTTTTGGATGTAAATGTATCAAGTATTTATCAACGACAAATTTTCAGTTTGATTTATATATTTTTTTTCTTTTTCGAACAGTTAAATTTTCACTAATCTTAAATAAAAACTCTTAAGAGTTTCAATCCCAGCATAACTAATAAACAGTAGATATGTTAATTGTTCATGTACTCCAGTTAGTATCACAAGCCCTGAGCTATTATTGCATAGCTATCCCAGGGCACTCAGTTCAAATAAATAAATAAACATATAAATAAATAAGTCCTAGAATTCCGTGGTGCTTATCTAATTTAATGCAAGTAGTTGGGGATATGGATTGGTGACCGGTGAGCTTTTGGTTAACCCGTGGAGTATTCGGTGTTCACCGTCAACGTGATGACTAATTTGGGAGTCGGTCTGCGGTTAACCCTTAACGTGACGGCCAATTAAGAGGGCATGACCCATACTGTTCTTTTACACGAAGTCTCTACCACAGCGAAAAAATAATTTTTTACTTATGTTAGCATTATTTCTCAACTATACTCAAAATGTATACAAAATTCGTAAAATACTCTATCCCAAATGAGTAAGTCTCAAACTTGATTATAGATATGATAGACCCATTGAAGCTAACCACTGCCTGCCTCACGGGTCACCTAATTCTAGAACCTCATATGTATGTTCACACAAATTTAGCTGAGCCTACATTTACAAGTAAACCCAACCAAATTTGTACGAGAGTCTGCGGTGGTTGTGCCGGTGGGGTAGTCGTACAAGACGTCTAAGAATTAAGATTGAATTTTTTCTGCGTCGCCTTGGGAAAGCGTTTCTGACAAAACCAGATGAAACCCAATCACTCTCCATTACTATTGCACTCTCAACCCCACCCATTAAATTCTTCAAAATTTCATTGCTATTTCTTCTAGATTTACCATTTTCTGAATTCTTAATTCTTTACAATTTTTTTATTTTCTCCGTTTGAATTGAAAATTGGAGTTAGGGCGGTGAATTTGTAGGATATGGCGATGGCGGCAGCTATAATAGTGCCGTTGGCCGTTCTCTTCTTCGTTTCTGGTCTCTTCATCAATCTATTTCAGGTGATTTTTCCAATTTGTTCGATGTTTTTATATATTAATAAAATTAGGGCCGGAGTAATACTATAGAATCATTTCATGTAGCTGATTAGAGATTATGATGAAGTAGGTTTTTTTCCAACTTATAAATTTAAAACAAAAAAAGATTTTTTGTTTGCTGAAAAGATAGGTTTCAGGTGAGACTTTGTATTGCTCATGTAGTGTTGGGCGGTAAGAATCTCTGCACTCATTTTGTGTCAAGAAATTACCATGTGTTCATTTTTTAATTAAAAAATTATAATCTTAAAAGAAATAGTTTTTAAGCATATTTTCAAATTGTTTTGTCTTTTGTTTTTTTTTTGTTTCCTTTTATAATAATACTCTTGAACCTTTGATCTATGTAATTAAAAAGAACAACGTTGATATTTGGTTTTTTTTTGGTTCTTTCTGGAAAATTTCTCGTTCTGTTGCCTAATTTTTTGTCATTAAATTTGGGATTATTGTTGGAGATTTATGAATTAAAGCATCTTCTTTTGCTTGTTGGGGGTAAAATTTCAGGCAATATTTTTTGTCCTTGTACGGCCATTATCCAAGAATACATACAGGAGGATAAATAGAGTATTAGCTGAACTATTATGGCTGGAGCTTGTATGGATTTTTGACTGGTGGGCTGGAGTTAAGGTAATGGCTACTTTATCCTGATTGTATTTTTTATTTGTATCAGAATAATTGCATTTGTGGCATTCTGGTAATTCTTTGGTAGTAGCATTCCGACGTGGACTTTATATGGCTGATAAATGTCGTGGCACGTGGCTCACATCAGTTTACTTTAGGCTCAAGTATTAATAAGTAGCTGGATCAGGGAAACTATTTCCCTCAGCGTTGTGCAGTCCGGGGAAACCTAACCATATACACGACTGCGCTGAGAAAGCAATGTGGATGCCTTACATCTATTCCGTGTTCTTGAAAATAGAAAACAAATGTTAGTGAAATTTTCTCCTTAAACAAGCTGAGCATAATTATGGCTTTATTTGTATCGACAGTTGGATAACAAAGATATGGTAATTTAGGACATGTCGAGTTTAAGGCACTTGATAAACTGAGAGTGTAATTGAAGGGGGAGAGGAAAAGGTTGATAATTTAGTATAACACACTTACTGCACTTATGCTTTGCTTCTCAAGCGAGACAAATGAGCTATAAGAAAGGTGCTGCTGTTCATGGTTGGAAAACACTTTGGTTCTAAGTATTCCTGCTTTGACTATTAAGTCAGGAGTATGACCCTTGAATCTGGATGACATACGTCAACTGGTCTTGTTAAATGACATACGTCAACATATGGCTCCTTTGTAGACAAAGGAGCCATATGTTGTTTGCTTCTTTGCTGTTTTATTTGGTCGTTGGCTATTCGCTTAATGAAACAATCATATTTATGGTTGTCAACTTTTACAGTTGCATTTAAGTGTTTCTTATGTATATGTATGGCAATCTTTTTCTGATATTCTCTAATTTGCATGTAGTATATCTGAAATCCATTTTCTCATTGTAAATCTTCTTCCTGCAGATTCAACTTTACACAGATTCTGAAACCTTTGAGTTGATGGGTAAGGCTGTAGTATTATGATTCTGTCTGCTTATTTCGGCTGCTTTTTGGGAAGACTTATACCATACTATTTGTGATGCCTAGAACCTTATATGTGTGGGCTTACCTGGTTAACTTTGTAGGTAAAGAGCATGCGCTTGTCATATCTAATCACAAGAGTGATATTGATTGGCTCGTAGGATGGGTGTTGGCTCAGGTCTGTGTTTGTATTTGTTCCTCCATTATGGACCTATGCTTTGAGTTATCATTTTGAGATGTATGCCCATTTGATAATTGGGTTCTATTCTTGTGGCAAATTTAGCCGTTTGTGCATTCTGAAACCTATCCCCACAAGCATTAAGCAATAGGTCACCGTTGTTAGCCGATTACGCTAGTTCTTTGCAAGTATATAAATGAACAATATTCACAACTTAGCCCTGTTTTTACTTTTGCCTTGACTTTTCTATCAGCTTATAATGCTTTGTTCATGGGTTTACACTGCAGCGCTCAGGTTGTCTTGGTAGCGCATTAGCAGTAATGAAGAAATCAGCGAAGGTCCTTCCAGTAAGTAAATAGTTTGTAATTGTAGTGTTGATTTTTATGATGTACCCAATTCTGCTGCATATTACCATTATCAGTACATATACTTCTTCAACTTCTCATAATTTATCACTTCTTCTGAACAGGTCATAGGATGGTCCATGTGGTTTTCTGAGTATCTTTTTCTTGAGAGAAATTGGGCAAGGGATGAATCTACTTTGAAGGTAGGGAATATGAAACTAGTTCCTGAATGTCTATCGAACAATTGTTCTTTAGACTCTCTTTTGGACTATCACCTGTATTATACTTGTTTTTGTCCAGTTATCTTATTTCTGGACGAGGTTAGTTATTCACTTAATTTAACTCCATTTGCAGTCAGCCCTTCAACGACTAAAGGATTTTCCTCAGCCCTTTTGGCTGGCTCTTTTTGTTGAGGGTACTCGCTTTACACAGAAAAAGCTTTTAGCTGCACAAGAATATGCATCCTCAACTGGGTTGCCTGTTCCAAGAAATGTTTTGATACCTCGTACCAAGGTAGCTTAGCTCACAATAAATTCATGTTCTTCCTTAACAGAATCAATGATTATGGCATTATTTTGTTACTATTATTTTGTTTCATCTTCATTTCTTCTTTTGTTGCTTTCCCCAGCTTTAACTTCTTGACATTTGATTTATTTATTGCTGATTTCCTTTTCTCTATTTACCTTCATGAGATTTGAGAGCTCCTGTTTGTTAGTGTATATTTGCAACATTGTGGTTGGATTTCATGCAGTGCACATGCCTGTCTAGTTTTCACTGCAAGATTTGGTTGTCTGCATATGGGATTAGGACGGTTTCTCTGTGTACACTCAATTGTATAATTTTGCTCCGTTTCTAGCTTGGACTTTAACTTTACTTATTCTGGTGTAAAGTATTTACCCATATCAATTTTTTCAGGGTTTTGTTACAGCAGTAAGTCACATGCGCTCTTTTGTACCAGCCATTTATGATGTTACAGTAGCCATCCCCAAAAGTTCACCAGCACCTACAATGCTAAGACTCTTGAAGGGACAGCCTTCTGTGGTAAGCTTACAAACATTTGTATTCTTAGTTACTGGTTGGATTTACATCTGTGGATCTTGTAGTGTGCAACCAGAGATAGCAGCATTGTGGTTGAATAACTTTCTTTGTCATAAACCTGCTAAGTCAACTTAGATGAATTCCAGATGTTCTCCAATAGGGAAATGAGGAGTTCTGCATAAATGTTGGGATGTTCTAGTTATGTTCCCTTGTAGGAATGTTCACTGGCGGAGGCACGGTGGGGCCTTGCCCCACCAGTTTTTACCAATTTTTTTTTTATAGTTTTAGTTTTGTTTTTGTATCACCTCGTCCCGTGAACATTGTTTATTGTACCCATTTTGAATCACTTTACGATTTAAAATTAGATTATTTAGTTCGTGAATTATAGAAATAACACCACTTATATCTTAACAATTTTGGTTAAAATTGTAACAAGTTAAGTGTGTAAGAGACTATAATATTTATTTAATAAAAAAAAAATTACTACTAGAAAAGGGTGGTGAACAAAAGTGTGTATAACTCTAGTCTATAACTTATTTAGCAAAAAAAAACTCTAGTCTATAAGATTTCATCAAAAAAAAGAAGCTCTAGTATATAAGTTGTAGACTACAAGTCTAGTAGTCATAGACTACTGCTACCAGTAGCAAAAGTCTTCAAGATAGGCGATTTTTTTTAAGTAAGCTCTCATTTATCTCTATTACTCAACAACAACAAATACAATGGCGATTTTTTTCCCTCAAGCTCTCATTAGGGTTTGTATTATCCTCAATCCTCATCATCCTTTATTATTTGAATTAAATAGGTAACCCCTTTAATGCTTCTTTAATCTTCATTATTTATGTACATTTTTTGTGAAATACATATATGATTGCTATTTCCTGATATTTATGTACATTTTTTTTTTCTCACAGTTATGAATAAATTCGTTATTAAACGTAAATTTGCGTTTTGTTCGGAACAAACTAGTGAAAAGGGGAGTTGGGGATAAAAGGGTTGAGAGAGTATTTTCTGCAATGACTTTTGTCAAGAATCGTCTACGCAATCGAATTGGAGATCAGTGGTTGAATGATAGTTTAATTGCATTTGTTGAGAAAGATGTGTTTGATACTATCGAAAATGATGTAATTATAGAATATTATCAAAGTATAAAAACGCGTAGGGAACAATTGTAATGAAATATTTTATATGCTCTTATGAATTTATTTTGTCAATGTTAATTGTGCCCCCAAAAGATAAATTCCTGGCTCTGCCACTGGGAATGTTCATAAGCTTTTAATTTATTTGATATCAAATGTGAAATCGTTCTTAAAAAAAAAAGTGATCGAGAATGAGAGAGTACGAAATTGTTCTCTTTGTTTCTGAATGACTTCTTTGACATAGCAAAACCTATAAGGTGATGAGAAACCATCTGGAGGAAGCACTTTTTTGGCAACTTATTGAAATTGTTGTTTGACCGGTCCATCCCCATTTTACCGGAGTCCAATATACAAGCAAAGACCATATAAACAGTGATACATATAGTTTCATCTCCTCTGGAAACCCTAGCATTTCGCCAAGGGGTCCAGACCTATTAATCTAAGAGCCTAGTGCCATATTAGGAGAGAGAACTTCTGACGACTCCTGAGAACATGGAGAGGCACACTCTTTCCAGCGCTTTTCAATTGGTAATAGTGATACCAAGGTACTTAATAGCTACTTCTTGGAGGTTTGACCACTAACCTGAAGTGCTAAGCCTAGACTTGGACCTCTAAACACAGGAATTTTTGTAGTTGTTCTGCTCTACATATGAGTCAACATTCTTTCAGTTGGTAACAGTTATAGTGGTGGAGCTGTGCGCTAGATGCTTGCTGGTTCGTAGACCACAAATAGCGTGCCAAGTAGGCCAGTAAAATGTTCCTGCGTTGTTGATGTGCAATCAAGTTTAGTTGTCACATCACGGTTGTGAGTTTCATATTTCATAGAAAATTGCAGTTCAAGTAAAAGAATAATGAGAGACTTCTTTTTTTCTTTTTAAATTTGTGCTAGATGGTAATACTATATCATTCTGCAGGTGCACGTGCACCTCAAGCGGCAAGTGATGAAAGATTTGCCGGAATCAGATGATGCTGTTGCTCAATGGTGTAAAGATGCATTTGTGGCCAAGGTGCCCTTTCCTTCATACTATTTGCTTTTGTTTATAAAAGTTGCAGCTGCGTATAGATTTTTGTATTAATATCACTTCGTTTCTGCACTCAACATGAAGAATCTGTTTGGTAACTTCAATTGCAATTGTTTCCAATCATAACCGTGCTTTACTCATTGTACTGGGATAACCAGGACAAATTATTGGACAAACACTCAGAGGAGGACACCTTTGGCGACCACCTACTGAGAGACGCTGGTCGCCCAGTGAAATCGCTTTTGGTAAGATAGTTATTATTAGTTTAGGCAATTAATGTATTGGAAATACATTGACAAACTTCTTTTGGTGTGGAGTTTTGTTGATCTAGTTGCTAACTTAATCTGTAATAAAAGGTGGTTGTCTCCTGGGCATGCCTGCTTGCTTTTGGCACCTTAAAGTTTTTCCAGTGGTCATCCCTTCTGTCCTCATGGAGTGGCATTGCATTTTCAGCGATTAGCTTGGCGGTTGTAACAGTTCTGATGCAGATTTTGATTCGATTTTCTCAGTCAGAGCGCTCCACGCCTGCCCAGGGAAGTGTCAAAACAGGGGAGACAAATAGCTAATCGGAACATTTATCTGAAGTCCTTGGTGAAGTATTAACCTCATTCTTACCCCTTCTTTTGATAACAATACTGCAGACGTGAATTATGTAGAAAATTGACTTGTCTTTTTAAACTTGTATTTCTGCATGAGTATAACATGTCTGTGATCGATTTTTGTAAGAAGATGGACATATTGTTTGCATATCAATTGGTTTATTGAAGTTCAATTAGGTCGATTTTGTGTACTCGGCTTCGGAAAATTAGGTATTACTTCATGCCTAGGTGATTGGACATTTACATTAATGAAATGGTAATTGTAACTATCTTATCATATTTATGCAAGAATTGACCATATTTGGCTGTTATGCTTCAACTCTAGTTCTATAACTTTGTCTTGGGTCTAGTATTTGGAAGAATTCCTCTTCTTGTGCCTTTTTTCTTTTGGTATAGAGAGAAATAGCTCTTTTGCTGGTTATGAGTATTGATAGTAGTATTGGGTCAATATTACAGGTTTAATACTTTTAACAAAGAGAGTCATTCAAAAGTAGTTTATGCATAAAAAAACACTAAAGTAAAAATTGGGAAAGTATCATCTATTCTCTCTTAAAGTATTATGACTAACGTATTGAGTATCTTAATTTTTCCTTCTTTTTACTGTTATTATGGTCATTGAACAATTTATGTACGGTCATAACATTCCACCATAATGTATGTGACATGTTGTGATGAGGTCTTGTTGCCCTATTTGTTCAAGAATCATAATTACAATAAAGATAAGGAAATTTTTTAAAATCCGAATGTGTTGAGCATAATACTTTTAAGTTAACACGTTGAGATTCTTAGTAAGATTCGTGAGTATTGTAATATTAGATCGAAAATATTCATGAGTACCGTAACATTAGATAAAAAAATATGATTATTAATTCTCAACTATCATATAATGATCCGATAGTTAAATTTAATAAAGGGATAAAAGTTATTCCAATAAAAAGAGTAGCTATCAATATCAGAATATATAACGTATATTTTTATATATTGGATTGAAAATCAATAATTGAGATTACATTAGTAGCGTACTAAGATCACCCTTGAAGCCGGAAAAAGGTCTGCTCATTGTTTACAAAAGTTACAGATTTCGCTAATATCTTGGGCTTCTTGAAAAAACTTAAAAGGATTCATGTCAAAATTGACGCCGTCAATATTCGGAATAGGTCCCGGAATTTCAAGCTCCGACAACGGTTGACAACATATACAACGTTGTTCTGATTCTGACGTTAAGGAATCATTATTCTTAGTATCACTATTTGGAGGGAAAACAATATTGTTAGTGATCTCCGTCTTCTCAATCCATCCTAGTTTTCGCACAACTCTCGGTGTCCTTGTCTTTTTCTTGATTAGCTGTTGATTATTGGGAATCTTTGAATATGGTTTGACGATTCTGTTATTGGAATCTTCTATCTCTTTTCCTTGTCTTTGTAAAAGGCTTGACATGTTTCGATGTCAATAGAAAAAGAATAATGGAATATATATTAAGTAGATAGTAATATCCTATATATATATTATGGGAAAAAAATATTTTCTTGAGTTTACTATTATTGTTAGATTTTAAATTTTTTAAAAAGAAAAATTTAATACTTATGCGACTTTTTATTGGTGGATAGAGAATGAAACAAAAGAAGTAAGAAGTTTAATGAGTGCTCTACTTCCAATGTGAAGTAGGAAACTAATAAATAGTTAAGGTAATATTGTATATGGAAAAAACAGATAAGCAAAACCCTTTAGACTAATATTAATTAGGAAAGTTTTATTAAGATCGAAATACAAAAACGATTTCAAATTGGATTTATTCTTGTTGATTAACTAATTAAATAGTACTCGACCGGTTACTAAAATTTTGGAGTTGAAAATCTTGTGGATTAGTGATAACTCAATTTTTAACTGCATGAGGAATTAAGAACTCCAGAATGCTCATTATAATAGATTTTCTACAATTAAGTTGATAGATTAATCCGTAAAAAAGATCACTAATCTTCAATAATTAGTAGTAATAAAAATTTCAAGGAAATTTTTGTTTACACTAATATTTCCTCTAAGGGAAGAGTTTGATTCGCAATACGTGCCATGCAGAAATCATAGCTACGCCCTACTTTTCGCATGCAACGACGGCAGTCAAAGGTCAACAAAAAAGAACATTGTTTTTTTTAAAATTTTTTATCAGAAAGGTGGGAACATAAGAAGAGATGAGGAGATTTGGATTCAAGGGCTTTACATCTTGATACTTCAGTCGTGACCACTATACCATAACTTCATCGGCACCAAATGAAACAATTAGCCTTTGTAATCAGTGGCAGATTTAAGACTGGGTGACGATCATTCTCTAACATTTTTGGATATCATAAATTTTAATTTAGAACAAAAGAAGAAATTCTGAAAAATTCTTTAAATTATTAAAATTCATCCCCTCTGCCCTCTATTGAAAATTTATACTCTTCTCTTGGGCCCTTGAGTTTCTAGGAATGTTACACTCCCATGATGGCACCTCAAGAGAAGGTTTTTTTTCTTCTTCTTGTTGTCACGAGGTATCCTACCTTACTTCAATCTTTGGGAGATCATACCAAATTAAACTCCGCTAGCATCGGGTCAACCCATAAAAGGGTAAATTCCTGACTAAAGTGGCGACTCCATACCTAAGTGGGAATTGATTCCCTCGACCTCTCTTAAAGAGCGAAGCTGCCGAATTAGTTACATTCACCAACTTTAATTTTCTCTTGAGGTCCTTGGCTTTCTAGGAATTTCATTGTACTTCCATGGTGCAATGATTTTGTAAAGACTCGCAATGATATTGTGAGAGGAGAATACAATGATACCGTCGTAAGAATAAATCTTCCTTGCAAGTGTGGGGGAGAGGAAAAACCTCGGCGGTTAATGGGGGAATCGGCATTTAGCCCAGATGATGTCTAATGCGCAAAGCCCAAAAAGTTTGGACCATCTGTACAATCTACAATTGGTCTTAATGGGCCATTGGTAGTTCTTTTGGGGGCTTTGCATGGGACTGACCCAACTTTTCCATTTCTGGCCATGATACTGCGACTAAAAATCGTGAGAACATTTTTGTCCCCACTCCGTTTCTGAGCCAAGACGGAAGTCCCACTTCCGTCCTGGATGACGTGGCAGCCTCCCTCACGCGCCTTGCCACGCCATCCCCAGCCTGGCAGTGTGTTGGCTGAAAAACGCTTAGTTTTTTTTAGGGGACTGCAGTTTTTAGTGATTATTTATATCAGGTGTTTGTATTGCAATAACAAAAAAAATATTTTCAAAACACATTGCTTACTAAAATTTGAGAAAAAAAATGAATAAATTGTATATTAATATATAAACAAACAACGGAATAATATTTTACAACGAAAAAAAAGTAACATTGTTCATAACTACAATGAATGAATAGTAACATTGCCCATGCAATCCCCTTCTTTTGGTCTTGTCTTTAGTTTTTTGAATTTCACGGCCCATAATTTAAAATCTCGTGGAACTTTCCCCCCCTTTTTTCTCCCAGTAAAAGGAAAAAGAATTTTGAGTAATAATATGCCCACATTGGTGTTGGTCGCTATTGCCCTGTTAGGTTGCCAACGTCTTTATCAATGATAAAACTAATTTAGACTCGACCTGCAAAGTATAAGTAAATTTTTTACTCTTGAATATTTGTCGTTAATTGTCTAATTATCTTCTATCATAGAAATATACGAAATTAAATTATCTTAAAAAATTAAATGTATAAATAAAAAATTTTAATTAGAAATATTACAAGAAAAGCTATTGAAAAAAAAACACTTCAAAACAACAAAATTGAGCAAAAATTTGGCGGTCAGTGTCGGGGCAAAAAACACAAGGGCAAGATAGACAGTGGGTAAAGGTAGCCAGTGTTTTAGCCCCTTTTAGAAAGTTTTTTTATAAATCACTGGATTTTATTATGCTACCTACTTAGGCCATTTTTTCTTTTTTCTTTCTCTTATCTCTCATGATAACGCAAGTTTTTATTATTATTTTTAAAAAGACTATGAAAATAGTTCTTACAAAATTTTGTTTTTTCACGTCTTCTCCGCTTGGGGATTCCACAGTTTCTCTTCCATAAATCAAATATATACCTTCTCAGGGAACAGCGGCAGAGTCAGCATTTAAGTTTAGGGGGGACCGTAGTAGAAAAAATTGAAAATTCTCGTAGAGTTGTAGTAAAAAAATATCTCTTTTATTCTGAACCGTTAAATATATATACCTAGTATATAAAAAAAATTAAAAATTCTTGGGGGCCCTGCCCCTTCAATGCTCCGCCACTGTCAGGGACGATTCCAGAGCAGCGTAGGTAACGGCTCCCCTCAAGATAATTTTTTTTGCATGTTTTACTCTTTCAAAAATTTTAAATTTTGCAATGATCAATTAAAAAATTGCTCTTCATTCTCCAAAATTATAGAGAACTTTACTCTCCGTCCATGCAACAAGGTCTGGTTACATCTCGGACCTTGCTAGAACAAAAAAACCGTGAGAAGAGTTTTTTAGGGGTGAAAATCGTATGTACCCGTATATGTTATCATTTTTATACCTAACCGTTCATAATTTGTCATGTGAACATTTCTTTTAATTATATATACACATGATAAATTTTGAGTAGTTAGATATCAAAATATGTATATACACAGATACGGACGATTATTTATCGTTTTTTAATTTGACTTTAATTAGAAAAGATGGGAAGGGATCAAAGCTTGCATGAGAGTTTTTGTTAATGGTCAATTTGGTCCTTGACGTCAGGTCTCGTTATCTTTTTTTTTTTGGACGCCCGTTGGGCGATGCCCCATTAGCGGGGAGATAGAACTGCCTCACCAGAGGAGGAGAGAGTAACCCTATAAAGGGAATCAAATTAAAGTATGCCACATGCGCGGGAAGGGTATCGAACCCACGATCTCACGGTCATGGGTAGGCTCTTACCCCACTGGGTTAAGGAATCTTTGATCAGGTCTCGTTATGTAAAAAAACAAAAGAAGTCAGGCTTTTTTTTTTTTTTTTTTGATTTGATATGTTATGAATTGTCTTGTTCTTTTCTCAAGCTATTAAGGTATTCAAAGTTATGAGTCAATATGAATCAAATAGCCAAGTGGGTAAGGCTATTCTTCCTTGGGCTATAGGTGCAGGGTTCGATTATTGTATCTCTCTATTTATGGGGCAATAATATCTCCTCCTCTGATGAGGCTATAACTACTGCTCCTTTCTGGTGAAGTTAAAAAGTTATGAGTCAAATTTAGCAACAAAAAAATAAAAAAAGTTATGACTTTAAAATTATATGACCCATATTCATAAAAAAAAAAATCTGAGGACCCTTAATACAATAGTTGAAAAAAATAACTACATATGAATCATATAATATAGTAAATTTATGGAGTCATTTTTCTGGAGAAAATTCTTTAAATTTGCACGAGTATTTTGTGGTATCCATCTTATAGGGTTAAAAGTCGTCCATTCCGTTTTGTTTTATGTTTTTTATTGATTTGACCGTGAATAAGATACAAAATAAAGACACATAATTTTTACGGATCTTATAGAAAGAATAAATGTTGAGATAAAGTAGATTTTTTTGATCAAGTTTAATAAAGTTAAGAGAAAACAAAAGGTTATAAGAAAAAAGTAGTAGCAGTCTACTACTCCCTCCATTCCTAAATATAAGACTCTTTAGACAATTTGAAAAAATGAAGGAAATTGTCATTTTCACATAAATTTTCAATATTACTCCACCCTCCCCCTCTCTCACTTCTACGTCATAAAGAAAAGAAAGGAAAATATTGAGGGTATAATTAGAATAAATTGTTGACAACTAATAAAAGAATCTTAAACGACAATTAATTTGGATACCTAGATATCTCCTAAACGACAATTAATAGGGATTAGAGGGAGTAGTAATTATCAGTCTCCACTCTCCAAAGTCCAAATTACCCCTCCTTCCTCCTCATCACCATTCCTTTAAAGAAAGGCCACTCAAAACCCACAAATTTTGCCCTCACCTTTTAACCATGACTGATCCTTCTTCTTACTCTAATTTCTACAACCACCATTTTTCTTCCTCCTCAAATCATCAATATCCTCATCCTCATCCTCCTTATTTTCTTCAAAACTTTTATTCACAAACTACTTACATCAATAATTACAATACTACCCTTCATCCTCCTCCTTCACCTCCTCTTAAACAAGCCCTTCCTCTACTAAGCTTAAGTCCAACAAAACATAATGATCAAATATTTGATGAAGAAAATTTCAAAGTAGTAGCTAAAGAAGAAGAAGAAGAGGAAAATCAAAGTGTTAATGTGGCACTACATATTGGTTTACCAAACCCTAGTGCTGCTGATCTTGCTTCTTTGCTATCATATAATTCTTCTTCTTCAGCTGAGGATATTAATAAAGATGAAGAATTATTAAGAGATGTTTCTGGATATAACCCTATTAATAATAGACTCAACAACAAAGGGAAGTACTGGATCCCTACCCCTTCTCAGATTCTTATTGGTCCTACTCATTTTTCATGTCCCGTTTGTTGCAAGACTTTCAACCGCTACAATAACATGCAGGTATCATATTTTTCATACATAAATCAAGAACCCCAAAAGTGCTTTTTTTTTTTTTTAATTTAGAAAAATATTGTTTTTATATATAGGAAACAAGAATTCAAGATTGAACATTCAATCTGTTCGACTATGCCAGCAGAGATTGTTAGTGTTAGTATTAGTCTTCTTGTCAAGTGTTGACTAGTAGTTCAGGATACTGAGAATCAGTATATGCTAGTAGATCTTATGATCACTCTAAGCAGAAGCTTTGTTTTTAGGTATCTAGATCTAAATTCGTTGAGAAAGGCTTGCACAATTGACGTATTCTTCCTTTGACATTCTTCTCCTCTCCCAATAATAATAAACAAAATGAAAAAGAAGAAAAAAAATTGATCTACCAAATATTTGAAAGCTTGAAGTGTAAGAAAAATGATTGATAGGGAGAGTGAGTAATTGTAAGATGAGTTTGAATGAATGGTCGGAATCATAGTTCCACCTGATGCTATGGATCCGACTTTGTGGGACTGGCCCCACGGTAATCTCAAATGAGTTGGAGTTGAGTTTACCTCCGTCACAACTCATGTAAAAGAGATGTAGAGCCAGTCCCACAAGTCCGGTCCTATATTAGAATTTTTCCTGATCAGGGGTCAATCGGGTATGGAGCCGCCCATGTTTGATTGGCCCCACAACCATCTTACATGAGTTTGAGACGGGGCATATATGCAAAGTACACCCCACCCCAACTCAAGTGAAATAGTTGTGGATCAGTCCCACAAAAACGACTCTACCTTGAAATTTTTACCTGATAAGTCACAACTGGTGAGGGATCAGTGAGCTTCATTTGTGATTGAGCTAGACTGGCAACGTTCTTTTTGCTGTTTAATACTACTACTCTCTCCTTTTGAAGTTCTGCCCATCTTAAAAACTTGGCAGTTTCCAGTCAGGGTTTTCATGTAATTCTAACCATAAGAAATGCAGTCAAAGAAGCCGCATTTGGCTTAGCACATCTAATTCAAAATAAGGTTTTGGATTCGGCGCCTTTCCCATGATAATTAAGAAATACAAAAACAAGAGAACTGCAGTTTCCAATCTACGAGTTTTTTCCTAAACTACTAATCAATTAGACTGTTAAACTATTATCGCATTTTCAACTTTTCATTATATTGCTAATGCATATATATGTTGGTGATGTAGATGCATATGTGGGGACATGGATCGCAATACAGAAAAGGGCCTGAATCCTTAAGGGGAACTCAACCAACAGGGATGCTAAGGCTGCCTTGCTATTGTTGTGCACCAGGGTGCAGGAACAACATTGACCATCTAAGAGCAAAGCCATTAAAAGATTTCAAAACCCTTCAAATACATTACAAAAGAAAGCATGGGAACAAGCCTTTCATGTGTAGAAAATGTGGAAAAGCCTTTGCAGTAAGAGGAGATTGGAGAACTCATGAGAAGAATTGTGGGAAACTTTGGTATTGTGTTTGTGGTTCTGATTTTAAGCATAAGAGATCTCTTAAAGATCATATTAAGGCTTTTGGTCATGCCCATGGTGCTTATGGTGTTAATGTCTTTGAAGAGGAGGAAGAAGCTGCATCTGAAGTTGAACAAGATTATGAGTCCATGCACTGATCACCAGGGTTTGCAATAATTTATGTCTCATTCTCTGTCTCATCTTCCGTTTCAGTTTTAAAAGACATTAACGTTCTCATGATCATACTGGAGCAGATATCGAGATAGAAAATGTGACGAAAGATTAAATTATTTCAAAGCTAAATGTTACTCTACTCAAGGACCAACTTTTGACTTTTTTTTTGTCTGTTTAATGTAGGATTTGGTCATACGTAGATTTCAGTTAAGGTTATGATCTTTGTAAATGACCCCTTTTGCTTGTCAGTTGTTAATTTAATGATGGTTTCGTCTACTGTCTGAAATTGCTAGTAGTTATTCTAAGCTGTGTTGACTAATTTGACCATTGAATTTTAGCTAGTGAAGGGAAACCAGTTTTGACAATGCCTACTTTATCTATATCACTGGTCCGGATCCTATGCGGTACACTAAAAAAATCAGTATATTAACATAGCTAATGTTTCAGGACAGATGTCTTTATACATAAAATACATGACAGTTGTTCTTAAAAATAAACTAGGCATCGTAAAATAATGACATATGTTCGTTTTATATCAATATTAACCGTTAAAATTTCAATGTTACGAACGAAGTTAGTTCCCGCACGTACAGAATTTAGCTCTGTTCCACATTGGAGCTGTGATGCTATATCGCATGGAAAATAGGAACAATTGGACAGGGAAACATGTATAACCATGTCTCTATGGATGGGCAGTGGACATGGGAAACACAGCCCCATAAAGTTGGATAATTCTGATATGAACCATATTCATTGTATCATGCGATTCAGAACTGACCGCATCACCACATTATGAGGAAAGAGACAACTGTGTGATTATGTGGTCAATTTTGGACCACAAAATTCACATGAACCTACTCCAAATCAAAAAATTTCCCATTAAGTATGGGAAAGCTAGGCCAAAAACTTCTTTGTATATTAATTAATGCATCAAATAAAGATTGAGACTATAGCTTATATTTGGCCATATTTCACCCAAACTCAAACCATATGGAGAATTTATGTGCATATGCAAACTCAGAAACTCTACTGGACCTGATAAATTTTTACCTAAATTATCATTAAACAGACATATATTAGATCACAAGTGACATTGCCATGTAAGGTGATAATTCTTCCGGTATCATGATTCACGTGATATATATGTGTAATTAGGCTAGGAATCATTTGTTCTCATTTCGTGTCCCCTTCCCTATCCCACCAATAAGAAAATAACATGTATTAAATTTTTAATTAAAAAATTATAACCTAAAAGAAATAGTGAAACACATAGGAAAAAAATATACACGTGACAAATATCTATTCGTGGGACACAGAAAGGGGACAGACTATTTTTTTCCGTGTAATTAGAAGAGTGAATGATAAATACATGCATGTTTTCACAATACACACACACACACACACACATATATATATATATATCAACAACAAAGAATATTGAATGTCTTCTAATTAAAGAATATAAGATTCAATATTAATATATAAATAATACTCTATCAGTTTTCATAATAAAAGTCTTTTTAGACTTTCCTTCTTGTTCTAAAATAGAGGCAATTTTCTAACATTTAAGGAAGTTTTTTTTTCTAAAATTACCTCTATCCATATTATGGATTACACTGAGAGAGATAATTTGGGAGTTTAAGTATTAATGGTATAATAGTGAAAAAATTTATTATCTTTTTTTTTCTTAATCTATATTAAACTATCTAAAAAGACTTTTGAAACGGATAGAATATATGTTTTCAATATAAATAATACGATTATCTTGTAGAGGAGTGTTACTGTGTTAAATAGGCTACTAGTTCACAAATAGAAAGTCATGTAACAAAAGTTGGTATTCTCTTAGGTAAAATTTATTAATGGATAACATAACTTGACAGGTGAGAGCATATTTGTTGAGAAATACATTAGCTTTTTGGGGTGCATATGATGTCCCTTTTGCTTTGGATAGTTGATTTATGTGTTTATTTTTGGTTGGATGGAACTCATGCCGTAGGTCGCTCAACATTATAGTAACATTAAACTATAGATGGTCTCAGTAGTCGAAATGGCTGATAAACTATACATAACTAACCGTTATTTCGCACATACAGAATAATTATTAAAATATTTAACGGATGATAAAAATAGTTATTTTTTTATTTTATTATTTTAAATCTAATATACATAACTAGCCGGGCTGCTCAATAGCATGTTCTTATCAGTAATGTTTTCTTTGAGAATTACGTAAGATAGAAAGTACAAATTATTATCAGTGTACTAGCAGACTAGTAGTACAACCAATAAAAAGTATACGCACTTGAAGAGGTTGGAAGATTTCAATAAATGGAGCTTTGCTGGCTGATGCGGTCTTGTTGGAAAGAGCTTAAACCACTGTACATTTTTCTCCTCCTCTAAGTCTGAAGCCCGTAAGGACGGTTGCTCCATAAGGGAAGAGAGAAGCGTTTCAGAAGAGGAGAAGATAGTCTTAGAAAAGGAGACAATTAAAGCTTGTCTCATTGCATAGGGAGAGTATCGAACTCACGATCATGAGGTTGTGGGCAAGCCCTTGCTCCACTAGGCTAAGAAACATTTGATCTCCTCCTCTAAGTCTAACACCGATTCATTAGCACTTGTCAATCAATTTAATTTGATGAGTACATTTATAACAGAATAATTACTACTTTTAGCCTCTTATTTTTTAAAAATAGTTGTTTTTAAGGGGTTAATGGGTATGAATTATTAATTATTGGATAGAAAATTAAAAAATAAGATGATGAAGAAGAAAATATGTTTCTGCACTAGAATAAGGATTGAATTCAAACTTTAACAACTATCTTTCTTTTACTAGAGGAATTAAATTACAGGCGTGCATTGATGTGTCTGTATGAGCTTACCACGAAACCGCATGTACAATACCACCATAAAACGGGAACAAATGCGCAGGATGACAAAGAAATACCCCTCTCTACACCTGGGTCACTTGTCACGGGTCGTTCGTGACTTCGCACAGGAGACAACAACGATGCTCCTCTGCGCGCCCGAGCTTGCCTAAGCCGTGTGGCCAAAGGCTCCCGAGCATGCCGATATGGAAGGCGCACCTCGTTGTCGCAACATGACCCGCACGCCCGTGCGCCAATCGTGCCCCATTGCCTCGCCCAGCTTGTGCGCTCGGAGGCAGCACCGTCCAATACTCAGCCCAAAACATGCTGGCCGCCCATGCCAAGACTTGCTGGCCGCCCATGCCAAGACATGTTGGCCGCCCATGACATGACATGCCCGGGCCGCCCTCGCTGGTCGCCCATGCAAAGCAGCTCGCCCATTCAAGCAAGCGACTCAAGGCCAGCCGCGACATGCAAGCAGCGCCTGAGCCAGCCCGCCCATGCCCCATCGCCCTCACTGCCGCCCATGCTAGCCCAGCACAAGAATAGCTTCTAACCTCACAGAGCCGCGCCCATGCTAGCGCTCATGCCAGCCCGCCCTAGCATGTGCAAGAGAATGCAATGCGCAGCGCCAACAACCAACCAACTTGGCACTTGCCGTTTTGCATCCAAATGAACTCCGATTGAGCTCAAATTTGATGAGTGACCTTTTGTAATCATGTAGAAGATAATGCACGAGCTAGTTTGTAATTATCATGTATATAGCATATGTTAGCGTTTTCCCACCTCCTCGGAAATAAGTGGTACACTCCTAGCATTTGGGCAAATGCTTTTTAAGCACCTATAGGGGGAACAAAGATTTCAAGCAAACAAGCAAAAACCAAACTTCTAGTATTTGTAATAGGCATTCAAGCGACTCTCCCCTCGCTCGCTTTTGAACTCTTTTGATGTAAATTTTCATACTTGTAATGATGTTATATTTTAATGAGAAAAGCCGAAGTTTTGGCGCAAGTGACCCTGCTTTCGCTTTTTAAGTGTTGCCTATCTTCTTGTCCCGAGATTGTGACTAAAGAGAAAGCTTGCCGGGAGTAACTTAAGAGCTATTTGAGCTAGAGTTACTCGGCATCGCGAGCGTCTCAAGTAGTGAAACTTGCGACCCGTGACACTTGGTATCGTGAGCCTTGTTTGGGAACGACGATGGCTAGTAAAACGAGAAGCGGTTTAGCAAATGGATGAGAGTGCTATGAGGGCACGCCTCGAAGCGCTGAAGCGCTCGGTCGGTAAAGTCCATACCTTCCGCTACGGAGCTAGCGAGGAGGATGGTAACTCCATGGAGCGCTCGGGCGATGCTAATGGAGAACGATGTTGCCTATCAAAGTAGGGAGCTAGAGGAATTGAGCTCCGCTACTAGGGAACTTTTTCAGAGTGTCCAATCCAATGAGGAAAGGATTGTGACAAGCGATGCGGCGATTGCTGAAATTCGCGCATCCGTGGCAAAGAACACCGAAGCGTTGACCGAACTTCGGTCTGTGATGGACGAAGTAAGGTGCGAGCTGAGGGTGCTGTCTTTGGCCGTTAGACTGGGCCACGTGTTGTCGCTCCCAACACTCCTAAGGTAAATATGAGAGAACCGAAGGCCTACACAGGAGCTAGGGATGCAAAGGAGATTGACAACTTCTTCTTCGACTTGTCCCAATATTTCAAGACTGTAGGCATTGTGGATGAGGCCATGAAGGTTGATACCGCCGCTACCTATCTTGAGGATAATGCTAAGCTATGGTAGAGGGTGACGACCTCACGATATCGAAGCTGGCTCGGCTAGTTATCAATACCCTGGGAGCTATCGAAAAGTGCTATGAAGAAACAATTCTTCCCAATGAATGCCGCATACGATGCTCGCCGCAAGCTTTAGGGAACTAAGGCATACTGGGTGCGATTCGGGAATATGTGAAGAATTTTTTCTACCTATATGCTACTGATTGAGGACATGTCGTAAATGGACAAGCTCTTTGCCTTTGTCGAAGGGTTGAAACCGTGGGCAAGGCAAGAGTTGAACGGACAGAGGGCCGAGACAGCGGCGGAAGCCATGTCGATGGCGAAAGCTCGGAGGACTATGGAATGGAACCTCGGAGGGACCGAAAAGTAGATGACTCGAGGAGGTCTAGTGGAGGGAAATTCATCTCCCCAATGCCGAAACAGCTCTTTTTAGTAGAGCGGATCGTCCCAACCCTACGCAGACAGAGCTCTAGCTGGGGGAGATGCCGGCTCAACTTCAAGAGCGGGAAGCGGCTGTTACTCGTGCTTCTCGTGTGGAAAGTCTGGGGCACCTTCGTGAGATTTTGTCCCGACAAGCGTGGCGCCTAGTGGGTCGGTGAATGCTATAAGATCCGATCCAGAGGTGATTGAGAGTGTGCTAGCAGACGATACATGCCGGATCTCGCTAGCAAGGAAAAGACCCAAGAGCGAGAAATCGTCGCGGGGGAGACGAGGGTTACCGAGTCGCCCATCATGAAGAGGGGAGTTACTCGGGAAGCCTTCGGACTTTTGAATGCAGCAAGAATATCCCGAGGAAGTAGGATATTTGGGAAGCTTTCAGACGGTTGAAGATCAAGGCCTTCGCTGGAGCCTCGGGGTCTAAACGTGGGATCGCTGCAGTGGAAAACGGACGATGCTCTAGACATGAAACGTGGGATCGCTATGCAGGAAAACGGACGATGCTCAAGACATGAAGCCCGGACTCTTGTATGTGGACTCGAAGATCAACGGGAGAGTCTGTCTCTACCGTTGTTGATTCTGGAGCCACGGAGAACTATATTGCTTGCTCCGAGATTGATCACCGGGCTTAACACTATCAAAAAGTGTGGGTCGTGTTGTGAAGGTCGTTAACTCGTGTGCTAAGCCTTTTGTGGGCATGGCCCATAGTGTGAAGGTGGAAATGGGGACCGTTGAAGAAAATGACTTTCTTCGCGGTTGTAAATATGGATGACCACCGAATTGTTCTCGCATCGGATTTTTGCGGAAGAATAAAGTAGCAATAGACCCCTGGGCTAATTCACTTATGGTGATGGGGAATAAACCTACCCAGATACCGTGCAACTGCCCAACATGTGCAGCAGAATGCAATGGCAAAAGTGCCAACAACCAACCAACTTGGCACTTGCCGTTTTGCATCCAAATGAACTCCGATTGAGCTCAAATTTGATGAGTGACCTTTTGTAATCATGTAGAAGATAATGCACGAGCTAGTTTGTAATTATCATGTATATAGCATATGTTAGCGTTTTTCCCACCTCCTCGGAAATAAGTGGTACACTCCTAGCATTTGGGCAAATGCTTTTTAAGCACCTATAGGGGGAACAAAGATTTCAAGCAAACAAGCAAAAACCAAACTTCTAGTATTTGTAATAGGCATTCAAGCGACTCTCCCCCTCGTCGTTTTGAACTCTTTTGATGTAAATTTTCATACTTGTAATGATGTTATATTTTAATGAGAAAAGCCGAGTTTTGGCGCAAGTGACCCGTTTTCGTTTTTAAGTGTTGCCTATCTTCTTGTCCCGAGATTGTGACTAAAGAGAAAGCTTGCCGGGAGTAACTTAAGAGCTATTTGAGCTAGAGTTACTCGGCATCGCGGGCGTCTCAAGTAGTGAAATTTGCGACCCGTGACAGTCACTCGAGCATGAAGATAACTTTGTAGGACTATCCCACAAAGCAGCTTTACATTGGAATTTTCCTGTACACCTTCAAAGAAATACCCCACCCTACACTTTAACCATTTTGGTAATAGAATCCATAGAAAATGGCAGTGGAGGGAGGGGTAGACTAGGGTAGGATAGGGTAGGGGTGGGAGACTGGGAGTAGGAAGCAGAGAAAGCCTAGCTATATATAGGGACAAACTGCAATCACTGTGGAGCCCAAATTCTTTTGGCTCGAGTTGAATAGAATGTGCAAAATACACTGTTCTACTTGTACCCCCACAGTGGCCGCTGTATAAACCCTTAGCCCTATCTGATATGACAACTGTAGATTGAAACGACATTTCAATGGTTTTTTTGACTGACCACCGATTTCTCAGCTGTTTTTCTCCAAATACTCCTGCAATTTTTTTTGGGTGAGTTACCATATAGCTAGACAAGTCTTTAGGACAATAATGACAGTGGGCAATGGGGAATACTATGAAGGTGAGTTGGCTCCATGCTCATTAGGGTTTTTATTTTATTTTAAATATTGTGCTAACACAATCTCAGTTAATGATTTTATGTTTAATAGCTACTCCCTCTATTTCTAAATATAAGACGTTTATGACACTTTGAAAAAATTAAATAAACAGTAATTTTTTCACCACAATTCTAATAATACCTCTTCTTTTCTCCATCTCTTTCATTTTTTCAATAAAAGATATGTTGAGGGTATAATTAGAATAAATTGTTGACACCTCATAAAAAAGATATGTAAATGACAATTAATTTATATATATATATATATATATATATATATATATATATATATATATATCCTAAACGACAATTAATTAGGAATGAAGAGAGTACAAAAAAAATCAATAGTTGTTCAAGTACAATTATTTAAGGAAAAGTAGGAGAGTGAACCGTTCCACTGGGTTTTGTCTCATTTTTCACTCACAATATTTAATTTAAGGAACTTATATTTACATATAGATCTGTCAAGTAATGCAATTGGAAATATGAGATCGAGACCAATAGATTGATCCATCCCTAATTTTCTAATATTTAGAATCACAAATTATTAATTTATTTTAATTGTTCAGGAAAATTATTGAAATTTAGCCTAAAAAATCAAGCTGACTCGAGATTGATTCAACGTTGATAAAACTCGATTAGAACCACCGAAATGAATGTAAAGAACAAATATTTTTGGAGATTTCTTTTTCTATCTTACAAGGATTTTTTTTTTTAAAATCTAAACAGTGAAGTTCTCTCTGCATGGGCTGGGGTATGTATAAAGTGAACTCCTAAAGACCAGAAAAAGATGTCAAAGAGGCCGCAGTCCAGTGAGGCAAGTCTCGATTTGTGACCGAGAGATTCCGAGTTTGACATCCTCTTCATACATGGGGCAAGCTTAAAATATTTCCCTTTCTTAAGTTATCTCTTCCTCATGTGAGGCAGTTCTCTCTTCCCTTCATGGAGCAATCGCCCAACCGGGCTTCAAAAAAAAATTACCAGCAAAAGATTAGACACAATTATTTGGGGACGCCAGTCGCCCCTCGAAAATTTTAAAAATACTATTAGATATAATACATTTTTTATGTAGTTTGAAATACTTTATCAAATTCGTCCCCCAATATTTTTTTTTTGCTATTTTTATATTTATTTCGGCATATTGTTGCAATTTTCGCCTCCCCACGCTAAATTCCTGGCTTCGTCCCTGACAATTTGGATAGGAAAAATTTAATATGAAACATGTGCACATGGATTTTGTGGTACATAATAAGTCATGTCATCATAAAATTGTTTATCTAATCATTTTATAATGATGTGGTCAATTTTGAATTACATTGATAACTGTCCATTTGGATAAGTGTTGTTTTTGTAACTTTTTTTATTTTTATTTTTGTGACGTATGTAATACTAGTAGTTTTTTGTGAGAGAAACATTGGAGTCTATAAAAGTAAAAGTTTATTTTTTTTGGAAAAAAAACACATCCAAATTGGGCCCAAGTCCTAACTGACCTTCATTGTCCACTAGAAATCATTTCCAGTTCCTAATCCCTGTCTTATTTTCTGTTGTTTTCTTTACTTTTTTAGTCAAGCATGACAACATCTCTCAACTGAAAAATTATGATATAGACCTGGCCTACAAGTGGGGACATAGACCACTTGGTCCACAATCAAATACATCCCCTCTTTTGATTAAAAAACAATAAAAATGCCTCAAAAAATGCACCAAGAGGGGGAATATTTTTATTATTTTAATCAAAATCGTGATGCTAGTGAATGTGACTAAAGTGTTGCTCATGCAGTAAAGCAGGTCCCACAACAGAATGCTTCCAACTCTCGTCACCAATATTGTAAATATTCTCCTCACTAGTTATAATAAGGAAAATTCTAATATGTATCATGTTTATTTAGACTTTAGTTTAAAATTAGTATTGCATGTATATATACCATACTCTAATCCAGTCGGTAATATAAAAAAATAAAATAATAATCTACTTAGGTAAGATCAATAAACAAGAAAATTTGAAGGGTTTTCTTTTTAACCTTAATAGTAAGCTATAGCTCCATGAAAAAATTATAAGCCTCATTATTATGCTCGGTGGTGAGATTAAATAGAGTTTGATTTTAAAAACTTTATACTGAATTTCTTAAAAGTTCAATTGTTTGTGAGAAGAAATGTGATTTCAAATATGAGATTTTGATTTTGATTTACTGATTTTACTTGCCCCCCAAAAAAATGCATGCACTGATTTTTACATGCTTGTAGCTAGTGGTAAAATTTCGACATTGAAATTTTACCAAACCAGGGACCTTTTGTGGTAAGATGTAAAGTGAGATTCTCCTGATTTCTTTTCAAAGAGAAAAGTAATTTAACTTAGGCATACAAAAAGAGGCTGGCAGTGATAACTGGAAGTCACTGATTTTCTTTTCCAGTTGGCTTAAAATCCCAAGAAAGAAAGAAACTTTCTTCATAAATTGTCTTTCTTCCCACGACTTTAAAATAGATAATGGGGAGTCTAAAGGCTGAAAACGTTGTGCATATATACTATTGCAATGACGATTTTCCAGGAGACCCTAGCATGGCATCCAACCCCAACAGCAGGAAAGAATATATATATATATATATATATATATATATATATATATATATATATATATATATATATATTGGGGGTATATGTCTCTTCTCTCTCTCTTTGTATTCATATTCCTATACAAAAGGGAGACATCTTTGTTCCCCTGGCTCGAATCACTAGCTTTCTCCCATTCCTTTTTCTTAATTGTTGTCGAGAAATGCTAGTGCAATTGATACAGTTGTAATGGATGTGACTCATCACGACTCATAAGTCAGGTAACACTAATGACCATTTATTTACCAACTTTATTCACTCTATTGAAATGGGTGTGATGCTCTCACGTTAGGCTCATACTTTTACGCTATTCAGACTTATCAAACTCTTGAGATTCTATATTTTCCTTGCCAGGCACTTTCATAACACATAACCCAGTACACAAATCAAGGGAGCAGGTATTTATAGGTTGCTCGTACCGTGCATGGTGTAGTTCTTAGTTTTCACACTTACAACTATAACGAATTCTGATAGTAGCACTTCCGATCCTCGAAAGATCACGGTTCGATATTTGTATCCCAATATTAGAAAATTTTGGGAAAAAATTCCATCCCTTTCTCATCTCTTCATCAACATAGCCACTACTTACCCCAAGAGCAAGAGAAAAGAGGGAAGGCCGCAGTGGCGGAACAAAGGGGTGACTGCCTCCGACATTTTGAAAAACGACACATTTTCAAAACAATTTTTTTCCGCCCCAAACAAGATTTCTTAGCTCCGTCCCTAGGAGAGGGACCAGGAAATGCTTCAAAGTTTAAAAAAAAAAAATTTGTTGATATTATTATATGCATCTTAAGATTATATTGAACTATTACATCAATATTGACATTAAATTAATGCATTATTAGCTTTGATACAATGATTCCTGAGAAAGCAAAATCTACGTGGTCTAGGCATTTTTCTGGTATAATTGACATGAAACAACTTTGTTTTGACAAGATCCTTCAAGATAAAGATAAAGAGCAAAAGGTAAAAAGGCAAAAAATGATTTTTTTGACCCATGGTCACCTTTGAAAATTAAAAAAAAAAAAAAAAAAGATACTATAAATTATATGTATTATCATGAAATTGAATTGACAAAATATAACAAAAATTATTCTTTTGGTCTATATGTATCTTCCTTTTGGGGATCATCGTTATCCATGCTCTACATTATGTCTCTATTGTTTATGATTAATTTGATGTTGTGTTAAAGTTTTCATGGGAATATCATCATCCATTCATGAAATCTTCACAATGAAGAAAGCAAGAATTTTTAGTGTTTTTTTTTAGTGTGTGATAGAGAGGAGAGATAGTTAGAATCACATATAGACTTTTCTCTATGCATCAAAAGATCAGTTGAAAAAAGTTATGGTTTCTTTGTTGCTGAATACATTTTCATCCCCATCAAATCTGAAAAGCTAGTTTTCTTATCCTCAATGTTGGAATAACCTTTGTGTTTAATCAAACTAATCTACGACAATGAGGTATTGGTTCAGTGGTGAAAATTGAGGCCTCTCAACCTCAGTCTACTATCTAATGCAAGGGGAATTCTTGTCGAATAGATTAAAGTGCCTTTTAGAACAGGGACGAAGTTAGGAATTTAGCGTTGGAGGGGCGAAATTGCAAATCTACATGTACCAACTCTAGAGGCATTTTCTTGGTTTGATCATTATTCACTCCATAGAAGAATTATATGATTTTGTATTTTCTTTTCCTCAAGTCTTTGAGAATGCAAGAAAATTTCAACCATTGACCTTTTTAAACGCACAGTCATATTTCAAGCTTATACATGACTTATATATATATTTTGAAAAATGTTTGAACCCTAAATGAAAATATGAGGTTAGTTCTATTTCATCAAGAAAACCAACACATGTTGTCTAATTCAGCGGACTAGTTTAAATGCTACGTAGCGTATATATGGTGGCTCTACTTGGATTGGGTTTTGTTTTTGGATTGGGTTTGGATTTGGATTTGGGTTTGAGTTTTGACGGGGAAGCTAAAAAATTGGCGAGAGAAATTCAAATTCAAATTTTTTTTTCAAATAATCGTTAAATTCTAAATTTTGACCACAAAAATTTGAAATTTAAACATTTCCCGCCAATTTGAAAGTAAAACATAATATAACCCAATCCATTAGGCTATCAAACAATAATGTAACTAAAAAAACATATTTTGTCTTGTGTAAAACAATAATCAAACATTAGTTCTCAATATATACTTTCATGATAACCTTAATGTGAGAAAAAATGACAACTCCTCTAGTAAGGAATGAAAGAAGTTTTTTTTCACAAAACTCTCTTTTGCTTTAGGTGCAAGCTGTCCTTTTTTCTTTACCTTCATTATCGAAAATGACTCACATCATCCCCAAAGTATTTACCAAGACACGATAAGATCATTCATAGTTTTTTACTTCAGGTTAGTTCTCAGAACAAATTTCGCTATTGTTAAGTAATCTCATTACCATTGTCTGCGGCGATTTTCGGCAAAAAGTAGCAAAATTTCAATATTTGATCTGAAACTACCACGAACAATAGTGATGGTACTACTTAATATTAGCGATAATTGTTTTAGAACCTATCAGGAAATAAAAAAAATTTGTAAAATTTTATCCTGTCTTACTAAATAATTTAAGGATAATCCATGTCATTTTTCCTTATCAAAATCCTTTACTTTTAAAAATGTACTCAACATATTACTTTTTCCATAATAAAGAGTAAAATGAATAGACATGTAATAAATCTCTATCATATATCCATACCTGGTGAAAGACATGTCGAAAATAATGTTACTAGTATGATTGCTCGAATCTTCTTTAACACTATTACGCCCGTTGGGCGATTGCCCCCGAGGGGGAGAGAGCGGAAAGTACCCTAGATAGGGAGATTGTAGCATGCCCCATGTCTGGGAGGGAATTTAGCCTCATAAGGAGGAGAAATTATTTGCCCCACTTGAGAAGATATGGGAATCGAACACGGGACCTCTGACCTGTGTTCGGATAGCCTTATCACATGGGGTACCCGATTCCCATCTTCTTTAACACTATCAGTAACACATTTTGTAACACTGTAATAAAAAAAAAATTATTTATATAATCTAAACTCTAACGGATAAACTATAAATGATTTAAAATGTTATAAATTAAAAATATTACAGATAATACTATAGAGAAAACATCTAAAGGAAACCAGTTCATTATAGTTTAGAAAACATCTGAAAAAATTAACAAAATTTTGATCCTTTCAATTTTCGTATCTTAGATATAGCTTAACGACAAATTTGATAGTTTATTATTATTAGGGTAAAAGGTGCTCATACCCCCTAAACTTTTCTCAATTTTGGTTTTTTGACCCAGAACTAAAAAATACAAAATCCTCGACCATGAACTTTTATGGAGTGTTAATGTTAAAATAGATTATGACCAAAAAGAAATTCAAAATGGGATAAAAACCCGGCTAAAAGGTAATCAACTTACTTTACTCTAAAAAAATCAGTGAACAATCTAAAATACATAGCATTTCGTCCAAACATTTATCTTGGTCCATTCTCATGTTATTTGAAAAAAAATGAGAAATTCATAACAAAATAGGTTTTACCAAAAAAACATGATGAAAATTTTGGCGCATTTTTTTCTTATCCCATTTAGAATTTTTTTAGGTCAGGACATATTTTTCTCAAAATGTTCATGAGTTAAGTAATGTGAGAGTCACATGTTGCTATTCCGTTAGATTTAACGGTAGAATTGGATGGAAATGGAAACATTAACACTCCATAAAAGTTCAGGGTCAAAGAGTCTGCGTTTTTTAGTTCAGGATCAAAAATCAAAATCGAGAAAAGTTTATGGGGAGTGGACATTTTTTACCCTTATTGTTATTATTGTTTTTCCTTTCTTTTTTTTTTTTTTTTTTTTTGAAAACGCTTAAAATTTTAAAGAGCACTATAACTAAAAAATGCATTAATCACATAGGCTAGATCATTAATATAAAAAAATGAAAAAAATATTTAAATCAGAAAATGGAGGTTGAATGGGCCACTTTCTTAATTTTAAAGAGCCCATACTTCATTGAAGGTTGAATAGACCTCTTTATTAATTCTTTTGGGTCATATTCTACTTACAAACCTATATACTAATATCTTGTGCATGTAGGCCTGAAAATAATTTGGTGTTGATAGTCAAAGCCCAAAATTTGTTTTTTTTTTTTGCTGAATAAGAAATTATCCATTAATTATAAAATAAATTAAAAAATAATCTGAAAATATAAGAAAATAAAAGTTATAAAATGTAAATACATAATAATATTCTTCACAGTATCTTTTTCGTAATCCTTGGACAATGGTAGCAAGAGAAGCTCAGTTTCAACATCCTTCTTAGAAATCAACAATCTACAAGACCATGGGCATATCAACCGTCTAATAGATTGTATCGGAAAGATGTAGAAAACTGAGAAAGGGCTCAGAACAAGTCCGGGCTTACAGAATAATCCAAGGAGGATCGAAAGAACTCATATCTGTAGGATATTAAGTAAATCTTGCTTCTGAGTCTTGAATCTTAAAAAATAATGTCTTGAGAAAACTTCATCACGATTTACGGTCAAAAGAATGGGTGAAGACACAAAAAATGAAGGAATGATGGCTAGATCCAACCAAGATCCGGAGCTTTTGATTGGATCTAACCATGGAAGGTGAAAAAAAAAATGAAGAAAATTCAAGAAGAAGAAGAGAGCAAATAGTAGAGAGAAAAAAAAGAAGAAGGATACTAGAAAGGAAAATCCTAAAGCCCAAAAATTGTTACTTTAGGTTATCTTTGTCCAAAACGTTTGGGAAATGCAGAATATAGTGTATTAACTATTTTATGTACGACAAGAGTGTACTATCAATAAACACATTCAAGTTTTAGTACAAATGGCTATTCTATCATTACTGTATTGAATCAATCTCATTTGGCGAACTTTTTTATTAGACAATTGATATAGTTATTCAAAATAATTATACTTAAATAACTATTTTACCGACCGAATCAAACTATTAAATTTTGAGATTGGTTTGGTGCTAAAAAAGGAAAACTTTCGGCACCAAAATCAAAATGTATTAGGTACAATTTCTATTCCTAAATATAAGAATTTTAGGACAAGTGACAAGAATTAAGGAAGTACAAATTAAGATATTTTTTAAACAAAATATCAATATTGCTTTTTAAACTAGAATAAGTGGTATACAAATTGTATTTAAGAGAATAAAAACAATTTAATTTTTTCTATATGTAATAAAAATTTTATATTTAAGAATGGAGGGAGTATATCATTAGATGCACTTGGTCAAAAGCATAGCCAGAACTTATATGTGGATGACACAAAATATAGAAAGACTTGGATCATAAGTAAAATAATAATAATAATAATAATTTTGGTTTATAAGTATATATTTTTTTTTAAAAAAAAGGTGGCAAAATATGTAATACTTAAAGATTTTCAAAAATTATTTATAAATATTTTAGTGTTTTAAAAAAATATTGAAAGAATACTATAGACATTTGATCATTCCCTAATTCCGTATTTACATTCCATAGTCGGGAGTGAAACTTTTCCAATGAATTAATCTTATATTTCTTTAAAAAAAATGTACGTACGTGGTGAAGTGGTAACACATAGTTTACTTTTCTACAAGTAGGCCTGAAGTGAATTTTTGTGAGAGAAAAATAAAATCAGGATATTAGAATAGATCTGTCCCGTATTTTTCCAAGTAATCGCATGTAACAACACCGAATTCATGCAGGATAATTCTGATATGGACCAGGGTTATAGGTATGGCCGCAGTCACTTGCTCGATTGGCACGTCGCCCTCCTCCAAAATTTCTCGATTACGGTTAAAATACAAAAAAAGATTGTTACGATATGGGACACGTTAAAAGTAAAAAAAATTGTACAAATTTGTCACATCACTATAAAATGAGGAGAGAGACAATTTTTTACTTTTTAACGTGTCCATATCGAACAATCTTTTTTTGTATTTTAACTCGAATCGAGAGAAATTTTTGGAGGGGGCGACGTGGCAATTGAGGGCCAAGTGGGACCAGGGTCCCTACCCTATGGCCCCTGGTCTATATCGAAATTTTCCATTCATGTATGAGCAGACCACTACGCTCCTATGCGGATTTTTTTGGTGCGGGATCAGTGCGGGACAAGGCGAGGCCGTTGGATTCATCCAACAGCTTGTTTTCAAAGTAAGGGTATTTAAGGACTCTTTTTTTTCCAAAATGCAACTTTTTCTCTCTCATCAAGAACATGTGTTCACTGAAAGAACATGTGTTCGCAGAACGAGAACATCTGTTCACCGAACATGAACATGTGTTCACTCATCAAGAAAATGTGTTCACAGAACAAGAACATCTGTTCACCGAGCATGAACATGTGTTCACCGAACATGAACAGGTGTTCACCGAACATGAACATCTGTTCACCGAACAAGAACAGGTTTTCACCGAACATGAACAGGTGTTCACCGAACATGAACATCTGTTCACCGAACAAGAACAGGTGTTCACCGAACATGAACATGTGTTCTTGTAGAAATGTACCTTCAGCCGCAATTTTTCTCTCTCCTCCTTTTTGACTTTTCAGCCGCAACTTTTCTCTCTCCTCTAATAAAATTACATATGTACCCTTTTAACTTTTCTCTCTCCTCTTTTAAATCATAGCCATTGATCCATTCAAAAAATGAAATCAATGGCTCTCATTGTGTCCCGCCAAAAAATGAAATCAATGGCTCTCATTGTGCCCCGCACGTGCGGATTTTTGAGCGTTCCGCACTGGAACTGGACTGGTATGAGCAAGTGATCTATTTCAAATATCATAGGATCTAGTTATGCTACTGGGCCACTTGTCATAATAGTGATGGCTTTAAGAATGAATCTTTTCCTTAATGAACATTCGTCCACGCAACATACTCAACTCGCCACCACACAGTTACAGATTCAAGTAGGGCCCACATCAAGAATCAACGACATAAGCATAACCGTCTCCATTCCGTCCAACTCTTACTCTTCCCAACTCTTCTTCCTTCAATTTTCTTTGAAGGAAAAGAGAATTCTTCTTCCCCAAACCACCAATGGATTCTTTCAAAGCAACTCTTGATCTCAATAGCTCCCGTCTTTCGCTAACTTCAAAACCCATAATTTCCCGCCCATTTTCTTACCCAATTTGTCAAAGAACCCAAAAGTTTGGAGTCACATTAGCTTCAGCTTTGGATTCAAGAAAATCCAAGATTCATCCATCCAAGAATGGAGGATTTGTTGAAGTGAAAGAAAATTGGTTGAAATATGTTGGGAGAGGAATTCTGGGTTTTGCAGCTGCAATTTCTGTATTCTCTGCCTCTGATTCTCCAGCTTGGGCTGAATCTGTCACTTTTGCATTCCCTATTTCCCACATGCCTGAGGTTACTTATCATTATTCTATCTTTCACTAGTTTATAATTCTGACGGAATTAGGTTGTAATAAGAGCCTTCTATAACATTGTTAGGTAAATAAAGTTCAGAGAACCCTTGTGGAAGCTTGGAGTTTGATTAGGGAAACGTTCGTTGATCCAAGTTTCAATCATCAAGGTTTGATTTTTATTCTTATTCTTCTTTTTTAAGACTTAGTATTGATTCTTGCCAAGTTCTTGAATGGAACAAGATTTGGGGTTTTCTTAATTTACTTTTTAGGGCTAATAATCGGAAAGAAACATTTGCAGATTGGGATTTGAAATTGCAACAGACAATGGTAGAAATGTTTCCCCTTAGATCAGAAGATGCTGCTTACAGCAAGGTTAAACTAATGCTTTCTTCTCTGGGCGATCCCTTTACGCGCATTATTAGTCCCAAGGTACAAACCCCCACTAGTTTGATTTGTTAGTATCAAATGATTTTTTTTCCCTTTATGTTGCGTTTAGGATATAATGATTGGAAACACCCGATTTCCTGTCCTCTATAGAGTTAACATGTATATTAGTTATGGGGCAAAGCTATCTAGTAGGTTCTAGTGCCGAAGATTATATTTAACGGGGCAATCAATTGCTTTAATGGGATATTCTTTTTATACTTTTTCAAAAATGTAATGTATTTCAGTGTTCAATATTGGTTAATATTTTAGCTCATTGTATTGTAATACTCTTTAAATGCAGGAGTACCAAAATTTTAGAATTGGAACCGACGGAAATTTGCAAGGAGTTGGGCTCTTCATTAATGTTGAACCAAGAACTGGTCACCTGGTGGGTAAGAGGTCATGTTGAGTCTGCATAGGTGATAGCTTAAGAATGTACATGGAATCAGTCGATATAAAATGGAAAATATACTTAAACTTTTGAGCTGACCACTTGTTGCTGCATTTTGTTTGTCTTGAGACATCCATTTCGTTCATTCTTATAATATGGATTGTGTTTATTGAATTTCAGGTAGTCTCTTCATGTGTGGAAAGTGGTCCTGCTGCACGTGCTGGTATACGTGAAGGTGATGAACTGATTGAAATCAATGGTATGTTCAAGTTCTTGATGTTAATGATTAAGGGATCTCAGTTGACTCAAGTAGTAATCATAGTTGTGTGGCTGTGTGTCTATTTATACCTCACTTTATTTCGAGTCACACAAAAATATAGTATAGTATCTAGCATAATTATTGTGTTGTGAGGATAAAACGTATCCGAGATGATCCATCATGCTGGAATCTTTATCATACCATCTCTTATAGCCAAAACATGTGTTATTGCAAATTGGTTCTATTTTTGAATTTTGTTTGAGGAATCAGGGGAACGGCTTGAGGGAATCGGAAGTGAAGCAGCAGCACAGAAGCTCAGAGGACGTGCTGGGACAACTGTTACAGTAAAAGTTCACCCCGTAAGAATTGGCCCGTGCTGTCTTCCTTGTGTTTAGAGAATCTCATTTCTTCTTATCCTCAATTTCTTCATGTCTGCTGGTTTTGTTTTATTTTCCAGCGCATTGGTTCAGGAAGTTCAAATCTCAGAGAGGTAAAAATTCGCCTCTTTTACACTCAGTTAATATTTTGAAGTTACGGAAGTGACTTACATTCTGGTGCCAAAAGAACAAACTTCGATAGATAGAACTATTATCTGGTAATACTGTGCACATATTTCTTTCGTAATGTTTCATGATCTAATGTTTGCAAATGCTCAATTTAATCTAGGTTGAACTTCCTCGTGAAGTAATTCAAATCTCACCAGTATCCAGTGCCATCATCCCTCATAGAACTCCCAAGGGTGGCATGTCAAAAACTGGATACTTGAAGTTATCAATCTTTTCTCAGGTACCAAGACTAATGTCACTGATCCTTTTTCTTCCGTGATCATGGGTGCCTAACGGTGTCTTTCTCGAATATGATAGACTGCAGCACTGGATTTGGAGAACACAATTAATCAGATGGAAAATCAGGGTGTACAATCATACATATTGGATTTACGGAACAACCCTGTGAGTCGTTATACTTTGCTATTGACAATGCATATAGGGTTCTCTAGTCCGTTGTTTTTTACCTTTGTCGCCCCGCCTTCCAATGTTCTAGGGAGGTTTAGTCAAAGCAGGGCTGGATGTTGCTCAAATATGGCTAGATGGAGACGACACTCTTGTAAATACTATTGATAGGGATGGTAATTTGTTGCCAATAAGTATGGAAAATGGGCATGCCATGACACATAATCCACTTGTTGTCCTTGTAAGTATGAGACCCTCATCCTTCATCAACTTGTTTTGGCTAATTTGCATATCTAACCGGCAAATTATTCGCTCATTAACAGGTGAATGAAGGAAGTGCTAGTGCAAGTGAGATACTGGCAGGAGCACTTCACGACAATCACCGCGCAGTTCTTGTTGGACATAAAACATTTGGAAAGGGAAAAATACAGGTTTGCATCTCTCAACCATGCAAGAATTGGCTAGATTTTCTTGTTATTTTTTCAGAATCTCTTATGCTTGGTTTCTTCTTTCTGTTATTTCAATTATAAATTTGTTCATTCATTAAATGCAGAGTGTGACGGAACTACACGACGGATCAGCTTTGTTTATAACAGTGGCGAAGTATCTGTCCCCAGCACTTCATGACATAGATCAAGTTGGAATAACACCTGATATTCAATGCTCAACTAGTATGTTCAATGTACCTAAAGAATCCTTGAACGACAAAGATGCAAGTTCAGCCCTGGAAGCCGATTCATGCATCATGATAGCTGAGCACCAATTGGAGATTCAAGAATCCTCTCCTTCGTGAAATTCATCTTACTTCCAAGTTAGAAGTATATATATACACGTATACATAGGAATACCTCATTTGTAAGTACATTTGTAAGTGAATGTGTTGATCAATCATAATTTGATCAGAAAAATGGATAAAAGAGAAAATATAATAGGAGAAGCATTTTATAGATCTGTTGAATGGAATTCGTGTTTGGTTGTATCGAATAAATTTCTGATGATACTTTGGATCACAACAAGAAAAGATGATAAGAAATTGATAAATTTGGAAATACAAATATTCTTCATGGTACGTTGGCATGTTTACCAAGTCATTACTGCTTTTTTTGCAGCTAACCTAATTTCATTATTATGAATTAATTAAATCTTGCTCGGATTACGCAATATTCCTGTGCAAACCGTCATCTAACGTAATTAATTTTAGTGCCCTTCCACAAAAGGCATGACGAAGAAAAAATTAGAAGAGGAACAGAGAAAGTAAAACTGACAAATAAAACACAAACAAAATTAATAAAATAGTAACTTTATTTCCATAATCAAATATACTAGAAAATAGTATACGTATGATCAAAGAATATATCCAATACATTCCACAGCCAAACTCATAATAATATAGGAATGTAAAATAATTAAATATAACTCGTAAGAAAGCAAAATACTCGACGATTTATTCATCTCTCTCTCTCTCTTAATTCCTCAACAAAGCAAAAACAGATAACAACAAAGAGCTAGCGACCAAAGCAGTAGAAACCGGCAGAGAGAACGCCGCTCCGGCATCCGGTGACGGAGCTGGAGCCATAACGAAGTCCTGAGCGAAGGCGGTGACGGCAAACATCAAGACGGCCAAAAGCGAAGCCTTGACCATGCTAATTTGAGCCATTAATGAATAATAAAGTTTAAAAAATTGGAATTGATTTGTAAGGAAATCGAAGAAGAAAGGAAGCAACCGAGAACTGAGAGAGTGATGAAGGTAGAGGTAGAGGTAGGGGAAGTGGACAGGGGTGGTATTTATAGGAGAGATTTTTAGACGTTAAGGGAGGGGATCACCACAAAAAGAGGGGATCTCGGCGTGGGTCCTACGCGGCAGGGAGGTGGGGGGGGACAGCTGGTGAGATGACGGAGGTGGGGGGTTATGGGTTCGTTCACCAAGGCAAACTTGAAAGTTGAAATTCAAGTGGAGCCGTTACGTAACGACCGGTGAATGTTCCTATGAGAAAGAACGTGTCGGGTCAAAGGTCAAGGTGGTCATTTTCTTTTGCTTTTGTTTTTTGTTTTTTCTCTTCAAAGTAAAAAAGGTCAAAAGTCTTTTTTTTTTTAATATTCGGAATTCATTGTTCAATAATTACTTTTAGGATTTTTACAAGATTTGATCACAATCAATAAAGGTCTATCTATTTTAAATATTTTCTTAAAACATCAAACTGGTGCTAATTGATAGTAAAATTTGAGATTTTTCTAGATTTGGAAGAAAATAAATGTTAATTGATAGTTAAAAAAAAGGGTGAACGACTATAATTAGATTTTAACAATTTTTACTTTTCTCTTTTTAGACACAAACTTTATTTTTGTACATTCGTAAAGGTAAACAATTTATGGGACATCCGATATAAAAAAAAAGTAGTAGATTTCGGCCAAAATTGGCCACGTGCCAGCGACATGCCGGTAGGATAGGGGTAAAATTGTCTATCTGAAAATATTTTTTTAGTAAATAACCATATTTGGACACCAACAATTTTACTTTTCTCTTTTTAGACAAATTTTTTTTTTTTTATTTATACATTTAGAGTGAATGGCCAAATATAGACCTTAACAATTTTTGTTTTTCTTTTTTTAGATATAAACAATTTTTTTGTACATTTATAGACACGAACAATTTATGGGACGCTCTTTATAGATTTTTTTCTACATTCCGGCTAAAAAACCACCTGTGAGCAAAACGACGTAGTTTAGTTCAGGGGTATTTCGGGGAAATCCTTTTAATTGTTTTTATTTGTAATTTTCACTCCCATCCCCATTTGTACCCCGACCCAACATCACCCACCCGACCCAACCCACATGAGCTATCTTCTTCTTCATCCAAAATAAGCTCCATATCCTTCACCAAAATCCCAACCCCCTCAGATGACAGCAGCGGCGGCGGCAACTCCTAACAGGAAAAGACCAAGAAAACTTCCATGGGTAAATGAAGATTAGAAAAAGACGAAGAAAATTGAGAAGATTGGAAAAGAATTCCCTTTGTAAGCTCTTATGTCTCTATATCTCTTCCTCCTATCCCCCATTTCTACCCGTCCAACCTCGTCGGAAACTTCCATTCCCCCACATCCATCAATCTTTGTTCCACCGCTAGTAATGTGAAACGGGCCGGCCCGCGCGGGCCAAAATCAAAACGGGGCGGGCCCATTTTTTGCGGATCAGCAAAACTCATATCCATACCCGCACCGCAAAAAACCGCTAGCCCGCGGGCCCAACCAAATTTGCTGTTGTGCCGCCGACTGCCGAGCCGCGATGGTGTGAAACTCCTTCATTGAGAAAAAGAAAACCCAACATGTTCTTACTATATGTTTTTTAATAATTTCCTTCAAAAGAACAAGCATAACTCCATAAATTGGAAGGAGAATCGTGACCAAAAGAGAAGCCCACCAAAAGATGGTATTTTTGAAAGATTAATATCCAAAAAAAAAACAATCAAGAGCATAAATCGGACAAGAAGATTTTATGGAGTATGAATCAGCAGCAAAAATCCAATAACTATACTCTCTCTCTCTCTCTCTATTATTACCAATATATAAAATCTGCCAGAAGAAACCCACTAAGCAAAACGGACAAAAATATTTAAAATTCTCCAAGAAATCTCGTCAAAATCAACAAGTCAAAAAGCCGTGACCATTGGTGAGTGGAGGGAAAGAGGGGCAGTGGTGCCGAGCCGAGATGGTGGCGAAGACTGAAGACTGACGACGAAGCGATGGGAAGAGGAACGGCGGAAGAAGAGAGGAATCGCCTCTTTAATTTTAGGGTTTCAATTTAGAGTTTTTGACTTTTCCAAAAAACATTATATATATATAAACAAAAAGCCCACGGGCGGCCCGCGATCCGCCCGCACGGGCCGCGGGTTAAAAAGCCTGCATTTTTGCGGATCAGTATTTCCTAAGCCCATACCCGGTCTGCTCATTGGCGAGAGCGGACCGGCCCGCGGGCTTCGGCCCACTTTGACAGTACTATCCACCGCCCACCTCCTCGTAAAATCAGGAACATAACCAACTCAGCCCTCTTCTCCATTACTCACAGCACTTTCTCCCTCATTGTTGCTTAGCAAATAACCCTAGAAATCCCAAATTGAAAATCGACTTCCATATCAAATTCTCCCCATTCTCTGCGTATTGAATCCTAATTCTAGGAGTATAATTAAAACTTCTTACTTTCACTGGTTTTTTGGTATTAATTGTTGTAATTTGACAAATTGAGGGTTTTGAATTGATTGGAGTAGGCATTAGGGTTTCTGGTTGTGGTTGCAATAGTTTCGGAGCTGAAATATTTTTCCTTTTGGATTTTCTTAGAGGGAAAAAAAACTGTGGAAGACAGAAGGGAATTGTGGTGGTGGTGGTAGAGGAGGATGAGGTTGTTGTGGTAATTGGGGAATTTGAGATTGATGGTGGAGATACTAATGATATCACCGGAGGAGATGGAGGTCTCGGAGAAGGGGGGTTGGGTGGGATTTTTGGTGAAGGATAATGGTCTTCTTTTGAAGGAAGAATGAGAAGAGAGCTCATGTGGGATTGGGTCGGGTCGGGTCGGTCCCACAAATTAAAAATGTGTCAGATGTTTTAATATGTTAATTGACATTTTTATCCCTAGAAAGACCGACACATGTTGGCCACGTGCATGTTTTTGGTCGAAAATGTCAAAAAAATCTATAACGGCATTCCCGTAAATTATTTAAGTCTAAAAAAGTACAAAAAAAAAGTTTATGTCCTAAAAAGAGAAAAGAAAAAATTGTTTAGGTCCATATTTGGTCATTCACTCATACATTTATAATCCTAAACAATTTTACTATGAGAAAGAACCGTGTCGGGTCAAGGGTCATTTTCTTTTGCTTTTGTTTTTTGTTTTTTATTTTTTTTTCTCTTCAAAGTAAAAAAGTGAAAAGTCTATCTTTTTTTTTTTTTTTATATAAATATTCGGAATTCATTGTTCATTATTTTCTTTAGGATTTTTAAAAGATTTGATCACAATCAATAAAGGTCTATCTATTTTAAATATTTTCCTAAAACATCAAACTAGTGCTAATTGATAGTAAATTTTAGATTTTTCTAGATTTGGAAGAAAATACATGTTAATTGATTTATAGTTAGAAGAAAGAAAAAAAAAACTACCTCTGCTTTGGATCCAAATCTTATAAGTTACTTTCCATATATGCAGTATTTTATTATGTATCTCGGATTCACACCTAAGGGAAATTATTGTATTTTATATATTGTAAGTTTTTCAAATTTTGAATTTAGTTGTTAATGTGGAAGAGTACATGATTTACCTTTTTATTTTAATAAACTTACCATTTTAGAAGGTGGTAAAAATGGATCAAATTCTGTTAATCTCTTAGTAAATCTTGAAAGATGAATCAAAGATATTTTGATTATTGAGAAAATTTCGTAGATCTCAATTAATTGATATTGGTGTCCTCTGAACATTGGCACTAAGAGATGAATCTAAAAGGGTATAAAGCATGCGAAATGTGGAGCCCCATGATGAATAGTCGACAGCTAAATTGGACGGTGTTGTATTATTAGCAATAAGCAAAAACAAAAATAATTCAGTTTTTTTTATTATTAGGTACATCTTGAACATGGATGAACTGGAAAATAATTTTAGTAAAATAATACTTTTAACTTAACAAACAACTCCCTCATCTGTTGGCTATAATATTACTCATAGAAGCCTTTGGCGTAAGTTTCCCGATTTTACTACTACATCACCAAAAATACGTTTTATTTACCCTCTTATGTAACACTAGGACTCCAAGATAATTTGCAAGATTAGAGGTAAGTAAGATATTACATTTAGCGCTATAGCTTCTATAAAACTGCTTGATCAGTATTTTTAAAATGAAAAAACTTGAATTTAATCATATTAATTCTTTTGCCAGAATATTTGTAAAATAGATAAAGCACTGTCTCCATAATTAACAGTTTTAGACTCTAATTTCTCAAGAAAAAAAAAACAAATCATCGGCGAAAAAGAGATGGGAGAAACCCGGTACACATCTCGTTAACTTTAATGCTTTTCCAAAGATCACTCCAATATACCAATTTGGAAAGAGCAACTCTTTCCACCATCGCGGCTCCTATGCGGACCCTGAAAATTCCGTACGGTGCGGGCCACGATCCTAGCCGTTGGATTTTATACTTTATGATCCAACGACTGTATTAAAATAGGGGGTATTTTAAGGATAAACTTTGCGTGTTACTTTTTGTTCCCAAGGAGAGAGAAAAGTTGCGGCTGAACAAAAACACATGTTCTTCGTTAGAGAACACATGTTCTAACCAAGAACATGTATTCTCTAACGAAGAACATGTGTTTTTGTTCAGCCGCAATTTTTCTCTCTCCTCCTCGGTAACCCAATCGATGTGACGGTTGCGTGTTACTTTTTGTTCCCGAGTTCTCTAACCAAAAACATGTGTTCTTTAAAGAAGAACATGTGTTTTTTGTTCAGCCGCACAGATCTGGACCGTTCAAAATTCCATACGACGGCAAGGATGGTTCCGCAGGTGCGGAACTTTGGGCATTCCGCACAGAAGCCGGACTGCTCTTTCCACCCTCGTGAAGAGAAAAGTACAAATAATACTAAGAAGTCTTTTTGACTCAAATTCAATTCAAAACTCCAATTTTGGCGAATGCTTGAAATGAAATGATGAGCTTGTTTGTTAGAATGCCTGATAATCATAATTCACTCATATTAATTTGAAAATCTCCCAAAAATAGTGACACCCACTAAACTAATTTAGAGTGTTTTTTTTTTGGTTTTTTAAATTACTAGACCTAAAGTTTGGAAGTAGTAACTGATGATGTTAAATGGACAATTAATTATTTGGAGGTTATATGATAATTAATATCTCTAACACAGAAGTATAATGCTTTAAATATCTGATTGGTCAATTTTTTCCTTATCAAGATAAATAGCAGTAACTGATTAGGTAAAGTTTCGCAGACACAAACCCCCAAAAAAATAGGAAAAAAAACCAATAAGAAAAATGAAAAATCATACGGAAAATTGAATTTTATTTCTTAACTATGTACTCATAAAAAGAAATTTATTCAATAATACACACAATAACTAATAAACTCCAGCAAATAGATAATCTAAACTCTCCGCACAAACCAAAAAACATCCACACAGTAGAAATACAAAAAATAATAATGATAGTAATAAATCATAAAACGCCCGGAAGCCTTAAAATAGGCATTAACAACTCAGTGCTTCAATACGGCGAAGAAAGACACCATCAGAGAAGAAGCGACCAAAGCAGCAGAGACAGGCAAGGAGAATGCCGCGCCGACATCGGGTGAGGGCGCCGGAGCCTCGACCTGAGCAGAGACGGAGGCGGCCATGACGAAAACAGACAAAATCAGAGCCATAATGTTGCTAATCTGAGACATTGCTAGAAGAATTATTTTGAGAAATGAGAAAATTCGACGGAGAAATATTGCAGTGGAGAAGTTGATTTGGGGATTGGGGGTTTTGCTTTGGAGAATTGGTGTTCTGGGGGAGTGGTATTTATAGGAGAGAGGGTGAAAGGTGGAGCCGCGTGGGAGAGAAACAGAACAAATGTGAATGTGGAAAAATAGAAACTAGCTGTGCCTAACGGATGCTCCGCTAATTTATGACTGATGACTAATTGGAAATGTCGACTGACGTAATGACGTATAGGGACTTGACACGTAGCGAAAATAAAATTGATTGAATATACTTTTTTATTTTTGAATTATTTTTCTTAAGCGAGGGTATATCGTATATATTTGACCGACTAATCTGATTTATATTTAATAAAAATTATGATTTGTAGGTATAACATTCTGCAAATATGTGAATTAAATCTTACCTTGGGTAATCCTGAAATCTTGGTTGTATTCAGCTAAACCTAGTTACAATGTTGCGATTTATTATTTTTCACTTCATCCTAGTACAATTTTGATATTTGATTTTTAATTAATTACTGAGAATAACTATTCAAAAGTTCACAGAAAAGAAAGAAAAATGATTAACTATTCACACAACTATTTCCTTTCAAATTTAATTGTCTTATTATCAAATTAGCTATCTTCTACTAATAAATTTAACACAGTTATTTTTCTTAACATTTAATAATTCAACAAATAAAATATTCTCTGTATTTAAAGTAATGTTTCGATCATTTAATAAAATATAACTTTAATATTCTTCGATAATAATTAGTTTAAAACGAAAATAATAAAGTTGGATTGTCAAATCAAACGGAATATACGAACAGATATTAAAAAAAATAGACATAATAGCTCTTACCCTTTTCCAATTTCCGGGAAGGAAAAAGAAAAGACGGCAACATTTGGACGTTGGGAGTAAAAGGAAATGAAAGCATGGAAATTGAAAATGATGAAGACAAGGACCGTTAGACTGAAATGATGATGACTAATCAGCGCAAAAGAAATTTAAACTTATCCCAAAATCAAGGAAGATAAGTCGATTCTTCAATCTCCGATTGGTAGTACGTTTCATTCCAATGGAAGAAGTCGCTGCAAATTTTACGATTTTAGATACACTTTTTTTTAATGAATAATTCCTCCGCCTCCATTAATTAAATTATTACAAATAATTTGAGATATATTCTTTTAACATGTGTTGCATATACTTTTAAATATGTATTCTATCATGATGAATAACTGTTTTAAGAAATATAACACCTATTTTAGTACAATAAGAATTATAAAAACCGTAACAAATGTTCGCTTAAAAAATAAATTCTTAACCATCGAATTTTTAATTTTACGGTCAATTTTTATTTCACACGTATAATTTTTTATGGAAGACTTATTCCAAGTCCAGTATGTGTAAAATAATAAGTGATGTAAAAGTAAACCGCGGGTAATGTTTAAAGTTGTTGGATTATTTATTTTTTAACATGTAGTAGTTGTATACTTAACAATGACAATGATATTGATATTTAATAAATAATTAAATAAAAAAGATATTGCATTTGACAACCACATCTACATCTTTTATAAATTAACATTCTTGATGAATTAAAAACAGGAGAGCATGTATGAGGTTGTAGAGTCGTTTTCTTTCTTGGAGATTATGATGTTTTGATAGGTGTAAAAGAAATTTGGATTTAAAGCTAAGTTTGGATTGGAATTTGAGAAAAGGCAAATGACAAATATAAATTTTAAAGACAATGATGCTCTTGAATTAATTTTCTAATTCACTTTTCTTTCCCTTCTAACTCGAGGCAAATAAATAACAGTAAAAGTAGACATTATTTGAATTTTGCTAGTTACCTCTGTGGGATGTTCGTGTCCTTGTTAGTAGGGAGACAATGAGACTAATATGAATGTGGAGTGTGCATAGTTTGTTACGGATACTCATCATGGAGCAAATCAAGGAATCAATCAAGATAATAATCACAGGAGAAAATCACTCGATTAATTGATTGTGATTGATTGTAATTTATTGTAATTGATTTATTATATATTTCCTTCCTTTATTACATAGTTAGGATTAGTATATATATGCGATGTATTGTAGAAGTTAATTCATTCAATACAAAAGGAGTTCTTTCTCCCATTTAATCTTTGTTCTTTATGCTTTTCTACATGGTATCAGAGCAAACCTTTTGAGGTTTTCCGCACTTTTATCCTCCTACTCTTTTGATTATCCCGACTTTATAGAAGTCGTTTCTTTCCTATCAAGTTTTTTTTTGAGTCATGATGTCTTCTTCTATTCTAGCACCCGATAATGGCAATAATGGTGGTTACACGATCCGATTTGGTGGTCACAATGAGTCACCACGAAGTTTCAATAAATCTTGTTTCTCTGCCGCCGATGTCGCTTCATTTTTTTAATTCGAGTAACAAGTGTTTACCACCTATAATGCATTGGATTATTGATTCCGGGGCTACTCACCATATCGCATGTTCATTAACTTTTTTTACATCTTATCACCCCTTTACCCCGCACTCCCCATTCGCTCGCCCTCACTGGTTCCTTTACTTATGCCACTCATGTAGGTTCCATTACTTTAAATTCTAATCTTATTCTTTCGAATGTATTATTTGTCCCCTCATTCTCCTTTAATTTGTTATCTCTAGGACAACAACTTCAGGACCCCAATTTATCTCGTCTATTTTCAGTATAACTTTTGTCATATTCAAGATCATATGAAGTTGAAAACAATTGGTTCAAATTTGAAATGGTTAATGGATTATATTTATTGCACCCTCGATCATTCCTCTAATGTTCCTTTTGTCTCTAACATCATGCCTAATTCTAATTCCCCTATCTATAAGTAATGGTGCAAACTTCTCTAGTACATCTCTATGGCATTATCGTCTTGGTCACCTCTCTTTTCCCGGATTAAAAATGGCACAACATTTGGATTCTAAAATAAAAGTTACACACAATGAACATTGCTCCATTTGTCCCATGTCTAAGCAATCCAAGCCTCCATTTCCCCTTAGTAAATCCACTTCTCAAGCATGTTTTGATTTAATACACGTAGATATTTGGGGACCATATAAAATTCACACTGCTCATGGTCACTTATATTTCCTCACCATCGTAGATGATTTCGACTGCTTTACTTGGATTTATCTGATGAAAACAAAGTCTGAGGCTCGACCTCTTACCCAACAATTTTGCCAATATGTACTTACTCAATTCCAAAAGGTCGTTAAAGTAGTGCGTTCAGATAATGGGCCTGAATTTGAAATGCCTGAATTCTTTACTTCTAAAGGAATGATTCACCAAACCTCTTGCGTAGAAACTCCCCAGCCAAAGGTATTTTTTTCTCTTCCTCGTCACCATTACATCTTAGTGCTTTCTCTGATTCTGACTGGGCCGGCTGTTCCGACACCAGGCGCTCTACCACTGGTTATTGTGTCTTTCTTGGTTCCTCTCTTGTTTCTTGGAAATCAAAAAAACAACTCACCGTTTCTCGAAGCTCATCTGAGGCAGAATATCGAGCTCTTGTCACCACCACTTGTGAGTTACAATGGCTAAAGTACCTCCTCCATGACCTGCTCATACCTCATTCTCACGCTATCCCGTTATTCTGCGACAACCAAAGCGCTTTATACCTTACAACCAATCCCGCCTTTCACGAAAGAACCAAACACATCGAAATTGATTGTCACATAGTTCGTGAAAAAACGCAAACTGGCCTTGTTAAACCTTTACCCATTTCAACCCACTCTCAGTTGGCTGACATTTTCACAAAAAATCTTGCCTCCCCTCGATTCGACTTTCTCATCCAATCTCTTGGTCTCATTGACATATTTTCTCCCAAGTCCAGTTTGAGGGGGCGTGTTACGGATACTCATCATGGAGCAAATCAAGGAATCAATCAAGATAATAATCACAGGAGAAAATCACTCGATTAATTGATTGTGATTGATTGTAATTTATTGTAATTGATTTATTATATATTTCCTTCCTTTATTACATAGTTAGGATTAGTATATATATGCGATGTATTGTAGAAGTTAATTCATTCAATACAAAAGGAGTTCTTTCTCCCATTTAATCTTTGTTCTTTATGCTTTTCTACAGTTTGACTCTTATTCGACCGTAGAATCTAGTCTGAACCTCTTTAAATGACACTGAATTTCCAGAGTGAAAACAAAAGAATAATCTATAAATGTTTCAAACTTAAAATGAGAGAAATTATTTATTACTCCCTCTGTCCTAAATTAATTGTCCATTTCTAAATAAAGAATGTATTAATGACAATTTTTTCAATTTTAACATTCTTCAAACTTCTCATTGAATACTCTTAGTTAATTAAAATTATCACTTTCCAACACATATGTAAGAGGCGGTTGGATGTTGTGTGAGAGGAATGAAAGAGAAAAATATAAATTTTAAATGAGATTAATAAAAATAATGAGGGGTATCTTAGACTTTTGTTTATATCTTACCATCAAAATCATCAAAACTTTAATACTCGTGCATTTATCAAAGTAGACAGATAATTTGAGATGAATTGAGTAATACTTAAAAGGAAAATGATTTGCTACTAGAATTCTTTGATAGGAATTGGATAAATCCAAATTAACACTATTCATTCCCCTATTGGTATAAGGGATTCACCCCCAATTTAAATTTTAATCAATTTCTATCCAATAATTTTAGTAATCTAACAAAGTCCTTATTAAAATACTATTGATATTACAAATGAACAACTAAGAAAAATGTGGAACATGAAAGCATGAACAGAGGAAGTACAAGTACAAGTACAAGAAAAATAATTATTTATTTGTCTTCAACTGTTGAATAAAGTGATTCGCATCGATTCTCGATTTGTATAGGAACGTGACAGGTGCCGACATGGTTCAATTGGGCAACGGAAAAAACATATATTTGTAGGAAGCTGCATTCGCGGCTATGAATGAGATGATGAAGGGGACGGCGCCGTATAGAAGTTTGACGCGTTGCCTATATTATTGACCTGACTTTGCACATGTATGACAATAGCACAGGGACAATAATATCAAAGCCAGAAATTTCTGGACCCACTCACATTTCTTTATGCAGTGTTTCTCGATTTTCTCAATATGTTTTGTTCTGCCAGTGAGTATGCTCTTGGTTTGTTTTATGATTTATTCATTCTGTTTTGTGTTAGTAAGTATTAACGGGTGTCAGTGTTTGAGTTTGAGATTTTGATTTCAGTTTCAATTTTAAATTTAAATTAAATTTTAAATAATTTAATATCTCAAATTTTATTTTGAAACTCAATTTAAAAATGATTTAAGTTTGAATAACTCAAACCAAACTTAATCCATACCTAATAAATGGTGAAATGCTAACCAAGTTTTGGTATGAAAAGAAGCTTGGCTTTTATATGATTTGGACCCTCCTAACACAATGAGTGAATTGCAATATTTCTTTGCTCAATTATTTTGATTTCATAAGCTATTCATCTATTATGAGTTAACTAGAGAGTAAAACAGTATATTTTTATGAGAATTTCATTTCATGCGCCGCAAATGAGGCATATTTCAATGATAGAAATTGATGTTAGAAATTCTTGATAAGCTAATCAAAATACCTTTCAAATCCTAAATGAAATGGTCCAGTAATGCCAACTTAGTGGATTCATTAGATTAGTTATAATGAATATTGGTTGACATTTAATTTTTTATACAATTATGTTTTTTCCCCCTTGTATCTCATGGATTGAATATCAGCTTGGCTTTTATTATTTTCTTCTTTTGTGGAAAAGAGTGCGAAGACTTTGAAGTTTCTAGACTTAACACTTAGGCCAACTAATTAAGAGGAGAAGACATGATCAACTTTGTCTCTAAAGTCCAAAGTTAGGCCTAGTATATTAATAATAATAATAAGAAGAAGAAGAACAAGTAAAAGGGGAAAAATAATAAATATATGTAGAGAAACTAGATATTTTTTTTTTTTTTTGAAAAGAAAATAATATCATTAATAGATATTAGGAATTACATGAGGGAGGTGAAATTCCAATAGATCCCCTACCCTTTGAAATGAGGCATCAAGCCTTAGAAAAATTCTAGCTAACCAAATGAGCCAGAACATTACAAGATTCGCGGTCATACAAAAATCTAGAGAATAAGTGCCCTATAGTACAAAAATATATGACCGTACAACCAAACACTACTACCAAAAAGCAATAGCAAAATCGAGGTCACGCACGAACCAAAGACCTTCCACAAATTCCAGAGATCTTGTCTGCAAACTTTCGAAACATGTAAAAACAGGAGGGGAGATCAGCTGAAAACCACGTAAAGTAGTTGGCCAGCGACCACGCCAGATACGAACATACTGTCCGCTCACGATCCTCCATTCGAAGCCATGTTGCAATATAACTCTATCTTGAGGAATGCTTCTCCAAGTTTGAGATGGTCGCCCCTATTGATTGCTTACATAAAAACTTAAAAGAAATCCTAAATTAAAGCATGAAATAAAACCTAGTACTACCATGATATTAATCATGAAGTCTACAAACAACTTTATTATGAGAACGAAAAAACGATTAGGAAAGCGAGCTACAATGAGACGCGCCAAAGATTGAATAGATCAGAAATTGTGAAGTTCCGGACAATTCCAATTCAGGAAACTCATGGGCCTTGGCGGGGTCGACGTGCGACCTCCACCGTACCCTGAATAACGGCAGGAGCCCCCGTTTGAAAAAAAACTTTTAGCGAAGAAACTAGATATGACTGTTGAGCATGAAAGGTTCACTAGCATTGTTGATTTAAATATGGGAACTTGCTTATAAGTTTAATTGTCACCCTCATGTCTCCATTTGTTCATTTCTTATTCTTAACCCAATGATGATGCTACAACTACTGTATTAGAGGATTTGGTTAGTCTCTGAAATTTTTTACCAATTCAGAATTTAACGAGACTTTATATTATTAAGTGACAACTTTTTATAACTATTTAACTTGCACTAAAGCAATAACCACAACAAAAAGGATCTAACTCTCTATTAGAAGATCTAAAGAGAAGATTCTTTCCACAACACTTGTAATTTGGTTCCTCTAAACTTTATAATTGTTTGCATAATAATAATAATAATAATAGTAATAATAAAACTATTGTCTTCCCTTGCATTATCACTATTTCTAAGAAAAGTGGGAGGGAAGTAAGATGGAGACAAATGCAAATGAATTGTGATACTAAAGGGATGTAAATTGAAGTAGAATACGTTTAATTATAGCGAGTTACACTTGCAACTTTTTAAAACTTGTTTAAAATAAAGTAAAGTTTAGAAGAAGTCATTGTCAAGCAAGATCAATAGATCCCAACCGGGCTATCGTATTCAGATATCAGTCGCAAAAAAAAAACATTTACTTATAATTAGTATAAAGGATCACAAATAGACTTATAACAAATACAATACTATTTTGGGTTCTTCTATGGTTTTTTGGATGTAATAGTTAATACTTTGTATTTTTAGAATTTTTTCTCTATGCTTCTTAGATTGTAATAGGATTTCAAGCTTTTCTTGTACTACATTGTAATAGTCTTAGAGTGTGATAGTTAGAGAGTTAAATGTTTTCTCCATCTTGATTTTTTCGAACCTTGGGGATTATCCACACGATAGGCATTAGATTACTATGTAGTTACAGTTTAGTTAGATTTCCTATTTTTATTTTAGAAGCATAGGATCATAGTATGAACGGAAACAGGTGCAAGTATACTCTTAGGAAGAAAGTGTGGACGATCGAACACACTTGATATCTTAACACAAGCATGTACTAAAGCGAAGGGATCGTAATGGATTGTTCGCGAACATCTTGTAACCCACGGTGAACTATTTTTATAGTTCTCCATTTTGATCTATATATTTACATTATTTGATCAAAAAAAAAAACAAATACAATACTAAAAGAAGTAATTTATTCATAAACTCATCATTAGTATAGTTACATATAGTATATCAATACCTTTATTGTAATCATAAGCATAGTATACAAATCCACTATAAAAAAAAGTATAGTATACAAATCAACCCATGCAAGTGCAAACATTATAAATTATTGTAACACACAAAATTAAATCCCAAAATTCCATTAAAATATCTAATTGTAAAAGATAGCCATGGCAGAAAAAAATATTGAAGAGAAAATCAAAGGCTTGGAAACAATGAGAGAGAAGCCATCTCCGGCATCCATAGCCGGTTTAGGTGCCGCCGCGCCTTCTTGAGCCGCCGCCATTGAAATGTAGAGCATTGCTATGGCCATTATCATCATCAAAATATTAACACCAAAATTTACCATTTTTTTATGTAATAAAAATGGAAGATTTCAGTGATTGAAAATTTGAACTTTGGCTTACTGCAATTTCTTATTTTTTTCTTCTTCTGATTTTTGTGAATTGCAGTGTGGAAAAAATATGGAAGAATAGTTCGAACTTATAGGGCTATGTTTGGTGGGCTTGTTATTCGAGAAAGGTTTCGAGTCCTTTTAATCCTCTCTGTTACGGTTTGTGTGGGCCCCAAATATGGTGTATGGGCCGATTGGAAAATTTCCAAATTGGAGGAATTATTTTCTAGACGTACACAATTTATTTTAAATAATTATTTATCTTGAGAGAATTTTCATTACAAACTACATAAAGGGTGTGCTTGGACTTGGATTGTGTCTGTTTTGGGTTGGGTCTGTTTTGAGACTTAAACCAGTTTTGGATTGAGTCTGAGATTTGATTTGGGGATGATTTAACATTTCAGATTTCATTCTCATACTCAATCTAAAGCTGGTTTAAGTCTCAAACCAGACCAAATTCAAACCAGACTCAATCTAATCACACCCAAAATAGAACTTTTGAACACGTTTTGGTAAAAATAAAAGCAATTGAGAATTGCTAATTAGAACTAAAAAAAAAAGGAGAATGGCTGATTCGACATTGTCATGATATGACTTCATTAAGGTATCGAGTGTAGTAGGACAATGACTCAATGTTGCATTTGTCGGGCGAGGTCTATAGAGACAGTGTGTTAGAGAGCAGTCCGGTTCCTATGCGTAACAGGGATTATTCTACATTTGCGGAACAATCTCAGCTGTCGGATGGAATTTTGAACGGTCCAGATCTGGAGAGAGAAAAGTTACGGCTGGACTTAAAATATTAAAAAAATTCTCTCTAAATCTGGACCGTTAAAAAATCTCATCCGACGACTGATAACTTGTTCCGCACATACGGAACAAAAAGCTGTCCTGCATAGGAGCCGGGGCGGTTAGCGATGCCCGAATAAACTATTCACAATTCGGCAAAATTCTAGTGCTCTGCAGGGTACCAGGGAGGAGGGTATACGTGTCTGGTGGCTATTGGAAAGAAGCATTGTGTTGGTGAGAAATTCGAATCAGGCAGCTGGGTTGATTGATCAAAAGCATCCAGAGCCGTTGATTTAGAGGAACACGTGGGGTTGGGGGGAGGGAGGGCCGTCAAAATCATGGAGAAGCTGACTGCGGATCTCTCTTTGCTTTTGTTCCTCTTTACAGCTGTTAAATTATTAAGATTTTAACATAGTATTATTAATTTCAAGTTTTTTTTAATGTATTCAGATTTTATCATATTATCACAAAGTTCTTAACCTAATGGGGCAACGGTCTACCCCCGATCTTAAGGTCGTGAGTACGATATCCTCCCCGTGCATGAGGCATGCTTTAAATTGTCTCCCTTTCTAGGGTTATCTCCTCCTCCTCTTGTGAGGTGCTACTCTCCCCTTTAGAATATACGCCCGTCTGAGTTTTAAAATATTTTTTTTATCATATTAATATAAATTACGAATCGAACATTATTAAATTATATTATCTAAACAAAACATTTGTCTAGTTTTAACTCGACTGGATCCACGAGTATTTTTTTTATTTTGTATGATGAATATCATTGAATACTCCTCGCCCCAAATGAATAAAAAAATTGAAACATTCAGTTTAAAACGAAGAAAGTATCAACTATGGCAACTCTTGGTGAAAATTGCTCATCAGACAATAATATATTCATCCCCTTTCCCAGTATTTCTCCCTAATGAAAACAAATATGAAATGCTAATGAGACATTGATCTAGTAGCCAAGAAATCATGAGTTCGAATCTGCTCCCCACTTTTTGAATCCATCATTTCTTATAATAGATAATTCTCCACCACCCAACTAGCAATTCCTTTGTTTGTTCAGGAGCTTGGCTAGTTATCTTGACTCGGACATTCTTTATCCGCCCACCACCCATTCCATCGCTTTTCCGTTGGGTTCCCACGCTTTTACTCAGATACAAGTCTCAATGCTTTCGTCAGAATCAACAACTAGATTAAATCCTCTTTACCTATTCAACGAATGTATATTTTCCCCAACTCTCCTTGCCACCCAACCCACAACTTCGACCTGAAGCTCCGTTTATAGCCTTCAAAGCACCAACGATGGAATGAGAGAGAGGCTCGCTCTAGATAGGAAAAAATCTCGTCTAAACCCCTTTTTATTTTTTTAGGGTGTGAGGGGAGGGGGTTGGGGGATACGGGAATCGACCCCAAGGTCTAACCCCTGGGATGGAAAGCCTTTTTCACTGGGCTCCCATGATTCCCAGAAATCTCGCCTAAACTTGTTGAAGAAAGAAAGAAAGAAAGAAAGTAAGAAAACTATATACTCTTGTCAAGCTTTCCAACAATATAACAATTTTCTATTCTTAATTAAAAGAAGCTAATTCATACAATTTGAAGCTCTTCACTCAAAATAAGGGAAATAAAAAAGGAAAAAGCCTACAAAAAACACACATTTTTTCCTCAAATACATCAAACAGTCACTCCTCAAGAAACACATTAATAATATCAGCAAATAAAAAAAATAAAAATAAAAGACAACCATTTTTTTCTTTACAACAATTTTATTAGCACTTTCCAAAGTTAAAAAAACTTCATCCTCAATTCCCCCACCCAAAAAAAAAAAAAAAACTAGGATCCTTTAGCAAGTTTTTGAGCATTCATGAGGCTTTTTGTCAACCAAATCGCTGTTTCCCGGGAAGAAACTGCATCTTCCCCAAATGGCTTTAACACACCAGCAAGCTCAACGAGCTTGTCTTGTTTAAGCAGTCGCGCGCACAGCTCCAGAAGTGATTCTAAAGCATCCGCTCTTTGCTGCGTTGTATTCTCCCATTCAATCTTGTTCTCTTCACCGTTCAATGCAGCTAATGAATTAAGCAACGAAATCTCAGCTTCATTTCTCACTTCATTCTTATCTTTCTTTGTCTCAATGCGGGTCGTCTCTAGTTCTTCAGCATTTGTTTTGGCTTCAATTTCAGGCTCGGAAATAGGCTTATCCTTCGTCTCATTTGCCACATTGTCGCGAGGAACTACTGTGCATTCCCCGGCATTTTCCGATTTTTCCGGGAAAGATATTTGTTCTGCATCAGTACTTTCGCATCTTGCAGTTTCTGCAGGAGGTATTAGGCCTTCTTTTTCATGCAATGCAGCTTTATCGCTACACCCTGCACTGGATAGTGTCAATCTACTTGCTTTATCAGATATCGAATCTTCTAATTTTGCTTCTGCTTCGCCATTGACAAACTCGTTCTTTGGCATCTCTATATCTTCTATTTTTTCACCATCCATATCACTCTCTTCAAACAGTTGTAAATGTTCTGCAGACGACTTTTCTTGTTCTTCTGGCTGAGAGTTTGATAACAACCAAGAAGAGCACCCTTTTTGAGATGAAGAGTCAGAATGATCCTGATAATCTCCATTGCAAATAATGGTCTCACTCCATGTGTCTCCACTCTTTGAATCATCACTGTCAAGGGAGATTTTCGCAGAACAACTTGTAGGATCAACTCTTTTTGTCTCAAGTTTTCCGTTCATCAAGTTTGGCGGCTGCACGTCTACATATTCATCAAACGGAAGCACCCGGCCCCCCTCTTTCAGTTTTGCCACTCTATCCTTCCCGTCTTTGCCCCCACTACTAGACTTGTTCGGCGAGGACTTTGTTGCTTTCTCTTTTGCGCTATTTGGAGACTTCACTGGAAGAAAGACGGAAGATGGATTGTGACATCGAAGAAGGTACGGTTGCAAATGTGGATGTCTTAATAGTTCTGCAGCCTGAAAATCCAGAGCACGGAAGTTAGAGAAGGAATCACGATAATCGACGACCTTGAAATCATTGACAACTTCCAACTCACCGTTGGTCTATGTTCTGGACTCTTTCTCAGCATGCTTTTGATTATCTGTTTCCTGTCACGTCCAGAGCCAATAAGACGATGCTTGTGACAAATGATTACAAAACAAAAACTGCTTCATCGTAAATTTTGAGTTCAAGATCCTTACAGAGTGGACGAGTACACAATTGGTAGTGGAGAAATGGAAGATCTATTGATCTTGTTGATAAGTCCAGCCATGTCCTGTTTGAATCCGTTCTTGTGATTAGATCACCAATCAGTTCATTTTGAAATGGTACTTAAGAATCTAAAAATACAGGAAAGCTCAACATACAAGAGCTCTAAATGGTTGTTGGTGCGCCGCAATTTCGAACATGCAGCACCCTGAAGAATCATAATGATGTTAATATTAGTAATTACGACTTCACTACTGAGATGAGAGTTACATATCCTTTAACAATCACTCTTACCCAGAGACCATATGTCAGATTTGTAGCCATAAGGTATATCAGCAAGGAGCTCAGGGCACATGTAATTTGGAGTGCCAACAACCTGTTTTCGAGTATGATCAGCGAGAAATTAGCACTCTCGATATAAAAAATTCTTCCTCGAGGTTTTTTATTTTTTTTATATATTACTATTTTAGAAAAGAAAAAGCAAACTCATACCGAGGAAGCCAGGCCTTCTTCATCAAGAAGTTTCGCTAATCCAAAATCACCTGCAGTCCCATGAAGAAATCAAATTGATTAAAGATAAAAGATATAAATTAGATATAGTTTAAGCGCTTAGGATGGGTACTTTCTTACCAAGACGGATGACGTTCTCCTTGGTGAGGAATACATTAGATAACTGGAAGCAAAACAAGTTTATGTCAAAAATATCGCAAAACTAGCCATGTTCCTTCACTACACTGAGGCTATGTTGCACCTTTTTTTTCTTCTTTTTTTTTATTATTTATTATCGGGGCAGGATGGATACCTTAAGATCCCTATGTAGGACTCGGTTGGAATGCAGATAGTCCAGAGCTAGCAAAAGCTGAGTCAACCATTTGCAAAGTTTCTGCACAAACAAGAACACATCCTAGCATGTGAGTTGACAAATCTTGGGATGGAAGAATTTTAGTCGCTTTTCGTTACCTCCTCAGAGAAAAGTCCTCCTCTCGCTTTCCTAATAATCTCCGCCCTGCTCATCCAGAAAAAGAAACCCGTCATCAGAATTTCTCAGTGCAAATATGTCAATTTCTTTTCTTTATTTTCAGACCTCTATCCCAACGCTCCTAAAAGTTCTCAAAGTTCTCGTAAAAAATAACAGTAATAATCATAATTCTCGAAGTGAATTACCCGTGGAACTAACCATTTATTTAATATGAAAAGCACAACACTCGTAATTCTTAGAAGGAGAACAACATTCAATTTGATAGTTCAATTTAGGAACAATAACTCACATGTCTCCACCTTCACAGTAGCTGGTAACAATACATATAACGCACCCCTGCACGATGTTACATATGTTGAGGCTTTGCATGAGAGGCAATTTCAGAAGCCGAAGGTGAAAAGGAATATATATTAAATTAAAAGAAAACTATGGATTACCTTTTCTACCCATGCCTCTTTATACTCCACGATGTAGGGATGGTTTAGTTTAGCTATCAAATTCATCTGTACTAGACAAAAACAAAAGCTTTGAGAAGAAAAATTTAGCATTCATTCAATTCATCACACCTACCTAGGAAAATTCATCTTGCTAGGAAGCCTAACATCAAGTCAGGTTTTAACTTTCAGAGATAATGATGAAAACTAAGCATAAACTTCCTAAGGCAAAATTACATAACGATAAGGTCGAATGCAAGAGTTACAATCCCAGTTTTTTATTTTTATTGATAAAAGATCAGTAGATCAATTCTTATGCACACGCCAAAGGGATCTCTCTACTCGAAGTGAATAAACACAGATAACCTTTTTTGGGCCCTCACTGGAAGTCATACTCTCACATCATAATAGTAAGATTACTAACTTATTGACAGAAGAAAACAACACTGTCACTCTTACGAGCAGGATATGATCTTTTTTCTTTCCAATTTTCTTTAAATTAAATCAAGGACAATAACGTTTAGACTGAGATTTTCTGGAGAATGCAGTAAAAGACAATGTATGCACAACAAAATTAGAAACCAACTCCAAGAGTTTGAACAAAACAAAAAGCTTTATACTTGATTGAAAGAATCTGCATATGGCTCTGACTAGATAATGAACGGGTGCAATTGCATGAAGAAACTTTGAGATAAAACTTTCTAAGTAGAAAAAATGACCTCCTGATGTGCAGTGCGCTTGAACTTGTCCGCCTGCTTCGTCAAACGAATCTTTTTCATAACATACCTATTACAATTGACAAAAGGGATATTAAAATTCAGTCTAAATAAAATATCTTTTAGACCAAAAAAATCTTGAGCATGCTACCAAGAACTCTTGATCAACTCAAGTAATGCTATCCGAAATTATATAAGTTATGCCGGGATATGATACGATACCTCAAAACAAAATCTTTAATCACATAATGGCAAATAGAGGAACAAAGTTAATGTTTCATAGGCTGATATTCTCAAAATCACCAGTACCAGAGCACAACAAACGTAGGATTCACCTTTCATATTCTATTAGTTCCAGAAAAAGATAACACAGAGAAACAAAACTTATTATACAAATTAGGAAACTAGGCACAGTTCTCTTCTTTAACTACTTACTACAAGAATCTGAGTTAAAAAAAAAAAAAAACCAGAATATTTTCTAAATTTACTAATTAATATTTCCCAAAGATCCATTAATATAGCCAAGTCCCAACAACCATTCTTCAGAGATTCATAAACACACAAGTGCATGGTAATTACATTATGAATAATAATAAACCAGCTCGGATCTTCTGTCCTATATCGTGTCCCGTCTATTGCCCCATTATCAATAACAAGTTGTCAGGTGTCATTTTTTTCTTTAAAAAAATTTATAACTTAAAAAGAAAATTATGGAATCCTAAGATGATAAAAGTGGCAGTTATATACAAATGCAACCGAGGGTGGGACCGGGAATGTGACAGATCATATCCCAAACCATAATCAATTAAAGCGTATAGTATAGCTCAATATGCACAGCAAATAGAACAGAACGACAAGAACCTTCTAATGAACCATTAAACAGAAATAAAAGAGGAAAAATTGAATTCACAGATACACTTGATGGAGACTTTCAAAAGGGAGATTCTTACTTCTTTTTCTCGATTTTATGTAAAACAAGAAATGCAGCTCCAAAAGCTCCTCTTCCAATCTGCTCTATTATTTCATAATCTTCCATCTTCGACTGAGAATCACCATTTTCCATCTCCATTTCAAATCTTCTTCAGCTCAAGAAATTAAACAGTGTCAATATCAGACAGCAATTTCAATTAAAGACTCGATCTTTATGCTAATTAAACAACCCCCTTTACTTACCTTGCTTATAATCAGCTAAAAAAACTTCTGGGTTGACTGAAAAAATCTTACAGAACACCAAGAAATGGAGGAATTTTTGGTGGGTTCAGCTGGAATCAAAGGAAAAATGGTTTCAAAGTATGGTTCTTGGAGGATTATTGAGGTAAATAGTGATGGATTTTGTGACTGACTCTTTGTGAGTTGTGAGAAGAAAGAGAGAACAGACACACTCAAGTAAAGCAACAAATAGGGCTTTGTTATATGAAGATTATATATACTAATTAAATATTAAAAAAAAAATTATTATCACAAAGGATAAAGCAGCACACCACAATTAGTATACTAATTGAAAAAGTTTTATGCACCTAAAAATCCAATGAATAATGTTTCTATGAGAATACTGTTATTATTCTATGAGAATACTGTTTCTGTTTCTGTTTTCTGTATATGATATGACTATGAGAGGGAGAGGGGAGAGGGAGAGGGCGGGGGGGGAGGGGGGGTGGGGGTTAGGAAGAAAGAGTGGAGAGGTGGGGAGGCATAGTCAAGTAAAAAACACGACCAGTAGTAAATTCCAAAAAAAAATATTCCTTTTTTCTATGATTAAGGTTCGAGTTTCGTCCGACTAATTCTAAACACTAACGTCTTTCTCTAATTTGTCACTTGTATAAATATAGATGCTATTACAACTTGTACACACTCGATCATATCCTATATTCCGGAAGCGATTCTCCGTTCGAAGTGCGACTAGGATCCTAAAGGGCCACAAGACGCATCATGACCTTGCAAATAATATTATTTCTTATGTATATATCGGTGTCTAAGTAATATTAATCCAACTAATTTAATTAAAACTTGGAAGACACTTTGATCAATCCGTCAAAAATTCTTGACAACATACCAGAATTTGTTACTTTTCCGCACTAACTAAGAATCAAACTCCTAACTTTTAATTGGTTGGAATACTTCTACAACTTATAACTCCTCTTACCACAAGAAGGTTTCACCAATGGAAAAGGTAGGATTTGGTTCTTTGGTTAGTTTCTCCATCTCAATTTGATGATGGTAATTTTACTAATTAGTGATAAAGTCTCAACGTGATATTTACTTTTATCATAAAAATTGTAACTTTTTGCACTAGGTATATACTATTGAATTTGTACGGAAAGATTTTTAATAGTTATCGGAGATGAACCAAACCCGAATTTACCAATATAGTGATAGAGAGATAAATATAGGAAAGTTAAGTTAGGAGTGACAAGTGTGGAAGAACTAAAGAAGAGGGCCAAATAAAATGACCTTTGCTTGCATTTTCAGATTCATTCAAATGAGTAATTGATCAGTTCAACAGTGTCACCATCTTCACCTAAAGACTTCTTAAATTTCCACAATTGCAATTGTGATATATTTTTGCTTTTACTGCTTTTATATTAGCACATTTCTAAAGGTAATTATTCACATTTGACTATACTTTGCATACCATTATACAAATTGCAAAGGGTGCTCACACCCCTAAACTATTCGAGTTTTTAGTTTTTGACCCTCAATTAAAAAGGTCAAATTTTGCCCCTTAAATTATTCAGATGTGTTAAACGTGACCCTTCTGTCCATTTTTTCCGTTACACCGTGACGGATGTTCAAACAAATGAGGACATTTTGGACAAACCATATTAAATTTTTACAATTTAATAAAATATTAAAATTTTATTAAATTGTCAAAATGAAGATTGAAACAAGTAGACATCTAAGTCATGGACGACAATCGAAGTTGTCGGAGCTGCAAAGGTGGTTAGCGAGTTATAAAGACGATCGGAATGGTATATCAGGTTTTCCGTTGACGGTAGATAATTATATTTTAGGGGTTGTTTTGAATTTCTTTTTATATTTTTTATTATTTTATGATTTAAAATGGTTTGTCCAAAATGCCCTAATTTGTTTTAACATCCGTCACAATATAATGGAAAAAATGAATAGAATGGTCACACTTGGCACGTCTGAACAGTTTAGGGGGCAAAACTTGGCGTTTTTTAATTAAGGGTCAAAAACCAAAAACTCAAATAATTTAAGGGGTGTGGACACCTTTTACCTTTATACAAATATGGTATAATGACACAATTTAATCGTCTAGTAACCATATTATCATCAAAAGAAAAAAAGAATCACTAACCATATTGTTAAATTTACCTTCTTCTAATTTAATTTAGTTCCAGTGCTAACATAATTTTTTAATAGCATGATGCAATTTAATCGTATGGTAATTTTTTTTTAATGACTATCGACTTATTCTCATTGTATTAGATAAAAGAATATATAAGTAATGTGCTGACAAAAATCAGTGTAAAGATCAAACAAATTTCTTTCTATTCATCGCTAACGCGCATTGGAAATATAGAATGGGTTTAATGTAAGATTCAGTCATCAACTAACATGATATTGCCAATGAAGCATTGGTCTAGTGGCCAAGGCTGAGGCCTCATGATGTAGAGGTCATGAGTTTGCACCCCCTCCCCGCTTATTGAATCCCTCTATTTTTTGTAATAGATAGGTCATCCTCCCTAATAATAATAATAATAATAATAATAATAATAATAATAAAAAACTAACATGATACTTTTAGACTAAATTCTGTGAAATTGTTGAAGCATTTATTTTGTTTGGGAGAACCTGCAATGTTGGACCTTAACCATTTTTGTTTTTCTTTTTTTAGACATAAACTTTATTTTTGTACATTCTTAGACCCAAACTATTTACGAGCACTCAGAAATGAAAAAAAAAATCAAAATCCGGTCAAAATGTGGCCGTTGAGTAAAACGACGTCGTTTGACTGAGGGCACAATAATCAAATTACAAATATGTGGGTGAATATGCAATGTTGGACCTTAACAATTTTGCTTTTCTTATTTTAGACATTAACTTTTTTTTGGTACAATATTAGACCTAAACTATTTACTGGGCACTTTGAAATGAAAAAAAAATCAAAATCCTACCAAAATGTGGCTGCTCAAGAAAACGATGTCGCTTTTACTGAGGGCACAATAGTCAAATTACAAATATAAATAAATAAATAAAACCAACCCGATTTGCAAACCCGACCCGACCCATTTTCATTTCTTCTCCCTTCGGCTAAACACCACCATCCTCCTCCTCCAGCAGAACATCATCATTCCACCAGTCGGTCCCTCCGCAGCTCCACCGCCACCGCCACAGCCCTCTGCTTGTTTGGAGTAGGATTCCTCTGTAATGTAGTGACAACTGGATCTTATTTCGGATTCATAGGATTTGCAATAACAGGCCTAGATTTGGCACATGCAATTCGGTCTATCTGATGAATAGCTAAAGGAATTAAGGTCAATCTTGATGCATCTAATCTATGACAAACATTATGAGAAAATTTAGTCCTCCTAATCCAAGAACCACCCTCGTTCTCCATTTTTCTAAAGGGATTATTAAAAGACCAGATAACTAAAAGTCAATCCCAATCTAGTATTTTCTACCCTTTTCTTCAATTGATGAGATAAAGGCTCAAAATGAAGCTTCTTCTTCCCTTTCGAATCCCCATCACAGTTTACACAGTCTCGTAAAGGGTTTCTAAATTGCTCATCCTCCACACATGATTTTGATGTGTTTGAGCTTGTGAAAGAGATGAGAATGCTTAGAGATGGATGAATTTGCAGTGGAAATTTTGCAAACAATGGGTTGAATTATTACAATGCTCAAAAGACATAAATACCCTTAATAAAACGACTTCGTTTTAAGCAAAGGGTAGTTTTGACCGGATTTTGAATTTTTTTTAATTTCTGATTGCCCGTAAATAGTTTAGGTCTAAGAATGTACAAAAATAAAGTTTATGTCTAAAAAAAGAAAAGCAAAAATTGTTAAGGTCCAACATTGCAGGTTCTCCCATTTTGTTTTTACTGCCATCTAGTAGATATATCTAATGCGGATAATGTTAAAACAAGTGTATTTAAGGCAGAAAGAGTTAAAGTTTGTGATAGCAGATGTCTCATCCTGTTTGAACAAGAAATACAATTTACTACTACTACTACTATAGTTCTCAATTACTCCACATTTACTTATCATTTTTGAAAAAAACTGCCCAAAATTCTTTAGCATCACTAGAAGTAAATTTTAGTCTGAGGTGTGGCGTGGTGATTGCTCACCCTATTTTTTAACTATGACCATGAGGCCGGAGTTTGATCTTTATTTGTGAAAATAGAGTATATTTCGTAGCAAGTCATCTATCTTTTTGAAGAATACCTGAATCGAGGAAAATTAGTTACTGTTGTCATTAGTGAAGAATGAACACCCTGATTTTGACCAAAAAAAAAATAAAAAATCAGTCCTCCTAAGAGTGAGTTTCAAGAAAACTCATAGTAATTGTTTTTCCTTTTATTATTCTTTTGTGAAGTGGACATTGGACATTTAATTGAATATCTAAGGTAACAGGTCAGTTGGGCATCTTATGACGAAATATTATTTTCATGGTGGGGTTTTTCCTTTTTGGCTAAGCATTTCAAGAAATTTTTGGTTTTAAGTTCTCTAGCAGACAAATTTTTTTGAAGCAAAAGTTTGATTCATTATCAATCTTCTCGTACTGTTCCTAACATTGTCGTTTTCTTCTATGTCTGCTGTGAGTTGGTAGGTAATAAAAGTTTCTATGAGAAAATAAAAAAAATGTTTTTGCAACCTCCAAGTTTTCGTCGGTGGAGAGGATAATTAATTGGCCACATTATATGATTGAAAGTTTCTTCCAAAGCTAAAGGTGCCATGAAATAAGTTGGCTTAACTCAACTGCCTTACATTTGATTCGAAGGGCTTACTTATATAAGATCATAAGTTCGACTCATTCATAAGTGATTTCATATTGTATTATTAGATTTATCTTTCACTGATCAAATTTATCATGTGCATATTGGAATAAGTCGTATTGTACTCTAACGCCGATTTATCAATAAGTGACATCAAATGTCAATAATAGATTGTTTTAATTAAGTTTAGAATTTGAATCTTCATTAGTGCTGGGAGCGATATCGATGATAGTTCAAATTTTTTTAATGCTAAAAGTTTTTTTTATACAAGTGTGACTATTTCTAAACGACAATTATTATATATTCACAAAAAAAAAATTACCAATCATGTAAAAGTACTTTTTAAATTTCAACCGAATTAATTTACTTAACAATTTTTAGACGCGGATAACAAAAAGTGCCATAAAATAAAGAACTTGGATTTTGAAATTTTAAGATGTGATTATCAATTAATTGGGCCAACAAACTTAAAGATTATGAGGAGACAGAACTATAACAAATCATATTTTCAATAAGTCATTTTTTTTTAAATAATAACTCACCTTTCGTCTTTCAATTCATAACAAGTTTTTTTCTTTTTTTGAAAGAATTCCAAAGAAGTTTATAAGACGAATACACGTGTGAAGTAGCAGTTCATCTATGGTAAAAAACGCCAAAAATTATATACGTTCGAAATACTTTTCAGCGGTCGAATGAAATATTTGATAACTGAGATCACTTTTTTCAAAATTTGTTATAAAATAAAAAAATTTAGACATCAAATCTTTTAATTTGACTCTGATAAGTATTTGTTCTCAACTTGAAATAGACCTTTCCTTCTCTTTTACTACCAATCTGTCGGTATAAACGTTTTTTTCCGTGGCCAAATAGGATTTGGGACCTAATCTTGGCTAAGTTAGGTTGATATATCATATTTGTGACTTTAAACATGCAATCACTTTCTTTAAAAAAAAACATGAATTCTTATGTAACGGCTCATCCTAAGAAGTTATATAAAAGGAAAACACACATGTTAAACAGACAATAAACATGTAATTACATATTTTTTTGCACCAATTTTTCTTTATAGACATTTCCTACGTGGCTTAAAATAGGATCTGGAGGCCTAATTTGAGGTAGTTAGGTTGATATTTGTGACAACAAACATGTAATTTCATCATTTTTTGTGACAATAAACCTGAATAATTATGTATAAACTTGTATGTCTGGCTCATTTTCTTCTCTTTATGCTGCCGTTACGTGGTGCTCTTTCTCTTCCATTCCCCAACCTCTGCCAACCTTTTTTATTAAAACCTCACCCCCTTACCAACTCTTCTTACTCATCTTTCTACCAACCTCTGCCGTTACGTGGTGCTTTCATCCTCTACAAGGCGGATTCTAGAACTTTAATATTAAGGGACAAATTAAAAAAAAATAGATACGAGTCAAAGAAATTTAAAGGGAAAGATACGAGTCCATACATGAATATTTTTGAACCACCACCACTCCTTAGCATATGCAGATTTAGAATTTATATGTTATAAAAGCCAAATATAAAAAGTCAATATAATAGTATTTTTAAAGAGGCAAGATAGTATTTTTTTTTTTAAAATAGAAAATTTGAGGTTTTAAGAAATGTTAGGAGTGTTCAGCCCCTTTACTCTTCTATCCCTGTCTCTCATTATGATAAATTGATAATAATCTTCAGTCTAATATTCGTCCCATATAGAACTAAGTATAAAAATTGTAAATAGCATATAAGTACACATTTAAAATATTAATGGTTAACTTACTAGATTTATCTTCATAGTAATAACAGATGCTATATAATTGACCGTCACATCCTAATCTGGCTTTTTGGATGATCCATAAGTCGATGTAAAAAAGAAACGCCCCGTACCTTTTTAAAATGGAAGCAAGTGGATAATGCAAGAAACAGAAACAATGTCTCACCTTTCGGTTTGCGCTAAACCTCCGTTTCCTTATACGGTAATAACTCCGTCTCAAGATATTTGTAATATTTGAACTTTTACATACCAAAGTAATGATTCAAGAAGTTTTTTTTACTAACACAAGTTGGCTCAATTGATAAGGATTTGTCACGTCCTTACAAAGGTTAAGTGTTCAATTCCACTGCGACGGGAGGATCATGCTTTGGTGAGTGATCTCAGAAGACATTTGTAAGCGACCCCATGGTCCCCTGCAGCCTCGCTCCGACCCAGTAGTGGTGACCGGAGCCGAACCCACCCAAATTTCTTTTTACCAAAAAAAAAAAAAAAAAGGTGTTTTCACAAAAATAGGTAGAGGATCAACAAAGTAAAAAATGTGTCAAGATAGATTTAATCTTTTGATTTGGCCTAATAATACATTTTCTCCACACTCATCATTTTGGTTTGCCTCAATTTCACGAGACATTTAATCTTGGATTCCATAGTAATTATCATCATTTTATCATTTTATATAAGGTGCCAGAACAAACCTAATAATACTCTCAACTCTCAAGAATTTACCCCAAAGTTACAGCACAACATCCACATAATAATCTGTCATTTCCATAGATGAAGACATGGCTAAAACATCCAAAGTGTACTGCCTGCAAGCACAAATTGGCCCCCACCGCGTATGGCGTTGTGATAACGAGTACATGGATATAATTTGATTTGAAACTAAATATTTCTAGTTTATGTAAGATTTTGTAAAAGTGAAATAGTTTGTGATTAGATGTACCCATCCAAATGCAGCCAAGAGGGCTATCTATGGAACATGGCAGTTACGAGTACTCGTGATAACTGAAAGACGATGTTTAAGTTAAAAAGTAAATATCAATGAAGGAAAAAATTATGGTGCGCTATGTCATTCCTTTGAAAGCCTTAACCACGTCATAAAGGAGATTCACAAGGAAGAAATCATTTCCAGAACGCCTAACTCAACTATATATAGACTATGACAACATTAAAATTCAACTGAGTGAAAGAACAAAAATTAGTTGGCGAAACTTAGATACCAATAGTTGATTTCCTGCCTAATTATTGTCAATCTCCTTCTGTCGGTGAAACATCTCCATGGACCATGGCTCCATATCCACAGATAATAGAACTTTAGATATCCTTTAAATTCTTCACAAATACATCCTAAAAAGAATCAAAGTTGGCCCCAATTGTATTTGGTAATATCTATTTGCCTAACCTTTCAAGCTCAAATTTCTAATCAGCTACAGCTCTTTTTGTCCTAACAACTCAATATTCAGACCATTTGGCCTACTTTTGGTACGTGCAACATTGTCCCCGAGTGGGGAATATACTTGGCTTAGGTGCAACAAAGACCTTTCTAAGTAATTGGAATGGGGTTGCTGTCGCACAATTACATATCTAACCTTTCACTTTTCTTCAACAACCATGAATAATGTAACACCCTCCAAAAAGAAAAAAGTAACAACCATGAATAAGAAAAGTAAACCCTGAACTTGGGATGAGTCATAGCAGCAGCTCGATAATGCTATACCAGGAATTATAGTTAGAATTCCCACCACGAGATTAGTCTCTCATTTCCACTGATACCATGTTTAAGAGCTACAAGGGTGGTGAGACCCTACACCCGAATAAGAGTCAAACTCTCCAGGTGCTTGACCGGTTGAGTCTAGATTAGACTCAATACTTGTGAGGACACTAGTACCCCCACATGAATAACAAAATAAAGTAGGTATCTGAGGAGAGATGGGTCCTTTTACTACTTAATTAAAAAATAAATAAAATAAATATCCATGCACCATCCATTCTACTAATTGATTATTAAGTCCTTTCTGCAGAATTATTACCATATAAACTTTCAATTATGACCAATACTGGACACCACCGTCTCTAATCATATCATTATCCAATGGCATACGACAACAATAGAAACAGCTACTACTATAATTCCTCATCACAGTATTCACAGGTTATCCCTATCTTTATGAGTAGGATAAGCAATAGTTTGGAATTTTGGATTATATAGCAACAGACGAGGAAAGTTAGTCCAGTTAGCACAACAATTCTGACTCGCCCACATAACAAAAGTTTAGATTATAACCTAGAGGTGGCACTTACAAATCACTGTCCAAAACAAGGTCAACAAGAACCATAATATTACAAGGAAATTTTCGCAACTAGCCAGATTAAAAGACATGAGCACACAATTGGCTCTTTCATTTAAATAACACCACCTAATTGGCGCAATTCTTTACAAAGCATAATATCAGGGTAGATAATACCGTTAATCACGTTGCTTCGCCTTGGATTTCTTCTTACTTTCGAGTTTTCTACGAGCAGCTTCAAATTCTTCTTCAGAGGGCTCTGAAACTGCCGCGTCTCCACCATATTTGCTCATCAGAGATGATAACATAGAATTTACCTTGCCTTTTCTCTCATTTTGGCGCTGAGCTATGATGGCATATAAGTCTTCTGAATTCTTCTTTGGCCTGGTGAAAAGTTTTTGGGGAATAAAAAACAAATAGAGAATTGTTGAAGAAGCATAAATAAATGAAAGTTCTATAGAAACTGCAAAAATAACTCACTTCTGCCTTCTCCTTAATGGGCTTGTAGGTGGTTTTGTTTCTGAAACTTGCTTAGCCCATTTTGCATATGCCTTGGTTGATTTCACCTCACCTATAAAAGCAGGGAGAAGATGAGATAAACAACATAAAAAAATAATAATAACAAAACACACATACACACTCCACATAGAATAACAGTTTTTCCTTTTCTTCGCTTTGGGAAAGACCAATAACACAGAAGCAAATTGACAATGAAAAGAACCGTCAAAGAAGGTTTGCGCAGTTGGCGCTGTACATCCGACTAGGAACAATAGGTCCCGAGTTTTACACCCCTTGCCCCATTAATTAAATTTTTTTTATAATCCTTTAACAATGTTCTAGTGATGAGAACTTGTTCTACTAGTAACAGGATTCACTCGGATATTAATATACATCCATCATTAGTTTCAGCATTGAGGTTAAACCATACACAATTGAGCATTATGTTGATATGCTTTAGAGGCAGCTTTGAAGAGATTCAGAGTTGATTCATTAAGTTCTATAAACTATTTACTTCACAAATAAGATCAAGAATTAAGCAGTAAAGTCACCTCCAGCTATAGCCTCATCAAGAATATCCTTGAACCTATGTGAATCCAACTTTTGATCTGAACAAAGCATGTAACAGAAAAGCCTGCACGACAGAAAAAAATTAGAAGCCAAACAATCCATATCTATTAGGAAGAAGAATATTCAATACGTTGTGTCACACCTGTTCATGTTACCCTTGTGCAGCTTGTAAAGATCAATCAAATCCTTCTTCTCTGTGTCAGAGCATCTATAATTTGCTTCAAACTCTTCAATATCAGCCTCAGTTATCTATAATCAATATAGTGATACATTAAAAACACACATATAAAGTGCAGCAGAGAAGTTGCTAAATGATAGAATTATAACCTTATTGTACAGGGTCCGGAAATAATCCTTCAAATTCTCGGCCACATCTCCCGCAAGGTCCTATATGTTAGCAAAGAAACATGACAAGGTCATTTCTAAGTTAAAGAAGTCTGGATTTGCATCCGGAAAAAGCAGGTAGGGGATTGGGTGAGGGGGATACATTTCACAGAACATTGTATATCGGAATAAATGGTTATAAAGAAACACCCTTCTCAAACGGATAGAAATGGTAGTTTTAGTAAAACAAGATTTTCAACTTCACATAATAAGGTGGATAAAGACCTAGTCATTTATAATAAAAAAAAACAGGGAAATGAACGTTCTCGAATATGTATATGCATAATGCTGAAAATGCTAGGTGCTGTAAGAAGATCTCAGCAAACAAACGAATGAATAACATCAATTCTCTAGGTCAAGAGTAATGAGATAAATCATAAACCATACAAAGTATTTAGCAATTTAAACCATAATTCTTTAGTTCTTTCTATGCAATTTAAGCTTGATGCTAAGCAATTTTCGCGTGATGCAATATATATAGAGAGAGCACTTACAGCATCCTCAACACAGCCAGTTTGATCATAGAGTGCACGTTTCTCTTCATCACCGAGAATTGATATCACCTTTTGCAGCTGCTGAAATTTTTCCTTAGCGTCCTACAAAACATGACAATCCAAGTCAGGTTATTTTTCTTGAAAGAAAAAGGCAGCCAAACACTAGAATTCAAACTATACCTCGTCGCCAGGATTCTTGTCAGGATGCAGACGTAAGGCCAATTTGTAATATGCTTTTTTTATTTCCTGCTGAGATGCTGTTCTTTCCACCCCAAGAATCTAAAGAGCAAAAAACTTACCATATCAGTAATTTTTTAATCATTTTAGTCAAACAGTGACCAGATTCTCCTATAAAACATAAAGCAAGCATTAGACTCAAAGCTTGAAAGTCTAAACTCCACTAGAAAGCTAAAAACATGACATTATACTAAGATATATATTATAAAATAGAGTAAATGGTTATTTGTGGCACTAAACTATTTACACATTTCTATTTATGGTACTAAACTATTTTTTTAACTAATTATATCACTCATCTATTTGTGGGTGTTAAATAATATACAAACATAAAAGCCACGTGCAAATTATTGAAGGGCGAAATTGGAACTTCGCAATAATAACTCAGTGATGAGTTATCCGTGAGTTAAAGATTTGACCCAATTTTAGCCCATGAGTTAAAGATTTGGGTAAAAGAGTTAAAAATCGGGTAAAATCTTTAATACACGAATCACTAGGTTATTGCGACCTTCCAATTTTGCTCATCAACAATCTTCACTCAAATGGCAACTTTGAACTTTGAATGGAAAACAAATTTGACACGCGCAAATAGATGAGTGATATAATTAGCTAAAAAATAGTTTAGTATCATAAATAGAAATACATAAATAGTTTAGTGCTACAAATAGCCATTTACTCTTATAAAATATTACATTATATTTATTTTTATATAATCAACACGTTTCTAAGCTTTTGAGCAGAATACTCGGCTCGTTTAAGGATTTGAGTCTCAGATCATACTCGGATTCAAACTCAAGTCGAGCCCGAAATTTGATAAAAGCTAGATTTGATTGCAGCCCTAATTCGAAGATACCTTATATCAATCCAATTACCAAATTAGGGTAGCCAGGAGATAAAAACACAGCAAATAATTCAGTGAAAACCATATTTCGAAAAAAAAAACACAAAATTAAGTGATAAAGTACCTCGTAAAGGGTCTTATCATTTGAAGAAGAAGCTCCGATTCCCTCGTGATTTTCTGGACTATTATCTTCTTCTTCGGAAACCCTAGTTTTCTTTCTCTTCCCCATTGAAGAAGAATCAGCAAAAAGTTAGATTAATTACTCTTCAACTACAACAAAACCTAGTGCCGCAAAGATTATAGAAGGGCTTAGAAGCAGAGATTTTTCTTGAAAAAATGGATCATTATTAATGGAGAAAAAGGAGGGAACGGATTGCGTATATTATTGCTCACTTCCCGCCTGATTCTCATCCTAAATTCGTTGCTTCCCGCGTTAAAACATTGCACCTTTGGGCTTATTGAAGGCTATAACAAGAAATCTTGGGCTAACAACCCATCATTTAGTAAGCCCACCACGAGCAGACGTTGTTTTTTTTTTTTTTTTTGAAGTTGATTTAAATTTCACACCACAAACTATTACTCTAACTAATGCACGCCTAGGGATGACAATTTGACACGTGACCCGCCGATCCGCCCTGCCCCGATGCATTTTGGGGCAGCCCCGCCCCGCCCCGTAGAGAGAACGGGGCAGATCGGGGCATGGTATTTTTTCCGCCCCGCCCCGCCCCGCCCCGCCCCATTTTGCCCCATTTATATTAAATTATTATAATATTGTTATTATTAAACATAATCATGTTTAATTTTCATTTTAATATACTAATTGTACTTGTTTGAGAATTGATTTGGGATAAAATTAATTATTTTTTAAAAAAATTAAATATTTTTTTAAAAAATTAATTATTTTTATGATAAAATTAATGATTTTTATGATTTTAATTTTTTTGATAAAATTAATGATTTTTATAATTTAAAAAAAATAATGATTTTTTAAAATAAAAAAATAGAATGGGGCGGGAGAGTCGAGATCGCCTCTGCAGGGGACTGGGCGCGGAGCGAGCACGGATCAACGAGGCGGGGCGGGCGGGAGTATTTTGGGATACCCGCCCCGATCTGCCCCATTGCCATTCCTATGCACGCCGGCTTCGGTGTAGAATGAGTTTTTATCAGTATATATAAAATAAATTTAAACTAGTATTTTATACTTTGTAGATATTTAGTCAGCAAAAATTACATATCCACATTTTTATCACGTATTAATTTTTTCTCTAGGATTTCAATATTTGTTTTAGATTATAATTTGTTTAATTAATAAATTAATAAGTGATTTTTTTTATTGATGACACAAAATGGATACAAACCAATTTTTACCATGTTCAGTACAACAGGTGTGTTGAAATCCTAACAGGTATTATGGTGCAAACACCTATCGTAAAGGAGGTAAGACATATTCCTGTTCCAATAGGTGTTTTGAAATTCTAATGTGTGTTCGATAAAGAAAAATATGAACAATTAATCTAAAATCTAAAATTTGCTTCGTGTAAAAATTAAGAAGTTCCTTAGTTGAGCTGCTGACCGACCCTTTGTCGTCAAGGAAATATAAAAGCAAAAAAGAAAACGAACCATTACGATTCTCAAAACAGAAGCTCCTGAAAGAGCCTATTTCAACCCAAACGCACTCTTTCCTTTCCTTCGTCTTCACCTCTCGTTTTCTTCGATCCTTAATCAAGGTACGTTTTTTTTCTTTCTATTTTCCCCAATTTTATAGTCTCCCACAATAGTTTCCAGTTTTGATTTCAGAAATTAATTTTTTTCCATGTTCTTATTTGATTTATTATTATTATTAACGACCACACGGTTGTAGCCGATCTCAATTACTTGTGATTAAAGGTTTTGTTTGATTTATTATTTATTTTATGTGAAGGTTAATCAAATAATTGAAGATCGGTCAAAGTTCTTTGATTTTTTTTTGCTGGTAAGGATTTCTTCATGTTTATAAATCTTTAAATATTTTTTTTCTTAATCTTTCCCACGTTCTTGATGTTTATTCGTTTATAAATAGAGATATTTTCAGTCTTTTTTTGTTTGATTTGGATGTCATTTCTTCCATTTACGTGTATTTATTTAATAATTCGAGGCTTTATGTGGTGGAATTGTTGATATATGTGTGTTATTGTACAATATATAATAAAGAAGTGGTTGAAAAGTGGAATTTTTTTTTATCAGTTTTAGAAACTTTTTTAAAGGGTGTGTATTGATTTAATTCTTTGGTCTTGTCTCTTGTTTTCCCATGAATTTTGCGGTCTCGTGGTTTTAACAATTTTTTTTTTTTGCTAAATGGTTTCAAAAAGAATTATTGGAAGTTTGATGCCGTAAGTTTCTGCGAAACATTTCATGGACCTACTAGTGTAGGTTTGAGACAGTTGATATACCCAGGTGCGACACTAAATTATTCAGACCTTGGGGAGATTATCTAAGTTTGATGCTTAAGATTAACAACTTGGGCTTATTATCATGAAGCAGTAACAACTTAAAGTGGTAGCAGACTTGAGGGTTGAAGCTCTTTTTAGAGATTATTGATAAGTTAACCAACCGTGTTGTTGCATTGCATTGGCCGCTGTTTTAATCTCAAATGGCGCTATTTCTACAATTCTTGACTTGTTTAGTTATCTGATGCTTCTGTTTCCTCCTGAATTGGCAGGATATTTGTCTCAATGGAGTCTTCAAAAGAGACGGGCTGCCAAGCTCCTGAAGGTCCAATTCTTTGTGTTAATAACTGTGGATTTTTTGGTAGTGTAACTACCATGAACATGTGTTCTAAGTGCCACAAAGAGGTGATATTGAAGCAGGAACATGCCAAACTCGCGGCTTCATCCATTGAGAATATTGTTAATGGCAGCTCAAGTAGCTGCTGGAAGGAGCCTGTTGTTGCAAGTTCTCTGCCATTCGGGCCTGTGGGCTCAAAGGTTCTCACTACACGAGCATCTCCCAATTTCACATTTGGGCAGACTTCAGAGGTGAAGGCAAAAGAGGGTCCAAATAGATGCACTTCTTGCCGCAAGCGTGTGGGTTTAACAGGTTTCAATTGCAGGTGTGGACATCTTTACTGTGCAGTGCATCGATATTCTGATAAGCACGACTGCCCCTACAACTATCGCACAGCCGCTCAAGATGCAATAGCTAAAGCAAATCCTGTTGTGAAAGCAGAAAAGCTTGATAAGTTCTAGGTGCGAAGCATTACAAAAGTATGCTGCTTTCTCTATGAAGTCTGTGTTTAAGTTCTGCTACTTCCCTTATTATATTTCCTAAAGTGATTATAATGAAGGTCTAAAGCATAAAGATCGGGCATCTTTGCAGTGTGGTGATCTTGGGTGCCCTTTTAATCTGGTTGTGATTTCTTTGGTTGCTCAAGCGTGAGATTGTTCTACTGCCTGTTGGACATCTTTATGGAATGTGTGATACGTCCTGGGCCCTTTCCATTTCCTGCGATCTTGCTTCATATAAGGTGGAAAAGCAAATTTAAAAAGAAAAAGAGCGAAAAAATGAAAAAGAAAATAGTCGTGTGCTCTCTGTGTCTACATGTTTGGACAGGTTGCAAGACGACCTGATTTCATATTTGTATAGCTGGTTGTCTTGCCTTGTAAGGATGAATAATCTACATAAATTTAGCTCCTTCCTGATTCAATGACTTCATTCTTTTTCTTGGTTATTTGTTCTGTTGGAAAGGGTTAGTTTTTTCCGATTTTTTCCTCTTAGGTTGGTTTTGGAGATTTCGAGACGGAAGGGAGTGGAATTTTCTTGGAGCCATTTCTTTGGTCAAAATAAATGATTTGACCCATAGGAGATCACGATGACACTCGGTGGCGTATGTAGACTTTAAAGATACGAGGAGTACAATCAATATTCACAAAACAAATTTATAAACGAATATAGAAATTTTCATTACAATTGTTCTCTACGCGTTTTTATACTGTGATAATATTCTATAATTTTCTCATTTGCGATAGTACTTGATAAATGACTAACACCAATCAGATGCTTCAATACTCGTCCATTTTTCACATAACAAAATACTACTGACATTTGCTCCTTCATGTAACGGGATTCATCAACAAGAATAGAAAACAAGTCATCACCAATATCTTTGATAATCATCACATGGTAAAATTTTCACAAAATTTCAAAATTTCACACTTAAGTTTGTTAATTTTTTTTAGGAAAATGATTTGCTACTAGAATTATTGGATAGGAATTGGCTAAAACCCAAATTAACACTATTCACCCCTGCTGGAGTGCTGGTTTAAGGGATTCACCCCCAATTTGGGTTTTAGCCAATTCCTATCCAATAATTCTAGTAGCCTAGCAAGTCCTTTTTTTTAATAAACATTATAGTCCATTACACACTAAACTTGTTAAATTTTCAACCAAACTTGTTAAAATATAAGTGGCGTTATTTTTATAATTTACGAACTACACAAAAAAGCTCACGAAACGGGTTACAAAAACAATTCTAGAGGTCAAAATTTGAGCTTCTCCCGCCAAAATTTAGAAACCCAAACCCAAATCCAAATCCAAACCTAAACCTTGTCCAAGTTGAGCCAAAACTAAAACTATAAAAAAATGTTTTTTTGGGAAAAGGCTGGTGGAGCACTTGACCCATTATATCCCACCCTAAGTCTGCGAGTGATGACACCGAATTTTATAAGTGCAAATAAAATACGAGTAATAACATAACATAATCAAGGTGATAATCGAGGTAATATTTCATTAGTAATAGTAGTAATATTTAGATTTATTTACTGTTAAGTTGGAAAATACGACACTGCACAGTTTTTACACTGCTTCGATGGAGGAGAGAAGGCAATTGTGACAAAAATGGCATTTTGCAATATCAGGAAGGTCATTCTGAGTCACGTGATGATATGGAACACAAAAGATTCCACCGGCTGAGTTAAATTATTTTACCTTAGAGGTGAAAATTTTCTCTTAGATTTTTTGGTCAGACAGAGGTTAGTCACGACTCACGATCAATGTTCTTTTTATAAATCCAGGAAGTAAAAATGTAGGTAAAATTCGTAGTCCATGGCTGATAAAATCAGGATCCCAAGTGAAAGGGAAATAGATTTTTCTTATTATTTAGTTTTAAAATTACCCACTTGGGGCACTCGGTGTTCTCATCTATAATGAGACTAATTCGAATTCAGCTTACAGAGTGCTCACTAAGATTACTTTTACACGGATGAATTTGACTTCTAAAACTCTAAAAATATTATACCCATTAAGTATAAAACTTGATCATAAATTTAGGACGTAGAGAACATATATTTTTAAAATACTTGAAAGTAACCCAGAGTTTATTCAAGACAAGATCACAAGTTAAAACATCTGGGGAGTGACTAATTTCACATATTTTGTACGATTTCTTATCAGTATGTCATAATATCTATTAGAAGTTAATTGTAATTGTATTAATACTCGATACCGTCACTAAAAAAAGAAAAAAGAAAAAATGAGGATGATGAGACACTGAGTAGGACTAAAGTTTTGGACTCTGAAAACGAAATTTAACGGTGAGATTGTTAGTGAGCAAAACAATGTAATTTGGCCCAATGTAACTATTCACATAGCCCAATAGTGTATCAGTCCAAATATCTTTTACTTTTGTTTTCAGCCCAACTCCCAATATAGCCATTCATCATCAAGAATAGAAGGATGGGTCATCCTTCGAGCTTAACCCAATCACAGAACCGTCATCGTAGAACTAGTCTCACAACCCTCTCACATGAATTGAATGGAGTTCATATCTGCAGATAGATTCACCCAATTCATTTGAGAGGAATGTGGGGCTGGACTCATAAGTACTTTCATTTCTTGAGAAAAGGAATATATAACTAGTTTTTTTAAAAAAAATAATTTTATAAGATGAAATTACATATGATTGGTTCTTCTTTACCTTGGATTATCTCATGATTTTTAACTGGAATTGCAGAGTGTGAAGTCAGAAGTGGATCCAAGGGAGGCCATTTCGAATTTGGTCCACTGCAATCCAAATTATTTCGTTGTTTAGATTTTCATAGAGACAATGTATCTATTGACAAAATCAATCTCCATTCAAATTCATTTCCTTAATCTCCTTAGATTTTCATAGAGACAAATTATTTTTTTACCTTTTTTGTTCATAAAGAATCTGCTAAAAAAGAGAACGAAATTAATTTCATCTTTGGTGTCAAAGATAAGAATTCCAATGAAGATAAACAACATGTAACAAAAGACCATGAACTTACAAAAAATAAAATAAAAAATTCCATAATAGAATCAGCCATATTGATAATTTCTACGACTATAAATAATGCAGTAAAATCACTAGTTTTCTCAGATAATGAAGCAAAGCAAGTCTTGTAAGAATCTTTGAGTTTATAAGATATTCAAGGTAAGTACTCCCTCCATTCCCTATTAATTGTCGTTTAGGAGATATCTAGGTATCCAAATTAATTGTCGTTTAAGGTTGTTTTATTAGTTGTCAACAATTTATTTCAATTATACCCTCAACATTTTCCTTTCTTTATGACAAAGAAGTGAGAGAGAGGGAGGGTGGGGGATAATATTGGAAGTTTAGGTGAAAATGACAACTTTCTTAATTTTCTCAAATTGTCTAAAGAGTCTTATATTTAGGAATGGAGGGAGTAATTAATAACCTTTGGTTGATTTATTTTTGCAGTTTCTTTGATTAATGGTTTTCAGTGTATTTTGCTTTTCCTAAAACCCTTTTTGTTTCTTTTCTTTCTTTAAATTCGTTCATGTAATATTTTTTAAAGTTCATGTATATAGATATGTCTCGTCAAAGTTAATAAATTTTTAATTCTGTCTATGATTCATGCAGGTTATTGATTTTAGGGTTTTGTATTCCAAAGAAGATGGGATCTAAAGATCCAAATGATCATCATAAGGGTGATCATGGTTGGCATGGGTATCTTCCTCCATTGCTAAACTCACAAGAACCTTCAATTGTACTTGATAGTAATCCAAGTCAAATCCCCCCATTAATGGATCAAAATAATCTTCCTCCTTTTCCATATGGTTTCTCAATGGGAGAAGTACCATTAGGTAATGAAATTGACCAAAGTACCTTTCCACTAGAACAAGATTTTTCACCACTTCTTCCAATTACTAGTGAAAATCATGTTGTGAGTCCAAACAACAAAAATCCACCACAACAACGCTTAGTAAATCAAGATCCTTTGGTCTCTAGTAGAAGTACCGACGATTATTCGCTCTTTTATATATACAAGAGCTGGGTGAATTCTAATACTAGCAACAACAACATTAGGCCATTAGATTCGGCACCGGCGGGAATGATGGTTACAAAACCACCACTAGCGCGAGGATGGGAAAGGCCGCCTAAAGACCCTAAACATAAGGCATCATCAACTGGGTACGTTTCTATGGTCTATCCCAACATTTTCATTTTTTTCCCAATGGATGTAACACTTAATGAAGGTTTAGGGATTATCTGATTTATTATCATTCTAGTTAGTTTAGACAAATTGTCACATGACGCATTTTTTTCCTTAGTGTTCACATTTTTATATTTAGGTTTTGAATACAGTCACATGACATGTTAATAATATAGGACCAGAAAATATAATAGAAGATTCGAACGGCTTCATGAACTCTGATTTTTTTTTATTTATTATTTGTTTGTAATTAATTTGTAAACTTTCAGTCGCAAAAGAGGGTCAACATCTAGGTTGGCGATAAGCTCTTCTGCTTCTACTGGTGATAACCTTAATTGGAGCACCAACATGATCACAACCGCCCAAGAACAACCGAAACCTACTAATCATACTAATTTCCCACCATTGGATACACCGGTGGTGATTGTTCTTGATGATGAGGAAAATGAGAAGAAGAAGAAGAAGGAAACCATGAATGAAGAATCATCAATGAAGTTGTCAGAGGAGAAAACGGCCGGGAAGAAGATAAAGATTGAGTATGAGAAAGATGGTTCGGACTTTTGGAGATGGGAGAAGCTGGAGCTTCCCAAATTTGAAGGTCAGGATCTTGATGATCCGTTCGCCGTTCTCAATTGGGTGCACCCTTTCATGCCAGCCGTAGATCAGACCAGTCATGGATTTTGGTCTTGATCATATGTTACATATATATCATAGATCTTACAGTGCCAAAATTTTCAAAACCTTGTATATGTATGTATGTATGTGTGTATATATATATATGTTATAGTACTATGTTAAATATATATACCATGGATGAACTACATCGATCTCTATATGTATATAGACCTTGTTTTACAAAAGGGAGAACCCTTTGGGGTATGAAACTTTTGCTATTTGATTATGAAATAAATTACCTTTGTTGCTGAGGTTGAATGAATGGTGTGGATTTTCTTTACTCATAAAAGTTTTCATTCCTATGTCTTAAAATGTATGAAATAAGCTTTAAACTCGGAAAAATAAACTCTTTTATTCAATGTTATAATTAAGAACGGATATTATAGAAAATGTTACTAAGAGTGTGTAAAAGATTCGAAGTGGAAGATGGCTGCTTCTTAAGGGATTCTATCCCCATTCGATATCCCCTCCCTGTTCCACCAATAAAAAAATGACATTATTTAAATTTTTAAATTAAAAAATTATAACCTAAAAGAAATAGTTTAATTTTCAATCTCATTTGTAGATCATGTATTTAACTTTCATTCTTTTAGTTTTACGTAATAACTTATTAATAATAGGGATTTTGGTGGGCTACAAATGTAAATGATAAACAAATGGAAAAAACTCGGTTGGATGATTTTACTTTGGAACATTCTGATATGGACCAGGGCCAGGGGTAGGGCTCTAGTACACTTGGCTGAAAATGGGCCACGTCACCCCTCCTCTTTAAAAAAAAAAAATTCAAAATTCAAATCTCATGTCTCAGTCACAATTAAAATACAAAAAATATAGCTTTGATATGAACACAGTTAAAAGTAAAAAAATGCCTCTCTCCTCATTCTGTAGTGATATGGACATTTTTCTACTTTTAACTGTGTCTATAAGAGAGCTATATTTTTTATATTTTAACTGTAACTGAAGAATGAGATTTGAATTTTTTATTTAAGAGTAGGGGTGACGTGGCCCATTTACAGCTAAATGGACCAGGGCCAGCCATATCAGAAATTTCCTTTTACTTTAGATGAATTTTCTCTTAAAACAATTTATTTGGAAACATGTGATGACAAGATTTGAAATAGTAAAAACTAATTAAATCTGCCTTGAACCAGTACAAGGACGGAGCCAGGGAGTACCAGCCGTCCCAAAGATTTTTAAAAACGTTATTTTTAGTTTGTAAGTATTTTTTTTTTTTTTTTTTTGATGGATAAAAGGTATTTTTTTTTTAGTTTGTAAGTAGATTACTTCTAAAATTGACCTCTTGTCCCCTCAAGATTTTTTTTTTTCAAAATTGTCTCTTCGTCCCAAGACAGAGTTTCTAGCTTCGTCCCTCCTTGAGATATTTAATAGTCTATTGCTTTTTCTCGAGGCCTCGCAAGGTTAGATATGTTGGCATTTATCTTAAAAGTAGCCATTTTTATGTTGTATTTAGAGGGTGGAAATCATCTGGCCCCATACACATATGTGGGTTTATTTATAATTTGCAAACATTTTTTTCAATTATGTATACACGTGACAAATTGCGTGTGATTTATTACATGAATAAAAAAATATATATAAACGGGGATAGATGAATTTTTTATCCGTATTTAGATAAGATTTATAAGTTTCTCCAAAAACCTATGAAATTTCTATCCAATCCTATTATTACAAAAAAAAATGGAAATTTGTCATTACCATTTTAAACAAAATTTAGAAGTCTAAGTTCACCGTATATCCTTTCTACAAAGGAAAAAAAAAGGAAAAAACCAAATCCAAAAATAGCTATTTTTACAAAATCCATCCCCTATAATTAATATTGTAGATATATAAAAGATTGATTTTGTCTGTCTCCAGGTAAGATTTCCTAACCTGAAAATATAGACATTGTTTTTTGTCCAAAATTTAGAACTATAGGCCTTGAATATATATTTATATGACCTTAAAATTCACAAACCTAAAAAATCAGTTTCACTACTTGTTGAATCTTCAATGGCAACGAAGAAACCAACTCCAAAAGCTTCAGGCCGAAAGGACAGAACTTCAAAATACTTTGGAGTGAATAAGTAACTAATTCTAATATTTTTAACCATTTAATTATTTGTATGTCCTAAGCTTTTGTATCGTGTTTTATTGATTAAACTTCACTTACTTACAGGGTTAAAGGACAAGAAGCTATTTACGTTGCACATGCTTATGATAGTGAGAAAGCTCGTCCAGGTAAAATTACTCGTATATAGTTATAATATTCTCTTCTTAATTAATCATAAACCTTTTTTTAGTTTGCTAATTGAATACATTTTGTTTTTTTTTTTCCACTTCTTTTCAGTGCATTTGGGTGAGTATCCAATTTTCCAAGATATAGATAAGTAATTTCACATCTTTATACCAAGAGGATTCTTGATTTTCTTTTACATTCATGAGTGATTCCTTTGAACAGGTACATTTGAAGATGAAGAGGAAGCTGCAAGGGCACATGACATTGCAACTCTCAAGTGCTCAGGATCCAAAGCAAGATACAATTTCCCGGTATATATAATTCTTTTGCCGACCTCGATTATTTGAAATTGTTGTTGTATAAATAATTCTGCCTAAAAATCTTGTTCTTGATTCATTATTTCCAAGTATTTATAATAATGGGTTCTTAATTAACAAATTTATGATATGTGCCGTATAATATAGAGAGAAGTTGATTGTTGTAAATGGAACATAGGGTTTTGACATTGTTCTTTCCCTTATATATAATCAATAATTATTTATGCTTCAATTGTTTCATTTTACTTTGGTTAAGAGAGTGTGTATTTTTTTTTACTTCGAGTTTGAAATGTTCTTTCTATTGTAGGTCAGTGAATATGAGGAAACAATGAAATTGATGAAGAATATGACAAAACAACAAGTGGTGGATAACATAAGAAGGTATAAGTCGTGTTTGTTTTCTTTAAATTACCGTTGAGATATAAAATCATAACACGATTGGTCTTTAATACGTAAATATTACTCAAAATTATCTTTTCCTATATTCAAATATATTCATTAAATATAGTTTACTTTCCCACTATAAATCTTGAACATGAACATACTACAACTTTTGTACTGTAATATTTGGTTTCAGGTCTAGCAGTCGATTTGCTAGGGGTGGTGACTCCAATTACCGTGGTGTTACAAGGTCTAATCTAATTAAGCTGCATTTTATTTTTTTTATTTGAGAATTTCTATCTCGGATTGAAAAATATATATACCCTTAGATTCTGTGTCTCTCATGCATATATGTCTCCATGTATAACAGGAAACCCAACACCAAAAGGTGGTCGGCTTACAAGGGAGCAAAGAAAACCTTTCTTGGAAGTTTTGGTAATGTCTTATTAATTCCCTTGTATTTTCATTTTTAGTGAATTATATATCTTCTTCGTTAAATAACAATTTGGATCCTCTGAGACAGTGGCGGAGGCAGGATTTGAATTTAGGGGGGGCTGAACTAAAATTTGCTTACGGCGTAAAATGATATATTTTAGGTAGAATTATATATTTTATTAGAAAATTTTAATTTAAACGACACTTATATTCGAAAAGAAAAATAAACTAATTTTTTAAAAAAATGACAAAAAAAATTATAAAATGAAGAAAAACATGACTATTTTTGCATAGACTATTGTCACGAATTATACTTCAAAATACGTAGACCAACCTTATTCCTTTGGTCCCAGGAGTAAGAAAATCAAGAATTAAAATACGGTAACGAATACATATACAAAGTCTTAGGTCAGCGGAACACAGACAGCGGTCCCCGTTAGCGGGCGGGGGTCCGGGGGCAGCGCCCCCGGAAGAAAAATCTGATTCTTCATCAACTCATCAAATGAGTTTTCTACCCCGATTTTTGAAGATTTTATTGAAGTTTTTGAAGTCATTAATATCATCACAGTTACAAACTGTTTGGTGCAAAAATTGGATGAATTTAATGACCCGAAAAAGATTTAGGTCTTAGGGTTTAATTAAATTAGAGAATTTATCATCAATATCATCATCAAAAATCAATCAGAAACGCAGAAATCACTCAAAAAATTGGGCCTTCACTCAAATATATAAAAAAATTAAAAATTCTTGGGGGGGCCATTTAAAAAAAATAGCTCTATTATTCTGAACCGTTAAATATATATACCTAGTATATAAAAAAATTGAAAATTCTTGAGGGCCCTGCCCCTTGTAAGCTCCGCCACTGCTCTGAGACATCATGTGCACTTGTGACATTTCAGTAAAACATTCTTAGCATAATATTTTTTGTTATTAAATTATTAAAACATTCCTAAAGTATAAAAACTAAACCTTAAACCCTGAAAAGATAAACACTAAATATTAAATAATATAATAAGAATGCCGTACATAAATGTCATATAAGATGTTACAGATGATCGTTAAACATGAGCCAAGTATGTATAAAGTATATATAATTAACTATACTTTTTATTTATTTATTTTTTTGCTTTGGATATTTACCAGTAACTCAAGAGGAAGCTGCAATGGCATACGATGTTGAAACAATAAAAAAGAAAGGCTGGAATGCACTCACAAACTTTGACATCAAATTCTACAATGTGGAAGCCATTTTAGCTGCATCAGCAAATCCAGATAATGCTGCTGAAGACAAGGACAGCTTCTTCAAGAAGGAACCTCTGGACATGCCTAATTACAAGTACCGCATTGGCAAGGGCAAGCTTTTCTTGGAACAGCTTCACTACTGGTTGCGCGGCGAAACAAGGACAGGAGAAACCTGCGAAACCTCGGACGTTTCCAGCAACTATTTTGTGGACCAAAACGCCAAAGAGGTGGCCGGCCCATACTGTTTTGCTGCTGGAGCTGGTAGCAAGTTTAAGCATTCTGGTGCCAGCGGTTTCAAGCCCTGCCATTTTGGTGAAGGAGTTGGCAAAAAGTTTCAGCATTCGACTTCGAGCTCTTTCAAGCCCTACAACAAAAGAGCAAAGCTGGGGTGAAAAGCAAAGGTCTTGGTTCCTGATCTCACGTCTCACTCACAATATTGTCTGCTGAACCTATATTTATATGTAAGGTCGACATATATTGTGAGTAGGATGCGAGATCATGACTATTGGATCCATCTCATTTTATCTCTGTTTGATTGATGCTTTTGAGTATTACTTTATTTCTTGAAACCTTTCTGAAATCTGAACTTTCCATGCAAAATATATGGGATTTAGACGTTGATAAACTTCCCTACATTGCTTTTTTTTTGTTCTTGAAGGATTATTACATATTACATCTAGGTGGTTGAAGGTCTCAGCATTTGTTTGCATATATACAATAGTGCTTTTGATAAAGTGTAACTTGATAACACAAATAACGTTAAACATTTATTTATCGAAAAATAATGAATTGAGGCGGATCAACATATAGACTGGGGATGCTTCTTTAGAGAGGCGGTGAGTACTATTCGGTAATGATGGAATATATCACATTATGATAAAGATGTTGCACCAATACTCATTTAGATTATACAAATCATTAAGGCTCGGAGTGGATGAAGTCATAGAGAGATCAAAAGTTAAGAGTTAGTGATATATGTACATATAATTTTAGTTTCCTATGAAAAAAGAAACCATTCATCCAGAAAAAACTTATGAGTGTAATTAGTTTCCTAAAAAATATGTAATTAAGCACAATTTAACGGGTCACTCAATTTTAGAACCGTCGTGGTGGGGTTGGCTTCACAGTCCCTCACATATGCATGTAGGCCCATTCAATTTATGTGAGGGACAGTGCAGTCAGTCATACAAGGACAATTTGGATTTTCTCAATTCTACTATCCACAACCCACAATAGCTTATGAATTCAAATATCATTTGTTTTTTCCCCCTCCGGCCCAGCCCTCAACTTTGCCATCCATTAAGAATAGAATAATGGACAAATTCTTGACTATATGAAGATAATCTTGTGGTTCAGAATTATTCATGTTTATATGATATGGGTAATTTTAGATTACAAGATTTATATAGAGCATATATATATTAAAAAAAATCTTAACTGCGTGTTTGGACGTACACTGGAGTAAAAAAGGAATTAAATGACTTTTCTCACTTATATTTCAATTTTGGCGTTTAGCTATGCAATTTGAAGTGAGAATGTCATTTCCATAAGAAAACCTTGGTCTCTTCTAATTGTTGGTTGATTAAATAATATATATTTTGTATTTATAGAGTTTGATGTGAATTTTACTCAAACGTTTATAGGTGTATGATTTAATTTAAACTTATTGCCAGAATATATTAGCACGGACATTTATATCATATCATGTAAAATATTATTTTATTCTGGCATAATTAACACGTTTGTCAAACATATGAAATGAATCATCATTCAATTATGACTTCACCTTCCGGACAATTGAATGAAAAGATAATTCATTTCTCATTTTGGGTAGAAATGAATTATATTCATTTTCATTCCATCATACAAAACTCGCTCTATGAATATGTAATTATGATTTTTTTTTCTTTCTTTTTTTGTTTTGGTTATTTATTTATTTGCAGAATTTACATACTATCGACTCTTTGTTACCTTGGATTATCTCATGATTCTTATTTGAAATTGGGAAAAACTCCCTATGAGACGGTCTTTGTGGATACCTGTGAGACATGAAGGCCTGCGGGACTTACCGTGCAGGTGGGTCCTGTCTCAAATTATTTGAGAGGAGTGTGTGGCCGTACCCACAAGGGCCGCCCTATGCCAGACTTTCCCCTGAAATTGGAGAGTGTCGGGGTTCGGATCCAAGGGCATGCTGAAATTTATAATTTGGTCCACTGCAATTGATTATTTCTTTATTTATATTTTCACAGAGACAACGTAGCAAATGACAAAAATCTATATATCTCCTTACAAATTTATTTCCTTAAAATAAATGATTTATTTTCCCTTTTTGATTATAAAGAGTCTTCTCAAAAATAGAATGAAATTTAATTTATTTCATCTTTGGTGTCAAAGATAAGAATTTAAATTGAAGATAAAACAACAATAACATGTGTGGTGTGGTTTATTGCACAGAACTGATATAACAAAAAAATAAAAAATTAAAAAGTTCCACATTTTTGTTGAATTTCATCCGATTTTAACTTTAAAAATAAATAAATAAATACAACGATTACTTTCGAAAATTATTACTAAAAATTAGAAGCCTCGATTCACTGTATATCATTTCTCCCAAAAGGAAAAAAAAAAGAATTTTGTTTTTTATATATTTGCCATTTTTTCAAAATCCATCCCCTATAATTAATGTACATATAGAGTTATTAATTTTTTTATCTGTCACCACATCAGATTTCTTGACCTGAAAATACAGACATTGGTCTTGGTCCCAAAAAAAAAAACTTAAAATTGAAAATCCTCAAAAATCATTTTCGCTACAGGTTGATTCTTCAATGGCAACAAAGGAACCAACTCCAAAAGCTTCAGGCCGAAAGGGCAAAACTTCGAAATACTTTGGAGTGAACAAGTATGTAGTGCTAATATTTGTAACCATTTAATTTGTATGTTTCCTAAGTTTTGGTATCGTTTTATTGATTAGACTTCAATTAATTATAACAGGCTTACAGGACGAGATGATATCTTTATCACGTATGTATATGACAGGGAGAAAGTTCGTCCTGGTAAAATGACTCGTATATACAGTTTAATCTTTTCTTTTTAATCATACACTTTTTTTTGCTTTTTTGTTATTTTTAGTTTGTGAATTGACTAAAATTTTGTGTTTTTTTTTCATTTCGTTTCAGTTCATTTGGGTGAGTAAATTAAGCAACATCCATCTTCTAATTTTCCAATATATAGATAAGTAATTTTAAATTTTTATACCAAAATTAAGAAGATTATTCACTTTTCTTTTACATTCATGAGTGTGATTGGTTTTGGCAGGTACATTTAGCGATGAAGAGGAAGCAGCAAGGGCATATGACATAGCAAGTCTCAAGTGCTCAGGAACCAAAGCAAGATGCAATTTTGCGGTATATATATAATTCTACCAAAATCTTATCTTGATTAATTATTTATTTATAACCGTGGATGTTTGTTCTTAACAAAAATTAATGATATGATAATGAAGCGCTACTCAAACGATAAAACGTTTATCTTCTAACGTGTAGGTCGAAAATTCGAGTCATGATGAAGGAGAAGTGGAAAAACCATTATTCATCCTCTTGGAAATGGATTAAAAAAAAATAAAAAAGTAAAGTTAATGACATATATACAGAGGGAATCCATGAATATTGTAAATGGAGAATAGGGTTTTGACCAGAATTATAAGATACTCAATAATAATTGTTGTTCTCTTGCACATATGATCATAGTTGATGCTTAATTGTTCTATTTTACTTTGCTCAAGAGTTTCTGGCATTTTTTTCCCATCTCTTTTGGAGGAATCGACTTTTACTTATTGAAAATTTATTTTATGTTGTAGATAAGTGAATATGAAGAAATACTGAAATTGATGAACAATATGACAAAACAACAAGTGATAGATGCCATTAAAAGGTAATCCGTATTTATTTTCCTTAGAGTACTACAAGTTAGATGCAAGAACTTATTTTTCTATGTAATAAGTATATTACTCAAATTTATATTTTCCTGTGACCAAAATTTCATCAAATATACAGTTTGCTAGCTCCCCCAATTTATAAATCTTTGAACATAAAATATTAATACAACCTTTGTGTAATATATATATATATATATATATATATATATATATATATATATATATATATATATATATATATATATATTTTAAAAGAAACGTACTATCTTTTTATTGAAGTAAAACAAAAAAAAAAAAAAAACAGACATGGAGGGGGATATTGCCTACTCTCAAATAAAAGGTGGAAACAAATTCACTACTACGTAGGGAACAATTCTTAGTAGTCTATAAATATAATTAGTTGTAAAAACCTAGTGTCTTTTAAAAGGTTTGTACCTAGTCTCCATATGGTGCTCAGTATGAGCTTTTATATTTCCTTTTTTAACCTTGCGAGTACGAACATGAATAAAATCTTTGTAATCATCTTTTAGCTGAAGATCCACCTTTGTGTAATATTTGATTTCAGGTCTAGCAGTCGTATTACTTGGAGTGCTGACTCCGATTACCGTGGTGTTACAAGGTTAAGAAAGAAAAAACTCTCTCTCTTCTGAATTTTTCAACAAATTGTTAATACAAATATAGTTCTATGTATAACAGGAACCCCATAACCAAAATGTGGACGGCTTACAAGGGAGAAAAGAAAAACATTCTAGGAAGTTTTCGTAATGTGTTATTCCATTGTATTTTATTTTTTTATTTTTTGAGTTAACTATATGCATATGTACTTAGTTAAATAACGATCATGGTCCTCTGAAATATTCCCTGGGTAACATTTATGTACAACACTCCTAAATGTCGTACATAAATATTATGCAGGGTGTGTTACTAAGGATCTTGGGTGGTTAAACAATAATGAGCCAAAAAAACTGTATAAATTAATTACTGTTTTTTTGCTTTGAATATTTTAACAGTAACTCAAGAGGGAGCTGCAATGGCATACGATGTCGAAACAATAAGAACAACCAAAGGGTTGAATGCAGTCACAAACTTTGACATAAAGCTATACAACGTGGAAGCCATTTTAGCTGCTTCACCTAATCCAGGTATTTTTTTAAAAAATTTACTCCCTCCATTCCCAAATATAAGGGTGTGCTTGGACAAGGTTTGGCTTGGTTTGATTTTCAGGTAAATAACAAATATTAAGATGTTTTTTTAAAACAAAATATCAATATTATTATCTTAAATAAAATTAGTGGCATACAAGTTTTATTTAAAATAATATATTAGTATTTGATTAACAAAAATACCTTGGATTTTTTGCTTTTCTTAATTTTCGCTACTTGTCATAAAAGTCTTATATTTAGGAATGAAGATAGTACCTTCATTCCTAAATATAAGAGTTTCATTACATGTTACAAAAATTAAACAAACAAAAATTAAGATGTTTTTGTAATTAAAATATCAATATTGCTCTCTTAACTATAATTAGTGGTATACACGTCATATTTAAAAGAATAATATTAGTATTTTAATTATAAAAATATCTTAATTTTCGCAAAACTCTTATATTTAGGAGTGGAGGGAGTAGTATTTATTATGAAGGGAAAACTTATTTAAAATAAAAAAATATATATATTAAAAAACGGGTAGGAATATTTAAACCCCGAACCTTTATTTCCTGAGACCTCATCGACTCTTCATGTAATGCAGGTATTGCAGAAGACGAAGCCAATAACTTCTTTAAGAAGGAACTTCTGGACATGCCCCACAAGTACAGAAATAGCAAGGACAAGCTTTTCTTGGCACAGCTCCAACGCTGGTTGCGCCGCAACCAGACGACCGGAACTGACACCGCAGAAACCTCAGTCGATGTTTCCGACAACTGTCAGAGGTTTGTGATGGAAAATTGCTCAGAAATTACGACCGACCCCTACCAATTTCGCGTAGGAGCTGGCAGTAAGTTTAGTCATTCAAGATCAAGTTGTTTCAAGCCCTGTTATTTTAGTGAAGGAGCTGGCAAAAAGTTTCAGCATTCGAGCTCGAGCTCTTTCAAACCCTACAAAAGAGCAAATCTGGTTTGAAAGGGTGGAGCAGTTTCATTGGGTTCGCCTCCACCTCTCCTCTCAAAATTTCGCAACCGGTTACCGACCTTACTTTTACGAGAAAAACCGGACTCCACTAAAGATTTTGATAGAGGGAGGTGGGGATGGACTCATGGAGCCGCCCCACTCCCACCCCATTTTTCTATAAAAAAAAAAAGGCTCATTGAAATAAGAACTTATTGGCTTTCATGAATAAGCTACTTTTAGGTCATTCACCTGCAAAAATATTTTACTTTATTGGCTTTAAGTCAATCCCAATAAATTAGGTGTATGATACAATCTTGCACTTTGCTAGGCTTCCCATGAAGCAAACTTCAATAAGGCAAAGCTTTCTATATTTGTTGGATTTTTCGGTATTACTTTATTTCTTGAAAAGTTAACTTTCCTTGCAAAATATTTGAGATTGGGGCGTGATTATACTTGCCTTCTCTTCATTGTGTTTTTGTTTTTATATTCAACTTTGGTTTTTTGGTGTTTTCCTTTTCCGAAGGATTATTACCTTCTAAACTATTGGTACTGGGTAGTGGTATGGTTTTGGGGTTCATAGGCTTCTAGCTAACAAACCCACCAAAATGATAAAATAAATGACGACAATTATTTATTTATTAATGAAGACATTTTTCTCAAGTATGGTACTTTTTTCTGGGGAAAATTCTCTTAAGCATAGTGGTACTGATATATAATTCAAAAGTAGACATACGTGCAGGAAAACAATTCAACATGTACAAAGAGGTAATACTCTGGAAAAAGGAAAAATTCCTAGAACTATAAGGATCCCATGTTACTTCACCAAACAGTTTCAGGAAGCTGGATAACTATATCATAAACCTAATCCATTGGTTCTGGTTCTACGTTTTTCTCACAATTATAAAAAAATTTGTATTTATTGCCATGAACATGCGAGGAATATGTGGAATCAGAATCAATGGGTCAGAGTTGAGGATACAATTTTCCGGTTGGCGGTGTTGCTTTCCCTTGTCAGTAAGAATAGACTTACGTTGTTGCTAGCCAGACCTCACGAAGGAGTTGATACCTTTCATTAGCTCCAACTTTACCCATCTCCTCTTCACGCTTCCTATTTCCATTTCCCTTCGCTAGTTTTGTTGGAGAAGATGGCAATTTGTCTACAATGGATGCAAGAGGACAGTCCAACTCTTCAAGGTCCTCATCACTGGTGTACCCTTTTCTCTGTATTGCAGATGCACTCCTTGACAATTCTGATTTACCACCACCTGCCTCGGCAACTTTTTCCGCCACTTCTTCCAAGGAAGGAGGCGTATACACGACTGGAGCAGCCTGATATGGAAAGCTGGTAGCTAAGTCTGCAGATAATCTACGCTCTATAATACACTGCACCATCCAAAATAAGAAAATCAAGCAGAAATATTATAGAATTCCTTTTTTGTTAATCCCTTCTAGAAATATTATAGAATTGCTTTTTTTTGTTAATATTATAGAAATATTAGTACAACATTCCGTATACTACTTCAACGAATATTGGGTATATTTATCAAGCATTTACAGGTTATACCAACAACAACAATAACATAAACCCACATGTTATACCAAAGTACAATATTGTGTATATTTATCAAGCATTTACAGGTTATACCAACAACAACATTAATAACATAACCCACATGTTATACCAAAGTACAATATTGTGTATATTTATCAAGCATTTACAGGTTATACCAACAACAATAATAACATAACCCACATGTTATACCAAAGTACAATATTGTGTAGTTTCAGCTTCTCCGTAGAAATTAGGAAAGTCCACTTCAAATTACAAGCCTTTCAACCAACAGATAATCTACTATACATTGACCAAGCAACAACTAAGCAGTTCCACGTAGGTGAATATATGTGAAGGGTGGTGGTGTATTTCTACATACATCAGTCTCTATGTTAAGTGTATATATAGGTATGTATATGTAGTTAGCTAAAAGGTAATACAAGACATTATACCCCTAAAAGTTACTATTCTTGGATCCTATATTCTTCTGTTCTTTTGGTTTACTTTAACGAAGATATAGTATGTACCTCAGCATTAAGTGCCTCTAACACAGCACCTGGAACGGGATCAGGACAGAACTCGTCTGGAGTGAAATTGCAAAGTATACGTTTAATCAATGAAAGACTGATTTGTGGACAGACCTGTAGAGAATAACAAAGGAGTAAGTTCAAGATAAAGGAACAAAGAAGTTATCTGTGTGTGTATCCGACTAGTACTAAGATGGACCTCCGTTCTGATTGTTCTGTCCATAAGCATATCTTTTGGAAGCATCAAAAGATCACTCAATTCATTAAGAAGATGGAAGGAGCTCATTTCATCTCTGGCCCGCCTGTCATCGTCCTCGATGCAGGTCTGATCATCATTGGCAGATTGGTCAGCATCCACGCCAAGCATATAATTTAGCCATCTTGACCAATTACCGACCTGCAAATAGATTATCACGTCAACACATGCAAAATGGGAAAGAAAAATATGAAATACAAATCTACTTGCATGATCTAGGATATTCTTAAACTATTACATTCCATGAACTGTTTTTAGGAACCTCCTCGAAGGGGAATATCATAAATGTCACTCGATCACAGATCAAATTTGTTTTTTTGCTACAAATTCGAATGGAATGACATATGAATAGAAGCCAATTTCTCTTACCCTACTACTATAACAACACAAATTGCAAGACAGAAGAGATGAGCCTTTGACCCAAAAACTGTAAAAACAATACATACAGAATTTTTAAGCTGTGCACCAGAACCAAAGCTCAGATCTCCAGCTGGAATAGGCAAAACCTTGGAGTCAACTATAGGATCAGAGACAGGATCAGTGGGGATCTGATGTTCTGACTCACGGAGAACTGCATTGAACATGGCTACATCTAGTCTGGCAAGGCATTTCTCCATTACCTAATAACAAATGTGAGGCATATAAAACAGAGGTAAACACAAAAAAGGTAAAAATTATCCCACAAGATCGTGGAAGATTGAAGATCAATGGGAGTCTGAGGCAGTCTCAGGATAAGTCAGACAAAGTGGACGTGGTAATGGGGGAGTGGGAGGGATAAAGAAAGGAAAGCAGACATCCGGAAAATAGAACCGTAAAAAGCAAACACCATACACACCTTCCTTGCCAGCACAGACAAGCAACCACATTCATGACCCCCTGCTCGAACAGGACAAAGTCTCCTGAAAGCATCCTGGAAAGCATGTTTCCACAAGTTGATGGAAAAGCTGCCCTGCTGCTGGTCACCCAAGGGAGGGCCAGTTATTTTTCCAGCAACTTCGCTTGTTGTAGACTCACCAGTGGGAGATTGCATATTAGGAGTTAAGGTCTAAAATGATTAAAAAAATATATAAATCAGTACCGCCTAGGGAAAAGTACTAAAAGAGAGCCAAGAAACTAATACTACCTCCATCTCAAATTGAATGTCTACTTTCCTATCGATAAATGAAACAGTACAATGTGCACAAGTGGAAATTTGTTTTCACAGTGAATAAGGCAAAAACAGAAATAACGGAAATAAGGCATCATATACAGCCAATAATTGATGCTCAGTCTTCTTTGGGCTCAGTATAATGACATTTTACCAGGGCTAAAAATAAAACAGGTAGGCAACTTTGTCACTTCAGTTCTCCACAATGGTAATCAATAATGAATTCATAATCATGAACATGCATGCTTTTAAAACCGTCAAATACACATTAAAAAATTTACCTGCCACCATATTGACTCAACTATCCGGGAGAAAATCCACGATTCTACTTTCTCTAAGGCAACTATGAAGGTTCCTGTTTCTTGCCAATCCTCAACCACCTTCATGAAACCTAGCTTATTTGGTTGTCTGCTGCTCGGACTAGTCTTCCATTTAAGTGAAGAGAAAACTGCTTCACTTATCTTTCCTCCGCCGTTTAAATCAGCTATTTTTGTAGGACTAGCTTGAGATGAAATTCCAAATGTTTGAGAGATGATTTCCCTCAAAACAACAGTGTTCGAAAGCCAGAAAGTCAACCTTAGATGATGAAGGGGAAGAAAAAACAGTTAGCTTACAAAAAAAAATGGTTTTTTAATTGGAAAAAAGGATTATGAGGACATTTAACATTCCCAATTTAGCCAAAATTGTTACAAACCTAGGAACATCATTGCCGCAAGACTTGGCAATCAAAACCAACCCCGAAACAGAATTTTTAGCAGCTGTAGCTCGTTTGTTTGGAGACCAATATTTGCAGGCATGAATATATAATCTACAAAGGCGTCTAGCAGGAGTATGCACCTTATGTGCAGAGCTACCATGCTCAGGTACAACAGAATAGAGTGCAATTTCAAGAGCAGCCACTTCTCTGAGCTCCTTCTCAAGTTTTTCAATCCTAGATTCCATTTCCTCAATTTTCTGATTTGAAGCTGCATTGTCCTCCTCGCATTCATCATTTTCTTCAGCATTGACCCCTTCATCATCACTTGGAACACTATTTGTACCATGTGAAGACTCGTCAAGGAAATCAGCTTCCTTCGCCTCTTCAACAGGTTTGTCATCAACACCTTTTAATGAATCTGATGGAGGCTTGGGATAGATTTTCAAATTCTTCGGGTTTTCAGATACAGTTTTGGATGTAGCTATAGAAGGCCCTTTGCTTGGTTTAGCGAGTTTATTTGGAGTGGCTTTTGATGATTTTAGATCTACAGTACTTGCTTTCTTATTAGATTTTGCTCTTTCTGAGGTCGAGCTACCATTAGAAGAATTCGTTTTAACTAGAGATCTGGGAACCCTGAAAGTTCTGTCTACCTTCTCATTATCAGCTACTACTGAATCTCCTTGAGATGATACTGAATCATTAATGGTATCAGAATCAGATTCCTCTTCCACCTCTTCTTTAGGTTCATTTTCCAGATCACTTGAATGATCATTTACTTTGTCCTTGCTATCTTTGTCAACCATTTTCAGTGTTCTTGGATGATGAGATGCTTCTTCAGGCCTGTAGATATCATCCACATAATCTATAACCACATTTTCATAAACTTCAGGGGGCTCTGTGCCCGTGTTTGAATCACTTACTAATGCAGCCTGGTCAGCCTTAGCAGAAGAAGCTTTAGCAATTTCTTTTACTTTTGGAGTTCTGTTTCCATTTTTTTCTTGTGGTTTGCGATCTCTTTTTTCTGACTTTCCAGAAACCTTTCTTTGATTATTGTTTGCAATTCTTTTCCTGTCTACCTCCTTCATGCTCTATCTAATTTCACTTCTCTAACTGCGTGATAGAGAACAGCATAATCAGCAAAGAGCTAAAAAAGAATGTATTTAAAAGCCTTCTAATCAGGAATATATATCAAATAGCTTTGATATAATGAAGAGGCTAGAAATAATCAAAATATCAACACCATATGAGTAGTTATTACAAACTCGGCAGAAACTAGATGGCTCGGCAAGAAAGTTCAATTCCGCATTCCTACTTGTCAACTTAAAATTGATTTCTTGAACTAATTATGAAGGTAGAAACAGTGGTTTAAAAAAAAAAGTAGAATCAGTTGAATCCTATCTTATAGTTGGTTGGTTGGTTGGTTGGTTGGTAACTCTGCGACATTCGTTCAGCAGGATATCATCCAGAAAAACAGAAGAAAAGTAAGAGATAGACAACAAATAAATATGAACAATCCTTAAGATTAGTAAGCATTTCTGATGCAGCAAAAGAGCAAAAGCCATTGCTTAGAGACCAGAATTAAAGCGACAGCAAAGATCAATATTTATTAAAATCTGTTTCTGGAATCAGAAAGTATTTCAATCTATGCAATCTGAGTTTGTGCTGATCACATAAAAGTTATCCTTGAAAAAATTCAGAAAAATAAAGAAAACTCCTCCGTATACTCTCACATAACAGAAATCTGAGGAAACTATCACTTTAAAGGCAACTAAACAACTCATGACAATGTTCCAGCAGAAATTGCTCAAACTTTTTTTTTTTTTTTTTTTTGCCAAGTAAACCATTAACCATTAGTAGAATCCAAAAGAAGATAAGTGCCACTTTGTCACATAGGAAGTAAATCATCATTTGTTTAGAAAGTAAATTAGCAGGAGGAACAGAGTCGTGATTTTTGCTAAGACTCTGCATCATCCAAATGAACTCTATAAAAACTCTGATATCATTGGAAAATACCAAAAGACAGAAGCAGTTTGTCAAATTGCAAAGACAAATCGAACCTGTTGAAGATGATCTCCCTAGATAATTCATAGTTCTAATAGATTGGTATTCGCCGGAGAAAGCTTCTACAAATTACAATACTAATATGTCCTCACAAAGGAAATTATATGGAAATCTGAAAAGCACTATAAATGTTAAATGGAAATTATATTATATATTTCCGTAATTCATGAAGCCGACCCCAATCTGTTGGGATTAAGGCTTGGTTATTGTTGTTGTATTTCCGTAATTCATGAAGATAGAGAGAAACAGCACTTTCTATATTACACATCACATAAACAATTCCATAAATTTCCATGTTATATAGCACAGAAAGCGCATTAACAGCAATAAATTTCCATTCTTAACCAAGTCTACGAATAAACTAACCTTATTTTGTACTCACCTCCATCTCAAGCAATTCATATCATTAAGAAAGAGAAATCAGTTAAAATAGGCGCAATTCAGGGGAAACATGCGGACGGTTACAGAGTGTGTATGATAACTGTCAAAAAGTAGAACTGCCGCATTTGACAACTCAAACTTTGTAGATAAACATTAACAAAATTCAAAACAGAAATTAGATGATCATTGAAAAACAAAAGCCAAAATTCTATGAATAATATATACATTGAAAAACAAACTTCACAGAGAATATTTGCATTTTTGCAAGTTTCAAATCCGGAATATAAACAAACTTCTTCGCATAATTTCCAGAAAATGAATAAAACAATAACACATTAATTATATTCTGTTCGCGCCTAAATTTTACCAATTTAGTTTAAGTTATATGAATAAAAATTTAATAATTAGAATATTCCGACGAGTGTTACAGATGATCTAAAAGGTTCACATTATTGCATATAATCAATGTATAACGCCGTAAAACTGTAAAATTCCACTAAAATAAGAATAGCAGTAAAAAAAAAAAAGGAGACATTATTTTTATCTTACCAATGAATTTTCCTTTTTAATAATTCTGAGCTCGATTTACGAGGCAGGAAAAGGAAATCTCACGAAATTGAGTGAAAACTGAAAAGAACAGAAGCCTCGGAGAAACGACAACAATTTTTATATAAATTCATTAATTTGGAGGAGATTTATCAAAGTAGTAATTTATTTACCGGAAATTAATAGCAATACATAATTGAGCAGACAAAAGGACACAAAATTAAATTCTAGAGAGAGAAAGAGGGTGGTGGCAGGCAGTAGTGTCTGTGCAGAGAAAACAGAAGAAGAAGAAGAATGTGATCAGGGGTTATATTTGATTACGGCATTATTGAATTAAAAAAAAATTAAACTAATAATGAGAGAGAGAGACGGCGGGAAGGGAGTGGAGTGACCGGTTATTAGGGTGTCGGTGGGAGGAAAGAGACCGGAGATTACCGGTTACGTTAAGCGTTTAAGTGAGGGAGTTGGAACTTAGAAGAGATGATGAGGTTCTGATCATGTGATTTCTGTAGTAAGATTTATTGATCTCCCAATCTAATATTACAAATGGTTCGGATCTTTTATACCGCTACCACTGCATTATTAGTGATGAAGTAATTCGCTCTAAATCATTGCATCTCTACTTTTTTATACTATATGTAAATGATAATTGTTGTGTATTCGTAAGAACTTTTGTTACGATAATCAAAGTAAGATTGTGATTATTAAGTTGAGATTATGTATTCGCTGATTAGTAGGATACCATTTTTAAACTTTAGTAATTTAATAAAAAATAATTTGACGGTAGATAGAAAATCAACATGTGATCAGGTTAAAGGTTAGATGAGACAAAGACAAGTCCGTTTGTGATGGTTGGCTGGCTTGGCCGCGTCTTTTATTGGGCAAAAAAATCTCTGTAACCAATCACAATTTTTTTTTTTTTTTTTTTTGACAAAAATGGAATCATGTATTCACTGCCAAAGGCGGAAAAAGTACAGAAAACAGAGCACAAAAGAAACCTGACCCAGAACAGGTTCTAGATCAGATTAAGAACAAGGCCAAAACCAGCCAAAATAAAATTAACAGGCTATTGCACAACGCAGGTGCTTTATCTTCTATCCTCCAGGATCGTATGTACAGAGATCATTCGCGTGCAGTTTCCTATCCCGCCACGACTTCATCCATTCTAGACTCTTACTATTGATAATGTGTGCAATATATGCAGGCCCAGGGTTATCAATACTATCATCGTGAATCATTTTATTTCGCCAAAACCAAATAGAATTAATCGTTTCCCGAAAGAAGTGATCCCATTCTACTTGTCTATAATCTTCTTTCCGCAGCTCCGACATGGGATTCAGATTGTCATCCAGCCAAGCCTTGGTAGATAACTCAGTCCAAAAACTTCCTCTACCCTGATCTAGCAATATTCTTTTCCATACATCTCTACTAGATGGACAGTCTCTGACCGCGTGTAACGTAGAATCAATACTATTACGGCACAAACAACAAAAGGGCGAAGATGCACAATATCTATTGAATAATAAGCTCCCAGTAGGGAGAATCTCATGTCTCAACTGCCATAATAAAAATTTGTACCTTTGAGGGCCTCGGTGCTTCCAAATTCGACACCAATTCTTTGCCTCTGTTCCACTCTTGTCCCATCCCAAAAGCTTGTACACCTCCTGCAACTGTAGTATCCCTCTATCCGAGGTCTTTAGCTGAAGCAATGCTGTATCGGAGTGTGACAACAGCTCCGGAGTCAAAGGACCCCAATTTATCTCAGCTTTGAGTATTTCTCTCGCTTCAAGCAAGCCTGCCCAAATTCGTGAAACGTTTCTTTTTTTCGCCAAAGGAGAGAACAAATTACCATATTAATTGAAAAAAATATTTATTAAGTAAAGGACCTTACTAGGTTATTAGAATTATTGGTTAGAAATTGGCTAAAACCCAAATTGGGGGGTGAAACCCTTATACTAATAGAGGGTGAATAGTATTAATTTGGGTTTTATCCAATTCCTATCCAATAATTCTAGTAGCAAATCATTTTTCTTAAGTAAATTATAATTGGTTGGGGATAGAGGATTTTCACTCCTTTTATTGGTGTTCAACCCATTCACGATTTAACCGCTGTACACATCTCTCTATTCATTGTCTATAACATGTGTTGATTGAGATTGAATGTTTATAAATATCTATTCCTTTTTCCTCTTCAAATGGATCTAGGAACATTGGCAAAAATTTCATTTTTTTAAGAATACGACAGTAAGTTTGTTTAGTCAAACGAAAGGTCTGGTTCACCGACAACGATTCTGCTGTTCTTCCTACAACCTCGATATTCAATGGAGTAGTAATAATTAAAATAATGGTAGTAGTATAGGACGAAGCCAGAAATTTGATGTTAAGGGGCGAAACTGATAAAATTCTTGGGGACAATAAAAAAGGCAAAAAAAAATTTTAGGGGGCGAAATTGATAAAATTTTCTAAAATACACATAAAATTTCGGTAAATATTAGTATTTTTAAAAATGTAGGGGGTTGGGGGCCTTCGCCCCTGCTAGTAGTACTAAGAACCAGGTTCGATGATAGAGACTCCCGACTTTGGTTTGTTCCCATGTGAGCACCACATATTGCTTTGTTCTTCACCGTCAAAAACTCCAAAATTCAGACGTAATTTCCAATCATGTAAACATGCAAGTTTCTAGGTTTGTATTTAATTAGAGCAATAGGTTTTTTAATCTCACGTTAGATTTTGAAGCAAAGTACATTTTGAAGCGTTTATAAAATATTTTGCATGTTTCTCAATATTAAATATATGATTTATGTTATTTAAAATTTCTTCAAATGGGTATAGGCTAGTTTTCTTCGAGATGGATGAACGGATTCTCTATAATGTTTTTGTATTTGATTGCAAAAATAATTTTGATATGTAGTGGTAAAATTATCTTAAAAATATTCAATTTTAAAATGCTTTAGGATAAGAATATTTTTTCAACACCCAATTGATCGATAAAAAAAAAGATGTGAAGATGTCTTTGTAAGTTACCATCCCATTAATGGGGTAACATAAGATGTTGCAAAGGGATTTGTGGTTACCAATTCGGCAAAAGAGATTTTGACTAATTTGATGACTCTTCTATCATGAAGGCAAGGTTTTTTTTCTAAAAATATTGTTGAAGATGAAAAAATTTGAAAAAGATGAATATCTAAGATCAACCAGTGAAACCCCCAACAAGTAACCAACCTGTGAAGATATGTAAGACCAACAGCATTCATGGGACGAATAAAATAAATAAATAAAACTTGGTCATAAAGTAAAAAGGTATGGAAGGAAAAGTAGCAGGAAAGTTTATTTAGTTGGCAATGGCAGGATCCAATGCAGTTTTGTATATAAGAACATGTGACATCTTTTTACTACCACTTTACTAGTACTATATTATTCGGGTAATGATAATGTCAAAGTTAGAATCCTCCTACAAGAGCGATTTACGTGCATGTGATAAAATTACCCCTCTAACATATTAACTAAATCTTTTAATTATTTTTTCTATTTTCTCTCCCAATATTTTCTCTCTATCCTGGCATGATCTTTCTCTCTCCCCTATATTTTTTTCCTTATTTTTCTCTCAATCTCTCGTGATTTTTATTTCTATATCTGTTTTTTTTTCGTTTTTTCCTCCCTCTCCCTGTTTTTTTTTCATTTTTTTTCTTCTCTCCATCTTCAAGTGATTATGTTTTCTTCTCTGTTTTTTATTATTTTTTCTTCTCTCAATTTCCTCACTGAATAAACCATTTTCTTGGATTGAATCATTCAACAACAATAGTACTTCGTTAGTACCCATCAAAAAATCTCAAAATCATTGGAAATTAAAAGTTTTTAGACTAACACTATTAGCAAAGGGATAACAGTAATGATAATAACCATTTAGTAGAATTTGCTTATTTTTTATGGAGTCTCCTCCATTTCAAGTCATTTCCTCATGTTCATATTCCAAAAAAATGAGCCAAGAACTTGCTAAACTAAACAAAAAGCTAGTAATAACAGTAATATAAATCAAGAAAATATCTCATCTCCTAGAGTCAATGTCAATATCCTTATTAATACAAAACTCAAAATTCATAAAAAAACACTAAAGAAAGAAAACACTCGGAGATGGAGAGAAAAAAAAATAGAGAGGAAAAAACGAAAAAAAACAACAGATAAGGAAACAAAAATCATATGAAAATAGAGAGATTGAGAAAAAAATAAGGAAAGCATCTAGGGAGAGCGAAAGATCAAGCCAGGATAGAGAGAAAATATTGGGAGAGAAAATAGAAAAAATAATTAAAATATTTAGTTAATATGTTAGAGGGTAATTTTGTCACATGCTCATAAATCGCTCTTGCAGGAGGATTCTTTCTCTGGCATTATCACTACCCATATTATTCTAATCAACTCTTAAAGATTGATATCCAATCTTTGAAAAATAAATAAAGTAGTCGGATGGATTTGGATCGAATATTTCGAATACAAAATTGTAATGTACGCCCCCCTTATACCTTAGTGGATTGACATTGCTATTTCTATGATAAAAAAAAATTATTTTAGGCTATAACATTAAAACTTTCCTTACCAAGTTAAAAAGAGGTCTCCCACATGCAGGACAAGCAAAACAGTTTACAACCAGTAGTAGTGTAGTGCTAAGAAGAGTTGCTTAAGGACTACATTGCATTATCAAGGTAATGATGATAATTTGCCTGCAAACGCATCCTGATAATTTCTGATCTCGGGTGCCAACCTACTAAAATAAGAAAATTTTATTGAGAATTCTGCACTATAAAAGTATCCGACTGAGAAGCAAATCACATTAATTGTGAACTTTAAAATACACATAAATACTGATTGTGTCTCAGGTGCTTGTGACTATGGCTTTTCACCATCTACTCGTTCTAACTCATATTTATGAGCCAAAGGATTAAACTTACGCAATTAGATTTTACCGAATTTTCAAACCACACCACAATTTGCAATTTGAAAAACAAAAATCTAAACCGCATCAAATCAATTAAAACTTCCAACCACACTTAGTGGTTTCATGCAGTTTCGTGTGGTTTTACGGTTTGGAACATCCTTTTTTTATTTCTTTCCAAAAAAAATCGTTAAATAACACAAGTTGTTAGTATATATTGGAGGGCATGACAAACCGATAAGCTATCAAGTTGAAATCCTACGTATGATACACTACGGTATAGAGCTAATACATGTTTTTTTTTTATATAAGTAGATCTTTAGAAATCTAAAAAATATGTACATTTTATTGTATTTTATCATTTTATATGAACAAAGTAAGTAATTTAAACGTAATAACAAATGATAAAGTATTATGAAGCAATTACAAATACGGAGAATCCTTAATCTTAACAATTTTTTTAAAGAAAATAACTCACATTTGTGTAACTTATGAATGAATCTTTTTTAGACTAAATATTATAAAATAACTATATAGTATAAATATGGTGCAGTTTTAAAAAGTTTTCAAAGTGCACCAAATTTGCGATTTAGAAATTTCTCAAACTGTAACCAAACCAATTACACTTAAAAATCACATAATTAGCTCAGTTTAGTGTGGTTTGAATTTTCTTGACATCTGGTATTTTGGGCTCCAATAATGTCAGTCATGGACACCTGTCAATACCCTGAAAAGATGATAGTAACTAGAGGCAGTTAACTGGGCCTTAGCCACAGTACACCAACATCTATATTACTCCATCCGATTCAAAATATAAGTCTTTTCAAGAGGCAGATAATAAAACAAAAGATATATCTACGTGTCAGTTTTGAAGAAACAATATCTAATGATGTTTGGTGAACAAGTATCAATGATGATCATGGTTGTATAAAACAGTGATATCTGCGGGGAGAAGTGATTAAAAATCAGAATAAAATGAAATCTATAAATACGTAGCTCGACTCGAAGCCAAGAAAGCAAGAGGATCCAACTAAAGAATACCTAGGCAAGTGCAATTTCCCTAATTTTTTGGGTAAAAACTGATATATAATTAAGCAAAAGTAGTAGTAGTTACATGATTAGTATCATTACAAACAAACCTAGCAAAATAGGCTTCATGGACATTCTCGGTCATTAGTTGGCTAACAAAAGAGGAATAGACTGGAAAATAATAAATTCAGAATAAGTCATAGTGCAATTTCACTATGACCCTCAAACTAGTGTATGTTCTGATACCTCAGAAGTCAAGATATAACCGAGGGTCTCACAAACTTGAAAAGCACCTAAAAGGAAAGCAGCTAAGGAATCATCAATAGGGCCCTTTCTTCCAGAATAAAACAAAAGCTATGTTTAGGGAAAATCTTGAGACAATAATCAACTCATTATAAGCCTACATTAATTGAGCAAATCATCAACAAAGTAAAAAAATTAGAAATAAAACAAATACTATCAAGGAAACGATTTTATTCATGTTCCTCAGCATTTCTTCAAACATTTTTCGATTTCATGCATAGAAAAGTCAACTTAGAAGCAGAGCCGTGTCAGCTAGCTGTTAACGAACCGAATCGAGCCGGTTTTGGACCAAACCGGTTCGGATCGTTAAGAAAATCGAATCACTCGTTAATCGGTTCGTTAGTCAACCGATTCGGTTGTTCAATTCGTAATCGGTTCGAAATAAAATCGTACAAAATCGGTTCGTTAATCGAACTGTATCAAATCGCGCAAAACCGGTTCGCTAATCGGATCGGAAATCGTAATTCGCATAAAATCGTAATTCGATTCGTTAATCGGATCATACTATTACAAAACAGTGAAAACACTCCCAAATAACGAGCGATTTTACAGGTTTAACGAGCGATTAACGAGCGATTTCAAACGATTTAACATCATAATCCATAAATCAGTTTAACGAGCGATTTCAAACGATTTACGAGCCATTTTACCAAATCGTAACCGGTTCGTTAACGAGTCGAGCGAGTTAGCGAGCCGATTTTAACGAACCGATTAACGAGCGATTTGCGAGTTAACCGGTTCGCCAACAGCCCTAGTGTTAGCCATTGCCTTAGGCCCCCACAAAATAAAAGCCCCAATTTTATTTTACTTTAGAGAAAATCACTATTTATGCCCCTTCAACTATTTTCAAAAGCAAGTTATGCCCTTTTGCTTTTTTGCGTGCCATTCATGTCCCTGACAATTTACGGGGTGCCATAAATGTCCCTCAGAGGCGGAATCCGGCGAGTTTTGGTGGCATAGCAAGCGTGCGAGTCACATGCCTGATTTTTCAAGGGCAAAATCGTCCAATCCAATTTCAAGACCCAATTGAAGATCTTCATCTTCTTCCTCAAAATCAAAGAAGAATTGGGCAAATTCACCCAATCCAAAAAGCGAAAAAGATTCCAAGATTTCCTTGCTAATGGGTTCCTTCAAGATTTTCTTGCTAAAAAACTAAATTCATCTTTTTTTATCACATTTAAAAAATAAAAAAAAAAAAGAGAAAAATCAACTTCAAAGCTTCATCTTCATCTTCAAAGCTTCAACCACCAATAATAGAAATCACCGGAGACCCCTCCCCCAAATTCCTCCGCCTCCCTTTATGTTCTCCGGCCACCATTCCTCCGCCTTCATCTTCTTTCTCCGATTTGGCTAAAGAAAATCCCCCCCAAAACCACTTTACAATGGTGGGATTTCCGAAAATCCCTCAAAAACCCGAAAATGCCCCTCAATCGGAACCACCATGGCACCAGTTTTCTGCAAAAAAAAAGAGAGAAAATCACTATTTATACCCCTTCAACTATTTTCAAAAGCAAGTTATGCCCATTTGCTTTTTTGCGTGCCATTAATGTCCCTGACAATTTACAGGGTGCCATAAATGTCCCTCAGGGGCGGAATCCGGCGAGTTTTTGAAGATTGAGGGATGTTCTCTCAGCGGCGGCGGCTCCTCCTTCTTCTCCGGCGATGCCGCCGCCTTCCCCCTTGGAGATGGGGTGGGGTGGGGTGAGTGGTGGAGATCAAGAAGGAGGGTGGGGTGGGGGCAGCCACTTTCTGGGCTTCACTTTTCTTCTTCTTTTTTTGGAGAAAAATGACTAAAACCAACAATCCCCCTTCTCTTCCTCTCCGAAACCCCCAACCATTGTGATAACCGTAACTTTTGCGTACGTGATTTTTGACGTGTAATTTATTTTTCGCGAGTAACTGTGTAGACGTAATTTATTTCGTGTTATTATGTGACTACGTGTAAAATTATTTTTATAACATATTACATGTTTTATTATGTGTACGTTTTATTAAGGGTCGTTTCGCACACGTATTGTAATTTAGAGACTTAAATTGTGATTCACCTAGATTAGTAATTTAATTAGATGAATAATTGGAAAAGAAATTAAATAATAATAATAAAAATAAAATAATGAAGGGAATGGCATTTCGTGGGTAACAGGGATCAAAAAGAAAAAAAAAAAAAAAAAGAATAAGGAAAATCAAACGTGGGGTGAAGGGTCAAGGGGCATCTGGGGAGACGTGCAAACTGAAGGAAAAAGAAAGAGACAGTCATCTTTCTCGGCGGCGCAACAAGAAATAAAGAAAAAAATATCAATCCTCAAGCAATTAAGAGGGGAATATGAAACCTCGGGAAACGCGAGCCCAAGAGAACTAAAAGAGGAAGCCGGCTCTTTTCTCTCTCAGCCGCAAGAGAGATCAAGGTAATTGTGGGGATTCTTTCACTGGAATCGTGCCCAATCAGAAAAAGCAAGGAGAGAAAGTACAATCTGCCCAGAAATTCGCTAGGATAATTGAGGGGGCTATCGACCTTCGTTTTCGATCCACAATATATCGATTCAAAGATAATTGAATGACCTTCGAGTGAGCGCAGACGGATCGTGAATCGGAGGTTCCAGCAGAAAGTTATCGCCCCCAGAGTGAGCTGCCAGGATTGATTACGAATTTTCTGTGTCTTATCGCGTTTGTAAGAGGTGGGGACCCCTTTCCACTGTTTATTACTGTTCTGAATTATTGATTGCTGTTGGGTATTATTCTGATATATTTAATTATGTATTTATGTATATTTAATGCATAAATTGTTGGGTGATAAATGATTTCGCATTTGGTTCCTTGGTTGCCTAATTATATTCCTGTTTATACATAAATTAAAGCATGTTGGATAATTTGAATGTTATATTGTTGTATAATCTGTTTTCCGTTACCAGTAATGTAATTGCTATATTCACATAAACTGATTATGTACTGTAATTGTACCGTCCAGTGACTGTTGGTAATCTATTTTGTACTTGCTTAATTGGGTCTTAATTGGAGTCTTTGTTTCTGTCCTAATTGGTTTGGTCAACCGAGTCGTTGCCCCATTCGAGCTCTTGTTTATGAAAGGTCTGTAGCAGGATACGTCTCATTTATATATCGTTAGAACCTGGTGTTCGCGATATCTCTGTGTGGATTTCTATGTGGATATGTGGACCCGGACCCTAGCGGGGAGAAACAAGTTGGGGCTGCTAACAGTTAATTGTGGAGCTCATGTGTGGGCAATGACACAATGGACGTATTCTTTATTTTTGGCCTCTAGCCGGGGGAAAGATTAAGCCAGTTTCTGTGTGGATTCTGTGTGGCCCTTCCTCAGTGGGTTAATACATGGGGGCTGTTAGCAGTGATTATGGGTCTGATTAGACAATTGAGCTTGACTGTGAGATTGTAGTGTCATAGCGATAACTATGTTCATAACGTCTAAGTAAATTGTGTAATCGATAATACTGTAGGACAGACGTGCTTGATGTGGATTCGGTTGTGTGAAATGCTTAGACGTGAAGAGTATAGTTGTTTAGCTTATTTGTTGTTTTTCACTTGTTTGGTCTTTGTTCGTTTATTACTCGATTGTCTGACATAACTATCGGTTTGTAGTGCATGAGTAGTATGGGATGCTTATGGCATGAATTCCGATCTGGGATGTCAGATTTGATAAGTATAGGCGAACATTTGTTTGGGTCTTGTTGATACTTGATTTTAGTCCTTTAACTTGCATTTTGGGTTGGGTTTGTTTTAGTGCAAGATAGCACGCTCGTGTAAAAGTTTTGCACTTGTTTTCTGTTATGTACAGTTCTGATCCGATCTGATTCTGTTATGTTCTGTTCTGTTTCAGGTTCTGAGTCTTTTAAGACTTGTGTAACATCTTGTTCCGAATATTTACTTTTCAAAGGGGTATTTTGGGAAACGGGCATCTGCACTATCTATATCTGTTTTCTGCTATATCTCTTCTGTTCTGTCTATATATATTGTTATGGTTATTACTGTTTTTTTTAGGTCCCCACTGAGCACCGGACCTCAGTCCATCCGCTTGTTGTTTCAGGTTCTGCAGATGTTGATTCTTTCTTTGATGACGGTACTTGGGAAGGGGTCTACGAAGAGTGATCCTAATTGGATTAGTTCACACGTGCTATTTCATTTATAGTTATTTATTTTGGAACTTGTAGGTTCCTTCATATGTAATAACTTAGAAACATTTTATTTTTGTTAGAATAATGCTTCCGCTAGTGTTTTTATTACTATTTATGGATTTCATAACTGAACTGCCTTAATTAGTAATCTCTAACTGTGGCTTAGGTGCTTCATTAACCAATGGGGCACTGTCATGTCATCACTCTGGAGACGGGGTGTGACAACCATGGATCATCTTCAAATCTTCAAACTCTTCGCCTCCCCTTCTCTTCCCTTTCTAGCTAGAAAAAAATTGGATTTATGAATTTTGGGAAAGTTAGAATTTTCATACACCCACTATTCTTCTTCTAATTTTCTTCATTGCCCAAAATCCCATAATTTTCTTCATTGCCCAACCCTTGGAGTTTTTTAGCAAGGAAATCTTGGAATCTTTTTCACTTTTTGGGTTGGGTGAATTTGCCCAATTCTTCTTTGATTTTGAGGAAGAAGATGAAGATCTTCAATTAATTTTGAGGAAGAAAATGATGATCTTCAATTGGGTCTTGAAATTGGATTGGACGATTTTGCCCTTGAAAAATCAGGCATGTGACTCGCACGCTTGCTATGCCACCAAAACTCGCCGGATTCCGCCTCTGAGGGACATTTATGGCACCCCGTAAATTGTCAGGGACATGAATGGCACGCAAAAAAGCAAAGGGGCATAACTTGCTTTTGAAAATAGTTGAAGGGGCATAAATAGTTATTTTCTCTTTACTTTACTATAACTTCACTTCAAAAAAAATTAGAGACCTCATATAATTAATTACATCCCACCCATTGCCCACTAAGCATAACCTAGGCTAAGCCCCTTGAGACTCACTTTAAGAATACAAAAACTAAGTGACTTTCTATCTTCTATCATTTTAATTCCTAAGATCAACTATGTCACAAGATATATTAAATGGTTTAAGTATATTCTCTATTGAAAATAATTTATTAGAACATCTTGAATATAAAACTTTAATAAGAAATTTTTCAGCCGAAAAATAAAAAAATTCGTTAAACTTTCAAAATAGTTTTTCAAAATAAGTCTCCGATAAAATTTTGCCCCAGGCCCCATGTTTCATTCAAACGACCCTGCTTAGAAGAAAACAAAAGTTCAAAAACCAGGTAAGCAAGGGAGCTGAATAGAGTAGAAAGAAACATGTAATAAGAACAACAGAGGTAGAGAAATGCTACGAAGGCAAACATAATTTTAAATCTGATTCTTATGCCTAAGAGAGTAAACAATCCTAGAAATATCTGTTGGAAGTAAATCGATCCATACACAGATCAAGTAGTCAAATTACCACTTACAGTCCGTTAATCAAAGTGAGACCAACAGATAAATTAATCGCTCATCAGTCATCACACTAGAATATAAAACCGAAGCGGCTTCATGCACAAGTCATGAGTACAAAAATGCCACTTTCTACTTCGATATGCAGATTATCATAGCGCACTGCTATCTACCTTTTATAATGCATGGTTGAAGGTGCTAACAAATGAACCGATTGATACTAACAACTCAATATGCATCTTCAGCAGTATCGAAACATCCATATCAATAAACAAACTCCAATAACAAAGATTCAGAGGTTAGAAACCCGACCACGGAGTACACACTACACAATGTCGACGTACTTGACAGAAAACAGAGAACACAATTTACCATCCCGATTCAATCAATTGGTTAGCACTTAATTGAGCCATAATATAGCATAAAACATCAGGGAAAGGAATCATGGATATTCTCACATGAAAGCATAACCCCCCCCAACACACACACACACACACACACAGACAGTTCACACCCTCGGCTATTTAACAGAAATCAAGCAAAACTATACACCATAAGAACAAATCTTGACACATAAAACCGCATAAAGAGATACTCTGTGACACTCTATTTACGGAAGTTTTAAATCATGTACCTTACACTAAACAAGATAAACCTAAGAACAAGACGATAATTCGGAATGTCGCAGAGTATCCCGTGTTTAACCAGACTTATTGAGTAAAAATATTAAACTCCAACAAAATAAATTGGAAGAATAAGGAATTCTAAAAAATATATAGATATATTAATAATAAAAAATAAACAATTGCAGGTAACACTTCATTCTACAGTGTGTATAAGACGTTATGATTGCAGGATTTTTAAAGTTTAACATTGTCAAAATTCCAGTAAATTAAAAGCAGTAATTGATCAAAAAGATGGCAAAGTACAGCCCAGGCCCATAAAAAAACCCTTATTTCAACTACACCATGAAATTTAACACCATAAAAATATCAACAGAAACCCTAATTCGGTTGATTTATCCAGAAAAGCACCATGCCATACCAATAACAGTAATTTCATCATCATCAATCAATCAATCAGACTCCTGGACGTGAGCAGCAGCAGATTCAAGCTCCAATCGTTCAAGGGCTTTCTGATGAGCCCAAGTTTCAAGAGTGAGATCAGGCTTAGCATTAAGCCCAACACCAAGAATCACAATCGTTAGGAAACTCGTAACATAACAAGGAAGCTCCCAATCTTCCCATTTACGTGACTCTCCAGGTGGTGGTGGGGTCCGGTTCATAAAGTATCCGTTCGGCTTCTCTTGGTGGCCCTGTGAAGTCCACCTGCTCACGCCGCCTTCTCCTCCGCCGCCTCTTGCTCTGAGGGAAGGAGTCAATCGAGATCGTAACATGCCGGCGGCGGTCGCCAAGGGTTTCGGTGACGGCATTGGGAATACGATGTCGTGTGATCTGAGGGTGAGAGAGGGTGACTGAAACTGTAATGATTGGACCTTTTGTACCCACTCACTTTGAGGGGAATATCGAAGAGTCGGATTTCTACGACTTTAGAGCAAAATGTTGACGTTTTTATGAAGAAAGCGTCCTCTATAGAGAGTTACAATTTATTTGGTAAAAGGTGAAGGGATAATACATATACCTCCCCTAAGGTTTCCGAAAATTGCAGTTAGACCCAACCTATCAAGTTTTCAAAATATAACTTGCCATTTAAAGAAGAAAATTATTAATATCAAGCCGGGATTGTTGAACCGAAAATATCACTTGTCCTTCTTAGATGCAACACAAGGAAATAAATATAAAAAATACTCTTTATTTTTTTTCTTCCCTAGTCTATACAAAATGGCTAATGATATTGCCAAGGCAATATCCCTCCTGCCAAGGCATATTTTATTCATTTTACAATTATACCCTTCTTGGTCAACTGCTATTAAATGAAAATTGGTGCACGATTTATCATACCATATTTATTTTTATTCAAAAGGAACACTAATTTACTTAATAAATAAACATTTCTCTCTCTCATCCATATTTTCTACTCTCTTTCTCTCTCTCGTTATTTCCGTCATTAGCGTCCTCTTCAGACTGACAAAAAAAGCTTGAAGCAAACAATAGAATAATACCAACATAAGTTGGCTCAGTTGGTAAATATTTGACATGTCCTTACAAAAGTTAAATGTTTAATTCCCGCTATTGACGTGAGGCTGTGTTGGTGAGTGATTTATAAGTATCCTTATAAGCTACTTATGATCCCTAGGATCTGCCCTGACCAATGATGGTGACCGGAGTCGAATCCACCTGAATTTTTTTTCACAAAAAAGAAGAAGAAAGAAAACAATAGAATAATGAATTTCGAGATTTGGGTCGGCTTGTATTGAGTTTGGTTTATTTCTATTCGGTTTGGTTTGGTTTGGTTTGATACTCCAAATCAAACCCAAATCAGTTTGGATTGAATCTGCTAACAAAATTCAAAGTATTAAATCATATAAAATTGAGTTTGGGTTTGAGAATGAGACCAAAATCTCCATCTCAAATTCAATTCAATCACACCCATTGTTTTATGCTCTTCAATGTAGTCTTCCTTAATCACTTTTTTACTCTTCCACAAATTATTGATTTTTAGACATGTTTCTATATTTCTATTTACTTTTTTTCATCTTTTGATGTTTTTGCTTCTGTTTTTTTTCTAACCATTTTATATATTTCCTTGGACAAATTATCTTCACAAAAAATTCCTGTGGAAGCAAAAAGAATCCAATCAGATGTAATTTAAGATAGCTCAAGCAATTGTATATGCATGCTAATAGAGGATGGTGAAGTTCATTAAAAAAAATAGAGGATGGTGAGTGGGGTGGGATATGGGCTAGCAGTCGGTGATTTAGAGTTTTTTCCTTGTTTTTTTTGGCACAAACACGATAGAAAAGATGATGAAAGAGAGCAGGGAGATTGGGGAAGAGAGAATAAGGAGGAAAAGAGAAAAAATTAGGGAACATATCACGTTTTTAGGGAGCAAAAAAAGGCAAATGCAGTTTTTGACTGGGAAGGGTATATTTGTAAGTTGAGCAAATTATGTCTTGGCAATATCGCTAGCCATACAAAATGGTCGAAAACTTTTATAATTTGGAAAAAAATTCCTAGTCTTTTCGTTGCATTCACTTACAACAAAAGAAAGAACCACTGACAGCACGTTTGATACGCTGAAATTGAATGAAATCATTTTTCAGGCAGAATCACTTTCTACCCAGAATGACTTCGAAATATTCTTTCCATTCCAGTGTTTGGAAGGCAAAGGTAGAATGTCCATTCATTTTCTGTGTTTGGTAAAACTATATTTTAATGTCATAATAAAATGGAATTAAAGAGAATATGACCTAAATACCATTTTAGCATATATTAGTGACAAAACCTAATTAAACATTCATTACAAAATATTAATTGAATAACATTTAACATTATATTATATTGAAACATAATTTTTTTATTAAAATGTCAAGATAGTAATAAAAATATCTGTACTTTTAAAATTAAAAATAGATTATAACAACTACCAAGGAAAAGAAATATTTATAAAATTACCAATTATAAAATTATACCAAGTGGAATAGAATATTTATGACTAAATATGAATACGTTGCTATGTAAAATGAACGTAATAATTAATTAAAAAAGGGATATAAATGTCAGTTATTAGTTATAATTTATTGATGATTCCAACTTCTCCTGCAAAGGTCATTCCATAGGTTTTGGTATGGAATGACATTTTCCACTTCTTCCTGGAATCGTCATTCCCGTGGGATGATCATAATCACTTCAAATTGCTCAACCAAACGTCGGCATGAAAAGAGAAATGGGAAAGACCTTTCCATTCATTTTTATTCACGTGTACCAAACACGCACTGAGTGTTTGATGCACCACTTGCACTCGGGAGTACCATCTAATCTAAGAGAAGCAAGTTATCGTTATCACAACTACAATTATTAGAACCTTCTAGACAAATTTGTAATATTTTTTAACATTAAATTCTGAACGAATAGAGTATTTGTGACTAATGTCAAAGAAATGGTAAAACAACAAGAAAACAATGATCTTCAATAATATAATTGACATTTGACCCATAACTTGCTTCTCATTTAACATTACATTCATATATATATAGAGGAATAGCAAAAATAAAAATGCCTACACTCTAGAGCTTGAGATGATTCTGGCTGCTGGTTAAACCAGATATCATAGGGAAAGCAATTCAATGCTGAGAAATCCTCTCTCCTCTCTACCTTCTTCCTATCTACTACGAGCTATTTGTTATATATACACACGACTAATGCTTCGACTTGGCCTTCATAGCTCCGTCTTCAGTTGATCTCAGCGCAAAGAAGCTGCACTTAGAACAGAAATACCTAGTTTTAGTAGTAGTAAAATAACCGTACTAAACTCGAACCTGCTCTGATTTTAGTATGGATGTTTTAGTCATGTAGTCCTATAAGACTTTCTCGAAATTTATAAATTTCAACCAACGCAAGAACTATGATTTAAGGCAGAAATGAAAATCACGTAGCACCAAGGAACATAAAAACGAGAAGTTGGAACTTAAATTCACCTGAATTTGCTGAAGAGTCATAACTCAGTAATGAGTTTCCTGGAGTAATGAAGTTAGAATTGTCTTCTGCTCTATTATTCCAGACTGGCGCATGAACTCCGTCTAACTGCCATTGCTGCTGCTGGTACGTTTGTCTGCTTCCATTTACTTGTCCTTCCGGCCAAATTGATGGCATAACCATGCCTTGGTAATTACTTTCCACAGCGGATCCGCTCTGCAAAATAAATTTTTTCAAGTTCAGTTGACAGGACTTGCAATACATAAGAAAGAGAGAAGCATGATAAACAACTCGCCCTATAAATAGTCAACTCTTGGTGGAAGAAATTTTTCGGCATGGATTTTCTACACTTATCCAGCCCCCCTTAGTTGTAACATAAGCCACTAACCTTGGACTAACAAAGATGACTCTTTGAGTTCAAAACGAAAATTTCAAAATTACAGTTCTGCTGATGACGAAGTCATCTTCAGATGCAAGACTGCGAGGCTCAAATAATTACATTATCAAAGATTTCCGAATATCTATCCCCAAATACTTTGGAATCCGGGGTTAGACAACTGTCTCCTTTTATTTAACTGATTTGTGATTTTTTTTTTTTTAAATGAAGATGCAAATATGCACAGAGAGCATAGGCACCAAATTCTGACACCCCTCAGCTAAAGTGACCTAAGGTTATAAAAGGAACTTCCGTGGTTTAAGATCTTTTTGCTAGTGGCAGTGAGAATATGAAACCAAATAAAAGTGTCAAATATATATTTAGCTCACAAGGACGTAAGGGTTGGACTCTTTTAATGACAGTGAATAAGATACTAAAGCCGGAAAACGAGAATTATAACAAGGGTCCAGAACTCACTTCGACAGCCAGGAGTGAGTCGAAATTGAAGTCAACACTCGGGTTAACTGCTGCAAGTCTCATCGATAAGAACTGAAGCCAAAGAAACAGGTAACAATCAGAAAAAAAGGATCAAGGTGGTTTTGATAAATGAAACTGCCAAATGACGATAAAAACAATCCCAAAAGACTTTTCTTTTTCTTTTTCTTTCTGTTCTCGATGGTGAAAGGCACAAGCATATGAAAGAAGTGCCAACACTGACCTCCACTTGACGTTGTAGGGCCTGAACATGATTAATGATCTCATCCAGGACCACTGTGGTACCTGAAATCTGCAAAGGAATAATACACAAATGAAGTTCTAGGGCAGGAAGTAAAAACTAAAGATAACAAATTTGTTAAAGAGTAGAATTTCCCCTTCCTCTTGTGCATGATTTCCTAGTGGATTATCTACCAATCCTATAAACTGTTTGCCAGAAAGAAAGCATTTAGCTTTCTATAAATCTCTCTATTGGTAAAAATCAGTACTCTAAACAGAGGAAGACATTATCATATAGGCACCACCGATTTGTTTCAAGATAGCAGATACGTCAAATTGACTGCAGAGGCGAAATATATGTCGCAAACAAAACATAGACAAAATACTTCAGAAAACAAAAGTTCTATAAAGCCAATAGAGCAACACAAAGTCTAGTTGGATAGTGTCCCGTCTAAGAATTTGGAACCCACATTTCTTCTCACAAGCAAATATGGCCCCGTAGCTTTATTGCCTCTTCCCTTCCCTACGGGAGAGCTGAAACCTTGGCCGCAGATCCTAATCCTACGAACTGATGGCTCTAGCCCTGCCTCTCCCTCTACCGCAGCAGAAAATGCTATTCATATGGTAGTTGCGTTTCAAAACCAAATTCAAGTAATGATTGTTTAGGAACTGTGATCCACAAGGGATCTGACCAAGATGGCCATCTAAAAGTCAGTCAAAGTCCAATAATTGCCTAAATAGAAAGGAGAAATGTGTACAGACTAATGGAACTGCAAATATGAATTTTCCTATATGGAAAATTCCAGTACTATACATCCCATCTCTGCTGGTGCAAAAACCAAAGCTCCTAGCATGTGAGTGTCAACTAAAGATGGCTGGAAATTAAACTTTTTTACTTTCTTCTTTGAGTTTGGTACCTAACAGCATTTATATCCCAACAGATTTTCAGTTATGAAAACTCTGGCAGCCTTCAGAAATGGAAGAGGGATATTATTGGTGGTCCAGATAGTATTAAAGACTATATATCTTTTAGCAGTAGCTTTAAATATTATGGCCATCTTCTTCATTTCCATGATCATGAACCAAACTAGAGAAAGATGGGAAACTTAATTCTTTTCAAATAACATGCAAGAAATTAATTGCAATAGGAGCTGATTTATCTACAATTACTATTTTTATACTTTACCCATGTTTTTGAGCCATTCATTAGACTAGTACTCTCATCCATTTCATAATATAAATCGTTTAGGACATGTAACGAAAAATTAATGAAACAAAAAATAAGATATTTTTCAATCAAAATATCAACATTACTCTCTTAAAAAGAATTAGTGGTATACTAGTCATATTTAAAGAGAATAATATTAATATTTTGATTAAAAAAATATCTTATTTTTTGTTTCCTTAATTTTTTGCTACAGGTTATAAAGGACATATCATTATGAAATGGAGGTAGTACTTTTTGTAAAATGGTCTACTCTCTTTGTATTGTACAGCTTATAGGCTTTTTGATCAATATATACACATTAACATATGATAAAAGGGAAAAAAAAACACAATACGTAATACTAATAACATCATTATTCAGCAAAAAAAAAAAAAAAATACAAATAACATCATTACTGGTACTAATAATTAACATAAGGGCTATATTTTGATTTTCTCATCATGTAATAATCCAAAAACTAATCATCATTGAAACCAAACTTATTAAAAATTTGATAATACGGCACTAGTCTGTTAAGAAAACGACATCTTCTAACCTTGTTACATCCTGGGACCAGCTCTTGTAGTAACTTCATTCTTGCATTAATCTTCTCTCTCCTTGCCTAATCACCAAAAGCAAAAAAGAACAAAAAATCACATCAATCACAATAGTACCATCTCTAAAGCATAAGGTACATCATCAGCATCACTAGTAAGTGTAATTAGTGACCGACTAATCTAATTATTAGTAACAGACACCACTTACTAATTGCATCTAATGGAGCTTAAATATAAATAATGAAGGATTAAGAATGATAATTACTCTTTCAGCTAAGCTATGGCTATCGGTGGCTTGGCCGCGGCGAGCACGAACGTGAACGTACGGAAGCTTCTCCCTGGCGGCGGCGGCGGCGTCTTCGGAGGTATCATTAGCAGCTTTTTTGCTCTTTTTGCTTGATTCTTTACCCTAATTTTCACAATAATAGAAGAATTAACTGCTAATTACATTAACAACTTCTGTAGAAGAAACAGCGGGGGATTGGAAATTACTACCTTTTTCTCTATTTCCTTCCGCTTGGTAGATTTTGGATTCTGATCGACGGTATGATTGGAAACAGCTGGAGATGAACTCGAATTCGGATTCGAATCTGATTCCATAGGCTCTTCTTTTACAGTTCCTCTCGAATGTTCTTCTGAATTTACGAGTGGTGAGAATTTGGTGGCTCTGTCGATGAGACCGGCGTCGGACGGGAAAATCAGCTGAGGATGAGGGAAGGGGACGCCGGAGAGTGCTATGGTATGATTAGCGGCGGCGGCGGCTAATCTTTCTGGCGAGTGAACTAGGAGTTCCATAGCTTGATTAGGCTGAAGTTCAAGTAGTGCCGTGAATGAGCTGCCGCCGGTGGTGGTATCTGCCGGCGGCACCACCGACATTAGGCTGTGCAGTTCTTCTTCTCCGAATTGATGTTGAAATTCCGTCGCTATCCCTTCGCAACTCGCGGATCTACCTTGGTTAAATGTAATTGGCTCCATTTTCTAGCTCTGGAGCCCCACCCACTTCACCAATTAAAAAAACAATTTCCCCCAACCCAGTCAGACTACAACAAACTGTTGAATTTGCCTGATACTAGCTCCTCTTTTTTTCTAAATGATCTCAAGAAGAGTATAAACTGATTTTATCTTATGAAAATAGAGATTAATTTATTTGAGGAGTAGCAAAAGTTTCAGTGCAATAAGAGAAAGGAAAACAGGAACTACTTTGGATAAAAAAGGCTTTTTCAGTTGGAGAGAATAAATAACCCAGAAGAAAAAGCTTTTCTTCCCCCCCTTTTCTTTTACTAGCTCATATATATAAACTCTTTCTTTGGGGGGGGGGGGGGGTCTCAAAGCAATGAATGTGTTTCAATGGCGGTCCTCTTTTGTAATATGGACTTTTCTTATTAACAATAATCAGTAAAATGGAAGAAAGAAAAAAAGAAGGGAACCCAGGAAGGAAGGAAGGAAGTGGTGAGTGAGTGAGTGAGTGAGTAAATAGTAGTACAAAGAAAGCAACGTTTCTTGGTCTGGTCCTGTTTGATTACTATTCACTCTTCTTCTGGCTGTCGCTCCAGTGCAGAAAGGGATAAAGTTCGCACGTGCGGACTTACCTTATCCGTTACGTTAAAATTTTAACGTTAATATTGATCATGATTTTACGATGCTTGACGTGTTTTTTAAGATACTTGTTGTGTTTTTTTTGTGTCTCAAAATACTTATTCTAAAACGTTATGTACGTGTAAACTTTTTGCTGTTCGGATTGCTTCTTCTCGCTATATCTCCTTTTTTTATAGAAACATACTATTATATTAATAAAAAAACATCGAAGCTACTGTTCAATCCATTACAGACCAATCTCTCAAAATACGCCACATGGATATTCCCGCCACTAGTTAACTAACAAAAGAGGGTGAAGATTGAAAGCTAATGAACTCAGTGAATGACATCTTAGCTCTAGCTTTAACAAGGCGATCTGCGATGCAGATGGGCTGAGCTTTACAGTACTCTGCAGAATTTTCAATTTTTTTATATACTAGGTATATATATTTAACTGTTCGAATAATAGAAATTATTTTTTTTAAATGGCCCCCCCAAGAAATTTTTAATTTTTTTATATACTTGAGTGAATGCCCAATTTTTTGAGTGATTTACGCGTTTTGATTGATTTTTTGATGATGATATTGATGATAAATTCTCTAATTTACTTAAACCCTAAGACCTAAATCTTTTTTCGGGTCATTAAATTCATCCAATTTTTGCACCAAACAGTTTGTAACTATGATGATATTAATGATTTCAAAAACTTCAATCAAATCTTTAAAAATCGGGGTAGAAAACTCATTTGATGAGTTCATGAAGAATCAGATTTTTCTTCCGGGGGCGCTGCCCCCGGACCCCCTCCCGCTAACGGGCTAGCGGGGACCGCCGTCTGTGTTCCGCTGACCTAAGACTTTGTATATGTATTCGTTACCGTATTTTAATTCTTGATTTTCTTACTCCTAAGACCAAAGGAATAAGGTTGGTCTACGTATTTTAAAGTATAATTCGTGACAATAGTCTATGCAAAAATAGTCAGGTTTTTCTTCATTTTATAATTTTTTTTGTCATTTTTTTTTAAAATTAGTTTAATTTTCTTTTCGAATATAAGTGTCGTTTAAATTAAAATTTTCTAATAAAATATATAATTCTACCTCAAATATATTATTTTACGCCGTAAGAAAATTTTAGTTCGGCCCCCCTAAATTCAAATCCTGTCTCCGCCATTGTGCGCAAGCGTTCACCTCCCTATAAATATGAGTGAGCCCATACTCTTGGAACTTCTCCAAAAGTGCCCTGCAGTCACATAGAAGATTAGCCAAATGGTGAACATCAATATTAACATGCAGATCAACAATAACTTTAGCATCCAATTCAATTTCAAGAAGAATGTAATTTAACTCCAAAGCAAGTTTTAAATTATCACGCAAGGCCCAAAGTTCTGCTATGTTGGTGGTGCACACTATGCTTCTGCAAAATCCTCCAAGCCAATTACCATTTGTGATCGCGGATAATCCCCCTGGTCTGCTAAGCCAATTAATTACAATAAGGTATTTTTGGTATATGCCCCCATTCCTAAAAACAAAAGGGTTAAACCCAACTTCAAGGACTCACGTTCTCGTTTTTTAAATTAATTGAGAATTTAAATATCAACAAAGTAGGACTATGTAGGCTGTTTTTCTGGAACTTAGAATACAAGGTTGAATCATGAAGGAATAATGATAGCAAATGTACTGGCTGGGGATGCAAAGCTGTGGTACTGTTTGGTCTCAACCTAAAAGAGACATTTGAGGGAACAGGAAGGCAAAGTAATCAGAAAGTTGGCAGATTTTAATATTATTGCATTTTTTGTACGTAAATTTTGAACAATGAAGTTACGCTGGAATCAAGATTCAAGAGAGGTACGTACACTCTATTCTAAATCTGAACTTTCTAATTGGGAACGAAACAAATAAATTTTTGGCACAAACATATAGTAATAAATTGTGTACACATCATCAGGGGCGAATTCAGAATTAAAATTTAAGGGGCAATTTGGTTTCACGGGTCTAAAAACAATTTTACTTTGGTAATTTTTGTCAAAAATTTATTTTTTAACAAAATTAGATATCAAAACAATTTATGTTTGGTGAGGTAGGTCCTTCCGTCCAAAATTCCTTTAGTCAACTGTTAAATAAAAATTTAAACTGGTCAACCCTAAAATTATCATGGGCATTTTTGGTAATTTGTACAATAACCACCCCACTCCTTCTACCATCCCCCTACCTCCACCACAGGCCACCCCACCTCCCATCCCCTTCCTTCATCTCCCTCAATCACCCTCCACCATAAAAGCCGCCCCTACTACCACTGTCGCCACCCATAATAAATCTCATAGCAAATGTTTTCTGTTCTCCTCGTGCCTTCGCTCAAGGTTGTCAAAGAGTTGTTGTGTACATGAATTGCCTAGAGAAAAAAGAATAGAAAGATACTGACTTTACATTTCACTTCAACTCGGTGGAGCTAAAATTATAAAGATGTTTTAGGGACAAAAAGGATAACTTTGCAAAAGAAATTTATTCCCTCTGGTGGATTTTGTCTTGTGGTAATCTTCCACAATTTGTGTTGTAAGAAGGCAAATTGGAATGGGTTTGCATATTTTGAGTTGAATTCTTCAATCCCTTTTGTGTTCTTTGCTGAAAGATTAGAAAATATTATATATTTGAAAGGAAAATTGATCCACAGTTTGGGTTGCAATGAGAAGGTGGTGGGCGGCGGCTATGGTGTTTGACGGTGATGGTGGGGGAAAGTGAATGGTCGGTGGTGTACAGTGGTGGAGATGTAGGGGTGTACAGTGGTGGAGTGGTCCCTCAACAATTTAGGGTGGAAATTAAATTTGTTTTTTTAATCTTGAGTGATCATGTGTATATACTTTGATCACCCCTTGATCCGCCTCTGCACATCATTCAGCAACAAAAAAAAATGTACACACGCCCTTTATAACTATTTCCTCAATTTCATCATATATATACAGAGAGAGCAAGTATAATACTTAGCCAAACCCTATTAAAAATCAATGTTATCTGAACTCTTTATTTTGGTTATTGCATTCGTGTCTGACATAATACGACATAATACGACATGAATGTAGGCATGTGATTTTTATCAGATATGCTAAAAGAAAATATTAAATACTTTAACGGAGACTAATTGCATCTCCAATAGTGATCTTCCCCATCATACCTTATATGCTTATTTTCCAAATTAAACTATATTTTCCTTTACGAAAGTTATTCCCTCCGTCCCAAATTATCTGTGCACATTTCCTTTTTAATCTGTCCCAAATTATTTGTCCATTTTCTAAATAAAGGGTTCATTAATGGTGATTTTTCCAATACTACCCCTTACATTAAATGTTGGAGAGAGAAGAATATAAAGAGAAGATAAGGTAGAATTAAATTATGACTAACATTAAATAGGGTCATGTTTGACATTTTACCATATTCCACTATAGAATTTGATGAAACCTTAATCTCCGTACAAAACACAAAGTGGACAGATAATTTGGGACGGAGGGAGTAGTTGATTTGTTAATTTTCTTATATATTCCTAATTTTTTTTGTCTCCATACTCGTCTCTGAATTTCTAGAAGTGTTTTCGTGTCCTTATTTTTAGAGATATAAGCAAATGACACTTAGATTTATAACTGCAACCGAGTGTATGTAACATAGTCAAGAATAGGAGTTGGCAATTAATTTCTTGTTCTGAATAAAAAAAATAAACTAAAAGATTACTCGCAAAAACCATTGGAAAAAAAAGATTTTAAACAAGTACATATGTACTAAATGTGTTTACTTACTCCATTTAGAAGCTTCCATTTATTTTTCCCTTTGAGCAAAGCATGCAAAGTATTTCTTTGTTATTATTTGGAAATGCTTGACCATATAGAACACATTTCTGCAACAAAAAAATAGATTATGGATGAATGAATGAATTCATATTTCTCTTTAAAAAAAATAAAAAAAATCATCTCTGTATTTTGAAATTCCTTTTCCCCAAAAATATTGTCAGTAAAAAGATGAAATAAATATAGTAAAGGTATGATAAACATAATTTTTTTTCAAAAAACAAAAAAGATAAAGAGATTTAAAAGCCCACTGTAATGGACCTATCTCCACGTGAAGTTGGACCACTATACTTTGCATAGACATATATATATATATATATATATATATATATATATATATATATATATATATATATATATATATATAGATTTTATTTGATTTCTTATTTTCCCATGTTTTACATTTCGTATTTATTGCATCTACATTGTTTGTGAATCAACATTTTCTGCTGTATTGAAAAATGATAAAATGGCACCACCAAAAAAAAACACTCTTGGAGGGCAGCTTTCATATGATCTCCCCTCTCACTGCTTTTGTGGCTCAACAGAGTTTGAGCATAATCTTTTTTATTGTGACGCACAATTTCTGAAAATGTAAAAAGAAAGATAAGCACAGTTGAGTGCAGTATTTTTTCATGACAGCAAATTTAGAGTTTCGACTTTTTTTTTGCTAATATTTTTTTAAAGAAATGGTTTAAAAAGTTATATCTATCGATACCTCAATTATTAAATACTTAATGTGTTATATTATGATTGACGTAAAAAAATAGTCTAAAGTTCATGTTTGACGGAAAAAAGACAAATGGTCTGTGAACCAGATTTGAAGAAGCAAACTTGCCCTATATTGATGATACATATTCCAGCTAAATTGCCAAAATTTTCTTGCCTTTTTATGGGCACATGGACGGGAAGACGGGCCAATTAATAAGAATATGATTTTTCATGTGCATTTTCATCTGGTATTGGTACCCAAGAAGTCAATTTAAGTTTGCGATCCTAAAAACAATGAGACTTATAATCAAATTAACCAACCTTGAAAAATATTATCTTTATTACTACCTCTGTTCCTTTTTAATTAATATATTTCACTTTTTAGGATATTGTAAAATACTATAATTGATACATTTCAAAGTTTGATAAATATTTCATTTTTACACTTAGTAAACATGACTTAATGGAGTTTTATTTATCCAACAATTCCACTTTACCAATTCACGTCAAACCATGAACTTTTTAATTTTAATTTTTGTTGAAAAAACACTTTGAATTTTTTTTTGTACATTTTTTTTATTTTAATCGGACAAATGAAAAAGTTGTAGTTTGATGCCGTTCAATGAAACAAATTCAAATGATAATATTAGTAGGGCAAATTGGTCATTATTGTCCCTAAACAATTTATAACACAGACGTAAGGTCCCAAAATATATTTTCTGAACATTAAAATCATCAAACAATTTACGATTGGTGCGTAAGATCCTTCTGTCTAAAAAGTGACGGTCAACATGAATTTTGGGAAAAAAATAAAGTCAAAGCAAAAATGTGTATGGGTAATATGGTACTTTGCACCCCACCTCTACTTCTTCTTCAACCCACACACACACACACACACACACACTTCCTTTTCCTTCTTCCAGATGAATCCCCATCACCACACCTTCTTCCTCCCCCCCAAAAAAAATGCAGAAAAAAAATGTAGAAACCAAAAATGAAGAAATTCAATTTTCTCCTTCACTCCATCAACAAACCAATTTTCTCCTTCATCCGTCAACAAAAATGCAGAAACGCAAAAATGAAGAAACCAAAAATCCATACCCAAATACAAAGAAGCAAGAATAAATATCATTATCCTTCCAAGAACCACCAAGAATTGGACATTTTCAGTTCAAGAACATATTAAAAAAAAACCAAAATTGACAATGGCAAAATTAGCTAGACAAATTCATAAAACAATTAAGAAAGTTAACCTAAAAATTAATGATCAAGAACAGTCCAAAAATTATCAAATTGGTCAAAATTAATGATCAAGAACAACCCAAAAATATCAAAAAAATTGTTAAAAAAAATTATTATATTTCTTGAAGCAATTGCAAATTTGGGATTTGATAGTTGTTGAAGAAAATGGAGAGAGGTGGGGTTGGATGTTTGTTGAAGAAAATGGATAAGAAGAGAGGTGGGTAGGGTGGATGTTTCTTGTAGAAGATGGAGAAGAAAAGAGAGTTGAGCTCACGCGGGGAGGGGGTGTTAATGGATAGTACGGGGTGAGATATTTTAGTTATGATGTACCAATTATATCCTTGAAATATTTTCGTTGACTTGATAAAAATTTTGAATTAACAGTTGACTAACCATTTTTTGGACGGAAGGACCTTACACACCAATCGTAAATTGTTTGAAGATTTTAATGTACAGAAAACAAAATTTGGGACCTTACGTCTGTGATATAAATTGTTTAGGGATAATAATGACCAATTTGCTTATTAGTAGTAGTGGGGAGTAATTTCAATTCATTGAAACAACAAAGTTTTAATTGAAACAATTCAACTTGGGATAGGGATGGCAATGGGGTCGGGTGGGAGCGGATACTATGATCTCCAGTCCCATCCCCGCTTCTTTCATTGTATCCCCAGCCCCATCACTAGGGATGGATGGGCATCCCATCTCCAGCTCAGGTGGAGGATGGGAAAAACAGGGAATTTTTCCCCCAAATTCTCACTTTCGTCCAAGTGGAGGCTCAACCTCGACTAAAAAAAATAGTGATTTTTTTAACAAAAATTCTCAAATAGAACCTTTAAAAATGATATACATGTCCCCGGAAAAAATTTGATTCAAGCCATCTTTCTCCAAATTAGATGTCTATTTTATTTTGTAGGTATTTATGCTCTTTCTATTTAGTATTTTAGACGGGCCATACGAAGCGAGGCGAGGCGGGCCGGGATGGGGGCGGGATATTATTTCACCCGCCTCCGGCCCTGCCCCTGCTAGCAGGGCCAAATTCATCCCCAACCTCATCCCAACCCCAACTGAAACTGGGGAATCTCGGTTGGGCCGGTTCGGATCTCCAATTCACCCGTCCCCATTGCCATCCCTAACTTGGGATGAGACTTGGACTTGGAAGTTGTAAGATTAATTAATTAGAGTAATTTCTTAAATTAGGGGTAATTTGGATTTTTTGCAATTATTGACTTCTAATCATTTTCTTGGTCTGTGTAAAAATATGAAATGTATCAATTAAAAAGAAACGGAGTTAGTAGTAACTAACAAAGAGATATTAATAAATAATACTGTGTTTCGAGCCTTTTTTCAATTGATTGAAAATTCACTGAATTTCCTTCACCCTCATATAACATCTGATATTAATCAATGTTATTGTCAAAGAGGTCGCAACCCAGTGGGGCAAGTCTCGACTCGTGATCGAGAGGTCTCGAGTTCGACACCCTCCCCATACATGGGGCAAGCTTAAAATGTCTCTCTTTCTAGGACTATCTCCTTCTTCTGTGAGGTAGTTCTCTCTCTCCTTCATGGTGCAATCACCTAGCCGGACTTCAAAAAAAAAAAAAATCAATGATATTAAACATTATAATAGTGACAGCTGGAACAAATAGCTGTACTCGTTAACGTATTGTTTGTGTTAGTGGGCCATCAAGAGAGTGACCCATCTGGTATATTACCAACTTTTAAAAGACCCAACAGACTTAAAGGATATTGGGTAAAACTTATGGCCCACAATTACAAACAGAAAGACTACTCTAGTCTAGTCCAGTCCAGTAGGCCTGTTAATTGGGATTCAAAGGCTCAGATCCAAACTCATACTTATTGGACCTAATCTATGTCTAGATATACTTTTATATCCAGATCAAGATTGAGTAGAGACTCAGATGACTATGAATCCAGATAAATATTGAATTCAAAAGTAATGAATCTAAACTATAATTGTGTAAACGCAAGAGACCTAATGACTCAAATACCCAAATAAGATTTATAATTTTTAGATAAAATTTGAGATACAACATGGTTAATTAAAAAAACTCAGATCCAAAACAATAAGGATCCAACTTGAATCTCTATTTTTTTAATCATAAAAAAAAAACTTGAATCTCTATTTCGTGAATCCGGGTCCAGACCCAATATTTTAGACACAAATAAATCTAATTGACAGTCCTACGGTCTAGACCCTGACAAGGACCCAACATCGTCCAGTGGGGATTAAGTATCAAATTCATCGAGTGGTTGAAAAATGTTCAATCAGTGGGCCCATTTAAAACAGGTTTTTGTTTGTAGGGCCCATAATCTCCTCCATTAAGTCCAATTAGTCAATTTATTTTGCACTTTTTTCCTCATATGCCAGTTGTCCATTCCATAACTTTTTACCATTATTTAGCAAAAAAAAACTTTTTACCATTACCCTACGTAGGAGGAGGTTTTTTTTGACAATAATAATTGTTAGATAAAAAAAGGATCAAATAGTATAAAATGAAAATGATTGTTATAATTTAATGTGACTTTATGACTTTTTTGATCCAAATTTAATTCTAAATTTTTTATCCAATAATCACTACCCATTTTGTTAATCCTAGTTTAAAATATCTATAGAGAAAATTTTGTGTTTGTGTTTGTGTTTGTGTTTGTGTTTGTATTTTGTTTGTGTGTTTGCCAAGAGGTGTCTTATCTGATTTCGACTTTTGGAAGACCGATCATATCTGACTAATCCTCTGCTCACACCGAGTTGGTCAGTAAAGGGGTAAAGTGCTGATCAAAGTAGTGGTTCCATACATGTGTGGGGACTAATCCATCAACCTCTTTTAAAGAGGGTGAAAATCGTTTGTCCCCATGTATTTCTCTATTTATTTCCTTAACCAATCAGAGTTCGCTACGTCAATATTTTTTCAATTATATATACACATGAAAAATTGTAATTAATTAGGTACATAAATGGGACAGATGATTTTTTGCCCTTAAAAAGAGCGAAGCTGCTCAGCAATGCCAACCAACTATAGTTATTCGTATTTTGACTTTGTTAGTAGTTATATTTTATGATTTTTTATAATATAAAAAGTAATGTTGTTAAAATTGCGAGTTAACGTGCGATTCTACAGAAGTAAAACGTGTTGAATCAGTAGTAGAATCGCAATCTGGTATAATCGTAGAATCAGATCGTAAAAACGTACGTTTCTACCGAGTCTACAAAATTTCAAATTATTAGCCATTTTGATCATCAATTTTTTTTTGAACAACCACTTTCATCCTTTTTAACTTTTTTAAAACTTTTTTCATCCCCAAAGATTTTACGAGCAGCCATTTTGGTCATCAAATTATTTTTGAACAACCACTTTCATCCTTTTTAACTTTTTTTTAACTTTCTTCATCCCCAAAGATTTTACGAACAGCCATTTTGGTCATCAAATTATTTTTGAACAACTACTTTCATCATTTTAACTTTTTTTTAACTTTCTTCATCCCAAAGATTTTACAAACAGCCATTTTGGTCATCAAATTATTTTTGAGCAACCACTTTCATCCTTTTTAATTTTTTTAATTTTCTTCATCCCCAAAGATTTTACGAGCAACCATTTTTATCTTTGGGGATGAAGAAAGTTAAACAAAAAGTTAAAAAGGATGATGATGATGAGTTTGATGAAGGCGAAAATGATATGGAGGATGATGATAGTGACGGTGGTTCGAAATTCAAGTATTTGAATGACTTGCTCTATTAGATCATAAACTTATTACGTACTTTATTTTATTTTGATCCTTTGAAAAACTTATAAGTTAAGAATTGTGTGTAGTCGCATTTTTATATTTTGAAAGACTTGTAAGTTATTTATTGTGAACTTTGTTGCGTTATTGTCTTTTGAAAAAACTTGTGAAACTATGTTTAATGAATTTTTTTTCCATATTTTTGGATCATGCGATATGATTTATATGTTAATTATTGTATATATATATATATATATATATATATATATATATATATATATATATATATATATTTCTCGATATGATTTTACGTTTTATTTTACGATTCACGAGTTTACGATTTTCCACCCCTCCTCCGAGTCTACGTAGAATCGCAATTTTAACAACCTTTATAAAGATAATATATGACATCTTATTGCCATGGAACTTTTGCATGTACGAAGTTGGGCCAATTGATTTGCTCAAAACTAGGCCTGCAAAAGGATACAAATGGATACAGAACTGTCTATTTTGCATCCAGATCCATTTTTAACTTTTCCTACCGAATTCGAATCCAAATCCTAATGGATCCATAATATGTGTTACCAAATTCGTCCATTCGAATCCGGGTAACCCGTTTAAAAAGTCCATCCATCCTTATTTTTAACTTTTATAATTTGGCTAACTAAAAATATACTTGTTTAATCTAACAGTCTTACATATAAAATGTTAAGTCACCCCAATTATAGTACAATCCCCAAATAATTCTACGTACTAAATACAATTCATAATCATAATACTTTTTAAAAGTTCCAAATTCAAATGAAAAAACATAACCAGAATTGCGATCACATTTCAATATAAATATTCAGAATCCTCCTTAAAATAAAATAACTAATGCTTTAATTATGGTAAAATCTAGCATTAGATGTGAATTGATCCAAATGTTAAAAAAATTATATATATATATATATATATATGTGTGTGTGTGTGTGTGCGAAACGGATCCGTAACCATTTTATTACTCTTATACGGTTTCGGATGCGGGCATATGAGTTTGGAGTTCTTACCGTATTCTAACCGTTTTTTAGGATTCGAGTCGAATACGGGTCTAAACCCGACCCGTTTGCAGGCCTACTCAAAACCGTAGTTTGTTCTCAGTGTTTCAGCCCATCATGTGGGTCTGGGGCTATATAATGTTTTGGTTTGGACCCTATTATTCGATAATCCAATAACAAAGGTAAATAGCCCAATGTAGAATATGAGGCCCATAAGATAAGCTTAATGCCAAAACAAAGTTTTCAGTTTAATTTTTCCTTAGTGTTATATTGAAAGATCTTTGTGTTAGATATTGTTTTCGAATAAGAATCAAACCCTGCAAGTATAATTTTGGAACCTAAATTAATCTTTTACTCAAAGTAAGAATACCAAGTAATATAAGAAAGAGAAAAAAAATAGCACATGGCATATCTGATGCAAATTTTTTATTTTTTTAATTTTGAAAAAAACCTTGTCCAAATATACACTAAATGCTACACAGCTGCAAAATATATTTTATCTCTTTATACGTAATTTAACATTCCCCAAAGTAAAATTGGATTTGGATTAATAAACTAGTAAACAAAATGCAAATTATGCAACATTGTACCATTACTCCAACATTTTTATTTTCTTATAAACAGATAGTGCTAAATTCAATATTTATTATTCAAAAAACACAAACGATATGCCAACTGTACTAGTCTTCCTTAAAACAGTCTAACAAATACTTATCCCTTAAGAAGGGATCACTTGCTAAAATCACAATCTACAAGTGAAAGAAAATCAACAGGAAGCATAGCCATTTCATCTTCTTTCTTACAAATCCAAGCTTCAACTCCATCTAACATAAGAAGGAAAACTAACACTCCCTCCATTCCTAAATTCCTAAATATAAGACTTTTTAGACAATTTTAGAAAATTAAAAAACTTATCATTTTTATCGAAAGTTTCAATATTACCCCTCTCACTTCTATAGCATAAGAAAAGAAAGAAAAAAATAGGGATGGCAGATGCGGTAAATTAAAAAAATGTCGAGGGTATAATTGAAATAAATTATTGACAACTATTAAATGACATTTAATTTGGATACCTATAGATTTCTTAAACGACAATTAAATGGTATTGGAGGGAGTATAATATAAATGAATATCACAAATTTATCTTATCCAGATAATTATTAATTGAAAGGAAAGACTTAAAAAAATTGTTCTCATATCTCGATGTAGGACTAACGAAAAATAGTTGAGGCCTAGATTAGATTGAAAGTTTAAAAAGCTACCACCAAGTCAAGTAATGCAATGACAACAGGAATCATACAATGACACTAACAATAAAAGAAGCCAAAGTTAGGTCCCCTACCAAAATTCATAAGCACACATAAATAATGAATTCTCCAGCCCTTGCTTGAATTGGAAGATGGATTTGACCTTTTGCAGATTCTTAAATAAAATAATTTATTTTAAAAAATACCTAAAGTGGGTAATTGTAAATTGGATGAAATACATGATTAATAGTTGTTCTATATGCACGTTTGTAATATCTCTCAGTCATCGGATTGGATAAGTTGATGGTGACTTTCTTGTTCTTCTTTTGTTAGATGACACATGGTCTCTAGATAAAGTATTATTTATAAATTTTATTTAAAAAAAAAAATGAATGTTTTCACTTGCTCAATAAAAAATTACCGATTATTTTTGGAAACAGGATTATATTAGTAATTTGTTCCTGGCTGATTTGGCAAAATCTATTATTAGCATTCAAATTCCTTCAGGTTTGGAACCCGATCTTCTTTTTTGATCCCCTCCAAGTCAAGAAAATTCTCGGTCCGCTCTGCGTATCGAGTAAGCCAAAAAAACAGATTCTCTTCGGCTTTTTCTTCAAATACTAATTCAGTTCCAAGGTATGTGTGGAAGAGATTATGACAATCTCACCTTCATCCGAGATATAAGCACCTCTTGTGGAGAATTTTGAGTGATATTCCTTCCACCTTCAAAGAATAGACTTTTTTCCTTATTTGACGTGGGTTCCTTGTCTTGCTTAGTTTGTGGTGGTACCGATGAGATTGATTCCATTCATCATTTATTTATTACGTGTCCTTTGTCTGTGCTTTTGTGGTGAAAATCACCTTGGAATATTAAAATTGTGAATCTTAAGGATATGAATATGGTGACGTGGATTAATTGTATACTTAACCCTCTCTCGGTATTTCCTTTACAAGAAGGTGAGACTGTTATGTTCACTAATTTTGCAGTGGTTGTAATGGAACAAGTATGAAAGGAATTCTATCTTATTTGGTACCACTCAAAAAAATTAGGTTAACTTATTCGACGAATGCCTCATGCTTGCTAAAGAATATGCTGAAGCCGCTACTAGGAGACACAAAAAGGGTAAGACAAAGTATGTGTGTATTTCTTAGACTCGACCACCACCAAATTGGAGGAAGATCAATTTTGATGCTACTTTCTAATAGTGTAATTATACGGTAGGGGCAATAGCTAGAGATGAACTTGGTAAATTTGTCAAGTGTTGTGTAGAAAGTGGAGTTGCCCCTGATGTGTACACGGCTGAGGCCATAGGAGCACGTTTAGCGATTGAACTTGCATCTTCTATTAGGCTAGATTACACCATCTTTGAAGGGGATGCCTTAAATGTCATTTTCTCTCTCAAAGGTCACAAGGAAGCTATGGAATGGCAGGGTAAAAGTGTTATTGATCATTGCCGCCAACTCGTTGCTAATTGTAATTGTAAGTTTTTTTCGATTTCTAATAAATGTAATTTGGCAGTCCACTACCTTGCTAAGTGGGCTAAGTTATCAGTTTGTATAGGTTATATTCCCCTCACTTCTTTTTTTGTGAGATCTTTTGTGATCCGAATTCAAGTAATTTTTGTGATATAATGAAACCGGAGGAGATGTGTTGTTGCTATTATTTATAGCTAATGGTTGAAATGGTTTCCATAAAATAAAATAAAAAGAATATTTTATTTTTATTTTTTTTACCAATTGAATAGATGTTTCGGCATATAAAAAACTGTACCACAGTGATTTTAGATTGAGGTATTGAACCAAAACCCTTGTGGGTCTGTGGCCATAGTGAAAAAACGGCTGAAGACGCAGGGCCGAGGTCCTATGTTTGATTCTCACATCACCCCCCCCGCGTAAAAAAAAAAAACCAAAACCCCTCACGTGTTGATGTTTCCCACCACACAAACACTGCCTTACTTTAATTAGGGGATGAATGTGAAGGCGTTGTCTTGTATCTTTCACTATCAATTTTTGAGCTTACATCTCGCCATATCTGTCATACACATTCAAAATTTGTTATCTGAATATCTCTTCTAATTTTACTGTTATAGTTGTTATTATTTTAAAGATAAGAAAGAAAAAAAAAGAAGATAAGCTAGTTAATAATTGTGACGATTGAAGTAGTAATATTAAATAGAATATTTACGTGACAAATTTTGAATGATTGAGACACAAATGAGTACACGGATTATATAGAGTGACGATTTCCCCCCAAATTTTGGGCATAATTATGAAATTGACTCTTCCATTTTACTTTCTTCTTTATTTCAGTTTTTCTTTCTTTATTTACTTAAAGGGGACCACTATTTCTAGATCTCGAAATAGAAATTGTATGTGCTCAGGGCGTCTCAAACATTTTAGAGACCCTGTACCGAACTTTAAATTAATGCCCTATATAACCTAAAATAATAATAATTTTTATGAAAATATAATAAAAAATTATTACAATTGTATCATAGTTTTTGTTCTTTAAAATGTACTCAAAAAATTCTGAAATATGAGGAAGGAAAATAAATTAACGTGGCTGAAGGTAAAAATTAAGTAAATAAGATGAATTGTTGAAGTTGATTTTGATTTAATTAAAAAAAAATAATATAAATTATCATATTGACTATTAAGCACGGGAGACCAAAATCTAAAAATATTACATTGATATGTTTTTGTAAAAATAAATATATATATATATATATATATATATATATATATATATATATTTATAAATATTTTAGGGAAATTTCTATGCTTGATCGAGCGATCTCACACTCCCTATTAACCGCCCCTGCATGTGTTACCCTTTAAAAAAGAAATTGCATATGCTACTCCACCTTCATACTTCCTATCCGCTCGTTAAATGAAAGTTTTAGTTGCCATTTTAGGAAAATAATAAATTATGAATTCAATGAATAATTGATCTATTATCATGTAATTTGAGGATTACAAGAATTTCAAAACTATTAGTCGGAAACCAAAGTCTTGATTTTTCCTTTTTAAGTTTATGAAGATATATGGTTTTATTATTATTATTTTTTTTTCAAATATGCAATCACTAAACTATCACCTACATATTTATAATTTTTCATTTGATTGAAATAATCGTGTTGAGAAGTTGGATTGCACACCTATGTTCTAAATATTGATGGATTTTAGAAAGCGAAGAGTGACACTCGTCCCAACGTAAAAGCAGTAAAAAGAATGACGGCAGAAATATGAGGAAAGATTCCGAGTAGTTATTATTTAGTTATGTTCGCTTTTGTGTAGAAGTCATCCACTCTTGATCACAAGATTTAATTCAATATTTATGAGCAATAATTTTTTTTAATTAAGTTATTCAAATGCCTTTCCAAATATCAATCAGATTAATCGTATAAAAAAAAATGTATGGACACGTTATAAAAAAAAATAGAAAAATGGGACATTCATCAAAGTAAAAAATGTTGCCGGTTGCTTTGAGGACACAAAAAAAAATTGCAGGACATTATTGAGGCTGAGGGTTTCTATTCTGAGAATAAGCTTATTCTTATTAGATTTATGCTTATCCAACTATGGAATCAAATACGTTCTTTACTTCTGCCATCATTATCTTCTTCTTCTTCTTCGTTTTCTTCTCTTCTGGAATTTGTTATCATCAATTAATGGTCCAACCTTCCTCCATTTTTTTACCCAACTCAAGAAGTCAACTATTAAGATACCAATATCCATAGCCATCCCTATTCCGAGTAGGAATATAATAGGAAGTATATCAGAATAAATTTTTAAATTTTCAATATTTTTAAAAGAGTCGGTCTAGTTGGTAAGTTAGTCTAGGTGATAATATTAGTGTACTTTCATACTGTTAATTTCGGGTTTAAACTTTTTAATGTAACATACAAAGGTTCAACTTGGATTTGGATTTTGATTTTGGGTTTGGATTTGAGTTTTGGCGGGAGAAGATAAAAAATTGGCGGGGAGAAAATTTAAATTCAAATTTTTTTTCCAAATAATCGTTCAATTCCAAATTTTGGCCTAAAAAATTTGGAATTTGAATATCTCTCGCTAATTTTAGAGGCCAAAATTTGAACTTGAATGATTATTTGAAGAAAAAATTTGAATTTCTCCCGTCAATTTTTTAGCTTCTCCCGCCAAAACTCAAAACAAACCCAAACCCAAACCAAAACCCAATCTAAGTTGAGCCAAAATTATGTATGTATGTTGTTGAGAATTTCAAATCGGCTAGTTTGTAAGCATATTTGCAATATATAAAACTTGAACAATTTTCCCCTCTTAATGTACATTTTGAGAGATTGAATTAGAATAAAGTTCATTCTTAACATCTGTACTTTCGGGTATTGTTGCGGATTTTTAAAAAAAAAACTTATAAAAATAAAAAAAACAGGTTCATTATCTAATTTCTACTATATATGTTTTCTTTGCTTTTGACAGGAATCTACTAGCTTTTATGGAAATTTCACTTTATAAGATATGATACCATATGATCAAGAAAATTTAGATATTCCGTGTCACTAGTTAATAGATAAGTGAAATATTTTTTACTTGTATTCAAGATTTAAGCTTCTCTCAAAGCAATTAATGTAGTAGTGTAATTGATAAATCACTTTTTTTTTATTAAATTGAGAAATTTTAAATTCGATACTCATCGGACACATGTCCATTCCCTTCCTCTTTACCCTCGCACAGTATGACTTATTTTCTTTTGTAATTTGTGCACTAGTACACAAATTTAAATTTACACTATATATCATTTATAGCATGAAAATATTTTCCTAATGCTTATATAATAGATTCTATGTCACAATTCAGTCCACGAATATAAATTTACACTATATAGCATTTATAGCATGTAAATATTTTTCCAAGGCTTATATAATAGATTGTATGTCACGATTCACTTCGGATTCATGTATCTACATGTACATTTAGATGCAAGGTTTACAGTGAATTATGAGAGAATAATCCATTTCACAAGCCGTGAGCCGTAGTTGGTTGTGAATTCTTTCATTAAAAATTAAAATAAACAAATAAAAATCTCGATATTGTCATATCCGCAGGGTAGAAATGACTTGAGCCAACTTGTAAGTAGCTAATGATTCGGCTCGGTATTTGGCTCACTGAACTCAACTCTTTAGCTAAATGAGCAATACAAGAGCCGAGATTTTTGACTCATATGAAATATGAGTCAAGCTTGAGTTGGATAGAGTTCAACCAATTAGCCTCGTGAGCTGGTTGAGTATAAAAATAAATTATATAATTTATTGAATATATTATGGTTAATAATTATTTTTTTCTTATTACATATTAGTCACAACGGATTTTTAGAGTCTCTACATATTATAATTGGTATAGAGATATTAATTAATACTATATGTCATTGTGCCAAGAGGATTAATACTTGATTTATTTTGTATTAGTTGAATATTAAACTCATATTATATATGTTATTATTTTTTTGAATAATATTTAAAGATAAATGCGTTTAGCCGAGTTGTTCGTGTGGTACTGATGAGTTAAATTTGAGATAAAAAATTAGCACATAACAAATATAAATTTAGCTATCAACTAAATAAAATTAAGGTGAGTTGAATCGAGCTGTCCACAACTAGTCCTTTTATAAGGAAAAGTGTAGTATTTTTTTGGTCCATTTTTACATTTATTGTTGTTAATCTGGGACAAATTTGATAGTCACCACAAAAATAAGATAAAGTAGGTGGTGTTTGGTTGGTTTATCCTCATCGTAATGCAAAAGGTGCACTTTTCTGCCTTATACGACAAACGTAGCATTACCTCAATTTGTGGATACAATTGTCCTAAACTCCGTGACTAAAAAATATCACTTTCCCTATTGTACCTGCCTTTTGAAGCTGCCCTTTTGGTACTATACTATGGTTAGTTGTCCATTCCCACGAAGAGATAGTGACATATTTCCTCAAAATAGTATGTTAAGAAAGTGTACAAAAATAATCACATATTTTTCTCAATCTGGAATTTGAATATGGAAAAATATTATGATAATCGAGTTATCATCTTATTATTGCAAAAAAATAAAAAATAAAATTGTGGCGTAACTATGTATAAACGAAAAGATAACCAAAATTGAAATTTGTATGAAATGTATGGATTGGGGGTGGTGCTGAGACTTTTTCCCAACGCATGTTAATATAATTTCGATTATTGATTCTTAATTCAATGATTGAGAATAACTAATTACTCCATTTGTTAATATAGATTGAATTGATTTATAATAAATATGTGTTAAAAAAATATTAACATCAAAGCTTTTATTTTTTTTTCCGGGAATGTGCGGACATCAGAGGAAGGATCCTGTTTTTTTTTATTTTTTTTTTTTTTTTTTAAAGAAAAAGGAAGGATACTCTCAGAAGAAGGAAAGCCTAGATCACAATTTTGATCTGACCCGTCTCGTTCCAATTTGACCCGTGTTATTTGGGGAAATCTGATCCGTCTTGTGATCAGGGCAGATTGGGGATAGATCTCATGTAATATTAGATCTGCCCGCTCCGCTCCCGTTCATATTATAGTATTATTAATTGTGTTTATATGAATGTTCATCATGCAAAATTCTCCTCTTTAAGTTATGATTTTCTTGTTTTTTTTTTTTTGCCCAAGAAGAATAGTTATTGCTAGATTGAGTTTAAAAAAATGTTGTAAGTTCTATCTCAATTTTTGTATAATATTTATGTTATTTTTTTATTAAAAAAAACGTGAGACAAGGCGGGGTGGACCCAAACTGCACGGGGCGAGACGCGTGTGAAGATTCTTGACCCGCAGAGGATCACGGGGCATGGTGGGGCGATGGGCTAGTTCCGCGGGAAAGGACTGAGCATTCATACCCACCCCGCTCGGGTGAAAATAGTCTGTACCCGTTTATGTATCCATTTATGTGCCCAACCAATAAGAATTTGTCATGTGATCATTTTTTTTAATTATATATACACATGATAAATTGTGATTGGTTGGATATAAAAATGAGTACATAGACCCGGTCTGCCCCATTGACATTCTTAGGATAGAGTGGGGGGTGATAAAAAAAATTGTGTTAAGGTACTAGAAAATTTAAAAACTGGTGGAGCGAGAGACAAATTTTTAAACAATTCACCAAATTTTATTATTAAATTAAGATATTAAAAAAATATTGGAAACGATTGTCAGCTGGCCTTCTGATTTTTTTTTTTTTTTTTTTTTTTTTTACGGGGGTGAAGGGGGAGTGCGGAAATCGACCCAGGACCGAAATCCTGAGCCTCTGTGCCTTTTCCACTGTGGCAACTGATTCTCACGCCTTCTGAATTCACAACTGCGTAAGAGGGCAATGATCTAATATCACGGGGAACTGGTTCAACCGGTCCGCTTTTTTTTAGATGACAAAAGTATGTCAGATTTAAGATTGATTTTTAGCAATCTTGAGGAATCTGATACCGAATCTCATTAAAACCTTCCCCTTTCTTCTTCTAAGGCATCTCTGTTTCTCCTGTCGCTGGCTACTGGCATGACCGAGGCTGGCTCTTTAACCTTTTTCCCCCTTTAATTAGCCCCCTGTATTTTTCAATAATTGATTGTATTTATACTAATAACTTGCAATCAAGACATAATTTAATTAGTTAAAAACACACATTTTTTAGATTTTTTAAAATTGTATTTGGATTGATCTAACTTGAGTTTGAAACTCAAATTGTGAATGAAATCTCAATCACTCAATTATGAAAAATTTGATTTGAATTTGAAGGAAATTTTAAAACGAGACAAGAAATCTCATACTGGGACCCTATCAAATCATACCCTAAGTAATAGATTATCGTCAAATCATGGTATTGATAACGATGACTAATTCACTCAAAATTGACAGACGACAAGTAAGTGAGCATCCACAAAATATGCTCTAGTGTTATTAATGGAAATAGAATTTCCAACCTTATAATTAAGGGATGAGACTTTCAAACGAACCACCACAAAACCACACATAATAATTATATAAACATTAAATTCTGAATTCATTCCATAACTCACTTCTCATAATGTAGATAAAAAAAAAAAAAAAAATCATCTTAGAATGAATATCTACTCTTGTTTTGTACTATAACTGCAACTTCAATAATCAAAGAAACCGTGCCGAACTTTAATTTCTGCAGCCTCCAAATTTGGGCCCTTCCAAACTTACCCACATAATAATTACTGTGGTCCTTACCTCACTTCTCTGTTACCAATTCATCATCCTCTCACGAGTTTTTCCTTTCCTTCTCTTCTATCCCTCTTTCTATTTCAGGCAAAAAAACACATAATAAGATTTAAATCCCTTCTTCAAGAACAAAAACTTCCATTATTAGTTCCTTGTTCTACAAGCCTCACCTCACATCTGCTTAACAAATTAGCAATTTCTTGGACAAAGACCCCAGAGTTTTTCTTGATATAATGCTCACTTTGAAAATTTTGTCAATATCTAGCAAAATGTTGAATTGTTTGTAAGAGAGATACGATAAAATCTGGAGATACTATCCAAATGCACGAATGTTTGGTGATTCCCAAGCATTATTTCTGATGGTGGTGTATTGATTAGCAGTCCTAATTGAGAATATGTTTGCGTGTTAAATTCTACTGAATTTGTTTGATACGTTGCTCCGTTGTCTCTAACAGGTGGTTCTATATATATGGTTTAGTGGGTTCTAAGGCTAAAGAAGACTTGTTTAGAAAAAAACAGAGAATTATTATTATTATTACTAATGGACTCTGATACAAGTTTTAGTGACTATAAGCAATATAGTACTACCAATCAAAATAATTCTGGGCTTTTAAGGTTTCGTTCTGCTCCAAGTTCTTTTCCTGCAAATTTTGCTGATGGGATTGGGAAAATTAGTCCTGAAAGTCAAGGGTTGACTTCAAGATTTACTTCTTCTAGTAATCAATTTTCTTCTCATGGTTTGAAATATTTTGAGGATAATAAGGTTAAGGTTAATAGTAGTAATGGTAATTATGGTTTGAATTCACAATTACCACCTCAATATCCAAGGTCAAGTGGAATTACTCAACTGGGATCTGTAAATGAAGGGTACATAGTTCAGAATTTAATGGGGATGGATCATCAACAACAAGGGCAGCCTAAAATGGGTTCAAATCTTATGAGGCAGAATAGTTCCCCTGCTGGATTGTTTTCACAACTTTCTGCTCAAAATGGTAATGTTTTTCCTTTTCAATTATAATATTTTTTTATCAGGGTAGGGAGGGTCGAACTTGTTTCAAGTTAGAAGTGCTGCACTAGCTGTGTAACTTCTTTGGCAGGAATTTTCAATTAAATCTTGCCTTTCCAGACTTTCAGATTCTTCATATTGCAAATTGGAACTGTGTTTTAATTTTTCGGATTATTTACATATTTAGTTTGTTTTTACATATCCGAGTGTTAAGAACTCTAGTTTGTGATACTCACAGCTTTGCTTAAGGCGAGATAAAGTCTGAAAGACCATGTTACTTTCTTGAGGTCTGTATTTTTCATCCTCAGGCCATCCATCTGATACAGAACATCCGAAAGGACCAAAACATTTTAGTAAATGGCTTTCTTAAGCCTCCCAATGGAGTTCTTTTTTATTTTTTATTTTTTTTATTGTTATGTGCACTTCTTGATTCAAATTTGTGTTGCGAAATGAATTTTTAACCAGGGATATTATCTGTTTCTGCTATTGAAGTTTTATCAGCAATGATGTACAGGCTATACCGTGGTTAGAGGAATTGCAGGTTATCCATTTTCAAATGGTACAGCTGAAGATTTGAGTCCATCTTCAAACATGTTAAAAAGTCAGATGGATTTCTCATCTGGGATGTCCTCTAACCTGGGATTAATGTTGTCAAGAATATCAGAAGCTGAGAATGAGACCGGTGGGACTAACATCCCTGATGATGAAAAACTTGGTAATAATGCCAATGGAGATGCTCAATTCTATGGTCCGGGCTTCGCGTTTGGTTCTTGGAATAATACTTCAAAATATGCAGAGAACTTTAGTGGACTTAAGAGAGAAATAGATATTGATCAGGGATTATTCTCAGATAATCAGGTAAATGTAGAAAATTAAAGTTAGATATAACTGAGAATCGAATCTATTTGTTGGCTTAATTGTTGCTTATGGCATACCAGGGCGGAGAGCCAAGAAATCGACCTCCTATGTTGTCTCATCACTTGAGTTTGCCAAAGACTTCAACTGAAATTGCTGATATGGAGAAGCTAATGCAATTCCAAGATACCACCATTCCTTGCAAACTACGTGCCAAACGTGGCTGCGCTACTCATCCCCGGAGTATAGCTGAGAGGGTAACTAGCTTTTAGTTCTCATTTATCAATCTTTACATCGAACTTTAATTCTCCCTAGTTACATTCAATTCTGAATAGAGGGAGTATGATGCGATAGTATGTGTGGAAAATAATTTGGATATGTTGTACTTCAGGTGAGGAGGACTAGGATAAGTGAAAGAATGAGGAAATTACAGGACCTTGTCCCAAACATGGATAAGGTAAGGTATTCTGCAATTTTTTTTCTTAAATTTTTATTATTGGGGAAGGTCGAACCCGGGACCTGCACAAGGTTGGCTGCAGAAAGGAACTTTACAAGCTTGTTATATCATTTGTTGCAGCAAACAAACACATCAGACATGTTAGACTTGGCTGTTGAGTACATTAAAGATCTACAAAAACAATACAAGGTATATACAATATAAATTCAATTGCAGTATCTTGAATTAATATTTAAAATCATATAGTAACTGTTTTCTAATTACATCTGCAGACATTAAGCGATATTCGTGCAAATTGCAAATGCTCAGCCACACAGAAATCAGTTTCAGATCAAATGTTTTGAGTTACTTATGTATACAGTAGATTAAGAAATAGAGGGATAATATATGTTCAAGTAGAATGAGAATCATCAGAGATTATAACCCTTTGAAGGGTTAGGAGCACAAGTAGTATAATATATATATTTTAAGTTGGTCAAGCTCGACATGAACTTTTGAATTAAGAGTTAAGTACTAAGTCAATAGTTACGCAATATAATGTAATTGTAGATGATATGTGGAGGTATTTCATTTTTTCAAATGATCAAGTGATATTAGTATATTAAATCTATGAATTGATTCTTATGGTCATAGAAAAGAGTGGGTCAATTTCTAAAATTGAGGTATTTTGCAATAAACTAGTACTAGGTAGGTTCTGGTTAGATTTGTTTCTATTTTTAGGCCAGCTAAAGATCTTTGATGTTGGAATTTGTTATTGGTCCATGGTTAAAATAATATCTGTGGAATCCAAAGCCCATGTGATTTCCCTTATTTATTTATTTATGAGCCTCCAACTACGACGGCCTTTAGAAAGAAAAAAAAATGATTGAGCTAAAGGCTTCACATTTTCGGTGTTTGGACTAGTGTAAATTTAAATTGTAACATGTGATTCCGGGAAAAGTTTAATATGAGACGGTCCTTGTGGAACTAGTCCCACAGGCATCTTATATGATTTGAGGCGAAATCTACTTGCACCATGCCAAAGTGACCCCCGTGATTCAGTGAGTTTATCAAATGTTATTTGTATATTACCCTCATACAAAAAATTAATTTGATGTCTTTGGAAGGAATAAAAATTTCACCCTACAATTATAGGTAATTTTGTTACAATAACACTTATAAACATATATTTCTATGATATAGCCTTTTATGACTTTAGACCTATGAGCATCAATCGAATTATGTGAGCCGAACATAGTACTTCCTCCATTCCCATATGATTATTGTTTATGAAATATATATGTATCCAAATTAATTGTCATTTTCATATCTTTTATTAGTTGTCAACAATTTATTCCAATTATACCCTCAACATATCTTTTATTGGAAAAGTGAAAGAGAGGGAGGGAGGGGTATTATTAGAATTGTGGCGAGAAGATTACTATTTGTTTGAGTTACTTAATTTTTTTAAAGTGTCCAAAACGTACTACATTGAGGAATTAAGGGAGTATAACTTACGCTCAAATCACTTAAAAATTGAAAAACTTAACTCACTCTCAAACCAAATAATCTCACAAACCATAAACTCATACTCAATTCACATTTTAGTATCAATTCGATTTGAGCTTGTGAGCCTTGTTACTAAATTTATATTAGCAAAAAAATCATAACTAGAAAAAAAGACCTTTGAGTAATATAGAAAGCTTGTTACTACCTCTTTCCTTTATATAATATTTTTAGGACATGTAACAAAAATTAATAAAGTAAAAGTTAAGATTTTTTTAATTAATATATTAATATTATTCTTTTAAATAGAATTAGTGATATACAAGTTCTATTTAAAAGCGTAATATTAATATTTTAAATAATAAAGTATCTTAATTTTCATTCCTTTATTTTCGCTATATGTAAAAAAAATCTTATATTAATGAATGGAGAGAGAACATTATATGAGTGCAATTACTGTATGTGGAAGAAGTTTTCAGAGGGGCTACCAAGCTATTGGGCTTTTGAGGTACCCCTTCCAATTCAACCAATATTTCATGGCCCATCTGAATTTAGTTAGTCCATTGAAGAAACGGTTAATGGGTCCCGCACTAGCCGTTATATTTTCCTAAGTTTCCTCTTCCCTCAACTTCCACAAAAAATACCCTTCCCAGTTTTCCCAATTAATTTCTCATTTCTTGATTCTGACAAACCCTATTTTTTTCCTGATCAATCAATCAAATCTTTGGGGTAAATTATCATCATTCTAATCAGCCATTTGCTGGTTTTTTCGGCTATGCACGACAAATCGGCAATTGGGTTTTATTCATTTTCCATTTTCCATCTGATCTTCTGAAGAAAAAAAAAGATTTGATTTTGATTTTTTCTAGGATCTTGCCTGAAAATCTTGATCAGTGTATGCTGAGAAAGAAAAGTGAGGGATTGGATCGATAATTGGTGGTGATAATGTCGAATTTGTATGGTGATTTTAATCAAAAGATTGATTATGTGTTTAAAATCGTACTGATTGGAGATTCTGCTGTTGGAAAATCTCAACTCTTGGCTCGTTTTGCAAGAAATGAATTTAGTTTGGATTCAAAGGCGACAATCGGCGTTGAATTTCAGACAAAGACTCTTATTATAGATCACAAAACAGTAAAGGCACAGATTTGGGATACTGCTGGCCAAGAAAGGTGTGATCATTAGCTCCTATTTTTCATAATTTTTAATTTTGTTTCTTGAACATAATATGTGGGTCAATCTAGTAATCAAGTGTAAAAAATATTTCACAAGTGTAGATCTTATATATTCAAGATTCTATATGTTTTTACCAGTTTGAATTTTATCTTTGGTTGCTGATGACAATGTCCGCTCAGTTGGTAGTTTCTATTCTTCTATAACTTTCGATATAGTGAAATGCTCCCGTCCCAAATTTAATGTCTACTTTTCTATTCATTTTGTTTTACATATACTGTACTTATCTCAAACCACATTTTAGTGTTGGCGGGATATGGCCTTGGACAAATACTACCTCCATTACATAATCTAAGTCGTTTAGGACATATAACGAAAAATAAGGAATTTTGTTAGTCAAAACATCAATATTACTCTTTTAAATAGAATTAGTGGTATACAAGTCATATTTAAGAGAGTAATATTGATATTTTGACAAAGTATCATACTTTTTGCTTCCTTAAGTTTCGCTACATGTACTAAACGACTTATTTTATGGAATAGAGGGAGTAGTACAGAAGCTTTTTGTGAGATTAATATCTCTGGTGTTTCAGTTGTGAAGAGACAATTTTTTAGCTTTCTGCTGTATTAGTTGTATTGCATACTTGTTGGCTTGTAGAGGAGCAGAAAATTTAAGGAGATAGTCTTATGATGTTCTTTAAGAATCTATTTGTGATCACCTAGTATTGAACCTATATCAAAGTTTAGCTTGATGACTTCCAATTTTAATCTCAGGTGTTTTGAAATGTACCCTTAGTCCATGTATCCAGTTTGTCGTAAAAGTATTCCGGGTTTACATAGTTAACCAGAATTCTTTCAGGCACATTAGCTCTACCATTGTAACATAGAAGGAAGGGTCAAAGACGTGAACCTGTTTGCATCGAGTTAACTTCATTAGCTTGACTTTTTCTTTAACATGGGCTATGAGTTACCTATGTTTTCTTTAATGGAACTAGATGACCTTGATGCTCTTATATTGTACCTTGTATGACCTTACCTCGAGGGTACCAAGTTATTTGCCTGCTACTTGATTGTTGAATTGTTAATTGCTGAAACCTTGCTATAGAACGGTTGAGAAGGCTCTCATTGAATGTGTCAGATGCATGGAGTTAAGAACATTTTGAAATGTGCCTAACCACCTATGTTTATAGAGATTCAACGAGTATGTATTATTTACTTTACCAACGTGAAAATGTTGAAATCCCTCTCTGTGAACTCAATACACGATACCTTTATTTCTTTGCCTGAGCTACATTTGATTCAATTTCTTGAAATCTATTTATCTGCTTAATAAAATATTTATCCAAAGAAAATCCTTTTGCTTAGAAAGTCGGAACTAATATAGTTTGAAAAACACATGTATTTCATTTGGTGCAGTTCTTTGTAAGTAACTACTGAATTGGCAAAATAGATATGTTCTGTTATCAAGGTTTTAAATGGCTGACAGAACTTGAGAAAGAAAACGGACCAACATGGTTAGCTTGCATCTTACATTTATTCATCACTTGATAAGAAGATACAATTTCATGAACTTCTGGGGAATTTTGGCTTGTTAATTTGTTCTGCACTTCTTTTCAGATATCGAGCAGTGACAAGTGCCTATTACCGTGGTGCAGTTGGTGCAATGTTGGTTTATGACATGACAAAACGCCAATCATTTGACCACATGGCTAGATGGCTCGAGGAACTTAGAGGCCATGCTGATAAGAACATAGTCATAATGCTCATTGGCAATAAGTGTGATTTGGGAAGCCTTCGAGCTGTACCTACTGAGGATGCACAGGAATTTGCTGAAAGAGAGAACTTATACTTCATGGAGACATCGGCATTAGAAGCCACTAATGTCGAAGGTGCATTTATGAACATCTTAACAGAAATATACCGAATCATAAGCAAGAAATCGCTTGCTGCTGGTGAAACCGCTGACTATGCAAAGTCTCAATCTTTAAAAGGAACAAGGATCATAGTTCCTGGCCAAGAAGCAGATGGTGGGAAACAAGGTGGTGGCTGTTGCTCATGATCTTGAAGACTTTCATTCTTATTCTTTCATTCCCATACTTGCTTATTGGGATTTGATTGTTTAGCCAGAACTTGTTTTGACAGGAAACCACTTAGTGAGATATTGGAGTATTATTGCTGACATTTTAGGATAAAAAAAAAGTGTAGAAGTGATTGAATATATCTCTTCGATCGCGATAATTTTCAGGAATCTGGCTTTAGTATGTAAATTAGAATGTCAAATTGTTGCATAAAGCACATTCACACCAGTTAAAAGTTTCCCCAGATTTGCATTCAGTGGTACCATATCTTCTGGCTTTCTAGTACATTAAGCAATTTGTTTTCCTTTTATTGTTTCTGGATCAGGGAATCAAGGTGAATGAATATATGGGGGGTATGTTGTGTTACGTCCGTGATTATGCCATATTGATGTGTATCAGTGGCATAGTAATTAACCGGGTGAAAATCTTCTGTCCCCATTCCTATCCCCGTCCCTGTCCCCAAACAATTATAATTTACTATATAAATATTTTTTCCAATTATATATATACAGGGTAAATTGTGATTGGCTGGAGATAGGGATGGAGAAAGGAACGGGGATAGGATTTTTTCCCAATTAACCTGGTGTTTTTTTTTTTTTTTGCCAAGTAAAACCTGGTGTTTGATATCATGCAGTTCAGGAAATTCTGGGACGCCTTTATTTGATCTTTTTTTGGGTCAATAATAAAGATTAAATTGATACTTAACTTCACCACAAGAAAAAAACAAAGATTAAATTAATACTTTTATTTTGAGGTGTTAAGTAGAAAATATGCCCAATGACCATTTCAGTCCATCAAGTATTTGCGATTTGATTAGCCTATGCTTTTATATTTTTTTTAACTTTCTATATCCAAAAATGTTTTTTCGATTAGCCTATGTTCTTGTAGGGGTGTTTCCTCTACACTGTCTGGATTCAACTAAAATCGTTAAATAATTTAATTGGACAGCTGTAATTAAAATTGACTATAATGATATGAAAATATCTATATTAAATTTAAAAATAACTATTTTATCTGGAAATATTTATTTTAATTACAACCGTCAAATAAAGTAATTCGACAATATCTGCAACGAGGATTTAGACCCTCTGCACCCTAACCGACTCGTCCTCTAGCCCATATGTTAATCTAGGCCCAGACCCAGATACAAGAGGACGGGGGCAAAGTAGGAAATCGCGAGGTCAAAGAGTCAAAATCTCAAAGCAAAAAATAAAAAGTTTTGAAAATTTTCATTTTCATATTCAGTTTCCAACTTATAAAGAACCGCCCAAATTTTCATTTGAAAATTTGGCCATCTTCTTCTTCTTCTTCTTCTTTATCATCTGCCCCCTCTTTTAAAGAGAGAAAGTAAAAAATCCCAGAAACCCATCGCCATTAACAAACTTCTTAAAACCCTTCAATAAGGTAATCAACTCTAAACTTCTCAGTTATCGAATCTGTATGTGAATTTATATTTTTATCCTGTTTTTTGTTTCTTAAATTATCTGAAAATCATTAAAATGGTAATCTGGGTCACTGGAAAATGAAGTTTATAATCTTAATTTATCCGAGAATTTCAATTCATTTTCCAGCAATAATTTGACAATTGTTTAATTTTCTGTTCTAGTTCATATGAAAATTGTTAATTTCCTTTTGTTTTTTAAAATTCGAAGATTTTCAGGAAAAAATGGCAGAAGCAAGAGACAGGCTATCAAGGGCGGAGAATGTGGCGGCGGTGTTTGCTCGTTGGAGGAGAGCAATCAATGAAACTGGTAGTGGCGATGGAGGTAATAATAATCCTAATCCAATTAGGGTTCGAATTGATGAGCCAGAAGAGGTGAGGACTACAACCCCCTTCTTATGGGGAACAACAGAAATGACGGGCCCACGTCTAGGAATTCAACCCAATGCTACCCCTGTTGCTAGTGGCAGTGGTGGTTTTGGGAGGGGTAGAACGGGAACACCAAGAACTTGGCGTCAAAGGAACTTGATTAGATCACCAGGATCGGTGATTGGGCGTGAGAATGTGTCTCCAGCAGCCGGAAGTTTTTTCCGAGGCAGAGGCAGAGGCCGAGCTGGTGGTGGTAGTTCTTTGCCTTCTTGGTATCCTAGAACCCCTCTTCGAGATATTACTGCTATTACTAGGGTAATTCATTTTTCCCATTCGTTACTAGGGTGAATCAATCATATGATTGTCCTTTATGGGACTGATGGGGCTTGCTCAATTAATTTGAGGGACCAATCCTACAAGTACGGTCATATGATTGAATTTTCCTTATTACTGGTTAGTGAAGTGCACCACAATGAATGTAATTATTAGTTGAATGTTGGAAATGAATCTACAGGCTATTGAAAGAAGAAGATCTAGCTTGAGGGAAGGTGAAGGCTATCAACTTGAAAGTCCTTCAACACTAGGCCAGATCACTACTGATGCTCAACTCGAGCACGATATTTCTTTGGTTTCTCCTTTTGCAGCAGTTGGAAATAGAGATTCTCATATTGTATCTGCTGGAATTGTGCTAAAGACTCCTTATCCGACAGTTGGAAATAAGCGTTATAATGCTGTATCTGTTGGTAAAGTGCCGAAAATATTGCTTGATATTACAAACCAGAATGCTGGAGATTCAGAATTCCTCACCCCACAAAAGAAGCTACTGAACTCAATTGACACGGTTGAGAAAGTAGTGATGGATGAGCTACACAAGTTAAAGAGAACCCCCACGGCTAAGAAGGCAGAGAGAGATAAGAAGGTCCGAACATTGATGTCAATGCGCTAATTGACAAGCCTGAATGGAAACAAACAAGCTGGCCTGGTTGATTGATCACATCTTGCTGATCAAAGTTCTCAGTTTGCTGATCAAGTTTACAGGTCTGCGCATTTAACACGGTTGATCATCCCTTGCTGATCAAGATCCGTGTGTTACATTTTGGTATTATCGATCACTTCCCTTGCTGATCAAACCATCAGTTCAATCTGCGGTATACTAGATCACATCTTGCTGATCAAGCATCCAGTTTCAGCTTATGGAGTATTCTTGAATTTCTTTTGTTAGTTTTTTTGATGAGTATAATATAACACAGAGCACCCTAACACCTAGCTGAAGGTCTTAGTAGGATTGGTAAGCATTTGGTACATCTTGTACTTCTCATTTCTTCGCGATTTAGATACTTGAAGATTAGACTTCAGATGAGTCTGTTTGTTTCCTATATCTGTTTTATCTAGATCAGGGAAAACTGGAAATATTTTGGTAGTGATGCAAATACAGAATTTGACAGCCTTATTTTCTTTGAAATGGACCAAAAAAGTAGCAACTTTACTTGCTATTATTCATATTCTTGATGGTTTTTTTTCTCCTTCTAATGCTTCTAAGCTGAAATCTTTTGTTAACATATCCTTGCCGGCTTAGATATTTAACGTTATCAGATTAATGATTTTCCTTTTCATTTTCAGTGATAGTTAAACTCTATATAATATTTCCCCCTTTCAAACAATAGCTGAGCTCATCAACTGATCACCCACAAGATTTCTCAAGGCTTAGAGAAGAAATCAATAGAGTTGTCGTATCATCAAGGCTAGTTGAAGAATCAGACATACCAAATCTTCCTTACTTAAAAGCAATTGTTAAGGAAAGCGTTGAGATTACATTCAAAGTCAGGTTAATGGTCTAGTCGGGTTGACTTCGATATTTTTATATTTGTATATCGGGTTAATGGTCGTGTCAGGTGGTTGGAGGAAATATTATAGAATTGGATGATTTGCCAATATTACTCATGAAATTATATTACAATGGATAAGAAATTGTCGGGTTAATGGTCGAATCGTGTCGAGTCGAGTTTGAATTGGATATATTGCATTATATGACATTTATAGTATGCGAAATGTCTTTTGTAGACAACACATTGAAAAACTATTTGTGTTAAAAATTACACATAAAATTATTTTTGTGACAGTATGACACTGAAAATTACTTTTTGTGATAGGATAGACACAAAAAAATTCGGAGCGAGAAAGTAATGCAAAAAGGTTGACAATCATTTTCCATTTAAAAACACAAAATTGAAACTTTTGAGGTTGTCCGAGGCTGTGATCTTATCCTAGGCTGACAAAGACCCATACCCATAGCCCGCTATCGTTATCATAAACCAGAAAAGGGTTTTAAGAAAACAGGATGTAATGCAGTCCGCATCATATGCATAACAATGTTTTCTACGGAATGCTTTAGTAAAAGTGTTCTTAGATTAAAAATAGAGAAATTAGCTATTTGTAACATATATCTATTTACGGATTTCCATTAATGTCATCATCTTTTTATTAGCTAAAAAGCTATATCTTTTTACGGGTCGCTAAAAGTGTCCAATTAGTGAATCCGTACCACTTTTCGAGCGAAAAAATGACATGTGACTTTGCACGTGTTGTCGGAGTGAAGGGCAAAAATGTCTATTACCCCTCTTCCTTCTTCCTCTCATCTCCATCATCAACCCCTCCACCCTCCACCCCCACCCCTACCCCTTCCTCTCATCAAATCTGGTGCCCTAATTGTTCCCCACCACCTCCATTAATTTATTCCCTTTCAAGTATATCCATTTCTGAATTTCCAACCAAACTTTGATTTGAGCTTTAATACCTTCTTCTATTCAAGAATCTTGCCTTAATTGCACAAGGAATTCTACCCCTTCCTCTCATCAAATATGGTGCCCTAATTGTTCCCCACCACCTCCATTAATTTATTCCCTTTCAACTATATCCATTTCTGAATTTTCCAACCAAACTTTGATTTGAGCTTTAATACCTTCTTCTATTCAAGAATCTTGCCTTAATTGCACAAGGAATTCGAATTTCAGTGAACTCTTCATCAACCCCATCTTTTTCTGGCATTTTGGGCGGAAATGGGTTCTTTGGGGCTGGTGGTGGTAGACGGTGGTGGAGGGTGGAGGGTGACTGAAATCTTTGGGGGTGGTGGTGGAGGAGGGTGGAGGGCGACGTAAATGGGTTCTTTGGGGTTGGTGGTGGTGGAGGGTGGTGGAGGGTGTAGGGCGGTGGTGGTGGAGGGTGGAGGAGTTGATGATGAAGATGAGAGGAACAAGGAAGGGGGGAATGGACATTTTTGCCCTTCACTCCGACAGCATGTGCAAGTCACATGTCATTTTTGGCCTGAAAAGTGGCCGGATTAACTAATTGGACACTTTTAGCGACATGTAAAAAGATAGGGCTGTTTTTAGCCTAATAAAAAGATGATGACATTAATGGAAATCCGTAAATAGATACATGTTACAAATAGCTAATTTCTCTTAAAAATAAGATAGTTGTTCTAAAACTCAAAATATGTATTCATTTTAATTAATTTTTACTGTTAAAATATTAATTTAACGAATGAGAAAAGTTTTGTACGTGATAAATTATCACGTTCCGCACTGGAAACTCCCCCGATGTAATGACTGGTACTTGATTTAATGGCCCCCTCAAATTTTCCGCCCACAGTTTCCATTTCCCGTCTCTCTTATTTCTGAAGAGAAATCGCACAACTTTCTCCATTTCCCCTATTTCCTCTCTTCTTTAATCTATCAAACTAAAATTCTTCAACCATTTCTTAAATTCTTTGATTATAATGAATTTTTTCAACCGAAATTCAAATTTTGGATCACAATAAATCTATCTATACTTTAAACTTTCAATTTTCTGTAATTGTGTGTGTTTTTTTTTTACAGGAACTCATTGATTTACAATTCATCAGATCTAATTCCTTTCTTGAAATTTCGATATAATCTGAAATTAAAAAATTATGCTTTCAACTATCTCTATTTAGCTCTAATCCAACATTTTCCATCTGGGTTTATAGATTTTGATTTGAAGTTCTGGAAATATTTGATTTTTATGATTATGTTGTAAAAATGGTTTCTTGAAGCTGTTTTTACTGAGATATAATAAAAAAAAATCCATCTTGGTTCGACAAATTTGATTTTGATTTGAAGTTCTTGAAAGATTCGATTTTGAATTTGGTGAATTCTGTTGAAAAAGCAAACAAAAAATGGTTAGTGTAAATCTAGGAATGCTTCATTATGTATTAGACCATGTATATGGTGCATTTGTACATAGAACAAAGATAAGCCCACCATTTTTCTCTAGAGGATGGGGTGGTACTAAGCTTGATCTTTTAGAGAGAATGATAAAGCCATTATTCCCCAATGTTGAAGGTGGAAACTGGCCTCCAGTTTTAGTTGAACCCATTTGGAAAACAGTTTGGGAATCAAGAACTGCTTGTTTAAAAGAAGGGATCTTTAGGACTCCTTGTGATGAACAGATTTTTAATGCTTTGCCTCCTGAGAGTCATATTGCTAGAGTTGCTTTTCTTGCTCCAAAATCTGTGCCTCCTCAGAGGATGGCTTGTGTGGTTCACCTTGCAGGTAATCTATTGTTCCGAGTCTGAATATTAGGATGTTATTTTTGCATTACCAGCAGTTATTTGTTTGTGTTTCAAATTTTGCTCCTTGTAGGTCTAATTTTGAACAGAACAAAATCAAGATTGTATCTTGTTACTGATTAACTTAAATTATGTGTTTCTCTTTGTTCATTCTGGGATAAATTTTAATATGGGATCATGCTATTTTATTGCATAGACTGCAGAGGAGGTTGATTTGTATTGTTGGACTTTTGCATGTAATTTCTGTAGTCATAGCCTATGCTATTCTAGTTTTCTTTTAAATGATCAAATTAACAATGATGAAGGAAATCAAATAGAGGAAGGCAGTGAATTAATTTTTTTTACTGGTTCAAAATTTTCATTAATTAACAAAGCCTCTAGCATGATCTCAGTGTGATAATTAGAGAAATACGCAAGCAATACTGAGATGTTCCTATCCTCGTTATCTACTTGATCAAACTAAGAATCACCTCACCAACCCTGTAATTTATAGTCTGTAAGAACCAGAGAAATTTTCTTGGGGATGTTATATGTTTGTTCTCTATGTTATCTGTGTCCCCCAGATAAGACCCTTCAACATTCTTTAGATCTAGGGTTATCAAGGGATCTAAATTGTTTCCTGCCTTCTTACTTGTAAAAGTGGCATACTTTACACTTTTCTCATGTTTTTGGTGTAAATACCGTATTCACTTTCCTGCCATCTACTTTTTTTTTCTTCCTTTAGAGGTCAAAGAGGTTAGAAATTTTGATGAAATTCAAGTGAAGAAGTCGTGGCTAAAATTTTCAGTGGAACAAATCTTTGAGAAATAACTTGTGTAGAATAGTTTATAAGAAAAAAGGGTGTACAACGTGTACCTGCACCTTCCCCCTTGTGATTTTTCAAATATCCTTCGAGTCTTCCTCTGACTCCTTTTCGAAATGCTGTCATGATTGAGTGTTGCTCGTTTTTGCTTCCTTTGCCGTTGAACTGTTTATTTATTTATTGCTGCATTCTTCTATAATGAAAGACAATTATTGTTCCCCCTTTCAGGCACTGGAGATCATAGTTTTGAACGAAGATTGCGTATTGGTGGACCACTATTAAAGGAAAATATAGCAACCATGGTGCTTGAGAGGTGATACATCTGTTCAAATTTATTATTCCTTGTGATTGGATTCGAAAGTTATCCTTACTGATGTTACTTAACTCTATAAAGCTTGACATACTTTGCAGCCCTTTCTATGGAAAAAGACGGCCACTGCTGCAGCGTGGTGCAAAACTTTTATGTGTGAGCGACTTGCTTTTACTAGGAAGAGTCACTATTGAGGAGGCCCGAAGTCTTTTATATTGGTTAGACACTGAAGCAGGCTTTGGGAAAATGGGTGTATGTGGAATTAGCATGGGTAAGACTAAAAAGCTTTTTACTTGCCCATCAAAAGATTTACCCCCGAAACACTAAAAAAGAAGAACACATAAGAAACCAAACAGTATGCAATTCTTTGGAACATCTTTTTGGAAGAACAAATTTGCCCAGTTCTTTGTTGGAAATCTAGGCCTGGAGAAATGATTGGGATGACATCATCAATTAAAATAATTATAAAAAAAAGATACATACTTTTTTTTCTCTTTTAAACATTTACTTTCTATGATATATAGGAGGAGTACATGCAGCTATGGTAGGATCTTTATACCCTACACCAATTGCTACTCTTCCATTTCTCTCTCCGCATTCCGCTGTTGTGGCATTCTGTGAAGGAGTACTAAAACATGCCACTGCATGGGATGCACTGAGAGAAGATCTTGCCTTGCAGAAAATTTCTATGACACTTGAGGAAGTGAGAGAGAGAATGAGAAACGTGCTCTCTCTCACAGATGTAACCCGCTTTCCAATCCCCAAAAATCCCAATTCTGTTATATTTGTCGCGGCTACAGTAAGTGCTAAGATCTTACTCTGTGCATCCTTATATTATATGCTTGAGAAGATTTATGCCAATATCAACTAGTATAGGGCGTAACTGGGATGTGGGAGGGTTCCATTAGTCCTGGTACCACTCTCTCTGACATAATACGCTTTAATTCTGAATGTATCTTCGCTGGCCCTACGTCTACATACAGGGGCTCGGAGAATATTAAGTGAGAGTAGGTGGGATCATGACCATTGTTACCTGTTCACCTCCCAAAATTTCCCTGGACAAGATAGTCATGTTTTTTTACTTATCGTTTATCTTCCTTTTTTAGAAATGACAATCTTTACTCTCTACATTCAAACGAAACACTCGTGATCTTGTATTACTGCATCAGGATGATGGATATATACCGAGGCATTCGGTGCTGGAGCTCCAGAAAGCTTGGCCTGGCTCAGAAGTGAGATGGGTTACTGGTGGACATGTCTCATCCATACTTCTACATACGGGTGAATTTCGCAAGGCAATCGTTAACGGGCTTGACAGATTAGAATGGAAAGAATCTCTCTTATGACATTGACAAGTCCTGATAATTGATATGGTAAAGAGTCTTTTCCTCCATTGTTTGTTCACTTGGATACTGATCTGTGCTGACAACTGAGAGGATCTTATAGATGAATGAACCAATGGTTTTTACCTTTTAACATTTTGTTGTTTGTTTTCTTTCTTTGTTCTATTATTTTTCTATCAAAGAAATTATTGGATGTAAAAATAAGATAAATGGATATTGTAAAATTACATTGAATCCATTTCTTTGTATTTTTTCATAACTGTAACTGTGACCTTCTGAATTACAAATAAGAAAATTCCACCATTTTTTAATCTCGCTGTTCCGTTTAATACTTACTAGATGTGGATACATATAAAAAGACGGAATATACTCGAAATATTTTACAAATAAAGTCACATTTTACCAAAAAGATTTAGGAAAATATATTCACACACTATTCTTTATTCATTTTGAATAAATAAATAGATATTCAATTCATAACAAAATAAATAAGGATTTTTCTGATATGAACCAGGTTCACATGAATCTTGTGATCCAGAATTAACCACGTCATCACATAATTATCTCTCTCCTCATTCTTTAGTGATGTGGACAGTTTTATACCAAATGGTTCGATGATCTGATTCATATCAGAACTATCCAATAAATTATTAGAAATATGAGCTTTGTTTAATAAGCTGCCCCTTAGCAGATCTTTTATCAAGAGAATTTGAAATTATTTTAATAATATATACTAACTTAAAAGTATATGAATTTCTTAGATTTATATGAGAATTTTGTTTTGGGTTGAAATAAATAGAGAATGAATACATATGGATTATTTTACGTAATTTTTTTTATTTTGTTCATGTAACCGACTTCAATTGGTATGTGATGTCACTTTTTTGTGAGTTACTAAAATAAATGTAAGATTGAAAAAGAAATCAATATATGTTATCATGATATGAAAAATTGACAAATGTTTTAAAAAAAAAACTTAAATATGACATAATTTGAAATAGAAAGAGTACAAAAGCTTTCTAATTTTTTTTTTATAAAGAAAAAAGTAATATTATTAATTGATATAAAAAATTATACGAGAAAAATGAAATTTCGGTGGATCCTCCACCTTCTGAAATCTAACCCACAAGCTTTCTTGTTGTGTAGTCTAATTATTATCATCATAGTAAGCAGTGACGCCATTTTTCAGTAAATGGGGAAAAAAAGAGTAAACGTTGACCAGTTCAGGACAAGAAAAATAAAAGAGGTGCTTCTATGTTTGACATTTTGGAGAAGCTCTTATGTGGCGAAGGTCCGAATTTACTTTATGAAAGAAAAAAAAATTATTGAGATCAATTTTAAAGATTCTCACCGTCCTATTTCTAGAGTCATATGGAGAAGTAAAATCGCGAAAAATACTTTAATATTATTTATCAAAACTATTTATACACGAATAATTTACAAGAGATTTTCTTTTTATACCTTATAACAAATTTTTATGTAAAATAAAAATAAAAATAAAAATATTCAGTTTCGCACTCTCGTAGTCGTAAAAAAAAAGATCATGAGCAAAATAGGGAAATATGCATCTTACATTGCATTCCAATCAACATCCAGATCCAGTCAAATTTAGTAGACCAAATACAGCTAGCAATCATTATGGATTAGGAATTGGATAAAATTTGTGAACAAGAACACAAGATCGAACTTTGATAGCTGAACTGTAAAAGTTTAAATATTTTAATGTGGAGGTAGTTTTTTGTGGTGGGTTAAGATAAGTCATTTCACCTGGTCGAACCGTTGGATCACCTTCGGACTGGAAATCCGTGGGTAACGTTTTTTGTGCACATTGGATAGAATCACATGCAAAGAAAGGGGTGAAAATCCTCTCTTCCCAACCAATCAGAATTTACTATATAAATATTTTTTTCAATTATATATACACAAAATGAATTGTGATTGACTGAGGACAGTGATGGGGACAGGAAGGGGACAGATGATTTTTTGCCCAAAGAAAGATCCATGACTTACTATATATAGACAGCATACATTCCCACTCCAAGAGCATATTCTTCTTCAAACCTTCCCATTTTAAGAAATGAAAATTTCTTCATTTCTGTTCATACTCTCCCTCTCCTCTCTTCTCCTTCTTACTTTCCCATCTCATATCCTTTGTGCCACCAAAGAAAAATGCAATCCTAAGGACAAAAAGGTACTTTTACAAATCAAAGCAGCTCTAAACAACCCTTACCATTTAGCCTCATGGCATCCTAATACAGACTGCTGTAGTTGGTATTGTTTAGAATGTGACATAAAACCCCCTTACCGTGTCAAAGAACTCACCATCTTCTCCGGAAGCATCTCCGGTCAAATCCCCGATGCAGTCGGGGATCTCCCTTATCTCGAAAACTTAGAATTTCGAAAACTTACTAATCTTACTGGCCAAATCCCGCGTGCCATTACTAAGCTAAATAACCTCAAATCTCTTCGGCTAAGCTGGACTAATCTATCTGGGCCCATTCCCGCGTTTCTTGCTGAACTCAAGAACCTTAATTCCTTGGACCTATCATTTAATGATCTCACTGGTTCAATCCCTCCTGAACTTGGTGAGCTTCAGAACCTCGATTATATTCGATTGGACAGGAACAAACTTACTGGGCCCATCCCTGAATCATTTGGGAAATTCAAAGGAAAAACACCAAGTCTTTTTCTTTCTCATAATCAGCTAACTGGACCAATTCCAAGATCTTTGGGGGACTTGAATTTTTCATTTCAGGTTGATTTCTCAAGAAACAAGCTTGAAGGTGATGCATCATTCTTGTTTGGGAAAAACAAGACAGTTCCTATAATTGATCTGTCTAGGAACTTGTTTGAGTTTGATCTTTCTAAGGTTGAATTTCATGATGATTTGCAACATTTGGATTTGAACCATAACAAGATTTATGGGAAAATTCCTCAAGGATTGGCTCAATTGAGCAATTTGGGGTATTTCAATGTGAGTTACAATAGGCTTTGTGGTCAGATTCCAATTGGGGGAGAGCTGCAGAAGTTTGATTCCACTGCCTATTTCCACAATAGGTGCTTGTGTGGTGCCCCTTTGCTTGCTTGCAAGTGATTCCTGAAACGGGGGAAATTGAGAGGTCGTCAGGTACCAATAATACTGGTCTCACCTTTAAACTCATGTATGTAGATGTAACGTCAGTAAATGTTATAGTCAGTATAAAAGAGTATTATGTAAGAGGGATGTCGGAGCAGGACCATTGATACTTGTCCATCTCGCAATTACCATAGGAACAATGTACTGAAATTGATGTCAACACTTGGATTTGTTAGACAATTTTATTTGGTCCTTGTCATAGTGTATAATTGTTTTACAATTATGTAATAATCCCACGGAGAAAATGATAAATGTTCCAAAGTTAAGTATTTGATCTGTGATTGCCAAGAATATATAGAATCCAAAGTTAAATACTAATGTCCAGTTTCAACCAAGTTTGAGAACTCCCTACAAGTTCAGTTTCTTTGGTTTTATGTAATTATGCGGAAGTTAATAAATGCTAACGTAGTTGACTTAACACTTTCGTCTCAAAATGATACGTAACGGGAAAGCAAAGGACTTTAACGGTCAAATTAAAAGAAGCATATATTCTAACTCAGACAAGAAAATAGAACAAATCCAGCCCATATAGACTTTTGAAGGAGGAATACTATTACAAATTTGAACACTTCGATATGGATCGGATCCACTGGATCATGCGGTCCAGATTTGGTCACATCCCTGCATTTCCTTCTCTCTCCTCATTCTGCAGGAATGTTACCAAATCTGGACCACATGATCCACATGGACCTGGTCCATATCAGAATTTTCCTACAAATTTACAACAACCTAAAATAATTGAGAAAGAAATAATGAAGAAGAATCCTTAAAAAGTTGAGTTGAATTAAGAAAGCTGTAATAACACAAAAAAAGAATGTATTAAAGGAGAATAAAGATGGGAGAATAAAGGATTAAAAAGCATCTTTAAGGGCATGGATGGCCCTATATTTTTCATTAGCTTTCTGTATTACTTTTTGCTTTTCTTTAAGTTCCACTACTACACTAGCACAAGTCCACACTTTACACCACTAACTCAATTGAAAAATGGTCTAGAATACCCAAGTTTTTTTTAGGAAAATTTGTTACAAATCAACTTAATAGAGTGAGATTACTTTTTCTCTCTCTCTCTCTCTCTCTCTCTTCCTCTGCCTCTTTCTGCTGCTTTTTGTCTCTGCCATATTTGACCATTGACTCCGGCCAATGATCGAATATTGGTCAGTATTTTTTGCTTTTATTACGTTTGTTTATGTATTATACTTATATTTTGTAACACAAATCATCTAATTTTTTGATTTCAAAGGGGTTTTCTTTAAGATTCAAAACACAGAGGTTAGATTTGTCTCAGATCTAGACTTTTTTTCTCTGCTTCTAGGAGAAGCCATTCAACCTGGCATTGATATGGGCCCTTTATCAGCTTTCTACATCTTCCCGAGGCAATTTGTAGGACGTTTGATACGCCCATGGCCCTATAAATTGTTGATCCTTAAGGAAGATGTTGAAACTGATATTCTCTTATATATGTGGTTCAAGAATTCAGACGGAGATGATGTGAAGAAGAAGATGATGTATTTGTTTATTTTACTAGTTTTAATATTAGTATCTCATGCCGATCTAAGTTTTCTTGCGTGTGACTTTTGTCTGTTATCATGGTTCTGTGAACCATTGTATAACTTTTATTTTCTGTATTTTCAGATTTTCTTTTGATTGTAATAGTCTCAGCTATTTTGTGATTAATGGGAAAAAAATTTGTTCAGCAAAAAAAACTTAATAGAGTGAGGAGAATTGTGTAATATCATAGACAGCAAACCTTACCAATAAACAAAGCAAAGAATCTGAGAAAGCAAAAAAATTGCAAAATGATTTTTCTAAAGTTGTAAAAAAGGTCTTAGTTGTTATTACCGATATGGCATCGAACATCTTTTTTGCTAAATGCCTAAAGTATGAAACCATATCTTAAGTCTAATATTACAAAAGCTGGACACCCTCAAATCCTGCGTTTATCTAAAGCAATGCGTTTAGAGTTATTCCTTCTTTCGAGAGGAATGCAAAAGACACTTCCTGATTAAAAAAAAAAAACACCTTATAGAAGAGAAGGCTGTAACAAAAAGATTAGTATACTGAACCAATACAGTTAAGTGAAACCGCCAACTCCAATAGCTGTGCACGGTGCACTAGCCTTCTTTTGCTACTCAAAGGTTAGTATTCCTCGTCCAAGTGATAGAATTCTCCTATCTCAAAATTCCCAGCTTAATTCCAGTTCGCGTTGTGAAGATTGAGACTGGCTTGAGGTCCCTGTCCATCATACATCCTAACTTGTAAGTCCGTTGTTCTCAATTTTCTGTTTATTCTAGTGACCGCGCAACAATTTTTTACTACAAATAAACTGGCTATGCTCAAATGCCTGGAAACTTGATTTTTTTTTTTGCAGCAGAAAATACCGTTAAGATAATGAGTAATAAGGCATCTGCTCAGACAGATGACTTCAAGATCAAGGACACGAAGCCCCAACTTGGGGAAAGATGGCCACATGGAGGAGTTCGTGGTGGAGGAGGGTGGATTAGTAGCGAAAGAGTCACAAGCACTTATGATCTTGTCGAACAAATGTACTATCTTTATGTTCGAGTTGTTAAAGCAAGAGATTTACCTCCAAATCCAATGACAGGAAGCTGTGATCCCTATGTAGAAGTGAAACTAGGGAATTATAAAGGCAAAACACAACGTTTTGAGAAGAAAACAAATCCTGAATTCCACCAAGTCTTTGCATTCTCTAAAGACAAGCTCCAGTCCTCAGTTCTTGAAGTTTTTGTTAGAGACCGAGAGATGGTGACAAGAGACGAGTATCTAGGGAAGGTAACTTTTGACATGAATGAAGTTCCTACAAGGGTTCCACCAGATAGCCCCCTAGCACCTCAGTGGTATCGTCTAGAGGACCGTCAGGGGCAGAGCAAGCTGAAGGGTGAGGTTATGCTTGCAGTTTGGATGGGAACGCAAGCTGATGAAGCTTTCCCGGAATCATGGCACTCAGATGCTGCAACAGTTCAAGGAGAAGGTGTATATAGTGTAAGATCAAAGGTTTATGTTTCTCCGAAATTGTGGTACTTAAGAGTCAATATCATCGAGGCACAAGATGTCGAATCTCTGGACAAGAGCCAACTCCCACAAGTTTTTGTTAAGGCTCAAGTGGGAAATCAAATACTTAAGACAAAAATGAGTGCAACAAAAACTGCTAATCCTTTCTGGAATGAGGACTTGGTTTTTGTAGCAGCTGAGCCTTTTGAAGAGCAGTTAGTGATGACAGTTGAAAATAAAGCGAGCGCTGCAAAAGATGAAATAGTGGGAAGGATAAACTTACCGCTCCACATTTTCGAAAAAAGGTTAGATCACCGGGCAGTTCATTCTCGTTGGTTCAACCTTGAAAGATTTGGATTTGGAGCCATAGAAGGAGAAAGGAGAAAGGAGCTCAAATTTTCAACAAGAATTCACATCAGGGCTTGTCTTGAAGGGGCATATCATGTATTAGATGAATCAACAATGTACATAAGCGATCAGCGGCCAACTGCTAGGCAGTTATGGAAGCAGCCAATTGGGATTCTTGAAGTGGGAATATTAAGTGCACAAGGACTACTTCCAATGAAGACTAGGGACGGTCGAAAAACCACTGATGCTTACTGTGTGGCTAAATATGGACTAAAGTGGGTAAGAACAAGAACCATTCTTGAAAGCGATAGTCCTAAATGGAATGAGCAATACACTTGGGAAGTTTATGATCCCTGTACAGTTGTCACATTGGGAGTCTTTGATAACGGCCATTTAGGCGGAAGCAATGGACCTGGGAAGGACTCAAGAATTGGGAAAGTGAGAATCAGGCTATCGACACTAGAAACAGACCGGATTTACGCTCAATCTTATCCACTTCTAGTCCTGCAATCATCTGGTGTGAAGAAAATGGGCGAACTCCAACTAGCCTTTCGATTCACTTGTTTATCACTCACACACATGATATATCTCTATGGCCGTCCCCTGCTTCCAAAAATGCATTACCTGCACCCGTTCACGGTCAGCCAATTAGACAGTTTGCGATATCAGGCTATGAACATTGTCGCGTCTAGGCTCGGACGAGCTGAGCCACCATTGAGGAAGGAGGTTGTAGAATATATGCTTGATGCCGATTCACACATGTGGAGCATGAGGAGAAGCAAAGCCAACTTCTTTAGAGTAGTTTCGCTCTTTTCAGGCCTAATCTCCATGAGTAAATGGCTAAGTGAAGTTTGTCAATGGAAGAATCCAGTAACTTCTGTTCTAGTACATGTCCTCTTTTGCATACTCATATGCTACCCAGAATTGATCCTTCCAACCATTTTTCTTTACATGTTCCTAATAGGGATATGGAATTTCAGATCCAGGCCAAGGCATCCTCCACATATGGACACGAAAACTTCGTGGGCGGAAGCAGTACATCCCGATGAACTTGACGAAGAGTTTGATACTTTTCCGACATCAAAGACTCAAGATGTGATAAGAATGAGGTACGATAGACTTCGGAGCGTTGCAGGAAGAATACAAACTGTTGTAGGAGATATGGCAACACAAGGGGAAAGACTTCAAGGTCTTTTAAGCTGGAGAGATCCGAGAGCTACAACTCTTTTCATAATTTTCTGCCTTTGTGCTGCTATACTTCTTTATGTTACACCATTTAAAATGGTGGCTCTTGTCGCGGGGTTATTCTTACTACGCCATCCACGGTTCAGGAGCAAGATGCCTTCAGTACCTAGCAATTTCTTCAGAAGATTACCATCCAAAGCTGACACTTTGCTCTAGAAACTAATTTTTTTTCTTCTTATAAGTCTTTGCTTTAATTTCCATGGACTGGACTTGTTAATCTGTACTTGTTTCCAATTTCATCTACTACAACAAATATTCAGTGAGATAATAAGAAAAACAACTTTATGCAGTTACTCTTTTCCAATTTCATTTACTACAACAAATATATTTATGAGCATAATATATATTACTAATTAAAAATCTCAAGCACATGTGCAACTTTTTGCAGTGTCTAACACGTGTGATCATTGCACGTGGATTATGTTAGTACTTCCAAACGACTTCAGGGTAAAACTATTTCTATCTTTAACTCTTTTTAATTCCCACCGTTGATAACTTCAAAACATTCAAAGTAACAAACAAAATCAAATTTGAATAGTTATGTTAATTTTACTAACACGTAAGTTCTTAAACAATGGATATAGATAATATCAAAATTCATTTTTTCTGAAATTAATATTTAAACACGTACTATGCACGGCAATTTTTTTCTTCAATATAGTTAAGTCTTAACTATTGCCCTTTTCTTTTCTTCTATGAATCTGTACTATGAGTAACTATAAACTTTCAATACGTAATAGGTAAGTGGACATTTAAGTTGAGAGAGTCGGAATAATATATATTCTAAACATATAAAAAAAAATAATTGTGCGCATAACTTTCCATTATAAAAACAACGATAAATATCCATTTTTCTCTGTACATAGTCTGCATTGTGTTTTTAATTCGTGATTTAGAGTAATTATGTTTTTTGTATGCATGGTAGATGTTTGATTGTTGCATTTCTTTTGCATTTGTTCATTTGCTTGGTTTTTTTTTAAGCTTGCGGTCAAGAAAAAAGTCAGCACGCCAGACGCAAGCGCAAGTATGGAAGTGCTCCAGAAATTAATGAAGCAAAAATTAACATGTTTTTATAATTAAAATGTTAATATTACTTTCTTAAATATGACTTGTATACCACTAATTCTATTGAAGAGAATAATATTTATATTTTGATTACAAAAATATCTTAATTTTTAATTTTTTAATTTTTGCAACACGTAGTGAAAAGTCAAGCACTTAGCAATGTAGGTAGTATGACTTATGAGAGAGATAGATGAATATTGAAAGTTGCACTACCAACCACATCTTTTTTTCCTTTTTGTATTCATTCATTTCTCTATACTACTAGTAAAATTTTAACTAATCCATGACCTAGAAAAAAGAAAAAAAACAACAAAAGAAATATTTGAACTAATCACTTTCCTTGTTATGTCTCTTTGTTTTGCAAGTTTTAGACTATTTTTGCAATTTTTGACCAATCAATAAAAAATGCAATGCTGTCCAACTTTAAATAAAATTAAATAAAATAGCCATAATAATATTTGAAAGAAAAAAGAAAAAGAAAGCTGGTCGAGAAGTACCAAAAGAATAATAAAAAAAATTCGTTACTTTTTCTCGTCTGAACACAATCTTCGGTCACACTAAAAGATAGTTTTTATTCGTAACGTTCATAAATTCTGATCAGACTAAAAGACAGTTTTTATTCGTAACGTATATAATTTCTTGGCAGGCTAAAAGACACCTTTCTAAAAGGATCAATATATGTTTGTGTGCATACTTTTCATTATAAAACAAAATAAATATCCAATTGTCTATGTGCATAATCTGAATTATGTTTTTGATTCGTGATTTAGAGTAATTATGATTATTTGTATGCTTGGTAAATGTTTGATTGTTTATTTTCTTTTGCATTCGTGCATTTGCTTGGTTTTTTAGAAGCGTGCGGCCAAGAAAAAAGTCAGCACGCTAGACACAAACGCAATTATAGAAGTGCTTCATAACATAATCTCTGATCAGACTAAAAGACAAATCTTATTCTGTAACGCTCACTGGCCACTTTAGTATTCAATAAGCGTACGCGTTTTCGCATCTTTTTCAATCGTCGTATTTGTCACTTTTATCGTCAAGTGAATAACTTAGAAATAAAAACAGAAAAGAAAAATCAATTTCCCTCGTGCATTTTAGCAAATACACCTAATCACAAGACGAAATAAGGAATCTACATTACTAATATCCTTTAAACAGTTATTAGGGATAGAGAGCGACAATTGTCATATATTTATAGAAATTCTGACTGTGTTCGGAAAAAGTGTCTTTTAAATCCAATCAAAATATTCAAAATATAAATAAATAAAAGAAAAGTAATTACATGAAAGATAAGATGGTATGAACCATAGAATTTTCAATAGAAAATTATCTTCTTACAAGGTCCTCTCAAAAACACACACACACAAAAAAAAAGAGGAAAACTTCTCCTTAATATAAAATGTCTAATGAAAAGATTTATAGAAAATAAAAAACTATATGGCTATACTGGCAATCTATCTGAAAACGAAGAACATAATCAATGGAAAACAAAGAAAAAGTTAAAGACTTTGCAATCACTTACCTTGAAGCCCGGATGGGCGGTTGCCCCATAGGGGAGAGAGAAGCGCCTCACAAGAGGAGAAGATAGCCCTAGAAAGGGAGATAATTAAAACTTGCCCCACTGCATGGGGAGGTGGTGGGCAGCCCTTACCCCACTAAGCTAAGTAACATTTGATGCAATCACTTACCTAGTACAGAACATATGCTACAATGTAGATCATTATCTTGTAAATTAACTTTGTAAAACATTATATGATACTATGTCGGTTCCAAATTAATGCATACTTTTTAGTTAAAAATTGAACATTCAATTTTAAGACGGGAATGATATATTACTGAAAGTATTATTGCTTTAATTAATCTTGGTGTAATTTGAATTGACATTTTGACGAATCTAACAGAATTCCTGTAGTGCAAAGTAAAAGCCTAGAAAGAGAAAACATGGACAATGGACGAAGAAAACTTTTGAAGAAAAACAAAAATGTGGCTACCAATTAAGGTTGGGCTCTTTTGGAAATTCTAGATAGTAGAGTGTTTAAGAAAATTCAAATTGCACTATACTGCACCAAATTGCATAAACTACGGAGTTTTTATTTTTAATTGGTTTGATTATAATTTCGGGAATTTTCAAACCACATATTTTGTAGGGATTGAATTTTTCTCAAACCAAACCGCACTACACCGTATATATACTATATAGTTAACTTAGTGTTATATTTAATCTAAAGAAGATTCAAATGTGAAACTTATTTTTCAAGAATAAATTTTTTGAAGATTAAGTAAATATCCGTCACATAAAAAAAAATGAAAAAGTAGAAAATTGAAAGAAAAAAGAAAAAAGAAAAAAAGAAAGCTTGTCGAGAAAGTACTGAAACAAAAAAATTCCGTTACTCTTTCTTGTCTGAATAGAATATTCGGTCACATTAAAAGACATTTTTTATTTGTAACGTTCATAATTTCTTCTCAGACTAAAAGACAGCTTTTATTCGTAACGTTCATAATTTCTCGTTGGACTAAAAGACACATTTTATTCGTAACGTTCACTGAACTATTCAACATTCAATTAACATACGTCTTTCTCAGTAATTGTATCCGTTACTTACTCATTTTTGTCGTCCAGCTAATAACTAAGAAACAAGATAAACAAAAAAATTAATTTCCATCGTGCTATTTTGCAAATACACCTAATCCCAATACGAAATCAGGAACCAACATTAATCACATCCCAAAACAACCATTAGTGTTAATTGATGTATGTTTGCAGTTAAGTTAGTCAAAGTCTCATTCAGATTCTAACCTTATTAGATGGCCAACAATATATGAAAATCGGTACAAATAAATCAAACAAAAAAAGATGGTAAAAACCATATAATTTTCAAGAGAAATGCATCTTTTTCTTGTGTGAACACAATTTCTGGTCAGACTAAACGACAAATCTTTTATTTGTTACGTTCACTAACCGTTTTAGCATTCATTTAACATACGCGTTTTTTTCCAGTAATTGTATTGTCACTTTTGTCATCAAGCTAAGAAAAAAGAAAAAAGGAGAGAAAAAAGTAATTTCTATTGTGCAATTTTGCTAATACACATAATCTCACGAAATCAGGAATCAACATTAATCACATCTTAAAATGGTCATTAGTGCATGAAGTTATAATTGTTGTATGTTTGCACTATTTGACAATTCAGTATTTCAAATTAGTAAAACCGCACCATTACCACCTATTAGAGAACAGGATCCTAAGCGGAATGTTTAAAATTCAGTACGCGCGAAACGTCTTAAAACAGGTGTCTTTAGACACAAAATACAGGATATGTGTCCTTAAAAAACACGACAGATGTCGTAAAATCACGACAGATGTCCTTTTTAAGTCAATATTGACCATAAAAAATTCAATCCGACAAAGAAGGGTAATTCACGCACGTGCGAAATTTAACCCCGTTCCGTACTAGAGCCGTGGCGACATCTGAGCGGGCCGGAAGTGTCAGGCTCGATTAATATTGCAAGATGGGCAGTTTCGTTCTCAGGTAATAGGGCCACGCTGACAAGCCCACAGGCTTCCTTTTAATTGATGTTATTGGGTAAGAACATTTTGCTTTTCCTTGCTAGAACTTGTGAATAATTATTAGTATTTGAATCTCCATTGGGATGATGCTTATTTTTGTATAGATCGCCAACTAAATTGAGAAGTTTTATCTTGTTAGCTGAGTAAGTTTAAAACTTGCATTCAATCCAATAAATATCATACACGAAGAAAAGAAAATTGACTTTTGGTCTACGCGTATTGTATTCATTATTTTGGATATAACTTTTAAACTTACTCACATACCAAAATAAAAAATTTCAACTAAATTAATTAGGATATATACAATATAAACTTGATAATAGACATATGAAGTTGAACTCGTAACTTTATTGTGATACTTATTTTGCCTATTTTTAAAATAGTGAAAGTTTTGAAGAATTAATAGCCAATTTGGTCATCAAGTTATTTGCGCTCAGCCACTTTTGTCACTTTTAAAAAAGTTTATATTTTTTTGTCATCAAAAATTTTACGGGCTGCCACTTTTGTCATTCTGTCCAAAACTAAGGAAAAAAACGTCAAGTTTGACGACTTGACCACTTGTTGACTTAATCTTCTCTATCTTCCAGAGGTATTTTGGGAATCACAATATCTCAACCTCTTCTTCATCTCCCTCAGCCATCTCCATCGGTTGACCTCCCTCCTGCACTGCCACCCCACTACAAAAATCGACCGCCGAGTAAAAATGAAGCCTAAATAGGCTTACTGCACATTCCAAACTCGCACCGACAAAAAAGTGAAAAATTTCCAAGTCAATATTATAGGCTGAACATTGGCAATGTTTCCCAACCATGCTATGGAAAAACACATCAAGGCAAACATTAAGTCTAATGATTTCACTCGAGTAAAGTAATGGGCTAGATTATTGAGGCCAAATATGAAACTGGTAAAGACAACACAATATACATGGTTGCAAAGAGCTGAATCAATGTACACTTGATATCATCAACCACGGGCTGCTGCTCCAATGGAGGTCGGTAAAGAAGAAGATGAAACTAGAAAAAAAAAAAAATCTTGAACAAACACACCATTGCAAACCACCATCAATATAGAATAATCACCAAAGAATTGAATTTTAATCCACCACCACTACACAAACCCACCACCACGTCTTGATGCTTTCCAAATCTCCTCTATTATACACTTTAAATTATTAAACAATCACCAAAGAATTGAATTTTAATCATCACATATTAAATGAAATTATCAAAAAGTTAGAAGAAAATTCCAGAAATTAGGCTGCCGAAAAATTCGAATTGAATGTTGAATTAGAAGGTTTCTTCAGTTAGTTTAATTACCTCACTCATTTGGAGATTTTGAGACTTATGATAATTGATGAATTTTTTTAGATGGGAATTCTGTTGAATGGTTTGAAGGGAGAAAAATGGAGGCAAATATAGGGTTATATATAGGAACGGTAGAAACCTGAGGAAGAAAAAAGAAAAAAGATAGATTCTTCTGCCGCTGCCGCACCCCCATTTGTTATTGGCTGGTCTGGGTTTGCAAAGGTTACCGGAGAAGAAGGAGGGGGGGCGAGGGGGTGGTGGAGGCGGAGTCGGAGTCGGTGGTGGAAGAATCAGAGGAAGCTAATGACCAGCTGTTTTGGACTGAAAATACCCTTGAATAAAAAGAGGGTTTCAGTCAATAATTAGTCAAGGCGTCAAAGAAGACGATTTTATTCATTGTTTTGGACGGAATGACAAAATTGGCAGCCCGTAAAAATTTTGATGACAAAAAAAGATAAACTTTTTTAAAAGTGACAAAATGACTGAGCGCAAATAATTTGATGACCAAATTGACTATTAATTCAAGTTTTGAGTGTCATGTGCTAAGTACTCTCTAAAGAAATGTGCTTAGTACTCTCTAAAGAAATACATTTATACTTGCGATTTCATCTTCCTACTCTCAAAAATCGGACAAAGACCAAATACTCACGAGAATTCAGAAACAAGCAGTGTGAAACTATACTATGCGTTTGTGTGTTTTTATGTGTCTTCTTATATATGACTTATGACAGATAGATAGATATGGATATTGAGAGTAGCCCTACCAACTGCCAACCATATCTTTTTCTTCTTTTTTTTTTTTCTTTTTTTGTATTCATCCATTTCTCTATAGACTATAGGTACTGGTAACATTTTAACTAATCATTTGAACTAATTTTTTAACTAATCACGACCTAGGGAAAAAAATACAACAACAAAAGAAATATTTGAACTAATTTTTTTTTTATTGAAGGAGGGACCTAATTATTACAAGAAATATGAGGATTCAAGAAGCGGGAGGAAATTCAAATTCATGACCTCTGCGTCACAAACTCTCAGTTTTGTCCACTAGACCAATACCTCATTGACTAATATTTGAACTAATCATTTTCTTGTAGTTATGTCTCTTTGTTTTGCTAGTTATAGACTATTTTTGCAGTTTTTGACCAATAAATTAAAAATGCAATGCTGTCCAACTTTAAATAAAATAAAATAGCCATAATAGTATTTGAAAGAAAAAAGAAAAAGAAAGCTGGTCGAGAAGTACCGAACAAAAAAAACCAGTTACTCTTTCTCGTCTGAACAAGGTATTCGGTTACACTAAAAGACAATTTGTATTCATAACGTTCATTATTTCTTGTTATACTAAAAGACATTTTATTTGTAACGTTCATTGGCCCATTCAACATTTAGTTAACATACGTTTTTCTCAGTAATTGTATCCGTTACTTACTCATTTTTCTCGTCCAACTAATAACTAAGAAACCGATAAACAAAAAAATTAATTCCCCTATGCTATTTTACAAATACACCTAACCCCAATACGAAATCAGAAATCAACATTAGTCACATCCCAAAACAGCCATTAGTTTTTAATTGAAGTATGTTTGCAGCCAAGTTGGTCAAAGTGTCATTCACATCCTAACTGTATTAGTCGGCAACAATATGTAAAAACTATTACAAATAAATAAAACAAAACAAAAAAAAAGATGGTAAGAACCATATAATTTTCAAGTGAAAGGCATCTTCTTACGAGATCCTCAAAAATTGAACAAGAAAACTGCTGAATATAAAATGTCTAATGAAAAGATTCCTGAAAAATAAAAAGTTATAGCGTTATTCTTCTTCAGTTACATATATGTCAATCGTATTTTCATCCCGAGCCTAAAAAATGAACATTACATTGTTAAAAGAGTTATTCTAAATAAATGCATGTAGTAATTAATTCGAATTAGTCCTCTTCTTCCAAATCCACTATGATCCAAATCTATGGCTGCTAATAAAATTACCATATAGCCCTTTTATCTTCTTGATCCCACAAAGAAAATTGAGAGAAAGAAAAGGAGAAATGAGACAAAATTAAAAAGTTACTAGTACATGTTATATGATCTAGATGAACTACTAGTTATAACTTCTTGTCTATGATCTATACATCTGATCTTCTCTATGGAAATTGAAAATGGAGTACATAAAGTTAAAGACTATATTAATATTTTTATGATTAAAAAAAAAGAAGATGGATCTGGAAATGGAAAATCATAACTAGAGTTTTCTCGTTCTCGATCTTCTTTTTCTTTTCTTTCCTCATTCTTGCCTAGGTCGGGACAACCAGAGAGAGCTGAGAGCGCGGAGACGATGGAAGTACTCGGCGATCGCCAAATAACACCGGGCGGCTTGACGGGTGGTGAGGATCTGATGAAGCCTGTGAATGGTTTGCTGCCTCAGATTATCAGCCTGCAGTAGTAAGTACACCAGAAAAATAAAATCAATATTTTTTATAATTTAATTTAATTTAATTTCTGTTACATTGTCAAATTAAAAGATTAAATAAAAATGTTACAACTTCTTATATGCATGAATGTTGACATTTTGGAGAAGGAAATTAAAAATCAAAGAATTGAAGTTGAAGGCAACTTTGGGGGGTTGGTATGATGATAATGTTGAAATTCTTTAACATTGATGTGAGTGCTTATACTATTTGAATTTTTCTGACTTATATTTGATATTTGATAATTCTTTTGACTATGTTTAATTAATTCATATACATAATCTCTTCTTCTAATTTCTTCAAATAATTTTCCAATTAGAATTTCTCTTTTGACCACCCACCCCATCTAGAAGATTAGGCACGGTTTCAATTTTAGTCAATTTTCTCTCTTATTCTACTAGGAATGTGCTTCCCAAATAACCATAACATAAATCTCATTATAAGAGCAACATTTTAAAGGCTAATGCCGTGTAGATAGTCATTTTTACAATTATCGAAGAAGATATATGTAGATTGTCAATTCACTGTTACAATTATGAACACGAGGGATTGAAAATAAAATTGAATTACTACTGAAGAATTGTTCCTATATGTAATTTTTCATAAGATGAAGCAACTTAGAATAAATTTTATTTAGTGATGGATTTTTCTTTTCTTTCCTAAATTTTAGTAATTCTCAATTATTATTATTTTCCATATCAAGTTCCAGAACAAACGGTTACAAAATGACATCATCTTTGTATGGGCAAAGTATCCATAGTACAGATGAAAATCGTATGTCCTCGTATCATGTACCCAACTAATTAGAAATTACTATATAGATATTTGTTCTAATTATATATGCACATGACGAATTGTGATTGATTGGTCAGGTGATTTTTTGCCCCTAGGACAAGGATATACTCCCTCCATTCTCATTTAATTGTCGTTTAGGAGATATATATATATATATATATATATATATATCCAAATTAATTTTCATTTACATGTCTTTTATTAAGTGTCAATAATTTATTCCAATTCTACCCTCAAAGCATATCTTTTATTGGAAAAGTGAAAGAGAAGAAGGAAGGACAGGGTATTACTGGAATTGTAGTGGAAATATTATTGTTTGTTTGAGTTTTTTAATTTTTTTAAAGCGTCCTATACGATCTATATTGAGCAATGGAGGGAGTATTTTACTACCTTAGGCTTACTTAAAAGGAGATTTTATAAGTAGTGTATTTATACAATTTAACACTTAATGTTCAATTCAACAATTAAGAAATAAGTCGATATTTATGTTAATTAATACAAATTTAACCGTCTTAACAAGCTGACACTTAAAGTCGTGGTAACACGTGCAAACCAAATTATCTATTTGGACCATTATGATCTTTATAGTTTTGAATTTTCTTGATGTTTAGACCACTTTTCCTTCCCTAATTGTAGAACTTTTTTTTCTTCTTTATTATCCTTGACTTTTTTCACATTTTCCTTAAGGGGGTTCTATAGCTTCCTCGCATTATTTTTAGACTGATACTCCTAATTTCCACGGAAAAGTATGGACCGCTGGGGGTTTGATCCAGTATCTACCAAACACCCATGTGAAAAAGAAAAATGGGCCCAAGGGCTACATACAATCTTTTGGGCCCACTTCTATACAAAACGACCCCACATCCAATCCTTGCTACAATCCAACGGATGAGAATCCTTTATGATCAAAACCAATCTCACAATTAAAGTTACCCTAGGGTTTTTTAGGTGAAAATCGTCTGTCTCTGTATATGTTCACATTCTTTTACCCACCCAATCAGAATTTGCTATATAGATATTTCTTACAATTATATATATACACATGGTGAATTGTGATTGGTTGGGTACATGAATGAGGATATACATAAGGACAAATGATTTTTTGCCAGGTTTTCTGTGGTTTATGTTAGTATTAGACCTATAACAGATTATACATATTACTCTCTCCATTCTTTAATGTAAATCGTTTAGGACAAATAGTAAAAATTAAGGAAGCAAAAAACAAAGTATTTTGTTAGTCAAAATATCAATATTTCACTCTTAAATATGGCTTGTATACCACTAATTATATTTAATAGAGTAATATTGATATTTTAACTAATAAATTATTTTATTTTTTACTTTTTTAATTTTCAGTGTATGTTCTAAATAATTTATATTATGTAATGGATGTAGAATAACATTAGCTGGAAATATAAAGAGTTGTTCTTCTGTTGGAGTAGGTCTCCTAACTCGAGCATGATCACCATATTCTTGACCCCACTATTTTCTACATGTAAATCTAGCCACGTATACATATACTAACTTCTTCAATTATTTTTTCCTAGTTAAATTTAAATAAGTGCGATATATGATATATGTATGTGTGTGTACGCGAGCGTACCTGACGAACAAAGCCTTCAAGTGTGGAGAGCTTATTCATGGCGAGAGCCATCTGACCCATGTAATTAGCCATATTAGAAGGGCAGCTTAGGGTATCAGAAGCAATAGTCTCCGAAAGGGAATGATTAAGGGCGTCAAGACCCTGAGAAAGTGCTTCCTCGGCTTCATGAGTGGACTGTTGTAACCCGCATATGCCCAAGATTTGGTGCTCAGATAATGGCTCAATGTGACCCATTATAACCTTCAAAGAAATTATCGAAATTTTCAAGAGAGCGCGGAAAAAAGGGATATATAGTAAATTAAATTCAAGAGACGTGCAAATATTATTTCTATCGATTTTTTTTTTTCTTCTTTCTATAATAAGCTTACGAAAGGGAAATGGGAGACTATAAATTGTTAGTAACAGAGGTGGCTTTATGGCTCGGATGGGAATAATACCTAACAAGACCTTACTATGGAAAAATTTACGATCATATTTTTCGTCATCCCATTATTAGATGTTCTTTGCAAACATGAACTTATAACATGTTCCTCCCATACCTCGTCAATTCATCTCAATTCTCTGATCTCATCACACCATTACTACTACAACCTTTTTGTTCTTCTCTCTAGTCTTATAACATTGTCGGGTTTATGACATCTATTCAAGAAATGTATAAAACAACATTGCAAAAAAAAAGTAGAAATTCGAAAGTATATATTCTTACTAGGGTTTTGCATGATGTCAAAAGCTTTAACCCTTATGTGTTCTATATATAACTTGTCATTTTCAAGCCAGTTTGTTTATTTAACTCCTTATGCCTGTCTATATTCTTTAGGTTCTCCAATGGACCCCGGTCAATAGCACCTAAAAGGTGTACATTTCCGTATTTTTCTAAAACGTCAAATTTTTTATAAAAAAATTTATTTATTTTTATTATGAAAATCCCGTTAAATTTTACATATCGCTTATCCCCACAAAAGTTTTTTAAAAAGTGTAGTAGTATATATATCTTTTTATATTCCGTCCTCAAATGTACAAGTTATGAACCTACCGCCATGAACCGGAGCAAAGAAAACGGGATACAATTGAAGAAGAGGGTTTGTATTTATAACCTTGATGAGTTCGGAGGGGCGAAAACCTCCGATCCACATGAAGCAACGCTCGGCCGGAGTCTTCCACATGCCGGAAAAAAGATGAAAAACATCAGACTTAGCTATCATGCTTTTCAGATTCATTACTTCGTCGAAGTGAGCCAAGCTATTTTCGACGAATAGCCGGAGCTCGTTCTCCGGTAAATGCTCCTGCACTGCATTTCGGAGCTCGCACATTAGACGATGATGCTCTTCTAGCCATCTTGAGTACTCCATGTCAAACACCACAGCATCTGCTAATCAAAGAACAACGTTAAAAACTCCGAAAAAAATATATCAATGGTGAAATAAGTCACAAAATAATCTGTACTCGTGTATATTTTCATTTATTTAATCAATCACTCACAATTCGCCACGTGTATATATAATTAAAAAAAATATACACATGGCGAATTTTGAATAAAAAGATACATGTATGAGTAAATGTACGGGGGGAAAGACGATTTACTCCCGTGAAAGTATATGTTAAATCTTGAAAATTAACCTGAACTTATATTAGCCATTGGAACATTCATGCCTTGGTCTCCCCCTAAAAGGGCACTTCCACCAAAATACATTCCCTAAAATATGTTCAAATATTTAGAAGAAAAATAAAAAGGAAAATTCATTTTTAGACAAAGGGAATATATTAATTAAATCTTACTTGAGATCTAGACCTAGTAAGTTCTTGCTCCAATTGAGTAAGCTTGATCCTACTGGACTCTAGCTGCTGAACATAAGCCTGTTAACCAAATCAAAACAGACCCATTAATTAGTTCATGTACTGGAAATAAATTTTTTTATCTGAAAATATATACTTAAATATTAAAGACTGGACCTTTTTCCTGAGCCTGCTTTTCCTAGCTGCCTCTCTATTCTGAGCAAGCCTTCTCAGTGTCTGTTGTGTACAAGTGAAATTAATTTCATATTTCATAAAAATGGGTATATAAGTAGTACATTTCTTTTCAACAAAAAAAGAGAAGCAGAAAATAGTAATAATACCCAACCTTAGGGTCTGGTGTTTTTGGTCCTTCTACTTGCTGATCAGAACCAATTGAAGTCGGACCTTTGCGATTTCCCTCACGCTGCCATAACCGTGAAAACAACAGGGATCAGATTAACACATTAAAATAATATTCCCTCCATTCCATAATATAAATCGTTTAGTATATATGTAGCGAAAATTAAGAGAGCAAAAAGAAATGTATTATCATAGTCAAAATATTAATATTACTCTCTTAAATAGGATTTGTATACAACTAATTCTATTTAAAAGAGTAATATTTATATTTTGACTAACAAAATACCTTGATTTTTGCGTTCTTAATTTTTTTATATATGAGCTAAACTACTTATATTATAAAAGGTGGGTTGTATTATTTATATGATTAAAAACTAATTATAATAATAAGAGACGAAGAGAAAATCTCAGTCTGCAAGAAACTAACTAATCATTAGCTTTTTGCTGCCGGCATTATTCTCATCCTTTTTTTAACATATACCTTAACAGATTTGGAGGGTTGCTGAGTTGATCCAGAAGCAACATCATTTCTTGGGTTGGAATTGGATGGCTCAGATGATCTCTTGGATCCGCTGGTAGATGGCGAATTCGAAACTAATCCAGTACTTACCTGATCACAAAAAAACAAACATTAAACAAAACAAAATTAATAAACCATTTTAACCAAGAAAACAAGAAAGGAATACTACCTCCATTCCTAAATATAAAGACTTTCATTACATGTTGCGAAAATTAACATATTTTTTGTAATCAAAATATTAATATTACTCTCTTAAATAGAATTAGTGGTATACAAGTCATATTTAAGAGAGTAATATTAATATTTTAATTACAAAAATATGTTAATTTTTATTTTCTTAATTTCTCAACATGTAATAAAAAGTCTTAAATTTAGGAATGGAGGGAGTAATCTTTAACGGTTTTAAGTAATTATCAAAAGTTGATTGGTACCTTAATTGCTGAGGATGGATCAACATGCATGGGCTGAGAAGGAAAAATGTTCAAAGTTGGAGGTCTCATCCCAGAATTCTCTGCACAAAACATCAGAAAATATTTAATTACTTTTAAATTTCTCAGACATATGAAAATAAAAGAAATTATATGCGAGATATATATATATATATAAAGGGTATGTCTGAATCGGTCATGCATTTCAGTTCTCTGCTACAAAATCAGATAAAAGGAAAGATTATTTTTTTGACGATTCGAATCGTATCTTTTTTTGTTGTCAGGACAAAACAGAAACAGCAGAAGGTTGATGATGATGATCAGATGTTGTGGTCCAATCCCCAGAAAACAATAATCATTTAAGATCAAAAGGTACTACTACCACACCAGTAAAAAACGATAATATTTTTTGAAAATAATTTTATCAGCTAGTGAAAAAGGTCTGGTCAAAGAAAGTACTGTTGTCAGAAGAAAAAAAGAAGAAGAAGAAGAAAGAACACAACTTTCTCATGAACCCAAAAAAAAAATTCCCAAGAAAATCTGATCAAAGGAAAGTAGTATAATTGGTGTTCAAGATTTAGAGAAAGAGAGAGAGAAAGAAATTGAGCTCACGTTGATTGATTGCTGAAGCTTCTTGACCATCAAGGTAAAGGAAAAGAGCTTGATCTAACTCACCCATATCATAAGCTCCACCATCTTTGCTCCTTTAACCAACAACACACATAATTAGTACTAGTTACTGACTCCGTATAACAAAGTAACTTGTTTTTTTTTATTCCTTAATTTTCGCTACATGTTCTAAACGACTTACATGAAGTTGCCACCAGGAATAGTTGAGGATGAAGATGATTGCATCAACGCCCCAAACGAAATCTGATTACTACTATTTTGCTGAGGATGATGCTGATTAATCTGATGTATCATCTGTGGCGGCAGCGGCAGAGGTGATGGTAGTGGTAGTGGTGGAGCAGTAGTAGTACTACTACCATGATTCATCATGTTGCTTTTGTTGTGTGAATTAGCCATAAAAGGAGAAAGAGGAGTAGAATTAAAAATTAGCTTGCTTTCTTCTTGTTGTTCTGATGATGAAGAAATCACAAGTGCACTTGCAAAATCCATAAATAAATACTAACCCTTCTTTTTTTCTTTCTTCTTCTTCCACTCTACAACAAATCATACATGATGATGATGATAATGATTTCCTCATCCTCGGTATATATAGACAAAGGTATGAGAAAAAGAGGGCTTAGCCAGCTTAGCTCGCTAGCTATATTTTTTTTAGAGAGAGAATTTTTTTTTTTGTGAGTCGGTTATTCGAAATTAAAGAGCTAGATGTTGAAGAAGAGGATATAAGAAATTGAATGCAAAAGAAGGCCAATTTCCACCTCTCAACTCATTGGTTTTATGATCTAGAAAAAACCAGACTGACTTTTTTAGATAAAAAAAATCAGATAAAGCGGTATTAAGGATATTTGTCCTCTTCCTTTCTACTTTCTCTCTCTAAAACCGTTTCTTCGGCTACTCGGCGAAACAAAGGAAGAGTTTTGAGAAAAACTCCGTATGAGGTCGAAGGCTACCGCTTTGAGATTTTCCTTGTTCGATCATCTCATTCATTGCTGTTTTGAAATGACAATTGGGCCCCTTGTTTCTTTGTCTAATTTACCATTTGACAATTTCATATGCAGCAGTGGCTCTTCTTCAACCTAACCTTATACACGTACGTAGTAGTAAGGCCTTTTCCAAGACCAGACTTCCTGCTTCCTTTTTCCTTTTTTTTTCCAGTAGAATTGGAAAATATAAAAATGATAGAGTGAGAAATGAAATAATCCGAGAAAATATAAGAGTTGATTTTATTGAATAGAAGATGATGGAAAATCGTTTGTGTTGGTTTGAGTGCGTACATATAAAGAACTGAACGAGACTCCTCTTAGAATAATTGAAAGGTGGACAAATGGTACTGTAAGAGATAGAAGGACGCCGAGGAATATTTGAATCCAAGTAATAAAGAATGATATTGCTTTATTAGATTTGAATAAGAGTAGGTTTTGAATTAAAAATAAACAATAAGAATGTATTCATTTTTTAAAAAATTATGTAATTTTGTCACTAATTCATATAATTGATCCCAATTATTTAGGATTAACACACTTTATTGCAAAGAGAAAAATGAAATTAAATAGTGTATATAGACCTCCGGACTTTGGGCAAAACGTTTGGTTGTTTTGTTGTGTAGGATTAGATGGAAAATTTTATAAAGTTTAAGAATTAGGAAATGTTTATTTGGTTGACTATATATCAATAATTGTGTTATAAGTTAGGAATCAAGCTTCTTATATCTTAATGAGAGAAACATATTTTTGTTGTCTCAACCAGGGATGAAGTCAGGAATTTAGTGTTGGGGGCGAAATTGATAAAATTCTTGGGGCAATAAAAAAGGCAAAAAAAAATCTTGAGGGAGCGAAACTGATAAAATTTTCCAAAATACACATAAATTTTCGATAAAGAGTAGTATTTTTAAAAAATTTGGGGACACCGACCCCCGCCCCTGGTCTCAACCAATGTCAAACTACAAAATATACGGTTTGGAATCACGAACATAAGTTTATACAAGATTCTATTATTTGCATATGTTTCTCAAGAAGCCTATGAAGGGAATTATGGTTAATTTTTATGATTTGCATATGTTTATATATCTGCCCTGAGTTACCAAACATTAAATTTTATCTGACCATGTTGTAAAAGTATTTTCCACATAAGAATACAGATGTCAAACAAATGGACAATTATTTTTCTATGTCGGGGAAGAATACATAAAACGCCTCTTCCTATTTATTTTCCTGAATGATTTTTGGCTAGGATACATTAAATACCTCTTCCTATTTATTTTCCTTAATAATTTTTATAAGTGTGCAATATATCAAGTTCCCTTTTATAATAGAGGTATGTTTAAACTTTCATTATTATTTTAAAATACAGGTCATTTTTAACATTTTAAGAATGTTTTTCTAAAATTACTATAGTATCCATAATATGAAATTGAGGAAGAGAGATAATTTGAGTGATTAAGATTCAAGGGTATAATAGTAAAACAATAATGATTGTTGGATAAAAAAAATTGGATCAAACAAGGATCAAAGAGTAGAAAATGAAAATAATTTCTCCCTTCATTCCCATTTAATTGTCATTTAAGAGATATATATATGTATCCAAATTAATTGTCATTTACATGTTTTTTATTAAGTGTCAATAATTTATTTCAATTATCCCTCAAATCTTTTATTGGAAAAGAGAGAGAATGAGGAATGAAGGAGTATTATTGAAATTGTTGTGAAAAGATTATTGTTTGTTTGACTTCCTTAATATTTTCAAAGTATCCTAAACGATTTATATTGAGGAATGGAGGGAGTATTAAAATTTGATATGACATTATACCTTTTTTATCCTTGTTTGATCCCAAAATTTTTATCCAATAATCACTACCCATAGTAAAAATTCTCATTGTCATATCTTTCCCCAATCTATACCCCTATTATGAAATCCAATTTGGATCATATGAGGAGCAACATATTTTTCGCACATACGAGTCTCAGAACAGGTGTCTCGTTTTAAATCAATCTTGACCGTCAAAATTTCAATGTGATGGCTGAAGATAAGTTCTGGACGTATGGAACTCACCTGGAGCCGTTGTGTATGAAATCTATTATGAAATGGAGCGAGTATAATTAAAAAATTAGTACATGACAATTTTTTATATATGAGATAGAAAATGAGACATATGAGAACGGACTATTCTTAATGAAGTCATGGGAAACTAAGTTGTCCTTAAGTGTAAACTACTTTACCACACGTAGCCAAGAGCATGAATGTAATGTTACATACTTTTTTTTTCTTTTTTTCCCCCTTTTCTCTCTCTTCTCTCTCTTCTCCCCCTGCTCTTCCTGCGTCCCCTGCTGCTGGCCAGATTTGGCCATTGGCTCCGGCCAATGGTCAAATCTTGGTCCTTTTTTTCCGTTTTTATTACTTTATTTTGTACTACGAATCATATGAAACATTTTTCAGAGTTTTTTTCTTCAAGATTCAAGACACAGTGGTTAGATAAGTCTCAGATCTTCACAGATCTAGATTTTTTTTCTATGTTTCTAGGAGGATTCTTTCAACCCGGACTTGATATGGGCCCTTTATCAACTTTCTACATCTTCCCGAGACAATTTGTAGGACGGTTGATACGCCCATGGTCCTATAAATTGTCGACCCCTAAGGAAGATGTTGAAAGTGATATTATCCTGTCTCTATGGTTCAAGAATGGCGATGAAGATGCTTTGAAGAAGAAGATTATGTATTTGTTTAGTTGTCTAGTTTTTCTAGTTGTTTTTCCTAACCATCCAAGTTTTCTTGGATGTGTCTTTTGTCTGTTATCGTGATTTTTTTAAATCATTGGATAACCTTTACTTTCTGTATTTTCAGATTTTCTATTGATTGTAATGGCCTCGGCTATTTGTGATTAATGGGAACAAAATTTATTCAGCAAAAATGAATAAAATACCCAAAACTAATCTAACTTTCATCTATGCACTGTTTTTTGTTTTAACTCCTCAAAGTGAATGTTTATTAAGTGCGTGTTTGGTAAGCGAGAATGAAAAAGAATGAAAAGGTTTTTTCCACTGCTCTTTTTATTTTGACGTTTGGTTGGGCAATTTGAAATGGAAATGATTATTTCACGGGAATGACGATTCCAGAAAGAAGTGTCCACATCAAAACCTATGGAATGTCCTTTCCAGGAGAAGGTGGAATCATCAATAAATAGTAACTGACATTTATACCCCTCTTTTAATTAATTATTACGTTTTTTTTTATAAACAACGTATTCATATTTAGTCATAAATATTCTATTTCACTTAGTATAATTTCATAGATAATAATTTTATAAATATTTATTTTTCTTGGTAGTAGTTTTAATCTAATTTTAAATTTAAAAGTAAAGATATTTTTATTACTATGTTGACATTTTAATAAAAATTATATATATAAGATTTTGTAATGAATAATTAATTAGGTTTTATCACTAGTACATGCTAAAAGGGCATTTATGTCATATTCTTTTTAATTCCATTCCATTCTAACATTAAAATATAGTTTTACTAAACACAGAAAAGGAATCGACATTCCATTTGGCTTTGCATTCCAAACACTGGAATGGAAAGAGGATTCTGAAGTCATTCTGGTGAAAAGCGATTCTACCTGCAAAGGGATTTCATTCCATTCGATTTCAGCGTACCAAACGTGTTGTAAGTGAACTTTTGATTTGGAACATATCTTTCTTTTGATATGGATAAATTTAGATCGCATAGTCTAGTAGACTATTTTTCATATTAGGAATTTTCCTTAGCAGTTAGCACTAATATAAACACCAAGTGCCCCATAAACATAGGTGGAAATTGTCTGTCTCCGTACATATTCTCATACGTGTTCCCACCTTTAAATCACTTTATTCTATTTATACATGGCGAATTGTAAGTAGTTGGGGATAAACAATTTTTTGCCTATGAATATAACAAAAACTATACACGTTTACGGAAAAAAAGAGGGAAAAAAAAAATTGTGACGAAGACTTGAGAAATTGACCAAAAGCATACAATATACACCGAAAAGTTAACAAGGAGTACACGTGTCATAACATCCTGCACAAGGGCGTTGAGAAATGGACCCGCAAGTGCGGTAAAATTCATAAGAACCATTATGTTGTGTATTTGATCTACTAGATTATGGTTCGAAATTGATTATATTATTATATAATTATTTCTCTCCTAATTGTATAGTGATTTGTCTAATTATGTACCATATAATTTATGTGTACTAGGTCTATATCAGAAAAAATCAATTCATAATCTAACGGCTGAGAGTTTTCTTAGTCCAAAACAGATGTGGGACTACATCAACCCGTTGCGGCTTTTGTAACATTTTTATTTTTTCCTGACACCAGGCTTTTATATCAATGACCTAGAAAATTAATTATCGAGCAAAGGACAACAAGAAAATATGATTTTCCTTGAAAAAAGACAACAAAAAAAAAATGATAAGACTGCCAAAAATAATATTAGTGTTAATTCTATAGTAATTTACTCTACATATTTTATCTTTTACTTTTCTATACTTATCTTTACTCAAAAATATAAATCTTTTATTGTCTATTATATTAGTAAATTTAATAGAAAATGAAACCGTAAAATGCGCATATTTTATTTTCTATTATATGTCAGTAAAATTAATAGAGGATGTAACGGGAAAAATAGTACATATTCTTCTCTTCCTTACAAATTTATGCAGAAATAATAAAAAAAAATTATATTAGAAAACGGGAGAAAATGAGGGGATGATAGTATTTTCGTTGTGTTTGAGTTTAAATCCTAAAAAACACATGCTTAACGTTGTCTTCGAAACTTGAATATCCACACATAACAAGACGAATACTTTTTCTTTCTTTTTTTTGAAAAGAACAAGACGAATACTTGGATTAATATATACACAATCTATAATAAAAAAAAAAAAAAAAATTGAAGAAATACGCAATCTATATATACTTATTGGTGAATGAAGCTTAATTACTTGATTGATTTACAAAATCCATTTGACCAAATCACAATTTCACTTATTTCCTATTCTAACAATCAATGTCAAAGAAGTTTTTTTAAAATAGTTATTTTTTCTTTATTTATTGGGGAAGTGAACCTATCTAGTACTACAATATATAGGGGATTTAAAAAGAGGGGAAGAGATTTAAACTCATGACATCTGCGTCATGAGACCTCAGTTTTGGCCACTAAACCAATGCCTCAATCGCATGCCAAAGAAGTTTGAGACATTAAATATTAATACTATCTTTATTTCATCATAATTAATCATTTAGCGAAAATTTATGAAGCAAAAAAGTAAAATATTTTGTTAGTCAAAATATTAATATTATTCTTTTAAATAGAATTAGTGATACACAAGTCTTATTTAAGAAAGTAATATTAATATTTTAACTAACAAAGTAAATTGTTTTTTGTTTTTTGTTTTAATTTTCGCTACATGTACTAAAAGACTTATATTATGGAGAAGACTTATATTATGGAGGGGAGTATAATTTTAGATATCAACGTGGAAAAAAAATGTCAATGTGTGAATGAGATCAAAGAAATAAAATAAAATAATTTTTTGGATTAGGTTATTAGCGTGCTCCCAAAACATTATAATTAGTTAAAATTTAAGTCTTATAAAAGCAAATCAAGTAGCTAACTATTTCACCAACTCCTCTTGGTCAGGTCTATTTCCCGACCAAGAAAATAAATAATCTAAAAATAATACTCCCTCCATTCCCTATTTATTAATTGTCATTTAGGAGATATCTAGATATCCAAATTAATTATCGTTTAAGATTGTTTTATTAGTTGTCAACAATTTATTCCAATTATACCCTTAACATTTTCCTTTCTTTATGACGTAGAAGTGAGAGAGGGAGGGTGGGGGATAATATTGGAAGTTTAGATGGAAATGACAACTTCCTTAATTTTCTCAAATTGTCTAAAGAGTATTATATTTAGGAATGGAGGGAGTACTGAATTTGAATGTTTAATTGATTTTATTATGATGTTTGGATTTCGATTTTGACTACAAGTTAATTTCAGTAATTTAATGTTATTTTTTATGTCTAATTCTACTATCTTGAATCAACTGTACCAAGTTGAAACCTATGAATCTCTACATTAACCATTGATAATGACATTGTGAGTTTAAATTCAATTTTAGAAAAATAGCAAAAACTATTATGTTGCAGCTGATCAACTCCCAATTTATATTCCACCAAAAAAAACTCCCAATTTATATGATAAATCAATTGGGATAACTGGAAGCTACTTATTAATGCACCACCAAGGATTAGGATTCGAATTTTCTTAATAGGATTATCTCTCATTTGCACTAGTGTCATGTTAAGGATCTCCTAGTCAAACCCTACCCTCGTATAAGAATCAGACTTTGTGGTTATGAACATACTGATTTCGAATTAATTTCACCATTTGTGTGAACAAGAAAGCCTAACAGGATAACAAAAAAATTTGAAGCCAAACAGAAAATTAACTGTAGCCATGAAAATTAACAGAATTGCATGTTAGAAGGAAAATATAAGAGAGAGAGAGAGAGAGAGAGAGTTTGACAAACTTGGAAATATTTCATAGAACTAAAATGGCCCTTCAAGGTTTTCATGGATATCTTTTAATGGATTAAATTACAAGTGATATAATTTCCTGTCATTCATAAAGATTTTATTCTTTTTTTCTTTTTTTCTTTTTTAGGAGGATAACATTCATAGACAGAGAGGGGATGTTTGATAATTTTAGAAGAGGGGATGATTATTAATTATGTTTCAACAAACTTTTTTTCTAAATGATCGAGTTCAGTGTATTTGAGTCAAGGTTGTCAAAATCGCGAGTTGGATCGTAGAACTAGGATATAAATTGAGTTAAATCGTAATATAAATCGTTAGAAGATAAAGATCGTACTTGATCGTCGAACTGGATCGTAAGATCGTAGGATCGCACGATCCAGTATGATTCAATCTTGTCCCTCTTCAATCGGGCCAGTTCTAGGTCGGTTCCGAGGCGATATCGGGTTATCTCAATAAAATAAAAATACGCTTTCATTCAATTCAACCTCTCAATTCTCTCAAGCAAGGTTGTCAATATCGCAATTTTGATTCAAAGTGGAAGAGGTGTAAAAAAATAGGAACGTAAGTGAAGGTGGAGTTTACTTGGAAGATAATGATAACATCTTGAATGATTTGCTAGACTATTACATTAGAAAGATAGACTAGTTGGATTAAAAGACCTTATTAATTGTTGGTTTGTTTTGAAGTTTATCACTTGTTAGTTTGTGAATTAATTTCAACTTTTTAGTTCTATTGGTATTCTTTTTTTTTCTCATTAAAGTATTGTTATATTTTCTTACTCATTAGTATATAGAATGATGTTTTTATTGACATAAATTTATCATGAAATATTATTTTAATAGTTTTTGTCGGATCTTCCCATCCGTGCTACGATCTTCGAATTTACGATTGTTTAGACCCTTTCCGTTCTAAATCAAAATTGCGATATTGACAACCTTGATTAGAGCTCTAGAGATTAAACAAAGTATGTTCAAAATTAGTTTGGATCGCCTTTTCAAGATTAGGTATCCATTATTAAATTTATAATTGATCATATTATAAGATTGATCCTTCTTGTCAACCACTAATACCACTTTTAAAATTGACAAAATTTATGGGGAGACTTTTTTCTTAAGGAAAAAAAAAAGGCAAAACAGACATGTCATCGTACATGCCGTATCAAAAGATCTTAGACCACATTAATAATGTAATGGAAAACTCCTAGTAGAGATTTGTTGTTGATTTCATCTACTTTAAGACGATAACAAATTGCAGCTTACGCGGTAAGCTTTCAATTGTGGTAAATAAGTGCATGTATTTGTGTATGTATTTATTAATATGATCAACCACTCATAATTAATTTTATGTATATATAATTAGAAGAAATATTCACATGACAAGTTCTGAGTGGTTAGGCACAAGAATGAAAACATATACGGGTATAGACTATTTTCCCTCTTCAACTGGTACGTTTGGGTTCGAATCATACTGGAGGAAGTAAAAAATTACTATTAACCCCTTGATAAAGGAAATTTAAAAACAAATGTACTCCTAGACAAAATGCATAGGATTTCTTCATAATTCGATGGAACCCTAACAAAACTCACACGCTCATTTTCCGTTATGAATTTTAAAAAAGAATTAAGGTTCTCATTGTCTCCTCTCTAGGATGAGTGGAAGTGGCAACTTCGGGATGTGTCTGAGTGGAAAGTCAAGTCGTTATGAGTGTCTATTAATTAATAGTTCAAAAAATGATGAATTCATACATTTAACAGAAATCAAGCCTCACAATTTAAAGGTAATTTTAGTGAACTACTGTCGTTCTTCTTGTGAGTTCTTTCTCACTGAACTATACCTGAAAAACTTATGTTATGAAATTTTTGTAGTAACTAATGTTTGAAAATAAGGACCAATGGAAGTAGCGGAATTAGAGGGAAAAATTCGCTATGGGACGGTCCTTCTAGGTACCTGTGAGACATGAAGGCCTACGGGACTTACTCTGCAAGTGGATCATGTCTAAAATTATATGAGAGGAGTGAGGGCGGACCCATGCCAGACTTCCCGAATTAGCAGGTTGGGTAACATTCACTCCCGAAAATGTGAAAGTTATAATTACATTTTATCTTTAGAAAAATAAATTTTTTCAAAGAATATTTAAAAAGTACATTCTATTAGTATTTTTTAAAATTTCGGGACGACTATCCTGCTCCCCTAGAATCGTCCTGATCCAGTGGACAAGGAAAATTATGGCTGCTCAATATATATTTGACCTAATATAAATCATGATCATCTCCATAAAACATCCTGCTGACCATCACATCACTTGAGGGTCAACCTAATATTAGCCATCATCCATGTACACTCAACAGAGAACCCATCTGGACTCCATTCAATTTCAGGTGCTGCTAATATATTCTAGGTTTACCTCATTCTCTCCATCATCATTATAGATTAATGTACACTTTCTACTTCATTCTCTAGCCTTTAAAGTTGTTAGGTCCTGTTTCAGTGGTATTCTGGGATCAGCCACTTTGTTTGACAAAGGTTAGGTCTGTATCCCGTCCATCCCCGCCCATACCCCCAATTATTGGGGACTAAATGGGTTATGCTATTGTTTGTTTGTTTGTTTGTTTTAAAGTTGTTAGGTCAGAGTTTAATATCTTCTAAATTGTTAATCAAACACTCAGACCGTTAAACTATTATCTAAAAACGAGAATCATTTTGTTTATTGAGTAATATAGAGATTCTAAACCGGCTTTCCGTGCCGACCATTCTAGCAAGGGATTATTTTACCAACAAGTTGAAGTTGAAGTCAATATATACAAATCTCTGGTATAGCTAGCTGAAATCGATTTACGTCTGCTCATGATCATTCTTTTGTAGCGTGAGAGAGCAAGGAATTATACTCTTAAATGTCCAGATACTTGCTAAAAATTTAATTCCACAATACAAGGAAGTCTTTAATTAAGTTACTTGTATCTGGATATTTGACCCGGTCTGATTTATCCAGTTAAAATTTTGCAAGACAAATCAAATTCGCGACATTGTCTTAAGCATACTCTAAGAGAGTGAAGTGGGCAATTTGCCAACTGGGCAACTGAAGTTTTTCAGTGACTGTATCCGGGTATTTGATCAGGTCTCAGAGACGGATCCACACTCATGTGACCCCACTGGAATTTTTTTGTTTAATTTTAATTATATACTCATGCATAATGATTAGGTTTATGTTATTAAGTTGGTAAGTTAGTGATGCCGCTAGAAAGTTTGGTGACCCCAACTCAAACAATATCAAACGCAAAAGACAACGACGTTGGTGATTCAATTCTCTTGATTGTCGTGTGGTTCCAATCAATTTTTTTTACTGTTTTTCTATTTATTTGAATGTTTTTTCTTCAAAAAATTTACTTGTCTCACACATAATATGATTTATTTTTTTTTGAGAAATTCGTCAAAAATATTTACATTTACTAACTAATATTCACTGAAAGTTAGAGGTATTTTTGTCCCTCCACTTCATTCCCTCTTAAGTTGATTGTTAGAGGTAGCTTTAGCCTAAATCATCGTATTTTATTAATTTAAAAAGCAGTGTATTGATACAAATATTATAAATAATGGTTTTTACTAGAAATATAAAATAGTTTATTGTGAAAAAATTCTCATATAAAATGTGATATTTTTAAAATATTGTGGGGCGGTCGCCCTCCAAATTTGTCAATGTGCACGCCCCTCCCCTCCCAACATTTCTGAAACGTCGATTTTTTTCATGGAAAATTTTAGTTTATTTCTTGGTTCTATCCGTAGATGAGTGACCCCGCTTTCACTACATCATGGATCTATCACTGCCAAATCTGACTTATCCAGTTAAGATTTTACAAGACATATTGAATTCACGACTTTATCCTAAGCATACTCTAAAAGAGTGAACTAAACAGTTTCTCAACTGCGCAACTGCCCCTTGTCATGACACAAGGGACGATTTATCTAAGTAAGAAAAGATCTTCGGAAGAATCCAATTTTTTCACTTGTTCAAGTTCTCAAGTGATGTATATCAAATCTGGTCATTTCCTTCGTGTGGGAAGAAATGATCTAAGCTTATAAAGATTATAATTGTTTGATAATTAATTTCTTGATGACATGTGCGGGACAGGCCCGGCTCCAAGGGTGTCCAAGGTGACATCCGGAACCGGGCCTCACATTTACAGGGGCCCCAAATTTTTAAAAAAATTTCTTAATTTGTATATAATTATTAGTTAAAAAAATTGAAGATTTTGATGTTTTATAATTTGTTGCTCAAAATCTTTTTTTACCATACACGCAGTCTTAGGTTAATAGGGGATGCGGGACCGAAAGTGACATGAGAGGGCCCCCAAAAATCAGGGGCTCAATATTTTTTTTGTTTATATATATATACTTAGCACTAAAATCCAGGGCCCTAATTTTTTTTGTATATATATATATATATATATATATATATATATATATATATATATATACTCACTTAACCTAAAATTAGTACGAATTTTTTGTTTTGTTTATATATATATCTTAGCTTTCAAAATCTAGTACAATTTTTTTTCAGATGTAGGCGCCTGAGATATGTTTGAGGCAGGCTCTATGCGGGATTTGCATATAGTTATGTATAAGATGAGAAGGAAAAATACAGGAAGTGAGAAAATACTAATAAAAGCAACCTCCATTTCCCATGTTAGGCAAGCCTTTCTTTGCCAGAAATTGCCAAATTTTGTTACGCAAAACGACTTGTGACTTAAAAGCAGGGGCTGATCTATGTGTGTCGGGCTAGCGATGGCCCCAATATTTTCTGAAACGTGAAATTATTTTTAAAAAATAAAAAATATTTTTTTTAAAATTTTTTTTATAAATATTGTAATTTTAATTTTTAATTTTTTTTAAAAGTTAGTATAGTACTCTCTCCGTCCCAAATTATTTGTCCACATTTCTTTTTAATTTGTCTCAAATTAATTGTTCACTTTCTAAATAAAGGAGTCGTTAATAATGATTTGTTTTCAATCCTACCACTTACACTGAATGTTGGAGAGAGAAAATAATATGTACTCCCTTCGTCCCAAATTATCTGTCCACATTTCCTTTTTAATATGTCTCAAATTAACTGTTCACTTTCTAAATAAATGGCTCATTAATGATGATTTTTTCAATCCTACCTCTTACATTGAATCTTGGAGAAAGAAGAATAAGAGAAAATAAGGTAGAATTAAATATAGAGTGAAATTAAATATGGCATATCCTATTATAAAATTTGATGAAACTTTAATTCTCGTGTAAATCACAAAGTGATAAGATAATTTGGGACGGAGGGAGTAATTAAATTGGGAGTAACATTAAATATGGTTGTGTTTGACATTTTACCATATTCTATTATAGAATTTGATGAAACCTTAATTACTGTGCAAAATAAAAAGTTGACAAATAATTTAAAACGAAAAAAGTATATACTTTGTTGTAATTTGCTTTATTTATAAGTTCTAGATCAGTCTCGTCATTGAAGAAAATGAGTATTTGGATGATGGGAAGACCTTGTCTTGGTAGAGGGATGGGAACAATAAAAGTTGGATAATTCTGCACCCTTACTTATGAATCGTACGGAATGCATGCAAAAAGAGCAAAAGGTTTTTGGTGAGGAATTTCATGGAAAAAGCATATTTTAAAGATATCATCATATTCATTGAGCTTTGCTTTTTGCCTTTGAGGGGTAACTAATGAAATTTGAAAGTGGTGGAGATAAATAATGAGAGCATCTTCAATTCAACCATTAAGTTTGGAGTATTTTTGTGAGATCATAATGTTATATTAGATTTTAAAGCGAGACTAAATATATATTCTAATTCTAACTAACACATTTATATCCTTAAAAAATGAATAAAAACATTAGGGAATGATTCATTTGATATGTAGGATTTCATGTTGTTTAGATCTTATATGGACGAAATCATAAGAAGTAAGGTTTTAGATCATGGAAAATGATTTACTCCTAAAATTTTGGGGATAGAAACCCTAAACCCCCAAATTGAGGGTTCTGACCAAAAATTGAGGGTGTTAAATGACTATCTTACCCCTGCTGGTATAAGGAATTCACCCAACTATAAGGGCAAAAAGGTCCAAAAAACTATTTTAGTCAATCTTTTAGTTAATAATTCTAGTAGCCTAGTAAAGTCCTTAGATCATATCCCCTATTGAGTTATTTTTCCTTTGGAGTGGAAGTGGGAAGGTGGGGTATGTTCATGTGAGGCGTATTTATTGAGGCTTTTTTTGTGGGAGATGAAAACTAATTAAATGAAATAAAGGTAGTGATGGACATAAAGCTCAGGCTAAATTTAGAAAAAGGGGTCATTGGTGTTTATGGGTTTTGTACCCCTTAGTTTTGGGATGGGGTCCGAACATGGGCCCTTAATAATTTAGCTCCACCTGAGTTATTATTGGAATTGAGTTTCAATTTGAAATTTCTAACCTAAGTTTAACATTAGTTTTAAACTCAAACAAGGTCCAATCGGCAAAAACTCTTCTTCCCATTTTGTGTCTCGTTCTGTCTTACTAATAAGAAATTGTTATGTGTTTTCACTATTTTTTTTAGATTGTAGTTTCTTTTTTAATTAAAAAATTAATACATGGTAATTTTTTATTGATGGAACAGAAAATGAGACACGAAATAAGGATAGAAGGTTCTTACCGGATCCAATCTAAGTACACCCGGAGTGAGATCATCTTAATAAGTTTTTACTGTATAAAATTTAGTTTTGACTCTAATTACAGAAGTAAGGTCAATTTTAACAAGTAAGGTGAGATAGAATATTTGAGAGTGAAAGAAAGTGTGTGATGACTATTAGGATAGTTCTAGGAAAATATTTTCACAAGAGGAGAAAGTTAAAGTATTAATGAGTCATTTCCTCAACATTGCGGATAAATTTTCAATTTTTATATTAAACGACCCGGCAACTTACATTAAAAACTATTTAGTAAAAATAGACATTTCAGAAAAATAATAATAATAATAATAAATATATTTTTACCGTTAAATAAATATTGGCGAACGATGATGAGGAAAGCGGTCTTAGCACCACAACCGCGTGGCTGCAAAGAAGCTTTTATTTTCTTTCTTTTTTTCTATTTTCTATTTATAGCAAAAAACTGATATCATTGGAAGAACTTTCCAAGGTGTTATTTCAGCCTCATTCAATGTGAAATCCTTTTGCATTTTCCTTGACCATCTATACCCACCACCATTTCAACTCTTATCACCACGATTCTGCCTATTCTTTTATTAAATAATAATAATGATAAATAAGTAAAAAAAATATTGAGCCTCGATCTTAAAAAGTTCCTCCTTTTCCATCCCCTCGGACTTGTGAAAGATTGAGATCGTGGTTGTACCATTAGAGCACAAGGAATTCAATTACAACATTTGATAAGAATCGAAACCCCACTCTGTAGATATAGACAAAATCGTCACAGTAACATTGGTAAATAAGTTTCAATTACTAAACTATTCCCCGGAACGTTTCTAAATTCAAGACCAGTACTTAGTACTACTAGTTGTCTAGGGTATAATTGGATTGAGTTCGGTTTGGGATTGGTTTGGTCTCAAAATTAGCGGGAGAAATTCAAATTCAATTATTTTTTCCCAAATATTCGTTGAAATTCAAATTTGAATTGGTTTGGGATTGGTTTGGCCTCTAAAATTTGAATTTCAACGAATATTTGGGAAAAAATAATTGAATTTGAATTTCTCCCGCCAATTTTGAGACCAAACCAATCCCAAACCGAACTCAATCCAATTATACCCTAGACAACTAGTAGTACTAAGTACTGGTCTTGAATTTAGAAACGTTCCGGGGAATAGTTTAGTAATTGAAACTTATTTACCAATGTTACTGTGACGGTTTTGTCTTTATCTACAGAGTCTGTTCGATTTTGATTCTTATCAAATGTTGTAATTGAATTTCTCTCGCCAATTTTGAGACAAAACCAAACCAAACCAATCCCAAGCCAAACCCAATTCAAGTACACCCCTAATCTCCTTCTGGGCTCTGGGATTTGAATCCCAACAATATCCCAGAAATCTGCAGAATTTGTGTCCTCCGTTTAATTTTTCATCATTTATCTCAAATAACGAGCTCATATTATAGTTTGTTTGCTAGTATAATTTTTAGTGTTCTTCATGCGGATAAAACCAAAACCTACAAGTTAGGAGCGAATTTTATGTATTAGTAAACTTTAGAATCTTGAGGACAACACCAAGATTATATCACATCTGGAGAATGAAAATATAATTTATGATAGCTTATAAGCAATTGAGAAGGAAAAAAACAAATCACTTTTAGCAACAATAAAAGACGGAAGAAAAGTAGATCAAATCGCAAACTAAGGGACTAGGAATCAACCATCATGATAGAAATCATATAAATAAACAACAAAACCATTAAACCTATTACAGATTATCGGAGAAACCAACATTCACCTTGACTTGATTCTAGATCCGCGTCCTTCGCCTGCAAAAGACAATGGAAATGGTAGCCAACACATGAACTGCTCACAGCATGCAGTCTGTTCTAGCGGGTAACCTCCTGAAGAAATTGAGCGGCACTGATGGAAGTTTGTGTCGGAATCTTGGATGTCTTAAGACGTAAAAACCAGCAAGAAGGGCCACCACTTGAAAAGGTGTAACATAGAGAACAATAGCAGCAACCAGACAAAATATCACAAACAGCGCCGTAGCTCTTGGATCTCTCCAGCTTAACAAAGATTGGAGGCGTTCTCCTTGAGTTGCCAGATCGCCAACCACAGTCTGGATCCTTCCTGCAATGCTTCTTAACCGGTCGTACCTCATCCTGACGATATCTGCAGGACGTGAAGTTGGAAAAGTGTCGAATTCTTCGTCCAGTTCATCAGGATGGGCGTTATCAGCACAAGAGAGCCGAGTGTCCATATGGGGTGGATTCCTTGGCCTCCATCTGTAGTACCAAACTCCAATCAGGAAAAGATACAGAAAAATGGTTGGCAGAATCAGCTCGGGATACAGAACCAGTATTAGGAACAAAATGTGAATTAGAACCGTGGTAATGGGGTTCTTCCAATTGCAGATCTGGTCGAACCATTTTCCAACAGAAATCAATCCACTTAAAACCCCCATTATTCTGAAAAAGTTGGCTTTGCTTCTCCTCATGCTCCACATGTGAGAACCGACATCGAGCATGTATTCCACAATCTCTTTCCTTAAAGGAGGCTCAGCACGACTAAGTCTCATGGAGACGATCAGAGTAGCCTGGTGCCTCAAGTTATCGAGCTGACTCACAGTCAATGGATGGATATAGTGCATTTTCGGCAAAAGCGGATGTGAGTACAAATGCATCATATTCAACAAGGACGAGCAAGTGAATCTCACAGCCAAATGAATTTCGCCCATCTTCTTGACCCCAGAAGGATGTAAAACTAACAGTGGATATGAATGTGTATAGACACGATCAGTTTCCAAAGTAGAAAGACGGATTCTAACCTTTCCAATTCTCGAGTCCCTAGATCCTACCGCTTTGTCACCACCGTGGAGATGACAATTATCAAAAACACCGAGGGTTATGACAGTACAAGGATCGAAAACCTCCCAAGTGTATTGCTCGTTCCACTTGGGAGCAAAGCTATCAATAATTGTCCTCGTCCGGATCCACTTTTGCCCATATTTAGCCACACAATACGCATCAGTTGTAGCCCTTCCATCTTTTGTTTTCATAGGTTGCAGCCCTTGAGCATTCAGAATACCTAATTCAAGAACCCCGATGCTCGACTTCCACAACTGTTTTGCTGTAGGCCGGAGGTCACTACTGTAATGGGTTGATTCATCCAGAACATGGTAGCCTCCTTCCAGACAGATCCTCATGTGAATTCGGCTCGCAAACTTGACATCCCTCTTCTTCTCCCCCTCAACAATTATATGTTTCTCAAGGTTATACCACTTTGTGTTTATAGGTTTGTGGTCCAATCTTCTATCAACCATATGTAGAGGAATGGCACACCTTCCTAAAACTTCATCTTTGTTAGGTGCAACTCTATCTTCCACACTTAAAATCAAAGGCTCCTCAAAAGGTTCTGCTGCCACAAACATCAAATCCTCATTCCACATGGGATTGATACTCTTGTTCATCGACACTCTAGTCCTCAAAGCCTGATTCCCAAGAATGGCCTTAACAAACACTTCAGGGAACCTACTCCTATCATTAGGAATTAAGTCCTGAGCTTCAATCACATTAACCCTGAGGTACCACAGCTTAGGTGACAGATACACCTTCGACCTGATGTTTGCAAGGCTATCGTGCCCACTAACAGCTGCAGCATCCGAATGCCATGCCTCTGGAAACGCTTCATCTGCCTGAGTACCCATCCAAACAGCCAACATCAACTCCCCCTTAACCTTATCCCCTTTCCTATCCTCCAACCTATACCACTGTGGAGCCAAAGGACTATCAGGAGGCACCCTTTTTGGAATCTCGTTCAAATCGAATAGAACTCGACCTATGAAATCATCCTTCACCATATCCTTGTCTTTCACTGTGACCTCAAGCACTGAAGCCTGAATACGGTCCTTTGAGAATGCAAACACCTGACTCCACTCCGGGTTTGACTTCTTTTCAAAATGACGAGTTGTACCCCTGTAGTTCCCCATCCTAACCTCAACATAAGGATCACAACTACCTGTTACATCCTTCCCAGGTAAATCTCTCGCCTTCACAACCCGAACATAAAGGTACTGCATTTGCTCAACGAGATCATAGGTGCTCGTTAGTTTATCCCCCGTCACCTTCAATCCCCCAAGATGGGGTTTAGTCTCCTTCAGCTGAAAATCATCCTGCGGAGGCCTCTGCATTTTCTCTGTTTTCTATGTTTTACAAGAAACTCTATTTTCTCCTGATGTTGAAGGTAATGCTTGACAAAAATACTTTTTAAACCCTTGTAAATGGAAATGCTGAAAATAAATTATCCGTCACGGGGCAAAGGAATCAACTTTGAAGTGCCAAGATATTAAGGATACCTAAAATCAAGCTGAATGTTAGATATTATAAAAGAAACCTAAGACATAGGAGAACAAAGACAGGGGGTAGACACATTAAACAACAAAAGCTTCAACTTGAGATTAAAGATTTAACCAAGACCCCAGATCTCTATAATGGAAAAAAAACAGATGGTTTAAAGTAGCAAAAAGAACCTCATTAAAAATATTTAGCTAAAAAAAACAGAACCTCTATCCCCTCGAAGCTTCAGATCTGAATGCTCCAAACCTTCACAAATAGCAAAAGTAACAAATAAACAACAAACACCATAAAAGAAACAGCAAAAAGTATAGTACACTCCACCCAAAAAGCATTCATCCAAAAAGAAGGGGAAAAAACCCCACATAGAAAAATTAAAAATTTCAGCTCTGTATACCAAAAAAATAGTATAAAGATGAAAACTTTGAAACATTTTTAGCTCATTGGGCTCAAAGAAATTAAAAAAAAAAACACCACAAAATATTTTTCACCTAGGAATGTGTGTAAAAAATAACCAAGAACCAGAACATTCAAGAATGCAAGATTTTTTTTTTATTTTGTGTGTGAAAACATATATATATATATATATATATATATATATATATATATATAAACAAAAAGAAACACATAGAGAGATAGATATAATAAGGTATATACAGAGAGAATAAAGAAATATTGGGTGAATATACCTGAAGGGTTCAAGGAAGAAGGAGACAGATTTGATGGAAATTCTTGATAAGGTTCTAAAGAGAGTGAAAAAGAAAACCCAACAAGGATTTTTAGAGAGAGAAGCAGTGGAGGGGTTTTTTTGTTTGCTTTTTTGAAAGATCAAAGTGAAGAAAATAAAAGAGAAGAAGAGAAAATAAAAGAGAAAATAAAAGAGAAGAAGAGTCTAGAGAGAGAAAATGTGAGTAAGCAAGAAAAAAAGAGGTAATATGAGAGGGATCCGATGAATCTCTACACCGAACCTACTTTCTGCGTCTCTATCAGATATGCTCTCACCTTCCTAAATTCTATTTTTTTTTTCATCTTTTTTTTTAAAAGGATTTTAAAGAATATATATTATTTGAATTGATTTTTTTGTTTATGAACTCTTGTTTCGTAGTAATAATAATAATAAAATTATTTAGTTCGCGAAGTCAGCATAAACACTTGATTTGGGTGAGATTCAAATTCGAATTTCTAACCTTATCAAAAAAAAAAATACTAATAAAATTACTTACAAATGGGATGTACAAGTTGGAGTGAAATTTTTCATCTCAAAACTGTGTGGGGTAACCAAATACAAATATTTTTTTATTAAAAACAAGGCTAATTGGTGAAATCCGTCCCTAAACAATTTACGATTGGTGACTTGGGTCCCCAATCATTTTTTTTATTTTGGGTCCCCAAACAATTTATTTTTTTTGCACTATGGGTCCCTTCATTGGAAAAACCGCTAATCAACGGTTAGTCAACACAATTTTCAAAAATTTCACTCAAAACACAAAGATATTTTTGGTATTTCCTATACTAAGTCAACCCAAACCCACCCACCCGCCTATACCCGCCTCTAGCTTAGGGACCTAAGTCACCAATAGTAAATTGTTTGGGGACGAATTTCACCAATTTGCCTTAAAATCAAAACCCATATATATATATATATATATATATATATATATATATATATATTTATTTATTTTTTTTATTTTTTTTTGTGTGTGTTTTATTGGTTGTGGGATGGTTTGGATTTTCTGAAAGGTGGGTTTTTTTTTAATAATAATAATAATAATAATAAGTTTTTTATTATAAAAAAATTCTATACAATGGCCATGGCGCTATTGTGGCGATTTCGGCACAAAAAAAATCAATAATAAATTGTTTAGGGACGGATTTCACCAATAAGCCTAAAAACAATGATTCATTTAATGACCACTCGATAAATTAGTTAGAGATTAATTTATGATAACTTTTAAAAAAAATTAACTAGTATTTTTTTTTCGAAACAAACTATCAGATTTGTTTTATCTCTATAAATTTTAAAAGTAATATTATTCAATAGAATTCTTCTTTGAATTTTATAACTTTTCTTTTTATTTCAATATTGATCTGATTATTTCAGTTGAAATTTAGAAAATATTTCTATCTGATAATTGTTGCCGACATGCGATATTTGTTGTTTTAGAATGTCAAACTTAAAACACATAATTCTAGTTGTATAATTTCTCTCTTTAGAATATACATCACTTAATGAGTTTCCTATGCTAAAAGATAGATAGAACTGGAAAAGTTTCTTTTATTTTAATAAAATTACTTCTTTCGTATCAAATTGAATTTCCATTTTTCTATACTAAATAAAATAGAAAAGTAGATGTTAATTTGGAACGGAATGAATAATTTTTTAGGCTTAAGGCTTAAATACACTCTAAAACTTAATATGTACAAGGTATATATATATATATATATATATATATATCAAATATTTTACTAAAAAAAAAATTAGAGGAGGCTCCTCTAATTTTTTTTTAGTAAAATATTTGATATTTTGTCTAGAACATAGTTTTCCATGTTGATATGTTTTTTTTTATTTTGAAAAAATAAAAAATAAAAAATAGGACTTAGGAACAAGGGAAGGAGTATTGTTGTCTGTTTGTTGCTTGACCAGATGGCCACGGAACCAGGGTCGGAACCAAACCACGTGCGAGGACCGCTGTTATCGGCCGTTGGGTGTGGGATGTGAATATATATTTATACAATACTACTTTTCTAACCACTAACCTTTTGGAATTTATCACTTGCCCCCACCTAAAGTTTTTCAAAAATAAATATGACTAGCATGTAACTATCACAATTAACCTCAAATAAGCTTACTAGCATCTCTCTGTGTGTGTGTGTCTATATATATATATATATATATATATATATATATATATATATATATATATATATATATATTATTGTAAATTTTTCATAGTCAAACTGCTACTTCTCTTTTTTTTTATTGAACAATTCAAATGTAGATATTCAAGACTTTTTAAAGAAAACTAGACCATTTATAAGTATGGTCTAGTTTATTACAATTATTATTATAAGACCTCACCAGAGGAGGAGACGTAGAAGACCCCGAGAGGGGAGAAGTAGATGACCTCGTTGAGCGGATGTCGTAGAAGACCCGTTGCGCGGGTGCCCCGTGAGGAGTAGTAGAAGTCCCGTTGAGCGGGTGCCCCGTGACGGGTGTATAAGACCTCACACAAGGGAACCCAAAGAAATGACAATTAAATCATTCCCCTTGTGTGAGGGAGGTATCGAACCCAGGACCTCTCGATCCCGGGCCAAGCACTTGCCCACTGGGCCACAACACTTGATGATATATTCAAGACTTATTTGAGAGTAAGTTGCAGTTCAAAATATTTTGAGAATGATTAATATCACATAATTATAAGATTTACTATCATCATACTACAATATTTATAAGAGGGTAAAAAGTGTCTACGACCCTTGATTATTTTTTTCGCTTTTCGTTTTTGTCCCTGAACTAAAAAATGCAAAATTCTGTATCCTAAACTTTTTTGAGTATTAATGTTGCCCATTCCATCTAGTTTAGCAATTAAATTTGGATAGAATGAGATCACATGATCAAACTCTGGAGAATTTTAGGAAAAGCATGTTATGTCCCTAAAAAAAACTGCAGACGATACATATGTAAAAGAATATAAGGAAAATGGAAAAACTGATATGCATGTGGAAGACTGGTTTTATCCCATTGACACATTTTTTTAAATGTCAAAATATTTTCTTTTTTTTTTTTTGCAAAATGCTCCCGAGTTTGGTCATGTGATCCTATTTGGTCAAGATTTTACATCGAAATCAGATAAAATGAGCAACATTAATGCATCAAAAAAGTTCATAGTCAATGACTATATATTTTTTAATTCATTATTAAAAATCAAAATCGAGAAAAGTTCAAGATGTAGACATCTTCTACCCTTTATAAGATACTAACTGAATTAGTCAAATCAACCACCTAATAAAATTACAATTCGAAAAATATTTTAAAAAGCAATAATATCAATAAAGTTAGGCCAAGTTGAGGTAGAAGCTTCATGATGTGACATGTGGCATATTATGAGATGTGTTCCAATCATAAGCTTTCATGTGGCAACTGTCATTAATTTTCTTTTAAAAATAGTGTTTCCTAAGTATTAATCTTCATCTTCATTATAAAGTTACTATGAAGATGAATACTTTAGATATAATCTTCATCTTCATTCTAAAGTTATATATTTATAAATTATAGAAAAAGTATGTAACATAAATTAATTGAATTTAAATGAAGAAGTTCAATGGTGTTTTTAATGAAGAAGTTGAATGGTTTTTTTTTTTAATGAAAAGTTCATTGGTTCTTTTTAAATGAAGAAGTTGAATGAGATTTTTTAAATAAAAAAGTTCAGTGGTTTTTTTTTAAATTAAGAAGTTCAATGGTTTCTTTTTTAATGAAGTAGATTTAATGTATATAGGAATTCTAAAAGTCTTTGTAACATAAATGAATTGAATTTAAATGAAGAAGTTCAATGAGTTTTTTTTAATGGAGAAGTTAAATGGTTTTCTTTTTTAATGAAGAAGTTCATTGGTTCTTTTTAAATGAAGAAATTGATTGAGTTTTTTTTAAATAAAGAAGTTCAAAGGGTTTTTTAAAATGAAGAAGTTCAATAGTTTTCTTTTTTAATGAAGTAGATTTGATGTATATATGAATTCTAAAAGTCTTTCATCATAAAGTAGTTTTAATATTTTAAGAAAATAACATGTATATAGGAATTCTAAAAGGCTATGTAACATAAATGAATTGAATTTAAATGAAGTAGTTCAGTGATTTTTTCAATGAATAAGTTGAATGGTTTTCTTTCTTAATGAAGAAGTTCATTGGTTCTTTTTAAATGAAAAAGTTCAATAGTTTTCTTTTTTAAATGAAGTAGACTTAATGTATATATGAATTCTAAAAGTCTTCCATCATAAAGTAGATTTAATATTCTAAGAAAATAATATGTATATGGAAATTCTAAAAGGGTATGTAACATAAATGAATTGAATTCAAATGAATAAGTTCAATGGGTTTTTTCAATGAATAAGTTGAATGGTTTTCTTTTTTAATGAAGAAGTTCAATAATTTTCTTTTTTAATGAAGTAGATTTAAGGGCATTGCATTGGACTGACCATGGTTTGGGATAAATGGTCAACCATAACAGTCATTTTTTTTGGACTAACATTTTTGTCCATAATGGAAGTGTCACTTCCGTCCTGGGGGAGAACGGCTGACGTGGCACATTCCAAATGCGCCTCGCTACGTCAGCCAAGGACAGAAGTCCCACTTCCGTTTTTAAGTTGAGAACGGAAGTGCCACTTCCATCCTCAACTTGGCATATGCAACAACTTCTCGTAAAGGCATAATATATATTGCAATGTTTGAACAACCTTTTGGTTATTATGCCCCTATGCAACATAGTTATTAGACCTAGTCCCATGAGCCTCCTAACCTTCTGGCCAATGAAACATTCCCCAGTTTCCTTAGTTGGAATAGCATGATTCACATGAAATTTGTATAGTAAAGAATTGATAGGACTATTTCCGTAGGGTATGATTATCTCTTTTTGATAGGACTATTTCCGATTCCTCTATTCATAGTCAACATTTTGTTAGCCTTATAGTGGCAGGTTATGGACAAGAGGTTTTTATAGATAGGCCTAATTGTAATAATTTTGTACCCTACCCTACGGGCTAGGGAGTGCTTTTGTGCTTTATTTATATATTATCGGCTTTTTTTTACCAAAAAATAAAAATAAAAAAATTGATAATCATAACACCCTATGCCAGCAGACTGAAGCGCGACATATAAGATGGGTTGTCACGTTATGTGTCTACGGGTCCAAAATGCGACTCAAGAATATGATAGTACTCACGATCACTTAATTGGAAACGAACTCGCTATGATAAAACTAATGACTATATCAAACTATCCTATACTTCTAGAATTAAAATCAGAGCTAAAAAACTTAGTACTAGGAAGTTATTAGAGAGAAAAAAGATGATTCAGAAAGCTTATATTATAGGTCTTTGAAATATTAGGCCTTTTTTGTACCTTTTTATGTTAGATTGTTAATTTTGGTGATGAAATACAACTCAAAAACCAATGATTAGTATTAAAAAATGTGTAAAAATCAATGACTCATAATATATATATATATATTTTGGGTTTAGTGGGTCAAGAATTAACAAATGACATTCAAGAATTTCACTCTTTTTATATTGAAAATGTTGTGGAGGATTTGTATGTCATGTTGTGAAGTATTTCTTTATTTTGTATATTCCTTTTATGGATCGTTCCAAAGGGGCATAATAACCAAAAGGTTGTTCAAACATTATTGCAATATATATGATGCCTTTATGAGAAACTGTTGCATATGCCAAGTTGAGGACGGAAGTGGAACTTTCGTCATTGGCTAACGTGGCGAGGCGCGTCTGAGATGTGCTACGTCAGCCCAGGACGGAAGTCTCACTTCCGTTCTCCCCTAGGACAGAAGTAGCATTTCCGTTCTGGACAAAAATGTTGGTCCAAAAAAGATGACTGTCATGGTTGACCCTTTATGCTAAACCAATGGTCAGTCCAATGCTATCCCCTAGATTTAATGTATATATGAATTCTAAAAGTCTTCCATCATAAAGTAGATTTAATATTCTAAGAAAATAACATGTATATAAGAATTCTAAAAGAATTACATAAAAAAATATGCATAATGAATTTCTGGATTCTTATTAATGCATATAAGAATTATAAAAGGCTTGCATTATGAAGTAAATTTAATGTTCCAAGAAAAAACGGAATTCTTATTCATGTATATAGGAATTCTAAAAGTCTTACCTCATAAATTATATTTAATATTTCAAGAAAATAACCGACTATATAAACCAAAATCTGTCATGCATTCCCTCACCAAAAAAAAAAAACAAAAAATACCATCAAAACAAACATGATGGGAAATCAAGACTTCAGTATGTGCATCTCAATGAACTTGGAAAAGGCAAATAAGAAAAAATAATATTATTTTGAGAAACTAGATTATGAAACACTAATGCCCAGAAACCTGGCGATTTAATGAGTGTTGATTCTTTGATTTGGATGAAAATGTAAGATTCATTCTAATTTATCTTGTTGTTGTAATCGTGATTATTCGTTAGAAATACAACCGCGGGTATGAAACCTAATAACTAATATTGTAAAATTAGAGAATTATCAAAATTCAAAAGCATACTACTGTGTTTATAAGATTAGTAAGATTAAATATCGGTAAAAAAGAAAAAAAAATCATTCGGGACGGAGTAAGCATTTCTTTTCTTTTTTTTTTGTTGTCTCGAGGGGCACCCGGTGTCCACCGATAATGTGGTGATTAATCCGGGCTCGACCTGCGGTTGGCCTGTAGCGTGACCGATAGCGTGGGAGGGCCTGTCCCATACTGCTCTTATACAAGGAGCACTACCACCGTGGGAAAATCCCACGAGAGTCGATGTCTACGGTGGGAATCGAACCCTCATCAACGGTGAGACATATGACAACTTCAACCAGTTGCCCCAGAGCTCAGGGTTGGAGTAAGCATTTCTTTTACTACATATTCTCATAGAAAATCAACGGTCGGGATAGCACCCCGATAAATAAATAAAGAAAAATCGTTCCCCAACTTCTCTCTCCCATCCCCAACACTTTCCATTTCGACGCCATGGCAGAAGTTTCTCCAACTGCTACTTCTACTACTGACTCCCCACCACCGTCCACCTCCTCTCCCACCGCAGCGCCACCACAAACACCACCAACTTACATCCACCCACGTCGAGAGCCATTCGAACACGGCCTTTTACCAATTCCTAAACTAATTTTCTCCGATGCCAAAACATTAATCCCAATTAAGGACAAACTTCTAACCCTAACCCTAACAGATACGCCCCGGCCCAAATCGAGTCAATTCGACTGTGATTTCCGAAACTCTACAGATCTCGATTGAACATGCCAGGCTTGTTCTAGAAACAATCGGTTCTGTTCTTCATAATGATGGAGATCCTCTTGTTAATTCACAGCCACCGGAAATTATTGATGATGTTGGTGTTAATGTATTTGATTTGGTTATTTTTTTGTATATTCAGAGTTATAAAAGGTTGTTGCCTAAAGGTCATAGGGATTCGGCTTCAGTTGCTGATGTTTGGCCTTCCACTTCCGCATTTGATGGGTTTTTATCCGCCCTTTCGCCCTTGCAGGTTTTGATTTCAAATTATTATTTGTTGGATTTTTAGAAAATTTACTTTTGAATAGTTGATGGGAGAATCAGGAATGGCGGGGATTCTAATCAAAATGTAAACTTTAATGGAATTATAATGTCAATTCATGATTATTTCTAAGTGGATTAGCTGAAAATGTCTAGGTAGGATTGGCCGTAATTTGTTGCAAAGCTGGAGTCTAGGAAATGGTTTTCAAGAGTCGTGCCGTGGGATTAGTCTGATTTCTTTTATGCGGTTGATTTTATTTATGTTACCCCTCAATCTGTAGGAAACTATGTAGTTCATCTAATGGATATTGAATTGCTCACATAATGAGACAAATGCACATGTACTTGTAAATACCTAACTAAGTCTGTTTGCAAAGTTTTAGACAACTACTACATCCATCCCAAATTACTTGTCACTTTTGAAGTCTTTCATTTTCCTAAATACTCGTCAATTTGTCAAATCAAGAAAGCATTTATTGGTTTTTTTTCCCAATCTTACACTTACTATATCAATCCACCAAAACTAACATTAGTTGTGTTTTAGAGTTTCAAGATGGGCTTTTAGTCCATTAACCTAAAAAATAAGACAAAGTTAATGACTTTCTTGATCACTGTAAAACCCCAAAGAGTGACAAGTAATTTTAGATGGAGGAGTATTTATAGGTGGTAATTCTAATCAGATTTTTTTTTTTATCTTCATTGCAGCTCGTGCGAAGCAATAGTAGACGGTTTATTCCATCACAAACAGATGATGAGGCTCATCAGTTATCCTATCTACAGAAGCACTTGGGCAACATTCTCTCTCTTTTGGCAGACTCAGTTGAAGGGGAGGGTGATGAATCTCTGGTTCGTCAACATCCTGCACTTTTTAGGTTACAGACTTCTTTTCCTTCTAATGGAGCTCTTTGAGAGTTTGTAGATATAAGAGTGAGGAAGGGTGTTCTACTTGATCTAAAGTCCTTGAGAACATGTGGGATAAAGCAAGAAAACATATTAAAAGATTTAAAATAAGCCATAAGTTCTTCAAATGTATATCTTGATACATATGTTAAGCTTATCATCTGGTTTAGTGGGTTTATTATTATATATCATCTGATATGTGAAGTAATTATTATGTTTAATTTTCAGTATCGTAGTAAAACAGTCAGTTATGAGTTTGCTTGAGTGTTATCAAATGGCGGCCATGGCGGCGCCATGACGTTGCGGATTTTTGGCCCACCGCAATACGCAATGCGCTATATCCTCTAATATAGCGATGTCCGCCTTTCAGCGTTTCGCGGGCGTTATGGCGGTTACGGTATGGCGTTTTATGGCGGTCATGGCGGGCGCTTTTTTTGAATCATCATTGAAAATTTAAAAAAAAAATAGGGATTACCAGGTACGTCTTCTTCCTTCTTCATCTTCTTCTTATTCCTTCTGGTTCTTGTTCTCTTCTTCTTCTTCGTTCATTCTGGTTCTCTTCTTCTTCTTCGTTCATTCTGGTTCTCTTCTTCTGGTCTGGTTCTCTTCTTCTTCTTCCATCGTTCTGGTTGGTTCTGATTCTCTTCTTCTTCTTCCTTCTTCTTCCTTCTGATTCATCTTCTGTGCGGCTACGATTTTCAAGAAAGGAGAGATGGCATTTTGTTGTGGCTAGGGTTTTTTTAGAGAAGGAGCGAATTTGGACCGTTCATTTTTCATTTTTTAGATGAGAGCATCTGGACCATTGATAAGTGTAAAATGCAGCTAGGGTTTTTTGTAGAGAAGGATCAAATCTGGTCCATTGATAGGGGTAAAAATATAAAAGAATCTTGACCATTGATTTTCTTTCTAAAATCAGATTAAAAGCAGACCCATATCAGATTAAAAAAAATCTCCTTCTCTTCTCTATATATTCTCAAATATATATTTTTAATTATTTGCATAATTTTTTTTTGCATAAAACTTATTTATTATTATGAATTAAAATTTATTTCCGTGTTTGGAGACTTTTGAGTTATGCATGCTTGTTATTTTATGTGTTATGACTTACGAGATATACTAATTAATGGTTGATTAATAATTTTTGAGTTATTTGTTTGATTCATGTTGTTATTTTTGTGCTTTTTATTTAGATTATGCATTGTATTATATATAATTTGCATTATTTTATTGTGTCCGCCATGTGTCCGCTATTAGGCGTTATAGCGCCCGCTATAACGTTATGGCGTTTTTTTTGCTTGCCGCCATTATCCGCCATCCGCGATTAACAACACTGGCTTGAAACCTATCATATTCACGCGGTTCTTCCAATTCATCCTTAGTTTCCGCTCTTTGAAAATGTTTGGTTGTTATTGTTTAATTTAGGACTGATTTCTCTGTTGGTATAATAATTTCTGTACACTTTATCAGAATTCTAGTTTACCTCGTATAATTCTAAATGATATCTCAGAACGTGGTCAACTATGTTACTGGAGGAGAGACCTGGTTAGCGGACAGGAAGTTTTTAAATGGCATAGTTTGTTGTGGAATTCACAACTTGGAAACTGACATTTAGATTGATAATTAATATGTACTCAGGTGTTGAAATTGAAAATTCTTGTTTTCGGGTTATTTAGGAAGTCCTCTCTACCAAATTTGAGGTGACCCGGGAAACGCAAGACATTTAATCAAATAAAACAACTTCGCGTGGGCGTATTCACCGGATTAGGGCTTCAATCCTCTAGTTCAAACTTTTTTGAATAGGCTGCATGTTTCTCATGTAGGATGGCTTTTACTTAATCTGATTTAGACTAGAACAGTAAAACTTCTTTGAATAGGCTGCATGTTTCGTGGTTGGCGATTTAATAGCCTTGTTTTAAAGGGCTGTGCTTACTGACTTTCTAATTTCTTATTCTAATTACTTACTATTCTAGAAGTTGCCAGTAAAGCAAATTCTAGCAAAGGTTCACTTGCATGGCTTTATGGGGGTTTGGGGAAATATCGTTTGCTTCTTACCGTGATTGTTGGAAGAACGTGTGGGTATTTTGAAGCATATCGGGGTGATTTATGTAGAACTCTGTCTGTATGTGTACATTCATAAGTGAGAGAGAAGGATATTGCTGATTTGCAAAAAAAGATTAGGGCAAAATACTGCTTGTAATGGTGTTACTACTTCACAGAATGGAAAAGTTCATGATGTCTATACATTTTTCTCGAGCAAGTACAATAGATGTCTATGGAGTCCTTGATGGGAAAAGTTTTGCCTACCAGACCTACAGGCGATATTCAGCATGTGATGATAAGCCCATAGCCCTTCCTGTGTACTATTTGTTTTTCAAGCTTTTGTGACATGCTATGCTTAGATGCATGTGGTAGTAAATGATTAAGTGGTATTGCTTTAGCATATCTCTCTATGTTTTCTATTGCTCTCTCTATGCTCTGGACTTGAATTTTCCATACTTGTAGTAGAAATTCTAATTTCCCCCTGTATGCTAGGTCTTATCAATGGAGAAACTTGAGCATCTCGGGTTTCTAGTTTATTTTGGTGAAAAGGCGTCCGAGAGAATGCCCTTGAGCCAGTATGCTACATTTTTTGCAAATTCAGATCCTGACATGCCTGCAGTCCCTGTTCCTGCTACACAAGTTCATGATTGGCTTCTGCAAAATATAGCCTCCAGCTTGGAGCATATTACTGAGCGAGCTTCTGCAAAAGAAAATGGACCATCTGTTGCATCTGATCAGGACGTTCCAATGGCTGATGCCTGTGCAAATTCATCTAAGGTTTTAACCAGAGGTCCAAGTTTTATTGAAGGGGTCTCTAAATCATCTTATGTGAAGCATGCATCTGATCTTAAAGGCTCTTCCATAAAGGCAAGTTTTATGTCGCAGGGTTTCTTATTTGATTCAAAAACCTCATAGTACATTTTCCCTGGCCCTTAGTGTGGTATGTCTCATGTGGTTGAAAATTTGACAAAGGTGTCTCAGGCGGTTATCAATCTTAGGAGTTATGTCAAAGTGCATGTGGTTTCTCTTTTTCTAGCTTGTAATCACCGGAAAAAAATGCTTTGGTTTGATGCTGAAATTGTTGTATTTATGTGCTAAATTTTACCCTCTTTCAGGCTTTGTATTTAGTGACAAAAGTTGCTTATTGCTTACTTGCTTTGCTTAGACAATTAATATAGGGACAGCGACATTGAGTACAGATGTATAGGGCCTTTATAATTTTTTTTGTTGGATATTGATCTCATCTTATCTGTCTCTTGGGATCTCATTTTATTCTGTCATCTTAATGCTTTGCTGTTTCAGGTTGTAAATTGCCATGAATCAGTGATCTATATGTTGGCACCTTTGAGATATGCAACAATCTATGGATGCTCAGATGCAACTGTTATTCTTGGTGCAGTTGGCAAGGTATTCCTTGAGGATCTAGGGAGATCGCATTGATTATTGTTATTTATGTTGACTATATATTGGAGTAACTAGTAGGCAAATTCTGAAGTTGAATCTGTTGGGTTTATTTGTCGAATTTTGTTTTATAGGCTGTAAGGGTTGAACATTGTGAACGTGTCCACGTGATTACAGCAGCAAAACGTATCTGCATATCTAATTGTCGTGAATGTATATTCTTCTTAGGAGTCAACCAACAACCACTTATTGTTGGTGATAACCACAAACTGCAGGTGTGTGTTGCTATCAAAACTCAAAGTTTAAAGTATTCAGATCCTTTTGTGTGAGATTGTACTTATAAATATAAGTGTTTGATAATGCCAATTATGTTCAGGTACTTACTTACTTTTACTGGATATGTGGGCTTTTATCTTTAGTGAAAGACCTGTTTTATGGCTAGTGTAGTTGCATATTAAAGTAAGAAATAGAGTCTAAACGAGGAATTCCTTCTCTTGATGCTTCTTATTTTTATGATATATATTATGTCTGTATATTCCTAGTCGTTTTCATTTCATTTCTCTCTTTATGCTCATTTCTTTAGGTGGCTCCATATAATACATTCTATGCGCAACTTGAGGAGCACATGAATCAAGTGGGTGTGGTCTCTAGTATTAACAGGTGGGATGAGCCGGTGGCACTTGGTCTTGTTGATCCACATGATTCACACTCTCATCCAGCAGGTGTCTCTGATGTCCAAGCTGAGTCTGCTACTCGTGTAGATCCCGATCAATTCACCAATTTTTTGGTACGGTTACAAATTGGTTATTCATATCTTAATGCAACTTTGCAGGATTTTTCTCTTATAGTTATTTGAAAATTTTGAACTCCTTCGAGTTCCGTCTCCTGTTTTCTACAGTATCTAACATATATTCGTCATGGGCAGATACCAAATTTGTTTGCAGGTGAACAACCCGAGTCCACAAAAGATAATCCATTCCCTTTACCAGATCCTTATGTGGCATCACAGCAAAGAAATGTATGTTTTAGACCCAAATATGGTTAAGTTTTGTTAAGATATTTGTTCCTTAATGTTACCACAATGATGCATCAGAGCTTTCAGTTGTATATTAAATATTAACTCGATATGCAAACGATTCTTATTTATTTTCCTATTTTCAGCACAAAAACTTGGGGGAGGTAAAGGAAATCCTGAGGGAAGCTCAGCTTGAAGAGAACCGGAAGCGAGAATTATCAAGTGCGCTTCATTCATGCTTCAAGGACTGGCTATACGGTAATGATAACTTACCTGTGCTTGGCACTTTCAGTAGAGAATGTCTCTTTGCATTTTTCTTAATATATTCTACTTCAAGTCTTAATGAAACAGTAATTACTTTTCTGTGTAGTTATGGAAGTATACATTATTTCTTGTGATAACTTCATTATTTTGATAATTTTGTTATGAACATAGCTAGATAACATAGTGTAAGACATTTTTTTAACCCTCAATTTAATTGTATGTCGCAGCCTCCGGGAATATCAGACAACTTTACTGCTTACAAAGTGATTAAAATCCCGGGAGATGTCACAGTACAAGTGAAGATAAAAGAGTATAAGCTGTAATTTCCTTATTACCGATAGCTTTGAAGTCCTGCAGATCACCTGCTCTTTGTTTCTGGGTGCTGAAAAAAGCTGGCTGTGGTAACCTGACTCGTGCTTGGCATTTGCTATAGATTGGCATCCGTTAGCAGACGATTCTCTAACTTGTAATTCTTTTCTATTGAAAATGAAATGTTTTTTGTAGTATCTTTGCTTTACTAGCTCGTGTTATTGAAATGTAATGTTATGTTTCTCAAGCTTCTTTTTTCTCCTCTCCCTTTTGGATGTGGGTGTACGCTGATGAAATAAATGGAGACTATTGCTGGGTTGATGAAAGCTTTAATAAAAGAGGTGTACCCTTTGTTTTCTGTATTTCGAAGGAGATTAGTAATACAAAGGAGATTAGTCTTTGTTATTGGCGGAGATGCTTTATGAACCAACAAAAAAAGAAGAAAAAAGAACATTATAACGGTTACTTGGTAGTTATACCGTTAAGGACATATTCCTGCTGATGGGAGGATAACACAAGTTATTTTCCAAGCTACGTTAAATCATGCACTTTCCAAGATATATTGTCATAGTTACCCCTCTGCTTTACACTTCCTCAAATGGGCATAGGAAAAATGGCTACTCGTCTAGGGACTTCTGCTCGGAAAAGGAAAAATGGAAAACCAGGCATTAGCTTGAAGGAACCAACTCAAGGAGCTTTTCTGCTTGATCAGGGAAGAAAGTTACGAAAAGAAATGCACCTGCAAGTTTGGCAATGTAATCATAAGCTCATCTCTGCAATCAACAAACTCTTGGAAAATAGAAATGTTCCGGGGGGGGGGGGAAGGCATTAAGTAACTTACATATGAGTACAGTTCCCAGAACAGCTGAGATCTTTCCTTGCACTGTAACCAAACCAGCCTTACCTGCATTCTGCAGCTCGCTAGTTCCAACAGAATCAAACGTTCCTGGAAATCAGACATGAAACTTTTGTTGGTTACTTCTAATGTTGAGGGGCAAGATGTTTGAAGTAATGGAATTAGGGATACCTGGTTTCGCAGACTGAAGTCCGGATGTGATGCATGCTATATTTTGGAAGCCAGCTTGCTCTAATTTACTAGCAGCTGCAGTAGACCTTAATACATTAAGGTTAAAGAGAAAGATTATCAAACAATTCTAAGATGGTTGAAAATGCTTTTGTTGATTAAACGGAATCAGATGAATGAGAAAGAAATATGCTCGAATGAACTCGACTATATAGAGAAGAGCCCAACTATCTGAATACTAAGAGGTTAAATCCTCCTATTATCTAGTACATTAAAGGCTTTCGTGATGCGCTCAAGTATCGAACATAATCTTGAACCCTACAGATGAACGCAAAAGTTGTGCAGATGATTTCATCAGGTTGCAGCATTTAGTTCAAGATTTAAATGGCACCGCCTTCTCCACAAACTAAAATGCCTAAATAATTAGTCGATTAGTATTTCTACGTTTGATCAATTTCAATAGCACTAGATTTTCCACAAAAATAACACATCTGTAAATCTAGAAAGTGATATAGGCTCTCAATTGCATTCACATTATCTATACACCATCTTCAATAAATGGCCTCAAAAGATAGATCGTTTTCCTAACATGGATTTGGCACCTCTCCAGTACTTAAATGACGGAGACTCCAGTTGCAATAGACTGATTCTCTTTCTGTTATTATCTTTAGGATTTGATTGGAGTTACCCAGCCAAAAAGGCATTGTAGTAAGATTGTTCTTCATAAAATACTTGAAATTAGAAAGAACAAATATTACAATACCTCAAGAACAATTACCTCAGCCCTTCCTGACAGACAAGCAAAAGCTTGCTTTCTGGAGAAAATTGGGTCTTTACAGATTCCACAAACTTGGGATTAGGCTTCGTGAATGGCAATCCGAAGAACAGACCAGAAAAATTGTTGTGTACAGTTCTCTTTATTATTGTCCCTGCACTAAGTTTCCGCCAATGAATAATTCTTTCACCAATACAATACAACAACGAAGCAACAAAAAACTGAAAGTTACCTAAATCATTGTCTTGGTTTTCGATGAATAGAGGAACGTGATAGCAGTCCTTTATATGCGCCCGTTTAAATTGACTGTTATCTCTAACATCCACTACTGCATATCCCTCAACTCCTATGAGTTCCTTGGCTTCTTCAGCATTCACAAAATTTATTTCTGCTTTCACAGTAAAACAGGTTCTTCGACGTAGTCTGGTCTGTACCGGATGAATTCCAACAACCAATGCAGATGTTGACAAATTGCTGAAATTATATTCCTAATATCTTTAGTACTTCCATTGTGAAGGAGCAATTTCTAGATCAAAATTTGATACTACTTTTGCTACTAGAATTTCAATAAAAAACATTGATCTTTGAACTATATAAACAATATTTACTTTTCTCTTATTTTTCAGTAAACTTTTATTTTAGATCTTTCTATGTGTAAATTATTTTTTGAACTACTGTTTTTGTCAAAATAGTGTAAGACTAAGGATTTCAATTCACTTTTGTACACCTGTTATATATATGTTTGTCAGTCTTAATGATATTTTTTGTCAATTTAAGTTCTTAACACTGGGGATATACATGTAGAACATATAATTAAAAGTGGCAGGAAACCGTCAGTTTCGCACTAATTTGACAAAATCCGTAGTTTGAAAATAGTTTATGTAAAGAAATAAATAAAATAAAAGTTTACTGACAAAACGAGAAAAAGAAAAATTGTTTATGTATATATAGGGAGATTTTCTCTTTAACTATATAATAACATCTCAGAAATAATCTCATTAGCTGCGAAATGTTGCGAATCTACAACTGAACACAACCACGATCCACAATTCTGAAATCATTTATGTAACAAAAGCACAAGTTTTTTACATCACAGTTTCCAATTTTTTTCCATATATTAGCTGCTTATGTAAACACATGAACTTCACCACAGAATAAAATGTGACGTTTTAAGAAATGTTGGATGTTGGAACTCCAGTCCCCCAATTTAATATTTCTAGTTAATTAAAATAACTGTTTCCAATACAAATTAAGAAATGGTAAAGTGATTGTGAAGAATTAATATTTTACTATCTAATTCATCGAAAATTTGACATGAATAAGGAAAAACAAAGTTTAATTACCTATGAAAAGAGAGCGTTGAAGAAGAAAACCAACCAACCCCTGACATTTCCAGAGAGAACTTTTGAACTCAAGCTTGAGCTCTCCAGAAGAAACCAGTTTTTCTTGGCTAGTAGCTACGCACATAAAGGGCCCATGAAATTTTAGATAATAAATGGAATTCTGCCACGTAGCTGAATGAATATGATTGGATTATCCGGATTTTTAATATCGTTCCCGAAGCTATCAACTTGGATATGAATATGATTTATTCAAGTTGGGATACAGTCAGCATTCAGCGGCGGAGACAAGAATTTGTATAGGGGTGGCGAATTTCTTATTGAAATTTTTTTAAGGGGCAAAATACAATATTTATAAGAAAATATCAAAAAAATAATTTTTTCCAATAAAACATTCGTCGTTTCTGAAAATTTTGGGGGGCCGGAGCTCCCTCTTGCCTCCATGAAGCTCCGCCACTGGATACAGTGCACAACGCTAAAAATTTTTGCACGTACTGAACACAATTGAATATGTGTAGAATTTTGGGCGTTGCGCATTAGATTTGGAGAAATTGAGTTTTTAAATTCTAAGACATATTAGAATATATTTTCTCATGATTTTCATGTGATAATATTTGTTTAATATTAACAAATATCATACAATTTTGAAATTTTTTACATTTCATCTAGATGAATTAAATTAGTATTTGAATAAATTAGTATTTCTTAAATTAAAAAATACCTACAATTCGAGTTACAATTCTATCATCCTCTCACACATTTTTAATCCTACATATGATATCGAGTTTGGCTTAAGTAATAGTAATAGTATATATGTTTTTAATATCTTGGATTACATGCAAATACTGAAATAACTCAATGACATATGACCACTGATTTTTTTTTAGTGATAATTGAGCAACTAAATCAATTTTAGTGATAAAAAAGGTTCCTTGGGGCAAGGGCCTGTCCACAACCTTGAGGTTGTGGGTTCGATACCCCTCACACAAGGGGAATAATTTAATTGCAATTTTTTTGGGTTTCCTTCTATGGGTCTTATACTCCCCCTCATGGGGCACCCGCTCAGCCGAGTTTCTATCCGCCCTACATGGGCTCCTCTTCTGGTTTGGTTGACCTCCTCCGGTGAGGTCCAATAAATAATTGTAATAGAAAAAGAAAAAAAAAATCAATTTTAGTGGGAAAAAAATCAACTGGTCGAAACTTGTTAAATGTCTATAAAGGGCCTGACTTAATCGCAAACAATTCACTTTTTCAATTTTGCATTTTTGTCTTAAATATAGTTTCAGAATTTTGGCTTGTGGTTGTGTTCGTTTGTGTGATCTCTCATCTCTAATGAGAAAAGTATGAGAAGATTGGCTAGCATATATAATGAATCTAAATACTCATGAACACTTCAAAATATTTATTTTGACATAACAAGTACTTCTACATTATTATAATAATACCTGTTTGTATATAATTTGTCAATCAACATTTAGGTTCTAAATACGCCCTTGATTCCATAGATCGGACGAAGCAAGTCTATTTGGAGTCACTCAATCCTAAGACCGTACTTATGAGTCTGGTCCCACAACCCTCTCACATTAATTGGGCGGAGTCCACATTTCCAGGTATGCCCTGCACAATTCATGTGAGGGGATGTAGGGCCAGTCCCACAAAGACGGTATTATGATTGAATTTTCCGTCTATTTGGGAAGCAAGCAGATGGGAATAGCTTTCAGAGGGACTGCCTTCTGAACTGAAAGTCCAAAATTATCATCCATGTCAATGTCTTTAGGCTCCATTCCTTGTTCAAGCTTCCATTCAAAGTTGTGAATGAAAGAGGCTAGCATGAGATGCACCATCCGGTGAGCCAAAGGCAGCCCCGGACACATTCTTCTTCCAGCACCAAATGGAATTAGCTCGAAATGCTGCCCTCTAACATCAATCTCACTTTCCAAAAATCGTTCGGGGTTGAATGTTTCTGAACTTGGCCATATGCCTGGATCTCTACTATAAGCCCAAATATTTACGAGAACATTTGCATTTTTTCGGCACTGTGTACCCGTTGATTTCTACATTTTCCTCGGCTTTGTGAGGTAGTTATGGCCCTGCAGGGTGAAGTCGAAAGGTTTCTTTAACTTTTGCTTGCAAATAATGAAGTCTGGAGATGTCTGATTCCTCAATTTTTTCCTTCTTCTTCTGCCCTATAACTTGATCAACTTCTGCACGAAATTTGCCCATCTTTTCAGGGTTGCGTAGTAACTCAGCCATAGCCCATTCAATAGTTGTTGCCATTGTATCAGTCCCTGCCACAAATAAATCCTGCCATAGATTTGCATATTTTAGTCAGCTCACCAAATATATATATATATATATATATATATATATATATATATATATATATATATATATTTATGATCAAGTAAAGCTTCTAATATATCATTCTTTCGTGCAGCACTAGTGTTTGATAAATTGCCTCTTAGAAGCAGCCTTTGATTAATAATATCACCAAATATATCAAACAGTTTACCGAAGTAGAACTCAGCCTGGCGCATCATTCCCTTTGGACAAATCAATCTAAGCTTCGGCAAGAAATCTGCAAGATTAGGTGCTCCAGCAGTTTTCATCAAACCCCAAACTATCTCCTTGAGTTCTTGAGATGAATTTGAAGCATAGGTAGCAAAATCAACCGAAAAGAGAGTTGTTGATAATAAGTTCAAAGATGTGGTAAAGGCAGCTTCACTAAAAAAAAAGCTTCACTAATATTTACAACTTCCTCTCTTGCGCTGCAATTTCGCAGATAGTCACATAATCCATTTATCTTTTCTTGGCGAAGACCCCAGCTGGAATCAAGTCTTTGTGCTGCAAACATTACTTCTTTGCTTATCTTACGAAGATTTCGCCATTGGGTTGAAGTAGGGAGCCATACCATGGAGAATTTTGGGTGATCAAACACTTGAGTTACAACAGGAATAGTCCGACCTGAGAAAACTTGGTCATGTTTCTGAAGTATTTCTCTTGCAATGTTGGGAGATGAAGCAACTATTGTTATTCTGCTTCCTAGCTTAAGGGACATAAGAGGGCCATATATTTTAGCAAGTTTAGCTAGTGATTTATGTGGCTTTTGGCCCCAGTTGAAGTATGTTGCCTATGACTGGAAATGGATAAGGCCCCGGAGGAAGTCTGGCTAATCTCCGGTAGCTCAATGTGGATGTGACCACATAAATGGTGGCTCCGGCGTGTATGCTAAAAAGGAATACAAGGGAAAAGATAAGATACATTTTTTTCTCTTTCTCTGGAATATTTCTCCATCTCTGGATTATATATATATAGATTCGAGAGAACCACAAAAAACAAAAGGAAAATAAACAAGAGAAAAATCAAAGAGAGTTAAAATAAGATTGTTTCCTCTAAACAAAGAAAAGAAAAAAAAAGACTAACAAGATTATTTTGAAATCCAATTTTTTTTTCCCTTAACAAAAGAAGGTTTGTTTCAAAAGTGATCTTCTAAGAATTATATAAATTTTATTATTTTATTTGTTCTTATATTTTACACAGAGCCAGCTTTTACCTTTCAACTTGAAGTTTTTAATTGTGTGTTCATCAATACTAAACTTGTGTTATTCATTCATAAAAATTAAAATAAAAGAACAATACAATACATTAGTTGTTGTGCAAAATGATAATTTAGAACAGTTTAGACCTGATATCCAAAGAGTATTTTGTGTCCTTATCATTAACTACTAATCTGGTTAAAGTCGAACTCATATTCGGGTTATTCATAAAAAAAATATAAAAAAAAAAAAACATTGGGGACAAAACTCCAACAAATCTTTTTTTATTCATAAAGTTTGAATTGAAAACCTTACTTAATTTGTACGCAAGGACACTAAACTCTTTCCCCTCTACGCAATTCGTAACTAGAAAGTAATGTCCTCACGCAAAGGCTGATATTTCCATGGGCAGCTGCCTTTTCAACCATGTATCTTTTTCCTAAAAACAGACACATTTATTCTTGGTCAAGAAGTGTAAAGACAAAAGATCCTAAATGGATTGTGTAGCTTCCCTTCTGTTCTCTTCTATCGTACTAAGCCACCATTTATCTGCTAAGCTACCGGAGATCAACCAGACCTCCACCGGGGTCTTATCCATTTCCGATCGGAAACGGAAACATCCATCAATTCGGGCAAAAGCCAGAATCAGAATGTTCAAAGCATAAACAGCCGCTTACCAAAAATATAAATGAAGGCTCCAGTGACCTCTACTCCCCACCTCTTCTTCCAGAAAGAAAATTTTCATGCTTTTAAATTGAATTTGCAATTATTTTATCTTCTGAATCAAAGATGTAGAGAAAAGGGGTCTCAATGACTCATAACAAAGAGTTTCCATACTAACCATACAATTTCCCGTTTACATGTCTTAGCATTTGATGCTGAAAGCTTTTCAAAGTTAATATCCAAATAACGAGCAAAACACCCTCAAATAATTTCTAAACAAAGCATGGTTTTTATTAAAATCAATTTTCTCTTGGAGGTTGATGAACAAGAAAAAGAAACAAATTAAGCAGAAAGAACATTCCTGTCTAGTACAGATGCATATGTCTCAAGGAAAGCAGAAAGTTGAGAAAACAGTTTGATCCTCAGTAGGTTATAGGAGTGGTCAATCAGCACTTGCCCTCTTTTGGGTGGTGTATGGGTAGTACTCTTTGCCATTGTCTATTCTAGTGGTCTGACCTCCAATATCAATGATGCCAGAAGTGACTGCAAGTGCTGCTCCTGCTGAGATTGCAGTCGAGATGCTCTTTCCTGGGAAAGTTGTCAAATATTCAATATTATACAGAGGGTAAAAGAAGCAAAACCTTGCTCTTTAACTTAAAATTACTCTAAGAAATTGAAGCCAAGACAAGGCAAAAGATTTGGATCACAAATATCCCAATCCTCAAGTTCAATCTTGTTCCCCGTGAGGTAAATGGAGCTTAAAGATGTATGGATGAAAAGCAAAAGATTTTAATTTCTACAAACAGGAACAAATATAATAGTACATACCAACTAAAAATTTCAACAGACAGAGTTTTTTTTTCCTGCAATTTGTGACCGATGAAATTATAATACTTGATCAGACATTCAGACTCAAGGAGGCATCATCTGTATGGGTTGAAGTATTCAGATCCAACTATTCTGCATTTTGGCTCATTATACAATGTCCTAGTCCCTAAACATGCTTTCCTACACATAAATCAAACTCAAAGAAGACTATGAGTATCACTTCCTTAGATCAGATCATGGTCAATATGAATGTTGAATCCCATTCTCAATAATCTATCTCAAAAATACTAATCTAAAGAGAGAACCCAAAAAAAAAAAAAAAATAGACAAAGAAAAATCACCTTTATAACCCATAACAGTAGCGCCAGCAGCAAATCCCCCAACAGCTCCATTAATAAAGTCTCTTTTCATTCTATAATTCTGCACCAATTGTTCAACCCCAATATAAACTCCACCAACGGCAGCAAATGTCGTGCCCCAGTTACCCATCATCTTCAAAGTCCGGATCAGGCCTGGAAGTGCTACGCTCCTTTCAACACGAGGCACATCATGCCAAGTAGCAACAATGGTTCCAAAAATAGTTCCAGCAACTAGTCCTGAAGTCGCGCCCTTGATTGTTTTAATCATTGGAGTATCTTCATCTTCCAAATATCTCTGCTCTGGGTCCATAGTTTTGCTCTAACTAAAAAAGGATATATTAAAAAAAGAAAAGAAACCTTAAATAATCAGATCTAATCATCAGGCTCGACAAGATAAGAAGAGAAGATAAATTTCTCTACATTATAAAGGGCGGATTTGAAGTAAAGCCCATTTCAAGGAGCAAAACGAAGAAATAATTAAATACAATGAGCACACAACTAAAATGATCTACTTAACTCGCACTCATTCTTACTTTCCTTGTACTTCTACAGGGATATGCTCTTGCTTTTGCATACAAATGACAATTATCATCACATAAATACAATATACAAGAAAGAATGCAACATATGTAGAGAGAATATACACCTATTGTTTTTTTTCAGTTTGATGATTGGAAAAAAAAAAGTATCAATGATTTCCCTATTCGACAGACATAAAATCATAAGAAAAAAAAAGAATATTCCTCTCACTATAAACTTAAGCACACCTGGGTAGTGAGCATTGCTATGGAAATGATAAAAATCCACCAAGAACTATCTCACACAGAGATTGTAGTGCTAATAAATTGAATATTCATTTTTGCACCTTGCTCCAATATTCCTATGGCTACAAGCCTATCTCTGAAAAAGACTACTTTCTATATTGCGAGAATTTTCGGAAAACATGTCCAGAAATATATTATGACAATTATACGGTCAAACAAACAAACTCTAAAGAGTAAAGACTCTGCGGGGGCCGATTCCGGATTAGTCTCACCTCCTGTGAGCGGACACCATGCACCCCACAGAGGTAACCAAAAATAAAATAAAATAAAATCTAAAGAGCATAGAATGCAACAAAATAACTACAGCTGAAATATGAACAGAAATTAGAGAGAATGATGTCCATAGATTAAGACTATCAAGAAGAATTTCACCGAGATTCAAAATTATTAAACGAATATAAATATCACTCAAACAACTGGAAAGAAGTACACCAATCGAATTAAAACGAATTATGAATTTAAAATTTGAATAAATCAACAGAAAATTCATGTAGCCATGAGCAATAATTTCTATGCGGTTTAACTAACTAACCCTAAAATTGACAATTTTCCAATTTCCAGTTCGATTAACCAAAAAATCGAAGAAAATAATAAATCATAAGTGCATTGAGACATATATTGATCGCACGTGAAATTGAGCCAAAAAATAAAAAATCATTTAAATTCACAGGGCGAGAGAGAGAGAGGTGTCGGAGCTTTACCAGTAGAATAGAAATGATCTATCAGTGGAGAGAGAGAGAGAGATGATTATTTTTTTTTTTTGGTAAAAAAAGTTCAGGTGGGTTCGGGCTCAAGTCACGCATGGCTGAGTCGAGACGCGTCTGCAGGGGCCATAGGGTCGCTTACGAGAATCTTTACTGGATCACCCAGCCAACACGGCCTCACGCGTCAGCAGCGAGATTGAACAACTGACGCTGTAGAAACGTGACAACTCCTTACCAACTGAGCCAACTTGTGTTGGTTAGAGAGATGATTATTTACTACCACCATGTTATGGACTTACTTACTAGTGCGGCCTGCTAGGACTTTTGCGAGCATGAAACTAGTGAGGCCCAAACTATAGAAAAATTATGATATAGGCACTGTCCCTGAAGTGAGGGCATCTACACCAGCTTGGCTATAATCAACCACATCCCACTCTTTTCGATTAAAAAAAGCAATAAAAAATCGCTCAAACAATGCACGCAAAAGGTGGAATATTTTTTATTATTTTAATCAAAAGCGTGATAATAGTGAATGTGGGACTGAAGTGGTCAAATGTCCCACTTGGTAGAGCTCGGTCCCATGATGAGCTGATCCAAACTATAACAGATCAAAGTAGCGAAGGAGTATTTTTTAAGCCCGGCTGGGCGGTTGCCCCGGGGAGAGAGAACTACTTCACAAGAGGAGGAGATAGCCCTAGAAAGGGATACTTTTTAAGCTTGCCCCATGTATGGGGAGGGTGTCGAACTCGCGACCTCTCGGACACGAGTCGAGGCTTGCCTCACTGGGTTACGGCCTTTTTGACAGTAGGGATGGAGTTAAGTAGAGACATCTCAACTCTAAACTAATCGATTCGAGCTTGATGAATTTCAGACAAAACACGAGATGGATTTGAATTTTTTAAAAAGACTATTCAAGTTCGATTTGATTAAAAAAATATTTAAGATTCGAATTCACATTGAAATTTCTTATTCGAATTTGAGCTTTTATGTTAAACTTGGTTTGAGATTTTATATTCAATCTTGACTCGTATTCATGCTTGATATTTTTATTTCAGATACTCGAACTTTTTAAAAATATATAACCAAATGCATTTTTTTGTATTTTTGAGCTGAATATCTAAATATTGGAGATCCTTGAAGAATTCAAACTTAAGCTCAAAAAATCAAACTCGATTATTAAAAAAATCAGAAAATGTTACAAAATTTATATTAACTGCATTCAATAGAAGTTCAAGACACATAAGGGCTCTAACCATATTTCGACTTGTGATCAATCCATAGATACCGATAGACAATAAATAAGCTCTCAAAACAAGTACATGTTCGAGCATCATTAAGCAACTTCTTATCAATCTCGTTCATTTGAATCTAAATAACAATTCAATCCGTCTGCCTCTTTCGATGTCATCGCATTAACCTAGTTCCTTAATCCAAATAGCCATAGGAGAAGCTAAGCCCTTAACGGCCTAAGTCCATAGCTAAAGTTCTCAAACAAAAATTCCATTACCCCTACTCGTATTGCAGGCAAATCCCGTTACTAGTAGTTCTGGTTAGCCCACTTGCCCGAGCACAAACACACTTTTAGATGCGTCAATCCCGCCTTCCCCCACGAGAACAGGAAAAACAAGAGACCACGAACACCAGCACACATGAAAACGGTTGATGAATAGGTGAGCGCATGAGGTTACTTCCGAACGAACCGGTCGATGGCAAGCTTTAGCTTAGCTGGCTAGCGGAACATAACATGGGTTAATTAGCTCTCTTTGGCTTATATCCATAGTCTGACCCGACTCCAAACTCGATGTTTGTTAACTAAGCCCAACTTTAGGACGTATGATTAAATAGTAATATGAAAGAAACTTCAAATAAAAAGGGCGAAGGATTCCCATTTCAGTTGTTTTATTCAACGATTGACCAAACGAAAATAGTAATAAAATAAATAACAAATTGTATGAACTTAGATCAATCAAATAATAATATTTCTTCTATGCAATGATTTGGACTAATCAATTTGTCCATTTAGGTTGGATACATTGGAATAATCGTAACCAACATATAAATATGTATAGGACTCCAACTACGCCTGCCTTCCACTTAGTAAGATCAAAGGAGTAGGAAAGGGAAAGAGCGAGAAGCTAAGGCAAAGCCTTGTAAACTTGGCCACCACTTCTCCTTGGATAGTCACAGGGGACTTCAACATTGTTCTAAGTCAAGATGAAGAGATTGGGGAAATCCGCTTCCTTTGAATGAAAGTAAGCCTTTTTATTGAGAATTGGATTTTGAACATACTGAGAGGGGGTGATACAAGCTTAGGTCCCCCCGTCGGTTTGTAAGGGCAGAGGGTTTATAACCTGAAGAGAAAGCTGCTGGTTAGGCTTTCGTTTCAATTGCAAATCCTAGATTTCTCGAAACAAACGAAAGATGAAACATAAATCTAAATCATGGATCAACTAAGCCCTCTCGGGGACTTTCTTAAAGAGGAACATCATGTAAATACCATGGAATAAGGGTTGATCCTATTCATGGAGATTCCGTAAATATTCCATGGAAAGTTCGACACAACCAAATGCATTTTTTTGGATTTTTGAGCTGAATATCTAAATATTGGAGATCCTTGAAGAATTCAAACTTAAGCTCAAAAAATCAAACTCGGGCAGAAAATTGATCGAGTTAAGTCCAAGTAGTTAGATAAAATTCGTTGATGAGTGAGTTGAGTTCAACCAGTTTCAGTTTCAATTTTCAAGTGTTTGCCCATTATATGTCACTGGTTCTAACAACAACTTTATGTCGTATTGTCATATTTATGATGCATATATCACAACCAACCTAATTAGTTAGAAAACCCTAATCACCAATCTACCAAAAAAACTCGATTCCATTGCGCTTTAGATCAAAGCAATCTCCTGAGGCACAACTCAATTGACAAACACATTGATTGTGGTGTTGTGCTAGCCTTACCTTCACTTAGATGGTGAGGTTTGATTCCCGTTAAGTGTACAGATCGACTCATTCTAAGTTGTTAACGTACAAGCAGCCTTATATGGGATAAGGTAAAGCATAACCCACAATTTAAATCTCATACTAATCATATAGAGGAGGAGACGAGGCTTGTTGTTCAATCTTTTTGGGGCTTTGCATGGGCCTGGCCCAGTTTTTCTCAATCGGTCATGACATGGCACCCAATTTTGCGGGACAAACATTTTTGGCAAGGACGGAAGTGGTTCCGTCCTTGTTCACGTGGTAGCCACCGCAGCTTTTTTTGCCACGTCGACCAGGACGGAAGTCCCACTTCCGTCTTGGCCTCGGGGGGCCATCCCAAGTCAATTTCAATACCAATTCGCCAGCCAAGTCACTGATTCTCCCGATTTTCAAACGGGGGGCCATCCTGGTGCGGGGACTTCGTCGTCGGGACAACCGGACATGTATTTTGCTGCGACGCCCTCGTACAGTCAGGACTTGGACCAGACAGAGACGCTTCAGCAGACTCCGCGGATCCAGCCAGACTCCCCTGAGGAGACGATACGAATCGACCACGACGGTGCTGAATTCGTCGAGACGGAGCATGGTAGTGCGGTGCGAACCAGGGCCGGCGACACCTACTATCTCCGGACTAACCCGCGGAGGACCCGTGATACACCCCTTCGCACGTAGTAGATTGTTTTTTGCTTTGTATTTAATACATTTGTTATATTCGTCCCAATTTTTTATACAAACAGTTTTATTTATTTAATACACGATTCCATTCTTTTTTCTGCCATATTCTTATTATTGAAGTCCGGTTCGTCAAAAGTCTTACTTTACACTAATTTTGGTTATTATTATGCTTAAAAAATTTAACTATTCCAACGAATACGGGTTTTTCTGCCCTTAATGGAAAAGGAAGGGATTGCAATTTTTTGGCTTGAGTTTCGGCTCCGTCTCGCCAAGACGGAAGTCTTGAGTCTCGACTCGCTCGCAAGATGCGGGACTCCGTCTGGTCGACATGGCAAAAAAAGCTGCGGTGGCTGCCACGTGAACCAGGACGGAAGTCCCACTTCCGTCTTGGCCTCGGGACTTCCCACTTCCGTCCTTGCCAAAAATGTTTGTCCCGCAAAATTGGGTGCCATGTCATGACCGATTGAGAAAAACTGGGTCAGGCCCATGCAAAGCCAATCTTTTTTAGATCAAAGTGTCAAAAGATGGCCCAACTAGCCCAATTAGGCGTTTTAACGGCCCAACAAGCCCAATTAGATGGTCGTCTTCTCTGTCGCACTTGACCACATCCTACGCAGAAACTCATTTTCACAGTCCCCATACACTCTGCAAGTTTCTCCCAACGAAGAAAGAAGAAAGGAAAGACCAAAAATTCTTGCAGAAAATGAAAAATCAAGACGATATTCGTAACCTTTCTATTGATATAGCATTCGCTCGTCTTGGAGGTAAATTTAAAATAAAAATAAAAAAAACTGATTTTTTTTTTTTTAACAGAAAACCTTTTTTTATTCAATTTTTGCTACTTTTATTGGTTTAATAATTGATTTTGGTTGAAAATTTTGATTGAAGAATGGTTGGTGGATCGGAAAAGAGTTCCGGCGGATTGGCGGCTGTGAGGGCCAAAATTTCGACGGATTTTGCTTCATTGCCCAAGGACATTGATCCTTACTTCCAAACCCTAGACCTCGAAGGTTTTATTTATTTTCTTTTTATTTCATTTCTAATTTACTATATTTGAGAATAAATATATGATGTTATGTTACTTGATATATCGGAAATTTGTTAGCTTTATAGGCTCATGGATCATATACGGAGCTAGAAACTTCATATTAGGGGGCAAAATGTAAATTTTGAGGGAACGAAAAGTGGGTTTTTTTAATATATTTTATCCTGAAGTTTTCAAATTTTATAAGGTGAGAAGTGCAATTTCCAAAAATTCAGGGGGTGCCATAAATTTGTTAGCTTTATAGTCTTATGGATATTAGACGGAGCTAAAAACTTCATATAAGGGGGGCAAAAAGTAAACTTTACATAATTCTTGAGCAATGCCTAAATAGGTTGGCGAGCTTGCTCAAAATTATTAAGGCAAAGTGAATAACAAGAAGATAGTTTCATTTTCCTTTTTCGATCGTGTAAAGAAAGGAAGGATAAAACAGCCAGCCTAAGTCTAAAAGCATCAATGTCTGTTCTTTGAATATCACATTTCCGAGTTTTTACAAGCCTAGCAGCTAGCAGAAAATAGCTATGTGAATACTATTTTTACTTTCAAAGTACCTGTAGTAATATTTGCTCCAATTTGTGAGTAAGGAACATTATTTTGCAAGTCCAGAAGATAGTTTGAAGTTCTTGTGCTGTGTCTTTCATTTCATGATGTACATTCAAAAATTTGTTTCAGGAATTGGTTACTTAGAGGCCAAAAACATCTATGAAATCCTTTTGAAGGCAAACCCAGAAAGCCGTAACATCTTTGGCCGGCTTTCAGGTGCTGCTGTAAGATATACATGTTCTCATCTCTCTTTTTATAGTATAGATGCACATATCTTGTGAAGTATAGCTATTTTTTGTTTTTTCATTTAGCTCATGTTAATTTCTCTGCCGTTTTGTAAAATTGCTTTGATTTCAACAGGGTGTTTGGGAGGCAATTGTACGTGTTTATGAGAAGGATCATATTTTCTTAGGAGAAGCTGCTCAGCTAATGGTGCAAAACGTTAATTATGAGATGTAAGTCTAAACTAGCAGATCAAAGTAATCTACTCTTTATATTTTGGTGTGTATCGGAAGTTAGTGATTCATTTTGTTTCCGTTTTTAGCCCATATCAGAAGAAGCAGGTTCAGAAGTTTCAGCAGCAACTTGCTGAGTTGGAGCGCAAGGAAGCTGATATAAAAAGAAATGCTTCTCTTCCTGCATTTAAATATGCCGAGGCTTGTCAAGAGCTAGGACTGCAGGTCTCTTTAAGGCCTCTTCACTTTTACTCACCAATTTATTTCTGTTCAAAGCGTTTCTTCGGGCATTGTCATAAAACGGCAAAAGGAGTGAATGTAAGGTCAGAGCTGTTAGAAACGGCAAAAGCCTCCCTCCCAAGGACTTTTGCCCAGATATTGGAAGTGTTGAATGATGATTCTATGTCCCAAGCTATTGAATTTTATACAGCCTGTGTAGGAGGCTCATGATGAACACGATGTAAGTAATAGATATTTTCTTGGGTCTGCCTTCTCTGATGCCTTTTGGCTTTGATTTGAGGGCATGATTATGTAGCAAACGCGACGGCATAGGGGACCATTGTTACATGTGTATTATATGAGTAACCACTTTGTGCACTTGTTGCCAAAGGTTAGGTTAGTCTCCAATACATCTGTTTCAATGGTATTCTGGGATCAGCCACTTTGTTTGACAAAGGTTAGGTCTGTATCCCATCCATCCCCGCCCATACCCCCAATTATTGGGGACTTAATGGGTTATGCTATTGTTGTTGTTGTTGTTGTTGTTGTTATATTTGTTTGAATATCGCAGAATGGTGGTCATGGTAACTAGATTGTAGTTTATGGTTTGTACTTTCTACATGATACATCATAGCACCTGTGAAAACTCCTGTATAGTCCCCTTGAAAAGCTTCATTTTTTATCGTCTCCATCACCCTTAAATTCTGACATTCTTTCCTCGTTTTTATGTAGTGTACTTTTGGAATGACTTTTCACACACACACACACACACACACAAACAAACAAACTTGTGTAACGACTGAAAATGTTTGACACTTCATCTGAAAGAAACATCGCCTAATACTTAATCTAATCGTCAAAAAAAAAATAGTTGGGTACACCATTTAGAACTTCTAATTATTAAAATTTGACATAAAGAAAAACAACTGGCCATAATTTTTCCATCTTTTATTGGATTGAAGGAATGTTTTCACTCCTATATTAGGTGCTGGATTATCACTTAAAATACATTAAATAGTTTTGTTTCTAGCTTGATAATGAATGGAGCTTGATTTGGTTTGATAAATTGATTAGTAACAGCAGTTGTTCTTTCTGGTTGCAGAAATCTTCATCGGCTGTATTCTCAAGTGTAAGAGAAGTTCGTGAAAATCCCCCTTCTCTTGATGTCTTTGTTAACCCTGAAGGCCTTGGACCTGTGAATTCTCAACCAAACCAGAGTCAGATGGAAGGGGAAGTAGACATGGCAGCTGATAGTATTGATTGGGATATTACATTGGACAGCTCTCAAATTGATTGGGATATTGGCACTGTGGAAGGTACAGATGAAAACGGTGATGGACTTGGTCCTTATGAAATGATTAATGCTAGCGAAGTTACAGAATCTGATCAGCCTTCAATAACCAAAGGGGAATCTATAGCTCCTGGGATCTCTGACTCGGGAATCTCTTGGGATGTTAGTGTCGAGAATCCTGAAGTCAGTGCAGTTGAGGAATCAAGTTTCTCTGGTGCTCGTATGGAACCTCATTTAGTTGTTCCCAACCCTTCAACTGAAGCGCCAGAGAGCATGCATGAAAGGAGTCCCCTTCTGGAAACTGATTACAGGAATAAGATTCTTGATGATCTCTTCGAGGTTAGCATGGTCTCTGCAATTTAGGAGACTAGCTGATAAAGTTTGTAGTAACTTTCTCTGCCTTTATTGGCTAGAGCTGATCTGGTTTAATGTTTTTTTCCCAGGTCAAAGCATTCTTGAATCGGCGGCTGCTTGAATCAACCAATGAAGACACACCGTCTTTGCAATATCAAGTCCAGGCAGTTGCTCCATTTGTACTGCAGCAGTACTCTTCTGAGGCAATTCACACCATGTTTTCTTATGTTTCCCTTGTCATTTCCTTGTTAACAAATAGGAAAACAAGGGATCTGATCCTGATACTTAATTCTAAGAGGTGATATAATGTTAACATTTTTTAACTATTTAGAAATGTCAATCACTTGATTCATTTATTTGCTAGACATCCTTGAGCTTATTTTTATTCCGGTGAACTAGGGGATTGGAGTCTTGCTCGTTTTTTTCTTTTTACTTGATTTGACGCCTTCAATCTGTTGTGTTGGTGTACTTATTTGTGGAAAGTTCGATAGTGTTCCTCTCTTGAGGTTCCCAGATCATGACATAGGTTATTCTGTATAAAGTATGCTTTTGAGTTGAGTATTGATGATGAAACTATTCAAATTTCAGATTTTTAGATAGAATGGTAACGACTTTGGAAGAAAAGAAGCATCATGAAGTAAAGCTTAAGGAGGGATTGAAGGACTTGTCCAGTAGACGCATGGAGCTTCAAAATTCATTGTCTTCATCATGGCCCAAACAAGTGAGTTCAGAATTTTCTTTCTCAAGGATAGATTTGTCCATTTCTATAATAACTTTACTATAGAACCTAACCAGCAAAACTAAGCATGGCTAGTAGAGAACAAGTATAGGATGTATGAGGAAAAGTTGTATGCTTTAATTTAAAATTGAGGAAGAGAAAGTAAGAAATTAAAACAAATCTTGTGTGCGGAAAATTATAGACTTATAGTACATCAATAGTTACAGCACACTAATTTTCTTGTTTTCAATCTTAGTGGCTATTTCTTTTGTCTCCTCTTCTTTTGGTTTATTTGATACTTGTTCTTCCAATTTTGCAGGAAGCAGCTCTTCTAAAGACCCGGGAGTTGAAGAAACTTTGTGAAAGTACACTTTCAGTGATGTTTGATGGGAAGACCAGCCAATATCATCGGAGAGATTAATACATTGGTGAATAGCAGTTTGAACATGTAAAATGCCTGTAAAACTCGTCTTCTGGCTAGAAATTTGTTAGTAGCCAATGCTAATTATAGGAATTTGAGATGACTATGAACAGAGTTCTATGTCACTCCTTGATACATATTTGAATCTCAAGATACCAATATTGAGTTACTAGTAGCCATATGTTGTTGTCATTCATTATGTTATGTCCCTGTGTTATGTACCATTGACATTTCCAACTTATTATTCTCGACTTTTGTAAAATTAGAGTAGGGAAGAGACGATCAAACCATGATTCTAGCAAATAGCATTTCTTGATCTTAAATCGCCCATTTTGGTTTTGGTGCTAATGGAACCAATCTTGGTCGTCGGGAACAATTTAAACGGCCCGACGACCAAGACGACCAATCCTGGTTGAGTTCCCGACGACCAATCCTGGTTGAGCAGGATTGGTCGAGCACAGTGCTAACAGATGGCCATTAGCACTGGAGCTGGAAGTTGCTCAATATTTAGAGCCTAAAATGAAAATAGCTTGTACAAAGTCATCCATCAACTTAGCATATGTTGGTTTTTAATAAGATTCCCATCTCAAATAAACTGTTCAAATTGTAGCAGAGACAGTATACCCCAAGCATCTCAAAATCCCAACTCCCAAGAGTAGTGAGATGACCGGTTCATCGTCCGATAGTAGTCTACCAGGCAAGTATCTTAAACAGAGACAAAGTTTGGTTTATTTTAGTACTCTTAAGCTTCGAACAGACCAGAACATGGGAAATCAGACAATCATCAAAGTGACCAGTGCATATTCTGAATGGAAGAGTCATAACCCCTGGAGTGATCGAGTGCCCAGGAATTCTCGTCCATTCTGTTGAGCCACATGAAGATCCTCAGAATAGTGACTGCTGGCAGGCTGAGACATTTGGCCTAATCCCAGGTCTGGAGGTATCTCGTGCAAAGTGATATTACTTTCATCGCCTTTAAAACCCCACAAGGAGCTCGAAAAGTGATTGATGGTTTCGCAATGGGAACCCAGAGACTGACCCATGGGCGTCCCATCAGAGTTAACGAAGCCATTTAGCCCAAGACTCGAGGATCGGTTTCTTGAGCCCCAGGGTTGAGTTGACAGAAGAGAGAGAGCGCGGCTGGAATCTGAAACTCCAGCGAAGCATTCGCCTGAAGGAATGCCGGGATCTATGTAAGTGGACCTAGCTGCTGAACCAGGCAGTAGAAAGCCAGATGGATGATTCTCGGGGATACTCTGCCATGCATGCGGAGGGAACTTCCCCGTGACGGTGGGTTCATTGCCCGAAAGTCGCTCAGCTGATCTTGCATTTGGCCATGAATCCCTCCCAGTAAGAGTTGGGTACGTAGAGAAGTCCATCAGGAAGCTTCCTCCTCTGCTATTGTTTTCTGTCATTACAAGAATAAACTAATTGTATAAGCTTTCTAAGAAAAAAAGTAAAAAGTATCACTTCTTATCTAATACAAAGTGATCCCTTGTTAACTACTAGGACAAGTGAACGAGATTAACCGAAGAAAGGTGAAACTAGACTTCCATAGCGGCTTGACAGAAAAGTTCCAGGTGGTGGTTTCCTTCGGCGCTCATTGTGACCTGCCAAGCGTCTGCGACAACTGCGCTTTCCCTGATCAAATTCAGGCAATAGATGGAACCTACAAGTAATTACGACCAAGCTATTAACTTAGAAATATTTTGGATCCTAATATTACACGCTATTACAACTGCGACAACGGCGCTTTCCCTGGTAAAATAACTTTCACATCATTTAATCTACAAAATACAAAGTTACCGAGTCCAGGAGAAAAAGGGTAGTATTTTCCCCAGTGCAGGGAGTCAGAGTAGACCTCTTCATATCTTAACTAGGTACAATTTATAAAGTGAGAGGAGTGCTGATTTTTCCCAACATTTGCAATTTGAAGAAACTTAAAGACACATTCAACATATGTGCATGCTTACTAACATACATGCTATATATAAAAAGAACTGAATTTTTTTTATTACAGAAAAACAAGAGCACAAATGCACATTTCTTCGGACCATGTTCAGAAGTTAGAAGGAAGGCCAATGTCTTCCGTAAACAAGACAATGCCCTATAGTTTGTGTAAAGCTTGTAGAGTTGTAAAGCTCTGTCTAATGAGCTTCTTCTCCTCCACTTCTTTCCATGTTTGGAAGAATGCAAAAGTGGCAAGGTCTAGGACAGAGTAAGATACCTCTGTTTAATGTTCTTTTTTTCTTCTTTCTCGATACTAATTCTTGCATAGCTCATTATTCCTAAGCTAAACTAAGCCTTATCATCCAAAATTTGAATATCTAACTTATCACATGGCCTTAGTTTTATGCATTTTTATTCTTGAGAAAACAAATTCACGTAATCGAAGAACCTATCAAGCTAATAATTTAATATCCAATTGCAACATTAGTGTCTCCTTATATTACTAGTGATGAAGAACAAAATTAACAAAGCCATAGTAGAAGACAAAAACATATTCCCAATGAAAGATGCTCCTTTTCCACTTGCCCTTCTACTTGAAAAACAAATGCCTAGTGTAGAATCATCAAATTCTTGTAACCCAGCAAATATTATGCAGAAAAGCCACTTCAATGCAAAGACAGAGGAGCTAGGGGAGTCGGCGCAGTGGTGCCGCCCCAAACAATTTGCTTAGACAGTTATATATGTATTACTAGTTGTCTAAGCCTTTAGCAGCTTATTCTTTATATTCGCCCCTTTTTTCCTCAAACCCCTTCAAAAATTCGCGCGCCCCAAGTCAATATTCTAGGTCAATGCTCAAAAGAGAAGGAGAAAAAGTATTTGAAAAAACCCTCAAAGATACTCTAAAACTACCAACATTCTTGGGCTTGCAGAACATCCCACCAAAGATAATTAAGAACCCACCAAGGAATTGAACTAGAATTATCATAATCATCCAACCAAGAGCTAGATAATAAAATGCCAAAATATTTAATTTGAAGACAATAATTTAAAGTAATGTGTGAGAATGGCAGAATATAAAATTCAAGAACACTTATGAAAGTAAATAAAGAATTAGAGAGAGGAGAAAAGAAGTTGACCTGCTACACTGCTGGCAAAACCTTTGTTCAAGGCCAGCAACAATGACCTTAGGAGACTTTGAATGCATTCCACACACTTTATGCCTAGAATAGTAAGCCTTAGCATCACTCAGATCTACCTTACATCCTTCAACTTGGCACCTAGGTGGCTGTCCACCACCACCTTGAACCACCCCACCACCACTCCTTCCTTTCTTAGCCGGAGCTGGCGGAGGCCGACCTGACTCCACCGGCCCGGGTATAGCTAAACCACCTCCTCCAGCACCAGAAGCATCCTCAAAGTAGATTTTCTTGCCAAATTTCAAGCCATTGAGTGAGTCAGATGAGCTTGAAGATGATAATGATGATGAAGAAGAAGAAGAAGAAGAATAGCCTGAACCCAGTTCCATTTCTGCTGCCTAGAACCCATTCATGATCTGACTATCTTGGAGGGTATCAATATATATATATATATATAACAAGAGGAGTGAAAAGATTGTTTGTTTGTTTATTATTAATCAGATTTTTTATTCAAGAAATGAGATATATTGGTTACTGCACTTTTCTTGATTTGGGATACTGTACCTGTCAAGAAATTTACCGAATACTTTCTATTCGAAATACTAATAAGTTTGAATTCAACATATACTTTCGGATAAGAATAATAAGTGAGGTTAAATGGTGAGTATGACTTTGGTGTAGAATAAATTTATTCAGTACATACAGAATAATTTTAGTTGTTATAGGCTTATTGTAATTTTTAAACACTTGTTGAATAAGATCAAAATATCACATGCCTAATAAAAAACTTTTAATGCTGCTTTTTGACAGATATCTATAATAAAAAAAATATTTATTATATTAAATTTAATATTTGTATAAAACGTATTTTATATGTAATGAATTATAACGAAACTTTCAGCAATATAACCGTGAGCTTAAATGGCGGTTCTGAGTAGTTTGAAGGGGTGGGGTTTAGGCATCAGGAAGAGTGGTGGTATAGTGAAAAGGAGACAGATGAGACTGGGCCATCATGCCAGCTTGGGAGTTGTGCACTAACTCTCTGATGAAAGGGAAGGGACTCTCTCTGAGGGAAAATTTAATAATAGATGAGAGAGAGTAGCAAGCAAAGGCCAAAGCAGAAGATAGAGAAAGGAGTTGATTACTTTTTGGAGTTCTCAGCAGCTTTACAACAAACACTTTATGGGTGGTCACTATCCCATTTGTAGTTTAAATATTATTACTCATCTCTTCATCTATCTTTATCTCCACTCTCCAGGTATTTTATGTTTTTTTTAATAAAGCTATCTCACAAATGTCTTTACTGTTCATTTTTAAAGTCTTACGTGGCAATTGAACAAATGTCATAATTGTTTAATTTCTCAAAAGACATTGCTAAACTACTAGAATTATTGGCTAAAAGATTGACTAAAATAATTTTTTCGGATCTTTTTACCCTTATAGTTGGGTGAATCCCTTATACCAGTAGGGGGTAAGATAGTCATTTAACACCCTCAATTTGGGGGTTTAGAGTTTCTATCCCTAAAATTGTAGGAGTAAATCATTTTCCTTTCTCAAATTCTCATAATTTTGTTACACTTCATGAGTGAGAATGGCAACGCGGCGGTTTAGCGCAGATTTCTCAATATTCAATTTCGTTTCGCGCTATTAATCTTTCTCCCCGTGAACTGCAATAAGACAACACTTATTGCCCCCACGCTCGCCCCGTCCTATTTTTCAAAAGTAATATAATTAGTATATATTTTATTTTCCCAAGTATACTTACCATATATAAAAAAATTTATATATATATTATTGTTTTCAAACGGATCAGAAGGGGCAGGGCAAACATCATATTCAAACCCGATCCGTTCTTATAAAGTGCTATAAAAATATGACATTTGCACATAAATGTCATAAATAAATGACATATATCATAAATGTCACAAACTAAATGCCACTAAAACTCAATTTTGCCATAGTGAAACTCTCACAATTACTTACATATATTTAAGGGATGCAAGTTAGACTAGCATACAATCTTTAATTAATATGGATATTACCATAACTATCTTATAGTAAAACTGCTCTTTTTAATTGTTTTGCAAATCAAATGCAATATTCAATTTGAGAATTTGGAAGGAAGGGAGTATACATACTGTGGGGGGAATATCTAGTGTTTTATAAGCCCGTCTGGGCGGTTGTCCCATGAAGGGAGAGAAAATTGCCCCACAAGAGGAGGAGATAATCCTAGAAAGGGAGACATTTTAATCTTGCCCCATGTATAGGGAGGGTGTTGAAATCGAGACCTCTCGGTCACGAGTCGATGCTTCCCCCACTGGGTTGCGGCCTCTTTGACAAATATCTAGTGTTGTTTATGTTGTAAGTTGTAACAAATAGGAACGAATACAGTGGATGGGCGATTGCCCACGAGATTTTTAAATTTTTTACTAGATATAATAAATGTTATATGTAATTTGAAATATTTGTTCAAATTCGTCCTCAATATTTTTGTTTGCAATTTTTATATTTAATTTTGAAATATTATCGTAGTTTTTCACCCAAAACCTAAAAGTTATGACTTCGTCCTGACTAACTAACCATGTAAAAATTACAGTAACTAAATAAGCAATCTGGGAAGTGAATCTTAGGACAGGGAAAACTGTACTTTGATGTAGTTCTGGAACCAGTAATAAATATTAGTTTAAGTTTAGACAGAGGAACTGCACTTTCTTTTATTTTTTTTGCATAAAAAAAGTCTCAATTTTTTAACTATGCTAAATAAAAAGGACAATAATTATCTTGTTTTATGAATGTCAATAATTATCAGGAAAAAAAAATTAAAATAACAAATATATGATTCTATGAGGGGGACCATTTAATAATATATCTAAATATAGGTTAGTAGTTTGTTATTAGGTTTCTAAAAATGTTACTACTTTTGGTGCATCATATCACGTTCTAGGCTCACGGCTCCTATGCGGAACAGGGTTTTGTTCCGCATGTGCGGGACAAAATCCTGACCGTTAGATGAGATTTTTAACGGTCCAGATCAGGAGAGAGAAAAGTTGCGGCTGATTAAAAAAATAATAAATTTTTTTTAAGTCTCTCTCCTGATCTGGGCCGTTCAAAATCTCATCCGACGGTTCCAGTTGTTCCGTACATGCGGAAAAAAAGCTGTTCCGCATAGGAACCGGACTGACGTTCTAGATTATTATCTTTTTTTGTGCCATTAAGTACAATTATTCTATTATATTAGTAGTATGTTATTCTAGCTCTAACTCTAAGTAATCATTTTTAAAGAGGAGGAAATGAGAATCTATCCGTCTTTTTTTGGCTGGAAATTTATTATTTCTAGAAATTTTACAATTTGTGTAAAAAGTGTAAATGTTATTATTATTTTTAGACGAATTAGATGTATTTTGTGGCTAATTAGGGGAGTATGTCCTTAATTTTTTTTTTTTTTTGCTAAATAATAAATTTTTCATTAATTACAAAATATCCGAAGCCATTACAATCAAAGAAAAATCTGAAATACAAGGGAAAAAAAGTTATACAATGATTTAAAAAATAATAAAAACAATCAAAAATCATACCCGAGAAAACTTGGTTGGTTAGGAAATACTAATATAAAAACTAGTAAACTAAACAAATACATAATCTTCTTATTCGCTGCATCTTCTCCGCAATTCTTGAACCACAGAGACAGTAGAATATCACTTTCAACATCTTCCTTAGGGATCGACAATTTATAGGACCATGGGCGTATCAACCGTCTTACAAATTGCTTCGGGAAGATGTAGAAAGATGATAAAGGGCCCAGATCAAGTCGCGGTTGAAAGAATCCTCCTAGAAACGTAGAAAAAAAGTCTAGATCGTGAAGATTTGAGACAAATTCAACTTCTGTGTCTTGAATCTTGAAGAAAAATACTTTGGAAAAAGTTTCATATGATTCGTGGTACAAAACCTAAATAAAAGGATCAAGATTAGACCATTGGCCGGAGTCAATGGCCAAATTTGACCATCAGCAAAAGGAAGAAGAAAAACAACAGAAAACGCAAAAAGGGAGAGAGAAGAGAGAAAAAGGGAAAAGTTTTGCAAATTTCCAATTCATTATTTCTTTACATTATCATCCCCAAATAATTTATATTTTTTTATGCATATTTCTTCCGTTCAATAAATGACGGTCAATTAAAATTAGGGAAATTTTTTCCTGAATTCACCCTAAAAGTTTCAAGGGAATTTATAGTATATTACATTAAAAATACCACCCCCACATCTCTTTTTCTTCAATCAATGGCACCCCACTCCCATCCCCATCAATAGAACCAAATCACCACGAAAATCTCAACATCCCCCACATGAGACCCAAAAAACCACATTTCTCAAGCAATCACTTCCGGTCAAAATAGAAAGAAAAAAACCATCAATATTTAGAGACTTTTGTTTTTTTTACGCCCGAAGGCGATTGCCCCCGAAGGAAAAGAGCGGAGAGTACACTAAATAGAGAGATTGTAGCATTCTTTATACCTGGGGAGGGAATTTAGCCTCACAAGGAGGAGAATTTATTTGCCACACAAGGAGAGATACGGGAATCGACCACGGGACCTCCATCCCATGGCCGGGTAGCCTTACACTTGGGCTACCCAATTCCCATAATATTTAGAGACTTTAATCACAAATTTTCCCATCCAATACACGATAAAATTTGCAACTTTATGATCATTCCCAGATACCCATCAAATTAAAATCACTCCTCAAGAAAAAGTGTTGATCTTTAAAATGATACAAAAACAAAATGTTGCAATCTTGAAAATAATATGAAAACTGATGATAAACATATCTCCATAAATCTTCAATATGTTCCAAGGAAAATGATTAAGATTTCTACTTTTATTACCTTAAAGGGCAAAAACAAGAACAAGAAAATCAGTAGATGGTTCTATAGTCTAATTTTTTTGCGTAATGTACAGAAATAATAAATTGGAACGTTAGTCACCAAAAATAAATAGTTTAAGGATATAATTAACTAATTAGCCGTATTTTGTTTAATTTTTTTGTTTGAGAATTGTTGTTTCTAACATTGAGAAGTTCAATTGTTTGTAGAAAAATGTGATACTTTTTTTTTTACGCCCGTTGGGCGATGCCTTGTGAGCGGGAGATAGAACTACCTCACCAGATGAGTAGAGAGTAACCCTAAAAAGGGAGTTAAATTAAAGCATGCCCCATGGGCGGGGAGGGTATCGAACCCACGACCACGACCTCACGGACGTGGGCAAGCCATTGCCCCACTGGGCTAAGGAACCTTTGATAAAATGTGATACTTGAAGCAAAATTTTGTAAGAAATTTTTTTTGAGGGTTTGGTATTTATACTTTTCACAAAAAAATCCCACAAATTCCTAATTAAAAAAAAAATCCATCGAAATTTGGAAGTTTTTTTAATACCAAAAGACTTTTTGTTACTTGTTTAAAGTTCTGATTGAATACCACTAGATTTAAAAATCATTTTTAAAAAATCCTAATAGTCCTGATTGAATACCACATGACTTAATTAGATTACTTACAAATCTTAATTGAATACCACAAGACTTATTTATCTCAAAATAAACTTTTAAAATCTCAATTAAATACACCCCTAACAGATCTTGAATAACAACTAACAAGTGATCCATTCCAACCCACTCATCTTAATCAACTATGATTTATTACTACTTTTATGACTAGTCAAATCTTTAAATATACTATTTTTTCTTTTTCTTTTTGATGGATAATCAACCTTTTTTTCTTCTAAAATATTGGCGTATAAGAGATGTTCTTGAATTGAATTTGTTTCTTTTGCTAAATATGTTAGCATGTTTTAGGGTCTCTTGTTGATTATGATTCACCATGTTTCGAATTGGTGGCCAGTGAGTTGGATTCTTGTTCTAGTTTGGTGGATGAAGAGCTCATATTTAACATGGATGAGTTTTTTTGGATAATACAGGTGTTTACAAAGTATAAGATTTTGTTGTCTCCTCATGTGAAAAATAAGTTATTTTTAAATTGGTGTTACACAAATTATTCATCGGTAAAGAAGTTGCAATGGAGATTTTTGTTCGCGATGGAATTGGACCAAATTTATTGCCGAGCTTGATTTAATTTAAGGGAGGCAATGTTGAAATTATTAAATCAAACTTATTATTATTTAGGAGAATATTTAATTTTGGTAATTATTTGTTTAATTGTATTAGGGTTGCTTTTGTAGTTTCCTAGTCATATTATATTTTCTTAGGTATCTTTAAGATTCTATTAGGTTTTACTCATATATGAACAGGAGAGTTGTCGATTTATTCTGTGTGTGGCTTTGAGTGTGGTATGGAGTAGCATGGTGGTGTGGTTAGGATTATAGATCCTTATGAATTTGAGAGTTGATGCATATAATATTTGTCTGCTCCTCTGCGTAGTATTGTTGTGAGATTTGATATATCTGTTTGTACTCCAAACACTCACTACCAAAATTATTAATTCAATACATATATGTGTTTCCGCATTTAATAAAAATTCTACAATTCAGTATATACTAATAATTTTAGTCATTCTAAATAGTTGAATAAAATATGTAATGGTTCAAAAAAATTATGGGGACACCTCTTGTGATTTTTAAATATTTTTATTTATTTGTATTGAATTTTTGTTTGTGATTTTTTCTTTTATCTCGATTAAACTAAATTATTTATAAAATAAATAAAACATGAGTCATAAATTATTATTTTTTATTGAAAAGTGTATAGTGCAAAGACGGATTATTTTCTAGCATTGCCCCTTACACTTATGATAAATGTTGATCTAATACAAACTGAATACTCCGCAAAAATCAAAATATTACTTGTCTCAATTTCCCTTCTTCACTTTTCTTTTACCAGAATTAACTAGCAGTCTTTTTTAATATACGAGGGTGAGCGATTTCTAACCTGTAACATAGGAATTGAATAATACACTACGTTATTTTTTTACTCGTGTTGACAATTAACTAGCCGTCTGACACCAAACAATCATCATTCATTACTCAATTCATGGAGTTCCGGTTCTAATAAAAAACCAAGCAACAAAATTATAAGAGGAAAAAAAAAAGGATGTAAAAAATTCCTGGCTGAAGATACTTATTTTTGTTTGATGCAAATTTGGTAAAAAAAAGTTGCAGGACTTGGGCATGAAAAATCAAAAGCTGTAGGCACCATTTTTAGTGAACCAATAAAAGTGTGTGTTCAGAATATGATGGACTTGTACACATAAAGCGCCGTCTTGGAATTTTCAGTGTTTTACTTTTTTGATCAATTTTCATTTTTTTTTTTTTGCAGCAGTACGAAGCTATTATGAACCAGTCCGGTTCCTATGCAGAACAGCTATTTTTCCGCACATACAGAACACTTTTTTGGCCTTGAAAATCAGCTGTTCTAAAAAATGAACTAATCAATCTTAGCCACCAAAACTTTAATTTAACGGACAAGTTTTTATCCCGCATATTTCGCACAAAAACTATTCCGCATACGAGCCGTGGTGATTATGAACTTGGAATCTTCTAGTTTAGAAGAGAGAATCTAATTCAGGAAGCTTCTTACCTTCTACTCACTCCATTCTCATTTATCTATCGTTTTAAAATAATTCACTTGTATTAAGAAATGATTGAAATAAATTAATTTAAAGATAGATAGACACTTTTATCCCTTCCATTATTAAATTTATGTTGAGACAATTCAAATTAGTTGTTACTGGTTTAATTAAAAATAAGGATAATATTGAAAAAATACATTTAATACTCTCTTAATTTCTTAAAGTGACAAATAATTAAAAATAGATAAAATATGTTTAGGTGACAGATAATTGTGAATGGATGTATTCGTACCTTCTTACATCCATCCATCAAACTAAAAAAGAAAATAAGAAATGCAGGCAGCACTTGTGCTTTTGAGTTTTTCTATAAAAAATTAAATTGATAATATTTAAGAGAATCATTTATGAGTTTATTTGTTAATGAAAGTCTGTTGAGTTGCTAATATTTTTTTTTAATTTCATTAGTAAGATTTCATTGTAATTTCTTTCTTTCTTTTTAAAATTTTCAACTTGCTCCGTCTCTGAATTGAAAAGCCTTCCCTCACCTAAACCTTATTCTACCCAAAAACAATTATGAGCTTCTTTAATGTCAGTCTGTTTGCAAGATTTATCCACTTGTTGAGTTTTTTTTTGCAAGATTTATTAACTAATAAAAAAATGACGAAAAAGAAAATGTGTTTGAGGTTTTGTCTTCCATGTATGTTTGATTGCATAACTGATATAAATTAGTTATGAAACGTAAAATAACCATATATATAAGTTAAATTTTGGACTTTACTCAAACAAAGAGACGGGAATGTAATTATGTTTTCACAAAATATGCACCTCATATTTCCCCAAAAAGAAAAATATATTTCTTGTATTTTTTTTCTTTCTCCCTAGAAATATAGTTCCCTTGTTAAGTTGACATAATAAATCTATTAAAAATAATTGGCATTATAATTGTTATGACAACATAATAGCTATTGTACTATTTCATGAGAATAGCTACATTGAGGTAAAATGGTTACTCTGAGAAAAAAAATATGGAATTTTTCTACAATTTAATAGGCAATTATAACTCTAAGCAGCATAATTGGGTCCCACTAAGTTCGTTAAAATAATCGAAGAGGTCAATGGTCCAGTGGGACATTGGCCGGCTTGTGACCGAGAGGTCCCGGATTCGATATCCTCCGCCTGCGTGCGGTAAGTTTTATTCTACCATATCTAGGGTGTTCTCTCTCCCGTATGGGGCAATCGCCCATCGTTGCGTCAAAAAAATTAAAAAAAAAAAAGTTCGTTAAAATAGTTCTAGTATTTTTGTCAGTCCAACAACTGACACTGGGCCTATCCATCGAGTGGTTGAGATAGTTTTGTTGTAGAAAAATGTGCTTTAGTTTTACTGTGGTGGGGGCCCATTGATACTTCTTTCCCGAGCAGGCCGCTAACGTATGGCCCTTGAGATCCAATGTTACTGGATCACGCAATGGACCCGACACATTCGATCAAAATTTCTTACTAGTCTATTTTCACTTGTATGTGGGCCTTAATTATTAGATCACGCAAGGATAAAAAGTATCGGCCCAAATACAAGCTACTCGGCATCAAAGCTATTGCCCAAGGCCCTAATTATTAGATCAATACAAAGGTATGATAATATATTGTTGAGAATTTCGTATTGGTGGTAGAGAGTAAGTAAGTATGTTCTTTACAAAGATGTGGTAATTGTATAATCGATTTAAACACATAATCCTAACTATTTAATTAAACGATTCAAATCAATATTTGTCAATACAATATTCACAAAAGCAACAAATTAAAATATTGATGAGAGAAAATGAGAATTAAAGTGATTTTTTTTTTTTTGTATTAAAGTGTTTGGAAGCACAGTGAATTATCTGTGATAGTGACACTCATAACAACATTTCTTATTATAGCCTTGTACGCTAATTGTGTTTATCTTATTCAGTTTAGAGTATATGAATAAAAAATGTTATAAGAAGTGTTATAGATATCTGAACTGATTCGAAAAGTGTCATCAAAATCGAGAAATATAACCATTCGAATCTTCCTTCATTTCCAATGATACTAATTGAGGATTGAATTGGATGATACCACATGTATGGAAGGCGTGAAGGTGAGAGCAGCGATTGGATATGGTGTTGAGTGCTAATAATTCAGTATATTTTTAATATTTTTGAACTGTTAGATAACAAAATTAATGGTTCAAATTTTTTTGAGCGAATATTTATTTTAATTTTTAGAATATGTATTTATCACGAGAGAATATTTATTGTACAAAATTGTAACACTTGTTAAAAAAAAATTATTTATATTTAAAATATATTGACATATTTTTGTTTTGCACTATAACCGCAGCCGTAGGAAAGGGACAAGTATAGTGATATAGTCTCTAAGTCCAACCAATCTGGCTCCTGTGCGGAACAGCCAAAGTTCCGTACGTGCGGGCCACGCCGAGGGCCGTTGATTTCATTTTTCAGATGAATCGACAGGTGCGATTTAAAAGAGGGTTAAAAGGGTGGGTACATATGTAATTTCACAAATAAATAATAAATAAAAAGGGGGAACACACAACTGTCACATCGGTTGGGTTACCGAGGTGAGAGAAAAAGGCAGAAAAGTCAAAAAGACACATTTCTACAAGAACGCATATTTTTGTGCAATGAACACATGTTCTTGTATATTGTGAACACATATTTTTTGGCAGTAAATACAAGTTCTTGTATATTTGTGATTAATGAACACGTATTTTTATGCAGTGAACACATGTTCTTGCATATTTGTGATTAATGAACATGTGTTTTTGTGCAATGAACACATGTTCTTGATTATTTAACACATGTTTTTGTTCAGTGAACACATGTTTTTGTTCAGTGAACACATATTTTTGTTCTGTGAACACATGTTCTTTATTAGTGAACACGTGTTCTGTTATTATGAACACTTAAATTTGAAATGAGAGATATTTTTTAGGGATCCTCATTTATCTTCTTCCAATTAAAACTTTCGAGTCTTCATAAAAATGGGTTAAAATTTTAAATCAAGAATTATGATACATATCTTTCAAATGGAAGAAAAATAACAATTTTAGGAGTTCACTTCCGAAGAAATGAATATTTTGGAGAACATGTGTTAAGAATACCATAACATGTGTTCACTGCACAAGAACATGTGTTCAGAGTACAAGAACATGTGTTCACTGCACAAGAACATGTGTTCACACTATTAAAACATGTTTACATTACAAAAAAAAAAACAAGAGATAAAAAAATTAAAGCAAGTGTTCGTAAACTTAAAAAAGTACGTTGATTATCATAACCAAAACAATAGGTGTTCATAACCAATACATAATGTAGGTGTGCACACTAAAAAACAAATGTTCACACTCAAAAAACAAATGTTCATACTCAAAAAATAGGTGTTCACACCTCAAAAACAGGTATTCACACCACAAAAACAGGTGTTCACACTAAAAAAACAAGTGTTCAATATCATAGAACAACTGAATTGAACAATGAATTTGCCCAACAAAATAATTAGTCTAATGCTTAAGGTGTTCAACACCAACAAGCTACATATTTAAGATATCTAATACTCAAAGTCTAAGACGAATGTTTTCTTCATCTAGGTAGGAAGTGTCTTCTGCCTCTTCTACTCACTGCCTAATATTTTTGGCCCCTGCATGCTATCTTTTGAATCTTCTTGCATAAATTATTTACCATTCTTGCTTTATATATCAAACACCTGTTTTTTTTAACAGAACACATGTTCTGGATGACAAAATAGGTGTTCTGTCGAAAAAAAACACATGTTTTGACATACAAAATAGGTTTTTTGTCATAGAACACGAGCATTCTGGGCATTATGCTCATTGTGCTTATCTTCGAATTCTTCCAACTCTGTTTCATGATAAACTCCATATATTAGGAATAAATAACACGATAAACAATATAAATAACAATGTCATTTATAAAAAAAATAAAAAAACTCACTATTTCCTGATTCATCACAAAGAACAACCATTTTGCCAAAAAAAACTTAGTTTTAAAAGAGAAAATCTCTGAATCTTTTCCATTCAACGAAATTATGTGGCCATCGTGAGGGACACCGTTCTTGTCAAGAAAATCTCTGAATCTTTTCTATTCAGTGTTATTTACATATTCTTCCACCGTTACTTTATAATTTCCTATTGAATAGATATGTTCTTTAAAAAAAAGACGACGAAAGAGAGAGGAAAAAAGATGATGAACCAGTGAGAGAAGGGAAGAGAGGAAAGATGGAGAAATTGTAGGGATATGAAATTATCTTCTACCAAATAAAAGTAAAAGAGAGAGAAAAGTGGGATTTAAAATTTTATTTTCCCGTCTAAAGTGATAGCGAAACAATTTTATCCTTTAATACCCCTGCATCACACCTAGCCGTTGGATCAAAAGTAGAAGATTTAATAGCTGACAGCTTGACCCGCACATACTGAACAAAATCTGCTCAGCATAGGAGCCGGGGTGAAGTCCAACACGTCAAAATGCGCGTTTGGATTTGCGGGAGCGCTAAGCTGTCTCTGTGAATTGTGTTTTGCTGGAGCTCAATGAAACTTTGATTACAAAGGTGGCCCACACAATCATGCCAAATTTCCTCTTATTTCCTTATTGTTATTGCTTCGTTAATATTGTTACTCGAAATGAATCAAAAAATGATTATTGGCTGAAACAATTTTGCTAAAATTACTTAAGTAAAGAATTCAACAGTTATTTTTGTCCAAATAGGAGAAAATTACTAAAACCCCATGTGTAGCTCTCTTTTTTTTTTTTTTTTTTTTCAAAATAGTATAAGGGATGGGACAATAAATAATAATTGAACAAGAAACTTATTGCTAGCTATAGCTAAATCAGGTTGAGTTTGAATTTTAAATTTTAATATAAAATTTTAAAAAAATTGAATTATTTGTAAGAAAAAAATATACCTAACCAAAAAATGAAATATAAGATCTAAAATGTCGCAAAAATGCAACTTAAAAACCCAAATAAATTAAATTAAATCACAAGGTTCATAGCCCAGTGGGGCTATGGGTCGTGGGTTCGATACAATCCCCATACATGGAACATGCTTTAATCTCTCTTTTTATGGTTATCTCCTCCTATTATGAGGCAGTTCTCTCTCCCTTTCATGGGACAACGCCCAGCCGGGCTTAAAAAAAAAACCAAATAAAACATCTTAAAAGTGATTTTTCACTATAAGTTCTTACACTTCAAAAGTGTAACATTCACCATCCCAGCACGTGTTTTAATTTGTTGAAATTGATTTTGAGTATCTCAAAAGAAATTTGTCATTATCCATAAATAAATCATTTTCCAAATATATGATAATGATGGAACGTGATAAATGATAATCATACATGAAATTCCAGTATTGTCCTTCAAGAGATAAACCATCCAACAAACCAACAAAACAAAACCATCAATAAAATCAAGGAAGTTAATGCAAAGGCATGGTTTTTGATCCCATTATTTTTCTTCTTTGTTCTTTTGCCTTTTTATAGAATTAGGATGATCAAGATTCAAAGCTTAGAGGACCTACATGAAGCTTCAATTGTTGCGTACGAGTAGTTTTATCTTCGTAGATGACTAAGTTTAAAAGTTACATCCAAACCAATGAATACAGTATGCGTAAGAAAGAGAATTGCCAAAATAAAATTTCTTGTTGCGTACTAGCGGAAATTCGGGTGAAAATCCTCTATCCCCAACCAATCTGAATTTACTATATAAATATTTTTTCCAATTATATATACACAGGGTAAATTGTGATTGGTTGAGGACAGAGATGGGGATAGGAACGGAAACATATAATTTTTTGCCCGAAAATTCTTACTAGGTCTGTCAAAGTGTCCTCTAGATCCTAACTAGAACAGTCGGATCATATGTATAAAAAGAAAATGCAAGAATTCCTACTAAATCCGCCAAAATGTTCTCTAAATTCTAATCAGATTAGTCGGACCCATAATGCCTGGAAATTTGTATTTAAAAAAAAAAAAAAAAAAACTATGGTAAAAGACGATACAAGTTTCTTTTTTCTCCCACCATCATTAATATTCAATAACCAACATTGCCTAGAACCTTTCTGGTCACCTAAAGTACCAAAAAGCTAATGCTCAAATTTAAAATCAGAACCAACTTATTAACAGCCACCCAAAATCAGTATATACCATTCATTTAAACTACTCCCAACCTACGGAGTTAAATGTATACTTTCTTGTTCATTTTGTACATAAAAAGTGGACATTTCGTTCCGAATGAAGAGAAGTACACAGACCGCGATCAACTGCTCGGTAAAAGAGAGTAGAAAACAGAGAAGGGCAGCAAGCCCAGATAGCAAAATGTCCAAAACTAGTTGATAGTCTAACCATGTGCAAATTTGTGTCCTACTCACTTATACCACTACCCTTGAAGGAGATAAAACAACAAGTATTCTGAGCTAAAACTGATATCAGGGAGCATTCTTAAGTTTCTGTACTGTATGAAATGAACCGATGCAACAAAATCCGAGCAGTACCAATGGATCTTCAGCCATCGACTCAAACCTACATCGATTTCCCCTATTAACGTCATATTACTCCTGCTGTATGACGTATGAATACTCGTTATACACAATTGCAGCATCAAAATGACAGCTTCACGAGCAATTTATTTCATATGCACAGCCAAATACAATGTGGACATATCAAGAAAGACAGAAATTGCATCACAAGAACATACTCAATGTTGATCAATTTATAAGCTGAAGAGCATACATTTCAATCCGGCAACAGAGAGCAAGTCACGTGTTCAAAATGGTTTGACATAACACAAAGACGAACCCTATTTTACCTGATAATCTCCAAGGAGACGCATCCCATGCTTGTTTGCAAATCACCGTGTACCAAAACTCCCTTTGGAGTTTCTCTTAATCAACCGCTAAGGTCCCATCCACATGAACAAAGGTGCAACACTAAAACAAACTACTTATACCATGGGGAAAAAAATTGCTTTACTATACTATGTTACTTGGGTTAGATTATGGTTACTCAGCACCAAAAACATAGGAATATCATCACTTGTCATTACCTACCCATGAGTAAGATCAAAAGACTTGCTCCAGTTCATAACAAAAACATTAATTATAACAAATTTTTCGCTTGACATAACCAAAACACGAGAGAATTGCAAAAAAAAAATATGGAGAAACCACATGTAAGCTAAAAACCTTAGCTCTTGAAAAGCAGCAGCTCAAACTTCACCTTCATTTGCACTCTACGCCAACTTCAGCAGCACGGCGAGGCTTGTTCTTTCTTCGGCTACCAATTTGTCTGAATCCAACAGATTTAATCACATCATTAGAGTTAGTTTTGTTCCCCAGGCCGTTTTCCTCTTTAACCAAGTCTGAATTTTCCTTTACTTGTGCAGTCCTTTTCCTCTTCCTACCATTCTCTGCAGCAGTTTGATTCTTAGTATCTTTATTTAGAACTGAACTTTTCGCACTCTCACTGTCCTCTTCTTCGTCCATCTTTTCGACTTCTTCTTCCTCCTCAATATCATCCTTCAGTGGTTTCTGTGGCCTTCCTCTTCTCCTCGCAGGTATTTTCTCTTCCTCACCACTCCCACCATCCTCTCGAGCAGCAATACTAGATTGTTTCTTACCCTTTCCTCTCCCTCTACCCATCGTCCCAAGTCGCAAACTTTAGCAAAATATAAGGTTATCTGTACCAAAAATCACAAAGAATCAGTGACCTTAAAATAATATTAACACTGGCAAATGAACTGTAAAGAAAGACTGACCAAAGATGAGTCGCAACATCTTTTTTTTTTTATAGGAAGTCACAACATCCTGAAACCTTAATAATTACAAAGAAACCTATCTAAAAAACTGGAAAACCAATTCCAAAGAAAAACAAAAATATACTCTAAATTCATCAAGAAACAAAACTCAATATGGCAGGACCAATAAATATGGTATCTTTCACATATACAAGAACCGATTTGTAGTGTTCTTATTGCCAGGAGACAACTCAATGTATGACTCGATTAGTACTAAAGATTCATACTTTAATGATAATCAGTACTATTTTCATACAAACAGAACCAAAACATCAAAAAAAGTAGAAATATTTTACAACATCAACCAACCTAATATATAATACACAAAATTATAAAGAAAACAAATAACTTGAGGCAGATTTATCAGAAAGAAACCTCAAGAACAGCCCACAAAACAAAAATCGTTTGAAACAAAATAGAGTAATAAAATATGAAAAGATCAAATCATTTTTTCCACTAAATCCAGTTAAAGAGATAGAAACATACCAATAAATAGAAACAGTCATCATTTGAATCTTCAAAGGAAAACCCATTTCTCAGAGCATCTTAATAATTTCAAATCAAGAAACATCAATTAGAATCCAATGAAACAGATGGGATTTCTTTAATATGAATGGTTTTACCAATAACAAACCCAAAGAGAAAAGATAGCAAATTTTTGTCAAAGATAGGGGAAAAAAAGAAAAAAAGATTGATCTGAGGTAGACATGGGAAAGCTCAGATAAAAAAAAATCAATCCAGAGTTAGAAAATCTTTAACTAATGGATTAGAAACGATTAGTCTTTGCCATTGGAAGAGGTTTTAAGGAGCTGGGAAAGAAGAAGTTTTGAGCAAGATGGAGGCAAAGGTAGAGAAGACTGAAAACAAGTGAAGAGAAGAAAAAGAAATAAAAATGTGGGACAGTAGTAGTAATGTTTATGAATTATTAGCCATTTTTGTCACCAATTTAGTTTGAAACAGTCACTTTTATCCTTTTTTCAAATAAAATTCTAAAAAAACATCAAAATTGATAACGTGGCAAAAAGCTATCATAATACCTCTCTCCTGCAGGGGTAAAACTGGAAACTTATTATATGAATGGCAGTGACGGATCCGTAACTCGACATCGTAGAGGTCGAGGGACGATTCTGAAGGGCTCGAAATTTTTTAAAAATACTACATATGGTAAATTTTAGTAAATTTTATATGTAGTTTGGAGTATTTTATCAAGTTTCGCTTCTCTCCAAATTTTTTTTTGTATTTTGTCAAACAATATAAAGCATAAGCTATCATTTGACCCCAGTGACTCTTACCTGCATCCGTCATCGATGAATGCGCTATAAGCTTTCAGCTTTTACCCCTGCAAGAGAGGTATTATGATAGCTTTTTGCCACATTATCAATTTTGATTTTTTTTAGAATTTTATTTGAAAAAAGGATAAAAGTGGCTGATTCAAACTAAATTGGTGACAAAAATGGCTGAAAAAAGTTAAAAAGGATAAAAGTGGCTGTTTCAAACTAAATTGGTGACAAAAATGGCTAATAATTCATATGTTTATAGTAGCAAGTGGTGAAAAGATATTTCAGCTCTTTTTTAACATGGGGTTGTTTGGGGGAAATTAGGGTAGAGTGTAAATGAAGAAAAACCCAATAAATAATTTATTTTAAAATTTTCTTTTTGATTGATAGTTTGATACTAAACTAAAAATGTTTTTTATGCAATTATAAGGGAGGGAGACTGGGAGTCAAACAATGAACAGCAGTGTGATTGTATCTCAACTCGTCTTTTTTTATTATTATTATTATGGGGGAGGGGACCTATCTATTACAAGAAATGAGTGATTCGAGAAGCTGAGGATTCGAACTCATGACATCTACGTCATTAGGCCTCAACCTTGGCCATTAGACCAATGCCTCATTGGCGCTCAACTCATCTTTTAACACTGAAGTTAGAAATTCTATTCATGTCTGTGAGAATTGAGCACAATTCTTGATTAGTTGTTTTCCTCTTGAAAAGTTCCCGCTGTAAGGAGATTAGTCACTGCTACCAACGAGAACACCCTGATTTCGACGGAAAATAGCTCCCGAAAAATTCACGCCATGTGAAAAACTATTACAGTATGTCAAATCATTGTCATTCTGATAAAAATTTTATATACAGTGAACAACCCGTTCAAATATTCACGACTATAAAGTATTGGATTCTCTTCTCTTTCAGATAGGGACTGACAATAGAAGAAAGACGGGAATGTCAACAGACGTCTAAGGTGTCAAGTCATCATAAGTTAACTGGTTATATCTGAGACCTCAAGAGTAATCAGGGGTATAATTGGACTAATATGTTCAATTCCATCTTCATCTCACAAAAATTCAACTCATGTCTGAAATGGCATTGTAACCCACACTTTTGCAAGTATATCAGGAGTTGAATTACTTTTCTTTATAGAGGTGAGACATGACTCATTGGTCTGATCTCTAATTTCCTAACATATCTCAACATTTATTCAATTCTAATCGAATTAGTTTAGTACTGTGAAACGGGCCGGCCCGTACGGGCTTAATGCAAAACGGGGCGGGGCGGGCTTGGACTCGATTTTGCGGACCCATAAATACTAGGCCCAGATCCGCACCGCATAAGGCCCGCGGGCTTGCGGGCGGTCCGCGGACCCAGATTCAATTTTCTAATTTTTTATTTTTATTTTTATTTTTATTTTTTTTTTTTTTTGTGTGGGTAAAATGGCAATTGTGAACAGAAAAGATAAAATGTGTATGCTGGGATTCGAGCCCAGGTATCCACGGCCACAACGTGGAATTCTTACCACTAAACTACAGCCACATTATGTTTGGATTACTAGGCAAAATTGCTAACATATTACATTTGGTATTTAAATAAACAAAAAAGGGACAGAAATGTGGCTGCTGGGATTCGAGCCCAGGTATCCACGGCCACAACGTGGAATTCTTACCACTAAACTACAGCCACATTATGTTTGGATTACTAGGCAACATTGCTAACATATTATAACTAAAAGCCCGCAGGCGGCCCGCGATCCGCGGATCCGGTCCGCGCGGGCCGCGGGCTAAACGGGCGCGGGCTAAAAAAGCCCGCATTTTTGCGGATCAATATTTTCTAAGTCCATACCCGGTCCGCAGCGGGGCGGGCGGGCCGGTCCGCGGGCTTCGTCCCACTTTGACAGCACTAAATTAGTTAGATCAAATATCCATATACCGAAAAAAAAGAAAAAGGAAACAAAAATAAAAGAAGAAGAAAGTAGAGTGAGGTAAAAATGAAGGAAAGTATATTGTGCAAAAACACTGACAAAGAAATGACATTTATTCAGGAAGACTTATGTGTCCCTTGGTGTCGAGGAAAGTGCCTGGTCCAACCGTCCAAGGGCCTGCTTAGACACAGTTGGCTGTTCCTTCCTTTCTTATTTTCTTTGTACATATTTGTAGCAACTCTGTAAAAAGATAAGGTTATTTCCATTTTTTCCTTTGTATTTTCTCTTTCAATTTTTTTTTTTCCTTTTTTGTTAAAAAATATAAGGCTACAGCCTTTACCTAGTAAAAATTAGATTCTCCTATGTTTTGTATTTTTACTGGAGAAATCTTTTATTTGTATCCCTTATCTATTTACGTATTTTTTTAAATAAACTTATTATTTTTATTAGGCTATTTATAACCGTATCTTTTTACGGGTCACTATAAATGTCCAATTAGTAAATCCGACCACTTTTCAGGCCAAAATGGATGCACGTGTGTCGTGCACACGTAATATCAGGCAAGGGCAATTTTGTCCAAAATTATGAGAGGATCCAGAAATCACAAAAATGTGAGAGAGGCACAGTTATGCCAAAAACCCAGAAAAGCTTACCGTCATTACTAAAATTTAATTTAGGCAAAGAACCAACAATAATCTCCAAAATCGGACTTTTTAACCCTTAAAACAGTTTACTAAGAAAGTATAATCCAAGAAATGGGCTTCCAAATCTTCAAGAACAACCGAGAACCATCCGTAGAGCAAGAACAGCAGCCCAAAAAAACAATCTTTTCTCCTACTATATTATTATGTCAATCTCCCGTGAACAAATCACAAAATCTGGAATAAACCCACAAAAAAAAACCCAAACTTTTTCCTTAATAACTGAATAACACCAAGTCTCTTTGAAAAAACCCACAAAAAAAAGACTGAAAGATTTTTTTTTATTTGGCTCCCAAGAGTTACATATAAATCTCAAGGCAGTAGCCGAGAGCAAAATCAAAAATACCCCCCAAAACATAAAAATCTGAACTAATCCTACCAAAAGATGGTAGTTTTAGTTAGATTAGTACCCAAAAATCATACAAGAGCAAGAAGAATGGCATATTTCCTCTAGATTATCCGGATATTGAATCGGATTGCCCTGGATCCGTTCACAAATTTGGAAAAAAATGCCTTTGCCTGATATCATGTGTGCACGACACGTGCATACATTTTGGCCTGAAAAGTGGAAGAATTCATTAATTGAACATTTATAGTGGCCCGTAAAAATATGCGATTATAAATAGGCTAATAAAAAGATAAGTCTATTTATAGAAATACGTAAATAAATAAGGATTAAAACAGGGGATTTCTCATTTTTACTATGTACGTAATCAATTTACTATTTTAAAAGAAATGTAGATTGAGTTTTTATTTAAACTTTTGTCTTAAGTTTTATTTTTTATTAAATATGAATTGGTTGTGACTAAGGTCAATTTTTTTTTTTATTAGGCACAACACCGTTCATTATTATTTGATATTATATAATGGAGGGGAATTCCGAGGATCCCATATTCATTGAAATGAGGCGTTAAGTCTCAAAGAATGTTTAGCCAATAAATAAATTGGGATATTACATGAAGTCATGACATGTATACATATAAATTATAGAGAAGAAGTTTTCTAAAGTAAAACAGATTATATCTAACTAAGTAATTCTAATTAATATTTTTTCACCCCTTCAATAATTCACGTGATTTTGGTATTGAGTAGTAGGATCGTAGTTGTCCTTTGGCCACGTTGCATAAAAAATGGTCCTTTGGCCATTGACTACCTTCACGTGCTCTGTCACTCGCGTGAATTTCCTAAATATAAAGCAAGTATTCTTTGATTTTCCTCCTTTTCAAATTCAAAATTATACATTTCCTTTTTCTATTTTTATTAAATTCTTCACATGCATTTCCCTAGTTTTTATTTTGAAGCCCGATTGAGCGATTGTCCCATATAGAGGAGAGAGAACTGTCTCAGACAAAGAGAAAATAGCCCTAGAAAGGGAGATTAAAGTTTGCTGCACGCATGCGGAGGGTATCAAACCCACAACCTCAAGGTCGTGGGCAGGCGCCTGCCCCACTGGGCTAGGACACCTTTTGATGCATTTCCCTAGTTATACATTAGAAAAACAGTAGTATACTATACATTTTGTTTATAAGTCTTAAATTTGATTTGCAATTTCACATTTTTTTTTATCGTGATTAGACTATACACTGCATATAAGTTTCGATTAATATTGTTATTATGTCGAATACACATTGACTGATTTAACAATATTTTTTTTACAAATACACAAAAAAATTGTCATTTTTCTACACCAGACCATAAGCGGACTTTCATCCTTCAATTAAAGTGCTATTCTTACCTATTACCATTAAAACACGGTTCATTGACTAATATATAAACATTTTTCTTATCAAAATTTCCACATTAGCAAGTAAAATGACGAGAAGGTCCTTATATGGTTGGGCTGTCTATTTCCAATCTGGCACCGAGGACCACACGTTTTAGCTGGAAATAGCTCCAAAGCTGATGTGATGACTGGACCTCGTCAAGAGAGAGCTTTGAGTTTTGATTGGGTCCAGCTCTCCCCCGGAATAATCTTCCCATATCCAACCATGGGCCGTGTACCTCTGACTTTAAGAAGCCCAATCATCACTTCTGAGAGGCCCAGACCACAATCTACTTTTTTTTTTGAAGAACTTGGGTTTTTTTGTTTTTGTTTTTATGAATCATATGTTTTAGGGATAATAGCCACTGTTGGACCTTAACAATTTATGTTTTTTTTTTTTTTTAGACTTAAATTTTGTTTTTGTACAATTTTAGACCTAAACTATTTACGGGCACTCCGAAATAAAAAAAAATTCAAAATCAGGCCAAAAATATCCCGTTGCTTAAAACGACGTCGTTTTGATAAGGGTATTTATGTCTTTTTACTGCCCTCTTTTCAGGGCTGATTATATTGGGTCTTTTCCCTACCCACCCGCCATAATCTTCAACCCATTTCCCCATTTATGTCTTCAACCCATCTTCAAGAAATTTTGGAAATTGTCTAGGTTTCCAAATCTTCAACCCATCTTCTGATTCCAAAGCTTAAAGATGAGGGCTTTTTCCAACAAGATTTGTAGACATAGCTTCAAAATCAAACTAATAAATCAAGAAATCCCAGAAATTGCATTGCAAGAATGAAAAAAAACCATCTGAATTTGCTTCAAAATGAAACAAATCAATCAAGAAATCCTAGAAATTACACAATATGAACAACCCATTTGAAATTTTGCTTCAAAATCCCCAAAATGAAACCAATAAATCCACTAACAATAACAGCCCAAGAAATGGGTTTCAGTTGTCTAGGTTTTCGGTTGGCCATTTGGTGGTGCTGGGGTTGGGTTGGGTTGGGTTGGGGTTACAGATGACGAAATTGGTGGCTTTTAATACCTTGAGATTATCGATGGCCACCGCCAACTTCATTTCTCCGTCAAGTGGTGGTAGTGGTGGAAGCCGAGAGAGCCGGAGAAGGGGGATCATTGTTCTCTCTCTTTTTTGAATTTTCTGGAAGGGGGATTGTGAGCTTTTGGTGTTCTTGTAAGTTTATGAGGAGGAAGATGAAAAGTCACAACTTTGATCTTTTTTAGCTTGGATGACTTTTCGGATTTTGTTTGTGGGTCGGGTTTTTAGTTGAAGATTATGGTGGGTAGGTAGGGAAAAGACCCAATATAATCAGCCCTGAAAAGAGGGCAGTAAAAAGACATAAATACCCTTATCAAAACGACGTCGTTTTAAGCAACGGGATATTTTTGGCCTGATTTTGAATTTTTTTTTATTTCGGAGTGCCCGTAAATAGTTTAGGTCTAAAATTGTACAAAAATAAAGTTTAAGTCTAAAAAAAGAAAAGCATAAATTGTTAAGGTCCAACAGTGGCTATTCTCCCTATGTTTTATTCTAGAAGTTCTAACATCTAAATCTAATGCCTAAACACAAGTTAAAGATTGGTGCTCGCTTAGGATGCATTTGAACTTGATTTTTCGTCATAATTTTTTTTTTTTTAATAAAAGTGAATTGTTGTGAGAAAATATAAATGTCACGATAAATTTTTTAAGTTGAATGTATTTAGTTTTGAAGTAAACATTTTGAGATTAGTAAAATTAATCTATTTGTAAGAGAAGATGTGAGTTTCAGATTTCACAACAATATTCATTTTTTCCTATTTAAAGTTTAACTGAATAGACTTAATTTCAAACTTTAAAGTAGCTGATTGCAAACTGTTAATACTTCGTTATTAGTGAAAGTTTGAATCCCCTTAATAAAATTTCGGCCCAATATAGTAGTAAAATGAGATTAGCTTGCTAATCACATTCTAAAACCAAAGCAGGAACACAGATAATTTCAGCGATCATTAGCATTGAAAATAAACTCCATATATTCAATCAAAATCCTATCATATAGATGGCTCAAGTTTTGGGACCAAACAATTACCATCAGTTGTGCTATGAGAAAATGGTTTCAAGCAATTTACATGGTCTTGGAACCGACCTGATATGAATTTTTACAGACATGTGATAGTTATCGTTATAGGTATACTTTACAAAGATCCAGGGCATATATTTTTTTTAGTGAAAAAAAGTTTGGGTGGGTTCGACTCCGGTCACACCACCATGGGTCAGGGCAGACCCTAGAGATCATATGTCGCTTACAAGAGTACTTATAGATCACCCACTAACACAGTTCTCACGTCGACATCGGAAATTGAATACTTGACCTTTATAAGTACGTGCGAAATCCTTATCAGCTAAGCTAACTTGTGTTGGTAGCTAGGGAATTCAAGAACAAGAAGTGAGTACAATATCTAAAGAATGTACACAAGAGGACATTTTTCAACACATCAATATTCTTCTATCCACACAACAAACCATGAAAATGTGTTGTTTTTTAACACTAAAATCTAAATATGCAATCCATACTTTGCTTTTGCACTCTACAAATTTACCGAGTTCTCCCTCGTAATCATAGATGTTCGTTTATACTTCCGTATTTTCAGGAGTGGTAGAAAGGTAATTGGAAGATGCGATGCTTGACGTTTGAGTTTCCAGGAGACTTCTAGTAGTTTGTTGCTGCTGATCAATCATCATTTTCAGTTGTTTCCCTTGTTCTTCAATGCTCAATTGTAACTTCCTCTGACTCTGACAACAAAAAGACAAATCTAATGATTTAACTTTTGTTGTTCAAATCTGAATTCTAGAACAAATGAACAAATGTTGAATGTCAAAGAGCGCAATAAGGACTAATTTCGATACCTCTAATTGCTCATGAAGACGCCTTTGTACATCTAGTTGCATTTGCAACGCTTCCTTTAGTTGCATTCCACTGCCAGAGACCGTACCAAGTTAGAAAATAAGCAATAATATTTCTTGATAAAATCGCGATTTCACTGTCCCCGTTTATAGAAAGAATCTAGGATTTGATCATATATACAGGCAGGAAAGAAACTATCAAATGTAGAAATTTTTACGTTTTGAAGTCAATTGGAGCTGCATTCGTGCCAGGCCTGTTTATCAGATTTTCCTGCAATAGCCATATAATACTGAGATTAGGATCTCACAATCAGGGCTATAACAATCACATATATAAAACAATATTCTAATTCCTTTCGCTTTTTTCCGCGTATCTTTAGGTTATAAATTATAGTAAAGTCATGATAAATTATAAGAATAATAAATATCGGTACCTTCTGCAGAATCTGGTTTGTACTTTTACATTTCTATATTTCTGCAAAATGGAATATGTTACACAAATGAGAAATCCATTTAGAACAAGTCTAAATGACACTGAAAATTAGCTAAAAAGACGCGAATTTTGTTTTGTAATTTGCACTTCAATATTTCTGCAAAATGGAATGATACACAGGTTTACAGAATACTAGCTAAAGAAAAAGTACCTGCAGATGGCTTTTGACATGGAAAATGGTTAATCCTTCCCAGTCCATTAGCTTTAGTATTGCCTTTGGTGTAGCCTCTAAAGTGATCAGCACAAAACCAAGTCAATAAAATCATGGTTTTGTTTTTGGGGGGAAAAAAAAGAAGAAAAAAGAGGAAAATTATATTATATCCATTACTTACTGTCAGCTCCACCAAGGCGATTTACGCACTCAACAAATCGATCATGAAGCTCTTGAGTCCATCTGATTCGCGTCTTACTGGTTAAAGCCCCTCCAGAAGATGTACAATTATTAGCAGGCAACGAAAGACATCGCGATGGTGATCTTCCAGATTGCTCCAGTTGTGCAAGATGAGAGGCATATAAATCACAAGATACCTGGAAAAAAAATCATATTTCTTAGCAGTTATCTGGAAAAGATAACCAAAATTTTGATCATGTAATAAGTACTTACTGCACTCTGCTGATGTCTTATATTCGCGTCATCATAATCGCCTAATAACTTATTCTTAAGATACAAAATCCTCTCTTTTTCTGAAAGATTGGTGAAAGGATTTCTATAAGGTCCTTCACAATTGATTTGAGAACTATTCTTGGACAGAAAATTGGATTCAGATTCAGAAGCTGCAAATGAATCAGCAAAGAATACATTTCCAGTTTGTTCGTAATTCTTGGACGGCTGATCAGGGCAACAACTGGAATCTTTATCTCTAGAATCATATTGAGGTAATCCCATGTATCTTTCTGTTGCGAAGAAAGCAGCAGCCGGGGGTCCGATATGGCTGATCATGGTACTTGATGAAGAATTATCAGACCAAATGTTCTGTTCCTGGGAAGGATTAAGTCCTATGTTTGAAGAATGTCCAAAACATTGGGGAAATTTATTGGAAATTTCTAGACTATAATCATTTGCAAATCCACTATAGTTTTGAACCATTCTTTGCTGTTGACTAATTTCTTTTGGATATTCATCTGATGAAAGAAGAAACGCGAATTTAAGATTAATATCTTGTAACTGTCAAGAAATGAAAGACTAATTACGCGGAAATCCATAATTTAATTCGACAAATTCCACAAGAGAATGAGGTGGGAAAATAGCACAGGCAATTAGAGTAAAGGAAATGCAGCAATGTCTAAGAGGGATGAAAAAAAATCATTTTATATGGTTTTTGCAAGACTTCACACATACAAAAGAATATCTCAACAATTGAATACAACAACCCCTTTTGATCATATATTCTTTAAAAGGATAAGGAAATAACATTAGTCTTTTGATAAAACCAAAGCAAAACTATGTAAGAGGTGGTAGGTAAAATATTGATACTTTAAAATGCATGAATTGTCTCTTGCATAAGAAAATCTCTAACATAACCGGCTACTGGTGTCTAGATATTATTGGCCCGACTAATTTAATGAAGTTTGGAGGGAAACTTGTTTGACCTGACAAAAATTCCTGCAAATATGTGATAATGTCGCGCCCTTGTACTCACAACATGCCTCATTGGCAGACCGACCAACTCCTTGCCAGAACTAATAATAGAAGAGAAAGGTTTTAGTAGTCAACTTTAGCAGCAAAATCTCTTTGAGCAATTTTCTGGATTAATGGAGAATATAGATAAAAGGGCATATCTAACTAAATAATTTAGATGGAATTAGGCATATATTCACAACTGCAGCAGATAAAAGATTAAAAAAAATATTGAGATTCTAAAACGAGTTAAGAAAATAAAAGATATGGATTTCACTTTGCATGGATGGATACTGGAATCAGATCCAAATATGTACGAACTACTATGGTTAAAAATTAATAACAAATAGAATAAAACAATGATAGTAACTAAGGCCATGAGTTTGGACTACTGCTTCATATACATGAACATTCATTTCATGGCCAATCACAGTTCTTTTCCATGTCTAAAGGTAAATGCATCTCTTCAATTTCTATTTTCTTCTTTATTCGTGTCACGCCCTGTACTCGCAGGCAAGAACAGACACATAAATACACAGTTGAAAGAGTTCAAATATAAATAAGAGAAATTAACTAGTCACTTACAAAATTCGAAAAAGTCATTCTCTATTTTTCTTTTTTAAAGTCAAATTACCTATATTGAAAATAGTTTGGTTACCTCTCCTCGATCTGTCCCTCCTTCTGTTCTTAATGATAGGGGAGGAACTGATCAAGAGGTTCTTCCTGTAACATTCGCTTTTATTAATGAAATTTAAGAGTTATTCATAATAAAAAAACATATTCATATATTCTTGCTATTGCCTAAACGGCTCTAACTTGCTAAATAGACGTTGTTTATTCATATATTTATGGTCCCTTAACTTAAAAAAAAATGTAAAAAAGAAGAATCATAGTTCTGGAATTTGCTAGATTAAATAATTTGCACATATAGGAACCTCCGAGACCAACTACTGGTGGCTAGAATAAAGTTAAGAATTCCTCATTGGAATCATGCACGTATTGTTTAATATTGTTTGTAATCTTCAAATTTTGTGAAGCTGTTAAAAGCTAGTCTCTTCAGATCAAAATAATAATAATAATAATAATAGATTAATAAATAAAAGCTAGGCTCCTTCTTGTAGTTGACTAATTTTCTATCCCAATGTGGTGGAATCAAATCCAGTTGGTATATTGGAGCCTCGACAGTTATGAACCTAAAACTAAAAGCTTCGATGCTTTGTAGCCATCAGCATCTGAAGAAGACACCAGAATAAATCACCAGGTTGCCCTTAACTATCCTCACTAGTGATCACAAAGTACTGAAAACAGGTAAATTATAAATGCCGCCACCCGTCAAAATAGTTGATAATTTAGTGTGGAATTCGACCCATATATTGCATGGTCGAAACTCCCTTCTCATGATGTAGTGGTTATGAGTTCGAATTCAAAAATGGTAAAAACTTGTATAATTTTCGGTTCGAGATGTTACAGCAAAATACTACTCCAATATATTAAGTAATTTTGAATAGGTCATACCATTGGTTCAATTTCAAAGTTCAGCATGTCATGCGGTTTTGGAATTCAATTTCATTTTTCCTAGTGCCTTACTTTCTTTTCGTTTTTTTTTTTTTTATACTTTCGATCTGTAATGGAATGTAATTTAAACTCAAAATTTGTTCATCGGGTAAAACCATAAAATGCTTTTACCGAAAGGACGAAACTAAAACATAAACCCATCAAAACTATTGTTTTAAGATAATACATTTTTATTTAGTGAAAGTAAATAAAAATACATTTTTTAAATTATTAAACAAAAACATCTCTTTCTCTTCTCTTCAATTTTTTTCCTGCCAATTGTCAACTCCAAATATCAAAAAATACCAATGTAGTTGGCTTAGCAGTCTCTTGCTCACACTCCTCTCTCCATTATTATTATTTTTTTAAATTTACTACAAAAAATGTCTTCTTATATTTTGTCCGAGAAAATATACTTATATATGCATAAATAATTTTTACTGTAAAATTTTATTTTAATTATTTCTTTACATAAACTATTTTCGAACTATTATTTTTGTCAAATTTGTGTGGAACTGGTGGTTTACTGTCATTTTTAATAACTTACTATGCACATATCCTCAGTGTTAAACAATTAAATTGACAAAAATATCATTAAGACTAGCAAACATATGCATAACAAGTGTTTAACAATGATTGAAAATCACTAGTTTTACATTAATTTGACAAAAATAATAGTTCAAAAACAGTTATGTATAAAATAGCTAAAATAAAAGTTTACAAACAAAAAGAGAAAAGTAAAAATTATTTATGTATATATGATGAGGTTTTCTTTATTTTGCCCTTACGGCATATTTGGTACGTTGGAATAGAATTGAATGAAATCTCTTTCTAGGCAGAATTACTTTCCACACAGAATGGAATGTCAGAATGGAATGTCGATTCCTTATCTGTGTTTGGTAAAACTATATTTTAATGTCAGAATGGAATGAAATTAAATATAATATGACCTAAATGTCATTTTAGCATATACTAGTGATAAAACTTAATTAAACATTCATTTCAAAAATTTACTTGAATAATATTGATATTATATATATATATATATATATATATATATATTTTTTTTTTTTTTGTTAAATGTCAACATAGTAATATAACTATCTTTTCCTTTTAAATTTAAAAATAGATTAAAATTACTACCAAGAAAAAGAAATATTTATAAAATTATAATCTATAAAATTATACTAGCTGAAATAGAATATTTATAATTAAATATGAATACGTTGCTATGTAAAATGAACGTAATAATTAATTGAAAGAGGGGTATAAATATTAGTTAATATTTGTTGATGATTTCACCCTCTCCTGGAAAGGCCATTCCATAAGTTTTAGTGTGGAATGGTCTTTCCCACTTCTTCCTAGAATCGTCATTCCTATGGAATGATCATTTTCACTTCAAATTGCCCAACCAAATGCCAGAATGAAAAAAAAAGTGGAAAAGACCTTTCCATTTATTTTCATTCCCGCGTACCAAACACGCACTTAGTGTAAGTTCTAAATTCACGATCACCGATGCTTTTCCATACTTATCTAGTCTACACGGCATTAAACCTATATGGTGTTTATAATACAATAGAAGAAGAATCAGATGCCGTCCTTGAGATTCCTATTTATTCAAAACCAACCCATGGTTTTGTTTTACTCTCTATATCAAGAAAGAACCAACTAACCGATTTTATATAAAAAAAAAAAAAGGAAAATCGATTCATTTTTGCTAAATTTGTGTTTGCCACGTCTACCCTAATGAATAAATCCATTCTTAGACCGTTCGTACTTATTGTGTCCACTAGGATAACAACCCCGTCAAACTTTAGTATTCACGAGTTCCAAGTTATTCGTCCATCTTGTGTTTTGTATGTCGGTAAGAATAGAATTTCTATATTAATAGAATTCTATTAATTATATATTCTAGTATTTTATAATATTTTAGAGTTAGATTATTATTTTATTTTATTTTCCTTACTTGTTTAAAACTTTATTTTCCTTACTTGTTTAAAACTTTATTTGTATTTATATGAGGAATTTCTCTTTGTTCAATTGAATCAATTCAATTCATTGATTCCATATATATTCTTACATGGTATCAGAGATAGGTTCCAAACCCTAACTTTATTTTTCGGCAGAAATTCTTGATATTGATCCAGAAATTTCTCTGTCCGTTTTTTGTTTTGTTTTTTGAATAATTCGTCAATTCAAATCATCAGATATTTTTTAGTGTCATCATATACTTTGTGGTATCAATTACAGTGTATTGAAAGGCATCAAAGGATTTTCATCGTGTCCTAGTCGTCTAGCAATTCTGCGAAAAAACACTAACAAACAAAAAAAACTTGCAGTACAATCCTTATGCATAATTGACTCTATTTTTGGGCAGAAATTTTTGACATTGATCGATTTCTTATTCTTGGATAATTCATCATATTCATCAATCCAAAGTAGTCATAGCTCATTTCCAAACAGAAGAAAACCACGGCAAAACAAAAAAAATGTCACTTTTTGCTGTGTACTCATTCTGCAAATTGTCATCACAGGATTCTTATCAATACTGTACACAAGATATTGATTCTTTCATCAATTCAATGTCATCGGTCAAATTTTACAAATAGTCTATGAAGTGGCTAATTTACTCAAAGGAGGTAAAAAGGATTTTGCAATGTTTTGACCCAATTCAGAGTACTTTTTTTGTTAAGGGTATTGTCTGTGACGGAGTCTATCGGTTGATTGACGTAGCACCTCAAAATGACATGGCATAAGCAATTCGATTATCTCGTTCGCAAGTTGGGTGTTCTCGATTTACACACTCCAACTTGAGGGGAGTTTTAAGAATAGAATTTCTATGTTAATAGAATTCTAGTAATTATCTATTCTAGAGTTAGATTATTATTCAATTTCCTTTTCCTTACTTGTTTAGGACTCTATTTATATTTATATGAAGAATTTCTCTTTGTTCAATTGAATCAATTCAATTCATTGATTCCATATATTCTTACATACGTAATTTGTTTCATTAAATTTTATAATAAAATATAATTATATTTAATTTTACTCACAATTTAATTATGCATTCTTTCTCCTCTATATTCTTCTCTCTCCAACATTCAATATAAGAAGTAAGATTGGAAAACCCACAATTAATAAACTCTTTATTTAGAAAATGGACCGTTAATTTAGAACCTATTTAAAAAAAATGTGGTAAGATAATTCGACAGAATGATTATAAACCATGTCAATTAAGATGTGTGGGGGGAAAAAACAATATTCTTGTTAGGTTTTCAAATGCAATTTCCATACTTCAAGAAAGAACTATTCCTCTAATTACATAAACTTTTCAATTTTCAAATGGGTTTGCATGTATGGTTGGCTTGTATTTAAAGGGGTACAAGATGGAGCTTCCAAGCATGTGCTCATTATTTATACCAAGGAAAGGAATACACAAAGTACATTTGATAGGAACCCATCGTACCAATTTGCATGACAATATTGATTCTTAAATAATAATAAAAGCACAACGATATTGATGCACCACTACAAAATTACCTTATATTTATCATCACTTCTATCTTAAATTGCGAATTATAAATTAAATCCTTATATATAAAGATATAAATCGAGTCGATAACATAATTTTTGTAGTGAAAGATTAAAATAAAAAAAATTGACGGTTAAAATTAAAATATTTATTCACATCTTATGTATTTGATGTTTTTATGCATTGAACGCATATTTTGTTCAACAAGTATTCGAAAGAAATGAACGCATATTTTTTTTAAAAAAATAATCTCAACTGTGTACAAAAGGCCTTCCGCCTGGCGGGTCACTTGGCCCCCTGTCACCAGCCCAAATTATACTTCGTTTTAACAAATTCTCCCGCGCTTTGTTCAACCTCCAAGTAACAACCCCCTCCCTTTTTCCTTCTTCTCTGCTTTACATTCGCCAGATACTGATGCTCAATTCCTTATTAAAACATCAATTATTAAAACAAACTAACGTATTGTACTTGTGCTGATCTTACTCTTCAACGCGATCTGATGATAAAAGAGGAATTATACTTTGCGACTTGTATGTAAGTATTTCTTTTGTAACCTCATTTGTATATAAAACCAATGAAATTGAGAAAATGATGACACACACAGTTGTAAAAGTTGTCATGGTTGGATTCATGAAGATCATTTTATGAAATCATCAAAATATTCATTCTAATCATCAATTCCATCATTTGGAAGCTATCTTTTCCTACCTTCTACAATATGCTAATCATTATGGTATTTATGTAACCAATGATTGTAAACTATTCCTCTCAAAGGAGTTCTTTAGTTCATATTTGGAAATTCATGTGTATTTTTGTTTTTTTTTCTTCATATATCATCCATAAATCTTTGTTCAAATGCATCATTTAAAAAAAAAATATGTCATTTTCCAACTTAATTTTAGAAGTATTTATAAAATTATTTTTAGTATAGAGACTAGAGAGAAAAATGGAAGAGTTACTGGAAAGAACTAAATTATTTCAAAGTATAACAGTAAAAATGTCTCTTAATTTTTCTTTTTTAATCTATATTAAATTACATATCTAAAATGAAGTTGAAGTTGTATAATATTATGAAACAAGAGGGAGTGAAAGAATGAAAAATGAAGATGGAATGCTAGCAAAGAAAAAGGAGAAGATCTTTGTTTCGTCATCTGCATTTTTCATCATCATCCTATGATCTCATCAACCCAATGGTGTGTGATTCTTGAGTCTTTATTATTCTTTAAACTTTTAATCATCTCAAAAATACTATAAAGAAAAAAGAACGAATCAAATGAAAACACGTGAGTGATATATAATTTAACAATAAAATTATTTTTTATCGCGGTTGAAAAACATTATAGGAAAACCAATCTCCGTCAGTTAAGCACCCTCCTTTTTTCTCTCCATATATTTTAAAAGGAGAGGTTGGTCGAATAATTTTTCCAATTACAAAATTCTTTTATCATCGTGTTTCTCATATTTCATTTTTTTCGACTTTTAATACCTAATATATTTTTTTACTATTGGCAAGATTAATTTAGATTCAAGCATGCGACGTTATGTGTTTTATTTTATTTTTTCTATTTTCGATTTAGAGCATCCATCCAGTATTTTCACTATTGATAAGACTAATATGAATTTTGCCCGTGACATCATATTTCTCATTTTCTTTCACTAGTCGTGTTTTGACTATTCTTTTTATTAACATTTTTTTGAATAAAATGAGCAACGTTGTTTTTTTTTCTTTTAAAAGTAATTTGGGCTTAAACTTCAAACCGAAACAAAAAAAACAAACAAAAAAAACTGATGATGCTTGCATGTAAAGGTTGTAAATAGGTATTTAAATTTAAAATGAAGAAAAGAAAGAAAAAGGAAAAGAAAGAATTCAAAAAATTACAGTAAACCTAGAAAGTAGAAACCATATCTGTTAGAATTACATAGTAAAGACTTGGTTTTAGCTGAGGATGTCAATAAAAAATTATACATTATTAAATCATAATAATTATTGGTTTTGTAATATCGGCGAAGAATCAGCCTTGTTTTTTTTTTTTTGGTAGTAACAGAACATTCCCATAAATCAGTCAAAAGGTCTCAGAATGGGATTGGGTTCATTACAAACAAACTTACTAAAGTAAGTCCCACAGGTATCCCGTCACTAGTTGGCTAACAAAAAGGTAGATTGGAAAGCAGTAAAAACAAAAGAGTGAAAAGCAGTTCCCCATTTGGCGAGACAATCTGCACACGCATTTGCCTCCCTGTATATGTGTGATATATATACTAGTCTTCTGAATCCTCCCTAGTAGCTCCCTGCAGTCATGAATGATACTCCCTCCGTCCCAAATTATTTGTCCACATTTCATTTTTAATCTGTCCCAAATTATTTGTCCACTTTCTAAATAAAGGGTTCATTAATGGTGATTTTTCCAATACTACCCCTTACATTAAATGTTGGAGAGGGAAGACTATAAAGAGAATATAAGGTAGAATTAAATTATGACTAACATTAAATAGGGTCATGTTTGACATTTTACCATATTCCACTATAGAATTTGATGAAACCTTAATCTCCGTGCAAAATACAAAGTGGACAGATAATTTGGGACGGAGGGAGTAGTAGATAGAGGATGAGTCAGTATATCCGCAAGTAAAATAAAATGAATAATCACTTTCGCATAAAGTTCCACAAGTAAATGAGAAATATTAAGATCAATAGTCATCTTAAGACCATCTCTAAGAGCCCATATCTCAGTAACATTATTCGAATCAGCCTTGTTTACCTCTTCGAGTTGAACAGAATAAGACTTTAGGTCTAGTGATGAAGACAGGGGCAGTGAAGGCAGTCGCCCCCTAAATTTTTAAAATTATTACTAAATATAGTAAATTTTATATGTAATTCAAAATATTTGATCATCTTAACATTTTGTGTGACATTATGTTACAATTTTTCGCCACAATCTAAAAATTTTGACGTCGTCCCTATTTGGTCACTCACGACATCTTCTGATCTTTCTTCTTCTTTGCTTACTTGCTTTTTTCACATTGTTTGTTCTTCATGTCTTGATCTGCTTTGGACCACATTGTCCAAATCACCTCCTTTTTTTGTCTTTTGATTTACATTGGTTTGCCACTACTACCACTTCGAACTAACATAGGCGGGCACCACCGTCTCAAATTCATCAAAGACATTTTTAGGGCTGGAATTCTTTCTGGTGCAATTGATTCTCCTGTGTAAATTAAATCTATATAATAATATATATAGGGGAAAACACTATATATATGTAAACTATTTACGTTTTTCTCTTTCTTTTAATAAATTTTTATTTTCAAAATATATACGGAAAAACACTGTATATACGTAAACTATTTACGTCTCTAAATTATTTTTGAATTACTGATATGGTTAAATTAGTGCAAAACTAGTGTTTACCTGCTACTTTTTATCACGGGTTCTATACATGTAGTTAGCCTTAAGGGTATTTCTGTTAATTTAAGTTCTTAAAATTAACGACATATGTGCAGAACACATGACCAAAAGAGGAAGGAAACCACCAATTTTGTACTAAAATGACAAAATTAGTAGTTCAAAAATAATTTTAAAATATAAATAGTTAAAATAAAAATTTACTAATAGAAAGAGAAAATAAAATAATATATATATGAAACACTTTTCTCAATATATATTACAAACTACATTTTTAGTTCTAGAGCTCTCTTGTATGCGAAGAATCAGCCTTGTTTAGGAAGTTGTAAATGTTGGATGGGGATTCCAGATCCAAGCATTTCTTGATTGGGGATCACATAGACAAAATAGATGAATATTTGCCTTTTCCAAGAAATCTCAATATTGGATAGGGATTCCAAAACCATGAAATGTTAACTAAAGAACTTGGAAACCAAACAAGTCACAATAGTTCTTTGTCTAGTAGTACAAACTCTATATATTGATTTTCTATCTCGCTCGATATCCTATTTTCTATTACATTATTATAAGATTGTTACTCAATTAAAAAACGAAAAACTCGTAACAAATTATTTTGAATGTGACAGAGAATGAAATAATGAGGATATAAACCCAAGACAAAAACAAGGCAACCAGTCTACATAATCTGCAAAGTGGTTACCACTTTATTTAAATTACCTACTTACTAGTGGCATTTTGGTAAGCCAAGTCCTTTATAAATCCCCTTTACCTCATAACTCACTTTCCACAAGGAAAACAATGGCTCTTGGCCCCTCTTCTCATCCAAAATCTCCTCACCACTCCTCTCTTCATCTTTTCTCCATGAAATTTCCATTTTCTTGTTCTACTTCTTCTACCTTAAGCTCCTCAAAGCTCAAAACTATTGTCCAAACATTCATTTTCTCGAACTTTTATCGCATTGCCCGTGCCCTAACAAAGGCAAAATCACTAGTCATTGAAGTCCTTAAAGATATCCAACTTGTCCATTACATGGAAATATCCATCAAGAAAAACAAGAACAAGAATAAACTCTTTCTTGGTTCTTTTAGAATGCATTATAATTGGTGTTCTAATTCTCATGTTATGCCGGTCCGGTCCGTAGAAGGGTACTACTCATCAAATGATCATCATTTGTACTATGATTCCAATTGGAATAATTTCATTTCTACTGAATATGAAGATCTTGAAGAGTCTGAGCTTTCAGGTTACCTCCATTGGCTAGAGCAAAAAGCTCATGAGGATTCTACTTCTTCTACTAGCAATAAAGGACATGCAAATGATATTGATACACTTGCTGATTTGTTCATTGCAAATTCCCATGAGAAATTCAAGCTTGAGAAACAAGAGTCTTATAGAAGATTTCAAGAAATGATGGCAAGAAGTGTATGAGGAATTCACTCATTTTGATTTTTTTTTTCCAATTCTTCACATAATTTGGGGGGAAGAGATGAGGAGGTAAGGGGTTATTGGGGATTTTGATCCTTACAATTACAATTAATCTTCAAGTATTTTAAAAACTGGAGAGAAGTCATACTCAGTTAATTCGATATGCTAGTGTTTTTATCTTTAATGAAGCGAATTATGGGGAAGAAAAGTTGTAAAACAGGGTAAAAATAGTTTATTAACATCTCTCCTGATGAATCATTTGTTTTGCTTCTACATTCCAAAAATGTTACTTATGGAAAGCCATACATATAACATGTCACGTGTTCTATTATATTCGACTTTTATTGTAAGATTTTTTTAAATTCAATATCATCTCTTATGTGATGTGTTTCACTCCGTCCGATTTTCAATATGAGATTCTCGAATTAATTTAATCTTTAAAAAAAAGAAAAGAAAAGAGAAAGCCATATTTTTCTGAAATGTATATTTTAAATTTTACGCTCTAATTCATCTAGAGGGACAACGTTCCACATATTTGCTCTAGAAAAGAAAAGCATATGAAATCCATGTCCCCTTTAGTTGATGTTGGACCGGGTCATGACTCGGTCCCCCTCTCCTCTCTTTGTTGGCCTGACTTGGATATTTTTCTGGGTCCAATACTCCCGCTGCTTTTGGACTTATTTATACACAAGCTTGTAGTATTTTATATCTCAAGATGAGTATTCTACCTAACCGAGCTTGTAACAAATTGGTAACGTCTTTTTTATACAAACTATTTATTATAAAAAATATAGAGATTTGAACTCATAATATTTATTACTTAGGCTTCATCGACAAATAGTAACAACTTATTAATGCCATATTAATAACGAGTTTGAATATTTTTGTGAGTTCAGTATCTCATTTATCTTAGTTATTAGTGTCATATAAGAGTTCCAAAAATATATTTAACTCGAGAAAGAGTCACTGAGCGCTCTTATAATCAAACTCCGAAATCATTTCAGAACGATGATACTGAGGACCTTACAAGATATTCCCTCCGATTCAAAATATAAGTCATTTTATAAGTTATTTTTTGTACAAAATATAGGTCTTTTTTTACAAGAATTGTGTTTTTATGGGTTAATTTACCCCTACATTATTTTTTATTTATATTCATTTTGGTCAAAATGCGTAGTTCTCATGCAACTCTTTATTAATTTCTTTGTTCTTTGAAGTATTAATTAGGGGTACTTTAGTTATCTTGATTAATATTCTAATTTGTATGAAAGTTGCTAAAAAGATTTATAGTATTTTGAATCGGAGGGAGTACCAACAAAAGAAAGATGAGTACTCTAGCAAATTATTCAGCCCAAACATAAAACAAAAAGAGTACTCTAGTGGGAAATTATATTCAATTAAAAAACGCCCTATGGGTGCTAAAATACAGTGATTATTGAATTATCTTTACTTTAGAAACAAAAATGGTGTTGCTATCAGCTGCAAGTTCACATTATATGTATATAGTTTAGCATTTATTTTAGCCAGCTAATGAGGACCTTTCAAGAATTTGTATATATTGGAGGATAATAACTACTTCACTGATATCCTTTTTTCTTTTCAGAATATGTAAAACCCAGTTATACCATGAGATGAGATAAGAATGAAATGTTTAACTGATATATAATCATCGACTTAAATATCCACTATCATCTTGAAATATTTCTTTTTAAATTGCAAGCTCGGTTGCCAAATAAGTGGTTGTATGTACTGTCAGACCCATGTGTCGCGTTGCGGCATGACATTTTATTGTATTAGAGTGACCAGCTGGGTGTGTGGGAACTAAGTGTCATACCGTACGGGGTGGGGAACACCTCTAGAATCTTCAACACATGATTAGTCTTGGATTAAGTATGCGAGTTCAGTTGTCAAGTAGGTGGTCGTTGGTGCTGCCAATCTCATGTTGTCGCGTTGCGGACCCACGAGCACGAAGCGTGACATAATGGGCTCATATTTTTCTTTTTCTTTTACACACGAGACAAATATGTAAATCGAAAAATATGAAAAATGTTATGAAAAATATTTTGTAATTTTTATTAGATCTAAAAAATAAGAATTTTCAAATAATATTTAGCAAGTTAAAGAAAAAATTATTTGATTTTTTAGAAAATAATCCAATTAGATTTGAACGAGGGCAGAACATAAATAAAAATCTTCGATTTCACGTTAGGACAAAGCTGGAGATCCATTTAGCCCGTTGAAGTGGATAGAGCTGGGACCGGGATGAGAATAAAAAAGTTAGACTAAGACCGAGATACCTAGTCTCCCGCCCCTATTACCATCGTGTCCCTAAGTCTTCTATTTGGGTTGAAATACATTATCTCAATAATTTTGAGAGAGAATCGGAATTTATAAAACCGCAAGGATAGAGCTGTAATTTTACCATCACCTCTTATCGAAGCAAAACCAACGACTCTCGCGAAATCTTTCTTAAAACGCGAATTTCATCCCCAGAAAACATCAAACCTTATTCAAGAACATTTAATTTCTTGGATACCCTTTGAATCATTTACTACTATATATAGAAACCCAGATAGATTCAGACAAACACTGGCAATGGAATTGAGAAAATTGTGTAGAACTTTGTAAAAAGAAAAATGTTGAATTTGTTTTGTATGGAGTTTCAAGAAATCCACAGCAGTGGTAAGTCTATGTAATCATGGAATGTTTTTCAATATGAAAGTCGAAATATTTTTTGATTTGGTTTTAGGGTTTCATTCAGTATATTTAATCTTGCCCTGATTTCTTGATGTTGGGTTTGACGAGTTTTAGGGTTCTATGCATTCATAATCTTGTTCTTTGGTATTTACAAAATTTCCTAGTGCATAATTAAAGGGAATTTGTGGGTTTTGTTTCTTTTGTTTCGATTAATGGGTAGCTTGGGTTTATGTGGAATTTTGAGCTTTAGTCTGATTTTCTTGTCTTTCTGGTTTCTAAATTTTGAAGAATTTAGCTGAGGCTTTAGATCGTGAAAACAATTTCCTGAACAATTTCTAATTCTTACATTTGTTAGAACTGAGAATGATTTTAATTATATTGAAAATCGACAAGTGAAGAAAAGAACTGTCTTAAAACATTTCCTTTTTTGTTTTCTACAAGATTTGAAAATAAGAAAATGGTTTTCACTAACTTATTATTTGGTTTGCTTACTGTAGTCCAAGTACTAAATAGAAGTTTGTGTTTCTCTTTTATTAATTTGTTGGGGTTGGGAGTTTTCTACTGTGAATCTGGAAACTTGTGAACATGTTGATTGATTCTCTCTAATGTTATAAACCGATAGAAGCTAAGATAGGGCTTACTGTGTGAAAGGTGATGTTTTCTGGTGACTCTGGTTTAATTGATTGAGTGGTTTTCTTTCTACTCCTTTTGTAGTAATAGTTCTTCTCAATGATATTGATTGATATTTATTTGGTTAATTGTTTCGAAACGTATTGAAAGATAGTGACATTGGTAAAGCAGTAGCTTTGACAACCATTACACATTGTACCTTTCAAGAATCCTTTTTCTTTTAAGTTTATGGCTTCTTCATTTTTCAATTTTTTTTGCCTTCAATTTTTTTTGCCCAAAGTGTATAGTATGATGTTTTACTTAGATTATGCTAGTTTATGGATACGGTGATATCTTTACGATTCTTGATTTCTTTTGTACAGTAATGCTATTTTCTTTTAATAACTTGATTTCTTTTGTACAGTAATGCTATTTTCTTTTAATAACTTGATTTCTTTTCTGCCTGTGTAGTGTCTTTTTAAGAGTGGCACCAGCCGGTTGAAAGACGCTTGATTTAGCAACTCGGGCGCTTCTTCTTTTCCCAACAATATATTTTGTTGTTAGGAAGAGAATTGGGTTGATCCTGGCAATGTTTGAGAGTTACTCGTAGCAAACTACTACCACCTTGATTCAGTGAACGGAAGGTCTTTTGTAGATTCAGTTGCATAAAGAAGGATGCATAGTGATATGGAGTACCATATCCACATCCTCGAGCAAGAAGCATATGGTGCAGTCCTTCGAGCTTTCAAGGCGCAGTCTGATGCCCTTACATGGGTAAATACTTGTTTTAGTTCATATCCTCCTATTATTAAGCTCTCTGCTTCATGCTGATTTTTTTTTTTTGTTTTTTTAATGTGATCTTCTCAGGAGAAGGAAGGTCTGATTACTGAACTTAGGAAAGAACTGAGAGTTTCAGATGATGAGCACAGAGAGCTACTGACCAAGGTCAATGCTGATGGCCTGATTCATAGAATCAGGGAATGGAGAAAAGCAGGAGGCAGTCTTGGTTCAACGATCATACCCCAAACTATTCATGATCTACACAGCCCAACCGTTTCAGCATCTCGCAAAAAGAAAAAAACAGCTCACTCGATACCATTCGGCACATCATCACAGGCGTTACATCCTCAATCGGTATCTGCAACAATGCAACCATCGTTATCTTTCAAACGGGCACTTCCTAGAAATGGTGGCAGAAAACCTCAGCCTGTGTGTTAATACTTTATTTGCACGAGTGAAATTTTAATTTTGTTGTATTTATCCTGCAAAAACATTTCTTATTCCATAAATATGATTTCGAATTCTCTGGTAGGGCCTGCAAGTATTATCCTCTACTCCAGATATGCCGTATCAGCAACCAAACCAAGGTCCAGCTGCTTTTTTAACAAATGAACTATCACAAACATCTGATCCGTTAATTGGGAGGAAAGTAATGACAAGATTTCCTGATGATAGCAATTTCTATGAGGCTATTATAACGGACTACAATCCTGTAGAGGTGTGTTTGAAACTTATGTGACATTCATAGATTTCTAGATCAATTTGCTAATATAATGACAAATACGCCATATATTTTGTGCTTTTCTCCTAATCTCATTTGCTTTATTTTCTACTTTTCTTTGTTTGTGGTGGTGCGGGGGGGTGTTAGTAATTAGGAGTGACATGGATGCCGAACGTAGCAATACTTCTTGGCATGAATGTAGGAGTTATTTCAGCTGTTTAATGTCTGGGGGGTTCTTTGGCCTTGGGAATTATATTTTTCATGATAATTTTGGAATTGCGTTTCTGCCAATGCCTAATAAGATAATTGAGGAAATACATAATATATTTCTTTCGCCATTCATTGAAGATAGTCACAAGAATTTATAGCTATGCGAGGAAAGTAAATAGAAGAGTAGAGAGGCACGTGTCTTTGACAGGAGTTCCGTTAGTGGTCTCCATTTTGATGTTTTATTTGTCCCTTGTGAAGCATGTCTTTATTATATTTTATTTTATTATAATTGTTTTCGTGTAATTGATAGCTTTTTCTGCCAAATTTATTTCGCTTTGATAAAGTTGGCATAAATGGCATTTGATCCTTTGATGAGAATTCAGTACTATGTCCAAAAGAGGCCGTATTATCTGAAATGGCTACTTGCAAATGTAATATATTCAGAAGGTGTTGTATTCCTACTGTACAACTGTCCCTACAATAAATGTACCCTGAATTTATTCTTGTTTTAGAATTGACATTTTCAGCTTTTGCTACTTTTTATTCCATGAAATATGCGAGTGGATGTGCTAATGTAATATAGTTCAGGGATATAGGTGAATATCCATTAGTCAAGTACATAGGCCTTTGCCCCGTAATTTCATAAATTCGATGTCTGTGACTCATTAATACAACACTTTCAATTGTAATCCAAAAGTACATTTCTTTCCCAAAATCTAAACCAATCAATTGTAAATCAGGGAAAAGCTGTAAGGCTTAAATTAAAGTGCCCAGTCACTCTCGAATCTTGGTTCGGTGTTGTGTTGTGAAGTTGTTACCAGAAACCATTTAGCTACCTTACTGTTTTGTTATGTTATTTTCTAGGGACGCCATGCTTTGGTTTATGATATTAATACACCAAATGAGAGCTTGGAATGGGTTGATCTCAAACAGGTATTCTTTTTTGTTTCTATAACTAAATCTTGCCTATTAATAAATAGGGTCAATTTTCTAGCAAGAAGTATAAATTTGAATTATCAGTTACAACTCAAAATTGAATCTTATCTTATAATATAGATATCATTAGTAAAATATCTGATCTTTGCTTAGCCTTCAAACTCTGTGATACGGCATGAAATAATTATTGTTTTAGGTATATTATAGTTTCAACATTACTGGGAGCACCTTCTTCCGCTGTTTCTGCCGGCATCATGCAGGTAGTGGTGACTTCTTATTGGGAAAATTCTTTCATCTATTCCCTCTGTCGCTCCCCCCTACCCCGCGGGGCCGCCCCCGACGGAAAAAAAGCACCCAAAAGATGAGAATAATAAAAAACAAAACAAAAGTAATAAGGAAATAAGCACATCACATTCAATTCTAGGCTTGATAGTGGAGACGATGATATGATTCTCTCGGTAACAATTTTATTCTACTCTACTTCATGCTTGAGTGGGTTTTCAACCTTCAGTCAAGTAGCCAATGAGGCATTGGTCTAGTGGCAAGGTTGAGGCCTCATGACGTAGAGGTCATGAGTTCGAATCCCCTCCCCGCTTCTTGAATCCCCCGATTTCTTGTAATAGATAGGTCTCCCTCCCCCAATAAATAAAAAATTAAAAAAAAACCCTTCAGTCAAGTTGAAATTCTCTTACAAAAATATCAATCACCCTTACTTGAAGCTAAAATTTATTGTTCACTTTTAGATAGAAATGAATCTCATCCAGGGACATATTTTTAAAGAGGCTGCATGCGTAGCTTGCATAATCATGTGTCCACAATCCTGCATAGAATTTGAATCATCTGATTCTGTATTCATTCATCGTTCTTTGTTACATTATAAAATTTTCAGGTTCACCCTGAAAATATCCGATGGATAGGTGATGATCCAGCAATTTCTCAGCAAACTGGCAATACTGGACAAGGGCTTGGTGAAATCCCTCCTAATACTGGTAGAGGGCGAGGATCCTCAAGGGATCAATCGGAAAATGAAGTTGGGCCATCACAGAATGGGGTTGTAAAGAAGGTTTGGGATGAGATTGAAATACTTCATACAGACACACTCATAGAGAAGGTAGATCATTGTGATGCCCTTTTATCGACAACATAAGTTACATAATTCATATTCGCTTCGTTTTCCTTGCCTTTTTATCTTTGGCAGGTGGAAAAGGTGGTTGGTGCTAGTCATCCTGATCTCCTTGAGCTTCAAAAGGCTAAGAAAATGCTTAAGGTCAACACTTGCTTGAACTTTACGATGTCTCAAGTTGCTGTATTGACTTTTTGAATTCAAAAGTACTTATGATTGTTGCAGGAGCATGAACAAACGTTGCTTGATGTGATTGCAAAGCTCTCTGATGCATGTGATAGTGGAAGTGGTAAGAGAATATGTTTCTTATATAGTGTTCTTCATTTTCCCCGTGCATGTTAGAGCATAATTCACATGATAAGTTTTTGGAAACTTGAAGAGACGGACGAGAAGAGGATTAAAAGAAAGGTAGGGTGGAGGGAGGAGGGATTTTGTGCTTAAAACCTAAGAAGATCTGCATTCCTCGATGTGGGTGTGGGTGTCTGAGAACTTTTGTCTTTTTCCTCTCCACTTGCATGGTATTTTCTCTTGCAAAGAAATTCCATGCATAACTTCACTCCTTTAGAACATGGAGACCATGCTTTTGTGGCATAATATAGACTACTGCCGGAACAGTTTTAAAAGACTATTCTTGATCCAATGAGCGAGAACAGCTTGATGTGAACTTCTTGAGATTGATATTAGGAATTAGGATGCATCATTTGCTTAATTTTTTGTTTAAAACAGTGCGAGTCCATTTTGTTGAAATATCAAGAAGCTCATCGGATATGTTATTTCCTTTATATACCCTAATGAAGGCGAAAAACACCATTATGTCTAATTTGGTTGAGGGTTTTATTTATAGCATGTTTGTTCTTGTTTCTTTTATCAGATGTGGAGCAGCAATACTTGCATAGGCAGTCAGCATGTGGGGAACAGGGCAGAAATGGGAGATCCAACAGTGCTGCCGGGAGAGTTGGGAATTACGATTTGGCAAGAGATCATACACTACTTGCTAGCAATCAAGATGATGATGTTGTTATTATTTGACTTTGTTCACTGATCGGGGAAACCTTCGTATTCTGTAACTTTTTTTAACATCAATTCCTGGAGTAGTGTTGATCACAAAATTGCTAGACAGCATCTAACCTAGCTGTTTGGGATTGTTTACATTGTAAAGAAATATAATATTTGCACAGAGATTGTAAGTTTGTAGCTATCAAATTCTTGAAATTGGTCATACTTGTAGTGTCCAGTGTATATCACTAATTTGTTTTTAAAATTAAATTTCTCAGACAAATATGCTTGCACTAAAAACCTTAGAAAGGGCATTAATCACACAATTTCATGTGCTTAGAACTGGAAAATACTTCTTGCCTAAACACTTTTTTTCTGCTCACCTTAAAGGGAGTAAAATTGTTAATACAAAAGAGAAATACTTTTGGCCCTTCTATTTGGAAGAAGATACATTGCTGTATTTTACACTTTTACCCTTGTTGTCCTAAAAAAAATGCCAGGGCAGTTGCAGGCTGTCAATGATACCGTTGACAAGCAGTCCGGCTCCTATGCAGAACATGTTTTTTTCAGTATACACACTTCATAATATGTGTTCTGAAAATCAGAACATGTGTTTTTTTTTAAATTAATCTTAACCGTCAAAATTTTAATCCAACGGGTGGAACTTTTCCCGTCCCGCACTGGAGCCGTGGTGGTTAACAAGGGTTCGAATATTCTGTTTGATTTCCGGCCCTCAATTTTTGTTGTGGTTGTGAGTGAGCTCCAAGGACCGGATTTTACTCCGAGTAAACTTCAGGCTCTGCGGTGCTACCGATAACCGAGTCCGGATTAGTCTTAAAATAGGGATGCCGGACGTCCCCACACGGGTAACAAAAAAAAAATGTCGGGAGAAAATGATACAATGATCAATTAATCACACAAAGCATTGTCCTCAATTTGCCTGGCTTGGTTGCAGCAATAATAGAGTGATACTTTCACATAACTTTATGTGCAAATACAGCATATTGACTGTCCAAGAAGCTCGCAACAATCAGCACATCACTTCTGACTCGATAGATCAGCAATGATAATAATAATAATAATAATAATAATAAATAAATAAAATACAGCATGGTGACTATTTGCTTTCATTGATACACTTGTTGAGTGCAGAAGAAGTCCTCAGAGAGATGAAATGAACTCTGCTATAACATTTACCATTTGGGCATCAAATGCAGGACCTTCCATTTGAAAGTGACCAGCTCCTTCAATCAAGTGAATTTCGTTACGTCCTGCTGCAGTTTTCAACTTGTTCTCCAACTGTTTAACACTAGTGAACCCGTCTCGGGTACCCATTACAAAAAGTTTTGGTTTCGTGGATTGTAGTATAGCTTTATTGTGTCTTCCAAATAGAACTGAAGCAGTTAAACCAAAAGGGATAGCCTAAGCTTACATAACCTATCACCTCCTTTACCTCATCAACAGCAGAGCCAGCAATTGCTGCACCTGCACCAGAAACCAGCCAATGTAGCATATATGAGTGTCATAATTCATCGCTATCAAAGATTTTGATCACGAACCATATAAACAAGCTGCAAACTAGGATTTTAATCAAGGATCTTTATCTGCAACTACGTATGAACAGTCTTCTCAGTTACGACTTCAAGGAGCACAGAACATATAGGAGCTGCCGAATTCTATCAAGAATTACTATACCCCAAAAACCAACTTCAGGTAATAAATTCAGTAGCCTTCATATCCTAAACCGATTATGGGCATATACGCCAACCATCAATCTTATATTCATAACAAAAGCTAAAAACACCAGGAAAGATCATTTTGCCAGTGGAGATGAACTGGCAAAATGACATGGTACGGTTGGAGAATTTCCAATCTAATATTCAGAACAAAAGCTAAACAAATCAGGATAGACTATATATAGCAAGTAGAAATCAAGGGGTAGAACAATATAAATAGTTCATTTTTTTTTCCTTTTACGCGTTGCTAGTGTAAGACATTCCATTAGCAAAATGTTGTTCTGACATCATATATGCGCAGCAGTTTATAATCAATATGAAAGCTCAGAATATTGATAAAAGGATCAGCTTATATGAATGTTCAGACTTTTCTGCATAATAGTCTTACCTCTGAATGCACTTGCAGTGTTTTTCACTACAATTTATATAATCAGTTATGACAAAAATAAGCAGGCAGCAAGTAACCCAAATGACAACATTGCCAAAACTTCTCCACAAACAATTTAACAACATTTTCATTAGGGGAAGAAAATCATAGAGAAAATCAAGCCATCCCAGAAACTTGTTAATGTTAAAAAAGCACATCATCCCCATTAAGCTCATATTTTGAATGATATAATAAACTAAGGACAACGATTTCATTTAAAACATTGACAAGGTCAAGTCATGCTAGCGCAGTTGACGTAGCATTTCCTCACTGTAAACTTCATATGCCCTGACTTCAAACTGTTACGGGCCGCCCTCCCACACATTTACACCATAATGCCTACCAACTTTGGCCCTTAGGTACTGCTCAGACCCATACGTCGCGTTCTTGGACCCCACAGACACTAGGCGTGACAAAAAATGAAGACAAGGAAAAGGGTACCAGTATGCTTACCAGCTGAAGAACCCACAAGGAGGATGCGATTAGCAGAAAGATTTTGGGTAGCCCACTGACATACAGAGACGACGTCGTTGACTTCAGAGGATCCGAAGATAGAAGGACGGCCGGTGGATCTGCCGGCACCCCTCGTATCGAAAGTGACAGCTATGAAGCCCCGATTGGCCAGCCCTCGAGCCATGCCTTTCGTGAGGCCTTGGCAGCCGCCAAGAACCGAGTATGGATGTACCAGCACAATTACTAGATTGCCCCCATCACCATTCTCATCCGCATTGAGTGCTGGTGAAGAAGGCTTGAAAATTCGAGCATCAAGCTTGATGCCATCAGTTGTCTCAATTGTAGAAAATTCCGTTGTGCTACTACTCATTTTGATTTTGGGAGAGAATTTTAATGGAGCCGGGATATAAGTGTCAAACTCAAGATTATAATTCAGAGTCGGAAGTACTGTACTAACTGTAGCACCGTATACTAATCTAAATTGGGGCAGTTTGCTGAAGGTTATGAAGTGGGGAAGTTGAAATCTGAATTAGGAAGAAGATCAAGAAATGGTATATGAACAAGTTAAGAATCAAAGGCTACTTCTTGGTGATGGGCCAAATGGATATAAATTAGATTAGAGGAAAATTAGGCACAAGATTTTAAGAGGGAATCCCATGAGTAGGTAAGCTAATTTATCAACCAACCAACCAACCAACAGTTATATCATTCAATGCTGCAGCATTTTTTCTTCTTTGGTATTATACCCAAGTGAAATTTATCTGAGAGGAGTGTCGATCTAAAAACCTAGTATTTTGAGTTGTCGCTTGCATGATTCAAGTAAAAAGCAAATGATGAAGGATACACGAGAAGAATAACAACCCACCCTTGAGATTTTTTCTTTCCTTCCTGCGAATGTTTATTGTTCTACCGATACTCTCTCAAAATTACTTAAGGTCTAATTAAATAGTATTTGAATCACTTGCTTTCCTTTGATAAGGAAATAAACTATATGTACACTTTAACACATACTCGACATATACAAAAGAGTATATATCTTATGCCATATATACAAAATTGATCAATTTAATTTAATGGGCTAAAGGTACTAAATCGTCACCTGTTATTTTACTATTTCAGATTACGGTCCAAAATAATTTATTCTTCGAGAATTAGCCATCAAAAAATTAAAACCAGCGAAATTTAGAATGCAAAAATTCCGTCAATTTTGACGTGAGCAGCATTTTGGTCCACACCCTGAAATACGAATGTGTCCTCCATTTCCTTCTTCTTCAAAGGAGAAGAAGCTCCTTAACTCATGAAAAAATTCAAAAAAATTCTTTCCCACTCCACTTAATCCTTCCATTCCTTGTTAAATCTTAATCAATTAAGACTTTGGGAGCCAGTATATGTTGATTGATGTCGTTATTCTGCTCAAAAATCTCGAAACCCAGTGAAATCGCCATCTCTGGGGAACACAAGCTACTTTCTGATTCAACCAAGGCCTCCAGAGCAAAAATGAGGAAGACAGTCGTGGATTCTGGTAATGTGCATAATAATTCAATAGGTGCTCCAGTTGTCCAACCTCCTGCAACGATTTCAAATATTTTCAGCGTAGACAAAGATGTGGCATCGTCAAGCATTCCTGATTATGGATTCCATGAGTTGTTTGATGGATTTTCCACCTTTGACTTTGATCGTGAAATAACTGCAGTAACAGAAAGTACAGACGTGGCTTCGCATGAATATATTAGTGGCTGGATATCTGGATTAGATGATTATCTGACACTACAGCCAGAATCTACAGATGTTGGGTAAAATGTGGAATATCTTGAAGAGGTTCTGATTTCTTGACGGTCAAGGCTGTTTGTGATTATGATCTCGAGTAAAACATTTTGAAATGAGGCGATGTACGAAATGAATGTAACATATTACAGATAGGATCGGCCATTATGCTATTCTATTCTTTTTGTATTGGGAATTATGTGCTCTTAATTTTGGGCAAACAATTTGTATTGATGTTTGCAGGCACACTCCCATGCAACTTGTTTAATACTAGCGAAAAATCATCAATGGAATGAATATTCAATGTATTCGCCCCTTCCTGCTTGTTCTCTACTTTACAAGTCTATTAGTTTTATTTCGATCTAGTGGTATAATTTATCGTCATCTTACAATTTATTAGTCCAATAATGGAGGCAATACACCTGTGCAATGACACAGAATAGTATTCATTGGCGTATCAATAACTTGTAGGAGGGTGATAAACCAGTCCTAAATCAAAATAGAACAACTTAACTGTCGAATCAAAATAGAACAATCATCATTATGTGCCAGTACCCAAGTCAAGTGGCCATTGTTCATCAGTCTATGAAGAAAGTTAAATCCCATTTTGTTCATTGTTGATCCACATTTAAACACATACAATGAATAAATCATTCTCAAATCAAAATACAAAGCCTAGTTAGGCTATTCCTGAATAATATAGAGCAAATAACTGCAAAACCTTATTGGAGTACTCAACCAACTGATAGATATTACACTAAGAAGCATTACATCTAGGCTTTATTGTCTTTTGGAATGTCAAGATCCCGAAATACTGGACTATCCACTCCAACTCCCATCGCGTTAAGACCATTGTCAACATAAAGAACAGTGCCTGTGATAGCCGAAGCCAATGGTGATACCAGAAAAGCAGCTGCATTCCCAACTTCCTCTGTTTCATATATTTTAAGGTTTAGTACTCGAAGCAACAAGCCAGTAAAATGCCAAGAATCACAAACCATATAATTTTTATGAGACCGTGATGGTGCGTGTATTTTTAGCAACAAAAGATTTACGTTGTAGTAAGTTCCTAAAGATCGCTAACAGAAAATCAAAAAGATCACTCACCAGCAGATAGTTCTTTCTGAAGGGGAGCGTTTTCCATTGAGTAATCGATCATCATATCAATGAAACCAATAGCCTTTGCAGCTCGACTTCTCAAGGGACCTGTAAGTAGTCAGAACATGCAAAGGAGGCCAATCAAGCAATAAGTTTACTGACCCTACTGCAGAAAAATCTCATCTCAAAAAACTTTTTGCCACGGGTAAAGGACTTAAAATTGTACTATTTCTACTAGTCGTGAATTTAAAAAGAGCAGTACTTAGGTGGCAATACCTGCAGATATTGTGTTGACTCTAACTCTATGCTTTCTTCCCGCTTCGAAAGCAAGCACCTTTATAAAGAGTATATAAGTCAACAATGACGAATACCAGCAAGGTTGAAAAATACTAGCATAGATGCCGAGAAGAGCTCACCTTGGTGTCACTCTCTAGAGCAGCCTTTGCTGAGCTCATGCCTCCTCCATATCTACAAATTAAAAAGAGTTAATCCAATGACGAAGCTACAGTCAAAGTATACATAATCTAGGACATGCATACCCTGGTATAATCCTTTCAGAAGCAATATATGTTAGAGAGATTGTAGCGCCACCTGTAATTTACGGATCAGGCCAAGTTTCAGCAATAGTAATACATGGTCTTGTACAATACAGTACATTACTTTGCAACCATAAAAAAAATGCTAAAATGTGAAGAATTTACCTGGATTCATTATTGGAACAAAATGCTTTAGTAACGAAACAAAAGAATAACTTGAAGCGGAAATGGCTGCAAGGTACCCATATCTCGATGTTTCCAATAATGGTTTAGTAACCTGCATGATGAGTTTCATGATTTTAACCATCATGGAAATGATGAATAACATCGATGCAAGGTAAAAGATAATGAAATGAACAAAGTACCTCAGGGCCGTTGGCAAGTGAATGTACAAGGATGTCGATTGTGCCAAAATCCTGTTTCACACACTCAGCAACTTCCTACAAGAAATTAAAGATTTATAATCAAGCAAATACCCAATACAGTCAGCTCTGCTCTACATACGAATCAGCCAAGAACACATGAGAATAAGCACAATAAGCGTACAGCACATGTCATAAGATTTACGAGAAAACATAATGCACCTACCTTGACAGTCCAATTTGAAGAACCTGAATAACGTTTGTTAGCTTTGATCTGCATAATACAAAGAACAAAGTTTCAGTTCAGTTATTAGATTTGTATTATGTTTCTCTTAAGATGGTCTGTGGCTAGGCTTTGTCTTACATCTTCAGGGACATCCTCAGGACTATCAAACACTGCATCCAATGGGTAGACTTTTGTGATTTCCATGAGAGAACCATCTGGAAGTCTACAACACAGAAATAAGTTCAAAGTCAGTTGGAGAAGATAAACATGAAGATGTATGAAAAATATCTCCATACTTACACACGAGATTCATCGAATTTCCCACGGCGTAAACTGGTCTCGAAAATGTTTAATGCCTAAGAAATACAAGGGGAAAGTGAAATAAATTAAAATAATCATAAATGATCCCTTTGTTGATATTAGTAAACCATATAATCAAACATAATACGTACAGGCACCCATGTTCCAAGAAGAATTTCAGCCCCAGCAGCTGCGAGGGACTTTGCTATTGCCCATCCATAACCATTATCATCTGCAACACCAGCTATAAATGCCCGCTTTCCTGCAGTCAAAGTGCTTATAGTAAGCAAAGCTGCCATCTTGGTAAATTATATGGCCAAGCAATTTGTTCCGTGCTTCTTTTTTCTAATGCCAAGAACAAAAAAAAAAAAAAAGAAAAAAAAAGAAAAGAGAAGCAGATAACTTTTAACCTCTCAAATCAACAGGCAATCCAGGCAAAATCTCTGGATTACTTGCTTCAGACATCGCTTTTGTGACAACTCTCTGAAATTTCAAAGGGCTAGAGTTAAAGTTGTTAAACTTTTGGTTCAATGACCATGTTGATGAGGCATAAGATGAGCTCTTGAGCTTTATCCCGGATTCAACTTTTATTTCACTACCAAAATTCAATATGCTTGATTTTGAAATCTTCTGAGAAGCAGAAGTGCAAAGCTTCGGAATTGTAATTTGTGTGCCAGAGGTTGCAGTTGTAGCCATTTTATGAAGTTGATTCACCTGAAAGAAGATTTGCAAGGAGAGGCCCCGTTAGAAAGAAAAACTGCAGTTTCTTTACTAACTCGAAGATCTTAGAACTACTATTGCAAGTTCCACATGAAGAAAAAAATAAAATGGATACAAAATGAGAAAGTATAACATCATGACTGTACAAACTTCTTAGGTAGCTAATGCTATTACAAGTATGATTTCCAATAAGAATTTATATAAGTATTCAACTACAATCATCACATAGAATATGCTTACATCACGGTAAAAAAAATGAATGATGTCATTCTACATAACCCTAAAAGCTCCTCAAAGAACTTAATAGAGCACAATAGCTAATTCCAACAATCCATTTATTAGTTGAATTTACATCTCGAGTTCAAAGATTTAAATTCCTAAAATGTGACACAGTTTTACACATAAATTAGGACTAACAAGCCTAAGAATACTTCAAAAGTTTTTAGTTTTAAAAAAAAAAAAAAACAATAGGGCATACTAGATTGTCCAAAAAAACAGCAAAAATAAATGACTCCATAATCTTTCATTCACTTCCAAGACTTCCAAAATGCATCTATATATGCATCAACATTCATAATCAAGCTCAAATTCAAAAAATCGATACCGCTAACCTAGACTGATCTTCAAGAGACACAAAAAGATAGTCCACAAACAGAAAACTGAAATGAAAAATCAATACTTGAAATTAAAACAAGTGAAGCAAAGTTCAGTACTTTTTAAAGATCCCATCAAAATAAACAAATAATCTTCAAACTATAAACAACCCTTTTCAGAAATGCAGATAAATTATCAAATAAATAGCCGAAAAATCAATACTTGAAATGAAACAAGTGAAGCAAAGTTCAATACATTTTAAAAAGATCCCATCAAAAGAAACATATAATCTTCAAAATATAAACAACCCTTTTCAGAAATGCAGATAAATTTATCAAATAAAATGCTCAAGAACACGATCTATGGCTGAATTTTACAAATTTTAAACCAACATTTTAGCTGACTGAAGAATCAAGAAATGCTTTACCTTGAGAACCCCGTCAATGATTTACAGATGAAAGAAGCAGAAGAAATGTGAATGCTCTTAATAAATATAGAAGAAGAACCTTTGATGGGTTTATGTTTTTTTGTTTGGTTTATGAAAGTTTTCGATGAAAACGAGGTTGGGTTGGTTTAACCGTTGCTGAACAAGCTTTGAAAGTGTCGCAGAAGAGTCTGTTGAGTATTTTGGCAGCTGCCTGATTTTGGTATGACTGTTTTGCCCCTAGTCTATGGTCTATTCTGTCATGGACCAGGTCCATTGGACCATGCGGTTCAGATTTGGCCACATCACTGCATTTCCTTCTCTCTCCTCATTCTGCAAGGATGTGGCCAAATCTGGACCACATGGACCCGGTCCATATCAGATATTTCCCTAGTCTATGGGGGTATATTTGACCTGAGAAAAGAATCCTGATTTGGGAACTATGCATATGCCCTATTTATTTTTGTTTAGAAAGATCATACAAGTTTTTAAAATATTAATTAATTTTGTTTTGTATGATATTATAAAATAAAAAAATTGAAAAAGCCGAAAAATTATAAAATGTGGGCAAATTTCACTTTTCTGATTTTTTTCATTTTCAACAACCTATTTTACTAGTCTTTCCCTCTAAAATAGGTCATTATTACTAGTTTGACTAAAGATTCTCAATTATTATACTTTAGCTAAATTTATGTGTTTTCAAGTCCGAATTTCAAGTCTGCCATTTAATTATTTGTGTTTACTGTTATTAGTTTATTTTCGAGTCCGGATTTCAAATCCTCTTTGTAGTACGACAATTATTTGTTTTTACTATACTTAGTTTATTTTGAGTCCGGATTTCAAGTTCGCCATGTAATTATTTGTGTTTACTGTTATTAGTTTAGCTTCGAGTCCTCCTTCAGTCACTTTTGAAAATGAGAAGAATAAGCATGTCTGAAAAATCCCCAACCCCACAGCAGTAGATGAAAAGGGGCACCAAAAGACAGTCTCTGTGGTAGAAGCAGCCCTCAATTGGCAAGTATAAAATGTTGTTGCCCAAAATCAGGCCCCTCAAAGAATAATTTGTAACCAATAATCTCTCAAAGCACAGGTGTCCAAACAAAGTTCTGAACTTTCTTTCTTGGTTCAAAACATTTCCAATATTCGCAACAAAATCGAAGCTCTGCTGCATAAACAACTGTCTTACTTGGTCCAATACACTATAGTGTGGTCTCCACAGATGTCCAAATTGTTATCTGAAAATGAGTTTTTACAGTATCAACTAAAATCCCTTGAATCCCATTTAGATATGTCCCAACCCAGCCTCTTTTGCCCTCCCTCATATTTCACCAAATTATCTTCTATACCACCAACTTTTCGAGTACAATATCAACCTTTGAGCCCAGCTTCTGTTACAACCTATTCTCCAGCCTTAGCCTTATGGAAAAATTTACCTCACCATAAAAAGAGACCAGCTCCACCACCACCACCACCTCTGATACCAACCCCTACACAAAATTACCCCTTTAATGACAGAAAATCCAGTTACCTCAAATTCATATTCCACAGTTGGAACGTCCTCCGTGGCAGAAATGCTTAACTTTGAAAAACCAACCCCATATCTTCTTTTCTGAAACAACTCTCCCAAAATTCTCCACAACATATAATTTCTCAAACAGATTCATCCGACCTCGATTACTTTGAGGCATTTGACAATCTTTTCATGATGGGTACAGAACCAGTTGTTGAACCTGTTGAAACTCCTATGGAAGATGATACCCCTCCACAGTTCACCAACTAAATTATCATAAGTGATTACTATTATAAGTTCACCATCGATGATGTCCCGCCATCCAAATGGCGTGAAAGATTCCAATCTCTATATGCTTGGCTCACTACTGATATTCAACAACATCCCCTCAATGATGTTCTCAAAAGATTTGTTGCTAGATTCGAATGTAGCCTTCGAGATTTTTGGAACTCTTTAGGAGAATACAGACAACTGATGTTTATCCAACTCAACTCTCATGATGAAGTAATCACAGTACTCAGAAGACACTCTCTGGGTGAAGCAAACCATGACATCACCATTGTCAGAACAGAATTTCTCAAAATGAAGTGTTTCTCTATTAAACCAAAAGATTTAGAAAAACACTTTGATCGAATGTGCAAAAGGTTTTATATCATTAACCAAATTGATGATATTAACCTAAAACAAACTTTTGTGAACTCTGTTCCTGAAGAATTGGCAGATGAAACAATGAGGCAGGTCCGCAACACAAGCATTAACTGGTAAAACATTACAATTGGTCAACTTTGGCAAATGATGAAACAAGCACTCGAAAAAACCATAATAGGTCTGTTATGAGTATTTTGTCTCCCATTGGCCCATTGTTTAAGAAGGATTAACCTTTGGGTTAGATTTTTTTCCCCTTTTAAATTTTATTAATTAACGGGCAAAGAAATGTTGGACTCAAAACTAATTATTACGAGTCAAAAATGTCAAGTCATCTACATTTAACCTTTTTTTTTTTACCTTCCTTTGGGTTAGATGCATCCACAAATCCGTCTTTGGTAAATGGTGAAAAACAGGTAAGGTACAAAGTATTGTTGGTTCTAGAAAATGAGAAGACAACACTCTCTAACCAAACTAACGTTTGATTCTAATGCAGATAGTACTATCTGTTAGCATCATACAAATATATATCGATTGTCCCTGACGAACAATCAAATGTGCAAGATGTGTTTGTATAGTCCTGATAAAAACAAGTTATACGCTAGAACTAAACTGGCAAAATTCGGGCTTGGCGATACATCTAATAAAAAGTAGTTGGGCTTTTCCAATAAAAAACCCGAATCATAATATTAGAGTAAGAGTTGGGCTCAAGTACGACAATGGGCTCAACATTAAAGATTGATTCATCATTTGGATTGGGCTTACCACACAGAAACGGACCTTATAGCCTTTTAGTTTTAAGCCCATATTCCACATCATTGCAGCACGCGAGAGACAACGTCGGTCTCGTAGTAAAATCCGGAATCCAACTTTAATTGTTAACCTAATTTTATCCTAAATTTCCATTTTAAAAAAGGTTTTTATTTTTTTAATATTGTACTACCTCCATTCCTAAATATGAGATTTTCAGTCTTGTTACGAAGATTAAGGAAGAAAATAATAAGATATTTTTAAAATTTTTTTAAATTAAAATATCAATATCAATATTTTAAATAGAATTAATGGTATACAAATCATATTTAAAAAAGTAATATTAATTTTTTAATTATAAAAATATATTAATTTTCCTTTCCTTAATTTTTATAATATTTAATGAAATTTTTATATTTAGTAATAGAAGGAATATATTTAGAGTTACACACTCGAAAGATAAATAAGTTATTTAAAAATTATTAATATTTATATTTATATATAGGGAAAATGACTTCAATGGTCCCAAAGTATTTACCAAACAAGCTAAGGTCCCCAAAGTATTTTGACTTCTCACAAGGTCCTAAAACTATTTTCGCGGCTTCTACATAGTCCTACCACCAGTTTGGACGGTGGTTTCCGGTCAAGCATCAGCACGCCCAGGGGCAAAATCGTCCCAGAAATTAAATAAAGGATATTGGTAGTAAATTAAAATTTAAAGGATGAGTAATAAATAATTTTAAATATTTTTATTGGTAATAAATTAAAATTTATTCAATTAATTGACTAAATTAATAGTAAAAAGATAAATAATTGGATAAATTTATTATACAATAGGAATAAATAATGTTTAATTTGAATTTTTAAACAATTTTGTTTATAAGCTTTTTCCATAAATAAATAACTTGTCTCATCCTCTTCCATCTTCTTCTTCCTCTCCCTGTTAGCCAAAAAACCCCAAATATCTAGGGTTAGGGTTTTTCCTTATAATTAAATTTTATTTCTTTTTCGAGCGATTAAAGTTTCATTCTTTGGATTTTAGTAGGTTTTAATTCTTCTTGGAGATTTGTTTTTTGGATCTGAAGTTCTTCGAGCTATGGATACCCGGAAGAGAAACAGAACCGAAGCGAACTTTAATGCCAATGACGGTTTCAAGAAATCTAAGCCAGGTTTTCAATTTTTTTTTAGCTTAATCTTGGATTTTGTTCAGACAGTAACTTTATTATCCTTTTTTTGTTAATTATAGTTGATTATGATTTTTAAATTTTGTATTTTTTTAGTTTATTTCCGATTTTCTAGGGAAATTTCGTTCTGTATTTTGGTTTGCAGTATGTATTCGACCTGCAACTAAGAATAAATTTAGCTTGGAAGGTTAATGCAATTGGCGCAGCAGTTTCCACTCGGAATCATAAGTCCCAGGGACTACACCTCTAATGAAAATATAAAAATTAAAAGAGAAAAAAGAATATGGGCAAATAAAAGATGGAGTAGTGGTTGGGTAGAGAAGACATGTGAAACTGTGGCTATTGAGCTGAATTAATAAAGCTTTATTATTATTTATTATTAGCTAGAATTTGTACTGTATATAAAGGTTATTTTCATGTACAAATCTACTCAACCGATGCCTATGAGAAATTATTGATTTTGTTGACAACAAAAAAAAAAAGTTGCTTTCAGAAGTTAAAATTCGCAATTGGTGTTTATATACTAGTAAGATAGGTTGGAACTCACTGTGTTCTGTAATATACTTTGGAATTTCTTTAATAATGTTTTTATTAGCAATAGATTGATATTATATCTTATTAGATGGTCTAGCATCATTTGAAGATTTTATGAAATTCTTACTGTAAAAGAGTAATTAATGTTTGTAACAGAAATGGACTCTTTATCAAGTGGTATAGGAAGCAAATCGAAGCCTTGCACGAAGTTTTTCAGGTTCAAATCTTTTACCTAACTAATATAAAGAGTAGAATTATCAATATTTTTTCTCAAGTTTAATAATCATTCAATAATTTTTTCTCAAGTTTAATAATCATTCTTAATTTTCAAGTGTGAAAACACTATGAATTATTCTTGGGGGAATTTCCTATAATGCAAAACCATTGCCAATTTTCATGGCAATGTGACCTAAACATTTACTGCTGGTCCAAGTAATATTCGAGGAGTATGCGAGTACTGAGTGAAGTGAGATGTATTTTATTTCAAATATATCCTACATCTACTAATAATATTTGCTTGGAATGTCATAATGCAAAGGAATAGTACCTACTACTATTGAGAGATTTAACATTTTTTGCTATGTGATAGAGACTAGGAACTGCAGGTTTGTTATAATTAGTATGTGCGCTTTGTAATTCATAGTTTCTCTTAGAAGAAATATGATTGCAAATATTTCCCATTTGATTACGGTTATGGTTACCACAGCTTCTTTACTTTGTCGTTGGAAGTGACCACATTGCCATAATGCCATCTATTAACTTTCTTGCTGGGCAGCATGCTCACTGATTTTTTCACATATTAGCTTAGGGAGCTTTTCGTGGACAAATCTTAATCTTATACCATGAGCCGTTCATATTTGAGTTGATACATTTGCATAGGACTGACAGATAAAGTTACTGTTTAAGCAATCCATGCTTAGTATTTTTCTGCGAAATTAATCTGGTCATTTATCAGATGTGTATGATCCTTGCCGTCTCTTCTATTTATCTTCTGAGTTAGAATTTGGACTAGAGGAATGCATGTGCCCTAAGTAATGGATGCAGCTCTAATAAGGCTGTTGTACCACTGTTGTTTTCCTTGGTTCTTTTAGTCCTTCAGTATCATGAATAACACATCACTTTGTTGGCTTTTATATGTATAGAAGCAGCATGTTTTCGTGGAAATTCTTTTCTTTTATGGCCCTGAAATATTTCCCGTCTTCATTTTTTCCCATGACATTCCAAAATCGACATGTTTATTGGTTGTTGGTTCGTTACATGTAATTGTTAAGCCTGTTCTGTTCTGCTCGTTACTGGAGGGTACTAGATGTAGAATCACTACAGGCTGCAGTCATGTTTACCTATTTGAAGGAATTATGTGTAGTGTTTATTGAGTACATGAAGATTATATGATTGCACCCTGTGATCTTGCATCTTCTGTAGACGGTATTCTCGTGGAGTATGGTTTTTGCATGTTCTCTGCATATTTCTTCATTTTTGTTTTCGGCACAAAATTTGTCTTCAGCAGTGTAATACGTTATGTGCTGTGTATTTTGTGAGTTTATACTGCTGCAAAATTCCCAGCCACTGATATGATTGGCGGATCATGTTTTATTTGCAGTACTGCTGGATGTCCATTCGGTGAGAGCTGTCATTTCCTTCACCTCTTTCCGGGAGGCTACAATGCGGTTGCCCAAATGATGCATCTCGCACCAGCTCCAGCCTTGAGAAATCCAGCACCGCCATCTGCTGTCGCCAATGGGTCTGCTTCACCTGCTGTCAAAACCAAAATATGCAACAAATTCAATACTGCTGAAGGATGCAAATTTGGGGACAAGTGCCATTTTGCTCATGGTGAGTGGGAACTTGGTAAGTCTATCGTTCCATCACATGAGGATCCCCGGACTATGGGCCCTGTTCCCGGGCGGTTTGGTAGTCGAATGGAGCCAACCGTACCAGGACTTGCTGCCAGTTTCGGTGCATCATCCACAGCTAAGATTAGTGTGGATGCATCTCATGCTGGAGCTATCATTGGGAAAAGTGGAATGAACTCAAAGCAGATTTGTCGGCAAACAGGCTGTAAGCTAGGTATTCGAGACCACGAATCTAATCCAAATCTTAGGAACATTGAACTCGAAGGTACATTCGAGCAAATCCAGCAAGCAACTGATATGGTAAAAGACCTTATTGCCAGCCTCGGCTCTGTAGGTGGTCCGGTGAGGGCACCCGGAGTTGGGGGGCCGGGTGGTCCACTACCTCAGATGAGCAATTACAAGACTAAGCTATGCGAGAATTTCGCTAAAGGAGTGTGCACCTTTGCAGAACGGTGTCACTTTGCTCATGGGTCAGACGAATTACGCAAATGAGGGGTGTGATTATTTTCATATGTCCAGTATTCTTGCTAGTGTTGTTGAGTTGTCTTTGATGTAGTATTACAATTTTATGAAGTTTAGGCGTATGGAAATGAGCTTTTTAGAAATTGCTATAGATTTTTTATTTTCCATTTGTGATTAAAAAAAAAAAATTTGTCGTTATTAGTTTCACTACTGTTTAGAGTTTTTATTTGACTATGTCGATCCTTCACATATTTATTTGACTATGTTGATCTTAAAATTATTTAATTTCAAAATATGAAATTTTAACTCCGAACATTGTTTTGAAGGCATGATGTACTGATGATCATCAGCAATGGAGAAGAAATATGTTGATATATGATCATTGAAGAACTACAATTTATTGCAAATAGTGCACTAAATTAACACAAAACATTGCACTAGAAAAGGAAATCAACAAAGAGAAAAACATGCATGACACTCCATAACATTTCCTGTGGTACTGGACCGGACCAGACCAGGTCGTATCTCAAGCGGGCAGACGCTTTCCTCTTTGACTTACCATAATAAGTAATTAACCACTCTATGCACCAGAGGTACGCTCAACCTGCGTATTATTGGCAGTAGACGAGCTTTGAGTCCCATTAGTGGCAGTTCCAATCGGGTGAAATTGGGTCACCCCCTCCGTAACAGGACCCGTTGGTTCCCCAGTGCCGTGTCCTGGCAACGCCGACATCTGATGCGACCCCGTTTGCTGACCAGGCTCCCCGGTGCTGCTGTACAATGCCGCATTGCTCTCGTAAACTTCCTGCTTGTGGCGTTCGGCGGCGTTGATCCTTTCCTCCTTCCTTTGTGTTGCCATGTCACACTCTTTTACGTCTTGTGCAATCATTAAATCAACCTGACCACATTCACACACATAAATAATTTTAAAATATTCGACCCGTGTGTTACGAATTGAATCTGATTCCCCCCAAAAAAAAAAGAAAAGTAAATGAGGATTTACCTTCTCAGCGAAGACAGCTTTGGTCTTTTCCAAGCCAGAGTTTGCCGAAGCTGCAATGTTGGCGGCTTTCTCCTTAATGACCTGCATTTTTTCTTTCGTCTATGTTTTGCTTTTTAAAAAAAAGTCAAAACTCTGATATTTCAAGAACAGTTTCGAGGAGAAAGCAAGTTAGGACAATGGAACTAAATATAGATTCTGGAAGGCTGAGACAAGGTGACACGTGTAATCAATTGCTTAATCATCGTTAAATATTCTCTTATTTGCTAACACGTGGCAACTTCTGCATTATTCTTGGTTAGTTGAAGATGAAGAGACGACCTATATTATAATAGCACCTTAAGTGGTTTATTTGTGACTCTCAAAATTAATCGTAAACATGGGGTCTGCAAAATTTTCAATCTCATGTGCTAACACGTACGTGAATCTTTAACCAATATTTTTTTTGGAAATATCTGATATGTACCGGGTCCATGTGGACCATATGATCCAGATTTGGCCACATCCCTGCAGAATGAGGAGAGAGAAAGAAATGCAGTGATGTCGCCAAATCTAGATCGCATCGTCCCGACTGGGACTCAGTCCCATGACAGTATCAGACTTTATTTTTTTTCTTCATGCAAGATATTTGTGTAGAAGAAAGTATGAGTGGAGTTATGATATTTGTCCTTTACCACTACCATTGGAAAACAGAAAAAAAATGAGATAGGGAGATAAAGATATTGCAATAAATGGGTGAAAATCCTCTGTTTCCTGTCTCCATTCATGTTTTCAACTAATCAGAATTTACTATATAAATATTTTTTCTAATTATATATACACACGATGAATTGTGTTTTAGTGGGAACAAAGAATTTTTTGCCGCAATAAAGGGCAGATAATAAATTGGATCGCAATGCAAGGAACTCCAATTTTAATGCTGTTATCCATCTACGACCATCACGATTTACACTTTGAATCCTCTTCAAAGACTCTCTTTAATTTATAATTATTTTTAGTTATAACTATTTCTCTCTACAATTTACTACTAAGAGTTTAAATTATAAGATTTTTTTTTATTATTAAATTGTTAAAGAGTGATACAAATGATTCAACCGTACAGTTTCCTCCCACAATTTTATTCTTCTTCTCGCTTCTAAGAAGTTGTCACAATATGCAGGGATGAAGCCAGTAATTTGACATTGGGCGGCGAAAAGTGCAACAGTATACCGAACTATATATAAAACTGTAAAAAAAAAAAAATTAGGGGGAGGGGGGCGAAGTTTAAAAAAATATTCCGAACTATATATAAAATTTATTCATGTAATCGACATCAATTACTTAGGATTAAAACTTTATTGTTGTTGTGTTTGCTATTTCTTCCATTTTTTTTTCATTTTTCCTTCAGTTAAGTTGTGGGAGTTACTTGGAGCTTATTTTTTTAATTAGACGTAAACAAGACAAAGATTATTAATTAATCAAAAGCAAATTCGCAAATTTGGTCACATAACATTTTACGACTTGTAACTTATGTCATTTTTCTCTTTTTTTTATTATAATTTTTACATTATTAATCATTTTACGATTTGTAACTTAGTCTTTCTATCATTTTTTTACTAGTCAATGGTTAGTCAACTTTTGAGTAAGGGCATTTTTGGTAGTTCCCTAAAACTAACCCATCTCCTACATCTAAACAAACACCACCGACCACCATTCCGTCACCACTGAACTCATAGAGAATATTTACAGCAAGATCTATTTATTTGAAAGAATATCAAAATTTAAAGATTATGAAACTCTACTATGAACTCATAGAGACTTATAAGCAAATGCTGTATATAACAAATTCAGGCAAAAAACATGTTAACCAAGTAAAAAAATAAACTGTAAATAAATTTAGGAAATGAATCTACAAGTTTCATGGCAAGTAAAAATTGGAATTTCACAAAGAATTCTACATGAACCAATCACAACTATGAAATTTACAAAACAAGAAACTAGTGACCAAGTAAAGATGGTGGAGGTGGTGGTCAATGATGGTTGTGTTGGTTTAGAGGTAGGGGATGGGGGTTGATTTTAGTGAACTAGCAAAAATGCCCTTACTCAAAAGTTGACTAACACTAACTAGCAGAAAAAATGACAAAAGGATTTAAGTTACAAATCGTAAAATGATTAATAACGTAAAAATTAAGAACCTAAGCTATCAGTCGTAAAATGTTATGTGACCAAATTTACGAATTTGCCTTAATCAAATAGGCCATCTTCAAACTATTGCATAATAACTTTTTTTCTTTTACATTATTTAAAATCCACCTAATATAGCTCTTGTTTCCTAAATAATGTATTTTATTTCAATTTTTTACGAAGTTTTAAATTTATACTTAAAAAAAAAAAAAAAAATCCTTTTTTAAAAAAGAAAAAGAAAATCGGTCTCGTGGTAGCCGTGGTAGGATAGGAGGGTGGATGGTAGCGGGCTGCCACTTTCCCTTTCGGGTCACTTTGGTATGGACAGGTCATTGTGAGACTGACCCACGTCACTTTTACATGAGTTGGGTGAAGTTTACCTGCAAAGTATATCCCGCCTCAACTCATATAAGAGGGATGTAGAGTCAGTCTCACAAAACTATTTTTATCTTTGTTCTTGAAAGTATTTTATTTTTTACAATATATAATAAAATGGAGGTAGTAGTATATTACCCCATATTTCAAACTATTTTTATCTTTGTTAATCACAGCTGCTATTTCTTAAAAATTACTCATAAGTTGGATTGTGAGTGCTAGACATTTTACCGGAGTAATTTATATCACATATTTGTAAAATTTATGCCAAAAAGCTCATTACATATTAAATTCAAACTAAATTAGTTAGGTTAAATTTTAAATATCATATAGAGAATCTCCAATGCTTCATGACGGCATTATGTCTCGCGGTTGTGACATATTGCCCGGAGCATAATTACATTGTTTCTCTTTTATACTCGGTTAAACATAATGCTTGTAGTGGATCTTTCTCTATTTATCTATTATGTTATAACGTACTCCCTCCATTCCTTATTAATTGTCGTTTAGGAGAAATCTAGGAGTCCAAATTAATTGTCGTTTAAGGTTCTTTTGTTAGGTGTCAACAATTCATTTCAATTATACCCTCAACATTTTCCTTTCTTTATAATATAGAAGTGAGAGAGAAAGAGAGGGAGCATGGGGTAGTATTGGAAGTTTCGGTGGAATGGACAACTTCCTTAATTTTCTCAAATTGTCTAAAGAGTCTTATATTTAGGAATGGAGGGAGTATAAAGGAGTTAGTTAGTATTGTAACTATTAGGGGTGTTCATGGTTCGGTTTGGTTCAGTTTTATATATTTTTCAAACCAAATCGAAATATTCGGTTTGGAAATTTTGAAACCAATCCAAAATATTAAAAATCTCAAACTGATGTATTCGGTTTGGTTTGGTTGCTCAGTTTTGCAAGACACAAAAATATTGATTATAAAGTTTAATTTTTTTTTATTTAATTAGTTAGTTGCTAAAAATATTTTTTAAAAAATATGCCTATTATTTTCTCAAGGTAAACACAATAAAGAAAACAAAAGGGAAAATGACTTCAATGGTCCCCAAAGTATTTACCAAGACAATCTAAGGTCCCCAAAGTATTTTGATTTCTCACAAGGTCCTGAAACTATTTTCACGGCTTCTACATAGTCCTACCACCAGTTTGGACAGTGGTTTCCGGCCAAGCATTAGCACGCCCAGGGGCAAAATCGTCCCAAAAACATTCTGATCATCGGGAAGAAATGCCTGCCCTGCTGTAGCACCTTCTTCCGGCTACTCATTTGCATGGGAAAGCACTCTTCCCTCACCGTTGGAGGATTTCTCTTCCAATTTCCTGGTCTTTAACGTGAGGAGTACATTTTTAACCATACAAAATTCAATCTTTTTGAATTTAATGGGTGGAAATGGAGGTTAGCCTTCTGGGTTTTTTTTTTTTTTTTTTGAAAATATTGCAGATTATTTTATGGCAATATATTGGTGATTTATGGTGCTGCTGCTTTGGGTCTTTCTCCATTTTTAGTGCTTTGTACTTTGTTGGAGTAGATTTCCTTCTTTAGCTTGAGTTTCTCCAACCCGTCTAAGAAGTCTCCCCTTGATTTAGTCGAACTTCTGGAATAGATCGGGACAGAGGTTTGCGTATTTCATCAATTGGAAGCTTGTAGAATGGGTTTTTATTCTTAATTTTATGATCAACCATGGTTAGATTTTTGGGTTCATAAAGTGTTCTTCAGCTATCCTTCAAGAAGAAGATGAATACTTGATTTTGATCCATTCTGATTTGGTTGTTTGCGTGGGTTGTGTTCGCGGGTCAACGGGTCATACGGTGCTCTTTTCGTGGGTCTACTGAAGCTCTTGTTCGAGGGTCAAGTGGTTATTTCGCGGGTCATAGGAGGCTTTTCCCGCGGGTCAACAGCCTATTTCGCGGGTAAGGGAACAATTTCGCGGGTCAGAAGCATTCTTTTGTGATTTCCTATCTGGATCTTTATTTTGTGCTTATACTTGATTTTATCCATGGCAAGGAAAAGGAATCAGAAAGCAAAAAAAATTGAAAATTGTTGATGAACTAATTTCGTATGAACAAGGATATTCAAGGGTTCACTTCCAATTTCCATCAAACCCCATTAACAACAATATTAAAAAAAAAGCACACAACTTCAACTTCAGGGATTGGAGCAGAATGTTTTTGGGACGATTTTGCCCCTGGGCGTGCTGATGCTTGGCCGGAAACCACCATCCAAACTGGTGGTAGGACTATGTAGAAGCCGCGAAAATAGTTTCAGGACCTTGTGAGAAGTCGAAATACTTTGGGGACCTTAGCTTGTCTTGGTAAATACTTTGGGGACCATTGAAGTCATTTTCCCAAAACAAAATAATAAAATATAAATTCTTGGTCTTGATCCTTACACGTCAAACATATTACTTCAAAATCATCCTACAAGAAAAAAGAAAAACACAAAAATTACATAATTATTAGTTCAAAATAGTGAAATACAATAAAATCTTTTGGTAAATCTAAAATCGCATACCAAATGATGACTTTTTAATCTCTTGGTTTAACACTTGAAGAACTTGCACTTGAAAATTTTAGAATGAGATACAAAAGTTAGCAATTATACTAGAAGTCATTTTAAGAAAAAATATATTTTATTGCAAAAAAGTCCTTTAATATATATTATATATTATATATATTCGGTTTGGTTCGGTTCGGTTTATAATTTTTTTTAATCCAAACCAAAAATTCGGTTTTAATTTAGCTCAAACTGAAACCAATCCAATGCACCGCTCAAACCGAAAATTTGGTTTGGATTGGTCGGTTTTAGTTTTTCTTGACCACCCTAGTAACTACTAATAATTAACTTTGCTTTCAAATCTAATGTGACATTTTGAATTTCACAAAAAAGTTTCAAGTTTTATAGTCCGAATATTATGCGGAACTGTTAAAATTTAATACGTACGGAACGGCTCAGGACATGTGTCCTTAGATAAAAAAACAAGAATGTGTCGTGAAATCAAGACATGTATCTGTTTTAAAATCAATCTGACGGACGAGGGTAAGTCCCGCACGTGCGAAACTTACCTCGTTTCACACTGGAGCCAATGTCTCTTAATTAGTTCATACCAATTTATTCAGTCCGACTCCTGTGTGGAACGGCCTAAATTCCGTACGTGCAGGACACAACCATGACCACTGATTTCATTTTAAAAGAGGATCGACGGTTGAGATTTAAAAGAGAGTTAAAATGATACATATGTAATTTCACAAATAAATAATAATAATAACAATAAAAAGTAACACGCAACCGTCACATCGATTGGGTTACCGAGGAGAGAGAAAAGTTGCGGCTGAAAAGTCAAAGGTACATTTCTACAAGAACAAATGTTCTTCGTTAGAGAACACATGTTCTTGTATATTGAGGAGAGAGAAAAATTGCGGCTGAAAAGTAACTTTTCTCTCTCCTTAATATACAAGAACATGTGTTCTCTAACAAAGAACATGTGTTCTTGTAGAAATGTACCTTTGACTTTTTAGCCGCAACTTTTCTCTCTCCTCAATATACAAGAACATGTGTTCTCTAACGAAGAACACGTGTTATTGTAGAAATGTAAAAATACCTAAATACCCCTACTTTGAAACAACCGTTGGATCAAAAGTACAAAATCCAATGGCTGACAGCTTGACCCGTATATACTGAATTTTCTTGTCCCGCATAGGAGCCGTGGTGCAATTTATGTATATGAAGTGAAATATTACTTTCGTTCCTAAATAATTGATAAATTTCACTTGTTTGTATGTTCTAAATTATTATTATTTTTTGCTAAGTAAACTTTATATAACATCCAAAATCAAAGTACAATGAGTGTCACCCCTATCACACAAGATTGAAGGGGGGATATCGGACGGAGCAATATAACCAACTACATCATTACATCTCGCCCATTGAGCTAAGTTATGAGCCGAAGTATTACAACATCTATTCACACAGTTAAATTTCCAACTTCGTCCTAACTTAATTAGCTCTTTACCCGTATTAATAAGCTCCATACCTCTCCATTCGTCCGCCGATGAATCGCCATTGATGCTTCTAATAACATTAAAGCAGTCGCCTTCTATGATGACTCTATAAATTTTCTTGAATTCCAGTTGTTTCAGAACCACGATAGCAGCAACTGCTTCCGCTTTATGTGACGTTCTAAATTATTTGATACATTTCAAAATTTGATGAATATTTGTCATATTTCTTACAACTTTATCCGTAGTTAATTTATCTAATTCATTAGTGTTTACAACAATTTCACACTTATCAATGCATACCAAATCATGCTTTAATTAGGGGTAATTTGGATTTTTTCTTTATAATTTTGTATTCTAATAATTTTTTTTTGTCTCTGTGAAAATGTGAAATGTATTACTCCCTTCGTTCCAAGTTATTTGTCTACTTTGATAAATGCATATGTATTAAGATTTTGATGGTAGAATATAATGAAAAGTCTAAGATACCCTCATTAATTTTATTAATATCATTTAAGATTTATGTATTTCTCAATTTCTTTCATATAACATCAAACTACCGCCTAAATATATGTTGGAAAGTGATAATTTTGCTTAATTAAAAGTATTCAATGAGGAATTGAAAGAAGGGTAAAATTGAAAAAATTATCATTAATACATACTTTATTTAAAAAGTAGATAGTTAATTTGGGATAAAAAAAATATGAACAGTTAATTTGAGACGGAAAAAGTAATTATTTAGGAACGGATATAGAAACATGGTAGAGGGAAGATACTCTCGAAATCGGAGGCAACTTAAAAATGGACTGATGACAATTGCCAATTTTAAATTCTAAATCACGTGGGCCTGTCTAATATCATATATGGTAGGATAGGTTTTTTTATTTTATTTTATGCATTAAATAGACTATGCAAGTGATGGTGACCAACAACCTTCCCGCTACTTTATATTTTAATTTTCGTATTCATCAGCGAATATATCAGACTTAACTGAACAACAAGCACAAGTATTGGTCCCGTCAAAGTAGTACTAACAAAAGGCAAGTATAATTCCTAGAAGTCGGTAGTATCAATCAAGATTCGATAACTCATGACCTCGCCTTTACCAAACTATTTGAGAGTAAGTTTGAAACCACTTGGTCATCACATTGTTGGTTGGTAGGATAGTTATTTGAATCTAACTTTATTATCTTTGTTGGTAGGATAGTTATTTGAATCTAACTTTATTCTCTTTGTATTGAGTGTTATTAAACCAATAGTATAAATTTATTTATAAAATGCACCAAACACTTTCTTGTAACGATGCTCAATAGACGGTATGGTATTTTTCCACTTTCAATGAAGGTGGAAAAATAAACTGTATACTCGTCCCAGACTTATTATTAATAGTATAGAATTTACAAATAATATTATTTTAAGCAGACAATTGTATAATTTCCCCCTTTTTAGTATGAATTAAAGTACTTTGAGATGAAAATTGACAATTCAATCGTACTCGAAGATGGTATTTTAGGGCCAAAAAATCGTCATTTCCCGTTCGTGTTCACTACGAATATATATTTGCCACGTGTATATTTTTTCTATGTGTGTTTCAATATTTTTTTTAGGTTATAATTTTTTAACTAAAAATTTAATACATGTCATTTTCTTATTGGTGTGACAGGAAAGGGGATAACTAATGATGACAGATGATTCCTAGTCGTATTTTAGTTACGTTACTATTTTACTAACACAAGTCTTTTTAGCCTTATTTCACATCGTCAAAATCTACGAGGTTGTAGCTCAGTGGGGAACACCTCTGCCTGAGACTGAGAGGTCCCAGGTTCGATATTAGGCCAGAGCGCCCAGCTTGCTAACCCCCTAATACCCCCAAAAAAATTCTACTTTTTACGAAATTTAATTTTCTTTTTTCAAAAATACTCCACACATAACTATCTTTATTAATATTTAACACATCCCACATCCATTTTCTTAAGTAGAGCAATGAATAGTGAAGGTGTCATGACGTATATGTTATGAGTTCGAATTCTCTCCACTTCTTTGAATCATCATATTTCTTGTAATAGATATGCCCTTCTCCAATAAATAAATAATTAAAAAAAAAAGTAGAGCAAGTAATGAGATCAATAGCATAAATAACTGAAAAGCTAAATTCTAGACTCCGAACTTATTTATTTTCTGTAATTATTCACTCTGAACTCATTTAATTTCTTTCTTATGCATGTCCTGCTTTGTTATTTAACTTAAGTTCTATACTCCTCCCGAACAGAATGTTCATATTTTCATTTGTGGTAGTCTCTAAATGAATTCCCACTCTCTTTAAAAGAACATGCATCCAACATAAATAGCCAATAAGAACAGATAGGTCATACAAAATATCTGTTTCAAGTCGTATAGAAATATTTAGAGAGGGTGGAGGGAGCGTCCTTTTACATTTATACGATGGCATCATGCATGAACTGCTAGGGGAAATTTCCTATGGATATTCGAATGACATCTTGAACTTGTTGCAGCCCGCAGTTCGCACTCTACCATTTGGAGGAGTAGGGGAAAGTGGAATGGGAGCAGTTTTGGAAGCAAACTTTAAAGCTTATTCTTGTACCAGAAAACGCCTTTGGTCTGCTCTCCTTCATCGGGTTCAACATAAATACACTCCTTTGTTTCTCTGAACATTGCCTGGAAAACTGGTGTTCCATCAAACTGATAATACTCGCCCAATATCGGCTTGATTGCTTTTGTGGCTTCCATGGCATGATAGTGAGGCATGGTTGAGAACAAATGGTGTGCAACATGCGTATCCGTAATATGATGGAACACTTTGTTCAGAATTCCATAGTCTCTGTCACAAGTAGCCAAAGCTCCCCTCAGCCAATCCCACTCGGAGGAATCGTAATGAGGCAGTGAAGGGTGAGTGTGCTGCAAATATGTGATCAGGACAAGAAAGCCGTTCACGACGAGCAATGGACCTCCATAAAAGCAGAAAACCCAGGCAAGTCCCTTTGCTGCCACAAGATGGTACAGCCCATAAGAGACACCAAGAACACCAGCATCAGACAGAAAAATTTGAATACGCTCGCGGTCGGAGTAAATGGGACCGTAGGGGTCGTAGTGGCAGGCAAACCGGTCATAGGGTCGACCTGAAACATTGAACATTAGGTACAAAGGCCATCCTAGAGTGAGCTGGATAAGAAGTATAGCGGCTCTGCCTGGTGGGTTGTTGATATACTTGGCAAACCAACGGATACTGGACTTCCTTTTCGGTACAAAGACTTCATCGCGCTCAAGGGAACCTGTGTTAGAGTGATGGCGGCGATGACTGTATTTCCAAGAAAAATATGGGACAAGAAGAATGGAGTGCAGGACGAGCCCAACAGTGTCATCAAGCCATTGATAGTCACTGAAGGCATGATGGCCACATTCGTGGGCTATGACCCAGACACCAGTTGAAACACAACCATGGCAGATCCAGTAAAGTGGCCAGGCTAGGTACTGGAGAGGCTGAGGGAGGAGAGGAATATAGTTTGTGGCAATGTAGTAAAAGAGAGAGATGATTGCAATATCATAGATGACATAGGAGAAAGAGGTGAGTACAGAACGCTGGAAACAATGGGGCGGGATGGCTTTCTTGACCTCTCCTAGAGAAAATGGAGGTTTTGAGTAGGGAACACGTTCAAGGATATCAGATTTCGGTTTCTTTCCCTCATTGGGAACGTTCATCCGGTCTCCTGCACCCATTGCTTAGCAATCTGCAAAACAGGAGAAATAATTTTAGAGAAATTTTAATATAGGACCGGTTTTGTGAAATTTGTTCCACACCCCTCTCAAATGAGTGGGAATGGAGCCTCACTCCCACTCATGTGAGAAGACATATATATTATGGCCAGTCCTACAAGTCCGAATTCATATCAAAGTGACCATCTGAAACTACTGGCACACGTAGGGCCCATGCCCAATCGAGGCAAAAAAAATCTCTCTATTTTATATCTTATTCTCTATCTATAACAACAAGAAATTAATATATTAATATTTTTGAAAATTACAATATTTTTGTCAAGGTATAATTTTTTTATTAAAAAATATGACAATTTCTTATTGATTGGACGTACAACAATAAGATATTGCATAAACAATAGACCATATATTAATATTTTTTAAAAATTACAATATTTTTGTTAGGTTATAATTTTTTGTTTTAAAAAAAATTAACAAATGAATAAGAAATTGTACAAAATAGACCATTCTTACCGCCAATCTAGGAGGAGGGAAATAAAAAATCTAAAAAAGTTCTATAAATAGTGGGTCCTTTCCTCCTCTAAAACCCACCACCACTTCGGCCAGCGGTTTTGCAGCGCAACCAACGGCCACTCTCCCAAATCCCAATTTCCCTCATTGGGAAATTTATTTCTCAGGGAGATTTCGGATCAGATTTCACCACAGATATTTCTATATCAGCGGGTAAAAGGAGGGAAAAGGCAAAAAGCTAGTCAAAGGCAATTGTCCACAACAGAGGGTGTCATTTCGAAGAACTAGTGTTCTTCAGGTACGCTTTTTACATTTTAAAATAAATTTTAGATTATTGACATTTGTTCTTTTATGCTGTAAGCGAGTCTATGAGTCGATTTTTTTTTTTGAGGTGTTATGTGATTTGTTGAATTTTTTTGTTTTTTTTAAATTTTAAAATAATATTTGGAGCTCTATTAGGATTTATTATTACAATAGATTTCCGAGAATTCAACTCGAGAGGCCATTTTTCTGATTTTTGTACTTTGATTCAGTAAGATCTCGCTCTTATACATTCTGCATTAGTAAAAAATCTGTTTATTTATTTATTATTTTGGTTGGTGGGTGGGTGGTAGCTTCAAATCTGTTCCACATTCATTTGATACAGGAGATTTGTGAAGTTTAATTTTTAAGTGAATTTTGATGCCATTGATTGAGTACAAAGAGTTCAGAAGCCAAATGCAGATTTGTAAAGCAATTATTCTTGTTGATAACAAGATTGTTCATTTCCGGATATTTATTTTCGCGTTTATGTGGTCATCTGATTTCAGATTTGTTTTCAACCGCGCATTCATAGAATATCTCTACCAATGTTAGAAATTTCATTCGTAATCAACGGTTCTGATTGAATTGTGTTTCAATATAAGATTTTTTAGTCGCATACTAATCTCAAGCCAAACTAAATTTTCAATGATTTAGTAGTTTAAGTTTCATTCCAAGACTATGAAAAGAGAGTTTAAATCTTAATTTGAGTTTCAAACTCAGAACAAACTCTATCAAGTACACCCAACATTTCATATTGGGCATCTCGTGCGTCACATGGCAAGTGGGTCAATAATGGGTTACATTCATCTTTGATTTATTGAGCTTTCTATGAACATTACTTTCCTATTCGCTATTTTAAGGTTTTAGGACTTTAGCTTTTTTTGGTCTTTATTGTTGACGGCTTCCTACTTTGAATGGGTCGTACCTTTTTAATTTTTCTTCAGTTTGGCAAATCTTTTGATGGGACCACTGTCATACCAAATTATTTGGCAGTTCCGTTTTAGTGCTGACAGCCTGCTTTTCTTTAGCACGGTGCTAAAACAATCTTAAGTATTGATCTTTTGATATCGACGACTGAGATGAATATTTAGAAATAATTAGTATTGCACAAATTTTAACAATTGTCTCAGCTATATTTAAACGACCAAGACATGTGAGATTGCTGACATAATTGCTGTCAACACCAAGCCAAAATGCAAAATATTGGGTAGATCCCCTGTATCTTTCTATCTCTGCGGCTACTATAAATTGGGATTATTGCTGTGCTTTATTATTCAACCAACTTTGTTTGTCAAGTAGTTGAGGAAAAGGGGTCTCAATTGCACCTTATCTAAGCAACGGTATTTAAGATTGATGGAGCTGACATCTGAACTTATTGATTCAAGAAAGTATTCTTATGTCAAATTTCACAAGTTTTGGAAATAAAGAGAAATTACTATACTAGTTTCAGCTATCATGACTTGTGGAGGTGTTTACTTACCTAGGTTTCTGCAGCATAATTCAAAGAACTTATCGATCTAGTTGTTTTCTCTTCAGTAAATCATACCCAGCAACCTAAAAGCTGTATTAAGTAGGCAATGGCATCTAACTTGTCACCTGGGGAAATTCCTACTATTTAGATTTCTTGTTTAGTTTACTAATTTAATATAAACCTAGAAATTCCCTTGACATAAAAAAGACTTTGATTTTTCTTTCCAACCCCAAAAAAAAAATGTTTGATTTGGTCTTTTTTGGATGAATTTCCTTCTTGTCCCACTATACCCCATCTTTTGTTTGAGTAAAAAATATCATCAGCAATAAGAGAAATATCTCGAGCAAGTTGACACTTAGTGTGTCTTCTATGGTTATATTCCTCGTGATGCACAAAGTATAACCAGGGCGGCCTTGGTATTATGTTGGAAATCTCGTATATAAAATTCTTGCCTTCTCTTCCACATTGATTTGGAGGTGGTAGGTATTGCATTAGAGATTGATTCTTAGTCTTATACTCCAAAAAACTTGACCAGCAGCACCTTTTTCTTGAGAATGCAAACTGCAACTCTGTTTAATTAAACGGAACTTTGATTTGGCATAGAGAACAGAACTTATACATGTGTGCATTTGTAGCTTGTTGATTCCAATTTTAATTCTTTGTCTAAAAGCATCAGCCTAAAATTATTTCTCCTGTTTTGCAGATTGCTAAGCAATGGGTGCAGGAGGCCGGATGAACGTTCCCAATGAGGGAAAGAAACCGAAATCTGATATCCTTGAACGTGTTCCCTACTCAAAACCTCCATTTTCTCTAGGAGAGGTCAAGAAAGCCATCCCGCCCCATTGTTTCCAGCGTTCTGTACTCACCTCTTTCTCCTATGTCATCTATGATATTGCAATCATCTCTCTCTTTTACTACATTGCCACAAACTATATTCCTCTCCTCCCTCAGCCTCTCCAGTACCTAGCCTGGCCACTTTACTGGATCTGCCAAGGTTGTGTTTCAACTGGTGTCTGGGTCATAGCCCACGAATGTGGCCATCATGCCTTCAGTGACTATCAATGGCTTGATGACACTGTTGGGCTCGTCCTGCACTCCATTCTTCTTGTCCCATATTTTTCTTGGAAATACAGTCATCGCCGTCATCACTCTAACACAGGTTCCCTTGAGCGCGATGAAGTCTTTGTACCGAAAAGGAAGTCCAGTATCCGTTGGTTTGCCAAGTATATCAACAACCCACCAGGCAGAGCCGCTATACTTCTTATCCAGCTCACTCTAGGATGGCCTTTGTACCTAATGTTCAATGTTTCAGGTCGACCCTATGACCGGTTTGCCTGCCACTACGACCCCTACGGTCCCATTTACTCCGACCGCGAGCGTATTCAAATTTTTCTGTCTGATGCTGGTGTTCTTGGTGTCTCTTATGGGCTGTACCATCTTGTGGCAGCAAAGGGACTTGCCTGGGTTTTCTGCTTTTATGGAGGTCCATTGCTCGTCGTGAACGGCTTTCTTGTCCTGATCACATATTTGCAGCACACTCACCCTTCACTGCCTCATTACGATTCCTCCGAGTGGGATTGGCTGAGGGGAGCTTTGGCTACTTGTGACAGAGACTATGGAATTCTGAACAAAGTGTTCCATCATATTACAGATACGCATGTTGCACACCATTTGTTCTCAACCATGCCTCACTATCATGCCATGGAAGCCACAAAAGCAATCAAGCCGATATTGGGCGAGTATTATCAGTTTGATGGAACACCAGTTTTCCAGGCAATGTTCAGAGAAACAAAGGAGTGTATTTATGTTGAACCCGACGAAGGAGAGCAGACCAAAGGCGTTTTCTGGTACAAGAATAAGCTTTAAAGTTTGCTGCCAAAGTGGAGAATGCGAAATTTAGTCTTTCCTTTAGCTGAAATTTTGCTCCTTTCCCGGTAGCAATTAGCACTTATTTCAGATTGAGTTTAACTTGTAATAATTTAGTTGATTTCACTAATCAGGGTTAGGCAAAAACAAGAAGGAAAAGAATGGTTTCTTTCAACTATTCATTTGCTGGTGCCAGCCCTGATTAGACGCAAGTTACATTTGCTTATCTGATCTCAAATGTAATATGTGTCCTCTTAAGGACACAAGCAAAAACATTTAGGGTTGAGCCTTTTAGCTATAGACTTCATCGTTTCCTTTCTTATCATTTTTTTTGTCTACCCGTTTGGGGCATCCGGTATCCACCAATAACGTGATGACTACAGTCGGACTCGGCCTCACGGTTGGCCCGCAACGTTACCGCTCAACGGGGAGAGCCTAGCCCATATTGCTCTTTAAACGGCGCTCTCAACAGCGGGAAATTTTGCAAAAGTCGAATTCCACCAACGGAAATCGAACCTCCGGCAAGAGCGTCAGTTTAAACAGCTCTAACCATCTGCCCCAGAGCTCGGAGTTTTCCTTTCTTATTATTGGCATATCATTTGTGTGCAAGTTTTTTTTAGTCCAAGTCGCCAGGGACGAAGGCAGAAATTTGGAGTTGGAGGCGAAAACTGCAACAGTGTGTCGAATTACATAAAAAAAAACTGCAAAAAAAATTGTGTGTTGGGGGGGGGGTGCGAATTTTATAAAATATTCCGAACTACATATAAAATTTACTATATCTAATGTTATTTTTAGAAATTTTCGGGGGCAACTGCCACCCTTCGCCCTTGTCTTCTTCCCTGCAAGTCACCTACTTTATTACTCCCCGTTCTAAAGTGAATGCTTGTTTTTCTATACAAAACGAAAAGAAAAATGAACAGTGAATCTTATAAAATATTTCGAACTGCATATAAAATTTACTATATCTAATGTTATTTTTAGAAATTTTCGGGGGCAACTGCCACCCTTCGCCCTTGTCTTCTTCCCTGCAAGTCACCTACTTTATTACTCCCCGTTCTAAAGTGAATGCTTATTTTTCTATACAAAACGAAAAGAAAAATGAACAGTGAATTTGATAAAATATTTCGAACTACATATAAAATTTACTATATCTAATATTATTTTTAGAAATTTTCGGGGCAACTGCCACCCTTCGCCCTTGTCTTCTTCCCTGCAAGTCGCCTACTTTATTACTCCCCGTTCTAAAGTGAATGCTTATTTTTCTATACAAAACGAAAAGAAAAATGAACAGTGAATTTGATAAAATATTTCGAACTACATATAAAATTTACTATATCTAATATTATTTTTAGAAATTTTCGGGGGCACTTCTTCCCTGCAAGTCGCCTACTTTATTACTCCCCGTTCTAAAGTGAATGCTTATTTTTCTATACAAAACGAAATGAAAAATGAACAATCCATTTGGAACTGAAAGAGTATTATTGTTTATTGTTTATTTTTATTTTTAGTATTGTAATATTCCTAATGATTATACGACTAGTTATTAAAAAGCCACATGGTAAGAAATTGAACCAATTTCTTTTAGAAAGAAAGATTGTATAAAATTTAAAGTTGAATCATCAAATGCAAAACTAAGTTCATTATTTTTTTTTAAAAAAAACAATAGAAATTATGTGGTGCTATCCTTATGGGCAAGGTTTTGAAATCCGGACCGGAAATTGACCTGAAAAAATTACTGGGTTACATATCACTGGTCAAACGGTTCGTTACTGATCAGACTGGTGGGCGGACCGTCATCGACCCGGTGACGTCATAAATAAATAAATAATAAATAATTATTATTTAAAATGAAATAAATGTAAAATTTTCCAATTATTATAAGATGTAAAAAATAAAAGCTTAAAACACTAGCTTAATATAAACTTCAAAATTAACAAAATGCTATTTAAATTCAGTCACAACAATTCATAGGTCCTTGAAATAAAACCCTAAATAACCAATAAAGTCTCCCATACAAAATTAAATAATAAACATAAATGATAGGCAATCCAACAAGACAATAACAATCTCAACTAGAATAACCAAAATTTTCTTTTTTTTAAAAAAAAATTACAACATATTATATCCGGCCGGTTCTACTAAACCTAGGGATGGCAACGGGGCGGGTATCTTAATAACCATGCTCCGCCCCGCGCTTTGATCTGCCGCCTCGTGACCTGTAACGGGGCAATACTCCTCGCCCCACGTCCCGCCCCGCCCCGTTCTCAGTATAATTGCCATATATATATAATTTTTTTTAAAATGGGTCAGAACGGGATGGGGCGGGAAAAACATCATATCCAAACTTGCCGGCTCTGTCCACGGGGCAGTCTCGCCCGCCCCAGCCCTCAGTACGGGGCGAGACGGAGCTGCTCCAAACATGAATAAGGCGGGACGGGGCGGCGGGGCACGGGCTAACTAAACCTGTTCCGGTAAAAAAAGAAAAAAAAAAGCAAATGAGATTTTTTTATCAAATTTGATATTTTCTCTTGAGAAATTTTCGATGTTTAGCCAATTGGAGGTCATGGAAGGAACGTGATGGCGCCATGTGGCATCCGAAATTGCTCGTGTGGGGCTGAGGTGGGCCGGCTCACGAGTCTCGTGTGGTTTGCTTTTGTGACGTAATGTGAGATTATGTTGGGGATCCGTTGGGCTGGCGTTGTCCGAGTGCGAGTTCAGATAGTGATGGTCCTAAATTGGAGCGCCCGGATCTCGATTAAGATTCGACTCTCACACCAACATGCTCATCTAACGGTCACAATCCTCTCGCACGGGAAATCACTTCTTTTTTTATTATTATAAAAAGTATGTTGTCTAAGTATTTTTGCGCTACTAATCCTATTAAAATTTGGAAATACTTTGATTAAATTAAGAGGAATTTTTCAAGTATCAACTTTTGTTCCTCCTTTTCTTTTTCTTTTACTGATGCTAAAAGCAGTACCCCTTCGTTTTATAATAGAGGTACTTCTAGATAGTTTAGCTTAGATTAAAAAAAGAATGAACAATGTGAATTTTTACTGTTATACTCTTAAATCTTAAATAATTAAATTATCGCTTTCCTTCTATTTCATAATATGGGTAAATATAATTTTAGAAAAACATCCTTAAAAGTTGAAATGAGAAAGAAAGTTTAAAAAGACATATTATAAAATGGAAGAAATATTGTATTACTATTAATTGTCCAATAAATCATTTTCTCTTGACTGCCGGATGATTTTTGAAGTTGGTTATCTTGGTATATAGTATTATGTCTCTGAGGAAACTTGTTAATTAAGCTAATTAAGTTAATTAAGCCGGGCTCATTTTTCCTATTTGGTGAGTATATTTTGTACGGCAATGAAACAAAGGTAGAAGAATTATGAGAAGAAAATAAAGATTCGTAGATAAGATAAGTTGAACTTGAAAACTACAATTTTTTATTTTTATAAAATTATGAAAATTTGAATATTAATAAAATCATTATTCGCTTTTTAAGAATTACCTAAAATTTAGGTTTTGTTCCTAGTTCATACGGTTTTTAGCTTCATCATTGCTTGGAGTGAAGGACTAGCTGGTATATGTTGAAAAGGATGGTCAAAGAACCAATAGCACAAGGGAACCATTGCAAATCTTTTCTGGAAAACCTTTAGCTTCCTCAAAAGAAGAAGAAAAAGACAAAAAAAATATAAAAGACATGTAAATCAAGTACAAATTGTACTACTAGAAGTCCTATCTTACTACCTCCATTACTAAATAATTGACACATTTCACTTTAGGAACGAAGTAGTATTATATATGCAATGAAAATCTCTTGGAATTGATTATTGAAGTGATTTTTGGTATAGTTTGAATTATAGATGGAACTTGGTAAAGAAGTCAATTTTGTTTGGTAAGACGGAATTGGACAAAGAAAAGAGAGTGCCGACTTCCAACTTAAGTTTAGGAAAGAAAGCAACGTCAACCGCCCCAAGATTTTATCTCTTATAAACAGGGACGGTGCCAGGAATTTGGTGCTAATATGACGAAAGCTGCAACAGTATGCCGAACTATATATAAAAATTGCAAAAAAAAATTATAGGGGGCGAAATTGATAAAATATTCTGAACTACATATAAAATTTACAATATCTAATAGTATTTTTAAAAATCTCGGGGGCAACTGTCACTCCCGCCCCCTTGTCTTCGTCCATGCTTATAAATATCAGAATTTTCAGAGATAACAATATAAAATATAACTTTTTTCCCTCGAAAATTGCATAAAATTTTAACTTCGCTTCCCAACATGAAGTTTCTGGTTTTTGTCCATTATTGGAGACTATGATTGTCGGGATACTGATTGGTCCGCAAGTATGTAATGAGAGTGATACCAAATCAAAATCGGCAGAGAAAGTTGATATGCGCTAGAACTCTAATGTAGAATGACAAATTGAAGAAACAACCCAAATTGTACCATCCTAACTCAGAAGAACTGTTGATCTTCAAAGTACACTAAAAACGGAAAAAAACAAGAAGCAAACTTCTGCTCAAATGATATGGTAAAACTGGCATTTGTTTGAGAAAAGCAGAAATTGGCAGGCCCATAGACCATGTGTGATTTGCAGGAGTACTATTTCTAGTACCAATCTTCAAATTCACCCAAAAAAGAGTGCTTAGTCACATTGGTTTCGGTTAATTAATTAGTTTTGAAGTATAATCTGAATTGTCTGTTCAAATAATTTGACAGACAAATTTATATGCACAGTGCTGATAAAAAGACCTATCAACATCATAATCAGTCTGAACCGCTGCAGTGAAGATTTTCTCAAGGTCGTGGCCTTAGGCACCTGAGACGGTTGCCTAAGGCTCCACAACACAAGGACTCTAAAAAAATTACTAATAGCTTTGTGGGTGGGGTACCTGAATCATAATTTTTAAAAGGCCTGATTTGCGCAATCCTATTTGTCACTTTTTTCCTTTTATTTAATAAGACTGGTACATGTCTACTTTTTTTTTAAGTCCGGCTAGGCGGTTGCCCAATGAAGGGGAGAGAGAACTGTCTCAAAGAAGGAGGAGATAGCCCTAGAAAGGGAGAATTTTTAAGCGTGCCCCATGTATGGGGAGGGTGTCGAATTCGAGACCTCTCGGTCACGAGTCGAGGCTTGCCCCACTGGGCTGCGGCCTCTTGACTAAATGTCTACTTTAAACATATGGTTTTTTTCACACACAAAAAAAAAATTGGCTCATAGGGTTTACCATTTTTTAGAAGATTTTAAATTTTAATATACTTAAATTATCATATTTAATCTACTTTTTTTAAATTAACGAGTGTCCCAGAACACACGTTAGAAAATCCATGTATATATATAGACTTTTTTTTATGTCTAAACCAGAGTGTCTTCTGCCAATAACAGTATCTAGCCTCTCTCGTCACATAAACTCTCCGAAGAGATAAATGACTGACATAAAATGTGCTTCATTCCCACTTCATGGTAAGATGTATATATATATATATATATATATGGCAGGACCTTTTAAGCTACCGGCATACATGGCAGGTTTTACAGATCATGCTTAAGCATAAGAAGCCATTTCAGAACTCAAAAGCCACTAAACCGCGCCCAAACGCCCTAACGCCTTCATCCTCTCAACGGCTTGACGGGCTTAACAGGCTTAATGGTAAGTTCGGCTTTTCCTTCCTGAAGCAACCTTCATACTTAATCATATTCTAACCATAACGCCAGATTTCTTAGAAACCCCTAGTCCTTAAGACATCTTCATCATGGAGGTTTCATTTATTCATTAATCAGCCATAATCCAACACAAGAAAGTTTAGCCTATAAGGCTAATAAACATATAATTCAAAAAATAAAAATAAAATACAGAAAATAAAAAACTTACAGAAAGTAAAGGAGAAGCCTTATCTACAGCAAGCTCTGAAGGATATTATTAATAAGAGGTTTTGTGTACAAGAGAGAGAGAGTCTAAAGAAAAGCGTTGAAAATGATACTAGGATTTCTAATTTAGAAACCATGACTATTGTCGATAAAATTGACAAGAAATTTAAAAATAAAGCAAAAGAAGAAATTCTTAAAGAAACTTCTGAAACTGAAAAAGAAGAATTTTTACAAATGCTAGAATATGTAACTATACAGAAATGGCATATAAAAATTACTTTATTAATAGGGAATTATTATTCTCAAGAATTTACTGCATTATTTGATAGTGGTGCAGATTTGAATATTATTCAAGAAGGGGTTATACCTACTAAATACTTTGAAAAAACCACTCATAATATTAAACATGCAGGTGGTGATAAAATGGATATTAAATATAAATTATCCAAAACTATGGTTTGTACTGATGGTAAATGTATACCATTAAACTTCTTATTAACTAAGAATAAATTATATGTTCCTGTGATATTAGGACAACCATTTATTAATAAAATTTATCCTTTTAGATGGATAGATAAGGAAAAAATGGTAGCAACTTATAAAGATGCACCAATTACATTTAAATGGATAAGTAAACCTTTTACAAAGGTCTTAAATAATTTATATGATGATATTTTTATATAAAGAAAGACAATTAGGCTTTCTTAAATATGAAGTTAATATGCTTACAGTTGATGAAAAACTGGATAATCCTAAATTAAAGGAAAAGATAGTTAATATAACTAATCAGTTTGCCCAGGAAATATGTAATGACCATCCTAATGCTTTTTGGGATAGGAAAAAACATATGGTAAGTTTACCTTACGAAGAAAACTTTAATGAGGAAGATATTCCTACCAAGGCTAGACCTTGTCAAATGAATTCTGAATATTTAGAATTTTGTAAAAAAGAAATTCAATCTTTATTAGAAAGAAAAATTATAGGACCATCTAATTCTCCTTGGTCTTGTACTGCTTTCTATGTTAATAAACATTCAGAGATTGAAAGAGGAGTACCAAGATTGGTAATAAATTATAAACCCTTAAATAAGGTATTAAAATGGGGTAGATATCCCATTCCAAATAAAAAAGATTTATTGGATAGGTTATATGATGCTTTGATATTCTCAAAGTTTGATTTAAAATCAGGATATTGGCAAATTCAAATTAATCCAGCTGATAGGTATAAAACTGCCTTTAATGTGCCTTTTGGTCAATATGAATGGTATGTTATGCCTTTTGGTTTGAAAAATGCTCCCTCTGACTTTCAGAGAATTATGAATGATATTTTCATGAATTATACTGATTTTATAATTGTCTATATTGATGATATCTTAGTATTCTCTAAGACAATAGAGGATCACTTTAGACACTTAGAAATATTTAAGAAATTAGTAATAACTAATGGGTTAGTAATTTCCAAACCTAAAATGGTTTTATTCCAGACTAAGATAAGATTCTTAGGTCATAATATTGAGAAAGGTGAAATAATACCAATCAATAGAAGTATTGAATTTGGAAGTAAATTCCCAGATATAATAACTGATAAAACTCAGTTACAAAGATTTTTAGGAAGTTTAAATTACATCCTACCTTATTACAAGAACTTAGCAGAGGATACAGCTATCTTATATGATAGATTAAAAAAGAATCCTAAACCTTGGACTGATAGTCACACTAAGGTGATACAAAAGATTAAAGGAAAAGTAAAAACTTTGCCTTGCTTAATGATATCTAATCCCAATTGGGATAAAATTATTGAAACAGATGCCTCTGATATAGGGTATGGTGGAATTTTGAAACAGGTTAATCCTGAAAATAAACAAGAAAATTTGATTAGATTTCATTCAGGAAAATGGAATACTGGTCAGAAAAATTATGCTACTATAGCTAAGGAGATCCTAGCCATAGTTAAATGTGTATTAAAATTTCAAGATGATTTATATAATCAGAAATTTATAATAAAAACAGACTGTCAATCAGCTAAGTATATGTTTAATAAAGACTTTAAACATGATGTTTCCAAACAAATGTTTGCTAGATGGCAAGCTAATTTAGCGCCATTTGATTTTGAAATCATTTATAAAAAAGGAGAAGATAATAGTCTTCCAGACTTTTTAACTCGTGAATATGTATGATTCATTTAAATCCAATTGTTAAACAAATGTATTTTGACCAATGGTTTAAAACCTGTACTTATTATGATAACATTAATTTAAAATGTTATGAAAATGATAAAGAAATTATAATTTCAGATGATGAAGATACAAGTCTCCCGGATAATAAATCCTTGGAACAATTGATCAAATTGGATTTAAAAATATTTGCTGATATGGAAGTTGATAATATTAATAATCCATCTAAATCCCCAGATAAAAATACTGGTTATGAATGGATAGATCATATCTATGATGACCATCCAATCCCATCTCATATTGAGACATTTCAGGACATAGAAAATTTGGACATATTTGGTGATAGAATGGAAACTAATATGATAGATCAGGATGATGAACCATATGCTATTAATGGTCATATTAATTCTTATAATGCTGCATATGTATTATATAATGATCCATATTATACAGCTATGTCAGGTTACAGAGGTAATTCCTCTTATAGAGGAAGAGGTGGAAGAGGCAGAGGACCTGATAGAGTCCTTGCACAACGTGGTAACAAGAAGCTGATAGCTTCTGATATATCTGGTTTATCCAAGATAAATGATGATGAATATGCAAGGTTTAAAGCCTGGCAGGAGACCCAAGAAGGTAATACCTCAAGCAGTTCAAGTGCTCCCTCTTTTGCTAGAATAGTAGAATAAGGAAAGCAAAAGGATGAACTCATGGTTAAAAACCAAGAAGAAAGAGTTATTTTACTCTTAAATGATGATGATATCAAGTGGGAAGATCAGCCCTGGATTATATATGAGAAATACCTCAATAACATGGGTAATACCTTTGAGACTTATAAATCTCAGAAATATTATGAATTATTGCTTACTGATAATGAATGTGATTTTAATCACTTCACAAGCACTAATAAAGAAATTTATAATTTCTCCCAAGATAATAATCAAAAAGATCATATCTATTGAGGATTGGGGTATATCTCCATTTACCGAAAAATCATTCTTTATAAAGAATACACAGTTGAAATACAACTATTGGGATTATATCCAGGCCTTTGATAAAGTCTTCCTATATGAGAATGGGAAAAGAACCCATACATGGTTTGTTAAGCTATGTTCTCAGATTTATAATCATAAAATCCCCAACTGGTTTATAAACTGGTGGCAGTTCTATGGAACTTCAGAGGAAATTTTACCTCTATTATTTAAGGAGTATTATAATGATTATATTCAAGTATCTCCTAATATTTCTAAAAGAAATTATTCTGGTTATAACCAAATGAACTTTTTTATAGAGTTCTCAATCCCGTATATATGGCGGAATGATCCCAAAATTGGGAGTGATCATAATAATATTTTATGTTTAAAAAGATGTTCATATACAAGGTTCTGGGATACTATGATGAAAGAAGATCCCAAAACAAAGCAATTAAATTGCTCAGATACTCTTGATAAAATCAGAGACACACTTGATAAGTACAATGAAATGAAGATTCAAGAAAATCTGACATTCAGATTTGGAGGTGATACTTCAAAAGTGGAAGATATAAATCTTTCAAGCCAAGAGATTGTTGCCAAGTATCTCAAAGATCTCGGAAGAGTTTTGGCAGAGAAAAAACAGATGGAAAAAGAAAAGAAATCTGTAGGAAGTGATACTTCGATGACAAGTGTCAACAAATTTCAAGAATTGGATGATTTTGAGGATGCTCAGGATCCTAATGAAATTGAAATCAATATTGAAGATGTATTGAAGACATCAGCACAGTTCATAACGGAAAGCTTGGATAAGTCCAAGGGAAAAGATAAGGTAGAAGAATAGTAAAGGAATCTTTACTTTTACTTTATGGCCGACAAGATTATATTCGTCACTTTAATAAAGTGAGAAGATTCGTCTTTATTAAAAAGACAATGCTTTAATAAAGCAAGTGTAATAATTTAGGCTACTGTACATTTTGCAGTTTTTAAGTTTCATTTGAAATCCGCAGTCTATATAAGGCGGATATGTTTTCATTTGTAGGTACGCTTTTCTTTAGACTCTCTCTCTCTTGTACACAAAACCTCTTATTAATAATATCCTTCAGAGCTTGCTGTAGATAAGGCTTCTCCTTTACTTTCTGTAAGTTTTTTATTTTCTGTATTTTATTTTTATTTTTTGAATTATATGTTCATTAGCCTTATAGGCTAAACTTTCTTGTGTTGGATTATGGCTGATTAATGAATAAATGAAACCTCCATGATGAAGATGTCTTAAGGACTAGGGGTTTCTAAGAAATCTGGCGTTATGGTTAGAATATGATTAAGTATGAAGGTTGCTTCAGGAAGGAAAAGCCGAACTTACCATTAAGCCTGTTAAGCCCGTCAAGCCGTTGAGAGGATGAAGGCGTTAGGGCGTTTGGGCGCGGTTTAGTGGCTTTTGAGTTCTGAAATGGCTTCTTATGCTTAAGCATGATCTGTAAAACCTGCCATGTATGCCGGTAGCTTAAAAGTTTTAATGTTTATCCGAATTTACAGCTTTCATTAACTGATAGCAATATTCTAGATGCTTTAACATTAAATGTTAAGACTCATGGTTATAATTATGCTCCGGGATCGGAAGTAATTTGTATTTGTTATAGGATTTATTTTAAGCCTTTATATACGCTAAATCCTCACTGCAAATTGGCAGATAAAAAATTGAATGAAACAATTATAATTGAAACCAATTTTGGTAGATCTAATATAACTACCAGGAGATCAATTAAGTGGGATGAAATAACTTTCCCTGATAATTGGCAAATAGAAAGGGCCATGAGACCTCAGCCTGTTATACAGACAAATTTGTTAAATGTTGTACAGACTCCAGAAGGATCTGTATCTTTAAACTTTGGTAATAACAATAGGTTAAAAGATGCTTCTATATATATATATATATATATAGACCATGTCAAAGAGTAATTGAATCTTAAAGATTTGGGTAAAACTAAAAGATGGCTGTGAAAAATGTGGAAGAATGAAGGGAGGGGGAAAATATGGGTTTACCCAAAGAAGGAAAAAAAGATGATAATTGAAAATGAGAGTACATTATGATCAAAACGCGGATATGTTCCGTAGTAGAGAAATCTTCAACAAGCCCATGACATTTGGCTTCAAACCAGCTACGCGGATTCTCTTGTCACGTCTGCATTCTATTGCTAACACATGTTTTCATTACCGTATGACCATAATGCCCCCCAACAACAAAAACCCATTATATATTAGTGACATAAGAAAGTGATTGATCAAGAATTTGCATTGTGATTAAGGTTTTTGTCTGCTGTTATACATAAAATAAAATTAGAAACTTGATTTTGAAAGAAAATTTTATAAAGTGTTGATAATTTAAAAACATTATGACTAAACGATTAGAAAATTAAAACGAATTTTAAAAAAGTTAGGATAATCCCGGTTCTTTTTCATTTCTTAATTTTGTCTATATCTGTTATAATTTTTTCATTGATTAAATAATTGTCAAAGATACAGGAAACAATATTAGCATCAAGAGCGGATTTAGAACTTAAAGGTTAAAGCACAAATTATATAAAGACGTGCATTAGCCAATTTTGAAAGATTTTAAAGGACAAAATGCAATATTTGCAAAAAAAAATTCACACAAAAAAAAGTTATAGAAAATTTTGAAGTTTCAAGAACGGGGGTTGTCGCCGCTATCCACTCTTGTTGTTAACTATTGTACTCCCTCCCTTCTTAAATATAATGCTTTTATTATATATTGCGAAAATTAATGAAACAAAAAATTATAATATTTTTGTAATCAGAATACCAAATATTACCCTCTTAAATAATACTTGTATACCACTAAGTTTATCTAAGAGAGTAATATTGATATTTTGACTACAAAAACATATTAATTTTTTTAACATGTAATGAAAGTCTTATATTTAAGAATGTAGGTAGTAATAATATGATAGTTCAATTAATTAGAAATAAAATTTATTACATTATACATATTGAATTCGAATCACATCTCCCATATGTCTTAGAAAAAACTAAAAACCAGAAAACTATTATAAATCAAGAAGATGAGCTTTAAAAAAAACAAATATATCAATGAAGAAGATGAGAGAAATGTTAAGATAGTGCAATATGATAATAAAACAATAAGCAAGTAGGCAACTAATGTGCTGAATGCTGATCCACAAAACTGAATTACTCCCTCCATTCCCTATTAATTGTCGTTTAGGAGATATCTAAGTATCCAAATTAATTATCGTTTAAGGTTGTTTTATTAGTTGTCAACAATTTATTCCAATTATACCCTCAACATTTTCCTTTTTTTATGACAAAAAAGTGAGAGAGAGGGAAGGTGGGGGATAATATTGGAAGTTTAGGTGAAAATGATAACTTTCTTAATTTTCTCAAATTGTCTAAAGAGTCTTATATTTAGGAATGGAGGGAGGATCATATTGTCAAACTTTGACATCAAGTCTAGGAAAATAGAGGACCCTTTTGTCATTTTAAGTAGGAATATCTTATACTATGATATAACTTGAGAGGGGACCATAGCTTGATTCTACACTTTATTGACTCTCCCCCCTCCTCCAATATGTCAGATATTGATTCATCCAATCCACACCTTAACAGACAACCTTTTTTTCACCAAAAATAAAAATAAATGGAAATTTTATTTGTGTATATAAACTATTTTTACTTGTCTCTTTTTTGTTCAGTAAAGTTTTATTTTTATTTTTTTTCTCTAAATTTTTTTTTGAATTATTGTTTTTTTGTCAAACTAGCGTAAAATTAGTAATTTTCGTAAACTTTTGGTCACATATTTTGCACATGTCTTTGATTTTAAGGGACTTTCTTTCAATATAAGTCCTTAAAACTATAGACATGTTCAAAATATGTGATCAAAAATTTGACGGAAATCACCAATTTTATGTTAGTTTGACAAAAACAACAACTCAAAAATAATTTAGGAACATAAATATCTAAATAAAAATTTACTGACACAAAGAAAAAAGTGAAAATAGTTTATATATATAACAGTTTTCTCAATAAAAAAAAAAAAAATTTAAGTATTTTCTTCTATTGTCCTAGATTAATAAATTAAATAATTATTTTTCTTATTTCACCTATATATATAAACATCTCCATCTTCTCCCCTTCCACCAACTATACTACTTCACCATATTACTCCCATTTTCTTTAGAAACCTCAAATTTTCTTAGTCTCAATTTTTTTTTAATGTATATCATGGAAGGCATGATGAAGAAACAGACTTGTAATGTTACAGCAGCAAGAACAAAAATTTCAACTTCATCAGCAGCAGCAGCATTAGGACATGTTCACAAGGGTCATAATTCACAAACAATATCCAAAGTTATGAAGCCGAAAATTCGAATAATTCACATATTTGCACCTGAGATTATCAAGACAGATGTTGCAAATTTCAGAGAATTGGTTCAAAGACTCACTGGAAAGCCCCCCACACAAATCAAGAAAACCCCCAATATCAACACAAAAGTTATTATGGACAAGAAAATGGAAATTACAAGTCATCATTGTTCTGAGATGATCATCAAAGAAAAGATTAAAGGAGAAGAAGAAGAAGAAATATGGAGTTGTGCGAATTCCGGAGGCGGTTTCTTGGGTGGTTTTGCTGAATTAGAAGGTTTTATGGAACAACTTAATGAGTCTGCACCAGCTCTTCCTCCTTACATGGATGCCTTTGGACAGCCTCAGCAAATCGCCTAGTTTTTTTATTTTTTATTATCGGTGTTCAGATATTATTATTCGAAAAACTGCTTATTTAGTTAGTAGTGTTATTAACTTGGGGAAATATGGTGTTTTCTTTATGACTATTTCATTAATTATTCAATCTTTAATTTGTTTTGGAGCTTAGTTCATTGTGTAATTTCCATCTTCTTCTTTTATGATTATGTTCATTCTCTGATGTATAACCAAAAAAAAAGTTTGTTGGCTTGTGCTGTTTATATAAGGATTATTTTTTTTTTTTTTTTTAGCACCCGAAGGGGAAGAGCGGAGAGTACCCTAGATAGGGAAGATTGAAGCATGCCCTATGCCTGGGGAAGGAAGATAAGCCTCATAAGGAGGAGAATTATTTTTGCCCCATTATGGGGAGATATAGGAATCGAACACGGGACCTCCGCCCCGTGTTCGGGTAGCCTTACCACTTGGGTTACCCGATTCCCATTATATAAGGATTATTAAAACAGTAAATATAATATTTTCGTTTCAGATACTAAATGATATACGAAAATGGACTTAAGTCAATTGACTCGCTCGGACACGTCTCATATCTGAACTATTTAAGGTACGAGCTTAAACCTCAAGATTCATATGGAGACACAAGATGTGACAGTAATTGTTTATTTTAACGGGTTCAAAATGCAATCTTGATCATATGAATTCTCATCGAAGAGGCCAATAGCCCAGTTGGGCATTCGATACCCTCCGCCTGCGTGCGGTAAGTTTTATTCTACCTTATCTAGGGTGTTCTCTCTCTCTCTCCAATGTGGGGCAATCGTCCATCGTGGCGTCAAAAAAAAAAAAAAAAAGATCATATGAATTCTCCATTTGGATTTATTCGAAGCTACAACTATAGTTGTCATGAGAACTTTCTTGATTCCAACTTTATGGTTTTATTTGTCTTTTTGTTTATGTATTTTGCCTTGATCCTCTGTTGTTATCTTTTGGACACTGAACTTGGATTTTGTATTTTCTTTTCCACATTTGGGGTTTGTTTTTTTTTATTTCTCTATGATTATAATAAAAAATAAAAAAAATAAAGTATTAAAAGAATCTGTTATAATGACAGTCTTGCATACATCTTTTATGTCCTTTCGTTTCCTGGAACAAGAATACAATTCGGTTAAACCAAATTGGACTTTGGAATACAGTTTTTATTTGATTAGTGTTTTTCTTTTCTTGTAAGATTCTTCTTTTGTATCATCATTCTCACAAGTAATCTTCAACTTATAGTCTCCATTCGTTCATAATATAAAACATTTTAAATAGCTTAATATCGAATGTGATTGGATTGGATTTAAATTCTTCTTAAATATTTTCAAATTGATAGATTTCATTTGTTTGTCACAAATCCTCCTAAACGAGCTTATATTTAATTACTTTGTTAGTTTAATTAATCTTGATTTTAAGCTTTGTATTAAGTATTGTTTTTAGTTAAAATAATATTATTTTTCTATGGTAAATGATAGTACTGATATTTGGATTGAAATTTTTGTATTTTAGATGAAACTCAAAATGAAAATTGTATATTTGGATTAAGTTTTTGTTTGAAATTTTTTACTGGGAATTCTGGGTTTTCAATATTTTTTTATGGGAAATATCTGATATGGACCGGGTCCATGTAGACCATGTGGTTCAGATTTGGCCACATCCTTGCAGAATGAGGAGAAAGAAGGAAATGCAGTGATGTGGCCAAATCTGGACCGTATGGTCCAATGGACCTGGTCAACATGACAGAATAGACCTTTTTAATGGGGGTTGGGCTTTGCACTGGATTTCAACTTTCATATTCTGGAATTATTTCTTCCATAGGTGATGGGACAATATCCAGTCTTGTAAGGTTCAAACCAAGAAGAAAAAAATTGAAAAAGGGTGTTTGGCTTAATTTTTCTTTTATGCCAAGTAGTAACCTTAGTTTAATTAATCTTGATTTTTTTTCTTTAAAAGGAAAAAGAGTTATTCTTCCCAAATAGATTAATAGTAGTCTCTCACATTCCCTCCATCATAATTCATGATTTAAACTCTCGATCTATCAATTTGAAAAGAATCGTCTTATTGTATGAGTGCTCATTTAATCTTTAAAGATTTAACTATAATAAAAAATTACGAATTCAAATTTAATTCAAATATCAATTTCACAAGGCATTACCTTGGTTTACCACTCCGGCTCCTAAGTGGAATATAAAAAGTTTTGCACCGTGCGAAACAATTTGGACCGTCGGATGATAATTTTGAACGGCTCAGTTGGTGCGAAATTTTTCCTGTTTCACATGGAAGCCGAATTGTTGGTTTACACCCTCCGCTTAGCGATCCTACTCGCAAAATGGTGGCAATGGATTGGGGACCCACATTTGACCCATTATTCCAAGGATAAATTTTACCTCTAATTAGGTGGTGAATACCATTTATACCCTTATCTAAAAGCCTCCATTTAAATAGAATCTTAGAGAAACATTCAATTAGCAAATGAGAAAGTAGTAATTTGGCAAGTCAGACAAAATGCAGACCCACAAGGACCTTCCACATTTCATTTTGTTATCTAATCTCTACCTGATGATTGAAAGCTAACCCAGAAACCGAAAGATTACAGTAATTGGACCCCAAAATTTATTGATTTTCCATTATCTTCCTTCAATTTGATCTTCTGATTTCCCAATATTACCCTCCTTTCTATGTCTACTACCCAATATTACCCTCCTTCAATTTGATCTTCTGATTTCCCAATAGTACCCTCCTTTCTATGTCAAAGAGGCCGCAGCTTAATGGGGCAAGCCTCGACTCGTGACCGAGAGATCCTGAGTTCGACACCCTCCCCATACATGGGACAAGTTTAATATGTCTTCCTTTGACTTTCTCCTCTGTGAGACAATTCTCTCTCCTTCATGGGGCAATTGCCCAGCGGGCAGTGGCGGAGCCAAGAACTTTTCTTTGTGGGGGCACAATTAACATTGACAAAATAAATTCATAAAAGCATATAAACATTGGCGGAGGCAAAAAAATTTTTTTGATGAAATCTTATAAACTAATTCACATTTTGTTCACCCTTTTCACTCTACTGATCAGTGCTTCATAAACCTCCAAGTCCTCTGGCTTAAAAAAAAAAATGGCAAAGCTACAAAGTTTTCATTGTCATTAATGTGCATTGCACATCAAAGAGAAGGACTCTCGAGAAGAAAAAATAAATGTTTACTATGAAAATTAAAATATATATCATGTTTGATTGTTAAATCCAAAAAGAACAAGCTTGAATAAAAAGGCCCCAAAGACCTTTTTTGTATGATTAGACCAAAATAAAAGGCCATTTAGAAATATTAGGGGTATTAGAGATGAAGTTGGAGGAAACATGGGGGAACTTATTATTAATGTGAACGAATATTGACTACATGTGATCACATCACGTAATTCAATGAGCCAGTAATTAATATCAAAATTTTCCAACTTAAATCTTGAATCCCATAAATTTGCCTCATTTTCAAAAGCCAATGTCAAAAGCCACTTGTAGTCTACAAGACTAAAGTTTGTTATAATTTTAACCAAAATTGTTAATATATAAGTGGTGTCATTCCTATAATTCACGAATTAAAAAATCTAATTTTAAATTGTAAAGTGAATCAAAATATTTACGGGATGAGTTGTTACAAGAACAAGACTAAAATTATAATTTTTTTTTTTGAAAAAAACTAGGGGCACTTGCCCCCCAGGACCCTATCACGGGTCGCGTTTAAGTCTCGACGACCCGTGACAACCCCTGGCTCCGCCAATGCCAGCGGGGCTTCAAAAAAACAAAAAACAATAATGCTTGAAATACAAACAAAATTCTTAACCTCACCAACATCAATGAGGGTCTGGAATCGAATCGCGAGCTGGATTGCGATAAATAGTCCAATCCATTCCGGCAGTTGATTGAAGAAGTATCGCTTACTCCTCTATAATCAGCAATTTTCAAAATGTTTGCTACTTGTTTTCCTACCAGTCGGACCTTTCCATAAATAGCTTGCATTTTTCAAACTGAGAATCATTAAATTCGACAATTTTTATGATTTTCCAGACGAACTTCAAGGTTCAGAAGAAACAATGGTATCCAATTAATCCATAAAAGAGAAAAATAGAAGTCCTGATACTTACGAGAGACGGAAATTACTGCAATCGCCGATCGTCCGGTAGCAAATTTACCGGAAAATGAATTAGGGGTGGCGGTGATGGCGGCCGACGGGAAGTCCTGAAGGAGGGGGTTCTAAGGGTTTAAGAAGCTCTGCTATGTTCAATCTTCAATCAGATAGTGAGAAATTATTTCTTTGGGTTAATTTCAAAAAGGACCCTTCTATATTAAGTTCTTCAAATAGAGCTCAGAGTATTTATTCGAGTCAGTTAAGCCCCCATTTTTTAAAATAAAAATTATTATTATTATATTTAGGAGTATAATCGATACCTCGTCCAAGAAAATGTCGGACTCAACCACTGAATTACACTTTGAATCCTAGCTAAGTCCTTACTTTAAACTATTTAAAATGTTATGAAATATAACAAATGTGTGTAGTTCTTATATATAATTTTAAAAAATAAAAAATAATGTAAGGTATATGTGCGGGTCATCCCGTTGATACCGATAATTAAACGGACATGTAAATAAAAGTTCATATCCATCATTTAACTCACGAGACGGGTCAACCCGCGAATATTTATCTATTTTCACAGCACTACTATTAATGAACTAGTCAAGATATTTTGAAGGGCATTGGGTGGGGGTTGAAATATTTGATACTCATTCGTGCTTCACAATCCATGGTTAATTTGTACTTCACTTTCTTCCTTTGTTTTGGTTTCTTTTTCTAGCTTTTCTTATAAAATTTATGAACGTGGAGGAAGATTTTAAAATTTAAAACTTATTATTATTTTTAGTTAAAAGTACTCATCAATATTAACAACTGTTATTTGTAACATACATCTATTTTTGTTGTTTGATTAATAACTTTATATTTTTATTAGGCTATTTATATCATCATATTTTTACGAGCCGCTATAAATGTTCAATCAGTCAATCCGGTAACTATTTAGGCCAAATCAGTGGATGAGGAAGAAATGGGTTTGTGGGTCGTGTTATTCAGAAAAAACGAGCGGGTTGCCCCGGATCTGCTGAAAAAAATTGGACAAAAATACCCTTGACGGATATCACATGTGCACGGCACTGACTCTATTTTGGGCTTAATATTGACCGGATTCACTAATTGGACATATTTAGTGCTTCCTTAAAAAGATGTTGATATAAATAGCCTAATAAAAAAAATAAAATTATTAATTAAACACCGTAAAGGCCAGCCTCACTGGGCTATGACACTCTTGACAATATGATAGTTATAATTTAGAAATGAGGACGGGTTCAAAAATCGTAGTCCGTGTTACCATTTTAACTTTTTAAATATAAATATTTTAGACCACGTAATAAGATAATACTCAATACAAATAAAAACAACATGGTTTACATACACGCTGTTAACAGCTGCATGTTCTCCCTTATTAAATAAATATTCTATTGATCACATTAATAATAATAATAAACCAATGTATGACAAATCGTCCAATCCCATTTTGCAAAGTATATGTTACAAATAGAAGTTTTTTCATATTAACAACTTTTATTATTTCGAATTAGAATCGCTGCTTAAATAGAAAATGGTAACAACTTTTCTATCTATATACATTCATATCGTTTCCTGATGTAGATATACATGTCACTGACTCCCTTCCAGAGTGTCATAGTTTTGGATGCTTTTTTATTATTATGCTTTATTACGAATACTTTTAACGCCCTGTTTTAAATTATAGTAAAAAAAATAAATCACGAAACATGTTTCAGCGGATCAAATGTTTTTAAAAATTATCTACATACTAGTTCACATAAAATGTCAAATTTTCATAATTCGAACCTTCACACTGCCGCTAACTGGTAATATGCGCAGATCTAAGTAGGGGGTTGGTGGTCCAACATTTTCTTGAGATTAAGGGTTTTCTAATTACTCTCTTCTTATATTTTGACACTTCAAATTTTTTGACAACAAATTATATAAGAACATATGCTATTTTAATCCTGCATCCCTTAATACCAATTAGACTCAGTGACGGATCCAAGATGTTGTTGCAGTGGGGCACTCATCTAGGAGAAACAACTAAGAAATAAACTAAATTTTCCCTATAAAAAATTCGACGTTTCAGAAATGTTAGGGGGAAGGGAGGGGCGTGCACATTGACAGATTTGGAGGGCGACCGCCCCCACAATATTTTAAAAGACATCACATTTTCTATGAGATTTTTTCCCAATAAACTATTTTATATTTCTAGTAAAAACCATTATTTATAACATTTGTATCAATAACTACTTTTTTATAACGGTTTTAACAAATTAACAAAATATGATAGTTTAGGCAAAACCTACATATGACGGTCAACTTTCCTCTTCTAAAAGAAGGGAGAATGGAGTGGAGGGACAAAAATACCTCTAACTCTGGTGAATATTAGTTAGTAAATGTAAATATTTTTTCTAAAAAAATAAATCATATTGTGCATGAGACAAGTAAAAAATTTGAAGAAAAAATATTAAAACCTTTCAAATAAAGATTAAAAATAATAAAGAAATTGATTGGAACCCACACGACAATAAAGAGAATTGAATCAACACGTTTGTCTCTTCTGTGTTTGATATTATTTGAGTCTGTAGTCATTAAAGTTTCTAGCGGGGTCACTAATTTAATAAATTAATAATATAAACCTAATAATTCTAATTAACATATAATTAGAATTAAAAAAAAAGGCCAGTGGGGTCAGCGGGTGGTGCATCCGTCCTGATTACACTCATCTTTGATTAATTATTAGGTTTGGATCAGTTTGATTCAACGACCTAGTTTCAAAATAAAGTAACATCTATTACTTTTCTTAAGAATAACTATTTTAAAGGAAAAATATAGGCATTTTGACACGTTGGATTTGAAAATAATGGGGAAAATCGTCTGTCCCCATACGTGTCTCTAACCATTTAAAATTTGTCATGTGAATACTTTTTCCAATTTATATACACGTTGCGAATTATGAATGGTTGCGAACAAACATTGAAACATGTATAAGGACGATTTTTACCGAAAATAATGATTAGAATTTATTTTTTAAAATTTTTTATTAAAAAAAATTTATCTATTACAAAAAATGGGAATTCAAAAAGCGGGAGGGATTCGAACATCAGCCTTAGCCATGATTAGAATTTATTAGTAATGAAGAAAATAGCTTCTTTAAGACGAATTTTGACTGGTCTATCTTTCACCGGCAAATTGGTCGTTATTGTCCCTAAACAATTTATTACTCAGGTATAAGGTCCTTATCGAATTTTTCTGTACATTAAAATCCTCAAACAATTTACGATTGGTGTGTAAGGTCCTTCTGTCTAAAAGGTGACGGTCAACTTGATTTTCAAAAAATAAAATGGAGTCAAAATAAAAACTTGAGGGGTAATATGGTATTTTGCACCCTCACCTCTTCTTCAACCTCCAACCCACCCCCAACCCCCGCCCTATAACCCATCCCCAACCCCCGCCCTATGCACCCCCACCTCTTCCGTGATAGAAACTACAAAGCAAAACCCTTGAGATATTCAGGGTCTCTCTTAGCCCTCTCCTGAAACTTCTTAAACCAACGATCCAATATATCCATAGGCACAATCAATTTACTCCCATCAATCCCACAAAAAGATTGCATAAAATTAAACAAATTCACCCCAACTTTCATAGCCAATCTTTCAATCTTGTGGGTTTTTCATTTGATGGAATCCTCTTGAGGTAAAAGGAAAAAAATTTGCTTTGTCTTTTCTTTCTTTTTTTTGATGAATAAAAAAAAGTTGATTTTTCTTGATTTTTGGGTGTTGAAAATGTGAAATTTTCTTGTTATGGGGTTAGGTTTTCGTGAATATGGGATGATTTCTGTTGTGGGTTTTGAATTTGGGATGATTTCTGTTGCCGGAGATGGTGGGGAAGTGTGGGGGATGGTTGGAGCGGGGTGGTTGCCGGAGATGGTGGGGACGGGTGGGGATGTTTTGAGTTTAAAGAACAATTCTTTTGTGGGTTCACTTCCAAATTCTTTACCAAAATTGAAATCTTTGAGAGCCCTTTTGATATCTAGTAATTTCTTAGGGTAAATCGCCCGTGTGGCCCTCAAACTTTGCTGGAATTCCGGTTTTGGCCCTTCTACTATACAGTCTCTGATTTTGGCCCTTCAACTCACCTGTTGGTATAATGCCAGCCCTTCTGTTTGAAACTACCGTTAAAAATGACAGAACCCTTCAAGTGCCAAAAACATGATCAAACTCAAGGGGTATTTCTGGTAGCACATTCTAGGGACAAGAGTGGCAGCAAAATTTCCCTCCAAAATGTATTCATGTGACCAGCACATGACTAAAGCTAGAACAAAAAGTTTAAAAAAATCATATATCGCCTCTCTTCCTCTCTTTTTTAGATGAAAATTCTTTCTTCATTTTGAAACACTAAAGAAAAAAAAAAGAAGCAAGAACTGTCAACAATTCTCAATCCCAGGAACAATATTCACCAAAGAGCTCAGGCGATTCATTGTGGTTGCAAAGAAACTGCACTTAATGTATGTGTGTTCCCCAGCCAAATTACAAAAAAAGTGCACATTGCACATGATTCTTGACATCTTCACAAAACCATAATTGCCGAAACAATTAAATAAGGATGTCCACAAAATCACTGGACAAAATAATAGTAATCCAAAAACCATAACAAAATATTCAATTATCTATCTAGACACTTCACTTCTACCATTTACTTCCTTTGTATGTTTTTCTTGAAATGCCTCCCTCTGTTGATCCTTGTGCTTGTTTTTGTTGATGCTCATCACTTTGGCTGGATTTTCTTGACTATATAAAACAGAGCAATTGTTTAGATGTGAATTAAATAGTGAAATTCAATTAATGTTGAATATTGCTTACTCTTTTCTGTGTCATCTGCTTTGGTAGAACAACTTGAGTAATCACCTCTTCCGGCATTTTTTCAGATTGTAGTTGCACATTAGTGGCCTGAAACAAAAGACAACAAAAAATTAGATGTGAACAATTAGAGAAAATAATTTTGTTAATATTCAAATCTACTTACTTTCCTTCTTGGCTTCAGTTTTTCTCTATGAATAGTAGTTTGCAATGGACCTTCTTGACTGCCATGGTTGGTACTAGACTGTCCAACTACAAAATCGGAAATCACCTCCTTACAACCTCTTTTGTTGTGTCCAGATTTCCCACAAGTTGTACAATGAATTGTCACCTTTCTAGTAAGCCTCCTCATGCCCCCTTTCCCCTCATCAAATTGTCTTCTCCTAGCTTTTTTTGGCCTGCCAGCCTGTTTACAAGCTCTAGGAGGGTCCAATTGCACACCATCTCCCTCGGGCCACTGTTTGTCACCATTTATTGGCTGCAACACATTTTCATACAACCTTAAAAATGCAGTTTTACTGTAGCACTCATGGACTATATCATGAGGGTTTAATCCCTTCTTGTGAATTGCAGCCACTGCATGTATACAAGGAACTCCTGTAAGACTCCAAGACATACAACTACATGTTAATTTGCTTAAGTCAACTACAAATTGTTGTTTCCTTGGACCTTCGACTTGGTAACCATACATTCCATTCCATATTGCATTCCACCTTCTACTATCTAAAATATTTTGCTCCACCATTTCCTTAATCCTAGAGCATGTACTTCCAGGTTCTATCCTAATCATCCATGACCTCCTATTCTCAATTCTTTTCATCAATAGAACCCTAATCGACTCAAGTAAGGAAATAACAGGTTGATCTCTAGCCTCAAGTATAAATGAATTAAAAGATTCAGAAATATTATTGCAAAGCATATCACTTTTGATGTGTGTTGGAAAAAATGCCCTGCACCATTGATTTGGGTTTGGTCCATTGGCAACCCACTTGTAAGCATCATTGTCATACTCTCGCATTTCATCCATTGCTGCATCATATAACTTTTTGTTACTCGCTCTTGCTATTTTCCATAACAAATCCTTTAATGCCTTCCCTCTATGAATCTTCTTGAAGTTGCAATACATGTGTTGCACACAATATCTATGGAGACAGTTTGGCAATTGATTAGCCAAAGCTGCATCAAGCCCCTGAAATGGTATAAATATGTTAGTTTAAATTTAAGGTAAAAATGTTTTAATTTAAACTAGTAGATTGTACCTTTTGCCTATCAGAGATTATAGTCCAGCCATAGCCACCATTAGGGATATCCAGATCTTTCACAAGAAGTTCAAAGAACCAATCCCATTGTGCTGTTGTCTCCTTTTCAACAATGGCATATGCAATAGGCCACCAACCATTATTAGCATCAATGGAAACAGCACTTAATAGTTGGCCTCGGTACACTCCTTTTATATGGCAGCCATCTACACCTATCAATTGTCTACAACATTCAGAAAATCCCTTTTTCAAAGGCCCTAAACAACAGTACATCCTTTGGAACCTAGGAAACTTCCCAGGCTCTCTAAAATCCTCATGCTCTATCATAACTGTACTACCAGGATGTGTCCTCTCTAATTCTGCTTTGTAACTCCACACCAGTCTATATTGCTCTTCGGCATTACCACTTATCATATCAAGGGCCATTTTCCTAGCTTTGTAAGCTTTCCACTTGCTGATTTCTGATTTGTAGTCTTCCTTGACTTCACTCCTTATTAATCTTGCAGGCATCTTATTGTAAATCTTGAGTCTATCCAAGTACTTGTTGGCCACCCACTTTGAAGTAATCAATGGATTCTTGTTAATTGTTTCACAATTAGAATGAGTCAATTGCATGGTCTTCACCACCAAGTCATTGCTTTTTGTTGGTGGATCAACTGAAGCAAATATGAACCAACCACAATGTTTACTCATACACTTTGCCCTTACCCTTTGTTTTTCATTAGGATTGAGTCTACATGCTTTCTCTTCGTTGACTAGATAGTTCTTCACAGCTTCCTTGAACTCTAATGAGTTTGCAAATCTGAGTCCGACCTTAAAACGTGGATTTAATATATCTTTTTCTGCATTGAAGAATTCATATCTTCCATTTAAAGTCGCATCATCATCACCCTCACCTTGATCACGTAACTCATCCTCAAGTGACCCATCATCCACATACTTATTAATGTTGTCTACGCCACTCCGACTTCCAGTAATTTGATCCATATGTACAGGTGCTAAACCATCATTATCTATTGCCATTGAACCTTCTTGATTTACTTCACCAACACCATTATCACCATCATTATCTATTGCCATTGAACCTTCTTGATTTACTTCACCAACATCATTATCACCATATACATTTGCATCAAACAACTCATCATCTCTACAATATTCATCATCATCAGTAAAGTGGTCCACTTCAAAATCTGAATCACCTTCACCAACAAAATCTTGCGCATTACTACCATCAATCCATTGTTCTTGTTCTTCATTTCTATAAATACTAAATTTCTCATTCATGGTTCCCATATCAGCAAAAAAATTAATGTCCTCATTTTGACCTGTCACAACATAGCAAATGCCCAAATTATGTATTCCAATTTCTGCAAATGCTCAATCGAATCGAATCGAACCAAACCTAAATTTAATTTTTTTTAGTAAATAATAGGTAGAATCTTAAACATGTGCACAAAAAATCTAATAAATAACAACAAACCATAATAAGAATTTCATTTTTGCAGAGAAATAGTGAGAATCTTACTGTCATAATCTCTCCGATCTCTAACCAAATTTTGTTCATCACTGTCATCAACCACTCGTTCTGGTTCTTCATTTCTATATATACTCAATTTCTCATGTAGGGTTCCCAAATCGGCAAATAAATCGATGTCATCATCTTGACCCATCACACCATAGCCTTCAACGCTTGCTTTACCTTCATCAGATTCATTATTGATTGTCATCTTAGAATCTGCCAAATCCAATTCAAATTGATTTCAGAAGAAGCATTTAGTGTTGTGCAATATGAAGAGTGAAAAGTGACAAGTGAAATGTCATTCAATATACCCCTCTCTCTCGTCCCTAGAATGTGCTACCAGAAATACCCTTGAGTTTGATCATGTTTTAGGCACTTGAAGGGTTCTGTCATTTTTTAACGGTAGTTTCAAACAGAAGGGCTGGCATTATACCAACAGGTGAGTTGAAGGGCCAAAATCAGAGACTGTATAGTAGAAGGGCCAAAACCGGAATTCCAGCCAAGTTTGAGGGGCACACGGGCGATTTACCCTAGTTTTTAAGTATCGAAAGTGACAGACTTTTATATACATTGATAATGCTCAAAGCTATACAAATTCTTGGTTCTTCTTCATCTTCATCTGGATTTGTTTCTATCTCTCAGAGATTGAACAAAAAGGCCCCCAATCCCAATTGTGTTTGTGGGTTTTCTTTAATTTCTAAAAAATCCATTTCCACACCTTCAAAATCAGTATTATCATCAAGAAAAGTTAGTCATTTTCTTCTTCTTCTTCTTCTTCAGGGGAACAAGCATAATAGATATAAAGGACATTTTTGTAAATTCAGAGCTTCTGCAATGTCTCTTGAGTCAAACCCAGATGGCTCTTTATCCTCATCAGCTACTGTTCATTCGTCAGCTGTGAGTTGTAAGCTTTGAATTCATTTTTCAATTATTATTTTTACTTGTGTCCTCAATTATTAATTATGTGTGTTTTTCTTTCTGATTCTTGCTGGAAAGTTGGAATTTTTAGGATAAATTATAGCAATTGTGTTGTTATTTGCATTTTTGTTATGGGTAAAGATGCTACACTTTGTTCAATTATTGTTTCTGAATCTTTGGTCTTTTGATGACCAATCATGGTAACTATCATGGAAGGAACTAGGAACTTCAAGTTCGGGGCGAAGTTAAAATTTTACATAATTCTTGAGGGGGCGAAAGCTAAAACTTATAATGATATCTATGTAAGTTTTGATATTTCTAAGAGAACAAAATCTGTATTTTTAAAATTTTGTGGGCAGCCTCCATCCTCCCCTTCCGGTAGTTCTTTCTATGATAACTAGAGAGCATAATACGGCATATCCTATTTTTTGCACGGATTTTACCAATAGATAGCCATTCTTACCTGGTTTAGAATGTTTTGCCTTTTTTTTTTTGATGTTATGGGATATTCAAGTTTGAAAATTTGTCCCCGTGTTCTTTCTCGGTGTCTGCTTCTCATTTTGAGGTTCTCCCTTTGGTTAGATTTTAGCCTCCATACAGTACTGAAATTGGGAGGGGAAAAGCGGACAATGAAACCCATTGTATAGTTACACCCATAAGAAGAATTCTACCAAAGGACAAATAGTGAGATACTTAAAGAAAATGTTGAAGAATAATGGCAGCTATTCAGTTTCAGTGTACTGAATCAATTGAGACCGAAAAGCGTGATGGTCTCACTGCAAAATACTAAAGTATATCAGGCGCTTATAAGTCGAAACAAGGTGATAAAGCAAAGCTTTTTCTTTTTCCTTGAATCACTTAGAGATGGATAGAACTGACTTTACAATCTACATCAAGGAAGTTTTAGTTTATGAGTCAATAACTATGAGCAGTTTAAATTCAGTTTATGAGTATTACTTTTGGGAACTTTAAGTTGAGCTGATGCAGTTATCCCATTTATTATTCCTTTAGGAACATAATTTATGCCTATTTTATTCAATCAATAAAGAGTCTTGTCAAAAGCAGCCAAGGCTAACGTGTGATGCCTCAAGGCCAGTGCAAAACTAGGAGCTTCTCGCATTCTCTTTATTTTACTTTTTGTGTTTAATCATTCTTGTAATATAGCTTCTGCATTACATCCTATTCAATTCTGTGTTTTGCGCTATTAGACAGATTTCCTGTAATCCAATCACTATATTCTGCTTAGTTTCCAACACAAAGTAGAACAAAATCTAGTGTGTTTTTGTGGGGCGGCTTTTATGATTTATACTGCATCCTCATATCATGTTTTTTTGCTTTCTGCAATTTGCTTATATGTCTACTCTTTGCAGGGTGGCATTCGTAAGATCAATTATTGCCAGTCATGTGGTGGCCCGACAAAGCATGAGATACCTAATGGGGAAGAAAAGATGAGAGCAATTTGCACTCTTTGTGGAAAGATTGCTTACGAGAACCCGAAAATGGTAAATGTTACATGGTCTGAACTTTAGATGAATGTCTTCTTTGACTCAAAAGTATCAAGAAACCGAGATCAGGAAAACTAAATCCTTGTATTTGATTTTTCTATTTATAACTTAATGCTATTAACTTACTTGAATGCATATTCTGAGTGATGACTTTATCACACTGCTAAACAACAGGTCGTAGGTTGTCTTATTGAGCATGAAGAGAAGATACTACTGTGCAAAAGGAAGATTCAACCATCATATGGACTTTGGTATGCATTGTTAGTTGTCATTACACGGTTCTTTGATTCATTTGATTTTTTTTCAAGTAGATGATTTATAGGTAGAGTAAATGGCCTTTCTCTTTCCTTTATAATTTGTTTTTTTTTTTTTGCACTCGTAGGACACTACCCGCTGGTTACATGGAGATGGGTGAGTCTGCTGTGGAAGGGGCAATAAGGGAAACGAGGGAAGAAGCAAACGCAGAAGTAGAAATTTTGTCACCCTTTGCACAATTGGATATCCCTCTTATAGGCCAAGTAAGGAAATAATCCTTCTGTTAATACTCTACTCCACTCGTGCACCTGCTGAATTATGGTTGTACTAATTACCTCCTATATTAAACAGACTTACTTAATTTTCTTGGCAAAGTTGAAGAGACCGGAATTTTCACCAGGCGATGAATCGTCAGAGTGCCAGCTCTTTACGCCTGATGAAATTCCCTTTGACTCCCTGGCATTTTCATCCATGTTGGTTGCCTTAAAATTGGTACGATCTGGCTCGTGAAACTATCTTTACATTTCTTAGATCCTTGCATTGCTTAGACAGTTTACTGAACATCTTATCTTTGTGGATGTATGTAGTACATTGAAGATCGACTAGTTGGAAGACCCAAGTTTCATTATGGCATTATTAACAAAAGGTAATCTTGAGTTCCCCCCTAAGTTTTTTACCTACTTCGAGTCTTGTACTTCCAGAAATTTCTTTTTTTCATGTTTTCTTGCGGATTATTCCAGATTCTTGCGACTGTTTGTAAAGTTGTAGTTTTTATTTTCAGCATATATTTAAGTTGCGATTCTTCGTTCTAATTCATAATGTATGAAATCCCAACTTGTTTTATCTTGGTGGTGATCATTGGCAGGCCTGGAACCAGTCCTTCTGATATTCATGCTTACACACTGGATCATCGTATGATATCCTCATGATATGAAGATCCAATCATTTGTCGTTGCCAGATGATCAAAAGATGTCCAAGGCCGTCAAAGAAGAAGAAGAAGAATATTTCAAGTAGCATTATTTTTGGTTGAAAATGTTTCACATTGAGACAGAATGAATTGGAACCTTTAATTTCTTTGCCGATTAGTGTGTGTGTGTGTGTGTGTGCCCTTTCATAGCTGGTGCAGAATTTAATTGCATTGCAAGTGTTAAAAGAGAAGATAAACGATGACCGAGAAAAATGAAAATGAAAATTGTAAGTAGTAGAGTAGTTGCTGAGTAGTACTTGACTCGGGTGAGTGCCTAAGGCAATGAGATGCTCCTTTCATTCCCTTTAGTCCAAAGCATATTGGATATCATAAGTTATTTAGAAACTATTATTGTAGGGATCGTTGGATTAAGCAATCTAACGATTCAGATTTATTAGGATAGTCTTTTTTATCAAAACCCTATTAAGTATATTAGCCAAATTGCATAGAGACCCCTCCTACTTTTTCACTGTGTCATACTCCTACCTTCCTACTAGTAGTACCGGTAGGGGTGTGCATTCGGTATTCGGTTCGGTTTTTGGAACAAAATTTCAAAATTCGGTTCGGTTTTTTAACGTTTTATGAAAATCAAACCGAATCAAAATTTTATGAAAATCATATACCGAATACCAAAATTATTTCAATATGGTTCAGTTTGGTTGATACCGAAATTTTATTAAGTCCCCAATCATTCGGGGTATTGACAGTAACATTTAGCAACAAATGTACAAAGTGTCTGCTCCCTGAATGTAATTGAAACAGATAGATTGAAGACAAATCTAAGTAATATTAATAATGCGTACAAGTATAATATATTTTTTAATTAAAAAAAAATTGGTCTATTCGGAAATTCGGTTTTTAAAAATTGAAAACCGAATTATTTTGATTTTTTTTCAAAATGGAACCATACAGTATAATTTGGTTTGGTTCGGTTCGGTATTTCGATTTAACCGAATAGTGAACACCCCTAAGTACCGGTGGTCAACCAGTCTTTGCTTAGAAAAAATGATAGAGAGGAGACAGCAGTATGGTGTCAATGGGTTTGGGCCTGAGCGTAATATTCAAGTTCGAATTTTATGTGAGTTGAGCGTGAGCTTGACCCCGCTCAGCCCGGTTAAAGCTCGCACCCGAATAAGAATAATATAATTGTGTGTATATATATATAATACTAAATTTCTAGTTAAAAAAGAAGACCTATAAAAACTGGCGACAAACACATCATTTATTTTTGTTTATGTTTTATGAATTTTTTTAACATTTGACCTTGTTATATGTTTTATGGATTTTTTTAACATTTGACCTTATAATAATTAAGTAATTTTATAATAATTAAGTAATTTTATATTATGTATATTTGGATTCTCGTTAGTATTTAATTTCATGTCTCATTGTATTTTACTATTCTTTATATATGGTTTTTTTTTTTTTTTTGCTAATATAAATTTAGCTCATGAGGCTTGTGAGCTTAGCTCGAGCTCATCTTCAATCTTTACACATTTCACATTAATTTCTAACTTGTAGACATTATGATCTTTAAAGTTAGAGCATCGATTAGTATGATTATGATCTACAAAAGTTATTTTGTGACTGGAATAATTCATTAATGGTTGAATATTGAAAAATTAAATTGGCTTCCTTAATTCAAGAGTGTCACAGCCCAGTGGGATTAGCCTCTACCCGTGACCTTGAAGTCCCGGGTTTGACACTGGGTATAAACAGCCCAAACTACTAGCCCCAAAAAAAATCTTTAGGGATAACAATGGCCGAAAAAAAACCTTTATAAATCATATCATATCAATATAATATCTTTTAAAAATTATAAATCATGGATGAAAAAATTATAAACCATATCATGCGGAGGTCTTAGTCTTAACTTTAGGGAATATGTCATTTTTCCTAAAAAAAAGAAAAAGAAAATTGTGGTCTTGACAAGATTCCAATAGGCCTTTCTATCAGTATTTTACAATTAGATTCATACCGACGAATATTTTATTAGACAATTTAGACGACCTAATTTATAATTATTACAAAATAATTATAATTTTAATCATCTGATCAAACAAATTAATAACTTAGGTCTATCTGTACAGTATTGATACAAATACATATCAATACCTTAATCAAAACGTTCCCATATTGCCCTCAAAGGTGAAAGAGGCTACACAATGCGGAATTGTCCCAAAAGGTGGTAAGGGTATATTCGTCCCCACAACACAAAAAGAAATGAAAAAATGCAGCCAGCTAAATCCACTACGAACGTGATTCTGTCATGGGGGTCCACTCACTAACAATATATTCCAATCCAACGGACAGTAGTATCTTAACCCAGAACGAACCAACGAATTTTTTCAAAGCATTTCATTTTTCGTTTTTTTTTTCAAAAAACAGAGTTGGCGCAAACAAGCCCTTAATAAAGGACTATTTTCAGCATATTTTCTTCAAAGGCACGAACTTTACTCTCTTAAAATCCAATATTCCATAGGATTTTGGGTTGTAATTCTTGATTAAAATTTTGTATTTTGCTGCAAAAATTTGTTGTTTTGCTGAAAATATTTGATCTTTTAATGCCTCATTTTCTTTGTTCTCGATTGTTTTGATCATATATATTTATTTTTTGTTCTTCTTCTTGTGATGATATTGATCTGTTAATTTCCTTCAAGTATAATTTCTAGAGAAAATTAGTGTGATTTCTTTGTCATATACTTAGATTTGTACTAATCACTTTTCATACTGAATGATCATAACCTTGTTCTTTTGATAATGGCAATTGAGATATTTCGGACAAGATATTTAACAGAAAGATAGACCTTTATTTATCAGTTTCATCATGGACGAAACCAGAACTTTTAGGTTGGAGGCGAAAAACTGTAACAGTATGGCAACAAAAAAATGTTGGGGCGAATTTGATCAAATATTCCGAACTACATATAAAATTTACTGTATCTAGTAGAATTTTTAAAAATCTCGGGAGACTCACATGTAATCGTCCCCGAGTTTCATGATCAATTTTTTTGTTAATAATTGAGATTGATCTACTTTATTACATAGTAAGATATGGGAATTAGCATCTTTCAGCTGAGATCTTGTGTATTCACCACATTTTAACATGGATGTTTTATTATCAGAGCGCGCTAGAAAATGGCAGAAGCTGAGGAGATTCAACCCCTTGTATGTAACAATGGCACAGGAATGGTTAAGGTAAACGCCGCACCCCATTTCTCGTATATATAAACATTTATATGCTTTTGTAGATATTCATAATTATCGTTTGAGATTTCATGCTGATCATTTTGATGTACAAATGATCAGGCTGGTTTTGCTGGAGATGATGCTCCAAGGGCGGTGTTCCCTAGCATAGTTGGACGCCCTCGTCACACTGGTGTGATGGTGGGCATGGGCCAAAAGGATGCCTATGTTGGTGATGAGGCTCAGTCTAAGAGAGGTATCTTGACACTAAAGTACCCAATTGAGCATGGTATCGTCAGCAACTGGGATGATATGGAAAAGATTGGCATCATACTTTCTACAATGAACTTCGTGTGGCTCCAGAAGAACACCCCGTTCTCCTCACAGAAGCTCCTCTCAACCCCAAGGCAAATCGTGAAAAGATGACCCAAATCATGTTTGAAACCTTCAATACTCCTGCCATGTATGTGGCCATACGCCATACAGGCCGTTCTTTCCCTGTATGCCAGTGGTCGTACAACTGGTAAGCAAACTTGGGACCTAATCATGTGGATTATGCATATGGATTTCCTAATCTTTAATGCAAGTTTTATAACAAAAACTTAGGATTAATCCTGAATTGTTCTTTTCGCTGTGTTAGTGTGTTAGGAATCGTGCTGGACTTGGGAGATGGTGTCAGCCATACTGTTCCCATCTACGAAGGATATGCCCTTCCACATGCCATCCTACGTCTTGATCTGGCAGGGCGAGACCTGACAGATGCTTTGATTACGATATTGACTGAGCGTGGCTACTCTTTCACCACCACTGCTGAACGGGAAATTGTGAGGGACGTGAAGGAAAAGCTAGCCTACATTGCTCTTGACTACGAACAAGAGCTAGAAACCGCCAAGACAAGCTCAGCTGTTGAGAAGACCTATGAACTGCCTGATGGCTGATGGCCAGGTAATCACTGTTGGCGATGGGCGTTTCCGCTGTCCAGAAGTCCTATTCCAGCCATCAATGATCGGAATGGAAGCTGCTGGTATTCATGAAACAACATACAATTCCATCATGAAATGTGATGTCGATATCAGGAAGGATCTTTATGGAAACATCGTCCTCAGTCAGTGGTGGTTCGACAATGTTCCCCGGAATTGCTGATAGGATGAGCAAGGAGTTTACAGCATTAGCACCAAGTAGCATGAAGATTAAGGTTGTTGCTCCACCTGAGAGAAAATACAGTGTCTGGATTGGCGGTTCCATTTTGGCTTCTCTCAGCACATTCCAACAGGTATTTCCATTTGTGATTTTTGTAACTTACATAAATGCCATTTTCTTTCATTCTACTAGCAATTGACGGTTTATAGAAGAATTCCTACTTTGGCCGACACGGGAATAATTTTTGTAAACATGTAATAATTGTCGCTCAAGACATCTCGAGGATAGAGCTAATTCAAGTTTTTTTTTTCCGTTTGTTGTGCAGATGTGGATATCAAAGGCAGAGTATGATGAATCTTGTTCTTCAATAGTTCACAGAAAGTGCTTCTAAAGCTTACTGCATAAAGTGAGATTTCTGGAGAGATTGTCAGTCGGTATTATGAAAGAATATAATTTGCAGATATTGCTGGTTTTCAGTTGTATTCATTTCTTATTAATTCCTTCCTTTTTTTTTCTTGGGTCTTTCTCTTTTTAAATTTGAACAATGAAAGATGTATTTTTTCATTTTTTTTTTTGGATTGAGGTAGAGTGGTTCTGTATCTTATATGTTAATGCTGATTGAATTCTGGGTAAAGAGCATTTCTTTTAAAGAGTTTGTAATCAGTCAAAATTGCAAGGTAAAAGACTATCATTTTGTAATTTCACATTATTCTTGTCCATCTTTTTTCTTCTTCTTCTTCTTCACTATACAGTCATTCTTCTTCACATCAGCCCCTTTAGAATCTCTAATTTTGATGGTCCAGCAGTGTCAACAAATCCTCGTACGGACAATGTTGCAGGTACAGAAACCTTGTTTTCCAGCATTTGATGATCGATAAAGATAACGACAACAGATATATCATCATGATAGAACCTCCTATTCCCATCTTCAAACTTCTTAAGATCATCATAACTAATCTTTCCTTTCTTGGCTGCTTTAGTCATGGCTGATTTTAGAAGCATCCTTGCTATTCCCTAAAGATTCATGGAAAGATGAAAACGACGTTAAAACATATACGGTCACCTCCAAAAAAAACACTAATGCTTCAATACGATAAGAGGATAGGCTTACCGCTCTAGGATTATTATGTACAATCTCCACAGCCTCCTGATTTGACAAGAGTTCCCAAAGCCCGTCGGATGCAAAAATAATAAATTTGTCATTTGGCTGTAAAACTCTTGTAGAAATAGATGGATCAGCTCGTAGCACTGGTCGATGGATAGGTTCATTAAGATGGAATTTTGGGAAAGATGGATCAAGAGAGAACTCTGGCCTCTTCAAGTAGGCATCCCCAATGGACCTAGATACCTAGTATTGGTTGCACAGAAATACTGGATCAAAAACCATAGAACCAGCAAAGGAGGAAAAAGTAATGTTACTGAAAGAGAAAACAAAAGGATAAAGAAGATCTTAAAATGCAAAAGGATGTAACAATGTGCCTCTTTAGGTGATTTGGCGACATACCTGTATGATTCCTTTAATGCGCCATACCCCGTTCTTCATGACCACGATGCGTGAATCATCAGGGTGCAAAGACCTAAGTTCTTGTCTGACATCCTCTATACTTGCATTGTGATCCCTAGTCAATTGCTCCGCGACAATTTTTTTTGACCTGCCAACAGAACCAAGCACTGCTCTAGAATCGCCAAGATTGGCAACATATAAAGTTCCTCTCCAGATAACTCCGACCAAACAACAGGATCCAATCGATGCAATTAATGGCTTTATTGCAAATGCCCTTCTGACAAAAGAAAGAAAGTTATCTTCTGTTTCAGAAATCGCATCCCTGAGAACCCCTTCAGATATTGTTCCACTTTCTTTAGCAAGCTCTGGAAAAAGAAAAAAACATAAGCATCTCCAAGTCTTGTCGTGATTCTCAAAATAAATTACACGCTTATTAACACACACCCCGCATCCCATCCCCACTCTTGCACATACAAACACAAAAAGGGGAAAAAAAGTAAGATAAAGAGAATCATTTTTGCCAAGTCTGACTGCTACTTAATTCCCTACTTATATATCGTCTTGACGAGTGCCAGAGTAACGTTTCTTCTATCATCCACGCTCCTTAAAGCCCCTATTTCGTGTAACAACCAATGAAAGCACGAATAGTAAACAGCTCATTGGTACTACTACTTCATCTAATCTCTCGTATCTGCTGTTAGATACAAGGATTTCACCTCTGGACAACTAGAAGACACGACTATGATTTCATGGATATTAGGCAACTACAGAGAAGTACACGAGCCAGCAGCCCCGAGTGAAGGAATTAAATGACTTAACCAACAGAAAGGCGGTACATTTCTTGGAAGAGCCAGTAAGGCAGTTACAATTCCTTCTCCAAGAGTATTGGAATTGGAAATACTAATACCTCATCCGCAAATCAAACCTTCCCATAGATTTCCAATTCCAATACGCTCGGAGAAAGAATCATATCAAGAAGAAGAGAATGCAAAATACGTATCACAATGAATGAATCAAGATTTTAGGTAAAACACTGTTTTATTACTCGAGCTAATATACAGAAGGACGAAAAAAAGGTCCGATAAGTACACGACGAACAGATTAATTACACCATAGCATCAGATTAGTTACACTGTCAAAATTCATTAAAATTTACTAATCAACCAAAAGTCAATGAGTTTCTATTTTCCCTGATAAATTCATCAATAAGTTACCTAATCGAACACAAAGACGGGGAATTGACTGAAAATGGAAGCCTGCAAGTGATATAAAGAGGGGAAAAACATAGATAAACAATCAAAATCCTTCTAAAACAATGAAATTGAAGAGAGAAAATAATGACTAACTCATTAAATGGAGGAAGAGATGATCAGAGATGAATCTTGAAGCTTCAGGACCGCCATGGCCATCGTAAACCCCAACAAAAGTAGCAAAATGACCAGTTTCAACTTGACTATGATCTTCAATAACTTGATTAGCTTGAACTACAGCATAAGAAAATTCACCACAAGAATGTTTTTCAAGATCTCTAGACCAAAGCATTCCATCATTTTCACCTCCTTCTAAGGATGATTCATCTTTATCATTATTATTATTATTACCTCCTCCTAAAGATGATTCATCTTTATTATTATTATTATTACCATCCTTGCTCATACGGGCATATCGACTCAAAGGTCTCCAACAAGCTGATGCAATTTTTGAACACATCCCTCATTTCCTTCTTGAAAATTGCACTATTTTCTTCTTCTTCTTCTTCTTATATTTTTAACTTTCAAGAACTGATAAAAATGTCAAACAACCCCAGAGTAGAATTTATACTATTAGTAATTTTTTTCTCAAGAAAACATGAAATTGAAGTAAAATTAAAGAAACAAGAAGAGCCTAGAAAGAAAGAACAAAACTTTATTTCTAACCCGTCTTTGGTATTTGATGATTTATCAAGAAACCTTCTTTTAAGCAAAATTCAAGAAAACCCAGAAAGGAATTCGTTTAAAAGATTAAAGATTATAAAAGAAAGTCCAATTGAAGATTGGTGAATGCAGAGAACAACAGAATCCCAACAGAATTCAAGATTTTAAACCGTGGCATATACTAGAAGAGTGTAGAAATACTAATCTGGAATCAAGAACAGAAGCCAAAATGGGATTTTAGAATAATGAAGAAGAGGGAGAGGGAATGAATGAGCAGTGAGAGAAAAAAAAATTTGTTTCTTTGTCTTTGGGAAGAAGGAAGGAAAGAAACTGAGCAACAAAATTGAGTTTAAAAAGTAGTGTGAGAGAAAAAACAATTAAAAACTAAAAAAAAGTGGGAAAGAAAGACAGAGAAAGAGCCAAAGAAAAGTGACAGTGTTATGTATATTGGGTCCGGTGTCTTATCGGTAAGATTAATTTAAACTCGACATGTAGTAATATGTATGAATAGTTAAATTGAGTTTTCTGTTAAAATACGATAATTTTTATTAAAATTATTAAAATATTAATTTTTTATTATTATTCCAAAAATGAATAAAGAATTAGGAAGCTTCCTAAAATCATCAGAAAGAAAATGTTGAAACCTATCAATCCTCCAAAGAGAAAAATAATAATATAAAAGGGTATTTCTAATGCGTGCACATAGCACACGTTAATTAAGAAATATATTATATATGATAATTTAAATATATCAAAATTTAAAATTTTATTAGAAATGGGGAACCCTAGAGGAAATAAAAAATTTAAATGATCATATATATTAACTTAATTTATACCAGACACAGGTTAAAAATCACCATATTAAAAAATAAAGGGAATAAGAACTGGGAAGCTTCCTAAAATCATCAGGAACAAAAATGCAGAAACCTATCAATTTTCCAAAGAGGAAAAATAATACTCCCTTATTTTTTAATAGAGATATTGTCAGATAGTTTGCTATTTGTTAAAGAAGGAAGACAACAAACACTTTTACCGCGCTATATTCTTAGTCAATTTAACATATTTTCAAACACTAACTTTTCCATTTTATTTTTATAGAAAAAACAACTTTAAAACAACCTTAAAATAAAGAAATATATATATTTAAGTAAAAAATGAAGAGACCACAAAAAAAAAAAAAAAAAAATCTCTAGAGTAATATAAAAATGAGCAAGGGAAGATTTATTGGACATGCAGGAGCAAGATCCCCACTAAAAAAACCTGTCGAAAAAACATAGCCGTTAATGCTATTAAAAAAATGAACTCATGGAAGCTAAGCCAAAATTTCATAGTCATCCATGTGAACAACAGTGGTTTTAATAACTTTTAATATAATGGAAAAGCAAGAGACTCGGACATTTGGAGAAAAATATACGAAAGAGACATACAAGTAAATCAAGGGTAAAAGTTATTTAGCAAAAATAAATAAAAAAATCAAGGGTAAAAGTGTACTTTAATTAGACTTTTTCTCTCTCCCTTCTCTCCCTCTGCAAACCCTTTTCCTTCTTCTTCTTACTGGTCAGATTTGGCCATTGACTCCGACCAATGGTCAGATATTGGCCAGTTCTATACTTTTATTACTTTTATTTAGGTATTATACCTCTATTTTATACCACAAATCATATAATCTTTTGATTTCAAAGCATTTTTCTTTAAGATTCAAGACACAGAGGTTATATTTGTCTCAGATCTAGACTATTTTTCTCTGCTTTTAGGAGAAGTCATTCAACCCGAACTTGATGTGGGCCCTTTATCAGCTTTCTACATCTTCACGAGGTAATTTGTAGGATGGTTGATACGCCAATAGTCCTATATAAATTGTCGATCCTTACGGATGATGTTGAAACTGATCTTCTGTTATATCTGTGGTTCAAGAATCCTGATGAAGATGCTGCGAAAATGAAGATTATGTATTTATTTATTTTACTAGTTTTAATATTAGTATCTCATACCCATCTAAGTTTTTTTGGATGTGCTTTTTGTCTGTTATCATGGTTTTCTAAACTATTGTATAACTTTTATTTTCTGTATTTTCATATTTTCCTTTGATTGAAATAGCCTCGACTATTTGTGATTAATGGAAAAAAAAATTATTCCGCAAAAAAAAAAAAGTTAATCAAACATTTTATCTCAATAATGGTTATTCTGATCGAGATTTTGACTTGTCTTTCATATGATAAAAGATCAAACTCTGATAATTACAAAAGAAAAAAAAAAAAATTCAGTAAAGTTATAGATTCGAATCATCTAAAAATATTTTTTTTTATATGGCATTATTAAATTTATCATGTATATATTTTATCGACTGATTTTGCTTGCATGTAAATATCAAGATCAATAAGCCATTACTCTTTCTAATGTCGCAATTTTGAGATTTTTTTTATCCCTTTTAAGCCAAAATTTTAATGAACCAAGCTAGCATTAATGTCACCAACAAAGGTGATGGCCAAGTGGTTTCAAACTTACTCCCAAGTGGTTTGGTAAAGCTGAGGTCATGAGTTCGAATCTTGGTTGATGCTACCGGCTTTTAGGAATTATACTTGCCCCTTGTTGGTGCTACTTTGACGGTGCCAGTGCTTGCGCTGATTGTTCAGTTAAGTCTGATATGGAAAGCCCGAACATGAGATAGCGGGAGGTGTTGGTTACCATCACTTGCAACTTCTTTTTTATTCATCAAAAACTAGCATTAATGTCCTTTTTCCATTTATCTAGATGACCAATTATACATACTTGTAAAAATTTCTGAAATAAAGTGATGGTCAATTTGTGAATAAGACTTGGGAAAATGAAGATAATGCAGTGTGGTAAAGGTAATATATATATTTTTTTTCTTTTTGAGATGAATAAATGAATAGAATAGTATAACACAAGTGGCTCGTGAAATATTTTGATGCTTACCTACACAATCTAATCTCCTCAAAAGGATACAATCGTGGTACTATATAGTTACAACAAACTTGCTGAATCTCATGGGTTAAAGTGTGAATGGTTTCATGACTTCATGAGAAATGATATTAAAGCAACCAGGACCATTATCTGGAATACTACTAGAAACTCTTAGATTACCATTACCACAGTAATTAGTTAAGTTTAAGTAGTATGATTGATGTATAAGGACGAATCATTCCAATTATAGCATTAGGATATATATTTTGGTTGTAATGAAAAGTTGCGTTTCAGACACGCGAGTACTCTGAAATTACTTTATGTGTTATATATATATATATATAAAAGATGAACGCGTTTTAAAAAGTAATCCTTGTAGTAACATTTGTTTGCTTTCTCCATTTGAATCTGACTTTTTTTTATTTTGGGGGGATTGACTTTGACTTTGATGGTAACATAGTAGATCAGGAAATAGAAGGGATCATCTCATTCATCACGTGTGTGTGGGGTGGGGGTTGTTTGCTTTTTTAAATTTTCTGTGGTCTTTGTAACATGTGAGTAGGAAAAAAATTGTAGTTTTTGGGAGACTTTTTTTTCATCATTTAAAACTTTTTTTTTTATCGAGTGCTTGGGTACTGACAAAAGAAATAGACTACTTAGCACATGTTGATCCGACATTCGAGCTATTTTGGTATCCAAAGACCTTCCACTTGTAACCTTCTACGTGGGCGCGCACAAAGTTCTCACTTTAGGCTCAATAAAAGTAATACAATTTAAACTTATGTGGTTCACTTTTCCTTATAAAGTGATATCCACTCCCATGAGTTTCCCATGTGGGATGTGGGTTTAAAACCCATCACATTTAATCCACCACATTTTATACCAATTTATCATTCACACCATTAATTTATTTTCTCATATGTTATATATCATCGCGAAGCTTGCGCAACCCACTTCGTGATAATCTCAATAACATTCAAAACCGAGATGTGTAACATATAATAATATTGGCTAAAAAATGTTCTCACGACACTTTAATTCCTTTAGAAAACTAATTTCTTCAACAGCACAAAGCATGGTAGGACATAGAAGATTTCATTCCTCAGGAAACACATCATGAATAAACACCGGAAACAAGTTTAGGCATTTTCCGTTTCTTCTAAATAACACATAAATTGGGTGAAAAGTGTATAATCCAGAGAAAACATAAAACTCATTAAGAAGTTCCTAGCAAGTTTAGTCTTTGGTTGTAATGAAACCTTAGCAAATTAAGAGTACAGTACATGGTTGGGTAACAAATTGCAAATGGATTGTCTTAGGATAGCCAAGAATTACTGCTCAAAGCAAGCGATTCGCGTAGAACAAACCATTTTCACAAACAAGAACAACAAATGAACATGTGTGGTTCTTTCCTTTTTTTTCTTCGATTTTCACTTTGGTGGTCTTTCTATTTTTGTCAATCCTTGCTTGTTCACCATTCTTTTTGTCCACTTGAGAGCGATGATCAACTCATCCTCCTCCCACGCCATTAATTTCCAGATTCTGCGGTACTTGTCCACTTGTATAATACAAAAATGGAAATGGGATGCATATAAAGCTTCTCCTAAGCTTATGTATGAAAATATTACTACCTCCATTCCTAAATATAAGACTTTCATTACATGTTACGAAAATTAAAAAAAGTATAAATTAATATCAATATTAATCTCTTAAAAACAATTAGTGGTATGCAAGTATTATTTAAAAGAGTAATATTAATATTTTATTTAAAAAAAATCTTAATTTTTGTTTCTTTAATTTTCACAATATATTATGAAAGTTTTTTATTTAGGAATGGAGGGAGTAGTATTTTTTTCTTTTCCAAGTTCATTTGCTTTTGGAGCATCAAAATCTACTTTTCTGATGTGCCTCTGCTGCAACTGTTCCATTGAGACCCTCATCACTTCTCCATTCATTTAGGATTTTTCTAATAAGGAACAGATCAACATGGAGTTTGTGATCCAAAATTAATCACGTTATCACAGAATGATTTTTCTCCTCATTTTATAGTGATGTGACCAATTTTGAAGCAAATGATCCAATAAATCTGATTCATATCAGAACTATCCATTCATTTATTGCTATTTTTAGATTACTTCTCCTCCAACAACACTTGCAAAAATTCAGCACAATTGAGCTAGAATAAATTTACGGCTAATTAGTAATTATGTACCTAAATTATTTAGTTTTGGTGACTAACATCCCAATTCATTGTTTCTATGTATTATCATTCCCAAACAATTTACATTTTGTATGTAAGATCTTTCCGTCCAAAAAATAATTAGTCAACTGTTAATTTAAAATTTTGATCGTGTAAAAAATATAGTTGTAGGGGCATATTTGGTACATCACAAAAAATCCTAAAAACCCATTACCCCACCCCTATCCCTCTTCCTTCTTCTCCGCCTCCCTCCACAAGCAACTCCGACCACCACCATCCCTGAATCCTATTGGTTGAATTGGTGGAAGAAGAAGAGAAAAGTGGGTGGGTATTTTTTTTAATATAATTTACCATAAATGTCCCTTAAATTATGTGAGTTGACTCAAAAAAATTCCTAATTTTAGTTTATCGTAAATTTTTGGATGGAAGGACCTTACGTACAAAATGTAAATTGTTTGGGGATTATAATGTATATAAACAATAAATTAAGATATTAGTTGCCAAAAAAATAGTTTAGAGACATAATTTATTAATTAGCCTAAATTTACGGTTCAAAAGAATTTTGGGTTGGATAATACAAATTTACTGTTTAAACAATCTACTTTATAACTAGCCAATTGGTACAGAATCAACGTAACAAAAAGATTAAAGTACAAATTTACTGTTTAATCGTTACTTTACACTATTACCTAGTTACAAATGAGATAGAGTATAGCCTAAAAGCGTTACATAAAATAGGTCTACGAATTGTTAAATCTAGTAATAAAGTAGAACACATAATAGTTATCTATAAATAACACTAATAATGAGAATGTGAATTAGATAGATGATTCTAAACTTTAATGAATAAAAAAATGAATTGAATTCACACGCGTAAGTTATAGCTTAATTATAAAAGTTTAGGAAAAAGAATTAACTGAGAGTGTGGACATATATTTCGGGACAAACTAAAATAAAAAAATTACATTGAATTCGGAATAGAGGGAGTATTACATACTACTAGAAACTATATGGACTTATTTGTTAATTTAAAATATTATAAGGGCCAATCTGTATCATGCTAAAATTCTGTTTCGTTTACTTTGACTCGAGTCTCCGGTCTCCGCAGCTCGCCACTCTCCCCCTCAGTTTATCATCCATTGCTCATTGGTCACCAAATCACTGCGCTGAGAACTCCATTTCTACAGCTCGTACTTGAATTTCTGTTTTTTCCTATGTTATTTGAGAAGATTCAACTTTTGCGATCTCCGATTCATGTTTAGTTTTTTCATTTCGGAAAAAAAATTCAAAATTTGAAGGAAAGTTAATGGAGAACTCGAGATTTCATCATCGAGCTTCATCCTATGATTACCAAAAATTAGAATCCAGTGACTCTCCGAGATCATCGATGAACGGAGATTTCTCATTCGGAGGAAGCACCGATCGTCGTTACGCTTTCTCACGGCAATCCTCTTTTCAACAGTCGTCGTTAGAACCGAACACGCCTACTAAACCTTTTCTGGCGCGGACAGTTTCTAGTATTGATATACCTCCGAATTTGTACTCCTATGAGAAAATTGATAACGTTTTCGAAGAAGAATCATCGAAAGGTTTAGATGAGAAGTTTTCGATTTTCTCCTTTATTTCGTTGATTTATAGAGGTGTGAGATTAGGAAATAATAAGCAGATGAAGAAATTGTTCGTGCTTATATCGCTGAATGTGGCTTATTCTAGTGCTGAATTGATCATTGGAATTTTCTCTGGTCGTGTCGGTATGCAATTTTTTTATGTTTTTTTCCCTTTTTTATTTTGTGTATCATATGAAAAGTGTTGTTATTTTGCATTACTCGTGAAAGAATATTGTAGTGATTAGTATAATCCGTTGAATTTCGCTTGTAAGAGGTTATGAGCTTTAGTAGTGTTTGGAGATTAGAATGTTAAGTGATATTTGTTTTGCTAGCTAAAAAGCTAGAATGTTCGTTTATGACCTCAAGTTGTATTCTGTGCAATGCCATAGTACTAAGAATCCGGTAGGTTCAGGAGAATAAACACGATCAGTTGCTCAAAACAGATGTACGTGTGCAATGGTAACATATTCAAGCAACGTGCGGAATGAAAATGAAATTAGGAACCTTAGATGATATATTTTTTTCCAAAATTACGCATCTGTTTATTAGATTCTGGTGTATTTATGAGATTTTTTTGTTTAATTTCAGGTTTGGTATCTGATGCATTTCATTTGACGTTTGGTTGTTTCATCTTGACTTTTTCATTGTTTGCAATGGCTACTTCTCGTAAAACGGCTGATCGATGTTATACCTATGGGTGAGAATTTTCTTTGTGTTATGATCAACAACAACTCGGTTGAATAATCTTTGTAACATTCTTTTAATAGCTTGATCATTGTTTTGTTTTTACCAGAAAGGAATACATTACTATTCCCTCCTAAGTTATTTAAGTCATAGTACCATTCTAAGTAAACAAAAATTCACAGGCTCAATTGATATTATCTATCAGGTACAGAAGGCTGGAGGTTTTGTCTGCTTTTACCAATGCTGTAAGTACTGGAATTCTGGTCATGTTTACGAACTTCTGCATTTTCTAGTGCGATAGATATAAAGGCATATAGGAGCTACTTTTATATTACTAGTCTAACATGTTTATGAGGTGATCATTATAATGCCCTTTTGAAGTTCCGATGCCCTTATTAGGATGACGAGTGAAAGAAATCATAAGAGGATGCTGGAAGGCTAATAAACGAAAATCAGTCAATTGGGGTATCATCTTGGGAAAGAAAGAATAGAAGAGATAACATAGTTAAGTACAGAAATAGCCAGTTGCCACATTCCTAGCTTCATGTTTCAACTTGAGAGAGACATTTCTCTATATGCTGTAATGCTAAACGTTGCTAGGGAATGTAACTGGTAGATATATGACACTGATTTTCCTTTGAGGAACTTCACAATTATCTCATTAGAAGGCATATTTTATTTGGTTTTTCTCCAGAAAGCAAATGCAAACTCGGATTGTTCATTCCAAAACATACTGCTTCCCGAATCACTTTGCAGAATGTGGTTCCGTTTATTACTTGTAGTTTAAATGAAACTGAAGAGAGAAATATCCGTAGGGTTTACATAGTTCTAAATAACTCATGATGGTGAGTTATTTAAGATGCATGGTCGGTAATTCAATATATCTTGATGTTAAGTTTATGGTCCGAGCTTTTCTTTGCATCGTGAGTTAACAGGGCATTGTTTTCTTTGTGTTCCTGGTGTAGACAGCTGTTTCTTTTGTTTATGTCATTCTCCATAGCAGTCGAAGCGCTTCATGCCTTTATACAAGATGAATCTGAACACAAGTAAGTTGAGTGTGTCGGGATACAAAAATTAGAACTTGTCTTATGGTATACTGCATATTGTTGTCTCATCAAGATCATGACACTCTTGTCCCTCAGTGCCCCCACCCTAATCCAGAAAAATAAAAAAATTCCCTATCTTTTCATTGAATAAGCACTGAATATTACTTCTGGTATTGTTTGCGCAAAATGTCTGGCACCTATGTGCCACTTTTATCAGTTCTTCTTATGCAAAAAGTTGTATGATCTGCTAGAAAGTTCTCTTCATGCACAACGTACTTTGATTTGTTAATGAGTAGATGCCTCAATAAAATAGCAAAAGAGAACGAAATAGTCAATAAGTGATGTTCTTTGTTTGTACCTGAAGATGACCGGCTGCTAGGTCCAAAAGTGTGACTTTTCAAATGAAAAGTAATCTGTTGCTTGAGGTTCGAAAAAATGATCTGCATGTCATGGGGCTTCTCTAACCTTTTGATATGTAATCATAGGCATTACTTGATAGTCTCGGCTGTGACAAATTTGCTGGTGAATGCCATTGGTGTCTGGTTCTTTAGAAATTATGCCCGCATTAACCTTGGTAAGTCCGCTATTCTCAGTGAGGATTCTTTTAGCTATTCTTTTACAACTAAATCTGTGTTGCTGTAAAGATTCTTATATAAAACTCTGGCTTCAGTCTACAGAAATGCTGAAGATATGAATTACCACTCAGTTTGCCTTCATGTTCTTGCTGATTCCATTCGCAGGTATGAGATGGCAGTTGTATGCAAATATGCTTTTTCCACTCGCCGCCCAGAAATTTTAGTCTTTCTTTGCTTGTTCATAGATCTTAAGCTATTTCTTCTCAATTGTTTCTCAGTGCAGGTTTAATCCTGGCATCCTGGTTGTTAGCCCTCGGGTATATTTTGCTTTATCCTTTGATAAAAGATATGCTTTCCACAAATAAATAGCACTAAATGCATTTGAATGTGTCTATTGTTCTCAGGGTTGACAATGCTGAAGTATTGTGTTTGGGGCTAGTTTCTGTTACAGTTTTTATGCTTGTCATGCCACTCTTTAAAACTACTGGTGGTGTCCTGCTTCAGATGTCACCTCCCAGCATTCCATCTTCAGCCTTAAGCAAATGCTGGAGACAGGTGATTCCATCTGTTTCTGTACATTTACAATAAACATTAACCTGATAAGGAATTGAAACTTTTGGTCGATAGTTCTTGGGGCTTCTTGCTAATTTTGTTTTTTAAATTGCTCCTCCCCCCTCCCCTCCCCGTTTTAAAGGTTGCCTCTCGTGAAGATGTCCCAGAATTTCTGGGAAATGGTGCCAGGTCATGTGGTTGGTTCAATTTCACTTCAGGTAACTGTGACGTGGAATTAGGTTTGCTCTTTGATTAAGGGCATTAAACTCTTACAAATTTGCGTATACAGCTATCTATCAGCGATATATGCTTTTTTCTATGGTTAGGTTAGCTTCAGGGGATTTATTGTACGCTGAATTCATTTTCTGTGGTGATTGTTTCAAGGTGAAGGAGGGAATTGATGATCGCCCAATACTCCACTACATTCATGATTTGTATCATGATCTGGGGGTACAGGACTTGACTGTGCAAATTGATTATACCTAAATGGTGTTCTTATGGTTTCTGGATTTGTTGAACAAGCTATCTCTACAAGGCATCATTTTGTCAGTTGAATGGCAGTACACCCATCCATTGGGAATACACTCCACGCATTGGCCTGGGAAAACTTCTGTACTAGAGGAGTCGTAATTAGACATAATCAAATTACAGGTAGAGGATTTTTGTATAGTACCAATCTAGGCGAAATTCTGCTAGAACTGGTGAGGAAATTTTGAACCATACCTTATATCTTGTAAATTTAAGTGATGTTGAATTGAGATTTTACCTACATTTTTTAGTATTGGATTTGTAATGGAACTTGGAATATGTTACGGAAAAGCAATTCTACTACCACTTGGAACGAAGGAGAGCTTATTTGGCGCCTCTTACATACGCAAACAAACACAATAATTTCTTTCTTGCATCAGACAATAGTCGAACTCTCAATTGACTCCTTATACAAACTTAATTATCCACCACTTGTACATACTCAACCAAACAAAATGCCCCTGAAGTGCAAGAGTTGGAGGCATTCGACACAACAAGATACAATACGTTTCCAGTCATCTAAAAAGAGAAGGCAACATTGAGTAAAGATAGTAGCAAATCATATGTTCTTTTACACGACACGATGTTCAAACATTTCTTGGTTGAAAATAGATTCCCACAAGGACAGTGGCGGATCCAGTACTTGAGATCAGTGGAGTTTATTTGTGTGGAGTCACTTACGAACATATTATCTAAATAAAGCAAAAATACACCATATTTAATTAAAAAAATCATTTTTCAGCGAGGCCATGTGACCTACACCTGTCACTGCACAAGGATGATATGGAAACGTGTTCTATGAAGCGGTACATAGATCCCAACGGTCTGCTTATTCATGAAATATGTAAAATATTACACAGAACAACTCACAAAAGGGGAATTGTTAACAAGGTATACCATGTTTAACTATATAGCGGTTAGATAGTATCAGTTAGCACCCGTGCCTTATTTTTACTTAAATCCACTTCTCTCTGATGAACTTTCAGTAGATACTCCACACCAGCCTCAAGAAAGTACAATGTAGATTGTCTTGATTCTTCCTTTTTCTTCAAACGGAAAGAAACATCGATCAGGAAGTAGGATCCGATTTGTTGGCAAGTTGATTGTTGAGGAATTCAAGGACAGACGAGCGCTGCAAGAAAAATAGGAATAAATAAAACTACGGCAGAGAATTCCCAAGGTTAAAATCCATGTCTGAATGATCGACACTTACCCTTTTCTCCAAAGCAGTTTCTTCAGGATTTATTGTCAAAGATTCCAACAACTTTATGGCTTCTTGAAATCCACTAAGAGCTTCAGTCTCGCTACCAAGATTTCTATCCACGTCCGCAACTTTTGCAAGAGAGGTGGCAATATCCAGTGTCTGATACCATAAATGTATTTGTGGAATGGTCGGATAATAAACCAAGAGGAGCAAATATTTTAACAGGACGATGCAGGTTTATACAAGTAGTACAATCTAATAAGATCCTATCAGGTTTTTTCTAGTTTTATTATTGAAAAATAAGCAAAGCTTCAACATTAAGCTCCCAGGCCTGAAAAAGTTGTCAGCTTGCGGCTTTCACTTGTTCCCAGCTCATATTAGTACAATCTAAGTTAGTATCTACATAAAGACAACTATACCAATACTACATTCATTGCCACAACTAGAGAAACACTTAAACATGCTGAAAAATGAAAGCATATATGAATATTCTATTCAGATGAGGTTCCAAGGATAATCAAGTCCTCTACCCTATCTCCTTGGTCAAATCCTACCTACTTCGTTTCCAAAAGTTATAAACTACCTGAATTAAAATTCTCTTGAAATGTAGTCAACAAAATTTTAAATTACCCCCAAAAAAAATCGAATTTTCGACGGAAAATGCCACAAGAGATCTGACATGGGTCTTAATGGTATGTTGCAATAGGTTAAATTCTAAAGATAAACCAAGAGCTTTTACTGCGCGACCATAAGGGGCTAATTAAGATTCATTTGCCAAAAAGAAGCTAGTTTATGGAGACTGAGTTTTTTCACTTATCCTGAAAAGACATTCAGTGAAGACATTAGCAGAAGGTGACCATATTTTACAATGGGAACTTTAATAATCAAAATAAACTTTGCACAAGCGTTCTCATGGTGCCACAACAATTAATTTCCAAACAATGTTTCCTGACCTCAGATGGAACACTAGAATGATTCTTGATGGCATTGCGGCGAACATCCAAAGCCTGAAAGTAGTAAGATCTTGCAGCTTGAAGGTCTTCATCATAGTACTTCAGATCTCCGATCTTATTTAGTGAAACAGAGAGAGTATGTGTGATCTGCGAATGCATTAGGAAGTTTATGTAAGAGGTAAGTGCATAACATGTCATTTGCACATAAAATGAAAAAGAAGACAAGAAAATGAGTCATTTACATTTATAGATACCCTTCTATATAAAAAGTTGAAGCTTACCTCCACATCATCTTTAGGTACTTTGGAAAGGAAACTAGCGCTCTCCTCAAAATAAGTAATTGCAGAAGCCGCATCTCCAGTTGCTCGACTGTATTATAAATTACATAACATTATTTTCTTAAAATTCTATAACAAATAAAAAGCAAAATGAAACACCTCGCGGTTAAAAATGCAAGAGAGAGAGAGAGAGAGAGAGAGAGAGAGGAGGGGGTAGGGCCTACCAGCAATCACCAAGCATTCCCAGAACAGCTCCCAACTGTGAACACAATTCAGGTGTGTTCCCTGTTCTTTCCAATTGATCTCTAATGTCTTCAATGCATATACTTAGCCTTGATTTTGCACTTTCGATGTTATTTGCACGAAATGCCTACACATGAAACAGCCAGTGTGTGAGAACCTACAGAGTTCAGAAACGTACTTGATAATTGAAGAATGGACAGGTAAAACCAGTACACCAGGATTCCTCGAAATGAACAGATTGTTTAAGGCATCGGTTTGACAACTTACCCTCATGGCTTGATGTACCAAGAAAGCACCTCGTTCCAAGGACACGTCCTCATATATGACTTTTTTGTTTTCATCTTCTTCTTTCTCTTGCTGGGTGTTTACTGGCGACCTCTTTATCCTAGCATGGCCTTCAATAAAACGATCAACCATACTCTGAAGATTTGTGTCAGGCTCTATCTTCTCAATGTCAGCACCACATAATGGACAATCCTTGAAACGCGATATGCATGCTCTAATTTAAACAAAGAAAAAACAAGAATTATAAGCCGTCAGAATCCATCAAATGCCAACGGCTCAGCACTCAGCATATTGCTTTCCAAGATTGCTTACTTGCAAAACAGATGGGAACAAGGCTGACATTTGCTACAGTCGAAAAGAAGTGCTTGGCATATCATGCAGCTTAGAGGACCCAACTTAAATGTTTGAGAATCATATCCAAAGGGGCACTTCGGAGAATTGACGGCTGATTCACCAGACTCTTGATTTGGCTTGCTCTCATGCCCTCCCTCCTGTTGTGTATCCTGATTTTCTCCAGATTTCTCAACAGATGTTTGAGAACCATATCCAAAGGGGCATTTGGCGGAAATGCTGGCAGATTCACCGGACTCCTGATTTGGCTTGCTCTCACGTCCTCCCTGCTGCTTATTCAGATTTTCTCCATATTTCTTAACAGATGCATCATCAGGACGAGCCGCCTTTGCAAATGGACAAACAGGTGTCATCTTCTTTTGCACCCTGTAAAGGAGCCATAACAAGATTTAACACAAACACGGAGAGAACCCATATGGGGAGTTAAAAGGAAACATCTGCAATGTTATATTTTAAACTCAGAAGAAACATAGCAGGCAAAAATCTAGACTTCGAGTAGTGAGGACATCATATGTTGCACATGAGGAATGCTTTACCAACTACTGTCTCCATTCCATAATATGAGTCGTTTATGACATTTAGCGAAAATTAAGGAAGCAAAAAGCAATGTACTTTGTTAGTCAAAATATCAATATTGCTCTCTTAAATGGAATAGATGATCTCAAACCCTTATCCAGGGCCAGGTCACCTAGAAGCAAAGTTTCCTTTTTTAGATTTCCCCCAAGGGAAAATTAAAGGAAACATGTCATTATCACAAGAAAAATCCCCCAAAATATATCTTTATTAAGTTGTCTTCTATTCTTCAACAACAAATCAAATAGAAAACCATGATATAAGTTATTTGATTTTGATAAGAACAAAGATTTTATGATGCCCTTTTCTTGATTCTTGAACATAGAACTAACTAACCCGTTTGATTCAATATTTTTTATTAGCAGCTAAAGTAATCAAAATCCCAAAGAAAGAAAATCAAATGCGCCAGATAGAATTGCATTAAAGAAAAAATAAGACAGAAAATCCAAATCGGAACAGCAAGAATCATGTGGATTGTACCTTTTGGCTGGATGTTTGTAACAAAATGCAAATTGGGAAAGTAGAATCGAGATCAAAGGAGCAAAGAAATATTAATAATAATGGAGAAGAAAGAGAAGGAGAAGGAGAAAGAGAGAGAGAGAGAATGAGAGAGGAGGGGCAGGGCCGGGAAGAGAGGTAATTAGATTAGGATTGAAGACTGAACACTGAGGTGAACACTGAGGTGATGGAGAAATTTTATTTTGGTAGGCTACTAAGTTTGACAAGTTACATCTAAATCAATGAGTGCACTATACATATGAAAGAGAACTGAAGTGGATTGATGTAAGTTCATTCTCTTTTCTACGTGTACTGTACTAATTGACTTGAATGTAAGTTATAAGTTAGTAGCCTACCAAAATAAAATTACTCGAGGTTATGTCCTATTGTCACCTATCAGGAGATGAGAAAGAAAGACCTTTTTTTTTTTTTTTTACTCTTTAATATTTTGGACGGTACTTTTTTTTTTTTTTTGTCAAATCATCCTGATATATTTCTCACACATAAAAATCAGTTCGCTCCCACGTGTAAAACGGAGATTTGGACTGATATTTTTATATATAGGATGTGAATCAAGATAATTAAAGTTAGTTGGCGTAATTAGTTTGGCAAATTCGCTTTTTAAGGGAGGTCGAAAAATCAATTTTACTAAGTATGAAGCCGCCACTTTTGCTAGCCCTTTACTCCTTAGTGGGCTAATCTGATGCAATCGAAAATTAGTTTGGTGTAATCTCTCAAATGAATGACCATACGAAAAAAAATATCTTATTCGTACTTTTTCTTGAAACTCTCAAAATCAAGGCTATGGGTGCCAATAAATTGGGTCGACCCGAATACAACACTCTACACCGAAAATAAGTAAGTCAAGCTTTAATTGAACATTTGTTTAATTTTCAAAACCGTTTCTTATGTGGATTGAGCGCAACTCGAAAAAAACTAATAATCGAATAACATTAATATAAAAATTATATATTTAATATTTATTTCTATAATATTATTAGTTTAAAAAAATTACTGAAATATTAAGAATCTCCTTAAAAAAGGATTATTGAGACAGACTAAAGCATATTTATAATTATTTATGTATTCTAAAACTTAGACATTAGACTCATGAGGCTTATAGCCTAACAGGAATAGACCACTAAGACGAAGGAATTAGGAAGTGGAGCCAAATGGGCTTTCATTAATCAACCCGGATGTACTGTGATACTTAAACCTTGCCAATAATATCTTCTTTCAACCCATCCCTTCAAAATGGGCTACCCATTAACGAACCCGGTCATGGTGTAATACTAGGCCTACCAATTTATTTGATGTTCGTAAATCACTCGGCGCACATATGGGCCTAATGATCCATAAGCTAACGGACTAGCAATTTGGGCCTTTGAGTTAAAATTAATTGGTTATAATTGAATAAAAACTCAAATTTCCCTTGAATTTTTAATTGATTTGACGAATTAATTAAAAAAATGTCACGCTTTAGATAATTTATCCAATGAATTTAAATCATCTAAGCATTTTCCTTCTTTTTATTTTGGGGAAATATTAAAATTTCCTCGATGAGTTGAAATTGTTCAACAATAGAACCAATCTTGATGAAATATTTAGTTCGAACATTGTATATATACAAAAAATCTATTCCGAACTCGACTTGTAAGAGATTTAATTAAGAAAGGAATGGAATTAGTTGTAAAACCTAACCAATTAAGTGTTAAACCTTAACAAAAATAAAAACTAATCTCATCTTCAAAGTCTAGGTCAATACAATAAGAGGTTGAAAGGTAAGTAATTGCATCTCACCTTACTTTCAGTTTTTCGAAGCTTATCCTAAACAAGATTAAGAATTCAAATCATGGAAAAAGCGACTTATATTGCATACATTGTCAAGTTTATTATATTTAGATTTCAACCGAATCAATTACATAGATACTAATATACAAGGTTAATTACCTGAATATCTGTATACAAAGTCTAGGTCAATGCCTTCCTAAAAAAGAAAATAGTCAACAATGTCATCAAACCCAAATGAGCATCTTGATCACTTCCCCACTTGCCCATTGATGAAGAATCATGAACATGGGCAAGTTGACTATTTCATCCCTTCCATGAAAAAATTGCTATACATGATCCCAACTCAATCTACATATCATCAATCAATCAATCAATCAATCAATGGAGTACAAGCATTTCAGCCATCATCACAAACTTAACATCTACAACAAACCACAAGAAGATCAAAAATACCCCTGCCATGGCTGCCAATTGCCTTGCAATAATAATGAATCAATCTACGCTTGTTGGCCATGCAATTTCTTCCTCCATGAACATTGTGGAAATGCAACTCGCTACTCAAATCACCCTTCTCATCCTTCACATCCTTTAATTCTCTCTCCATCTCCAACTTATTGTAGTGGATCATTCATTTGCAATGCTTGTGGAGTACTTGGAACTTCATTTTCTTATTCTTGTGCCCTTTGTGAAGTTGATCTTCATTTGAATTGTGCCTTTTTACCTCAATTGGTAACCCATAAATCCCATCAGCATCAGTTGATTATTAGTTATAGTCAAAAGGGGTGTGATGAATTTTGTAAAATTTGTTCCAAGAAGTTGGGAAAGACTAATTGGTCATATGTTTGTAGTAAGGATATTGAGTCATGTGATTTTAGTGTTCATACATTTTGTGCTACTACTGAGGTGAAACCAGGGATGTATCAGGGAGATGATTCTGAAGATTTTGAAGCGTCGGACTCGAGTAATAATAGGATTAATCATAATGGTTGTGAAGCGAATTCGAATCAGTCTCAGACAGTTGGGGGAGCTGATCAGGCTGGGGCTGAATTGATTCAACTTCAGACTCAAATGCAAATGGCTGAGCAATTTGCTCAGATGATGGCTTCTTTCAATCTTAGTCATTTGGCTTAAAATATGTTAAGAAAGACTAGCGAACATTTGGTGGAGCGCTTCTGATAATAAGTTTCTAGTTGGACATTTGATGGAGTGAACATTTGGACATTTGTACCCCTATCAACAATAAACTTATGTTATGATATGGATTGTACTTCTTCTTTAGTTGTGATGACAAGTAAACTTTGATGCCATTGATTGGAAATATGGATTTTTTTTGTTGATTTTGTTTTAATTAATTCCTCTGGTGCACTAGCTTTTATAATCACTCTTCTGCATAAATTTAAAAAGCTTGCAGGTATAAGAATTTTCAGTGTGCCAATGAAATACCTTGGTCATTGACTTATTTCAAAATTAATAGTAATACTGTTAAATTAGCAAAATTCAAGTTGGAATAAATATAAAAAACTTAGATAGTGTTGAAATAAAAAAATAGAAGCGGAATGCAAACGATTTTGCGCTATACCTTATAAGTTACAAAGTGGAATTAGTATAAGAATCTCTTCAAGTCATATTGATTATTAAGGGTGTCAATCGAGCTATGTGAGCTGAGCTTGGCATAACTCACGCTCAGCTCACATAAAAATTCAAAAGCTCACGCTCACGCTCAGCCCGGAAAAACTCATAAACCTTAAACTCATTTTAACACGAGCTCGAGCTTAGCTCACGAGCTTCCCAAGCTCACTTATATTAGCGAAGAAAACGAAAATCCTATCTCAAGAATAGCATAATACAATGAGCCTTAAAACTAAATTTGGACAAGAATACATAAAAAGAAGCAAAAGTTTCAGAATTGTTTGATATGCTAATAAAAGGAGTCTTATATAAAAAAAACAAAAAAAACAAAAAACAAGAGAATCCATGCACTTAAAATTTTAACAAATGATAAATTTGCAAATTTCAAAAGATTGATTTAATTCCATTGTCGGTGGCAATTCCAATTTTGACAATCCCATTGAATTCTTCTACACCATCTCACTTTTGTTGTGATTCATCCAATGTATTTTGTATCGTGTTTTCCCACGCTGTCTTTTCCTGTTTTCTCTCTTCCTTTAACTTTTGTACCTGTCTCTCTCCTATTGTAAGACTCCTTCTTTAATATAATCTCCTTTCTACCAAAAAAAAAGATTATTGAGTTAATCCACACATTATAATTATAATGTATATAAGTTTTTTTTTAAATTAGTATTATTATTATATATATAATATTTTAATTATATTAATTTTATTCGGATTCGAGCTTTTTTCGGCCTGAGCGGGGTCAAGCTCACGCTCAGCTCACATAAGAAGTGAGTTTGAATATTAAGCTCACGCTCATATTACCTCAGCTCACGCTCACATTTTTTCGAGTTATAGCCCGAACCCGTTGACACCCCTATTGATTATGACAAACACGTGATTACTTGATCTTTCTTCCCCTAACTCTCTAGACATAAAGTTTGTGAATATTGATGAATGATATATACGAACTAAAATCGTAAATAAAGTGTATTGACATTTATGAAATTAATTAAGTAAAATTTCAATATGACTTATAATATCATAGAAGAATGGATCCGTAAAGTTTCATAAGTATGTGAAGCTCGGCTGGGCGGTTGCCCTATAAAGAGGAGATAGAAGTACCTCACAAGAGGAGGAGAGAACCCAAGAAAGGAAAATTTAAATCATGCCCCATAGGGAGGGTATAGAACCCACGACCTCACGATCGTGGGCAAGCGGGCTATGGAACTTGTGATCATAAGTATGTTGATTCATATACTTTTACATTTGTAGTATACGTATTTATATCTAAACTCATATATCTACATTTCTAACTATAAATGATAAATTAGTATGAATTACTTAATTTTCTTTTTTCTTAACAAGATTGTCATCATAATCAAATGACGTTTGTTGAAGACTATCGCACTTAATTTGAACATTTTATTTTGTTAATTATATGTAGATTGGTTGCTCACTACAGTCAGTTACTAATTCAAAATACATATATTTTAAAAGAAAATCATGCCGTGCATAGCACTATTTTTCTTCTTCTAGTGTATAGTAATGAAGAAGAAGCAAAGGGTAGAGCATATCGGTCGTTGAGAATTAGAAGTGGCACAATTTTTTATTAATAAAACATATATCATAAAACATAAACAACTTTGTAAAATTGGGCAAAAAATCATCCGTCCACGTAAATATCCTCATTTTTGTATATAATCATTCACAATCCGCCATTATATATATAATTTGAATAAATATTCACATGTCAAATTCTAATTAGTTGGGTATATAAATATCTAAAAAGACGATTTTCACCTGTAAAATTGGGGTGAAAATCGTCTGTGTACCCATTATTCATGTACTCCAACCAATAATAATTTTCCATGTGATCATTTTTTTTAATTATATATACACATAATGAATTGTAATTGGTTGGATACATTAATAGATATACAAACGGGTACAAACGATTATTTGACGTAAAATTGAGGTCTCTTTGTTTCTTTCTCTCTCTTCCACCCTGTCACTTTTCGTACCTGTCTCCCGCTTTTCTCTTGATTCCGGTTGCCGGTTATCTTTCTTCAAAATATTTCATGATGTGTATTTGGTGAATGGTATTAGAAAGTTCTTCGATTATTTTATGTAAAATGGCCTAATTCGTCCTATATGTATTTACAATTCTCTTTTAAGGTCTTGTTTGTTTAATTTCTACTTTTAACGTCCTATTCGTTTTTACGATCTGCCGACAAAGGACATTCGTCCAATTTTCTGTTAATTTATTGTTTGCCTAGTCATCCAGTCAACATATTTCTCTTTTCAGACATTTTCAACATATTTCCCACATGAAAACATTTGGGTACTCAATTTTTTTTTTTAAAAAAACTATGAATACTCAATTTAAAATAAACAAAATAAAATCCAAAAACCTATCCCTCCCCTCCCCTCCATCTTCATACGTCCTTGACCTCCTCCACCACCACCAACGACCACCCCTACATCTAAACCACCATCTCTACATCTAAACAAAAATGACACCATATTTTTGCAGACCCCTTCTTAACCTTTCTCTGTCTTTTTCTCTCTAATGCTTATTCATTAATTAAAAACCAAACCATATTTCTCATATTCAATCCCATTTCTCCATTTTCTCATATTTGATCTTTTCCTCGTTGTTCTTGTTCTGGTTGTGGTTATTTTTTTCAAGAACTCGACTTTAGTTCAAGATTGCGAAAGCCCATATCAATTTGCAACAATTCGAGTAAATTGTGTCGTTTTTCGATTTGGGTATTGCAAAAAAATTGATACAAGAGATGATTCTTCTTCAAATTTTGGAGGGTCTAATTTTATAATTGATCAAAATCATGACAATAAAAATCCACATAACCAAAACACACACTCAAAAAAAATCCACAGAAATTCATAGTGAAGGGAAAAACAGAGAAATTAAGAATAAATCATAAAAAAGAAAAAAAATGGTTGTTCTTGTTTTTTTTAGGGTTGATCAAACAAGAACATTTGTTTCTTATTTTTATTTTTTCATATGTTAATGCATCAGAAGAAACTTGTTGAATTTCATATCTGAAAAAGACAACAACAATATCATTTTGGTCTGCTCAGCTGAGTCAGGAGTAATGCGGGTGGCTTATCTGAACTCTGAAAATGAAGCTTGGATGTTGATAGTGTCAGCTGAAATCAACCGACTCTCTAATGGCATTAATTTTTTGCTTAGAGCTTCGTGTATTAGAGTAGACCACCAGATCTCATTATGGAACTGTGGATATGGATGAGAGTAGACCACCAGAAATCTGTTCACTGTGATTTTTTCCAATGGTTTGAGAACCAGAAATGTAATTTAATTTTTTTTCTGAGAATTTTAGAACTTTGTGGGATTGCATTTTGTTCTAGTCTCATCTTTTAACCCAAAATTCAGGTGGGTGGTGGTGATTGGTGGTGGGTGGAGAAGAGTATGGATGATGAAGATGGTGATGAGGGATGAGGGATGGGTTTTAGATTTTATTTTGTTAATTTAAATTGAGTATTCATAATTATTTTTTTTTAACAATTGAGTACCCAAATATTTTCGTGTAGGAAATATTTTGAAATGTCTGAAATACCCCTGGGATAAGACAAATATGCTGACTGGATGACTAGGCAAACGACAAATTAACAGAAAATTGGACGGATGTCCTTTGTCGGCAGGTCATAAAAACAAATAGGACGTTAAAAGTATAAATTAAACAAACGGGACCTTAAAAGAGAATCGTAAATATATAAAGGACTAATTAGGCTATTTTGCCGATTATTTGGTTAGAATATTTATTGGACAAAATTTGAGTATGTGTCATTAGATTATTTTTTAGGTGATTAAAATCTTTGATTTTGTTATGGGCATGTCGTTAGAGGTTTATTAATTATGTGTTTTGATTTGATTTTTTTTTTTTTTTTTTTTTGTTATAATAATTGGCAAAGTAGATTGTTGGTGAAAAACAAATGTGGTATTTTAGGGGATGTGGCATCAAAATAATACACAACCAGCAACCAATTAAATCAAGGAAAATAACCTAATTTAGAAGATGGTATTTAGTTGGAAAATTATGTTTTTTTCTTAATAAACTCTCTCTCCATAATGTACATATGTGACATCGAAAGGACAAAATTATGTAAAATATTTAGTAATTCTAGAATATAATTTGATTAATCATTACAAAAATCATACTTATATAATAGTGTATGTGTTGAATCTCTGATTTAGCACCAATATTTTTTTTTGGTTAAATGCCGGACCTCTAATGATGAATTGATGATGCTGAATAGAATTTTGTTTGGAACTAAACTTTTTGAATCGAATAAAAGATAATAAATCATTTGGAAGAAAATATCTAGGAAGATCAAATAGGATCAACAAATAAAATGATAGATTTTGTATAAAAGATAAAACCCTTTTCAAATGGCAGTGATAATGTCAGAGCAAATATCCTTCTGTAAAAATAATTTATTTGCATGTGACAAATTGCCCCTCTAACATATCAATTTCTATATCTTTTTATCAGTATCTTTACTATTTTCTCTCACCCCTAATCTTTATCCTCAATGTGATTCTTTTTTTTATTATTATTTTTTCTTATCTCTCCTCCTTTCCATTATTCTCTCTGATATTGATGTTTTTTTTATCTTCTCTCTCCTTCTATGTACGGTAATAACGAAAAAATCAGCAATAAAATAATACAATTTATTTGATTCTTTTATAAATTTGGAACATATCTAATTTTTATGCTGGTAAACATTCTTTTAAGATGAGCATCCTTTTAATATTTATAAAAAAGAGGATTAAATATGTATTATACATGCTTGTTTTACCATATTAGGTATAAATATCTTCTTACTTGTTTGTTAGTAATTTGATAAAGGATCTGAAATTTCTTCAATGGAGTTTAATTAACAAGCAACTTTACAGTTATTATTATTGTTATGGTTATTCTTTTGATAGAAGGCTGAGAGTGGAATAGTGAAAGAAAGAATGAGAAATGAAGATAAAAAAAATCAAGTCAAGATTAGAGAGAATAGTGGAAGGAAGAGAAGAAAAAATAATTAAGAAATCACATTGGGGAGAGAAATTAGTAAACATAATTAAAAGATTGAGTTAATAGCTATTTATAGCACTAAACTATTTACGAATTTCTCTTTTATAGTACTAAACTATTTTTTATCTAAATATATCACTCAATTATTTACGTTTATCTAAATATGTCACTCAACTATTTACGTTTATCAAAAAATATACAACCATCCATTTTTTGAGTGTTTTCCCGCCAGCGATGTCACATTAGTTGCTTCGGAACATGAACAACGACGAAAAGGAAAAGAAATCTTGGAAACGTCGGGCGATAACTGCTTAGTTTGTTGTTGCAAGGGCAAACAGGTCTGTCAAATTAAGCAGTTATGGCCTGACGTTTCTAATATTTCTTTTCCTTTTCGCCTTTGTTCATGTTCTGAAGCAACTCACGTGACATCGCTGGCTGGAAAACACCTAAAAAAATGGGTGGTTGTATATTTTTTGATAAACGTAAATAGTTGAGTGACATATTTAGATAAAAAAAAATAGTTTAATACTATAAAGAGAAATTCGTAAATAGTTTAGTGCTACAAATAGTTATTAACTCAAATATTTAGTAATTGATATGTTAGAAGGGTAATTTTGTCACATGTAAATAAAATTTTCTTGCAGGAGGATATTTGCTCTACCATTATCACTGCCACTTTTCAAATGCACTATCAAATACTAGCCAAAAGTACAGTGGTAAAAGTCTAGTCTAGTAAGAAAAATAAAGAAAATGATTTATTAATTAGCCATCTTCCTTCAAGTTTTATTAAAAAAAAATCATTTTCCTTAATCTACACACTTGATTCCATGGGAAAATTCTAATATAGGTCCGTCCTTTTGGGACTGGCCCACAGCCCTCTTACATGAGTTTAGGCGGAAACTATTTTGTAAGTAAGCTTCACTCTAATTAATATGAAAGTACCGTAGGATCAGTTCTATAAAGGCGTCTCCATGCCAAAGTGATCCGATTCCATGTTAGGTGCCATATCAACTACTTATGTCAACAATGTACTACAAGAAAATTAAACAATCTACTATTTCAGCCATCCCAGCCTCACACGTGCCTGACTTCCCTATCTCAGCCGTAACACGTGTGCAACCACACACAAAAGGAAGAAATAATAGATAAAAAATTATGACATGATTTCGGATCTAATATGATTTTCTTTCTAATATAAAACATATTTCCCAATTAAATTTTTTGTAAGAAAAACATATGTCCTACAGGTGTATTACCATTCTTAATTGTATAAAAAAACGTATACTTTCAATTGCAAGCTCGATTAAAAGTGAGTTCCAAGTGCTCAATTGCATCGATCCTCCAAAAAATTAGGCTCTAAACTTTATATATATATATATATTAAAAAATCATGCACTCTTTTTAAATTTTAGGTTTTAATGGTTCAATAATAAATACGATAATTTATATTATTTAATTTTCAATTAAATCATATTCATTTTTTTATTTTATTTATATAAAAAAATTCTTTAATTATATAAAAGTATTATTTAAATTTAGTTCATGGTCTTTGAAAGATTAAGACATCATTGTTTAATGGTTAAATCAAATTTCAACTATAAAAAAATAAGTTATAAAAAAAATAAATGTTCCGCAATGAATTGGATTTGTGTTAATTGTTGAGTGATATATCCATCTTCTATTGTGTATGTGTGGTCAGCTGGTGATGTTGGGTGGTGCAACAAATAAAAGTTAGAGAGAGAGAGAAAAACAAACAAAACAAAGCAAATACAAGAGTTCTTCTCTGTCTATGTTTGTTTGAGACTATTGTAGTCTTGGAGATCAGGTCTTCTTGCACTTTCTTCTTCTCTTCTTTTTCCTCTCTTTCTTTGAAAAAAAAAGAAGATCAGTTCTTGGTGTCAAAATTTTCATCATTTTCAAGTTTTTTTGGCCACACACAAAGCCATGAGGATCAGAAAGCGTTTTCCTCCTTTATATCTCTCTACCTCAGATCCCCAACTGATCAGCCGCCCTTCACAAATGGCGGAGCAAGAGGAGAAGTCCGATCCTCAAAATCAACCGCTTCAGCAGTTTACCAGTCAAGAAATGATTATCGGAACTCAAATTGATCCTATTTTGGTTTTCCCTCTTAACACTACTCAACAACAGATGAAGCACAAGGTTCGTTTGCTTCTTTTTTACTTTATCACACAGTCAAAAGTGCACTGAATTTTTTCAATGTGTCCAAGGCAAATGGTAAAAAAATAAAATAAAAGAATTATTAAGTGGGTGTAGGGCTTATTGTTTTTAGTCATAATTGTTGTGTCAACTGTGTTTTATGTCACTTATTGTTATGAGTTAGAAGTGTTGCGTCAAATCTGCTAATTAGTCGTTGTTTTTACGTCCTTGTGGTAAATTGGTACCCAAAAAATGCGATCCATTTGGTTCTTTGTTTTTGCAGGAAATTGAAGGGAAAGACGAGAGATGGAAAGAGGAAGAGGAGAAGAAGAGTAGTAGTAATGATATCAGGTAATTCTTCTTCTTGCAGTGAAAAGGTGAAAAAGAAAATAGTTGAATTTAAACCATTTTAAAAAAGAAAAATAAAATAGAAAAGTGTGAGTGGATATACTGTTATATGAACTTTGGCTAGCCACCAGACCTTCCCATCCCATCTAATCTTAATAATCTATCTGTAATTATATTTTATCTACTCCCTTTATCATTATTTTTTCTTCTAAACATATCACATATATGGCAAAACAAACAAAAAAAAAATTAAAAAAACCCATGTGGTGCATGTTAGCACATATGATACTGGTCCCCAGCAACAATATGCATCACTGGTTGTAGATGTTGCACTCATGTGTAGCAATTTCTTGTGTTGTTCTACATGGGCAAATTTTCAGCAAAGAAAACATCTCAAGTGCAGATGTCAAAATGCAACTTCCTCAATCTCCTTCTTCTTCTTCTGGTCAAGGTACATTTATATGCAATCTATTATTCTCAGTCTGCGTCAACTGCACTAGTCTAGTCTTTCTTTACTTGTGTTATGTATGAGGATAAGAGGGTATCAAACAGCCCAAACCCAAGACTTATTGTTTTGAGTCGGTAGTGCTGTGTCACCTTCATTTTTTGTTTATTGTTCTTGTCCATGCACTTGTAATATACATGCATATATAGGGCATGATAAGTGGGGTGAAGGAGAGAAAGTAGTTCCATTAAAGAAGAGAAAAGGGAGCTTCGAAAGAATTGGTAATGACAAAGGGATGATGATCATAAAGCCAAAAATGAAGTCAAAGACGAACAAGAAATGTCAAGAGGTGCAAGATGATGCTACTAAGAATTTGACAAAGAAGATCAAAAGAGGAAATGTTATAATGGAGGGATCACGGTGCAGCCGCGTTAACGGAAGAGGATGGAGGTGTTGCCAACCCACCCTTGTCGGCTATTCTTTGTGTGAGCATCATTTAGGTAAGCATAGACGGAACTAAGGAGGGATTATATTAAAAAACTGTATCATAAATCTGATTTATTGGTTTTTGGACTCACGCTTTCTTATAACTACATAATTTTTTGGCTTACTTGATAAGTAGGACAACAAGAAATATGTCATGAAGAAAGATGTGAAGTCATGATCAACAAGTCAGTTTTAAATACAAGTTTTCGGTTTGAGATTGCAGATGTCCCCAAAATTTTAAAAGAGCCGTTTTAATTTTTTTAATTTTTTTAATTTTTTACAAAATATCAAAATATTTTAAAAATAATTAAAAGTTCAAATCTCTCGCCTCGATTTAAAGTTTCTGATTCTGTCTACAGGTAAAGGAAGGCTTAGAAGCATGAGTAGTGTTGGCAACCGTGCCATGGATACTGAAAATGCTGTAAGATTATTATTACTACCGAGCCAAGATGAAAAACAAAATGTGATGATTAAATCTTCATCGACAAATTATAATAATGCTAGTGCAAACGATAAGGAGAAGGAGGAAGAAGAAGATGAAAGTAGGAGGAAGGCATTGATGTCAAGATCAAAGAAGAAGATGAAGATTGGAGTGGTGAAAGCCAGATCTATTAGAAGTTTGTTAGGACAAACAGACAATGCAAGTGCTGCAGCAGCTAATACAAACAAAAAATAAATAGTTTGGTCAAGGAAGGTGAAATGTGTGTTATTTCATGTACTTGTTTGTTTAAAGCCAAAATTGTTTTTTCTCTGCTGACTGGAATTACATTATCCTATCATATGCAACTGTTAATCTGCTTGTTCAGGAATCTCAGTTAAGAATGTTTGCTCGTTATCTTTTTTGAGATTTGACTTTTCTTCAGTACTTAAAATTTTGAAGAAGTTTCTAGTTGGGATGAAGATTTTATCAATTCAGAATCCAGATTGAAAGTTACTGGTGTAACAAACTCGATCAGCGTTTGCAGGGCAGTAGCTATTCTTAGGTAACTAAGGTGGTTGTTTCAGATTTTTTTCCAGTGCATTTATATGTAAAGTAATTTTTTTTTCTTTGAAATGAATAAGTAAATAAGAAGGCTTAAAAGAAAAATATATTTAGTATGTTTATAAGTAAAATAAATTTTCAAATGAATTAATAAATTGAATATCTCTGTCTTAAGGTTTAAATTTTAGTCACTACACTAATACTTCATCATCAGTTTATTATTGTTTAGATACGGTCCTGTTTGCGAAAAAATATTTTTGCAATTGCATAAAATATGGGAATTTATTTTGATGAACTGATATCCAATATTTCAGACTAATTCATTTGAAATATCTTCAAAATGAGTTACTGCATAACATTTGATTGTTTTTCGGATGATTCGAGCTTTTAGAGGTTAGAGACGAGGGATCGTTTGTGTTTTTTTTTCTTCCAGTTTTAAGGGTGAATTTTTAGTTGTTGGGTTAATAATTCAAATGCTAATAGGCTTTAGCCAATAGGCTTTTTAGAGACCAAATGAACAAATGAAGACAAAAGAGCTTTTGATATTTTCTTGAGCCAATCGGCTACTGGAGACAGAGAACAAAGAAAGCTTTGGATTGAATTGTTTCGGGATGAATTTGAAGAGAATACTACTGCTTTTTTATAGGCACAAAATATACCAACCATAATTAAACTCTACTAATCAACTAACTACAATTACTTCAGTCAACAACAACCAACTACCAACAATCAACAACTAACAATTACTTCAACTACTACTAATAAATATCACAACAATTAAACTAATAAAACATTAATTAATTAGTAAACTTGGTTTAATTCCTACATTGCCTCCCTTAAACCAAGTTCTTCAAACTTGATCATGCCAAGCATCTTCTTCAGCTTCCAAAATAACTCAGACTTCAATGGTTTAGTGAAAATGTCTGCAACTTCTTCTTCTGTAGGACAATATTCAACAGCAATCTCCTTGTCCTGAACCAATTCACGAATGAAATGATACTTGATGTTGATATGCTTGCTACGACCATGTAGCACCGGGTTCTTGGTCAAGTCAATAGCAGATTTGTTATCACGCAAAATTGTTGTGGGCTTAACTTGCTGATACTTCAGAAAATCAAGAATTCGCCTCAACCAAACTGCTTGAGTAGCACAGTTTGTTGCTGCCATGTATTCAGCCTCTACTGTAGAAAGTGCTACAACTTGCTGTTTCTTTGAAGACCACGAAAAAGCACCAGAACCCAAATAAAATGCATATCCAAAAGTACTCTCATACTTCACAATATCACCGGCCCAATCACTATCAGTATATCCCAAAAGACCAAAGTTATCAGTACGCGAATAAAGAATACTATCAGACTGCGTACCTATAACATATCTCAAAATTCTCTTTGCATCTTGCAAATGAGATTGACGAGGGGATTCCATAAATCTACTGATCAAACCCACACCATAAGTGATATCAGGCCTCATAGAAGTCAAGTATCGCAGACTTCCAACCAATCTTCTGAAATTAGTAGCATCTACTAATTCTCCAGTGCCATCAATTGACAACTTCAACTTTTCTTCAATAGGAGTCATGATAGGATTAGTAGAATCCATCTTAAACTTCTTTAAAATATCACCTGCATATTTTCTCTGAGAAATAAAAATTCCTCCATCAAACTGATTAACCTCCACACCAAGGAAGTAAGACATCAATCCCAAATCTGTCATCTCAAAATGATTAATCATAGTCTCCCTGAATTCAGAAATCAAATTGGAATTGTTTCCAGTGAATATAAGATCATCAACATACAAACATACAATAAGAATATCACCGTCAGTATTAGACTTCACATATAGAGTATGTTCATAAGGACATCTATCAAAACCATGACTGAGAAAATAAGAATCAATCCGAGTGTACCAAACTCTCGGTGCTTGCTTCAAACCATACAAAGCTTTCTTCAGTCTGTAAACCTTATCTTCCTGATTTTTCATGACATACCCTCCAGGTTGCTCAACATAGACTTCTTCTTCTAACACACCATTTAAGAAAGCAGATTTAACATCCATTTGATAAATGTACCAAAAATTATTAGCAGTAAGAGAAATAATCATACGAATTGTATCAAGTCTGGCAACAAGTGCAAATACTTCAAAATAATCAATACCAGCTTTTTGCTTATAGTCTTTAGCTACCCATTGTGCTTTAAGACGATCAACCACATCAGAGGATTTATACTTAGTCTTATAAACCCATTTAACACCAATAGCTTTCTTACCAGGAGGAAGTGAAGTCAACTCCAAAGTATCATTTTTCTCAATGGCATAAATCTCATCATCCATTGCTTTAATCCAATCATCATCTTTAGTTGCATCCTCAAAAGTAACAGGATCACAATCTGCAAAAAAGGCAAAGTTCACAATATCTTCATCAGATAAATCAGAACCGGTAACACAATCCTTCAAACAAGCAGGCATTTTAGTCTCCCGATGAGGGCGACTTGAAGACGGTGCAGAAATGGACTGCACTGATTGCTCAATCTATTCTCTGTCACACTGAACAGTTGGTGAACTTTATGAAGTTGATTGATATTTGGCTTTTTACCAGTCCACAACTCTTGTGGAGTTTTTCCATCATTGCTCCTTGTAGGATACCTGTTCAAAACATAAACAGTACAAGCAACAGCTTCTGCCCAAAATTCTTTAGGCATATTCTTAGCATTCATCATGGATCTTACTATATCCATCACAGTTATGTTTTTCCTCTCTGCTACACCATTCTGTTGCGGAGTATACCTGGCAGTCATCTGATGTCTAATTCCATGTTTTCTTAGAAAATCATCACATACAAGATACTCAGTTCCTCTGTCAGTTCTCAAAGTCTTAATCACATAGCCACTTTGCTTTTCAACATAAACTTTGAAACTTTGAAACACATCACAAGCCTCATATTTATTTCGCAGAAAATAAACCCAAGTCTTCCTACTGAAATCATCAATAAAAGTAAAGAAATACTTTTTACCACCAATAGAAGGAACCTCCACAGAACACAAGAGAATGTAGTCCCACAACTAAATTTTTCTTGGCAAGCAAATTCAAGCTAGAAAAATTCAAATGTCCAAACCGCATGTGCCACAGCCAACGATCATCAAATACAGCAGTACTAAAGCAAGGTAAACCACCAGAGTTGATATTCAAAGGATATAAATGGTTATTAGTTATTTTTACCTTTGCAATTAGCATTTTAGTAGGATCACTGATTGTGCAAGTTAGATCACAGAAATTGATATTGTACCCCTTCATATCTAGCTGTCCAACACTCAAAAAATTATGGTCAAGACTGGGAACATCATAAATAAAGCTAGAAGATCCGTCCTTCAAAGTGATAGCAATTTTTCTATTTCCTGCAACTGCTACACATTCCTTAATTCCAAATTTTACAGTAGTCTGAACAGATTTATTCAAGTCTGTAAACATATCTTTATTTCCACACATATGATTACTACAGCCAGAATCCAAAAACCAAATATTACTTTCAGTTTCACCAGTACCAGATGAAGCAAATAATAAAGTCTCAGAACCATTAATATTTGTTTCGGCAAATTTTGCTTGTGGCTGTCCAAACTGACATTTTTTAACAAAACAGTCTTTTTCCATATGACCATATTTTTTGCAAAAGTAACACTGAATTTTCGATTTATCCATTCTCTGATATGAATTATTAGACTGTTGGTAATTTTGCTGATAATTAAAATTACCTCAACCACGTCCTCTAAAGTTTCCTCTGCCTCTGTTGTTGCCATTAAAATTTCCTCGGCCTCTACCGCGAAAATTCTAAGCGCTTTGTTGACTTGATTCAGCCTGATGTGAAAATCCAACTCTCTCATTTTTCACCTCCACCTGAGCTTGCAATGCTTTTTCCTCAGGTACACTTTGAACATTCTGTTGATCCAAAGACAACTCATAGGAAAATAGTTCTCCTTCCAACTCATCAACTGTCAATTTTTCTAAATCCTTTGTAACTTCCAAACCAGTCTTTTTTGTATGAAATTTGGAATTAATGGACCGCAATATTTTCTCAACAACTTGAGACTCTTTCAATGTCTCACCATTTGATCTCATATCATTGGTCAAAATCTGAATTTTGCCAATATAATCTTTAATTGACTCAGTTGATTTAATGAGTGCCAACTCATAATCCTTCCTCAAAGCTTGTAATCTGACTCGCTTCACATCGTCATTCCCTTTGTTGGAATTTACCAAAATCGTCCATATCTCCTTTGCCGTATTAGCATGGACAAATTTTCTTGCCACATCCAATGACACCCGATTGCACAAATGATGTCTTGCAATCGCATCAAATTGTTGTTTCTTCTCCTGTGCATTTGTTAATGGAGTATCTGGAGGAGGAGGTTCTTCATAACTTCCTCAATAATTTTCACACTACAAGAACTTGGAAGAAATTTTGCATATGTTTTCTCCACATATCAAAATCTTTCTTTCCATCAAATACAAAAATATCACACGAACACAAAGCTCGGGGATCCATCACACAACACTAGCTCTGATACCAATTTAAAGACTTTTAAAATGATCCCACAATAATATAATTAGGAGAGAAATAAAACAAAGAGATATTTTATAAGCAAAAGCAAATGGGAGCAACAAAGGCAGTACGTGAACAAGAAATTTGAGGTGGCTACTTTGAAGCCAAAAATGCTTCTGGGAGTTCTATTAGCCAATAGGCTTTTGAGAGACCAAATGAACAAATGAAGACAAAAGAGCTTTTGATATTTTCTTAAGCCAATCGGCTACTGGAGACAGAGAACAAAGAAAGCTTTGGATTGAATTGTTTCGGGATGAATTTGAAGAGAATACTACTGTTTTTTTATTGGCACAAAATACACCAACCATAATTAAACTCTACTAATCAACCAACTATAATTATTTCAGTCAACAACAACCAACTACCAACAATCAACCACTAACAATTACTTCAACTACTACTAATAAATATCACAACAATTAAACTAATAAAACATTAATTAATTAATTAATAAACTTGATTTAATTCCTACAAAAAAAATGATAAAATAGTGCACAAATACACTGTAAGCATTACTACAAACTCTTTGAAGTAAACACATTTGGATTCATTTAGGAGAGAAGAGGTAGGATCATAATTTTTAAAATCGTCTACCACATTTTTTATCTCTCGGTTTAGTGTAAACTCGTAAGTTTAAATCACCCAAAATACATTTTCTCTGTAACATGCTTCATTGCAAGTTTCTAATCGGATTAATGACCCGCAGTTCCAGTTCGGAATGTGGAATTTACCTTCGTTCGTCGAATTAAAATTGTGACGATTACAATTGATTTAAAATGGATATATGTTGTGTTTTTTAATGACACATGTTATATTTTTTTTATCTCAAAACACTTGTATTAAAGCATTATGTACGTGCAAATTTGTTGTTGTTCCCCTAGTATCCGGACTGCTCAATAGAAGACTAGACAAATCTTGTCTGCATGGACCTCAAAACATGTGCTTATCTATCATCACACGTCAGAATTCAGAGCACATTCCTTTTAGTACTAGATAGAATCTGATCTAATCTAATATGTCCAATAGTACCTTTTTTTATTTTATTTTTATTTTTTTTCTATCCAATAGTGCCTATTAGGAGGTGAAATCGATTGAGTTAGTAAAACTTGTTCAATTTTACTTATAAAAGTTTCTATTTTAATTTTGCTGTCAACAAACTATTAAGACGATCGATAAAATCTAATGCAAGTCTTTTTTGTTTTTTGAGCGCCCGAAAGCGATTGCTTTGAGTAAGAAATGGAGAAACACTCTAAATAAGGAAGATTGAAGCATGTCCCCATACGCCTGGGGAGGAAGATAAGCCTCATAAGGAGGAGAAATTATTTGCCCCATTATGGGGAGATATATGAATCGAACACGGGATCTCCGCCTCGTGTTCGGGTAGCCTTACCACTTGGGCTACCCGATTCCCATAATCTAATGCAAGTCTAACTCACAGCATAATGCACGCTTTAAACCTCAATTAGAAAACGTTTTTCCTTATATAAATTTCTCTTGGCCCAACAAAATGAAGTCGTGGACTCAAAAGACATAGGCCCATATCTCACTTGCATGCTTAAATAGCATTGAAATTGCAGTTCGGTTATAATGAAAACGACGCAAGTAACATCTGTTAATATCAAATTAAAAATTTGACCAGCGGGGCTGAAACCGATTTAGTGACCATGTAGTGGATACCGAGTACCCTTCGGAGTGAACCCAAAAAAAAATTTAACAACTAGAATCGCTTTTTTATAACATTTGTTAATTTTTCTAATTGGTGTTGTAAAATAGATGATATATGTCGTTAAATATTTAATCCGATAATTAACCAATGTTCGTAATACAAAATTTTTTGTTATTCGTCAATAATTTGCAGTACGCAATACATGTTCGGCGTTGTAGCCTAGAACTAGACATGGAAGCAAACACATTAGTGCACCAAACCACTACGCAGGTGTAGGGATGGCAATGGGGCCGGGTGGGGGCGGATATCATGATCTTCAGTCCCATCCCCCCTTCTTCCATCGCATCCCCCATCCCCGGCCCAGCCCCATTATTGGGGATGAATTGTGATCCCATCCCTAGCTCAAGTGGAGGCCCAGCCCCAACTGAGAGAAAGCGGGGATTTTTTCCTCCCAATCTCGATTAGAACAAATTAAAGAATTTCATCAAAAATCTCACAAAACAAACTTGAAAAAATAATATAGAATTTTAAAATAAAAAAATTAACATCCGTAAAACGAAATAACAATATCTAAAATGATACTGGTTTGCTCCCTAAACAATATTAGTTTGTAGATACGACTAATATGCTGCTCAACAATATAATTTAAATCACTTAATGTCTAACGAAACAAAAAAAAAACATTTAAAATAAAGAAATTATATTGAAGTCAATCAATCATCAATCAATATCACTATCTCTTTCAATCAAGATCAATCTTCTCCAATATTTTAGGTGTCTTTCCCAAGGCAGTTAAACTCGCGATCCTACGTAGGATCGGAAGGCATATAAGGATCGTAGGATTGTAACTCGGATCGCCGATCCTACTTACGTTAAAAAATTATTTGAAAATATATATGTACTCTTTGAAAAACATTTCAATCACAATTTTAAAATATAAAAGCACAATTTCTCTACCCAAATTATCTTAGTTGAAACTAAATTGAAAAACATAAATCATGTTCCAAAGTCCAAGTCAATCGGAGTTAATTTAATTGCTAAAATGTGTTTATTTTTTATTTTTAATTAAGATTCAAATATCTCCTGAGATATATAAATTTGTATACATCTTAAAGTATCAGTTCGGAGGATAAGAAATGATAAAAAAAAAATTTAAAAAAATATAAAGTGTTTCAGCAAAAAAAAAAAAAAAATTAGGGAATAGTAGACTCGTAGGATCGTAACGATCCTACCCATCCTACTCCGATCCTACCAATTTTCGATTCTACGTAGAATCTAACTCGGTCCACCCCTTAAAACTCGTAGAATCGACTCGCGATTTTGACTGCCATGGTCTTTCCTATATTTGATTACCTTTCTATTTATTATTTTAGACAAGAAATGTGGGTCGGGCCGAACTGGGCCGGGGATATTACTTATCCCGCCTCCGGCGAGGCCAAATTTATCCCCATCTCCATTCCCACTCCCAACATAAATCGAAGAATCCCCAATCCAACTGGGTCGAACCGATCCGAATCCCCATTTAACCGGCCCCATTGCCATATCCCTACGCAGGTGTTCATCTCCGCTCTCTACTCTTTGGTTTGAGCTGTACCCATTTCATTCATTTCGCTCAAAATCTTCTATTCTCTCTCTCACACACAAAAACACACACACACACACACAGAGACCAGATCTCTGTTCTTTATCAAGAAATGGAAAAGAAAATAAGAAATCACTCAAAATCTTCACTGCAATTTACACCACAATCCCCTCATCATTCTCTCAAAAGCCCTAATCAGCCACAATAATTTCATCAGCTGAATCAAAATCAATCTTTTCACCAAGGTCCCATCTCTATTTATCTCTTTTTCAGGCTTTGAATCAATTAGGGTTTGTAAAATCGAGTTCTTTTTTTTTGTCTTTAGCGTTGAATAATTGAATTAGTAATTGGATTTTTCTTACTGTTAAATTAGATTCTTTGTTCAATTTTGATTCTCAGGTCAGAATCTTTATGACCTTTTTGTTTCTTTATGTGATAAAGTTTGTGAGTTGAAAAATTAGGTGCTTTTTTCCCCTTCATTTGAATGATAAGGATAATTAGAGCGGATTGCAAGAATTTCACCAATTAAATTTTAGGGCTTTGTTTCAATTAAGCTACCAGAAAATATTTATGGGTTTTTATTTTTCTGATTAGGTTCAATTTGGGTTTCATTTCAGTTGTGTTTAGCAGAAATAAAATCTGGGGTTCATTAGGGGTTTCCCTTAGAATTCAAGTTTTGATTTTTTTTTCTTTTATTTGTTTTATGAGAGATTATCCAAATTTACAACTGCAAGATCAACTAAAGTTAGGGTTTTGGTAAAATTAACCCACACAAGTTGGTGTTTGGTTCTGTAACATTCACAAAGTTTTGCCCATTTTTTTAAAACTTTATTCAGCTAAGAAATTAGGACTTTGGATTGGGGCATTTGTGAAATGGGAGACGACATGCCGAATGCAATGAATCTGGATCTTAATCTGGGACCAATTGATCATTCGAGTGATGAAACTGACCGTAGGTCGGGAACATTTCCCAGTGATACTATGAACTTGGATGATTTGTTGGATGGTCCAGTTAATAGACTTTGGGAAGTTGTAGGGCGGAGGCGGTGGAGGTCTGTTTGGAGACATTTCCAAGTACCCCCTGAAACAAGAGACATTGCGTTAGAATCCACGGGTATGAGTGGTTTACAAGCTGGAGAGGGGAGTGTTCCCGCGGGGGGAAGAACTACTGATGAGGATACTAAAATGGGTGATAACAATGATGGATTTTTAGATGATGTAGTTCTGGGGAAGAAGGATGATGATGATGAGAAAGGCAATGGTGATCCCGGGAGCTTTTTTGATTGTAATATATGCTTGGACTTGGCCAAGGACCCTGTTGTGACTTGTTGTGGGCACTTGTTTTGTTGGCCTTGCATCTATAGGTGGTTGCACGTTCACTCGGATGCCAAAGAATGTCCAGTTTGTAAGGGTGAAGTGACAATAAAAAATGTCACCCCAATTTATGGCCGTGGAAAGACTTTGGCACAGGCAGAGGATGATTCAAGTGCAAAGGTCCCCGTGAGGCCTCAAGCACGAAGGGTTGAGAGCTGGAGACAAACTATTCAAAGGACTGCTTTTACTATTCCAATGGAGGAAATGATTCGTCGTCTTGGCAGTAGGTTTGATCTGTCCCAGGTTCATCCAAACAATGCTGATTCTCCGCGGGAATCACCTGAAAGAAGCAACTCGTTGCTTAATAGGATCCTGACATCCAGAGGAATGCGTAGAGAACGGAACAATGTGATACCACCTGATGATGTGGTTGATTTAACACAGAGCAGTCCTACTAATTCAGAAGGAGGGGAAACCCGCCAAATGTCATCGCTATTGCAGCTTAGGAGATCGAATTCTAACCGGGCAGCTGGGATTTCTCATCTAACATCTGCACTGAGTTCTGCTGATAGAGTATTTGAATCGTACCTCCGGCGGACTCAAGAACAATCTCTTCCAGTTGACGACAGAGATTCCGTCTCTAGCATTGCTGCTGTGATACATTCAGAGAGTCAGACAGTGGATACTGCAGTTGAAATAGATTCAACAGTGGCTCTTTCGACTCTTTCTTCCAGAAGGAGGAACGATTCTTCAAGAATATCGGATGTAGACAGTGGCGATTCCCGTGCACCAAGGAGGAGACGGCTGAATTGATCTTGGTTACTCTCATCTACTTTGAGAATTTATGCTCTTGTTCTCAATATCTTTCACATTTATATAAGTAGGAACATCTATTATATTGTCATCATAAATGTGCATTTTTCCCCCTAGAATTAGTTACTATAAATTTGCTTAGAGTGTTGGACATTTCTAAGATGCCTATAAAAGCCTGTTTAAGTTTTGTTGCTTTCGATTCATCGTGTATGAACTTCGTGGTCTACAAACTTGTTGCTTCTGCAGCTGCAGTGGTTAATTGCTTTGCATTTTTACATCCAAGCAGACTTTTACAAGGGTATTGGGGAAATTAGTTACCTCTGTAAATGGAGGATTAACTGCATTGAAGAGGATCCAAATCCGAGTAATTCTGTCTTCTCCAGAGAAACTTGAAGTTTTTGTTTTTTTTTAATTGGGGTTTCTCCTAAATTGTGGTGTATTTAGCTAAGGTTTTCTTCTGAAATTCAATGAAAATATTTCATTTTGGTCTTATTGTTGTTTCTTGAATAATTTTCTTACAAACTCTACACAAGAATTTCAAACAAAAATCTTTAGGAAGAAACTAAATTGGATTTCTTTGGGAGCATGGAATATTATTGAAATGGCTTTGCATAATGCATTCCATTCTGAGTATCTGCAAGACTTGTTTGTGCTTCAATTATGAAAAATTTCTGTGAAGGAGCTGTGTTCTTTCCCAAGTATGCACTAGTAACCTGCACTTATTACATTTACATCTACATTCTGTTTTCAGTTTGCTAGCGCAGTTAACGCAGTATTCTGTTCTAAACTTTAGACCCAACTCGAAATTCCCTTCTCCGATAATAATAAAAAAAAAAAAAAAAATCTCAAAAAAATAAAGAAATCTGTCTTATTCAGAAGTATTTCTTAAAATGTAATTGGACCCTCACTGAGATCTTATTGGGCTGTACAAGTGTCCTTCTTGTGGCTTTTGCGAGCGAAAGCCCATTTTAGATAACGTTTAAAATCAGCTCTATCTATAGAGCAATGTTACAATGGATCCAAATTATTACTTGGCCTAAAGGGGAGCATGCATTTTTGGGTCTCCAGATCTGGGTTTATATCACAAGGTCCATAGTCCAGTGGGGCTATAGCCTGCCCACGATCATGAGGTCGTGGGTTCGATATCCTCCCCATACATGGGGAATGCTTTAAATTTATCTTTCTAGGGTTCTCTCCTCCTCTTGTTAGGCAGTTCTATCTCCCCTTTATGGGGCAACCGCACAGCCGGGCTTCAAAAAAAAAAAAGATCTGGGTTTATTTAAATCCCAAAAATTAGTCCAAATACTTGTTCCTCCATTTTTTGTTTCCCTCTCTTTTTTCAGGGTAATTTTATTCCGGTCAACTACTTATTTACATAATTGATAAACGCAGTGCATTTTTAATATGTAAAATATCATCCTCCGAGTTACTCGGGGATAATAATCAACAAACATTAGCGGGAAAAAAATATTTTTAATGTGTACAATATATCATCCTCCTTTGCATCACTAACTTTTGCCCTGGATATCGTTGCAGTGGCATGGTTTGGACATACTTTTTTCAAAAGATTTTCCAAGTTTTGAAATTTTCCTTGTAAAGATCAATTATGAATTTTTACATATAAATTTTCAAGAAAATAAAATATTAGCAAAAAAAGTTTCCGACCTACCGGATTCGAACCAGTGACCTAAGGATTAGCTGCTACTGGGTAGTGCCCTACTACAGTCCTCCGCTCTACCAACTGAGCTAAGGTCGGATTGATGCAGAATTATCCAAATATTTATTATTTAAAAACTGTAATACATAATACGTCACATAGCAGTGGTCTCTTCAAATTGCAAGTCCAAGAACTTGCATATATGTCCAACTTTTGCATTTGGTTAGAGTTTGTAATTATTTGTCAAACTGTTTATTCTGTATTTTGTCTCATTCATAAATGTTTTCATGTATTTCACTTTCTATTAAGTTTGTTTTCAAATAAATTTTCACTTTTTTCAAATTCTTTTTAATTTCTTCAAACTAATCTTATAATTTAAATGATACAAGTTTCACTAACTTACAGACTTTATCAGAATAAAAAGATACTTTGTAAGTCGCTCATGGTTAAACAGTTGAACATTTCTTGAGGACATAATTAAGGACTTGGCTACACTCTTCAATCATGCACCTAAATTTTTTTTCAACATGTAATTATAATTCTTTTCATGCATCAATTATAAAATCCCAATGATCAATTTTGCCATCATGATCATCTGATGAACTAGTTTTTAATATCACATGGCACTTGAGAATCCATATCCAGACTCATAAGATTTATTTTGGGTCTAGACATACTTTTATAGGCTCAAATTTAGATTGAGTTTGGATTCATATGAGTAGAATCCAAGCCAAGTATGGGAACCAAGAGTGGTGAGTCTAAATTATAATTGTATAGATACAAAAGACTCAAAGATTCAATTAAGATTATTTTTTTATTTTGTTTTATATGATCCTAATATTAATGAACGGTACATATTACTTTTCATAAAATATTTCCCTAATAATCGTCATTTATTTTATTTAAAAAATATTCACGTTTCGATCGATAAAATTGAGTATTAATAAAATTATAAGTAAAATTAGTAAGCCCCAAATTAGATTCAAAACCCAATTTGGTTGAGTACGATCTAGGCCCAATTCAATAGAAATCTAACTTAGGTCTCAATTTAGTAGGTATAAATCTGGTCCCAATATTTTAGACTCAATATACTCAATTGACAGGCGTAATGGCACAACCGGCCTATTATTAGGCGAGTTAGATTGATGAGCTTATGCAGAAGAATAATAGTATGGGTGGGTTGGGAATCAAAGAGGATTGCCACTTAATTCTCACTGATCGTTAGGTTTTACCCATTGGATTTTATCATCATTGTGTTGCAAGTCCTCGGCTATTACAGGCATGTAATAATGCCGAATACCTGTTAGTCGTCAAATAAAAAATATAATAGCTAAGAATTTCAATTTTTACACACCGGTTAAAAAAATTTTAATCGTTGTTATAGAAGAGGTTATCTCAACCGTTCATTTTTTATTTAACACTGCAAGTAAACAAACTTTTGGCGTTCCAAATTGTACCGGAATGTGTGTGTGTTGCAAAGGTAAAAAACGATACAAGAAATGATATTGTTGTTCATTTTTTTTTGAGATAATATTATTGCCTCATGCGCGGGGAAGAGAAAGTCGAACTCGGGACCGCGCCACTGAGCTACAACCTTCTTGACATACTTTTGTTCATTTCATTGCACCCCCATAGACATGATTTTACTGATCTTATTTTTCATCACTTGCGCACTATTCCCTCCAAATCGAATGGTGCAAAATGAATTAAAAATTGCATACTCAACTCCATAGGATAGAAGCCCTATTTTTTTAAGGATCAATTAGCATATTATTATCCAGAAAAATATGGTTTTAAAATGATTTTTTTTTAAAATACTAGTGTCAAATTATTTGTCTCTACTAGTTAGAATCTGAGGCTGGTCGACATGCGTCATACTATTTTTTTTAATGAATAATGCAAAAAAATGTTATTAATATCAGAAAAATTGACATCAGAACATTCAACGTACTATTGCGGTTATGTTTAAAAGGAGTCTAATTCTTAACATTTAATGGAAAGGACTTTTTTTCTAAAAAAAAAAAGTTATAAATATGTAATTTTTAGGCATGAAGTACTACTAGTTCCCACTGTAGCCACTATATTTTTCATTTTTTTTTTACGCGGGGTGGGGGGGGGATGGGGCAGGGACGAAGATAGAAATTTGGCGTTGGGGGGCGGAAACTGGTAAAAAAATTCCAAAATTCTTGGGGGCGATAAAAAAGGCAAAAAAAAATTTCTTGGGGGGCGAAATTGATAAAATTTTCCAAAATACACATAAAATTTCGATAAATAGTAGTATTTTTAAAAATCTTGGGGGGCGGCCTTCGTCCCTGAGATGGGGGATGCAGGAATCGAACGCAGGACCGAAGCCCTGCGTCCCACGACCGTTTTCACTGGGCCAAATGATCCCCGCACTATATTTTCATTTAGAAAACCACACTACAACAAAAAAGTATATTGCGATGTTTGACATATGTCGAATAAATATCGCATTTTCTTGTGTCATTATGATTTCTTACAAGCGGTGGTACCTATCTATTAGGACGTTTGTAAATAGCATGAATAAATAGTTATTGCGACATTTGTAAATTATAAAGTCAAGTTGGCCGAACCAAACAAGAGCCGGTGCTGAAGCCTAGACAAGGCGAGCCGCCAGTCTAGCTACTTTTGAATAAGTTAGAATAATGTTTCTCCCTACCCAATGTGATGAGAATTGAACTCGTGACCTCTCGCATGTTTGTCGTGCGGTGAGTCGTTGTGCTAACTATTCATTTGTTATTTTTTGTTCCTCCTATTATATTTATTACATGAATTTTTTTTTGTACCTTTACTTATTTTAATATATCTATGTGTTTTTATTTATTTTTTTCATTAATCAAATTAAAATTAATACACTTTCATTAAATTTTAGATACTTAAATTTCTTTATTTTACATTGATATAAATGTCTTTTTAAGAATTGCAAAAGTAACCATTTATAACAACGTTTAATATAAATTTTGCTAAATAACATTAAAATGTCGTATGAACATCTATATTACAACCGTCGTTAAAAAATAGCGACATTTGTATGAAATGTCACATGATTTAACTATATAGTATATAAATGTCGCTACATGAGTCGCAAAAAGTAAAATTTATAACAACATTTAATGTAAATGTTACTAACGAAAATTAAAATGTTGATTTGAACAACAATTATTATAATCATCACTATGAAACGTCGTATAAAATTCAATTATTGCGATGTTTGTCTGAAAATATCACAATTTCTAACGACATAACATACAAATGTCGCTATATTAGTCGTGAAAGTAACATTTTATAACAACATTTAATATAAAAGTCGCTAAATAATCTCAAAATGTCGGTATGAATAACAATTGTTATAACCGTCGTCTAAAATCCAAACATATCGACGTTTCCAAAAAGTATTGTTTTAACTTACTCTTCGATTTTAAGCGACGTTTGAAAAAAAACGTTGGTATTGTTTTGTTGTAGTGCTAGTACCCATTACCTCTCTATCAATATATAACCTACTACCCATTACCTCTATCAATATTCTTGTGAGGAATATCATTGTATACATTAATGATGAACTTCTCCTCACTTGATGAGCTGATTGCAGGCCAACCAAATTTGTAACACTCCACAAGAAATCACTGTTTTTTTTATTGTTATCAAGTAAAAGCACATAGCACCATGATATCTTCATATTGTCTGATTAATTACTAAATTATGAATTAATCTTTGAATTACTTTTTTTACTAGTAATATAGAAGCCCAAACACATCATTGTTTTTCATCAAATAGAAGCTTGCAATGATTATTATAATAAAGTATAAGTAGTAAATTAAGCAGCAATAATTATTGGAAGAGTTTGGCTCATTATGAACATGATGACCAAAATACAAATTTCTAGAATATTGTCTCATACTTGGGCAGCATAAAATAGCATCCCAGGTTGAGAAAAATCAGAAGAAAAAAGAGAAGATCAAAGGCAACAAATGCATGCAATGATGGTTATGACTTATGATTATACTCACTCTATTTTATTTTATTTTGTGAAAATTATACTCACTCTATGCATGCAAGGAACATTTATAACAAAAATACATTATCATGCCATTAATAATTAGGGAGAGAGAGGGTGATAGATTTAGAAAAAATACAATTAATAATACTCTTTAAATTTACAAAAATTATTTATATTACTATAAAATAAATATATTTTTTTATACGACTTATATTTTAAAACGGAAAAAAAAATAATGATTAGTGAAGAAGATGGAGAGGGCATGGGGAGTACCTAATCATATTGTCTTCACTCTCTGTGCCTTTTAGAACAAACCCATATTGTTCCATACCCTACATATTAATACTCCTCTCAATCACAACTTACTTACAAATGTTATTGTAACAATTTTCCTTCTATTCATAGAGTCAGGGACCACAACAGGGTCGAAATTTTTAAAAATACTAATAAGTATAATAAATTTTATATGTAGTTCAAATTTTTTTTATCAATTTTGCCCCTCAAAGATTTTTTGTTACCCTTTTTATATATAGTTCGATATACTGTTGTAATTTCGTTCTATCAACACCAAATTTCTGGCTTTAATCCTTGCATAGACTGAGGTTCGTTTCGTTTCTTACCAAATGTATAGAATTGAATTCCTTGTATAGTAGTGAAATAGGCACAATTTATGTTACACTCCTACTGAGACGGATACTTTAATTATCTCTAGTAATTAGGCTAAATTCTTTTTAGAAAAAAAGAAGACGACGAGAGTGGGAAACAGTAACCAAAGAACCTGGACACAAAGATTACAATTTACTGACAAAATTCAGGTGGAGGTCCTAAAGCAGTCCGGTTCTTATACAGAACAGATTTTTTTTTCACACATGTAGAAAATTTTTACGTGAAAAAATATTTTTTTTACAAAAAACAGGTGTTCAGAAAACAATTATTCTCAAAATGAGAATAGTTGTTTTTTTAAAATCAATTTCAATTGTCAAAAATTTAATTCAACGGCTGATAATTCATTATCGCAACATACACAACAAATACTAATTTTTCGCACTGTAGCCGTGGTGGCCCTAAAGCTATAGATCCCCAGCATAGGGCTTTGGCCGCTTCCTGGGTTTAATAGGGCCTGGTGGGCCTTAAATGAGTGATCCCGAATCTGCTAAAGTCAGCTGAAGATCACATCTTCCGAAAGCCTATTTTACCCCTCACCTTCTAGCTCTCTCCCAAGCGTCCAATCAACAAATCTTCAATCTTTTTTATTTATATTTTTTTTAATAGGAAAATCTTCAATCTTGGAAATATTCGGATTTGATTTGACCCAGACCCTTTTGGTTTCTTTCCAACATCCATACCCACAGAGGGCAAAAAATCATCTGTCCCCATTTGTGTGTGTTCACGTGTCCCCAACCAATCACAATTCACCATGTGTGTATATATAATTGAAACAAATATTTATATAGTAAATTTTGATTGGTTGGGGACACAGGAACACACACAAATGGGGACAGAGGATTTTCACCCCACACAGAGATGTGAAAAAAGATTAACCTCGAATTCATCCCATTATCATTACCCTTTTTTCTTAGTCAAACTCCAATTCGGTACGAGTTCTTTAGTCCACAGTTGAGAAACGACTGTGAACTGTTAAATAAGTTTTTTTTTGAAATTATTAAGTACTCCCAAATTATTTATCCATTTTTTTTAAATGAAGAGTTCATTAATCATGATATTTTCAATCCTACCCTTTTACATTAAATATTGAATAGAGAAAAGAGGTGAATTAAATTGACAGTAACATTAAAGAGGTTATGTTGACATTTTATCATATTTCACTATAGAATTTGATGAAACATTAATTATCGTGCAAAATATAAACTAGACAGATAATTTGAGACGGAGGGAGTAGTTTATTTAATGTCATTCTAAACCTACGGGCAAAATAGTTGTTCCTCATTTTCCTAATAAAAAAACATGATAAGTCCTCTTGCTCTTTCTTCTTTCTTTCTTTCTTGGTAAACTAGTGATCTAAACAATTGGGATATGAAAAATGTTTTTTTTTGTCTAAAAACTCATATCCCCTGAATTTATAAAATTTTGAACGGGCTAATTACAACGACATATTATTTTCAATTTTATCATAATTTAAACAATTTATCTAATTGATTTTAGTATCGCTTAACATTATCCCTGGATATATCCACGATAAACTTGGATAAATCAGACCTTTAGCCTTTAGGGATCAACTTGTCAAGTCCTCTTGCATTTTTTATCTTCTCATTTGATTCCCTAATATTTTTTTAGGCAAAGATGGAAAAAAAAAAGGGGGGGCTCTTTGTCAAGGAAAAGATCATGAAGTAATTTCTCTAAAGTTGAAGAAGCACAATTATATGATCAATTCGCTAATTGATCAATTCTCTATATATTACTAATGTGATCATTCTTGATTGATAATCATGAGTTCGAATTCATAATTCCAATAACATTTAATTTTCTGCATACTATTCGAGTGGGGATAGTGTAAAGTTTCATAAAAGTCAAGTTTCACAATTTGACTTTTACCATTCAACAGTTCGATCCTTGAACAAATGACAAACGGTCTATTCTGTCATGAAACAGTCTATTGGATCATGCGGTTCAGATTTGGCCACATCACTGCATTTTCTTCTCTCTCCTCATTTTGCAGGAATGTGGCCAAATTTGGACCACATGGACCCGGTCCATATCAGATATTTCCATGAAAAAAGGCTAATAGTACTAATGCGAAACATGCTTTGGACAAAGATAATATTTTTTTTTGCTAAATAAGAAAATTTTCATTAATCACAAAATAATCGAAGTCATTACAATAAAAAAAAATTTGAAAATAAAAGAAAATAAAAGTTATACAATAATTTAAAAAATTATGATAACATACAAAAATCACTCTCAAGAAACTTGGGTGGTAAGGAAATACTAAAATAAAAACTAGTAAACTAAGTAAATACATAATCTTTTTCTTCATATCATCTTCTCCGTAATTATTGAACCACAGAGATAGGAGAATATCACTTTCAAAATCTTCCGTACGGATCAACAATTTATAGCATCATGGGCGTATCAACCGTACTACAAATAACCTCGGGAAGATGTAGAAAAATATATTTTTTAACATGTTGATCTAGATTTCCTTATATAAATTTGATCTAATTATCATTTATAAGGGATCCCACTTGAACCTAAAATTTTAAGATCATCGTTGTCTTTTTAATATACAAAGTAGAACATAGATCCTAGCTAAAATATAATTCAACTTATATTATACTATTAAATGTAAAAAACAAAATCAACTTTACAGGTTTTTCGATCAAATCCCTCTGAAACGTTTGTCAAAAACAGGACTAACGTAAATATTTTAATATTTCTTACTAGAAACAATCCTAAATGGCTCAAGTAGCACTACAACAAAAACAGTCTTTTGCGACGTTTTTGTACCGACGTTTTTTTCAAACGTCGCTTAAAACCAAAAAGAGTACGTTAATGTAACACTTTTTGCACGTCGCTACATTTGGATTTTATACGACGTTTCTTAGTGACGGTTATAACAATTGTTGTTCATACCGACGTTTTGATGTTGATTAGCGACATTTACATTAAACGTTGTTATAACTTATTACTTTATGTGACTCATATAGCGACATTTATATACTATGTCGTTAGATCTTCTGATTTTTCAGACAAACGACGCTATATTTGAATTTTATACGACGTTTAATAGCGTCGGTTGATAAAATCGACATTTTGATGTTAGTTAGCGACATGTACATTAATTGTTGTTATCAATTGTTACTTTTTGCAACACATATAACGACATTTATATAAAGCGTCGTTAAGTCATGTGACATTTCAATCAAACGTCGCTATATTTGGATTTTATACTACGAATATAGTAATTATTATTCTTACCGACAATTTCATGTTAGTTAGTGACATTAAATTGCATATAGTTATAAATTTTTACTTTTTGCGACTAATATATCGACATTTATATACTATATCGTTAAATCTTGTGACATTTCCGGACAAACACAAATATAGAGATTATGTTTCAAAATATATTTTTTAGAGAAACATTAAAGACATAAATTATAATTTTTTTAATGAGAGTGTATTAATTTTAATTTGATTCACAAAAATAAATTAAATAATAGAAAGAAATTAAAATTAGTAAGTGTACAATTCCAAAATTCCATTATAATAAATATAATAAGAGGATAAATAAATAACAAATGATCAATTAGCTCAGTGCAGACATTGCATGACATACATGCAGGGAGGTCGCGGGGTTCGATTCCCATCCCTTTGAGTAAGGGGAAATTTATTCTACATTATTCAGAGGTAGCTAGACTCGACGGCTCGGCTTGTCTAGGCTCCGACTCCGGCTTGAGTCTGCCAGCCAAGTTTCAAAATTTACGAATGTCGGTCGGCAAAAATATCTTTTGAAACACTTTAAAATGACGCAACAAACGTTGTAATAGATAGGTACCGGCGCTTGTAACAAATGTCGTAAAAAATCATAACGACACAAGCAAATGCGACGTTTAAGCGACACTTGCAATAAATGTTGGTATAGATCTATAACGACGTTTATTTGTCTTATTGCAATATATGACAAACGCCGCAATAGACATTTTTTGCTGTAGTGTAGATTAATTTTACAAAGTTGGACCCCCGGAATTGAAAAAGATACACCTTCAAATATTGGTGTATTCTTTTCTCCTAGTTTGGGAAAAAAAAACTCAAAGATGGGTAGAGGGTAGGGGAAAGTCTGACATGGGGCGGTCCTTGTGGGTATGGCCCCACACTCCTCTCAAAAAATTTGAGACAAGACTCACACGCAAGTAGGTTCCGCAGGCCTTCATGTCTCACATATACCCACAAATACTCTCTCATAGGGAATTTTTCTAGTGAGTAGTAATAATAATGAAGTAGCACATTTATACTAGTGATACGGCAAGAGAGTGTGGAATTGGAGGAAGCTTGTGAAGGAAAGCAGTCCGGTTCCTGTGCGGAACGTCCCAAAAATCCGCACGTGCGGAACACGCTGGGAGCCTTTGATTTCATTTTTTAAATGGATCAATGGCTATGATTTAAAAGATGGTTAAAAGAGTACATATGTAATTTTATTAGAGGAGAGAGAAAAGTTGCGGCTGAAAAGTAAAAAAGGTGGGTTCATCGAGAGAGAGAAAAAATTGCACTGCTTTGCTCATGTTTCGGTGAACAGATGTTCTTGTTCGGTGAACACATGTTAATGTTCGATGAACAGATGTTTTTGTTCTGTGAACACATGTTCTTGATGAGTGAACACATGTTTTTTCCGTGAACACATGTTCTTGATTAGTGAACACATATTCTTGACGAGAGAGAAAAGTTGCGGCTGAAAAAAAAAAGAGTCCTTAAATACCCCTACTTTGAAACAACCGTTGGATGAATTCAACGGCCCTCATCTTGGCCCGCATATACGGACCATTCCACTTTCCGCATAGGAGCCAAGACCGAAGGAAAGGGACAACAACAACTCAATCACCCACCAATAATTCCACCCCCCTTGTTCTTGTTGCTTTCTCCATCTTTTCAATCATGTAGTCTTTTGTTTTTAAGCATACTATCCTAGTAGTCATTACTAGACCCCAAATGGGCAATAATAGTAGTACACAAAATACCCTTAAATCAACTTACAAGAAAAGATCAATAGAGAAATAGAAGTAAAAATACATAGCGAATTACCTATTTTAGACTTAAATAATTTATATTTTTCGCTTTTTAGACTAAACTTTGTTTTTGACCTTTTGTAGACTTAAATAATTTACGTTTACCCCGATATAGATTTTTTTCAAATTCCCGACAAAAAACTCACCGACATGCAAAACTGTGTCGTTTTGACAGGGGTAAAAAAGTCTTTTTCAGTTTTACAAAACGAATTGCTTATTTTAGACTTAAACAATTTATACTTTTCGCTTTTTAGACTAAACTTTATTTTCGACCTTTTGTAGACTTAGGAAATAAAATTTAAACGTTTTTACTCTAGAAAATAAAATCGAGTCACCAGCTAAATGTTAGGAAATAAACAGCAACAATGAGAGAGAAAACGAGATCGAAAAAGATAAAGAAATACCCAAGAAATTGTTAACCCAGTTATGCCAAATCGACTAGTCTAGGGCGCTGCCAAACCAGGATATTTACTATGTAGTGATTCAATATTTATGTTACATAAGTATTCTATTTATAAGTAGAAACGAAATCCTAAAAATTTGGCTATCCCCAAACAACAAGGTAATATGGGGATTGAAGATTTGAATACCTTGTTGTTCTTAAAAAAGAAATGTGATGTTGGAGAAGATGGTGATGTTGGAGATGTTGATGGTGTTGATTGTGATTATGGTGGTTAGGGTGGAGAAGATGAAGATGGCGGTAGGATGAGAAGGGGGAGAAGAATGGGGAGAATACATGAAAAAATCTATATCGCAGAATCAGTAAATTGTTTAAGTCTACAAAAGGTCGAAAACAAAGTTTAGTCTAAAAAGCGAAAACCATAAATTGTTTAAGTCTAAAGTAAGCAATTCGTTTTGTAAAGCTGAAAAGACTTTTTTACCCTTGTCAAAACGACACAGTTTTGCATGTCGGTGAGTTTTTTGTAAGAAATTTGAAAAAAAATCTATATCGGGGTAAACGTAAATTGTTTAAGTCTACAAAAGGTCGAAAACAAAGTTTAGTCTAAAAAGCGAAAAACATAAATTGTTTAAGTCTAAAATAGGCAAATTGCTCAAAAATAAAAGAGGAAAAAAGTGTGGAAAAAAAAACAAGCATCAAGTCATGGGAGAAGCCAAACTACTAGTTGTAGTACTTAAGTAATGTCTCTTCCAAGAAGCAATTCGTTACGGAAATCATGTGTTTTAAGTTCAATATTCAACAGTGATAATTATCACATAGTGGTAGAAATTTATATTTGATCGATATGAGTTTTATATATTTTAATTGGGCTAATAAAATTACATGTATGTCCACGAATAAAAGAACAAAGAAAAAATATAGGGTTGGATTGGGGAAATTCGGCTTTGCTACGGTACAATTTCGCACATATAAAATAAATTTTAATTGTTAAATGTGTAATTTAGACCTTAAAAATACTTGTTCAAACGTTCATTCTTTTTTAAAAACAGACATTTTCAAAAGAAGAACAAGTTTTTTTAAATGAAGAATGTGTGCTTTTGCTTAAAAACTTAGTAATTGTCTAATTTTATATTAAATTATTATAGACTAAATTTATTCTACACATTCACACAGAAGTTGTGAGGAAAGTGATGGGTGGTGTTGGAGTGATGAAATCCATCATGTATGGGTTGTGATAGGAGTAAAAGAATCCGCAAGGATAACCCACTTTGTTATGAAGTGGCAGATTATATAAATGGATACAAAATTGATTATTGACAGACGGAGTGTGTAAATTTAAATCTTCAAATGTGGATTATTATGGACACTAAGTTAAATTTTTTTTATCTGATCGGGTTGTTAGATCGCCTTGATTACATCTTTTAATTACTCTGTCGGATCGAAAATGTGGAGCCTGGGCGTGGGTATCGATTTGTGTAGATAGGAGTAAATGAGTAATAGGGGATTAGGGGAGTGTACGTATGATTTTTTTTTGATAGGTGGAGTGTACATATGATTGCTGGTGAAGAATTTGTCTCCCGAGGGCGGTGCAGTTGTCCCTATCAATCCCCTCCGCTGGGTCCCATCGCTCTCTCCTATGATTTGATTGGTCTATTTGGTCTACTCTTCTGTTCTTGTGCCTCGCGCTCTTCATACTGTGCTATACACCTGAAACCCTTCACACTCCACCTCTCTCACGCTTTTCTTGCTAGCCGCTAGCGCCTACAACTGTTTTTTTCACGACTATAGGCCAACCCAGAAATTAAAAGATAACTTTAAAATGAAATTGTACACTAGTGTAAGCAGTCTATGAAATATTAATAACATTTTCACCAAAACAATTATTCATCAAAAAATTAAAAAATAAATAGTATCTAATAATTAAATCAGTAAGATAGAAGTAAACCTTTCTTATTTAATTTAAAATAGAAATTTTTCGAATTTTCTTTGAAAAGACGTTTGATCCTAAAATGGAGAATTCACTTAGGGTGCATTTAGAGTCAAATTCAAACTCTTTACTTGTTATTCATCGATGAAAAAAACTCTTTACTTGTGAGACTACACATTATTTCACAAAGTTTTCAAAAGTCTTAATTTCAAGTTAAATTCAAACCAAATTTAACTTACTAACACCTTCATTTTCTAATTAAACTATCTCTTTTTGGCATACCATAAGAATTAAGATTTTGATGATTATATAGTGTAGAATATCTCTAATTAGATATTTTTCGTCTGGACTTTTGAATAGTTCCACTTTCACTTTCATTTTTAAACATTTTAATTTCATAAATAAAAAATTGTAAGCATTGAAAAATGAAAAACAATCTCATCATTTAAGCCTGCATGAGTTCAATAATTGCAATGATCTCAAAAGCATGACATATCTGACATTGATCATCAGCTTCTCTCCCTCCCTCCCTCCGTCTTGAATCTTGGTGTGTATTTTAATGAAGAATTTATTTTTTATTTTTTTTAGGTAGAAATTTTTTTTTTTTCTTCTTCCTCTTCATATTTTTTTTTGAAGTCCGGATGGGCGATTAGTCTATAAAGAAAGAAAGAAGCGCCTCACAAAAAAAAAAATAATACTGAAAAGGAAGACAATTAAAATTTGTCTCCATTTCATTGAGAGGGTATGGAACCCACTTACTAAGGAACATTTGATTTCTTTTCCTCTTCATATTGAAAAGCCAAGTTTCCCATGCGCGTTTGGAATTGGACCCCCCCCCCCCCCTCCTCTTGCCTTATCCCTCTTCCTCTTTCATTTACTACATTAATTAAAACTCAAACCTAATCAAAATTCTCATCATCATGCATACAGAGCAATATGTATAACGCCCTCGTCAATATTTGACCTTGCCTCCTTAGATGCTTCACTATGCTCCTCACTTATACTACCTCTGTCCCAAAATATTTATTACATTTGATATTTCACCAAAATTAAAAAAAATAATTAAAAAGTAATTAATATAATTTTTTTTTAAATAGCCCTTAATTTATTCACCGTCTCAAATTATCGATCCACAATTTTTTATTATTCTGTCACAAACTATTTGTGTAATTTTTTTTAAATAATGAGCTAATTAATGATGATTTTTCCAACCATATCCTTACACTAAATGTTAGACAGAAAATAATATATAATTAAATTTGAAGTAAAATTGAATAGGGTCATGTTTGACATTTTATCATATTCCACCACTTTAAAATTTGATCAAACCCCAATTCTCATGCAAAATACAAAGTTGACAGATAATTTGGTACGCGTGGAGTAAGTGGTTAGTTGAATAATAAATTAGGGGCAAGACAAAAGAAATATTAATAAAAATGCATTTACTTCTAAAACGTGACAAATAATTTGAGATATCTAAAATAGTGAAACGTTTCAAATAATTTCGGACGAAGGTAGTAATACTCCATTCTCTTAGAAATAAGCCTAATCTATATAGTATTGCACTCATAAAATTTGATTTTATTTGGAAAAAAAAAACATGATTCGTAACTCTTTTACCATGACACTACAAGTAGAAATCAAACTTCTTAATTTTATTTGGATATTAACAGTTCTAAAAACTTAAAATATTCCAACATTTATGTAATTTGTTTGGTTATTATTGGGACATCTCATCCGTGAAAGTCTCGAGTTAAATATATATATATATATATATATATATATATATATATATATATATATATATATATATATATATATTGTCCATTTGCTTCGATTTGGATTAATATTATAAGAGCCTCATTATGTTGAATTGGATGTCCTGTTATAATGAGGCTCTTATAATATTAATCCAAATCGAAGCAAATGGACAATATATATATATATATATATATATATATATATATATATATAATATTCCAACTGTTTTTCTTCATAAAAGGTAGCATGAAAATCTTGATGGAATTGATCGTGTTCATTCATGGGATGGAAAAGATCATTGGATACTTTGGTCTCTTATTATCAAATATTAAAAAATAATATGATGATTCAATTCTTTAATTAATTACTCACACTTCTAGAAAACAAATGAAAGATATCACTCATTATTATCATCAAAAACTTTTTCTAGGAAAGGTAAAACGTGGTCGCTTGGTCTGCTCAAGCAAGAACATATGGTTGAGGGAGGGGGGCAGTTATGCTCAAATTTCGTCTTAATAATTCTCAACTTAATCCCGACCAAACTTTCTACTGTCTTTTACTACTTGTTCGTACTTTGTGCTCAGTGTATTTTTTCTTTTTAAATTGAAAAATAATATTCGATCCCGCAACATGTAATCTGGATGTTATATTACATTGTCAGGTAAAGTTGCTTAATGTATTTGATTAGGTTTTGGTTGAAATTTGTTTGTGAATGCTATGAGAGGATGATGAGTTTATAAAAGAAGTTTTCTTATTCAAAGGTGTGAATCAAGTTTACTTAGTTCTAAGGAGTAGTCACCCTTCTCCTTTGAATGCACCTCGGAAGGATGCGTGTCAAAATTCCTCTTTTCAACACTTTTTTTTTTATTTGCTAAATAAATGACCAAGATTATTAAGTCCATTACTTAAAAAATATGACACTTTTTGATCATTTTTTCATATGAAAAGTGTTTTCAAAATTTTATTATGGTGTGATTGGAATGTGTCTAATTTGAATTTAACTTGATTTAAGATTCAAATTAACTTTAGATTGAGTCTGAAAATGAAAAATAAAGTATTAAATCATTTAGAATTTGGTTTAAGTTTGAGACTGATTTGAAATTGAAACAAAAAATTGAAATTAAAACTCAATCCAACCACTCCATATATTATGGGATGAAAAGAGTACTAACTATAAAGATAATTCTAAGAGTACCATTATTCATAAATATAATTCTCATTCATTATTTATTATGTTTTTTAAATTAGTTAGTATATAAATTATTTCTCTTTTTCTCTCTCTCTCTCTCTAAGTCTATGCATGAAGAATAAGTTCTTATACTTTAAAGCAAAGAGAGTAGTATACATGACAGCTCAATTCATAATTATTGCAAGAAAAAATGGAAATGCATGCCAATAATTTGTGATTGTGTAAAATCTGTTGCATTCCATATTTTAGTTTATTCTTATTGTAATTATAGTAACATAATTATATATGTTTAGTGTATATCTTATGATAGTGTGAGAATACTATGTATAGTAATATTGTTTCATAATTAATTGTCACTTTTTTATTATATTATGAATTACACTTTAATACATTATTGTATCAATTTAATATCGATTGTCACATTTACTTAGCAAAAAATACATATATCGATTGTCACATTGTACTATTAATATATCGATTTTTTCAATTATTCTATAAGATTAGTTAACTTTAATTTCTCTTTTTGGGGGCGCTTACAACAAGTTCTAACAACTTTCCGGCAAAAACTCAAATAAGAGACATTGTGTCTGCCCATTTGCACAACACAAAAGTTACCTGCATGCATTGGATTTCTCATTTTATTTGGTTAAAAATTATTGTTATCATGGATTAATGCCTTTTCAAAGTACTCCTCAATAATGTTTGTAAAAGAAAACAAAAATGTTCGAAATCTAAATTACTCATATTAATTCATAGACGGAAACTACAAGTTTAAGTTTGTTCGAAAATAAATTATAAAAGGGTATAAAGAAAATATTCGGATAGCGAATTTGAAAAACAAAGGATAAAAATCCCTAAAGATTAAATAAATTCATGCCAAGTAATTGTTAAAAGTATTGAGAGAGGGCGTGACAACTCTTAAATACGTTTTCGAAATAATCCGATTATTATCGCTTGCTAAAGTCATTGAAGTTTACGTTTCATTAAAAGTATGGTTTTTTTAATCATTGATCATATAATTATATTTCATCATGATGACTTCTTTGGCAGGGACAAGAGCCTCGACCCGCGATTTTTAAAAATATTACTAGTTACAGTAAATTTTATATGTAGTTCGTAATATTTTATCAGTTTCGCCTCAAATTTTTTTTTTACCATTTTTATATGTATTTTGATATATTGTTACAATTTCGCCCCTCAACATTAAATTCCTGACTTCGTCAAGTTCTTTGGCCCTAATAGGTGTACCGTTCAATTCTAACTTTTCTTCAATTATGAAATTATTTGAAGTATTACATTGACCAAGTCATGATCTTGACTACTATGACTCCATGAGAGGATAAATGATGACATCACCACTAGCTGTAAATAAATACAATTTGCTTACAATTTCATTTCCATTCAAAGTTTGTGGCCTAATTTTAGAAATGATTTTTTAAAGTTACTCCTACTAATATTATTCTTCCGAGGATGCAACTATCAAGTATTTGTGTATATCAAAAGCTTTCCTTTAGAATTAATTGCCAATTGGGTCCTCAGCATATTTTCGTCTGGCCAATTTTATCCTTTTTAACATTTTCTTGTTTTTTTCATCCTTTTTTAATTTTCGGACAGCCAAAATAGTCCTTCTGTAAAAAACATGGGTTTTTTCTGTTAATGGCTTAACGGTTCTAGAAATCATCACTCTCATAGAAGGGCAAAATTGGAAATTCAGGTAAACAAAAATACATTAAAAAAATCATCTCTCTCATGGGTTTTTTCCGCCTTCCCCCCCCGTCGGCACCCCTCTGCCAGACTCCTTCTTTCCGGTGCCATCTTTTCGGCGTTACCTGTGGCGGTTTCAGCACCGGTCCGGCGCCGCTGCTGTTTCAAGGAGGTATGTTTTCTTATTTTAGTTTATTCAGCTCTAGCGAACTCGGATTCGTACAGTCCAGATTGGACTTGTATAACTGAATTCTTGAGATGGTTGAGGACTTTATCGGCCAGGGAAGTGAAAGAGAGGAGATTGTTGCGGGGAGGGAGCGGTGTAGATGGAGTTGAAGCTGAGGCAGCGGCGGCTCTAGCAGAAAGTCGGCGTAGACCCGCCATATGGGCTGGGTTTAGACCGGTCATCTCCGGTCTACGTCCACCATTGTTAGAAAGAAAGGTTGAGAAACAAAGCATAAACCCGTGAAAAATTCGATTCTTTTCAGCTTCAAAGAAATGAATAATACATGGATAAACACCATCTGCTCACTCTACTAATCACCAAACTTGTATATAATAACCCAAAAAGACTCATAGAAGCCAAAGAAATTTGAAGAAAAAACTAGGGATTTGAAGGTCCATAGTTTCTGCCTTTTACTTCAAAAATTTTATGAGAAACTTCCATAGAGACAAACCATATACCCACAATATTTCTTGGAAATCTGGGCAGAAAGTATGTATAGCCTTCAAAAGAAACGCCAAAAGCCATCTTTCTCCTAATTTCGACAAGCACCAAAAAGAAATATGTCATCTTTAAACTGATACCCAACCGGTTAAAAAACCCACCAAAATTGTGTTCTTGAAAACCCATCAAAAGATGTAATTTTTAGAACCTCATTCGAAAATCCACCAAAATCGGATAAGAAATAGTTAGGAGAATGAACATCCACCAACTCCAATCTTTAGCTCTCTCTCTCACGGAAAAAATGATTATTTAGTTACTACAAGAGACCAAGAACAAACAGCAAGCAAAACGGGCAAAATATCAAAGTTTTCTAGGACACGATAGGTTTCCCTTTTAATTTTTATTTATTAATTTTTTTTTCTTTTGATCATTTCTTCTCAGATCTGGTGCGGTTCTTGGTTCTCCGACCACTGGTGCTTCATATCTTTCTCGGGCCGGTCGCGGCTTCTCCGGCGCCATCTCTTTTTCGGCGTTACTTGCGGCGGTTTCTTTGGGTCCGGCTGATCCGCCGCTGGTAGGACCCTTTTTGTCCCTCTCTCACTCGCTTTCTCGATTTTGTTGTTCCTCTTACTAATTTCTTCCTTTAATTATTTTTATTTTTATTTTCCTCTGTTCTTCTCCTTCTTTTCAGTGTGACTCTCTTCCGATTTGGTGGTGGTTTGGTCCGACTGCAGTTGTGGCTTTTTCCTCAATTTTGTTTTTTTTTAATTTTTTTAATGTATTTTTGTTTAACTGAATTTCCAATTTTGCCCTTCTATGAGAGTGATGATTTCTAGAATCGTTAAGCCATTAACAGAAAAAACCCATGTTTTTAACAGAAGGACTATTTTGGCTGTCCGAAAATAATAAAAAAAAAGGATGAAAAAAACAAGAAACTGCTAAAAAGGATAAAATTGGCCAGACGAAAAAATGCTGAGGACCCAATTGGCAATTAATTCCTTTCCTTAAACATGGATTGGTTTTTATTTTAGATGTTTCTTTTTTAATTTCTTAAACAAGTCAATCTAGATTTCAGGTATTTTCCCAAATAACTAATTTATATGTAGATAATTCTATAATGTTGAAGTTTGTGGTCAGGGAGGAAGTCAGGAATTTGATGTTGGGGGCTAAACTGGTAAAAAAATTCCAAAATTCTTGGGGGCAATAAAAAAAGGCAAAAAAAAATTCTTGAGGGGGCGAAATTGATAAAAAATTTCCGAAATACACATAAAATTTCGATAAATAGTAGTATTTTTAAAAATCTCGGGGGGCGTCGGCCTCCTCTTGTAATCGTCCCTGTTTGTGGTTTAGAACTGTTCACATAATTATAGAATGAAAAAAGATACAATCATATAATAATACATAATCAGTTTGCACTTTACTATTAACGACTCACTTACTTACTAATCCAAACTGCTGATTTTTGTAATCTCATTGTTTTAAGAACTTATCATCCAGAAGTGAAGTATTGGTGGTGTAATAAACATATTTTGTTGAAAGTTTTCCTAAAAATAAAATACAATAAAAAGCTTTTGTTGAAAGTGACTGAACATACTAATACACCAGTGGTATATAAATAAATATAATGCAAAGACAATCTAATTTTTTGCTGCATGGATACTCAATCTTCAACTGAATCAAAATCTTTTTCTCTTTACAGGCAATCTAGAAAGTCATAGGTATGAACCGCTGACTACTAACAACCCGGTTTTTTGTCGGTCAATTTTTACTTCTAACAACAGTCCGGTTCCTATGCGGAACAAATTTTTTTTCGTATATGTAGAACATACTTTTTGCCTTTAAAACTGTTGTTCTTAGCTTAACAACACTTGTCCACGCGAAGGGAGTAAACAGGTCGGCTTTTTTAATTTATTATACAGTAGTGTACATACTCTATTAGTTGAACACAATTAAAACATTTTTTACCATTTAATTTTATTGTTAACTTTCAAAATGGAGAAGTGAAACTTTTAAAATTGAGACTCAAATCATTTTTCTTTTGTTTTTTAAGTTCATGCTTTGTCACGGCTTGTGACGCCATAGATTGTGCATAATTTTTCCCCCTTTTCTAAAAAAAAATTATCATCCGCAGAATGTACAAACAATAAAATTTTTTATTCTATTCAGAAATGTCGGATAACTACTCTCATTTTTCTTGGGAAAATTTCGATATGGGACCGAATCATGTGACTAATGTAGTTGAGATTTGCCACATCCCCTGCGAGAATGAGGAGAGAGAAGGAAATGCAGCTGATGTGGCTGAAATCCGGGACCGCGATGAGCTCAGTGGGACTCTAGTCCCATATCGAGTGTCCTTTTTTCTTGACGTGGTATAATGAGGTAATTAGTGGGATTTCGACGTTGACAACTTTATTTTTAATATTGCCCTAAACAAATCTCAAATGATAATTAAGATATTTGTTCTTGCATTACAATTCATGTACAACTATCATCAGATTAAACGACTATCATCAAAAGTGTTGAGCATCGGCTTTGAGGAGGTATAATAAAGATAGCGGGAATTCAATATTGACAATTTTATTTTTAGTATTACCCTAATTACCGTGACGGATCTAGCATTTAAGGATAATAAGGTTACTTGTTTAGAGACGGAGTCACTAATTTGATTTTTATTTTTTTATTTTTTTTGCTAAGTAAAACAGAATCACTAATTTGATCACATAGATCTAATCATTATATAAGTATATAATTAGAAGTAAAAAAAAAATCAGTGGGGTCACCCCACGTGACCCCATTGCTAAAGTGCTGCATCCGTCCCTGACCCTAAATCAATCTCAAATAATAGTCATTTGATCTGACAACTAAGATATTTATTATTATAAATTTTTTTTTGAACAATTATTATAAAATTACATCACTCGATAATTAAAATTGATTTAGTACGATATAATAAAAAATGTTAAGATGGTACTCCATATGTTCCTAATTATCTGTCGCCTAGACATATTTTATCAGTTTTTAATTATCTGTCACTTTATGAAACCAAGAGAGTCTTAAATGTAATTTTTCCAAACTTACCATTACCTTTAATTAATTCAGTCAACAACTAATTTGAATTCTCCAAATATAAATGTAGTAATTAAAAGTTAAAAGTTTTTATCTATATTTAAATTAATATATCTCGATCATGTTTTTAATTGTTCTAAAGTGACAAATAAATGAGAATGAAGGGAGCAGATGGTAGTTGGTTAATTAAAGATATGTTAGGTTAGTGGCTTCTTTAAATTCTTCAGGTACCCTCTTTCTCATTCTGTAAGATCCTTTGTTCTCTCTCTCTCTCTCTCTCTCTCTCTCTCTATCTTTCTCTTTCTCCTTCTCCTTCTCCTTCTCTCTATCTCCCATGGAATTAGCTTTGAGTTTAGGAGATGCACCAAAACCTTTTGCATATCTTGAGAAGTCTCATGAGAAGATGAAGATGGTGAATAAAGATCAACTAGGGTTTTGCATGGCTTTAGGAAAGGCTAATATTGAAGATGATGAAAACAGCAGAATTAAAGAAAGTTGCAGAGGCTCCTCAGATCCACCACCTCTTCAGCTTGATCTTCTTCCTTTCTCTCCTCTTCCCAGAAGTCAAACTTCATCGCACCCCTCCATTTCTTGGCTCACTCAAAACTGTAATGTCATCACTAATTAATTAGTCCCTTTCCTTTTTCATTAATATTATCACATATTTCTGAATAATAAGTAACAAAATTTACTTGTCTCACTCTAAGAATTATGTTGGTAATCATTTTATTTGTATGATTGTGACATGTGACATTTATTTGACCTCGTTATAAATGTTGGTATAGATTTTAAATTCGACTAAAGATTCGAAAGTAATTAGATCATTTGTCGAATTTATGTGGAAAATAACAGTAGTTGTGGGGGAACCGGGTTCGTCAAATGGAGGATCAGGAAAAAGACTGGAAGTGAACCGGCGATCCATAGGAGCGGTAGCGGCGAGGGAGAAAGCGGGTGAGGATGGAAGCGGAAGCGGAACAGCGCTTTCGTCTCCGAACAGCACGACCTCATCGTTCCAGATGGATTTTTCTATGTACAGAGGAGGAAGATCAAACAAAAGAGGGGCATCAGAATTTGAAGCAAATGAAGGCGAGACAGATAGAGGAGGGGCTAGTGATGAAGAAGAAAATGGGCTGGCTAGAAAAAAGCTAAGACTTACTAAAGAACAATCTGCTTTTCTTGAAGAAAGCTTCAAAGAACATAATACCCTTAATCCAGTAAGTCTTAATCCTTGTTTCTTTTACCCTTTCTTATTTTTTATTATTATTATTGTTAGACATGTTGATCTTTTATTTTGGGTTGGAATTTAGAAGTGTTGCGCTATTATTAGTTTTTCTTGACTTTTAAAATAAAATAAAAATTATCAACCAAGACGGTGTTTTGAATCGAAAGTTGATGTTTGTGAATAAGTAATGTTACGTCAAATGATTACAAGGTCCATAGTTGGTGGGGTTATGTCGTCGTGAGTTTGATACCCTCCTTAGGAGGGGCATACTTTATTTTTTTTTTCTTGGGTTCTTTTTTCTTTTGTGAGACTTTTATATTCCCCTATATTGGTCTTCTAATCTTCCTTCTATGTGAGACATTTATATTTTCTCCATGGGGTAACTAACCTGCCGATCTTCTAATTTATCTTTCTTTGTGAGGTACTTTATATATATATATATATATTTCTGCCCTATATGGACTCTCTCACCTGATGAGGTCGACCTCCTCTGGTGAGATCACAAAAAAAAAATGTTACGTCAAATGCATCGGTCCTCTTTAACTATTGTCTTTATCTAAAAAAAAATGGTTTACATTGCACACAGGAAATGATCATATGGTTATTCCGGAATACTGATACTATAAAATATAAATATTACAGAAACAGAAGCTAGCTTTAGCAAAGCAGTTGAATCTTCGCCCTCGCCAAGTTGAAGTATGGTTCCAGAATAGAAGAGCCAGGTATGCCAGAGCTCGGATTATTCCTTTTCATTACTGTTTTTTTTTAAAATAAAAAATAAAACACCATGTCAGGCAAAAGCCGTAATAACTCGGCAAAAAAATCGTATGTTCCCATTCTGTCACGTTATCTGTTTCACAAATAAATGTTTTGTCACGTGTTCCACTATTTCTTTTAGGTTATAAAGTAAAATTTTGTAGTGATGTAGCCAGTTTTGAACATATGGTTCAATGAATCTGGTCAATATCAGAATTATCCTTTCTTTAACTAGTTTCTTTAATAATTAGTTTTGATTGTGTTTGGTTATTAAACATATAAAATGGGGTACATTTTGCAGGACAAAGTTGAAGCAAACAGAGGTAGACTGTGAGTATTTAAAGAGGTGTTGTGAAACACTAACAGAAGAGAACAGAAGGTTAACAAAAGAACTTCAAGAATTACGAGCTTTGAAATCTTCAAAGCCTTTCTATATGCAACTTCCTGCCACTACTCTCACTATGTGCGCATCTTGTGAGCGCGTCGCCTCCACCACCACCACCACTAACTGCTCAGCCCCGGCTACCAATGGAACCACCTCTACTAGTACCACACTCTCCCTTGTTCATGCTCCGCAGCAGGCTGCATCGTGATTAATTCTCGGACATAACATAAATGATGGACTTTGGTCCACACATTTCTCAGTCTTATTTGTTTGCTGAGTAAAAACTTCTACAGTTTTGAGAGAAATGTGAATACAAAACTAATAAGTCAGATGTAAGATATAATTTTCGTGAACGGTGTACATAGCTAATTAAAAGTACTCATCTTGCTAGCAAGCAGTACTGGGATTTTGCAGTGAAAAGGAGTTTTGAGAGAGTGAGAGTGACTTGGAAAAGATTAATGCTTGAATTAGAGATTCGTTGATTATTGTGTTTTGTATCTTAATCATTTGTTCTGGGTTTCATTGCGTGAGGAATATTGATTTATGGCTGCTTATGTATAGAATGGTTTTTGTATTAATTTGAAGTTTATTTTAAAATTCTGCCACTGATTTAAACACCTTCTAGTGTTCCATTCTTCAAACTACATCAAGATGTTATTTCGAGAAAAAAATAACTTTTCGAGGTTAGAATAGTTGACGCAAGCGTTTTTTATTCGTGACAATAAATCATAAATTTGATATCCCTTTTTTAATATTAATTAATAAAAACAATAATTTGAAAAAGAAAATTCTAGAAATAAAATATTTTTATTGTCTCAATTTAAATGCCTATTTTTTGTTCAAATGGAATATAGGAGTAGATATTTAAATTGTAACAGAAAGGATCATCAATGAAAAGAAAAGAACCTTTTTTTTTGAACTGGTTTTGATTTTTCTGACAGAAAGCAAGTGGCCAACGGCAAAAGTATTGACTGATCATATGATGTGGGAGTTCTTGGTAAGAATCGTTTATCTCATTTTATGTTATGTTTAATATTTTATTGATAATAAAAAATTGTTAAATTTTAAATTAAAAAATTATAACATAAAAATATTAGTAAAAATCTTAAGAGAATTAATAAAATAGATAATAAGTACGGACTATTTTTTGCCGGAGTTCTTTCAGCTTGGATTAATGTTGGAGATCCATTGTCGACTCAAGGAGGCCGATCTTGTCTGAAGGCCCAGAGCTTCTAAAACTTATTTAATCCATTATTACACAAGCCTAGCGTGCCAGGCCTGGTTGTAGAAGTATAGGCCAAACTCTATGGCTATTGCTAGATAAATTTGGCTTAAAATGTGAAAAATTCTGATATGAATCAAATTCACGTGGACTTTATGGTCTAAAATTGACCACATAATTACAAAGTTGTTTCTGTTGTCATTTTGTTATGATGTGGTTAGTTACAATAGCTGCTTTGAAGTTGAGATATCCGAAGTAAAGTTTGAGTCTGATTTGAGAATAGTTTATAATTTATTTTGAATATTTGCGAAAGCGGAATTGTTTATGAGAAAAGTTGTAAAATTAAAGCAAAAATTAATAAGCCAGCTAAAGGGATTTATCTAAATACACTCTTAAGCCAGCCAAAGGGATTATCTAAATGATATTCTCAAATTTATAAACAACATAATTCAATGGAGAAAAATCCTCCCAATACAAATTTCTACCTAAAATATCCGTGTTTTCCTTTTTCTTTTATTTTTTAAATTGTCAAAATTTAATCCATAATTTTTTTTTTAAATTACGAGACAGAATATTTGATCGTAACAAATGTACTTATTTAAGGTTAAGGTTAGTGATGGGTTTATGAGTCTTGTAAGCCAAGAAAGACCTTATAAAAAAAATCATGTTACTCACAAATTAAGAAAAAGAAAGAAAAAAAGCTGCACAAGTTCCAAAACTAATTAACTAAAGAATCATTAATTAAATTAATCTAATGTCTACTAAGATCCAATAGAAACTTACACATGAAGAAGTCATTTTGTAAGGCATGTGTTCCAAGTCTTAGGACATGAGTCAAACAAACGACATGAGTTAAATTAATCTAATTTTTTGATTTGAAAAAATTAAGAAACTCAAACAAACGATAATCTTTCCACCACAATTTCAATAATACCCCTTCTTCCCTCTCTCTCTCTCACTTATTCAATAAAAGATATGTTGATGGTATAATTTGAATAAATTGTTGACACATAATAAAAGACATGTAAATAACAATTAATTTGAATATATATATATATATATATATATATATATATATATATCTTCTAAACGACAATTAAATGAGAATTAAGGGAGTATAAATTATGAAATGAAATGATAAAAATGTCTTAAAAAGACCATAGGTTGATCGAAAAAATTCCACAAATCTATCTACCTGTGTCATATTATGTAGTATATTACTATATGCAAAAACTTTTTTTTTTTTGAAAAGAAAGAAAATATCATTAATTGATATTAAAAACTACATTAGGGAGGCGGAATTCCAATGGATCATGTACCTTTGAAATGAGGCAACAAGCATTATAAAAATCTAGATGCAAAAAACTTGACCAGACCTAAACAAACTTGTAAATTGCAAATATATAAATCATTGATCAGACAAGGATATACTATAGATGATGCAATGAAAGAATAACATTACCATTAATTTATTCACGATAAACAAACTAATTAATCAAGAATTTAAAATCTCCAAGCCATCTTATGTGGCTCGGAAAAAAACTCAGGTGGGAGAGTCGGTAATTCTTTCACCAACTCTCTCTCTCGATCAAGGGTAAGGGAGTCTTTTTTTACTAAACTAATCCCCCTTAACAATTTGTAAAATACTATACGGAGCAGTAAATACTATTTCTTGGATCTTCCCAAGTTGTTGGAAAAATACAATATGTAATTCACATTTGCATCAACTCAAATCGATGTTCGATAAAAGAAAAGTTTTTTCTATGAGTATTTAAAGGAAATATCTGATATGGACCGGGTCCATGTGGACCATGTGGTCCAGATTTGGCCACATCCCTGCAGAATGAGGAGAGAGAAGGAAATGCAGTGATGTGGCCAAATCTGGACCGCATGGTCCAATGGACCTGGTCCATGACAGAATAGACCTATGTTTTGTGTACCTACTATGGTCATTTTTGTTGCTGCTGCTGCTGCTGCTGCTGCTGTTTCTTGTATTGATTTACCAAAAGTTCAGCATAAAGTATTTCATTCCAAGCATCAGGCACGCCGGGAAGGCACCAATGTCCGTAGTCTTGGAACTTCAAAGGCGATTTCTTTTCTTCAGCAGAATAACTTTGTTTCCGATAAATTGATGGATGGCCATCCTTTCGATAATCTGTCATTCTTGTTACGTTAAGGTATGAGACCGGGGTTTTCATCCCCTTCAGCACTCTCTCTAACACTACCATTTTGTCTGGATAATGTGCCAAATATTTATCGTTCTCTATTGGCTCCGTTTCATTATCACAAGCTCCCCCAGAATTCCACTGCCCTCCACTATCGAAAAAACACAATCAAAATGAATCGAATGTTAAGGTTAAACAGTAATTTTGAATGTCAAACAATGACCTTGTTCGGGTTACCTGAAATGAGATACCGAATAACCTCTGAAGAAAACAAGAGTCTTTGTCGGGTTTATGTGGGTGTCGACCCATCTTCCCCAAGTTGTCAAAGCTTTCCGGAATGCTTCAAGAACGTTCAAGTAACTATACACATGGCTTCCTTCTTGATAATAGTCTTTCCTGCAAAATTCCACTCCACTCAAAGTCATATAAGCTTATTTATAGCCCTCATTTAGAAATTATTACTCTCGAAAATCATTCTGAAGCTTACCCTATTGAAGTCTTCTCATGAGTCCACCAATGACCGGTATTGAAAACAATTATATCTGCAGTTTCATATTCCAGTGCCGTTTCTGCGATCATATCTAGTCGAAGAGTTTCCTTCTTTTTCCCATTTTTATCCTTGACTTCCCACGCGCGAACCAAGAAAGGCGATGCGAAGAACTCCACAGTACAATTATAGTCCTATACATCCAACAACCATCAGCAAAAATAGACTTCCACAGAGTAATAGATGAAAGGAACTATATCCCAGATAAACTTACTTCGAATACGAATGAATAAATAGCTTCAGCGCGAAAATGTTGTCTACCAAAAGATTCATACACTTTTTTCTGGTCTTTTACAGACTTTTTAAGAATGCAAATTAGAGATTCCCACATATTCCTGTTGAGAGAATCTCCAACAAAGACTAATCTTTTCCCTCTCAACATATCCAACATATGACTTGCATCCAATCTGTTTTAACAAGAATTTAAAAAACATTCAATACCTCCCAAGAACAATCTTCATTAATGCATAACAATAATAATTAACAAGAATCAATTAAACAATTATACCATTGGTCCCATCACAAGCAACAAAATCAAGAATCATTATAACAAACTAAAATAATTTTATAAAAAAAACAAAAACAAAACCCAAAATTTACCAAATTACCTTGGGAGGGTACAACCTTTGGGCTTCCATTTCATTTTGGTATAAGCATTATCAGGCCTACCATTAACAAAGCAATTGAATTGCTCATCAATCAAAGAGCAAGAACCAGGCTTGTAAATTGGGTAAGAGTTATCTATAACCCAATTTCCATCAAAAAATTCACAACCCACCAAAGACTTAACCAAGATATCAATCCCCTGCCTCGCCGAACCACTGGAATTCCACCCGTTTCCATGATTTCTTACTATACCCTTCTCTGCAATTCTTGTTTTTCCATTATCAGTAGCATTTTTCTCTGAAGATAAAGACTTGGGGGATGAATTTGCAGTCTGGTTCGCCTTTACTGGAGAATTTTCTACCCCTTTACTACTCTGTTTTGTCTTCAAGATTTCACCTTTATCTTTATCATGCAAATCTTTACTTGGAGTTTGCTTCCTCGCCGAACCACTGGAATTCCACCCGTTTCCATGATTTCTTACTATACCCTTCTCTGCAATTCTTGTTTTTCCATTATCAGTAGCATTTTTCTCTGAAGATAAAGACTTGGGGGATGAATTTGCAGTCTGGTTCGCCTTTACTGGAGAATTTTCTACCCCTTTACTACTCTGTTTTGTCTTCAAGATTTCACCTTTATCTTTATCATGCAAATCTTTAATTGGAGTTTGCTTCTTGACATCTGATGAATCTTTATTCACATTTACAGTCTGATTTGTATACAAAGGGGATTTGGGTACTAAAACTGAACTCTTATTTGGTTTAAAGATTCCACCTTTATCAATTAACTCTGAATTTTGAGTCTGGTTCTTGAAATTTGAAGACCCTTTTACCAAATTTGGTTGCTGCTGAGTTGTACTGTTCTTGGATTCCTCAGAAGAACTATTGGTAGAATTGCTGGGTGGGACTTGGTGCATTGTTGTGGAGTTTGGAAAAAAGTAAGAATAAATGGAATCATCTGAAGAAGAAGAAGAAATTGTTCCACTATTACTGATAGTACTAAAAATGTTGGTGAACCATGGAGAATAAGAATTGGTAGAAGGACTAAAAGCCAAGAAAATTGTAAAAGCTATAAAAGAAAACATGAACCCATATGATGCAAAAGCAACTATTTTCTTGGTTCTGAACATCTGAAAATGGCTCTTGATTTCTGTTATCAATGATGTTCTTTCATTAATTGGCAAATACTTTGCTACATTCGCCATGTCTGCAACACCAAGAAACTCAAAATTTAGTACCAATAAAACTGAAATTTATAAGAATTATTGAGGAAATAGAGAACAGAAAGAAATAGGGTGTGATTAATGTCTGATATATGAATTGACAGAGATGATTACTGTTTTTGGCTTCTTTACTTCCTAATTGTTTTTAATTGTTTCCTTTTTGACTTCTTAAAGAGTTAAGAAGGAAGACAAAATAAAAAAAAAAAGAAATTTTGCATCAATAAAAAAACAAAACAAAAATTGCTGACTATGGTAGAAATTTCGACCATCGAATTATTTTATTAGATGATTCAGATTCTAATTATTTTGAAATAATTATTTATAAATTAAAAGTAATCATTTAAAAAGAAATATCTAATAAAAATAGAAGAAGGGCTAATCAAATAATCTGACAGTACATATATAAAGTGTATTTGGATAGAATTTGGTTTGGTTTAAGATTTATATTCACACCTAATTTTTTTTTTTGATTGAGTATGAAAATAAAATTTCAAGCGGAGTGGGAAGGGGAAGGGGAAGGGGAACGGTTAAACTCTAGCGCCAAAATAATAACTTACCCGTCTAAACAAAGGAGATAAGAAAAGAATTTAACTCGTTATTTATGGCTAGTAATTCTTTTTAGAATTCTATTGTAATTAATAATATTTGAATTGGTTTTTATGGTAAAGTTCAATGTCTCTGATAAATAATTTAAATTCAGAGTATGAGATTCCAAACAAAATTTAATATGGATATGTCCTAAAATTGTTTTCTTTTTCTAAAAGTATGCGATTTGAATTGGATTTCAACAATTCAATGTATTCCTTTCCAAATAGTTCACCTTACAAGATTTAAAATAGAAAATTTCAATAATTTCCTTTTTTAGTTTAAAGTTTTTTGAGGAATTTGTTTTTTATTAAAGTTGAGATTAAGTTTGTACTAATATATATTTACGTTTAATAACTTTTCGTGTTTATTTTAATAACATTTTTTATTTTGAACCTACAATTTCTCTATCAAATAATTCATTTTTTCAAAAATTTAATACATTTTTAAAAGAAAAAATATCAAAATAAAAGCGAATTAAAAAACACACATTCAATCAACCATTACAATTCTTTATTTATTGAATATAGAAAAAGCTTTGAAATACTATTCCATAAGCAAAATTCTGTTATTGACTAAGTGCATATGAATCTCGTGATTCAAAATTTGTCATTATCACGGAATGATCTCTCTCTCATTATCATATAATGATGTGGTCAATCCGAACCACAATGTCCAATGAACATGGTCTATATCAAAAGTATCAATCACATAAAGAGTATACGATAAGATTCACATTATGAAATTTATATATTTTTATATATTATGAAATTTAGTTGTATACAATTAAATAGGCTAAATAACAACCTTTATAACTGTTGCTACTACAAATTCGTTGTTGTAAAAAGATTTAAGAGCTAGTTCCTATTTTCTCTAGAAAAGCAAAATTAAATAATGTCTCTTTCTTTGGTTGTTAATGTTAATTTGGTCATTTTTTGGGTGTATAAGGAAATATGTTATGGAAGATTTGTTTCCATTTAGAGCCCGTGGGATGTTAGGGTAGGAATTTCCTAATTAGTAGTAGTAGTTAAAAAATATATCCTTTACAAAACAAAACCGTTAAAACAATACTTTTTTTTTTTAGAAAACCGTTCAAACATATTTATACACAAAGTTCTGTTAAAACAATTTTTTTATACACAAAGTAATTTCCCCCCATAATAAATCCCCTCCAAAAGAAAAAAAAAGAAATTAGAAAAAAGAAAAACAAAATCCAAGACAGAAATGTATTCTAGCAACTAATCAGAAAAAAATGGCTTGTCCTCATATATGTTCCTATGTATATCTTCAACTACTCACAATTTATTACATATATATACATACATATATATATATATATATATATATATATATATAAAATTAAAAAAAAGTATACATATAGCGAATTCTAAATAGTGATGACATGTATGTGTACATACGATTTCTAGCCCAACTAATACATGTCGCACTTATTCTTTTTTGGGCAAAAAATCGTCTGTTACCGTATATATCTCAATGCATGTTCACAATCACTTATAATTCGCTATATATATAGTTGAAAGAAATGTATACATGTTGAATTCCGAGTGGTGGGAACATGTATGTGGAAAATTCAATTATATGACCGTCCTTATTGGTCTGACCCACAACTCTCTCACATGAATTAAGTTCGGCCTAACTACAGATGTGAGCTCCGCTCAATTAATGTGAGGGGACTATAATACCATTCTCATAAAGACGGTCCTACGATTGAGTATCTATGGATGGAGACAAATGATTTCTAAGTTATCTATTTCTGTGTAACAATAAATTGAGTCTATCTTTTTTTTTTTTTTTTTTTACTAAAGTAAACTGAGCAGTGATTCTTTTTTTTAGTAATTTGTTTTTTATGAAAGGATAGTTCTGATATAGATCAGGTCTATTGGACTATTTTGTTTAAAATTGATCACATCACTACAGAATGAGGAGAGAAATAATTCTGTGATGACATGATTAATTCTATACCACAAGATTAATGTGAACCTGATTCATATAAAAAAAATCTTTTATAAAAACTGACTAGTGAACCAGTAAACCATAATGTAAGGAAAAGCAACAATATCCGCAAGGGTAGCCCAGTTGGTTCGAGGGTGGTAGATTGTGTACAAGGGCGCATGTTCGAATTTTGGCAGTCGCAGTGTGGAAGTTTCAACCCTCCAATGTGGGGGTGGCTTCTTGCGGTGGGCTAAGACAAGACCTCCCACCAATCGAACTGCTGGGTCACCTTGATTTACATCCTCCACAATGCCTGTCGGATATGGTGGTGGGGCCCTGGGGGCGTGGGTATCGCCTTTTTTGTGTACAAGGAAAAGCAACAATAAATAAAGAAGAACTCCCGTTCCATGTGGGACCCATGTAGTTGACTCAAGGCAATTCCGTTATTCGTACATTAAATTCGTACGTACCACAGCCTTGCCACGCGTCAACCAAGTGGTCAATATATATTGCAGTAATTTTCTAAAACTTGTACACAAAGTAATTTTCTAAAACTGAACCTATGAATGGTGTTGTTCTTTTCAAAAATATTACAATCTCCGTCCTATTACTATTTTAAAATATCTTAAAATATTCGTTAATTTTCTTAATAATAATTATAATTTCTTTTAAGTTCTAAATTAACTTTGTCTCATTAATTTATTAAATACAATTTTTCAAAATAATACTCCGGCTATTTTTTCCAAAAAAAAAATAGTAATTTTACAAAAAAAAATCCGCACATAACATTGATTTTAAGGGCAAAAAATCACCTGTCCCCGTTCTGTGTCCCCCACGAATAGATATTTGTTACGTGTATATTTTTTCCCTGTGGATTCCACTATTTCTTTTGGGTTATAATATTTTAATTAAAAATTTAATAAATGTCATTTTCTTATTGGTGGGACAGAGAAGGGATACCGAATGGGGACATAGGATTCCTATCCCTTTCTCACTACACTGCACCTTTTTTTGATTTCATATTACAAAATGCAAATTCTATCTCAATTATAAAATGTTACTCTCTCTCAGTCGATTGTTAAATATTAAGTTTAGGATGTATCGATCGTTAAATATAAAATTTAGGATGTATATGGATCGACTTTGATTTAGATTTGAATAGAGAGAAGTAAAAAGTTTGAGTTTTGCTATACATGTTTAATTTAGTCTACTAAAGTTAAAAATTGATGCATATTTTTCTCAATACAATTTTAATTCATTATTAGTTGTTAGATTAAATTCCATTCAACAGTTAATTTAAAGAAAATTATAATAACTATTTCAATAAGAATACTACCTTCCTTAGAATATTTTGTTGTTGTTGAGTTACCTTAGAATAGTTATAATAGCTATTTTCCACTATTTAGATTAAGAAAAAACAGCGATTGAAATTACATCAATATTTTACTGAAAAGTATGCATTAGCAACATAACTGGCTCAGTCTAATTTGTCAATTAGAGTTGATTTAATTGATAAAGATGAGTGTACTCTAATATATCAATCAAAGATCAATAGTCCTCTATAATATGCAATGTACACATTTTTGAGTAACAGGTACAGATAAACAAAAAAAAAACAAAAACAAAAAATGACTCCGGCTAATTTGGGAAACTTATGTCTTTTCCTAATGACGAAGCACTTCCATGCCCACAAAAAAATTTAAAAACTACATTTTTATTTTTACTATGGAAATTATTAAAGAATCGCCTCTTACCTTTCCAAAAAATATGTAAAATTTACCTTTTGTCTAACTCTGTTTGTCTCCCCACCTAGAAAAGAAATGCAAAATCCAAACTTTGGAGTCTAATTGTGCTAACATGGCTTTATTCCAACAGCTAGATATGTATATGGGAACAAAAGAAGAAAAATCCGTGAACATATCAGACAGGTAGGGTCCGTATCAATCGAGGAAGAGCTTCGAAGATATCGAGAAAATTAAGAATAATTGGCCATGTTGTTTTCTGAACCTTGTACACCAAGCAATGTCTCCTTCATTTCATTTCAATCTTGAACAATTGTTTGGCAAGAAAGAATAACATGGGATTGAGCAAGTACACTGAGTTGCAAGTAACAAATACTTTGATACTAGTTAATATGCTTCGATAAGATTTGGTTTGGGTTTGGTTTGGCCTGGTCTCAAACTCAAACTCAGATCACCTTTGGATTGAGTCTCAAGAAATCTGGATGTAATCCATATTTTTTTACCCAAGAATACTATTTGATCCGGGTGGATATAACCCAAGAACACTATTCTTATCCGCCAATTTTTGAGGTCAAAATTTGAGTTTGAACGAATATTTGAAAAAATAAATTTGAATTTGAATTTCTCCCGCCAATTTTAGAGGCCAAAATTTGAATTTGAATTTGAATTTGGCGAATTATTTGCTTATGGGCTATTGGATTGATTTATTTGAATTGATATTTCAAATACCCATATGTCCATGGGTTGTAGTTTTGACCCAATTTGGATTTGAGATTAGTTTGAAACTCAAAATCAAATCCAAACCAAAACCTTGTCCAATCACATGGTCCATGAATTAATAGTAATTCGAGTTAAACAACTAAAAAAATTATAAGAGATGCTATAATATTGTTGAAAATTTTCCAATTAATTAATATCAGGGTATAAGAAAATATTTACACAAATAGAGAGATTAATCATGTTACCAAGGAAAATTAAACTATACGTTAAACATGATTGAAAGTTCTCAACACTCGCGCAAGCTACCCTGATAATGCCTCATGGACAATCCAAGTGAGACGTGTAAAAGTCAAGAAAAAATAATGTAATTGACAAATAATTCTGATTCAGAACAATAAGGTTTGAGTTCGACAATTTTCTATGATAAAAAAAAAAAAAGACATTTAAAATAAAAAATTGAGCATGTAATACACTTTATTGTTTGAAAATAACCTTAATGGAAAAATTATTTCCTTATTACTTGCTGTGAGATAAGATCTGAGAGAGAACTCTGTTAAATTGCCGTGGACTTTGCATAATATCATTGCCATGATTCAAGAAGTCAAAATCAACGCTTGTCAAAGTTGCATTAAACTGACTTAGCAAAAAAAAAAAAAGTTGCATTAAACTGCTTGGCTAATTTCCGAAGAAGTTAGACGTTGAATTCTTGATTTCCGGCACTGGCTACACGTAAAATATATTTCAATAGATAAATTTAAAATATTTAATTACTACCTTCATTCCTAATTAATCGATACATTTCACATTTTTTACACAGATCAATGAAATAATTAGAAGTCAATAATTACAAAGAAAAAAGTCTAAATTACCCCTAATTAAAGTATAGTTTGACTAAATGTGAAATTGTTGAAAACACTAAAGTATTAAGTAAAGTTGACTAAAGGTAAAATTGGAAGAAACATGCTAAATGTTGATCAAATTTTGAAATGTATCGATTAATTTGGAACATCCAAAAAAGTAAATGTATCAATTAATTAGTAACGGAGATAATAGTATATAAATATGCATTTAAATTTTATGGGGATGCAAAGAAGCGAGGTAGACAAATGTGTTCAGTTTAGTTGTCATCAATTTCGATCTTTAAAGGCTTGTTCATAATATGACTACAGGCTAAAGCCACTTTTTTTTAATAAATTTTAAGATTCAATCCGTATTTATATTTGTTTAACGGTTCACGATTAATTTGATCGGACACTTTTCAGAGTATAATTTTCAATTGAGAATTTTCATATTCACAATGTTTGAATTCGAAATATTGCTCAAGTAACACTAAGCTCCTTTCACTTTAATTAATTCATGTTGGTAATTTGAGTTATTTAAAATGTGATTTCATGTCGCATTATCATATTATGAAAAGAAGCATAGTAAAAGAATGAATAGTTTTAAAGTTTTTAAATCAAGGAGATTAAAGGGCCTACACTGTAATAGAGCATAAAAGTAAGCAACATTACACTAGTACTAGTGCTAATTAAACTTAATGATCACCTAATTGACTCTGAACAATCATAAGATATACGTGTGCTTCTATGAAATTGACTCTTATCTTCTGGAACCTTCCTAATTAACCGTCTAAAACTACCTAATCATATGATTTAATCTAGTCTAGTGCTTCTTAATAACTACTCACTGGTCTAGTAGCCAATGATGATACCTCATGACGTAGATGTTGGGGCAGCGGAAGCAAACACGTGGATAATATGGAGAGAAAAAGAAGAATAAATAAATCAACACGAAAGAACACCAATATTTTTAACGTGGTTCGGTCTCAACGCAGACCTACATCCACGACCCCGAAGGGTACAAACTTTCACTATGTAATTTTTGGACGGAACAAAATTACAAACCCTCTCGGGAACCAAACTCAGGAAACTCACCATCTGAGTTGGTGGCGCCCAACGCGGCACACACACCTAACACTAAACTAGGAGATCCTTATTTATAAGGTTTTCCTCCTTCCTAGTTTCCTAACACAACCGATGTGGGATATTGAGAGAATCCCAACATATCCTCCCTTCTCTCAATTTCCCAAATTACAACTTAAACAGAATAAGAAAACCTATCACTATTGGGATCTTGAGAATCTCTAACAAATCCTCCATTTTCTCAAGTTCCCAAATTACAATTAAAATAGAAAACCCCTAACCTTAGGTCTTCTCTTAGGTTTCTTCTCTGTTTCGTCTCAGTTTTACTTCCTTGATGTTGGTTCAAGGAATGCTTCTTTCCTCTCTCAGAATCACGAGCCTTGCGCCTTCTTCTAAGATCTACGCTTCTCCCATCACTCGAACTCTTCAAAAGAAATCGAACCTGACTCCTCACAGTCTTGAAACCTCGCGTTCCGAACCTGACAGTCTCGAACCTGACGCTTTGATACCAGTTGTTGGGGCAGTGGAAGCAAACACGCGGATAATATGGAGAGAAAAAGAAGAATAAATAAATCAACACGAAAGAACATCAATATTTTTAACGTGGTTCGGTCTCAACGCAGACCTACATCCACGACCCCGAAGGATACAAACTTTCACTATGTATTTTTTGGACGGAACAAAATTACAAACCCTCTCGGGAACCAAACTCAGGAAACTCACCATCTGAGTTGGTGGCGCCCAACGTGGCACACACACCTAACACTAAACTAGGAGATCCTTATTTATAAGGTTTTCCTCCTTCCTAGTTTCCTAACACAACCGATGTGGGATATTGAGAGAATCCCAACAGTAGAGTTCATGAATTCGAATCTCTATTCGCTTCTTAAATTCCTTCATTTCTTGTAATAGATAGGTCATATCTCCCAATAAATAAATAAAAAGTAAGGAAAAAGTACTCTATGTCCTAAATTATTTGTCCAGAATGTGTTTTCACGCTAATTAAAGTTTCATCAAATTCTATATTATAGTATGGTAAAATGTTAAGTATTACCCTATTTAATTTGACTCTCAATTTAACTATATTTTCTTTTATCTCTCTATTATTATTTCTCCAACATTCAATGCAAGATGTAGAATTGAAAAAATCATCATTAAAGAACCATTTATTTAGAAATCGAACAATTAATTTGATACAAATTTAAAATAAAACGTGAACAGATAATTTGGGACGTAGGAAATACTTGTGATAGAAATGATAATATTTGACAATCAATGTATGTTAAATCGGAAAATTATTTATTTTTACGAGTATATTTATTTTCACTCAGTTCAACTGAAGTCTCACATATTTTCTTAGTAATAATCAGTTTTGCATAATACAATACAAATACACATAATCCTATACAAAGATTCTTTCTCGAGAGAGAAAAAAAAAGAGAAGAAGAAAAGAAAGAAAGAAAGAAATGATGAAAAGGGCGAGATTGTGGAATGCTGTGAAAGCCCAAATTCATTTAAGAACATCCATCATACACATAAACCTTAGAAACTTATACGGCCCAAATAAAAGCTTAAAAGGAATAAGCTTTAGTCTATTGATGCCCACCAACCCAAAAACTTGTTTTTATTTTGTTTTTTCTTTTCTTTTCCCTCCCCACTTGAGGTTAGGTAATTTTGTATTGAATTTTGTGGTACAAAATTATTCAAATTTTTACATAAGAAGGGAGTCAATGAATAATTAATAAAAACAATTTTTTTATCCTGTGATAATATAAAAAAATTTAAATTACAAAATTCACATATTTTAGGTAGAAATATATCTGATTAAATATTTCTTATGTGTATGTTTTGCTCTATAAAAAGCCAACCTCTAAATCACATGGTCTAAATTTTTTTTATTTTAATGATTCCGGTCTCTATTAGAATCTTGAACCATAAGGTTTGTATGTGAAAGTATATATTAGATTACATTAATTTTTATACAAAACGATAAAAAAGACTAAAGAAAAAGAGTAAGCTGCAAAAAATGACTAGTTTTGTTTTTCCTTTTTTAAGATATCAGTATTTAGGCATTACTAGTTTAACTTTTTTTTTGGGTAGATAACAGGATTGATCATTGATCTCCTGAAATACAAGTCAGGTTCTCAAGTCACATGAAATACTTTTGCCTAACATGTGTTCTTATGATTTAGACACATGTATTTAACAAGTATTAAAAACAATAAATAAGTGCTTTTTTTAAAATCAGTATCAATAATAAAATTTTAAATTTGATGTCCAAAAATTGATTTAAAACTATATGAAATAAAAAGTGTTTCGCACTAAATTGTGGCGACATTTTGATTGATGAGACAAAATTCTTATAATCATGCGAACAAATGATCAAATATATAGACTCTTTAATCTTATATTCCATGCATCATATCAACTCAAACTCAATACCAATTTATCCATCAACTCAATACCAATTACTGAAGAAAAGAAAGAGCACGTTTAAAGGAAAGGGAAAAGGAAAATGCAAATGAGAAGGTACGCTAACGAATCGTACTGACAGCAGCAGAGTTGCAGTGGTAGCATGGCGCGCGGCACAAATAAAACAGAAAAAGAATTGTGATTACCCACCCATATAATTTCCGGCAATTTCCATATTTTTACATAACCGTATTTTGTACTATTATTGGTTTATCCTCACTCTCCCTCTGGTGTTTTTCCACTATGATTTGTAAAAAGGGAAATTGGTCTGTTCATTTCTCAAACTATATCTCAAATAATTGATTGGTCCTTATTATTTTTTACTTTTCATTTAGTCGTAGATGTTATTTTGCGTTTCCTAACCGGTCCTAGCACCACCATCCACGGTGGTTTTCGGCAAAATTTCCCATTGTAGTATTTTTACTTCCTAGATAATTCCAGAAGTATTTGCAAGCTTCCAAGATAGTCCTATCATCATCTTCTAAAATCCATCATGGCCCAAATCTGACCACCAATGCCGCCCCACCCATCATTTCTCTCCCAAATTCGACCACCAATGCCTCCCATGTGGACCTTTTATGACTAATTTTCAATTAGGATTTGAGGTCTAATCATTCTTCTTGGATTGAAGATTATGTGATTCCAATTTTGGGTTGGCCAAAAGTGGAGGGTAGTGGCTTGATGGTCGAATTTTGGAGAGATATGGGGGGTGGACGGCGTTGGTGGTCGAATTTGGGAGGAGAAATGGTTGGTGATCGGTGATGGATCTTGGAGGATGAGGAAGATGGTGATAGGACCATCTTGGAAGCTCAAAAATACTGTTAGGAATCCTCTAGAAAGTATAAATACTACATAAAGAGGTATTTGACCGGAAACCACCGTGGGTGGTGATGGCGGAACTGGTTCGGAAGCGCAAAATAACATATATGACCAAATGGAAAGTCAAAAAAGAATAAGGAACACTAGATTATTTGAAAAATAATTTGGGAATCAAACAAACCAATTTCCCTTGTAAAAACAAACAAACAAAAAACCACACATTATACATATTTTCTCATTCAATGATTATATAAGAACTCTTTATTCAGCAAAAAAAAATATATAAGAACTCAGAAAGTTTTAGTTGCGATATATTGAGTGTAGATAGAGAAAGCAGGGCAAAAAAAAAAAAAAAATGAGGATCAGAGGAGGACGGCGAGAGAGATTGGTTATTCCTAGTCCGCCAGATGTTGAATCTTCAAACAAACTTCAGCCACCATTACCCCCCATGCCCACCATAAATCCCACTTCTTCTTCTCAACAGGTTAATTCTACTCGAATGCTTTTATATAATTTTGCAAGTTTTTTAAGTTAATATTGAAGGAGTTATATATTCAGTTCAACCCCATATTTTTTATAAGTTGTTCATAGTAAAAGGGTAAGCATAATCTATATTTCTACAAGGAAATATATTGAAGAAATTAAAAAAAGGGTCGTTTTGAGAAACCATTTATAATTATTATTCTACTAATTAATTGCATTTTGCAGGATGCACTCAATCAAGATACTGACCCAGTGAAGAATAAGATACTACCTACTAAATCCAGGTGGATTTTTAAAGCTATATTCTGTTGTAATCTCTTGTGCATTTATTGCAAAGATTAGTTTTGTCTCCTATTTATCATCCGCGCATACCTCAATTATTGGGGATTTAATGAGTTATATTATTGTTGTTGTATTCTGTTGTAATCTCTGGTATTTTCTAGCTTGTTATGATTTTGGAGTAAATAATGGACTAATTAGTTATCCAAAGAAGTATGGATTTTAATGATCTTTTGGGTTCTTCAAATTTTGCATGTCTACTAACTTGGCAGGAAATATGGCCGCAAGAATCCCAGTTCAGAAACATCAAATGATACTGACAGCTCAATTTCTTCATCCTCACCTAAAAATGGTAAGCATAGATATCTTATTCTTATGGGGTTGTTAATTTTCTGCTATGATTTTTGGCATTTTCAGCTGTTTCAGGGAAATGGCTAGAAAAGGAAAAACTGTTACCATTCAAGAAAAGAAGATCAGTACTAGAACTGGACTTGAAGAGCAAAGAAATGATGAATAAGAACTCATCAAATGCAACAACAATTAGACCAAGGAGAAAAGGGACAGAGAAGATATGGAGTGATTATGTTATGGCACTGAGCTGCAGTAGTAGTAATGGGGATCAACAAGAGGAGAAGGCGACTCGGAAGACGGCCAGATGCAATCGTGGAAATGGGAAGGGATGGAGATGTTCTTCCCCTGCATTAGATGGTCATGTTTTCTGTGAGCATCACTTCATTCTGCAGATGGACAATAACTTGAAGCGGAAGAAGAATAGAAATGTTACATAATAAATTATTTAAAGATCACTAATCATTGCTAGTTAATTATCAAGTGATTTGGTTAATGGTCCAAAGCATTCCGATTAGTTTGTGTTTTTAGGTACTCTAATTAGCTCTATTAGGTTCTTGGGTTTTTTTTTGGATTTCTTCAATCTTCAACTGGATTTCAGCTCTAAATTAGTACTCCCTCCATTCCTAACTATAAAGACTCTTTAGACAATTTTAGAAAATTAAGAAATTTGTCATTTTCACCGAAAGTTTTAATATTACCCCCTCTCTCTCACTTCTATAGTATAAGAAAAAAAAAAAATGAAAAAATAGGGATGACAGAGACGGCAGATAAAAGAAATGTCGAGGGTATAATTGGAATAAATTGTTAACAACTAATAAAAGAGTCTTAAACGATAATTAATTTGGATACCTATAAATCTCATAAACGAAAATTAAATGGGAATGGAGGGAGTATATTTTTTATTTTAAATGGATATATTGTTTTGAAAGGAGAAATGGATATTGGTTATAAATGCTAATCGTACAGATTTGAATTGTATCAGACGACTCAAATTATAATAATTTTGGGATGTCCCATAAAAACGCCCTCAATCAAATTATAATATTTTTATCTAGTCTTTTTTAGAATGAATTGTACGGAGTTGGGATTAGCATGAATTGTAGAAACAGATATAAAATAATATAATGACATTAAACAATACAACAAGTCGCTTTGGCCGAGTGGTTAAGGCGTGTGCCTGCTAAGTACATGGGGTTTCCCCGCGAGAGTTCGAATCTCTCAGGCGACGATCCTTTTTTTTTTGCTCTATTGGGCCACTCATTCCATATTGGTATTGCTTGTTCCTTTGGGCCTTTTTAATGGGCAACGAGTCTTCTTGATGCCTACTGGGCTGCCATTTTCCATATCGCTAATTATTTTAGTTTTCGACGATACCTTAGAAAAGATTTGATCGGAAAGGAAAGGAAAGGAATTAGATTTAAAAAATATAAATTCTGGTGTTTAGATTATTACTTGTGTTCTTGAAAAGGAATTTGATTTTATTAACATTTTACATATTGAATCATTTTCAATGTCTTTTTTTTTTTTTCATAATTACTCAACATATTATAATATTTTTTTTGAAACCTTTCTTCCACGGCCTCTCTCGATTGCAAAAGAAATGTCTACAAGATTGTGAAAGTGCAAGATTCCTCGTATATGATTGGGCTTTTACTTGGAATAGACAAGTTTTTATACCAATGCACTGAAATAGACACATTTTGTTTGGGCTTTCTGAAACTAGGCACAACGCACTATGGTTATGCGTTGTACAAAACACAACGCATACTGGTCATGCGTTGTTTACAGAGAAGAACGCATACTGGCAATGCGTTGTTGCCAGATAAGAACGCATACTTGGAATGCGTTGTACCCCAAACCCTAGAACCCCTCCCATTTTCCTTTCTTTCTCTCTCTTCCTCCTTTCTTCTCCTCTCAGCCGCGAGCAGTGAAGAAAATAGGCGAAATTTTCTTGCTTCCTTTCTCTCTTGAAGAAGCAATATATCTCTTCACAAATTTCTCCTCAACAAATTTTTTCCTCCAAAGACATTATCATTTTGGGTAAAAATTCTCAATCTCTATTTTTAAGAAATTTGTTTTAATTTTATATGTTTGTAATTATTTTTAATTTGTATATGTTTGTAATTTGTTTTAATTTGTATATGTTTGCTATTTGTTTTTAAAAATGTTATTTTGTATTATTTTGTGTTATTTTGTATAAATTTATATTTATTTGCATAATTTTTTGATATTTGGTATAATTTTGTGTTAGTTGCTATATTATTTTAGTATGACATAATTAATGTTAGTGAAATTAAAAAAAATGACATTTTTTATTGATAGTGATAAGAATTATTTAAAAAAAAAATGAAAACAAAGTGATTGTGTTTAATTTTAATTTATTTTTAACTAGTTATTTTAATTTAGATTTTCACAAATAATTAAATATGTTTTTTTATGATAAATGAAGATTATTATTATTGATGGAGCCCATTAGCATACCTGCCGATGTTCATCCCGTTCCCTTATACGGTTCATTATTGACTATGCAAGCGGAACACCTGTCTTCTTTAATTTGGGTTGGTGATTAACATAAGAAGACCTTAATAGTTAGAAGGTTTGATAAGATTTTTGGGAGGTGTATTCTGGAACTCAACAAATACTCTGGCAGCCACCATTTGCCCATCATAGATTATGTGTAAGACACATAAGAGCAAATTTCAACAAAAGGTTCAAAAATAAAGAGTTGAAGTCTTTATTGTGGCTAGCGGGAACCACAACAAAAATGCACAAGTTCAACCGGTATATGGAAGAAATTCAAAGCAGGAAAGCCGAAGCTTACAATTGGCTAAATCAAATCAGGTCCAATGGACACTTGTGCATGATGGTGGTTACAGACATGGAATAATGACGACAAACCTCCCTGAGTCACTAAATAGTGTGTTGAAGAAAGCAAGGGCTCTTCCCTTAAAGGCTCTTTTGGATATGGTTTTTAGTAAAATGGTCCAGTATTTTAATGAACATCGGGAAGAGGCAAACAACAACATTCACCCATTACCTGCAAGAATTTGGGATAACTTTGTTCAACACCAACAGAAGTGTCGACGCCACCGAGTTGTCCAGTTCAATAACCAGACGGGATTATACAGTGTCAAATCTCGTGCACGTGAAAATGGGAGAGGTAATACAACGTATACACTTCATATGGCTGACAAATCCTGCACTTGTGGAAATTGGATCATTTATGGGTACCCATGTTCTCATGCAATGGCAGTTTGTAACAATAAGGGATGGAATCCGATGTAATTGGTATTGTATATATACACCAACGTAAATTACCAAAAAACATATGAGGCTTCTTTTAATCCTATCGCTGACCAGAGTTTATGGCGGGATTCACCCTTTTATATGACGTATTACGGTCCGAATATGAAAAATAAATGGGGTCGCGTTCAAACCACAAGGATACGTAGCTATATGGATTATCGTGAACCGGGAACTATTCACCTTTGTAGCAAAAGTAATATGCCTGGTCATAACTCAAGAAATTGCCAAAACCATGCCGGACCAAGTCACTCTTAGATTTTATTAAGTATTATTAGTTCGTAAGATTTTTGTAACGATTTACGTAATTCTCAATTTTTGCATTTATATTAAACTTTTTTATTTTAACAAATTTTGTCTTTTCTCTAATATTATTATTCTTAATATAAATATATTACACAAAATAATTGAGTAAAACATTATGGTATATTTACTTTATTGCAACTTCTAGGTTTAGGGTTTCTTAGGGTTTTAAAATGAATGAAGGGAGAAAATTCTATGGCAAAATAAATGTTTTTTTTTTTTTTAACAATCGAAGTTAAAATAAAAAGGGGTGGAGGAGTTTGCTTTGTGAAGGTAAATGAATGGAGGAATGGAGGAAAAGTTGTAAAGGAAGGAAAGCAACAACGCATTTCCAATATGCGTTCTTCTCTGTACGCATTATTAGAATGCATTCTTCTGTACAACGCATGACCAATATGCGTTGTGATTTGTACAACGCATAACCATAGTGCGTTGTGCCTAGTTTCAGAACGCCCAAACAAAATGTGTCTATTTCAGTGCATTGGTACAAAAACTTGTCTATTCCAAGTAAAAGCCCTATATGATTCCTCTTTAACTCTTTTCTGAAACGTACATTTGATGCACTTTTAAGTGCTTTTGCCAGAAATTAGTAATACAATATGAAGGAAGTTCTTTGCTTAATGAAGTATTTCAATCTCAAAAGCTGCATTTAACTCCTTTAATAGCATTAAGATTATGACAGATTAAACACGAACAACGATGAAAACTAATTCATTCAATCTTAATCGAAAGACAAATCACAACCTTGGGTGTTTATCATTGACAAAGAACAAAGCATTTCAGCTATGATGAAAAGACCCCATAAATTTGATCATGTGTTTACTAGATTGTCATATTAAATCCACAATGAAACATCAAACATTAAAATTCTACACTGGAAAAGTTTAATCATATTCCAAATCCAAAAACAGCTCTTATCTTGTGGAAGATCAAATCTCGCCATCCCCTCTCAGTGTTCTCAACAACTGTGGCATTTCCATATCTGCACAAACAAATTATCAAACATCAGTAAAGAAAGAAACGGTTGATATACTAAAGCGCAACATTATAATCACTCGGGAGAAAGAACCCCAAGCGATGGCATTATACATGGATACTAACCTATCCTCCTCCGGCACATCAGTGTGTGTCAGCTTGACGACTGTAACGCCAGGTTCAGGTTCATCAAAAGCAAGCCGCACCTAAAACAAAAACCAATGAAGTCCCATTAACAAACCGGTGGAAATAGAGCACCCAAACTATGCCACAGAAACTGCATTAGCCAACACCTTGTACTAATTTACAAAACAATTCTTAATCACAAACCACATAACAAAGAAGCCCTTAACAGCCTCTGTCAATAAATATATCCCCCAAGATCGGGCATTCATTTTCTGACGGAGGGAGGGAGTGTTAGTATTTGCCCAAGAAAGCATTAATTAATGAAAAAGAAGCATAACTTCATTAACTTGTAACCACAGAAGAGCAGACAATTTGAGTTCAGCATGTAACGTCTGTTTTGGTATCGCTACCGCATTCTTTCAACTTCCAAGCACACAAAGATAACATAGAAAGGTTAAAAAAACGCTTACAATAGTTTCATGATAATTACACAGATATTCACATAAAGAGTGTTATTGAAACTGGAATATTTTCTGTCTAGCATAGAAAAAACACAACACCTAATAATAGTGATTCTGCCAAGAGAGACAAAATTTCTGATCACAAACAACCAATTATGAATTATGACTAACATGCTGAGAGTATATCAGGATTTATTTAGATAGTGTTCCGTTTCGTTTCAAAATCAAACACTATCAGACCCTGAGTTAAGGAAAAACAATTCAAACATAAACCTGACTACAAAAATGGCAGCAATTGTCTATATTAATGCAAGAAGAGAATAGAACAAAATCAGTAACAGAAGAACCAAGAGGGAAAAAAAAGATTTATACCATAGAGTGAATTCCATCTGGCCAGCTCCCGAACCGCCATTTCTGAACAATCAATTTGCCTTCCTGCAAGTCAACATTAGTTCCAGTAACAGAACCATCAAATATACTAAACTCACCTCCAACTTCCTTACTTATCCTTGCATTACTACTGGTAAATCCTTTCCACCTATTCTCATCCATCAATATCTCAAACAAATCCCTTGCCCTACAACTAAACTTTTCACTCATAGTTATTGTCTTAAACCCTTCCTTCTTCTTCTTCTTCGGCGCCGTTGCCGCCTCCTTCTTCACCTCCTCCACAGCTGACGGCGCCTTTTCGGCCCCACTTGGACTCTTCTTAACAACTTTCTTGACCTCAAGCTCCTCCTTAGCAGGCCCACCTTTAGCCATTGCAGATACAAAGGACCGAACTTGTTCCAAAACAAAAGGCTTCCCTTTTGCTAAAAATGCCTCCTTTAATCTCTTCGCAATAGGCCCGTCATCATCTCTAACACTCACCCTAGTCTCGGGATCCTCATCTGCATTCTCATCAGAAATATACGGAATATCAACATTCCCATCAGCTTTCAATAACGAATTCCCATCAGAATCTTTAACTTCTCCTTCCCAAGAAATAACAAGATTCAATTCATACCCAGGAATAATCTTCCCCTTCCGTACATTAACATAGGCTTCACCTTCAAGCTTCTCGATTTTCTTGATTTTTATATAGAGATTCCCTTCTTCTCCACCCAAAAGGGTCTGATCTGAAAGGGCTTTTGATAAGAAATTTCTAGCCCATTCCATACAATTGGTTTCGGCCCAGTGCCAATTGTGAACATTGGTGCCGTCTGGACGGTCTTCAACGATCCATCTCTTGTCTCCTTCTCCCAATTTAGCCATTGATGCACAAGGATAAGCTCTAGGTGGGTTCTTCTAAGAGAGGGAAAGTGAAAAGGAGGGGAAAAGAGGAATAATCAGAGGAGCTATTGGAGGGTTTTGAAAGATAAAGAAGGATCTAGAATATGGGAAGGGGTAGGGGTAACCCTAATATCCACTTTTTAGTTTTTGGAAGGGTCTAGAACAACAAGACTGAGTGAAGAGCTCACGGCTCCTATGCGGAACAGGTTTTTGTTCCGCATGTGCGGGACAAAATACTGACCGTTAGATGAGATTTTTAACGGTCCAGATCAGGAGAGAGAAAAGTTGCGGCTGATTAAAAAAATAATAATTTTTTTTTAAGTCTCTCTCCTGATCTGGGCCGTTCAAAATCTCATCCGACGGCTCCAATTGTTCCGCACATGCAGGAAAAAAATCTGTTCCGCATAGGAACCGGACTGGAGTGAAGACTGATATTGGTGGCTTCTGGTTCTGGCCTTTTTTCTTGGAGAGTTTCCAAAAGTGTATAGAATTACTAAAAATAAAAAATAACGCACTTGCACTTTTTTTGGTGGATTAAATCCATTTAGGTACCTATCTTTTACCCCTGATAATTGGATTGCCATTTTGGATGAAAAACGTTACAAGTATAACAAAAATGACAATTGCTGACTTTTTCTTTTGCCGTTGAAATATTTATTTCCAAAGATTCCTTTTTGTTAGTTATTTAAAGCACCAATCCTAACCAAAGGGTGTTCATTTTCAACTTGTATACGTATAATAAAAAAAAAGTTGTACGCACAAGTCTCCCGTATCAATTTAAGAAGGTCTCCTTGCGTGTGTGTGTGTATATATATATATATATATCATGTCCACTTGTATTTATAAATTGGCGGCGTACCCTGGTATTATAATCCTATGAACCCCACACTACATGTAAACGACCACCAATCGCTGGTGACGCTGTCCACACCAATGCAAGAAGTAATAACTCAAATGTTAAGGTGAAACAAACTATATATTTGTCGACTATAAGATAATTCAACAAGTAACACTTGCAAATAACCATTCACTCTTGCAGTGAAGCAAATATAAGGATCTTTCTACTAAAAACTGTGGAAAAGGCAAACACTACGATATCAACCAGCAACCTTTACTTGTGATTAAAAAAGACTGTGTTACAAACATACAAGCTCAAGACTCACAGCTTGGCATAGCCACGCGAAGAAAGCCAAAAAAAGGAGCAAATCAATAAACAACCTAATACCGAATGTACCACAATTTTGTGGCTCCCTAGTTTGATAGTGGCAAGACACCTTCAACTCACTCATAGAACACCCAAGCAGACATCTGAAAAGGAAGAAAAGTATGTATAAACAAGAATACGAGAAAATGTAATACAAATCTTTAAATGATTGATTCGACACAGATCCACACACACATTTTCCTAGGTAAAAAATGGTGACATTACCTCTAAAATCGAAGAATTATGTACAGTGTGTTAGGGCCATGAATCATGACACCATCCAATCGCATGCCAAGGAACAATTGAAGAAAGCAAACATGCTCCGCTCATGTTTAAAATGTCAAGCGATATGTTTAACCAGGGCTAGGAGAATGGATTCCCTCCCGTGCCAGGGCGAATTAGGCCGTAAAATTCGGTAAAATCAAGTCGAAACAAAAGGAATTTCAAGTCTATGTGTTGCTGAATGGGCAATTGAGAAATAAACCCGTCAAAGACAGATGAGTATTCTTTTGCAATTGTGTCTATATCTTGACCAACATTTCGAAGGAATTCTCCAGCAAGTTGTGTTTTAGCCTTCCTGCCTTCACCAAGCCACCCAGAGTCTGACGTTTTCTGCTTTGATTTGGCCTGAGATTTGGCTTTATCCTGAGAAGACAAAGAGGTCTCCGTGCTTCTGCAAATTTAGATTGCTATGTTAAATAAGACATGCAAGCAGCTTTCGAGAATAAGGAAGGAATGAAGAAGTTTAGTTGAGAAAGAAAGGAACATAATGACAAGTAAATCACTACCTTGATTGTAGCTCGTTAATGCCTTCGTATAATCTATCTGCGTGACTGCGAAACCGCAAAATGAGATCAAATAAATTGAATAGAGTCTTATTAAGAATTTGAGACTGCTCTTCAAGAAGAGACTTCTCAACTATTGAATATAGATACTTCTCGTGTGCAAGAAGTAGATCATCAAGATCTTTGGCTAGTTCCATTTCCTTCAAAAGGTTAGACCATGATACTTCCAAGACTTCAAACATGATGTAGTACTGCAAATTTGTAACAAAATGATTCATCTCATCCCAAAGAACTTGGCATCTCCTTGATGTCAAAATCAGCTGTGACATGACAGCTTTCGGCAACTTAGAGAAGAAACGGGAAGTAACACAGTTTGGCTTCATAGTCTTCCAAACACTAATAAGAGCATGCTCTACCCTCCTAAGCTTCCACAAGAAGTTGAAAATTCTTAGATACCTAGCCATAATGGATTCTGTAAATACTGTATTAAGTGGAACTCCCGCATCGTATTCCAAAGAGAACACATCCCAGCCCCTATCCCCTGTGTTGTGCGGCATCATCTTGACCCTCAATCTATCCAATATATCAGGATCATCATACTGAGCATTAGATGACCGAATTGAACTTTCCAACAGTCCTGCAAGCTTGAACGAACTGATCGTATTAGCTGGCTCAGACAGCTCCGGACCAACAATGTCCATAAGATATTGAACAAAATCGCCCTGCCCCAGGAGAAGATATCGCTTGATTGCAAGGCAATGTTCCTTGAACTTGTATCTTTTGTACATAACATCTAACAAATGCATATCTATCCTCTTTGCAGCCTCAGAGACAAGGGACTCAAGTGCATCAGTCTCACCATAACCAAGACTGCCTCTCCTAGTGGTAGTCCCAGCAGCAGAAGCAGCTTCTGTTGTGGCCTCAGCCCAACCGCGATCCTCACAACAAACTCTAAGGAAATTAATTGACTTTCCAGTCCTTAGAATTCGCTGAGCAAGGGATGGAGAGATAAAAGAAGGAAGCATTGCAGCATGCAGCCTGTAACCTTCCCTCCAAAGAGACTCTGCTTGGACAGGTTGACTCAAAACAAAGAACTCAGAAAAGATATCTTCAAGCTCTCCTTCAAGTACCCAACTTCTCACCATTTCAAAAAGAGGGGAACACACCCTCCTGAGCAATCTCTTCATGAAAACATTCACAAGTGGATCACCATGCTGGGCTTGCATATGAATTGCCCCAGCCATGGCCCCACCTTTCAAAACCTTACAGCTATCAACCAAAACAGCCATCAACCTCATCTTCACCAATGGCTCTGCAAACCAAACTGACAGCCTCCTTAACGAAAGATAATTTCCCGTACTTGCACTGTCCGAAACCAATGGAATAGGATTCATAGCGTGAGCTTCAAGAACTGCCAGCAACCTATAATACTCCGACAACTCATCCTGCAATGCAGCACAAAATGCCTGCCCAACAGTCCCTACATCCTCAGCTGGAAACCTATCCATACTCTCCGAAATATACCCCTTTACCTTCCTAAACAACCACCCCAGCTCACATAGCTTCTGAACCATAATCCTAGTTGGTCTTGGAACCTTAACTAAATCAGGCAACACGTATCCATCAGCATTCTTATCAAACTTCACATATTTTCCATCAATTCCTTGGCAAGCATACAACACATCCCTAACTAAAACCTCTTCAGATACCTCATTATTTTCCTTCAACAAACTCACAAATTCTCTATATGCCATATCACGAACGTTCACAGGATCCCTCTCCACCATCAATACCCCTCCACTCCAACCCCTTTCCCCGTCCTCCCGACCCCTAAAAGTCCTTGAATTTTCTCCCAAACCCCTCAATCTATTAGAATTATCTCTAGAACCCATGGAACTATTCGAGATGGTATTCCTATCCAGATTATCCAAGCCCAGAAAATGCTCATTTCTAACACTATACCTACTGATCAATTCATTATCAGACAAGGCAGGCAATCCTACAGATAATGCAGGGCCGGAAAACCCATTAGTTTTCCGATCTTCAGATATAGCTTTGAGCAAATAAAGCACAGCCCACTTATTTTTAACACTTCCAGGGCCCGTTTTTCTTGAAAATTGAGAGTAAAGATCCGTGAAAGTGAGGGCTTCCGAAGACTTACCTAGTGTGGCGAGTTGGCGCTTAATGAACTCGGCCATAGCAGCTTCATCCGGTGCAATAGATGGGGTCATTCGGCTAAAAAGAATGCGGTTAGCATACCTAAGTGCTTGCTGGTGCTGTAGGGGAGTAACTGTGGAGGCGGAGTTAGGATTATTAGGGTTTGAGGAGGAGGAAGAAGAAGAAAATGGTTGAGAGGAAATTGATAGATTTGGTGGGGAAGTAGAGGAGAGTAAGCGGTGAACTAGTTCTTTGATTAGATCTGAGAGGTTGGATTCGTCGGCTTCCATGGCGGATTTGGATGGTGGAGAGAGGCGGAGAGAATGGCCGGCGCCGGAGTGTAGAGAGGTGAGAGGGTTTTGGGGATTTTTTTTATTTTTGATTTAATATGGGCGGGTAACGCAGATGCTGAGGGGTCATCAACAAAATTTAGAAAAATAAATAAATAAATAATAAAAAATATAAAATATAAAAGGAATTGCTAATAATAATGCTTTTAAAATCGGTTTGGATAGTATGTAACACTCTTATCTAACAATTTAATAATAAATTTTTTTATTTATATAACTAAACTCTAAAGATGAAATGATTAATAATTGAAAATTAATTAGGAGTATTAAATAATCAATGATTGTTGAATTAAAAAATTTGGATCAAAGAGTGTAAAATAAATATAATTGTTACAATTTTATATGATTTTATGCTCTCAGCATCTGCTTTACCCGCCCATATGGATTGGTTTTATTTTTAAAAAAAACCAAAATTTCCACATTTGTTTCAAAGAAGCTAATAGGTGCGGAATGGCGATCGCCCCTCAACATTTTGAAAATGTTAGATTTTTTCTATATATATATATATATATATATATATATATATATATATATATATATATATATATATATATATATATATTTCTTGAATAATCTTTTAAAATCTTATATCCCCAACTTATAAGTTTCGCCCACGTTTCCATTGCCATCTTTGCAAATTTAGAATTAGTAACTTTTTTAATTACGAGTCACATGCTTGATTGGTGAATTATAGAGTGATAGTTTTTTTTTCAAGGCTTTACTCAAAAGTCAAAAGTAACTCTTTTAGAAATTCTCAATAGGTAAGGATAAGGAAAATTCAATCTTGGACTGTCTTTGTGGGACTGACATCATAACTCTCTTATATGAATTATGCGGAGCCTACCTGTAAATTTGGATTTCGCTCAATTTATGTGAGGAATTGTGAAGTCCGTCCCACCAGAACAGTCATAGAAGTGAGTGACCCCTAAAAACAAGTCCAGCTAAAGAGAGGGGGAGGGAGGAATAGTTTTCAATAAGCTATAGACGAATTAGAAACTCATTATCTGAATCATTGCCCCCAAGCACAAAGAAACGAGATAAATATTTGATGGCTGAGCTACCATTTAATGATGATTTTACTATATCCATCCATGGGTGTTAACATTGAACATTGAACATGTCACGACCCGAAACCAGTCGGTGACATGGCAGTGTCTTATTGGTCCAAAAGACACCAAAGCCCACAACAGAGTTACTAAAAGGAAAATCATTTATTATATTAATCCAAAAATAAGAGTTGAACAGCAGAATTACTATGCGTGAAATAATACTAAATGTTACAATGAAAAAAATTGTTCAACATTGCTATAAACTAAATATTCTAAGTGAGAATGAAATAAAAGAATGATCTAAATCTATAATCCAAACCGATTATGAATCACTCTTCATAAGTCCCATCCCAAGTATCATCACAAGAAGGCTCGACCTCTGTAACATCTGCAAAACAAACAAATAGAATGGACTGAGCTGCGAGGCCCACTAAGAATCCCACACCCTTGGGATGAAGTAACAGATAAGACTCAAAATACGTTTCCCATTTCCCAAAATACCCCTTTTGAAAATACGCTTTTGACACGACACAAAACAAACCTCACGAGACTCGGAAACGTATGAAAGGGCGATGCGATGCAGAGCAGAGCGGAATCGGACCCAGACAGCTGCACTATGACCTTCCGGTCGACCACACCTTCAGTCCGGTCAACCGGTGACAACCCAGAAGCACACAAAAAGAAAACAGATGCTCCAATCGACTAGTACACAAACCGAACGACCGAAAAGATCGCGACTTACGAAAATAAGAAAACAAGTGCAAAACTTGTACACAAATGTACTATTTTGCACCAAATCAGTCCCAGCCCAAAATACAAGTTAAAAGGACTCAATACCAAGTATCAAATATGACCCAAACTAATGTTCGACTATACTTATCAAATCTGACACCCCATATCGGAATTCATGCCATGAGCATCCCATACTACTCATGCACTACAAACCAATAGTTATGCCGGACAATCGAGCATAAAACGAACAAGACCAAACAAGTGAAAAGCAACAGTTAAGCTAAATAAATATACTCTTCACATCTAAGCATTTCATACAACCGAATCCACATCAAGCACGTCTACCGTACAATATCCTCGGTAACACAATTTGCTTAGACATTACGAACATAGTTATCGCTATGACACTACAATCCCACAGTCAAGCTCAATTGTCTAATCAAACCCATAATCACTGCTAACAGTCCCCATGTAATAACCCACTGAGGAAGGGCCACACAGAATTCACACAGAAACCGGCTGAATCTTTCCCCCGGCTGGAGGCCAAAAATAAAGAATACGTCCATTGTGTTATCGCCCACACATGAGCTCCACAATTTCCTGTTAGCAGCCCTAACTTGTTTCTCCCCGCTAGGGTCCGGGTCCACATATCCACACAGAAATATCGCGAACACCAGGTTCTAGCGATATATAAATGGGACGTATCCTGCTACAGATCTTTCATAAACAAGAGCTCGAATGGGGCGACGACTCGGTCGACCAAAACCAGATAAACGACAACAACTAACCCAAGCATCGGAAAGACTACAATCATAGTATAGCAATTTAACACATGAAACAATTTATAAGCAACATTATCTAAAGAACATATGCAATGCAACACATCTATAACTTCATCCAATTTTGTATAAAAACATGTAAAAACAATTTATAATTGACAACCAAAGTTAATGGTACTGAAATATGTAATTTAGAGTTTGAAAAGCAAGGGGGTAAGATCCTTCTTACCTTGTTGAATTCATAAATTCAAGAAAAATAAAGCAGAAATTCGCAGCAGGAAGTCAGCCACGCTCAAACAGCAATATCTCTCGGCTCATAACTCGGAATGCCTCCCCGTCAGTGCTCACTCGAAGGAAATTTCGATATCTTCGAATTGATATGCTGTGGGTCGAAAACGAAGGTCGATAGCCCTCTCAAACGTCATGTCGAAGTTCTGGACAGATTATATACAATCGCAGAAAAATCTGGTTCTGCCCTCCACTTCTGAGATACATTACGGAAGATCTAACGGTTAAAATTTCAATCCCTCTGGTCAAATTGTAGCCCTATAAGTCTAGTTTATAAATCAAAAAGAATTACTCCGATTGGAGTTCGTATGTTACCTGTACGACGATTCTACCGTAACTGTGCAGAAAACAAAATTCACGAAGTCAGCCATGTTCCCAGCGCGATATCTTCCAAGTCCGAATTCGAAAAGTGAATCTGATTTCTTGCCCTCGTAGCCTGCTTCGTCGTGATCAATTACATATAAGGTTTGTCAAAATCCGATAAGGATTGCCCACTCAAAAATCCTCTCAAAGTTGCTAAGAAAAATCAAACTCAGAAAAATCTCTCTTTTTCTTCCCTGTTGCTCACGGCTTAAAAGCCGTTATCATATCCTTCTGTTCCTTTGCATGCACGATGCCCAAGTAGAACCCCTGAATCCCACGACTCTTTGCCTTCTATGTTTCTCCTTTTTTTTTTTTTTTTAATTTCCTTTCCTTACTCCAGAGAAGCCATGTAGCCCACATTTGCTTTTTATTCTTTTCATTTTTCTTATTTATTTGTATTATATCGTTTGTTAATTACCATGACCCTTGACATCTTTGAAACCTACAAAACCTCTGTTCCCTTTAAATTCCTGCCATTATTATAGTGCCTTACAATTAAATAACTCAACTACGATACACGTGCAAAATACCCCACTAAAAGGTACACAAAATAAAACACGTATTATGTTTTACAATTAAATAGACATGTAGTCAAATAGTCGCACAAAATAAATTTCGTCTACAAAGTCACTTGCGAAAAATTAATTACACGTCAGAAATTACGTAAGCAAAAGTTACGGTTATCACAGAACATTGAAGAATTTTAATAGTGTTTCCAAATTAAATTCAGATTAAATAATTCACAAAAGGTTAAAATTATATACATGCTAACATGATGTGCTAAATCAATAATGGCATCACCTTATTAAACTTCAATTTATACAACTCATAAATAAATTCAACGAGTATATGATATAAAATAATAGAGTTGGTAAAGGTGCATTCTCATCCATAAAATTTTACTCAAGGGAAAGAATATTGGTACCACCTAAACAAAGTTTCAGGTCCAAAAGCCATGAAATGAATACACCCCTACCTTTTAATATTATAAATAAAATAGAATACCACTACCTTTTAATATTAGAAATAAAATAAAATTTAATACGTAGTATATTATCTATTTTCTTTCTTTCAATTTATTTTTTTTAATTCAAAATGTGGGACGGGGTCATGCAACCAGAGTTTGTTCAAGTTGGAGAAGTCTGGTATCTCTTTAGTAAAATCTTAAATTCGAACATTGTATTTGGGAAGAAAAACAACTTTGGTAACGAGTAAACTACTTTATGGGCATATACACCTTTTTTTCCTATGAATTTTATTATTATCGAAAGTGGTAAGTCAACTATAATAGTATTTGACACTCGAAAACCAGTTAAGTCGTGAAACAAAATATCTTTCTTTATTCAATAATATAAGTTTATGACACGTAGTAAAAATTAAGAAAACAAATAAAACAAACTACTTTATTAGTCAACATATCAATATTACTTTATTAAATATGACTTGTATACCACTAATTCTATTTAAGAGAGTAATATTGACATTTTGATTAAAAACACATTAATGGTTTTATTCTTTAATTTTTGCTACATGTCTAAAACGAGTTAAATTATGGAATTGAGGGAGTACTCTCTTTTTTAAAAGAGAGTATACACCGTCCACCATATTATTAGTGTAATTATGAAGAACATAGGCTGCTAATAGGGAGTTCGAGGGTCTTGACCGAATAGGGCCTAAAAAATTAAGTGCCTCGAAATATTTTGTTATATATATATATATATTCTTTAAAAAAAAACTTATGTAATATTTTTGGATTTGGGTATCTCGAACTCAATAGTGAATATGTTGATTTATAATATTTTTCAACTAAATCAGAATCGACTCCGATTAATTTTATTTACTTAATTATTTCATCTTCTTTCCACGCTACTTTTATTTTCTCATATGTTCTCCTTGGTTACCACCAGTCAAATAACTTTAATTTTTCTTCTCCATTTTCCAAAACTTTAGAGTACATTATGGAGAACAAAAATTATGATAAAATTGTAATGATTTTTTTTATATGTTTATGAGAGTTCATTATTATTTTTTGGTTATGTAATGATTTAATTTAGAGTTCAGCACTTAACCTCCAAAATAATTGGGACTGCCTAATTGATTAGAAGATGGTGAATAGGGATGGCAATTTGATCCGTGATCCGTTGACCCGCTCTGCCCAAACGTCTTTTGGACCAGATCCGCTCTGCCCCGTATAGAGAACGGAGCAGAACTGCTCCGCCTAAATCGAATTTGGTATTTGTATCTGCTCCGCCCCGTTTTGCCCTATATATATATATATATATATATATATTATATTATTATAATGTTATTATTATTAGGCCTAATTATGTTTAATTTTCATTTTAATATACTATTTGTACTTGTTTGAAAATTGATTTAGTATAAAATTTATTAATTATACTTGTTGGAGGCTCTATTTTTATAAATTTAAAAAAACATTAATGATTTTTATGGTAAAATTAATAATTTTTTTTAAAAAAAATATAGGACTGGGCGGGGCGGATCGGAGCGGATCAGATCTGCCCCGTGCGGAGCATAAAATTTTGATCCAGGGCGAATCACGGAGCGGAGGTTGGACAGTGCGGATCAGATCAGATCATACAGATATCCGACCCGATCTGCCCCATTGCCATCCCTAAATTGGTGAAGAAGTTGGAAAGTGAAGGAAGGCACGTAGTGTTAGTTAAGAGCGGTTAAAAGACGGCATAGCGTCTTTCCCGCTAAACAGAAATCATCTTTGCCCTTCTCATCTCCAAATGCACAAGAAGGAAGAGAGAGAAACTCAGTTAGAGATAGAGAGAGAGAAATCATCCATCTTCTTCTTCTTCCTCCTCCATATCCAATCCTTATCTTTTTGCCCGATTTCTCCCCCCGTTGTCATTGAAGAAAACTTGTTCATTCATTTTCGGTATGTTGTCTTTAATTATATTCCACAAAGAAATCATGAATTTTGGCTTTCATTTTATATTTTTAGCTTATGGAGATATGAAAAGCTTCTTCGATATAATGATTTTAGATAATGAGGTTCGATTTTTTTATATGGAAATAATTTTGACGTATGCATTGTTATGGTTACGTTCAATTTGATCATGATCATGATTTTATTTTATTTTTAAAAGGTTCGATTTTATCATTGTGTACTCTGATTATGATGTAATAATAATAATAATAATATTTAGGGCAGATTGTTTTACTATCTTCTTGTAGCAATTTCATTCAAAGCTGTCATTTTTGTTTAAAGTTATTATCGGAAACAAACATATTGTTCTGACTCAAAAATATTGCGTTAAGTGCGGTGGCTTATTTTGCAATTACTAGGATAATTGCAAACAAACAATGGGTCAACAGCTTATTTTTGCTTCAGCTAATCAAGAAATTGGTTCTAGAATCACTTATATGATTTTGTGTTTATTGTTGAATTCAGGAGCGAAACTGAAACTTATATTAAAAAAAATAGAAATTGGGGGAGGAATGTAATATTTACAAGAACATTTCAGGGAAAAATAAAGTTTTTCCTATAGAAGATCATGCATTTAAAAAAATGTGCCTTCCCCTGAGTTCCATTCTTCGTCGAATTGTTAAATGATTATATGTTTCTTTAGTTATGGGGATTTTTTTTCTGACTTTGGCATATCATCATCAGCTTGTTAAAGCTGGTTATTTTTCCAGTGGAAGAACTGGTTTCATTACACTTGATTAGTGATTGAGTATGGGCTGAATGAGGCTATTCAGGATCACCCTTTAAGTTTTGCTGCGCCCCTCAAGATTGAACAATGTTCTGCTGTGGAGGTGCAGAAGAGGAAAATTACAACGGTCCACCTTCAAACCAATATACTGCCCCTCCTAGATCCGGAAATCCTTATGGCGGTGGTGCTGGTGGAGGTAATTCCAACTTTATTCATCCTAAATTATTCTAAGAAATGACTTGAAGATATTACGAATTTAGCCTAGTATTAGTTCAATGTATATGTCTTTTCGATTTATGGTTTCAATGGGTTTCTTGTTTTGATTTTAACATTAATCGCTATGGTTCTTTAGGGAGCGAAAGAGGAGAGCCGAGGAGTTCTGGGGCTGTTAGAAGTGGAGCTCCCCAGAAAGTTTTACCTATTGAGACACCAGCTATGTCATTAGATGAGCTGAGTAGGTTAACTGGAAATTTTGGTACAAAAACTTTAATTGGAGAAGGTTCTTATGGCCGCGTTTTTTATGCAAAATTAAGCGATGGACAAGCAGCTGCAATAAAAAAGTTGGACACTAGTTCTTCACCAGAGCCAGACTCGGATTTTGGAGCCCAGGTGAATATTTTGAAAGAAACTTATTTTCTCCATAAAAGATAGGTTAAAATTTGATGCAATTATCTCATGTACACGCCTTTGACCTTCTCATGCAGTTATCAACAGCTTCAAGACTTAAAAACGAGCACTTTGTTGGGTTACTTGGCTATTGCCTGGAAGGAAATAATCGAATCTTGGTATATGAATATGCAACCAAGGGTTCTTTACACGACGTATTACATGGTATATCGAAGTAATGCTCTTAAAATGAACTCAGTTTTAGTACATTTTCATTGATGACCATTTTGTTTTGTAGGTAGGAAAGGTGTACAAGGTGCTGAACCTGGTCCAGTTCTTACCTGGGGTCAGAGAGTTAAGATTGCCTATGGAGCTGCCAGAGGCCTGGAGTATCTCCATGAAAAAGTTCAACCCGCTATTGTCCACCGCGATGTCAGATCCAGCAATGTGCTATTGTTTGATGATTTTGTATCTAAAATCGCTGATTTCAACTTGGGAAATCAGTCTTCCGATACAGCAGCTCGACTGCATTCCACAAGAGTCTTGGGCACTTTTGGCTATCATGCTCCGGAGTAAGCTGTTTTCTTCTCTTTTAGAAGAAATGATATTGTGGCACTTTTCTTGATTGTGACAATGGCATTCGATCTGCATGATATTATATCTATCCCCTTCATGAATCAAGAAAATACACATCTAAATAGACATTTGTACTTGCCTTTTTCAATTCAACCTCACAACTAGTGGAGTTCTTTTAATATGTCGCGAGGAGCTGATGTCATGTTATGCATTCTTATTCTTACCTGATAAGTATAATCTTGTGTTTGCTCAATTGAAGGCGGTTAAGTGAAATCGATATTCTCTGAACTAATATGCATGAAGGGCCTACTATACCATTGCCAATTAGAAATCAAGATTGGTACTGTCATAGGAAACCACTTGTACCTTCTCATACTTGTTCTTTTAGAATAAGCTGAGATGTAAATAGTTCGCGCTTATATGGTCTCCTCTTCATCCAGGTATGCCATGACAGGACAGATTACTCAAAAGAGTGATGTTTACAGTTTTGGAGTCGTTCTTTTAGAACTTTTAACAGGAAGAAAGCCAGTTGACCACACAATGCCCAAAGGACAACAAAGTTTAGTTACATGGGTGTGTTTCTTCCTCTTATTATGCTCCATGGTTCTCTTTCACGCCTTCTAGGTTCCCTATTTACAGTATTTGAACGCAATTTACAACAGGCAACACCAAGGTTGAGCGAAGACAAAGTGAAGCAGTGCGTGGATCCCAAACTAAATAACGAGTACCCACCAAAGGCAATCGCAAAGGTCCTTTCCACATATCTCTTCTATCTAAGATATTCTTCCCTTTCTTTTTCTGTTAGGGGCCCAAGGGCAGGTTTTCTGGGGCTATGCATGAAATGGACTTCCACATTCTGATCATTCTTAGGGATATAAGAATTAGCACTAATTTATTAAAAAGTTCTTCATTTATTCATATTGTTTCCATCCTAGCCGATATTATAGTATGAACTTATTGATCTTGAGATCTCTTTATCTTTCTTCTGAAATGTGTTCGACTTTGACAGATGGCAGCTGTTGCTGCACTTTGTGTTCAGTACGAGGCGGACTTCCGGCCAAATATGACCATTGTTGTCAAGGCTTTACAGCCTCTTCTCAACTCTAAACCAGCTGCCCCAGAGGCTAATAATGCACAATAGTGTATAGCAAACAAAAATTCACAGTTTTGGATTATCGAAAATCTTGCAGCTTAAGTAGTGCTTGTTCCTTATAAATGCCGAGGATAGCTATTAGGCATTACTGTATTCAGTAGTACAGTTACTTGGCTCTATATTCTTTGTGAGAGAGCTATCTGTATACCTTTGTAATCTTTTCTGGAAGCAAACAGGGCTTCTTAGGACTTAGGTTCTATTTGTTGTTTATAATTTGGTAAAATTGGTTTTCCTTTTATAGTTTCTCTATGTAATGATCAGAATATGAAGAAGACAATCAGATTGTTCTCTTTTTTTATTAGCTTCTACTGATCAGAGTTACATAGTTGAGAAAATTTTACTATTGTGACATATTTTTCCCTCTTAAATTTTACAAATTTCCTTTATAAGGAAAATTCATAAGGATATGCATACAAAGCAAGAAATTTCAATTTGCAAATTCTTCTGTACCTGATTTATGATTTCAATTCCATTTCCATGACAATTTATCAAGCGAATGACAATAAAGGGCGAAGAAAGTGCCTCTCAAAGGAGTCTATAAAACATTTACATTCAGATTGTTTGATTGGTGGAACAAGTAAATGATTGGAAGGGGGCAACTACGAACAAAACTAGAAATACGGCTGTTTATTCAAATACTGCAAGGACTTCAAGTTTAGGCGCCATGTGGTCTAGGAGGTGGAGGGGCAGGTATTATCCCCCATCTTTGCCGGACATCCTCCAAATCTTCATGAAAGTGTCGTTCATAATAAATGCACATTAAATCTGTGGATTGCATGCCAGCCTTGAGAGCCCATGGAAAGTAATGCTGGTAGAACAACCGCCTTTGTTTTTCACTGAATCTAGCAGAACCGCCGATAACAGACATGAAACACATGGGAAGAAGCATCTGTTCAAATTCGATAACCTTGAGAGCCGATTCACCAATCAGATTGGTAGGAAGGCCAAACAGGGTGTGCCAAAAGTCATGGACCTCACGGGCACGCATCGCAACATAAGCAAGTTCTTCTGTCTCCATGAAACGCACAGGTGGTCGATCGTCTGGAGAGAAATTTCTAGATCCCATGAATTTTGCATATGCAGCACCAAAAGTGTTAGACGGTAGGTCCCATGCATGTCCAACTTCTGTTGATAGGACACGAGGACGCTCCAATAGTATAGCTCTACCCTCAGGGCTCCTCTTCATCCTTTCAAGCACCCTTTGAAAAGCAGGTCGTCCAGTTGTCTCCCCCAAAGCAGCTATAAGATCTGCTCTTCGTGGATCCAGCAATGCCCCTACGGCAGAACCAAGTGCAACTGCAGCTCGCTGCCATCCATTCAACCGTACACGTGCACCTTCTATCATTGCAAGCTTCAATTAACCTAAAGATCAACAAGAGTTCTCAATAAAAAATAAAAGAGAACTGCTAAGCTGAATCTGCTTAAGAATGACAAAAAAAGTTCGCTATAGGCAATCTTAGCCTCCGTATAGATAAAGATTAGAGGGAAAGTTTACAACTATACATGACTTTTTCAGGTAACATAAGCAGGAATTTCTTTCCTGAAACTTAAAACTGCTTCAGATGCTGATCTTCACAATTCGTCATTCCAAAATCATTACTACTAGTTAGATAGTATTAGCACTGAAATTCAAGTTTAACTTACTTGCAAACTGAAGTTTATCATCTAGTGAACAATTTAGGCTTCCTTTGCTATCGAGATGTAGCTAATTGATTGGCTAAATTGGGGTAAAATGGTAAAAATACCATGAAAGCCTTTATACCAAAATGGGATGAATAGTGTTTAATTTAGAGTTTTAGCCAAAAATAGTATCCAATTCTATATTCACTTATATCATGCCGATCATCCAACAATTACAACAGGAAAAAAAACAAATTTTACTCCAAATTTAAACAACGTAATAATTCCAAAAGGAGAAAATATGGAAATAAGCTCGAAATCTAATTCACTCACCAGTAAATCAATTGACAATATATATCAGAAAGTTTCAATCTCTTAGACACCAAGAGGAATACATTAGCGGATTCATTACCAATCTCGGTTACTCGTGGAAAAAAAATGCTTTCTTTGCAAACTTAGAAACGGCGGTGGTCTATCGCAGCGGTGACGCCATGGAAGGCGGAGCAGAAGCTGTCGCCGGCGGTGTGGAGAGAACGGATTATGCGTTGGAATTAGTTTGACGGTTTTATGTATATTTCGGTAGCGTAAATTGCAAATAGGCAAATTGGCATCTGGGTCCAGAAACAATTCATCGTTTAAAAGCCGGGTCCAGAAAGTATTTTTTCAACAACTTCTATCTTAAAACAATTTACGATTGGTGCACTCAATCCTTCCGTCCAAAAAAGCCAAAGTCAACTATTGCTTCAAAAATTAAATTTGGTCAACGTTAAATTTAATAGGGGTATTTTTGGTATATTTTATTAAAAATTCTCCTCTCCACCACCCACCACCCATACCACACCACCGAATCCCACCCGCACCTTTCTTCTTCCTCCCCTCACCCCACCCCCACATTTCTTCATCCTCCACGCACCACTACACCACACCACACCACACCACCCCCACATTTCTTCTTCCTCCACCCACCACCACACCCCACCCCACCCCACACGCACCTTTCTTCTTCCTCCACGCACAACCACACCACCGCACCCCACCTTTCTTCTTCCTCCACCCACCACTACACCCCAATTTGCCCACAACGCCACGACGCCAATTTGCCCTTCTTTCTTCTTCATCTCCCCCTTCCCCCTCATTCACCGTCTAACACCGCCGCCCACCACGACCTTCCTTGCTATCTTTCTTGGCCCTGTAGTAAATTAGGCAGAAAATGACGAAAAAGCATCTCCGGCAACAGCTGCGGCTGTAGGCGGAGAGAATCGAACAGGAGAGGAAGAGGAGTAATGAATTCTTTTGGAAACCGGCGGCGGCGATAGAGAAGAAGATGAGGTGGCGGCTGATTGCAAATCTTCAAAAAAAATCGATCTCTCGCCGCAAACTATGGCAGACATGTTGTGTCTATCTCCAACAAGAATTCGTCTTTCTCTCTCCTATTCCTACTCTCAATTTTATTCCTTTTTCTTCTTCACTCTTTCTCTCATTCAGAGCCACCGCCAAAAATCCCCCAATTTCATTCCACACAAATTTCAGAAAAATTCAACAATTATAATTTTTTTACAATTTGATTATGAATTCTATTATAAATTTCCTTGAATCAAATAATGAATAGGAAATTTTGGGGGTGGGGTGCGGTGGTGCGGTGGTGTGTGGAGGAAGAAGAAAGTTGGGGGTAGGGTTCGGGTGGTGGACATTGTGTTTTTTTTTTCTCCAGAGGAAGAAGAAAGGTGGAGTGGGTGGGGCGGTGCGTCGTGGTGGTGGGGTGGGGTGGGGTTGGGTCGGGTTGGCTTGGTTTTTATGAGTAAGTTCCAAAAATACCCTTTTAATTGCAAACGTTGACCGCATTCAAAATTTGAATTAACGTTTGACTTTTGCTTTTTTTGACGGAAGGACGGAGTGCACCAATCGTAAATTGTTTTAGGATAGAAGCAGTTGAAAAAATACTTTCTGGACCCGACTTCAAAATGATAAATTGTTTTAGGACCCGGTATGCCAATTTGCCATTGCAAATACAGTCCAAACTATTTTTTATAATTGCAAACCAGTCTCAACTATTAAAATTAAAAGACTGGACCTATTCGTTATCCTTTAGGGCGCCCCGGTGGTGAGACTATTTAATTCGGTTTGGTTTGCGGAGCACCAATATAGTTTAACTCTTACTCATGGCGATAGGATCTAGAACATATATCCGCAAGGGTAGCCCAGTTGGTTCGAGGGTGGTAGATTGTATATAAGGCACAGGTTCGAATCTTGGCAGCCGCAGTGTGGAAGTTTCAACCCTTCAATGTGGGGGTGGCTTCTTGCGGTGGGCTAAGACAAGGCCTCCCACCAATCGAATCGCTGAGTCACCTTGATTTACATCCACCACAATGCCTGTCGGATCGGGTGATGGGGGCCCGGGGGCGTGGGTATCGCCTTTTTTTGCGTATAAGGATCTAGAACATATAAACAATTATTGTGTTTAAAAATCTAGTGCGAAACGAATCAAATCTCAACCGTCAGATTAATTAATCTGACGACTAAACATTTTTGAGGAAGAAAGCGTGTTCTTGTTCTCAGAAGTCATAACAAATGTTTTCTCTTCTCAGGCAGTAGATAAAAAATTCGATGGTTAACATTTATTTGCACATGCGGCATAAACATTTGTGGTTGAGTTTTGGTACGTTTCGATGCTAACGATAATGTTTTGAGTGAGCTTTAAGGCAACAGGTTGAGGAAGCTTCTTTCTCTTCTCCACTTACATAACTCACACACCAATGTCAAACTAACCAACTCATCCTTGAAGCACATTTAAAAATTTGCAGTTAACTTTTCAAACTTGAAAAGGGAAAATGGCAGAGATTCTACAAAACTAAAAACTGTGCATAGTCCTTGTACAAGACAAGCCTCTAGCAGGTATAGACACATCCAACTAGAACTGTTCTCCACATTAAAAGGAACTCTGTAACTAATTTTCTTATGAATATCCAATGCAAAAACATGGACCAGTGCAAAAAAGCAAAAAAAGTAAAAACAAAAATAAAAGGGTAGGAAAATTGTTAGATGGCAAGGAAGTATCAATGAAAAGACTGGTCATATTGCACTATGGATATCAGATCTTATATTTCTATTTAAACGGAAGAATGAAGGAAAATGAAAAATGCATAAACATGTTTTCTCTGAGACAAAGATAACATAATACAAGACACAACTAAGCATCAGCTGGGGATGCCTAGGGAAGAACACAGGAAACATGATTCTCTACTATTCTTACATATGAACTTTTTTCTTCATCATCTGGCCAACTTCCTATTTTCTCAAATTCCTCTGCCAACGTAACCTGAAAGGCAACAAAAAATTTTGGAAGTTGATGACCAACTAAAAACTTGGAAAGTCTGGGATGAAATAATCCTAAGGGAAGACCAGCAGGGCAAAAATCATGTCAAGAGAAAAAGGAGGTCCCTTAAAAGAAAGGAGAAATATCGCATGTACATTAATATCATTACACTAATGGTTCAATAAAGCATCCTCCTACATCATACACCAAATCGAGAGGGGGATGACTGGAGAAGTAACCTACCAAAATGTCAGCGCCGAGTTCTAGGCTTGCAGCGAAATTCAGCTAATAGTGATATATGATCAGACGACCACTCTGGAGAAGGGAGGGCTGTATCTTTTCTCAAGCTATCTTCATCCAAGAGCTCCAATAAAGATTCCACAGTCAAGGAGTCAGCTGAAAGCACATAAAAGAGAATCAAAGGAATGAATCATGAAAGCTCCAAAAAGGTTTAAGACCTTTAAGGGTGTGTGTGTGTTCGGGGAGGGGGAAGTGAGCTGGCAAGGAACAGCTACTAACATAAACATAGCGACCAGCAATGGTTAAGGGTGGATGAAAAGTATACCTGAGTAAAATATGTAATCATGGGTACCAATAAAATCTCTTGTGCAGTTTGTGAATAGCGGTTCATTTGTACTAGCATCCATTCTCCTCCTCTGTTGCTCAAGACCAAGCCCAGCCCCTAGTCTAGCAAAGGATGAGTAGGCACTAACCTGCAGAGAAACACGATAAAAGATAAAATAATTAGTACAAACACATGCTCGTTTATACCTTTTAGCCTCTTTGAGAGAATGGCTAGAATAATAGTAAACAGAGTAGCTCTTTACACACTAAGGAATTTTACCAATGGCAGCTGATGAGTAAGCTTAGAAGGAGGACGCAGAATTCCAAGAGGATCTATTGCTAAATCCGGATGCATTGGATCTACTTTCCCCATAGCAAGAAGAGCATGAGGAGCACTGCAATAGAAGTATAAAAAACAATGTCATTCTGTTTTTCCATGGTTGTCCCATCTAAGAAACAAGAACCACCTACAAAAGCACTTAAATTGACACCAACAGACCTGCCCGGGATAGAATTAAAATCCCCACATACAAGCATTGGAATATCTGCACTGGCAGCAATTTTCTCTAGTCCTTTTAACAGAGTATGAACCTGATAAGAAAAGAGAAGCACAATAGCAAAATTCAGAGCCAAAAAAGACAGAAGGTAATATAGCAACAGCAAAGGGAGAGAACGTCAACGAAAGTACCTGCCACAGTTTGACGTCCTTCAAATCTTGCTGAACATTGACATGTGTATTAGCCTGCACCAAGAAAGGGAAAAGAAATTCAGTTCAACAGATCCTCCATGAACACTCATTTAAAGGGATGCACACTAATTTAAAGAGTTGGTCAAAATGAAGCAAGAATCAAAATTCCTTCTTTTGTGTGTGGGTGGGGTGGGTGGGGGGGACACAACCAATGCAAATTGGTGATACAACAATAAAATACACTTTAGAAATGGTAAAATTGGCACATAACAAAGAAAAGAAACTACAAGCTTACCACACAAACAAGTTGGCGCTTCCCTGGATTATCAATCCCTTGGTTGCTAAACTTTGCTTCCAGTACGACTATTAGTGCAATGTTATCCTATAAGAAGGTAGGCCTTTCATAAGATACAACAAACAGAGGTGCGTATTTACGGAGGGTAAAAATATATAGACAAGGGCATGCCCAAAATTGAACCATTCAGCAACCTAAATGCAACATTTATGCAACTAAACCACCTTGATCAATCGACCCAGCGCAGTTTTCTTCTGGGTACTGGGAACCAAAGCATCCGTTAAAGACTGTGCAGCTTTGTTAAACTCAACCTGCACAATTGGCAAATGAGTGCTTAACACAACGAAGCACAGCTAAAAGGAAAAGCTAACGGATAGCACTTCATACCTCATATTTTTTAACATGTGAAAATCTATCTCGGCGGAAAAATGTAGCACAACCGTCAATTGTATTGATGTTCCCACCAAAAACCTGCACAGAACAACAGTGATATAAGTAAGGAAGCTGCGTTACCTATATCAGTCAAACTCAAATTCTTTTGACCAACCTCAGCTGTTTTACGTTTAAAGAGAGCATAATAGCCATGTTTGTCCAGCTCAGGAGAAAAGAATTCCTCAAAGTGATCACTTTGAACCTGAACATGAAAGAAATACAGAATCTCATTCAATCTTGTGAATAATTTCGTTGAAATTGAAGAGGTAAAATTCCTTCTTTTTCCAACTTTTCAAAATTTTAAGCTTGTACTCATGTGATACAACATTAAAAGGAACTGTTTTTTAATTTAAAACCCCTCCAGATTTCAAGCAGCAAATATATCTATATCAGATAAATCTAATTTTTCTACTTAAAATATCGAATATATAAAGTATAAATAATAAAAGGTTTTACAAAACTTTGTGCCACTTTTCACATTCTTCGTTAAAATCCATGTTTAATTATATCTTTTGTTTATATTGCAGATAAACTGATTTTAATTACTCTCTATACCTCCTGAAGACAAACAATGTCCGCACGATAGCCAACTATTTCGCGTAACAGATTCTGCCTGCGATATGTCCAGGAAAGAGCCCAAGAGGGACAGTAATTGTACAAATCAGTTGAAGCATATGCATCAGATAAAATATTGTATGACAGCACAGTGAATGTTCCTGCCGAAGAGAGACGGGCATCTAAATCTAGATGTCCAGACACATCAACTCCACCCACTGAAATTAAACGACGAGGAGTAGGGGACGGAGCAGGTATTACACGAGAAGTCTGTAAAGTACTTGGATGCCCCACTGTAAGTTTACTTTCTGCATCTACCACAACACATTCAAACTTGAGAACATGGCCAATATCATCAGCTGATGGTGTGTAGGTCTTAAAACATCCAACTTCAATCCACGTCTCGCCGCCACTCCTTTGTGTAACTGCTGCTGGATATAGAGGTGTAGCACCGTTGGCTAAGCTTGGATTCGACTGTGAGCCACTTAAGTTTGTATTGATAACCCCCGACCCCGTGCTATTGAAGCGTCCAAAAATTTCTTCTTCATCATTTCCATTTTGGTTAACAGCACTAGCAGCACGTTCATGCAGAACACGATGATGTTGCCATGCATCAGAAAAACATTTGGGTGAACAATGGTAACTCTTCGCAACAGGTATTTTGGCTTTAACACATCCAAGACACTGCAACGTAGCCTGCTCAGATGGATGGACACTGCAAATTGCAACTTTTCGATCACTTTGTATCCGGTACCTGCAACAAAATAAATTGTAAATATATATATACATATGTCAGATCAAAATATGTATAGTTCAGAAGAAAATAGTAAGTGATTGGTAATAAGCCTTGTGATTAGTACCGAAGCACAGAACAGAGTCGTTCCTTTTTTTTATTTTATTTTAAGGAAGCAGAGAAAATTCAACAAAAATGATGAATGATCTTAGTGGGAAGAAGTCAAGAAACACAAACTAACATGACGAATAGAAAATTCATTCTAAGTATCATAGAAAAGAAGCTCAGGCATAATTTGAGCCGAAAACTGCAAAACGGTACAAAGTCCACCGAAAGAATAATTTTAACGGATGATAACAATTGATGCAAGAATTTATGGAAATAGACCATAGAATAGATTAAGATGGTCATGAATCATTTGATGAAGAGGTGCACAGAACTGACCATTCTCAGGCATATTAAGTGCAGATGACACATATTTAACAATAAGTACAATAGATTGTTCCAGCTAATACCACGTAGTAAAGTGCAAAACAAGAAATAATAAAGGAGCTTATTCTTAACAAGACAAGTGAAGGACATTTAGCTACTATCCAATTACTCAAGTCCTTTAAAAATGGAAATGGATACACTAGATTATATAATCAATCTAGACATACTCAATCTTCGGAAATGGATACTCTAGGCTATACCATCGGCCCAGATAGTCCAAAACATAGATTTTCCAGATTTTTCCTCAGTTCTATTAATATGCAGAAATCTTCTTCCATAATATGCTCTTGCATACCTAAAAAAAGCTTGCATCCAATCTGAAATTCGTGTTTAGCTACCAAGAAGAGAGGGTAGGATATTCTCTTGTTTTATACTAATTTGCAGTTCAGCCTTGAATTGAGCAATAAGTTCAAGGAGTACAGTCTCAAATCCAGAGAAAAATGCAACAAGATTAGCTCCAATATTGAAAACTCATGGTTCAAGAATCATATATCTTTCTTCTAAAATACTCCCTCTGTTTCACAATAAGTGTCTTAATTTCCGTTTTGGTACGTTTCAAAATAATTGTCCAATTTCTATATAAATGATGCATTTATTATTCTTATTCCAATTTTACCCTTATCGCCAACCAACCATTTAAATGCCTTTTGTTTTCCACAAACTGACCAAGGCCCTCCCACCACAACATGCTAACCCTTCAGTTAGAACATACATCGACGGATCACAGAGCCCTAGTAAAATCTATTTAAATAATAATAAATAAATAAATAATTATTCCTCGACTTTGCTCATCCTTCCTTCAAAATAGGGACGATTCTAGGTGGGGGGCAGTCGCCCCTGAGATTTTTAAAAAATACTACTAGATATAGTAAATTTTATATGTAGTTCGAATATTTGATCAAGTTCCCCCCCCCCAAATTTTTTTTTACAGTTTTTATATGTAGTTCGGCAAAGTGTTGCAGTTTTTCGCCCCAACAGACAATTCCTGACTTCGTCCCTTCAAATCCTAGGAGTGAAACTTTAATAGCCTCTGAGAACCCCCACAAAGCAGTAGAAAACTATCTATAACACGCTCCTAGCCCAAACAAACAAACAAACAAATAAATAAATAACAGAAATGTGCAAATAAAAATATAAGTGAATTAAAATAAAAAGCTAACCATTTGTATCTCAAGAAATGACGGTCAAGTGGCGCAGATTCGGGTACATCATCAGTAGTGACGGAATTATCAGGTCGCCGCAAGAGTACATAAGGCGTAAGCTCACAGCCTACGATGGGAATATCGGAGGGGAGGTGCACTCTCAGCACAGTCAGCATTATTAAGTCCTCAAATTACACTTACTGTTTCCCCACTTTTCTACAACAGTTTGAAACCCTAATCCTAATTCTTCTACAAGATAAATCAATGGAAATGACGAACAAGATGAGTAATTCTCCGCGGCACTAAGAATAAGCATAAACTGTTGTTGGCGGAAACGTGGCGGATCCGCCATTAACAAACCTCGGCACAAATCGCCAGCCTTGCCCACTCTTTTATTATATCACCAAAACCCTTGATATATAATGAATTTCATAAAATTGAACTCAAAATGAAAAAAGAAAATAAAAGGATTATCAAATTATCTAGAAATTTGAGGAGAAAGCTTCAAACTCATAGAAAATCAAGAAATGAGAGGGATCACCTAATGCGAAGTTTAATTATTAAAGAACAGCAATCGAACAATCGATCGATCGAGAATTCTACAATAATCTGTATTATGAAAGCAATTGAAAGTTTGCATTGGTAGAGAGAGAGGTTTGATTTCTGGGTTAGAGAGAGAAAGGGGAAGAGATTTCGATTAGGGTTTTACAGAGGCGAAGAAAGGGGAAAATGGAGAGAGAAGTGAAAACATGTAATAAGAAAGGAAGATGGTCTATTTTATTTATGTAATGGCTCCTCCAACCAAATATCTTATGGACCATCTGTTAGACGGTTACTAATTTATCCATATTAAAAAAAAATTATTTATCGTCTCGTATGAACAAATTAGCACCATATAATTTATTAAATCATGATCTATATTAGAAATAATCCTCCTCTAGATATTGGATTTTCCCATTTTTTTCCTTCTTATTTTGGATGCATTTGTAAAATCAAGCAAATCGACAAACGCTTTAAGTTTTATACGTGTATAACAAATAAATTTTGCTGTGAAATATTGTAAATTATGTACGTGTAGAATAAATATCGGTCGTTGTATGCTAAATATGTGAACACTAGATAGGTGTTCATGTCTTAATAGTACGTATTTGTATTTTGAGAAGTGTGCTCATTAAGAGAGGAATATGTGTTCTCAAGATAAGAACATGTGTTCTCAAAATAATGGTGGACTAAGGCTAGTCATAGTGCTGCACTAATTGCGGTAACATTTTTTTTTTGATAAGAACGAGTTTAGACAAGCATTTTTATGTTGGGTGTATCTATGAATCCAATATGTCTTTACTTCGAAAAGCCTTAAATTCCACATGTTCAGAACAAATCTCGATTGTTATACGTGAGATCTGTGAATACTTAATAGATGTTCATCTCTTGAGAGTAGGTGTTTTGGGACATGTGTTCTCAGGAGAAAAAAAGATTCAAGCAAATCATAAGTATTGCATTAACTACGGTAGTCTTCTTTGACAACACGGGTTTAGACTAGTCTAATATAACTATATCAATCCTATACAATCAACTTGAGTGCATGGGCAAGCCATAAAATATGACATGATTGAGGCGGTCGTCTAAGACTCCATGAGAAACCTTCCATTAACAAAATTAATATTGCAAAACATCATCTAAATAGCTAACAATATGTGACAGAGCAAATAGAAACCAAGATTTCAGAGTAATTTAAGATCTAGACTTTAGCTAAACAAAACTACAATTTAATATCCTCTCTTAAGATCATTAACCACATCATATGGAATAGGCGTAACTGTCTCAATTGTAGCACCTTCAACCATAAACCCGGATTTAGGGCATTGTGGCCGTCTCTTTGTGCTGATTACCAAACCCTTGGCTTTTGCATCTGCCTTCAATTCATCGTTCATTTTCACCATTTTCTTGAAGTCCTCAGCACATAGGGATTGTTGGACGTGCTCAATGCGGACATGGATTCTCTTTCGTAGAATCTTATTACGCACCTACATTTCAAGTTCACGACACAATAATCAATTCACGTTCAAGGTTCAAAATGCGAAAAATGCAATTCACTACAAGAAAAACGAAAAAAAAGCAATCAAGAATGTCAATAAATCAATTACTCCATCTATTTCACAGTATAAAGGTCTTTTAGCCCTTTAGTCACTCCTCACAATGTTTGGCAGCTAATCCCATTTTCCAACAAGAACCCCTAGTTTTTAGGGATAGACTGATGGGCTCATGTGGATCAAGAAATTTGCAGCCCAAACATTAGTGTGGATCATTTACCTTTTCCAACTTAGAGCTTTTATAGTTTTGTTTTTTTCAAGTTATGAAACTTAACGATATTTGAGTTCGTTTATATTAAGTTATATGGATTGAGTTACTGAATAAATGGTCCACGCTGACAATTTGCTAGGGGTTTTGAGGTCGGACCCTCGAGCCAAATTGTTGGGTCTTTTTCTGTTAACAGGTCGTTCACATAAAATTGTAAGTAGATTTCTCCTCTTATTATATATAGTGTGCGTCTATAACCTAAATATGTATCTCGATATAGTGAAATATCTTGGTTTGACAGCACCCCCATATATAGTCAGTTCCTTGACAAACTATTTTAACAATTTCACTTGTCTTTCTTTATCGTTTTTCGATCTCGTTTCTATCCTATTATTACTGTTTATTTTCCAACCGTTTAACAGTTCACGACTAATCCGATCCGTTCATAAGGTCGGACCTTTTTGGGACAAAGCTCGCAATCAAAATTTTCCATTCATAATGTCCAACTGAATTTAGGGACACCAAATTTCTTCAATTTGGACACTTGATCTTTTACAGTTTATAGTTTGGGCCTTTAGTTGTCTATGTTTGTGGTCCGCAATGCGATGGTTTATATTTGATATACTTCTTTAAAACAGTTTTTTAGAAGAGTTATGGGCTCAATATTAAATAAGAAAGTCTTAACCCAAAAATAGGGGAATTTTAGAGCTTGAGGCTTTGTTGGCCTCCGTGTTGTCCGAAAGTAAGCTTTGTACAAGTGGACTCTTTTTCTAATATGGGTTGCATATTGTTTTGCGTAGGCCCAATGCTTTAGTTATCATTCTTAACAAAAAAGTTGGTGATGTATTTGATTCGGTAGCTTTGCTCTTTAAGAGTGGTAAGGAGATTGATCTCCGTTCAGATATGAAGTCATTATTTTGGCCAACACTTTATTCTTTCGTGGGCCGATCTGGTGTGAGTGAAGATTAGTTTAATATGATCTCTCAAATGTTAAAGCTAACTACGACACTTCGTGACCAGACAAAAAACTAGTAAAGCAATCTAAATTCAGTGCCCAACATATATTTTTATGCACCTTCAAAAATTTTTATTGTCCGTTGATAAAGGTTAACAACAATCGTTCTTTTGTAAATGTTGCACATACAACACGTGTGTTTCCTTAACAAACAAAAAATCCAGATCAATTGATCCGATAGCTAAGAAGTAGTCTTCATATGCCAAAATTCAAATGATCAATATACATGTTTTGTATTGAATCCAAAATTCGTCCAAAAGTAGGTGGGAGCCTTGGAGTTGGATATAAATAACGAGTTTACTTTTTTTGTCCTCCTAAATTTAAATACTAAGAGTTTACAGATGGCCCAGAAATATATGCGAGAAATATATGCGAGATATATACGCGAGAATGGGATTCTGCTGAGATTGTCAACTATTCCATTTCGTTTTTAGTTATTTTGGTTGGTGTTTCTTCCACGCAACCACTCCACACAAAATAAAAAAGCCAGTTCTACTACATAGTCAACCACCGACCGGCCTCAATGCAAAGCACCGTTTTAGTCCCAGCGTTTAATACAATCTCAATCATTAATTCTTAATACTCCTTCCGTTTCTAAATATAAGACTTTCAGGACAAATATTAAAATTAAAGAAGTAAAAATTAAGTTAGTTTTTAAACAAAATATCAATATTACTCTCTTAAAAAGAATTAGTGACATACAAGTTCTATTTAATATAATAATATTAATATTTTGATTAACAAAATACCTCGTATTTTACTTATTTAATTTTCGCTACTTATCCTAAAAATCTTATATTTAGGAATGGAGGTATTATTATTTAAAAAAAAGTGAATTATCATTATTAAGTAGTTATTTGACTAAATGATAGAATATTTATTCGTAAATTTAAAATTTAGCTGTCGAAATTAAATTGTTCGAACAACTAATAATGGAGATTCAACATTGTATCTAAAATGTCAACCCACTCCTATAAATTACAAAGTGCCCTACCACCACCAAGACGATCAACACTTCTTGCTTTGGAAAGCCATGCATCTTCAACCCATGGCAAAAATTCCTCTAAAGCTAGCTTCAGCCATCCTCCCCATCATCGCTCTCTTTATTTCATTTCTTGTTCCTCACAAGAATTTGCAAGGAAATTATCCAAAAATGAAATGGGGTTTAAAAGAGAGAAATTAACCCACTTCCCACTTTTACTTCCACGACACTGTTAGCGGGAAAAATCCCACCGCCGTTCTAGTGGCTCAGGCAGCCATGACAAACACTTCCGCCACTTTTTCGGTGCTGTGGTGGTGATTGATGATCCTTTGACGGCCGGTCCAAATATAACCTCCAAACTTGTGGGAAGAGCCCAAGGAATCTATTCATCGACTGGACAAAATGAGTCCGCGGTGTTAATGGTCCTAAACTATGTCTTCGTAGAAGGTAAATATATGATGCCGATTAGGGCGTCTCAATCATTTTGGAGATCCTGTGCTAAATTCTGAAATAAGACCCTACATAACTGGAAAAAAGTGACGTTCATATAAATATAACCAAATAAATTATTACAACTGTATTATAATTTTTGTTCTCCCAAATGTACAAAAAATTTGTAAACATAATTTTAAAAATATAAATAATGATAAATTTTCTTCACTTAAACATAGTGATCCTTCTAACTTTCTTTGAAGCAAAATCATCAACTAAATCTTCATATTTGATTTGCTCCAAAAGATCATTCTCAATTGCTATCGTCGTTAATCCATTGAATCTTTCCTGAGACATTGTAGAACGCATGTATGACTTCAACAACTTCAATTTTAAAAAACTCATTTACATATGTAGATGCAACAGTAACAAAAATGGTCAACAATATTCCGTATACAATTATTGCGTTATGAAAAAACCCTACACGCTTCAATAATATAAAAATATCAATAGGTCCTATATTTTCATTAGGCTTGATTTGTCTAAGTAACTTAAACTCCACATTCAAATCATTTTCATCAATATCAAGAAGAAAGATAACCTATTTCACATTTTTGAACTTTTACCTATAAATAGAGTGGGTTAGTTTGTCCAAAAAAATTAACAATATTTACTGATAATTGTCAATAAAAAAAAACTGAAGTAATTACAATTTTTGTTATTTTTCAACAAAATACAAATACACACCCTAAACAATATATATAACTAGCATAAAAATGGGACTCCCAATTTTTGAAGGTCATGTGCGGTCGATCACCTCGAACACCCTCTTAGCCACCCCTGATGCCGATTTAACAACTTTGTATTACAAGCGTAATTGTCCAAAAACATATCAAAGAGCTATACAAAATGTATTCAACAATTTTTTAGGGTGCAAAACTTATATTTTCAAAATGTTTTTAAAAAAAAAACTTCGTAAAAATAGAATATATATTTTTAAAAATCTTGCACCCGCCCCAATAGATGCTACTGGTAATTTTCCAAAAAAAGAAGAAAAAAAAAAAAGATATGCTACTAGTGAGCTAGGAGCGTATTCCAAGGGCTGAATTAGGGGTGAAAATCGTCTGTACCTGTCTGTATACCCATACATGTGCTTAACCAATAAGAATTCGTCACATTATTATTTTTTTAAATTATATATACATATGATGAATTATAATTGGTCGCACAAAAGAATGGATATACAGACGGATACATGTGATTATCTGCCTGAATTAGGGGTTGGCATAACAGGCTTCTTATATTTTTTAAATTATTCTATATATGCATTAATGTTCTGTTTACATTGATCCGTAAACATTTTTTATTTCAAAACTCCGATATAAATTTTCGGCCCTCAAAGTTTGATGTCCTCTAGATCCGTGTATAAGACGAATACAATAATTAATTGTAGTGCCGATGTAGGATGGTATCCCGTCATTTTTCTTCTTATTATTATTATTATTATAAAAAAACTAAAATTTCAAAAAGACAAGTGAAATTTACTACTATATTTTGCTCGCAAAAAAATAATGTAAAGCTTATGATCATCACAATTTCTATTTCACTCTCTATACCAATTTATATTTCATTAATATTTAAAATGAAGTTGTCATATACATTTTCCCTTTTTCTTTTTTTAAGTTATTGAACATATATAAGAAGATAGAATTCTAACGGAGTGTCAATCCTTAATAAATAAGAAAAAGAGCAAAACCAACCGAGACTGATATTCTGAAACTAAAATTTTGTAACGTTGTTTATTCGTATATATATTTTTTATTTTTTATATATAATTTAAGCACTAAAATAAGTTTTTTAATTTGATCTATGAAGGTAAGTATAACGGAAGCACTCTTAGCATATTGGGCAGAAATCTGGTGTTTATGGAAGTGAGAGAGATGCCTATTGTGGGAGGCAGTGGGCCTTTCAGATATGCTCGTGGCTAATGCTCAGGCAAGGACTCACACGGTCAATCACAAAACTGGTGATGCTGTGGTTGAGTACAATGTTTACGTCCTACTTTTTAAGCCCGACTGGGCGATTGCCCCATGAGGGAGATAGAATTGCCTCACAAGAGGAGAAAAGAACCCTATAAAGAGAAATTTAAAACATGCCCCATGTATGAGGAGGGTATCGAACCCACGACCGTCGTGAGCAAGCTATAGCCCCACTGGGCTATGGACCTTGTGATTACGTCCTACATTATTGAGAGGGTTCTGTGGATTTTTTTTTAATTCAAATCTTCTAAATTTTAGTATAGGTTTTTTTACAAAATTTTCATGTAATAATTTTGTCCATTTATTTTTTCCTTATTTTTCAATTGTAATCTTGGCATTGGTTGTAAGAATCTGTTTTGCTGCTTTGAGTCAAGTGTTTGTGGGTTTTTTTTCTCTGCATTAGTTGTAATGAATACAGGAGAAGATTATGGCCAGCAAGAGTTCATTAAGGTTGTGAGACTCATTTAATTTTGCATGTAAAATTTAGGTATAAGTACTGTTTGATACTTGCAACATATGCTGATCGTATACTGGGAATATTTCTTCATTTTAAGTTTATGTGAAGTTTCTTTTCCGCTACAACAATGCATTATCCCCTAAACTTTTTTTGGAAAAAAAAGGAGAATATTTAGTGCTGGTAAAGTTTATATCATGAAACTGTAAACATTTTGATTTCTCTTATAAAAAAAAGTTAATGACTTTTAAGTTAGAAGACTTAGTTGTGAAACTACTAACTTTGATTTCCTCTTATTAAAAATAAAATAAAAAATTTAGTCGTGAAACTGTTAAGTCTTAGGGGGGTGTATTCAATCCGGATTTTAAAAGATTTTAACTGATTTTCAAAAAGTCTATGAATTCTGCTGACTTTATGGATTGTTTTAACTCTATGCAGAGTCTGCGCATAATCTATCAGATTTTATTAGATTGATTTATCAGAATTTTTTTTATTTATTAAAGTCTATAGATTATTTGAATAGCACCAAAAAAATAAAGAAAAAACTTATTCAGTGGTGTATTATACAGATCCAAAGGTGTTGAATTTCCAAAGTCAACATATGCTTATCAATCCTTTTTTTTTTTGGAATTAAATCATTTTGTTAAAAATTTAAAAATTTTGGCGATAGTCTTTGATTTTTTTTAGATTACATGAATCGCGCTTTTTTTGATTTATTTGTTCAAGGTTTGTATAATTTACTTACCTGGTATTGGTTTAATTAAGATATGTTTTTGTGATAAGTTTTGTTTGAACTTTTTTTTCTCTTTCAGGAAAATGAAATTCATGTTTGAAAAATAGAAATTTGTGGTTAAATAGAGAAGAAATTGTTTGCTTTCTTTAATTTCTATTTGAAGATGATCAAGAAGAAAATTGTTTGGATATTATGTCTTCTTTTTGGGAAATAAACATTTCATATTGAGTTTTCTAACGATGTTATTGTAGTTTGAAATATTTCTTTGTTTTTCTTATAATTTTATAGAAATGAGATTACTAAAAAAATTGTAATCTAAGATAAAATTATCAAAGACACTTTAATTTTAATATTAATGAGAGAAAATCAAAATCTTAAAAAAAGAAGAAGAGATTTCACCATACACATTTAAACCTATGAAATCCATCAAAATCCTACCTTCAATGAAATCTATGAGAATCTATATGGTTTTAAATACCTCTAGATTTTAATGAATTTTTTAAAATCTAAATTGAATACCTCTAGATTTCATTGGACTTTTTAAAATCCAAATTGAATACCTATGGACTTTAAAACTCCTTAAAAATCCAATAGATTCTACATTGAATACACCCCCTTTAATTAACTCTTATTAAAACAAATGACTTTTTAAGTTTCAGTGACTTCTCCGAAATCCTTGAACAGCAGTAGTAAGCTCAGTTCGAACACCTTTCTTAGAAATCAACAATCTACGAGATCATGGGCGTATCAACCGTCCCATAGACTGTCTCAGAAAGATGAAGAAAATTGAGGAAAGGCCCAAAACAATTCCGAATTTAGAGAGAAACTCCAGATCTGGAAGGATCTGAAGTAGATCTTCCGACTCCTTTTTAGAACACCCAAATTATGCTAAATTTTTATAAACACTTCAAATTCCATCACCAATCATTTTTTCATATATATATATATATATATATATATATATATATATATATATATATATATATATAATTAATGATGTTCGTCATAACAAATTAATATTTTATATATTATGTATAATTTTACTTTATAACCATAGTTAAGGTCGTGAGCTAAATACACTTTATGTATTCTATTTCTTGATTATAGTCATGGTACATAACCACAAGTATTTGTTATTTTTTTGTTCTATGTACACAACTAAGGCTATTAGCTATTGTCATTTTTTTTTTGCTGAATAAATTTAGTTTCCATTAATCACAAATAGCCGAAGCCATTACAATCAAAGGAAAATCTGAAAATACAGAAAGTAAAAGTTATACAATGATTTAAAAAATCACGATAACAGACAAAAGACACACCCAAAAAAACTTGGATGGTTAGGAAAAACAACTAAGAAAATTAGCCAACTAAACAAATACATAATCTTCTCCTTCAAAGCATCTTCATCGCAACCATTGATCCACATGGACAGGAGAATATCACTTTCAACATCTTCCTTAGGAGTCGACAATTTATAGGACCATGGGCGTATCAACCGTCCTACAAATTGCCTCTGGAAGATGTAAAAAGTTGATAAAGGGCCCAGATCTAGTCCGGGTTGAACAAATCCTCCTAGCAACATAGAAAAAAAAATCTAGATCTGTAAAGATCTGAGACTCATCTAACCACTGTGTCTTGAATCTTGAAGAAAAAAACTCTGAAAAAAGTTTCATATGATTCGTAGTACAAAATAAAGTAATATAAACGGAACAAAAAGATTAAGATTTGACCATTGGCCGGCCAGCAGCAAAGGGGAGGAATGAAGCAGGAAGAAAAAAGGAAGAAGAGAGAGAAGAGAGCCAATGGCCAAAGATTAATTCTGTCATGGGATGAAAGCTCTAAAGTGGGGATATGAGACACTTGGCTCACATTCAATCATTATCACAGCTTTTGATTAAAATAATAAAAATATTCCCCACTTAGTGCATTGTTTGAGGCGTTTTTATTATTTTTTTAATCAAAAGAGGGATGTGGTGATTGCGACCAAGTCGATCTATATCCCCACTCAGAAACTTTCGCCTATATCGAAATTTTTCATGGCGAAATAGGTTTGTTCTATTTTATCAGTGAGCTATTGTCATTAGTTAGTGGGCATTCAAACTCATAAATGCCCAATATCATATGACGACATCTGATTGAAGAGTAGCTATGAAAGTATCACATGTCACACTCAGAGACTAACAACTCAACTTTTATATCTTATATAATTTCTCAATTATTTATAAATTCTTGACAACAAAACTTATTTATTTGTAATTTAAAATTTACTTATTTATGAGGACAAAAACCAAATTTATATCATAAGTTTCCTTACAAATATGCAAGATATCTATCTACCCAATAATGGGGCAGCCTGTGGAGATTGTTAATTTTATTTTTTCGTTTTTAATTATTTTGGTTGGTGCTTTTATGTCTTCTTCCACACTTACTCCAACCAAAATAAAAATAAAAAAATCAATTTTCTAGCTAGTTAATTAGCCAATAGTTCTATAAATTACAAAGCAGTAGGCCAAGGTACCACCATAATCAACCCTTTCTTTGTTTCTTGGCATTAATATATATCCATCTTCAAACTATGGCCAAAAATTCCCTAAAGCTAGCTTCAACCATTCTCATAATTCTATTTCTTTCCATTAATCTTGTCCCTCATCATGTAAAGTCACAAGAATTTGCAAGAAAATTGTCCAAAAAAGAAATGGGGCTTAAAAGAGAGAAATTAAGCCGTCTCCACTTTTACTTCCACGATATTGTTAGCGGGAAACATCCCACCGCCGTTCAAGTGGCTGAGGCAGCCATGACAAATACTTCTGCCACCGGTTTCGGCGCGGTGGTGGTCATCGATGACCCTTTGACGGAGGGTCCAAACGTAACCTCCAAACTTGTTGGAAGAGCTCAAGGCATCTATGCACCGGCTGCACAAAATGAAGCGGCCTTGCTTATGGTCTTGAACTATGCTTTTGTAGAAGGTGAGTATAAATACTTATATTCTAGACATTATACCTAACTTATTGGTCCTGTTATTACACATTTCTTACATTTTATCATGACGGGGCTTTCTTATTTACACAAATAGAATCATGCGAAAAACATTTATGCGGAGATAAATATATGTCTAGGACCATTATGTCAAGGAAATGTTTGATTCAGCGGAAGAAGAAGATGCAAAAATTGGAACAGTAAATCAAATATAGAATAAGGGTTATCAGTACGTTGTGAAGGATCTCCAAAACTTTTAAAATCCTATTTTCGTTTCTTTATACAATTAAATTTTCGTAAAAAGTACCATAATTTTTTTCCATGTTACATTTTATTTTGAAATTGTACTTTACTGTCTAATTTTATACTGTCTTTGTATGTTACATTGATTATATTGTCTGATCCACGTTCTAATTTTATTGACAGAGTTTGATTTGACACAAAGATTAAAAATGAGTGGTATTGTTTATTCATTTTCAATTAAAAAATCCAAATCACCAGCCTTGAAATTTAAATTGTATTAAATATGGGGTAGTTAGTTATAGTTAAGAAAATTGTCAAATATTTTGAAACATTTAGGTCACTAGAAATAAGAAGGAATTAATATAATTGGTTCTAGCAAAATAAAACTTATAATTGTGTTTATGTAGGTAAATATAATGGCAGCACGCTTAGCATTTTGGGAAGAAACTCAGTGTTCTTAAAAGAAAGAGAAATGCCAATCGTGGGAGGAAGTGGAGTTTTCAGATATGCTCGTGGCTATGTTAAGGCAAAGACTATCTCGTTTGATGTCAAGACTGGAGATGCCCTGGTCGAATACACTGTTTACGTCCTCCATTATTGAGGATTAATCTATGATGTGTTGAATTGGGTCTGATTTGAGTTTGATTGGATTGAGTGTGATTTGAGTTTGATCTGGTTTGAATCTCAAACCCAGACCCATACCAACTTTAGATTGAATCTGAAATTTGGTTTGAGGATGATTTAATACTTCATATTTTATTCTCATACTCAATCCAAAGATGATTTGGGTCTGAATTTGAGTCTCAAACTGGACCAAACCCAAATCAGACACAATCCAAGCACACCCTATATAATTTTTATTACTTTTTTTCTCTAAAGTTTTCAACGATTGAGGATTAATCAATGTATTCAGTATTGATGATGATGTTGTTACTCTTTGCCATGTTCTTTTGTATTAAATTTGCTATGGGTATCTTTTCTGCCGATTCATCATGAAATTTGTCAAATGTTGCCCTTAATTTTTTAAGTATAATCTTGATGTTAGTTGCAACCTACAATATTTAGATTTGGTAGACCTGTCTATCGTTCCCTAGCTGGAGTGGTTGTCGTTCATAATTAATTTATAATTTTATATTTCCTCTCCATCTCCCTTTTTTTATTTTCCTTCTTTTAATAGAATATTGTTTTTTCTATGAAATATTTTTAAGTTGTCAGATTTAATTCATAATATTTTGAAATAGGAATCAAGTATTCGATCAACATAATTTTATGTGTAGCTTATTCTCTGGAACTTTTTATTTATACAGACCATTCCCAGAGTTTCATTAATGATGAGTAAAAGAAATCGGAATTCAGCAAAAAAAAAAGAAATCGGGAGAAAAAAAGTCTGCTAAAACTTTGAAATCGATAGAATTTTTTTTTATATATACCAGTTTCACATGAATTTTTTCGTCTAAAATTAGTCACATTATCACAGAATTATTTATCTCCTCATTCTGTAGTGATATGATCAATTCTGAACCACATAATCTAATGAATTTAATTTATATCAGAACTATTTATTCTAAAATACCATATTAATTTAAGAAAATTGTAGATATAATAGTTGTCACGTGAAAAAATTATTATCTTAAAAATAAAAATTTGACACAATTGAGATACAAATAAAAAGTCAATTTAGTTTTCAAGGTTATCAGAATCATCTTCACGTGTATTCATAATAAAGAACTTGGAACTTGGAACTTGGAACTTGGAGTCATTAATCGATTTTCAGAAAAGCAACAAAGTACATAGAGAATTGACCTAAAAGGAAGAAGAATAGATTTATGTGGTGCATTCCAATTCCACTAGGACAAGTAGGGATGCCAACGTGTCCGACTGGGGGCAAGGATTAGGTATCCAGATCCGGTCCTAACTCTCCATTTTGATTTTGATTTTGATTCCGGCTCTGTCCCTGCCCCGGGGGAGGGATTGGGTGAAAATTCTGTCCCATTTATGTCTCCAATCAATTAGAATTTATTATATAAATATTTTTTTTCAATTTTATATATATATATATATATAGTGAATTGTGATTGGCTGGAAAAAGAGATGAGAACATAAATTTTTTTGCCGGGTGGAATGAATCACTATTCACGCCTCACAATTCTGGAAAAATTCTCTATGGGATGGTCCTTGTGGGTACCTGTGAGACATGAAGGTCTGCAGGATATATCATGTCTCAAATTATATGAGAGGAGTATGGGGCCGTACCCACAAGGGCCGCCCCATAGCCAGACTTTCCCCACAATTCCTGTCCCCATTTAGAATTAACTGAAGTCTTTATTTTTCTCTCTTTTTTAAAGATGTATAAAAAATTAATTAGTTTTTATTTAAAATAGATAAAAATATTCTTGTTTATTCATGACTAATAAAATAGATTATTTTTTATAAAAACGCGAGGGCGGGGCACGGCAGGGCAGGGCAGGGACAGAAACATAATATCTCCCATCCTTGGCCTTGACACAGGAATTATTTTTGCCTCCCACCCCAATTCCATTCCTTCTAAACTGCGAATTCCATGTTCCCACTGAAGCAATAACTGATGAACCTCGGTTTAGATAGATGCATTGTCATCCCTAAATACAAGCATAATAGTTATATAATGTATTTGACTTAATGAATATTGTGATTCAGAATTATTCACACAATTATAAAACGATGAAAAAAATAAAGGACGAACAAAAGAAGAAGAAAAAACTCAATCAACGTGCAATCTAAATTTATCAATCAAAAAAAAGAAAAAAGAAAAAGAAAAAGAATGAAGGTGTAACCTAAATTTGTTTAAATTAAAAAGTCCGTTTTGTAATGTGGATTGGGTGGAGATTCACCAAACATCTTTACCATGTTCGATCGTGCCTTTTTTTCCTCTTAAATCTTTTGTTTTCTTTTTTTAAGTTTTTAAAATTTGAAATTGTCATTTCATTCTTTGTTTAGTACATAAATAATTAACACATGTTTCATTTTTTTTAATAATACAATGTCATTTTAGATTATATATATATTTTCCTTAAAAAAAAGATTATATATATACTTTTAAAAGAAAAATAAGTGACACGACAAATTATAATGAAGATGCAAAAAAATAAAATAAGGCGGAAAATCTGGACCGTATTTTTTAAGGTCTTCGCTTCTCCCGAAACTCTTTTAATGACGAGTAAAAGAAACTGGGAAAAGGAATAGAAAACTCGATTTCCAGCTATGCCAAGTGCTACTTTGAAGATCTCGTCTGCAGGCCCACTATGACCCCATTCTATATTATAACCCAAAACCCAATTACGAAAAACCCATCTTGATTTCCAGCCCAGATTAATTCTTCCCGTAAACTTCATTACGGACAGGGACTAAGATAGGAATTTAGTGTTGGGGGCAAAACTATAACAGTATGTACAACTACAGAGTTCAAGTGATAAAAACGGAAAAAAAAATTCTTGGGGGCAATAAAAATGGCAAAAAAATTTCTTGGAGGGCCGAAACTAATAAAAAATTTCAAAATTTTCCAAAATACACATAAAATTTCGATAAATAATAGTATTTTTAAAAATCTTGGCCCCCCGCCCCTCGTCTTCTCCCATGATTACGGAGTAGTGATAGGGAGCTAAAATTTAGGCAATTAATTGGTTAAATTAGTGGCAAAATAATAAATAATTGAGTGAATCCCTTATACCAACAGATGTGAATAGTGTTTAATTTGAAATTTTAGCTAATTTTGCTAAACTCTTTATCATTTCCCATTTAATAAAAGGTTTTTAACTCCTTCCAAGTAAGTTCCAACTATTATTTTTTTCTTTTTTCGAAAATGGATCTGAATAATGAATATCATTATCAATTTAAACAATTTTAGTCATTTCATTTTTGTTTCTTTACAAAGGTATTTACACTTGATCCCAAAGGTTCATCAACACGAAAATTTTAGTCATTTCATTTGAATTTATCTTCTTTCCCAAAATTTTATTTTCCAATTAATAAAACACCAATTTATATGCACCCATAATCAAGGCAGATTCAATAACGATGTTTCTGTTTTATAGAGACAAAATTATACATAAATACTTGTCAAAGGATTATATAAAAGTTTTTAAATATTTTTTTAGATGGCAAAATTAATATGTTACACGGGATATATTGAAATTCTTTTTCTCAAAAGGTACAAAAAATACGTCTTATAAATCTTGGATGATGGACACTGCCTCCTTCCCCCTAAATCAGTTAACTATCCATAAACAAGTTTAATAACAAATACTCGAGAAAAAAAGATAAAGATGGAGGCACTGTTTGAAACTTGAAAATGAAAATTCTATATAAATAAGGACATATGCAAATTTAAATTTTTAAGAGGAGACCAGCATAATGCAATAGAGTTACTATCTCCAGTAAGGAAAAATTCCCTATGGGAAGGTCCTTGTGGGTACCTGTGAGATATGAAGGCCTGCGAGATCTACTCTGCGGTGGGTCCTGTCTCAAATTACGTGAGAAGAGTGTGGGGCCGTACCCAGGGACGAAACCAGAAATTTAGTGTTGGGGGGGGGGCGAAACTGCTAAAATTCTTGGGGGGACAATAAAAAGGGCAAAAAAAAATCTTGGGGGGGCGAAATTGATAAAATTTTCCAAATTACACATAAAATTTCGATAAATAGTAATATTTTTAAAAATCTCGGGAGGGCGCCGGCCCCTAGATCCGTCCTGGGACGTACCCCATGCCAGACCTTCCCCTCAAGTAAGCTTAATTTTGTGGATTTGAGGGGAGCCAATTTATTATTTCTCATGATGAACATGATGCATTTCCGCTTTTCATGTTTCATACTTTCCATCTAATAAAATGATTAATTTTATTTTAAAGAAAAAAAAAACTTATTATTTCTCATGAGTTAAAGGTCATAATTGTGTCCTCCAGTCCCGTGTATTGTACGTACGACTAGGAGTAGAAGGTCCACCCACACACATGACCTGAATTGTCTTCCTTCCGCGTTAATCAATTTGCCTTCTTTTTCTTTTTACTGGAATTCTTTCAACAACATATAATGCAAAATTCTTCGAGACTGAATTCAGCACTTTTTTTATATTTATTTTGTTAATCAAGAAGAGAATTTATCTATATATAAAAAATATAAGAATTTAAGAAGTGAGAATAGAGATTTGAACTTATAATTTCTACATCATTATGCACAAACTTATTCGCTAGACCAATGCTTCATTAACAACACAACAATTGGAAATGGAATCTCCAAGTCAAAAGACGAAGAAATTTTCTACTTATTGCACTGAGCATAGGTAGAGGTGGCAAATAATTGCTTGTACCCGTCTGTGTGTCTATTATTGTTCCCAACCAATTACAATTCACCATGTGTATATATAATTAAAAAAAATGATCACATGGTAAATCTTATTGGTTGAGCACATGAATGGTTCACAAACGGGCACATACGATTTTCACCTAGTAGAGGTACCCATATTATTAGATTATTTATTGGATTATAGTTTTATTTTTTTTATTTTTTAAATTGCATGGTTAATATATATATTTTTTGAATTTGAAGTATTTAAATCGAGCTCAACTTTAAAATTATTAAGTTAATTTAGTTTAAGTTTCATTGAAAACAAGACGTACTTTTCTAAAAAAATCTACTCTTTACTTCTTACACAAGACGTACTTTGTAATGTGTATCGGGTGGAAATTCTTCACCAAACACCTTTACCATGTTCGATCGTGATTCGTGACGTATTTTTTAAGGTCTTGTCCCCCCGAAGCACTCCATGGTAAAGTCAGTAAAGCCATTTTTTTTTAAGTCCGAATGAGCGGTTATCCTATAAAGGAAGAAATAAACACCTTATAAGAGAAGAAGATAATCTTAGAAAGTGATATAATTAAGGAAATATCTAATATGGATCGGATCCATGTGGACCATGTGCACCAGATTTGGTCACATCCCTGCATAATGAGGAGAGAGAAGGAAATGCACTGATGTGGCCAAATCTGAACCGCATGGTCTAGTGGACCTGATCCATGATAGAATAGACCTATAATTAAAGCTTGTCTCATTGCATGGGGAGGATATCGAACCTACGATCATGAAGTTGTAGGCAAATTCTTACCCCACTGGACTAAGAAACATTTGATTCAGTCAAGCCATTGGTACTATAAATTGGCAAATCAAACACCTTATATCGATCGAAATTAACCTTCCTTATTATTATTTTTTTAATTTCCCATCTTTTTCTTGCCAAGTTAGAGAGCTTCAAATTAACATGGCCAAAAATTCCCCAAAGCTAGCTTCAACCATATTCCTAATAATTTTATTTCTAATTTCCATTATTGTTCCTCATGTAAAGTCCCAAGAATTTGCAAGAAAATTGTCCAAAAAAGAAATGGGGCTTAAAAGAGAGAAATTAAGCCATCTCCACTTTTACTTCCATGATATAGTTGGTGGAAGAAACCCAACTTCCGTTCAAGTGGCTCAGGCGGCCATGACTAACACTTCCGCCACCGGTTTCGGCTCCGTGATGGTTATCGATAACCCTTTGACCACCGGTCCAAACATAACCTCCAAACTTGTGGGAAGAGCTCAAGGAATCTATTCATCGGCCGCACAAAATGAGTTGGGGTTGCTCATGGTTATGAACTTTGCTTTTGTTGATGGTAAGCAGGAATGGGGGGCGTATTCAGTAATTTTCTATTAGTCGTTAATTTTTTAAAATAATTTTAGTAGCGAAAAAATAAGAGAAAATGACATGTATCATGATGAAACTATTTCGTAAGACATGGTAATCTCATGTAAGTTTTTCTATTTCTTGATAGGTTCACAAATAAATTTTCTGTCTGGTAAGTAGCCCGCCACCATTGTTCGCGGTAATTTTTGGTCAAAATTAGTTGAGGTGTGGCTACTTTTGGCCGAAAACCTCCACATACAAGGGTGGTGAGATGACTTAACATACGGGAAATTTGTTTTGAGACTTATCAGAAATATAAAAATATAAAGAATCTTATCGTGTCTTGGTAATACTTTGAAGATGATTGGAGTCATTTTCCCGAAAAATAATAACTTGGATGTTTTTTAGAGATTTATTTTCCAAAGAAAAAATCTATAATTTTGAAGGAGCGATCGCCTCCAAAGTTTTACTTTTTTATTCGTAGAAATTAAAATTATAGATGTTTATCAAAAGTTTTTATATTCCACTCATAAAACTTATAAAAAATTTATTACATTATCTTCTATCATTATATATTTTTATTCTCACATGTATAATTTTTTGATTCCGTGTTTGAAGGTAAATATAATGGCAGCACACTAAGCATAATGGGTAGGAATATGCCGATGTCAGAAATAAGAGAGATGCCTATTGTGGGAGGAAGTGGGCTTTTCCGATATGCTCGTGGCTATGTTCAAGCAAGGACTCACACAATTGATTTCACAACTGCAGTGGTCCAATATAATATTTTTGTCTTTCACTATTGAATATTTTTTTTTTCTTAGAGCATTCGATATTTTTATCTTCAGTAAAAATTAACCCGAGTTGAGCTCGGTTTCGGAACACAGCATAGGCCAGAGTTCCTTAATTTTTTTTTTTATTATTTAACTTTTGACTTTGAAGTCTGCTCATGTATTCATAAATATTGACCATGATGGTTGCTATTATTTGTCATATTTAGTGACCGAATTTTGTTTTGGAATAATTATTGGACACCTTTCCCTTTTTCAAGTGACGTGCAAAGTGTCTATGAATTATTAATTTGTGTAGCTTTATTCGAATAAAATTTGACGATGGTGATAGCAACAATTATAAATAAACATAAAGGTAAGGGGAAACTGAAATTGCCGTTGTAACAACTCTTAACTTTATAAATTAGAGGGGGTGAAGTTAGCAATTTCACGTTAGGGACAAAAAAATAAATTTTATATAATTATTAGAGAGACTAGAGATAACTTTTCTAATATTATTTCTAAACTTTCAAAATTTTACAAGAGTAAAAAATACAATTTTCAAAATTTTAAGGGACGTACATATCTTTATGCCCCTCTATATCCGTCTATAGGATCAATAATGTTAATGAAATATGTATACTCACGTCTTTATTTTAAGATGAGCAAAATGTAATTTTATTTTTTTTATCTAAACTTTCATTAATACTCGTATAATTTGAGAATATTGATTACATTTCAAATTGGATTTCAGTTGGGAATGTAGTTTGGAGCATTAAGGCTGTATTTTTATTGATTTTTGTTTGTGAATATATTGTGTCGGTGATAGTAAATTATCTATAAAATAAGATATATGAATCTAAATACAAATGTTTTATTAGAGATTGTATGATAATTGAATCCAAGGACACCTCAAGTCCATCTTGAAATAAAACGGAGCTATATAACAGCCTGAATTAAAAAATGCTATGTTTAGTCAAAGTTTTTGACAAAACATAGCCATATCAACGTCTCAAAAGGGGAAAGTCTGGCATGGGGCAGACCCATTGGGTCCAGCACACAGTTCTCTCATATAATTTTAGACATGACTCACTTGCAGAGTAGATCTCGCAGGCCTTCATGTCTCACAGGTACACACAAAGACTGTCCCATAGCGAATTTCTCTCAAAAGGTTCTGAATGGTCATTTTTTTATGAGTTAGTATTTTTAGAATTTGTTATTTGTTGCAAACTATAAATTTTTTTTTTTTACAAAAAAAGTGTATTTATTAACTAATTTGTCCCTACATCATTTTCTCCCCAGATTCATTTTGGTCAAAATGTATAGTTATCAATGCAACTCTCTATTAATTAAGGTACTTTAGTCCTTCTCATTATTATCTTAATTTGTGTGAAAACTCTTTAAAAAAAATTATATTTTGAATCGGAGAGAGTATTTTTTTTATTGAAAAATAGAAGTCTTTTTTATAAGAATACTACGTTTATTGACTAATTTACCCCTACTTCATTTTATTCTTATATTTATTTGGCAAATTCGCAAAAATGGTCATACAACAATTTACGACTTGCAGGTTAGGTCATTTTTCTTTTTTTTCTTTTTTTTAGGTCACACAACAATTTACGACTTGCAAGTTAGGTCTTTCCGTCAGTTTTTCCATCGATCAACGGTTAGTCAACAATTTTTTCAATTTTTTTCAAGACGTGCAAAACGCCTTAAGACAGTGTTTTGAGGCAAAAAAAAAGCAGGGACGAGTGTCGCTCGAGAACATGACAGACGTCTTACAAATCAAGACATGTGTTCGTTTTGAATCAATTTTGCGATGAAAATTTTGAAAAATTGTTGACTAGCCGTTGACTGACGGAAAAAGTGACGGAAAGACCTAACTTGCAAGTCGTAAATTGTTGTGTGACCTAAAAAAAAGAAAAAAAAAGAAAAATGACCTAACCTGCAAGTCGTAAATTGTTGTATGACTATTTTTGCAATTTTGCCTATTTATTTTGGTCGAAATTTGTAATTCTCATGTAACTCTTTATTATTATTTTTGGTCTTTGGGTATTAATAAAGAGTAATTTTATCATTCTAATTAGTATATATTAATTTGTGTGAAAACTCTTACATTTTGACTAGGAGTGTGAGTATTACTTATGTCTCGAAAGTATAGTCTGTGGTGATAACGAGAATAAAACCTGAATTTTTTATGAAAAAAAGAATATAACTTTTTTTTGCTGAATAAAAAGAGAGAGAATATAAAAAGCGTTTGTTATTCTTTGCTTTGGTGCTTTTCTAGGTCTTCTTCCTCCCAACTACTCCACAAGATAGAATGAGAAAAGAATTTCATAATTGGGAAGGCATGAAAAATGCCACTCTTCTGCTACAAGAGTCAATATATCGGTCTTTATTGCATTTAGTTAGCAAATCCATTAGCTAGAGGATTAGCTAACATAATATTGATCTCAACCCCTCTATTATAAAAGATAGACGGTTATTTTGTACGAGAAAAACTTCACTCAGAGATAAATACTACTTGCCATGTCGACAAGGCATTGTATCTTGGACAGTTCAATTATCTTATTGGTAAGTTGAGAATTCTACATATTCACTCACCAACTTAAAAAGGAGTGCTGGAATTGTCACATGTGTTATAATATATTCGGAGATCTTATATATATTTGATTAGGATTCTACGTGCTAACTAATAATAATTTCTTTATTAGTATATAATTCCCTATATTATATATAATTATTGTAATTGTATCGAATATCAATTCTTTCAGGGGTTGGCAGGTCGACCCGGCTAGGGTGAGTGTTTAACAGGGGCTTTGCATTAGACTGACACTGTTTGGGCAGAATGGTAATACTATGACATGATTTTTTTTTAACATAATTTTTGTCCAGAAAGGAAGTGGATCAAAACGGAAGTCCCACTTCCGTCTTGGGCTGACGTGGCATTTCCCAGACGCTCATTGCCACGTCAGCCCAGAACGGAAGTGGAACTTCCGGTTTGGTCCCAGGACGGAAGTCCCACTTCCGCTCGGACTGGGCGATAAATTTTTGCCTCGACACACTTAGTTCTACAATTTTTGGAGTTGGTATTTTTACAAAAAAAAAAAAAAAATTCACTATAACAAAATATTTGCCAAAATATGTGTACGAAAATTACTTTGACAAAACCAACTTTATTAATAAAAAACGAACAACGTATAAAACAAACAAATCGTATATAACATAAATTAAACAAATTGTATGTAGCAACAATTAAACAAATGAAAGCAAAAAAACTAAATCCTATCTATTGCCCCCGACGGTGTGTATCTATCGGTCGCTTTCCGATTCTTTAGTAGATAGTATGTGTGACCGTTTCTGGTTCGCAGGGCACTACCATGCTCCGTTTGGATGACTTCAGCGCCTTCGGGCTCGATATAAATCGGCTCCTCAAGTGAATCTGGCTGGAGCAGTGGAGTGTGCTGCGGTGTATGCGTCTGGTCCAGGTCGAGGCTGTACGAGGGCGTCGCACCAGAATAGACTGTCGGATGTCCCGATGAAGAAGGCCCCGCTCCAGGATGCCCCCGTTTGAATACCTGGAGAAAGAGTGTTGATGCTTGGATATTGGTATTGATATGTGAATGGTACATCGGCCTGAGTCTGAAACTGAGACAGTCCGGGCGCATTGCCACGTTGCCTAAGGCAGCGCATCTCGGCATGTTGCTCCTGAGTAACATGCCGAGTCCGACGAGTACCCTGTCTCCCAACCTGAGCCTTAGCTTGAATAGGCTCTCTCGGTTGTGTGGACGATTGCAGAACGACAGCTTCTGCTACGTCGGCACCGTGAGGTCTGCAAGCAATAGACTTCCCAGCCGCTACGAAGGCATCTTTTATGGTTTTGGCATCCCAGGTGATGAGCTTCTTGTACAGGCTCACACTTCGAGTGGCATGTTTCTCGAATTCTTCCAGCATCATCATATTAGACTTCTCCTGTAACATAAATATTAAATTAGTATATTCAAAATAAAAAGATTTTTGTTGACAAGAAAACGAATAAAACTTACCAAAATATCGGCAGTTGTAGCGTTGGGTTAAAGGCCTATCGCGAGTGGCCTGGGATCCGTATGTTCTGGTTTCGTCATACGGTCAACGGTAATGTGATTATTGTTGGAGTACATTTAATCTAAGGTGCGCCAATTCGATTGGGCCGGGATTGGATTGGGCCCTTAATCGGGTTGGGCCGACCAATATGATTGGGCCGACCGACCCGTTTTGGACCGACCTTATGGCTGGAAAATTGGACACATATTTTCAGCTCATATGTCTCTTATCTAGAGGTTTAAGGAGTGGAGAAAGTAGAGGAGTGGTTTCCTCCATGATCTCCCACTTTCCCCTTTATCTCTCCCCACTCTCTCTTGATAGACTAAGGGAAAAATACTGATTTTTCCCATTCATGATAATCAGTTTTTCTCCAGCTTTTGAAGTTTAGAGAGAAGAGAGAAAAGTGAGTTTTTAGAGAGAAAAGAAAAGATAGATTTCTAGACTTGTTTTCTAGCTTTTTGCTAATAGGAAAGAAGTTAGAAATCCTGTATCTTATTCTTCGGATAAGGTCTGAAATACATACTCCATTGAAGAGTGTCTTCAAAGCTTCTACAAGGCATTGGCTAGCACCAAGCAGTAGAAGACCATCCCCGAAAGATCGAGTGGATACTGGGAGAGACGGAGCCTGCATTGTGGTGTTCCGTTCGTGACAACATACCGCTGAAAGCGTTTCAGCCATTCTAGCATCAATATAAGGTAAAACACTATCCCATAGTCGTAGGTTCTTACACGTGGAAGATCCTGGTAGAGGCGGGTCAAGTTTTATTCCGCTGCGCATTTATGTGTGACCCGGTTATTCCTCTAACAATTATACCAATCATGTATTCGCGGGTTGGTGCAATAACATTGCCGATAACGACTACAGCGTCCGCCAATGCATCAACGCGTTTGTTCCACAACTCTATGTAATTGGCGTGCACGGTCTCCCAATTTTTTCGGGCCCGCCTTCGACGCTTGCAAGTCCTTACCCTCGACAGTACCTTCTATCCCTGCTGGAATTGGTTCCACCTGGTGCAAGCCAAATTGCCTCGCAACCTTGTCAGGCAGGTGGTACTCAACCATCTCGAAGCAGATGAGTGGCGTTCGGGCTCGTACGGTCCTCAGAAAGTCTTCATCCCGAGTCACTCTCTCATCAATTACAACATTAGGGTACTGTCTCCACATAAACTGCAAAATAAATTCAAGTTAATGAAAAACAATTTACTTAATTTAAAAAAAATACGAGAATACCGAAAAAAACTTACCCATTGTGTCTCCGTCATCAAATCTAGTTGTTCACAAAACACCAACAGTTGCGATTTTGGGGCGTTGAGGAAACTCCGGCCTATATTACACCTTGCCCTATGAGGTTTACCGTCATCGGGGACCACATTTGGAATCGGGCCTCAGTTCGCCGGACGAAAAAATGAAATACGCTCTCACACACAACTGGTCAAAACAAATAGCATCGATTATGAAATATTCGCATTGCATATTAACCATTAAACTTTATATAATTTAGACAAACCTGAATAAGCAAACAACAACCGGTCATGTCCTTGGAATTAGCCATGCATGAGATGCACATCTGGCGGTACACATGTGCAAGGACACCGCTAGCCCAAGAAGTTGTGTCATGCTCGAGCGAACCACTGAGGGTGAGTAGATATCGCATGTTCCCATGGGACCCCGACTCATTGGGAAAAAGAAACGTAGCCATCAAGATGAAAACCAAAGCCCTTACCCTCTGCTGTATCGTCTTTTCAGTAACATCATGGCCTAGGGGCTCACTAATGTGGGCGTAAACCTCGACCAGATGGAAAGTGTATCCCCTAATTGAATCATGTGCGGGTCGGAATCCTAACAAATCGAACACTCGCGATCAACCCACTAATTTTTGCTCAAATTGTAGTCCCCATCCTACGACACTACGATGCCCCTAGTAGGTAGACCTAGAAGACATCTTATGTCCACTAGAGTAATGGTCGCCTCACCGCAATGTAAGTGAAATGTATGGGTCTCCAGTCGCCATCTCTCTACTAAGGAAGTCACTAGAAAGTGATCTATCCTCATGTGTCCCAACATACAACATCCCCCAAAACCTAATTGGTCTATTAGGTAAATTACTCGCGGGTTGGTTTCTTTTTGGTAGCGTCATAAAATTGACCTTCGCTTCTAATAAGCTTTAGTGGATTGTTTAGTGTCTCATCCCAGTGCCATATTCATAAAGATTCATGAGATGTCTGTTTGTTTAAAACACTAGCATCATAAGAACCGGGCTGAAGATTAGCAGAAAAAACACATGTTATATCACCAAATTAAAAAATGCCCCAAGTATAAATTCACAATTTACAAGTTACCAAATTCACAAAAACTCTAAATTCATAAATGCCCTAAATTCACAAATATCAAAAGTTCACAAAATCAACAAATTACTCTAAATTCCCAAATTCACAACTATTTATAAACTTAATTAGTAGATTTAAAGTTAAATTCAACACATAAAGTTCAATTGCCCAAAATTTTTTTTAAAAAAATACTAGGTTTATACCTTTGAAATTTAGAGATTGAGAGATGAGAGAGAGAGAGAGAGCAAGGAAGTGGAAGTAGCGGCGGAAGTGGAAGAGACGGCAGTGGCAGTGGGGGGGATTTTTTTTCTTTGCCTTAGGGTTTTTATTTTCTTTGCTTCTCATGAAAGGGAGAAAAAGAGGCTGATGGGTATTTAGGTCTGGGGGTTGAGGACGGAAGTGGGACTTACGTTTTGGTCCCAGGACGTAAGTCCCACGAACTTCCGTTCTGGAAAAAAATGTTGTTCAAAAAAACAAAAAAAATCATGCCATGGTATGACCATTCTGCTCAAACAATGTCAGTCTAATGCAAAGCCCGTGTTCAGCATCTGCTAACGCATCAACAACCATCTGATTCTTTAGCTCCAGATCCAAAGGTCATTAAAAACACGCTGTATTTACTTGCAAAAAAAAAAAAACGCAGAACACAGGATTAAAGACAAGTCTTCATCTTCCTCCCCCCGATACCCCAATCTTTATGGAAGCTTAACCCACGATCCACACATTCATCCTGCTCAATAACTATTGCCTACAAACTGCACCCCACGATTTCCACCATTAAACAATATTAATTTCTCCAATTATATAAATTGAAGGCGCAACCACAATTTTAACGCAGCTTTATCCACGATCCCCACTTATTCCACATTCATCTTCCTCCATAACTATTACCCACGATTTCCACCATTAAACCATCTCAGATTTCTCCAATTTGAGATTTTTATCTTTTTTTTTTTTAAGAACGGGAGTTTTTATCTTTAAATTCAAAAAAGTGAGTTGTTTTTAATCAAATTGAGTATTGTTTATTGGATAAAAAAAATTGAGATCAAACAAGAAATTTTTATAAGACAAATTATATGAATATTTGTTTTATTGATATTTGATTGATAATAGACTGTAGCAGAGTCGTGGTGGTTTGGATGATTTTCTTTAGGATTGATTGTTGTGATTAATCAGCTGGAAGAAGAAGGTTGTCGGGTGTTCTGTGCATTTATGCATTTGTCTTATAAAAAGTTTTATAAGACAAATTAATAGTAGCTATTAACTTGACATATGATAACTATAACACAAATTCATAATAGCTAACAAATTCATAATAGTTATAAGATGAATTTATAATAGCTATTAGCTTGACATATAATAGCTATAATACAAATTCATAATAGCTAACAAATTCATAATGGTTATGAGACAAATTAATAATAGCTATTAGATTTGCATATAATAGCTATAAGACAATCTATAATAGTCTGTAACCAGTCTACCATTGAATGAATCGGAAAAAAAATGCAAAAAATAAGTAAAGGGGGAACAATCCTGAAAAATAATAGAGTTTAGGATTTTTTTGGTATATTGAAACTTCAAATTATGGACATTGTGGGGAATAATAGGCATGATGTCGAATTGGAGTAAAAAATCCGAGATTTTCGGGCCAAGATCACGATTGATATGGAGAAAATTAAGTAATTTGAAAAAAATCTCAATCTGAGATAGTGAGAATTAAGGAATTTGAAAAAAAAAATTCAAATTTGAGATGAAGAGATTCGCAGTTGATGGAGTGATTTTTGTGGAATTAGCGTAAAAAATGATCTGTGCGGGAAGCCTGCAATTTTGAAGTCCACTGATTCAGTATGGACGACTTCATGGACAAACAAATGACTAATAGACATTGGATATAATTGTATCGCATACAGAGACTATAAAATTATTTAGCAACTGCTGAAATTTGTGCAGTGTAGCATTGTAGTCAATTGCTTGGCAGGTAGTCCACAACAACGACCTGAATAGTCTGCGGACTGCGTTTTTTTCCCAAACTTTACTTTTAATTACTTTTCTTTTCATCCCACAATTCTACAAAAGAAGTCGTACAACCTGTGGTGATTTTCTGTCTAATTTGCCTATTTTTCTTTTAATTTCGTTGAATTCTAGAACATAATAGAGCAAAATTCTTCTAGATTGTACTCATGTGAGTACTGGAATTGGAAAACCCCAAGTCAAAAGCACAAATAAACTTTCTACAGCACTACATTTTCCCCTTTTCTTGTGTTGAAGCTGGAATTTATGGTCCACCTTTTTTTTTAGTGTAACATGAAAGTCATGTGTTTACATAATCATAATTCCTATAAAAGAATGTCTGAAAAGCATGACATGTTAGAAATTTCACCGAGTCATTAGAAATATGCTTCTTTTTCTTGTTCAAATGGGTAGGTAACTTGTCATTGATATAGTATTGTTTAAAACTATCGATGTTAAGTTTTGACGCCTTAAAGAAGTAGTGGCGAATCTAAAGAATGACGATTACTACTACTTAATTCGAAATAATAATGTTTTATAAGAAAATTTTATTTTTTGCTTCCAAACTCTAAATTCTCAATCTACCCTTGCAAAAAATGAAAATATTTTGACAACTCAACCTCCAAAAACTAGGGAGGACAATATACTAAGGAAAGAAGACTCGCAAAACCGACAATGGTTTAGAAATGAATTTGCCTTTTTTTTTTTTAAGTTGAATCGGTGTCCGGACGAACAAGACTAATCCGGTTGAGGGATTCGTACGGAGATATCCGCCATCACCAGGGCACTGTGGCCACTTCGGATAAACTCGCCTCAAGCATGAATCAAACTCTTAACTTTGGAATGTCGAAGAGCTTGCGGGTTAGAAGTGGACTGACTCTTTTTGACTTTGAGTTCTAGGGTAAGAATTTCAAGAATGACGGGCCAATCTATAGGAATTTCCACCAATTAAACCGCTACTTGGGCATGGTCTTCCCTGGCAACAACGTTGTAAGAGAAGACTTATAATAGTGACCATTGAGTATGTATGTGTCTTCAAATGATTTTCTAGAATTGGACAAAATTTGTCAAATCTATAGTGCAGAATAAGAAAATTTTCATTAATCATAAAATAATGCTCATTACTATCAAAGTGAAAAATCTAAAAAATACAAGAAAATAAAAGCTTATACTAATGATTTAGAAAAATCACGATAATGACAAAACCACATCTAAGAAAACTTGGATGGTTAGCAAATAATAATATAAAAATTAGCAAAACTAAACAAATACATAATCTCCTTCTTCGCAGCATTTCATCGCAATTCTTGAACCACAGAGACAGGAGAATATCACTCTCAAAGACCATGGACGTATTAACCGTCATACAAATTGCCTCGGAAAGATGTAGAAAGTTGATAAAGGGCTCAGATCAAGTCCGGGTTGAACGAATCCTCCTAGAAATATAGAAAAAAAGTTTAGATCTGTGAAGTTCTGAGACAGATCTAATCTCTGTGTCTTGAATCTTGAAAAAAAATACTTTGAAAAAAGTTTCATATGATTCGTGATACAAAATAGAGGTATAAAAAGTGAACAAAAGGACCAAGATTCGATCATTGACCGGAGTCAATGACCAAATCTGGCCAGAGGCGGAGAAAAAAAAAGAAGCAGCAAGAACGCAGAGGAAAAAGAGAGAAGAGAGGAAAAGAGAGAAGAACTTTAGTGTTTTTTCATTAGTTGATGGGACAAAATGATGAGTCAACCGAAACTGAACAAAAGGACCAAGTCAAATCCTTTAGGTTACACAAAGGCTAAATTGTATTTTTATCTGTCCATATTTAAATTTTTTATTTTAATCTAAGTTAAAGTTTAATAATTTTTTTTAACTTGAGATACAATTAAAAATTTATATTAAAATTTTAATAAAATTTAAAAATGAAATATTTAACTATAAAATATTCTAATAAAATAAATAGAATATTTAAATCCAAACGAATATATAAAAGGTGACACGGTCATAGTTATGAAAATTTTAGGCTTAATTTGGAACCAAATCCAAACAAAACGCACCCTTCGTTTCTGAGAAGATAACGCTCCACCAAAATACAACGCTCAAATTTCTTATACTTTGGGCTCTCACTTTTTTATTTCTCAAAAATATATCACAAAATTTAAAAGTGAAAAATTTCCCAAGTTGAGTTGCGAATGTTTTTTTTTTTGAGCGCCCGAAGGCAATTGCCCCAGAAGGGGAAGAGCGGAGAGTATCCTAAATAGGAAGATTGTAGCATGCCTCATGTGGGGAGGGAATTTAGCCTCACAAGGGGGAGAATTTTATTTGCCCCACAAGGGGAGATACGAGAATCGACCACGGGACCTCCATCCCGTGGCCGGGTAGCCTTACCACTTGGGCTACCCGATTCCCATGAGTTGCAAATGTTCGAAAGAGAAAATATGTACTACTACTATAATAAAAAACTAAAAGGCGAAAAATTTGTAAAGTTCCCTAATTTAGTTTGACACCCCTATAACCATAGGCTTGTTTAGGGTAAAATTGCTTCAAAATATCTTAAAATAACTAATATTATAGATTTGATGAATTTTTCGTCAACAAGTCACAATATATATTCAATCCCAATCATATTAGTCACTCAAATACCATCACCGCAAAAAGATGGACAGCTTTAAGGTGGTTTAATTTCACCTAAAAAAAGAGAAGTGAATTTTTTTTCTTTTAATTTTATATTATTATCCTCTCATTTTTTTTAAAAATATAAAATTACAATATAAATAATAATAAACATTCACTAATCTCATTTTTTCCATTACGCGGTACCCACTCTACACTACACATAGGTTAACCCTTGAGCCTTAATAGGCAAAGATCTGGATCCACATGAATTACCAGGCCCATAACTCAATAGATACGTACTGCAAGTTCTATACAACCTAAGGCCCAAACCAAGATTCATCTAAAGAAGAACAAGAAAATACAATAAAACCCAAAGCAAAATTAAAAAAAAAAAAAAAAAATTCCGTACCTCACCCCGTTTGGAAAAAGGTATGTATATTGATTGGTCATTTTCTTACTTTTGACTCGGTGTTTTTTATGTAAATTGAATTGTTTGTTTATATGGGTTTGTTCTGTTAATTCTGTTTTGCTCAATGATATATGTTTACAAGAGCATCTGAACTGATAATTTGTTAATGTTTGTTTGTTTGTTTACTTGGGTTTTTTTTCTTCTCTCTCTTAATCTTGTTTTGCTCCTCAAGTGTTTGATGATATGTCTGAAAGAGTGTCTGAAAACTGATAATTTTGTTAATGTTTTGTTTGTTTGCTTTTAAAATAGGATAATGGAGAATGGAAGATCACCTCAGTGCTTCATGATGCTACTGTTATGGTAATGTGGGTTTTTATGGTTTGCTTATTATGTTAATAGCTGAATGCATTGATAGCTATAGGCTTTCTATAAAAGGATGCACTTTGTTAAAAAAAAATTCAATGTTGTAATATTGTGCATTTTTAAATATTTGGAGCAAATAGTAGGCTGCTTGGAAGGGATTTGTAAAGTGCTTAATTAACATACTCTAGACCTACTCATCCTACATGCTGGTAATGAAGCTAAGGACAATATCCTTACTCCTGCATTGGGACTTACACAATTAAAGTAACAAGTCTAACATACATTGTTGTGAAAGTGAAGCATGTACCATTAGTTTGTATATCCATTGGTTTTCAGTTTAATGTTTCTCATAGAGGACATACTGTAAATTCAGAAAAAAAGAATGTGCCACTTGAATATACATTTAACCACAAGAACCTCAAACTTCAGGTAGGTGGGAGGCTTTCATTCTTCTAAGCTTTGAGAAGAAGATCATGGTTGACATTAGAACAGAAAAGTTAATGAATTAATACTTACTAACCATTAATATCATGGGAATCGGGTACCCACAAGTGGTAAGGCTACCCGAACACGGGGCGGAGGTCCCGTGTTCGATTCCTATATCTCCCCATAATGGGGCAAATAATTTCTCCTCCTTATGAGGCTTTTCTTTCCTCCCCGGCATGAGACGTCTTCAATCTTCCTTATCTAGTGATTTCTCCGCTCTTTCTTCTCGAGCAATTGCCTTCGGGCGCTCAAAAAAAAAAAAAAACCATTAATATCATTTCCTTCGTGATCATGGTCTTTGTCGAATAGTCTTTCTGGAAGTAAAGTCAAAGTAATTGTTCTATGTATCAGGCCCATGTGTGTTTGGTGTTTCTCTAAGTAATAATGATTTTCTTTCTTTTTTCCTTTGTGTGTGTGTGTGTGTGTGTGTTAAATATCTATGATGGATAAAGCTCTGAATAATTGTACTACACTTGAGGGATAATTGTACAGTGAATGTTTAGGCCTATTAAGAGTTTGGACACTTCACTAATAAAGAAAAAATTCTCTCCCCTCTCAGTTCAACAGGGTGATGCGGACACGAAAAAGTTCATATATAATCTCTATTACAAACATGTAAACAAAATAAAATTTTATTTAAAACATGAATATATATATTGCATAAATGTCAGAGCAAGTAGTATATGTATTGTTGGTCTGGCTGATATTTGCATCCTCTCTTCTGAGCTGGTGCTTGGACTTGTATAGTTCTTCTGCTTTGGCATATATGCCTATCATAACAGACCTACAAAGGCTATATGCTTATAATTGAAGTGGTGCTTCCAAAAGCTAAAATAACCCACAGATCCGACCATAGTGTTAATGAGTTCTGTGTCACATTGAATGATAGATGCTAAACTTGCTTGTCCACCCACCAGCGACCTAGAATTAAATTTTTAGTGACAGCTGCACCTATTGCTCCAAAAAAATCCCAAAAATTCTATTCTAGACCTTTTTTCTTTGATAAGAGACTAACCGGTATCCGTCTGATTCAATCTACTCCATATTGGATTCCTTGCAGAAGGGGAGCTTTCAGTATAGTTTTCCCTAAACATGGTTCGAATATGAGACTGTGCTTGAAGGACATCAAACATATCTCCACTTGAGCCATTTTATATTAGTATATCGTAGACTTAACATATTGCTTCTGCTCTCATACATTCCTCGAATGTTTTTAGTAGTTCTACTTGCACAAATAATGCTAATAAACACAAAAAAAATTGTATACATGACCAAAGTTGTTAAAAACGCGATTCTACGTACACTCGAAAGATGGGTGTAGAATCGTTAACTCGTGAATTATAAAATAAATCGTAAAATCGTACCAAAAAGTTAAAATATATATTTTATATGTAAATAATAATAATAAATAAAATATAAATCATATCATATGTATGAGAAAAATCCATAAAACATAGTTTCACAACTTTTTCTAACAAATCTTTTAAAATATAAAGAAGACTGAACCATTTATCGGTTTCACAAGACTGGTAAATGTACGAAATACCATAGCATGCTGAAAACAATTAAACTTTTTAGAAATTATAAAAAATTAGACACACACGAGATACATCAGGAGTAGAATAAAATGACATATATACTAAAAATGCAAAACAAAACATATCACGTATATTCTGGAAATGCAAAAAAAAAAAAAAAATGACAGAAAGTTACAAACTCAGAGTTAAAAACTATGATTACCTGCTGGATTTCTAGTAATCTAAGAAATTGATGAAGAATAGAAAATTTTGTAGACTCGGTAAAAACGTACGTTTTTACGATCCGATTCTACTCTGTTTCTATCAGATTGCGATTCTACTCCCGATTCAACACGCTTTGTTTCCGTAGAATCATACGTTTCTACAGTTAACTTGCGATTTTAACAATATTGCATATGACATTGACATAGGCTCAGGACTAATGAGTAAGGTCGTAGTTTCGGCTTGCTCCTACTCGGATGCAGCTTAGCATGGGATACTGTTTTACACTGTCAACCTCGTCCCCAAGCTTTATAGAGTAGTGGGCCGATGTTTCTTAAATTCCACTGGGCTATCTCTAAAGGTGGAAGTGGTCCTAATCATAATTTCTGTACTCTTTGTATGTCTTTAATACCCCTTTGTGTTATCATTACTTATTTAGCTCTCTCTGTAAGAGTCAGCTGTCCCCACTTTGTCATTCATTTAATCCTGGGCCCCTGGATAGTTGGGTGCCGTTTTCATTTCACAGTTAATATTTTTTTACTTTTGAGCCGAACATTTTTCTCATATTTTTTCTTTTTTCTTAAAATTTTAACAGTTGCTGTAATTCTGTATTAGGCATTTTCACAAAAAAAAAAAAAAAACTGAATTAGGCCTCATAGATGTCGAATTTTTATTCTGATTATTTTGATTCAAAATAGAGTAATTTTTGTAAAAGTTAAATTGTCATAAACAAGTGAGACTTGAAATGACTATGTTGAATTAGATTATGAAATGAATTCAATACGGTGAAAAAGAAAAAAAATGAAGTCCATCGATCTCTATTCTCTAGAGGAAAATGAATATGGTGTCTGAGAGTTAAGAAATGAATATCTTGGGTTGGGTTGGAACGAAATTTATTGAGTTACGTAAAGTAAAAAATTGAATTATTTATAAGAAAAAAAAAATGAGTTACAAAAGTTTAAAGTTAATTATTTGTTTCTAGAAGATAAGAGTTACAAGAGTCAAAAGTTTGGATCCGACACCAGACCAATCTCGATACACTCTTATAATAGCAAAAAATCACATGTCACCGTGTATGTTTATATTTTTGCCTACGGCTACAATGCTGAACTGCACCAATTTCAGCAGCTGGTGAACAACTTTATAACCGGAGGATGCGATACAATTAAATCCAATAGCTATTAGTCATTTGTTTGTCCATAAAGCCGTCCACAGTGGACTTCAAAATTGCAGACTTTCCGCCCATATCCATTTTTAAGCTAATTCCACAAAAATCACCCCATCAACCGCGAATGTCTTCATCTCAGATTTATATTTTTTTTCAAATTCCTTAATTTTCTCAATCTCAGATTGGGATTTTTTCAAATTCCTCCATCTCATATTGAGATTTTTTTCAAATTCCTTAATTTTCTCCATCTCAGATGTGATTTTGGTCCGAAAATCTCGAATTTTTTACTCCAATTTGGCATCATGCCTATCATTCCCCACAATGTCCATAATTTGGAGTTTCAATATACCAAAAAAATCCTAAACTCTTCTATTTTCAGGATTGTTCTCCATTTTCTTCTTTTTTGCATTTTTTTCCGATTCATTCAATGGTAGACTGGTTACAGCTATTATGAATTGTCTTATAGCTATTATATGCAAATCTAATAGTTATTATGAATTTGTTAGCTATTATTAATTTGTCTTATAGCTATTATATGTCATGTTAATAGCTATTATGAATTGTCTTATAGCTATCATGATTTTTTTTAGCTATTATGAATTTTTCTTATAGCTATTATATGTCATGATAATAAGTATTATGAATTTGTTTTATAGCTATTAATGTTCTTAGATTTCTGAACTTGAATTTAAAGGGAGCTTATGATGATAATATCAATTATCTTAGTGGTTTTCTGTGATATTCTGAATCTGTGATCTCATTGTTATACACACTGAAGCAATCCCTTTATAGCTTTCAGTTTTTTGATAAAATAAATTTAAATAATAATAATAAAAAAATCACAAAAAAAAAAACCACAACACAAATCATCCCATATTCTAAAACCCACTACAGAAATCATCTCATATCCAAAAATTCACAACATAAATAATCCCAGATTAAAAAACCCACAACATAAATCATCCCATATTCACGAATCCCTAACCCCATAACAAGAAAATCTCCCATTCTCAGCACCCAACTTTTTTTATTCATAAAAAAAAAAAAAGAATTCTGAGTTGTCAAGGATATAATGGTGAATTCGTGGTTGGAATCGTGGATTATAGGTATGGTGTAATGGATTTTTCGTTGTTTAGGGTTAAAAAACTGAATAGGAATTGATTTGGGGCGGTTGGGAGAAGAAAACGATGATGAGTTTTGTTCTTAGCAGCTTTGATGTGACAACCATCGTTATTATTAAATTTGACGCGCGTTTTTATGGATCGTTGGATTTGAAGCTCCTAGATCAGATGGTTATTAGGCTGTTCAGCAGGTGTTGAACACCAGCACCCTAGCCGGGTTGCATATTTTTATACCCAACCAATCACAATTTATTATGTGTATATATAATTGGAAGAAATATTCACATAATAAATTCTGATTGGTTATGTATAGGAATAGAAAAATATATGGGGACAGACGATTTTCACCATTATAATTATAATGATGCTAAACTTACTGTTGGCCTTTTAGTACGAGTATTTTGTGACCATCGATAGTTATTCACTGTTTGTCCTGCAAGTAGAACAAAATTCACTGTTGAAGATTGGTCTTATTGGTAAAGAATTGTGTGGAGTTGAAGCATGAGTTTGGAAGCAATCAATTGAGTTATTGGACCACAATGGACGTATCTATATATCTATAAGTCCCCACGAAGTACACTTTTTTTTATCACTCAACAACCAATACTTCATCCTTGTAATTGCCCTTTTGATACATTCAATCCGCCCATAGTAATTAGTATTTACCTAACTAGTGTTTGCTATTTTTCCCCAATATAGGAGCCTCTCTGATACAAATGTTGTTGTTGAACATTCAAGAATGAATAAGATAGGACCCCTCTCTAAGGGGACACAACTGTCTCAATCAGAAGTACTGCAAAAAAAAATTGCTAACACCAGTTAGTTAGAGTAGTTGGTAATGTGGTATGTCATTTGATCTGTATGTTGTGGGATTGAATCCTCATTTCCCAATTTTTAAAATAATAGTAATGCAAAAATTAGGGTTTTGTGCCATTGGTTTTATGATTTCTCAAGTTCATTGAATTGTTTGAATGCAAGAATGGTCAGATTATAAGTTTGTTACAAGTGATAATCAATCATCTCAAGTCATATCTAAACTAAAAAGTTTCTTAATAATGATTCTCTCTATAAGCAAAAGTACGATATTTGGCAAGTTAGTTACCTAAAAGTTATGATGAGGCCAATCAAAGTCGCTGCTGGGAAGCAATTACTCTTGATTTCACCGTTGTCTTTCTTGAGTTAAAACAATAATTCAACTGGTAAAATCATCAGAAAAGTCTCAAATTTAATACTCATCAACTGCATGGCTATCCTTATTCATATGAAAACCGTTGTTCTATGTTACTCGGATTAGGGTACGAGTATTTATTTAGGTGTCAAGTACTTAAACATATAAAACAAAGTGTTCAATCGGTGTTTATAAAATCCGGTAAGTATGTCATACACATACCCATGTCGTGTTGACACAAGTATAACAGATATAAACAAAGGGTTCCAGTAACATATACGTTGTCTCTATTTTAATATAGAGAAAGAAATGGAGCAGATTTCACCATGGCTTACTGTTGCTTAAGCAGATACCATTCGTGGATAAGTCATTTGATGCCATGATAGCATTTAAGTGCTAATGTCACGCTCGCTATTTGTATGGGTTTGGAACACGATTCATGATTTGATAATTATGGTTATATAGGGTATTCATTTTGACAAAACAAATATAATTCTCAAGTGGCCTTAAACTTGCCACCATTTTTGTTCTAGATAAATTGATATCTTTGAGTAGATATTGAGATTGAAACATATCATTAAAAGTTCGATAGGTGCAAATGCTAACAAAAATCTTTTTCCATTGTCTCTCTTCTCTATCATGTATAAAGGAAAAAAAAATTCATACTCAATGCACAAAGCTCCCGCATCAGTAGGGTCTGGGGCAGTGGCGGATCCAAGGGGTGGTCCTTGTATGCCCAGGACCACCCCAAGATCAAAGAAACAAGTTTAATTTCCACTCTAAATTGTTGAGGGACCACCCTAAATTTTAATCTTAAATTGTCTAATATGCAACGAAATTTGTAGGTTTCCCCTAAATTGTTGAGGGACCACCCTAAATTTCAATCCTGGATCCGCCCCTGGTCTGGGGAAAGTTTCGATGTAAGTAATCTTACCCTTATTTTTAATAAGAAGGTTGTTTCTGGGGTTCGAACCGTGAGCTAGCGGATAGCAAGTAAACACTTAACCATTGCGCTAAGCACGACATTATGTATCACGGATGTAGAAAAAAAAAGGTAAGAAGAAGAATGTTCATTAAAATTGTTCAAAAGCTGTTGTTACTATCTACATCATATTTCCACATATGGATCTTGTAAAAGAATGACTTAATTAACTCTGTCATTAATGGTTTTTCTATTTCTGTGAAATTATCTGTTGCAAAAAACAAAACAAAAAAAACTGAAGATTTCAAGATGTTAACAAACAAAGTTGTTGAACAAAAAAATAAAATTGGTAGATCCATTTGTATACTAGGAGTAAGGATTGTGCTATGAAATTATTTCACCATGCCACTTTTATAACTTTTAACATATCTAAAATGGTGAAATTATTTCATCTACATATACCAAATTAATTGCTAAACTAAAAAAAAAGAGGCTAAAAAAAGGAGAATTGTGTTTCATTAAATATTCCCATGTAACAAAAAGTCACTAGAGATGAAGATCCAAACTCACATGATCTTGCATTTTAGCCTTTGATTCATACCCTAATAGAGCTTGCGCGCCCGTGCTAACTTGCGCAGATCTCAACTCTTCATTGCCAAACAAGGGCAGTGAGTGATGATTCATCAAACCGTCCCGGCTAAAAGCCGGGGCGGAACTGTGTTGGGCTTCCGGAATTCGCCACCAGCCCATTGGGCTTCCGGTAATAGGCGGATGAGGAGAAGAGTAAGAGTCATAACTACCAGCATTACCGTAGAATCTAGGGTTGACGCCGTTGTAAGAATTTTGATATCTTGCACTCGTCTGCAAAGCTGATGGGCCGGTTGGCCCAACAGCTCCTGCGAGACGATAATTCATGAAACCATAAACGTGCGCCTCCGTTAGGCTACCATGCACCATAGCTGACTGAAGATGCGCACGTTTAGCATGCTGACGTTCCCTTTTGTGCGCATTTTGATGTCCACCTAGGGCTTGAGAAGTAGGAAAGTTCCTACAACAATAATGGCATTCGAACTTTCTCGTACTTTCTGAATTTCCAATGTTATCCTTAGAATCACCTCGGCTGGCGCCTCCGCCGCCAACATTAGTCTGAGAAGATTCAGAGTTGTCGTCGCCGTAGTCTCCTCCTCCGAATTCTTTTCCGAAAAGCCTAATGGGCTTTTCTTTAACTGGAACCGGACGAATAAAAGGTAGCTGAGAGAAAGATTCAACGTTCATGAAGTCATGAGTCTCCCTAGTTGTCTGATCAGTACTTTTCTCCATAGTTGAAGGTTTAAAGGAAGTGGGGAAAATGGAAATGGAGAGAATTTTTGGAATAATGGAGATGGTAATTAAGGTACTTTGTTCTTGTATTATATATACATGGTTCCATTCTGATATGGACATGTACATGTGGACCTTGTGGTCTAGTAAAGTTGGTAAATGGTAGAGAAAGGTGGGACAAACCAGTTTATTGGTCCTGATTTCACTCTCACTCACAATAATTATTGTACGCGGGCATGTGGGCTAGTAGATATTGTGGGTGGTGCACGGGTCCATCCCTCATTTTTCCATGTTTAGGTTATTTATCTTTTCATTTTAGACAATATGGGGAATTTTGCGACCACAAAGTTCATTGAATTAGATTTGTGACTGAAGTATTGTTATACGCGTGTGGATAATACTATAATGTATGAATTTTATAGTTCAGAATTCTCTACATCATTACAAAATTAATTAAAGAGTGGCACAGATAACAAATAAAAAAAATTATCTTTTGTTATTTTATAATAATATGAATAATTTTAAATTATAAAATTCATACACAAGGACATAAATTAGTTTATCAAAATTTTCCTACATGAAGAGGGAATGGATTGCTGAGTGGGACCTTTGAAGGTATTTAATTTTCATGGATAAATTGGAACTGACCATTCCTTCTCTAATTGAGTGTTTCCTGACAAGGCCACAAGTTTTGGTCTACGTTTTCAGATCAATGTGGTTTTTGGTTTGTGTCCTTAGGATTAAAACACATATCAAAGGGTCAAAAGAACCCACGCACTTGCTTTTATATCATGCACACATTTGAACGGTGTGAAATTACTGAATATTATATACGCATAAATTTAGTTATTATGCATATATAGTGACATTAGAATATTTATTAATGTACGATAAGTATCTTGTCTTGTTTGAATTTATACGTAATTATTATTGCGCAATAAAATGTTTGAAAAATGAATGAAAATTAAGGAAGATTAATATTATTGAGAAAGATTGAAAAAAATGTTGAAAATTTCATTCAATTATTAATTTAAAAGAAGGATCTCTCGTATTTTAAAGTATTAAAGAAGAGTCAATCTCTAAATTTGTATCTAAATCTCTGTTTGTACTTTAAATAAACACTAGCAAAATCAATAGTAAGTTCAAACTTTTGCCTAGTATAATCCAACATACATTGGAGTTGCAGTAATGTAACACATGAATTTGTCTGTCCTTAAGGTACTTGTCAGTCAACTTTTTTTCCCTTTTCCCTCTTCTCTTTCTTTCTCTCTCTCTCTTTTCCTCTGCTGTCCTGCTCCTTTTTTTCCCTCTGCCTCTGGTTAATGGTCGAATTTTAGCTAGTTAACTATTTTTGTTTGATTTTTATATCTCTATTTTATACTACAAATCATATGAAACTTCTTTTAAAATGTTTTTTTTCAAGATTCAAGACATGGGGGTTAGAGCTGTCTCAGATCTTCACAGATCTAGATTTTTTGGTTCTGTTCCTAGGAAAATTCTTCAAACCCGGACTTGACCTGGGTCCTTTATCAACTTTCTACATCTTCCCGAGGTAATTTGTAGGACGGTTGATACGCACATGGTCCTATAAATTGTCGATCCCTAAGGAAGATGTTGAAATTGATTTTCTCCTGCCTCTGTGATTCAAGGATTGCGATGGAGATGCTGCGAAAAAGAACATTATGTATTTGTTTATCTCACTAGTTTTTATATTAATATCTCCTAACCACCCAAGTTTTATTGAGTGTGGCTTTTGTCTGTTATCATGATTTTTTTAAATCATTGTATAATTTTTATTTTCTTGTAATTTCTAATTTTCTTTGATTGTAATGACCTCGGCTATTTTGTAATTAATGAAAAATTTCTTTATTTAGCAAAAAAAAATAACATTTGTCTGTCCTCAAAGCTAACATATTTATGTTTCTTAGGTAATGTATAATATCAAAAATCATAAATAGCTATTATATAATTGAGTATAATTTAAGAAATGAGGTATCAAATTTCAAGATTTTTTCTGAAAAAAAAAACATTTTTAATGTAAACACATTACTTTTTTCCTTTTTTGAGAATCAAAATGGTAAAATGGTCTAACTCTGTGAATATAAAATAGGAAACACATGACTTCTACTCATTGATTAATTAATTTCCAAAATTTTATAAGGAAATAAATTTCTAAAAAGTAGGTAATACCATTTATACTTCTTTTTTTTTTTTTTTTGACGCCCGAATGCGATTGCCCCCGAAGGGGAAGAGCGCAGAGTACCCTAGATAGGGAAATTGTAGCATGCCCCATGCATGGGGAGGGAATTTAACCTCACAAGGAAGAGAATTTATTTGCCCCACAAGAGGAGATACAGAAATCGACCACGGGACGCCGGGTGGCCTTACAACACTTGGGCTACCTGATTCCTGTTACCATTTATACTTCAGCACATTAGGTGAAAAAAATTGTAGCTAGCTTGTCTAGGTACTACATTCAACAAGTTTCTAACTAATCCTTTTTTCTTTTCTATTTCTTATGAATACAAAAGGTGTTGTACTTAACATTCTCCTTTATCCTTTTTAGGATATATTGTACAGTGACATTGGAATTTAAACTACTTGGAGATCCCCTCATCATATTTTGTCTATAATTATTAAGCTAAAAAAAAATACTCAGAAACATCCAAATGTCATTTATTTAGAGTAGTAAGGAAATTTCTGCAAGGTTTCTTTTGGAATCTATAATAATGTTACTATCAAATAATTAGGTATATCAAAGGAGCCTTAATACGAATTTGGAATGTCATCATGTGTTTCTGAGAGGGTGTGCGAGAGCACTATTAAACGGACTAGTCCGGGTTCAAGTACGCACAGATTTACTTTGAACGAACTGAACTGAACTTATTCTGTTTGTTTGCGGACTGTTAAATATTAGTCTGCGGACTATGAATCGGTCCGCGGGTCAATTAACTTTTTAACTTTTTTTTTGAAAAAAAAATTTCCATTTATCAAAAATAAATATACAAGATTCATATTTAAGTAATACTCTAATTTTTTTTAAAACAAACAGTGAAATAGATATAAATTTACAAGTATAAAAATCGAACATTGTGATTGCAACAAAAAAAAAGTTTCACGGAAAGACTACATATATTATATAATTATATATGCATTTATATAACTTAGAACAAATAAAAAAAAATCATGAGACTTATTATGTTTAAAATTAGGGTTGGAGATATTTTTCTAAAAAATATATATATATTAATTTTTGCAGATCGTTCACAAATTCTGCATTCAAATGGACCCGGACCCCAAAAAATCTGCTTCTAAACGAACTTGAAATGTGAAATTAAACTACAGCGGACCGGATTGGTCTACGTACTTGTAGCTTGTAACTTTTTTTCAATAAATGCGAACAATTATAATTGACTTTTTAAAAAAAAAATAAATATTAATGAGAGTTGCCTTTGAAACTTAGTAAAAAAGAACTATTAACCTCAGATAAAAGCAGTATCTGCAACCAGAAATGGCGATAATGGGATTATCTCTTTGCAACCAGAAATGGAAGTGTTCTGAGAGCATATTTTTTTAGTATTATCTGAAATAGTAATTTAATGATACTCTCATTTCTGAGTTTCCCTTCCCTGCAGAGCAGTTTACTTTATTCGTGCATGCTTTTATCCCTTCTTCAATTATTTCAACCTTCTAATAATTCTACCCTTCTTTCCCGTTTTAAGACAAGTCAACATCTCTCTCTCTCTCTCTCTCCATGGAATATATTGGGTTGAGTTATAAAGGACCATTTGTTAGCTTTTGATGATCAAATGTATTAATTGAAGTTGATTTTATTGCTTTTAGTTTTGTTTTAAAGAAATCATTGGTTTTTTTTTGAGACCTTGTCCTAGGAATGGGCTCTTTTTCACTATATATAATAAGTCTTTATTGCAATTTAAGAGGTGAAAATACAACCATGAGGTTCTCTTCGGAGAGCTTCTGTGACAAGGGGATTAGCCACTCATATCGACGGTGGACACCTTCAATCTCGACCCAAAAAAAAAAAGAGGTGAAAATACGGCTCAGAGTTTGATAGACTTTTATTATTAAGTGACAAAATCGCCACAATTCTTACATGCGCTGAGGATCCAATATTTTTTTCCCTAGTGACAAGACTTAAGGTATTTCAATTAAAGTTTGGAAGTTGGAATCATATGCATATCATATGTTTCATCAAAAAAAAATAAGCATATCATATGTTTGTAGTAAGTCTAGCTTTATCGGTCAAAATGCCTTCGTATTTCAATTGGAGTAGTCAAGTAAATAAAAATTGCTAGAAACTAGTAATTTTTATTCTTTTTAAAAATAAAAATTGGAGGAATTTATTGATGAATCTGAAAGATCTGAGAAGTGGTCATCATCTCATTGATCAGTGCCTTGAAATCCGCATAACTAATCAATTAACCCTAGCAACAACAGCAACACTTCATTCATGCAAACCCTTATTTGCCATTAAAGTCACAGTCAATAAGTCACAGAGAAGGGGACCATATATATAATTTTTTTTTTTTTTTTTTGCATATATGAGTTTCAATTTCATTGCACCACTTGTAATCCCCCCATTAGTGAAAGTAGAAAACAACTTCTGAAATATATATATATATATATATTGTTTTTCACTGCTTCTTTCCCCTAATTAAATATTTTTACACCAAAATGTTTTTTTGGCAATAATATCCTTCGCAGGCCCTAATGAAGGACGAAGTTAGGAATTGTCTGTTGAGGTGAAAAATACAATAGTATGCCGAATTACATATAAAAAATGCAAAAAAAATTTAGGGGCGAACTTGATCAAATATTCTGAACTACATATAAATTTATTATATCTAATAATATTTTTAAAAATTTTGGAGGCGACTGGCATCCCACCCCTAGAAACGTCCCCGCTTATAATGGCAATTAATTATGGCTTCTACTAGATAAACGAGTTCCCCATTTTCTACTTAGTTCAGAAAATAGCTTCGGTTGCATGAAGCAGCCCTGCGATCGACCAGTTGGTAGCTAACATGGATACATAGCAAAAGACGAAGTAGTAAAGGTTAGGCTGGACTTAAACCTGTTACCCAACCCCACATTTTTCTCATATTTCTCTGCTTGCATAAGTAATGTCAGTAAGTGAAAATTGTTTGCAGTTATCAAGTTTATACCTAATTTTTTCAGAGTCTACGTCATCCTCACATTTTTTGGACCATATTTTCATAATAAGGCCTGTAAATGGTCTTGACAGTTATTAATGAAAGATTAGTTCAAGACCAATAAATGATGTTTATATCTCAACTTCTCTCGTATGTTCAAGTCAAGACTTTAGAATACGCGACTCAGAATATCATCTACAACACTTTCTCAGCATAGAGAAAACGGTACAAGTTAGTGGTGTGGTGGGCTGATTAGAGATAGGTTTCGTCGACTGCGCTAGGATAAGAATTCAAATCTTACTTCAATGGTTAAATTGTAATTCTTTACATGAATTAACTGCGTACAGTTTTAAGGATCTTTGGTTTACAAAGGTGATAAAGTTTAAGTTTGGTTTAGTCTTGGATACAAACTCAAACTCAAATCACATTTGAATAGAAACTTAATATGAAAACGAGTCAGATAAGAGATCTGGAAATAACATAAATCAACTTAACATAACTCATAATATGAAAAGGGGTCAAATAAGACTCAATGTGAGTAATGCTCGAATGGCCATGTCGGACTACTTTTTCTTTTGTTCCTGACAATGGTTAGCCAAATCACATTGACCCTCTCCTTTTTTTTTTTTTAAATTAAATTTGTCAAGAGAATATTTATTTGAATTGAGTGGGTTATTGGATCATGAGTTATTGGGTTGATTTATTTGAATTATTATTTCAAATACTCACAAGTAATGAGTTGTAAGTTTTGATCAGTTTGAGTTTGAGATCCAAACTCAAAATCTCAAATCAAACTCAATATAGACCTTGTCCAAGCAGACTCTAAGATATATATTTTGATATACTCTTCCATTAAAGCTTTAGAAGTAGAACTGATGAGTAGTGACGGAGTCAGAAATATTTTATTGGGAGCGAATTTTTAGGATATGAAATACAATATTTATAAGAAAATATTACAAAAAGTAATTTTTTCCCATAGAAGATTCGTCGTTTTTTAAAATGTTGAGGGCGTTATAATTTTTTTTTTTTTTTTAAAACAAAAAACAAAACCAAAACCAGTTGATCTAGGCTCACGTGCATCAACCAAATCTAGAAATTTCTGCTTTGATACAGAGGAAAAAGCATCTGACTTCACTGCCAATGCAAAATGCCAAAATATCAACTTAATATTTGTATTTTCTTTTTAAAAAAAAACTATTTCGTATTTCTACTGTTCCTCTCCACTTGCAGACGTAAGAAAAGAAACATCTCTTCACAGCCAGCACCAGAAATGTCACCATCCCAAGGAGCCCTAATTCTCCCTTTTAAAGTAGTTTAAGATGTTCTTGCCCTTGTCTCTTGCTTCGCAGCAGCCACATTAACAGATACTATGTCCACACATGCCGAATCTGATAAATTTATTTGACAACGGTATGTTATTAGAAACAACTATTATTTAAAATATATTTAAAAAACAATTATTTTTCAAAAAAGAATTTAGTAATTATATCATGACTGATAAGTGTGGTATTCCAAACCGGGTCTTCAAGAAACCCGCATTAAAAGTCTTTACTGAACACAATATAAAAACTAGGTACAAACCTTTTAAGAGACATTAATTTATTTATAGATTACTAGGAACCATGCTACCTATATAATAGTAAATTTGTTTCCACCTTTTATATTTATTTGAGGGCAATCAATGCCCTCTCCTTGTATCTTTTTGTTCTACTTCAATAAAAAAGTTTTTCCTAAAAAAAAAAAAAAAAACCCACATTAGAAGTCATTGTCTTGTTGTTCCTCAACTCGCTTTCAAACATAGGTGGATTGAATATGACAATATTATTGGCTCTCTCTGAGGAACTTCTATCTTTGGGACCAAATTCATCACTTGATGATCTGCTTCTCCACTACTTGTGTTTCCCACATGGCATTTATGTAAGAACCTTAAGAACTCTGTCTACTTCCTTCTTCATATAACTCTCTTCATTTTTAAATTATTTTTTGTTCTTTAGTCTTTTAAATTTGGAAGTATTCTTATTTATATGTATACTTTCTTTGTCACATGTTATAATCATTTTATATATTTATATTATATTAGAGTTAACATGTGATGCACGTCGGTTAGTACACGAGAATATATTACATTAGTTTCTTTCAACTATAGGAGCTACCTGTGATCCTCCATCAAACATTGTCTATGTAAGAAGTGTATAAGAATATTGGCTTATATATTCGTGGTTATTTAGAGATATTTCTTTTTGTCAAGTAGTTTGTGTGGTATTGTTAGACGCATGAATTGTAATTTTGGCTTGTAGGTTTGGGGTGTGAGGCCCCTCTCAGAATGTGCAAAATTCTGTATGTTATCAACAAAAGTGAGGGTTTTTTCTCCTTCAAATGACCAGCTAGTTTGCAGATATATATAGCAGAACTAGGCAAAAATGGCACTAATCAATATGTCTTCAATAGATATTTTGGAAAAAATATGAGAAGACTGTAATTAGATTAGAATATTGTGGATGCAGGAAAAAGAAAAACCAAAACAATATGCAAGTGGAGAAGGGTGCATGAGAGCCCACCATTTTGCCTTTGAAAGATACAACCATCATATCAGAAAGAAAACACACACATATATAATTGGTTTTGTTCAATTTTTTGTCTCATCTTTTATCTTATATACAAATAAATATTATATGTCTTATTTTTCATATTATTTCGTAAGGTTATAAATTTTTTATAAAGAAAAATAGACACGTAACAACTTTGTTGATAATAGGTAGGGAATGAGATACAACTAGACAGAAGATATATTATGTCAACATGCATATTGGGGTTAAGTGGTGAAGGAGATGTGGGCTATCTCCTTATTAACTATTTCCTTTGAACTCTTTAAAAACTTGAAGAGGCTGATCTATCATTGTTGTCTGGAACTGAGCTTATAAATGGACCACACTCATAATAAGTCCTTTCTTTTTCAGATGTTGCATTAAAACACTACTTTGAGGAGGAACCATTTTCTAGTCTCTCTAGACTTGAACCAATATCTCTGGTCCTTTTCTTGTTTTCTCCAATTCTGAATTACATGATCCAATGGACTTGATCTATATCAAAACTATCCATATACTTCATACTTGCGGCTTATTTGCAGTGGCCCCCTCCCGCCCCTCAAAATTTTCAAAAACGACGAATTTTTTATAAGAAAAAATTATTTTTGTGATATTTTCTTATAAATGTTATATTTCGCCCTCCCTAAAAAAATTCAGTAAGAAATCCATCCTCCTATTACAAATTTCTGGCTCCGCCACTGCTTATTTGGTTAAAGACACATGACACTTTTCATGCCAAACAAATAGCCATCCCATGATTATTCCCATCTCACCACACATATCATCAACACACTTATATATTCCTTCTGTCACAAGGGCATTTTGAGGGGTAGAACGAGTTAGCGTTTGATTTTGAAAATTTTGTTATGAATTTCGTAAAAGTTAATTATGTACTAAGAGACGTAGATTCTAAACTTGAAATCTATATTTCAGAAATCTTATAATAGCTTACATGGACGAGTCATTTTATGAGAGAGTAAATTGTTTATAGAAAAACTGAGGAATCAATAATTGATTGAAGTAGCTAGATTTTCAGGGAATTAAATGTGGGATGAAATATCGCCATCCTTAGATCTTGAGAGGATTCGATTTTCAAATTGGTGAACCCCCACACTTTTTCCTCTTTTGTCACACCACGAGCTCCATGCATGTGGTAGCTAGCTAGGAAGCCCAAATGGTTGGATTTTGATCCTATCAATACCAGTGTTAGTGTGTAAATAGAGATATTATCTCGCTATACCATACTAACTTCTAACTTGAACTCTGAATTAACAAAATTTCTATCCTAATTTGCACCTAAAACAGTATTATCTCAGTATTCATAATGTACCTGAATTTGGTAGTTGAAAGCAAACAGTGTTCACATGAAATGTGTTTCCTCATTTACGTCAATCACTGCGTAAAATGGACCACGCTTTTGATTTAGATTGTGACACTACCCACTCCATCACTTAACTTAATTCATTGTAATTTCCCTTTTACCTTTCATTGCTTTAACACCGTGTGAAAGAGATAAATTTCAGGATGTATAACACAAAATTAAGAAAAAAAATATTTATTTTACGGGTACCGTAATCTACATACTTATCCTTTGTCACTGTGCCATGTGCCCCTAGGGGAAGGTCCCAGCGTAGGGCGGGACCTTGTGGGATGTCGGTCCCCACACTCCTCTCATAATTTGACATGGGGACCCACCCTGCGAGGGTTGGTTCATGACGATTCATGTATCATGCAAAGTATCCAAAAGGGACCGCTCCATGTAGAATTTTTCCGCCCCCTAGGGCTCATTGCTTTCTTTCTACTCATGCATTACTTGGATAGTGTTAAAAATGGGAAGGAAGATTGTCAAATCTTATAAAGAACAAATGTGCTCACTAATTAGTTGATGTGTGATTTTTAACACACCATTTATGTCCAGGGTTGGACATCTATCAATGGGATCCAATATCGAATTAGGTAGGCTCTGATATCATGTTAAAAATGAACTTTGACCTAACTTCATAATTATATTGTGAATACAGTGTCGGTTTGGGATTAAAACCTGGTTTTACTATTTCGGAAGAAACCCTCCGGAGAAAATTTCGGTTCGGACAATCATTTTCTACTGTTAATGACAGCGAACAAATGGTGTGACAGGACATGATTGGCATCTCAGCTTTGAAGTTGTTATTTTAGAAAGTAGCTACTCTTAAGTAGTAGCTATATGACATTAATTAGGGAAAATCTGGCATAGGGCGGACCCAACGAGTACAGTCCCACACTCCTTTCACATAATTTTAGACATGACTCAATTACAGAGTAAGTTTTACAGACCTTCATATCTCACAGGTACTCACAAGAATCGTTCCATAGCGAATTTTTCCCATTAATTGATATGTATCTACATACATAGGTCCACTTGCAAAATATATACACGAGTGTTTAGGGCTCGGTTTTTGTTAATATGCTTATAGATTTTTTTTTATAAGTCCTGCATTTATACATTTGGACAGTTGTCAGATTAAGCAATTCGACAATTCAAACTTATAAGTACGTGCTTATCAATTACCAATTAAGCATATTAACCGGACTACTGTGGCTCTCTTTTTAATCTCCAGTTATCTAAAATGATTTTACATAATTTATTTATATTTTGTTTCCTTCCCTCTTTATGTGCTGCATACGTGTATTCTTTTGATTTAATCTTAACGGTAAGAAAAATGAATGAAAATATATTAATAGTAAAAGAGAGAAAGAGAAGTTCCAAATATATGGAGTTAGTAGTACTTACGTTGATATATAATGCTTTTGGAATCAAATGGGAAGTGGTCCTAAGACAAAGTACTCAGAACTCTTCTAATAGACATTGTCCTCTGTCTTTTATCTTTGTTTTCGTTGTCTCAATTCTTCCTCCACAAATAAAACTTGATGACTTTTTCTTCCAATAAGAAAAAAGGGTCCCTTGATTTGCATTGCTGATCAGACCCATTTGAAGCTTCCCAAAAAGGTGAACAAGACACGTATTTGAAATGGGATTAGATAGAACTTCAGTCTTCGTCTTTAAGTTTTTTCTATTACTGAATTGTAGATATCAGGTCTAATTCAAAAATGTGAGGTTGAAGATATTATTCGAGTACATCCACATGTTAGCAATATGCATCATAGTCTTCTAAAAGAAAATTGAAATATTTTATTATTATACTTTGATATATTTTAGTACAATTTACTCGATTAATACAAAATTGTTGAATCAGCCTGCTAGTTAGCACATTGTTTCCGTCTCTAGTTACAATCAAAAGAGAGGCTAGCGGGACCTTTATAATAGTTTATTAGATATTGATTTAACATACAAATCCTTCATGTATTGACTTTTAAGGATCATATTTAAGACGAATATACACTTTTCCGTTCTTTCCATTGAATTATAGGTATGTTTAAATTTGGTACATTGAATTTCATAAATAAATGTGTCCTTCAAAAAACTGTTTTGTACTATAGGCTAGTAAATTAATATTTCTCTTATATTATCGCGAGATGACTAACTAAATCAGAAAAATAATACCATTAAAATCTAATATTTCTCTTATATTAGATTTGTGAATCTTATAATTGTTATACAGGACTTCTAAACGCAATACAAAATGTCTCCACGCAGTATGATTACTGGCATAATTAGAAATCATAAATGATAAATGCATGACGAATTAAAGCAATTTCACCCTTATTGTAAAATTTAATATTTTGTGTATTATTCTATCGACAGTTTTTTTAGAGAGAAAGAAAGAAAAGAAAGAGGATATGAGTTAAAGAGAGAATCTAAATCGTTAGTTATGGTGAAAATCGTCTGTTCTTGTGTATGTCCTTATTCCATTTATATATACACATGGCGGATTGTGATTGGTTAGGTACATAAATGGAAAAATACACGGGCACAGATGATTTTTTGCCGTTAATTATATTACTAAATACTAATTGTATTGCGTGGAATGGTTTTGTATTGCATTTAGTAATCCCCTTATTATACAAAGTAATTTAACCTTTTTTTGGCATCATTTTCTTGGTGTTGCTTCAAATCAGACCACTGTAAATATGCAAATTCGTATCACATCGTGTATGATTTTATATTACATAAATCTTGGTAAGCTAATATTATTGTCTTTCTTGTTTTGTGTCACACCTGTCTTGGATTGCAATGATATTAGTGTTTTGAATACTACTCCCTCCATTCCCATTTAATTGCCGTTTAGGAGATTTATAGGTATCCAAATTAATTGTCGTGTAAGACTTTTTTATTAGTTGTCAACAATTTATTCCAATTATACCCTCGACATTTCTTTTATTTGCCGCCTCTGTCATCCCTATTTTTTTCCTTTCTTTTCTTATGCTATAGAAGTGAGAGAGAGGGTAATATTGAAACTTTAGGTAAAATTGACAAGTTCTTTAATTTTTTAAAATTGTCTAAAGAGTCTTATATTTAGGAATGGAGGGAGTATTATTCTCGTGCCTTAATTCAGACTTCATTAATGAAACAATGTAGTATCTTCGAACTGAAAAAAGGCTCAAGTTAGTGGACTATTATAATATGCGCACATGTTTTTTTTATTTGTTAACGAGGTTTTGTTCCAATGATAAAATTTGATATCTCCTAGTAAAGATTGAGAGGACTCTCGTCTAGTGCAAAGAGCAATAATTCTCGCACATTTATTTAAAAAATCTTATCAAATTAAATTAAATTCCCTCCTAATCAGAATTGAATTAGTCATGTTAATATTGCTTAAATGCCATAAGGTTGTTTAAAAAAAACGAAAAGGATGTGTTGGTGAATCGATATTCAGAAATTTCTCGACTAATCTGGTTGAATATAAATTTAAGAACATGATATTATGTTATTTCTCGAGTAGCTTGAGAATATAATATTATATTATTTTTCGAGTCACTTGAATCTTTTGACTTTACCATGAACACGCCATTGAAAGTTGCAAATTCCAACTCAACTAGGCCTGCTTGTGAAGGAGCAGCCCAAATCGACACATGTTAAAAAAATATAAGACATACAAAAGTTTCATACGGAATTGACCTGTTTCTTTCTTTAGTCCACAAAAATCATGTCTTGGGCTCGTAAAATGTTTGGGCCCTACAGATCTTTCTTTTGTTTCCATGAAGCCCAAAAGGCCCATTTCACTTTCATTTTCACGAGACAATCCAAGGAGAATTCAGTTACTGGCTCAGCAGCTGAATTTTGAAAGAAGACTGTTAGGTGAAATTCTTCGAAAACATCAACCGCAAAGTGCTCTGAATCTAGATTGATCAAAGGGAAGAAGACGAGAATATGTTCAAATTCTAGGTATTTTATTGAATTATTAAACGCTCTAATTAGATATTAATTGATTTAGTAATATCCTGTTCGTAGAGTTTTACTTTGTTGAATTTGTAGTTTTTGATGCGAGAGAGTGAAATTTTGCTTGGAATTTTAGTTGTTAGAGTAATGATAATGAAATAGAAGACTAATTCAAGTGTTGCGACTACGACGCGGATTTTAGTACACTGTGGAACTCTGATTTATTCAATTTTGTTCGCCTTTTGTAATCAATCTATAACCTGTAGAGTTTAATGCTTTGGAAATGGAGTTTGATTGATTTTTACGTTTCAGTATGCAATAATTAGTGGATCAGGTAGACTATGTTTTCATTTTATGAAATTTCTAGAGAATTGAGGACATCGGAAGTTCATTATCATTATCATAACACATTATCTCAATACATGCTGTTTCTATAATTTGTAGTGCGTTCGGAAGGTTAGTTTTCACATATATCCAAAGGATTTATCGAATTTATGTGTCATGCAATCTCTATTTGATCATAAGCTTTCCTGATTCCATCTTTTTTTCTCTTCTTTTTCCTCTTTTTTTTCAGTGTTTGAAGAAGCTACTTTCAACTGTGATATTTTACTTTGATGGTCTTTGTGTACTATCAACCTGTATTACAAGGTCACGAGGAAGAATAATCAGAAGCATGTATGGGAAAGCATCTAGCTCTCAGCCTTCTGGCTTTAGTGGATCTGGTGCTCTGTCTCACGTTTATATCCAGTATCCCCCCTTGAGGTGCAGAGTGCCTGGATCAAGGGGTCTAATTTTTTGATGATGGGTCTAAAATGCTACTGGCACCGACATCTGATCAGGTAATATGACAGGATAAAAGTGCCTAATTTCAATTATCTCCAAACTTTCAAACTCTCGGTGCAAGAGTACATTAATTTTTTATTTTGCTAAATAAGAGTACATTAATATTTTAAGCATGCAGATTTGTTTCTTATGCTTGGATAAATTATCTATGTTCTTCACTTTATAGGTTTTCTCATGGAAAACTTCTCCTTTTGACCCTAATGTTGATCCATCATCTGATTCAATAAGTGACGGTCCAGCGTTGTCAATTCGATACTCTTTAGATTGCAAGCTTTTGGCAATCCAACGATCTGACCATGAACTTCAGATATGGAATAGAGAGGGACAAGAAATGGTTAGTTATAAATGCAGGACTGAATCAGAACACATTCTGGGATTTTTTTGGACTGATTGTCCCACTTCTGATGTAGTTGTTGTAAAGACCAGGTATGAGGTTAAGAACTCCTTTTTATTCGATTTTAAATAAGAGAAGCTGCATCTGAAGGGTTTAATTAATGTGCATGAATTTGGTGCCCAAACCCAGGGCCAACAGGTGAAAGGAAATGCCAGACTTATGAGCATACATTTTAGTTGTTGTTTAGCCATGTAGTAGCTAGGCATGGCGCTATCTTTCCTCCTTATGAGCATACATTTTAGTTGTTGTCAGATACTTATGTTTTAGTGTCTCTATGGGTTGAACTGGCTTACAGTGGCCTGGAATTGTTATCTTACAACTCAGAGTCAAGATCACTTACTTCAGTCGAGACCAAGAAAACAAATGTCAACTGGTATGTCTATACTCATGAAAGCAGGTTGGTGCTGCTTGCCTCAGGAATGCAGTGCAAGAGTTTAACAGGATTTCAGGTATTGGCATGTGTTTTATTTTTTTTCCATCTTTTACCTTTTTCATTTTTGCCTTGTTGGTCATCATCTCTACTCCACTTATTGTATATCAGAAGCTAATGAGATGTCATTTGAAGTTTGCAGTTTTGATATCTCTCCACTTTAGCTGTCTCTGTTGTGGTGTGAAAAAAGAAAATTTGAGGAAATGCTGGATCAATATTTGTAATAAATCTTCAATCTATGAAATGGTGATCTTCCTAAAAATGATTTAAAAATAAATAAATAGAAAAATAATCCAAACATATCACACGATAAGAAAATGAAGTATTAAATATTACAGACTAACAAAAAGGAGAGAAAAATCCAGATATCGATTGGAAATCACTTGGATCATTATTCAAGTTGGAAAATCAATTTCTCCATCAGTTTAGAGTAGGGAATCATATAGAAGTTCAATGCATACAGTGGAATTATCATCTTCTTTCTCTCTAGACTAGCCCATTTGATCTTCTTTTTTCTTTCTTTTTTTCCTTTTTCTTTTAGATTTTCTTTTTTCCACCTAAGATTTGGTTTGTGAGACATTGGAATGTAATTTTTGAGATACAAATGAAGAGATAAAATGTTCAAGCTTTTCTTGTTCTCTTCTTATGGCCTTGTTTTTTATGGTTTAGTGATTTGTGTACTTCCTTGGTCTAGATTTCCTCTGCTGGGATCGTCCGCGTGCCAAGATTTGAAGTAGCAATGGCAAGATCTGAAGCAAACAGTAAGCCCGTCCTTGCTGCTGAAGATGTTCACATTGTGACTGTGTAAGATACCAGTTGCAATTTAATTGATGTGCTTTTAAGTTTTTACTAAATTTGGTTACCAGTTTCTTTGTTGTTTCACAGTTACGGTAGGATTTACTGCTTGCAATTTGATAGAGTTGCAATGCTACTTCACTTATATAGATTTTACCGAGATGCTGTTATACAACAGGTAAACTCTTGCTGAAACTGATAGCAATCTTTGGCTTGTGCTGGTCAAAGTTGATGTTTGCTACTATAGCTACATATACATAAGAAACAGATAATATTACTGTGATTTGATTTCTAAGGGTCATGGGCTTGACAAAAGTGCTCCAATGTTCCAATTCCTTTCTGTAATTTTGATATATTAACCCCTGCTTGTATTGACTTAATAAATACACATTTAAATGGATTCGATGAAATTATGAGTGGAGATTTACAAAGTTACAGATTAATTTGGCTAGTAGCAGAGAAGGATCCAACCTCCTTTTCAATTACCCTGAATGAGGTGCAGGGATGAGTGGACTAGATGAATATCTTCATTATATGGTTGTTACGAGATACAGAGACCCATATTCATGGATCAATCCTAGCATTTAACTACTCAGGGCCAGTTACCTGTGCTATGACTCTCTAGGGGAGAAAATTTCAATTGTGGCTCTGTGTAACTATTGGCTCCTGTAAGCGCTATTCAGTGTTATCAAATGGCGGCCATGGCGTTGCGGATTTTTGGCCCACCGTAATGCGCAATACGCTATATCCTCTAATATAGTGGTGTCCGCCTTTCAGCGTTTCGCTGGCGTTATGGCGGTTACGGTATGGCGTTTTATGGCGGGCTTTTTTTTTTTTTTTTTTTTTATAAATGTGCTAGGGTTTACTTTATTATAATATATAGCATTTCTTAGTCTCTACTCTTCTCTTGCCGTCTCTCTCTCCACTCTCAACAGGTTGAAGACGGTTTCTATTTATTTATTTTTTATTTATGAATACATTGGAACTTGGGGAAGGCAGCTGTATTTGTTTTTATTTTTTTAATCAATTAATTAACATGTGGGAGGGAATAGTGGTTTGGAGTTTTGATTTTTCAAATATTTTAAATTATAAATTAGCACATGTGAAAAAATTAGTGAGAGATTTTTGTGATTTGATTTGATTTTTAAATTCAAATTATAAATCATTCAAGATCTCTTTTCAAAAAAAAAACATTCATTTTACTCTTTTATAGTGTTTTAGTCTTTAATCATTTTATTGTTAATTAGTTTTATTTATTTTGGATATTTTAAACTATAATGGAATAGGTTCTTTATGTTTAGCAATATTAATTATCTTTGTTTTGAATATTTTATTAAAACTTATTTATTGTAGGATCCTATTTTTATTATTATTATTATGAATTAAAATTTATTTTCGTATCCCCGTACCCGTGTCCAAATTTGGAGAAGTGTCCCCATATCCTTTATTTTAGATGTTTAAGTACCGGACATCTAAATACATACCCGTACCCGACACCCGTACCCGTGTCTGAGTAACATAGCTTTCTCCTACTCTCTCTTCTCTCTTTTTTTTTTCTCCATCTTCCTCTCTCTTTATTTATCCGCAATGTTTGATTTTTTTTTTTTAATTTTTGTTTTCTAATCTTTGTTATTTTTGCCGCTCAAAATAGTGACAAGCTTTGGGATTTGCGTAAGTTGAAGAACTGTAGAACCTTTGCTTCTAAGAAGAAAACTCCAATTCAATCTTTTTTTATCGTGTTTGGAGACTTTTGAGTTATGCATGCTTGTTATTTTATGTGTTTTGACTTACGAGATATACTAATTAATGGTTGATTAATGATTTGAGTTATTTGTTTGATTCATATTGTTATTTTTGTGCTTTTTATTTAGATTATGCATTGTATTATATATAATTTGCATTATTTTATTGTTTCCTCCATGTGTCCGCTATTAGGCGTTATAGCGCCCGCTATAACGTTATGGCATTTTTTTTGCTTGCCGCCATGATCCGCCATCCGCGATTGACAACACTGGCGCTATTAGAATGGCATTTTTATTGACCCTGTGCTGAAGTTTTACTTTATTTTCAGCTAATTATTTTTATTGGAGATTGTTGTTTTCAGTTAATCAATTTGTTTTTCCTTGCATTATTTTGCTTCTTATCACTACCAGCAATTCATTTGCCAATGATGTTAAATCTGCCACAAATACCCTGTTTTTCTTTGGGAAGTTTGCTTTTTGTTCATTTGTTATCCTTACCCACTGTTTTCCCTGATAATATTGTTTGAAAGAATTGCTGGTTTATCTCAATCAATTCATTTTATATAAAATTCTGTGTTATTTCTTTCTCTGCTTGGTTAGATGTCTAACCCTGGTCCAAAAATTGTCATTTGAATTATCAGGGCTCTTTACCAATTTATTGTGAGAGGATTGCGGTTAGTGTTGTTGATAGCGTCTTGCTTGTTCATCAAGTGGATGCAAAGGTGGTTATTGTATACGACATATTTGCAGACTCTCGTGCACCTATATCTGCTCCACTTCCCTTATTGTTGAGAGGTTCTCCTAGAGCCGCTTCCTTGTCATCCCAATCAACTGAAAAAAATGGTGAATCTCCGGAGATAAGAGTTTTCAGTGAAACTGAAGCTGTTGTTTATGGGGATGGCTGGACGTTTGTTGCTCCTGATCTCATATGCGATGTCACTCATGGGCTTCTGTGGAAGATCCATTTAGATTTAATGGCGAGTTAATTCTGCTGATTCCATTACATAAGGTGTCATGTGTGATATTTTACTTTATTTCTAACTGCTTATTTATATATTTTCAGGCCATTTCTGCCAGTAGCTCAGAAGTACCATATGTCCTTGAATTCTTGCAGAGAAGGAAGTTAGAAGCAAATAAGGTAGCATAATCATCTGAGTTCCTACATATCGGAGTATATCTCATCTACTATTTAGAATATTCTCACTGTGTCCATTCTTGAATTAGCAACAAATCTGTCCAAAGAATGGTCTGAAGAGCTCTATTTTATTGCTGTTTGTGCTGCCATAGTGATTGCATGGGATATTTCTGTCGTTTCAGGCAAAACAATTATGCTTGACTTTAGTTCGTAGTTCTGTTCTTGAACGAAGACCGGTACCTGTTGTTGCTAGGGCAATAGATGTCCTAGTCACCTCTTACTCACAATCAATCAAGACAGGAAGCTATTACAAGAGAATGAAAGTAGAGAATACTGGTGTTTCCACTACAAATAACTCCAATACCGCTGTTGCAGATGCAACGAATCCAGCTGATGCATTTGGAAAATCTTTAGTACATGAAACCGAGAGCAGTTTGGAGAATGAGTCTACTAATCATTATTTGAATTCAGACTCTGAGGACAATCTTAGTATTGAAACACAAAAAATGGATGCTCTTAAACTTGATCCTTCAAGTGGTAAAACAGATGGAACAAGCTTTATGAGGGCTGGAGCATCTGTTGCTCAAGTGCATTCATCATCTATCCAGTCAGTGATTGTTGGACGAGGTGACGTGCCATTGAACACTAATTCTACCGAGGTTCAGGAATTTCAATCGACTTCAGCGGCAACTTCACCAGAAGATTTGTACAATTATGTGTTTGCACTTGTGGAAGAAGAGATGGCAGGGGATGCTTCGTACTTGGTTGCTATCATTGTTGAGTTCCTTCGCAGGTTTGTTTGTGTATAAGCCATCCTTTCCAGGCTTCTCCTTTCCACTTTACACGTATTGTTGCCTTGTATGTAATCTCCAATTTCAATTTTTACAGGGCGAACCTGGAGAAATTGAAAGTACCTCCAAATATCCATGTTTTGACGGTGCAGCTGCTGACGAGATGTGAGCGTCATGTTGAACTTGGATTATTCATCATAAACAAGGTTGCCGTATTACTAGTTTAGCATGTGCTAATTGGAACATCTTCACAATTTGCTGGTTTTGTAGTTTATTTAACACCTGACTTGTAATGATCAAACACATTTTGTTACAGATCCTTGAGCCCTCAAAAGAAGTTGCTTTGCAGCTACTAGAGTCAGGTCGTCAGAATTACCAGACAAGGAAGTTGGGCTTGGATATGCTTAGACAATTATCTCTGCATCATGACTTTGTTTTGCAACTTGTACAAGATGGATACTATCTTGAAGCTCTACGTTATGCTCGAAAAAATAAGGTAAATTTTTACTTTGCCTTGGGTAGAGTCATAAGAATTGCATTATTATTTCAGAGGCTTCCGGCATTCCATTTGTTGATCATTGTTTTTCTCTTCGTTCCGAAGCTTAATTTGTCATATCAATATTACAAACTATTGTAATTTATTCCAAGTACTTTTGGTCTTGATTATTTGGCAAGTCTAGGAAATGATATTAATTGGTCGGTGAGCTTGCTAAGCAGATTTTTGCCACCCATTTTATGAGTATGTTTAGTAAGTATGGAAGGAGATTGATTGGTGTTTCACGACTCATGAGTATGTTTACATATGTAGTATGCAAGCGAAAAAATGGTACAATGATGAAGAAGAAAGCATGTATGTGTAAAATATATTTATGTATTCAAAATAATAATTAGTTCTACCTTCCAATTTACTGGAAATCTTCTTGTAGTTGCAACTTCCTTCTTTCCAGTTTTTAGATGCAATTCTTCACTCAATTTCATCAGTATTTACCATGTTTTCAAGACTCTCGAGTCCCCTATTTTGGCTTTTTATATATGGCCTACAAAAAATCACCTGTTTAGACATGGAAAAAGGTGAAATTGAACGACTCTTAGAGATCTCAACATAAATTTTGGGTTGCATTTCAGGTCAATAGTATCCGGCCTTCATTATTTCTGGAAGCGGCACATGCTTCTAATGACTCCCAGCATGTGGCTGCAGTTCTTAGGTTCTTCTCAGATTCCATTCCTGGGTTTAATAACTCTTTGGATTACGATACATATATTCGCATTGTTGGGGAGATGCATTCATCTGCAGTTGCTTGAGTGCCTATACAGAGGAAACACTATAAACAGAAACTCAAATGAGCTTAAGAACTGTTGTCAGAACGTTTTTCGACTCGTCAAGGTTGTCCCAGGTACAATGCAATGCGAATCTTCTGGGATTATAGAGAACTTATATCTGGGATTCTTGTATTATCTGCTTCTGTTTATGTACTTCTTACTGCTGATTTACATTTTGTTTGTGTAGAGATATAAAAATAAAGTTTTATGATTTCTTTTTACATCTCTGAAAATAAGAAAGAAATATTGAACTTGAAATCTCTTTTTAACACCCCCCCCCCTCTCCCCTCTTTCTTTTTTTAGTCGTTAGGGTTCGATCCTAGTTAACTGAGTCAGGCGCTAGGCCAGTGCCGGATGCATGCACGGCAGACTGGTGCAATTGCACCACCAGTATTTTGATTTTTTTATTTTTTTTATTTTTTTAACTAGACCGTTTATCTGAATTTTTTTTGGATTTTCTGAAATCATTTGATTTTATGTTCATGTTGTTCTTATTGGTTGATGTTTTAGTGATCACACATGATTTGAATTTAACTTTACAAAGACGTGATCAAGATCTCTTGAATGCTTTATCTCTAATCAAAGTTGCCAAAGAACGACTTCAAGAAATGAGGAATAAAGCATGGGAATAACTTTTGTCTAAGGTTGTGGCAACTTGCAATAAGGTTAATGTTGTTGTTCCGGACATGGATTCACCATATGTCCAAGGAAAGAATGCTAGGCGACAATCTTCCAGTGTATCCAACTTACATCATTACAAGAATGATTGTTTGTTTACTATTCTTGATTTGCAATTGCAAGAGCTTAATGCTAGATTTGATGAAGCAAATACTGAACTTTTACAATGTGTTGGATGTTTGAGCCCTTCATCGTCATTTACACATTTTGATGTGGATAAGTTGGTGAGGATGGTTGAACTATATCCTAAAGACTTTGAGGGTGAACTCGAAGTGGTAATTCGCAATCAACTTCAAAATTATATCAAAGTTGTTCGTTGTGATCCAGATTTTAAAGAGTTGCGAGGCCTTTCGGGATCTTTACTGCATAACTGGTGAAAACAAATAAGTGCAACACTTTCGAGTGTGGTGTATAAGCTTGTGAAGTTAGCTTTGTTTTTACCCAGTAGCAACCGCAAGTGTTGAACGTGTCTTTTCTGCTATGAATCATGTGAAAAGTGACAAATCTAGTACAATGGGCGATCAATGGCTAAATGACCGTCTAGTAACTTATCTAGAACGGGATGTGCTCAGTACTATTAGTAATGATGTCATTTTAGTACATTTTCAAGAATTTGATAGAATATTTTCTTTGTAAACTAATGAGTACTTTCTCATTGATGTAATCTTTTGTTAAAATGCTTTTACGTTATGTTTTTTGTAAAAAAAAAAAATTCAATTCGCACCACCGAATTACGACTCCTGCTTCCGGCTATGCGCTAGGCTATTACCTAAATGGTTAAATCTCCTGAACTGTTGAGTTGTCTGTCTTTGAACATATATGGAATGTCCCAGAAACTGATAATGCAATCATGGATTGGTGGATAGATGATTTATGACTAGAATAATGAAACCCTAAGAATGGGTATTTATAAACACTTAGGCTGGTGGGCTTATCTATCAATAAATTAAATATTACTATTAGCCCAAAAAGTGAAAATTCTTTTGAGCTACTTCGCTTATCGTCTCAGAATCTCCAGCTCTTCTTTGGTCTTATTCAGGTCCCCCCGGCCACTATTTTCCTTTCCGTGCAAACCAAATTACTTTTTTCAAATGTCAGCTGTTCTTACATAATACTATTATTACACTACTTAAGGCAATCATCAGTCATCATCACTACCAATCAACAGAATCAAGAATCTGGTTTCATTTCTTTTCTGTCTGGGTTTTATTTTTATTTCCTCAAAAAGTAGCACCATACACATACCTAAAAATAAATCTTTAAGCCTCCTCGGGCACGGGTGAGTTGGCAAGTTTTGGGTGATGTGAGTTTAGCGACTCGGCAGCGCAGGTTCGAATCCCGTCTGGGTTGGTATCATGTACCAATTCGTGCATATCCCGCGATTTAAATTCTACCTGCTAAGAGGCCTCTGATTCGAGTGGGGTCTGACTCTCGAGTCTTACCCTTAAAAAAAATCTTTAAAAAGAAGCATATTTTGCTTTTTCTATCTTATTTATTTAGTTGTTTATTATTATTTGTTGGAGTGTTGACTACCTAATAATAACCAACGTTTATGTAACACTAAATAAACTATATAAATACAATATGTGTGTATATATGTTAGAGGGATATATTCCAGCTCTAAAAGTAGTTCCAAAGGCAAGAAGAATCGTTATAGAGAGACAACGAAGGAGTGGTTGAATGACAGGCCTTTTTTCTTCCATAATGAAGGAAGCCCATCAATGGAGTGCAAAGAGTTGACTTATATCTTAATATTCCATTTTAAGAAACTTTCCTCTTTTACTTTAGCCTTTGGTTTCTTTTTCTTTTTGTGCTCCTCTGTGTTTCCTTTTCTCTCTTTCTAAAAGATTAAAAAGAAAATCATTGATTTATTTAAAAATATAAAACGTTTTCTCAATTTTTTTAATTTATCTTAAATGTTTTTTGTAATTAATTGATTTTTTTTTTGTTAATGCTAAGTACTTCATCTGTTTTCTACAAATAGTAAATGGAATCCTTACATGAAAAATCATGGTAATATACTCTCTCTTGCATTAAAAGACAGGTGTACAATTCATTTTGTTGGGGGGTTTTTCTGGAAAAATTCTCTGGTGGATCTGTGCTATATATGGGGTCATTGACCACTTGATCCACATTGAGCCACATAACTTTTTTTGATAAATAACCCCTCTTTACTTGCACCAAAAAGGGGGAGTGTTTTTATTTTTCTAATCAAAAGAGTGATATGGCTCAATATGAACCAAGTGGTGTATGACCCCACATATAGCTCAGGTCCACAACAGAATTATTCGTTTTTTCTGTGATGATTGCACGTATACTTACAAATTGCAATTGTTTTTAAGCAAGAAATTGTGGGGCTTTCTTATGGGTCACCTCCATATGACTTCTTGTTGAGAGGTATCTATCTAGGCCAGGAAAATATTTTGTTATAAATCAATTCATTAATATTTTCATTTTCTTGCAAAAAAAATTTTTTGCTGAATAATAAATTATTCATTAATCGTAAAATAGCCGAGGTCATTACAATCAAAATATAATCTGAAAATAAAAGTTATACAATGGTTTAGACAACCATGATAACAGATAAAAACTCACACCCCGGGACTGGGTAAAAAACACTAATAATAGTAAAAAAGTAAATACATAATAAAAAATTTCAGAGCATCTTCTTCGTAATCCTTTAACAATAGTAGTAAGAGAAGCTCAGTTTCAACATCTTTTTTAGAAATCAACAATCTACCCATGGGCGTATCAAACGTCTAGTAGATTGTCTCGGAAAGATGTAGAAAACTGAGAAAGGGCCCAGAACAAGTCCGGGCTGAGAGAATCCTCCAAGGAAGATTGAAAAAACTCTAGATCTGGAAGGATCTAAAGTAAATTTTGCATCCGAGTCTTGAATTTTGAAAAAACTTAATCACGATTTACGGCCAAAAGAAGGGGTAAAGATACAAAAAGTGAAGGAAGGATGGCTAGAACCGACCGAAAGACGGAGCTTTTGGTTGGATCTAGCCATGGAAGGTGAAAAAAATGAAGAAAATCCAAGAAAAAGAAGAGAGTAAATAGTAGAGAAAAAAAGAAAAAATAAGACTTTGAAACTAATCCTTTCATTTCCTTGCTATTAAATTGATCGTATAGTTATGTAAATTATTTGTTAGTTCCTATAGATTCTTGTCACGTTATCCATTTAAGACTAGATAAATATGTTGTTTATGTTCTTCAGTTAGTCGGCAAAGATGCAAAGTCAATTTATTTTTATTAAATATTCCCATCTATTATTTCTACTGAAGCTATCCACCATTATTTATTCGGGGGTTGAAATATAGTTTTCACTTTTCAGTTTAGACTAGTGAACAAAATAGATACTGTTTTTTTGTTGGCTAGTAAGATCCTCTAAATTTTTAATAGAAGTTGGTGGGTAATTATGAACTTGATTGCTTAAAAAAAACACCACGAACTTATTAAATCTGTAAAAAAAATCACATGTTGTAGAGAAAAAAAATACATGCTAGTGAAACAAAATTAGATAATGAAATATATTATTATTATCTTTATCTTTTGGACATACTTTTGGTTATATAAGGAAGGGAGGAACGCGCAAGAAGCTGAAAAAGAAGATTTTAAAATCACCATCCTTAGTTAAATATGGGTGAAAATCGTCTGTCCCATTCATGTCCCTCAACCAATCAGAATTTACTATATAAATATTTTTTCTAATTATATATACACAGAGTGAATTGTGATTGGTTTGAGACACAAACAGAAACACATACGGGGACAAAGGATTTTTTGCCGTTAAATATATTGATGGTTAATGCATACGAATAATAGAAAAGAAATATGAAGGATTGCATCAGAGAGCAGGTGTATGGATGCAAAAGTTACACTTCTTTATATTTATATCCCAATTAATCTAAATAGCCAAAAAATATTAATAATAAGTAAATAAAGTAAGAGCTACAAAAAGATGTGAATGAGTTTACTTACATTGCAATGAACTAAAAAAGGAGACTTCCTAAATAATTGAATGTGATCTTCCCATATGAATACGAATAACTGGAAAATATTAAAAATGTTAAATCAAATTAAGAAATTTATCTAGACGAAAGGGAAAATGTTACTAAATTAAAGAAACATTAACAACATCAACTTCAGGCGCCAGATAAAGGGAAAAAATAATGAAAAGAAAAAAAATTTGCCGGTAAATGTCGCTGAGAAAGAAAACAAAGTTTTTTTTCTGCCTTTCAAATCTCTCACACACTAATACACCAGGATTGTTCTTTTCTTGTTTTGTCCCGTCTTATCACGGTCACTTAATTTTAATACCATTATTATGAAATTTATCACACAATTTTTTATGTTAATTGAAAAAAAAATTGCAAGTAAATGTGGCTGAGTTCTTTCCCTTTCAAATCTTTTCACACACACGTATGAATATCACACACTAGGATTGTTCTTTTCTTGTTTTGTCCCGTTCTATCTCGAGTCACTTAATTTTAATACCGTCACTGTAAAATTTATCAAATAACTCTTTATATTAATTAATTGAAATGCAGATAGGCAGTCCGACTCCTATACGGAATAGGGAAAATTCCGCACCTTACGGAATAATCTAGGCCGTAGAATGATAATTTTAACGACCCAAATTTAGAGTGAGAAAAGTTGCTGCTGAATTTAAAAAATAAAAAAATAAAAAAATTTCCCTCTCCAAATTTGGACCGTTTAAAATTATCATCCGACTGTTCAGATTATTTTATATAGTGCGTAACTTTTTCTGTTCCGCATAAGAGCCAAAGTGACAGATAGGCTCCACGATTCATACAAAAGGCCGTAAATCAGTCCATAAATACAATTTTAGAATTCAATTTTTCTCCAACACATCTGGCTCCACACTTTCTCTCTCACACAACTCCTTTTCCTCTCTCTCTCATCCCTTTTTCCATTTCTTTTACCCTTTTCGCATTGAGAAAGGTAAAAAAGAATGGGTCTCACTCTCACCTCACTGGAATAGGGTGAGGAGAAATTGAGAAGACGCCACCAATGATGAATGTGCTCGAGCATCGCTTCCAAGGCAAGCAATAAAGTAAGTAAAACTACTACATAATACTCCTAAATATCTACCTCTACTTCAATACTCTCATCTCACCTAAAATTTCCATTGGTAAAGTTTTTTTTTTTTTTGAGGTTTTGTTCCTCTTTCTCTCTCACACACTTGAAGTGAGAGAGTGAGAGATACTATGTGAGTGGAATTTTTTGGTGATGATGATTAACTATACTGATAATGATTGTGTTTTTCATCCGCTTTCTGATCTGTTTCTCATACTAATATATTCCTTATAAAATCCTCTTACTTCGCCTCGCCTCTGATTTTTTTATTTTTTTTCCATTTTCGTAACATGTGAATTTATGTACATTTTGGAATTGTAATTCTAGGTATGAAAAGTCCTACCGCGATGCAAAAATGTTCGTTTACTGTTTATTATTATTTTGTGATTCTCTAGTACTAGCAAAAAATTTAGAAGCAGCACTGCTTTTTTTTTTTTTGTCCTGGTGATTTGAGCAGCATATTTTCTCGAATATGTAGTTTCCATATGCTATTTATTTATTTTGCCAAATTACTTCGGTATGTTTTCACCAAAAAGGAATTTGAGAATCTATGGGCGATTGCGTGTTTGAAACTGAAAATTTTGTTTTTTTTACCAAAATACTATAAATTTACTTTTGCGATTTAAGGTTGTGTATGGTTTTGAGATGATTATTTAGCTGGGCTTGGGATATTTTCCATGGAGTAATTGTTTTTGTTTTCTGGTCGATATTTTGTAGAAAATGTACTTGAGTTTTGGTCTCTTAAGCTAAATAATGGCTACAAGACAAGGATCAAAATACCATCAGAAGTCCCAGAGATCGAATACAAGGCAGGCAAATTCACCTGCTTCGACCACGACTTCATCGTCAAAGCATTTTCCAGAACCTTCATTGGACAGCCTCAGCTCACCGGCCTCTTTGTCTTCTAGAAGGAAACCGCAGCAGTATTTTTTTACGGAAACTTTGTCTTTGGATGAAGAGAGATCCAAGGAAAATGTTACTGTCACGTGTCGGTTTCGACCTCTAAGGTGCTTTTACCAGAAAATTAATTTTTCAACATTGTTGCAAACTTTTTGGGAGTTCAGCTGTGTTTTATACTCTTTTGCGGTTAATATGTTTTGATGATGTTTGGAGCAGCCCTAGGGAAATCCGACAAGGCGAAGAGATTGCTTGGTATGCAGATGGTGATACTATTGTGAGAAATGAGCATAATCCCTCAATAGCATATGCATATGGTATGTTTCCGTTTTTATTTGTTACAGCATTCTTTTCATTTGCTGGACTAGAAGGCTGCTTCCCAATAATGTATTGCTTGCTGATTGTCTGTCTAGTTTCAGTGCCTTTTGAACTGAATGTAACTTGTGATCAATAGAAAAAGGAACTCCTAAATGGTTTTTTGCAGCGAAATTATTTCTTTTTAATGATACGAAGTTACAGATGTAGTTATGAGTGGATGGAGTTCTCATGAACAATATGCTTAATTTTCAGTATACGGGAGAAATTAGATGTTAACCTTCTGGTATTTTCTTAAATAAGCAAGAAATCAGCCTATTGGTTTGTGTTTGTTGGGAAGTTTATAGCTATTGCCTGTATTTACCGAAAGCTTATGACTTATTTTCAGCCATTTTTAACCTTTTTGAGCTAATCTGGACCTTTATGCTTGTTGGAACACAAAGTATTAAATATAACCGATGCCTTACTTAAAGCTATATTTGATTTTTTTTTTTAAAGAAAAAGAAAAAAAAGAAGCTGTATGTGAGCTGTTTCATTTACATTTTGGAATGGACAAGAAATTAAAAAAACGCTCTTTCAAGTATGTTCTTCAGTACTTTTTGTTTGTTTAAAGTTATTGATCATTACTGTTACATATCCTTACTTTTCTTGAACATTTATTCATGCTTAGATTGGTAAAGTTTTCTTTCTGTTTAGGATTCCTTTATCCCCTTTAACTATTTGCACTGGATCTTAATTGTTCTTCTGCAACTAGATCGGGTTTTTGGTCCTACAACCACAACGCGCCATGTCTATGATGTTGCTGCACAGCATGTTGTCGGTGGTGTCATGGAAGGGATCAATGGTAAGTAGTATTAGTTTTATCCTATCAATGGATTCTATTTGGTAATTTGCACAAGCGGGAATATCTCAGTGCTTGTATGCACATTCTGCAATTTTTATGTCTGGGTGGCTTAAGTTACTGTAAAATGGATAATTTTCAAGCGTTATTACTTGGCTATCTATTTGTGGATATTGTTTCCTTAGATTGTTAGAAAATAGTCCTCACACACTGATATGAGTTCAGGTTATGTCTGGTTGTTCTAATGCACTGGCGATCTTGGATGCTTTGATTTTCCTCCAAAAAGTGAAGTAGTGAATCCACTAAACTTTGAGGCTAATACTTATCAAGATTTGATTAACCCGATAAGTCTTTTATAGCATGTTTGACATTCAAGAAAACATAAAGGTGAAGAGTGAATTAAAGCTAGCAATTTACCAACCATTATTATTTCAAAAAGGGATTTGAAGTTTGAACTACTACGATGATTACATATTGGCTTGTACGGTAAGAAAATTAATGGGATGACCGATGACCCTGAAACTGACCTTGGACCATTTTTTTAGGGTAGACTTAAGGTATGATATGGATTTTGATGGGCAAGTAAAAGTTGAATGAATCAGAGCCTTGGTTTTATTGGTCTCTCTGAGGGTCCTGATGAGTAATTATAATGTCCTTGAATTCCAGCATTTTTTTTGTTTATGCAGGCACCATCTTTGCATATGGTGTTACAAGCAGTGGGAAGACCCATACCATGCATGTAAGGATATAGGTTTCTTGAAATATTCTACTCGAAGTTTGGTATTTGAGAAACATAAGGTCCCAACTCCCCTTTCCCTTTTGATTATTGCTGATAACTTATGGCACTCTTCTTATATTCCTATCCTTGTCTCTTAGATATTATCTATTGCAAATTCTGCAGCAGAAATCACTAGCCCTGCAGTTAAAAAGAAAAGAAAAAATGAAAAAACCTGTTAATAACCATGTCATGTGAATTACGTGGTTAAAGCTAGTGATGACACTGCGTGTTTACGAATCAAATCTGCGTGCCTGCTACCAATGTACTGGAATGGGAAGGGAAATAAAATTGGACAAAATTTTCAGCTCATTCTATTTAATGCATAGGTTTGGCTGTATGGGTAGCATTGTATGTTAATGAGTAGGGATAATAACTTTAGTCGCTTTATTCTTTGTACCCTCTATTTCTACCATACAATGGGACTTGGAAAGATCAATGCTATTTGCTGGGAATTGTACTTGAATCATATGTCCTGTCCGCATTTCTTCCAGGGTGATCAGAGGTCTCCTGGAATCATTCCTTTAGCAGTTAAGGATGCTTTCAGTATCATTCAAGAGGTAACAAAGTTAGCTTGATGTAACAGTTTCAAGTTTATTTCTTACTTTTGTTCGCTTCTGATTACTTTTTCTTGATGCTTTAGACACCAAGCAGAGAATTTCTCCTCCGCCTCTCATATTTGGAAATCTATAATGAGGTAAGTAACTCCATTGTTTAAGGCAACTAAGTGGTGGCCCTGCACTGCTTTTCTGCTGAATTAAAAATCTAACGGGGATGCCTTTGGTTGATGCATGACATAGCTGTAACTTACTACTTATCAGGTTGTTAATGACTTACTAAATCCTGCTGGCCAAAACCTACGGATTAGAGAGGATTCACAGGTAATTTTCCATAATTTAGAGTAATGAAACTTAAATATCCAAATATATGTACATTAGCTTTGAAAAATTCTTTTCTTCCTTGACATGCACTTCTCCAGGGTACCTTCGTCGAAGGCATCAAGGAGGAAGTTGTTTTATCCCCGGCTCATGCCCTATCTCTAATAGCAGCTGGGGAAGGTGAAGCTCTGCTTAAACTATCATAACTAAGCCCTTCCTAGACCTGTAATATTTAGTAATTTTTTGTTGTAGTTCTGCTCTTTTTTATATATTTTTTTCTTTTTCTTTTTTCATGGATAACTTTTTTTAATATGATGTACTCTAATCTTCAGTAACCTTCCAATTTGACTGCCTTGTTCACTGGATCTTACATGTATTTAGGAAATAAAGAATGTTTTGTTGTAATTGATGGATGTCTTGGATGGCCTGCTTTCTAGCTACAGAACATGGAAAACAAATACCTAATTATTCGAGATACTTGGGTTTTATTTTTATTTTACTGTAGTAAATATTTCCGTAGAACTTGCATCATGGTGTGTTTTTCTTTCTAGTTTATGCAAAAATGGTGTGCCCTCTCCATTTATACTTTGATATAATATTTTTTCTCACATTGTTTAACGAAAAAAATAGTATATATTTTTGAATTACATGTTACCCAGTATCTCTTTTAGCTGGTTCATGTTTCACACTTTTCTGTTTACACTATTATTCACTTCTACTTCTTCCTTGATATCCCTGTCCAATCAAAATTGGACAGAATAAAGAATACGTTTTTGCAAAAATCTCACGGCCATTCATCCTTTGGCAATTTGTTTTTACAAGTTTAATTTTCTGGCAATAGAGCACAGGCATGTGGGTTCCACAAACTTCAATGTTCTCAGCAGCAGAAGCCATACGATGTTCACGCTGGTAATTACTTTATGCTAGTGATTAAACATATTTTTTCTGGCATCTTTTGATGCTTTGTTTCTTCTGCCTCCATTTGACAATAGAGCTCTTGCTCAACTACCTTGTCAACAGACAATAGAGAGTAGCCCATGTGGTGAAAATTGTGAAGGTGAAGCTGTTACATTGTCACAACTGGTGGGTATTTCAATCTTATAGATTTTGCGTTTGGTTGATCGTCTTGACTTCCAGTTCACCTATTTGTTGCTTATTCTTTTGAAGTATTTATTCAAAATTTTAATAAAATCAAATTCTCTTAACTTGAAGCTCCATCTGTTTTATTTTAAATAATAATTATATTTGGTGAATATGATTGATTGACGATATGTCAATTGGCATCTATACCTGTGCAGAATCTCATTGACTTGGCTGGTTCTGAGAGCTCTAGGGCCGAGACTACTGGTGTTCGTCGTAAAGAAGGATCCTACATCAATAAGAGCCTCCTAACTCTTGGAACTGTGAGACCTCAATCATTCTGGTTGTGTTGTCAGTGTAATAGTTTAACTCTACTAAGGCGTTTTCAGTTTACTTATAGATTGTTCTGGTTTTCCCTTCTATTAATTTTTCTTATTCTTTATTTAAAGCTTAGTTTCTTGGCATGTTATGTGTAATCCACAACTAGAAGAAGAATACAACAGTTCTATCATGTCAATCAGTCTGATGTAATTGTCCGTTTAAGTTTGAACTGGGAGTATACTTTTGTCTCATGTCTGTTCTGTTGTTTGTAGCTCTGATGTGCTAATTAGTGCTTGTAACAGGTTATATCAAAGCTAACAGATGAGAAAGCCACTCATATTCCATACAGAGATTCAAAATTGACCCGGCTCCTTCAATCATCATTGAGTGGTCATGGTCGTGTATCGGTATGTATTTCCATGATTTAGACATATCTACATTCTGTATTCGTATAAATTTCTGCTATGTAGATGTGTCTACACTGCTATAACTCTAAAAAATGACTGTATTCTCGAGGTATATTGGCAAAATAGATGTCATAAGTTGCCCTAGGAATTACCATGATAAAAACCTAGAAACAATCTATGCCCAAAACTTTGACTGAACTGCTTTTTAAACTCGGGAAAACGAAAGATGTTGCTATCTTAACAAACTCCTTTCTTGTTGGTGGAATTGCAGCTTATCTGCACAGTGACACCTTCATCAAGCAATTCTGAAGAGACACATAATACATTAAAGTTTGCACACCGAGCAAAGCATATTGAAATACAGGCAGCACAAAATAAGGTATGCTCTTGAAGGTATACACAGAAAAGGAAAGGTTGACAACTTTCAGTTTCTAACTATGACTGTTTACGTGCAGATAATCGACGAGAAATCACTAATCAAGAAATACCAAAATGAAATCCGTTGTTTGAAGGAAGAACTCGAACAACTAAAGAGAGGCATTGTTACAGTTCCACAAATGAAAGACAGTGGAGAAGATGATATTGTGCGCTTAAAACAAAAGGTATTGCAGAAACCTTTATTCTGTCAACTTAATTAGCTTTTCCTAGTCTCTTCTTGAATTAAAGTAGCCAATTAGAAATAAGTTGATAGATTGATTTGTAGCCTAATCTGTAGTTTGTGAGGAAAATGTTGTTTGTTGACATGAACTTGTTCTTCTTTTTTCTTTTCTAAAGCTAGAAGACGGTCAAGTTAGGCTGCAATCGAGATTGGAACAAGAAGAAGAAGCTAAAGGTGCTTTGATGGGTAGGATACAGCGGTTGACAAAATTAATATTGGTTTCTTCAAAAACTTCACCGTCATCAAGACTTCCTCACCGTCCGGGTCTGAGGAGAAGGCACTCATTTGGAGAAGAGGAGGTATTATAACTATCACCTTTTACATTTTACTGTAATCAAGATGCTCTGCAGAGACCCCTGGGCCTCAGGGGCCCGGAGCTATTTCTTGTAATATTGTTGTTGCTCCTTTCACTGGAGGTATTATGTCTTATTGTCTAATTACTTTTGGATAACTTGTAGCTTGCATATCTTCCGCACCGAAGGCGAGATCTTATCTGGGATGATGAAAACATTGATACTTATGTATCTCTTGATGGAAGTGAGACTCCAGATGATTCATTAAAGGAGGAGAAAAAGACCAGGAAGATTGGGTTGCTCAACTGGTTGAAGTTACGGGTATGTGGAGTACACATTTTGAGCTTTGTTGTCTTCTTAGTCTTTTCTTTTGGGTTCTCTCATTTGGATTCAGCATCTAGAGAACGCAGTTTCTGATTCCCCATTTTTCCTTCCTGGCATTGAGTTTTAACTTGTTTCTGAGGTCAAAAGTCTATATTGTAGATTTTGGAGATTTGTTGTTTGTTGCTTTTATTTGCAGTTCTAATTAAAGATATCCTTCCAGTTTCTGCTTGTGAGTTATGGAGCAGCATGAAGAATCATTATTTACCTTTGATTCTAGTGGCACAACTTGTTTTCTCCAATCATGATGATTTAAGATGTCTCAATGCTTTTGGATTAGACCTTGATTCATATAGATAACTTATGATGAGGGCAAGAATCTATTTCTTTAACCTGGCATAAATACTTGATTGTGTAAATGTATAAAAAAAAAATTGTTTAAGGTGGGCTGTATAATATTTTAAATTTTCTGAAAACTTCAGATCTATTTTCTTTATAATGTGGCAAAAATATAATGAAGCCTGCAGAAGACTATCTAAAACTGACTCCTTTGACTTTTAAGTATTTTTAAATCCAACGTGTGCTTTCGCTCTCTATGTTTCAATTAGTATATGGATGAGTTGGTGTTTTTCCCCCCCTTTATACTCTCTTGATCTTAACAACATCAACAATAATATAACCCATTAATTCCCCAATTATTGGGACATGTGCGGGGATGGATAGGAGACATGCCTAACTTTGGTAATAGATGAACAAAGTGGTTGCTCCCAGAATACCACTTGGAGACTAACCTAACCTTTGACAATGAATGCACAAAGTGGTTGCTCACAGAATATCACTGAAACAGTGGTCTCTATACCCTCACGTTTGCTACGGAATCATGTTCTTAAATCAAAGCCAAAAGGCATCAGATAAGACTCAAGAACCATTTTGATTTATGTGCACATTACCACGCATCTTTCATTCAGTACCAAGAGCATTTATGCTTGATCTTAAGATGGAAGAATTTTTTATTATCATATTGATAGACAAGACAAGATTTACAATATTGGATGCTCATTTCAGTTCCCTTTAGAATACATATTTTCTATCTAGGCAGAACAGGAAGAAGAGCATGGGTTAAGAAAATCTTTAGAAAGCTATGGAGATACAAATTGGTATTGCTATTACAGATGTCTGGCATATTGAGATGCAAATGGCTTCTGATGGGTGGGTTCACTTTCCCTGTTAATATATTGGGTGAAATCTCATTGTGACTGAAAATTTTGACATCATCAAAATGTTATCTTTCACCAAGAAGGATGTTGCGTTGATTGTAAATCTTAGAATCATCTTCATCACAACCGTAAGCATCATTATTAGGAAAAAAACTCAACTCTTTTGTTTTGCTTCTAATATTTGATTTATTGGATGTGATTGACTTTTCTTTCGATAATAATTTTCAATGAAAGAATGCTAGCAACTTTGTTATAGCTCCTTTATACCTTCATTTCCTGTAGTCAAGGTAAGCTAATTTTATATTCTTAACTAGAAACGGGATAGTGGCATCGGGACTTTGACGAGTACCAGTGACAAATCAAGTGGAATCAAGTCAACCAGTACATCTTCGACTCCTCAAGCTGAAAGTGTCAATATTCAGATGGAATCAAGAAATTCTCACTCTCTACCGACAGAGAGCACCCAATCTGCTGAGCATCTGGCAGAGACCAGACAGGACAGAGAAGCCCCCGATGATAACTTTTTGGGACAAGAGACCCCCCTGGTATGATGTTAGCACTGTGGGTGATTATCTTCATTGTAAAAAGAAAATGTTGATGCATCTTAGAAATCATTATACTTGGTTCCACAAACTTGATGTGTAGGAAGAAAAAGTCCATGTTCAATCTCTGAATTTCAACTTTAAGAATTGTGTGCATGGTAGGGTTCACTAAAATAATAGTTCAGTTGCATTAATACTCTGTATGGTCCATTAACCTGATTTTCTGATACCAGAATAGCACAAAAACACTCGATCATATTGACCTTCTGAAAGAGCAACAAAAAATTTTGTTGGGTGAAGTGGCTCTTCAAACAAGTGCTCTTAAGAGATTGTCCGAGGAAGCCTCATGTAACCCAAGGAAGGAGCATATTCAAGTACTTCTTTCTCAATAATTCCTGGTATCTGAATTCTTCCGTTACCCATGATCCAATCCAATTTTTGTTTATTATTTCCTTTTGTGTGGTAGGTTGATATTAACAAACTGAAGAATGAAATTAGAAGAAAAAATGAACAAATAGCTTCATTGGAAAGGCAAATTGCAGATTCTATTCTTACTTCTGATGAAAAATTAGATAGTTTAGAAGAATCACAAGTAAGTTGGTTTTGTTTGCAATGCTTTGGTTGCTTATGTATTATGACCTTTTTCCTCTCTTACTTAGTTCTTTGTTCTGCAGTCTGTTGCTGAACTCATTGCACAACTGAATGGGAAGTCATTTGAACTTGAGGTAATGCTACTGGTACATTACTGCATTGTGGAATCCAATAAGATGAATTTCCCTAGGACCGTCTGCAAATTCATTACTGTTACTGTGACTTTGAAATTGACAAAGATGCTTTTAAAATATTGTAGATGAAAAATACACAAAATTCTGAAAAAAATGAAGAGTAGTAGTAATCTGGAGCAGACGTGTTGTGTTAATGAATGACACAAAAGTAATCATCAATCCTCTGGATAACCTAGAAATTTCTTTTTTGAAATGTTTCTGTTCTGCGCAGTGGGTTTATTAAACCATTTACTATATTAATTTTGGAAAAGGATTCTTTCATCAATGTGAAGGTTTACATTAACTTGAATGCCTGATAACAAGATCTTTGTTTAGTACTTTAAAACATCTGCACCAGCAAAGAGAGGCTAAACATTAGAGTTTAGTGAAATTTTCCTGTAAACAAGTTATTTATCAGCCTGTTTCTTACAAATGTTGCTTCATTGTTGCTATTTACAGGTTAAGGCTGCTGATAATCGAATAATTCAAGAGCACCTAAATCAAAAGGTAAAGAACATTCTTACACGACTAGTTTTTCTTCTTCTTTAACTTATTCCTTTTCTTCTTTTTTATCAATATTCAATTATCTTGAAGCTGTCATGTTTCATGGAACTTCTCTTTGAGCAGATTGGTGAGTGTGAAGAGCTTCAACAAACAATTGCCTCCTTAAGACAACAGCTATCTGAGGCCCAAGAGCAGAGAAATCCTAGCCCATCCCAACATCAACTTGAAACCAAAAATTTCCATGAACAACTTCTGAATGTTAAGGAGACTTCAGCTTCGAAATATACAAAACAATCATTCCTTCTTCAAGCCCAGGTTACTATCATGCTTTTCTTGTATGGCTTTATAAATTTGTTTCATACTAGTAGGCATTTATGTCTTAAGTCATGTTATTTTGTTCTGAAAGGAAATATTTGAAACGAGACATTGTCTGCTGGCATTTCTGCAGGAAGCTGAAATTGAAGAACTTAAGAGTACATTGACTGAATTAAACGAGTTGAGAGAGAAGCTAGAGGTTCAGAACCAGAAATTAGCAGAGGAGAGTTCATATGCTAAAGGATTAGCATCAGCAGCAGCTGTAGAATTGAAGGCGCTGTCTGAGGAGGTTGCAAAACTAATGAACCACAATGAGAAATTAGCTGCCGAAGTGACAGCCCTTAAAAGTCCTCCAATTCAGCGTAGAAGCATTAGTTCCATCAGGAATGGCCGACGAGACAGTCATGTAAAACAAAGCGTAATACCTCCTGATGTCAAGAGAGAATTAGCTTTGAGCCGTGAGAGGGAACACTCTTATGAAGCTGCTTTAGCCGAAAACGATCAGAGAGAGACTGAATTACAGAGAAAGGTGGAAGAATCAAAAGAAAGAGAAGCTTATCTTGAGAATGAACTTGCAAATATGTGGGTTCTTGTGGCAAAGCTAAAAAAGTCTCGAGGTGCTGATATTGAGGTTTCTGATTCAACCACAGAAAATCAGAGAATTGACGGTGGTTTTGAAATTTGGAGCAACTCTGTGCAGGCAAACGAGTTTTTAACCTGACAAATTCCTAAATTTGCCAGAAAAAATAAATGTTTGTTTTTTGCTTGTCGTAAGAGTACGCTGTGAATCTCTCTCTTTCCCCTCCCCCCCAACAAACAAAAAATCTCTCTCTCTCTCTCTCTCTCTCTCTCTCTCTCTCGGTGTATTTATTTTGATGCCAGATATTGTATAAAGTAGGTGGTTTAGTTATTGGTTGAGAATGTAAATCCTTAGCTTTTACAATTACACTAGTGTGATTCCTTTACATTGGTATTCAGGTTATAGTGATGGCCTTTTTCCGGTTTTCTATTACCTTGTATATGCTGACTCTTCCCCACAGCTCTGCGGTACCGAGGCAAAGTTACCTGATTGCATCCAATATAGTAAAGAATATCTACAGCTGAAAGAGGGTATCTGGATTATTTTTTTTGAGATTTGTTTTCAAGAAAATAATAAAAGTAAATTGTTTGTTAAAGGACATCGTTCAAAATAAGAATTTTATGTTTGAGATTGTGTGAGCATTATGTCGAAATTCACTTATGCACCATTTAGGAACTAGTACCCGACCTGCAATTTAGGACAGACATAATAGACGATAGCATTATTAGCAAACTAATTCCTTGCCAAGAGTTCAACCTAAAATCCAAACCTTAGGGTTTCAAACCCAACTCCAATCATTTGTGACCTAGAGATTTAACTTCTGCAAAATCCGAAGCAAAAATCTCAAACTCAAACTCTATTTAATTTGCAAATTCACCAACCCTTTGCAGAGTCAAGTTCGACAACTAGTCATAACATATATGTTGAACCTGCAGGTGCAATGAGACAGCCACCATAAATCTAATGGTCATTGCTACTCCTAACACCATACGGTGGCTTCCCACAGCCTTGAGCTAGAGATTCAAGATCAAGACTTTCTAAACACACAGCCTTGAGCTTGAATCTCTAGCTCAACTGTCTAAACACAACAACCAGGTTCAACCGATGTATCTGCGAAAAAAGTAACCCGGGTGATAACTATGCGTACTCCAAAATTCATATCTACCCTCTTTAAGCATCAAACATCCAAATCGGTTCAACAACCCTAAAGAACAAGAACTAAATCTAGTACCAGAGTAATTCATCCAATAAAAAATGCTACACCTTCCAAATTCACAACTTATCCCCAAGGACTATTACTCTTTAATACTACTACAACGCTAACATGCCCACTCTATACTCCTTGCACAATTAAAAAGAAACTCATGGACCTAGGCACACAGGTCCATGCCAAGAAACAGCAACCTTTTGCCTTTTGCTAATAATGCTATCATCTATTATGTCTGCTCTAAGTTTTCCATATCCAACAAAAGTAGAAGAAACTAGATTAAAGAAACAGAAGCGTTTCACTACAGAAAAGTAAATACAAAGACATAAACTAGCAAACACATAAAAAGTGTTCTATGAGACAACAATCAAATCAGATTAAAATGGTGGTCCTTCCAAAGTTTGATTCAGAAAAATCCTCCATTCAAAGGAAAACAACACAATTATGTCTTCAATTAATATTATTAATCAGGTTCAACCAGCTTATACAGTAGAACATTGTACCCATCGGCTTCACCAATAGAAGTAAGTGCCTAAAGGCGTAGCCACTAACAACCCATAGTCTCTTTCTACAAATCTCTATTGAACCTCAAAATGAAAACAAAAGGTATTTCCAGTTTTCCACATTTTAATGCATCACAATCTACTGAATTGATACGAATTAAATCGAGTATATCGACAAAGTTCATAACTTTCATATGATAAAAAAAAGATAAAAGACAAGAACCAGAACTAAACGTATCAAGAATACATCAAAAGATTTATGGATAAATGACAACAATTGAAGAAATAACCAAGATAATAATCGTGAATTAGTATTCAAAGATGAGTTTTCAACTAAGGAAAATAGAAAAAAAACTACTAAAAATCAAACTACTTAGTTAATTAATTATTAATAATACCAAAAGATAAAATTGTTGAATCCATCTGATCAATTTGACTTGGGATCAGGCATCGGGAAAAGCCCAGCACCAGCAGCGCCACGGGGAGGAGAAAACCCTAGAAACTTCTGCAAATTGGTCCTAATACTAATGGAACACAAAAAGTACAAAAAAGCCATTGAACAATCCGTCATATCATTCCCAGCCAAGCCTCTATGACTCATCTTCTGAACAAGTTTCAAGGGCACAAATGGTAATTTAGCAACAGCTTTACCTTCAAATAAACTATTCAAAAATCCAAAAACCATGAATAAAACAACCGCAACAACTGCTCCTGACTTGAATTTAAATAAAGACAAATCACGACTCGATTCTTTTAACGATGTTTCAACACGATCGATCTTTTTGGTCTTTGATTTCTTAGTTAGGGTTTCGGAATTGGTTCCCCCGGGACTTGTTTTCATGGTTTCGAGCTTTTTTGAAGCTCTGTCGATGGTGGATTTGAGAGATTTGTAGGAATTTGTTCGATAGATTAGTAGCCAAGATATGGCTTCGCAAACTATGGCTGTGAAGAACGAGATCGCCACCACTGTAAGGCTGTCGGAGTAGTTTAGATGGGAGAGAATGGTCGGAGCCATGGGTGGTTGCGGCGGCGATGGGCGGAGAAGTATCAGAGTGCGGATCTGAGAAGCGAGAAGGAGACCCTTTTTCTGATCCTGACAGGGGTGCTTTTATATATAAAGAAGCCAAAATCTGATTTGACTTGGAACACTAATTCAAATCTAATTTTTTATCAACACAATTTAGCTTAGTTGTTAAGAACTTGACAAGTCTCAATGTCTATCCTAACCTGTGGTGGTGGTGGAAGCCGAACCCACAAACACTCAATTGATACGATAAAATAGTTTTGGGTTATTTAAAATTAAATATAATTTTATATTTGTTTTGACTAAATTACCCCCAACACCGCCTTATAATTATCGAAATCTGCCAATTTTGGGCAGATTTGGCACTCATAAATAGAGCGTGGATATAATGCGATCATAAAATAAATTTTGGAAAAAATCAAAAATTCGTAAATCTGAGGGCAAAAAAGGCTAATTCCTCATAATTTTTTTATCTATAAATTGGAAGAGAAAATTGCTATATATACACCAATTATTTATGTTTTTTTCTAAATAGCACAAACTTAAAATTAGAGCCTAAATGTATACAACATTTTTACTTGACTGCTCTGTTTGTCAAATTATGAATTTCGTGACAATTCCGCCTAAATGAGTCATGTGTCGTGCACATGTCACCGTAATGGAGGGTAAAATGACCAGATTGCATCATTCCATCCAAACCCAGAATAAATATCCATACCCGACCTGTATCATTTAATAAAATCCTTCTTCTTCTCCAATACCCGACACGCTCACTCGTTTCTTCAACAAGCCCCGCTCTACCCCCTACCACACCACCACCTCCAGCAGCCCAACCACCCTCCGCCATCCTTCACCAGAATTCACCGCCCCACGTCTTCTTCAACATAACCAAAAAACATCCAAAATTATCAATAACAAAAAAAACATTAATTTTACTAAATTAAATAAGATTTCATAGGAAAATTGGTGAAGATTTCAATGGGTGATATTAAGGATAAAGTCAAAGGGTTCATGAACAAAATGACATCTTCATCTTCTTTAGGTGGATTTAAAGGACAAGGTAGAGTTTTGGGATTATCTTCTTCGACTACGGGACCGGTAGAAAATTTGACCCCTAATCGAAGAGCTCCAGGTCTTGATTCTTCAAATTCTAGGACTGTAGCTCAAAAACCAAGTTGTAGTAATGTTTCTGATAAAAAACATAACTATTTCTACTATTTCATCAAGATTTGTCTGCATCAAATCGAGCATCTAAATCATCAAGATTTGTGAATGGGCAGAAAATGGCACACCCACTTCGCACAAAAAAGATTACGGGATGTCCAATTGGATGTCAGATCAGAGCTTTGTTGTCATGTTTGCTAAGTGAAGAGAGGGATTTCATATTCAAAAGAAGGGGGAAAATCAGTTATGAGTATCAAAAGAAATTAGGGCTTGTTAATTGGGGATTTATATTAGACACCATACGACACCGTTCCATTATATAGTTTACTTAAGCCAATACGTCGGCGTTTCATTGATTATATATAAAGATATATGAGGGTCAGAAGAGGAAAGCTCTTGGGCAAAGGTGGAGGCTACTCTGCGATTTGCTGGGTTGATGAACAAATGAGCACTGTTGATTCTGAGGTGCTGTCAGACATTGCTTAGCTGGAGGGACATGATCTCTCTCGGGAAGGCAACCCTAGCTATAAAAGGAAGGAGATACCAAAGTGGAAAGCATTCAAAAAAATATAAATCAAATCAGTGGCAGCTGCCATACTTCCTCTCTGGTATTCTTTCTCCCTGAAAATTCTATTTATTCATTCTCCCCCTCCCTTGGATTCTGAAGCTGATTCGAATGGCATTCAATCGCAGGAACCATGGCTGGCCTTGCAGCTGGATGTGGATTTGAGTTTGTTTCCTTTACTTATTCCTAGTTATCTAATATCTATCAGTTTCTTAGTTTTTCTTGTGAACTGGGGACAGTGATCCTTATTATAGTTAAGGAATTGATTAATGGAAGTAGTTACTGTTTAAAGTGCTGTATTGGTTCTCTTCAATTTGATCACTATATCAATACATCTTCCTTCTTGTTTTACTGTTCTTGTTTGATATTGGTTGAGACTTGAAGTCTCTTAGCTGCTGTTGGGTATAGATCGAGTCTCAAATTGGTGTCAATCCTTTGGGACATGACAAATTGGTATCAGAGCAGTTCAATCCTAAGGGAGGTTATGGCCAATAATATAAACCCAAATTTAGAATTCCTTATATTTGAGGGCTACACTAGTGTCAGAGAATGGAGGGGAAAATGCATAGATTATTTTCAGTTACATCGTGTAGATGAAACAGAAAAACTTTCCCTCACTATGTTGAATTTACATAACAGAGCTTATACTTGGAGTAGGGGATATTTAGCAGACCATCATAATTGTTCTTGGGAAGAATTTGCAACTTCAGTTTGCAAGAGGTTTGGTGAATCTGATGAGAGGCCCTTAAGGAAAGAGTTTAGCAAACTAAAACAGAAAGATGATTTAGGTGAGAATAGTGATAAGTTGCTAGTGGATGGAGAGAAAATGATCACTGATGAGGGAATTGAAGAGAAGATTGTAATCACAAAACAATCTTCTATAAAGCAAGATGAGTCTGAATTTGGTGAATTGGAGAGATACCATGATATAGAGGATAATTCAAACGCAATTGCTGATTCTGTGATTGTGAAGGAGATTCAATTGGAGGAAAGTAGTAAAATCTATGAAGTGGTCAAGTCCAAGATGGACATAGAAGAGGATGACAATGAGTTCCTCTCATATTCTAGAAAAGAAGAGGAAAATAAGTTGGAGGGATATGTTTTGGTTAGGGAAGTGGAAGGAAGAAGGATTGAAATAATGGGGAAGAAGATGCCATGGGATAGAGATAAAAAAGTGGGTATTGGCTGGGTAAAGAAAAGGGAGAAGATGTTGGGGACTGCTGCTGATTTGAACTTTGCTCCTTGGAACTACAAATGTGGGAACTATAGGCTGGCACTAGATCATAGTACGGCTGTTTATGACAGTTGTTACCAGTTGGCTGATTTTGATGCATACATTAAGAAAAATGGGGAAGTTATCCAATTAAATTCTGGTTTTGCTGAGTGCTATGGAAATATGGCAAATGCTTGGAAGGAAAATGACAAATTAGCACATTCATTAATTCTCCTTCACAAGTGTTTAGAATTGATCAAGTGTTCGAATGAGGCCGAGAATTCGGTTAATTATGTGAATTTTGTTGTTGATGATTTAATTGCTTATGATGGGAGTAAGGTTTTGTTGATGAGATTTAATGGGAATATTATGGGAGCCTTAACAGCAGCCTTAGTTTTAGCTTATAAAGATTACCAGTTTGCAAAATATTGTGAATGGTTGTGTGATGATTTGAAGGAAGAATACATTCTGATTGCTCAAGGAATGCAGAAATCTATGCTACGAGCTATAACGGAGAGCAATTACGTGAGAGATCATGGTGTTCATAGCATTGTACAATTGGCAATTGGATTGCATGAAAGAGTTGAAGAAGGAAACAACAAAGAACTCGACAAATTTGATTGTTTGTTGGGAATTGAGGGGCTAGGCTGTCAAGTGTTGAAAAGCTTATTTGAAGTTTTTGACATGACCAGAAAGAGAAAGTTGTTAAGATGGTGAAGGTTGTAAAAATTGTGATAAAGAGAGTGATAACGAATGTAAGAAAATGTACTGGGCAAATATTGGATACTAAGAAGTTGGATATTGCTGGTAATATAAAAGAGAGTCCTCAAGAATTGGAAGCTGAAATGGCAACCGAGATTGCAGGAGCTGATCCAAAAACTGAATTCTCTGTACAAAATGAAAATACTGATCTTACTGGTTGTGCCCCACTTGAATTAAAAGTTGACACCATTGATTTTGGAAGCAGTAGTACCCTTCTAGAGCCGTTTTCACCTATGAGGATACCAACAGGAGTACCATTTATTGATGATGAGGATGGGAATGATGGTACAAGGGCTGAAAATCAGGATATAGGTTACAAGGATGATGTTGACTCTCTTGAAGATCAAAATGTAGTTCCAATGGAAGGAATGAAAATAGAGGAAGTTATACCTATTGACAATCAGGATAGAAAGAAGGCTGAAGGGATTGAAAATCTGATTGAGGGAGACTATGCTTTAGAGATCTGGAGGCTCCTTGACCCTGAATCGAACTTGATTAACCCAAAAGACCAGTTGGGTCACATTGTGAGCGTCACATCGGGCTCAAAGAAATCATTGTTCAACGTTTTCCATGATGCAAGCTGTCATCCAAAGATGTTATTGGTGATTGATGATCGCTTACAAGCAGGGGATGAGAAGGATCAATCCCGGGTGCATGTAGTCACTCCATTTACTTCATATTGTGCTCCTCAAGCTGAAGTCAATAAGACTATCCCAGTTCGACGTGTTGCAAGAAAGGTAACTTACAATGTATGAGGTGGGTTATTCAAAGAATTTGATGAAGGTCCCTTGCAACGAATCGCGGGAACTACATATGAAGTTGATATAACACATATTCTTTCGCCTTCGGATGTAAGCAATTACTTAAATCCAGAGGAGGATATTTTAGCTTCAAATAGAAACAAGAAGTCTCTTGGTTCTGATAGAATGACAGATACTGAAGGGGAAGACAGACTGAATGAGGCAAATTCAGTATCTTCTATTGTCCCCTTGACCATTGCAAATGTAGTCGCAAAAAGCACTTCCGCAATCGAGTATGGTGTAACATCCTCTTATGTTCCGAATTTGCAACTAATGAGACAAAGGTCAGATGTCCCTTTCTTTTACGAGTTTGCAAAACGGACATGCTAAGGATGCCATTTCTTCATTGTACTGCATAAAGTCAGAAGGATTCCTACCTAAATTGGTCACCAATGTAAGTAATCGGGCAGCATCATCATACTTGGCTGCATTTAAAGGAAGCCTTATTATACAATTAAAGATGGAAAAATTCTTAGAATGCGTTACACTTCTCAATATGGCGACGTATATTTCTCCACTGCTTGAAGAACCACGATCAAGCATGGAAGAACCAGAATTTATTTCTAGATGTGAGATTGCCTCTAATGATTATGAGTTGTACCTGGAAGTCTGTGGTGAGGTATATGTGTTATTCTATGAAAAGCAAGGTACTCCACGGTTTTTGAAATTTAATCCATCTCGTATGCAATGGCTTATACCTTGGTCCAATATGTCTGAAGTAGATGTTGTTGAGAAGAAAAAGGATTTCATGAGCAGCAGATTTTAATCATCAAGTCTTGAGGACAAGACTTGTTTCAACGAGGGAGTAATGTCATGTTTGCTAAGTGAAGAGAGGGATTTCATATTCAAAAGAAGGGGGAAAATCAGTTAGGAGTATCAAAAGAAATTAGGGCTTGTTAATTGGGGATTTATATTAGACACCATACGACACCGTTCCATTATATAGTTTACTTAAGCCAATACGTCGGCGTTTCATTGATTATATATAAAGATATATGAGGGTCAGAAGAGGAAAGCTCTTGGGCAAAGGTGGAGGCTACTCTGCGATTTGCTGGGTTGATAAACAAATGAGCACTGTTGATTCTGAGGTGCTGTCAGACATTGCTTAGTTGGAGGGACATGATCTCTCTCGGGAAGGCAACCCTAGCTATAAAAGGAAGGAGATACCAAAGTGGAAAGCATTCAAAAAATATAAATCAAATCAGTGGCAGCTGCCATACTTCCTCTCTGGTATTCTTTCTCCCTGAAAATTCTATTTCTTCATTCTCCCCCTCCCTTGGATTCTGAAGCTGATTCGAATGGCATTCAATCGCAGGAACCATGGTTGGCCTTGCAGCTGGATGTGGATTTGAGTTTGTTTCCTTTACTTATTCCTAGTTATCTAATATCTATCAGTTTCTTAGTTTTTCTTGTGAACTGGGGACAGTGATCCTTATTATAGTTAAGGAATTGATTAATGGAAGTAGTTACTGTTTAAAGTGTTGTATTGGTTCTCTTCAATTTGATCACTATATCAATACATCTTCCTTCTTGTTTTACTGTTCTTGTTTGATATTGGTTGAGACTTGAAGTCTCTTAGCTGCTGTTGGGTATAGATCGAATCTCAAATTGGTGTCAATCCTTTGGGACATGACATTTGTCTGCATTAAATTAATAAACAAACAACCAAATGTCAATAATTAAGGAGAACCAGAATCATATACCTTCAAAGGTATTGAAACCAAATCTTAATCGAAATGCAGGGTCTTTGGACTTTATATTCATAATAAATGCCAAAAGCAAACAACCCTTTTACCAAAAAACCAATATTTCACATCATGTATATCAAGAACCGCAATAAATCGGGGAAAAATAAAATATTTTCTTTTTGTTTTGTTTACCTTGTCTAAATGTTTCTGATAAAAACAATTGAAAAGCCACTAGTAATGTTTCTGATAAGAATATTGAGAGTGGGATTAGAGTGAATTATAGTAATGAATTAAAGGATCACAGTTGGGGGTTTAGGGTTACTGTTACCAAATGGTGGTGGTGGGAGGAGGGTCTTTATTTCAGGTGAGTTTGGATTTCTTGGAGGAGGTTGATCATGGTGATTCTTGATCGATTGAGGAGGAGGAGGAAGGAGGCTGAATGAGGAGCTTGGGAATGAGGAGAGAGAAATTACCAATTTACCCCGAAATCGGAGGCATCTGCAAGGCACATGACTCATTTAGCCGGAATTTTGCCCTTTTTTTTGTTAATTTGACAAACAGAGATCACACATAAAAAGTTCATGTATATTTAGACTCTAATTTTAAGTTTGTGCTATTCAGAGAAAAGAAGAAATAGTTTATATATATATATATATATATATATATATATATATATATATATATATATATATATATATATATATATATATATCGATTAACCTATCGATTTTCTCTAAATTGGAATTGCGTTTTCTAACCTCTCTTCATTTCAAACGACTTGTGAAAAGTATTGTTATGATTAAATTTGTAATTACATTATTCTTGGGACTCTACATTTTATAATTAATTTCTAGACATGGAGCTTTTTGTGTGTATTTTTTCATAATTGCTTTCAGTATCTTACAATTATTTTTTAGACATTGAACTTTTTCTAACATCTCATTTTATTGTGTTCTGTTTTGTAAGTTAGATTCCTTTCTCTTCAGAATTGTTCTATTCGCTTTCATTTCACAGTATACGAAGAGATCTCTTTGTACAAGACGCATCAAAATCATTTGAAAAATAAAACTAATGATCTCCAAAGTAAAGGTTTCTCAAGTGGATCTTGTTCTTCTATAAATCTTTGAACAATATTTACACATCTTGTCTAACCACACACACACACAAATATATATATATATATATATATATATATATATATATATATATATATATATATATATATATATATATATATATTAAACACAAATAGTCAAATATATTTCAAAACGCTTCAATAATCGTATTATTAATTTTATAAATCACTAGTTAAGTACTTGAGTCTTAACTTAAGATCTAATAATATTACTATATTGTCATATTTGTATTAACGTTAATATTCATATTCACATTGACATTCACGTTGTTGTTTTATATTCTTCTTTTCCTTAACATTTTCAATTCTGGTGTTCTTAGAATATACATATTGAACTATCGATTTGTTATTTATCAATTGAACTTTATTTGAAGATATTTTCCTTCTTTTTTAAGTGCTAATAATAGGACATTTCTATAGAGTATTGTAGAAAAATAATGTAAATCCAGAAGAAGCATGGGGGATTGATGGCAATTGTGTAATATTTTGATGGGAATGGGAGTATATTTGGTATTTTAAAACATGATGCTCATGGATAGCAACAAAATGACAACATTACAATTTTGTACATTTTATTTATTTATTTATGAAAATGCAATTTTGTACATGTGTGCACAAGTTTACAACATAATGGACGACATTTTAACACATTGATCAAGCTGGAGTTCTGCTGCTTACTGTAAATTTTACAAATAATAACTTTTTACGAAAGGTAAATTAATTTTTTTTCTCGAAGTATAAGTTAATTTTTTTTTAAAATAAAAATAAATTTACCCGACCCATATTTATTATAACTCAAAATAATTTAGTTTTGTACGAATCAAGCAGAAAACCTTAATATAGAAACTCTACCAAATCAACCAATTATACAAGAGTGCATTTGTTGATTGTAGTACTATAAAAAAGATGTACTTGGATTGGGGTTTCAAAAGAAACTGGATAATATTTTTATTTTGCATCTTTCTCTTTTTGCAAATGATATATTTTTACGAAATTTAAGATAAATATGTATATAGTTAATAAAAAAAATCAAATAGATAGTTAACCTAAATATATTCTACAATAGGCCCATATATTAGGAACCTAGTAAATTATAAAACAATGGAATAAATAATGTTTAATTCTATACTCTTTTAAAAAAGTTAATCCCCCACTCAAATAATAATTTAGTGGTAAAGTGATTTACTCGAAATTTAAAAAACCAGATATCAATTTATGGCAACCAAAAAAGCTCATCCATTCATACCAAAACATAGTATGACCCATGGGAAACTAATCGGTAAAAAACATGCATTTGGATCATCAAAACAAGAAAGGATTGGGCCATTTGTAAATATAGAGAAGCAGACAAATAAATGAATAATAATAACAAATAAAGCATAAATACGGAGAAAATAAATTGATCACACCTATTTGGTAAATAGTGATGTAAATATTAAAATATGTAATAATACTATCATGAATTGTTCAAATTGACGTCTTTTAATTAAGGTTTCAAATTTGAACTTTGCACTCCCGAGCTTTGGGGTAGCTGGTCGGAGTTATCATATGTCTCATCGTTGACGAGTGTTTGATTTCCACGGTGGACATCGGTAATAGGGTTCCGTGTAAAAGAGCAGTATTGGCCAGGCCCTCCCCGCTAGCGATCACGTTATGGGCCAACTGCAAGCCAAACCCAGATTAGTCACCACGTTGGCGGTGGATACCGATGGGTCAACCAAGTTTGAACTTTGCGTATAAAGAGAATTTTGTCATATAAGACCTAAAAAGTTCATAGTAAAGCAAAGCAAATTAGTTTTGGATTGAGAAAATAAACAACTTCCCCGTTCTAAATCACCTGTTCACCTTATTTTTTGCACGAAAATTCAAGTTTCATCAAATTCTATAATAGAATATGATTTTTTATTTATTTATGAAATATAATAGAATATGATAAAATGTAAAATATGACTTTGTTAATTTTACTCCCAATTAAGTTCTACATTATTTTATCTCTTTATTCTTATCTCCCCAACATTCAATGTAATGTGTATGATTGAAAAACTCATAATTAATGAGATATTTCTTTAGAAATTAACAGTTAATTTAGGACAGATTGAAAAGAACATGTGGACAAATATTTTAGGATAGAGGAAGTAGTTTTTTTCTTCATTTGGTTAGTCCTTTGAGTGTACTATAAGTGCGTGTTTGGTACGCGGGAATGGAAAGGAATGGAAAGGCCTTTCCCACTTCTCTTTCCATTCCGGCGTTTGGTTGGACAATTTGAAGTGGGAATCATCATTCCACGGGAATGACAATTCCAGGAAGAAGTGGGAAAGGGCATTCCACACCAAAACCTATGGAATGACCTTTCCAGGAGAAGCTGGAATCATCAATAAATAGTAACTTACAGTTATACCCCTCTTTTAATTAATTATTACATTCATTTTACATAGCAACATATTCATATTTAGTCATAAATATTCTATTTCACTTTGTATAATTTCATAGATGATAATTTTATAAATATTTCTTTTTCTTGGTAGTAGTTTTAATCTATTTTTAAATTTAAAAGTAAAAATATTTTTATTACTATGTCGACGTTTTAATAAAAAATTATGTTTCAACAATATATATATATACACACAATATCAATGTTATTCAAGTAAGATTTTGTAATGAATATTTAATTAGATTTTATCACTAGTATATGCTAAAAGGGCATTTAGGTCATATTGTGTTTAATTTCATTCCATTCTGACATTAAAATATTGTTTTACCAAACACAGAAAAGGAATCGACATTCCATTCTGTCTTTACCTTACAAACACTGGAATGGAAAGAGGATTCCGAAGTCATTCTGGGTGGAAAGCGATTCTGCCTGCAAAGAGATTCCATTCCATTTCATTCCAGCATACCAAACGTGAAGATTAACTTAGACTCGACCTGCGAAGTACTCGCAAAGTTTGAACCTTACTCGTTGGTAGCTAGCAAACATGAAGTCATCTATTTAAAATAGAAATGAAAGACTAATCTCATCATATAAATTAATTTCGGACACCCCACTGTGACATTAGTGAGCCGTTACTACTCACTATAACAATTGGCTCATATTTTTTTTTATTTTTATTTTTTTTTTTTGCTAAATATTGGCTCATATTTTTATGGTTTGCTTTTTTTAACCTTGAAGCAGCCAAAGGCCTCCTTTCCCTAGGGGTGTCAACGGGTTCGGGCCGGCCTGAACCCGGCTCACATAACTCAAAAAAATGTGAGCGTGAGCTGAGGTAATGTGAGTGCGAGCTTAATATTCAAGCTCGCTTCTTATGTGAGTTGAGCGTGAGCTTGACCTCGCTCAGTCGAAAAAAAAGCTTCGAACCCAGAATAAGATTAATATAATTAAAATATTATATATATAATAATAATAATACTAATTTTAAAAAAACTTATATACATTATAATTATAATTATAATGTGTGGATTAATTCAATAGTCTTTTTTTTTGGTAGAAAGGAGATTATATTAAAGAATGAGTCTTACAACGGGGAGAGAGACATGTACAAAAATTAAAGGAAGAGAAAACATGAAAAGACAGCAGTAGGAAAACACGGTACAAAAATACATTGGGATGAATCACAACAAAAAGTGAGATGGCGTAGAAGAATTCAATGGGATTGTCAAAATTGGAATTACTGCAAACAATGGAATTAAATCAATTTTTGAAATTTGCAAATTTATCATTTGTTAAAATTTTAAGTGCATGGATTCTCTTGTTTTTTTATTTTTTTTTATTTTTTATATAAGACTCCTTTTATTAGCATATCAAATAATTCTGAAACTTTTGCTTATTTTTGTGTATTCTTGTCCAAATTTAATTTTAAGGCTCATTGTATTATGTTATTCTTATACAGGATTTTCGTTTTCTTCGCTAATATAAGTGAGCTTGGGAAGCTCGTGAGCTAAGCTCGAGCTCGTGTTAAAATGTGAGCTGAGCGTGAGCTCAAGATTTGTGAGCTTTTCCGGGCTGAGCGTGAGCTTTTTAATTTTTATGTGAGATGAGCGTGAACTATGCCAAGCTCAGCTCACATAGCTCTATTGACACCCCTACCTTTCCCTTCCTCTTTCTCTTTCTCTTTCTACACTCCCATATATATAGACAGAATAGAATAGTCTCTCATCTCAGATGCATACATATAATACCATCTTCCCCAGCACCAAATCTCATCACCCCCAAACCCCTATCTTTCACCCATCTTTTACTTTCTCTCTCTAAATTCTCGATTAAATCTTCGATCTTACTCTACCAAACTGCACCGCTGGATTACCGATTCAATTATGTTATTGAATTACCGATTTTTTTTCCAATTTTCGGATCTGATTTTGGTCGAAATTTGATGGAGATTTATTAGTACTAGATGCATTCATAATTACGAATTGGACTTTTTTATTTTATTTTTTGTGCGATTTTATTTATCTGTTTTTTTTTATTGAATTTTGCGGTGGATATATATTGGAGGAAGGAATGATGATGAAAATTGAATCTAAAAGAGATTGAGAATTCCGGAATATAATTTAAATCATAGAGAAATGCCTGGGATAGCATCGGCAGCAACAGCTGCTGTAGATGATCAACAATTTAGCAATGGGACGACGTCCTTTAATAATAATACGTTGTCTTCCAGCAATGGTGGGTTCTGGTCAAAGCATCGGGACTCAGATGTTTGCTATAATCAGTTGCATAAGGTATTTAAATCAACTAATTAATTAGTTTCTATTTTTAGTTTCAATAACAGCATAACTGTAAGCTTAATTGAATTTAATGGACTCTTATTTTACTGCAAACTCATGTCTGTCCTGGTTTCTAATGCGTGGTTAAAGTGGATTGGATATCGGTACAATAATGTTGTTCGTTAACATTTGCTATTGGTGTATGATGTAGTTATGAGATCCAATTATGAGTTAATTAGCATTTGCTCAATTATCCCAATATTGTAAAATAGTTAGAATACGGGCTCATTGATTCTCCGGGTATACTGAAATTTAAGCTTTCATTTGCTGTCTCAGTAAAGTTATACGTCATATTGAGTTATTGACAAGGAAAAAGTGACTGTAATTGTTCTCGTTCCTCAAATTCTCATTCCTGCTTGCTTTTTGGCTGCTATAGAAGCTTGGGCAATACTCTTTCATGTGACGTGAGAGAATGGTACTTTGCAATGTTTACATAGATGTAAATGGATTTTTTTAATGTTATTCTGTTGTTGGGCTTTTTTTTATTATTTTTGCAATTGTATTGTCTGCCTAAAGAGGATATGCATTTATATGTTTCTGAGGTTTGATAATCATGAATGACGAAGAGTGTTGGACTAATTCTATTGTAGTTTTGGAATGAGCTATCTCCACAAGCTCGGCAGGAGCTCCTGAGGATTGACAAACAAACGCTGTTTGAGCAAGCCCGTAAGAATATGTACTGTTCGAGGTGCAATGGATTGCTACTTGAAGGTTTTCTGCAGATTGTCATGTATGGGAGGTCTTTGCAGCAAGATGGAACAGGCAGTCCCAATCCTTCCATCAGATTCGGAGCCTTGAAAAGCCAAAGTGATGGAGACTTAAGTATGGCTGATGGGAGTGAGGATGATATTCAGGACCCGTCTGTGCATCCTTGGGGAGGTCTAACAACAACAAGAGAGGGGATGCTCACCCTTTTAGACTGTTATCTACATTCAAAGTCTCTTAGGGGGCTACAAAATGTAATGCTTTTTTTTGTTAATTTTCTTCATTTTCCTTTGTTTTAACCGAGAACAATCCGTGATAGCTTAGATTTCCATCTGAAACAGGTCTTTGACAGTGCGCGAGCAAGGGAGCGTGAGAGGGAGTTGCTTTATCCTGATGCTTGTGGTGGTGGAGGACGAGGATGGATAAGTCAAGGAATAGTTGGATATGGCAGAGGGCACGGCACTAGAGAAACATGCGCGCTTCATACTGCTAGACTTTCAGTTGACACATTGGTGGATTTTTGGTCAGCCCTTGGAGAAGAGACCCGCCAATCTCTACTTAGAATGAAGGAAGAGGATTTTATTGAAAGACTTATGTTCAGGTTTGTCTAGGACTCCCTGGTCTTTTTGTCTTCTTAAACTCTTTTTTCTTTCGCTTCACAATGAACTGGAAACTTTCCCTTTTAGTTGATTTTGATTAGAAGAACTTGTCTGGTTTCCTTGCATATTCTTTCTACTGGGAGTTGTAATATGAAATGTACCCCAAGGCAACATCCTTACAGGATTCGAAAAGGTTGTGCGTATTACTCAAGAAAAAGGAAATAATACTAGCTGCTTATCAGTTGCAGGATTTTGGTTTAACATTTTCCTGCTTGTTTTGATGTATATGTACCGGAAATTGGTTTATAAGTGCACAAGGAAGAAGCTAAGGATAAAAGTCTTTGATGTAGGCGTACATTTTCGACATGCTGGAGATTTGGATTAAGAGTGAACAGCATTTAGGAATTAGATATTTTAGGTTTTAAGCTAAAGCTGTTGTTACCATTATTGCTTAAAGTTGATTCTCAATTAGGCTTTCTGTATGCTGTCTATGAATGAGAGTTGTTCCATCCTGGTTCAAGAATAGGTAAAGAATCAACATAAACATTGAACTTGTCCATGTATTCATGAAGGTTTTTTTGGGGATGACATATTCAATTTTGTGACCATTCTTCCAAAACCTACAGAATCTCTTTTAATATGTCATTAGCTAAGCTGTAATTTGAAATTTTCTATTGCTTCCAGCCTTGTGAAATTTCAGATATTTGTATAATAGTTTTCTTTCAGAATGGAAAAAGGGTCTTTTCTTATCAAGAAAGTTGTATTTTGTGACAGATTCGATAGCAAAAGGTTCTGTAGAGACTGCAGAAGGAATGTAATACGCGAGTTCAAGGAGCTTAAGGAACTAAAACGCATGAGGAGAGAAACTCGCTGCACCACTTGGTTTTGTGTAGCAGATACTGCCTTCCAATATGAGGTTCATTACTCAAGCTTTAGTTCTGTAATGAATGTTAGTATATCAAATATATAACTATCATTCTTGCATTTAACTATTATTCTTGCAATATTTTTTCACTCTGCATAACTTCAGTGCTCTTTATTATCTCCAGGTTTCTCATGATGCGGTCCAAGCTGATTGGCGTCAAACCTTCGTTGACAGTTTTGGAACATATCATCATTTTGAATGGGCAGTTGGAACTGGGGAAGGAAAATCCGATATTTTGGATTTCGAAAATGTTGGCTTAAAAGGAAGAGTTCAAGTGAAAGGTCTTGATCTGAGTGGTTTGAACTCATGCTATATAACTCTAAGGGCATGGAAAATGGATGGGCGCTGCACTGAACTTTCTGTGAAAGCTCATGCATTGAAAGGGCAACAGTGTGTACACTGCAGGCTTGTGGTTGGTGATGGTTTTGTCACTATTACTAGAGGGGAAAACATTAGAAGGTTCTTTGAGCATGCTGAGGAGGCTGAGGAAGAAGAGGTAGTCCAGTCCTGAAACTTCAATTATTCTCTCTCTCTCTCTCTCTCTCTCTCTCTATATATATATATATATATATATATATATATATATATATATATATATATATATATATCACAGTTAATGTTAATACTTTCAGTTCATTTCATTGTATGAAACTTCTCTTCCTTTTTATTCTTCTTATCTGATGTTTGAATATTGTGCTAATCTTTAGGATGATGATTCCATGGACAAGGATGGCAGTGATATGGACGGTGAATGCTCCCGTCCTCAAAAACATGCTAAGAGTCCTGAACTCGCTCGCGAGTTTCTCCTTGATGCTGCCACTGTAATTTTCAAGGAGCAGGCATGTTTTTGTTTTCGGCTTTATTTTATCATCTCTTCCGCAGTTGATAGTATTTACTTGCATGTTTAAATGATCTAATTTTCTATTTAATATTTGAAGATCTGTGCTTCTTGTATCCAAGATTCGGTGTATAATTTTCCAATTACCTGAAAAAGATGGACGCTCTTTCTAAATTGCGAGTAATAACACTCGATTTTTAAAGAAGTGAGAAGTATGTTCTCAATAGATTTGCTAGATACAAGTATTAATCTAAATTATCCTTTAGAGTCAAAGTAATAAGCTTTTCATGTAGCTCTGGGCATGCAGATATGAGCTGTGTTTTAGATTTATTTTTTACTGGTTCTGCATATTTTTTGAGTGTCATGCTGGATTTATATGCAGGTTGAAAAAGCTTTCAGGGAAGGAACGGCACGCCAAAATGCCCACAGCATTTTTGTATGTCTTGCTCTGAAGTTACTGGAGGAACGCGTGCATGTTGCATGCAAGGAAATTATTACTCTAGAAAAGCAGGTAACGAGATAGTATTTTAGAATTTCTACTCAAAATTTTACCAGCTTTCCTGCCACGGGAATCCCCTCTATAGGTAGGATACTCCTGATCCTTACGTCAAAAATGTTTTGACAGATGAAGCTTCTTGAAGAAGAAGAGAAGGAAAAACGTGAAGAAGAGGAACGCAAGGAAAGGAGGAGAACAAAAGAAAGGGAAAAGAAGCTCCGAAGAAAGGAGAGACTAAGAGAAAAAGAAAAGGATAAAGAAAATAAATGTTCTGAACCAAATGAACCTGATGTGGTTGCTGATGCTTCTAAACAGGAATTAACATCAAATGCTGATGAATCAAATGCTATCGATGACGAGGACTTTACTGGTGAAACAGGGGAAGCTATTCTATCAGGGTCTCAATCTCCAGATGAGGTTCAAGATGAGCAGCTTTTGGATGAGTTTTCTCCAGATACACACAAAATTTCTGATAGTTATGATGGTGATTATCTTACTGCAAATGATGATACCGCCGCTTTTTCAATTGATCACTTGAAATATTCTCGTCAGAAGCTGAAGTTCCGTAAAGATTTTCAGCAGGATGCATACCAGAAATGGTCCGACAGGCGAAGATATACTGGTTCTTCAGAGAATGGGAATATGGTTAGCAAATATGAACAGAGACATCATGTTGATAACTTTGATTCTTCAAGGAGCATTAATGGATTGAATAAGCAACTAAGAAGTAACGCTTCAAAGCCCAATGTTAGAAATGCTGGGCTCAAGTTTGGTGAGAAGTTTCCTTGTTCCAGTGATAGGGACAGATATGATTCACATGCTTGCAGCTGTACTCAATACAATGATTACCGAGCAAAGATGGAGCCACATATGTCTAGAGTAGTTAGGGAGAGTAAGTGTGTCAGCAAGTGCGAGTCTGCCTTTGACTTGTCTAAGCCGTACTATCGTGTAAACCACAATCAAACTGAATATGTACGTGAGAACCCTGGAAGATCCAAACACAAAATGAGTTATGCAAGCAGTGTTTCAATTCGCGATACAACTATTACTAAAAAAGTTTGGGAGCCTATGGAGTTACAGAAGAAGTATCCACGAAGCAATTCGGATTCTGATGTCACATTGAGATCTTCTGCTTCCAAGAGTGATGCAACTGAATCAGATCAGGCTCCTGAATCATCTATTGCAAGTGGTTCTGATGAAGTTACGGGAATATCAGTTCAAACCCATCAGGGTGACAAGGATTTACCAAAGGCAAGGTCTGACCCTGAAAATGGGGAAGTCAACCAGGATGGCTTTCATCCGAAAGATAAGTCACTGCAATATAAGGGCGCAACAGATGAGGACAATGAAATGTGTTCTGTACCGAGATCTTTACACGGGACATTGGATTTATCAATGGTCGGGTCTTCCAATTCTGACAACTGCTCTTCCTGCCTCAGTGAGGGAGACAGCAACACTTTCTCATCAAATCCCCAAAATACAGAATCTTCTTCGTCATCAGATTCAGAAGATGCCAGCCAAAATTCAGAAGCAAGAGAAACTCCGGTCTGCCTTCAGAATGGCTTCTCTGTACACCAAGAAGATAGAACGGAGAAAAGGCAGAGTGCAGATGAAGCGGAGCATGTCAACAGCCAGATAGCCGATAGTGCAGGAACAAACCCATGGGAGAATTCGCCTTCAAAAACTGCTCCTAGTAGTGATAATGGAAGACCAAACGACATTAGTGCTCAACCTCAAGTTGTGATTCCACCATTGCATAACCAGAGCATACACTTACCAGTTTTTCAATCTCCTCCAATGGGTTACTACCATCATACTCCTGTCTCTTGGTCAGCAGCTCCTGCTAACGGATACATGGCATTGCCGCATCCCAGCCCCTACATGTTTGCCAGCCCGTTCGGGTATGGTTTGAACGGGAATTCACATTTCATGCAGTATGGAACCGTACCACATCTCAACCCTCCGATGCTGAATCGTAGTCATTTTCGTGCATTCCAGCCTGTCGCACAAAACAATGGCCTAAATGTGAAAGAGCTGGTCAAGATCTCTCGTCCAGGAGTGTTTAAAGAAGCCAATTCTGAAGCAAATGTGTCGAGAGTGGTCTCAACTGTGCAGCAGCAGAAGACGGAAATGACTGCAAAAGCTGAGACCGGAAAAAATGGCAAGTCTGGACAAGCCAATGTGGGAAATACAGGCTTCTCGCTTTTCCATTTTGGTGGCCCTGTAGCTCTTTCAACAGGATTCCAAGCTGAACCTATTTCTTTGAAGAAAGAAACTGGTGTTGATGTGTCTTTGAAATTGTCTGCAGATCGCACAGAGGGCGATGAAGCCTTCAACAAGAAGAATTCTGTTGAAGAATATAACTTGTTTGCAGCAAGCAACGGCATTAAGTTCTCGTTTTTCTGATATATTATATATATAAAGGCGTGAGAGGCTTCTGTTTGAGTTTTCAGTCCCTGTTGTTTTCTGAGAGACTGAAGCACGAGTAATGCTGCAATATGCTACAAAATAATAGTCCTCTGGAAATTTTAGCTTTTTCTTTTTTACATTATGACCAAGTTTTGATTGTTTTACTTCCTCTGTGTTTCTAGTAGAGTTTATTCCTTTATATATATAGAGAGAGAGTTTCAGAAAGTTATAAAGTTAGCAGATTTTCTGTATGAAACAAGGCTTTTTTGAAGATATTGGAGGATTTATTGGCAGACTCTTCTTGCACCATATCTGTGAAGAAGAATGGATTACATAAGTACCACAACTGTATTACAGTGGTAATGATGCAGTAGCATGGGTCATCTCTCTAAAAGTTGTGTGATGATTTGATTGACAAAAATAGCATCTAGAGTCTGTCCGAAATCTATTGTTAAGATGTTTCCATAAAAGTGATATAATGGTAGGTTTTTTCTAATAAAAAACCAAGAAGTTTTTCAAAGTTGGTTGTATTTTTCAACTTCGTTATAATATATATTATGAAAAGATAGTAACTCAATTGATAAAAGCATTCCTTACAAGGTAAAAAGGCCAGAGTTCAAACTACATTTATAGAGGTCGAATGTCTGATACTTGTAATTCAAGAAATCAAAATCAAACGTTAGCCAAAAACAGGGTCTCTAATTGATGCCCTCTGCAACAGCAAAGAGCAATTTGCAGTAGCTAAGATATTTCCAAATGCCATTGATAGAATAGAAGACTCCTTTCGATCATGAGCCTTAAAGAGTATGAGAAAATGCTAGAATCCAAAGTTATTTTCCTTGACATTTCAAAACTGAAAGGTAAAATCCAGGTTCATCTACAAATCTATCAATTTGGAATGAATAATCAGCAGCAACCTTTTCCAGTGTCATCTTGTCTGGCAACTCTGAGACTACTATATCAGGATACTGTTTCTTTTGCTCTTCAGCTCCTCGTCTTCCTTGAAGATGACTTATCACAACCCTTGCACCTAAACAACAATTCATATAAATTCGCGGTCTTCAAGTTGTTTAATTCAACACATAACAGTTCGGATTTGGTGTGGAACAGAACAGGTGTTATGTTTGCACGTTCAAACACAATCTCGAACGTTCGTGACAATCTGTTCTTCGAATAGCATGAACAGCACGTTCAAACACAATCTCGAACGTTCGTGACAATCTGTTCTTCGAATAGCTATGGATAACTGTTCATGCTATTCGAAGAACAACTGTTCATCTTACTTTAACACTCAAGCCGTTAGATCAACTGATTGATCCCAATGCTGAGATTGTGTTCCGAACATACAGACAGAACATCATTTCCGCACTGGATCCTAAAACCAATGCCAAAAACACTCTTTTTCCCCAAAACAAACAGAAAACCTGAAAACTAAAAGAAATAAATGATAAAACATCCAATTGTGAAAATTACCTGGCAAACAACGATTGGCGAGTGTTTCAAGAATCTGCCCAAGTTGACAGGATAAACCTGGAAGGAAGTAAAGAAAAATAGCATCAAACGGTCCCCATTTCTCTGGTAAATAAACCAGTTCTCCTTGCCAACACTTGACTTTGTCATACTTTTCTTTGATGCATGCTAACGTCAATAGAGATTCATGGACTACAAGCAATTGCTCACAAGGTGAAGAATCCATCAATCTGTCGACAAACCCCTCAGAACCAATAGAAATTAGTACCTTTGAAGTTTCTTCAATCTCAGCAGCGGAGATTATCTCGTCAGTTTTCTGGATGTGCTGTTCCTCAGAATTTGTCTCATCAATTTCAAGAAATGACCAATCTTTCATAACTAAATCTTCAAAATTCATAACAGGAACTACGCCCTCATTTGTAGGACTAACGGCTGATAGAAGATTGGACATGGACTTTTTAAGTGAAATACGAACTGGAGAAACTGAAGAGTGTTGGATACCATTGGAATTGGAATAGTAGGGATTAAAGAAACCATAAAGGGGCTGTAGATGGAGGAAATGAGATCGATGAAACTTAGGTGCAAGTGGGAGGTAAGACAAGGGCGAGAGGAAGGAACTCATGAGGTAATTAAGTGTAAGTCCCGGATGATGAAGTTTTATTTTTGATGAACCCTTTAACAGTAACCAAAGATTTTTTCGAGCAAAACACAACTAGTATAATTTTCCATCTATACACCTGAAAGTGTCTTCAACTTTATCTTTTTTTTTTTCTGCCAGAAAGAATAAAAACTTAGTAGATGTGAAAGAAGAGAGATCTGCCCTAACAATGTTTCCTTCTAGAACATGCTATACATGGAGCTCACAAAGAAATTTCATCTTTTCAACCATTGGAAGAAGGTACCTTGCATTAGTTCATACAAGACCATAACCAGAGAATTTTATGATGATGCAATGACATATACAACCCAAGGCCAGTTTAAATAGCTATGAATTATGATAGAGTTCAAATATCGTATTACAAATGCAACTTTAGATGAAATATTAGGTTAATACTTGAATCTTCCAAAGTCTAAAGACCAACCTACATCTACTTCTGCTCAACTAAATTGGAAGGATATATGTTTGTTATGAGTTATCATTAAATAGCATAGAAGGGAATGAAAATGTTCTGACATTAAAAGGTTTCATAGAAATCTTATTTCTCACTCCCTTTAACAAATTGGACAAGAAACAGACTGGATTATTCTCTACACACATAACATATTTTAAATATTTGTATCAAAGAATGTACATACATTAGTTCAATTTCCATGTCCGGCGAACTAGAAGTTCCCTTCCTTTCCATAAAAGCCAATCAAACAAGTGTCGGCGACACATATAGAAAGCTAAAAACTGGTTCTAGATGTTCGAAACATCTCCAATTTCCCTACACAATCAAACGAATCGTGAATATGCTAGAATGTCATCTATACTTAGACTCCACCTTTAAACTTCAATTCCATTAACATAATTTTCGAGACTTTCCAATCCTTCCTTACTATTTCTTAGCTAGCAACAATGACAGAGCTACTATTTTATTTATTTATTTATTTTGGTGATTTTGCTAAATTACTAATGTGTCTATTGCTTAGAACATTTCAATTACTCAGTCAACTACGCTAGTTGACTTAGCGCTTATGACTCGGAACAGGTCCTGGATTGACACCCCTTGCCCCGATTATAATAATAAAAAAACATTTCCATTACTAAGAGACAAGAAAAAGAATCATAAATTAGAAACAGGAGAAGTAAAGCCATAAATAAGTGCTTTTAAACCAAATAAGAATCTTTCTTTGAGGGTAACATCACAAAATGGGAACTTCATATAACCATGTTCAGAAAATTCATTATGAACAACACAAATTGGGGGCCCACCAATATACACAACCAAATATCTAAAAATGAAAAGTTTTCTGGGTTAAATTTCCTTAAGATGCTCAGAAAAGTAACAAAGAAATCAAAGTAAAAGCTCCCAATCAAAGAGCGATTAGTAAAAAAAAATACCGTTTTGGAGCTGAAACAGAGCAGCTTGCAAGAGTGAGAGCAGATTTATCTTCTTGTCTGTAGGAAAGATATATAGTAAGAGAAAGTGAATGGGCAGTTGGGCTTTCTATTATAAATGGGGAGAGTTACAAAGGATTCAGTTGGGCCTATTGAGGCCCATTAAATTTAAACTTATGAAGTGGCCCATTAATATCCAACTTTAAATTCTGCCTAGTGCAAAAAAAAAAAAAAAATACCATATTTATTTGAACACTTTTGATATGGACTGGGTTCACTGGACCATGCGGTCCAGATTTGACCACATCACTGCATTTCCTTCTCTCTCCTCATTATGCATTGATGTGGCCAAATCTGGACCATTTGTAAGAATTTTTGTTAAGTGAGTAAAAATATTATAATAGTATGATTAAAAGTTTGAATATCGCTACCAATAATAAAAAAGAGTGAAGGTAGCTCAGATCATTTTTTTATGATGCCACATTAGATTAATTAGTCTCATAGATGTTTGTTGAGATTACATATTCCATGTCTCATACAATTGAGTATTCTGCCTTAACTTTGTTCAATTCGGTTCGGTGCAAAACTTATTTTTATTAACACCGTACTTATAGACTCGGAATCCAGTGGTTTAATCAGATAATATACAGAAGTTGTTCAGATAAGTTGCTTCGGGTCAACTAATCAGAAACAACTTATTATAAATAATTAATCTCGGTCAGTGTGATGCTGACAAAAAAAGCAAAACTGTCAACACCGAAACTGCAATGTAATTCAATAAGGATAGGGAATAGTTCCTTCGGGTGTTGTGTATTTATTACATATCTTACTTCTATTCCACTTTGCAATCTTTGGCCTTATATTTCAGAATCTCAGGGCCTCCTCCTATTATATAGCATATTTGCTACACATTTTATATGTAAACAATAAATCTAATTCGAGCTGTTGGGGAGTCTACTCAAAATAGAGTGCTCAGGCTTGTGGTCACATTCATAATCAAGATGAACAAATGCCCTCTCAACTTCTGGAAGTTCTTCGATCTTAATCTGTAATGACTCTCCAATTGAATGAGCTTCTTTCAATTGCAAATCTTCCGGAAGCTCTATGTCTACCTATTGTACACGAACAGTTAGGACGACCTCTTAAAAGAATCGGGTGGCATACTAAGGAATGAAGATTATTACAATCGTCTTTACCTCAACAAAGTAGAGGACGCCAAAGGTATATGCTCGAACTGTGTCGACCCTTTTAATCTTAGGATGATGTCTTAAAACCAGGTACGTGAGTTTCTGTAATACTTCGGGTGGAGCTGTTTGTCCAACAAGCGAAGCTGCAACAAGCAACAAGCAGTAAAAGTCATATGTTTATAAGGCTGCAAGGGCATTAATGATCCGAATTTGCAATATCCTTGGGAGGAATGAGGAAATGATACCTACATTTTCTAGCACAGTTCCTGACCAATTCGAGATGGTATATACAGCAAGAACTATCGCGCCAGTAGGATCAATCCACCAATAATATTTATCACCAAGAACAGCCGCTATTAATCCAACCACATTTGTTACCACATCGAAGTAATGGTCCTGATACTCACAAGTTAGCAAGTTCAAATGCAATATTATATAGTTCAAATGACTAATTTAGGCACATTATGCATAATACCTTCGCGTAGGCTCTAACTATCTTATTTCCTGAGCTTCTGCAATAAATCCACAGCAGAAGTTTCACGCCGCTGGCTGTCAACATAATAATGTACAACCAAACTAGTTGTGCTGAACTCATTCTTTCTGAAGGTTCATCTTTAATTAAATGTTCTATAGCTTGAATAAGCACCTGAAAGCCTGCATTTGGATATCATAGTTTATTCAACAATATTCAATCTCCAACTGTTACATGCGACAGGATCGCCTATTTAAAGAGAATCTTATGTTATAAATCCTAAAATCCATGACAAATTTGTTAAAGACGCGAATAATACATACCCAGAGTTGCCATGACAGCAGCAAAGATGATGATGCCAACCGGTTGCATTCTCAATTTTCCAATGGGATATTGGTAGATGTTTATGTTCTTCATCGACAAGTGAGTGCACCAAAGAATGCCACCAGCTAGAAGATCAAGTAACGAATCAAGTGTCGATGCTGCAATTGCCAATGATCCACTCTTGATTGTAGCATAAATCTGATATTCAATATAAATAAATAAAAAACGCGAAAATATATAAACTACTTAGGATACTAATCAAATTATTCAACTTCAAACCTACTTAGAAATTGTACAATATTTACCTTGAATGCAAGTAAAAAGACATTTGCACAATTAGAAATATTCATTGCTCTTTCATGTTGTGCTTGTTCTTGCATTTCCTGATCTTCATCAATGTCATTTGATAATGTTAGAGAATCCACATCTTCAAAGGACTTGAGAGTAGCAAATTGTTTTTCATAGTATTCTTTCTCTCCTGATCATATACGTAGGAAATTATTTATAATTGGAAGAAAAAAAATGGAAATGTTACAAGTATATACATGAACATATGATTTTTCTTCGTGAATCCTAATATTAATTTAAACATAAATGACACAATTACCTTGGGGTAAACCATTGATTTTAGAAAGGTCAAAATGATCGAAAGGAGCCTCCGGGTCAATTCTTGACCTAACTTTTTCGGGCAGCTTAGACAAGAAATCACATCTGATACTATTAACTGAATTACGACGTATCTTTTTAGGGTTTGAACCTTCGATAGACAATAATTTCTCGTGTTCATTCATATTTTATGCAATACAAATCACAAAATTGTATTTGATTCGGTAATAATAAAAAACATTCCTGATACAACTGATATATTAAAATTCAAGCATATTATGCACGTTGGAAAATAGAAAACAAATTTAATATAATTCTAGGAGAAGGGTTATTGAATAGTTGAATCAAGAATCTTATGGGTTCAAGAAACCAAATCTACAGAAAATTACTAATGAACAAGTAACCTCGAAGATAGAAAAGCAACGGTTGAAATTGATCTATTTCTATGTATAACAGTTTATGTTACTTTGGTTGGATGAAAAGAAAAAACAGTCTGTTTTCTTTCACGTGGTTATGGGAAAACTGTTTTTTAAGACCATCTCATTGGTCCTTTTATTTTCCACCCTCTAAATTATTCGAGTTTTTGGTTTTTGACCCTCAAACAAAAAATGTCACATTTTGCCCCTTAAAATGTTGTGATGTATTAAACGTGACCCTTCCGTTACTTTTTTCTGTCATATTAGGATGGAAGCCAAAATATTAAGGGCAATTTAGACAATTCATATCATACAAAAAAAAAAAAATCAAAAAATCCATAAATTTCTTCTCCTTCTTCTTGATCTTCAAATTCTTCATGTCCTTCAGGATCAGCAACACATTCACCTTCTATGCAACAATAATGATTGCTAAAAAATATATTTAAGCCTCAATTGATGAAATCCACAGAAAGCAAACAGGCAAACATCATATGGGTAAACACATGTAATGTCGACGGCGGGGGACTGGAGTTGCCACCCAAAACGAGCAACAAACAAGTCGCAATATCTATTACAAAAACAACACATGAATTACATCACAATACAAAAAGACACAAAAAATTAAAGACGTCCATAACCGAATCAATGGAACAGAAAGCGATTTGCATACCTGAAATGAGATTTGGAGACGGGAATTGTAATGGTGTGCCATTCAATGCCTGTTGTTCGAACTTGTCTCATGGTTTAATCTGTCAGTTCTTCAGTAACAGAGTTAATAAAAGGTTGTTTGAGGCTAATATCATAAATTTAGTTAATGATATAAAACCTTTTGCAGATTCGAGTAAAGTGCTTTTCCAAATCTTTCAGTTTGATGGAGCAACACTTCATCTTGAGAAATTCTCTTCTGGTTATGGAAACTTTGGAAGCTCATGCCTCTATGAAATTTAGAAAGGCAGGAGGCGGCGCGAGGAGGAAGATTTTTTTTTTTTTTGGTAAATATGAATTGTCTAAATTGTCCCAATTTTTTTTAACTTCCGTCATTATGTAACAGAAAAATAGATGAGAGGGTCAAGTTTAATGCATCCAAATAATTTAGGGGGTAAAATTTGACCTTTTTTATTTGAAGGTCAAAAATTAAAAACTCGAATAGTTGGGGGGGCTAAATTCAATTCCAACTCAACTAGCGGATGTGAATTCCATTTTTATAAGTGGGAGTCGTTTTTTTTTGTTCTACCGTTTGAGGCGTCCCAGTATTCGCCGCGACGTGGTACTACATCCGGACTCGGCCTCACGGTTTGCCCGTAGTGTTACCGCTCAACGGGGGAGAGTCTAGCCCATACTTCTCTCTTAAACGGCGCTCTCAACCGCGGGAAATCCCGTAAGAGTCAAATTCCACTAGCGGGAATCGAACCCTCATCAACGGCGTCAGTTTAAACAGTTCTAACCAGTTGCTCCAGAGCTCGAGTTAAGTGGGAGTCGAATTTACTGAGGACTGAGGACCATTGAAATTGTTTTAAAAAAAAAGTTACTAATACCGTATTATAACGAAATAAAAAGTAAAAAAGAATGAGCCCAAAGGGTCCGAACCTCCTCTCCATAATAGAGTAGTTTTATTTTGATAGACGACTAAGTTTAAAAGTTACATACTGTGCAGATGAATACGGGGAAGCGATTTTCTACTTTCTTACGTGATCACTACGTTCGTTTGAGCATATGTAATTTTAAACTTAGTTATCTACCAAAATAAAAACAAAATTATAAATAACCTGATGAATTTCTTATACCAAGAAGAGTGATTAGTGATTAATTTTAACTAATTTTACTCAGTTATTAATAATTTTCCTTTTGCAAGTTTCCCAATGGAATAAAACACCTAAAACCTTCAAACCTTCACAGAAGCAAACCCGCAACCATTTCCAGATATGAACTGTTGCAAGACCAACAGAAACTTTATATTCTCCATCTTTCAACAAGTTCGAACCATAGTAAGAGTTCGATTAAAATGGGTGAAAAATCGATCTTTAGATCACATAATCGATTCCCAAACTGACCTTAAAGCTGCTTCTCTTCTCAAAGATGCAATAGTTAAATCATCCACAGGCTTTTTAACTGCAAAATCTTTGAATGATTCTCAGAAGCTTTTGGGTCTTACAGTGCCAACACTTCGATTTATTCGGAGATACCCAACTTTGTTTACTGAATTTCCTCATCCTAAATGGCCTTCTTTGCCTTGTTTTGGATTGACCCATTTTGGTAAAATGCTTCATGAGCAAGAATTGAATGTGTTTGAGCAATCCCAGAGTGATTTAGTTCAAAGGGTTTCTAGGCTTCTTATGATGACCAAGAGCAAGATGGTAAATTTTTTGTTTTATTTGTGTTTGTACTCATCAAAGATTGCTTTTTTATTCATCATTTATGATTAAAAATTGGTTCTTGATTATAATTTTTTTTTTGGATAATATAGTAGAATAAGATCCCAGTGTTACTTGCAAGATGTTTTATTCACATATATTTGGGGCGCCCCCTGCTGTGAGGTGAAAAGATGAAATTTTGAGGAACAATCCAATGTAGCAGGGAATTTGGAACCTGATTATTTGGCATTAGTATGATTATGTGAACTACTACTCATTTGTGTCATTGCTTGTACTGGAAATGTCACTTTACTTTTGATGTTGTTTTTCTAAAAGGCCATGCCTTCCTTTATGTTGAGTGAACTATTTCATTCTCCCGAATAAATTTTGCTATCCTAGGTATTTTCTTTAGAAGTTGAGAAATCTTCATTGTTCTGTTTACCTTTGCATTGTGTTTTTCCTTTTCCCCTTTGTATTTGTTTCTTCCTATTGTGGATAATAGAAGAATATCAGTAGAAAAACGTATCCCTGCATTTTTCTGTTGGAAATCTTTTATGTGGAGTTTCAGATAGTGACAAGAGTACATAATTGTAAACTGGTTTTTTAGCTGTTCATCGTGACAAGGAAAATTTCCGTTGATATTTCATTTGTTAAGTTATATACATTTGTGAGGTCCGAAATTTGTAAATGATGTTTACTGTCTCTGCAGGTACCTCTGCAAACACTACATCACCTGAAATGGGATTTTGGTTTGCCAGATGATTTTGACAAGAATTTGATTAGGAAGCACACTGATCATTTCCAAATTGTTAAAGGAACCAATGGGTTGGCTTGTTTGAAACTTGTGGGATGGAGAGAAGAATATGCTGTTTCCGAGCTGCAAAAGAGCAATGAAAAGCAAGGCTTGGGTAGCAGTGACAATGTTGATGGCGAGAACAGTCACAAGTATAGGCAATTCAAGAGGGGGAAAGCGGCGTTGGAGTTTCCTATGAACTTTCCAAGAGGCTATGGAGCCCAAAAGAAAGTGAAGGCCTGGATGGAGGAGTTCCAAAAGCTGCCGTACATTTCACCCTATGAGAATTCTAGGGGAATCGATCCTAATAGCGAACTTATGGAGAAGAGGGTTGTTGGTGTTTTACATGAGCTTCTGAGCTTGACTATTTACAAGAAGACTAAGAGGAATTACCTAAGGAGTTTGAGAGAAGAATTGAATCTTCCACACAAATTTACTCGGTTTTTTACAAGGTATCCTGGGATATTTTATCTCTCACTCAAGTGTAAGACAACTACTGTGGTACTGAGAGAAGGATACCGCCGGGGAAGATTAGTGGAGCCACACCTTCTTGCTCGACATAGGGGAGAAGTTTCATCATGTCATGAGAACTGGGTTAGTTTACCGAAATAAAGGCTTAGATATTTTACCTCGACTGGATTCAGTTGAAGAACCAATCCCGGATGAAGGAAAAGACGAAAGTGATGAAGAAGAAGATGAAGTCAGCGATGAATGCTATGAATATGAAACATCAGAACTAGACAGTGATTCTGATGAACCTAAAAGAAATTCCTACAACTTTGATTAGAGCCTTTAACATCAATTTCCCTTCAAATATAAGGGCGATGAATCAGAATGATGCTGTTCAATTGTCGATTCCTGTGGAATGTCAGTATGTAATTCTCTACTAGTTGAGGTATGGCAATCCATCTGAAGCATTTCAATGTGTATATGCTTTGTTGCCCCTCCCGCCCCTGAATTCGTACAATATTTCAAGTCACTTGGGATACTATGATAACAATAATTCCATAAAGGATTCTTAAAAGAAAGATCAAAGAAGAAAACATATTTACTTTTTGGAAGTTTTAAAAGACTATTTTTCATTTATCTTGGCCAAAATCTCTTAAGGAATGTCAGTGCAGCCAGTACAACATTTCGGACTCGAAATTGTAGGTTCTGTATTCCACACTTGTATCTCCTTCACGGAGTAATAAACCTTTATTATTAAAAAAAAACTTGACAAGAATCCAGAAGATTTTGTCAGATAACTGTAGTTGAATGATCAGTTGAACATTAATGTGATGAAAATAATGCATTTGGTTACTAAATAATGATGCCAATTACAACTTGATTACTAATTTATGGACCAGTACACCTTTAAGATCGTGGCCGGGTTTGATCATGGTTATCTGAGTTGGGAGTCAGTATTTGACCGTCATATTATTACCTTTGTGACCCGTATGCATTACGAGTTGTTTAACATTGTGATGTTTTGATAATTCGATTAGTTGTGAGCATCTCTTACTAATAATACTCTTTGATTTCATATTTAACCTAACTTTACATGACATATGTGATTCCTAAAGTCGTTATCTTTGAATTGACATTGAAATACTCCCATCTTAAATTTAATGTCCTATTTTTTTTGTTTTTTTTATATGAATGTAAACATCAGTCTAAGACAAAGAAAGTAATAAGAATATTGCATAAATGCACAGTACAGAAATACAAGATGTTATTGATGAGCAATTCATCTTCTCATAAGGAATCAAGGGATAACCCAGTGATTTAGGCTTTCCCTTTTCTGAACGAGATTCTGGATCGATTCATACCTCCCCTCAGTTGATTAAGATGTAAACTTTTAGCCATTAAGAATATACCTACTGGGATTGTGGGAAAGGAAACAAAATACAGAAAATTCCATATAATTATAAACATTTATCTAATTATTTTTCCATTGATACTCAAGATGGGAACATACATATTCTATCATTTGTTCTACTTGTTCTTTGTTTTTGTTGTTTTGAGTTGGGAGGGTGGGATGGGGTCACATGGAGTCGAACCCGCTTGCTCCCACTCGTTCATCTTTGTCCAGCCACGATCTTGGCCTATTACTTTTAACAGGTAAAAACCATCCTCTTTGATATTCCAAAGACATTTGTTAAGTTTAAAGGGATTGTAATTACAGTATTGTGTGCCTAATGTCAAGTTATAGACATTAAACGACGCTTCCCTATGATCCCACCAAACATGACAAAAGAACAATGTAGTACCACCTGCGTTTACTGAGAATTTCCATTCAGTACTTTCGCCAGGTTCAAGGTTATGGCATCCGATATCATTGTCTTTAGATTGGCAACGAATTTGTATAACAGATGAATCGTCTGGAAGTTGATCTTCGACATTAAGAAGATATCTCTGAGCATTTGATGTTGGTGTAATAAGTTGTAAAAGATGAACTATGAATATAATTGAGATGAAATGGCTACCTTTTGAGATCTGTTGCTTCATGTTTCTATGGTTACTTTGTTCTTAGTAGTGCACAAGGAAAACACTTGGGGGTTGAAACAAATATATATATATGTATATATAGTCAAAATAACCATTGAGCATTAATGTGATAACTAACAGTGCCTTCCAAGGAATATTCTGATATATTAGTTGTGGACTTTGTGGTAAAGAATGTGTAACAATATTTTCAAGGAATATTCTGATATGGACTATGAGTTCACATGTATTCTGTCTTTTAGAATTAGTCATATCATTATATAATTTTTGATCTCTTCATTCTGTAGTGATGTGTCAGTTTTGAAACAAAAAAATCAATAGACTTGGTACATATTAAACTATCTATTCTGAATTATAAATCACAAGGTTAGTCAAACCAACTCCATGATAGAACTATCCTCTTTGAAGTGTTGGTCAAAAGAAAAAGGATATTTACCACATTCTGTTTTGGAAGTTTTGAAAAAGCTTCTTTACATTTAGGCGTACCCTTACTGACCATAAATCTATAATTGAATTTGTATCCCAACTTTCTCATTTATACTTTTTTTGAAGAAACTTTCTTATTTACCACCCCCAATCATGGAGCATTCTCCAATCTCCAACTATTGTTTTTACCCTTTCTTTTCCAAATACGGAAACCATCCTCAGCTACATTTGTTCTTAGTAAATGGATTGTTACCACAGTACATTTGAGTACTGTGGTAATAATCCATTTTTGATAAATGTAGTATCTTTGGGACCCCAATAAAAATGACAAAAGAACAATGTTCCCAATCCCAATTTTGATAATAAAAAAATCCCAATGATATAAGAGTAATTTTGTTGTAGTGATGAGTTCTTATTGGCTTTGCGTCAACAGCCTTCTTTTCACCTATAAAATGGTGACATATGGAGAGAGAAGCATTAGGAAAGAAAAAATATTACTTCTTATATGGACTATATGATCCTTATTTGTTCACATGATCCATTGCACCATGATCTATATTAGAATTTTCCAAAAAAAAAAAATAAAGAATGGATGGTTGACGGTCTGACCATGTGACACATCAATGATAGTTTTTTTTTTATAAATAAGAAGTTATCTATTGATCATAGATTAGTTGGAGTCGTTACAATTAAGAGATAATCTATAGATAAAAAATAAAAGTTATATAATAATTTTAAAAAGTATAATAATAAATAAAGTCCAACACCCCGCGACAAGACTATAGGCTATAGCGGTCCTCGCGATGCGAGGATATATTGCCTGGTAAATTTTGATAATAAGAATTTCTTTAAATTTTTGGTAATAACAAAATTTAACAAAACAAAGTAAAGAAAATTTTAGCAACATACAAATAGGGACAGTTTCCTTTACACCTTCATCACTGTGCTATTCCCTCTGACAATACTTTGAATCTGTACAGAGGAATCTTTTGAAATTTCGAAATTTTAAGGTTTATGTTTCTGTGGATTGTTATTCCGATTGAGATATCAAAAACAAAAGAAATATTAGAAACTGGACATTCGGATTTGCTAAGAACCAAAAGATATATATACACACACACTTTAATATTCTTGATACAACCACTTCGGAAGATGCCTGCAGAAAATTGGCACGAGGATAATCACAAGTCTATAATCAAAGAAAGAAACCAAGAACCTGAATCCAATAAAATAAACAAAAACAAGGGCCAGAAAAACTTCAAACCCTAGTTGTTAGTAGTGTTCCTAATCTAAAACCCTGTAAAAAAAATCCTCTTAACATTATAATACCTCAAAAATCACCAAATAAAAGCATTTTTCATAATAACTCAGGAAGAATACCAACCACATTTTTGTACTGAAATCCTTATGGCATATATGCAACTGTGTTAACACAAAACTAAGCATGGTTTTTCCTCTCTTTTTTTTTAAACACTAATCCCAAGCACTTGGAGCATATCCCCCGCCATAGTTATAACCACCACCACCACTACTATAATAATTTGCACCACCACTGCCTCTGTTGAAAGAGTTATCCCTTCTGAAGTCCCGGCCACCGAAGCGAGCACCACCAGACCGTCTATTTTTTCCTCCACCATATGAAGCTCGACTAGCATAGCGAGTCAACCAGTCCGGTACCTCTTGATTAGCTTCTTGCATCAGTTCTGCTAATGGCTTAGCCAATGACATACTTCCCTCGTTAAAGAAAGCAGTTGCCAATCCTGTCTTGCCAGCACGACCAGTTCTCCCTATTCGGTGCACGTAATCATCGATGTCATTAGGAAGGTCAAAATTTATTACGTGAGAAACGTGGGGAATATCAAGACCACGGGCAGCCACATCTGTTGCCACCAAAATTGGTGTATTCCCACTCTTGAATGATCTCAATGCTAATTCCCTTTCCTGTCAAAAAAAAATCCACCTTTTTTAGAATCAACGATTAAAGAAGGGCATAATGAGGACAAAAAGGACCAAGCTCAGAGCCTTAACTAAATAATAAACTTAAAGGGGGAAAATTACCATCAGGTTTCTTTACTTTTCTTTTTAAGTTGCACACGAACAATAATTTCTCTCTTAATTTAGTTGCTCATAAAGATAGGGAAATGAAAGGAGATAGCAGCAAAACGAATAGCCAGAGAAAATGAATATAATGCAGAAGAATAATGGGAACATTTTGCCTTTCATAATTTGCAATCTGCCTTTAGTTCAAAAGCAGCCAAAACGAAGATGTTTCTGAATATCTTCTAAAAAATGTTCTTTCAGAATAACTGTTGCTTACTAACATCACCACACTCAAGAAACTCATCGTTACTAACCTGCTGTGTTCTGTCACCATGGATGGTAGTTGCAGGAAAACCATTCATGCATAACCAATGTTCCAAAGCATCAGCTCCTTTCTTTGTTTCCACGAAAACTAAGGTAAGTGCTTGCTACAAAAATAGCAAGAGGCAGAGAGATTATTATAATTGAGCAGTTGATCCAAATAAAATTGACAAAATTTAAGCTATAGCAAGAAATGAGATAAACGGCAGCAAGTATAGGAATTGGTTCTCTTGTCAAGAACTATCTTGTCCCCAAAACCGAGACACAATATAGACAATTTTTTTGTAAAAGTACTGTTCAGAGAAAAGGGGGAGAGAGCCGTTTGGGAGATGTTTCCTGAAAGTAATCTCTGAAATGTGCCCCATTCTATGTTTCAGGTTCTATGGCTTCAATAAAACATATAACCTGCAATCCTTAATTCAAGTGGTTACAAATTCAACCAGGTACACCTATTAAGGAAGTTTTCCATACTGTCCTAAAATTAGGACTAGTACCAAATGAAAGTATGTGCTGTAGTTTTGGAAAATCCATTTCAGATCGCATAACCAAACATAAGCCTCCCATTGGACACTCTTCCAAATTTGATCATCAGAAACTTAAGGAACTGCTTTCCATGAACTGAGGTCTGAGTTCCTAGAAATAGATGCAGCTATGATTTGAACAAACAGTGTCTATTTTCTCCCCCTTCCGGTGGGAGTAGGAAGAGTGCATACTTAGAAGAGACTAAATAATCAAAAGTAATCCTGAGAAAGATATAAATAATAGGACACAGATAAAGGCAAAACTACCTTGCTCTGAGCACCGTTAGCCCGCTGTGCATGAAGAAGGTCCATAAGGTGGCTTCTCTTGTCACTCTCCTGAACAAATTCAACTCTCTGAACAATCAGATCCGTACTTGAGCCAACCCGTCCAACCGCCAAAAATATGTAGTTGGAAAGAAAATCAGACGCCAATCTCTGTAAACCAACCAAATTCCAAAAGAAAATATAAGGAAAACGAGAGAATGTCCAATAATTAATCAGGAACAGATTCCAAAAACACTTCCTTATGATAACATGTCATTCGCAACTTATGCAAATTCAGCATCTACACATTCAAGCTTAAAATAGAGCTAAATCTTAAGCAACGCCAGCACTTGTATCTGAAGGAAACAAAACTGGTCACTAAGTTGTATTATCAACTAAGAATCTCCTAATGCAGTAATCAGCTACAAGAATACTAAAGCTTCTTTCAAAACCAGGCAATAGCCACAACTGCAAAAACATAATAAATCTCGTCTATCAAGCTTATAGCATGTGAAAACAGGATAAACATGAACCAAAATAAAAATCCATTTTTACAAGTTATATACTATGTTACCCGGACCCTTCGTTTATGTTTGCCGTACCATGTCGACACAACACGACATGGATATGGGATACTTACCGGATCTTGTCAACACCGATCAAACACTTTGTTTTAGATGTTTAAGTACACGACACCTAAATACATACCCGTAACCGACATTTGTACCCGAGTCTGGGTAACATAGGTTATATATAGTTAACAAGAAGTATAAGTGATATAAATCTTACTATTTGAAAACAACTCAACAATATACAATCAAAAGTTCAAAGGAAATTAAACAAATAACAACCTGGATCTCTTTTGGAAAGGTTGCACTAAAAAGCATTGTCTGTCTTTCACCTCGTGGAGGCATATCCATCTGTTCCACTATCTTTCTAATTTGAGGCTCAAATCCCATATCCAGCATTCTATCTGCCTCATCAAGAGCCAAATATCTAATCATCTCTAATGAAACTCTTGCTCTCTCAAGCAAATCGACTAATCTTCCGGGAGTTGCCACAAGAATATCAACACCTCTTTCCAACTCTCGGAGCTGCAAGTAAATGACAAATAGTTAGACAAAAAAATACAGTCCACAGTAAGTATTCAAAGGAGACTACTTGAAACCTCTAAAACTTCATATAAAAACAAACAATTTAATTGAAACTGAAGAAAATATAACAAATCTCAGACAATCATCCCAAGAATAACTATACAACGCCAAATGAGACATCCTAAAGCATTGCAGAACCAGATGAGATTAATATTTAGGGATTAAAACAGCAATTAGGGTCAATTCAAATATCCTCTTTTAGCTTCTTGTACTCCTTGTCCTGCTGTATTTTGTCACCGAGAAGATCAAAATAGTTCTTAGTATAACACTTGAACTAAAAAATTCTATAAACCAATTTATTCCTTAGATTAAATGAATCTTTGAAATCTATTCTAGTGAGTGTTTGAATTCATCCCCACTAATATACCTGCAAACTAAACTAAACACCTTCAGCCTAAATTATCTTTATTAATTTAAAAGGTTATGAGATCACCTTCAACCTATTCTTTTTTTTGCATACAGATCGCAGTGGGATCTGATGCCAACAGATTCCCGAAAAGCACCCTCATCCCACCCCGAAACAGAAAGAAAGTACCAGACCCAACAAAAAAAAGAGAATGAACAAAAGTAGTGGAAGCTCAGAACAAACAAAGACGAGACCTGAACTACCATTACAAGTAATTGATTAGTTCATAACAAGTTACAGAAGCCAGTATTTTCTTCTGCTTCATCAAATACCAAATCACTTGCATCATTGACTAATGTATTCATTTAAAATGGAATTAATATCGCAATAGATACTGCAGTTTCATCATCTAAAACAGTAGCAAAGTAAAAGTAGAAATGTAATTCATTTTCAGGATGCATGAAATTGAAAAGAAACCTGCTGATTTATTGGTGCTCCTCCATAAGCCACCACCACCTTGACACCTGTTTGATAGGCGAACTTCTTAGCTTCCTCATGTATCTGCATGTTAGGATGAATATAACTTATTACGAAGTCTAAAGCAGTGCAAGTAAAGCCGGAAATTAAGAAATCAACCATCCACCTGCTGTGAGAGCTCTCTGGTTGGTGATAAAATGAGAGCAAGAGGAAACGCTGTTCGTGATCCACGTGGTCTCTGTGAAAATCCCCCTCCCATAATCCCACTGATTATAGGGAAGCAAAAGGCAGCAGTCTTGCCAGAACCCGTCTGAGCACATGCCATCAAATCTCTCCCTGCAAGAGAGATTGGAATTGTGTAACGCTGAACCGGAGTTGGTTTGACATACTTGCATCTCCTTATATTCAAATTCAGTGCCTCCCCTAAATCTATTTCAGCAAATGTGTTTACAGGGGGAGGCACATTATCCCCACTAGTCTCGACAGGAATATCCTCATAAGCATCAAAGTTAATGCCGGAATTCTCCTGCTCACTGAATACGGTCTCTGTATCCACATCCACATCATTGCCAAAAGGATTCACCTCTCTATCTCTACTCCATCCTCCACCTCTGTTTCCCCAAGCCCCACTACCACGCCCTCCTCCACCACCATATCCCTGTCGTCCAAAATCATTCCTAGAGCCACCCCACTGCGAACCACCCGCTGGCCCATTGGACCCAAATCTGTCACCACCAGCTGGTGGACCGCTAAATGACGGGGCAGGATGATCTGCAGTTGGTCTGTTTCTAAGATGTGGCGGGACATATGATGACCTAGGAAGACCAGAAGCTCGGCTCACACTGCTTGACCCAGGATTCCCAGCATTCTCTGATATACCAGAGTTTGCATTCTCAACTGTATCTGCCCATGAACTTCTCATATTCCAAAAATGTTCTTTTTTTTCTCAAACGAACACCAAACCACCCAAATGAGGTATTCACAAAGCTATAAACCCACGCAAATTTGCTATTCCTTGCACTTTGTTAAAATAAAAAAGAAAAACAAAACAGATTAATCAACAAATAATTCTAAAGAAAAAACTTCGTACCAAAAATAATAATAATAAAACAAATGCAATCAACCATAAAATCTAAGTTTTGCAGAAACTACAAGTTATCAACTAAGCAAACTATTACAACCTCCAATTTCAGACATCACATAAAAGCAACTAGCAGAGACTTTAAATTGCAAAATAAAAATTCGAGAAAGACCTAGTTACAGTCATCATCTAAAGCTCCAAAAACTTCACGAGATTTACAGGAAAAGCAAAAAATGCCAATGAAATTTATATAAATCCAGAGAGAGAAAAAACCTGAGAAGCAGAGAGATCAAAACATGCGTTTCCGAAGATGAATGCAAAAAATTTCTCTAATCGAAGTTTAGAAGAAGTAAGATTGAAGCAAAATCTGAAAACCCTAGACAAAAAGAACAGAGTTTTTTTCCTAGTGAGAGAAACTGAGTAAATAGTAAGAAGAAGATTGAAGAAAATATAAATCGGACACAAAAGGCGAAATAATCGGATTTGAAAACCTTTAGACTTGGAAGAAAAAACAAAAAAGGAATATATAGAGAAAGGGAAAATTCTGATATGGGATCAGAGCACTGGTAGAGCTGCTAGTCACACTAGCTAGTAAAAAGGCACGTCGCTCTCCTCCAATTATCAGTGCGGTTAAAATCAAAAAAAAAGATTGTTACGATATGGACACGAGTTAAAAAGTCAAAAATTGTCTCTCTCCTCATTTTATAGTGATGTGACAAATTTGTACAATTTTTTGACTTTTAACCGTGTCCCATATCGAAACAATCTTTTTGTATTTTAATCGTGACTTTGGGAGAAAAAAATGGAGGAGAGCGACGTGCCCTTTTTATGATCAAGTGGGACTAGAGCCTCTACAGTGCACTGTCCCATACTCAATTATCCGAAAGAAAGGGGTAAAAAGTCTTTCCCGTTTAAGAGGGGGTCCGACTTCGTGTCTCTCTTTTGTTAGATATTTGTAATAAATATCTAACTAGATACTGAAATTTATTTTAGCAAAAAAAAACTAGATACTGAATTTTATTTTATTTAACAAAAAAAAGATTTTTATTTCTTTTCCCCAGTTGAAGTCTAATTTAGGATATGTACTATTGATCCTAAGTTCTGATAAATGAGAAAAGTTGTGAGAAGGTTCGTAACAATTATCATGTTAATAATTATATAGAATTTCTTTATTAATTCATATAGCCGATTTTAAATATTTAGAATTAAAACTTTATTATTGTTGTAAAAAAATAAATTTAGTGAATTATGATAGTTTTTTGTCAATATTTAGAAATGGTAGCAAAATATTTTTTTAAGTAAAAATGAAAATAACATGGTATACTAGGTAGAGTGTTCATATAAGTATATTGGAATTAGTTTAGAAGCAAGTTGGATTGATTGAGAAAATCTGAGTTTTACAAGTGAAATTTCTACGTTTTTTAGAGCCAAAATCAATTCAAACGCACATATTATATTTGGTCCTTTTTTCTTTGGAAAAAAAACAAAATATCATATCTTAATGTACAATTCATTTATATGTATATATGATCAGTTTTACTGAAATTAAATGTATTTCTACAATATATATTTTTATGCTATTCGTTGGGCTAATTTGTCTAGAAATATTTGAATAATAATTCCATCTCAAAGATTAAGCTATATTCTAGGTACAATAATGATTGTTGGATCAAAAATTTTGGATCAAATAAGGATCAAATAGTATAAAATGAAAATGATTGTTAGCATTTAATGTGACATTATGCCTTCTTGATCCAAATTTGATCCCAAATTTTTGATCCAATAATCACTACCCTTCTAGGTAATAACCCACCCATCTAATGTCTAGCTAGTAGTTCACACTACTAGAACTCAAACTTTGATAATTTTAAGAATAAAAATATTGAGCTTTGAATATTTTCTTTTTCTTTTATATGAACCTTATATACGGGATGATCTTTAATGGGACGGATCTTGTTTTTTTACGGGTAAATGTACAAATCTTAACAATTGAAATTCCAACTTTGAACATTTTGGTTTAATTGAGAAATAAAAAGATTTCAGCTTTCCCTTTGGTTCAAGATTTTTTCAAAGCCTAGTCAAGGAGCTAAAAGCATTAGCACAAATGGCAGACCAACCCAAGAGCTTCAAGAGGTCTCTCTACACAAAAGGCGATACACACACTCTCAAGACTCCCCACTCCGATTCAACAAAATAGTTAGAGAATGTAAATCAGCTTCAAGAGATCTGATAAAGGGGTGTTTTGTAGAAAAATATGATTATTCCTACTTTTTTTATCATCACTAGTTAGTCTTCACACGAAATGTCAGATTGTGACTATTTTGAAATAAGTGATACACTTTAAAGGATTATTTGAAAACATAATAGTTAATCACTGTTTACCGTGCATACAAAAAAAAGTGCAAACTTATTACCGTCGTGGCGTTGACGACCCCTATTAGATATACATATGTTAAGAAGGGAACAAAAAGAAATTGAAAATCCAAGTCTCTAAACTCCAGCATGCTTTCCTAGCAAAAAACTTCACTGGAATGCTTTATATCATAAACTTCACAATAACTACACCAGTAAACAGAGAAGCGCATAAGAGACTGCATTCTAACAAGTAAAAAAACGATCCTTAATAAGATTATCAACAAAATGTACTGGCTTTTCTTAATAAGAATTTTCAGAAATTACTTGTCAAACATATAAAGTACAAAAATTCATTTAGTTTAGAAAAGACGCGGTAATAGAAATATTCCTACCAGCTTATCCAGTCACTTGCTTTGCTTGGATGTAACAGTTCTTTGAACTGTTGAGACGCCATCCACAAATTTTGTTCGGAAAAGAACATTGGCATTGTTGAACATGCCTTCTTTCAAAGAAACAACAATAAACTGCAGAACAAAATAAAAGAAGATGATTAGGAGAAAAATATGGAATTAGTTAAAAATTAATGAAACATGAATATATACTGTTCTTCTATGGCCGATAGGCTAGCCAAACAGTTTTGTAACAAATAGAATGCAGAACGAACCAAATTTGTAATTTTTTTTTTCTGGAATTAAAAGATACTTATCATTGAAGTCCATATCCAGTCTCTGAAAAAAACGAACCTGGGAATGCGGAAAGTGAGTTTTGATCATCCTTCCTATGTTCTGTGTGTGGCTTAGATCAAGCGCTGCATCAACCTGCCAGTGGTGCCAGTCCAGATGATAAGTTTCTATTTTAGGTATGAGGATTTTATTCAACAAAACTGCAACAAGGTAATAATTTCACACGACTACATAGAGTGACAGTTTATTTGTGGTTCTTCTGGTTTGTTGCACGATATCATTAATAGTTGCTGAATTCAAGTTGGCATGCACTGTATTTAGGTGCTTGGATAATCTTCTAATGAAGATGAAGAAAAAATCTACATAATGCTGAGAACTAAATCCACAATGGGATTTGTAGAGAATGCTTTCTTTAACGAATAAAAAATTGTATGAAATACCTCATCCAAAATATAAAGAGGAGCTGGTTTGAAGAGAAGCAATGCCAAAATAAGAGAAAGGGCGAGCAGCGATCTTTGTCCTCCACTAAGTTCTGAGAGGGACTGTTTCCAGACACTTCCAAATGCAACACGAACTTCCAGACCATCCAAGAAGCTGCCTCCTTCTGGGGGATCGAGTTTTGCCATTGTGCCCGGCAACAAAGTCGAAAATATAGATCCAAAATCACTGAAGAAAGGTCATATAACCTTGATGTTAGAGAGTAAAACTGAAAGAGAGAAACTACATCGTAGCTATTCAGTTTGTGATTGATTGAGGGTAAAACATATATCTAATGGAATGATCTGAAGATAGTATAGAAGAATGATTTACCCAGCCTATCCCTCTACCCACAACAACACCCCCGAATTGGTTAGAATAGAAACCATAATCACCTGTTAACTTTTGCCCAAGTGACCTTGAGTGTTTCTTTCTTCTTCTCATCAAGTTCTTCTATCACCATCTTGATCTTTGATTTGTCATTCTACAACAAAACTTGTTTTAAGTAAAAACCATGTGGCATCAAAATATACTAAAAAGACCAATAAGACAAACCTCAATAATGTTCTTTTTAGATATCAAGTCATTATATTCATCTTCAGCCTTCTCAAACATTGTCATAACTTTTTTGTTTACCCTTTTCTCGAGCCTACAATAAGAGAAAAAGATAGAAATGGTTTAAAATAATTATGTGGATTTCTTGGCTTGTAAAGGAGGCTGACAAATTAACACTGTCGAATTCAGGAAATTCATTAACGAAAACCTGCAGAAGAACATAAAATTGCTTGTTTCTTACCCAGACAACTCATTTTGCAGCCTTTCAAACTTTTCTCTCTCCTTAAGAGGATCACGAGATGTAAAATCATAATCAGTTCCATTCTTTCCAAATAGTTGTTTCTCAGACGTAATCCAAGAATTCTTCTCTATTAATTTTTCGACTTTCAAAGAACAGTTATTTTGTTCAATCTCCATGCGTTTCACCTACAGCTCAATAACAAACAAGGAAAAGGCATGAGCATCCATGTCCCATCAGCATAACAAGCAGAAGAAAGCCTAAATAAAAAATTACGTCATTTTCCATCCTCTTCTTCTCAAGGTTGGTTTCTGTAAGTTTATTCTTCAGCTTCTGCTGTTCCTTTAGGATATTATTTATTTCTGAATCACATTCCTTCATCTTCGTACGAGCCAAGTTAAGCTCAGATTCGGCCTGATTATGGTCATTTCGCAATGATACTACCTGTACATGAAAGTGGAATTAGGAATAATATGGATTAATTCTTTCAAGAATCAGAAAATTGGACTAATAGTGTAAAAAATCACCTTGTTTTTATGAGCATCCATCTCCACTGTAAGATTGTCAATTTGCTTCTTCAATGAAACTAACTGACTTGCCAGAGATGCATGTTCCTCTTTAACTGCTTCCAATTCCATTACAAGCCTTTGCCGTTCATTTTCATGACCCTGGTGGTAGTGGTTATTGGGAAGCATATTAGAATAAATGTTGAATCTTCCAAAGCTTCATAGAGAGAACATGAACCGGACAAATCTATTTAAAACCCAGATAGATAACATAAAAGCAGCTCAGATAGGGTTTTGTAGGGGTTTTTTTTCCACTCTCTAGGACGGACAGGCCATAGTAAAAATCCATTTAGCTCGTGCAATGCTTATAGAATATCGATGAGGTTTAAGATACAGTAGCTGAAAGGCATACCTTGAGTTCATTTGATGCTGATTGCATCTGAGCCTTTATTGCCTTAATTTTCTTCTCTAGATCTTTGAGCCTGCTCTCTCGGCTGCCAGCATGGTCATGGATTGACTTTTCAAGAGTTGAAACTTTAGCAATACAACTTGCATGGAATTGTTTCTTTTCTTTAATGGCTAATCTTGCTTCTCCAAGTTCCTGTTCAATCTTCTTAACTAATTCACCAAGCTAAATTACCCAATAATACTGGTGATCAGTTCATTATGCACAAAAAAAAATGAACGACTTTTATCTAGGAAAGAAAAGGATTGACGAAAACTTAGACCCGGCACAAGAAATTAAAACAGTAAAACTGAGACATAATTCAAGAATGCAAACCTTATGATGCTCATTCTGCTCAGCCCTTTTCTGAAACAATGAGAGATCATAGGACTTGAGTTCCAATTGTGCCTTAAGGTCTTTGAACTTTCTTTGGACAGGAAGGATTTCACTTATCTGAAATTAAAGTAATCAGGTGTTATATAATATGAATATACACTACTAAAATCCATTTCGATTCTTAAACATGTAAAACTACATCATGTTTGCTAATGAGTAACGATTAAGGACACAAGATAACAGCAAGTTTATGTTGCATATAATAGGGTAAACCAGTTATTTTGCTTTTGTCGGCAATTATAACAGTAGTAGCTGATCCAGTAAGGATGTGCATTCATCATACAGTGGATATTTTTTACTGCAGCATATGAGCTTTTATTGATTTTATATCATGCCAGAATATAAAATGTTGAAGGGAAATAACTGAAATTAAAAAGGTAAAAGATTGTAAAAAAAGATTCAGCCTGGAAATTTTTAAGAAAAAATGCAGTATAAAGCAGTATGATTCTGCTCTGATTAACTTCATGTAATCCCCAGACTTTTCCACTAAAAGAAACCTAACAAATTGATGATCCAAGAATGACTTCAAAATAGCTTTAAAGCTAATGAGATAGTGGTAAATAAACTCTGGTAATAGAACTCATGAGAAGTATATTATTTCCTTCATTCTTCAATCTTCACAGGTTACTTCAAAGTCGGTTCAAACAAGTCAGCTATATGTGTAACTCTGTGTACCACACACACACGCAAGCACACGGTGAGAGAGAGCAACCTTAGAATCAATATCTGACAAGCACTTCTGATGGTACACAAGTTTTGTTTCAGCCTCTGCCAAAGAATGAAGCTTCCGCAACAATTCACCACCGCCTCTACAAAAGTAAGTAATCATCTCAGGAGATGTATATGCTATATACTGGGGTTACAGATTTGGAGATTCTAATGTGCATAAAAGTAGAAAAATTTTGTCATCCATCGATTTCAAATCTCATTAGCAATATCTAGATAAGCTTGATATATAGAAGAAGTCAATCCTTACTTCCGGCTACCACCAGTCAAAAGTCCACTAGGCTGAAAGATATCTCCTTCAAGAGTCACGCTTGGAGTTCCAATCTCCCTATTAAAAGCCACCTGAAAGGCAGTAAGGCAAACATCAATTACAGTATCATGAGACGGCCATTTTGACAGCCAACATTATCATAAGTTGGTAGTGAGTAGTATCACGGAATCATGTCATAGTACATGCTGATTCTGAAGTATATCATAAGCTCTTCACTGGGAGTACCACAGTTGACCTCCCAGACACACAATGCAACCCCAATAGGACGAGGAAAAATGCTCCATGTGTATCCTTCATAATGAATGTAAAATGTTCAATACCAAGGAACTATATGCAATGAAATAAAACTGAAGTAATGGCCATAAGTAGATTTGTATGATTGACCCAAGTGCAGAAATGCAAAATCTTCACCACACTAAGGAATCACATGCAAAAAGGCAAAACTAAAGCACGGCAGCAAAACAACCTTTGAATGTGAGCAATCTAACACGAAATAATAAGAAAACTCTCAACCTACCTCTTTTGCAGCATCAGTTGTTTTACATATGAAGGTTGAACCAAACACATATTCCATGGCACTCTGCAGACCACAAAGATCAGTCAGAATATATTGACCGACAGTATACAACTAACAACTATATGTGGAGAGAAATTATCCCATAAATATACATATATATATACATATATATATATATATGCACAATCAAACATGCATGAAAGAATAGATGAAAAACAGATTGATTAACAGACTGCAAACAAAATAGAGGAATAAATGCATTGCAAACTGCCGAACAGAATGCAGGATTCAATTATAATATTCCCCAACTATTGGATGCTACCTACACCTTCAAAATAAAACTGCAATTGACAAAACAAAAGCAAGGCAAGAAAAATGGAAACGAAGAGGCCATGTAGTAACATACAGTCAATTCATCATCATATCCGACCAAAGAAAGTGCAACTTCAGCGTTTCCCTCACCAACCTGTTAAAAGAGTAATGATCTTTATGTTGAAAGGGACAAATTAAAAATACAGGAAAAATAAACTGCAGGAACTAACCAATCTGATGGCAGAATTCCGAACTCTTTGTGGGACAGGATGACTTTGAATTTTGTTCAAAGGAATAATGGTTATCCTCCTTCGAAGACCGCCATTTTGAAGAAGCTGTTTTCCGGTATTTTCAGTGTCTACCACAATGTTAAACAACTTCCCACCAGCAGCAACCTAAATAAGATCCAAATAGGGCAGCACATAGAGATGAACTATTGGATGTCTTAAACCAGAAAGGAAAAAAATGTTAAGTTCTGTACTATTTTTTTCATTCACACTAACCTCCAGGGCAGTCATTGCAGAGCCGTCCTTCACTTTAATTAATTTTGCAACCACACCCTTCACTCTTGACCTATCAAAGTTCTTCACGGGATCATTGTATGTGAAATCTACATTACCCAGTTGTGAAGAAAGAATTCGGATTTCATCCTTCAACTGCTGCACCTTTTCTAACTCAGTTGCACGATCCTGACAAGGTTTTGAGACAGAAAGAATGATTTTAGTGAAACATTCCATTTTGGAGTAAAAGATTGTAATCTGACTCTCTGAGAATAGAGCTGCTTACTTTTTGTAGTGCTTCCATCTGACCCTCATTGTATGGCAGAGCTTCTAAAGCATTTTTTACCTTATCCACATCAGCTGTTCTACCATTGAGCTCATTTTCAAAGGCCACAGCTTCTTCACGCTTTGAAAACAACTGTGATGTTTTCTCCTTCAGCTCTTTCTCAGAGTGGCTTATTTTTGTTTCCAATTGTTTCAGTTCTGTCTCTGCCTTTCCAACTGACACTTTGGCATCACGAAGTTGATCTTCAAGGCACTTCTCCTCATCTCCACTACTTTTCCCAGCTATTACTCCCTACAATTGTAGTCATTACCATCAATTTCATGAAATTCAGCTTCAACATAAACTGAACCATTTTTTGCCTGAAAGCACTTACCTGGTATTCCTTCTCATGCTCATCCAAGTTCTTAGAGAGCTCCTCAAATCTTTTCTTGAGATCTGCAGATCCATCTTCAGCACTTTTCACAGCGGCAGCTTTTTCCTCAGCAGATTGCTTCAATTCTTCTAGATTTCTCTCAATCTGCAATCAACAGAAAATGAATTTGAAATGAAGAACAAAAGAAAAGAGGACAACTTGGCAATGGAATGCTGAAATAAAGCACAAGATGATAAACATAGGGTATCTAGAAACAGAGACATGCCCTTTGTACCTTTCCTACATTCTCTTTTTCAGTCATGAGAATGTCCTCTTTATTTCTCAGTGCCGCTGTCTCCTTAACTAAAGTCTGGGATAGAGCATCAACCTTGTCAGAAAGAATTTTAACCTCGCCTCCCATGCTTGCCTCCTTCTCAGCAGTGAGTTTGGCGACGTTTTGTTCCATCTCCTGTACTTCTTGTTGCATCTTTCCAGTATTATCATCAATTCCAGAAATCCTAATCTTAATGTCTTCTACCATCTGAACAGCATTATCACTAACTTTTTCTGCTTGAACATATTCATAAGCTATACAGAACCTCCTTAGGCGATCCACTTCTGCACTTCCATTAGCCCATTGCATGTACTGCATCCTCTCTTTCCTCAACTTCTCCAAAGCCGGAAGTATTTCATGGTCAAGAAGCTTATCAATCTCATCTACCTTGCTCTGCTTTTTCTCGAGTGTTTTCAAGGCAGCCTCCTTCTTGGTCTCATACATTCTTGTCCCCGCAGCTTCTTCAAGCATGGACAAAATTTCAGGAGGTTTCATGTTAAGAACTTTAGTAATACGGCCTTGCATTATAAGAAAATGTGGGTTGTTTACGTTCAACTGCACTGAATGAAAAAGATTCTGAACTCTGCTGGGCTGTGCAAGGTGCCCATTTACTAAATACTTGTTCCTTCCACCAACCACAATCTGCAGGGAAATTAGAAAATCCTCAAAACAAATATCAGTAGGTTGTTCTACTGCATAATTCTTCTAGAGATAATTTAGTCTTGCAATCGTCCACAACAGAATGACAATTTATAGGATTTAATTCCTCATTAAACTCAATGAATCACTAACAACAAGCCAAAATGAGACCTTCGTTTAATTGCATTGAAGGAAATACAACCGCAGCTCAACATGCTCTAATATGGAAATATGCATGATCATATGGTCATTTTCTAAAGGAATGACTCCAAAGTATCTAAATCTTTGAAAAGGCCACAGCCATTACTTTCAAGTTTCAACTAGGTCGTACCCAGTGCATGTTAGAAATCACCAACTATCTCTCTCCCTTGATTTAGAAGCTTCAAGAAATGGAGAGATAAAATCTCCTAGAGAGCAAGCTCTAGAAAGTTCTAGAATTGATCCATAAGTTCATTCCTAGAAAAGAAGTTCTAGAATGATCTATGAGGGAAGACATGGGAACACACTAGAGAAAATGAGAAGGTTAGCTTCTAGATTGTTCTAGGTTATGTTAAATGTCTGGATGGTAGAATATTCTAGATGGTTAGAGACTAATCTAACCAACTAGTATAAATAGGATATGTGTGATATGCATTTGTAAGATGGAAGTAAGAAAGTAGTAAGTAAGAGCAAGTACTCCAAAGCAAGAGTCAACTTTGAGAGTGAAGCAAAGTTGTGAGCTTGAGAGCTAAGTGAGCTCAAGTACATAAGTGGGAGTGTTAGGTGGCTTTGTGTAGTGTAAATTCAATTGAAATATAAAAGTGTTTGTCAATTGAATTCTCTACAATTGATATTTGAGCTAATACTCAATCAGTAGTATTAGATCAAAATACTCAACAGTGCACAAGGGCTCTCGCATCAAAAGGGTCTGAGGAAGGTCTATGTACGCAGCCTTACCCTTATGTTTTTCATAAAGAGGTTGTTTCCGAGGTTCGAACCGTGACCTAGCGAATAGCAAGTAACATTTGACCATTGCGTCAAGCACGAACTTCAGCCATTACTTTCAACTAATTTATATTTTTTTTAAAAAGAAAAAAAATTATTACCAGGGCAGGGGTGTCAAAATTGGAACATATTTTTTTCAAGTTGAAAGTACTTGTCAACTACACTAGCCCTCCTTAACTATCTTCAACTAATATAGCTTTCTATTTCCTCTAAGAAATAGAATTTAGAAAATTCAAGATATAGGGGACATTTTAAAAACTTGACAGAGCTTCATTCATAACTAAAACTAAATTTTAGAGGATATTGAAAAAATTAAATAAACTGCTACTTCTTCAACAGTAAACTTTAGCTCTTCGGTTTCGAATGCATAATACCTGGCGAGTGACAGTGATTTCGGGGCAATCTTCATACCCCAACGGACTCCGACTCCGATTCGAATTGTCGAAAACAACGGACACAGTTGCTTTAGTAATCCCAGCTTGTCCTTGCTTATAAACCAGCTCTTGTAAATTCGAAGCCCTAACTTGCTGCAAATTGGTAATCCCCAACACAAAGCAAATTGAATCGAGGATATTCGATTTGCCCGACCCGTTTAACCCGGTTATAGCATTGAAGTACGGGTCGAACCCGGATACCACCGTCCTCGTTGCGTAGGATTTGAATCCTTCTAAGCATATTTCTCTGATATGCATGGTTATTAAATTGCTGGAAATTTATTGAAATTTTGAGACCCTGGAATTTTGAAGGGGATTCAGAGATTGAATGAAACCCTTGTGAAGTGGAGAAGAGATAAATTTACTACTACTATTGTATCAGACATAAGAAATGAGAGGGAATTTGAAAGTTGTTTTAAGTAATTTTTTTTAAACAAAATGGCGGGAAAATATTTTCACGGACACTTTTGAAACCGAAAGAGTCTGGTCTCTCGTCTTTGTACCATTTCTTTTTCTCATTGTTTTTTTCCGGGAAATCAGTCTATTTAGTCCTCATAAATTTTTATTTCGCTCGTATAATCATCAATGTTTAATTTCAGCCAGTAAAGTCTTTTACATATTTACGCGCTGCATATAGAGGTTCCACCACCTCTTCTCCGGCGAAATCAGGGCAGCTCCAATTTGTTGTATGGTGAGAGAGATGACATTTTTGTTTATTGTTGTGTTGAAAAATGCACTCAATTTTGAATTGTAAATGTGTACACTACATAAATGAAATTATGCATCCCATCTATAGTGTCATATCCCGACATAGAGGACCTGGTGAAGGTGAAAAAATATACACAGTCAACTTATCAGCTCGTGATTGTAACTGTGATAAATTGTCTACTTATACAACTCCATGCACGCATGTCATTGCAGTGTCCAAATCGGTCATGGATGATGCTTCAAAGTATATTCACCCTTGTATTCTCTGGAGTACTACAAGTATACATACAAGTCCATTTTATATCATGTACTTGATCTCATACATTGGAGACCTGCTCCTTTTGATATGACACATTACCCTCATAATATAAAAGGTTCACAGGTAGGTCGACCTCAAAGGCAGAGATTTCAAATTGCTATGGACACAGAGAACCGGGAAAATCCAAGACCGAAGAAGTGCGGCAACTGTAAAGATACTCGATCACAACCGGAAGACTTGCCCCACCCAAGAAAATCCTAACCAACCAACTCCTTCTTAGTTGTATTTAAATTTTGTAACTTGTAATATTTTGGAATGTATCAATTATCACTTATTTTAATTGTCTACAATCTTATCAACTTATTTTAATTTTATTTCATTCAATAAGAAAACATTGCCAAAATTACAATGATTGTTCCATTAAATTGGCAAAAACATCATTCCCGACCCTATAATCAAGGATATCGTAAATGGCAAGATGGATTTTTACATGGTCACCGGGGTGCAATCTCGAAAACACAACAAACTCAGGCCATCCCAAAAAATAGTAATCGTCTCCGCTTTCGTCTCTAGTCACTTGGAGTGTCAATTTGTTCCCGCGACTATTACGCATGTGTAGTACTTCAAGGATTCCAAGCTACATTCTAACGCGTCACTGCATGTAGTTTATACCTATCCATTGTACATAGAAAAACAAATTACAATAAATAACTTGAAGAGGAACGAATGTTTTTCCAAGCGGTTTTGAAAATCCCGAGTACGTATTCTCAATGTCTATTTGAAAACTCTGCCGGAAAAAAGCGTCATCGGAGGGATACGATAATTCCCCCTTACGGTAACCGATGTCGGGCCTTATAAAAAATCCTCCATTAACATAAATATCTAGTAGGTTCATTGGAGAATGGATAAAATGAACTGTATCTATCAGCCGAAGATTGTTGTCACGCAAAAATTCTTGTAAACCACCGTCTAGGTAGTACTTGTCATCTATTTTGGTTACATAAACGTACCATTGATTCCCAATGACGTCCTTCATGTAGACACATCTTGCTATGCCGAGACCAGTTCGCTCAAACCAATTTGTGTACATTGATGGAATGCGCTACATAAAATCATATTAGTTAGGTAACTGAGCACATTTGTTCAAAAAAAATTACACATTACAAAAGAAGATATTACCATTTTTCTATTGGTTTGATTTCCGACAACAATTTTAAATTGGTGTCTGGAATACTCTTCTTGGGCGGGATCCATTTTGCTATTCATTTTCAAAATGCTACGTTTGAGAGTAACTACATAAGTTTGGAGAGAAATATGAAAATTGATATGATTTTAGAAGGAGAAGTATGTATGTATATATAGAGGATTAAAGATAGGTTTAGAGGATATATCCACTGCAATTTGAGGACAGAAGTGGCAATTCCGTCCTCAAGATACGGGAGTCTAGGGTTTTTAGGGTTTCAGGACTTTATTATGGTGACTTGAGGACGGAAGTGGGCTGACATGGCAAGTGTTCCGTCCTGGATAAAAATGTTTTCCCAACAAAAAGACTGCCATGGTTGGCCCTTTATGCCAAATCATGGTCAGTCTAATGCAATGCCTCGAAAAATGATCCCAAATGCACCTATTTACTTTATTTATTTTGCTATAATTTATCAAATACTTTGAAGCTCTAAAAAAAGGTACATTGGAGCACTTATTTTTTTAATTTTGTGTCGAACTTGAAATTATTAATTTTTATAAAAAAAAATTATGTTAATTACAACAATCTTCTTAAATTTTTAATTAGTACGTTTAAATTACATTATAATTTTGAATATGACTATATGTTGTTCCTTCTCTTTGAACGCCTTCTAAGAACGTTGGATAAGCCGTTAGTTTTCGTTAGTTTTCATTTTATCCAAATTATTACTGATTTCGTCCTTAAAATTTCAAGATAATTAGTTTGTCATTTAAGTAAAAAAAATTACATAATTACTTATTTTCTTAATTGTATAAAAATTAATTTGAATCAACTAATAAAAAAGGAAATACTACCAGTAACTTATGGAAAATAATCGCATGTTCATGTATATATCTTTATTTATGTCTCTAACCACTCACAATTCATCACGTGTATATAAAATTGAAAAAAAATATTCACGTATCAAATTCTGAGTAGTGAAAACATATATAAGAATGACGATTTTCACACGTAACTTACTTGGGATACAATTGTAAAAACACACCAAACTTTTGAGTATTCTACTCTTTTTTGTTCTTTGTTTTTTTTATGGTGATGAAAATAAAGCCAGAAATGATCAAGTCTTTGGCGCACACACTTGCTTGATTATTAAATCCGATAAAGAATATTTGTGTCCGGTTAAATTTGTAATGTTTTTGTTCAGTAGAGGTATGATCATAGGCGGATCTATGTATGCCAGACTGGGGCAATTGCACCACCAAATTTTTTTTGGCACTTTTATCGCTCTCCAAAGAATTTTATCGGGTTTCACGCTTATATTTGCACTCACCGGATTCGATTTGCACCACTAGATTTCGACTCCTGCGTCCGGCTATGGGTATGATCAACTATGGACAACTTGAATTGACTCCGAATCTTTTTCTACATATTTCAATATATTATTTAATACGTCAATGATATTGATTCACATAAAAAAATATCATTGACTAACGATAAGGTTCTATTAATTGCATTACTTTACATATAATTCTATTAGTATATTAGACGGCGTATTATAAGATACATAATTAATTATTATAATAAAAAAGAAAGAAAAAAAGAAAACGATTAGAAGGCCTAATGAATTATTCTAAAAAAAAGAAAAGAAAGAAAAAAGAAAACGATTAGAAGGCCTAATTAATTATTCTAAAAAAAAAGGAAAAAAAAACAATAAATGGCCGTCCAATTCTAAAACGGAACAAGTGCTTGATTTATACGTACGGACCAAATCTCAATGGTAGGATAGACAAATTTAACAGCAAAACAGTGACAGAGTACAATATTATAAGAACAAGTATTTTCAACGTCATATCTTTCATTTAAAAATTAAAAATTAAAAATTAAAAATTATTCAGAATAAAATGTCGTTACACATTGGAAGTGTGATCTATTAGAAGTTCCCTAATCTAACACTACTAAAGTGTACGGTGCGGCAGACTTGTCTGTGCCAGCTAAATCCAACGAAAATTCATCAGAAACTCAGTCATGGCCCCCAAACCCCCTAGATACGGTCAAAACATGGTTACAAATTCTTCTTAAAACGACCTCTCTCTCCTCTCTGTTCACCAGAAAATTCTTGTTCCTGGAATCTCTCTACCCCTTCATCATCATCATCATCATCTAAGGGAAGAAGGGAAATTCCAGTAAAAGAGAGGGGGAAAAGAGAGGAAATTTGTGTTTCTGTCTTCTTTTGGGGGGCAGCTAAATGGAAAGCATTAGTGGATGGCAAAGTATATTTCTTGGAACAATTGCATCATGGGTTGTTCTTTCTTCATTGTTAAATTTCACCCAAAAGATTAGATCTTTAACTCAACCATGGGTTTCTCATCAAGTTATTTCCGACACTCCTTTTATTCTCAAGATCCAGGTTTGGGTTATTTCCAATTTGCTGGTTTAAAAGTGCATTCTTTTTTCAATTATTGATTCTGATTTACTTTTAATTTTTTTTGGTGGGTTCTTTCTTGTAGAAATATCAGCACAAGTATCTGGATGCTCTGTTTTCTGGGTTGTCTTGTGTTGTTTCTGTCCCTTTCTACACTGCTTTCCTTCCTTTACTCTTCTGGGTATGTTTCTTGTTACATGACTCGATCTCAATTTTGATGAACTCTGGATCATCTAGTACATTGTCTAGTCCACCAATAAAATTATTACACGTGTAGTCTAATGATGTTGTTACATGTGTGGATCAATTTTATTGGTGTACTAGAAGATGTACGCGTGGATCCAAAATCAGTTTGATGATTTATTTTATTTCTTACTTGTTCATGGTGATTAAATTTGTAGAGTGGACATGGCAAATTGGCCAGGCAAATGACACTTCTGATGGCCTTCTGTGATTATATTGGGAACTGCATAAAGGTAGTAATTTTTTTTTAATCATTTTCCAAGCTCCATCTTTGATTGAGGATAAAAGGATTCATTTCGAAGTTTATTTCCTTATATGCTATGGATTCTAAGTGGTGGGTGTGATTAACAGGATGTGGTATCAGCTCCAAGACCTAGTTCACCTCCTGTTAGGAGAATAACAGCTACTGAAGATGAGAAAGAAAATGCATTGGAATATGGATTGCCTTCTTCACATACTCTTAATACTGTATGCTTATCAGGGTATGGAAAATGCATTGGCTCAAGAGATATAGCGCGTTTTTACATAAGCTTTCATTGTTACAAGGATCACCCACACTAATTATTCATCTTACAGTTTTTGGACAATGATGGTTGAAAATGCAGAATGTAGCATATGTCTTAGTTAAATGATTTTTTCCGTGCTTTAGGCTTTAGCTTGTTGATATGATTCTTTAACGTATTTCCTTTTGGGGCGACCAGGTATCTTCTTCACTACGTCTTATCCTACGCTCAAATCCAAGATGTCTCTGTCAAAATGGTGGGATTAGCCATTGTAATCTTGTTTGTTGGCCTAATTGGCTTAGGTGAGTGTTTCCCAAGTTTATTACTGTTTTTAGACTTTAGTCATCGTGATATTCTGTTTATAAAACCCAACTTGAAATTTTATCTGTTTCTGTTCAGGAAGAATTTACCTAGGCATGCACAGCGTGATTGACATCATTGGTGGTCTAGTATTTGGCTTGGCAATCTTGGCAATCTGGCTTTGCATTCATGAGTATATAGACGGTTTCGTAGTTTCTCGGCAAAATGGTATCATCACTTATCCTGTTTGTTGATTTAACATATATATACTTACATGTCGCCGGTATTTATGATCTGAAGAACTTAAAGAGGGCTGAGCCTTCAATATCCAACTACTTATATTTATATTCAAGGTATTAACTTTAGCTTTTATTATTGTTTCAGTTGCTTCCTTCTGGGGTGTCCTTAGCTTCTTGTTGCTCTTTGCTTATCCGACGCCAGAGTATCCAAGTCCAAGTTTTGAGTATCACACAGCCTTCAACGGTGTTGCACTAGGAATTGTAAGCACATCCTTCTTATCCTATACTTGTATTAGGGAATAGCATCCCTTTGCTTCCTTTCCTTCTTTTAGTGTTAGAGATTTCCATATGTCCTTAGCTAAGCGTGTAAACAGGAATATGCTGGTTTAATATTGAGATGTACCTTGTCACAAGAAATGATTATCGTCATCCTGTAACATAGTTTTAGAGTTTAGCGATAACCACTATGGTATGATTTGAGTTTGGATATATAGTAGTGATACTGACGAAGTATTACAATATTATCCAGGTAATTGGGGTTCAGCAAACATATCATCAGTTTCACCATGAAAATGTTCCACGCGTCTTTACAGCTGAACTCTCAGTTCCTGCCTTTTTGGGTAGAATCTTGGTGGGAATTCCAACTATACTTCTCGTGAAGTTTTGCAGCAAAGCTCTTGCCAAATGGACTCTGCCTATACTCGCGAATATTTTGAGTATCCCGGTTAAATCCACCAGCTACATCCCAGCATTGAGTGCTTCACCAACAAGTAAAAAGCCAGATGACATGAAACAAGTTGGTTATATCCAGAAAATTTTCTTTTTCTCCCACCAAGACATGTTTGATGTTGACACTGGTATAAGGCTTCTTCAGTATGCTGGTCTCGCATGGTCAGTTGTGGATCTCGTTCCATATATCTTCTCTCTCTCAGGGATTTGACACGGGGTAATTCTTGTAGAATATTTTTCTTTTTCCCTTTCCCCGAGGCCCTTCGTGTGCAATGAGAAGGAATGCATTTTTGTGTTTATATAAACAAACATGATCAAATATTGTATATAGCTTATTTTTATAAATCAAGAGGAGGAATTATTGTTCTTGCAAATGTTCTTACAAATGTTCTTAAGCAAACTAAAGCCTAAAAACAGATTCAATAGGAAATGAGTAAAACTTTTACACACCTCTATGTGATAATGCATGGGCAATAAACAGGTAAAAGTATTATACTACGTATTTGTTCGCTGTCTCTAATGCAAATATTGACAGAGTTGGAAAGATTTGGCTCCTCCGTGTTTTTAAGTACTAGAGAGGAGTCAAATCCAAGTTGGAAGCAGCAAAAAGATCAGCTCCGTCCAATTCTTCCCTTCATAACATGCCTCCTTAGCCCCGGAATATGCACATTTTTAATGTAATCTTCCCAATCTATGCCCTCTATATCGAATTCAAATTGCTGCCTTTCTTCTGATGACATGCTTCCCATCAAATTCCTAGTGTTGCTATTGTCAAACCTGTCAAGTTTCCCCCTGTTATTGACCTGCAAGATGAGCAAAAACCCGATAGATTACAGTACGGACCAGAGAAATGTTTACCTTCCACCATAGAAAGTATAGGGCTCATAAAGATTGGCCAAGTATTTTGCTTGCTCCACTGATTTTCTGCAGATGTTTTCAAGCTTCTTGGGCATCTTTCCATTGGGATGTTTTCTTATCGCGTCTTTCCAGAGGTGAGTCGAAAAATCATCCATGGAACTGAATAGCTTCATTCTTGGAACATGAACTGGAATCCCTTTTGAATCGATACACGGTGAGGAACTGAAATATTCATACAGTATTGTGGCTAGATCTTCGAATACTAAAGGGTTTACAACAGATGATGCCATCTGATATATGTTACTTCCAGATTTTCCACTTCCCCCATGCTTTGCCATGGCTGCTATGGTTGCATTTACCACCATATCAGCTGGAACCTATGATAAATTCATTTCTTGATCCTTCCAGAAAGAGCAAAAATAAAAAAAATAAAAAAGACGTGGGGGGGGTTGTATTTACTCACAACATCAAGAACTCCTGTGGGGTCTGCAAGGAATCCAGTGAGGAGGCCTTTGCCATAGTATAGAACAATAGGATCCATCATCCTGAAAGGGATCAAGCTCTAAATTAGTCTTAGAATTCAGGTCTAAATTTCTTAGGTTTATTTGATCATTATGGTACCTAATCCCTTCTATCCATCCAGGAAATGGCTCTTTGTAAGTGCTTTCTATCACACTTGGTCGAATTACAACCACCGGGATATCACTCCTCAAATTATCGATCATCATTTCTCCCATCGCCTTTGTGAACACATACGTATCTTGCCAACCATACTTGTTTGCCCTGATTCATCACAATTACTTTGTATGATAAGAGTTGAAACTTGCCATACGTTTATCAGACACAACTAGAACTTTGTCTACAAGTGACTCTGAAAACGTAGAAAATCAAAGTTTTTTGTAAACTTGATTACCTCTCTAGGCCAAGTTCTTTAATCTTTTGAACCAGTACTTGCTCATCTTGAGTTTGTTTGGATTCTAAAACAAACTTTATCTCATCTTCAACATTCAAAAGTGGTTCAGATCTATTGAGATGAGCTATGCTTTCACCAACACAAAATGGTTTCTCCATGATTCTTCCTTGTCTTTTTCCATTAACATATGCTGCATGAATCATCATAAGTACCAACAAAAACTAGTTTTTTTTTTAGAAAATATTATGTCTTTGCTGATAATTGAACTAATTTTCCAGTACAAAATGGTTCTTAAAATTACGCTAACCTTCCTCGACTATTAAAAAAAAAATCTTACCTGTAGATATTTGGACAAAGAGCTGAATATTATGACATTTTTTTGCAAAGCTCATCAAACGACTTGGTCCAACAGTGTTTATATCAAGGGCAACATCGTACCTATAATAAATACAACAAAATTTTCCCAACAACAATATTATGTTCAGTTTTTACTGGTAAATAAAAGCCACATGGATGTTAAAAGTCCTTTCTAACCTTTCATCAAAAGTTGTATTAGCTGCCGAATTGACAATTATGTCCACCTCTTTTGCAATCATGTTGGCTATTCCTTCATCTAAGCCAAGGCTAGTTTCGGAAACATTTCCAACCACAGGAACTATCTTGCTCAACATAAAGGATCTATAAGAATTTCCATAGGTTTGCTTAAGGCACTCGAAAATCTCTGCATTGATCATCTATAATCCAAAGCATAAAAAACAGAAATTCCTTAAAATTTATTAATGAAACAACTGATTAAAGAATCAAAGAATTAGAAATACAAATTAGTTGATTACTTCATTTTTCACTCTCTCCATTGCAATTTCCTTGTTCTTGGCCTTGACTAAGATATATATCTTGTCAACATCCGGCACTGTCCTTAATATCTTTTCGATTAAAACTGCATTTCAAACAAAGAATAATGAAAATCTTGAAAAATAAGGTAGTAATAATGAATGATGAATATAACTAAAAGGGGAAGAGAGTGACGGCTGCCCCCAATTTTTATATAAATGTTAAAGATTTCAGAATATCCTTACCCCTTCAAGAATTGTGTACAATTTTACCTTTCCCCAGGAATCCAGTAGCACCCGTGATGAAGAAAGTTTTGCCACCAAGAAATTTGGTGATGCCAATTCCAGTATTATCAGGATTATCCTCAATTGTGGTTGATTTTCCATTGAAAATAACCAAATCATTCACCTGATTTTTGCCGTTTGGAGTTAAAACCAAATTACCTACACTGGTATCTATCAAAGGAGGAGGATTATGATCTCCATTGATCAAAATTGATGATCTTTCTGTAAGAACAGAATTAGAAGATAACCCACAATTCTTAATTACATTTCCACCACTTTGGCAACATATGAAATTATTCTTGATCATTCGGCCGCCTTCTGCAGCTCTATTATACTTGGAAGTAATGGAGATGGAATTCAGAGATAAAAAAGCCTCCATAATGCACAGAACTTAAGATGAAAAAAATGATGAAAAGGAAAAATATGTTAAAACTAACTATAGTTTTTTTTGAGGTGCAATATTGGTTTAAAGCTAGTGAACAAACTATGGCTTGTTTAGTTTGAAATATTGTTAGCATATACTATAAAGATAAGATAAGGGTTTGGTTATTTAATTTTATAAAGAGGGGACAAGAAAGGTGAGGAATTAATTGAAAGAAGCAGAAAGATTGTTAGGAAGATGAGAAGTTTTATTTTGGTAGGTGAGTAAGTTTAAAACTTACATTAAAATCAATGAATACAATACACGTAGGAAAGAGAATTGACTTTTTGACCTACGTGTATTGTATTCATTGGTTTGGATATAACTTTTAAACTTACTCACCTACCAAAATAAAATTTCTCTAGGAAGATGGGAGTTAGAGAAACAAACAATAGAAATTTACTCCATTTTTTTGCCCATATTCTTTCACATGCTATACTACTACAAGTCTACCATTCTTGGCCTAATATGGCGGGAAAATTTTCTTGATTTTTCCCTGTTTGATTTGTTGGGGGGAATGTTATTAAATTAGAGAACCTAATGAGAACACAGATTGTGAAGATTGATAATTTTATGGTGGAATTCAACTGTGAAGGACGTTATTGGTAAACTACAAGTTTTATATTATATGATTTGATGTACGTTTTTTGTCTTTTTATTTTTCATGTATATATAAAAGTTTAAATTTGTTTTCTTGCATACTTTTTTCTGTCTCAAAGTATAAGATTTAAGAAAATATGGAGAAATTTTTTTCTTAATTTTTTCCCATTTGATTGTCGGAGAATGTTATTATATTAGATAAACTAACGAGGACAAAGATTGTGAAATTCAACTATATAGTAGAAATTGACTAAGGGATCAGATTTGCCGATTGATTAACACCGTATTCGTAATTTTTTATTTTATTATCGGCACATCGAACTGAAAAGTGCTAGTTTTGGTGGCACACTAGACTTGGCCACTCCACGCCTGGTGTGCCTCCTGTAAAAGGCACACATGATCTTGATGTTTCACCAACATTTGACATTCTCAAGTTGGATGGGCAGCCTATTCGCGGCACCCACACTATTTTTTTAAGGAACAATTTAAAATTTAAAAAGTTTCTGTGCATGAGAAATATTTCTATCAATATTATCTTCTCTAGATCATTGTGCTAGATCAATATTATATTTTTAAGCACTTCTTGATGGGTATACCACAAAGATGATTTTATAGCTCAGTGAAGTGCCTAAATATATAGCTCAATGATCTAGACAAGATATAACACGAGTTGTGTTTATGGGACCAATCATGCAGTTAATTCTAATGTGCATAAATTTGAACTGCATGATTAATATAAAAAAAAATGAAAGGCAAAACAATGTGCACGTGCGGAAGTTGAAATATTCATCTTGGCGGAGGTACAGTGGAGCCTACGTGCCCCACCAGTTTTTTTCAAAAAAAAAAAAAAATTTATTTTAGTTTTGTTTTTTTATAACACCTCGTACCGTGAACATTATTTATTTTACCCATTTTGAATCACTTTACAATTTAAAATTAGATTATTTAGTTCGTGAATTATAGAAATGACACAACTTATATCTTAACAAATTTGGTTAAAATTGTAACAAGTGTAAGTATGTAAGAGACTATAATATTTATTTTTTTTAAAAAAAATTACTACTAGAAAAGGGTGAACAAAAGTGTATTACTCTAATATATAACTTATTTAGCAAAAACTCTAGTCTATAAGATTTCATAAAAAATAAAATAAAAAAAAGCGATAGTCTATAAGTTGTAGACTACAAGTCTACAAGTCTGCAAAAGTCTTCAAGATAGCAAAAGTCACGGCTCATTTCTCTCTGTCACTCAAGTCTCAACAACAACAAATACAATGGAGATTTTTCCCCCTCAAGCTCTCATTAGGGTTTGTTTTGTCCTCAATCATCAATCCTTCATTATTTGAAAACGCGTAGGGAACAATTGTAATGAAATATTTTATATGCTCTTATTAATTTATTTTATCAATGTTAATTGTACCCCCACGATAAATTCCTGACTCCGCACAGCGTACCAGAACGAATGCACGGAGAGGAGCTTTTGCATGCATAATTGCAATGTCCGTTACTAGTCACGGGAGGAACATCGAAGACAATTGCACTTGAAACCAAATCCTTGAAATAGGAGAGCTTGTCGAGCTTCATAATCCATACTAGCGTCTATATAACATATCCGCATTTCTTCCCCTGCAACACAATAATATGAAGTTCTACTTTGGTTTCTCTTTACCAAGAAGCAAACTTGGACTAATGCATAAAACTTTAAGGAAAGAAACAGAGGAATGAACCTGCTTCGATTTCACGAAGTGCCTTTACTCTTGTATCTGCATTTTCTATCCATATTATGTGTGTATTGGGATCTGTAAAATATGACAAATGACGAACGTAGCCAAACTTCCGATATAGTTGTTTGGAGAAGAAAGAAGATTCTTTGGAACTGTTTAAAGGTATGTCTTAAGAACGCAGCAAAAAAAAATATATATTATTATACCACAGTCGTGATTGTAGAAGGATGGCAGCATGTAAACTGCAGTGCCAACAGCTGCTTCTGAGTTTACTATAGCTGCTGCCGAGGAAATAAGATCTTCATATGATGCTCCAGCCAACTCAACACGAAAGGAGTTGATTCGTATCCGTGCCAGTGCACCAGTGTACCATTCCTTGGTCAGAACTAGACAAGTCAAAGATACATGCTCGAACTCTTTTGATACCATATGCAGATGAAAAAAGAAGTTTAAAAGATGCAAAGTATTAAGACAGTAGAATAGAATTAAGAAGGTAGACGCATTAATAAATTTCAAACACGAAAGGATACATGCCAGTTGCTTGTCTGTAATATCTGTATCTTGAAAAGTGCTTCTTAGCAGGAGGAATTCCTTTTCCATCTGAGATAAAACAAGCAACAAACTTAATATGTGAATAAGCAATGGTGTTTGCCTTGTATTGGAAGACTTTCAAATACAAGATTAATGAAATGTTGCCGGTCATGATTTGGTTATGTCAATTCATGCTTTTTAGTTTTTAAACAATTTGAACAGAATAAGAAAATGCGCATACGAAGCATAAGCTATCAAGTAGAAGAGATGCTTACCAGAAAAATCATTTCAGAAGATAAAGTAGCTGGTTGAAGTATGTCAAGACTGTCTGCCGAGGCTACTCCAGATATAACAAGACAAGCAAGCCTCTTAACGAGCAGAGGATATTTTAGACCATGCAAGCTTCAGAAAGATTTTCAGAATTCATTATTTTAGTCCGAATGATCCGCATTTACACAGTCAAATAATCTCTATGCAAGAAAGTGTGCATCAGAAATTGAAATATGGCCCAATGGAAATGAGAAAAAAAACAAAATTAAGTCATGACTCGGAGCAACCTCTTCAGATATTAACTTTTGTTTCATTTTTTGACAGATGATAATTTTTGCTTTATTAGTCTTATAAATATATCCTCTAGTTTGTTTGAACTGCGATCTCGTTAGCAAAGATGAAAATGCAAAAGTAGAAAGATCAACCAGAGAGGAAAATAAAAATAAACTTGTGCACTAAGACGAGACCAAAAGAGTTGACACAGCTTCAAGAAAGCCATAACTGCATACAAAAGTAAGTCCAACATAAATAGAAATCACGTACTGGCAATGCTCATTGAAGGTTGACCAGTTTGCTTTCTTTTCAACTTTGCGAAATCCCTACGAGATTAGAAAACTAAATTATATCCCAAGATGACATATGAAGCATTTTGAAGAGACACAGAGGATTAATGTAGATAAAAGAGTAACGAAAAACTGACCCTTGTAAAACAACAGCAGCCCCCCCCCCCCCCTCCTCTCGGCCCCGACCCCGACCCTACCCGATATATGACAAGAAGAACATGAAAGAATAAACATTGAACTTCACTACAAGATTGTCAAAATCTAAGAGTTCAGCACAGAAATCACAAGAAGAGAGTTTCACATGCAAAAATTCAAGATTAAGTCGAAGGACAAGATAGAATATAAGCGATAGTCAAGCATTTCGAGCTTAGAATGTCACTTCTTATACACATTCCATTTTCATTCTGTGTCCATCTACAGCTTTCAAAAAGCATTAGATGGTATATAAAATACAGGAATTTATACAAAATTCCTCCTGAAAACTCAATCTCATCCCAACAAATAAAAGCACAGTATAACGAAATGCACAAAGCCCCACAGCAAGAATCCAACAGTTTCACCTAAATCCACGATATACTATATCAGTCACCGTTTCTAATCCTCTCAGAAGACAAATTTCAAACACAAAGTGCAATCCACTCACTAATTTCATTTTGCATAACTATCTTTATACATGTCAGAATCCAACATTTTCACCTAAATCCATGATACACTATCAATGACCATTCCTCTCAGAGCACAATTATCAAACACATTAAGTACAATCCACTTAACCAATTTCATTTTGCACTCTATACACAGGGGCGGAACTAGAAGGGACACGTGGAGCGGCCACCCCCAACATTTTTTTGAAATTTTCTATAGAAAAATTTAATTTTTGTAATATTTTCTTATAAATATTGCACTTCGCCCGCCACCCCCACCCATCAATGTTTTTAAAGTTTACCATGCATGTTCTTCGCCCCCAACTTGTAGATTCTGGATTCGCACATGTCTATACATATCAGAATCCAACATTTTCACCTAAAACTATAATACACTATTAATAACCATTTCTCTCAGAAACACGATTTCAAACACAAAGTGCAATCCACTAAACCAATTTCATTTCACATTACTATAATCAGAAACTTACCTTAGAATGATTTCTACATTCAACGCTACAAAACGAAACATCATGATCATCATCATCGGTTAAAGAAGGGATCATTTTCGAAATCCTTCGAAGACAAAAGTAGCAAACACTCTGAATTGAAGTGAGAGAAGGGTGTGAGATTATTGGTTTGGCAGTATGGATAAGTTCTCCGTTTTCAATTCTTCGACTTGCAAAGACTCCTCTACCGGCTGAGTCGGTAAACCTTACGTGAATCGGAGGCGGTGAGAAGACCCGACCCAATTCACTATCGGACTTTGAAGTAAAGGAAGATGACTGTAGTTGATTTTGTAACTGTGGATGGAACTTTTTTAGGCGGGAAACCCAACGATTGCTGTAACGAATTAACGGCGACATTGCAATGTTGGCGCCGACGCGGGAGTTCTTGAACAAATGAATGATTACAGTTCCGTTTGTTTATGTTTCCTTTCCGTTACTATTTTTATTTCCAGTTTTGGTCCCCAAGGTTTTGATTTGTCCCCTTTTAGCTCCTTAATTTTCAGGAAACTACTTTTTACTTATTCGATTAATGTAATTATAGGCGTTAGAAACACGGGAAGTTAATTTTTTTTTGGGGGCAAAGAATAGAAACTTCCATCCACGTGTCAACAATTAATTTATAAACTAAAAAACCTTATTTTTAAATAGTTTTTGTAATATTGAGAAAATCTCTAATATATTATTTTTTCTCAATTTTTCCAAACTACAAATGAAGCAAAATATAAAAACCTTCTTCTATCAGAACTTTGAGTTCCTATTCGAAAAAAAGATTTCTTTCCTAACGTCATTAGTTGGAAAACTGACCGAAGTTGAGATAAAGACTTAGGGGACCAGAGGTATGGGGTGGCTTCTATATAAAGAAAAATACCCCAATGTCAGATTTCCAAATCGAATTTCATACAGATTAAAAAAAAATAATACAATGTATAAATAAGATTATTGGGTTAATATCAAAGTCTTAAGTGAAAAAAATAATATTGTTAAACACTAGTAAGCACTAATATCTGGTCTACCATTATTAGTACAAAGGGTAATGGCCTTATAATATATAGTGCCATGCAATACTGAGCAGTTGAATTGTCCTCAATTCTAATGGTAAAAAGTAAAAACAATTAGCAAATCAATTAAACAAATAAAGTAGTACAATACTATGTGGATGATAAAAAAACTATTGATGAAAAGGGGATCTCCAATCAAGATTTTCTTCAGGATAATCTTTTTGAAGTTCTTTAGGAGAAATAAAGCAATCCATAGAAAGGCCAGGGACATTAAAGGCAAGATCATCAATAGTCCAAGTTTCTTCCATTCTTGTGAAAGCAGGACCAAGTTTTAGATTATCACCAAATCTTGTGATGATCACACTTGATTGACCTGAATGCGAGATCATTACTCCTTCTATCGATCGATAATCTTCAATCTTTGTAGCCATTGTTGTTTCCCAATATGTGGGGTGTGAGCCTGGTGTTTGTATTCTTGTTAAGTATGAATCTTCCAAGTACACAAGTAATCCATTTCTTTGGCTAAAGAAACCAAATATTGTATGCTTGATCATATCTGCTGTGTTATCGCTACGTTCGGCTAAATCTGTATCATTTGCTGATAGTTTTAGCACAAAACAATCAATCCCAGAGTTTTTCTTCTCTCCCATGTACTCCGCTTGGGAGAATGCCCTTGATATTGCCAAAGGGTCAAGTCCCTGCGAGATGAACCAAAAATATTGTCCTAATTAAATAGAGATAAATGTCAAGACTAGTGCAGTTAGCGGCGCAACACTTCTGAATCAAAATAATAGGTATCGGGTTCGACACTCATGTTCCGAACTTGAAAAGCAAAAGCATAAAACTATTTTGTTGGCCTCTCTCCCATGCATCCCACTAAGTAGAAAGGGAATATTCTTTCCTGAAAGTGACTGCTTTATATATGGTCTACAACTTGCAAGGAAGTGGCAGGACAGAATGGACCTTGTTGAAATGCAGAAAGATACTCTACAATGGAACTTTAAGACACATTCGTGGGGAAAAAGGTTAGATCAAAGATAAGAAAAGCCAAGTACTACTACTCAATGATGCCATATACATTGTTTTATAGAAATGGGACATAGTACTTTTTAGCATATATCAGTGCTAGTTATAAACGTAGCTAGAACATTGACTTTGGAAGGTAAAAATTTACAAGGGGCTTTGAGGAAAATGTTGAGCGGTAGAATATAAAGATGCGCCTAAAGACTTAGAAAACTAATGCATATAGAACAGTCTAGAAAATGTTGGGGGCAGCTGTTGCTACGCCAACCCCTATCTCAGTCTTTGATCCTAATTGTCAAGGAGGCTAATACTGTTAACACAGTATTTTCGACTTGAAACAATCAATTTCGGGTTGGACTCTCGTCCCCTCCCCGATAATAGCAGTCCTACTCTAATAATTCATTAGTGAAAGGACTATGAGTGGCTATTTAATTATCTTGCCTGGAAAGCGCGGCGGAGGGGACGAGAGCCACCTTTAGCAGCATGAGAATCTAGCCAAGGTGTGTGGCGCCAAGCCAAATTGCCATCACTACCAGCCACAACTTTATGACCTTCAACAGCTAGTTCAATTAGCCATTTGTTAGGTACCATTTGCCACATTACAAAGCAACCCTTTTGTAAATTACTAGCTCCTCCATTTGATGATGCTACTACGGCAGCCGAGCCACCGGATCCAAGATGATCATGATCAACCATAGCCATCGCAACTTTACCTGTGGCATAAATATTCTTCACCATTCCTTCTAGCTTTCGACAGCCGGTGGCGGCTGTGAAATGCTGTATTATGTACTGTGCTGATGAAGAGACCTGACATTATCATCAAGAATGAAAATACATTTAAGTTTCTGGTGAATTAGAAGTAAATGTTTCTAACTACTTGAATCTGTACACCATTAAATAATTTAGAAATAAATACATATGGGATCTACTGATAGCCCATGAAATGGAATCTTTCTGATTTTGCCATGTGAACATGTTCACTGGGAAATCGTCAACGAATGCTAACGTAATTGGCGCAACACTTCCGGCTTAAAAATATAGATCTCTGTTCGATATATCTATTCCGAGATAACAAAATAAAAAATAAAAAATAAAACATATATACTAGGAAAAAGGGTTTGTTTCTTTGATGAAAATTTACTACAAAATGAATTTCAATTGATTCCATTTGAAACTTGTTGAATAAAGAAAGAATAAGATTCTGCATAATAATTAATGGGTTGTAAACAACACTAGTGATCAACAAAGGTCAAATTTTCACATGGGAAACTATGTTTAATTATCGGAAAGAATCAAGAATAAGCATACATTTGAGAAGACTCAATTTTTATTTTATTTTTTTGAAGAGTACGGAATGATTTGTCTATGTATTGGGAAGCACCAGGTAAGTAAAATCTCACTGGCTTTAAATGGTCCCCAGAAATTGAAATTTCCGAGGAGAGTTTAGTGTCACGCCTCATGCATGTAGACTCAAAACGCGGCACATAAACTAGGCAGCACTAAACGGATTCATTTGACAATTGACCTCATTATGTATTCCAAAGCCAAAGTGATAGTAGTATGATCACTTAAGCTCTCATACTTATATAGTCATCAATTTTTGTGGGATTGGGGATCACTGATCTATGATAACTATATTTTGTGAGCTTGACACTTGTACCCCTGTTCAGACAATAACTTTTTTGAAAAAACAAAAAACAAAAAATCCTAGAAATTGAAGTTAATTTTGGGAAGAAAAATAAAAACATCGCTAGTTAGTACTTAGTACTACGATTACAACTTTTGCTAACTAATGCAATTCCATTATTTAGAAACAGAAGAAGGAAACTTTACTGTTCCAGTTGCAGTCCAGATTATAGATGCCAAAGAGAAAAGAAAAAACAGAACATATATATATATATATATATATATATTCAGATCAATTAATCAAAAATTGTATGCAAAACAAAGAGATTATAAAATTATTGCACAGAACAGAAAACCAAATTGGAATTAAACCGGTTAAGATATATGCATAATAAACTGATCATGCGACATGAAGTCGCTCTTTAGTGACTCGAACCCGTGACCAGATTGAAACTGAAGAGCGTGAAATTAGAAAAACTTACTTCATTAATGGGCTGTTTGGGATGATGAACAGAAAGGGGAAAAAGAGGGCAGCCAAGAACACTCAATAGAATCCTAATGTCAGATTTCTTGTTAAAGAGGAGAGGAAAATGGGCTCTGAGCCATTTTCTCAAGGACTGGGCTTTGGTGCTGCCGGAGCAGTTCTTGGAGTACTCGAGTTCTTCGTTAATGGGCTCTTCTGATAATGGTGCAAGTCTAGTACTCATATTTCAATTTAATTTCTTCTTCTTCTTCAGCTTCTCACTAACTCTAAGAGAGTTCAGAAATGGAAAGAGAAGGCTAAAGAAGGGAAGAGTGGAGGAGCTGCTGAAGAGAATGAATGAAGCAAAAAGAAGGAAAGAGTAGTAGAGTACATTGGAGGAAACATCCTTAATTATGCACTTGCTTTCCATGCGCGTGCTACTCACTCTTTCCTGTTTTTTATTTTTATTTTTACCGATATTCAGATGTTTAACCTGATTAATGAAGTTGGGATTCAATAAATACCTTGACATCCCACCACAATTTTATAATAATAATTACTTTCAATATCGGCCGAATTTGCAACATTGCCCTAGATAAGATTTTTTCTGATATGGATTATGTGGTATAGAATTGGCAACATCACTGTAGAATGAGGAGAGAGACAATTATGTAATAATGTGGTCAATTCTGAATAACATAATTTAGTAGAACAGATCCACAACAGAATTAACTTCTAGACAAGCTCTAATAAAGAGTTGCATGTTTTATTAACTTAAATAAAATCAACTATCAAACTAACTTATCTAATAATTGAGATTGAGTCTCACACGTCCGGAAAAAATTACACGTTCTCCAATGATTTTAATATATATATATATATATATATATATATATATATATATATATATATAAAATCGAGTAAAATTCATCTATGAAAGAGGTTTAAGATACTTAAAAAAATCACCCACACGCTAATTACACTGATTAAATTGATAATAAAAAAAATGGAGTCAACCTTGCTGTGAAACCACAAGAGTCAATCAAATGATTATACTTTTTATATTTTCTTTTCTTGCCCTTTATGATGATATCCATATCCCTCTGTTGAAGCTGGTAGAACGAATCACAACTAATGCGGTTAGCCGCGTCACTTCCAACTCGGTAGATTAGGAGTTCGAGTCATACCAAAAAGAAAGCAAGGAGCCACTATTAATTCTCATTTAAAAAAAATAAAAAGCTTGTCAATGGTACCTCCAAAACTATCCAAAATAAATTAATCTTTCCAACTCATTATTCTAGTATACCTAAGTAAGTACCTTATGGATAAAGTTGGTTGCTTCAATATTTCTTTGATTCTAGTGTCTGTTTGGAGCATGGGAGCCCACTCTGCTTGCAAATAACTTGCTTTTATTTCTCATCAATTGAAAAGCAAGAAAATGAACCCCACCACCGCCTCTCAAGTCTCACTCCTTTGATGCGAAAGACATTTATTTTCGAACTTGAAAAATAAAATCTCAATTGTCAAATTTAAAATTTAATTAAAATACATATTTTTCTCTTGAAAATATTAAAACACGTTTTTTTTATTGAAACTTTTTCTTAAGAGATGAATACGTGTTCATTATTTTTAAGAGAAAAATATTATTCTTTCTTAAAAAAATGTTCACTCTCAAATTCCTATACGATGATTTAGATTTATTTTATACTATTTTATACGTACAAAATAAAGCTTAATACCACCACCACACAAAAACGAAAAGGAAAATAATAGTAGGAAAAGAGAAGGCGCGTGGGTAACATGAAAATTGAATGAAGAAAAAGAAATGAGTTGGAAAAGGACAAAAAGGATCTTAAAAGGGTGGCAAGGTAGGGCAGTATGTCATCCTCAACTTCCATCTTTGTAAGTAAAATCAGAATTTAGCCCCAACTTAAGTTGCATTTTTTTAATAAGACATTGTTAGGGAGTTAAAATTTAATAAATTAAAATGGTGACAAAATAATAAATAATTGGATGAATCCCTTATACCAACACGGGTGAATAATATTTAGTTTAGATTTTTAGTTAATTTTACTTAGCCGTTAAGCTTTTTCCTTTTTAATAATAGTAGAGAATTCAAATCGTGTGATATATTTTAATGGACTTATTTAATACTGTCTAGATACCAACAATTTATAAAAAGTTAACATTCATACTTCACTTTTTAAACGAAAGAAAGATTAGTACAAACTTTAATCTTTGTAATTTATTATGGTATCTTATTGTGACTTCAGTGCGGGAGGGCTAAGTTCTGTACGTGCTGTATTTATCATCGTTCGTCGGATTGAAATTTTAAAAGTCAAATATTGATTTAAACGGACACCTACCTGTTATGATTTTATGACACTTGTAGTATATTTAAAGACACTTATCCTGAGTTTAAGTCTCAAAACAACTATCCTGAAGCATTTCATATGTGCAGGATACGGAGGGTCTCTTCCGGTGGTTCGTTCGCTATGCATGTCCTACTATCTATTTTCTCTCTACCAAATTTAATGCTTTGCTTCTACCTCTCTCACTTCTCTTTACCCCACCATTGGCAACAAACAGACAATTATTTATTTGTATTCTTTTTTTTTTTTTTCCTTTTTTTTCCTTTTTTTTTGTGTGGAAGCAGGTAAGATTGTATTCATTGTTCATAACCCTTTTGATAAAACAGCACAACCACAATGAATTATCCCATCAGTTGAAATTTCTCCAAGGCTCTGTTTCCTTAGAGAGTTTGGTGGGTAGGTTTAAATATATACGTCCCTTCTTCATCTACTAATTTTTATTAGTTTCCATTAACTGCTTTAAACAACTTGTAGTTTTTTTTTCATTTGTACTCTTAATAAATATTATAATGATATGTATTTATAATTGTTTAAAATTTATTAAGCTATAAATATCTATCTATATATCATCCCCTCAAAAAAATAAAAAAATAAATCTATCTATATTGTTTAAAAAAATTCCGACTAATCCAATTGAAATATGTGCATGTTTGTTAGAAATTTATCTTTATCATTGGCAAACATGAAACTTGTTATTGGGCCTCTATTATTCAAGGTGTTTTTGGTAGAGCCGTGTTGCTTACGGAGGCCCGGTGATTACAAGAATTCAGCCTTTTTTCACAAGTTCTAGCCTCTATGAAGAATTATTTAAGGATCCAATCCAAAACTAGAGCCAACATGGTCATTAATGGGCCAGCTCTAAGGCTGGATTCAGGTTTCTCTCAAGCAGTTTTATCTTAATCTACCAAAGTTGGTTGGTGTAGTTGATTCGGCAGCTTTATTTTTTTAAGAGAGATCGAGGGATCGTCACCATTTATGTATGGAGTTGCCACTTTAACTAACACTTTACCTTTTATGGACCGACCATTTGCAAGCTGAAATTAATTTAGTATGATCTCCCAAATATCAAAGTTAGTTAGAACACCTTGAGAGACAAAAGGAAAGTTTTATCTTAATCCGACTTCTGAAATAAAATGTATATCATCCTACAAGTGTTTTTTTCTTGGACCTTGTGTGTTGGATGCATATACCGAACTAATCTTAGTCGAATATTATAAAAATTCATTTGGAGTGACTTTTCTAACAATATAATATCTATTCCCAAAACTTGAACTGAGGGATTAAATTTTCGCCACTTAATCCAACGGCAAAAAAACATCTGTCCCCATTTTGTCTCTCTACAAATAGATATTTACCACGTGTATATTTTTTTCTTGTGGGTTCCACTATTTCTTTTAGGTTATAATTTTTTAATTAAATTTTTAATACATGTCATTTTTTTTTATTGGTAAAAAATATAAGGAGATATCGAATGGGGATAGAGGATTCATAGCCTAATCCAACATGTATTAGTCATTCTACAAGTTATCAATATATCAGGAGATGTAATATACAAATTAACATATGCCAATTCGCGTTAACTGTTTTTCTTCAAATTTGATTTTTTTGGCCTCACGTATATTACATATATTAGTGTATTATGAATTTTTAGGATAATAATAAGTTATTTTACACGAAGATAAAACTATTACTTCCTGTCATTTTACGTAGTTAGCCTCTGACGAAGATAGAACCGAGCATGAATGTAGACATATAAAGAACCGAGCATGAATGTAGACATATAAAGAACAACAACAAAGATCACAGGTAAGCATATTATTAGAATTATATTTTTGTTAAAGTATAATATTGTTCTAATTAAAACAGAACAATAAGCCCTACGTTGCAATAAATTATAAAGAGATATATATTAAAATGGAATTTTAAACAATATATTAAATACGATATATGATCTGTTAAAAAAAAAGATGTTATATGATACTCCTTCCATTACTAAATATAAGACTCTTTAGATAATTTTAAAAAATTAAGGAACTTATCATTTTCACCGAAAGTTTCAGTATTACCTCTCTCTCTTACTTCTATAACATAAGAAAATAAAGGAAAAAATAGGAATGACAGAGGCAAATAAAAGAAATATTGAAAGTATAATTGGAATAAATTGTTGACAACTAATAAAAGATCATTAAACGACAATTAAATGAGAATGAAAGTGGTACTCCCTCCTTATCTAAATATTCCTAACATTTGGACTTTTCACTAAGATTAAGAAATTATTGAAGTCAATCAAAATTGAAACAAAATGCCTATTTTACCCTTTATTTATCCTATCAAAGAGTAGTTATCAATTTTACAACTCTCCTATTAAATTACTATAATTTCCTCTTAGTTATCACACTTATTGGAAATATACAAATTTTATTCATCAATTTTATTTTGAACCATATACACATTTTGACTTCATTGGAATATGGAGTGATGCCTATTTGGCTAGCTTTTCATTTGGTTCAACGAGTTTTAAGCATGTTTGGATTGCTCATTAGCAATTCTCATCTCGGATTGCTATTGTGATTGGAATATGATGCTCAATGTTGCTTTTTCACATTGCATTTGATATGATAACAAATTGCAGCATGGTGCTATAAAGACAGTGGCATCATTCTATGGGGTATGTAGGCAAACTGTATCAGATATTTGGAAACGTGCAAAAAATAGTCCTAGTCTTATTATATGCACACATAGCTGAGAAGATAAAAGAATTGGTAATCTTATTCATTTCCCATAAAGCTTTGAGCTGTGATTGGAGTAGTAAAATGAATTTTGGTCTTCACGTAATTAATGGTCTTCACTTCCTGTAGTTAATGGTCTTCACTTCAATTTTGGAATTTGGACAATTTGGACAAAGGGAGCTGTGATTGTATAAGGGTAATATTGGAAATTTTTTTTTATTATCTATTGATATTCTAAATGTTAGAAGTATTTTGGATAAAATTAAAAAGTCCAAATATTAGGAGTATTTAGATATGGAGGGAGTACTATTTAAGAGAACTTTCAGAAAATTGAAATTATGTCTATAAAAAACCCGACATTTTGAAAAAATAAAAAATTCGGGCGACCATTCCCTGCCCGTCCGTATAATTTGGCCACTGATTCTAATCCACACAGGGTTATAAAATATCCAATATTAAAGAGAACAAGAAAGTTGCCCAACCATGCTTATTTTCAATGACGGATCTGGTGGTCGTCCCTTACAGGAACATGTTTAGAGAATTTCAAATCTTATGTGAAATTTGTTATAAGATGATTAATTTTTTGTATATAATATTTTAGTATGAGTGTTCAATTTGAGACTTATTATTATGAGTCGAAAGCACTTGTCAACTACGCTAACTTTCCTTGACTAGGAAGTTTAACTTCTTTTTTAATTGAAACTTGTGTATCCACCATCGACAGCAGCGACTAATTTTATCGTTGCGAGAGCTCTCCGATGTTTCGACATAAAATGTGCTCCATGTTGACATAATGCTTAATTTAATAACTTTTTTTCTTTCTTTTAGCTTAGTAGCAAAATTAAAGTGTTATAATCGACATATTCTAACATTCCACTCTCAGTAAAAGTAATACTGTCAATCCATTTAATTGATCTCGTTATAATTAATAATTATTTAATATACAATCATTTTTTTGGAACTTTTTTTTGTCGTGTGGCCTAAAGCGACCGAGCCTATAGACTCTACACGGCTCTGGCCCCTAACATTTTCTGTAACCGCAAATTTTGTATTAAAAAAATCTATTTCCTGTGAGTTTTTTTATGAATTTTTTATTTTACTCTCTCAAAATTTAAATATGTAATTCGCTTCTCAAACTCTCAAGTTTGAGACCTGTATCTGCTTACTTCACCAGAAAAACTACTCGGATCCCATTTGTATAGATGATCGCAGCAAGTTGTCCAAGTGTTTTTTTTTCTAACTCTACTTAGGATTGCTTGTTGAGGAGTTTTGAAATATGAAACATAAATATATAAATTAAATAAACAAATTGCAATTACTCAATTTTACAATGGATTTTCTTGATTTATGCATGGACGAAGTTAGAAATTTGACGTTGGGGTGAAACTGCAACAGTATGTCGAATTATATATAAAAAACGGCAAAATTTTTTTTTAGGGGAGAAACTGATAAAATATTTCGAACTACATATAAAATTTAGTATATCTACTAGTATTTTTAAAAATCTCGAGGGTAGGGGACTGTCCCAGGATTTATTTTCCGTTTGATCAAGTCGTCAACTAGTCTTTTTTTTTTTTTTTTTTTTTAACATGGAGAAAGTTTTGATCTTACAAAATAAAAGTCGAGTATCAAATTACATTATGAGAGGACTGTCATTTGTCAACTAGTTTCTTATAAATATATGGGCGTCGGATTAACCGGAAACTGGGTATGTTTAGAGTTGACTTCCTTTTATGTAATTTTCTTTCCCTTCATTCATTAAAAGGCTGCACATGTATTAGGCTATAAGTCGTCCAATTAATCTTCCTCTCAAATTGAATTGAATTTTATTTTTGGAGACTTCTCTATATTTCCTCAAAGAATGGAGAAAAAAACTATTATATATAGCTGATACACTGATACAATTCACACTTGTAAGTAGATGATTTCTATTATTACATCCGTTTCATAATATAAGTCGTTTAGAATATATAACGAAATTTAAGGAAGCAAAAAGTAAGGTATTTTGATAACTAAAATATAAATATTACTCTTTCAAATTAGATTTGTATAACACTAATTCTATTTATGCGAGAAATATTGATATTTTAATTAAAATTGCATTACTTTTTACTTCCCTAATTTTCGTTACATGTCATAAACAACTTATATTATTGAATTGATGGAGTACAAAATTAATTATTTTTTTATAGATGAAATGCATAAACAATTCCAGCTAATTTAAGAAAATGCAAAGAAATTAAGAAAATTCGCCTCCAGCAATGTGGAGATCACAAGACATTCTCCTTGATTTAAGATTTTCAAGCTTTTACTAATCAACGAGTTGAATAAAGATTTTCGAGTATGATAGATGATGCGCAAGGTCAAATACTCCCTCCGTCCCAAATTATCTGTCCACATTTCTATTTTAGTGTGTCCCAAATTATTTGTCCACTTTCTAAATAAATGGTTCATTAATGATGATTTTTCCAATCCTACCCTTTACATTAAATATTGGAGAGAGAAAAATAAAGAGAGAAAATGAGGTGAATTAAATTGGAAGTAACATTAAATAGGGTTATGTTTGACATTTTATCATATTTCACCCTATAATTTAATGAAATCTTAATCCCCGTGCAAAATACAAAGTGGACAGATAATTTGGGACGGAGGGAGTAATTTACAAAGTCCAGATTTCAATGCTTTAATGACATAAATGTCCTTTAATTGAATGTTTACCAAATCCTACTTAGAAAAAAAATCATGAAATGTGGAGTCTCGTACTAAGTATCAAGAAAATTAGGAGGTCGGTGAGTATTAATGGTCTTGGTCTCTTTTTCTTCCTAAGATAGGTAATTGTAGTATGTAGATTGAGTCTCAGCATGTCATTCTCAGACTAATCTTAAAGTCAAACAAAATTTTACGTGATTTTATGCTTGAAGTTTATTTCTCAAACACAATCTAAAACTGATATGAGTCTGATTTTAAATATCAAATTAGATCATATTCAATTCGAGCACACTCTATCCTACTTCTACATGCAAAAATCCAAAAGATATTATATAAAAGAAAAATGAGACCAAAACTATTAGTACATGATCATGGTAAAAAATTAAGAGGTGTACCGTAATCATTTACTAATAATTCTGGTCTCATTTACTATTAAGCTTTCATTTCATTTACACTATTAAAATTAACTATTTAAAGAAAAATATCTAACAGTGACATAGTATATTGTAGCAACTAACAATTGTTTGAAGAACTTTACAAAATTGTCACTTCAATTGATTGATGATTGTATCCAACAAAGCTTGCAACATCCAACAAATTCCAAATAAGACAGCAATGTCCATTTGTAATCAACAAATTATGTTAGTAGTCATCAAGATTTAGGCACCCTTTTCCAAAACCAGAAATAAAAAATAAAAAAGGATAAGGATAATGACTTTCCGGCTGATATTGAATTCAAGCATATCTCCCTATCCAAAACCAACCATCTGTCAAAAAAGGGCTAGCGTAATTGTTGCAATACTTTTAAAGAATTAAGTCTCATATTGAATACTTGTACTTTAACAATAATATTAAAAAAAATGACAATTCAGAAATCATATTGAATTGGATTTAGTTTTCGATTTTATTTTGGAATCAAACCATATGAGTTGCGTAAAAATTATAGTAGTATTATTTGTGATTGTAAATATAATCTGACACGTGAATTTTGGATTTGTTTTGAAAATGAAACAATGTCCAAGTATATTTTTTAATTGATAGGGTTTTTTAGGGAAAAAAATAAATTAAAAAAAAAACCTATTAATAAGTCCAAATCTCTATCCACCACCCACTAACTTATAACTTATCTATCTCCTCAGAAGCCAGGAAAAAATGGCATAAAATCTTCCGCCCCGAAATCCTATCTCTTTCCTGTTCCATCACTAAAAACATGACACATTGGTTTAGAATAATTCCATGACCGTGATCAAGCACATAAAATAGAGAGAGGAAACTGATGAAAATGTGAATCTAACCAGTGCGGATCCAGCGTCGGAGAGCATTAAAGTCACTTGTCAACTCATCTTATTTGTATAAAATAACTTATAAATCTATCATCTAAATATAGTAAAAATACATTTTATTTACTTAAACAAATTATTTTTCAACTGGGAAATTTGCATCTTTATTATTAGATAGTGGTAGCGGCCGTGAGGAAAATGGCATTAATGGAAATGTAACATTTTCATTTGGTAAAGTCACATTCAAAATGGTGCTAATCCATTTCAATTTATTCTCCCAGGAAAAGAAAAAAAAATCAATAATTGCTGAATACTCAATCAATAAATTATTCACTTTTTAAATAATTGTACCCAGTTGGGTTTTCCATGATTGATCTCTTTTTGAGCAAAAAAGCCCCACAAAGGATTGACCCGTCTGAGTCAGTCCTCCAAAGTTTATCTAAAATTTTATCCTCATCAGCCTCGTATGAGCCATTCTTATCAAGATAAAAACAGAAGCCCCACTCATGTGGCCATCATCAATTTTTTTAGGTGAAAAAAAAGTTTGCTGGGTCATTCCCGATCACCATCACTGGCCGGAGTAGGGCCCTTGGGAATCATATGCCGCTTACAGCGTATTTCTACAGATCACTCACCAATACATTCAGCGACGAGCCGGGAATTTGGTATTGGGGGAGGGGGGCAAAATTGATAAAATTCTTGGGGGCAAAAAAAAAATTCTTGGGGGCGAAACTGATAAATTTTTCCAAAATACACATAAAATTTCGATAAATAGTAGTATTTTTAAAAATTGTGGGGGGCCGGTCTTCGCCCATGAATACATCCCTCACGTCGGCAATAGGAATTGAACACTTGACCTTTGTAAGAACGTGTCAAATCCTTACCAACTGAGTCAACTTGTGTTGGTGCCATCATCAATTTGGTTACGATACTGTTCTATAATTTTTTCTTAGTGCATGTTAATTTTATTTTAATTATTTAATTTGATGATTAATTTTTTTCAAAAAATAACTATTTTGTTCAAAAATTAAGTGTTCAATTTATATTTTAGTTTAATATAAAATAAATGTCTACTTTTTAAAAATATATGTCATTTTAAGAGTTGAGTTGATAGCAATTGAGTGTATAAATAGTTTGGCATTTCAATGACCCTCGTGAAGGTTATTGTATTAGAGATAATTTTATATTAAAAATTTAAAAATATTATTACTTAATCATGGTCAAACTATTATTCTTAATTTTTATTTAAGATAAAACACTAACATTCAATTTAAGCAAGAATAAGTAATGGTTATTACAAATAGGAAAATAAATATTTTTGGATAGTAAAATAAAAAATTAACGATCAAAATTCCAATATTAAAAAAAAATTGCATCAATATCGTAATATCGTCGGAGGTCCCGTGGTCGATTCCCGTATCTCCCCTTGTGGGGCAAATAAATTCTCCTCTTTGTGAGGCTAAATTCCCTCCCCGCAAGAGCGTACGCTACAATCTTCCTATCTAGTGATTTCTCCGCTCTTCCCCTTCGGGGGCAATCGCCTTTGGGCGCTCCAAAAAAAAAAAAAAAAAAATCAATCATCTTGCAGATTCCATTTTGTATGAATATCTTGGACTTGGGAGTGTTATATTTAATCTTTAAAGATAAACAAAAGTAGAAGGGTCAGATCCATGTTAGCCCCACTTTAACCATGGCCCACTCCTTTCTTATCTTCTCAAACAACTAGTCAAAATGGCAATGCTTCTAAGATCATTTTAAGATCTAGATTCATGCTTCTAGATCCTTTGAGATAAGGTTACTGTGAGGTAAACCTCATGATAATACCAGGGGAACCCTCGGCGATGAATTGATTAGCAACAGCGATGCTTTTTTTAGTTAAATAGTTAAATTAACTTAGTTGATGACAGATAACGTATAAAATTTTGCCATAGACTCATTGGCACAAGTTGAAAGTCAAAACAAGAAGCACCCTGAACCAAAGATATTGCGTTATTGTTAGCACAAAATGAAAGTCAAAACAAATAGAAATTTTGAAGTATCTTGTTGATATTTAAATTACTAATTTAACATTTGAGAATAGTTATTTAAGAATAGTTATTTTAAATTATTATTTATTTTATATTCAAATTGTATTAGTATAGTACTGAACAAATTATGAAAACATCAAAACTAACATAAAAATGTTTTTGGAGCCCCAGCAATAAGGTTGCAACTATTTTGGTGATTAGTATTCAAATATTTAACCTGATAACTCCAGTTAAAATTTTGTAAAATAAATTTATAAAGTATAACACACTTGAATTATACTTTGGATAATACGAACTTGCGAATCAGTCCTAAACATGCCCCAAAGTCGAAAATAAGATAAGCATATTTGCCATAAGAGTTATGGGAAAAAAAAACCGTTTGTTTCTATTTAGTGTCTCGTTTCCTATCTCATTAATAAAAATTGACATTCGTTAATTTTTCCATGTGGGTTATACTATTTATTTTGGGTTATAGTTTTTTTAATTAAAAAAAATAACACATGACACTTTTTTATTAATGAGATAGGAAACAATACATATAATAAGAACAATCAATTTTTACCGAAAAAATATTAACTATTTGGTCATTAAATTATTTAATCTTTACGATTTTTGCCACTCAATTATTTTTTGGACTAAATAACTGTTAACTCTTTGTCCTAACTTGCAATTTGAAAACTTTTTGAACGCCCTGAAGGCTGAGCTTCATGAACGTGAGATGAATGCATCTACGAGATGGTGAGAGTAATGCTCAGATCGTGGGAGAATAAAAGTCTCACCGCAACGCCATGGAGGAGTATCAAACCCTGACCCTCCTGGCCCTGCGCCAAGACTTCGCTCATCGTAGCCAAGACTGATTGAAAAACTTCAATCAAGCATCACAAACCCAGACACAGACTCAATTATCAAGTTGCGACCCGGAACACCAAAATGGGGGATCAAACTATATGCGCCACGTGGCAGTACTTGATTGCTCAAACGGCTAGATATCATGCGACAACTAACAATAAAATACTCCATTCAATTTAAAATATATTTCTTCCGTATTTATTAAAAAAAAATCTATTACGCATCCTGAGCGCTACTAGAGATATCTTCTACCCAGTCTCTACCACCTTTATAAATAACGAACAGCCGCGAACACTCTTTTTCTATCCTTACAAAAAAAAACGGATAATCGTTAAACTTTCTAGAACAATTCTATTTCTTCTAAACCATTTTCATTCACTCACTATGGATCATCCAAATGAGTTCACCGAGTTAATCCCGGGTCTTCCTGAAGAAATTGCTCTCGATTGCTTGACTCGCCTCCACTACTCAGCTCACCAAGTCGCCGGACGTGTCTGCAAACGGTGGCTCGACCTTCTTCAGAGAAAAGACTTCTATTATCACAGAAAACAAACCGGCCAAACCCGTAAAGTCGCTTGCTTAGTTCAGGCCCTTCCGGTCTCCCAGCCGATTTCCTCCGATTCGAAACCGGTGGGGACCCCGAGTTATGGGATTTCTGTTTATGATCCGGTAAGTGAGGCTTGGGACCGGATTGAACCGGTTCCGAAGTACTCAAACGGGTTGCCGTTGTTCTGTCAAGTTACGAGCACGGAAGGGAAGCTTTTTATTCTGGGAGGATGGGACCTGGCGAGTTGGGAACCGGTGAAGGATGTTTTTATGTACGAGTTCACGACTCGTGAGTGGACTCAGCTAGCTGATATGCCGACGAAGCGTTCTTTCTTTGCTGTGGGTGCGATTGAGGGACAAATTCTGATTGCCGGAGGTCATGATGAAAGCAAGAACGCGTTGAAATCGGCATGGGAATTTGATGTGAATCGGAACGAGTGGAACGAGTTGCCTCGGATGGCCGAGGAGCGAGACGAGTGCGAAGGGATTGTCATTGGGTCCGAGATCTGGGTCGTAAGCGGATACGACACGGAGAATCAAGGGCGGTTTAAGACCAGCACGGAGTGTTTTGACTTTGAGAGGAACGAGTGGAAGCTGGTTGATGAGCCGTGGCCGGTGACTCAGTGTCCACGGTCATGTGTTGGAGTGGGCCAAACTGGAAATTTGACATGTTGGGCTGAGTGTGACTCGGCGGTGAAAGTCGGGACTTGTGGAGTTGACCTTAGTGACCTCGCCGTGGTAACTGGATCAGCCTATCAAGGAGCGCCACATGGGTTCTTCTTGGTGGAGAAGAGTAGCAGTAAAGAAGGGCAAAATGGTAAATTGAGGAAGATTGATGTGCCTGATGAATTCTCTGGGTTTGTACAATCTGGTTGCTGTGTGGAGATTTGATTAAAAATGATTTCTACTTTCTTTGTAAGTTTTGAGTAAAATGGCATTTTAAAATTTTGCTTTGTTTTGAGGGGGGAAATATAATATAGTGCTACTAATGAAATTAGTATCTGTCTACTCTTGTAAATTTTATTACTTCCTTGGCATATTTTATGAGCATTTTGAGTTGATCCCTGATTTACATATAAGAAAATGTGGGTTTAAAATTAATAATTTTGTGTTGAACCTTATGAAATTGTGCACTACTTTAATTTAAAGGGGATGATTGCCAGTATTTTAGAAGGCTTTTAACGAGCAAATAATCGTTTGTACCCGTCTATGTACCAATTCTTTTGTCCAGCCAATCACAATTTATCATGTGTAAATATAATTAAAAAAATGATCATATTGCAAATTCTTATTGGCTGAGCAGGTACACAGACGATTTTCACCCCTTTTAACGTGGTCTAGTTTTTTAATTTTGCAATTCCATTTTCGAGAGTGATAGTCTATGTATTTCTCGCATTACTACAATTCTCGAATAGAGACTAGAAAATATGTCTTGACATGCCATTCTTAAAATAATCTTAATGATTTCCTCAAAAGAAAAAAAAAAATCACCTTAATAAGTTTTGACCCGCTATGTCTACAACTAAGGACTTTGCTAGGCTATTATAATTATTGGCTAAAACATTGACTAAAATATTTTTTCGGACTTTTTTGCCCTTATAGTTGGGTGAATCCCTTATACCAGCAGGGGGTAAGATCATGGCAGTTAAAATCGCGAGTCGACTCGTAGAATCGTATGATTCTACGAGTTTTAAGGGGTGGACCGAGTTAGATTCTACGTAGAATCGGAGTGGAATCGGTAGGATCGGTGTAGGATCGTTACGATCCTACCGATCCTACGAGTCTACTATTCCCTAATTTTTTATTTTTTATTTTTGCTGAAACACTTTATATTTTTTAAAATTTTTTTTTTTTATCATTTCTTATCCTCAGAACTGATACTTTAAGATGTATACAAATTTATATATCTCACGAGATATTTGAATCTTAATTACAAATAAAAAATAAGCACATTTTAGTAATTAAATCAACTCCGATTGACATTTTAGCACATTTTTCGCCATTTGAATCATGTTTAATAAACATCTGAATACTTTATTTAATTTTGTTAACTTCAAATTAAATTTAATAAACATGTTTAATTTTAGTACATGAAATTAATAACCTGAATGATTTGCTTTGAGTATTTGATTATCCTTTTTTCCTTTAAGACACTTTAGAGATGATTTGGAAATAACTACTTAGTTTCAACTAAGGTAATTTGGGTAGAGAAATTGTGCTTTTATATTTTAAAATTGTGATTGAAATGTTTTTCAATGAGTACATATATATTTTCAAATAATTTTTTAATGTAAGTAGGATCGGCGATCCGAGTTACGATCCTACGATCCTCATATGCCTTCCGATTCTACGTAGAATCGCGAGTTTGACTGCCTTGGGTAAGATAGTCATTTAACACCCTTAATTTGAGAATTTAGGGTTTTTATCCCCAAAATTCTAGTAGTAAATCATTTTTCATAAATTTATTAGTGTAAAATATGAGCAATAAATGAGGGGTTCACCCGGTCACCTCGTCAAATTCTAAAGTGTATTTTGAGTCTATTCATAGCTGCCGAGTTGGGCATTTTAATATTTTCATTGACTAGAAATAATTTTAAGTTTTTTTTTTCCCAATACGATAAGCATATTTTTAAACGCAATCTACCTAAGGTCGCAATAGAACATATCAGTTGGAAAACTGATGCAATATAAAACTTATTAATTAGAAGCAAAAGAATAGTAACAAAAATATACAATCCCCCTCTTACTCTTTTCTTATTAATGGGTCTGCTTTTGGTGAGGTTTCTTCTTCTAGGGGGATTAGACAAGGGGATCCTATTTCCCCTTTTTTGTTTGTCATTTTTCTTGATATTCTGTCTAGAATTCTCTCTGAAGCTGAACATAAAGGTGATATTCATGGTGTGAAAGTGGCTAGAACTAGTATTCCTATTTCTCATTTGTTATATGCTGATGATCTTGTGGTTTTTTGCAAAGCTTCTGCTGAGGAAGCTGATAAGGTTAAAGGCTGTTTGACAAAATTCTGCAAGTGGTCTGGGCAAGTCATTAACTCTGACAAATCTTTTATCCACTTTAGTAACAATGTCCCTGCAGATCTTAGGAAGCAGCTCTGTGACAATCTGTCAATGCCCCAATGCAACCATATGTTAAAACATCTTGGGATACAATTCTGCAAAGCTGGTTCTAAGAAGATAGTGTTTCAAGATATCATGAATAAAATTGCAGGGAAGCTTTCTGGCTGGAGGATGAAATCCTTATCCCAGGCAGGTAGGGGAGTTCTGATCAAGACAGTGCTTCAAGCTATGCCTGCATATGTAATGCAAACTGTTGGCCTTCCTAAATCTATGTGTGACAATATTGATGGAAAAATCAGGGATTTTTGGTGGGGTTTCAAGCCTGATAAACAAAAAAGACACTTGTATCTAAAGGCTTGGAATAACATATGTCTACCTAAAGAGAGTGGTGGTTTGGGATTTAGAAGAATTTCTGACATTAACCAGGCATTCAATACCAAATTGGCTTGGATTCTTTGTACTGACAATAGTAAAACATGGGTGAGAATTCTCCAAGAAAAGTATTTGGGATCTGTTCATTTGATGGATGCAGTGAAGACTAAAGGTGCAAGTTCTTGGGTTTGGCAAGCTCTGTGGAACAGTAGAAATAATCTGAAGCTAGGTTTTTGTTACAAGATAGGTAGTTTTCCAATGCTACGAATATGGAAAGATCCATGGATACCTGGGGTGGAAGGGTATAGAACTGCACAACAAGAAAGGACTGAAGGTGATCCACTTTGGGTCAGTGAGCTTATCAATAATGATACAAGTACTTGGAAGATGAACATGGTTAGAGACATTTTTCCTGAACATGAAGCTTCTGCCATTCTGAGAATTCAAATTCCATTCAATGTGGAACAAAATACCATTGTTTGGGCTCCCTCCAAGTCAGGGAAATTCTCTGTAGGTTCTGCCTATAGAGTAAACCAACAATGGAGATACAACATTGGTACTCAAGTCTCTAGGAAGAGGTGGAAGAAAGTATGGCAAGCCCAAATTCATCCAAGGCACAAACATCTTCTATGGAGAGTGCTATCCAACCTATTGCCAACAAGAGAGAGGATCAACTTCCTTATAGACACAGGTAATATGCTTTGCCTTCACTGTAAAAAAAAGTCTGAATCTCTGGAGCATATCTTCATACACTGTGATTTGGTTAAATTTATCTGGTATGAGTCTATGTGGAACATTAGAATGGAGGCTTTTAAGGAGTGGGATATTGTTAAATGGGTTGATACTATTCTGCAACCAGATTCAGTATTCCCTTTGGAATGCAATGAACAAATCTTTTTTACTAACTTTGCTGTGCTGATGATAGAGCAGATTTGGAAATCTAGAAATGAAATTCAATGGGGGAAAAATGAAAAGAAATGGGAAGAAATTAGTAAGGAGGTTAATACTTTGGCTATTTCATATTCTGATGCTAGTGTGAGAAGAAATATGCATAAACAGGTTATCTATACTTCTAAGTGCTGGAAAAGACCTCCCCCAAACTGGATAAAGATCAATTTTGATGCAACCTATCTTGATGGAGATTATACAGCTGCTGCAGTAGCCAGGAATAACAAAGGGGAAATCACTCAAGCTGAGACTAGTTCGGGAATGGTTCCTGATGCATATGCTGCTGAGGCAAGGGCTGCTCTACTGGCCATTACAATGGCTACTGTGGCCAATTGGAACAAAGTTATATTCGAAGGGGATGCAACAAATGTGATCTCTTCACTACGGGGTCATGGTGAAAAAGATGAATGGCAGGGACAGCCTATTACTGAGCAGTGTAAGCTGCAACTGAGGGCAGTGGAAAATTTTAAAATTTTTTTTGTTCAAAGAGATTGTAATAGAGCTGCACATAATGTGGCTGATTGGGGTAAAACCTATTTTAAAAATGGGAATATACCCCTAGGTAGGTTACCTGCTGTTGTTTTTTGCGATTTGGATACTTCAGGCATGTCTGATGTTATCTCAGAAGTTTGTGATGATGGTACTATGAATAAATAAGCTTTTTATCATCAAAAAAAAAAAAAAATATACAAACCGCCTAATCGTCTAATGGATACCAAAGAGTAAGACCTCTTTGTGGGTCAAGATCGATGTTACAATCAAGGTTGTCAAGATCGTAATTTTGACTCGGAACGGAAGGGGTCTCAAAAATCGTAAACACGAGGATCGTAGCACGGATCGGAAGATCCAACAAAACTATTAAAATAATATTTTATGATAAATTTAAACCAATATTTTATGATAAAATAATCTTGCACCTATAACAATTATTAATAGTAAGATTTTATTTTCTCAAATGTATTATAGAATTTTTTTATAGTAAAAATCATAACAAATGATTAAATCAGTAATTAGTAACTTCATGATTCACTAACTAATTAAATCACAAGCAAAAGAAAATGTAGAGAGATATTTCTCACATTAAAATAAATTTTTATTACGTTGTCGGGCCAGAATCTAAAAAAAAAAAAATAAAAAAAATTGAAAAGAGACAATATTGAATCGTAAGGATCGTACGATCCTACGATCTTACGATCCGGATCGTACGATCTTTTACGATCCAATTCTGATGCGATTTTTAGTGCGATTTAACTCGATTTATACCTTTTGGACGATCCAACTCGCGATTTTGACAACCTTGGTTACAATAAAAAGTGCTAAACCATCAACGGAAGTAGAAACTATAATAATTACAAAAAATTTGAAGAACACGATTTAACTCCTTCACATAACCGATGAACCTTTAAAGTTTGGGTTCAATCCTTTTATTTTATTTTTTATTTTTAGTAAAGAAAATTTTTGGTGAGTTCGGGTTCGGTCACCACCACGGGTTAGGGCTGAACCTAGGAATCATAAGTCGCTTATAAGGGTACTTACAGATCACCCATCAAGACAACCCACACGTCGGCAGGAAGAATTGAACACTTGACTTTTGTAAGGACGTTCCAAATCCTTATCAACTGAGCCAACTTGTTTTGGTTGGGTTCAATCCTTTTAACAGTTAAGAAATTATAGACTTCCAAATGGGCTGACGAGAGTATTGCTTATTATGGGCGACTTCGTCCGACATGGGCTTACGCCCAAACATGTTACTCTCTCAAGAGCAGCTGAGTTTTGTGATGTAGATGAGCCCATAATGCCAATATGACAATGGCAACTTTTTTCTCTCTCTCTTATTACTATTATTTTTTTATATAATGGGATGAGGTTTGATCCCGCAATGTTACATTGCGGATAAAATGCCACACTAAACTGCTAGCTAATTTAGCGGGGTGAAAATCATCTATACCCGTGTATGTCTCTATTACTGTCCTCAACCCATCAAAATTCACTATTTGGATAGTTCTTCCAATTATATATACAAATGATAAATTGTGATTGTTTGGAGTATATGAATGAGAAAATACATGAGACATATGATTTTTTTGCCATTTTAGCTAGTGTTGACAATGACAACTTGAACTATTTCAATACATTTTTATAATTGAAAAAAAAATTCCTTCCAACATATTTCTTAAGTGATGATTAAGTGACAATTCAGAGATTCATTACTACTTCCGTCACAAATTGTTTATCACATTTGAAGTTTTCAAAAAAATTAAAATAATTGAAAAACAATTAATATGATAAAATGTCTTAAATATCCTTCAATTAATGACTAAAAAGTTATTTTGTAGTGGTTAGTTAATTAATAAATTAAAAGTATGACTAGAAAATAACAATAAATATGCATTGATTTCTGAAACATGACAAATAATTTAGAATGTCTAAAAAAAGCGAAACGTTGGAATCAATTTGGGACGGAGGTAGTATTAGATAAAAGACATGCACTTCAAATCATATTCTAAATAAACTTGATTACATTCATGGAGAAGATTAAAATGATGCAAGAAAGTTGAGGGCTACTATATACTAATGCCACTTCAATAAAACTACATTAGACCAATTCCAGCTTCTCGGATTCATAATCCAATATTAAGATAGATTAAAAGAGAATGCTGGTCCATATTTTTTTTTTGGTTTTATGTCTTTCCTGATTGTCCCAACTCAGTAGGGCATAATTAAAAGTCATTTCTGGTTCAAGTATTTGTCTCACGCATCTTTATGCATAGAATTGACATTTTCATTACTGAAATATAAAGTCTTAAATTGATTGGTTAAGGAAGATTTTTCTTACTTGTAAGTATACGAATTATCACATTTTATTGTTAATTAGCTTTGAAAAAACATGAAAGTCATGAGCTATATTCACATTGTATTAGAGCATATTCTTAAATATTTTTAAGCGTGATATCATATCTGTTGAAATATAATGTCTCACATCGAGTGTCTTAGGAAGATTCAAATAACTTATAAGCTCGTGATTTAACACATCTCACTGCAAATTAGTTTTGAGAGGATATGGAAACTCATTAGTTAATTTGACTAAAAATCATCTGTCCCTGTGTATGTCCCTATTCCTGTACTCAACCAATCACAATTCGCCTTGTGTATATATAATTGGAAAAAAATGTCTAACTAGTCAATTCTGATTGGTTGAGTATCGAAATATGACATACACGTGGACAACTAATTTTTACCTAGATAATTTTCATATTAGAACGGGCCATTAGACGGGATACGTCAACTTTACCGTCAGCTCATAATTTACATGCAAATTTATTTCATCTTAATGTATAAATTTAGGAAAGTGTGAAATATTAATTTAATCTCTTTAACGGGATTTCCATAAAGTGACACAAACGACGAAGAAAAAAACCCACACTAAAAAGAAAAAATAATAAAAAATTATTCAATCAGTCACAATTTTTCATGTGTATATATATAATTAGAAAAAATGTTCACTTAACGAATTCTTATTAATTGGATATAGGAAGGAGGACAGGCGATTTTCACCCATAATTTTAGAAAGTCAGGGAATCTATTATAAAAAAACTGAAATGTGTAAAACGAGCAAATACCAGGAAGGTAAATTAAGGGCAGGGACGAAGACAAGGGATGGAGGTGCTAGTCTCCCCCAAGATTTCTAAAAATAATATTACATATAGTAAATTTTATACGTAGTTCAGAATATTTTATCAAATTCGTCCCCTAAGATTTTTTTTGCAGTTTTTATATATAATTCGGCATACTGTTTTAGTTTTTTGCCCCAAACGCCAAATTCCTGGTTTCGTCCCTGATTAAGAGCAAATAATCGTCTGTACTCGTCTGTGTATCCATTTTTGTGCCCCAACCAATAACAAATCACCATGTGTATATATAATTAAAAAAATAATCACATGACGAACTGTTATTGATTGGGCACAAAAATAAGTAGACAAACTAGTAGAAACGATTTTGACCCCTGATTAAGGGGTTGGAATGGAACAATAATTTGAAAGGTCAGAATATACCCCACTTCTTCAAATAATTATACTCTTAGTTTAATATTTTGTCTAGCTCTTTTTGCTATATAAACATAGTACTGTGAAACGGGCCCGCCTTTTACGGATCAATGAAACATATGCCCATACCCGCACTGTCCAATGTCCGCGGGCCCACTCAATTGTTAAATAAAGATTTACCCATTAATAATAAAATAGTTAAGGTCATATATACTTTTATTTTATTATGTATACTTTTTTTATTACCATCAAGTGAGTAGGAAATATGTTAATATATACCATATTATATATAATATATATACTATTCCAAAAAATATTATATATAATATGTGTACTTTTTATTTTTACCATCAAGTCGAAGTAGGGAAATATGTTAATATATACCATATTATATATAATATATATATACTATTCCAAAAAAATATTATATATAATATGTATACTTTTATTTTTTACCATCAGTCGAGTAGGAAATATGTTAATATATACCATATTATATATAATATATATACTTTTCCCAAAAAATATTATATATAATATGTATTTTTTTAAATGAAAAAGTCATGCAAGTTAAACAGTCTTGGCTAAAAAGCTCGCATTTTGCGGATCAATATTTCCTAAACCCATACCCGGTCCACGGCGGGGCGGGGCGGGGCGGACCAATCCGCGGGCTTCGGCCCACTTTGACAACACTATATAAACATATGCTTCATCTGCTTAGCTGAGTACAAATATATTACAAAATTAACTTAGTACATCCTCCATCTATCTTATACCATCTCCTGCAAAACTCAGAGAAATCAGTAACTGTCTGATAATTAATTTCCTGATGGCCTCAACCTTACTCTTGCCAAAAACAATGAAAATGATCATTGGTCGTTCAAAGCCATCTTGGCAGCTTGGAAACATACTTGTGTAAGTTCCATGTTTTCTTCTTCTTTTCTTTCTTACTATGGGTCTGCTTGAATTTGATTTCAAACTGAAATAACATTCTACATGATTTAATGTTTCAGTTTCAAACAGTTTTGACCTCCCTTTGAGTTTCAAACCAAACTATATCCAAGTACACTCTATATATATAGAGAATAGATCATTATTAGCTCCAATATCCATGCATGCACAGTTACGTAGTCTTCCATTGTTTTTTTTCTTTTTTTTCTTTTTCAAAAGTTAGATTAATAGTGATTCCTCACTTTCTCTTCATCATAACTTGAACTCCACATACTGATTGGAAGTGAAACATCAGTCTTCCATTGTTGATCATGAATCAAACAGTTTTGGTTTGGGGCAGATCCAAGACCTACAAGTTTGCAAGTCGCAACCAATAATATAAAAACATATATTGTTGTAATTTTTTTTAAAAAAGATTGAAGTATAAAATGTAATTTTTCTAGAAAAAAACAATAATTATTTACTACGAAATATTTGACGTTTCAGAAAATGTTAAAAGTAATGACTGCATGCGGTCAAGGATTATTTAGAGAATGTTTTGTACTCCCTCCATTTCTCAATATAGGATGTTTAGGACAATTTGAAAAAATTAAGGAATTCAAACAAATAGTAATCTCTTCACCACAATTCCAATAATACCCCTTCCTTACTCCCTCTCTTTAACTTTTCTAATAAAAGATATGCTGATGGTATAATTGGAATAAATTGTTGACACCTGATAAAAGACATGTAAATAATAATTAATTTGGATACATATATATCTCTTAAACGACAATTAAATAGGAATGAAGGGAGTACTGTTATCCTATGGATTTTTTTCCTTCTATCACGCACAAAGCTTAACTTCCTCATGAACAAATTTATTCGAGTAGTTTTATTATTGAGGATTTTATTAACCTAGAGTTAAGTTAATTAGTTTTTCTTATAGTTTGACAAGGATGTACTCTGGCCCGGGGCTCCGCCCGAAGCCTAAAACAAATGATCCGCAGACTCATGGGACGACGACTGCAAGCGTTGGTGGGAAGCTGATAAAGGAGGAGGAGGGTGGTGGTAAGGTTTTAACCGGCTCGAATATTGGTGAACAAGCCAATGGAAACCTCGACCTTGGTGGTGCTAAGTCCACTGTTCTTCCTATAAGTGACCAGAGGGAACGAACCGGAAATTAAAGAAAATTCGTGGACTATGAATTACTCTTTATATTGAATGTTCGCTTTCTTATGTTTTTTTAGTAGTATTAGTTTATGTTTTGAGAAGTTTGTTGTTTTTCCTAGGAATCAAGGAATAACTCACTTGTTGAGATTACTCTTTTCCTGGACGAGATCCTGATATCGATTCCTACTCCCCCTTTTTCTCCCCCTCCCCCCTTGTTTCCAGATAGTGGTATGCAGTTTATTAGTGTGTAAAAGTAACTATAAAATATTTTAGTTCAAGAGAGAATAAGAGACGTTTCCTTTCATGTTTGATTAATTAAGAAGTCAAGATTATTACTAGACTAACTCCGAACTTTGGGTAACTATTTATAACTGTCATATACTTTACCGTTAGCCAATATTCAAATTTTTCAGTAAACATAGATTTTCGTTGGATTTTTCTGCACTTGTAAGCTACGTACGTGAAAAGAGCAATATATCCATTTAGTGATCACGCTACGGATCAAGTGTGAAATCGTACCCAAATTAAACATAATGTTAACTGTGGACACCGATTAAAAAATGTAAACATAGACTTTTGTTGGATTTTTCATGGACATTTTTTTCAATCAAAACCCATATTTCATGTACTAACCAATTATTTGAAAATTGTAGCGGACGTCCTGGCTGAAAATTTTCGGTAAAAATCTATATAGTTTAATTATTAGAAGGTCATAATTTTCTTTTTCTTTTTTTAGAAGGGTCATTTTCTTCTATTTAAAACAAGAAAATGCCACCATTTTGGATGAGATGAATGTTAAATTATGTATCTAACTGATTGGTTGAAGAAAAAAAAAACTCTATTTTTTACAAGTATTTGTACACGTACTAATGATAAATTGTGAAGCTTAATATTAGGGGCGAGTTTAAAATTTTCAATAATTATTAAAAAAAACTCATGGTAATATTCTAAAGCGATTTCTGAAGAAAAAAAATAATCTTAAAATAAAATATATAATTTTGAAAATCTGAAGAGTTATCACACATAAATCCGATATTGTACGTACTGAACACTTAAAAAATTTATAATAGTTAAACAACTTCACAACCGAATATACTTAAAACATTGGTTTTCATTTGCAAAACTACATATTCAAAATCATTAACAAAATATAATACAAGAAATTTTAATGCATAAAGAATGTAATCTATATCCACCACGAGATGATGATACATATCTCCTCTTCTAGGGTCCATCCATTTTTATTTTTATTTTTTTTTGGTTTTATATGTCTTTCCTAATCAAAAGTTTTTTTCTTTTCCATATTCATGGTTCAAGTCTTGATCTTTCACGCATTTTTATGCATAAAAATTAGCCTTTCCATCTTAATAATTGTAGAGCTCTTACCCCATTGATTCCACAAACTGACACAAATGAGAAAGGAAAAACCCCACAAATAAGAGCAGCCATTGGTGCTACTTTGCTTTTGTACAATTACTAGACCAACCTTTATAAATGCATTTCCTTTTCATTTTTTCAAAATTATTTTTTGTCTATGACCGGAGATATATATATATATATATATATATATATATATATATATATATATATATATATATATATATACTGTAATTTACATTCTCCATTCAACTCTAAAAACAAAAAAATTAGCAAAAAAAAAAATCTCTCTCTTTCTCTTTCTTTTATGGATAAGTTTAGTTTTTTTTTCCAAATTTTTTCTCCATATAAAAGATCTTGTTATTTTTCATTAATTAAATTACCTATTTTTTCTTATATAGTTAAAATTAAAACATAGATCAAAGAGTATTATGGAATGCAAAAATTAAAATACTAAAATATAAGACACTTTTAATATATGTAAAGTTAGTATTATCTTGTATTTACGTGGATTATATTGCATAAAAAATGCAGTGGTCAAGGCTCAGAGAAACGCAAAAAATTAGTCAGACTCAAAATAGTAAGAACTCTAATAAAGTAGGAGTAATTATGTCTTAATACTTGTGCAAGGTATCCTCTTTCATAATATATTACTGCCTCCTTCCCAAATTATCTGTTCACTTTATATTTTACACGGGAATTAATATTTCATCAAATTCTACAGTGGAATATGGTAAAATGTCAAACATAACCCTATTTAATAATACTCCAATTTAATTCTACTTCCTCTTCTCTCTATAGCCTTCTCTTTCCAACATTTAATGTAAGAGGTAGGATTGAAAAAACTATTATTAATGAGCCCTTTATTTAGAAAGTTAATATATAATTTAGGACAGATTAAAAAATAAATATGGATAGATGATTTGGGACGGAATGAGTATGAGTTGTGCATTTAAATATAAGAGTTCATGAGAATGAATTGCACAAGTGATCTATAAACAAATTTGTTTTCGAGTTAGGATCCCGTCATATCACAGATCACTCATCAGATACGAAAAAATTAAAGCAAATTCAGTGAGGTTTTTATTTTAGCTAACAATCATTTCCCTTTATTTTATTATTGTTCAAAGTTGAAGATGAAAACTACTGATCAGTCAAATTATTCCAAGGACTTAAAATGGAGGTCTTTCTTTATAATATTTTTAATTGAATCATATGATAGTATGTGAAAGTAACATATAAAATATTCTCATCTTATAGAATATACTCTCATGAATGTTAACCAAGGTATATGACAAATGCGATTTACTAATTTTAAACTTTCCTAATATTTCAAGATACACTAGCATGTAACTAAATTTTGCATTCACATCATAGGAGATTTTTTTATGACACTTTTTGTGATATTCTTTGCAGTGGCATAACTAGAAGGTAAGAAAGTGCAGATGTCATGTCATCCAACATTTTCAAAAAAAGACCATATTTTTAGTGCAAAAAATTAAAATTTGCCCCCTAAAATATATTTTTCTCTCCTAAAGTGCATATTCTAACTCCGTGCCTGATTCTCCAATTATATTACGTTTATACTTGCAATTTATCTATTTACGTATAGAATTTATCAATTTTAGTTTAGATTATATTAGCAAAAAAAAAAAAATCGTAATTAAAATGTCACAGACAATTTGAACACATTAACATGTATATTCTTTGTCTCAATCGTGATTATTCCGCCAAAAAAGGCCTTAATCGTCATTAGAGCATGCGAGAGAGTTTCTTTGACTTGTAATTTTCTATAGCAACACTATAGCATAAGTAGTTACTGGTACCATATTGACTTGGAAATATTACTAGCTATTTGTACCTATACGTGACATGTGCATTACGAACTATATATGTAAATTGTGTTGATTTAAGGGTTTTTTTCGTTGGATAAAGAATCATAGTTTCATTAAATAGTATCTACAAAATAAATAATATCATATGTAGTAGCTTCAAATGAAGCCATGGCACATTTTGATCAAGAAAAAATAGCAGCGAAGTCAGCTGCGAATTATTTAGTCTAATTGTCCTATTTATAATAATAAAAAAAATACATTAATGAGTCTAAAAAAATCTGCCACCTTTTTTTATTTTATTTTATTTTCTTTTAATAAGGGGAAGGGGAATTTTATGGGTGTAGAATCCGGTGTCAAACTAGAGGCGATATCCTGATAGAAATACTTTAATCCCACGAAACAGTTTATCTGAATGAAAATTTGTCAACTTATCACCTTAAAAAAGGAATCTGAGTTTTTTTCTATATTCTTAGTCAAATTCAAAGTGTTCATTGGTGATAATAGTAATTAATCTCTTCTTCACTGAAGAAGGGATATGAGTTTTTATTTGATAAAGACGGAAGCCATGGATGCGACCAAGGTAAAGCCGAATCTCTTACCAAAGTGAATCAATTTGCGATAGAAAAACTTGAAGTCTCTAGGGAGTTAAGTATGTTGGTTCATATTCTTTTTTGAAGGGGAATTTGAAGTGTCTTGGAAATTAAGTATGTTGGTTCATGTTCCCAAATTTTTGTTTTTGTTTTGAATCTTGTGCCGCTTAAGCCTTTTAAAATTCCTATATACATGTTATTTTCTTAGAATATGAAATCAAATTTATGATGTAAGACTTTTAGAATTCCTAACCATTAAAAACTATTGAACTTCTTAATTTAAAAAAACAATTAAACTTTTTTATTTAAAAAAAACTAATTCAACTTTTTCATTTAAAAAGAGGCAACAATAAATAAATATAATTACTACAATAAAAATTACAAAACTCTTCTACTTCATTAATTAATATAACTAATGAACTTTATAAATATGTAGTTATAGCCATTAACTATAGAAATCTTCTCAAGTTATTATCCCTATAACAACTTAAAATTAGAGTTGAAGATTATAACTCATGGAGAAGTAATTTGAAAGACTAAATTAATGATAAAGTTGCCACATGGAAGTTTCTAATTGGTCCACATGTCACATCATGAAGCTTTAACCTCAACTTGACTTAACTTTATATATTATAGATTTGTACAACAAATATCCCCCTTCCATAATATAAGTTGTTTAGAACATTTTTAGCAAAATTTAAAGAAGATAAAAACCGGGTACTTTGTTAGTCAAAATATTAATATTACTCTTTTAAATATGACTTGTATATAACTAATTTTCTTTATTTTTCAAGTGAAGTTTGCTGAAACTACAAGAAGTGGAAAACAGTTGGTAGTCGATGCTAAATCGAGGACTCCCAAAATACTATTCTTAAAAAACAATGTTAAAATTGTAATTCAATCAAAAGAAACCAGCTAAATCGAGGACTCCCAAACCTCCATCCTTGAGATTGGCCAAATTGTCTGCAAATAAAAAGGAAAAACATAATTATTAGCATATTGCCAGAAAAAGACTTCCTTTGTCCATACTATATAATTGAGGAAAGGTGGAAGATAACAAACGCAAGGGAAGAGTTGCTGATGACACACGATTTCGTTATCCTTGGCATTTCCAATTAATTCCTCATGCCAAACCCAACTGCCAAACAGGATGAAACCAATTTAAAAAAAATAGTGCCCACATTTAACGATAGTAAATCAAGAACACACGTAAGAGGTAGGATATGGACACCGAATTCAAACCCAGAAAAGTTCTTCATTATGTTTCGCCAAATTGACTGCAGAAGACAATGGAAACAAAAATTTTGCTTCCTCAAGTTATGAATAATATTGAGAAAGGTAGGAGGAGGTAAGAAAATCAGGCAAACCCGACGAGGTCAGGAATGATGGCAACTCATAAAAGGTTAATCACCAGGCAAAACCTTGCTTCCTCAAGTTATGAATAATATTGAGAAATGTAGGAGGGGGTAAGTAAACCAGGCAAAACCGATGAGGTCAAGAATGATGGCAAGTGGCAACTCATAAAAGGTTAATCACCACCTAAAAGCTCCCTGGAACAATCTGGTGAACCACACAGGCAGCAACCCTAACCAACATACATCAACATGGAGGACAAAGAATTGATTTAATTTAAGAATAATCAACTTGATATTCTGTTAGCCTCATACCCCCCGAAGAATCACCTCTTACAGATATCCCTTCTGTCCATGCAAATTAACCAGAAAACAATAACATGATTTCTACGAGTTATTAATAGTGTTAGATGCAAGAAATAGAGCAGAAAAGCTTCTTCGAAACATGGTGGACGATTCTCATACAAAGGTCGACACCTGTCACCAGGAAAAACATATGAACCAGAAAGACTTCCTTGATCTAAATATAATAACATTGAGGAGCGGCAGATTACAAACGCAAAGACAAAGCCCTGTTTCCGTCGTTGGTATTCCCAATCCTGTGCCAAAACCCAACTGCCCAAAAAAAGGATAATACCAATAGAAACGAATAGATGCTCATTTATGATGATAAATTGAAGTCGGACAAAAACAAATTGTAGAATATGAACACTGAATTACTGATGATGATGAACCGGAGACAATCCCTCAATATGATTGACAAAGACTGCATAAAAGAAATGGACACAAAAAAAAACCAGGCATGGTTTATTTAAATTACTATTTTTCGTAAGAGAAGCCAGAAATAAGATAAGAAAGTGGAACCGTCGAAATCTAGAGAAGCTCCCTCAAGTTACTCTAAACAAAAGAGTAATTGCAAAAATCAAGGCACGCAAAACATCCACCAAGAAATTGTGGTGGCAACACCAAACTCCACCCAGCTACAAAAGGGGAAAAGCCGATCCCGTTCAGCGAATTAGTCCGACAAAGAAAAGAAGTAATAGAGTAATGCAAAATCAATCAAGCAGAATTGAGAGTCACTCACCAAGAACCTCTGAGGGATCATCATCAAATACACAGATCTCTTGGTTAGGTGTTCAACATGCAAATGTACCACAAGTCAACTGAAAGAAAGTTTGTAAAAGATGACGAATGAACCACAAGACAAATAGAACCCGCCTTGGTGGGTAGAGAAGGGGGGAAATAATAAATAAATAAATCCTGGACTAGCAGAAGACATCAGGAAGCGACTACCTCTCTCTGAACTCCTTCGTCAGAAACAGCCAAGACACGGTAAGAACAAATATGAAGAATGGAAAAAAAACTGGAACCAACAATGCTTCTGAGAATAACTTTGACAGATGAGAGACGGAAAGCACTGAAACAAAATCATGAATCAGAATTACTTACTAGAATCTTATGGACTACACGAGGCAGTTAGACCTGATACAGTTGGTTTCTCCAAATAATGCTAGCCCACTGAAAAAAACAGAGAAATAGACAGATATCCAGCAACTTTCTAAAACTCATGGTGACACAGAAAGGGTGGTAGGTTTGTAGCTAACGAATCAAAGTAGGAGAAACGGAATACAAAGAACCTCTTCATGAATTTCCTTCTAGCAAAAATCAACTTCAAAAATAACAGACTGTTTGGGAAATAGGAAACATCATCTAGGCTTATGAAAGAAATAAGGTTATTAAAATTAAAGAAGCTTGCAAAGGCGAGATTATCTGATCACGGGATTCAACGTCCCTTTTGAGTATGTTGGTCCCAAAATAACAGCGAAGAACAAGTTAAGAGATATTCAATGAAAACGCCAGATGGGTCCAGAAAGATCGCCTTTGCAAAGCATTATTCGCCTGGCAAAAGACCAACAGAAAGTGTTGCACATAATAGACCAAATATAATTGATGTAACAAACCGGAGAGAGATAAAACCAGGTAATACTCTAAAAGAACCACCATAATCATGCATTACAGAATCTGAGCATGCAAGACTGGGAACAACCAACAAATGTATCTCTGGACACAAAAAAGAACCAGGCATGGCTTATTTAAATTACTATTTTTCGTAAGAGAAGCCAGGAATCTATAATATATAAAGTTATGCCAAGTTAAAGTAGAAGCTTCATGATGTGACATGTGACATTTTGTGTGATGTGGACCAATCACAAACTTTCATGTGGCAACTTTATCATTAATTTACTCTTTAAAATTATTTCTTAATGAAATATAATCTTCAACTCTAATCTCAAGTTGTTATGGAGATAAAAAAAAACTTGAGGAGATTTCTATAGCTAATGGCTATAGCTACATATTTATAAAGTTCATTAGTTATATCTTGATCCCAAAGAATTCAATCATTTATTATAAATTTATGGTTTTGTTTCATATATTAATGAATGAAGTAGAAGAGTTTTGTAACTTTTATTATAGTAATTATATTTATTTACTGTTGCTTCTTTTTAAATTAAGAAGTTGAATGGATTTTTTTAAATAAATAAGTTCATTTGTTTTTTAAAACGAAGAAGTTCAATAGTTTTTTTTAATGAAGTAGAATTAATGTATATAAAAATTCTAAAAGCCTTCCATCATAAAGTAGATTTAATATTTTAAGAAAATAACATGTATATAGGAATTCTAAAATGCTATGTAACATAAATGAATTGAATTTAAATGAAGATGTTCAACAGTTTTTTTTCATGAAGAAGTTGAATGGTTTTCAATTTAATAAAGAAGTTCAATGGCTTTTTTTTAAATAAAGAAGTTCAATAGTTTTCGTTTTTAATGAAGTAGATTTAAAGTATATAGGAATTCTAAAAGTCTTCAATCATAAATTTGATTTCATATTCAAAAAAAAAAAAAACATGTTTATAGGAATTCTAAAATGCTTACAACAAAAAATATGACTGAAATAATCCTAACATGCAACTGAAATAATCAATGAAACACCTCTTTAGTTTCTCCTAAACTGAAATGTCAAATTCATTACCATTCAAATGAAAGGACCTAATAGAAACTAAATGTCAGCATCACTATATAAATTTTTGAATTTTTATTAATGCATATAGAAATTCTTAAAGGCTTACATCAACAAATATGCATAATGAATTTTTGAATTCTTATTAATGCATATAGGAATCCTAAAAGAATTGTATTATGAAGTAGATTTAATGTTCCAAGAAAAAACGAAATTCTTATTCATATATATAGAAATTCTAAGAGTCTTGCATCATAAATTAAATTTAATATTACAAGAAAATAACTGACTATATAAACCAAAATCATCCACGCATTCCCTCACAATACCACTCAAAACAAACATTATGGGAAAATCAATACTTGAATATGTGGATTTCAATTAACTTGGCAGATTATGCAACAATTTCAATGCCCAGAAACTTGACGATTTAATAAGTATTGATTATTTGATTTTGGATGAAAAGGTAAGATTCGTTCTAATTCATTTTGTTGTTGTAATCGTGATTATTCATTCTTATAGAGGATTTACAAATCTAAAATCTGCTCCATCACTAATCTTATATGCAATTGCCTCTCATGTTTCTTAGTCATATTAAACACTCATTTGACTTTAGACACCATAATCATTAGCAGATGCTATATATATGTTTTCAAATTAGCACCAACCACCATGATTAAATATTCAAGTAATGCAGTTATCTACAACCACCAATAAGCAACCATACATCTAGAGCTCATTAACATGGTTATCCAGTTTCAGTCATATCTCTAAGCAACAAGCAAGCTAGAAAACATGTACGACATCATCAAAAGAGATACAAATTAGAAATACAACCGCGCATCGAGCGGGGATCAAACCTAGTAAGATAAGAAAGTGGAACCGTCGAAATCTAGAGAAGCTCCCTCAAGTTACTCTAAACAAAAGAGTAATTGCAAAAATCAAGGCACGCAAAACATCCGCCAAGAAAATGTGGTGGCAACACCAAACTCCACCCAGCCTCAAAAGGGGAAAAGCCGATCCCGTTCAGCAAATTAATCCGACAAAGAAAAAAAGAAATAGAGCAATGCAAAATAAATCAAGCATAATTGAGAGTCACACACCAAGAACCTCTAAGGGATCATCATCAAATACACAGATCTCTTGGTTAGGTGAAACACCTGACCAAGATGCAAATGTACCACAAGACAACTGAAGGAAATATGACGAATGAACCACAAGACAAATAGAACCCGCCTTGGCGGGGTAGAGAAGGGGGGAAATAATAAATAAATAAATAAATCCTGGACTAGCAGAAGACATCAGGAAGCGACTACCTCTCTCTGAACTCCTTCGTCAGAAACAGCCAAGACACGGTAAGAATAACATTGAAAGATAAGAAACGGAAAGCACTGAAACAAAATCATGAATCAGAATTACTTACTAGAATCTTATGGACTCCACGAGGCAGCTAGACCTGATACAATTGGTTTCCCCAAATAATGCTAGCCCATTGAAAAAAACAGAGAAATAGACAGATATCCAGCAACTTTCTAAAACTTATGGTGACACGGAAAGGGTGGTAGGTTTGTAGCTAACGAATCAAAGTAGGAGAAACGGAATTAAAATTAAAGAAACTTGCAAAGGCGAGATCTGATCACGGGATTCAACGGCCCTTTTGAGTATGTTGGTCCCAAAATAACAGCGAAGAACAAGTTAAGAGATATTCAATGAAAATGCCAGATGGGTCCAGAAAGATCACCTATGCAAATCATTATTCGTCTAGCAAAAGACCAACAGAAAGTGTTGCACATAATAGACCAAATATAATTGACGTAACACGGTGGAAACAAACCGGAGAGAGAGAGAGAGAGAGAGAGAGAGAGAGAGAGAGAGAGAGAGAGAGAGAGAGAGAGAGAGAGAGAGAAAACCAGGTAATACTCTAAAAGAACCACCATAATCATGCATTACAGAATCTGAGCAAGCAAGACTGGGAACAACCAACAAATGTATCTCTGCAAGAATGACTGTGAAGAAAACCAAGTAAAAAGAACATATCCACATTAGGAAACAAGCGGAGCAGGAAAAGCTGCAGAATACACCCACCACCATGACTAAAGATTCAAGTAATGCAGTTGTCTACAACCACCAATAAGCAACCACACATCTAGAGCTCATTAACATGGTTATCTAGTTTCAGTCATATCTCTAAGCAACAAGCAAGCAAGAAAACATGTACGACATCATCAAAAGAGATATGAATTAAAACAATAATTAGAAATACAACCACGCATCGCGCGGGGATAAACCTAGTAAGATAAGAAAGTGGAACCGTCGAAATCTAGAGAAACTCCATCAAGTTACTCTAAACAAAAAAAGTAATTGCAAAAATCAAGGCATGCAAAACACCCGCCAAGAAAATGTGGTGGCAACACCAAACTCGACCCAGCTATAAAAGGAGAAAAGCCGATCCCGTTCAGCGAATTAGTCCTACAAAGTAAAAAGGAATAGAGTAATGCAAAATCAATCAAGCAGAATTGAAAGTCACTCACCAAGAACCTCTAAGGGATCATCATCAAATACACAGATCTTTTGGTTAGGTGAAACACCTGACCAAGATGCAAATGTACCACAAGTCAACTGAAAGAAAGTTTGTAAAAGATGACGAATGAACCACAAGACAAATAGAACCCGGCTTGGCTGGGTAGAGAAGGGGGAAATAATAAATAAATAAATCTTTGACTAGCAGAAGACATCAGGAAGCGGCTACCTCTCTCTGAACCCCTTCGTTAAAAACAGCCAAGACACGGTAAGAAAAACAATGACAGATGAGAATAACATTGACAGATAAGAAACGGAAAGCATTGAAACAAAATCATGAATCAGAATTACTTACTAGAATCTTATGGTCTCCACAAGGCAGCTAGACCTGATACAGTTGGTTTCCCCAAATAATGCTAGCCCATTGAAAAAAAAGAGAAATAGACAGATATCCAGCAACATTCTAAAACTTAGGGTGACACGGAAAGGGTGGTAGGTTTGTAGCTAACGAATCAAAGTAGGACAAACGGAATTAAAATTAAAGAAGCTTGCAAAGGCGAGATCTGATCACGGGATTCAACGGCCCTTTTGAGTATGTTGGTCCCAAAATAACAGCGAAGAACAAGTTAAGAGATATTCAATGAAAATGCCAGATGGGTCCAGAAAGATCGCCTTTGCAAATCATTATTCGTCTAGCAAAAGACCAACAGAAAGTGTTGCACATAATAGACCAAATATAATTGACGTAACACGGTGGAAACAAACCGGAGAGAGAGAGAGAGAGAGAGAGATAAAACCAGGTAATACTCTAAAAGAACCACCATAATCATGCATTACAGAATCTGAGCAAGCAAGACTGGGAACAACCAACAAATGTATCTCTGCTAGAATGACTGTGAAGAACCAAGTAAAAAGAACATATCCACATTAGGAAACAAGCGGAGCAGGAAAAGCTGCAGAATACACCAACCACCATGACTAAAGATTCAAGTAATGCAGTTGTCTACAACCACCAATAAGCAACCACACATCTAGAGCTCATTAACATGGTTATCAAGTTTCAGTCATATCTCTAAGCAACAAGCAAGCTAGAAAACATGTACGACATCATCAAAAAAGATATGAATTAAAACAAAAATTAGAAATACAACCGCTCATCGCGGGGAATGAAACCTAGTAAGATAAGAAAGTGGAACCATCGAAATCTTGAGAAGCTCCCTCAAGTTACTCTAAACAAAAAAAGTAATTGCAAAAATCAAGGCACGCAAAACATCCACCAAGAAAATGTGGTGGCAACACCAAACTCCACCCAGCTACAAAAGGAGAAAAGCCGATTCCGTTCAGCGAATTAGTCCTAATAGAGTAATGCAAAATCAATCAAGTAGAATTGAGAGTCACTCAACAAGAACCTCTGAGGGATCATCATCAAATACATAGATCTCTTGGTTAGGTGAAACACCAGACCGAGATGCAAATGTACCACAAGTCAACTGAAAGAAAGTTTGTAAAAGATGACGAATGAACCACAAGATAAATAGAACCCGCCTTGGCGGCTAGAGAATGGGGGAAATAATAAATAAATAAATCCTGGACTAGCAGAAGACATCAGGAAGCGACTCTCTCTCTCTATGAACTCCTTCGTCAGAAACAGCCAAGACATGATAAGAATAACATTGACAGATGAGAATAACATTGACAGATAAGAAACGGAAAGCACTGAAAAAAAAATCATGAATCAGAATTACTTACTAGAATCTTATGGACTCCACGAGGCAGCTAGACCTGATACAGTTGGTTTCCCAAAAATAATGCTAGCCCATTGAAAAAAAAAAAAAAATAGACAGATATCCAGCAACATTCTAAAACTTATGGTGACACGGAAAGGGTGGTAGGTTTGCAGCTAACGAATCAAAGTAGGACAAACGGAATTAAAATTAAAGAAGCTTGCAAAGGCGAGATTATCTGATCACGGGATTCAACGGCCCTTTTGAGTATGTTGGTCCCAAAATAACAGCGAAGAACAAGTTAAGAGATATTCAATGAAAATTCCAGATGGGTCCGGAAAGATCGCCTTTGCAAATCATTATTCGTCTGGCAAAAGAACAACAGAAAGTGTTGCACATAATAGACCAAATATAATTGACGTAACACGGTGGAAACAAACCGGAGAGAGAGAGAGAGAGAAAACCAGGTAATACTCTAAAAGAACCACCATAATCATGCATTACAGAATCTGAGCAAGCAAGACTGGGAACAACCGACAAATGTATCTCTGCTAGAATGACTGTGAAGAACCAAGTAAAAAGAACATATCCACATTAGGAAACAAGCGGAGCAGGAAAAGCTGCAGAATACACCAGAAAAGACGCAAAATTGACAAGAATATACTACCAAACCAAATAATTCTTGTCATTCTTCTTCAAGAATGCCTCTTAAATATACCATAAATCAAAATTACGAAATGTACCAAGATCAAGTGAAAACACAGGTGCGGATTATGACTCCTCTGGTTGCAAAAGATCTTGGCATGACAGCAACTGGTAAACACAGGAATCCGAAAGAATAAACAAGAAGAACCCACAAAAGAAAAGCAGCAAATAGAAAATAAAAACTTCACTTCTAAGATGGCTGATCTTTCCCTTCACGTAAAGTTAGCTAAAATCTCAAATTAAACAATAGAAATTCTATCCAATTTCATCTCGAAAACTTTTATGGCATGAAGCAGTTGTATCGTGTAATTTAAAGCAGAATACTTTTTCTTCATCAATACAAAAATCACAGCCAAATTGCTGAATATTTTTAGGCCTTATATATATCGAATGAGCTCAACAGAAAATTTACCCTTTCTGGTTGAGTTTATTTCTCCTACCTGATCAAGAAAACAAATAGAATATTTCCCAAAATAGTTAACTTAATTCATGCTATATCGCATCACAACAAGAGAATGTTTTGCTATAATTAACTCACCTTCAATCGTCCTTTTCCGCTGACTGAGATGATGCCTCCGGTCCCAACTGTAGTGTTGTTTTCAGTATAGTGATCCAATTCACTCGGACATCTCCGTTACTACAATGCAAGAAGCAACAACCAAACAATATATATTTACAGTGGCTGACACTTGATTGTATAGCTATATGCTTTTGATCAATATATATTTACAGTATGATAAAAAAAACAAAAAAAAACAACCAAACATAAAGCTTGAAAGGAATTAAATCTGGGATTTCTTATCACGTCCCCATCAACGTGATAAGGAAACAGGAATAGATGTGAACGTGATACTCAGTGCCCCCTGAGATGGTACAACCAGAAACAACGAGGTATGTGTTTGTCGCATGTCATTACATACCTAATGAAAGCAGCCATTTTAGAACGTGAAATTTTGAATCCTGCGCTAGCAATGGAATCAAGTCTGAGTGAAGCCTCTACGGCTTTAAAAGATTTGGTCCGGTTAGGGATAAAGAAAAGAATTCATTTGATCCTAAAGGATGGAATGGAAATCTCAATCAAATGTGGAAAGAGGATAGATATAAAATCTTGTAACCTTGGCGGCATGTAGTGGTATCTTTTTACATGTAACCGAAGCATTTCCGACCTGCACAAAGAAATGGAATGAAAAGAAATAATGAGATGCATCTTAGACTGACTCACTAAAATCTCCGTGAGAGGTTTACCAACTGAACATACATACTCGGAAAATGCAATAAGTTTCAGCAATTTAATGAAGAACTCAAAGACAGAAATTGTAATACAATTAGAAAAAATATTCAATAAATGGCTATTTGCTTTAGCAACGGCATATTAATGACAAAGTACTACTCCAATAAGTAAATAGATGGGATCAAATACCTTGTCTAAAGAAGAAATGAGATAGTCGACAAGTTCCGGAACAACGAGGACTTGGGCCCCCTTTTCTCCCTAAACATACAAGACGTGAAAGGCAAAAGAGAAGTCAGATGCACCAAGTCCGGACGCAAGTCCAATTCTAAAACTGACAGTAACGAAATTTTGCATCAAAATAGTGCAGCCTTTTGTGATACATTGGTAACCAACTTACTGGTCAGCCAAGGCATATAACTATTACTACTTCATACAACGAAACTATCATTAATTAAGGAACTACCCTTGAACTATTTCAAAAGAATAAAGATTTCATCAGATTCCGAAAATTCAAATACCACCTAGATTTCTATATAATTTATATAAGACCTTTCAGCTGAATATATTGCAGAGTGAAACCCGACAGTTAACAACTCTGTTGCTATAATTTTATAATTTTATTTTGCCGAGCAGCTTCTTTATTTGAAAAGAACAATGAAGAAAAGATAAGAAAGCTCATTATGCTAAAAGGAAACTGGCAATTCAGTACATTTCGACTAAACTTCCTATGGTTAAAGAAAAAATGAGTTAAGGTTGTAACACCAAAAAATTCTACCTGCAAAATAATATCTCCAATTTTATCTCTGGAAATCCATGTACCAAGGATTGCACCAAGGAAGCAACGACATCTGGATCGGTTGACAAGACCTCTGGATGGCCAACTGAGAGCCTACACCGTTCAGCCTGAAATCATTTATAGAAGCTAAAGTGCAGACAAATGATAATGTACTCTTATAAGGGGAAGATTTTTTTGAAGAAAATTTTGACATGAAACCTCTGGATATCCTCTTTGAGCAACCATTTTAACATCCACCAAATTTTCTAATAGCAGCATCGACTCCTTTAGCACAGGTGGTGTGAGAAAGTTGGCACAAATTCACCAGTCTCATGGTCCATAACGTAATGAAACCAGACGGGCACCAACCCCCTCAATATGTTCTGCTAGAATGACTCTGAAGAACAAAGTAAAACAAACAGATCAAGAAGGGGCTTCTACCTTCCAGTGACTAATACTCTCAATGAGGCGCAACAGATAACAAACCCAAGGAAAGAGTAGAAAAATAACCCAACAACCAGCCCTCCTTGATGCCAGAGCCTCCTTGACAAAATAGGGAAAAATTGACTAGAACATACATAGCTAGAAAAGGCTTCCATTTCTCCTTCATGAATGCATTAGCAAAACTAACTAGTTAAACTTTGCCTACCATGAGTGTGAAAAGAACAAGGGAAAAGTCATATATTTTTTCTCTGCTGAATAAACTGGAAAAAAACCTGGATAAGTCAGCGGACAATAAACACAAACACGTGATTGAATAATCGTGGGGAAACCACAAAAGAAGAGCAACACCATAGAAGACTGAAAGATCCACGTGAGTATTATGCAGCTATATCTTGAAATTCTTCTGACCAAATCAAGCGCAACATTAGGGGAAAAGCAATTGAGAAAATTTGGCTCATGAAAGTTTCTACGTTCCCCTATACAGATAATTGTAAAATGTAAATATGAAGGTTTTCGGAACGCAAACAACAATACTCCCCGAAGAATCACCTCTTAAGATATCCCTTATGTCCATGCAAATTAACCAGAAAACAATAACATGATTTCTTCGAGTTATTAATAGTGTTAGATGCAAGAAATAGAGCAGAAAAGCTTCTTCGAAACATGGTGGACGATTCTCATACAAAGGTCGACGCCTGTCACCAGGAAAAACATATGAACCAGAAAGACTTCCTTGATCTAAATACAATAACATTGAGGAGCGGCAGATTACAAACGCAAAGACAACGCCCAGTTTCCGTCGTTGGAATTCCCAATCCAGTGTGCCAAAACCCAACTGCCCAAAAAAAGGATAATACCAATAGAAACGAATAGATGCTCATTTATGATGATAAATTGAAGTCGGACAAAAACAAATTGTAGAATATGAACACTGAATTACTGATGATGATGAACCGGAGACAATCCCTCAATATGCTTGCCAAAGACTGCATAAAAGAAATGGACACAAAAAAGAACCAGGCATGGTTTATTTAAATTACTATTTTTCGTAAGAGAAGCCAGAAATAAAATAAGAAAGTGGAACCGTCGAAATCTAGAGAAGCTCCCTCAAGTTACTCTAAACAAAAGAGTAATTGCAAAAATCAAGGCACGCAAAACATCCACCAAGAAAATGTGGTGGCAACACCAAACTCCACCCAGCTACAAAAGGGGAAAAGCCGATCCCGTTCAGCGAATTAGTCCGACAAAGAAAAAAAGTAATAGAGTAATGCAAAATCAATCAAGCAGAATTGAAAGTCACTCACCAAGAACCTCTGAGGGATCATCATCAAATACACAGATCTTTTGGTTAGGTGAAACACCTGACCAAGATGCAAATGTACCACAAGTCAACTGAAAGAAATTTTGTAAAAGATGACAATTGAACCACAAGACAAATAGAACCCGCCTTGGAGGGTAGAGAAGGGGGGAAATAATAAATAAATAAATCCTGGACTAGCAGAAGACATCAGGAAGCAACTACCTCTCTCTGAACTCCTTCGTCAGAAACAGCCAAGACTATGAAGAATGGAAAAAAAACTGGAACCAACAATGCTTCTGAGATTAACATTGACAGATGAGAAACGGAAAGCACTGAAAGAAAATCATGAATCAGAATTACATACTAGAATCTTATGGATTCCAAGAGGCAGCTAGACCTGATACAGTTGGTTTCCTCAAATAATGCTAGCTGATGGTCGATTTACCTTACTATAAAAAATCACTAGGCAAGTGCACCTATCGTTTAGAATAATATAGCAGTCTAGTCAAGTGTCGATCCCACAAGGACTACAAGCACTAATAATTACCCTTTTTCTACTGTTTAATCAAACGAGTTGTATGAATAAAAATTAATTATAAATAATGAATAACTAGAAAATAAATAAATGATTTATAAGAATAAATATGAGAAGAGATACTTGAACAAGAATCCCCCTAGACGTATCTATGTATAAACTGGATGGATTAATTCAAAAGAACTTATTCTGAAGCAGTGAAAATTCCAATAATGAAGCTTTAATGTTTTTCAACAGTTTAAAGTTCCTACCTTTGAGTTGATTAATTGAAATTTCTTTCGTAATTAAAACCCCCAAAGATGCATTAAGATTTATGAATTCCCTTATTAGGTTTGACCCTAATCCCGAAGATTTATGTAAATTCTATTTCTAGAAAACCATGCAACTCTTTTTATTATGCGATGATCTATTCAAATTCTTCCTTTTTCAATTCCAAATAAGAACCCTTATTAGGTTTGACCCTAATCCCGAAGATTTATGTAAATTCTATTTCTAGAAAACCATGCAACTCTTTTTATTATGCGATGATCTATTCAAATTCTTCCTTTTTCAATTCCAAATAAGAAATCAAAGATGAATTAATACTCTAGAAAATTAATCCAACACAATGAAAACGCATAATAAACATCAAAATATGGTTCAATATGAATTAATCACAATCCCAAAAATCAACACATAGATATAAGTCTAGGGTTCATCCCATTCAAGTAATAGAAATTTAGCTACTCATAACGCTAGAATTAATAAAAGAATTTATTGAAAGCGATAAAGAAAGAAAACTCATTCTCATGAAAGATTCAATCTTCAAGGTGTCTCCGTCTTCAAACCGTTGATGATGGTGAGTTTCCTCTTGTAGATCTTGGTTGAAGAAAGCCCCCAATAATTCTCTAATAATTCCGCTAGGTTTAGAATAATAATGGTAATATATGAATGTCTGATATCTTCTCCCCTCTTTTATGATGAATCTCTCAAGGATCTTTATAATGTTTAGACTCCTATAGCTTTAGGAAAAATACCATAGAGGTTGAAGGGAATTAGGAGTCTAATAGGAAAGTCCCAAAATATCTTCATGGTTGACCAGATTTTCAGTGTTGACCCGAGTTGACTTCTTTGACCAGCTTTGACCACAAGACAGCTTTTCAGATTTTGCAGTTAAGTCCCACAGCTTTCCAGTCAAGTTTCAGATTTAGCAATTAAGTCCTCGAAACATCATAAAAGCTCAATAAACACCCTACAACCATTAAAACACAAAGTAGTGAGGAATATACCATTCTAAGCTTAAAACTCGATATATAAATACATTTTTAAGCACAAAGTCACTATAAAACTAAAGGAATATATCGATGAATTTACGAGTTATCACTAGCCCATTGAAAAAAACAGAGAAATAGACAGATATCCAGCAAGTTTCTGGAAAAAGAACATATCCACATTAGGAAACAAGCGGAGCAGGAAAAGCTGCAGAATACACCAGAAAAGACGCAAAATTGACAAGAATACACAACCAAACCAAAATAATTCTTGTCATTCTTCTTCAAGAATGCCTCTTAAATTTACCATAAATCAAAATTTCGAAATGTACCAAGATCAAGTGAAAACACAGGTGCGGATTATGACTCCTCTGGTTGCAAAAGATCATGGCAGGACAGCAACTAGTAAACATAGGAATCTGAAAGAATAAACAAGAAGAACCCACGAAAGAAGAGCAGCAAATAGAAAATAAAAAACATCACTTCTAAGATGGCTGGTCTTTCCCTTCACGTAAAGTTAGCTAAAATCTCAAATTAAACAATAGAAATTCTATCCAATTTCATCTCGAAAACTTTTTTGTCATGAAGCAGTTGTATCGTGTAATTTAATGCAGAATATTTTTTCTTCATCAATACAAAATCATAGCCAAATTGCTGAATATTTTTAGGCCTTATATATATCGAATGAGCTCAACATCAAATTTGCCCTTTCTGGTTGAGTTTATTTCTCCTACCTAATCAAGAAAACCAACATAAAATAGTTAACTTAAATGCATGCTATAACGCATCACAACAAGAGAACGTTTTGCTATAATTAACTCACCTTCAAACGTCCTTTTCCGCTGACTGAGATGATGTCTCCAGTACTAACTGTAGTGTTGTTTTTCAGTATAGTGATCCAATTCACTCGGACATCTCTGTTACTACAATGCAAGAAATAACGACCAAACAATGAAGAAAAGATAAGAAAGCTCGTTATGATAAAAGGAAACTGGCAATTCAGTACATTTCGACTAAACTTCCTATGGTTAAAGAAAAAATGAGTTAAGGTAAATGTAACACCAAAAAATTCTACCTGCAAAATAATCTCTCCAATCTTATCTCTGGAAATCCATGTACCAAGGATTGCACCAAGGAAGTCGCCATGAGAGCATGGCTCGAAGCTGAAGTTACCAGAAATGCTGGGGGAACGAGTAGTGAGAAAAGTGCTTTACAACAAGAAAATAAATATTGTAGCTGAAAAATGAGAACATTAGTTATATCAGGGCTGCAACGACATCTGGATCGGTTGTCAAGACCTCTGGATGGCCAACTGAGAGCCTACACCGTTCAGCCTGAAATCATTAGACAAAGGATAATGTACTCTTATAAGGGGAAGATTTTTTTGAAGAAAATTTTGACATGAAACCTCTGGATATCCTCCTTGAGCAACCATTTTAACATCCACCACATTTTCTAATAGCAGCATCGACTCCTTTAGCACAGGTGGTGTGAGAAAGTCACAATCATTTGAGTTTGATTAATTCTTCGTAAGTAACTAGTATTTGTAAAAAATAGGAAAGGACAAATGAACAGGAAGAAAAAAAAGTAATGATCAAGAGTTCAAGAAGGACAAGAAGTAAACAAATAATTATTATCTGAAAACTCGAAACATGCATCTACCATTTCGACAATACGCTCAGTGTCTTCAACTGTCTCTTTGTCTCCCATTCTTCAAGGTAAAACCCCCGGGTCGCTCTTTGCAGCCTCTGCTAACTGACACACATGCCTGGTAAACGAAATGGGATCCAGAACCCGTATCCATGGCTGGTGACTGCAAAGTCCTCCTAAAATCGGTAGTCTTAGTAACCACTAAAGGTCGAATGACAGGATCAAAATAAAAAGAGCATTATCCTCCCTATTTTGTTGATGGTACGCGGTATGTATCAGAATCCAGATTGGTCATTTTTGTGTGGCAGCACATACTATGAATACTAATTAATAAACCACAATCTAGCAAACCTAGAATTATCGGATACTCATCAATTTAGTACTGTGCAAGTATTCCAAGTTGTCAATTCATATTGCACAGTTGCTAGAATTGATATCCATGGAGTAAACCAGCCATATACAAAAGAAGTATAAGATTCTTGTTTCACTAAAATGCAATACTCTTCAATCAAAGATTCAAAATATCAAGTTTAAAATTGAGAGGGACCAAAAAAATCATTCTAGAAAATCCAAAATTCAATAACTGTAGATACAACCCACATCCAAAAACCCCTAAAAATCCATATCTTTATTGCAAACATACAAAAAGATACAATTTTTTAATTTATTTTTACCTTTTCAATCTAATTTTAGCATATTACAGCTAATAATATTCCAGAGTGAGGCTGTTTCATACAATTCATCCAAAAGGGTATTTCAAGAACACGAAAAAACTAAACAAAAAACACATTAGTTAGTGGAACAATTTCATAAATTTTGTGATATCTTACAAAGGCTGAAGAATAAAGATTGAAGTAAAAGATATATATATTCAGAGAGAGACCTGAGGAATTAAATTTGAAAGGAGTGAGGAAAGAAAGAGTTTTATTATTGAAGAAAACTTCTGCTTTGAAGGCAATGGAGACGGGCAAATGAATGAGTGAACCGCTCTTCTTAGTGTAGCCATGTTGCTGCTGTTCTTACTGCACTCATCAGCTGCCTCCCTTCCGCCTCAACACTTGGATTTGCAGAGATTAACGGATGTTTTCTGTCCGATTGAACAATTTGATGGTTGAGATTAAAATAAGGAAAATAATTAATCAATGATTGTGAAGAACCAAGTAAAAAGAACAGATCTAGATTAGGATTCAACAAGCGGGGAGCAGGAAAAGCAGCAGACAACACCAGAAAATGCACAAAATTGACTAGAATATACAACCAAACCAGACAAGTCTTGTTATTCTTCTTTAAGAATGCCTCTTAAATATACCATAAATCAAAATTTCGAAATGTACTAAGATCAAGTGAAAACACAGGTGCAGATTATGTCTCCTCAGGCTGCAAAAGATCTTGGCAGGACACCCAAGTTGGTTATCCTTGGCATTCCCAATTCCTCATGCCAAACACAACTGCCAAAACAGGATGAAACCAATTGGAAAAAAAAATAGTGCCCACAATCAACAACGGTAAATCAAGAACACATAAGTTTGTAGGATATGGACACCAAATTCAAACCGGTAGAAGTCCTTCATTATGTTTCGCCAAATTGACTGCACAAGACAATGGAAACAAATAAAAAACATTGCTTCCTCAAGATACGAATGATATTGAGAAAGATAAGAGCTGGTAAGAAAACCAAGCAAACCCGACGAGATCAAGAATGATGGCAGCTCATAAAAGGTCAACCTAAAAGGTCCATTGAACAATAGGGTGAACCCTAACCAACTTGATATTTTGTTAGCCTCATATCATACCCCTCCTTTGCCGAACATAGGAAAATAAACTCCAGGTCCTTTTAGCCAACAGACTGTGAAAACCAATAAGAAGAGCAAACACAAGATCGATAATCAACAGAGGATATGAAATCCGATCAGTGTTCCCAAGTTATCAAGATATGCAATTTGTATCCCATCATAAACATCATCGAAATACCATCCTTCAAAGATTCGGAAAAATTCCAAGATCATTAATCTTATAAAATAATACCACCATTAAAGTACTATCTCGAAACACAAAATTAGGACAAATTTCATGATCATCAATTTTAAACATCAATCTCGAGGATCATTGATATTAAGTTAAATCCAATTGGAATCGATCATCGAAATACCACATCATCAAGGATATTAATAAAGATGGAATGGAAATCTCAATCAAATATGGAAAGAGGATAGATATAAAATCTTGTAACCTTGGCGGTTCGTATTCAAGGGCAAGTAGTGGTATCTTTTTACATGTAACTTAAGCATTTCCAACCTTCACAAGGAAATGGAATGAAATAAATAATGAGATGCATCACTTGGACCGACTCACTAAAATCTCCGTGAGAGGTTTACCAACTGAACATACATACATACATACATACACGGAAAATGTAATAAATTTCAGCAATTTAACGAAGAACTCAAAGACAGAAATTGAAATACAAATAGAAAAGATATTCAAGAAATGGCTATTTGCTTTAGCAACGGCATATTAATGACAAAGTACTACTAAAGTTAAGTAAATAGATGGGATCAAATACCTTGTCTAAGGAAGAAATGCAATAACAAGTACCGGAACAACGAGGACTTGAGCCGAAGGCAAAAGAGAAGTCAGCTGCACCAAATCCAGAAGTAATTCCAATTCTAAAACTGAAAGTAACGAAATTTTGCATCAAAATAGTACAGCCCTTTGTGATATATCGGTAACCAACTTACTGGTCATCCAAGGCATATAACTATTACTACTTCATACAACGAAACTATCATTAATTCAGGAACAACCCTTGAACTATTTCAAAAGAAAAAGATTTCGTCAGATTCCGAAATTCAAATACTGCCTAGATTTCCCATGTAATTTATATAAGACCTTTCAGCTGAATTTATTGTACAGTGAAACCAAACAGTTAACATCTCTGTTACTATTTTTTTTTGGCCGAAAAAAAAGGTTCGCCAAGCAGCAGCTTCTTTATTTGAAAAGAACAATGAAGAAAAGATAAGAAAGCTCGTTATGCTAAAAGGAAACTGGCAATTCAGTACATTTCCACTAAACTTCCTATGGTTAAAGAAAAAATGAGTTAAGGGAAATGTAACACCAAAAAATTCTACCTGCAAAATAATATCTCCAATCTTATATCTCTGGAAATCTCTGTACCAAGAATTGCACCAAGGAGGTCGCCATGAGAGCATGGCTCAAAGCTGAAGTTACCAGAAATGCTGGGGGAACGAGTAGTGAGAAAAGTGCTTTACAACAAGAAAATAATTATTGTACCTGAAAAATGAGAACACTAGTTATATCATATATATACCTCAGGGATGCAAAGACATCTGGATCGGTTGTCAAGACCTCTGGATGGCCAACTGAGAGCCTACACTGTTCAGCCTGAAATAATTTATAGAAGCTAAAGTGCAGACAAAGGATAATGTACTTTTATAAGGGGAATATTTTTTGAAGAAAATATTGACATGAAACCTTTGGATATCCTCCTCGAGCAATCATTTTAACATCCGCCACATTTTCTAATAGCAACATCGACTCCTTTAGCACTGGTGGTGTGAGAAAGTTGGTGTGTAAAACTTCTCTCCTTGAGCAAGCTAGATTTGCCTAAGAATCACAATGTATGACCGTCAAATATAAATTGACTCTAGACTGATAACATCAGTTACAATCATTTGAGTTTGATTAATTCTTCGTAAGTAACTTTTATTTGTAAAAATAGGAAAGGACAAATGAACGGGAATAAAAAAAAGTAATGATCAAGAGTTCAAGAAAGACTAACTATTATCTGAAAACTCGAAACATGCGTCTACCATTTCGACAATACGTTTAGTGTCTTCTACTGTGTCTTTGTCTCCCACTCTTCAACACCTTTAGGCCAACCGACAGCAAAAACAGGCAGGAAGAGATGGAGACTGATAAGAGCAAAATCAGGGCATGCCAGCAGACTAAAAAGCACAAAAAAAATGTAGCGAAGTTGAAGAAGGAAACAACAAGATCAACGATCAACAGGACGAAAGAAATGACAGCTTAGGAGCTATGAAATCCGATCTCTGTCCCATGTTAACAAGATATCCAATCCTCGTCCCACCATAAAATACCATCAAATAACATCCCCTTTAAAGATTAGGAAAAATCCATGATCATTAATCTTAAAAGATAATACTATCATGAATCATCAAAGTTCTATCTTGAAGCGCCAAATTAGGATAAATTTGTAGATCCTTAATCTTAAACATCAAAGTACCACCATTCACCAAGTTTTAGGTTAAATCCAATTACAATAAATCATCGAAATCCACATGCCTTCAAATATTAGGTAACTTTCCATTAAGAACAAACAACATCAAGATAAAACATATTTATCAAAATATTATCTTAAAAAACAACGTTAAAATTGTAATTCAGTCAAAAGAAACCAGCTAAATCGAGAAGGACTCCTAAATCTCCATCCTTGAGACTGGCCAAATTGTCTGCAAATAAAAAGGAAAAACATGACTATCTGCATATTGCCAGAAAATACTTCAATTGTCCATACTAATTACATCGAGGAAAGCAAGAAAAACAACTGCAAAAACAGGCAGGGAGAGGAGACAGATAAGAGCAAAATAAGGGCTTGCCATCGATTAATAGGCACAAAACATTTGTAGAGAAGCTCGATAAGGCAAACAACAAGATCAACAATCAACAGGACGAAAGAAATGACAGTTACGAGCAATGAAATCCAATCCCTGTCCCAAGTTATCAAGATATCCAATCCTCATCCCACCATAAACTACCATTGAAATACCATCCCCTTCAAAGATTAGGAAAAAACCCATGATCATTAATCTAAAAACATAATACTATCATCAAAGTACTATCTTAACCACCACATTAGGTTAAATTTCATGATCACTAATCGCAAATTCACCAAGTTTTAGGTTAAAACCAATCACAATAAATCATCAAAATCCAAATTCCTTCAAAGACTGGGGCAATTTCCATTAAGATCAAACATCAAGATAAAACATATTTATCAAAATATTATTTTAATAAACAATGTTAAAATTGTAATTCAATCAAAAGAAACCATCTAAATCAAGGACTCCAAAACCTCCATCCTCGAGACTGGAAAAATTGTCTGCAAATAAAAAGGAAAACCATAACTATCTGCAGATTGCAAGAAAAGACTTCATTTGTCCATACTAATTACATTGAGGAAAGGTGGAAGATAACAAACGCAAGGGAAGAGTAGCTGATGACACTCGATTTCGTTATCCTTGGCATTCCCAATACCTCGTGCCAAATCCAACTGCCAAAACAGGATGAAACCAATTGGAAAAAATAGTGCCCACAATCAATGACGGTAAATCAAGAACACACATTAAGTTTGTAGGATCTTTGCTTCCTCAAGTTACAAATATATTGACAAAGGTAGGAGGAGGTAAGAAACCCAGGAAAAACAGTCTGAGCTAAAAAATTATGGCAACTCATAAAGGTTAATCACCACCTAAATGCTCCCTTGAACAATTCGGTGAGCCATACAGGCAACAACCCTGACCAACATACATCAACCAAGGACAAAGAATGATTTTTTAATTTGAGAATAACTGACTTGATTTAGCAAGTCTAAACCCTCCTTTGCCAGACATAGGACTCCAACTCCTTTAAGCCAACCAACTGCAAAAACAAAACAAAAACAGACGGGAAGAGACGGAGACCCATAAGAGCAAAATCAGGGCTTGCCAGTAGATTAAAAAAGGCAAAATCGTAGATTTGATCCTTAAACATTTTACGACTTGCATGTTGGGTCCTTTTTTTTTTTTTTTTCCTTGTTGGATACTTGAACATTTTACGACTTGTAGATTAGGTCCTTCTGTCTGTTTTTTGGCTAGTCAATGGTTAGTCAACAAAAAACCCAATTTTTAGCAAGGGTATATTGGGGTTTTCACTCTAAAATGAAAAAATATATTTTTTTTCCTTTATTCTTCATCTTCTCCCCCACCTTTCCCCATCCGCACCACCACCATTGACCTCTTCCAAATCAGACACCACCCACTTACCACCACCGAAACTCATCTACCAATCACACAACTACAATCACACAACTACATATAAACTACGACAAGAACACCATAGTTATTCACAAATCAAAATTTCTTTAAGAAAGTTGCAAAATCATATCAAAACTATAAAAAAAAATTAAACTTCAATCATAAAACCACATAATTAAAAAAATTAGAACTTGAAAATCAAGAAAATACCCAAAGACCACGGGCAGCAGCAACATGAAAAGCATTGAAATCAAATTTAGACTTAATCATCACAATCTTTAGATCACAAAACCCAACCAAATACTTAAAAATCTCCTGCATCATTCTGCAAACCCGTTAAAGAAGACCCCTTCATCTTTTATGTGCTTTTTGATAGCTTCAAAGTCTCCAAATCTGTCCCAATTAGATCGAAAATACACAAAAATCCAAATTATCTTTGTTGTTCAGCTCAATTTCAGACTAGCTTTCCAAAATTCGTTATCTCTGATCTCTATATCTTAAAGGCATTGTTAATTACACATGCAATTGAGGAATCTCCTCATAGGAATCATCGAAAACACACTCTACTTCAATATGACTCAGATTTTCAAAACCCCCAAAACTCCAAAACCAATCGGGTTGAAGAAGATGACAAAGAAAAAAAAACAAGGGATGGGGTGGTGGTGGACTTCGGAAATAAAGAAGCAGATGAAGAGGACGATTTGTGGTGTTTTGAGAAGATGAAGGAGCGGTGGTGCCGTGGTGGTTTGGACAAGAAGAAACATCGCTGGTAAGAAAGGATTTTTCTGATATTGTAAATGAAGTACCCAATATACCCTTGCTAAAAATTGGGTTTTTTGTTGACTAACCATTGACTAGCCAAAAAACAGACAGAAGGACCTAATCTACAAGTCGTAAAATGTTCAAGTATCCAACAAGGAAAAAAAAAAAGAAAAAGGACCCAACATGCAAGTCGTAAAATGTTTAAGGATCAAATCTACGATTTTGCCATTAAAAAACACCAAAAAATGTAGAGAAGGTGAAGAAGGCAAACAAGATCAAGGATCAACAGGACGAAAGAAAGGACAGTTCAGGAGCTATGAACTGTCCCATGTTATCAAGATATCCAATCCTCGTCCCACCATAAACTACCTTCAAAGATTAGGAAAAAACCCATGATAATTAATCTTAAAAGATAATACTATCATCAAAGTTATATCACGAAACACCAAAATTAGGACATAATTAATCTTAAACATCAAAGTACCACCATTCACCAAGTTTTAGGTTAAATCCAATTACAATAAATCATCGAAATCCACATGCCTTCAAAGATTAGTGTACTTTCCATTAAGATCAAACAACATCAAGATAAAACATATTTATTAAAATACTATTTTAATAAACAATGTTAAAATTGTAATTCGATACAAAGAAACCATCTAAATTGAGAAGGACTCCAAAACCTCCATCATTAAGACTGGCCAAATTGTCTGCAAATAAAAAGGAAAAAATAACTATCTGCGTATTGCCAGAAAAGACTTCCTTTGTCCATACTAATTACATTGAGTACTAATTACATTGAGTAAAAGTGGAAGATAACAAACGCAAGGGAAGAGTTGCTGATGACACCAGATTTTTTGTTATCCTTGGAATTCCCAATTCCTCATTGCAAACCCAACTGCCAAAACAGGATGAAACCAATTGAAAAAAATAGTGCCCACAATCAACGACTGTAAATCAAGAACACACAAGTTTATAGGATTTGGAAACCAAATTCAAACCCAAAGAAGTCCTTCATTATGTTTCGCCAAATTGACTGCAGAAGACATTGCTTCCTCAATTTACGAATGATATCAAGAATGATGGCAGCGCATAAAAGGTTAACCACAGAGGCAGCAACCCTAACCAACATACATCACAACAAAATTGATTTAATTTACCAAAAACCAACTTGATATATTGTTAGCCTCATACCCCCTCCTTTTGCCAACAGACTGCGAAAACAGGCAGGAAAGCAGGGGCTTGCCAGCAGATAAAAAAGCACAAGAAGTTTGCAGAGGAGTTGGAGAAGGCAAACACAAGATCGACAATAAACAAAGGACGAAATTAAGAACTGTTAAGAAGATATGAAATCCGATCCGTGTCTTATCAAGATATGAAATCCGTGTCCCCGCCTCAAACTATCATCATCGAAATACCATCCTTCAAAAGATTCGGAAAAATCCCAAGATCATTAATCTTAAACATCAAATTACTATCTCAAAACTCGAAAGTAGGACAAATTTCATGATCATCAATATAAAACATCAATCACAAGATCACCACCGAACACCAAGGATATTAGGTAATCCAGTTGGAATCGATCATCGAAATACAGCATCATCAAGGATATTAGGTTAAATCCAATTGGAATAGATCATCGAAATACCACACATCGTGCCTTCAAATAAGAAGGAAAATTCCATTAAGATTAAACAGCATCAAGATAAAACACGTTTATCAAAATACTATCTTGAAAAACAATAGAAAGAATCTAGGAAAATAAAAAAGGTAACGACTTCCAAACCGCTATCATTGAAACAAGACAATGACGAGAATGATCTATGGGGAGGTATTTATAGGGGAAAGGGAGGTGAAATAAACGGCTGCGATTAAGTCAGTGATTTCTAATATAACGGTTTATGTGAGCTCTTATCCTCAAAGTCGGTTTAGCAAGGGGGCAAGGGAAAGAATGTGCTGTTTCTAGTTGGATTTAGTTAGTGGTGGGGCCTAATGACGCGTATTCAGTTAGAATTTAACGGTAAAATAATATAGCGGCGGGGGTGGAGAATCATATCTCATATGAATCAAACAAAAAATTCTTTAAAAATAAAGGAAAAAATTGCTCACGAGTAACATTATTAGAAAAAAGGGAAATTTATATGTTATTCGAATGTAATTTCTGCAATGAATCTGATAAAAATTCGAAAATTCTAATATTTTTCAACAATAAAATAATAGAGAGAAGTAGAGCTGTCAAAATGGGCATATGTCCATCCCGTGAGATTAATGAGTCCATACCCATTTAAATGCGGGTATTAACGAACATATATGTGCGAGTAATGGGACATGCGAGTATGAGCGGGTTACAACCATGCATGTCCGCTTTATTTGGTTTTTTTATTATTAGTTTTGAATAGAGATTAATAAGACTTCTCACACTGGAAAAAATTCTTGTATATCCACTATATTCTTGCACGAGTTATTACCAAATTTAGGAGTCATTTTCTTCCTAGAAATGTACAAACTCGAATATGTATACGCAATTGAATTCACTGTTTCGTCTCTAAAAGTAATTAAATTATGTTCTAACTTATCATTTTTTCATTTTTCATTTATAATGTTTTAACTTATTAAGGTGTGTGTTTTATATGTGAAGTTGGTGAGAAAGAAATTAACATTATCTCAAATGAATTCAAATAATACTTATAGTGTTCATGATCTAAATCAATAGATGGATGATATTATAAATAACAATATCTATTTTTGTTGTTTTGACTTCAACAATATGTTTGTTTATTTTGGACAGTTCTTCTTGAATTATTCTTAAAATTATGGATTTTGATTTGATTATTGTTTTTTTATAACTATTTTGGATATTGTGAAATTTGATTTGATTGTTCTTGAACTATTTTGAATTTTTATTTCCCTTTCATATGACTGTACACTGTACGTGAATGAGAAAGAACTGAATTTTGTTGATTTTTTTTGATTTGATTTATTTTTTTTCAAAAAAAATAGAAATTAATAATAAGGGTAGCGGGCATGCTCACAGGCATTCGCCGGGCGGGTACGAGAATCCCTTTTGATGACCCGTTAAAGCCCATCCTCATTTAAGGAATGCCCACGACGGGGCGGGTGGGGAGGGGCGGGCTACCCTTTTTGACAGTACTACTCCTGATAAAGATTTCCAGTCTGCCACCGTCTTTTTTTCCTTCTATCAGCTAATTTACTTCTCTCCACTCCTAAATACAAAACTTTTCTAAGAAAAACAAAAATTAATTAATCAAATATTAAAATATTTTTAAAATAAAATATCAATATTATTATCTTAAATAGAATTAGTGGCATACAAGTTCTAATTAAAATAATAATATTAGTATTTTGATTAACAAAACACTTTAAATTTTGCTATTTGTCCTAAAAATCTTATATTTAAGAATGAAGTTAGTATTAACTTCTATTATACTCTCTCCATTTCTTAATTTAATAAGACTTTCATTACATGTTGCGAAAATTAAGGAAACAAAAAAAACAAGATATTTTGTTAGTTAAAATTCAAATATTATTATCTTAAATATGACTTGTATACCGCTAATTTTATTTTAGAGAGTAACATTGATATTTTGATTAAAAAACATCTTAATTTTTTCTTCCTTAATTTCCGCAACATGTAATGAAAGTCTTATATTAAGGAATGGAGGTAGTATATCCTAATACATTGTTTAGGTAATTAATAAAAGGATAGTGATTATTGGATAACAAAAATTGGGATCAAATAAGGATAAAAAAGGCATAATGTCATATAAAATTCTAACAATTATTTTCATTTTATACTCTTTGATACAAACATTATTTAAAATAAAATTGCTCCACACCACTGATCATATTATTTTGAGTGATAATTTTCTTAAAATTTGTTTTTACTCCAAAGAAGAACTTTATTAGTATTGTTGTTGCCAAAATTTACAAAGAAATAGTAGGGAAAAAAATTTACAATCCCTAGGGGATTTTGGATATCTCTAACTCTATACCATATCAAGCATATTGTAATATGCAACAACGGAAAAAGAAAGTCAAGGTCATGAACAACTTGATTTCTCCATCTCAACAAACAAATACACGTTTCTCTAAAAAGAAGCGACCAATCTAACTCCCCAAAATTCTTAAATACATCGAAATAGATTTGAAGTCCGAGTTTCTTTTATTACTCCCTCCGTTTCCTAATATCTTAATAGAAATCTTATGTATGTTTTTTCTTATACCCTTAAATAATTTAATTTATTCTTAAACACTAATCCCTCATTTTCTCTCAATAATAAGAGTAGTTTTCCAAAAATGTCATGAAAAACATCATTACACTGGTAAGTTAAATGTAGGATTAATTGCCATTTTTGTCCTTAACATAGTTTGGGCCTACCGATTTCATCATTTTTCATTTTTTTTTAACTTTTCGCATCCCCAAACAATTTTCGAACCGTCGATTTCATCCTTCCGTCTAATAAATGTCCATAAATCGTCAAAAAATATGAAGTGGGCTAACGGACCAAAATTGTTGTGTTTCCTCGAATGGTAATAATGTCATTTCACTTTTGAAAACATTAACAAATATCATACCTAACTCGTCGTTCTCTTCTAGAAACAACAATTAGAAAGAAAAAAAAACCAAATAAAAAATCCCAGTCATTCCACTCTAGGGTTTCGAAATCGAACAAGGGAAGATTCAAAATCGAAGGTTTTACTAATCCAGATTAACATTCGCAAAGTATTCATCGAAGATTAGCCATGAATTTCAGCCTGATACACCGACAACCTGATGATAAACCTTCGACCTACTGTAAATGTAAAAAAAAATGTTTTTATTTGTCTGCAATAATTTTGTAGTTGTTTGGTTAAGAAGATAAATAGTACATGGTTGATTTCTTCAAAGTCTGTTAAAATATAGGTTATTTAATTATTAGGGCAATTTTTTAAGAGTTGATGTTGTAGATTTGTCTTTTTCTTACTGCTTTGAATATATATATATATATATATATGTGTGTGTGTGTGTGTGTGTGTGTGTGTGTGTGTGGAATCTTGTGGGAAAAGTGGGAATGTGTGTACTTTTTCATAATGGTCCCCTCCCCATTCAATTTAATGAGCCATCAGTCCATTTTCTGCAGAATATTTTAAAGTTGTTATTAATGGACCATTATTTTTTCATCTACTTGCATGACAAATAAAAATGATTCTCCATTTTTCTCCCTTATTGTAAGACACAGAGGAAAATTTGTAGAGACTAAAAACAATAAGTTATACGAGGGAGGGTGTACTGACATTTTTTACTATTGTACTAGTGATGAGATGTTTTTAGTGGTACTTGATAAAATGGTATATAGGCTGGGGTACTCTGAGTATGCAGGATTTTGGTGGAAATAGCCCATGGTTGCCAAGTCTTCAATTTGGAAATTTGTTATGGCAGATGATGATGTTGAATCACTGTGTATGCATGCTCTTGGGACAAGAAAGTTAAAAATATTTTTATCACTGCTACTAAATTATACCTACTTTTGCTACAATAATCCCTAACAAGAAAACAATCAAGATAAGCATAATTTTTATCACTTCATCCTGTTTTCGTACTTCACTCCTCTCTTTTTTCAACTTTCGATGAAGAACTGCAATAACACCATTGTTATTTTCTTCAACCAAATTCGCCATTCTTTGACATTTGGGACATAATTTGTTCTCAATTTCATCAACCTAAAAATTAGGAAAAATATTAAAAATTACTACAAAAAGCATTTCCAAAAAATTTAAATGATTTTTGGATATGAAATCAAACATACCTTCAAACTCTTAAACGGGTTTGGTTATTTTGTAGAACCTTTTGTGCCCAAATCATAATCCATCCTTGGAGTAAAATCACCATGGATGACCCCAAACTCAAACTCAAGATTTTTAAATTTGGGACCAAGTGTTTTCTTGCCCTTATCTTGGATTCGGTTTTCAGTGTACCTCATTTCCAATTGCGTTGATTTGGAAAAAAAATGGGGTGGCATGGGGTATATTAACAGAAGCAATCAAATTTTTGAATCCCAAATTAGGGTTTTCAGCTCTAAGTTTAGCCATTTTGTAGAAGATGATCTATTTGGAAAGAAAAAGATATTATATATTGCAAGAGGATCTTTTAACATATGTTAGGACTAAATTGCCCTTAAAGTTATCCTATTCAATGTTGGTCCATTAGCCTACTTCAGATTTTTTGACGATTTATGGACATTTATTAGTCGGAAAGATGAAATTGGCGGTTCGAAAATTGTTTGGGGATGCAAAAAGTTAAAAAAAATGAAAAATGATGAAATTAGCTGGCCAAAACTATGTTAAGGATAAAAATGGCAATTAATTCGTTAAATGTACGTAGGAGTAAGTTTTATTAAGTAAAGTTTCTTTCACTATAGAGGAACAACCAGGTTATATAATTTGAGGGGGGAAAGTCAAAATACCTTTTTTTCATTTTATCTCCAAATCAAGCAGTGTTTGTCTCTTGGTTTATTGTTTTATTGTGAAGTGAAAAACAAGTTTGGGTTAAGTAGAACTTTGACTTGTACAATTCAAGTCCACTGATCACATATGCATAAGAAAATGGGCAAACGTTTACTTGCTTGACTTAATACAAAGCCAAGTCCCGCTACATCGTCTGGGAGGGGTCACTTTGATATGGGGAGCGGTCTCATGGGATGCAAGCTACAGCCCATCTCACATGAGTTGAGCTAACTAATGCTGAGATGGCTTATGGCTATGCGCTGCGTCCCCATAAAAGACTCAGCCCATATTAAAATTTTCCGTCTGAGAGGCCTGCCCCAGCCCTCCAACCGGAGCAAAGGCCTCTATCTAAATGGTGTGTTTTAGGTTCGATACTTACGGAGAGTTGGGTACGAAACATTTTCAATGGTTATGGTTCCTTCTCTACTCACAACATATATTAAGCGGGATTTTAATATACAAATATGGGGACTAATTATACGAGTGTGATATGAGACAAAGACCAGTAGAGATGTCTCATACCTCATTTTTCCGATACTCACTGTATGATTAAAAAAAATCCCTTCTCCAATAAAATAAATTTATTTAAAAAAAAAAAGTCATGCTACTAGTCAACAGTTCTGAAACTCAAATATTCAGAAAAAAAGAACAATTATAAACTCAAATATTTCTCAAAAAAAAATTCTCAACTCAAATCGTTTCATTTACTTGTTCTTTGAATATTGAGAGAATGATGTTTTTAATCCTCTTTAGGAGGCAGTAATAGCAAGTAATATACAAATAGCCAAAAAAAAAAATGATAGCAAGAGATATATAACTGCAAACTAATAAGAAGCACAAAGAGAAAAGAGTCAAAAGGATCGGAAGGTGGGTTCTATAGATGTAAGTATCGCCTTTTTGTGTAGGAGAAAAGAATGAAAAGACTAATGTACGGAGGACAAAAAATTACTTGCTACTCAGTCATTGTAGTCTTTTGCGTAATAATTAAAAGTTGTGAAAACAATATATATATTTCTAACAAAATACCATTCATACCCTTAATAAACATGAAGAAAGATAAAGATAAACATAAATAAATAAAAAGACAAAGGATAATAGAATTGGAAAAAGTTTAATTAATACTCTTTTTAAGTGGTAAAAATACTTATATTATGAAATAATCCGTACCCTCTAAAATGACTTGTATTTTAAAATAAAGGGAGTATAATTATTCTTCTTCAGGAACAAAATACGAGTGGCTGAAATGTTAAATATTCCATACAAGTTATTATTATTCAATATATAATTGAAAGAAATGTACATATAACAAATTGTGAGTAATTAAACACAAGAATAAGAATATATACGGTACAAACGATTTTCACCTCTCCATGTTTGGATATGGCAAGAGGAGAAACTAATACAAAATCGTTTAAGGAAATGTATGGCATTGGTGAATAAATGCTTTTATTCATAAAAAAAAATGCTTTTATAGCATTAATTCATATGGGTTTTAATTAATTCACTTAAAATTAATTTTAAGATCAATGTCTCTCTCTCTCTCTCTCTCTCTCTCTCTCTCTCTTTCCTCTGTTTTTTTTAATTATCAGAGTTTGATTTTTCTCATAAATTACGAGTCTGGATGTCTGTTCTTTATATTACAAACTACCCTTTTGTTTTATAGTGTAAAATAAGCCATCTTTACAATTTCTGTATATGTTAAAAAAGAGGAGGGTCATTGATATTTTTTATTATATTTTTTTATTAATGCCATAAACATATCAGAAATGAGATAATATAACTGCCAAACGTTTTGTGAAAAAAAATAAATGATTCTAGTGCATATTTTTTCTTAGAATGTTTGATGAATTATCAACAATCAAATCAATAATTTGATCTAACGGCTAACTAATTAAATTGGTGAATAACTATTAAATTAGACGAATATGTCAATTCTAAATAGCTATTCGAACTAGATAAATGTTCATTTTTAAATATCAACAATTAAGATTGTGTCAACATGTGCTGAGAAAATAGTATCTTAGCGACATAAACATTATATTTTAAGAAGAGATAATAAAAAAAAGCTCATATACATTATCTTATGCAATAGTGAAAATATATTTTCTTCTTTCCTTCGAAATTGAATATCTCAATTTTTTTTTATATGTGATGAATAGAAAATGAGACGTTTAATTTCAGCCGTGACCTCTAATTTTATTTCAATTCATGTAAATTCAATTGAAACTTCCTCGTGCAGTCACCCACCCCCAGCTTCTTCTGTTCCATCCATGTCCTATAAAATGAAGGTTAGTAATTATAGAGTTTGTTAGATAAGCAAAGGACAACAAAATTTCTTGAAAGAAAGCCATTTGTGTTAATCTTTCAAAATTATTGATTCCTAAATCAATCCACTTTCTACGCTCTCTCACACATTGTGGCTTCCTCTGTTTTTTTGTCCATTTTTTCATTGCATTTCTTGATTAATATAATCTTCTTTATACCCCTTTATTACATTCATTCAGATCATTCAGACAAGGTAAACAAAACAAAACAAAAAACTTTTCTTTTTTCCTTCTATTTACCGCTATTCTGCATAAACATTATGTGAAATCAGAAATATTGGTGAAATGGTAAAAGGGCTATGTCTATTTTTCATTTATAATGAATAAAAGCTCTAATGATTCTGCATTTAGATTATTAGGATTTGATTTGGATATCTTTGAAGGTGTTGGATTCTGATTCCCTTTATATGATTATCTTGTGAATTAAAGCCAGATTTTTGTTGGTTAGTCCTATTCTAGAACGTATATATTCGAGGGCGAATTATAAAGGGACATATTTTGAGTGTAAGATCTAATATTTATTAGTAATTTGTAGGAAGAAAGCATTTTTTACTATAGAAAAACTGATATTTTGAAAAATGTAGGGGGCGGCCGTCACCCCGCCACCTCCTTGTTATTACACAGGTATATGAACAGAAACATGTCCATATTGTTCGATTCTTATCAATGTTTCTCCTTTATCTTTGTAGCGGCTTCCAAATATGAATGTTTTTCCATCTTGTTTGTCATGTAACATGTTTTTTTCCCAGTAATGTCATTGTTTGTTGTTTGTGTTTTGGAATAATAGACTAAGATGAGATTATTGATATTTGGTGTTAATTTTATGCAGAGAAAGCTCTTATCTGACATCTAATCGGACATCCCCAGGTTTTGTTTTGTTGCGAAATGGGTGTGTCATTTTCGTGCCCATTCGCAAATCTTGATGAGTTAGATGCTCGATTTGAATCCTATTTGGTTAGACAATTTAGTTTTGAAGGTGAACATGTAAAAACCATAGTACGCTCTCTTAGTTTCGATGCTATAGATTCTGTATCTACTATGATGAAGAAATCGCGTGATTCTGGTAAAATGATCCTTGAAGGGTCTCTTAGTTTCAATGGTAGAGGATTGGAAACAAAGATCTCGCTTAGAACTCCTCCCTTAATTGGTTCATCAGAAAAGAATATCATGGTTAGATCAGACAGCATTAGTAGGAAAAAGATTGCCCCCCTCAAATCACCCTTATCATCAGGTTGCAATTCTGAGAAAACTAGCCCGTTGCCATTACCACAATCTGGTAGCTTATCGGAGAAAACTAGCCCGAAGCCATTACCACCACAATCTGGCCACCATAGAAATCTGGCTGCTGTAAGGTTGCAGAAAACATATAAAAGTTTCAGAACTAGAAGACAGCTTGCAGATTGTGCAGTTTTAGCCGAGCAAAAATGGTTCGTATTAACTAATTCAGACCTCATTAAAGAAAATGATACTACCCTCCGTCCTAAATTGAATGTAGGAAAATGGATATTTCAATTTGGGAAGGAGGGATTATCAGTCTTACAAGGAATTTCTTGATTATCAGTTTTACTAATTCAGATCTCTTTGCTTTCTTTTGAATTTCTATTTTGAGTTCTTGATGGTGTGTTGTTTACAGGTGGAAGGTATTAGATTTTGCTGAACTCAAGAGTATTTCTGTGTCATTCTTCGATATTGAGAAACCTGAAACTGCTATTTCACGTTGGTCAAGGGCGAAATCCCGAGCAGCTAAGGTAGGACATTATATTTATTTATAGTTGTGTTCATAAATTTCCTTAAATCTGTCCATGTTAAGGTTCTGAAATATATGGGATATTTTCTTTGGATATGCAGGTGGGAAAGGGTTTGTCAAAGGCTGAAAAGGCACGTAAACTTGCTTTGCAACATTGGCTTGAAGCAGTAAGTTCTCAATTCAAATGAAAATAGCAACAAGCATAAAGATTCCTCTCTTGTTTATTCAATTGCTGATTCCTTTTAATCTTGAATTAGATTGATCCTCGACATCGCTATGGCCATAATCTCCAATTTTACTATGTAAAATGGCTACAATGTGAGAGTAAACAGCCTTTCTTCTATTGGTAAGATCTATTTTTGCCAAGAATAACATTCTCAAGTTTCATTTAGAAATTTTACCATCAAGAAAGTTTATAGAAATCTTGTATAAAACACTTGCAGGCTTGACATAGGAGAAGGTAAAGAAGTAAATCTTGAGAAATGTGGTCGATATAAACTTCAACAGCAATGCATCAAATATCTTGGTCCGGTAAGTTGACTAGCTAGATTCTTTGTTCAAATTTCCTAGAATGATAATGAAAGAAACATGACTTACCGAATGCCACCATAAAAACGTTTTATTCTCTTAGATCGAAAGGAAGGAGTATGAAGTGGCTATAGAGGACGGAAAGCTCCTTTACAAGGAAAGTGGGCAGCTTCTCGACACAAGAGGCGGCCCTGAGGATGTCAAGTGGATCTTTGTACTCAGTGTATCCAAGATCTTGTATGTTGGGCAGAAGAAAAAGGGCGTGTTTCAGCATTCAAGCTTCTTGGCTGGTGGTGCCACATTATCTGCTGGAAGATTAGTAGTGGAAGATGGCATTCTCAAGGTACATAAAATAAGCAAATTATAATTCTTATGCCCGCTTTGTCCAAGTTATTGTCCTTAATTTTCTAACCTTAAATCTTTCGAAACGAGCCTAGGCTGTCTGGCCTCACAGTGGGCATTATCTCCCAACAGAAGAAAATTTTGAGGAATTCATTTCGTACCTTGAGCAGCTCAATGTTGATCTCAGCATTGTCCAGGTACAGCCTCTAATCTTGGTTTTTGTACTATCAAATGTTAAACCGAGGCCAAATTTTGATTTGCATGACTCTCTTCTTGCAAAAATAGCATCTTTTGATTATCAAACTACCAAAATCCGAAAAGTTTTTCAATGATTAATTAGCCTTTTTGAATGCGAAGAGAGCCCCAACAGGTGAAGAAGAAGAAGACGCACTTTTCAGAAAAACGTGTGGTATTGGCATAAATAATAGAAAGTCAGAATCAGATTTGAGCCACGCAAGCAAAGACAAGAATAGCAAAGATGCTGAGAGTACTGAACCAAGCATATCAGGAAAACTTAAAAAACTGGGATCAAAGATTTCTCTACTCCAAATACCATCAAGGGAGGATATCATTCAGTTGTTTAAGAGGGCAGAGAAAAAGCAACAGTCAAGGGCAAAAAGACAGTGTATCGATAATGCTTCATCGGATGGATATGAAACAGCAGAAGAAGATTCATCAGATTCTGATGAGTTCTCGTTTTCCAAGAGAAACTTATTTGATGAAGTTGAAGAAAAATACTTCAAAGAAACCATCATCCCTAAAGAGAAGATTATGAAGAGAATTAAATCGCATAAATCGATGCAGTCCCTTCAGTTAGCTAATCAGTTATCTTGTAGATGGACTACAGGAGCAGGGCCAAGAATCGGTTGTATGAGGGATTATCCTTCAGAGCTGCAATTTCGCGTTCTTGAAGAAGCTCATTTATCTCCAAGAAGTTCATCTGCCAAGAGATCCCATAATCTTATTCCTTCCAACCTCAAAAAAGAAACTCTGAGCAAAAGTCCACTTTCTTCATAGAAAGCAAAATGATAATTTCCGGTGGTGGTGGTGTCGAGGAAGTCTAGTGCAGTTAACGCTACACTTCTGACTCTGAGAGTTCGACACCTTCTCCTCCGATAATAAAAAATGATATTTCAAATGGCCGGATATAGAATCCAAGGCAAGAGCAGAGTTATCTGGGAAGGAGGAGGAGCTAGAAGAAGATCATAGTGAAAAAGAAACTCAGGTTAAGGAAGTGTTTTTCTTTCTTTGCACTGTGATCCTAGTTTCTTATTTCCTCTTCCAAATTCAGGGTTAGGAAACTTTCACCTTCTTTTGTGCTTGTTTAACCAATCTTTTATACAATTATTTATATAGATTAATACAGGGGATACAAGATTTGTTTAGAATCCTCCTCTTTGATAGTAATTATGTTGCTGTATTATATCATCATACACAATAAATACAAGAAAGATTTTGTAGCATGTCTCATCTTTTGAGTTGTAACTAATAACAATTATTATTAGTATATATATCATCTACAAAAGTGTGCACCACTCATGTTCTGGATGCTGAATGAAAGAAGCATGGTGATGTGCACATAAATCAAAATGGTTCTTGGGTTTGCCTTCTCTGATGCCTTTTGGCTTTGATTTGAGGGCATGATTCTGTAGCAAACGCGACGGCATAGGGGACAAAGGTTAGGTCTGTATCCCGTCCATCCCCGCCCATACCCCCAATTATTGGGGACTTAATGGGTTATGCTATTGTTGTTGTATATCATCTACAAAAGGCAACAGAACTATAGTTGCTGAGTTGGTCCAGCACCTGACATATTCTCGACTAATAATATTTTATCCAATGATAGGTATCAGAAACAACTAGCTATCAACTTATTTATTTTAGGGTTAATTTCATTTTAGTATCCTTTACCTAAGGGGCATGTCCAGTGTTGTCAAGGCGCGCCTGAAGCGCACAAACGTTATGGAATTGCCTTAAAACATCAGAGATAACTATAGTAGAATAGTTCTATCATGGACCTTGTCAAATACATGTCTCAGTAGACAAGAGTTAAAAATATACTACTTTTATTATATGGAGGGATTTATCATTTCAAAATTGTATACAACATCATTTACATAATTACAAGTTTCCAACTTTTGTTCATGAAAAAGATGCCATACATGCTTTAGATGAATGAATGTTCCTTCATCAAACCAACTCATGTGAGTTTTTACTCGAATTCTTTCTCGCAGTCCGTGGAACTCAACATGAATATCGGCTGAGTTAATCAATTACTGACCTGCTGTCACCTGAGATCTCTTCTAGGCAAGCTTGGAGTAACATCTTCATGCTATATGCTTACTTCATTAGATGAAAGGAAACATTATATACTCAGCATAGAAGAGATTCCATACAAAGCGATAGAATGCTGCGATTGCCTCCTGCAAGAAGAAAATTTAGATAAGGATTCGTCCCTCCCTAAACAAATTCACTATACGATAATCAAGCTGTGAACAGGCTTAAACTATAGGAGGAGTTCCATCCACAATGAGAATGCTTTCGCAGCTTGACGATGAAAAATTATGAAACATTGTGTTTGCAGCCTATAAACGGGATAAAACCAGAAGAGTCCAGGCAAACAGACACACAGGCTTTAGTTTGTATTGATTCAGAGAGATTAATACTACAATATCGTTCAATATTTCTCTTATCATTAATTTTCTGTAACAACAGAGAGCCTGAAAGAGAAACACTATAACAAAGAAAGGAAACTGGAAAGGTAATTACCTTTCCGTAATTTGCCTTTTCCAATATCCATGTCTGCATATACAAAAGAACATGTCAGAAATGTTACTAGAAGTAAGACTAGATACAACCAAATTTGATTCCAATCCAAGGTAAGTGCACATAGATACCAAAGTTCTCTCTTGCAATCATTGACATTTAATGTAGTACCTGGAAAATTAAGCTCAATGCCAGTACGACATGTACCGGAATCATCAATCTGCTCCTGAAAGCCTGTATTATATCATTTGAAAGACGCACCATCAGAAAAGGAGCCAGCTTTTTAATCTTATATTTCAAGAATACTGCAAACAAGTGCAGCAATTATCATGAGTTACGCCATCAAAAGGAAAATTTCACCTGGGGCATGTAAATTGCTGCCAAGACAGCACCGATGTAATTTATCAACAGAAGACCTGAACCAAGAAACGCAATGTTCCTCACACCAAGCTTTGTTGCCAGAGTTGATATCTGAAACCTACACAATGAATGGAAAGAAAGAGAGTATTATGAGGATTAAAGAAATAGAGGTTGCATATACTTTTGGGTCATGGAAGCTGCACTTAGTTCTGGAGAGTTTGTATAAAAGCTAAAAGAAAAATATCTCTCTAATCTACCACGTTCAAGCATACATCATTTGAATGAGTAAGGTGAAGGAAAATGGATTTCATACATCACTGTGATGTCACTCTAAGGAGGAGAGTACACTTCGTGTTCAAACCATCCAAGTACAATGTAAATCTAATGATAAAGATGATAAAACGAACTAGCAACTAGAAAGCACCGAGCTTATACAAAACTTACTTGCGATCACCCTCAACATCTGGAAGATCTTTAGTTATGGCAATTACCAGCGCAAATAATGTCACAAAAGTTGTAATGAAAGCCACAGGAGAGCTGAGAACAATAGAGTCATGTAAAAATAAGAATCTCAATACATGGAAGAGGCAGACAATTACATACTCAAAACAGCCAAAAGATTGAAAACAAGACTCTGAGTCCATGTTATTCAAAAAACAAAAGAAAAAAAAATCAATAAATAAATAAAAGCATAACTCCTAACTATTACTATAAGCCGAGGTATATTGCATTCTAGACAAGACTTCAGAGTCCATATTATTGGCAAGCAATACACAAATAAATTGATTTTTTTTCTTTCTATTTCATCGAATGTCCACTGACCTCCATTCAAATGTTAGTCCAAGAGCAGCCCTTGTAGCATAATAGACACCGAAATTGAGAAGAAAACCACGAACCTAGAAAACATTCATAACAACTTCATTAATGAATGCGCTATTAAAAATTCAAACTTGCATATATGCCAATGATGAAAGCTGATGTTTTTAAAAGTTGACATATTCAAAAGTAAACAAAAGGCATTGGTGCCCTCAGATATCTGACTGGCAAGAACTTAAGATCATCCCCAGGCATCAGCAATCAATAATGTCGATAAGGAGAAATAGAGTTATGTGCCACTGAAAATTAACCATAGGTGCATATTACCCTAAGAATCAAAACGGGCTAATCTAGTTTTCCTGAAAGATATAAAGAAAGCTTGTTCTGAGACACGTTTCTAGAAGTAACTTTTAGAAGCAATAAAAAAAAACTAACTGATTGATACACTGGAACCTTTTTTGATACCCTCCCAAGAAAGAACCTTTGGATTTGCAAACTAACACGCTTCCTCCATTAAAAACTAGGACTATGTTTCTTTTATCCCAAAAACTAATAATGAACACATGGTAGTTTGTTACCTGTGTAAAGAAATGGTTGAAGTCTAAAAGATTATACTTCATATGTAGCTTCAACAACTTAAGCATATCAGGCACTTCTAGAAAAGATTTAGAACGAAAACAGTGGATAAAAGATAGTTGACCATACCGTAGCAATAATAAGAAATGCTACTACTGCATATCTCTTCATGCGGAAAGGGGGAACAGAATAAATAGTCCCAAGAAAAAGGCCAAGGCTGTAAAGTGCAGTGATGAAAGGACCAAAGTTCAATCCAACAACCAAAAGGCCAGTTGCAGCAAACAGTAGCACAAGTAACCATGCAGACCGTACAGAAAGATCTCCTGATGCTATAGGCAAATAAGGTTTGTTTACCCTGCCATTGAAAGACAGATTCAATAAACCACAGTATCAATTATGCATACAAGCCTAAAACAACAAATGTTTATCTCTCTCTCTGTCTCTCTGGGTTTTTGACTGCTTTTAAAGGACCCTGGTTTCTATTTTTTGGCCACAGGACAGCATTTCTCAGTACACATGCCCCAGTATGCCAACATACCAACCCATCGAGAGGCAAAAGCCCCGTGAAGGAATAGGATGAGCTTTCAGGCACTGGGTTTGCTAGTTTAGATATTCAGACACTAGGACTTTGAAGAAGGCTTCCCCAACAAACATGTACGACACACATTCTCGAATATTGTTTAATGCATTGGTCACTGTTGCTTACTTGTCTATGCCAATATCATATATCTGATTGATGCCCACTATATATCCATTGCCGCACAAAAGAGCAAGAAGACCAGACAAAGCCTTCAAGACCAAAGACCACTTTATCAGATTTGGGTTCTCAATTAGAGCTCTTGTTACCAAAGAACTGTCAAGAAAAAACAAAGAGAACCATATTTAACTCTAAATGAATATTATAGTACCTGCAGAAATCATCTTTAATAAAATTGTGACACATTAATACCATTACTTACAAAGATCCCAATGCTGTTCCACGAATGGTGTGTGGCCTTAGAAATCTCCAAAATGCATCTCTGAACTGTGAAACTTTACTTACCACGGGATCAGAAGATCCCGCAGCACCAACTTGAGAGCAAGCCTGAAAATAGTCTTTCATGTAAAGACAACAAATTTCTTGATGTATGCCTTATGCAAACAGCATAATTGAACCTGCCATGTCAAATGCAACATACTAAAAAGAAAAAACTCTCCTCTCACTTCACCCCAATTTTCTCGCCGTTCAACTAATGGATACATAATTAGGTTCCACACCAAGAAAACTGGAAAGCTATGATTTTGTATTTCTATAGTATAGTATTACAAGAAAACCTAAAATGCAATTAGAAACGTTACTTTCATTCATTTAAAAACCTTAATTTAAGCTCACAAAACAACATCACTGACTGGCATTTGGGAATTTTAACAATATCTATTCAGCTTTTAGGTAAAGAAACTTTGTATACTCTCTCAGCTCAAAATTGAATGTCTACTTTCTTATGAATATTAAAGTGGGCATTAAATTTGGGTTCATAGGAAATGCTGAGTTGGCTTAAAAAATAAAAAGAACCCTTTTGGATTTGGCCCAAAAGGAGTTAAAATTTTCATTTAATACTTTCAAATTTAACAACCTCTGGTTATATAGTAAAAAAAACGAAACATACCCGAATGGAGATGGGCCTAAAATGCTTAGTTGAAGCAGTCCTTGAAAATGCTGCTCTGTAGCTACTACATAAATCAACAGTTTTGGAAGAAGATTGATTGAACCCCAAATAACAAGAAGATTGGGAAGAAATGGGTAAAAAGGGGGATTTTCTGGAGAGAGGAGCATTTGGGAGTAGAGCTGAAATTCCAAGGGAAGAAGAAGATGACATCGCGTGCTCCATCATCATATGGTCACCAAAGACTCAACTGCCTTTTCTTTCTGCACCTATGGACTTCTTTTGTCTTTTACTGGGAGAGAGTCTTTCCTAATGGGTCAAAGTACCCACCCACCCCCGCCCCCCTTTATGTTGTTCACACCCCCCTCTCCTCATTTAATTTTTTTTTCTCTCTCCCATTAAATGCTCTCAACTTCTCTCCATATGAAATTGCTGCCGCCGCCCCCTGCCGCCACCGGAACACCAGCTGCAACTCCGGTCACCAGATTCCGACCATTATTTTTTTTTTTTTTCTATTTTTGAACTTATTAGAGTATATCCACCAAAAAATATCAATTTTAAAAATTTTAGAGCAAAAAAAAAAGTTTTTTTGCAATTTTTTTTTTATGCAATATTCCTAAAATAATATTTAGAATTTTTTAGAAAAATTTTTTTTTTAATTTTTTACCCCAACCCACTCCACCCACCCTACCCCCACCGCCTGTGATATGGGCATGCGGCCTACCCCCTACCCGCCTACCCCGAATTTTTTGACCCCAGCCCAGCACACCCTAACTCCACCGCCTGTGAAGGTGCAGGCGCCCTAACCCCTACCCGCCTACCCTGATGCAGATGCACTACCCTACCCCGCCCTAACCCCTACCGCCTGTGAGGGTGCAGGCGCCCAACCCCCTCCCCGCCTACCTGGGTGCAGGAGCCCTACTCCACCCCACCCCACTTCTCAAATTTTTTTATTTTTTTATTTTTAGAAAATCCTAAATATTTTTTTAGGGGTGTTTCAACAAAAATTATGTGCAAATAAAATACCAAGTATTTTCTTTGTATTTAGGTTTTAACACTTAGGGTATGTAATGACTCATCAAAATTTCAAAAAAATTACAAGTTTAAAATTTTACTTCAGATTTAAGATTTTCAATTTCTCCTAAAATTTCTTTTAAAGAAGTAAGATGAGTATCATCTTGTTTAGATTTAAGAAGGTTATAAACTTCAGACATAGTATAAGGTTATTTATAAATTACTTCTTTATTAGTATTATCATTTGTTTTAGATGTACTTGGAGTATTACCCATTTGATCAATTATTTTTTTACCTTAACTCAGGTTCTTTAATTTCATTATTCTGAAATTGTGAAACAAGTTTATAAAATTCATCATTTTCAATAGTTTTAACACAAGGTTTACCGATAATACAAGGGTTCACACTCCGAATCACTAGACTCAGTAATATATGAATCATTATCCATGACTTTTAATTTACTTAATTCATTTTCACTAGACTCATTTGAATATAATTCTACTTCTGATTCATTATCTGAAGTTAACTATATTTTGTATTGTAAAATTTTAAACTTGTAATTTTTTTGAAATTTGGATGAGTCATTACAAACCCTAAGTGTTAAAACCTAAATACAAAGAAAATACTTGGTATTTTATTTACACTTAATTTTTGTTGCAATATTCCTAAAAAATATTTAGAATTTTCTGGAAAAAAAATTTAAACTTGTGTTTTTTTTTCTTCTAATTATGATGGTTAATGAATACCGTAAGTGATAATATCAAAATACAAATAAAATACTTGGAAATTTTTTTTGCACTTAATTTTTGTTGCAATATTCCTAAAACATTATTTAGAATTTTTCAAAAAAAAATTATTTTTTGGGCGCTATGCTGACGTCAGCGAGCGTGCCGCCACATCACCGCCCTGCAGGTGGTGACGTGCGACCGCCTCGCTGACGTCAGACGCTGCCCTGTAAAATAAATTTTTTTTTCGAAAACTCTAAATAATTTTTTAGGGAGTTAGTTTTTTGTAACATGTATGGATGTTGATTGTTATTTTTTGTAACATTTATTTTGAAATAGTTTATATGATACTTTCTGTAGTAAAAAAAATTAACTTTTTATGAATTGTAAATTTTTTAAACTTGTGTTTTTTTTTTTTTAAAAATTTTGATGGGTTATTACATACTGTAAGTAATAATATCAAAATACAAATAAAATACTTGGAAATTTTTTTTGCACTTAATTTTTGTTGCAATATTCCTAAAACATTATTTAAAATTTCTGAAAAGCGTCATTGACGACGTCATGACGCTACCAAACGAAAAGCATAAATTGTTTAGGTTTAAAAATAGTGATTTGCTCTATTAATATACACTAGGCTTACTTGACTGATTTGATTTAATAAATTCGGTATTTGATCTTTAGTTAGGAGAAAAAGGAAAAAGAGAAATTCGATATAGAAATTTTCAAATAAAAAAATAATTAATTTTATTTTCCAATAAAAAAAAGTACAAGAACCCCCGATATATGTAGTTAATGGATCTCAAAGTACTTATTGGGCCTCTACAAATTCTTGGCCCTAAAGCCCAAACTATCTTTTTTTTTTTGAATTTGCTAAATAAGCCCAAACTATCTTCATTCATTCTTTATATACCCTCAGTTACCCATTAGGGTTTATGCTTAGTACCTCTGCTGCTTCAAGCTTCATCGTTAAGGTTTCCTTCTGTCCCCATTCTCTCTTCATGATTTCTTCTTGTTTGCTGAAATTTCAACAGGAATTTATAAAAAATTTAAATTCAGATTTAGATTTTTCCATTTTTTGCTATTTTCAGCCGGTGAATTTCGGAGCAGAAGAAGAAACAACAATGGAGACGGCGGCAATAGTAGATCCTCCATCGGAAATTTCTGATGGAAAGAAGATTAACATTGGCGTTATGCTCTTCAATAAATGGTCTTACGACGACGTTCAGGTCCTTTCTCCTCCTCCTCCTCCTCCGATGTACTTCTGAATTGATACATTCTATTTCAGCCTTTTTGTATATCAATGTTTAGGGTTTGTTATTACTTGGAAACGAACCTTTTTAAGATATTGTAGAATTCGATTTTTAGAGCGTTCGGTCTATTTTTCTGTTTTTCCTTATAAATTAAAGGGTTTGATCTTATTAGGTTTTTTTTTGCATTTCTTATTCTTTACTTGCTTGCCGAGAGATTTCGTACGAAGGACCTACCAGTTGAATATTTTGGATAAGTTGAAACTTTGTTTTTAATTACGGAGGATCTGATGTTAAAATAAAAATAGAAACTTGAGATTATCGATATGCCGTTTGTATTGGCTGCTGATTTATGATTGTTCTGATAGGCTAGAGATTTTTAGAAAGGTCTCAGTGGTTTTTTAGGGCTGTGTGGTAGTAAAAGTACCATAAATCATCATCTAGGTGATGAGCTCGGTAAGTTGGAACTTTGCATTTGACTAGGAAGAATTAAATGTCGAACTAGGAACTTGTGATTGTAGGATTTATGTGCCATTTGAATTTACTGCTGATATAACATTTTCCTGATATGCTAATTTTCAATGTTTAAAATTAATGACAGCTGCTGCAGCAGTGACTGGAAATATTTAGAAATGTTAGATCAATTTTTTACTCTCCTGCTTGGAATTAAGCTTAATATATGTGCATAACCATGGAGTTTATTTTATTGTTTTGGATGATGGGTAATTTAAGTATTGCCAATTATATCGGAACTGATTCTTTTTTCTTGTAATTTACATCATTTTATACAGTGGATTTATGTTGTATTTTCTGTGTTGTTCACTTTAGTGCTTATTTTTTTAAGTCGCCGAGTTTTTGGAAGCCAATTTGAGTTCTTGAGTTTACATACCTAGTGCTTATTTCTTGAGTTCTTTTGTCTTGCAGATCAGTGACATTTCTGTTGATGATTACATTACTGCAACTGCAGCCAAGCATGCAACATACATTCCCCACACAGCTGGGAGGTACCAAGCAAAGCGGTTCAGGAAGGCACAATGCCCCATTGTTGAGAGGCTGACCAACTCTCTGATGATGCATGGGCGAAACAATGGCAAGAAGCTGATGGCAGTTCGTATCGTCAAGCATACAATGGAAATCATTCATTTGTTGACTGAACAAAATCCCATTCAAGTTATTGTTGATGCTGTCATAAACAGGTAGATAGGTTGTTTTTTTATTGAAGATTCATGAAAATGTGCCCGACTGCCTATAACTTGATCCTTTGAAGCGTAAGTGTCCTTTTCATCTTTTCTTCCCCGTTTTTGGGTGCATAGTGGGCCAAGGGAAGACGCAACTAGAATTGGTTCAGCTGGTGTGGTGAGACGTCAAGCCGTTGATATTTCTCCACTACGTCGAGTTAACCAGGCTATTTATTTGCTTACAACTGGTGCTCGTGAGAGTGCTTTCCGTAACATTAAAACCATTGCCGAGTGTCTTGCTGATGAACTCATGAATGCTGCCAAGGGTTCTTCTAACAGGTATTGAGTTCTATGCATTTAACAACCCCTCCCCAGCGCTCATGGTATGTGTCAATCTTGAATATAGATGGATCTGCAGTTAGTTACATTATGATTTACAAATCTCATTCGCGTGGATTACTAATAATGAGCTCTTACTTGCAGCTATGCCATAAAAAAGAAAGATGAAATTGAGAGGGTTGCCAAGGCCAATCGTTGAAGGCTGCAAACATTGGAAATCATACATATGAAGAAAGTTTTGTTTGTTTTTTAATCTCTTATCATAGAACCTTAGAAAATCATGAAGTATCTATACCTTGAACTATTTGTTTGTTTGTATGGATCCAATTTTGTCTAGTTTTACTTTGTTCTGAAAGTTGGAGGCTTTTATCGGCAGTTTTATATAAGATCAGAACTCTCTTGGAACAATTTTCATTCTTCATTCATCTCGGTTGAGTCTATTGCTATGCGATCTTGTTTTTGGTGTTAACCAAATGTAGGAACCCCTTCCTTCTGTGGGATTAAAAGACCAGGAGAAATCCAAATGTATGCTAGGCCCAACATATTACGATAGTAACATACATTTTGAACACATTTGATATCATGATCATTTGTTATTATGGTAATTTCTTCTGTTTGAACCAGAAGTAGTTCAGACAATGTGAAGACTAACCTGTATACACCAACCAAGGATAGTCTTCACGTTGTCTGAATTTATTTGCAAATAAAATAAGCTAATGGCATCTAAGATAATTAAAAGTCAAAACTACACTCTTACTCTTTCATGCCTTTAAAAAAAATCTCTAATTTCCAAAAAAAAGGAAATCCTACAATGATGTCGTCGCCTGGATCATTATTCTGAGAAAAGAAAAAGGAAAATCTTGAAGGATGGATATAAAATAGAAAAACATTTGATGTTGGAGCCGTTAACTTCTCAACCTAATACCTGATAAACTAAATGGCGACATTCATAAAGTGATACTAATTTAATTGGTCACACATTTGAAACTTCTCAAATTTGTTAAGGGTAAAGATCGTAAATTCGAGACATTTTGAGAGCGATCAATATCATAAATTATAAGATTTTCTGCTAATAGACTGCAATACTTATTTCAATTGAATTAATTTAATTGAGGTCAAATACCGAATACTAAAATGAAAACATCCTCCAAAACAAATCGAACATGGAAACCCACTTGTACTCTATTTTAATTGACAGGAATTTTATATGTTAAAGTCAAATTCATCAATGCTGCCAAACTATTACCAACTGGGCATCTTTCCTTTAATTTTTCCCTTCAATCTTATTTATAAATTCTTCAAGAATTGAAAATACATAATGGTATCTTTCAATTGAGACAAACATTACACCCTAAATGGACTAAATACTTTTTTTTTAACCTCACAAGGGAGGTGGCCTCACAGGAGGAGGAGCCCAAGAAGGGTGAAATTTATTAAGTCCACGAAGGAGGCGGGTATCGAACCATCGACCTCACGGTCATGGGTAGGGATGGCAATGGGGCAGATCGGGGCGGATATTTGAAATATCTGATCTGCTCCGCCCTGTTTAACACCCGATCCGATCCGCCCCGCGATCAAGAATTTACGCTCTGCGCGGGGTAGATCTGATCCGATCCGCCCAGTCCTATTTTTTTTTATAAAAAAAAATCATTAATTTTATCATAAAAATCATTATTTTTTTTTTAAAATCATAAAAATAGAACCTCCAACAAGTATAATTAGTAAATTTTATACCAAATTAATTCTCAAACAAGTACAAATAGTATATTAAAATGAAAATTAAACATAATTAGGCCTAATAATAACAATATTATAATAATATAATATATATGGGGCAAAACGAGACGGAGCGGGGCAGAGCAGACATAAATACCATATTTGATTTGCCCCGTTCGCGGGGCGGAGCAGATCTGCTCCTTTCTCTTCACGGGGCGGATCGGATCTGCTCCAAATAATGTTGGGGCAGGGCGGGTCAACGGATCACGAATCAAATTGTCATCCCTAGTCGTGGGCAGTTCCAAGCCCCACTAAGTTATGAACACTTTGATAAATGGACTAAATACTTGAAAAGGACATTCTGTCTTCCCTTATTACCTAGAGCAGCAAATTATTTCTGCCCTAAAACAAACATTCAAATACATATGTTCCATTTTTTGTGCTCATATGTAATTTGATGAATACGATATTTAAAAAATACATTGTTATAAGGCATAGTTGTTGGCAAAAAAAACTATGGAATCATGGAATAATGCAAAGAATATAGAATTATAGCACTACCTTGTTTTATAATATAAATTATTTAGGACACGTAACAAAAATTAAGAAAATAAAAAATAAGGTACTTTGTTGGTCAAAATAACAATGTTATTCTCTTAAATATAACTTGTATATCACTAATTCTATTTAAGAGAGTAGTATTAATATTTTAATTTTAAAAAAATACCTTATTTTTTTTTAATTTATGATTTATATCAATGAATGAATTGAGTAAGTGGTATATATTACTCCCTCCATTCCTTAATATACGTCGTTTATGACACTTTGAAAAAAATTAAGGAATTCAAACAAATAGTAAATTTTCCACCACAATTCCAATAATACCTCTTCCTTTCTCCCTCTCTTTCACTTTTCTAATAAAAGATATGTTGAGGGTATAATTAGAATAAATTGTTGACACCTAATAAAAGACATGTAAATAATAATTAATTTGGATAGATATATATCTTTTAAAAGACAATTAAATTGAGAATGGAGGGAGTATTATAGAAAGACATACCTTTTTGGATGATGTAATGGAGGGAAAAAGCCAATTGCAGCGTACACGATAACATATTATATATATATGTTGGTCATTATATATATATATATAAACTCTTAGTTCTTGGGATCATCTGGAAGGATTTCTAAGGTTCCTCCAAGTGGCAAGCATTGGTTCATCCTCCACTATCCTTTCCTCATCTTTGACTTGGTTGAATATGGGAGAAATGATCGGAAACGAAAGTGAACATTCAATTTGAAGCGTAAGAAATAATTAACTTAAATATAACTTCGTTCGCTTCTTTAAAGTTTTAGGACCCTCCAGTCACGCGAGAGAGTTTGTCTTTTTCGGTCTTTGAGATTATACCATGCGATGTATATATGGCTACTCTAACAAAAGTAGTTTTATCTTGATAGATGAGTAAGTTTATAACTTGTATTCAGACCAATAAATACAATACACGTGGATCAAAAGTGCAAACTCACAGGAAAGAGAATTGATTTTTTGGCCTACGTGTATTGCACCAATTGATCTGAATATAAGTTATAAACTTACTTATCTACCAAGATAAAACTACTCCACTAACAATTTTTTTTTGAATTAGGGAATCAGTGGCTACTTTAGGTCTCATTGTTGAGACTAATGGTAAAAGTAGGGATAAGAATCTTATGATCAACATAGGGAACAAGAAGATGAGTCCAAGAACATTGCAAAAAAAAATTTATATATATCTTTCATGATGGGGGGATCAAAAAGGTGTGGTTTGTCTCTATTTGCAAATGGATCTGTTCTAAACAACTACAGGAATGTTTTTGCATTATTCTCTCTGCCTACACCTTTTGATCTGGTCAAAATGAATTATTATTATTGGACACCTTATACCATTGTTATATATAGACAACAAGAACAAGAACAAGAACATGTAGACAAGTCCTCCACTAAGGTTAAGTTGAAAGAAAACATATTTTCTTGTAGCTCAGCTCACTCTTAAAACTCCTCATTCCTACTTTTTACCACACTCTAAAATCAGCTTAATTGATGGAAATTCAATTCCAACAACAGCCAAAAACTATTATTCCAATGAACAAAACAACCAAATTTAAGGGTAGGAGCAGCAGCAGAGGAAATAGCAACAACAAGTATGTTGGAGTCCGACAAAGGCCTTCAGGGAGATGGGTTGCTGAAATCAAAGATACAACACAGAAGAAGATTAGGATGTGGCTTGGAACTTTCGAAACTGCTGAAGAAGCTGCTCGTGCTTACGATGAAGCTGCTTGCCTCTTACGAGGTTCCAATGCTCGCACAAACTTCGTTACTCAAGTCTCTCCTGATTCTCCTCTCGCTTCAAGAATTCAAAATATTCTCAACAACAGAAAAATCAACACAAAACAAAGTGTTCAAAAACAACATTCAACAACTACTCCAAGCAACGGCAGCTCTAGTCCTAGCCATAGTGGCAACAGTGTTGATTATGTTTCACCTACTTGTGAGAAATTAATTGAAGATAGTAGTAACCTGTTTGATGATGCATATAAGCCTGGTATGAGCAATTTCTCTGATGAATTCGATATGGGGCGTTCTCAATCATCGTCATGGGGTTTTGATCATCATCATCAACATCGGTTTCCTTTCACTGAAGATCAATTGTTAGAGGTGTCCAAGAATGTTGGATTAGGAGAAACAGCAGGAGGGGAGTCGGAGGATTTTTCAGAATTTGAGAGGATGAGAGTGGAAAGACAGATATCTGCATCTCTTTATGCTATGAACGGTGTTCATGAGTACATGGAAACTGTGTTTGATCCCACTGAAGCTCTTTGGGATCTTCCTCCGTTGTGTTCTTCTCTTTATTAAGATAAAAATATTGATTCTCTCTGTCGCTATATCTCCTGCGTCTATATCTTAATTTACCATTCTTTTTTAGATTCTTGTTTTCCCCTTTGCACTATATCGCTATAATTATTAAGCATATTTGGTTGCAGGGGAAGAAAAAAAAAGAGCTGAACTTTTTTTTATCTGATGATTGTTGCCTGAAAATGACCCCTTTATTCAAACATGATCTGAGAAAAGTGTAGTCAATTGGATCTTGTGGTCATATATCTCTATCTGGTATAAACAAACTACTTTACGAGAACTGTGGAAATTCATTTGTAGTCAGTCTGGTGAGTAGGACATAGTATAGGAGGCTCCATTTTTTCAACTTCTTCTACTTCCATTAGTGGTAATGAAACGTTAAAATGGAAAGATTGGGCCTCATAGGAACTTTCTTACTTGAAGTAGATGATCTAGAGGCAAATCATCGAAGACTTTAGCAATGTACTTGGGCTCATTTTCGTGCTCTGCAGGCATGAACAGCTAGTGAAGATTGTAGGTCGCTAGACATCTTAGTCTCCTTGCCTTTGGCTCTGTACCTGCATTTCTCATCACTTTGACAGCTTATTTTTCACGGCATATAAAAATCATAAGCAATCAAGAAATAGGGAACTAAACAAACAAACAAACAAAATAGTCTGTATCTACTTCAAGATATTACAGATGGCGTTGTTCAGTCTAAAAAAGACTTCGTAAGTGCTAATGTATCATCAACTATTAACAAGCATTCAGCTTTCAGGAAATCTAGTTTCCAATATCACTCACAAGGGATACCCCTCCCCGATAATCTCATGACTTCACAAATAGAAATTTTTATGAAGAAACAAAATGATAAGCGGCGAGTTATTTGGTAGAGCTACTTAGTATTCTTCCCCTTCCCCTTCATCTTCATCATCTACTCCTTCTGCTCCAACTTCTTCATAATCTTTCTCAAGGGCAGCAAGATCTTCACGAGCTTCTGAGAACTCGCCTTCCTCCATGCCTTCACCTACGTACCAGTGTACAAATGCTCGTTTTGAATACATCAGGTCAAATTTGTGATCGATTCTTGAGAAGACCTCGGCCACAGCTGTGTTGTTGCTGATCATACAGACTGCACGTTGGACCTTTGCAAGATCACCTCCAGGCACCATTGTGGGAGGCTGGTAATTGATTCCACACTTGAAACCAGTGGGGCACCTGCAAGTATTTTTACAGGCCAAATTTTATTAAGAAACAGTGCATACACAAGAACTACTTAAATTTATTTCCAGATCCCCAAGAAAAAAAAACACATGAGAGACTGTACCAAACAAGATAATACGAGTGTAGAGATATATTTGTTAGCCTGCTCAACTGCCTATCATCGTGAAAGCACACCTAAATAACTAGATGCACAAAGTAACAAGGTATACATAGGTGTAGAGCCTATTTATCATGATTGCCCATCTATATTTGTCTCAAATACATTAAACATGCTCAAAATGCAAGGGATTTTGCATAATTTAGGAAACAATTACTCACCAATCAACGAATTGCACAGTCCGCTTTGTCTTAATGGTGGCAACAGCAGCATTCACATCCTTTGGAACAACATCTCCACGATACATCAGGCAGCATGCCATGTACTTACCATGTCTAGGGTCACACTTGGCCATCATACTTGAGGGCTCAAAGACAGCATTTGTGATTTCAGGAACTGAAAGCTGCTCATGGTAAGCTTTGGCTGATGAGATAACTGGTGCATAGGAAGAAAGCATAAAGTGGATACGTGGATAAGGCACAAGGTTGGTTTGGAACTCAGTAACATCCACATTAATGGCTCCGTCAAACCTCAATGAGGTAGTCAAAGATGAAATAACTTGCGAGATCAAGCGGTTCAAGTTGGTGTAAGTCGGTCTTTCAATATCTAAGGACCTTCTGCAAATATCATATATTGCTTCATTATCCAAAAGCACAACAACATCTGTGTGTTCTAGTAGGGAATGTGTAGAAAGCACACTATTATAGGGCTCCACAACAGCAGTTGAGACCTGAAAATCAAGCAAGAACCTAAGAAAGCTCAGGAAAAATTAAAATAAAAAAACTGCAGGAAATGTTCCAACTGTAACACAGTGATTGTACATGCAGAAATATATTTGCAGTGCGAAGATGACTCTCAGCTCGGATAAGCGTTGTTCATCAAGATTTGTAAACTGAATTGATGCTTAGGAAAAATGCCCATGGAGGCAAGCTTAGTACAACAACATAAAAGAGAATTTCCCTTCTTGATACCATGTTTGCTTTTTGTTTGACACATTTTCCTTTCTCCTTACTCTACTACTTTCTTGTTCTTGTTAGCTTTGGATATCCACTCTCAAGTAATCTGGCACGCATTTCTTTCATAAAGCAGTTTTAATTGGTTAGAATGATCCTCAAAGATGATTAACTGGTTGGTGAAAATTAATGAGAAAAAAAACAAGGAACACAAAGATAATTCATAGGCCAAGAAAAGAAAACAAAGAAAATCTTGAAAAAATGTAAAATGCTTTCAGGTGATCTGATGAGGGATTCATTACCTGTGGAGATGGATAGATGGTGAAGCCAAGTTTGGATTTCTTCCCATAGTCAACAGATAAGCGCTCAAGAAGCAAGGACCCCAACCCAGAGCCAGTGCCACCACCAACAGCATTGAAGACCAGAAACCCTTGCAAACCTGTGCAATTGTCTGCCAATTTCCTCACTCGATCAAGGCATAGATCAATGACATCTTTGCCCACTTCAAACATATTAATACAAGATTGTTAACTTTCACACGTTTGAATATCGTAAAATGACATGGACTAGTAGAAAATACACTTTCAATATTTATACCTGTATAATGTCCTCTGGCAAAATTATTGGCAGCATCTTCCTTGCCAGAAATAAGTTGCTCAGGGTGAAACAGCTGTCTGTAGGACCCTGTCCTAACTTCATCAATCACAGTGGGTTCCAGATCAACGAAAATAGCCCTTGGAACATGCTTCCCAGCACCTGTCTCACTGAAGAAGGTATTGAAAGAATCATTTGAAATACCAACTGATGTGTCGCTGCAAGGAAAATGAAAACTAGTCAGGAGCTGGTCTGCAATAACAAAGAGGAAAATGATACTGATACTGATAAGACACCTCGATTCTCATTTTTAGTTTCTTAAAGCGCGTTAAAACTTAGAAAGCAAAGAGAATCTTATAACTTGCAACTGAGGTAACCATTACATGTAGCTTATACTACCTCAGTTCAAGGTGAACACTCTACTTTCCTTAGCAGTTGAACTGAAAATGATCACATTCCTGTCCAATTCAATGCCATCCGAAAGGAGGGGGAAAAACACAATAAAGTACACTTTTTCTATGTTTTTCACAGCTAACGATGGGTATTAGATCACAGATTGTCAAAAATTTCATTATTTCGTATTGACCACTGTGGAATGAAAAAAAGCACAAACATGAACAAGAGATATCTTCAACCAGAAGAGTCGAACAGCAATTGCAAATCTAAACCAGACAAATCATTTCCAGTGAAAAACTCATCCATGACATTTTGTATCCCGTAGTATCCCAAAACTGGAAGTACGAAAGCTTGAAATGCCGTAAACATCAAAATAACTGGGAAAAAAATAAATAAATTTGAAAATCTAAACCAGAACAGCTCTGACTATCACCCTGCAATAATCATTGAATTCAAACAAATAGTGAACTAACTTAATAGTTCCTCTCTTTCATTATTTCCTTCCTCCATCCCGGAATGTAAATTAACCAACAAAATTCCAAAATTCAACCGCATTTCCGCAGCACAAACAGGATAAAACGAAATTCAAATGCAAATCTACAATTGTTTTTACTGACGAATGCACACATTACAAAAACGGAAACAAATAGCAGGTCCGCATAAGGCAAATAGCCCGATATGCTCTCCGCGGAGTGAATATCTGTTCATAAAAATTAAAAATTGAACAAATATTCACTCCGCATAGCGCTGCTTATTTGCGTTCGGCTCGATGCGGAAAAATGTGTTTTCCGCACCTAATTCTGAATCAACAAATAGGCACTTAATTTGAGGGGGGAAAAAAACAGAGACAGAGAATGTACGAGGAGAGGAGATATTTACCTAGGCATCATTCCGTCAGGTTGAATCCCATGTTCGAGGCAGTAAAGTTCCCAGCAAGCATTTCCGACCTGAATTCCAGCCTGTCCAATGTGTATACTTATGATCTCCCTCATAGCTCCGTCTTCTTCCTCCTTCGAACAAGCGGAAATTCAATTCTCTCCGCCGGAAAAAACTGACGTAAACCGGGGAATTGAAGAGAGATCTCTTCTTCCAGAAGAAGAAAGTTGGAGCTAAAACCGTTTATTGGACTGTGGATGGTAATAATTTAATTAATAAATGTGAGGTTGGGCGGGGTATTTAATGGATTAACTGAGTTGTATAAAGTTTTGGGGTCCGTAATGATAAATAGCTGGTTTTGGGGCCCACCATTTATTGATGAGCTAAAGTCATATGGGCCTTTCCTGCTCGGCACGGCATTTGTCTGTAGCTTTACTAAGGCCCACTTCTGTGATGTGCTGCCACGAGTCGTTCTATTTTCTATTTTCTATAATTTTCACTTAGATAAATATCACTACCTCTATTACATACTATAAGATTTTTAGGATGCGTGCGAAAATTAATAAAGAAAAAAATAAAGTATTTTATAAGTTAAAATATCAACATCATTTCATTAAATAGAATTAGTGGTATACAAAATATATTTAAGAGAGTAATATTGATATTTTGACTAATAAATAACTTATTTTTTATTTTTTTAATTTATGTTATATATTTTAAACAAATTATATTATGTAATAGATGGGGTATTAGTTTTAGATGAGACTAAACAAATCACATTTATATTAGAATTTAGTTATCTTCTGAAGGTTCTAACTGCTCGTCGTAAAAAAAAAGTACACGAGAAGGAAGATCGCTTTTTGAACTTCAAACTTGAATGTGTATAGTTATGAACACATCTTAATTTATACGTGAAACAACTTAGACAAAATTATCGTCACTCTTTAAAATTTATCGGCCAAAACTTCGACACCCGAGTCATACAAAAAAAATCAACCTCTAACAAAAAATATAAAAGAATTATGGGATATGACACAATAATAATTCATCTCATTTTTTAATTATAAAGTTAGGAGTTCGTCCTCTACTTTTAGAAATACAGCACATGAAGACGTGTACCTATTCGAGTATGGAGGAAATAAATGTTGTCCAAGGAGAAACAACAAAATCGAATAGATAAACACTGCGCGGAGGAGAACGTCAAGAAAGAGGTGGCAGAGCAAATGGGGTCATTGAAAGCGGTGGCGATCATCACCGGCGCCGGCGGAGCCGACAACAACGTTAAGGGCACTATCCAGTTCCTCCAAGACTCCAACGGTACCCTCTCTTATGTTTTTCTTTCATCTTTTTTTTTTGGTTTCTTCCTTTGTATGGATTCTTTCCATTTAGCACTGATTAGAAGGAATATATATACACACACACACAGGGGTGACCCATGTGAAAGGTATAATAATGGGATTGAGTCAAGGCCCTCATGGTTTCCATATTCATGCTCTTGGTGACACCACTAATGGCTGCAATTCAACTGGTACCCACTCTTCTTACTTTCTTCACTTCATTTAGCAAATAAAAACATGTTTGTACTTTTTGTCTTTCTTTAATTTACAGCATTTAGATGCTTATTTTGGCCTGCTCAAGTTCTAATCTTTCAAAAGAGCATCATCTTCAATTACTAACTAAAAATTACTCCCTCAATTCCATAGCATAACATAAGTCGTTTAAAACATGTAGCAAAAAGTAAGGAAGCGAAAATTAAGGTGTTTTCTTAATCAAAACATCAATATTACCCTCTTAAATAGAATTAGTAGTATACAAGTCCTATTTAAGAGAGTAATATTGATATTTTGACTAATAAAGTACCTGACTTGTTGATTTCCATAATTTTAGCTACATGTAAACAACTTATATTATGAAATGGAGGTAGTATATATTAAGAGTGTCTTTTTCTTGGAGGACTGCATATGTGAGTTGTAGAATTGGACTCCTCTAGTGATCACAGTTTCCTATGCTGTGTAATCTTCTTATGGTTCGTTATATGGTTTATATGCATTTCATCACCATAATTGTTTTGTTGTCTCTTCAATCCACCATTGACTTCACCTTGTTTGATTAATTGTCTGGTAGCTTTTATTTGTTCTTCGATTCTTCTTTGGATTGCTGCTGGTGTTTGATTATCAAGCTTCCCTCTTTTCTTTTCGACGTAAAACAATGATTTCCAGTGATATTTTCTGATGTTATGATTAGTACTTCATATCTAGTAGTTTAGACGGTAGGAAGAATTCATTACAACTGCATTCAAATGATAAAATTTGAATCGCTCGCCCAAAACCATGTAGTTTCTGAACACCAAAGAATTGCATATATACAATGTTCTAAATATTCGAGGATGGTAACTGTGGAATTCCTGGATGAAACTCTTTATTTGCAAAAGTAATTGAGAAGGGACAATGCATTATCTCACATATTACCATCTAATATAAGATCAATGATAATCCATACTATTATACTATATCCATAGGCAATCTTGTATTCAGGTAAAGAAAAGACTGTCGTTTTCCAAAAATTTACAGGACGTGTTACTGATACTACCACATTTTGTTCTCCCCCTCTTTCCGCCCTCCTCTTTGGTTAATAGTTGCCACTTTTTTGGGGAAGGCAGTTTCGGTAGTTTCAGATTTTAAAAGGAACTTACAATTCTTAGTAGGCTGCAAATTGAAGGATAGTTTGGAACAAATTAATTGGATTAGTTAGTTTCCCTAGTTAGATTCTGTCGAACTTGAATGCAAGGCAAATGCCACTTTTATTCCCAACTCGGCCCTGACAATGCATAATAGTTTTCGCTGTTAAGGGTCTCTTGTTAGCTGGAAATTTTCATTTAAGCAGTTGATTAGGATAACCTGAGATAATTTACTCTTTCCTCTGATCTTTAGGACCGCATTTTAATCCACTAAAGAATGACCATGGAGCACCAGCTGATCAAAATCGTCATGCTGGTGATTTGGGTAATATAGTTGCTGGTGCTGATGGTACGTAAGAGAGACGACTCTGGTTTTTACTCCATCCATGAATATAAACTCGGAAGATGCTACTTTGAACTGTTTCCATTAAAAAAGAAGTTTAATTCAATCATGCACTTGCAGGGGTCGCTGAGGTTTCAATTAGAGACTTGCAGGTATGGTGTTTTCCTGATGAAATCGGTACTTGATATATGATAAAAATATTTCGGTCATTACTCATACAGTTGTAAGCTTATCTCCTGATTCATAGGGCTTTATAAGATTTACTAGTTGAAAATATGACTCATTGTTTGATTAGGCAATTGATCTTGTTGTTCTTTAGAATGTTGTTGTCAATAACACAGTTCTTAGTTGTCCTTCGCTATTGTTTGCTTCTAGCTATGACTTTTACTTTCTAACCTTTCTTTTATAATTCGTTCAGATTCCACTAAGTGGTCATCATTCTATTTTGGGAAGGGCAGTGGTTGTACATGCTGATCCCGATGACCTTGGAAGAGGTATGGCATATGGATCACAACATGTTTGGAACTTCTGTAAAATCTAATATTTTAGCTTTGGTCTATAGAAGTTTCTCTTACCTTGTAGAGAGTACATTTGAGTTCTGTTCATAAGATGGTATTGGGTTCACATTCAATTAAATTTTTAGTTAGTTCTCGTTCTTGATGGAATTCTTAAGTACAGTTCAAGTTCTTGATGATCGTTGCCACAAGGCATACACTGCAAGTATCCCTAAGGTGTATCCATTTGCTAAATAGCACATGTTCTTCGATAACCCTTAAAACGGAATTGGAATGTTGTAAGCGTTGGACTCCCCTAACTTTTGTCCTTTTGGCTGGTGTTACTTCTTTCAATATATATATGAGATGTGTATCTCATTTGTATAAAAAGCCGTGGTATGGCGAGAAGCTGGTGATAATTGCAGCCATGTGTTGGCTAATTTTTTCCCTAGTATAGTTTGGGGAAGATGCTACTAGCATATGTCTGCTTTCGAAGCTTCAATACAGTTATTGTTTCTCTATGCTTCTGGATACCGATACTTTAATACATGGCTATTTCACTGATCAGATTTACCTACTACAGGTGGGCACGAGCTTAGCAAAACAACTGGAAATGCCGGTGCTAGAGTTGGATGTGGTAATTCCTTTTTCTCTCTTTGAACGACGGTTTTCTCCTAAATTTGATACAGGGAGCACCTTATTTAACTTCTCTTCTGCATTTGTTAGTCAATTTAGTATTCCATTCCCCAGTTTAAACACCCGAGTATTTTGCTTTGGTAGCAGATCATCCTAGCCTTCTATGTCCTAAGCCTGGCTAACATCTTTCACATTCACCTCCAACAGGCATAATCGGGCTTCGATCATCTGTTTAGCAATGGATTGCTCGGCTGGAACCTTCTGTTTCTGGTATCTATCAACTATACAAGGATATGATGTACTTGCAACCATTTTGTATTCCCTTCTCTTAAAGAAATCAGTAAAGAACTTTCGATTTTGAGTCACGTGCAAGCTTATACTTTCTACTCCTCGATCACTTTACGTTTATGCTGAACTAAGCTACCAACTTGTCAATACATCCGCACAAAATGAACTTAAGGATCAAATACAAGTAAATTTCAAGAGCCATGTCTCGGAAGGAACTTATTCTGATAGTATGATCTAGTAACTAATATATAAAGGGGGAATAAATTATCCAGACTAATCAACTAAGATGAACTGCAAGCTTTCTCCTAAAGCCGAAATATTCTACAATAGAAATATAGAAACGTACATTTCCTAGGGCAGCAATGCTGCAAATTTAACCACCATTTGCCAGTCAACTTGAAGTCCATCGATCAACAATGTCTTCAAGATTAACAGTTCATCGATCTGCATATACCGGAGCTGAGAAAGTTACACCAGGATGTGACTTCAGTCGGGTACTGACTGAGAGCTTCTGCTGAGTTTTTCCTATCCCCTCAGCCAAGTGTTGCGGTAAGATGAATTGTCACGCAGAGATGCATCATGGGGCTTGTATTCCATTACGTAGCTGTGAGGAAGCTTCAAGTGTCTTTTAATTGCGTCTCTCAGTGCCATTACAGCCTTGAAAAGAAGGGATATCAGCGAGTTAAATTGAATGGCATAAAGAACAAAACAAAAGAGTTTATATTGTTAGATGGTAAGCTCACCTGATGATCTGAAGCATTGCGATTCCAAACACTTAATATATCCTCATTGAAACGAATGCTCAAGACAGCACCACAAATGTTATCACCATAATCAAGTTGGTCACCTACTAGTGCTAATACCTGCACAGATAATCCACCAAAAGGCAATTTCTTGTCAATATCATGAATAATAAGTTTAATTAATGGGCAAAAAGTAAATAGCATTTTCATGTCTCCCTCACATTGTCTAATTCCTTCTCAATAACTAACCTTCAGAGGGCTATCTTATATAAGTAAAAATTGGGGGCAGATAAGCACATTAGATATGTGTAGAAAGTATCAGAGTTTGCAAATGTGATTCACACCTGCTTCCTGGACTCACCAGATATTTCACGTACACCACTTGCCCCAAAACACTCAGAAACAAAACAAGAAAAGTGGGAAAAGAAAATAGCAACTCCAGTTGCCCAAGTCATTTGTCAATTTCTCTAAATTACACCGGCCCCAAGGTTTGCCTCAATTACACATAGCTCCCTCTTTTTTAGTTACTTCTGAATTTCCTTGTAAACATTCCAAGGTAACAGTATTAACAGCAGGGACCGATATCTTTTTACATAATTCTATGGGAAAAAGAATTTGGGGTCAATAAAATTTCAATAACCTACTATTTTAGCCACTCATCTATTTGAGTTTTCATTTCACACCGAAAATTTTATCCTCCCATTCCTCTCCTCTCCTCTCATGTCCCTCAATCCAATCATAGCCTTGGAGATCGCAATTCGACAATTACATGAAGCTCCTGATTGATATCAAGCCAAAACCATCAACTAGCAAAGAGATGTGTTTAATCTTAACCACAAATAGGGGAGGAAAATATCAATGCCCTAAGTGGCCTCATGTCATCCCTAAAGGCTCAGTAGACTGAAGATGATACCTGATGTTATCTCAAAAGCATACCTATTTATGAGAAATAAGATTATTGCACAAGATATTTAAGTTCCTTGTTGAAGTTCTTTCAGCCCATGTGCAGATATTATATCAGTCAAGTGTAATATGACAATGGTAAGAAGCTCCCTTTAACAGATCTGCTACCAAATAGTCAAGGTTCTAAGAACAATACAGGAAGCTAGCCAACAATATTAAAGACTCGGAGTAACCAATGTAATAGCTTAGGATAACACAATGCCATCAATGTAATCATCTACCAGGAAAAGCAAGTAAGAACAAAATATGACAAGTGGTTTGTGGATTTTAAAACTCCGGAATATAACATAGATTACCAGGTCTTCCCAGAAACGTCCAGCAACAGCTTTTCTTAAAGCGAATGATCCACTTCCCACCATTACAGTTGGCAGAATCCTTTCAAATATAACAACAATTTAGAGGGCTAATAATTCCCAAAGAACAGGAAAAGAATGCAAAACATGAAAACCCATTTATTAGGACATCCACTTGATGTATACCTCCCACAGCGGGCGAATACCTTCCTTGAAAAGATGCAAATCAGTTGGGTTTGGCAATGATGATGGACGAGCCAGGTGGCAATAGCAAACCCAGAAACCTTCAACCTAGAGATATACAATATCAAACATAAGCTTCAAAACTAAGGAAGAGCTAAAAAGAGAATATGGCATAGGTCATAATCATATAACGATTTCACGAGAGAAAGGGGCAGAAGATGGAGCTTACCGTACTAAATTCCACAATCTTTTTGATGTTGTCCTCGTATGATGTCTGAGTACGAACTCCAGGTGTCCGGCGAGTATACCAAAAGACAAACTTATTCTAAAATCGTCGCATTTAAACAGTGGCAGTGGCATTATAACTCCACATATAAGATTGACAAATACGTTTTAAATAATAAATCAAATAAAGCATGTAGATTTACCCACATGAGTACCAAGGAAACATTTTCAAAGAGAGGAAGAAAGAAGATTGGTGCAAAGTCAAGTACCTAGGTATAGTAACTAACAAAATCATACTAAGGGTCTCCCAATATCCATAAAAAAAACTGGAGTACATAAGAATATAATTCAACAAATCATTACCAACATAATCTATGATTTGTCTAAAGTGCATTCCAAACATACTCTTCTCAATAGTTCAAGCATCTAAATTCACTATAGTCCAATGGTGTTGTTACGTTGTGGAGCAATTTTATTGGTGTACAGTACAATACAGTGTACCAGAAGATCCAGAGTCATTCCAACACATCCCCCCCCCCCCAACAATAGCTCTTTGTTTAAGCTATCGAAATTTCATTTTCCATCAAAATTCAAAATTGAATCTTTAGCTATTGAACAACTTGTAGGAACTATCCTAACTTTAATCCATCAAAATTACAATAAAATTAAAGAATTTATCCACATTATGTTCATATAGACAAAATCAACAGATCAATAACTAATTTAGAACAACTTAAAATGAATCCAAAAAAAAATAACCTTGAGAGGATGGAGACCAGCTTTGATATCAAGAGAAATGCGTTCACGATCTTCGGCGGCTTCTTTTTCTTTATTGTCTCTATTACCGAGATTGTTGTCGGAATCAGCCGCCGATAGAGAATCGGAGGAGGAGATAATGATGTTCCTGTTGATGCTCTCCGATTCTTTCTTGTCTTCTGCTGCAATAACTTCCATCTATACAGTTTTCTCAGATTAACTTTTTATTTATGGAAGAAGCCCTAGAGTTTGAGATGTTTCTTCTGCACTGCTTTGCTTTCTCCTCCTTTTGAAGTGACGAACGAGATGGTTGAAGATGTGGAAAAGTAGCACGAGCACATGCGATTGGAGCTCCAGAAATCGTTTGCGGTGTGACTTTTTTTCTTTGTAGTACTCGTGCTTTTACATTTTATTTTATTTTTATCTTTTTTCGATTTTTTATTTATGCCCACTATTTACCCACCTTATTCAAATGGAGAAAATTGCTATATATGTACATGAACTATATCTACTTTTATTTAAATAGTACTCCCTCCATTCCCTATTAATTGTCGTTTAGGAGATATCTAGGTATCCAAATTAATTGTCGTTTAAGGTTCTTTTATTAGTTGTCAACAATTTATTTCGATTATACACTCAACATTTTCCTTTCTTTTCTTTATGATGTATTAGTGAGAGAGAGGGAAGATGGGGGTAATATTGAAGTTTAGGGTGAAAATGACAACTTCCCTAATTTTCTCAAATTGTCTAAAAGAGTCTTATATTTAGGAATGGAGGGAGTATAAATTTTAAATTAAGCCCTAAACAGAACAAACTTTTTACGCGGCTTCTCTGTTTGTCAAATTAGTGTTTCAAGAAAAAATTCTGGTAAAAAAAGTCATGTGCAAGGCACATGTCTTCGATGTTGGGGGTATAATAGTCAGATTCAATAATATATTTTTTTCAATTAGAAAATCGTTATATATATACACACACATTAACTATTTCTAATTTTATCTAAATAGCATAAACTTTAATTTTTTTTTTTTTACGGGGCAGGGGAGGGGGGTTGTGGGAATCGAACTTGGGCCGAAGCCGGGATTATGGCTACCTTTTCCACTGGGACAGCTTGATTCCTTGCATAAACTTTAATTTAAACCCTATATGGCACAATAATTCTACGCGGCTGCTCTGCTTGTCAAATTAGTGTTTCTGGACAAATTTCGGGCAAAAAATCACATGTGCATGGCACATGCTTCCGAAATTGGGGTAAAATGGTTTCTCTCCAATGTTTAAAAAGATCAAACTTCTTTATTCTTCATCTCCCTCACTCATTTGCCCTAATTTCTTCTTTAATGTCCAAATCATATATTCTTCCTAATTGGTATTCCAATGATAAATCCACATGCCTTATATCTTCAAGAAATTAAATAATTATTTAAAATAAAAGTAAAAATTGTTGTAATTGTTTCGTGTTTAAGGTTTAAAAAAACTAGAAACAAAGATCAATGGAATTATTGCCCTTTGATCTTCTGCATCTTTCAGTAATAGAAAATAAGCAATGACATGTAAGATACATGAATACATGTCACACCCCCTCTCTAGAGTGATGACATGGCAGTGCCCCATTAGTCAATGAAGCACCAAAGCCGCAGTCAGAGAATTACTAAATAAAGGAGTTCATTATTCAAAGCCCATAAATAGTAATAAGACAACTAGCGGAAGCGTTATTCTAAAAATGAAATGTTTCTAAGTTATTACATCTGAAGGAACCTACAAGTTCCAAAATAAATAACTATGAAATGAAATAACACGTGTGAACTAATCTAATTAGGATCACTCTTCGTAGCCCCCTTCCCAAGCATCAACAACATTATCATATTGCTCATCATCACCTGCACAATAAGCGGATGGATTGAGCTCCGGTGCTCAGTAGGGACCTAAAACAGTAATAACAATAGCAATATATATAGACAAAACGAAACATATACGACATAAATCAGATACAGATAATGCATATGCCCGTTTCCCAAAATACCCCTATGGAAATATATGCAAATGACTCGTCCCAAGTCTAACAAAAACTCGAAGCTCAGTGCATAACGAGCGATGCAGTGCGAAACGTAGCAGATGCAGATGCAGCAGAGCTGATCGATGCAGACGGTGGGATCGCACAACTGCGGTTTTTAGAAAAAATGAGATGCAAACTTGTGCAAAAATGCACCAAAACATTACCCAATATCCCAACTCATATGTGACCAAATAGACTCTAATGAACAGCAATTAAAGACCCAAACAAGGACGAACACATATAATGCAACAATTAAGCAATTAACAACATTATTCGTACCTAAAAGATTGCATAACCTAGTATACGACAAGCACCACGCGTTGCCCATCCGCTACATCCAATCACATACTCATCTTAGATACTTAGAACATCACTAAGGCTATGATACAATAATCCCAGCACATGAACTCAGTTATCTATTCACTACTACTCAGTAATAACGGTAGTGGTCCCAGTTATAAACCAAACTAGGACGGTTCAGTAAAACTCGTGGGTTCGGGTTGCCCCCCAAACGACGGGGAACAGATTTTAAGGTTCAATCCATTACATTGTCTCATCATCCCCCATCAGGGACTCCACAAAACCACTACCGTATCTAATGATTGGTCCCACTAAATGAAGACTCAGTACAGAACAGAACAGAAGACCTCTCGGGGTCATATATCATAACAGAGCAGAGCAGAAGTCGGACGGAACCTGCTAACTAGTGATCCTAGACAAGAGCTCAATAGGGGGCGATGACTCGGTCGACCAAACCAAATATGACTGAAACAATGACACTAATTAAAACGACTCAATTAAGACTCAAATAAAGCATTTACATAAAGGACTCCATAGTCCGCAGAACAGTACAGATACAGTGCAAAGACAGTTTATAAGATTTTAGCAATTAATTAAAACAATTGAAATCAAACAGGCATGCTCAAATCAACCAACAATTCCGTAATTCAAATTAAACAATAAGAAATTAGATAATCCAAGAATTAATCACCGAGCAGTCTATGCCATTGAATATCCCCAAATACAGTAAATCATGCCTGAACAGAAATTAACAGTAATCAGAATTCATAACATAAATTAATAATCGAAAGCGATGTCCCTATTTGTTACGGAGATAAAAGTGAGGAAAAGAACCCCGAAAATCAGCATTGACGCAAAACGCTTTCGGGGCCATAATTTGCAATCCGGGTACTCGGTTGGTAATCCGTCTGCGTTGACTTGAAGCCCCTTCGAATATCTTCGATTCGGTATATCCCGCGATGAAAACCTAATCCCAAAATCCCTTCAATTATCGTGTCGGAGTTGATCAGAATTCTGGTTCTTCCCTCTACTTCTGTGCGACGATTCTACCGCAATTGCATAGAAAATGAAATTCTAGAAACCAACCCCCATTCATGGTGCGATATCTTCCAACTCCCAATTTGAAATGTGAATCCTCTTCCACGCCCTCGTAGCCTGTTTCTTCGTGATAAATTTCCATATAAGATTTGTCAAAATCCGACAAGAATTGCTCACTCACAAATCCTCTCAAAGTTGCAAGAAATCTCGCTCTCGAAACTCTATTTTTTCTTTGTTGTTCACTGTGCCGAGCCTTTATTCGTTAATCTTTCGGCACGTTCCCCGAGGCAGACCATTGCCATGCTTGCCCAGTAATCAATGATTGTTCCAAGGATTTGTTTTTCTCTTTCTTTGTTTTGTGCTTCTCCCGGCTGGTGAGAGAGATCTTTTTCCCTTTTGTTTTTCTCCGTTTGCTTTGTTGTACGATTGCCAAGTAGAGCCCCTGTCCACACACCACGCTCCCTATGCGGGACTCTGAAAATTCAGCGCGGCTGCGACAGCGATCTCAGCTAGTTAGATTTTATCTTGTTTGATCCAACGATTGTATCAAAATAGGGGAGTATTTTAGGGATAAACTTTGCTTGTTACTTTTTGTTCCCGAGGAGAGAGAAAAATTGCGGCTGAACAAAAACGCATGTTCTTCGTTAGAGAACACATGTTCTTGGTTAAAGAACATGTGTTCTTGGTTAAAGAACATGTGTTCTCTAACGAAGAACATGTGTTTTTGTTCACTAGTAACTTTTCTCTCTCTCCTCTGAACCCAATCGATGTGACGGTTGCGTGTTACTTTTTGTTCCCGAGGAGGAGAGAGAAAAGTTGCGGCTGAACAAAAACGCATGTTCTTCTTTAGAGAACACATGTTTTTGGTTAGAGAACACATGTTCTCTAACCAAAAACATGTGTTCTCTAAAGAATACACGCTTTTTTTTCACTGCAACTTTTCTCTCTCTCTCAGTAATCCAAACATTTATTTGTAAAATTACATATGTACCCTTTTATTATATAACATTTATTTTTTTATTATTTTTTATTGTCAGCACGCAACTTTTCTCTCCAGGATTTGGGACTAGTTCAAAAATTTCATCCGATGCAGCTAGGAGGGTTCGCGAGTGCTGTGAATTTTGGGGGTTCAAAGACTGGAGCCGGGCTGCTGTCCACATTGCCTCCTGAATCCCACGATGTCCTTGTTTCTTGATCACAGTAGCCCACGTATGGCTTTTCCTCTCTTTTAATTTATTTTATTTCCTATTCCAATCAATAATCTAATTAAATTAATTATTTAGGTGAATCACAATTAAATCCCCTATGATACGTGTGCGAAACGCCCCTTAATAAAATGTACATACAGTAAAACACGTAATATGGTATAAAAATAATTTTACACGTAGTCACATAATCACACGAAGTAAATTACGTCTATACAGTTACTCGTGAAAACTAAATTACACTTCAAAAATCACGTTAACAAAAGTTACGGTTATCACAATACATAAAAGCAAAGTAACTTTCAATAATACATGCCACGTATACCAAACTGCTATAAGTAGCATACCATTAAAATGTTTTAAATTTAATGTCAAAATCAGAATGCAAAAGTCATTATGCAAAGTTGTTTGGTATCCAAACTCATAATAACTTCAACTCTATAACACTTCAGCAAAAATTTCTCTAATTCAATCAGTCAATTCGTCAAAAGCCCGACTAGCCAAGATTCCTTTTGAAGCTCAGAACTATAAGTTTAGCTGAAAAGCAAAAAACAAAATTCATTATAGGTGTTTAACTTTTCCCACATAAACTGTACTAAACTAGTGTAAGGGAGAAACTCAATTTATTTTTTTTCACCCAGGAAAACAATAGAGCTATATACTAATGGATTGGAAGACCATTTAGGAAGAAATTTATGATTTGGACATTAAAGAGGTGAATAAATTGAGTGAGGAAGATGAAAAATATGGAATTTTGGTCTTTTTAAACATTGGGGGAGAAAGAGAAATAATTCTGACAATTTTACCCCATTTCGGAGGCATGTGCCGTGCACATGTGATTTTTTACTTGAAATTTGCCCGGAACACTAATTTGACAAACATAGTAGCTTCGTAAATTTTTTATGCCATATATGGCTTAAATTAAAATTTATGCTATTTAGAGAAAAGTAGAAATAATTGATGTACATATATAACGATTTTCTATTTTTTCAATTCTGAACTGTAGAATCTGACTATTAAACCTTTAACATTGGAGCGATGTGCCTTGCACATGGCTTTTTTTACCGGAATTTTCACCTGAAACACTAATTTAACAAAAAGAGAAGGCGCGTAAAAAGGTTGTGCTATTTGGGATTTAATTAAAAATTTATGCTATTTAGAAAAAAAATAAAAAATAGTTGATATATATATATATATATATATCGATTTTCTCTATTCAATTGTTAACACCTTTTTTTAAAGGGGTGGGTGTGAAATAAGTAGGGACAAAAAAAAAAAAAAAAAAAGTAGGGACGAAGTTATAATTTTGGTGTTTGCGGCCGAAACAACAGTATGCCGAACTAAATATAAAATCTGAAACAAAAAAAATATTAGGGGCAAATTTAATAAAATATTTCGAACTACATATAAAATTTACTATATCTAATAATATTTTTAGAAATCTCAAAGGACTGCCAACATACCCGATGTATTCGTCCCTGAAAATAAGCCCCCGTATATTCTCATTTTTTTAATAGGGGATGATGTATTTTTACGTATCTCTCCATATTGATTTAGATTTCTCCACTGAAATAAATAAAAAAAAATTATCTCTCTCTGAATGTGAAAGATTCTAGACCACTAAGTCTATTAGTCATGATCCATATCAGAAATGTTCGATTGAGAGGGAAGATGTGAATGACTTCACATTTTTATCAAAAGGAAAAAAAATAATACTCCACAATTATATTCTATAATATAAGTTGTTTAAGACATGTAGCAAAAATTAAGGAAGAAAACAAAACAAGTTACTGAAAAAACTCTGGGATGTCTCCCGGCCACATATTTGGCCAATTTCCTAGATCGATATAATTAAATAATACTCTCTTCATTATTAAATATAAGACTCTTTAGATAATTTTTAAAAAAAGTAAGAAATTTGTCATTTTCACTAAAAATTTCAATATTATCCCTCTCTCACTTTTATAGTATAAGAAAAAATAAAGAAAAAATAAAGATGGCAGAGGACGCAAATAAAATAAATGTCGAGGATATAATTAAAATAAATTGTTGACAACTAATAAAAAAAAAGTCTTAAACGACAATTAATTTGGATACATATAGACTTTTCTAAACGACAATTAAGTGAGAATGGAGGGAGTATGATACTAGCAAGTATCTAAACACGGGAATAATATATTACAAAGTATATTAGTATTTATTTTTAGTTATTTATTCAAAATTTTGAATGATTGAAATTATGTAATAAAAAATAAAAAAACAGTTTAGTACGTACAAAAATATTCACTGCAATTTTCCTCGTTTTTGTTCTTTTAAGACCAGAGCTTGAATTCAAAATATATATATATATATATATATATATATATATATATTGGTGAATAATAATAAGTATATATTTGTGTCGCCTACTTGTTGAACAAAAAAAACGGAATGCAATAAAAAAAAACGGAATGGCCTAAACTCATTAACTAGCCTTACACTTTTAAGTTCATAATGAATGAAATGAACACTCGGAAATGGGTGTTGATAATGTCAGAGCACAAATTCTGCTGCAAGAGTAATTTATGTGTATGTGACAAAATTAACCCTATAGCATATCAATTAAATATTTATACTCTATTTTCCTATTTTCTTTCAGCTCCTAATTTCTCTCATCTTTCCAATTTTTTCTCTTATCACCATTTAATTCTTTATTTTTTTTTCTCCATCTCCATTCCTTCTCTATGCCCAACTCATGAAACTTTTCTCTATTTCCATCTTCATGTATTTTGAAGGGTCAAACTCTACATCCTCATCTTTCTTTGCACCATTATTTTTCGATGTACTACTAATATCATTTTTTTAACTTCTCTTTTGCGCCCTCCTATTTATCCACTGCTCAATCTTTTTTTGTTGATCATCGAAAGTTGGATGAGATAAAAGAGACGACAGCTCTGAATGGGGCAATAGAGAAAAAAAATGATTATAGCATAAAATGACTATAGCCAATACTAAGAAATTATATATCCTTTAACATCTCTATCGTGTGCCAAATCTGAGCAAATTGATATTATCCTAAATTAGGTTTCAATGTAATTATGATCAAATTGGTTTTTTTTTATTGTAAAAAAATATATGGAACGGATTAAATGGAAAACATGTATAAAATTAGGTTTCAATGTATTTATGATCAAATTGGTTTTTGTTTTATTGTATAAAAAATGGAATAGATTAAATGGAAAAAAAATGTATAATGATTAGATGATTAAATTAATTTTTTTATTGTAAAAAATAGAGAAGGAACGGATGAGAGAGAATAAAAAATAAAAAAGAATTATGTGGAGTAGAGTGCAGACCGAATTCCGATTTCATCGAATTTGAATTGATCGAATTTCACATGGACTACCGAGCCTTTTTCGAGCAATTCCGATTTACGAATTGAATTGTCCGAATTAGCGAATTCGAATTCGATAAATTTACCGAATTACCAATTCGGCTTTCTGTTCTAGATTCTAGAGAATACATAGAAAGAAGAAAAGAAAACATAGGCTTACTGGAGGGAGTTTTGGGGCGGTGTCAATGGAGGGAGCAGCGGTGGTGATGGGGAAGCCACTGCAAAGACAGAAAGAGAAAAAAAAAAAAGAAGAAATTTTTAGAAATAAAGATGAAATTGGGGATTTAGGGATTTTGGATTTTGGGGAAAATTAAAATAGAGGGAGAAGAGAAGAAGAGAGAAGGAGAAGAGGAAGAAGAGAAGAGGAGAAGAGAAGAAAATAATGGAGAACGATGGAGGGTGGTGACGGGAGGAAGAAGAAGACGAAGAAGAAGAAAGGGGAAGGAGTTTGGGGCTGGAGTCGATGAAGAAGAGGAAGAAAAAGGGGAGTAATCTAGTGTGGGTGACATTTTTTGTTAGAAGTAGGGATTTAGGAGAGTATTTATATTTTATAGTGTATTTATTTTAGTATTATTTATTAAAATATTTTTTTGAATTTGAATTCGGTAATACCGAATTCACCAAAACCATATACCGAATTTGAATTGAATTCGAAAACTTTGAATTCGGTATGATCCGAATTACCGAATTGGTCCGAATTACCGAATTCAAATCGAATTCGGTTGGTAAATTGGTTTTTACCAAATTTGCTCACCCCTGATGTGGAGGATAAGAGAGAAAATTGGGGAAGATGAGAGAAATTAAGAAAGATATTTGAAATTTTTAATTGATATGCTAGAGGGGTAATTTTGTCACGTACATATAATTTGCTCTGGCAGGAGGATTTGTACTCTTGCATTATCGTTATCCCTCGGAAATCTCCCCTCCCTATACGGCAAATAATCATCTATATCCATCTGTATATTTATTTTTGTATCCAACCAATCACAATTCACCATATGTATATATAATTAAAAAAAATAATCACATGACAAATTTTTATTGATTGGGCACATGAATGGGTGTATAGACGGGTACATGAGATTTTCACACGTATTATACCATGAGGAGCCTCCATTTAGTTTATCGAACAAATTGAGTTAATGACATTTTAGTACCCTCTAGTTTGGATAATTTATCAATTGTGTGATCAATTTTTGCAATTGTCGATCAAATGACAATTTCTTGTGGTGGGTCAAAATGGTTGATTTTAAAGCAATCAATTACAATTTATAAATATCTCAAATTTAATATGTTTAAAAAAAGTCCTCTTAATTGGCATATTTTTTTTCAAAGCGAGGACTTTCGTCTAAACTGTCCTAAATTTCACGATCATATGAATGAATCTCAGTCAAATTAGGCAAAATTTATAGATATTTGAGTGTTTTGTAGAAATCTCAGCTGGGTCTCGTGTGGAGTATCCGACCCGGTTAGGGCTTCATGAGCCTGCTTTCTAAGCAGTGTGAAAGTCCAACCCGATATGACTAACGCTTGATCATGCCCGAACAGTCTAGGGCAAACGCTGGCTATAAGCGGTTCAAAGGTTTTATAGGGATTATGAATTATACACCCATTAGGAAGCTAGGAAATCATGAGAGAATTTAAGAGGATCAATCAGACAAGTAAAGGGACCGAGATATTGGAAAGATTTAGGGTTTCCAAATCTTTTTTTTAATACTTTTTATTTATTTATTGGGAGATGGGACATATTTATTATAAAAAATAGGAGATTCAAGAAGGGGAGGGGATTCAAATCCTTATATGGTTTACTTGGAGGTTAAGATTTGAATCCTATAAAATAAATAGTTATTTGCGCTTAGTTATCATTAAGTCTTTTATTTGTGGGTTGCTTACTGACTTAAGTATCAGAGCAGGTTAGAGTGTTAATTCCAATTGTTTCTTTTTATTCGTCTTCTTTTTTTTTCTTTTTTCGAAATTGAATCTTGATTCTAAACTCCATCAATAACCAAAAGCAAAAGCTTTGAAATTTTGCATATGTAAAAAGCTCTATCAAGAACATCTTCTAAAAAAAATTCTGAACATATGAGAGGTTTGAACTATGTAAATTATAAAATAAAATACAATTATGAACTATGTCTTGCCTTTATTTTTAATTTTTTTATGAATGTATATCATTTGTGTCTTAATTGTTTAAATAAAGAAGAGAGACATTCGCCAATTTTAGACCTGAACAATTTATACTTTTCTTTTTTTAGACTTAAGGTTTTATTTTATCCAGGCACGGATTTGAACATTTTACGATTAGCTATTTATGGATTTTTTTACATTTTCCGACCAAAAAACCATCTGAAATCAAAACGGGGACGTTTTGCATAAGGGCAAAATTGTCCTTACACCATCACCATCTCCTCTACTCCTTCCCCTCCTCTGCCATCACCACTACCTCCACCTCCTCTTCCTTCCCTCTCCACCATCACCATCTCCACACAAATGTAGTACCAAAAACCACACAAATGTAATTTTATCCCAAATTCCTGCTAACACATTGAACCGCCACCACCACCTCCTTCCCCTCCTCCGCCACCACCACCACCTCCCTCTCTACCATCACCATCTCCTCTGCCATCGCCACCACCTCCCACTCCACCTTCTCCATCTCTTCCACCTCCTTCGAGAACCTCCCAGAAATCGCCATATTTGAAAGCTTCCCAAGAACAGCAAACACCCAAAAAAACCCATGCTTTCTTCACAAAAAAAACCCATGAGACCAAGGTTTTGAGGCTGATTTTCCAAATTATGGGCAGCAAGGTATGCCCAAAAAAAATTGTACATTGTGGAGGTTTTGGTGGGAGATGAAGAAAACCACCAATTTTGGCGGTGGTGGTGGGTCTTTGTTAATAGTGGCCGAGATGAAGAAAACCACCAAATTTGGCTTCTTTTGGTGGGTTTGGTTTTCAGGAAGAAAGAAGGAGATGGTGATGGTGAGAGAGGAAGAGTGAGTAATGAGTGGTGGTGATGGAGGAGGAGGGGAAGGAGGTGGTGGATTTTTCCAAAATCCTCCTTTTGGTGGCTGATTTTTGAAGAGGGAGATGGTGTAAGGACAATTTTGCCCTTATGCAAAACGTCCCCGTTTTAGTTTCAGATGGCTTTTTGGTCGGAAAATGCAAAAAATCCATAAATAGCTAATCGTAAAATGTTCAAATCCATGCCTGGATAAAATAAAACCTTAAGTCTAAAAAAAGAAAAGTATAAATTGTTCAGGTTTAAAATTGGCTAATTGCTCTAAAGAAGAAGAAGAAAATCGGGATACTTATAAGACCAGTTGATGATCCGAATCTAACGGAGATCACCAGATAGTTTGCCAAATGAGGAGGATATGGAGCAGGTATATTGGATTATGTGGTTCAGAACTGGTTACATCACTACAGAATGAGAAGAAAAAAAATGTTGTGATGACGTGACTAATTTTGGATCATAAGATTCATGTGGACCTGCTCCAAAAATCTAATGAAGGAGGATGATGGTGTAATCTCAACGCACGCAAGGGCCCAAAAAAGAAAAAGAAAAAGAAAAAAAGAAGACGCTGCAAGGACTTTTCCCGCTCGTTCACATTGTGGGACCATTTATTGTAATGGCTAGCTGATGCATGATGCGAGTTATGTGGTAATCTCGACCCGCATAATACATGCATGACGGGCAGGGTACTATAATAGAAAAAATCATTTCCCTTTCATAATTCACCAGAAATTCAGAAGAAAGTAATGGAGAGGCAGCGACGACTTTACAAGTCAGTCTTGGTTACCGACTCTTTACTAAGAATTGATGATTATTTTACTATCATTAAATACTACTTGTAAAATAAATACACATATTACTCCTAAAACATAAATATAATTAAAAGCCTTGCTTCTTTTTTTTATTCTTCTGAATATGTTTAAAGTAAGATTGAGCATTCAAGTCATTATAAGTGTAATTTTAATGTTATTTTATTTGACAAGGATTGTTTTTTATAACATAGATCAGAAGTAGACTTATCCATAAATGAATCTAAGAATTTAGTGTTGGGAGAACGAGTTTAAATTAATCGATAATTTTTGTTTGTTAAGAGAGTGAGAAATTTAATATTTCAAAAGTGTTTTCTAAAAAAAATAAATCTAAGGGTGAAATTATGTAAATTTAAAAATAAAAAATTTGGGTGACAATCGTTCCCTCCCATTTCCTATTAAATACACTATTAATATGCCTACCCATACTGTTGTGTCAGTCTTACTCATATTAATAAAAAATATCTTACTGGCTTAAATTATTTATTAACTTTAAGTACGATAAAATGAAGTTGTTAAAGTTAAAATTCAATCATTTTTATTTGATAGAGATCCATCCTAATATGATCAAATAATCCAACATTATTAAAATAAAATAAAAAAGTGTGTTCAATCTTTGGTTTCCTCTCTACCTTCCCTGTCATTAAATTTAGCCAAATAAATCCCATTTCCCACACCATTATTCTCTCTCTATTCTCTCCTTTCTTACCATTTTTTCCAATTTTCTATTATCTCCTCCTTCATCTCCATCTCCATCTCCATCTTTTGCTTCTCCTTATCCTTCTCATTCTTCTTCAATCAATTGATTTGATTGAGTAATAATTTCGATAAGGATGAGGTACAGTCTGATTTTCCTTTTCATCTGTTTGATTTCATGGATACGGTGCGAGGCACCACCGGCACCACCGCCTTGCAGCCCTAAAGAACTGTTGCCCATCCTTTACGACCTACGTTCTCAATGCCCTTTATCATTTCAACCCAATTCCCCTCTTGAGGTATCTCTTCATCATCCTTATTGTTCCAGGTGTTTGTTCTTGATTGGTTTATATATATATATATATATATATATATATATATATATATATATATATATATATATATATAATTTTTAGTTATTTTAATCGATCAAATTTTACAGAATTGTTTATTTTTTTTGAAAATTATAGAATTGTTTATGTATGTTTTATTCTGATTTTGTGGAAATTTGTGTCTTTTTTACCTAAAAGATTGTTTTTTAAATGGGTTTTTTTTTGGGTTCTGCCATGCTCTTGATGCAAAAAGAAAGTTTCTTTCTTGATTTATTATTCAATTGTAGCTGGGATTTGAGAGAAACAGAAGAGGATTGAGAAATGGGAAAATTTAGGAAAAAAGAAAAGTTGCACTCTTTTTTTCTTTTTTTCTAAATGTCAATTTATTGTGCACTCAGAAGTTATTCCTCTTGAGATCTGCGCAATAATTTAATCATGTCTACAAGATGATTATTAGTATTTATAGATTTTGTGGGTCTTGGTTTCTTGCTGAGAATTCATTTATTGATTATTATGCTTAAAGGTGCCTACTTTGTTTATTTTCTTCCTTCCTCCTCTCTTTCTGGATGATAATTAAGCATATGAAATGAAATGGAATTGACCTCTGTGAATGCATTTGAGAAGATCTCTATTTGTCAAATCATAATCACGGAGAATTTAAAATTCCGTGAAGCATCATCACATGGTTAGCTGCAATACCAGAAGTAAATCCAGTCATTTAGCTAGGGATTTTGGGGAAATATTACGATATGTTTATTGCAGAGCGATTCCTAGGAGTTCTGAAGGAGTACATTTTCTGTCAATTGAAGTAGGAATTAGAGTACATTTGCTCTTATAAAATCAAATACACCATGTGAGAGACTACAGTGCTAGTTGGCCACATTTTGTTGTCTTTTGATTCCATTTTTATTAGTGTCTACTGTCTAGCATTATTTAGATTTTGAAATCAATAGGAATTGCTAGAATATTCATTTTATGAGCTGAGTTTTCAGTTCTCTGTAAAATCATTGTAGAGCATGCAAATCTCCAGTCTTCTCCCAGTTCTCTTACGTGTAAACGGTTTTCATTTAGATATAGAAGATAATTGCTCCTGCAGCCTTATTTGGTATTGGCGTACTAATTGATCTGTATCTTCACTGAGCTACTAATTATTAGTGATTTCTCCATTATTTGAAGACCTTAATATTAGTTTTGTACTTCTACTATGCATCTGGGTACCTGCTTATACTATTTTTGTTCTTTTCACTCTGCTATTTGATTCTACATGTATTCTAGTACTTCAGATTCTTTATCTTATGAGATTACAACATGTCCCCCATATAGGTGAGTGGTGATGTCCTCGAAAGGGCTTTGGCTTCCAAAAGGAGGAACAGATATGCCAGTGTGCTCTTTTATGCTTCTTGGTGTCCGTTTTCTAAGAGTGCCCGATCAACATTTGAGGTCCTAAGTTCCATGTATCCCCAAATTGAACATTTGGCTGTAGAGCAATCCTTAACGATGCCAAGGTGACAATCTGGTTACTTTCTAATTCCGTTCTCTTGTTCGTCCATTTTCTGGTTTGTCCAAAAGCAACTGTTTACTTCATGTTAAACTTTTCTACTTGACTTGTAACATCTGTTTTAAAGAACAAGGCACACCATTCTCTAGTTGCTGTAATGGAGATGATTTTTTTCCTCTTTTTTTTTTTTCCTTCTCTTTTCATGATCTAAATATGTGCTATAGTTTAATGACAAACATGTATCTCATCTATTTATGTGGTTAGAGTTAGTTAGTTTTCTTAGTTTGATAATTTTTAAATTGTTCATCCTTTCTTTTCCTGCCCCCTGAGCTACTGCTTTTGGACCTTGTTTCAGCTTGTTTTCAAGATACGGTATACACAGCTTACCAGCTATATTAATGGGGAACCAAACGTCTCGGATGCGATATCATGGTTCTAAAGATCTTGCATCTCTTATAGATTTCTATAAGCAAATGACAGGTATGCTTCTCCCTACTATATCAGTATAGTTGAGACATTCCTCCTTGGTAGAGAACAAGAGCAGAATACCTCCCTATTGATGTTGAAGTTCTAATTGGGATCCCATGGTTGGATTGAAATGGGGTCTAGTCGCGTATAAAAGATGGATTTTTTTTCTTTCAGGCCAACACCCTAACCAGTCTATCACGTCATGAATCCATAGTCCTTCATCATCATTGCTTAGTGACAGTACATGTTTTACAGTAATATGACACTGTTGATAATCTTCATCTTATATCTATAGACGTTCATACGGTAACTTTTGACAAGTTACTGTATAGAAGCTGAGAGAACAAAAGTTTTTTTATCTGTGCATTTTATATCCTTCAAACTATTATCGTATAAGGTGTTATTTGTGATCCTAACTTCTGATTTGGAATGTAGGGTTCGAACCAGTTCAATACATTGCTCTGGACCAAACGGCTAGCTCGAGAACTGGTGGAAACTCCATTATGCAATCATGGATAGGAGAATCTGTGGATGAGATAATGAAAAGGGAACCGTACTTAATGTTATCTGTTTTGTTCCTCTACTTGAGGCTAGTCTTATATATATTCCCAAGGGTCCTATATCATGTCAGAGCCATATGGGCATCTTACCAACCCCATTTGAATTTGGAAATTTTTGGAGAAGTGCACCAAATCTTTGGCCGCATACTTCATTTGATTGACGTGAAGAGGCTTTGGTCTAAGCTGAAACTTAGCAAGAGCAGGAACCTCCGTAGAGGAGCAAAGAATGCAAGAGTATGGGCATCATCTTTGGCTTCGGTTTCTTTAGGCAAAACCTCGACATCTGGATTCTCATCCTGAGGAGAACTCGGGTACAAAGGATGATGATGCAAGTTTAACAAGGAAGTCATCCCCCGAATATCAAAGTGCAAATCTTTTGCATGCACCCCACAACTATCCCTTTCTTGGCTCAACAAGATGATATCTCTGTCTACCTTTCTGTGTTGAATTTTTGTGCCCTTTTGTCCCAAAATGTTCGTTTGATCATCAATTTTCTCATCCTATCTCTGCAGGGGAAGCTTAGCTAGTGATTGTCCTTGTAAATGCAATATAGATAGATCTCTTGTATGTATATTTTGTTGTGAGAAACTCTCAATTTTATGAAAAGGTGAAACCGAATGGGCTGTTGTCTTTTGCAGATTTGTATTCTTCACTAGTACATTATCAATTGTCTTTACCAAACATGAAGTTTTGTCAAGTCCATTTCTTGACTTGGTAGCTAGTGTAATTGACTTAGCACTCGGATTTGACACCTCTCTGTCTCGATAATTATAAAAAAAATATAAAACTTGGTTAGAAAATGATAGTCGAACAGCAGATCATGGCATGGCTCCTCTCCAATGGTTAAAATGCTGCGGGAATTTTGCCTGAACATTCTATGTTAGTTTAGTGGTAAAAGTTAGTCATTGTTAGAATATGCACACTATCGAGTTTGTACCGGAGAATTTACTACGTACAGAAGATGAGTCAAATTTCTCGAGCATGAATGCATGTACCTTACCATGTCCATGTCATGAACATTGCATTGAAGTTAGATGGGAATAAGCAAGCGTGTGCATTCAGTCATGGGAAATGAATGGCTTGAAGCAGGGGGGGAGAGGTTCCCATATCACCACTATGGGTACTGGTTTTAGAAGCCAATCAGTTCATGGTAAGTTGAACCACTCCATTTTAGCTTTTTGCTTATACATTGGAATTTTCAGTGGCTTTGATATAATTCATAATATTTTAACTGGAGAACAAAAGGGAGTTATGGAAAGAAATTTGGCAGCATTGTTTCTGATTCTAGCCTATTTTCTTGAGGTACAATCGGCATCTTTAGACGTGACCAAGTTCGGAGCAAAGCCTGATGATGCCTCTACTGATATGAGCCAGGTACAATTTTGAATAGAAAAATAAACATTCAATTTGCAACGTATAGGAAATTGTTGAAGAACATTTCACAGGTTTTATTGAGTGCTTGGAATGAAGCATGTGAATCTACAACACCAAGTACAATTATAATTCCGAAAGGAGCATTTATACTAAAGCAGGCAAAACTTGAAGGAAGGACCTTGCAATGCACCTATTGAGCTTCAAGTACAAGGCACCCTCATTGCTCCTGCAGATCCTAGTCGATTTAAGGAAGGCGAATGGATAACGATCCAGTACGTTGACCTATTCACTCTATCTGGCGATGGAACCTTTGATGGTCAGGGAGCTCAAGCATGGATACAAAATGGTTGCAAACAAACCGGAAACTGCAGCAAACTTCCAAATGTATGCTATACTTTCTTAAATCATAGATGTTTTTATGAGAGTTGATTCTTAATCTAGTACTGTTTGTGTGTTTTGTGATGGAAGAACAGAATTTCAGCTTCAATTTCGTCACAAATTCTATAATCCGGGACATAACTTCCAAAGATAGCAAGCTATTTCACGTTAATGTTCTGGGGTGCAAAAATGTAACGTTTCAACGTGTTACAATCACAGCACCAGAGGACAGTCTCAACACAGACGGCATTCATATCGCGCGTTCAAAAGGAGTTAATAACTGTAAAGACAGGAGATGATTGCATTTCCATTGGCGACGGTACTGAGCAAGTAAGTATTACGAAAGTAACATGTGTACCTCCTGGCCATGGCATTAGTGTGGGGAAGCCTTGGAAAGAATCCTAATGAAGAACCTGTTGTGGGTATTTATGTTCAAAATTGCACCCTCGTCGGCACAGAGTCGAGACTTGGACAGCGTCGCAAGATGGCCTTGTTACTAACATGATGTCGAAGATATTATCGTGCAAAATGTTTTTAATTTTTGGCAAACAAAATCCGCCAGTTTGTGCTAATAATTGAGGACTTGAAGAATGCATTTCTCCTGGTAAATATGGTAAGTACCAAATGGTGTGCTCAGGATAGAGCCACGAGGGAGGGAAATGACATGCCACTTGGGTTACATAATGGATGTATTACTTGTTTTGTGTAGAACAAATTCCCTTTCAATGTGGTCCTTCATAAATTGCGTTATTGAAAAAAATGACTGTTACAGTTCCTGCGACTTTGGCGCAACAACCATTCCCAAGATTGTGCAATTTGGATTCCTCCTCTCTGCAATCAATGTATGGGGAAAATATCATTTGTCCCTCTCTGCATGTCTCTATTCATATACTTAACAAATCACAATTCGTCATTTGTATATATAATTGAAAGAAATGTTCACGTAACGAATTTCGATTGGTTGGGTATAGGAATATGAACATGCACTGAGACAGACGATTTTCACCCCCAATGTATGAGAGCCCAATATGGCACCTATATTCTTTCTTGATGCTGTTGGCTCCATTGCGGAACGGAGTAAATCTGTATATGCGGAACTTTCCTCGTTTGTTGGATTAAATTTTTTACAGTAAAGATTGATTTAAAACGAACACATGTTTTGAGCCTCAGAAAACCTGTTTTGTTTTTACCGTTACAGAACACCTATTCTTAGCATTAGAACACTTGTTATGAGGCATTCCGTATGTACTAAAAAAGCTATTTCGCATAGGATCCGGACGGTATATTCTCCTCTCCCTTTCCCTAGATATTGAGGCACGTGGAGTAGGGATGACAATTTTTATCTGACTTGCCCCGCCGCGATCCGACCCGTGCCATTTGGGGCAGATCTGACCCGCCCCGCCCATTTTATAGTATTATTAATTGTGTTTATATTAATGCAAAATTCTCCTCTTTAAGTCATAATTTCCTAAATTTTTTCCCCAAGAAGAATTGTTATTGCTAGATTGAGTTTAAAAAAAAAATATTGTAGGTTTTATCTCAATTTTTTGTATGCTATTTATGTGATTTTTTTATAAAAAAAAAGTTAAACGGTGAGGGGGGCGGGACGAAGACTCTTGACCCGCGGGACAGAGCAAGGCGAATGTTCAGTTCCGCGGGGCGGTTTAAGTATTGAGATACCCGCCCTTACCTGACCCATTGTCATCCTAATGTGGGGGCGGGGGCGGGGACAACAATTGCCTCCCCTCATAATTCTTTTGGATACCCTCTTGTTGATTTTTGCCCCTCCAAAAGTGAAGTTCTAGAAAATGTGGATCTCGAGTCTCGACCATTAATTTGATATTTGTATTTGGGTCGGGTCGGATCGAATTTGGAGGTAATCGTTTAAAATTGGATGATTTGCTAATTTTACTCGTGAGTTAGAATGCAATGGAGAAATGATTGACGTATTAATGGATGAGTCGGATTGGAGGAAATTGTTTAAAATTGGATGGTTTGCCAATTTTATTTTGAATTATAATGCAGTGAAGAAGATATTGTCAGTTTAATGGTCAGGCCTGAATTGGATATATCATATTATGTCATTTATAACACACACAAAAATTTTGTAACAGTAAAAGATGCCAATTTTTTTTTGTAATATAAATAACACACAAAATTAATTTTGTGACATAAATATCTATTCTATTTGCTCAATAAAAAAGCGAGTCTAATCTTTTTTTTCTTCTTTCAATTGACTAATGCCTTGTCTTGTGGAACTGTGTGAAACAAGTAGCATTTTGCCAAAGGGAAAGTACACAAAAACATTGTGGCCATGACACAAATAGTTCAATTTTTTATTATATTAAAAAAAAAGAATTGCTCGCTGGTGGACATTTGCAAGGGGTTTTTCACTTTTCACTTTCATTCTTTACCTTTGTGTTGTCGTGGAGTAGACCCCTCATTTGACTAGGTATCCTCCCAAGCAAACTCTTGCAAGCAATCTAGTAGCTTTTTGCCTTTTAATTATTTTATAATTTTCAATAGATTTTAATTGGGAATCTCTTGAACCTCTTCTCTTGAAAGCTACTAGGAGGAATTTTTTCAATACAAAACAAATAGCACTACTCAATATTTTTCTTGTAAATATAATGATTTATGTTGTCTTAAAAGCTAATCTGTCAATTTAAGAAACTCAATTTCAATTAATTATACTTTTTAGCTGGTTATATTGACAAATCTTTAAAAATTACTTAGGGTAAGTTTGCGAAATTGAAATATCTTGAGAGTGACTGATATCAGTAAATTTGTAGAATTTCTTATCAACAAAATATAATACCTATTGACTATTATATTCTAACCGGATTAATCATATCGAATATCTAAATAACAATAAAATAAATAAATTTAAAGCCAATTCATCAACAAATGGTAATATTTTTATCTTTATACATCAAATAAGATGCTGTGTCGTTGACACTCAAGTTAGACAGGGTAATAGTCATCATTTATATAACCAAGTTTATCCCCAATTGGTAACAACACTAAATAATGTAATCTATTTTCCTCATAAATTAATTAATAAAGTAATCAAATCATAACTAATAGAAAATCGGTAGACTATAAAAATATCAAGAAGCCCAATCAATGAAAGAGGGTTTCTTTAAAGTAGGGCCCACATGGTGGTACCATCACCCCATTTGTCATCACATTGGAGGATAAGCTTCCAAAGAAGGAGCTTAGTTTATGATCCGCTTCTAACACGCAAGCTCTTTTACATATTAATGTAAAGAATTTGATTCGTTATTTAAGACAAGTTTATTTTAAAGTTTTGGCAATAACAAATCTCTCCAAATGAGTTTCTCAATCAAATTAATTATGCCATAAATTTTTTGATCGAATTAGTCAGATTAGTCCGGATACGGTTTACAAGATAAAAAGAGAGGATAAGCTTGTAACTTTACATCATATAATCCTGAAAGCTCTTTCCCATTCTTCACTCCCCCCCCGGCCCGAATTCCCATCAATAAATCTCTCCATCGATTCCAATATTTCGTCAATCCCTGTGAAAACAAAAAAATGGAGGATTTTGAAGGATGGGAAGTTGTTCCTGATGAGGGATTTCTTGAAATCCATGATGATGCTGATGGAAAAAAGATTTTCTCAAGGAAATTTGGAGTTGGATCAAATAATAATGTTTTAAAGAACTACTTTATTTGTCCATCTCCAACAAAATCCCCCCAATTTGTCGACTCAACAGTAGTAACTGTACCAATTGAATTGGAACCAACACCAGTTGATAATCATCAAGAATCAGTCCCTGATCATGAATTCTTGAAAAAACTCACTCACCCCCCACATCCAATTCAGATTAACATCACCCCATCATCAGCAACTATGCCGGAGATTGTAGATCTGGTGTCACAAGTTTCTTTCAAGAAATTGGACCCCGAATTTGTCGAAATGAAATTGGACTCACCAAGATCCAACAACAATAGTAGTAGGTCAATCAAGTCCCAAGTTGATGCGGGATCTTTTCAATTTGATGATAAGGAGACTATACTGGAAAATAAAATTTCTTCTCCAAAATTCAGAACCCATGGTGATGATGATGATGAGGAACCGATGGTGGACATGGATCAGGAAGGCGAAAAGGAGGTGAATTGGGAAGAAAATTCAGGTGGGAATAACATATGGAAGTGGAGCTTGACTGGAATTGGGGCGATTTGTTCATTTGGTGTTGTTGCTGCTACTGTTTGCATCATTGTTCTTGGTGGTAAACAAAAGAATAAGCAGCAAGACAATCAGAAGCTTCAGTTTCATATTTATGCTGATCATGACAAGGTATAATTTCAATTTTTTTTCCTAGTACAGAAGGAATGATTGTAATATAAAGATGACTACTAATATAAGTTGGTTAGAAATCGTATAATATAAGTCGGATAGTACATGTAATAAGAATTAAAGAATAGTTAGTTAATACATTAAGCAAAAATTAAAGGAACAAAAGCAATCTACCTAAGGGAGTAAAAAAAAATTAATTTTCAAAATATTAGAACACCCCTTCCCTTTTAAATCCGTCACTGCCTCGTAACTACCTTTGGTTGGGAGCTTTTTGTTTGGGTTTAGTGATCTGATGAAGCAATTGATGTTTTTTTTTGGTGTGTTATGGTAGAGGTTGAAGCAAGTGGTTGAACAAGCAAGCAAGTTGAATGAAGCAATATCAACTGTAAGAGGAAGAGTGCCATTGAGAAGGGCTCATATTACTGTCGGTGGCTATTATGATGGTCTATGATCTTTGCCTTATTGTGGTCCATCTTCTTACAGTATATATAGTTTCTGTTTCTGCATCCAAGTAGTTTATGAATGAATGTGCCATGAACATAGAAGATTCCATATCCTAAAAAAAATCAAGATTCCTCGTTATTGTATTAAGACTATTAGTAATGGATTATTATTATTATTATTCTTACAATGGCGTGATGTGTTTAATTTGACTATTTGTGGATCGAATTTGGGTGGGGATTTGTCTACATGATGAAGCACTTACTAGTACCAGAATATGATAATTATGGTGTATTTGGATGGATTGAGTTCGACTTGAATTTGAAATTCAAAGTGAGTCTGAAATTGAAATTAGAAATTAGAAACCTCAAACCGAGACTTGATCAAAACAGTTCTTGTTGCATTCTCGCAAGAGATCAGTTGGAAGATGAATATTAATGAAGGGAAAGGTAGAGGACGGTGCAAGTTAATCTTATGAGTTGTGGCGTGCTAAAGGAAATAATAATCTCATCAGAAATGGTTGCGGTGTCGGCCTCATAGCATTATGTACCAAGTCAGATAAGAATGAGCTTGCGAGAAATAATATCAATAAAAGATTGGAGCCTAGTAAACCATATTGTTAATCCATTTCGAAAAGGGCAAAAACAAGTTTGATATTTGACTAAACATATAGTCATTTTTATTTTATAATATATTATTCTTCTTATTTGATTCAAATTTTTTTATCCAACAATTATTATTATTATATTCAATATACATATTGTAATTTGCTTTAAACCATTAATGGTGGAGCAAGGATACAATTCAAAAGTCTGCAAGGGCAGCCTAGTTGGTTATGAGGTGCTAGATTGTGTACAAAGACCTATGGTCGAATCTTATTAGGCGTAATGTGAAAGTTTCAATTTTTCAATGTGGAGGTGATTTTTTGTGGTAAATTAAGACAAATTCTCCGGATCGGATTGATGAATCACCTTCATTTATATCTTCAAATTCTCAATCAGATTAAATAGTGGAGGTATGTGGACTGGTAATGCACAAGATACAATTCCAAAAAGGAAGGTAAGTATCATTTCAATAGAGCATCACATCGGAGCGACAGAATAATAGCAAGAGTAGTGGTATTTGGCCTTAACCCAACGACTCCAATGCAAAATGGGTAAATTTTACTCGTGTAAAATTTTTCTTCATTCTTAAATTAAATTTTTAATGGTAAAAATTAATTTTAAATGAAATTTTTTTCTGAGGTCTCGTAATATCGGACCACGCATATGTTATGTTATGTTCTCCACACTATTTATAGCAATAACAGGCTCACGGCTCCTATGCGGAACAGCTTTTTGTTCCGCATGTGCGGGACAAAATCCTGACCGTCAGATGAGATTTTTAACGGTGTAGATCAGGAGAGAGAAAAGTTGCGGCTGATTAAAAAAATAATAAATTTTTTTTTAAGTCTCTCTCCTGATCTGGGCCGTTCAAAATCTCATCCGACGGCTCCAGTTGTTCCGCACATGCGGAAAAAAAGCTGTTCCGCATAGGAACCGGACTGCAATAACAGCTACAGCCAATGAGATATCTCCAAAACGTGATCATCTTTTGGAGATTTTTTTATTATTAGAGAGAAGAAAGAAAAAATAGAGAGTAATTAAGAAACTGAAAGGGGAAGCAAAGAAAGGGAGTGATTGAACACAACAGAAGCAGCTTCACGCAAGTGTTCCATCCTCAACCCACAAAAAGACGTGTGGGGTCAGGGATGAAGCCAGCTATGTCGAATTACATACAAAAGCGATAAAAAAAATTTTGAAGAGTAAAATTGATAAAATATTTTAAATTATATATAAAATTAATATTTTTAAAAATTTTGAGGCCTAACCTCCAACTTATAATCAAAGGTTCAATAGTCCAGTGGGGCATTACCCGGCCGAGAGGTATCGAATTCGATACCCTGTTCAAGCATGGGGTAAGTTTTAATTGTCTTCTTTCTATGGGTGTTCTTTTCCGCTTTGCGATTGGTTCTCTCCCTTTTAAGGTTTCGTCCTCGGGTGTTCAAAAAAAAAAAACTCCAACTTATAAATTTTAGTCTGTCTTGGTCCCTGTGTGGGGTGGCATTAACTCCAACCATCTGTCCACGTTAATTTTTTTATTTTTTTTACATTTTCAGAAAATGCTAAAAAATGAATCTACTTTCATGATTCAGTGTACTTTCCAGATATTTTATCCCTCTCTTAAATTCTAATGATTTCTAATAATCAAATTAATTCACAATATCTTTCGGAAGAAAAATGAACAGTCAACAAAGCCTGCTACTACCGCCCTTAGCTTCCGTGCATGCATTGGATCTCCACTTCCACATCCATTAGATTCCCTATCAAAACAAAATTAAAAAAAAAGACAAATGAGGAAATAAAAACTTTGTTGGTTTAGAGGGACTCAAAAATTCAAACACTTCTTTTATTGTTTCTCTAACCATACCAATCCGGCGAGATAGGTATTTCTAGATAGGAATAATTGTAACAACTCTGTCTTGTAACCGACACGGGTTAGTATGTATTATTATTTTTATTTATATATATCCTATTTCACCAAAAAAAAATAAAGAGAAAATCCATTAATTAATTTGATAATGTGATATAAAGTTACTTTTTTGAATAACTCCAGAAAAGTTTAGAGTCTAAATTCCAGAAAAGGGCATCAATTGGGTCAATATCAATCAGTTAACATTTTCAATATTGGGCTTTAGGAGTAATGTACATAACACAGCCCATTTGGCCCATCTACAAGATCATCAACAAATCAAAAAAGTTTAGGTAAAACTTAACGAGAGAGAAGAAGTTAACAAAGATATAATTAAAGACTCATCAAGTAAAAAATAAAATCAATCTTTGAGTAAAATTTAGGTTTTTTTTTTTTAGAAAAAATTTTGGGTGAGTTTGGCTCTAGTCACTATCACTGGTCAGAGCATGCTCTAGGGACCATAAATCGTTTACAAGGGTACTCACAGATCACTTACCAACACAGCCCTCACGTTGGAAGCAGGAATCGAACATTTGACAAAACATATAAAATTCTTACCAACTTAACCAACAAAAGTTGGTAGTAAAATTTAGGTTTGGTTGAAAGAAAAGAAGGGGGGAAAAAGTTAGGAGGCATCAGTTTTAAAAAGCTCGAATTTTGGAGCATCATGGTTGAATCAGCCCAAAAAAATATTGAGTTAATCATCATCTGCCTCCTCACCATCACAAATTACAGAAAGAAAAAGATAAATGAAGAATAATGTGTCAGATCGTGATAAAAGCACTGTGAGGAGAGGCCTTTTATACGTGGCGGTGAGGGGGATTTTAGGGTTTCTCGGGTGGATAACTTTTGTATTGGGCTTTGATTTGAAAAGGAACCCACTTGCATTCCAACCTTCATATTTCTCATCATCTACATTCTAAGATATTGCGTTTGTAGTCCAACTGTTACGATAATTACATTATAAGAGAGTAAGAAGTGGTATACTTTTTTTTAGGGGTTTTTATTTTTCCTTCAACATTGTTCAAACTTCTTATTTATCGGTTGAAAGTGAAGTGTTTTATCGTTTGAGTTGTGTTTCGTTGTCCGAAGTGATATACTTGAACTGTCTTTACTTCGAAACAAATAAATCGATTCTTTTTTGTAAATAAATATTAATTTAGCGACAAAAATTTGTATCACACTTGGCCACCCCTCATGATTTATTCAGGGTAATGCCGAAATTTGAATCACTGAGGAATACCTTAGTTTACATGTGCCTAGTTTAACATTTTAATAACCAAGTTAGTTGAGTCTTAAACTCGGACACTGACTTTAAAAAAAATGTCTTATACTTGCAACCAAATCCAGTCATATACCAATCAAATATTTAATATGTCCCAAACTTGTAAATTCTACTTAACATTAGTGGCGAATTTAAAGTAACGGCAGTCTACCAACACATTTTGAAATGTCATAATTTGTAAATGAATACAGCTTGATGATGATGAATCATTTCCACGCCTGTAAAATAGCCGTTTACCTACTCAAGAAAACAATGGCGAGGTTAGTTTGATCGTGTCCAAACACAATGATGCATCAGCAGCAACGGCAGATTCCACCCAACCCACCAAGAGTGCAAAACGGAGCAATTTCGTATGTGAGGAACTTTTCTCGTCTGTTTAATTAAAATTTTGACGGTTTAGATTGATTTAAAACGAATACATATTTTGAGACTTATAACACTTGTTTTATTTTTACCGTGTGGAATACCCGTTCTAACCCTCAGACACATGTTCTGAACACCAGAACATTAGTTCTAAACTTCAAAACACATGTTCTGAACCTCAAACACATGTTCAAAACACTTGTTCTAGAGTGTTCCGTATATATTGAAAAAAATTGTTCCCGCATAGGGTCTGGACTAACCCACCAACCCCTTTTAGTCTTTTGACTCCATTTTTTTTATTTATTTCTTTCTTAATGTTTTTTTTTTCCCTAGAGTGTTTCATGTTTATTTTGTTGTTTATAAGGTTTAATATATTGCAGGTAAATTATTCCACCCACAAAACAAAAGATTGTTTAGACAAATTTGCCATTATTCCACGGGCAGCTAAATTAGCATTTTTCGCAATAGTTGAACAAGCTGATCTGTTATCTTTCTAGTTATCAATAATACTCCATATGTATTCACAAACCATAATTAATGAGAACAATGGCGAAATTAACTAATAATCATGTCCAATAAACAATATCACAAAGTAATTAATAATAAAAAACGCCAAAATAAATGTAAAAGAAAATAATCTCAGTCCACTTCTCATCCATTTCCTACACATAGAGAAAACTAAGAAGAAGAAGACCGATTCAAAATACAAATCTTTACACAAATCTCATCATAAAAAAATTAATTAAACAATGTATTCTCCATCGAAGAATAATTGATTTAGAAGAGGAAGAACGATCCGAATGCAAGAGCTGCCAGAGATGCGAATGCGGTAGGTACGAAAATGGTTGCATCTGAAGCCGGAGCCGGAGCTGGTGGAATCTCCTGAGCCGCCGCATTTTGAACGGCGGTTAAAGCCATCAGCATCATCATGATTGCAGCGAAAAGCTTCATCTTCATTGCCTCCATTATAGCTGATAAAAAATGCAGAAAAAGAAAGAGATTGCTGAAGACTAATAATTGAAATTACAGTAGAGAATGAGGCTATATATTGAACTCAAAGTTTCAAGTGTTCTTCACCATAAGAAATGGTGGGGATATATAAGGGGAACGTGACGGGCAGAGTAGGTGCTGCCCGAAGAGACCGTTGGAAGGAAGCTCACATGGGAACCATCTTTAATTTTGAAGTATTTTTGCTTTTATTAATGGCTGTCCGTTTAGTCTAGTTTAGAATAACTTCTTTTTGAAGTGATAGCGGAAAAATATTAATAACTTTATTTTTTTTTTTGCTAAGTAGAAAAATATTAGTAATAACGATGGTTTGAATTTCTTGTGAGATTGGTTGCTGGTGACGTATAGAAGTTTTAAGGGTAAATTTAACTTTTTGCTACGTTAATAATGAGACTTCATATATTTTTATAAGATTAGTCGCTCATCAATTTTAGATTTTGGTGATAGATAAAAGCTTTACGAGTAAGCTCAACTTTCAAATAAGTCTGTGACTTTTGCAAATGTTACTTTAGTAATTAGAGTTCGAATATCTTTATGAGATTAGTCAAATTATTTATTACGGATGTTATTAACAAGTAAAAGTTTTAGGAGTTGATACAATTTCCGTGTAAAACTAAATCTAAATACTTCTTCCGATTTAAAATATAAGTATTTTTAGAAGTTTTTATACAAATTAAAATATTAATCATAAATTCCAAAAGTACTCTTAATTAATACTCCAAAAAATAAAGAAATTAATAGAGAGTTACATGAGAACTACACATTATTTACCCAAAATGAATATGTGGAGAAAATAATGTATGGGCAAATCAGTCAATAAATGCACATTTTTGTAAAAATATTTATATTTTGCAACAAATAATAACTCATAAAAAGACTTATATTTTGAATAGTAGGGATTATATTTTAATGGTTGAGTCTAAACTAAACTCAAAATTAGAACACTAATCACCATTAACTTTAAAGTAAAACTCAAACTATAAATATTTAGTAATGGGAACTCGAATACATCACCAAATACTAGATTTAAAAAAAAAGGCAAAATCATAGATTTGATCCTTAAACATTTTACGACTTGCAAGTTGGGTCCTTTTTATTTTTTTTTTCCTTGTTGGGTACTTGAACATTTTACGACTTGTAGATTAGGTACTTCCGTGTGTTTTTGGGCTAGTCAATGGTTAGTCAACAAAAACCCCAATTTTTAGCAAGGGTATTTTGGGTACTTCACATTTACCACTTCTCCCCTACCCATCTGAACTCTTCCCCTTTTTGGGGTTCTTGAAGAAATATGAGATTCTAAGTTTTTTCCTTAGGATGAGGAAGGCTTCGTGGGTTTTTAAAGCCAAAGAGGGGAAGAGTTCAGATGGGTAGGGGAGAAGGGGTAAATGAAGTACCCAAAATACCCTTGCTAAAAATTGGGTTTTTTGTTGACTAACCATTGACTAGCCCAAAAACACACTAAGACTCTAATCTACAAGTCGTAAAATGCTCAAGCACCCTAACAGAAAAAAAACAAAAGGACCCAACTTGCAAGTCGTAAAATGTTTAAGGATCAAATCTACGATTTTGCCAAAAAATTGCATAAAAAAAAGATTATTTTTTTTTTTAAAGTAAGCTGCCCGTTCGTTGACAGGTTGTCCTCAAGGGTAGGTGCTACACAGCTGTCGCCAACGGTTTCGTGGCTGTTTAGTGGGGGGGGTCCATCGATTTTGGTTGTTCCCTTGACAACCATTCTTTTGTGGTTGGACGATTCTGGCCTGGGGTTTATGCATGTTCTGAGGCTATTCTGTGTCAAGTTAAGGGTAATCTGGAGCTTTCGCAAGAAGATATTTTGGTCTGTGATTTTTTTTTTGGTAAATTAAAGTTTCGGTGGGTTCAACTCCGATAACCATCACTGGCCAATCTGCACTCAGCGACCATGAGCCGCTTACAAAGCGATTTCTGCAGATCACCACCCAACACAAATTCTCACATCGGTATCTGAAATTAAACACTTGACATTTAAGGGCGTGTCAAATCCTTATCAACTGAGCCAACTTGTATTGTTGTCTGTGAAAATCATATGGAAAAGTGGAGAATGTTGAAATAATTGGATCATACCATCAGATTTTAAATCGAACAAATAAAAAATACTATGTATATATTAAATTTTTTGTGTTTAGAATCGTAGTCACATCATTAAAATTAGGGAGATGCTATATGATTAAGTTTTAGCCAATTAATTAATTAAATCTGTAAATAATTGGATGAATCCCTTATACTAATAGAGGATAATAGTGTTTAATTTGAAATTTTATCTAATTTTTGCAAATGCCAAACATCATTTCCCTTAAAATTATTGTTCACCTAGATTGCGGCTGAACAATTGCCTTTAGCAATGAATCTAGATGGCGCTCCTTTTTTTCTTCTTCTTTTTTTCTTTTAAAAAGGGAAAAAAAAGCTAACTACTACTTTGTGTAAAGGAGTACAATGTTAGACGTCTTTTGAGATCTTTAACATGTTATTATTATCTAAAAAAAACCTTGGCTGCAACTTTCTTTAATCTTTCTCCATTTTTTCTCTCAGCAAGTCTCATTCTTGCATATTTCACTGGTCGGATCTGGCCATTAGCTCCGGCCAATGTCGAATCTCGATCCAGTTAACCTTATTTATTAATTTTTTTTTAAAATATTATACATCTATTTTGTACCACAAATAATATGAGACTTCCTTCAAAGTATTTTTTTTTCAAGATCCATACATGAGTTAGATCTGTCTCAGATCTAGACTTATTTCACTATTACTAGGAGAAATCGTTCAATCCGGACTTGATCTGGGTCATTTATCAACTTTCTACATCTTTTCCCAGTGCAATTTGTAGGACGGTTGATATGCCAATGATCCTATAAATTGTCAATCTTTAAGGAAGATGTTGAAATTGATCTTCTCTTGCCTCTGTGGTTCAAGGATCGCAATTAAGATGTTGCGAAGAATAAGATTATGTATTTGTTTATTTTACTAATTTTAATTTTAGTATCTCCTAACCATCCAAGTTTTATTGGTTGTGACTTTTGTCTGTTATCTTAATTTTCTAAATCATTGTATAACTTTTATTTTCTTATATTTTCAAAAATTTCTTTTATTGTAATAACTTCGACTATTTTGTGAATAATGAAAAGAAAATTATTTAGCAAAAAAAAATAGAGGGTTTCATTTTTACACTGTTGTTGAATACGGTTTACGGACAAATGATGTTCTGATGATCGCTTCCTAAAACTCCTTGCCCAACTCCTAACAGAAAAAAAATAAATAAACAAACTTCTGATTCAAAATTCATCGAAAATCAAAACGAAGTATCGATTCGATATAGCTTTCAATTTACATAAGAATTATAATAAACTTAAAGGAAAGATCATCGATTTACCTAATGGGATCGCACCAGATACAGACGTTGGCTCTTGGATGTGCCTGGTTTCTAAAAATTTCTACAACTGATTCTGTGATTCTAGGTGTCTCGAACAATATTGAAATCCTGTATTAATCATCAAATTTAGGCCCCTATTTTTAAAAAAAAATATATATATAAATTGTATAAAGTGTCAAAATATAATACGATTTCGAATTTTCAAAACCAAAGCAAACAATAGTAGTCATATTTTTTCCATATATTTGATCTAATTTTTAATAGATTAACAAATAATATATTAACATTAAATTAGATAATAATAACATTTAAAATTAAAAAGAAAGGAACTCCGTGTAAATATTTTTTAGGGCAACTAAAATTTTAATATTATTATTTTCATGTAATTTTTTAACAAAAATAATAAAGAGAATATATACCTTTAAATTGATGATCTCAATTTTTAAAAAAAATATAAAAGAATTCTCAAATTTCTTTAACAATATACACACGTATTTATATATAGGTAAGAAAAAATGAACCCCAATTTTCTAAGGCCTGCACCGTATGTCACTTTAAACACCCTCAAAGACGAGCTTGCTATGATTTATTGTTACATTGAGAAACAAATGTTATTCTTTTAAACACCCTCAAAGACGAGCTTGATATTTTTTTTTTTTTAATAATGAGCAATACTGCATGTGAAAAATAAATGTTCATTAAAGGGGTGTACTTAGACAACGAATCGCAATTCAAGTGGTAAACGCTTCTCTTCCTGCATGTAAGTTGAGAATTCGAGTAATGCTGAAAAAATGTAGTAAATCACTATTAATCTTCCTTTAACAAAAAGAAAAAAAAAAGGAAATGATGAAAAAAGAGAAAAAAAGAAAAAAGAAAAAAAAAGGGTGTACTGAATTTGTGCCTTGCTAGACGTTTGAAATGGATATTTTGATAAAGACATTCACGAGCTTGCCTTGTTATTAAAGTTTTAAGATTGAGTATTTAATATAGTTTAACTGGTAAAACACTTTTTATCTAATTGAATTATTTATATTTTGATAGATAAGATCTATTTATTGATGTTTATTTAGCACATGTCCACACTCTTTCTTTTTCTCTCCCCGCACTCTAAAAAAACAAGTGTTAAGATCAATTTATACTATCTTTTAATGTAGACAAGCAAATAAATAAAGACAAATTGAAACATTTATGTCCACACTCTTTCTTTTTTCTCCCCCCACGCTCTAAAAAACAAATGTTAAAATCAATTTATACTATCTTTTAATGTAGACAGGCAAATAAATAAAGAAAAATTGAAACACTTTTTATGCTCAAGATTCTCAAAATCAGAATTTTGAGTCAAAACGGAAGGCGTCAAAAAAGTTATAAACACGAAAATCGTAATATGAATTAATTTTTTTTATAAAACTATTTAAATAATATTTCATGATAAATTTATACCAATAATATTTCATTTACGGATAAAAATAGACAAGGAATTCCAGCTACATGCTACCTCTAAAATCGATGAGGGCTTATTTTCATATCAAATAAATTTCGAAATAGTCGTCAGTGGTGAGAATAGATGATGACTGAGGAATGTGGAGTTAGGACTGAACTCAAAATTAATTTTTCCCTTTCAACCAGATCTTTTTTTTTTAATTTGGTTTCCCCGAACTCGACTCGTGGACTCAGTTGAATATAGACAAAATCAGCTTCTATTCGATCATTTTCTCCTACAGTTCAGATTGTCGATCCTACTCAATTTTTTTCTCCAATCATTTTTTATTAAATTTAACTCGATTTATATTTTTCTGAATTGTAGAATCAGACGATTATACTATAAGACTAGTGATTTTGACCAACTTGAGTAATGCTTGCCCCTTACAAGTGAGCATTGGGCCGAACATATGATTTACTAGGTGAGTTGCTATATATCTAAATTGTTCTAAAGAGAAGAAGAGGATTCATAGCCAAAATCCAATTAATATAGTAGAGTAGACCATCAAACTGTGGGCCGGTGATCCCAAGTGGGCTAACCAGGACTCTTTTCTTTCTCTTGGACTTTGTTAGCTGTCAAACATATCAATCTTAACCGGACTTGTTTGTTTTGGTTTGTACCTATTTAATTAGGGAAAAGAAAAAACTACCAAGGAAATGGAAGATGATTACCCTGATAAACATGTATAGAGCTACTTGCATCGTTTTTAACTTTTAATAGTGTGTCTATGATAAAATAAAGGGTTTAAATTATTCGAAAAATAATTAAATGTGTGGTATGTTCAGATTTATTTTATAAATACTCCAAATAAATTAGTCGAAAACTCCCGAGTACCAATTCAACAAAAAATAAAATATATTTTTTCTAATAACTTAGCCTAACTTAACTATGGTAGATTAGTGTTCGAATCACTCCAAATTAATATAAATTTATCATTTTCAGATTTTAACTGGATCAGTAGCTAGTCAGCCAAAAAGAAAAGAAAGGAAATATGAGTTTTTTTTTTGTTCTTTAAAAAAAGTTTAGATGTGTTCTATTCCGGTCACCACCACAGGTCAAGGCAGGTCCTATGGACAAATCGAATAAGTTACTTATAGATTACACACCAACATAGTCCTCACGTCGGCAGTGTAAATTGAACACTTGATATTTGTAAGGATATTTTAAATATTTACCAACTTATTCGATTTGTGTTGGTAAGGAAATATGGGTTTCCTTCCTCATTTTTGTCACGAGACGGTGGATACTCAGAACGACACAGTTTTCCTTTTCCTCCTCCCAACTAACGCATTATTTTCGTTTTTCAATTTTCTTAATTCAGCCATAAATAACAGTAGTAGTATTCTCCACTCTCTATGTTGCGCCCCACGCATCATGAACCGTAGGATGAAACATCCAACGGCTAAAGTGTATCATCAGTTATCCGAAGAAGAATTTCCCGGATATAAATCACCTAATTTCATTTCATTACATCAAATATGCTTCAAGAACATAAGAAACTCCCTCCCTCGCTGACAAAGGAAGAGGAAGACAAGAACCTCAAACCATAAACCAAATCCAAATCTTTCTGCAAATTCAAGTCCCAGATTCCACAGATTTTTTTTTTTATTTCTCTCCGTGGAGATTTTGATAACAAAACATCTTACAAAATCATTTCAATTTGCTTTTATTTTTTCTTAACGAGAGTGAAATCTTGCAATTCTTGAGGTGAATTTTCCTCCTCCTTTTTCTGATTTTACGATTGGGTTTGTACTGATACATGAATTTAGAAAAAAAATCTCACAATTATGCTCTGGATTATTTGCAGGGTAGAATTCTTTTGTCTAGACCGCCAGATCTTGAGGTAATTATACTTGATTATCCTTCTCCATCACTTTTTTGGTGTTTTCTTTAATGGGTTTCTGGAATTTTGCTAAAAATCTTATCTATTTTTCCCGACGGTTTGATTTTTACTGTTGAGGACTCAGATGGAGAAGGAAGAGAAGAATCAGAGAGGAATGATGAGGCCACCGGCGGAAACAGAATTTATATTGCAGTGGGGTACAAGAAAGAGACTCAGATGTGTTAGAATCAGAAGCAGCAGCAGCGGCAGCAGCCCTCCTCATCACCACCTTCTCTCCGCCCACCACCACCCTTCTTCTTCTTCATCTAGAATTCGTCGCCAAATTAGTTCAACACTCCTCTCCGTTACCAATCAAGACCATCAATTCTCATTTCCTCAACCTTCCTGCCGACTCACCAGGTATCCAAAGATTAGGACTTGAGTTGATTTTGTGCACTGATGGATTGAAAAGATTAGGCCTTTGATTATTTAAATTTTTTTGTCAATTTTTAACAGGGTTTCTGAAACAGCGGCGGTGTTGAGATCCGAGAACCTGAGAGGGTCGCCGGAGAAAGAGGAGAGGTTATATACGACGAGAGGGTCGCCGGAGAAAGATGGGAAGATTCCTCAGTCAGATAGCCATGGAATTATTGGAGGTGGTGAGGAGAACGGTAATAATAATAACCACAGAGGCGGCGGGGGGCTAGTATGGCCAAAGCTTTATATTAGTTTATCAAGCAAAGAAAAAGAGGAAGATTTTATGGCAATGAAAGGTTGTAAGTTACCTCAGAGACCCAAGAAAAGAGCTAAAATGGTTCAAAGAACTTTACTTGTGAGTTTTTTTTTTTGTTCTTCTAAATTTGATTTCTTTCAAAGGAATTTGTTAAGATGTTTGGTGCAAATCTTTGAAGAATTTGGGTGATAGTTTTTGTGGGGTTGTTTTAATTTTGACAGTTGGTGAGCCCAGGGGCATGGTTAACAGATATGTCTGTGGAGAGGTATGAGGTCAGGGAGAAGAAGACTTCTAACAAGGTATGTTCTTCCAAACTCTTTTCTTCTCATCTCCCCTTCATCCTTGTGGTTGTTCTTGAGTGTCTTCTGGAACTTAGAAACTCATGTGTTCATTTTGTCAAAAAAACAAGAAACTTGTGTTAATTTGATTGGAAAGTTGATTAGATCTGCTTTTGTTAAAGATTCTATCTTTATGTTTTTTAACCACAAAAGGGGTAAAAAAAAAGATGGATGAGGTAAGGTTAAATGAATGTGGGATCTGGGGATATTTTGGTTTTTATGTATATCTTTTTTCATTTTCTTGGTGCTGTCATTTTGGTTTGGTGGACCTCTGATGAGGCTGAGGCCAAATTGTGGTTGTTTTTATCACTGTTGTCAGCATGTGTTAATATATGTGTGTGGGGTTTTGTTTTTGGCAGAGAGCTAGAGGATTGAAGGCAATGGGCAGCATCATCGACAGCGATTCTGACTGAAGAGGGATTGGGTCGCCGTGGGTGGTTTCTGGCCAGTCCTCATTAGAATTTTGGTTGCGAAGCAGAGGGAAGTGGGAGGAAGGTTGTAATAGTTGGTAGTAGTTGGTTTGGGAAGAGGAAGGATGGATTGATCACTTGATCATGATAGAGAGGAGTAATATTTTCTTTGTGACGAATGAAATGACGTCTTTTATTGTGTATGGAATTCGGAATTCAATGGCAAGAATCTCAAAATTCTTTTCCCCAATTAGTTTGTTATCAGTTTCTGCTGCACTCGATACAAATTTCTACTCCCTCCCATGTTTATCATAAAAGAAAAAAAAATTTCAAGCTTTGAGCAAGTGGTAAAGTTTGACTAATATCCCATAAGTCGGCACGTGCCGAATTTTTCTAGTAGGATTAAAATTTGAGATAATCACTATTTATACCCATTATCTAACTTTGAAAAGTAAGTTATACCCATTATCTTTTTTTTATGCGCTATAAATAATCAAGTATAATTTTTTGAGGTGCCATTTATACCTAAATGAGGATTTCGTCGTGTCAGTAGAAGCAATTAATCGCCTCTCTGGGTTTGCACGGAGATGAAATCATTCCAACCGAGGAAGACGCAGATCGGCTCACCGGCGCTGCTTACTCACGCCTCGAATCTCGCCGTCCGATTCGCCCTCTTATCATCCGATTCCGCCTGCTTTGGGTATAAATGGCGACTCTGAAAATTGTATCGGCTATATATAGCATACACAAAAAAGATAAAGCATGATAACTCGCTTTTCAAAGTTAGATAATGGGGATAAATAAAGTGATTATCTCTAAAATTTTGACTGTTAAAGATTGATTTAAAACGAATTTCTCTCGTTCGTGCGGAACATTTGTCGATAAGTTTTAAGACACCTGTTCTGAGACGCTCCGTATGTACTGAAAAAATCTATTTCACATAGGATTCGGACTGTCAAAATAAGCGACTCAAAGAAGTGTTCATTTCTTGAAAATTTAATTTAATGGTTAAAATTAATTTGAAAATAACGACTTAAAAACACATGTACACTCAATGTGTTCATAAGAATACTATTCTTCTCTGATGAACACTTATTGTCAAACTATAAATACCTATCGAGTATAATAAGTGTTTTCAAAAGAATATCATATATATTTTTTAAAGTAAATTTTAACCATCATATTTTAAATTTGACGGCCAAAATTTATCTCGCACCAAAACCAGACTGATATCCGTATGGGATTCAAACAGCATCTTTGGAATCAAACTTCAATCGACATATATGCATTATATGTACACACCAAACACTTTTACATGAAACACTTGTTTTTTTTTTTTTGGTAAAGAAAAGTTCGGGTGGGTTCGGCTGCGGTCACCACCATGGTTCAGTGCAGGCCCTAGGGACCATAGGTCGCTTACAAGGGTACATACAGATCACCCACCAAAACAGCCCTCACGTCGGCAGCGGGAATCGAACACTTGACCTTTGTAAGAACGTGCCGAATCCTTACCAACTGAGCCAACTTGTATTGTTTATGAAACACTTGTTTAATTCAATACAACCAGAAGAAATATATCTCAAATACGAGGTCTATATGAACAAGGAGAAAAGATTAAAGACACTTATCGAGAATCAAGAAGAACCAAAAAATCATGTCTCCTCAGAGCATCAAACTAGTTACTTTCTCGGGTTTTTCATTAGACTAACCATGGTTTAGTATAATGATCATAACATGATAGTCAAAATTTTGGGAGAAATTTTTTTGCCAAGACGGAAGTCCCACTTTCGTTTTGACTGACGTGGCATTCACCTAGGCGCGCCTTGCCACGTCAGCAAAACGAAAGTGGGACTTCGTCTGGGCCCCAGACCGAAAGTCACACTTCCGTTCTCACCTGATAGAGAGTTTTGGCTGCAATTTTTTGAGTTGGTATTATTACAACATAAAAAATAACTAAAACATAATATTAACCAAAATTTGAGTACGAAAATTACTATGGCAAAACCGACTTTATTAATAAAAAACGAACACGGTAAAAAACGAACATCGTTTATAATATAAATATGTCAAATTGTATGTAAAAAAAAAAAAACGACTAATGTAAGCAAAACAAAGTAAATGCTATCTAAGTCTCCGATGGTGTGTATATATCGGGCATTCTCCGCTCTTTTCGGAGAAAGTAAGAGTGGCCATCTCTCGTTCGCAGAGCACTACCCTGGTCCGTTATGATGAATTCTACCCCTTAAGGGTTGATAAATATCGCCTCTTCGGGGAAATCTGGCTGGAGCAGTGGAGTGCACTGCTGCGTCTGAGTCAGGTCGAGGCTAGAGGCTAAAGGATGGTGACGCACCAGAACAGAAACCCGGCAGTCCCGATGTAGAGGACCTCATTCCAGGATGCCCCGTCTCAATACCCGGAGAATAAGTACTGATGCTCGAAAATTGGTATTGAAATAGGGTGGCCTGAGTGGGGAATTGAGTCTGAGGCTGAGACGGGAACTGAGTCTGAGGAGCCTAAGTCGGATCTTCCTGCGGTTGAGCCGATTCCGGCGCATCGCCATGTTGCCGGGCGGCAAGGTTCTCTTGACTGGCTTGCCGATCCCGGCGAGTACCCTGTCTCCCAACCGCAGCCTTACCTGGAACATGCTCCCTCGGCTGTGTGACCGGTTGCAGAACTGCAACATCTACTACATCGGTAGCGCGTGATCTGCATGAAACCGTCTTCCCAACCGCTACGAAAGCATCTTTTATCGTTTTGGCAGCCCAGACGATGAGAGTTTTGTACTGATCATTAGTTCGAGATCCAAACTTCTCGAATTCTTCAAGCATCACTCTGTTAGACTCATCCTGTAACATAAATATTCAAATTAGTATATTTAAAATAAAAATTATAATGTTGACAACAAAACAAATAAAACTTACAAAAATAGTCTCAGATGTAGCAATGAGTTGAATGCCCATCGGCAGTGGCCCGGGATCCCTATTTTGTGGGTTTGTCATAAGATGAACGGTAATGAGATTGTATCAATCCATTTACTCACAGGGTTGGTGTAATAACATTACCGGGAGCGGGAGCAGTGTCCGCCAATGTATCACCGCGGGCGTCCCACAAATCTATGTATGTGCGGTGGTGGGCTTCCCAATTCCGTTTCGGACCAACCTTGCATGTGTAGAGGTCAAAACACTCGGTAGTTCCCTCCATCCCCGCCTCGATTGGTACCATCTGCTGGAAGCCAAATTGCCCCGCAACCCTGTCAGGCAGGTGGTACTCAACAATTTCGAAGCAAACAAGTGGCGTACGGGCTCGACAGGTCATCAGGAATCCTTCATCCCGAGCTGCTCTCTCGACAATTACCCAATCAGGGTACGGTCTCCACATAAACTGCAAAAATAAATTCAAGTTAATTTAAAACAATTTTTTTTAATTTAAATTAAAAAAAAATCTTGGTCCCAGAACGGAAGTCCTGGACAAAAAAAGTTTCTCCCAAAATTTTAACTGCCACGTTATGACCATTATGCTAAACCATGGTTAGTCTAATGAAAAAACCCTACTTTCTCAGACAGCAGCAATGGTTCTGAGATCCCAACATTGAGCAAGTGCTGGTAATAACATGATCCAGAGTGGGACTTTCACTTATTTTGCTGAAAGAGAACCCATCAACTAAACAAGTATGAAAACATAAAGCATTTCCAAACACAAGGACTCTGCTCATGTTTGAAGCAGCTTGAATCAAAATTAACCAAGTAACCAAAAACCTCTTGAACGAGGAAGACAAACGAACACCACCACAAAGATCCACTCAGCAGATCGAAAACCTCGTTTAGGACAACAATCTAAACAACACCCTGGAAATGATAACAACTCCATGAAAGATAGCGTTCATTGAACATAGGTGGTGGTTTAGATTTGCCACCTCGGCCATAACAAATTTAATCGTAAACATCCCTCACAGAACAAACAGCCAAAGTGCTTTGCTCATGCATATTGGAGCTATCCTATGCATAGAAATTGTTAGCCTATCTCTATATATAGTAATGGCTGCCCACCTTAAAGAGCTGTTCTCTTAACTGTTACGCAAAGGAGGAACTTCTTCTAAATAACAAACAACTTAATCAAAGAGGAACTTCAAGGCACAGCTACGCAAACCTCTTTACAAAGTAAAGGATTGTAAAAGGCTCGAGCTTTTCATCGGTTCTAAGTCTTGAATCTTAATACAATAGATGGTGGCAAATTCGTGTTCAATCCGTGTTCCATCCCACTTCCCATCACCCCTGATACTCAGAAAAGGATAAAAGAAAAGAGCAAAACCATGAAAGGATAAGGTATCTAGCTTCAAGCTTTAATAGAAACTGAACTAATCTTGATCATGCTATTATTGACACTCAAACTCTGAAAACAACCATTTGCATTTGCATTTGCATTAGCGTCAAACAAACTCAATTATTAAGTATCATTATACAAGATAAACAGAACCACTCCAGTAGAAGAAAACGTTATCGAAGTAAAACATGTAAATTTCACTTCACCATTATTCTCAATCAGCCATAGTCAATATCAAAACTCCGATTATCAAATCAAATCAAGCGCAAACAGGTTATTTAGCTGTTCTTCATGATTTTCTTTCTACCTAGCTTTTGAAAAACACAATGACCCTCCAATCTTCCCATCACAGTTTAAAGAAACAAAGGCATTACTCCAACTTAAACAAGATCATACAATAAATACTCCCTTTCTAGGGCGGTCCTCCCCCTCCTCTGCTGAGGCTTAAAAAAAAAAAAAATCATACAAACTTAATCCCATCTTTTAAACAGTATAATAAGGCCCAGACTGCAAAATCATTACTAATCCAACCAAAAGCCAAATCCCTCACAACCAATATCATCAATATACAATAATCACAAAGCAATTAAACCAGTAACAGAAACAGAAAAAGCTCAAAACTTTAACCAATCTTAATATGAAAAACCCATAATTTATACAACCTTAATAACATGATAATGAAATTACCAAAACAACAAAAATCAAGATTAAGCATTTTTCTTTTTTCCTCTTTACATGGGTCCGTCCCTTGATGAATCAATGAAAGTGTAGATGCAATTCTTCTCCGATATCAGACTCCGAAGACGATGAAGAGGAGGAAGACAAGACATTAAAGAGAGAAGGGTCAGGGAGAGGACAGCAAAAGAAAGTCCAGAGAGAGAAAGCGAGACGGTGGATCTGTTGAAATGGGAAACAGAAGAGAAGATAGAGAACTTGATCACCAGGCAATCTTTGTGGATTGCAGGCTATGAATTGGCAGGCATTTGCAGAGACCTTGGCTACCCTAATCACTAGTGGGCTATTGAACACCATTCTTATGCTTCTCTCTGTTTCTTTCTTTCTTTCTTTCCTCCTAGGTCCTTGTCCTTCCTTCTGGGTGTTTGGAGGCAAGAAATGAAATCTGTGTCTTTGTTTTTTGAGATTATTGAGGTAAAAGGCAGTTTTCAAAAAAAGAAAAAGAAAAGGTAAAACGCAAAATTACTTTTTTTCAAGGTGGTGAAGATAATCTCTTCTTTTGCTTACATTAACAAATTAAGGTTGTCTTGATTATCAATTTTTTTGGGGGTTGCGTAAAGGTAGGGTCAACTTGTATATTGGAATTAGGGATGACAACAGGGCGGGTGAATTGGAGATGCGGACCTGATTTAAGTTGGGGTTGGGGTTGGGGGGGTGGGGGTGAAGATGGAGATGAATTTGGTTCCGCAAGCGGGGCGGGTGAAATAATATCCCCGCCCCATCCCGCCCCGCCTCGTATAACCTGTCTAAAATACTAAATAGAAAGAGGATAAAATTCTTATAAAATGAAATAGGCATCTAATTTGAAAAATATCGCGTGAATCAAATTCTTTCCGGGACTCCTCTTCAAATATGGTGATGTTGAATCTCCTAATATGATTGAGAAAGTTAAGAAGTCTTGCATTAATTTGTTTAATGAGTACAAAGTCAAAAAATGAGCAACAACCAAATAGACTAACAAGTTTTTCGACTTCTCAATCTTTGATTCTTGAGAAGAAGTCACATGTCTTATAAAGTGAGCTATATTATGTTATTTGACAACAAATGAACGATGTCTACAAACTAATATCATTTAGTAAGCAAATTAATATCAATTTAAATTATATTGTTTCAAGGGACATAATCTTTACTGTACTGGAATTGCATACAACATTGGAGAAAAGCTGAATCCAATTTTGCACCATCATATTTCATTTCTTCTTTTGCAACAACCAGTGATGACTTGAAATGTGGCTAATTATAAATAGTTCATGAACTGATTATGAATATTACTATATATGCAACTTTCATCAGCTGCTCATTTCATTTGTTTTTGTTTGGTATAAAAATGAAAATTCCTGAAATCTAACTGCAGCTTTTGCATAACCTACTTAAAAATTCTTGGCGCGCTTTTATGAATCTCTAAGCTTGTAGAAACCCTCTATTCTCCAAGAAAGAGGCTACCTCCGTAGCCATCTCATTTGGAGGGGGGCAAACACCATTTTTCTGCAGTATCTCGATCTGCCAAAAGGAGGGAACGTGTATCATCAGTACATATATAGTTGATGAGAATTCAAAGGAGATACTTTCCAGATGCCTAAAATTCTAACATCATAGTGTGTTATACACTAGTTCATGTATTGAAAGAGAGATTCTAAAATTCTAACCTCGCAATCCAAAGGAGGTTCATAAGGATCATCTATCCCAGTAAAACCTGCATGATAACAAGTATGTAAATCAGAGCTAAAAATGATGTTTTTCACCACTAAAATCAGCAAGAGTATCAACTGCTAACTGATTGGTACAAATCGTTATGTGATCATCAGTGGCATGTGCAATCAGCATCTAGTGCAGTCGTCATTTTAGTTCTTTAGTGAAGAAATCAATAGATTATCTCTGCCCATAAAATGAATCCGAGTACTTAGAGAAGCATAAGTCCTTGTCTAATTGCTTTCAAAATTAACGCTTAACACACTGCAGTCAGGTGCCTATAAACCAGAACCCCACCATAATCATGCCACAAAAATAAGGAGAGCAAAAGTCTACTTATCATCCTTAATTCATAAGTTATACCATTAGCTTTTGTTTTTCCCATTTTCTTTGGGAATGTATACAGGCTAGCAAAGTTAAGCAACCTAAAGCAAACTAGCAAAATACCTTTAATCTTTCCTTGGCGTGCAAGCTTGTAAAGGCCTTTGGGATCTCTTCCCTCGCACAATTCCAGCGGCATATTCATGAAAACCTTCAAGTTTATAAAGGTAAAAACGGTAAGTTAAAGATCAAGTAGCCCAACAAATTTCTGGGAACAAAATGATGATGAAGCCTAGCCTCAATGAAATTTGCATCTGTCAACAAAGCCCGGCAAGCATCACGATCCTTTCTATAAGGAGATATCAGACTGGCAATGCAAATCAAGCCAGCATCTGCGAAAAGATTTGCGACTTCGCCTAAGTACATGACAAAGAAAAGTTACAATCAGGAGCACATACATGTTAACAGGACAAAGGTGTTGAATTAGAGAAAAATAATAACTTAAAAATAAAGTGTGATTTTTAGTTACATCTGATAGCAAAAGAACGCCCTTTCCAATTTCTTTTCCCTCTTTACAATCAAATGGTTAACTTTTTCTCCTCAACAACAGCGATATGTTGGCAATACCTCATACAATTGTGCTTTTATCCAAATTGACAACATTTAGGCTCGAAGCCATCATTAACAGAAACAACTTTCTTGTAATCTCTAAAGAACAATGCCTAAAGCTTTTAAACTCTTGTTTGAACAATAAAGAATCTGAGCCAATTGTATTCGTTCTGTGTAGACACACACTTACCAACCCTACGTATATTTTCAGTCCGATCGTCTGGTGCAAAACCAAGATTCTTGTTTAAACCATGGCGAAGGTTGTCTCCATCAAGAACATAGGAAAGTTTTCCCCTGGAATGCAGTTCTCTCCCAAGAGAACATGCAAGTGTGCTTTTACCTGGAAAAAAACACTAGACATTTTAGGGTGGCAGTTTCAAACTAAGATGTCGACCCAATCCAACATTGAGACAGTGTTTACTTAAAGATTAATTTGTATGGGATCTTGAGGACTAATTAAGAGGACTTTAAAAATATATATTTCAGAATGCAACTAATAATAATGACCTGATCCACTGAGACCTGTGATCCATACAACACATCCCTTTTGATTTAGTAGCTTTTGCCTTTCTACTTGCCCAACTGGGCATTCATGCCAGAAGATGTTTGTTGAATTGCCCAATGTAGACATCAAGATGCAATACTCTAACCTTTCCTATCGAGAAATCGGTAGTCAGAATCAATCATTTTAACTAGATAACAAAATTAAATCCCCGAGGCTTTCAAAAAGAAAACTTCGTAGGGGAAATTCATAATGATAGAAAGCAAATTAGACAAACAATACTCATTTTAAGGAGAGGGAAACAACTTCCTTCCCGCACTAAAAATGATCAAAAAGTAAAGAGAAATATTATTTTCGTAGTATTTCTTTTCTCTTAAACAGCTTTCTGGGAAATATTAGACCATTTTGCAGATGTAAATATTTAGTCCTGATACTAAATTCCCTGATTGATAGCAATTAGCTAAGTTACAGAGTACCATGTCAAATTCTCTACAAGATTCATTGTTCAACGCTATTCACACAAGCTAGAATTAGGGGGAAAGGCAGTAACTCAACCTTGTTATATACTCCCTCGGTCCCAAATTGAATGCCCACTTTCCTATTCACTTTTTTTTAAAAAGGAAAGTGGACATTCAATTTGGGACCGACAAGCAACAGAAATACGCATAGAATTAATAGTAGTATGGAAGTACAAAATGCAGCTCAATCTAAAAATCACAAGTATAAATGCAGCTACTTTTTGTTTCCAAGTTCACAAGATAATGATCCCAATGCGAAATAAAACCCAGAGAAACCTCATCAAATGCTTATCTTTTCCGCATTGCCAAAAGATTCAATCTTTTTGTTTGTACATTTAAAAAAAAATAAAAAATAAACTCTTCCAGAACAGAATATAAATAAATCATCAGGAAAAAATGGAACCCAATACATTTCATTTCAAGCAATTCATCAAAGAAAAATCAGTCAGGAAACACAATAAACATACAAGCCCAATACTTGAAATCCAAGAAAAGATCCAAAGAAAAATGGAAATGCATCAACATTTCTTATAAAAAATTCAAAGAAATTCATGGGGAAAGAAAAGTACCGTCTGATGCGAGAATTCCCAAAGTCCCTTATGCCTCTCTCTTTGTATGTAAACGAAGAAAGAGGAGAAATGAAGAAAGGGATTTTGTTTTTTCCTTTTTTTGTGGGTTATTGAATGTGGACGTTTTTTCGGAAATAAGCAAATTAGCGCACTAGTATTTCGTGCACCATTCAGTATTGTAATAAATACTTCCCCCACACCCCTTTATGCAGGATTTTTCTGATATGAAACAATGTGGATCTTGTAGTATAAAATTAGCCACATCATAAAAGAATTGTCCATCTTTTTATTTTGTAGTGATTTGATCAATTATGTATTGCATGTTTCAATGGACCTGACCCATATCAGAAATACATTTTTTTATGCGGTTGATTATTACGTACCACAAGATTTTTTTATGCGGGCCAGTTCCACTTTCAGTTTCGATGTGGGCCGAAACAATACTAACCTCAATGAATGAATTTAATTCTTTAAGAGTTTTCATCATCTAATTACTAATAGATTCGGTGGTTGATAAATTATTTTTTAAAAGAAAATGTTAGAATATCTTAATTATAAAACTTTTATAAATAATTTTATTGTTAAAAAAATTAAAAAAATACGATAACGTGTTATTCAATGAGACATCTATGCACGTTTTGTTTAAAATTTTGAGACTTTGGTATTATTTTTAAATCAATCTCAAATTCAAATTAAATTGTAGAGAATTCAAATATTCAAATTTAATTTTCAGCCTTAATTCAAAACTAATTTAGTATGAGTTTGAATTTTCAAATAAGATCAAGTTCGAGACATACCAAATCCAATCACATCATATGTCTCGAACGACACATTAATCATTAATTTTCACCTTAGATATTTAGTTGAATGATAAAGGTTTTTGGGTCGGATCATAACTCTACGGGTTCACAGCAAGCGGACCCGTAGGGATGGAAAAAAAAATTAATGTGGCACTCAAAAAAAGAAAACAGTTGTTAGTTTTAGCTCATGCTCATCCGTCTACTGACTCTCCACTGTCCAGTGGCCGCCGCCTTGAGCTAAGGAGGAGTACGACGGGAAATTGGAATCATAATAAGAACAAAATGCAGGCATATATTTTATTGGGGCCCATAGCAATAGACGGCGGTGGTGGAAGGTCATCCAATCGAAACCTAATGATTAATAATCACCCATCATCGTCATCATGGTCCTACTGCTACTGGGAATTCAACTGCCGGAGTGGCGACCAGCAAAAACTCCATCGTCGTCGACCTTGGGGTGGCTCGGTTATTGCTGCTTCGGCTTCCGTCAATAGCCAGAATCACTACGCCGTCCTTGGCATCTCGTCAAATGCTTCCCCCTCTGATATCAAAAAAGCCTTTCGTCTTCTTGCTCTTAAGGTATCTGTCTGTATTTACCTTAAAGACGATTTTGTTTTTAATATTTTATTTTTTTCTATGGCCGATTATATTGATTAATTGTCTTTCTAATCTAAATATTTATAATTCTTTGGCTTGCTATGTAAATGGAATCCATAGTTCTTGAATTAAGATTGGACACCTCAAAGAAGTTCTAAAGAAAATCGTTCTTGTGGCATTTTAAACTAGCCGTCAGGTGTTTATTTAGTTCCTGATGTGGGTTGTCAGTAGTTGATAAGGTACTGGCCGTAAAATACTCAAAGTATACAGTGCTTGAAAGGTTAAAACTTTTCGAGGAAATTAATGTACCCCGAAATCAGGTGCTGCGGGGACTGGAGAAGATAAGAAGCTTTTTTATATTTGGGGGGATGGGGGTGTGAATGCAGAAGACCTCTAACGGAGTAGAAGCGTATGGAACACAATCAGAATGTAGCATCTATTATAGTTGTACCACATCTACTCCAGGACTATAAAACTATTGATCATTCATTAAGCACATTTGATGAGTAAAACTATTGATCCTTCAATGGTCTAAAAGCTACATAAGTTTTCTTGAGTTTGTTCCGGGACTAAAAGCTTGGTGCTTTCTGATACCATCTTGGTTTGCATAGTGATAGCATCATTGCCAAATTTGGTAGGCAGTAATTGAGCGACTGAGGAACACTAATATCTAATTAAATTCCAAGAGGAGAAGCAACAACAACAACAATAGCATAACCCATTAAGTCCCCAATAATTGGGGGTATGGGCGGGGATGGACGGGATACAGACCTAACCTTTGTCAAACAAAGTGGGTCGATCCCTGAGATACCACCTAAACAGCATGTATTGGAGACTAACCTAACCTTTGGCAACAAGTGCACAAAGTGGTTGCTCATATAATACACATGTAACAATGGTCCCCTATGCCGTCGCGTTTGCTACAGAATCATGCCCTCAAATCAAAACCAAAAGGCATCAGAGAAGGCAGACCCAAGAACCATTTTGATTTATGTGCACATCACCATGCTTCTTTCATTCAGCATCCAGAGCATTAGTGGTGCACATCAAATTCCAAGAGGAGAAGAATAAAGAAAAATATGAACTTCATGTAATTAACTATAGTTCAACATTCGTGCATTTACATGAAATTTATGATTATCTAATACTATTAACTTAGGCCTAAAAAAAAATAACCGCTAGCCCTGAGTTTACATGCTTTTGTAAAGGTGGGAGGGCTAACTTTTTTTTTCAAGAAAGAAAATGAAGAGGAAAATGTAAATGGTGTGGAAAAAATTAATTGAGATGGAATTTTCCTTTAGGTAGACATGCTGGGATGAAATGAATAATTAACGGTGAGCCTAATGTGTATCGTTTTGCTTTTCATTTTACAGTTTTGTTGCTAATTCATGTTAATATTGTGTCCAGTAACGATAATGATAATAGTGGTCCTCTCATAGAGCTTTTTACCATGAATGTTTTTAAGTTTATAATGCACCATTGGAGAAATAAGGAAATGTATATGCCATAAGTTTTGTGGACTTGTACTCCTCAACTGTTATGCATGTAAAGTGTGCAAATCCATGAGCTATTTAACTCACCGCACTATGAAATTTCAGCAGTTAGACCCTTGAAAAGGCTATAGGGGAGGAGTCGAATTGCATGATCTCCTTCTGTGGAAATGCTGTATATTGTTGCTAGTACTTTTCAGATTTTGACGCCTTCAGATTCCTAGCATTTTGTTGGTTTCTTTGACCTGGGATTGTTCCATAATCGCTTTTTGCTTAGGAATGTACTCATTTCAGATAATGATATCAATTTAACAGTTATTACACTGTGACTGCAGTATCATCCTGATGTTAGCAAGGATTCAGGAGCTGATGAGAATTTTAAGAGCATCCGTCTTGCTTATGATGTGAGCTAGTTTATTCCCTTCTTAATATGATATGTGGACAACGATTTTCTTATAACTACGCATAATCAATTAACTTTTACCGTATCCTTTTGATCTCTCTTCATTATCAGGTACTAACCATGGAGGTAGGCAGATAGATGTTATATTTCCCTCTGGTTTCAGGATGTTAAAACTAATGACATATGGCCAGAAGGGATTCCTGGGTTTTATATTTTCATGGCTTCCACATATATAAAAAATAACTTTCAACCTCTCTTTCTTTCCATTTCTTGGACTTCGAAATATGCGCTATTATTGCTCGAATCTTCTCAGCCAAAACCTTCCCATGTCGATATTTTCTGATTTGGTTTAGAAGCTGCAACAATTGACTGGAAATTTGTGAAACAATTAAAGTTCTGTCTTGTTGCAGATATTGTCCAATGAGACCTCAAGGAATCAGTATGATCGAACTCTTCGGTACCAAAGGGAGAATAACAAGCCCTTGGCAGGTCATAGCTGGGATGAGGACTCTGAATATGAAGATGAGTTAAGGATCTACAGGTGGGCTTACCTTCGGAGAAAAATGCAACAGGAGCAGAGGTATTCCTTTAATGAGGAAGCAGAAGAGGTAACAGATGATGCTCTCGAGGACGAAGAAAGAGGGTCTTTTATGGAAGTGCTTAAATCAGCGTTTCTGACCTTGTTTCTAATGCAGACGGTTGGTCTACGGTTATCTCTCACGTTTAGTAGCCTGATGGCTTTTGTTGACCGAAAGTTGGATGCTGGATATAAAATTGGTTATTTAGTCGCTTGGATATTAGGAGGAAGAGGTGGAATTTTACTTACACTCTGCCTTTCATTTGCAAGTTGGGTGTGTGGTAAAACCAGTAGTAGCCTAGTTGCTGTGGTAGTCGTGGCCATGTGGTTCGGTTCCAACCTTGCAAGATTAGCTCCACTTCCACAAGGTGCTCTCCTCGCGCTCTTGTACATGTCTATCAAGCTACAGATTGATGTAAAGTAAATCTGCTGCTTTTAAAAGGGTATGATCTTTTCGTCTCTGTAAATATATTCCTCATAAAAAGTAAAGAGTCTTTGATGATTCTTTTAGAATGTACTCATATCTGAATGTAATAGTCACTCTTTCCTCAGCTGTACATGCTCTAGTACATATAATAGACCTGAGAATTTCTGGGTTCAGCTTGATTTGATGTAAAGCCTTGTTCTTGGTTGCATGATCATAAATAACAGGTTTGCTAAATTATAACAATGTGGAATGAAAGAGGGATGTAATTCGACAGGCGATTTTTACTTGAAAGAAGTAAAGAATCAATTCCATTATCTGGAAATTTATATTTTCACTTTGCATTTTGTCAACAAATAATCAAAATAAACATTAGTTTTTCTCATTTCTTGAAAACTGCATTCTATTTACCAGCAGCCACTATAAGAAATGGAAAAGAAAAAAAAATCTAAATGGTCTTTGCTTTTGTAATCTCTTTGACATTTCTCCACAAGTATCTACCGCTAGCCATGTCAATGAATGTCCAGAAGCCATTCTGCATCATCTGAGAAACACAATGGCTGAATTCCTTGCGGCCATCTGCAGGAGAGGAAGGAATCTTGGTAGTCGTTGAATCCTCTGACAGCCAGAATGCAGCTTCTTCCCCTTCTTCTTGTGAAGAACGAGCGGTCCTCCAGGCAACGTAGGCGGCTAAAAGAGCAGAGAAAAATATCAGAATGATCCTCATAGGACACATTTTTAGGAATTGATATGAGATTCAAGAACAGGAGCCTCAGATTGTGGGGAAGGTCAAGAACCCTTCTTCTTTGTGGTGGATTCTTGAAGAGAAAAAGGATGAGGAAATTGAAGGGTTGGATGTAAGAGCTTATGGCTTATTATGGGTTTGGAAGGTTGTAAGAATAAGTATTGTATAAATAATAATATAAAAACACAGAGAGACTTTGAATAGTCCGAATCGTGTTCTTTGAACGAGTATTTGATTTTAAAGAGTCAAACCTGCCTTCACCCACTCTCCTCCTTCCATGGTCCAAAAGGAAATTCCAACTCTCCTTTTGTTTATTTTTGTTGTCATATGATTTACTATCCTTGTAAACATCCCATAATTTTATATATAGATTCGGATATCTATTTTCATATTCATTTTAGATAATAACCAAGTGATGTCTCTTGTTTTACTCTATTAATCAAAATGTACTCTAAAATTTTAATTAGATTAGTCGAACAAAAAATATTTATCAATACAAAAAATATTCATTAATTTTAGATAAAAGAGGCTTTATTTTCTTTTAGAAAAAATATTATTACCGGTTGAGTGAGTGTGTGATTGACTTTTTATAAAGTTGAAGGGATCAAAGATGAGCGAAACCAATTTAAAAAGACTTCTAGAGAAGGGGTTTGGAGAAATTTCCAGCAGAATTTCTTGACTTTTCAGAGTCTGATAAATAGTGGCTCACTAAATTAGGTTACATGAAGAGATGTATCCTAAAAGACGGGAATTTAATCATATAACCGTTCTTTTTCTTGTGTGACCGACTCTATAATTTTCTCATATGAATTGAGCGGGTTTTACCTGCATAAGTGAACTCCGCTCAATTTATGTGAGAAATCTGTAAGACCAGTCTCAGAATAATGGTTCTAAGACTGAGTGAATTCTTCTAGAAGATTAGTTTGGTGGGGGAAATGGAAATGGTTAGTGGCCAGTAGGTAGGGCGGTATCTAATAGATTCTGAGACGGATTTCCATCTCAAGATTCTTCCTAATTCCTATAAAATAAAAAATTATTGGGAAAAAAAAAAAGGATTCCTGCTACTTTCTGGCTACTGCTTGTCCTCGTGGACCATTTCTGCGTTTTCTTCTAACGTAGTTATCAAGTACTTGTAATTAAGAATAATACATTTTGAATTTGACAATCTAATTTCGTTTGTAATAAAAAAAAACTTTAAAAAAGATAAATCAATTCACAGTAATGGCTATCTACTTCCTATATTTCTTGATTAATAGCATCTCACTGGAGTCAAGAAAAGGAAAGAGCACTAAAGATTATCAATTTGTAGAGTTGGTCAAAGATAAGATGATGTAATATCCCTTTTTATTAATGTATAAGAATTCTAAATCTACAAAAGACAAATCATCAAGGAAAGACATAAAGATGCAAAATATCTATCTAACATGAGATGAGAGTATGAACTAATTATTGTCAATTATCAAACCACTTTCTGGTTAAGAGGTAATAGGAGTGAACATTCAAAGCAAACACTCTTTGATCTGGTTTGATTGGATTTCAGTCTGGAATTTCTAGTTTAAAACCAAATTAAATTATTCCTTATTTAATGTTTGAGGTTTCATTTACAAACTTAATTCAAACAAAGTTTACATCTCAATTTAAATTTCAAGATCAAATCAAAACCAATCAGAGGACAATTATTGTGTGGGTTTTAGTTTTAATGCAATCATCTCTAGAAAAGAAGGGATTATACTTCTGATCATCCTACTTCATTAGCATAATAAACTCGAAACCTCACATTAAAATGATTTTAAAAAAAAACAAATGATAGATAATTATACACGTGAAGGTACTTGTGGGGAGTCGAGACCCTATGGGCTATAAGCAGTTGTGGATTCATGCATATTTAAATTTAGGGTAAAAGGTGCTCACACTCCCTAAATTTTTCTCGATTTTGATTTTTGACATTGAACTAAAAAATACAAAGTCCTCGACTTTGAACTTTTATGGAGTGTTAATATTTCCATTTTCATCCAATTCCACCGTTAAATCTAACAAAATAGCAACATGTGACTCTCACACTACTTAACTTAAGGGCATTTTAATAAAAAAAATAGATTATGACATAAAGGAAAATCAAAATGGGATAAGAAAACGGCTAAAAGGCAATCAACTTATTTTACTATAAAAAAGTCCAGTGAACAATCTAAAATATATGGCACTTCACCCAAATATTTATCTTGACATTTTCTGCTTAAAGAAAAATATATTGTCTTCTTATGTCAAAAAAATAATGTAACATACTACTAGTAATATGTATTTGGTCCATTCTCATGTTATTTGAAATTTTTTGAGAAATTCATAACAAAATAGGTTTACCAAAAAAAATATGAGGAAAATTTTGGCGCATTTTTCTTATCCCATTTTGAATTTTTTTAGGTCAGGACCTATTTTCTCAAAATGTTCATAAGGTAAGTCATGTGCAGTGGCGGAGCCAGGATTGATGTTTGGGGGGCGTAGTAGAAAAAATTGAAAATTCTTGGGGGTGCCGTAGTATAAATTTTTTTTGAACCGTTGGATATATATACCTAGTATATAAAAAAATTGAAAATTCTTGCCCCCCTTGCTCCTCTTATGCTCCGCTATTGGTCATGTGAGAGTCACATTTTGCTATTCCGTTAGATTTAACGGTGGAATTGGATGGAAAGACAAATATTAACACTCCATAAAAGTTCAAGGTCAAGGACAAGAACTTTACGTTTTTTAGTTCAGGGTCAAAAATCAAAATCAAAAAAAGTTTAGCGGGTGTAGACACTTTTTACCCTTGAATTTATCATTTATCATTTTTTTTTAAAAGTATTAAATTCGGAATCTATCCTCTCGAAAAAAATGTTAGGTTAATTAAACTAACCGTCCATCCTTGATATTTAAAACAACAATTCATTGAAATATCGATACGTAAGTCCGTTTTAATTAAACATCAAGAATGTAAACACTAACTTAGAGTTAACTTTATCTCATACGCTACCTATTAATCCTTGGGTGCACGTTCTTTTCACAATACAAAAGTTTTTTATGCGTAACCATAACTAACTAATTCGATTTAGGATTGGAACTTTCTTAACTTACTAACTAAATGTATGAGGAGTTAGGTTACTAGATATGTGACAGAATAAAAAAAAATGCAAAGCAGGCGAAGGATGATGAAAGCTTCAATATGGCGAAAGCATTGCCGGCAGAATGGCATGGCAGGATCCAGTTCCTGTTCCACCAAAAATGGAGTCAAAAGATTAACATGGTGAAAAAGCTCAGCATGGGAATGACACAAAAAGGCGATACCCACGTCCACAGGGCCCCACCTCTCGATCCAACAGAAATTGTGGAGGATGTAATCAAGGTGACCCAGCGTCTCGATTGGTAGGAGGCCTTGTCTTAGCCCACCGCAAGAAGGCACACCCACATTGGAGGGTTGAAACTTTCACACTCGCGACTGCCAAGATTCGAACATGCGCCCCCATACACAATCTGCCACCCCCGAACCAACTGGGCTACCCTTGCGGATACCATTTCTGATCACGATTTAGTCATATACTTGCAGGTACAAAGATATGACTTTTAGGTTTGGGGCGAAAAATTGCAACAGTATGCCACATAAAATGTTAAGGCGAATTTTATCAAATATTACAAACTACATATAAATTTTATTATAAAATCTCGAGGACGACTGAACCTTTCTTCGTCACTGTATACTTTGGCATAACTAAATACCATCATTTTTTTACCATCTTTAACAGGTCACATAAAAAAGGAGAATGCATCAATTCCTATAACAGATGGAATATATTTCGTTATGGATATGATGTCCCAACAGTTCGATATTCTAACTCTTGTATACCAAAAATAGTATTTTATGATCTAGTACTTTTATATTCTCTAGTTAAATGGTGTACAACTTTTCACAACAATTCAAAAATTCAATTTTCGTGCCCAGGTCCTTTGCAGTATTAGGTATAGTGGTTTTTTTTTCCTTTCTAAATTAAAGACTATACCAGATAAATTCTGTTATACAGCTATCTAAACTTAGGAGAATTAATTTCAATCTATACAACCCCCTAAAAAAGAGAAAAGGTATCAAATCATTAATATTCCTGTCAATTAGCACTGCTAAGATATCATAAGAATATAGGTATATATGCATGAAGATGATCTATAGTTTATCTAGAGACTTTAATAGCACCAAGCGTAATATTGTGTTAGTCTTACCTTCGTTTAGAGACTGTAAGTTCATTTCTTGTGAAGTGCATGACCAACTCCTTCTACGTTGTTGGTGTACAAATAACTATAATTGAGTCTAATTAATACATATCACGCGATTTAAATATTTCATTAGCTCTAGGTAAATGCTTAGAGACTATAGTAGGAGTGAGTTGAAATTAAGGTGCACATGGAGTCGGATTCGCACGCCACTTGCACTTTCTATCTCTCTGGGAGACCAAAGGTTTGGTCCTTTAGCTGTTATCATCTTTTAGTCTTTTTTTTCCCCTAGTACTACTACCTATGTCTCATAATAATTCAAGTAGTTTTAAATTTTTTTATGTCTTTTCTTTTAAAAACGTAGGTTCATTTTCAACTTTTAATAATATTATCATAAATAGAAAAATGATAGAAATTGGTAGTTTGGTTTTATAAATAAGATAAACTAAATTAGCTTTTATTTTTTCTTTCTTTATTCTATATTAAAATACCTTAGATACCATATTGTGGAACGGGTGAGATGGATGGTTAATGGAAGATGATGAGCATGATTCCGGCTATTGCTGATGTGTGCGGTATCATGAATGGAAATTCGGATATTATGTAGCATTATATATAATTAATTTTTTTTTTTACGATAAAATCTGAGACTTAATGTTTGTATATTTTTAAAAAAATGGAGCTTTTAGTTTCTCCATTTACAATATTTAAACTTATAAAATCTTACTTCGATAACATTAAACTCTTTCAATTTAAACCAACTCATATTAATATATAACACTCATTTTAAGCGTGTTATATGAGGTATTACAAAATATCTAGTATCTCTCCATATATAGGTAACGTCATGACATGTGATAATCTTTATATGCAAAATTGCAAATAGGGGGATGGCATCACATTCACGTTCATGATTCTTTTATGAGATAATAACTGAAGCAGCAGTTCGGATCCTTTAAAATTAAGTACGTGTGAAATACTTTTATAACAGATGTCTTTACACATAAAAATATGACAAATTTTCTTAAAAAACACAATAAATATTTTAAAATTATAATATGTGTCCGTTTTAAATCAATTTTGACCTTAAAAAATTCAATCCAAAAGATACTTATCCCATTCCGCATCGGAGCAACAACTGCTAATATCCATCCATGATGACTCATCCACTCACGTCACGTCACGTCTCGTCTTGTAATGTAATGTAATGGTGGGGAGTCGGGTCGGGTAAGAACATAGAAGCGTGTGGGTTTTTTTTTTTTGGGGTGCTCAGATTCCTGAAAAAAAGGAATTGATTCTGATTCCATTTCTCTTATGTCATTCCATCCCTCTATTATATAATCTGCTCACACTTGCTCAAAGGATCAGCAAACTCCTGAGCCTTCTAAAACTCAGGTATGTATTATCTCTGTTTTGATTTGTTTCTCTACTCTTACTTTTATTTTAATTCTTTGGTCATAAATTGTACTCCCTCTCTGTTACGAATAAATGTCGTCTTTTTTACATGTAAGATGAATAGAAAAATGTACATTTAATTTCGGCATCAGAGACTACTATCCTAATCTCATATTTCGACAGATCGGTCCTCCTTAAACTTTGGAAAATTGCATGGGTTTGATTGATGAAGAGAAGAAAGTGATCATTTTTTAGGCTTGTATAGTAGAATTCTCCTATCCATAAAAAAAAAGAGGGTAGTATACTAGTATTCCCCTGTTTTGTGGATTAATCAAACACATAGAGCGGGGAATCCTCTCTTCATGTCCTCATACATGTTATTAGAATTCGTCACGTAATATATTTTCTTTTAAAAATGACACGTGTCAATTTTCTGAGTGGTGAGTACATGCATGACTACACAAATTGGGTACAGACGATTTTTTGCCCAAAGTGAGGGGTTCTCTTTTCTTTTTGCCTAAAGGTTTTTTTTTAAGGGAAAGAAGTGGTTACTGGGAAGGGAATAACTAGTGAAGATTGAGGAGTTGAAAACTGAGAAACCTTGATCTGGGGCGGGTATTACTCCTGCATGAGAGTCTGTTGCCGTTCCTCCGAATTTTCTTAGCACCTATTTGGAAAAAAATAAGAAATACTTTTAACGAAAATTCTAATATCAAATACGAAATTTATATTTTAAGATCTGAAGTACTGTACAAACTATATTACCATTTTTTGGAAATTAGTGAGCACTTGCATTACCTAAGCATTTTGTCACTTAGTAGGACTACTAAGTGCTAATCTTCCAAGGAAAAAGTTTCTACTATTAAATAAGAACTTGTCATGTTATTATTATTTGGTTTTCCTTAAAATTTCCAAATCTTCATGGTTGGTCCATTTGTTGTCAGTGCCTTTACGCGGAAAATCAGCAGTGCGTGATTGCGTTACTAAAATACCCTTTGGAAGCACTTTAGACGGCAAAATTGAATAAATAGATATTCCTCCAGATTTAGTAATATTTGATGTTGAGATGATGATGAGATGAGATGGTAATAGCATCTGAATGGATAAGTTTTGGGTTTGATGAATGTGGATATGTCCTAATCTTAATACCCTCGTTTTGAATATTGAATATTGAATGAATTTGGCCTCCTTTTCTTGACTTGTTTCATTATTCAAATCCAACTAGACAGATATTGCATGATAGGTATTGTGATATTTCATTCAATGTCTGCTAAGATCTGTATGATCATGTTTTCTTTGACCAAATTGGGATTTATTTATTTCTTTCTTTAGATTTGGGATTGCTATTTATAATTCATCTCTTCATGATATGATACCAAAATTGATAACATAATTGTCAAGAAGCATTGATTTCAATTTTCTTGATATTTTTTTAGAGGCCATTTGTGCAGATTCATCATTTTGATCTGATATTTCTACTCTCGATTAGCTGTTGAAGTTGTTGTTAAGGTAACTTTCTGAAGAAGAATCAACCATGAATGCATTGGCAGCAACAAACAGAAACTTTAAGTTGGCAGCTCGTCTCTTGGGGCTGGACTCTAAGCTAGAGAGGAGCTTACTCATTCCTTTTCGGGAAATTAAGGTTGCAACATTCTTCTTTTCATTATTCAAATCCATTTTTGTCTTAAAGATCCCACCTTTTTTTTGTTGTTGATGAAATTAAAGATCCCGCATATAGATAGACTCACTCTCAACAATTCTATTTGGTGGAAAATTGCAGGTTGAGTGTACCATACCGAAAGACGATGGCACATTGGCATCTTTTGTTGGATTTAGAGTTCAGCACGACAATGCTCGAGGTCCCATGAAAGGGGGGATCCGATACCATCCAGAGGTTGTTTAAATTTTCAGCAATATGAATATGTTATATGGTATTGTTGTGCAGCACCATTTTGTTATTCTGCTGTGAAAGTTTAGTTTGTTTCTGCGCGGATTAGAATGTAAATTAGATTCAATGGGATGAAAAATGGATTATGGTTGATGGTATAGGTTGATCCTGATGAGGTGAATGCATTGGCACAACTAATGACATGGAAAACAGCAGTGGCCAATATACCTTATGGTGGGGCTAAAGGTGGGATCGGTTGCAGCCCCGGGGACTTGAGCATCTCTGAGCTTGAAAGACTTACTAGAGTTTTTACTCAAAAAATACATGATCTTATTGGAATCCACACTGATGTTCCTGCACCTGATATGGGAACAAACGCGCAGGTACATAATGCTTTTTCTAGTTGATCTGCTTTGCCTAAACTAATTTTGTGAATCCGATGAAGAAAGAATATATATGGTGAAGCAGTTCCTAAGTGAACTAGTATTCCGTTAGAGACACTCATATGGGAATGATTGATATTGAATCGCTCTTTACCTCCGCAGACAATGGCATGGATACTTGATGAATACTCAAAATTTCATGGTTATTCACCTGCTGTGGTTACTGGGAAACCTATTGTAAGCATCCATAACCATATTACTACTTCTTTCGAAGTGATAACTCCCAAACTATTAAAAAACTGTCTAGTATTTATATATATCAAAGCATAATCCAGTTAATCATGAGAAATTAATGCTTTGTTACCAGGATCTTGGTGGATCCCTGGGCAGAGATGCAGCAACAGGAAGGGGAGTCCTCTTTGCAACGGAAGCTCTGCTTAATGAATATGGGAAAACCATTGCTGGTCAACGATTTGTTTTACAGGTACCACCCTTTCACCATCACTGTTTCCAGAGCAAAAACAGTAATTGTATGATGGAGTTTGGTAAAGTATCTTTGCAAAACTCACAACTGCCTATAACCGAGAGGAATGGGACACACACATACAATAAGATTCACCTTTTAGGCAAGGCAAATCCTATGATGAACTAATGATGGAAATTCTTTTACTGATATCAGGGATTTGGAAATGTTGGTTCCTGGGCTGCTCAACTCATCTGTGAGCAAGGTGGGAAGGTTGTTGCAGTGAGCGACGTAACAGGAGCAATCAAGAATAGCAATGGACTCGACATACCAAACCTGCTCAATCACGTCAATAAAAACCGTGGAGTTAAAGGTTACCATGGCGCGGATGCCATAGATCCCGATTCAATTTTGGTTGAAGACTGTGACATTCTTATCCCAGCAGCTCTAGGGGGCGTCATCAACAAGTACTTATGTTCATAATCACATATTTGCTTAGCACCATTACTGATATACAGTTCAATGATCATTTTCTCATTCTTACACCATCATGTTCTGATTGAAGGGATAACGCAAATGATATTAAAGCTAAGTTTATCATCGAGGCAGCTAATCATCCGACTGATCCAGAGGCCGATGAGGTTAGTGCATGATTACAAGTATTGTACAGTATAGAGAACAAAGTTATTTCAACATTCTAATTACTATCATCTGTTTCTGTAGATCTTGGCTAAGAAGGGAGTAGTGGTCCTTCCAGACATTTATGCAAACTCCGGAGGGGTTACTGTGAGTTACTTTGAATGGGTTCAGGTATTGCTTTTCTTACATCTTTTTAACTATTCCGGCAAACTCACTCTTTCTAAAGAATCTGAAGCAGTACTCAAATTTTGAACAAATGTAATGTGCAGAACATACAAGGGTTTATGTGGGACGAAGACAAGGTGAATGCAGAGCTCAAGACATACATGACAAATGGCTTTAAAGATGTTAAGGAAATGTGCAAATCACACAACTGTGATCTCCGAATGGGTGCCTTTACCCTTGGCGTTAACCGTGTCGCCAGAGCCACCGTTCTCAGGGGATGGGAGGCCTAAGTTCTTGTTTTTTCATTCAATAAGAAAAGAGGGAAACTCTTTAAAATGTCCCCTTTCTTCATCATGAATTATGAGCTCTTAATTCATCTGTAGCTTTTTTTTCTTCAGAGCTATTTCCCAATAATCTGCTATTCAACTCTACATTTATAAAGTGGTTTCTTGTTCACTAGCTGTCAAGTAACATATAATCATTTTTATTTTAACTGAAAGGAAGAGACTTATTAATCAGATATGGATGAATAACTCCTCATATACCACATTACAGCAAAAGTAAAAGCACAAGCAATTGATACTGATTTTAAAGTTTAATAAAGCGAAATAATTCCTTACAATAACCAGATGTCTCACCACAATGTTTTCCATGAGATTGAAAGAAATTTTTTGGTTAACAACCAAACCCACAAAACAACACGCTACAAGTGCATTCTACCTATGACCTACCCCTGCCCCTAAAGCCACCCCGTGGAGGACCTCTCCCACGAGAACCACCCCTAAAGCCACCCCGTGGAGGACCTCTCCCACGAGGAGCAAAACTGCCACGACCTCGTCCACGTCCACCTCCTCCACCACGTCCTCCTCTGAAAGATTGAGCCTGTCCCCTGCAAAAAATGGATCAAGATCAAACTCATAGGAAGGTGGTTCAGATTGTAATTGTCTGAACAATTACTTGTACAATTTATACATAGAAATAAGATATGAAATTTATACACAGAAATAAGATACGAGTAAAGAACACCATCATTTATAACATCTTCCTCTGCAAAAATGTCACCATTCCACATGTAGAAACTTGATCACTTTAATGTTGGTGAACTTGGAATTTGCCTTTAAGTCATCTCCGTTAAAATAATTTCAAAGTTATAAAACCCCAAGGTAAAAGGAAGTTGTGGCTTAACATACTCGACTATGGAGCTAAAAAAGAATCATATAACAGTCCGCGTTTTTTAGCCAAACAAAACGAACTATAAGAATGATTACGGCACACAATCTTAGTTAAAATATAATAACCACACTTCGCCAATGCTGAAAATGAAACTGGATAGAATCAATTGTCAGCATTGGGACCTTCAAAGAACATACGAATAGGGGCATATAGTTGTACATGCCTACCCTCAATAGGTAAGATAACTAGTTTTGGGCAATCGAGCAATTTCAGAAGTTTAATTATGACCTCGGCCTTTCAACTTGTCTGTATTATGTACGCACTTACAGGTTTCCAGTTTTCCAGCAATCCAAATAACATTTCAACATATACATATGAAATTCTGATAACTTTCCAAATAATAATAGAATTAACCACTCAATTATCAGCCATAAGAAGCTAATATCCCTCAATCTTAAATCACTATACATACAAAGAAAACTATATAAATAAATCAGAGAGAAGGAAAAAGTTAGAAATTAAGCAATTAAAAAGGACATACTTAGGCTGTGATAGGAATCTTTCCAGAGGCAAAAGCTTAAAAGGGTCGATGAAGAACTTGTCGCCTGGCGAATATGAGGTTGCTACAATTCCCTCCATCATTTTTACCGAAAAATACTACAAAAATCACACAAAAAAAGATCAAAATACTAATATCTAGAACATAATAAAGGTGACAATTTTAAAGCATTTAGAACTTACAGACTCATTAATAGGTCCAAAAATTTCATCGACTTTGCCAATCTGAGTCTTGTTCTGAAGGTAAATAGGAGCATTGAAATAGGGAACTTTCTCATTTGTTAGTTTTGTCACAGCATCTCCCTCACAAGCATGAAGAAATGTGGAAATCTCTGCAATAATATATTGTTTAAATAAAAAACAAAGAAATTTGATGTAATTATAATTAGACACAGAGGAAAAGGAAAGAAACTGACCTACGACTTGGGCAGGAGGGCCTTCGTCTCGAAAGGAAGATCGGCCGCCTCCTCCTCCACCAAATCGACCACCACCTCCTCCTCCGAAACCTCGGCCGCCGCCATCTCTGCCGCCTCTAAATCCGCCGCTGCGACCACGCCCTCTGGGAGGTACCATTTTTCTTCTCTGTTAATGGAATAATGGAGAGGTTGGAAAAACATAAATAGGGGTTTAGGTTTAGGGTTTTAAGTAGTAGTAACTTGTTATTTTCTGTTTCCTTATTTACCCTTCTATGTTCGGTTGGGCCACTCATAGTTGGGCCTATGGGAGTGTAAAATATTACACCCAACAATCACTAGATAGAAAAGCCCAAATATTAAAGCCCATTATATTTATTTTGAAGTTCTCTTTGGGCTCCAGGTTCATGTCAACATAAGGCCCATTTTTTGGAATTAACTGATGGGCTGTAATTGGCTTCATGCCCAAGTTATAATAGGAAGTAATGGGATTTTTTTTATTTTTTTTTATTTTGGTTCTAAAAGAAACATTAACAATTAATGGGATCCTCAAAGGGATTGGGATTACAATCACTGTCCAATATTTGAGTAGTTTTATCTTGATAGACAACTAACTTATAACTTACATCCAAGCCAATCAGTACAGTACACGTAGGAAAGAGAAATGAACTTACATCAATTCTCTTCAATTCTCTTTCCTATGTGTACTGCACTCATTGGTTTGGATGTAACTTATCAAACTTAGTAGCCTACCAAAATAAAATTTCTCCCAATATTAGGCTTAGGCATAGTTTGGTTTGGGTGGAAAGAAGAAGTAAATGTGAAGATAAATAAGTTATTTATTTCATTTGGTTAGAAAGGGAGTTGGAAGGGGAAGTAAATCTGGAGGAGGGGGGCTTCTATCTAAAGTTGTCAAAATGGGCATATGCCTGTGGGCATATCCGCCGCATGAGATTAATGGGCGGGTATGGGGTTATGAATTTCATACCCATTTAAATGCGGGTATTAACGGACATACCCGTGAGGGTAACGGGTTATGCGGGTAGGGGTGGATTGCAACCGGGCATGCCCGCTTTGTTTTTTTAATTATTATTAATTTTTGGATAAAAATTAATAAGGCTCTTCAGTCTTCTTCAAACTTACCAAGAGTCCTATATCTTCACTATCTTCTTGCACGCGTTCTTACCAAATATAGGAATCATCTTCTTCGTAAAAATGTACAATTTCAAATATGTGTACGCAATTGAATTCACGGTTTCATTTATGAAGGTAACTAAATTGTTTTCTAACTTATCATTTATCATTACCATTTATAATGTTTAAACTTCCTTCGGTGTGTGTTTTATTTGTGAATATGATGAGTAGGAATCAATATTATCTAAAATGGATTCAAATAATACTTCTAATATTCAAAATCTAGATCAATGGATGGAGGATATTAAAAAACAATATATTTTTTTTTGTTTTGACTTCAGCAATATGTTTGATAATTTTGGACCGTTAATCTTGAATTATTCTTGAAATTATGGACTTTGATTTGATTGTTTTTCAACTATTTTGTATATTGTGGAATTTGATTTGATTGTTCTTGAACTATTTTGAAATTTTATTTCCCCTATATAGGACGGTAAACCGTAAGTGAATGAGAAAAAACTGCATTTTGTTAATTTTTTTGGATTTGATCTATTTTTTTCAAAAAAAAAAAAATTATTAATAAGGGTCACATGCATGCTCATCTGCCCACGGGCATTCGGCGAGCGGGTACGTGCATCCCTTTTGATGACCCGTTAAAAAAGCGGGCATGCCCACCCATCCCCATTTAAGACATGTCAATGATGGGGTGGGGGTGGGCGGACATATCCGTTTTGGCAGTACTATTTCTATCGCTCCATTTTTTTCAATTTTGGAGGGGGTTGGAGTCTCTTGAGGTCTAGGGCAGTCAATTGGACTTACAGACTCAGACCCAACAGAACTGTTCTAGGCCTAGGCCCAATTCTATTATACCCATATTCAATTGGGTATCTCTTTCTATATTCATGTCCAATTGAGTCTATTGATCCGAAATTAATTAAGAGACACAATAGGTTCACTAAGACCAAGGAGCTTCCCCCATACCTCTCTCTCTCTCTCCCGTGGACTATCAAAAACCCATTTATTTAAGAAATTCTAATGGTTTCTAAGGGGATTTAAGTGGACCTTTTCCAGACCCAAGTCAGGCCTAGACCTAGCAAGACTCGACTTGTAAGATTCATGGGTTATCTAGTACAAGCCCAGTCCCATATCTATTTTTGGTGAGTCTGAATATGTACCCAATATTATGAGCTCAATTGACAGTTCTATTGAGGTCATCGTGCTGCTACTTTTTTTTTCCTCAAAGGAATTTCCATAATATTATTGGATTTTTAAATGAAAATGAATAATATTCCGTCAAAAAAAAATAAAAAATAAAAGAAAATGTATAATAGTGTTGAATATGATTCCAAAGAAAATGAAAACTTGAGGTTGAAAATGTTTGGGTCACTCAATTCTATGATCGGGACTAATCTTATATAAATTGAGAAAAGTCCACCTATACAGGATATATCCTGTCCAATTTATATGAATTTTCCAGAATGTTGAGATAAGGAGATTGCCAATTGTATATCCTACTAAAAAAAGGTATAGGCTCGTTGAAGTTCGTACCAAAGGAGACAAGTTTTGTCTTTTTCTCCAACATAATAATACTGCAATGGATAATACTTCCAAAATTCAAATAAAATAGTACTACTCGAATGGTTCCTGCCTCCTGAGCCTTGGAGTTTAAAAATTAGTAAAAATTCCAATTAAAGTGATAATCTAATCTAATCCATCCATGAATGAATTCACCAACATTTTCTCCACATTCTGCAATTGATGAATAGAGATTTGACAATAATTAGTCAGAGTATAATTAGCTGTTATTGTTTCTCTGAAGAGAGCAACAGATCAAAGGCGTAATGAAAGGTTTATATTTAAGAATGGAGGTAGTAATATGCATTCGTGGAAGTTTCAGAAGATATGGATTGGATATGAGCTTTGTACAGCTAATAAATGGGTAGCGAAGGGAATGGAGAAAATTCAATGTTTTTGGACAAAATCCTCTCGCTGCATATTATTTACGTACATATCTATCTGCTGATGATCTTATTGTCTTAGTACGTACACCACGGTACAACTGGAAATTGAAACTTCCACGTGCATCCATTCTCTTGTTTTAGATTTTATATTTGGTTGAAAATTGAAAATTGAAACTTGAAACTGCTTCTGCATTCCATTCATGTGTAATGGATTATGTATCGTTTAGGACTCACCTCATATCTCTTTTGTATGAATTCGGTGGAATTCACACTTGTAGGTAAGCCTCATCTAATTTATGTGTGGGACTATAGGACCAGTTTTATAAGACCAGTCCTAGGATTATATTTTTTATTATTATGTACCAATTGAAGGCTACAACTGTTGAAACAGTATTCAACCAAGATACATACGTCTTGTCTTGCCTTCCCTTTGCCCCACTTTGGGAATAGGTGCGATTTCTACACATGCGGAACACACATTAGTTGTCACGTTATTTCATTTACAAGTATTAAATGATGAACCAAACTCTATTTTTACGTTGTCATCTTCTCTCCGCACATTCATTTCTTAAACCTTGTAATTAGTAGAAGTAAAAGTAAAAAAAAAGTGCATGGGAGTGGGAATGGTCAATAATTAGAAGAATGTATTGTGGAGCCTTGGTTGATATCCTTGTTGGATGGAGCTGATTAAGATACTAATTGATTATCAAACCAGAAAAATCACAAAATTATAAATTCAAAGGAAGCAACAAAGCATATATACTAAATATTTATCTACATCATAATTCCATATATGTAGTGATTAAACCTTTGTTTTTCAGCCAAATTCCTTCCAACAGCACTAATTATATGTTTAAAATCTAATCCAACAAATGTTCCGGACTTTACGTTGCAACTTTTTTTTTTTTGAAGCCCAATGGGGCGGTTGCCTCATATAAGGGAAAGAGAACTGTCTCAGACGAGGAGAAAACAACTCTAAAAAAGGAGGTTAAAGTTTTCCGTATGCAGACGGAGAGTATCCAACCCACGACCTCAACGTAAACATAAAAAAAAAAACCCATTCATTATCATTACAACCTTAACAGACTCGATCCTCCTTCAACCGCAAGTTAAGAAAAAACAATTAGTATCACTAATTAGATTTGTTGAAAACTTGTCCCCCACCCTATGTATCCGACGGCTAAGAATTTGTCGGTTCAGAATCTGATGCTACCATCTTCGTCCGCATTTCACCATCCCATTGATCCCCACTCCCCTTCCCCTTTTTTTAACGAGAGTAGTTGATATTTATATTCGTTTTAAAATGCATGATTATTTAGTTTTATTGTCGAATTCGTTGAAAAGTCGGTATTTTCTAACATAATTTTTTCTGAGTATAAAATTTAAATTCAAAATCTTAATTAAAAGATATTAAGTTATTTTGTGCGAATTTAAGTCGGTCATCTCCTCTTTCTTTTCTTTCTTAGTCATAGCATAAAACGTAAATATCAAAAATAGATTAGCGCAATTAGTTTAACACGTTTGATTCAAAATAATAAACACAACAAGATACGACACGAAATAAAATAAAAATTAATTTAAGAAAATGGACATAGCATAAAATAGAAAAGTGGACTCGGTTTCTTTGACTTCCTTTTCTGCGTCACATTCACACGTGTTACTTTTTGCTGCCCTCATTTCAACTCTAATCGCCAACCCCTAAAAGGAGAAGGAAAAGAAACAAAAACTCCATTGTCGTTGTACTCCATATTTTAATCTATATATGTCCTCTCCTGCCCTACATATATAAATTTATATTACTACTACTAACTAATTAATTAATAAACAAAAAAAACTAATTACCATAAGGGGGATCATTTTTTAATTGTGTTCATTATTGTAGATTGGTACGTAAAGATTATTCTCTCCTATGATCCTATCCAATAAAAAGTATACGCACTGCGCACCATCAGACAAGGCAGTGTAATATTTTATAATAACCATAGCTCTAATAATTAAAAAGAAGCAAATTATAAATTATTAGGGAAACCAATTTGTTGAGGAAAAGCGGTGTGTAATGGAGTCGGATGGATCTACGTCTTCCCGACAACACTTGGTGGGCAAACATTGTTTAGATATCTTATTCAAATAGGACAGATCAAATATTTTTTTTATTTTGATTCCTTCTTTATTTTCTTTCTTTTGCACCTATTGAATTAAAAATAAAGCGTCTTAGTGTTTTTAGGCTTCATTTTTCTTAAATGTTATAATTTGATTACATGAAAGAAATGAAAAGGGGATGGGTTTAATTTGGATGTAATGCGGTGCAGGTGCAGCAGCTGGTGTTGTTGGGGTCAAAGAGTGAAGACTAATACCGTCGGTGATCTGTGAGGAGTAAGACAACAGGGAATATAAAAGGTCCTACAGGCAGTCTTGTCACTGAGTTTACCATAAACTACTAATCTACCGGTATTTTTAATTGGCAGTGAACTATTAGCTTAAAAATTCAAGTTAATATATGGTCTCTAGCGGATGGATAAACTAATTAGTAGGTCTCTTTGATAGTTTGATGTTAACATTCCCAATTATTTATTATATATAAATGCACTTCCTACTCCCTTACTGTTCTTGTTGCTTTCATTCCCGTCCCCACATCTCTCTTTTCATGCATACTAGGTTGCTACTTGCATGATGCGCAAATTATTTGAGTTAGTGTTGTGTGATTTTATTTTTTTATTTTTTTTATATCTTTCACTTTGGGTGTAAAAATGTATTTTTAATTTGCATTACTCCACATAATTGTTAGTTAAAATGAATTTATATTGTAAATAAAATACGTAAAGAGGTTTTGGATCTTCTCCCTTACATAGACTTACAGGACAATACAATCTAAAAGTGGAGACTTTTTCTATGAGTGGTTTTATTTTGTTAGGTGAGTAAGTTTAAAATTTATATTCAAACCAATTAATACAATACACGCAGACCAAACGTACAAACTTTTACTAGGAAAGAGAATTGACTTTTTATGCTAGATGTGAGTGCAATTTTTAAACTTACTCATCTACCAATATAATAGTTTCTCTTTTTCTATTATCTATTAGACTTTTATCAAATGAAAGAATCTTTACTATTCGAAATTACACAAAAAGATATACTACATAGTGAGTTATATATTTTTTTGCGCTCATGACTTCACCCGCTCGAGGACCGCTATCTATGAGATGAAAAATAAATTAAGACTACGAATAGAAGAAAATGAATAACTATAATAACAATTTAAATATCAGTTATAGATTTAAACTGATTCAATTACTGATAATATATGTTAGTATATTCTTGCCAAATGGGCGATTTCTCTTTTTTCCGCCCAACAACAACCAATCCTTAATTCCAAAAGATTGGGGTCGGCTACATGATCCAAATCAAGAATCACGTAAGGTCATTCACATGGATGCATTCTCTCCATATCTTTCAATCCCAAACAAAACTCTCATCTAATTCTAGCAATTTCATATCCCTTTTTATCACTTCTGTCCAAGTCTTTCTCGGTCTCCCTCTACCTCTTACGCCTTCAATATTACATAATCCTTCAATTCTCCTCACCGGTGCATCACTTGGTCTTCTTTTAATGTGCATAAACCAACACAAACGGTTATATCTCATCTTGTCTTCAATATGTGCTACATAGGGATGGCAATTTGACATGTGACCCGCCGATCCGCCCTGTCCCGTGAAGAGAATGGGGCAGATCAGGCTCACCCCGGGAACGGGGCAGATCGGGCTGGATTTCATGTGCGCCCCGGCTACCCTATATATATATATTATATTATTATTATTATTATTTAATTTTGTATATAATTTATATAATTTTATTTAAGTACAATGTTAATATTAATGGACAACGAAGCGCAACTTAGGCGGTAAAGCGCTTCACTTCTAACCGGTAGGTCGAGAGTTCGAGTCTGATGGAGGAAAAGTGGGGAACCACTATCGATTCTCCTTTTAAAAAAGGAAAAAAATGTTGATATTAATGATTTTTTAATATAAAAAAAGTAGGGCGGGGCGTGGGCGAGATTTCTTGATCTGTGTTACGGGGCGGGGCGATAGGTCACCTGCACGGGGCGGGATTGGGTATTGAGATACCCGCCCCGATCTGCCACATTGCCATCCTTAGTGCTACACCTACCTTCTTCTAAATAGTCTAATTCCTCACTTTATCCATTCTATTATGCCCATACATCCATCTTAACATACGCATATCCACTATATGGATTTTCTGAATATGACACCTCTTATAGTTACCCAACATTCTGTGTCATATAACAATGACGGTCTAACAGCGGTTCTATAAAACTTTTCCTTCAATCTCAGCGGGTATATTACGATCACACAAAACACCAATCGCATTCTTCCATTTGTAGTCAACCAACTTTAACTTGATGCATCACATCTTCGTCAAGCTCTCCGCCCAACAAATAATAAATAGAGAGGTCAGGGACTTCAATCCTCAACTATTTATACTGTTCCTTATCATAATTATATTCATTAAGAAGTCATTCAATCTCAAACCAAATAAAGTTGATATCACGTACAAGGTCATGCATCATGCATTCATGTTTAAATCCACCTAAATAGCAACTAACTAGGACAACAGTACATTTTTGCACAGCTGATCTATTTATGACCACTCTACTCCATTACGAATCCAGAAATAGGCAACACTGGGGCACACGACAATTTATCTATAATTATTTATTCATTTATCATCTAAATGAAACAAAATATACCTTATATACTAAAAAAAAATATTAACGTGGTCATTTGACCCGTTGCTGCCATACTAGATCGTCACTGCTCTACTCTTGATTGGTAGTGGTAAGCGATCCATTAGTTTCTTGCACCCAATTTAATTTTAGTGCGGAATTCATTTTTAATAAATATTATACTAACAAATTTTGACCGTCAAATTATTCTATTATATAAACAAAACAAAATTAATTTCGACCAATCTAATTAAATGCTTCAATAACTGAGACCTATTAGCAATGTTGATCAACACTAGATTGGAACGGTCTCTCACCAGAGATTGAACATATGAGTCGCACCTAAAATTAGCTAATTCAAAACCATGGAAAATATCCACAGTACTCCATTCTTTTTGCGAATGGAGAATTCTGATATAGATCAGGTTCATGTGGATTTTGTGCTCTAAAATTGATCACATAATCAAAAAATTATCTCTCTCCTCATTATGTGGAGATGTGGCCAGTTCTGAATCGCAGTGTCCAATGGATCTGATCCATATTAGAATTATCCTATGGAGATGACATTAAATTATGCAGTCCGGTTCCTATGCGGAACGCCCAAAATTCCGCACGTGCGGGACACGCTGGGAGCCGTCGATTTCATTTTTGAAATGGATCGACGGCTATGATTTAAAAGATGGGTTAAAAGGGTATATATGTAATTTCACAAATAAATATAAAAAAGAAAAAAAGAAGGGGACACGCAACCGTCACATCGGTTGGGATTTCCGAGGTAAAAAAAGCGGCTGAAAAAGCAAAAAGTCACCTTTCTACAAGAACATATGTTATTGTATATTGTGAACACATGTTTTTGTTCGGTGAACACATGTTCTTGTTGTGTGAACACATGTTCTTGATTATTGAACACATATTTTTTATTATTGAACACCTGTTCTTGTTCTGTGAACACATGTTCTTGATTATTGAACACATATTTTTGTTCGGTGGACACATGTTTTTGTTTGGTGAACACATGTTCTTGATGAGTGAACATATGTTCTTTCCGTGAACACGTATTGCTTGATGGGAGAAAAGTTGCAGTTAAGAAAAAAGAGTTTAACGTTTATCCCTAAATACCTCTACTTTGAAACAACCGTTAGATGAATCCAACGGCCCTCAGCTTGGCCCGCATATACGGACCATTCCACTTTCCGCATAGGAGCCAAGACCTAAATTATGAGGGCCTTCAAATTAAATCTAGAATATTTGGGAAGATCTGCACATTTATGGAGCTTAGGTTGTGACACTATCTATCAATCATCTGAAATATATGTAACAGTACTACAACAAAAGTACAAATAGACAGATGAGCTGTGGTGATAAGAAATGTGAAAAGCAATTGACTCGTACATTCTTTACCTTCCAATTCCAATCTCAATGTCGGTACATGAAACCGTACCAGAGATTAAATAAATATAGGACTAAGGGAGTGAAAATTTAAAAAAAAAAAAAGAGAGTTGAAAGGTGAAATTAAAGAAGAAACCAATTAAAATTAAAGTCCCACAACATCTCATACTGTCCTACATAGATTTTCCATTGATTGTTTTGTACACAGTTAACGTGGTGATTAATTTGAGCTCAGTTTTACAGTTGGCTTTTAGTATAATCACTAAATGTGTGAGAATTTGAACTGAGGGAAAATTTTATGAGAGACGATATTCACTGAGTGATTCAAATACTTGTTAATAATAATGCATATGACAGCTCCAACCAGTTACTTCAGAATTCAGAATTGGAATTTCCCATTGATTGTTACGCTTCAGCTACTGTCCTTTTTTGGTAATTTAGGATGTGGTAAATTTGAATTCGAATTTTGGGAATGACTGACTTACCTGCATGCATGCACGTACGTATGGGTAAAAAAAATTATGTCCCCGTTTTTATCTCCATTCCTATCCCAACCAATCACAATTCACTATGTATATATATAATTGAAAAAAAATATTTATATAGTAAATTTTGATTAGTTAGAGATAGGGATGGGAACAGATAATTTTCACCCGTACGTATAACATCATCTAGGGATAGCTAAGAGTGGTAAGTTGTACTACATGTTGTTCCTGAATTTAAAGTGTCTCTTTAAATTATAAGATTTTTTTTGTCAATCCATAGCAATGGGACACACAACTTCTTTGCCCTGGATTTGTCAATACTTAAAATATTAAAGAGATATGCAGTAAATTTTAAAAATAAATTATTTGCCAACTCATTGTTTAAGTTGATCATTTCTATCGTAATGAGACTCTATTACAAATTGATAATATTTTCATTATTTATTTTCTACTTATAGACAATCGACACCCAAAAAGATCCAAAGTCCCTCTTTGCCCTTATTATAACTATAAATTCCAATTTTAAAATAAAGTTACTACATCTTGAAGTAGTAAAATAAGAAAACATCATAAATTTGCACGGTTTTGAAAGATATAAAGTTACTATACATCTTGAATTTGAAAAAGGAAAGCAGTAGCACTTTTCTTTTTTCCTCTCTTTAGTGTTGGTAAAGAAATAACGGTTGTAATTTAAGGTAGCAAAATTAAAGGAAAAGGGAATAATTTTTTATTATAATAAAATGATGAATGCCCATTTTCGTCTAATGTATCAAAAAGGAAAAGGCAAATTAAAGTCGCAAAGAGAAAATTCTACCATTTCATTCAAAAAATAAAAAAAAGGTAAAAACTACTCCCTCCACTCCTAAATATAAGATTTTAATTACATATTATGAAAATAAAAAAAATAAAAAATTATGATATTTTTGTATAATTAAAATTTCAATACTACTATTTTAAATATGATTTGTATACCACTAATTTTATTTAAGATAATAATATTGATATTTTGATTATAAAATTATTTTAAATTTTTACTTTTCTTATTTTTTGTAAAATGTAATGAAAGTCTTTATATTTAAGAATGGAGGTAGTACCATGGTTGGGTAGGAATGGTTGAACACAAAGTCAAATGTTAAAGCCGTCAATTGCTAGCTTTTGGCCTCCCACTTCTATCTTTCAAAATACACACACTACCCAAAAGGAAAAGAAAACTCAATACAATCAACCTCATGAATGTTCTTCGATTATCATCCTTGTCCCACTCCAACCCTTCTCTCCCCATTCAAATAATACTACCTCCATTTCATAATGTAAGTGGGTAAGATATATAACGAAAATAAAAAAAACAAACAAAATTTTGGTATTTAATTTGCAATAAAAATTATTTGTACTAATTTTGTATCACGTTTTATATCCCATAAATGAGAAATTGGCATGTTTTAATTTTTTTATTAATAAACAGTGAAACCATAGGAAAAAAATTAACACATAACATTTTTTATTGATGTGACAGATAACGAGATAAATACAGTGATAGAGGATTTTTTGGCATTTAATTTATTAGTTAAATTATCAATATTACTCTCTTAAATATGACATGTATACCACTAATTATATTTAAGATTGTAATATTGATTTTTTTTTAAAAAACATATTTATGTTATTCTTAATTTTCGTTACATGTCCTCAATAATTTATATTAAAAAATGTAACGAGTAATAAAGAAATAAAATAAAGGTTAGGACCACCTTATACCATAATTATGCAACCAATATGTTGGATCAAGGAGTTGGGGTCACTCCGGCGAGCCGTCCTTGTGAGGGAGGTCTCACGTTCCTCTCGCATGAATTATGGTGGGCCTACCTACAAAGTTGACTCGCCCCAACTCATTTAAAAGGATTGTGGGGATCAATCTCATAAGAACGGTTCTACCATAAAAAAATTCTTGTTGTGAAAGCTTAACTTTTTTAAGAAGTCTCATTTCAGTCTTAAAAATAAAATAAAAAGTTATTGTTAAGAGAATTATTTCGAACAAATTAATAAAATACTCAATTTGAATTAGACGATCCACAAAATAAAAGACGGATAATGGAGGTCCAAGACTAAAAAATTACCCCCACGCATGCATATTGTCCGTACCCACCGCCTTCCCCAGCTCCTCCTTCCATCTGTACTCTCTTCCATTATATATGTACCATTCCCTCCCTTCCCTTTCTTCACCTCACTTTTTCCTCTCATTTCTTTCAACATCAATTCACTCATTAATTCAAAGAATTATTTTTCATCGATCAACAGTACTACCAAACTAAAATGGCAGCAGTTTCAATGCTTGATGACTTCGACTGCAACATGGCCATGGGAGCTGACAAGCTCACCTATGAAATCTTCTCCATCCTCGAAAACAAGTTCCTCTTTGGCGGCTGCAACTAAAAACCAGCTTCTTTCTTCCTCTCCCGGAAACTCCGGAAAAGTACGCATCCTCTCCATTGATGCCGGCGGTTCCACCGACGGACTTCTAGCTGCGAAATCTTTAGCCCATTTAGAATCCACCCTTCGCGCCAAATCCGGTAACCCAAATGCCCGCATTTCCCAGTTCTTCGACGTCGTTGCCGGAGCCGGGGTCGGTGGGGTCCTCGCCGCTCTCCTCTTTACACGTGGCAAAGACGGCTTACCTTTGTTCTCTGCTAAAGAAGCTCTCAATTTTATTGTCGAGAATGGCGGGAAGTTGTCCAAAACGGCGGCGGCGACAGGTGTTTTCGGGCGGGCTTTTTTCGGGCCTTCTAAGAATCCCGGGAAATTGTTTAAGAAGGTGTTTGGGGATTTGACTTTGAAGGATACGATAAAAGCTGTTTTGATTCCCTGTTACGATCTAAATACCGGATCGCCTGTTCTGTTTTCGCGTGCCGACGCTTTGGAAATGGACGGCTGTGATTTCAATATGGCTGACGTGTGTGGGGCCACCATTGCTAATCGTGCAGTTGAATTAAAATCTGCCGACGGAAGAAAGAAGATCGAAGCCGTTGGAGGAGGGATCGCAATGAATAATCCAACGGCTGCAGCAATCACACATGTCCTCAATAACAAGCAGGAGTTTCCATTTTGTAAAGGGGTGGAGGACCTGGTGGTCGTTTCATTGGGTAACGGTGAAATGGATTGTGGGGCCGGAAACGTCCGTTCTTCCTCGGCGGCAGCGTATGTCCGAAATCGCCGGCGATGGTGTTGCTGACATGGTATGCACATTCATCTAAATATGCTTACTTTAATTATTATTTATTATTTATTATATACTTTATAAAAAGATTGTAGTAGTAAATAATGTTAAAATGATTAAAAAAACATTAGTGTAATTTTTACATGTTTATAGAGATTATGGAGAGTAGAAAGTTTCATGTATTTATTAAAAAAAGTAAAAATAAAAAATAAGTCAGATTTAAGATACAGAAATGAGGATTGAGGATTGTTTTGTTGCAAGAATGAAGAAATAACTAATGGTTATGCATGGTCCCATTGATTGATTGAGTGGACCACGGCTCCTATGCGGATTTTTTTGGTGCGGGACCTAGTGCGTGGGACAGTCGAGGCCAGTTGGATTCATCCAACTAGTTGTTTTCAAAGAAGTGTATTTAACGACTCTTTTTTTCCAAATGCAACTTTTCTCTCTCATCGAGAACATGTGTTCGCGTAACGAGAACATCTGTTTCACCGACATGAACATGTGTTCACTCATCAAGAAAATGTGTTCACGTAACAAGAAACATCTGTTCACCGAGCATGAACATGTGTTCACCGAACATGAACATCCTGTTCACCGAACAAGAACAGTGTTCACCGAACATGAACAAGTGTTCTTGTAGAAATGTACTGTCACATGCAATTTTTTCTCTCCTCCTTTTTGACTTTTCACTCGCAACTTTTCTCTCTCCTCAATAAAATTACATATGTATCTCTTTAACTTTTCTCTCTCCTCTTTTAAATCATAGCCATTGATCCATTCAAAAACGAAATCAATACTGTCATCATGTGTCCCGCGACGCTACGATTTTTGAAAGCGTTCGCGACTCGAACCTGGACTCGGGATTGAGTGGCATTGGACAATGAATATATTGCAAACTACTAGTAGTTGTAGTGGTCATAAATATTCCTAAGGTCCACTCAAATTACTATTCAATTAGTGTGGTTGTCACTCATGGCCAATAAAATACATAATTTCACCTAACTCTTAAGAGTAGAAGGTTAGCTAGAATCTTTAAAATAAAAAATAATCTTCCACTAGCAATTGAATAATTGCACTATAGTCCAAATAAAGTTATATACTAATTGTATATTATATGTTTTTTTAATGTATGATCAGGTTGATCAAGCAGTATCCATGGCATTTTATCAAGCAATTAAAGGAAATGGAATGAACAAGTATGTGAGAATCCAAGGAAATGGGATATTTGGGAAGAATGAAAAGCAAATGGGGAGGGCAGAAGAGATGTTGGCTCAAAAGAATGTGGAATCGGTTTTATTTCAAGGAAAGAAGTTGGTGAATAGTTCTAATTTGGAGAAGCTTGAATTCTTTGCTGGTGAGCTAATAAAGGAGCATGAGAGGAGGAAAACCAATGTTTTACCTCCCGTCCTTCTCAAACAGGCATCGCCATCGCCAAGAACATCATCCGCCACCACTATCTCCACTGTGTCTTCGTTTGAAAATTAGTTAGGTTAATAATTAACAAACATTTATTAATTAGGTAGTTATTGCCGCTCAGAGATGTATTAATACATCCGAGTTAGACTTCTTGAGGGGAGTTGCGGAGCTCGGTCTTTTTTTTTCTTCAATTTTATTATTATTTGGGTGGTAAGAGTTAGTGAGCCTTAATGTAAATTTAGATAGTAATCTTTTGCTTTGTGTACATTGTATGGGAGATTGATTTCTCTTTCCAAATTAGTATTGCAAAAAAAAACATGCAGAATCCCCCTACAATTACAAATGCATACTTTTTCCTATTTTGTAACCAATTCCTTTTTCCTTTTTTTTTTTTTCCTACACGATGATGCTAATGTAAGTGGGTGTCAACACTGTAATCATTGAAATACTTGGTATAGAAACCAAAGAAGAAAAAGTTGAAAGCAGTGACCACAACTATTCATGCGGCCAAGGCCACCGTCCACAACTTCGGCCACCCAACTTATGCCGTCACCATTGTCACTTTGAGTAAAAAAAACTCCCTGGACCAGTGTCCCTCCCACCAACCCACCACCCCTTTCCCCTCCCCAATATATCATCATATTCACGTGTAGTTGGGGGAATGTTGTGTTATTCAATATGAAAGGGATGCAGTAGCTGGAATCAAATCAATGGTAGGAAGGAGATATATGGTGTGTTCAAAAACGTGTCTTCATTCCATCACTACCAATCCAGTGATATTTTGAGACATAACAAAGCGAAACCGCTAAATATGTTTATCATGCGCATGTAAAGAAAGAACATGTGCTGCCATTAAATGAAATGATCTGATGCTAACAAATATTTTGCATTTGCGGATACAACACTTGTCCTGCGTAATAACCAGACCACTCCACATAGTAGTTAGATTCCAACCTATTGCAAGTTTCCCATTCTTGTTTGCTACAATGAGTTCTAAACCATTTCTTTAGCCCACAAAAATAAAAAAAAAGTCTAGAAAAACAAATGAAAAGAAAAAATGCCGCCTTTGTGGCCATTACTAATATTTCCTAAAGATCAAGAACCTCAAGTATAGAAAGTAGAAAGCAAGCATGACACCTATTTTTGTGGCTCCATTATTTCTAGAATAGAAAAAAATCTACAGACTACAATGCAAAGCCCACAGAGAATATCAAACACAAATCTTTTTATTTCCACATGGGAAGAAAATTCTGGATATCACTTAAATCATGCGCTCAAATGTTATATGCCATGTAATAAAAGGTTTTAAGGGTACAAAATAATATATATTTTCCATCTATACCCAACAGCAGTGGCTTAACCACCACCACCATATAATCCATCTACACATTTCTTCTTATATTGGAGCAGCCAATAACCCTTCTTTCATCAACACCTCGGCAACTTCTGTATCTTCGCGTTCCCTTTGAGCTTCTCCTCCGTTTTAGTTTAGCCCAAGAAGAAACTTGACAACATTTAGGAGCGAAGACAGGAACAAGAGAAACTGCCCAATTGAAGAAAGACTAAACCCCAATGTTGGAAACTCATTTTGTTTTCAAAATTTAACGTCTATGAAATTTCACAGAACATAGAGGCAATATCACCTCCCACGGACTTCAGCATCAGCAGACTGTGCGCCCATAACAGATTGAAGCAATGTAAAGATTTTTGGACCACCTTTCCTGCCAAGTAACGGAAAGAGTTTAGTAAATGCATCGAACAAATATTTCTAAAAGAAAATAATAATAATAGCACCACCTAAACCAAACTGCATGAAAAGCACATACTATCACTAACGGAGCATGCAAGTCTCAAAAAGATACAAATTGTAAACAACTAGAAAATGTGCATCTGCAAATGTAATATCTTAAGCATACCTTTACATGGGTACTTGGGAAGGCAGATGTGCGCAGGGTCTCTTGAGTCTCATCCATAATTTTCCGTCTAGGAATACTCAGTATCAAGGCTGCTTGATCAGCAGTTGCAGCCATAGAGGTTATTCTGTAACCATTCTCCCATCGACGGTGGATCCCATCACTGGGATACAGAAAATCAAGCTCCACAACCTAGCATGAAAAATACCAGGTACCAATGTCAATCGGTTGGAATAATTGAGGAGGCACAACACATATTTTGCTTTACCATTTAGAATGAAACAATACCTGTTCAGAATATCCCGAGTTTCTGGACATTACTACACCCCATCTACTGCCAGCAGTAGTCATGGACGTGACATGGAATCCTTCCTTCCACTTCTTATTAATCCACTTGAAAGGAAAAGATTCGCTCACTTTGTACGATTGTTGGGTGTAAGGAGTTCCTAAAGCAAGTTTAACAAATTAAACCAGTTTAAAGAACAACCATTTATAAATAGAAGGACTCAATAAACAATATGGGGGAACTCTAGTATTTTGCAATAAGGACTAAAATGGCAATAGGACGGTTGTCGACCAAGCAGTATTGTTAAGGCTCACGCCTCATGCGCACCATTGCGCCTCAAGTTCGAGGGATATCGCCTTAAAATCTCAGGCATGCCCCAAATCAGGGGGCGCGCCTTGAAGAAAAAAGGCTTCAGGTTCCAGGCTCCCCTCGGGCGCCTTTGTGTAATTAATCCTTTGGATGATATTGACTGTTCTAATGACCGGTTGCTAGGAAAGTTAGAAAATGATGAGCTAGTATTAATTTGAAGATTCTGATTTGACTTGGACTGAGGTTTCCAGGGCAGGTGAAGTAGATGAACCACGATACTCATCTAGGTCTAAAGAAGTTAGTGCTTCTGACTCTCGACCTTCACAGTCTACTTTACGGCCATCATTCTCTTCAGATGTTCCTAGGACACCTAGGTTTGAGGAGCATGATGAAGAAGATGAAGAAAAAGGTCCTATAGATAAGGAGACCAATCAAGTTGAAGAAATTTCTCTTGAGGATTCAGATGATTATGAGGAATTATGATGATAATGCTATTTATGGATATCTATTATTATATATTTTTAAATTTACATATATAATTTTATGTTCACTGCGCCACGCACCTCAAGGCTCTTGGACTCTTTTGGCGCCTTTTTGCGCATTAATAACTATGAGACCAATGGACCTTCCTTTTGACAACTTAATAAGTAGAAGTAGAAATGCTTCGTCGACCAACCTTTTGACATAACCACCAGAGAACTCCCATTAGCAGCACCAGCAATTGAGCTAATGTAATAGTTTTTCTCCCATTGTTCCATGATCCAATCCTGATGGAACCATAATATCCTTAGTTATGAGAATATGCACTTAAGAATGGGATGTTCAGTAACAAAAATAATTTGAAACCGACCTTGTTAAGGAAGACAGCTGAAAGCTCATAGACCTGTGAGGAGAAACCAGTTCCTGCGTCCATGATAAGAGCCCAAAGATTAGCGGCTGAAGCCACACAGCTTATGTAAAGACCATCTTCATTGCCCTTATCTACATGCTGGCGGAGTCTTGAATCAGCAACATTATAATGGTATCTGAAAATTCGACAGGCGCACTGTTAATTTTGAGAACAAAGTCCCAGAAATTGAGAGGTTTGACAAACAATTAGTATTAGTGAGTGCCAATGAGTCTTAAACTTTCATCCAAAAAAAAAATGAGTCTTAAACTTGCGCAACCAGTAGAACCATGAATAACTATCAAAGTAAAAATTGTAACAAATTATATAATGGTGAATGATATAGTTTTCCATTCAAGTTTTATGAATTCTTTATTCATTACAAAGTAGCCCATTTTAAGTTAGGCCTGGATCACATGCACAAAGTACACATTTCGAGAATTATGGAAAAATCACCAAACACCAGGGTTGCCAGTTATGTCCCTAATCACCCCTCAATTATGAAGTTTTGTTGGAAATAATAGAAGCTGCAGGTCAAGTCAAAAGTAATATGCCAAGCTACATTCCTTTAAGATTAAAAAGCAAAACAAAACAAAAGCAAATATAAAACCCTAGTAAAGTTCAGTGCAATTATAGAGAAAATATTTATACTATTGAAAATAGGAAGAGTTAGTGAATGTCTAGATCAAACTTAGATTATAGCAAACATAAATCAGATCGCTCATACAATTAATATCACCGAGACTCAGAGCTGTTAAACGAACAATAGAAGATATAAATTATTTGCTATGTATACCTTTCGTATTATGACAATAAATGAGCATTCCACTAATAAAATAGGAGGAGTTGATTTTACATGGAAATATCTTATCCATCTATATCACCATAAATACATTCATGTTTAATAGCGAATGCATGACCATATCTATAATTAAACCAGATTCACTGGTCCTCAGAAGCTAACTCAAGAAGATAGTCCCAAAGTTGTCACAGTTTTCTATCCAATACACTTCAATTCTCTTGTATTCGTTAATCTAATGAATTGCAACTCAAAATAACTATCATACAAGTAAAATGTGGGTTTCTCTAGAACTGTCAGCAGGATACTAATTTTTGTGAGTTGAAGTATTTGAAACCTTTAGAAGAATTGGTTGTCTAAGGGTGGAGGAACAATGAGGCTGTAAGAGGTAAAGGGAGGAGAGGAAGATTTGGACGGAAGTGATAAAAGATGATATGACTTTGCTAGATTTGGATGGTAGTATGACTTTGGATAGAAAGAAATTGAGAGAATGCATTCATGTTAACCATCACACATAATCCTTTCTTTGGTTCATGAAGCCGACCCCAATTACTAGGGAATCAGGCTTGGTTGTTGTTGCTATAAAGTATTTGAAGCCTTATAATGCACAAAACCCTATAAGTGATGATTTTTCTATCTCCTTAAATCATTACCAAAAGGGGACTCGGCATTATTTGCCAACTCTCATATGGAGAATAGCATCATACTCTACTTCTTTTCTATATAGTCTGATACACATCAAAATATGAGCATACAATCTCACAAAGTTGCTAAGGCCAAAAAGTAAATGAACACAATAACCATGTACCTTTGCTTCATTGGCCGGCGTGCATTATAGACTGAAATCCACTGTGTGGCAGGACTTCCCAGTCGGATTTTTTTCTTCGGTTGCTCATCTTCTTCTAAATTTATAAGCAGCCTTCCTCGCTTCTGTCCAACCTGACCACATGAAGTACGCCCGAAGTCGAGATTAATGATACTACACGGACATTCTGTATATAAACTTAAAAAAAAAAAATTCAGAGTGTAGACTGACCTTGAGAGCTCCATCAATTCTTATCGGTCTCAGTGAAGTGCATGGCTCAATGAGACTTTCAAAGAAAGATATCAACTTGGAATAGTTAGGCTCCTCGTCAAACTTCATGTTCGTCACAGCCTCAAGAAACTGTTTAAAGGGTGGAGGGCAAAAGCAGCACATTAACTCGGGAGAAGTGCCCATTTTCTTTTTACAGACGAGAAAACTCTTGTTGTCTCCCTGTTCATGATCAAAATACCAAAACAAGAATAAGGAATAGTGTAATTGTAGTTAGAAAGAGAACTGTAAAACAATTATGTAAATTCACCTGATACCCTTGCCATGGTAACCTTCCCTTGATTAGAAATATCAAAGTGTATGCAAGTGACTCCAGATCATCCCTTCGACTCCCTGTCCGACCCAAATGTGCATGCACGCTAGCATATCTTATTGTGCCCCTGAAAAAAGGAGGTCATTAGAACATGTGCAGCATGCTTCGCTTAGTAAGCTCACTCAACCACCTTGCATACCTGAATATGTCAGGCCTCTGGTCATAATCCACATGCTGACCAGATGATGCATCTTTCCACCTAGATGCTGAACCAACAATATAAAGCAACAATTCAATAAACAAATATGATATTAAATACACTTTACACAGCAATAGTAGTTGATAGTAAAAGAATACTGAAAAGTCATACCTAAACCAAGATCAATAAGATATAGCTTCTTCTCATCAGGAGTACCAGGTTGACCGAGTAAAAAGTTCTCTGGCTTCACATCTCCATGAACAAAACTGCACAAAGAAAACAACTGGTGGTCAATAAAACTATAAGACCAGTTAATTCACACATAAATAATGATCTTCATGCTGTGTCCACGTTCTCGGAGGACGGTATTCACAAATTAAGTAGACTCACCCCTTCAAGTGAAGCTTCTCGAGAATAGAAATTGCCTCCACAGCAATACAAGCCACCATATTTGGTGACATCCTGTAGCAGGTTCAAATCATTAGTGCAAGCATTTAACATAGGGTGCAATAAAGAGAAACGTGATTCTCCTGCTTTTAAGAGATCACACTGTGCCAAAAAGATACGTAGGCGTGGCATGCCATGTGAGGCACGTGTGTCTACAAGGAGAAAGAATAGAATCTTACGACTGGCCTAATGAATTCCAGACATCCCAAAGACTCGGGCCAAGCATGTCCATGACCTGAAATACAATGATTAGCAGATAGCTGACAATATTCATTATATTAAGGGTAAACAACTATACATTCACACTAACCAGGATGTAAAAATCTCCTTGACGACCCTTGAAGTGAACCCCTGGGATACCATAACATCCATTTAGAGTGCTGTTCATTCAGAAAAGACAAAGAGCTAGGTGAGAATTTGGGAAAACAATGAGCCGGAGAGCCAGCAGGAAAGTGCAGAATGTGGCTCACTTGTAAACCTGCCACTCAAAAGGAGGACCATAATTGCAACCCTTACTGTTGCGGTGCTCCAACTTCAAAGCAACCTGCAAAAGAAAAAGTCAATTCATGTCCAATGATGTACTGTTGAAAACTCATATTCAGTTGTGAGAAGAACAATGATACCTCCACTGCATCTGGTCCGGTCCTCTCAGTGCCACCACTAACCCTTTTGCCAACATAGACTTGGCCAAAGCCACCCCTACCCAACTTCCTCTCCGTCTTATACATAGGAGAATTACCAACTTGTACCTGCAACCCATTGGAACAAGATTCTCAAACGTTAATTACCATATACAAATAAGCAAACTCAGGGAGATGTAATTTCCATATTCAGAAAGAAAAAAAAAAAAAAAAAAAGATTAACAATAAGTAGATGAAGATATTTAAAGGAAGAAGACTGGTGTGCCTCGCTTTAATAACCTCATAACAATATTTCCGCAATAAAGGCCAAAGCAACAATTAAGTAAGAATATACCCTTTCTGGTACAGGAGTTGTACTTGAATCTTCTTCAACTCCCATTATCTTGTCAGCACTACCACCCTCCATTGCAATATCTTTATCAGCAATTCCCTCAACTCTGTTGAAAGCGGGTTCCGCAGCCCCCGCAGCAACAGCTTGAGGTAGAGCCTCACAAGGTGGCTCTGTGTCGAAAATCTATCAACCTAATACCACGGCCTCTACCAATGGCAGCTGGCCTCCCAGGAGTCGCGGCTGAAGGGCCTTTTGCTACCGCATTACCTCTACCTCTTCCTCCTCCTCTCCTTCTGGTTCTGTTTTGCGTTGGTTGTTGTTGCAAGAGCCAATTTTCCTCTGGATAAGTTGGTTCGGGGGCGGGCTGCTGAAGATTACCCAGCCGTTTTGATCTCCTTGCTCCACTACGCAGCTCTGGCATCGTCACCCATGCAAATCACGTCCGACCCAATTCCAAACCGTTCCTTTAGAGTCTTCAGTTAGGCAAAGAATAAGACAAAGGCAAAAACATATCAGCAACTACAAAAGATCAAAGCAGAAATGGGCAACATTGTTCTCCGAAAGATGGAAAGAATTTCACCAGTGGAGCAAAATGTTGCCGGATAAGGAAAGAATGCAGTTCCTATATAGAGAACAAGTGATAGATGATAAAGATTGTGTTTTGCACATGCAAAAAGACAGTGAAGATCAAATAAACCACTGAAATTATTGACAAACGGCAATCAAGAAACCAAAATCTTTAGCTTTCATTCGAAGAGGTTCGATAAGAATCACAATCGAAGTGCCAAATGAGTGTCTAAGAAGCTAAAATGTACAAAAAAATCGACAGAAATGTATGGGAAAGTAAGGAAATTTTCCCTATCAAGAAGTTTCCAAATAAAGTTCTTGAAGTTGTACAAGAACAAGAGTAGCATTGCAAAAATTAATTTTGAACTAATTTAAAGAGTGCCCGTCCAATTTTTACTCAAAAAAATCCCTTATCTGCAATCAAATAATGATTTCAAGTGAAAAGAAAAGCCCCACAAGATAAAAAAAATTAGGCAAAAAAATCAACAAAATGAAAAATCTATCCTATCTTGATTACCACATAAAACTGGCGAAACAGATCATTAAACAAGCTGTAAATACATTTTATTCGATTGTACATTGAATAAAAAACAAAAAACAAAAAACAAAAATTAAAAAGTAGATAACTTTTAAATGGATCTTACCTCAAAAACATCAAAAAATCGTGATCGGATTGAAACATTGGGAAAATTTGTTGAATCTGTAAGCTCCGATTACGATATCGGATCCCGGTGAGTAAAAAATAGAAAGAAAATTATTAAAAAGCACAAAAAATTTGAAAAAAATCAAAAAAATTCGGAAAAACAAGAAACCTTATCTAGAATCTGAGATGAAGTTGTTGTGTGAAAAAAAATGGGGGATTATTGAAGAAGCAATAACGGATGGTTTTGATGAGAAAGGGAGGAATTGATTGATTTTGATGAAATGGAAATTAGGGGAAAAAATCAAAAGGAAAGCAGTGGTATTTAGGGGCTGGGGGTGGTGTGGTCAGTGACTCAGTGGTGACTTTCACCTTTTGCATTGTTTTGTATTTTACTACTTACCTCCTCACTACTTTTATTTACTCTTTCTTCCCTTTCCCTCACCACATTCTTATAAAAATAATTGATATTCGTGTTCGTTTGACTAATTTAATTGTCATGCTTTGTGGCCCGTTTGACTAATTTAATAGACTGTTGTGCTTTGTGGCCCTTGTGGAGGAGTTTCGAACGCAGTTTTCTTTATGAACAAACAGGATTGCACTCTTCGTAATTTTCGTGTGTAAAATTTCGAAATTTGTTTATTTATGAACTCTAAACGATAATTTTTAGATATAATTGTACTATGAGATTGTTTTAGAGGATTCGATGCAAATAAGAGAATGCACGTCTCTTCTATGAGTTGATATTCGATGTATTTTTTTTTTTTTTTTGAGAAAACTTTTGTGTTTTTTTTAATCAGTTTTTTTACTTGAATCCTCAAACAACGCCTAAAAAAAATCCTCAAACAAAAGCAAAATAATTACAGTATGTTGGGTGAAATTGAGTAGGGATTTCTATTTAAAAATTATTTTAAGTTTTATAAAAGTAAGTTTTACATTATTTGTAGGAAAAGACAGACACAAAAAAAAAATCTCTCAAAGTATTACAATTTAATTTCAGGTGAATTGGGGCGATTTCACATATTAATGTGTGTTTCTCCCAAGAAATTGCCGTGTTAGGGCACCTTTGAAGTGAAAAAATAATTTCTATTATTATGGAAAGGTAATAAGTGACAAATCGAAACTGAAAAATTCTAATCAAACTACCGTAAATTTAACATGTCACATTTGTGATATCGTAAAATTAATCACAAAAAAAAACGCAAGTTCAAATCATCATCTTGATAAGATCTTAGGGTTTATTTAGTTTTTTCTCTTAAAAACCAAATTTTTTAAAATTTGAACACCACTCCCTCTCTTATATAAAACACAAAAAACCTTAATCCAAATATACTCTTAATCATGACCATACCCCGGTCACCAAAAGTTTAAAGAATAATCTAGGTATTCACAAAAATTGAAGTCGGAGCGGGTCGTCCATGTAAAGGAGAGTTGGGGGAGTTCTTCTAGGGCTTTCCTCACCTCACGACTCAAAATTCAAAAATCTCTTTCTTCGTCTCTCTGTTTCTTCGTATTCTCTACTAAGGAATATTGGTTGGTTGGAGTAGGAGTAGGAGGAGGAAAATGGTGGGAATAGGGATGCAGCCATACGGAATGCAGTCGATGCTTAAGGAAGGACACAAGCATCTCTCTGGCCTCGACGAAGCCGTCCTTAAAAACATCGATGCCTGTAAACAGCTCTCGCACATCACCCGCACATCCCTCGGCCCCAATGGTATTTGCATTTTCTTTCTGCTCTTCAAATACCCCAGGATTTATTCTTTTTCTAGGGTTTTAGCTTATTCTGGATCTTCCAGTAGTTACACCAATGATATTGATTCTGGATGTGTATGTAATTATATCATTGGTGTGCATGAGAAAGAAGACGTGCTAGAATATTCAGAGTCGTTTTAGTTTAGTTTTATTTTATTTAGGAACTTTCTTTATATTTGAATTCGGAAATAGCTGCTGCATTAATAATACTATCGCTAGTTGTTTTATTGGATCATAAGCAATTCTGCATTAATAATTTCGTGGTTTTATTTGTAGAAATTAGTGATTTTATTTTGAGGTGGAATGTGTAGATTTGTTACGGAAATTTCAATGGTAATGAAGAATAAATCATTGTAGATTTTATTCCATGTTTTTGGGGAAGTTCTTAACTTTGTCTTTTTGGGGAAGTTTTTATATATTGTAACATGCATCTTGGATGTGTTCAGGTATGAATAAAATGGTTATCAATCATCTCGACAAGCTTTTCGTGACGAATGATGCTGCCACCATCGTCAATGAGCTTGAAATTCAGCACCCTGCTGCCAAGATTTTGGTCTTGGCTGGGAAAGCACAACAAGAAGAAATTGGAGATGGAGCCAATCTTTGCATTTCTTTTGCTGGGGAACTTCTTCAAAATGCCGAGGAGCTCATCAGGATGGGTTTACATCCCAGCGAGATCATCATTGGTTACTCTAAGGCAATTAATGAGGTTTGCAAATCGTGTGACGTTTAGTAGGTAAAATGTGGCTGACACGTGCTGGAAAATGCAATTCAATTCATTTCTGTACCTTCTGGTGTACCAGGCGGTGAAGATCTTAGATGAATTGGTCGAGAATGGTTCTGAAAATATGGACGTTAGAAGCAAAGATGAAGTAATTTCTCGAATGAAAGCTGCAGTTGCTAGCAAACAATTTGGGCAAGAGGATATTTTATGCCCTCTTATTGCTGAGGTAAATTATCCTAATTCCACATTTGTTGGTGTATTGAGCCTTGGATTCTAAATTGCAGAGCATATGCAATGCAGGCATGCATACAGGTTTGCCCAAAGAACCCCGAGAGCTTTAATGTGGACAATGTCAGAGTTGCAAAGCTCTTGGGTGGAGGTCTGCGTGATAGCACCATAGTGCGTGGAATGGTACTAAAAGGTGACACCATTGGAACTATGAAGAGGATAGAAAAGGCTAAGGTGACTGTTCTATACACGATTTGCTTGTCTAATTTTCCAATTGGTCTGGCTTTTCTTACTCGTACTCCTGATTGAGTAAATTTTATCTTTTTCCTCCTTTCTTTCTTTTGTTGGAGAGAAGCATCCATTCCAGCTTCAGTTTGTAGTGTTTGATCTCTTCTGAGTTAATGTACTGGGTCTTGGGTACTTTTTGGTAGATTGTGATTGCATGATGACGCAAAAAGATAGTATTCATTTGATATGGTGCCTCATAATTGGGTTCTTTAATTATGACCTAGTCAGTGGTTGTATGCCTCAAAACTTCGTAGTTCAAAGATCTGGTCAATACAACGGCTGAATTATTAATAAAGTTGACTGTTTGAACATAGTAGATATTTTTTCCTGCAGAAGACTTGCGCAAGGAAAAAAAGAATATCATATTCCAGTTCGTTTACTTTATGGTCGGAATCATTCTTGTTGAGTATTAGCAACTTGAAAAACAATGTTGCAGGTTGCTGTATTTGCTGGGGGTGTCGATACATCAGCCACGGAAACAAAAGGAACTGTCTTAATACATAGTGCTGAGCAGGTATTCCAAACGAGTCTTGTGTACTTTAGATCTTATATAAAATATGCCTGCTTATCAACAAGAAATGAAATGATTTTCTTTCTGAAAATTATTATGACATACATCTCGGTACTAACTGATTGTAAGAACTTTACATACTCGGTTTCGCGTGCATATTTTTACCCATAAGTACAGTGTTGCAAGTGTTTGGTACCACATTGAATGGAAACTGCTGCTTCTTGTTTTCAGCTTGAGAACTATGCAAAGACTGAGGAAGCTAAAGTAGAGGAACTCATTAAAGCTGTTTCAGAATCTGGTGCCAAGGTTATTGTTAGTGGAGCAGCTGTTGGAGAAATGGCACTCCATTTCTGCGAGCGTTACAAGTATACCCTTCTTTCACGCTGTTTTTCTCTTAATAATCGATGAATGTTCCTTGGTAATGGTAAAGAATTAATGAGATTGGATATTATGCCCTCCTTCTTGGGCCTCACCGCAGGGAAGAAACCCTCCATTAGTTTTCTATCTTCACCATACACAATACAGAAAAGATGATAGGTCATAGGTGTAGTACGAGTCATTTGACCATTACCTAACATTAGCATCTCTTTGTTCTTAAACCTGTAGTTATGCATTGATAGTTTGTAGTGCATTATAACTGTGCTCCATCATTGCTCAATTTTCCTTTTCCATTGCTCTGAATTTAATAGGGGAATTAGATAGATTTGTGGTAATTTCTACACGTGGTGACACTAGGACCAGGTTATGATTTATAACTTTTTTGGTTTAGGGACAGGGCTTATTTTTTATTACATAGTCTCAGTTGTGCTTGCCACATTTTAATGGACTGGAAAGGGGATTACCACTCTTTTGTATATCTCTTCCTTTGCCATCTTGTGGGTCCATAGTTGATTGTTGTGATAAAAAATGTGGGTCTTGAGTGATGGGGGAAATTTCGATTTTTTTAAGGGAAAAAATCAATCCAAGTACACCTCCTGTTGTAGCCTATATATGTTTTCCTTTTTCATTGCCACTGCTAGACCAGCTTGGTTGGTTGCTTCATTCTACTAGGCTTGAACTTCACAGTGGCTGTGATTCTGTTCATGCTTTTCATAGCTGTTTCTTGTGAGTATGATGATCAAGCGAATATATACCATTCACAGGCTCATGGTGCTTAAAATCAGCTCCAAATTTGAACTGCGACGATTTTGCCGAACCACTGGTGCTGTTGCTATGGTAAGAAGGTTGGAGCACTTTGATGTTAAGTTCTCAACGTTGATGAATTCCTTCTGACATTTATATTTTTTATCTTGAGAACAGTTGAAACTTTGTCAGCCAAATCCTGATGATCTTGGATATGTTGATTCTATTTCAGTGGAGGAAATTGGTGGTGCTAGAGTATGACTCAGATCCATATTGCTTTTCTTCTTTAGTTTATACTTCTTTCGGTTAATTGATTCTAAACTTTTCAATGTTTAATAGGTCACTGTTGTGAGAAATGAGGAAGGCGGAAATTCTCTATCCACTGTTCTTCTCCGAGGAAGCACCGATAGTATATTAGATGATCTGGAGAGGGCAGTTGATGATGGTGTGAACACGTACAAGGTACCAATTCTGCAATATGAAAGAACTTGTCTTTTGACCTACTTTTTTTTTCCTTTAGCTATTTAGATAGTTGGTTTTAATTGGTTTCTACAAGTTTATAGTGATAGATTCCTGTACCAGGCAATGTGCAGGGACAGTCGGATAATACCTGGTGCTGCAGCTACTGAAATTGAATTAGCCAGAAGACTGAAAGAGTTTTCTTTTAAAGAGACAGGGTACTCACATTTCCTCTTTGCATTCTCTTACTACATCTAATTTAGTTTGGTAGGCTATACTGAAAGTATTCTGTATCATCTAAAAACGTGTTTTCTACCACTGCATGAATTAAATATTCTGTCGCATTTCATGAGATAAATTATCTAAACAATGTTAAGTCTTACCACTCAGCATTTTTCGTGCTTATTATGCTCATCTTACGTTCTGCATATTGTATTCATCTCTTTTAAGTGACTTGTGTTCGACTTTATCTGCTGGTTCTAAAGTCGGGCACAAACATGGATCCAGAACTAAAATTTTGTTCTATTTCTTTGCAGATTAGATCAGTACGCAATCTCAAAGTTTGCTGAGAGTTTTGAAATGGTACCTAAAACTCTGGCCGAGAATGCGGGGCTCAATGCTATGGAGATTATATCATCTTTATATGCTGAACATGCAGCTGGAAACAGCAAGGTTGGCATTGACTTGGATGAAGGCGTATGCAAGGATATCTCTGCCCTGAGCATATGGGACCTACACATTACCAAGTAAGATGCCTTTTTAATTACGGAACTATACTTGTAACTCTTATGCGGCATATTTTCTTTTGTGTTGTTAAGAATGCAGTGTTGTTTTACATTCTCTTGAAATAGCGGTCCTACACCATTGTACTGGCTGGGGTGTATTTTTAGTATTACATTTGGAATGAGGAGGTTATTGATTTGTGAAAGTTCTTTCTACCTGTCGGTCTATATGTAGATATGCACCCATGATCTATTGCAGGTTAGATTGGTTTTTTGTAAGGAGTTAAGAATGTGATTTAGCGGACGGCAGGCTAAGGTTCCTGATGCTATTGCTCTAAGATTGCAATAAAATTATATTCTCTGATCTTGTAGCTTGTCAAGTTAAATTTTAATTATTATTACTCTTATAAAAATTAAAGCCGTAACTCTGCAAGGAAAGTCATTTAACAACTTCCTTCATAGGAATTAAAAAAATAAGAAGCATTATGGGTTTTCTTAATTTAGTGAACTTGAATTGATTCGTTTGTACAGGCTTTTTGCTCTGAAATACGCTGCTGATGCTGTCTGTACAGTACTACGAGTAGACCAGGTATTACTTGATTGCTACTTGTCATTTTCCTTGATATTAGTTGTGGCTCACTTCTATTCGAGGTGTATGTTTTGTATAATTTACTGCTGTTGTGCTGAGGTAAGGTTTAACAAGAATTTTCACACTCCTTGCAATGCAAAAAGAAAGCCACGATTGTATCTCCTTTTGGGTTGTCTGGAAATGAATGCATGCATCTATGCTTCGCTCCCAAAATATGCTTTAACATTGCCTTATGAGATGCTGGAGGTCTATGGAGGTATTAAGATACTTGTTTAAAAGATATTTTATTTTTCTTTCTGGTGCAGATTATAATGGCAAAACCAGCTGGTGGTCCCAGGAGAGATGCAGCACCAGCAGGTGCGGGGATGGATGAGGATTAGGTTTTTGGTATCACTGGTTGATATCTTTCTTTTCTATATATATTACTTAAAATGCCAAATTTTCAGAAGTTGAATTTTCTTGTTTCTTTCCCTTGATGCTTGGCGGAGACACGGGCTTAAAATTTTTGTTAACTTTGATGTATATGCCACTCACTGCTGGGTTGATTGGTGATCGTTGTCGAACATTGTACTAGTTGTAATATTTTGCCAAGCTCTAGATCCATTACTAGTTGCCTTCTGGAGATGGAATAGATTCTAAGTGGTTAATTTTTCTTAGTGATTGAAAATGCATCTACAAATCTGCTGTGTACTTTCCAGTGTCGAGATCAACTCCCCCACTCTGGCTTCCCTAAATGTACAATGCTTTTTGACAATTTACTGCTATGCCAATAATTACTAAAATGTCAAATGTCCAGCATGAACTGGAAATTAAAAGTTTGTTACATACAAAGGTAACAAGAAAACGTTGATTGACGAAGACGGGGGGTCGAGTTTAAAGTCTCTGTGTATAAACATCTTAACTAGTTTATTTCAGATTTTTTCACTTGAAAATAGAAGTGTAGCTAAAAGTAATGCCACCAATTGGATTAATCACTTCTTACAAAGCTTTGATGTGGCATGGAGGCACACTTAAGTTATTAATGGAGGTGTTTCGTTGGCCTTCACTTTCGATTCCGATGATATTTCATGGTCTCCAAGTTGTTGGGTTCTCCATCAAGTTAAAGCGTAAAGGAACTCCTTAAGAATCGATTCAGGTCGAATTGATGAGCAGAAATAGGGAGGACAATATTTAGGTGAAGCACATCATAACTCAAATGCTTCACCACTCAAAATGACGGGTTCAATTAGAAGTCATCTATGATTTAACAGTCAGCATGCCGGAATTATCAATTACGATAAATTGGATCGAAAGAAGAAAAAAAAAAACATAACGTAGCATTGAGTTCAAAGAAATTATCTGCTGATAAAAAATAAAAAAAAACCAATTCCATAGTATCATCTCTAAGAACCTAACTAATGTTTCTGCTATATAAGAACTGGGAATGAATACTCTAAAGGCAAAGCACCATACTTTAGGTGGGAACAAGATTGTAACATTCACTATCATCACTATCAATCCATAAGAAGCAACAAATCGTTGCAAGCAAAAGAAAAATAGAAAGGATGATTACCCTGTTTTTCCAATGGTCTTTCTTCTGACAATCACCAGTACGATTTCTCGTTTCACATTTGTTGACCATAAATGATGATGTTTGCAAATGAGCTGCCTCGGCAAGGAGATTTTCTGTTGAAGATGCTGATTCAGTGCTTCCGCATCCTTCAGAACCAAAAGGTGACTTTACATCTCCATTGATCTTGATCTCTTGGTTGCGACAACTGCAGTTACCATTTTGATTGTATTTCGAGGTAGGAGTATGTTCAAATTGGCTTCGAGGACTTCTAAATCTTATGTTTTGTTTGTCAGATACATTAGAATCTTCATCAGCTGCATCCTGGAGCGAGTGAATCAATTTTCTTGGTGTTGTGAAGATCTTCACATTATCAACATTAATCTGAGATCGAGCTCTCTGAAAGCCAAAAGATATCAGCTACTGAGAGCATACCAATAAGTACATCAAAAACATAAATCTGAAAATATATTACAGAATCATTTCAAAGTAGAAGTCTACTGCTTCTCTCCTCGCCTTTAAAGTACTTGGACAATGCAAGTTTATGTACAAAGTTTTGGCATGCTATTGTAATCAAAGATAGATAAAATCTGCAGTAAACGGGATATTTCAATTCATTTTTTCTCTTCAGAATTGATACAGTTCATATTTGCTGTCAACAGTTTAAGCATATATTGCCATGAAAGCATATACTTCAGTTTCATCACATAACAATGAACCATAAGTTCATTTCTATAACGCAAACAAAATATCCATGCAACTTTTGGAAGCTTGAAGGCTTACCTGAGGACTGGGAGTAGTGCCTCTTGTAATTACATTTCTGCCACTTTCGTGCAAAAATCCTGCAAACCCATCTGGAAAATGTCCACAACTATCAGAAAATCCATTATTCTCAGAGTTCTCGATAACACTTCCATGGCTCATCTCTGACAAAATCCCATCCTTGAGAGATATGTTAACAGCTGCATTAGCATCCCTAGTCCACAGTTTCCTATTTACACTCCTCCGATCAGAACCCAACTCAGGAGATGCTTGATTTGTTGAAAGCGGGGAGTCGAACACAGTATCACGACCAAAAAAGGAATCAACAGTCTGTGATTCAGGTGATGCAGTTAAAGGCGACTGATCTCCAGAACCCAATAGGTTTTTTCCCCTGATGTTACCTCTCCAATCAAAATTTGAGCCAGTGACTGAAATCACATCCTTCCCAAATTTTGAACCTTTCTCACTATATATCCTTCGTGCAGTTTGTAATGCTTCAAAAGCAGCCCCACTCACATAAGCCATTTGATCAGACTGACAATTCTCCATCACTTTAATTATCCATTCCAACTCAGAAGATATGCTTTTAGGATCCAGGCACTTCATCAAAGAATTTAGCATATGAATGGCAGATAACCGTTTCTGAGATATGACATCTTCATTCAGAATCCGTATTCCTGACCGTACTAACAATCTTGCATATGCTTCAACAGTCAAACTGTTATGCTTAGCCAAAGACATTACAAGTGCCATGTGGGAATTTACCTGACAGTGTTTGTCCAAGGCCGCAGCAACTCTCTGACACACTTCATTTACCAAATCATTTGAAGCAAACCTCCAATTATCACATTCCACAAGAGCCTTCAAACAAAGGGCAGCTCCAGAAGAAAGGCTCTCATCACTACCCAAAATACAATCCGAAAGAGGTTTGCAAAGACAGTATATGATATGTCTCTTCTTCTCCTCTGGAGTTGTCGGATCCATTCCGTATCTGGCAATTGCAGGAACCACCTTTGCGCAAGCTTGGTGAAGAGGGAAAGACCCCGCACTCGACTTCAGGGTAGTGATAACGGTAGTCATGATGTTATCAATTTGAGGAACAATTTTCTGTCCATGAACACGAGCAAGTACCTCATATAGTGAAATAGTGTACTCCCCAGAAGAACCAGTTTCCTTGGACTCAGAAACCTGAGCAAGAAAGAGAGGAATTGCTTTGGAATCCAAATCTTTGACGTATGATTTGAGTGCTTTCATTGCTAATTTTCTACTATCAGCATCCTTGTCAAGATTCTCCAATTCCCTCCGTACAATTGGACTAATACTTCTCCTCATTGTTGCACTGTATGTCATTCAGCAGTACTGTAAATTCATAGAGCAAAAGGCAAAGAAATACATCAGTCACCTACAAGAACTCCAAAACAGATTAATATGAGATGCTGCAATGATACTAAAACCGGGCTTGTTGACTCAGAAGACCATAGGAAGAACCACAACTTATGCAGCAGTAGATACAAGTTAGCAAATAGAAATCCCAGATAGGGAACGATGTCAGAATAACCTAATTGCAAAACGAGCTTCATTTTTCCTAGGATAACCAAGCATAAACTGCCATCTTTACGCCTTTTAAGAAACTCACAATAAGCAAGAAGTAGGGCTACAAAGTAGTACTAAATATTAAATCAAGAAAATCAGCTTGGAGTGGCAGCAGAAATCGCCTTTCTCAAAGTTCCCTGCTTTATTTTTCTTTAAAACACATAAACAATTTCGATTATTCGGAATTTAAGAAATCAGATCACATGTACAGATCTGTGCTTCAGTATTTGTAACTTGTAAGCTCTCAGACATGATTAAATTAACCAATCAAGATACAACCCTCCACCCAACCCAAGAATCCATTAAACATAAACTAAAACAGAGAAAAAAATCAGGAAAAAAAAACCCCAATCGCGCATTCAAATTCAAGACGGAAAAAAACAGAGAGACGAGGGGAATTGTACCTATCCTTATGAGTAAAAGTCGCAACTTTTCTCTGTAGCCGCTTGTTGGTTCTCCTTCCTACCCCAAAAAGATCTGGGCTTTAAGAAATCTTGTTTCCTGAACAGTAAGAATGAATAAAGAAGGTCCTATAAAAAGACAAAAAAACGTATAAAAATGGAATTAGGAAATTTTTATAGAACAGCGAACAGCCGTAAAAAAAAATCCAAAAAAGGAAACAAAAGAATCTTTTAGTACTAGATTTTTTTGAAGGAAGTAGAAAGAAGAATTTCACTAGATTTGTTACTTTGATTCAGCTGCTCACTGGCGGGGGCGGTTGGAGTTGTCTGAGAGAGAGAATTCCGTGGACTTCGGCACTCCGCTGGCGGCTGTCTGAATGGATAGTGAGTGAGCCCTTCTCCTTTTGAAATTTGAGGGAAGACAATTTGCACCCAAAAAAATATGTTTCCTTTCTTATTTTGAATCTTTTCAGAAATTACACCGCTATCCTTTCCCCGCCCTTTCTATTTCCAAATTTTTGGGTTATCCTTTACATTGACATTATTACCCCATCCTTCTACATCTTCCTCCTCCTTTTTTTCCTTTATATCTAATAAGTAAGCAATTTTCTCTATTTAAAAAAGAAAAAATATATTTTTTTTCTTTTTTCTGATATGGGGATGGGAATTTTTAATGATTGAAGCCGGTGTCGAATGCATGTCTATAGGTGGGCAAAGTCCCACCTAGACAGATCTCTTTTGACATAAGTAACTTTTTTATTTAAACATTAGTTTGTAAATATTTGGATACTCATACGAGAAACACTTTTAGCATCAATTACAGACCAATCTCTCAAAATAAGCTCATGAGCATCCCCGCCACTAATTGGCTAACAAAAGGGGGTGAAGATTGAAACATAATGAAATCAATAGATGGCCAATTTGCCCTTACTTTCGCCAGAAGATCCACACACGCGTTCGCCTCCCTATAAACGTGAGTGATCATATACTCTTGGAACCTCCCCAACAAAGTCCTGCAATCACAAATAATGATAGATAAAGGATAAATGGAAGTGTCAGCATGTAAAACAAGATGTATAATCACTTTAGCATCCATTTCAACTTCAAAACAATCGAGATTTAAATTAATCGCTAACTTCAAACCATCTCTCAAAGTCAAAGTTCAGCAACATTATTAGCACAACCCAATGTTCCTGTAAAAAAAACCTGCATCCAGTTACCATAAGCGTCCCAAATCAGACCTTCGCTTTCCCCTTTTCCCGGGTTTCTTTCATTAAACTAATTGCAACCATTAGGGGTCGTTTCCATTATACCTTTGTAATACTTTTTGATCTCTTCTTCTTTACTCCTCCCCCGAGATAGCTATACTCCATAGCCCTTTGAATGGTGTCATTGATTGCATCCAGTTCCTTGCCATCCGGATTGAAAATGATCCGATTTCTTGCATTCCACAAATCACAGCACCCATATACAAACAATGTGTTCCAAGGCAGTTTACATTCCGCCGACGAACTCAACTTAGTCCCCTTTGTAATCCACTCTTCAAAGCCCAGGCCATGTAAGTGTGGTGCTTGATTATACAACTTCAAACCATTCCACAATTGTTGTGCCTTAAAACATGCTCAATGGATTCATCTTCTTTTTCACAAATAGGACATAACGGGAAATTAGTAATATTTCTTTTGAAAAGCATCTTCTTAGTGGCAAGGCTATCATGGTAACAAGTCCAAAGGAATAACTTGATTCTTTGATTACATTTAGCCTTCCAAACCCAATTCAAATCTTTATTATCTACTTTATCATCAAAAGTATTTTCATGTATAGTGTCATGAGCTTCTTTGGAGCCAAAATCTCCATTAGCACTCCCTTTCCACCTTCTCCTGTCAGATAGAGATTCGTTATCAGTCCGGGGTGTGGCTCTAATACAATTAATCAAACTATTAGGCAGAGATAAGGAAATGGTATTCATACGAGTTGAAAAGCGAATTGGCAAGTTTAGTCCCAAACAAGTTACTTTTGATATGTTTGGTCCTATATAATTTATTCTTAGCATTAGAATCCCTCTACAATTTACAGGTTTTGATTTGGGTCCTCCCTTCCATTCTATACTATATGTGCGGAATACCTGTTAGTCATCAGATCAAAGATCAGACGACTGAGATTACTTTTTTACAAAACTCATTTTAATTTTTTTAACAAGGGTTATAAAACATATGATCTCAGCCTTCAGATATTTTGATCTGACACCTCCAAAGCACTAGCCATTCTTTTCAATAGACCCAAGGGACCATTTATATTCATTCCAACAGTCAAATGACTTGCTCACACCACACAATAAAACGCCTGAAAAAGCAACCTTATTCACAAAAGCAAAGCCCTGACCTGCTCATCTCCTACCTCATGTCGAATATCACCATTTTCTTCTTCTTTTCCTTCCTACTTATCACACACTCATCTCCTGCATTATAAAGAAGAAGAACAGATCCCACTACTTTCTTGCATAAATCTGCACTCTTCAAAAGTTTCACCTTCAATTTTACATTTCTCCGAGACAGCCATAGCTGTGACAGGGACAATCAAACATATTTCGACATGAACAGTCTTCAGATACATCTCACTATTTTTTTTTGGTGAGAACTTCCCATCCAACAGTCTATATATTAACCAATACCAGTAGCAGAAGGCAAAACCTCCATTAGTTCATTACATATTATTCTAGTAAACGAAGCCCCACGGGCATCCCCCGCCATTAATTGGCTAACAAAGGAGGGAACAAAATCAAAAACAGTAAATACAAGAGAAGAACAAGATGCTCCATATTTTGCCAGTCCATCCGCACATGCATTTGCTTCTCTGTAGACATGGGAGATGCTACTCTCCGGTATCTTCTGCAACAATTCCCTACAATCATAGATAAGAGTAGATAGTGGGTGTAAATCAGTATTTGCATGAAGTACAAGATTTATAACTACTCTAGCATCAAGCTCAACTGCTAGCTTTTGGATATTCAAATTATTTGCTAAATTAAGCCCATCTCTCAAAGCCCACGGTTCAGCTACCGTATTTGAGCAAAATCCAATATTTCTAGTAAATCCTGATATCCAATCCCCTTTGATGTCCCTTATTAATCCGCCACATCCTCCTCTCCCCGGATTACCAAAGGAGGATCCATCTACATTTAGCTTGATCCAATCCCGACTAGGTTTCTTCCAAGAAACAAGAATAGTCTTCTTCATTAAAGGATTCCCGCCATTAGCACCTATAGCAAAGAATTCAGTAGCCATTCTCAAAACATTGGTCATGATATTTGGTCTTGGCTTGTTGGGTTCAAACAAGGCGTTGTTCCTATTGGTCCACAATGCCCAACAACTATAAGCGAAAAATAGAACCCCATTCAATGGAGTTATAAGGAGAGCAATCGGAATTTCTACATCCTTTCCTAAGCGATCTTCAAACCGTAGATCACCCAATTTTGGTAAATTTCGTCCAACTCCAAACGGTCCCACAATTCTTTTGCCTTTGTGCACTTACGCAATACATGTTCAATCGATTCATCCTCCAAATTACATTGTGGACAGATAGATGTATTCGCAATATGTCTTTTGAACAATTGATCTCTCGTAGGCACCCTTTCATGATTGCAAGTCCACAAGAACAGTTTCACTCTTTGATTGCACGTTACCTTCCAAATCCAATTCCATTTTTTTTTTTTTACCGGCTCGTCTTCATGTTTTTTATGAATAACCTCGTGTGTCGCTTTAGAGCTAAAATCTCCATTTGATGTACCCTTCCACCGTATATGGTCTGCGACACCTCCATTTTGTCTCCTAGGGACTGCTCGAATCAGATTAATCACTTTGCTTGGGAGACAGAATGAAACTTTTTCCCAATTCCAGTTACCATTTTGTTCAAAAAATTCCTGCAACTTCATGTTTATTTCACCCTTATTCAAAGGTCCCTGAACTAGGCTTCTCAAAGATACATCCCCAATCCAGTCATCTTGCCACACCCGTATACTCTCCCCCGTACCCGGTATCCATGAAACACACTCTTGGAAGAGTTTTGAACCCAGTTTCATTGCTTTCAAATTAATTGATCCCTGTCCTCCCTTTATTACCATATCAGTCTCTCTCTTTTTTTTAAGTACTTTTTCTTTAGAATCCAAGCCCATTTGCTATCCTTTTCCCTGTTTATTCTCCAGACTAGTTTAGCAAGCCCCACTTGGTTCATATGTATCGCTTTCCTAATCCCTAAACCTCCCAAATGTTTAGGTTTAGTGATTCTATCCCATTTCACCAAATGGAGTTTCTTCTTAGTCTCTGAACTTCCCCACAAAAAAGATCTTTGTTGTTTATCAATTTTTTCGCAAATCGAAACCGGAATAGGTAGGCACTGTGAGTAGTACGAAAGAATCTGTGAGGAAGTCGATTGAATGATAGTCCGTCTACCAGCAAGAGACAGGAGATTCGCCTTCCATCCTGTTAGTTTCTTATTGATTTTGTCAAGGATAAATTGGAAATCCGCGTTCTTAGGCCTTTTATGGAAAATTGGAAACCCCAGATATTTCCCCAAGTTGTCCGTATACTTTATCTGAAGGCTGTCCTCAATATCCATAATCCTCTCTTGATTCAAATTGCCCGAAGCACAAAATTTAGATTTAGCCAAGTTTATTTTTTGCCCCGATCTTTCGCTAAACTCATCTAATACCATTCTCATTTGTAAGATAGATTCTTCATCAGATTGGCAAAACAAGATAACATCATCTGCGAAAAGAGAGTGAGAAAGTAAAGGCCCCTCTTTTCCCACCCTTATCGGTTTCCATTTTTTGCATCTCACGGAGTTCTCAATACTTAAGGACAGATACTCCATACAAATGACAAACAAATAGGGTGATAACGGGTCACCCTGTCGAATTCCCCTGGATGGGAAAAACCATTCCGTTGGTTGCCCGTTGATCAGAATAGCCATCTTAGTAGAACACACACAATTCATAATCAACTGAATGAGTTTTTTTGGGAATTTAAAAAAACTTAAAGCATCCTTAATAAAATCCCATTCAAGTCGATCATATGCTTTTTCTAAATCAAGCTTGACAGCAATAGCTCCTTTTTTCCCATTCTTTTTCAAGATAGAGTACACCGCTTCTTGCACCATAATAACATTATCCGAACACCTTCTTCCCGGGATAAAACTACCCTGATGAGGAGATATGATATCTTGGAGAATAGGTCTGATCCGATTAACTAGAAGTTTAGAAATAATCTTATACAAAGTGTTGCATAAACTAATAGGTCTAAACTGTCCAACATTCTCCGGGTTCGCCACTTTAGGTATCAAACAAAGGAACGTTGCATTTTCCTCACCAGACATATTTTCCAAGTTAAAGCACTTACGCACAAAGTTGGTGATGGATGGTTGGAGAATATCCCAAAATTTATGGAAAAAAACCGGGTGTAACCCATCCGGTCCCGGACTTTTAAAAGGTTTAAATCCCCATAAAGCCTTTTTGATCTCTTGGACTGAAGGTTGTTTCTCAAGGGAAGGACCATCCATTTGATTTTTCGGCTCCCAGTTAAAAGGAAAAGGTAGAGAATTGATCTTGCAAGCCACTTTGTTTGATTCATAAAGAGATTCGAAGTGGCTTAGGACCATTTTCTTAACTTTGGTCACATCATACTCCCACTCACCAGAAGGATGCATAAGGGAAAGGATCCTATTACACTTTCTATTATGAATAGAAATGGTTTTTAGATACTTGACATTGAGATCATCCCACATCACTCAATCCATTCTCGACTTGACCGCCCAAATACTCTTCTCATTAATGTATACCTGATCCAGGCAGGCCAAAAGGTCTTTTTCTTTATTAAGAAGCAAAACAGAAGGATTCAGCTCAATGGTTTTTTGAATGGAATTAATATCAGTAAGAAGCTTTTTCTTCAAATGAAACACATTCCCAAACACCATTTTATTCCACTCCCCAATCCTTTCTCTAAACAACTCAGAAGCAACATCAAATTTGTTTTCACTATTCCTCCACGCCTGTTCGACCACCTCCAACAGTCCCGGATGCGTAAGCCATACCGGTTCGAATCGAAAAGGTTTTCGGACCGGTTTATGATTTTTAGGCTCCAAATCAAGAAGAATGGGGCTATGGTCAGACCTAGTTCGAACCAGATTAGTCAGGGTCGCTTCTTTGAAGCACTCTCTCCATTCAATATTAGCAAGAGCCCTATCACTACGTTGAAAAATAAGCACCCCCTCAATCCTTTTATTAGTCCAAGTAAAGCGAGATCCTTCATGCCCAAGATCCATCAAACTACAGTCATCAATCATGCTTTTATAGGAATTAATACGGTTAATACTCGCCACACGACCCCCAAATTTTTCAGATTGAAATAAAATATCATTAAAGTCCCCCATCAATAACCAAGGCAGTTCATGACAATTAGCAAGATATCTAATATGATTCCAAAGTTCTAATCTAATAGCTTCTTTCGGGCTGGCATATATAGAACTAAAAAGCCATAGTTTTTTTGAATTTCTCACCTTGACTACAGCGTGGACAGCTTGCAAATCTTTTGAGACGATGTTGAGTTCTACCTCAGGTTCATTCCATAACAACCAGACTCCACCTTTGAATCCCTCCGGATCCGCTCTTTCCGAATTAGTGAAAGGTAGTCTTCTGCAAATGTTTTCCCCAACTACACCACCTACTTTAGTTTCCAGGAGAGCCAAAATACTTGGCTTGTGGGTGTTAATAAGTTCCATAATATGATCGTGGAACTCCGGATGTGCTGCCCCTCTAACATTCCACACAATGATTTTTATCATCTGGGAGACTGCCGTGCTGTTGGACGTGGGCAGAATATCCCTCGGAATCCATCCCGGGGGTAGTGACACATGGCTCTGTTGACTGAACGCCGGAATCAGAGTTACATTGTAGTTGTACGTTTCCCTGTTCGCTGCTCTTTCTATGGCTATCCTTATCTTCCTGACTCCGCTTATGGGTTGAATTAACATGGGAGTGTTTCTTTGATTTTGAGTTTCCAACCTTAAAGTTTGTAGGCTTAGTTTGTAGAAATTCACCTCTCTCTCTGCCACTCGATTTCCTGCATCTCTGCCTTGAGAACCCTCCGTCACAAGTGGTCTGCTTGTCTCCCCCATTTCCGGCCTCCTCCTTTCCAATAGCGATGGCGTCAACCTCCATCTCGGCATCTCCATCTGATTGGTCAGAATTTGGTTCCTTCTCTGGTTTGCTTGAAGATTCTCTGTGGCAGCTTGAGTCACTCGGCTTCTCAATGGTCGTTCTATCTCCTCCACTAGTGCCTCCGTTTGTCGTTCTTGTAAGGTTCTTGTCGACCGCCATGGCCGATTTGCTCGGCTCTCTATCTGGGACAGATTTCTCCTGTTCAGTACATTTTGACCCAACATTTGATTCTGATTCTCTATTCGATTGTCCATTACCCAGTTTGCCAATCGGTCCGGGTCTAGGTCCATGGTGAATGTCAGTGCAGATGGGTCTATTGGGTTGGCCCAAATTGAGAGGGAGCCCAACACACAATCCCCTAATCGACCCATCAGATTTGGGTTCCGGTTCAGTCCATGTTGTCTCCTTGTGAAGACTGTTTGAGTGTCCACCCAGGTCCATCCGTTTGGGCCCACTGGATTCTGTCTTGTTCCCTGATGGTTCCGGGTTAGGTTTGTCCATTACCCAGTTTGCCAATCGGTCCGGGTCTAGGTCCATGGTGAATGTCAGTGCAGATGGGTCTATTGGGTTGGCCCCACTGAGAGGGAGCCCTAACACACAATCCCCCAATCGACCCATCAGATTTGGGTTCCGGTTCAGTCCATGTTGTCTCCTTGTGAAGACTGTTTGAGTGTCCACCCAGGTCCATCCGTTTGGGCCCACTGGATTCTGTCTTGTTCCCTGATGGTTCCGGGTTAGGTTTGTCCTTACTGGTCCCCCTCTTCCTTGCCTCATGTTCCCGGGTATTTGGTTTGCCGAGTTGTTCCTGTTGTTTCTTCCTTGATTCATCTGATAGCTGTATGGAAACATTTTTGTTTTCTTGTTTGTAAACTTCTTGATTTCCAGAATTGTCCTTTTGAATCACCTTACTATGTTCAGTAGCGGTATTTGAAGTAGAGGCCAATTTTTCAGATTGAGAAGACACCTTCTCTTTCCCCCGTTCTCCCACACACAGCTGTTCCGGTATATCAATCGCCATCCCATCACTTCCCTCCTGCTCGAGTATTTTGGTGGAATTTTCGCTGCCTGAAATTATCGGTTGCGGTGCATGTTGCGTCGCATTAAATGTATTTCCAGCTTGTGCTTGGTGATTGGACTTTTCTATTAATATATTTTTATTTCCTGTAGCTTTGTGAGCAGTGCTAGCAGCACCCACTCTCAAGTCTTTAATTTTCCAAGCTTTCCTAGGACTAGCTGTTGAACCACTATGACCACTAGGTGCATCTAGATCCCTAAACCCTCTTTTTGCTACCTCTTCCTCCTCCGGCCTCTTGAATTTTTTCCGGCGGTTTAATTTCGATGTAACCACTTGATTCCATGGCCCGATTTCCCTATCACTATACTCTTTTGTTTTTTGTTCCTGCCCGGATTGTTCCATTTCCCCTTTCTGAGTACCTTCTTTCTGCTCAATTTCATCTTTTTTCTTGTTCGGGCACGCCGTTAGGAGATGACCAATTAGCCCACAATTGTAACAAAATTCTACTCCCTCATATTGGACTTGCTGCAAGTGTTTCTTTCCTATCATCACACAAGGGACTAGAGGGTTGTTAAGATCTACTTGTATACACACCCTTGCAAATCTGCCTCTTTCTGTGTTTGATGTTCTAGCATCAACCTTTAATAGTGTTCCCAGCTGTTCCCCTACCTTGGAGAGGATCAATCTGTTGTAGAAATCGACTGGTAACGACGGCAGTCTAGCCCAAATTGCTGTAGTAGTAGAGCTAACAGTGTAAGGGTTAAATTCTGGTTGCCATAGCCTCATGGTTAAATATTGCCCATTCAAGAACCATGGGCCTCCTGCTATAACCCTCACAAAGTCCTCTTCAATACCAAACTTAGCTATGAAAAAATTATTTCCCAAGTCAATAAGCCTCAAACTACCTACAGGTTTCCAAATTTGTCTTACCTTAAAATCAATGTAGTTGTAATTGAGTGGCTTCCCATATGGCTTAATAATGATGGAATGTATCCAAGGAGTTCGACATCTCAATTTATCTTCCTTTGATAATTTTACAGTTGGAAGATTATCCATTTCTGTATCAGAATCTGAGTCCTCCTCCAAATGTTGTACCAGGAAATTCTTTTGGACATCCTTTGCACATATTCTATGATTCTGTGTCAATTTGTCTTTATAAGATATAGCTTGTTGAACTGAGTCCTGTTCTGCTTCCGGTGGTATTGCAGGTTTAAGTTTCTTGTTGCTTCTCTGTAAGTAGTCTTCCTCTTCCGCTGAAAGTGGATTCTGGTTGTCTCCTTCTTGCTTCTTGCTTTCTTTTTCTCCAGAGAGAGAATTCATAGTTTTAGATACATCTCACTATGGAAGCAGCTAATGCTGTTGCTATTCTTCAGAGTTCAGAGCAACACATTACACAAGGGCTGACAATAAGCCCCCAAATACCAAAACCTCATCTCACTTCTGCCCCTTATTTAGACGGCCTTGTCTCAAAATATTGGACTGGTTAGAACGGTATTGTTAGGATTCTCTCCATTTACAAGATTTATACCCATCAACCATCAGCATTTACTTGCCATAAATAAATAAATTCAAACTCGATCATGACTTCCCATATTACTAGTCTACTACTACTACGAGAAAAATAAATAATTTGTGCTTTCCCACAATTCATGCCCAGAGAGAAACCAAAATGAGCAACTTGCTCAATATTCAGTCACACAAATTAGTATATCACTAGCCTACCAAAAAAAAACAAATAAAATGCAATGCAACTAATGAGGCAATTGTCTGCAGGTAGGACAATACCACTTTCCTTTAAATCTTGTCTCTGGTGTCAGCCCAACACAGGAGTAGTGGAACCACTCACCACCTAGGCACTGTACAAGAAGCATAAAGGAAACACCAATTTAGAACCCCAAAAATAGTGCATAAATGACAACAGCTGAAAGTATTAAACACTATAAATTTCGACTTAATTTCAACTAAGCAAATCATGCAACTGAACCCTGTTTCAGAGGTGAACTATTTTATATCACAAGAATGAGACTAAATTTTCTTTTCCTATACTTGAAGAGTAACTTTTGCTCCAACTCTTTACCCGTAGCTTACAAACAGAAAATATCGTTCTTGATTTCTGTCACTTTTCTGCACATTGAGTATTCATCTCCAGAAGGTTCAGTACCAAGCATTGATTGAGGAAACTCTCTCACTCTCAGTGAGTGAAAAACATATGTTCACCCATTACATATTATGGGAACACATACTTCCCTAAATCAGGGTCAACACAGTGCAAATGGAGCAATTTGCTCCACCAAATAGTGTCCTTTACATATATACCTTTAAAGTTCACAGTTCTAATTTTGCCACCCCATTCCAGTTACTATCTGCTAAAACCAAGCGGTTCTCTTACCAACTTTACTTGGAAGGTTATAATTCCTAATCTCCTTGAAAAGTGAAATGAAAACTATAAAGTAAAACAATAAATAAATGAAGGTTCAGGGATTTACATTTTCATTATCGCAGGCAATCATATCCCCGAAAGATACCTGAAACACCATAGGTTCAGCAAATAGTTAACTCATGCCAAGATCAAATTCCAAACTATAGCACTAAGTTTGATGTATACAAAAAGAAAGCTTAACAAACGATTTATAAAACCTGATTGCAGACACAGTAGATTGGTTCATTTGGATCAATAGGTTGATCAATATCAACTGGAGCAACAAACTCCTTTTTCAGACTTCCAGGGGGAGGCATGAGCTCAAAGTCTCTATCACGCTCCCGGTCCCAATCCCTATTGCTGTAATCCATCTTCCTTGATTGAGGAGTCCCAATAATTGATTTACGCTTCTCATTTTTGGGGACTAAAGGCAGGGGAGGAAGAACAGCTGGTTCATCTGCAGATAATTTCCCTTCTGCAAGAATCAAACTAAGAGCATAAGCAAACCAGCCATCCATATCCAGAGGAATTGCAAAATCAAGATTACAAAGATAGTCTGCTTTCAGCTTAATAATTATCTGATAGTTTTCACACCCAAACAACAACTAGGCAAAATTATTCAGCATTATTTAACTAAATCAGCATGTAAGAATTCCAAGATATCCTCACAAAATGTACAATGGTCTCATCCACCAGTGCCTTAAAGATATAACATATATATATATATATATATATATATATATTGTAGTCAAGGAGGCCGTAGCCCAGTTAGAGATGGCAATTTGACCCGTGACCCGCCCTGCCCCAACGTCTAGAACGGGGAAGATCGCCCCGCCCCGCGAACGGGGCAGATCGGTGCATGGTATTTGTGTTCGCCCCGCCCCGCCTAACCCAGCCCATATAATAATGTTATTATTTTTTGGTATTATTAGGCCCAATCTGCCCTCATTCTCTCCGGACAGACCAGCCCCTCATTATTATTAGGCCCAATCCGCCCTCATTATTATTAGGCCTAATCCCGCCAGACAGACCAGCCCCTTTCTCTCATTCCCTCATAAATCATAATGCAGAAAGCCTCCAATCAACAATCACGAGCCTAAAAATTAAAGGAATTAAGGCTAAAATTAATGATTTTTATGATTTTAAAAAAAATAATGATTTTTTTATAAAAAAAGTACGATGGGGTGGGGCGGGTCAGATTTGCCCTGCGCGGGGCGGGGAGCGAGCGGGGCGTAATTTTTTGATCTGGGGCGGGGCGGGGCTGGTATTTGAGATACCCGCCCCGATCTACCCCATTGCCATCCCTAAGCCCAGTGGGGCAAGCCTCTACCCGTGACCAAGAGGTCCCTGGGTTCGACACCCTCCCCTACGTGGGGCAATAAAAATTCTCCTCCTCTGGTGAGGGAGAATTTAAGGTTGCTGATATATTGTAGAAGTGATCTGTTTTTTTTTCTTTCAACAAACTCTTTTGAAGTTATGAAGTAAACTATAGTTTCTCCAAATTTGTTGAAATACAGGGAAACTATTTAACAAAGAAGATAAATCACCTTGCTTCAGATCTTCGGCAAAGTTGTTCAGATCCTCATCTAGACGCTTTATGTGGCTGTCAATCTGGGAACATTATGGTGAAGCAGAAGTCAAAGGCTTCAACTTTCAGAATATAAATATTCAAATTAAAGCATGCTATATCACTAAAATTACACTAAGTACCAATAAATGAATAAGAGTAATGTCTTCTAATAACCCCAAAATAAGCTTGGGGGGAAGGAGATCGACGAACAAAGCAAATGGCTATTTCACGAAAAATGAGAAAAGAATTTAAGTTACCAGAAAACTCCCAATGTTGATTTCTAATTTACAACATAAACCACAAATATATATAAATACATATATATAATTTTTTTATTGCCCTCTTCCTTACTATAATTGTTACTTACCTTTTGGGTAGCCCCTGGTGGGTTAAATTATATATATATAGGGGGTTTAAGGTGGGGTGGGGGTTCATAAACTTCGGACTCCTAAACCAGGTCTGCACTTCTTTCTTTGATCATTTTGAGAAGCTGCTTATATTTCTGCATCGCATGTCCTTAGGACAAGTAAAGCTCTCAAAGAAGTTTTGTAAACACAGCAAGACTCATAAACTAACCAAAGCAAAAGACACGAACCCATATGAGGCTAACAAACCGATGTAGTTGGCTTAAATCATTTGTAGCATCAGTCTATCGGACATCAACCAACACCGCATAGAGAAAAATTTCTGAACTTGTCTATTCCAACACCTAAGCGACACGCAAGCTAAGATTCGCCACGTAATCTAGAAAGATCAAGTGCAATTATTATTTTAGCTAAACAACAATTATCCATGTCTTGAACACTTGTCTAGCTCAAGCAACAAAGCGAAACAACCACCTAAAGTAAAACAATTTAAAAAACAACTTAATTCGGAAAAATGGGAGTGATAGTGATACTAATATTGAGCTAAAAGCAGTGACTCGCGAGGTAGAGAAAACCAACACTGGATAGAGAAAAAAATACTAAACTTGTCTATTCCAACAACAAAGCGACACGCAGGCTAAGATTCGGCACGTAATCTAGGAAGATCAAGCTCAATTATTAATTTGTCTAAACAACAATTTTCCATGTTTCAAACACTTGTCTAGCTCAAGCAGCAAAGCGGAATAACAACCTACGGCGAGAAACAAGTAAAAACAACCTAATTCGGGAATATGGGAGTGATAGTGATAATATTGAGCTGAAAGCAGTAACTCACGAGGTCATGAGCTTGTCGTGCCAATAGAACCTTCTCAGTGCAGAGGCCGAGTGCGTGGTCCTGATTCGACTCAATTTCCTTCCTCATCTTCTCAAATACCTCATCATCATCGTGATATTTATGATTTCTATTCGAAGCCATTCCTAAACAATGCTTTGTCTGCTGTCTTGCCTGATTTATCATTGCTGTAATTTTCAATTGCCCAAATTACAAACAATTTATGCATAGTAGTGGAAAATAAAATTCAAACAGCAGTTGTTAGGAGGTACCTTGAGAGCGCTCATCGAGTTCTCTGATAGTATTGAGTAGCCTCTGAAGCTCAGCAGGCAAAGTGCTGGAATCTATTGGAGTTAATAATTAAATCCGATTAAATATCATAAAATTTGAAAATTAAGCGAAACGAACGAGAAAAGAGGAAAATCTGACTACAGACGAAGAATTGGGGAATAGATATGTATATATATATATATATGAACTTACACTCCAAATAATCGTCGACGAATACTCCTGTCCTTGCAATCGCCATTAGAGTGATTAATGTTAGGGAAATTGCTAGCCCTATCTAATTCTAGGGTTCTACAGGACAAGGAGGGAATAGTGAAAGAGGAGATATAGGGACATGAAATTGGCGCTTAATTATTAACCGTTTTAATTTTCATTAATTCTATTACTGTACTATAAACTTTCATGTGAACGGGTTCCGTTTGTTCACGGTGTATTTTTTGATTTATTTCTTGTTTGAGAAGATACGGGAACTTCATTCGTATTTAATTGAAAAAATAAATTTTATAAAGAGTGACCGTTATTCAATTGTTCTATTTGTACTTGTTAGTAGGCCTGTAAACGGGCCAGATTACTATCTAAATTCGAATTTGACTCGAATCCTATTTTTTTTAGAATTTGATAAGAATTCCATACCTATATACCCGCATCCGAATCCGAATCCGTAAAAGAGTAATAAAACGATTACGCATCTGAAATATAAAAAATCGTATCCGTTAAATCCGAATCGGTTTCAGCATATATATATATACACGTTCTAAATATTCTGTCTCATTAAGGTTGATAATATCAAACTATATATGGGATAATCTTTACAATTCAAGCAAAGAATTGTTACCAAGTTCATTTTGTCCAAGTGGTTTAGTTAGATTTGTTTTGAGGATTCATAGTTATTCAAGAGTTATTTATTTTATTTTAAGGAGGCTTCTGAATATTTATATTGAAATGAGATCGAGATTCTGGTTATTTATTTTTATTTGAATTTTGAACAACAATATAATTATGGATTGTATTCTATTTCGTAGAATTATTTGCTGATTATAGTATAATTGGGTGAAGTAGCATCTGATATGTAAGATTGTTAGATTAAACATATATGTTTTTAATCAGCCAAAATAGAAAAGTAAAAGCTACGAGGATTGGACTTTTTGAAACGGGTTATACCATATACGTATTCGAATCCAAATCAACGGATCTGATAATATATATTATGGATCTCGTTAAGATACGGATACAGATTCGGTAGAAAAAATTAAAAACGAATATAGTTGCAGGCCTACCCGTTAGGGGTTTGTCTATGACAAAATTAGGAATTATATTTTAGTGTGGCCTCATGCTGCAGAGAATAACTTTTTGCGGTTTAGAATAGTCGATTACTTTATATCATGTAGTGTCGGATTAGTTTTAAGATAATTATAGGTATAGATTAAGAAATACGTTAGAGACCGTGAAATAATTGTGCGCAACCGCACCCAAAATATGATAGAAAAACATGAGCACCAATTCAAATTTAAACCTATTTCTAATACAAACAAAAACAAATATGTTGACAAGATTAAATAATCCAATTCAAAGCAAATCGGCCTGAATAAAAAAAAAATTGAAATATTATATCCCATTGTTGCGATGGTTACTATAATCCTCCTTGCAAGATAAGACTTTGATCAATTTGAAAGCTTCTTAATTTTACTATTAATTAATCAATCATAATTAACTGGCAATTTCAATTTACAATATTTCTATTATCTTAACATGACCGATTAATGTTGCAAATTCCAAAGCCTGTGATATTAAAATCAGAAAATAAATAAAGTTTACTTAAATGTAATATTTAAGTGCCACGTTAATAAAGTTTTACTTAAACGTAATATTGAAGTGCCAAATTGTTGTGCAAAAAAAGTGTAAGCTTAACTTTATAAATAAATGAGCAACGACTCAATTTTGAAATCCGAATTTTATTTTCAAGTCCGATTTGTATGTAATTTGAGAGTGAAAAAAGTCTTGCTCAATTTGGTTTGTTTGGTTTTTTTACTTCACTTCATTCAAACGATGGATTCTTTGATACACGAGTTTTTTTTTATTGATTGAAAAAAGCAAGGAGGACAATTCGTTTATCAATTTTGCTATTTATTTTTATTATTTTATTATTTTTTACGTTCCGAATTCATTAGACAATAGAAAATTTTTTATTTATTTATTTGTTAGCTCAATAGTTTAATTGGGTCATCAAATTTCTTTGTTTAATTTTTTTTTTCATTTCGATTGTATTTATACATTTTTTTATTATCCATATACTTTCTATTCTTATGTTGGTTTCTTTTTTTTTCGGTTGCTAACTTAACGGTAGAGTACTCGGCTTTTAAGTCACGCGGTTTATACGTGATTTATTTTCCAGAGGTAATTTGAGAACTTCATTATATTTTTCTCCATAAAATAAAAAATAAAAATTATGTGTACTAAATTGTAAAAATTTAAACCTCTTGGTACCCAAATTCATTTTTTTCTTATCTTCAACACTCTGCGTCTTCCCCTCAACGTCATCCGCCCCCTCTCTTTGTCACCCTCACCCTTATCCTCCACCACCACCATTACTCTCCTTCACAGCTTCACTCCAAGAACATCTTTTCTGCAATTAATATGAAAGAACCCTTCACAAATTCCCGCAATTTCAACTAATACATAATTACCAAACATCCATCAACACAATTAATGATGAGGAGAGACAACAATATTCTGGGAGAGATTATACATTGAGCATCTTTCTATATTGCAATTGGGGAAAAACAGAATCTTGAGACGTCAATTGCTATGATTACATCTAAACTAGTTCTAATTTATTCCAGATAAACAAGTTTTTTAGCTGCCAAATTAAAGCAAAATTTGGGTTCAAATTAAGCTTCATCAAAATGCATCGTTTATTTTGCGGTTCTGACCCGCTTACCATTGCTAGGCATCAGTTGGATACACTAAAAATGATTTTTTATTATTTTATTTTATTGTTAGCCCATGCTTTGATACTGATCTCCGCTAATTTACAACGTCAAACAAGTCGAAAATTCAGAAAATGGACATGACGAGCTTTTAATTTAGTTGGTACATGATTGAGTGAGAGTGATGAGGGAGGGGGTTATCAGTGGACTTAAACAAAGCCACCATTGACGCGAACAATCTGGCCATTAATCCACTCCCCACTATCACCAGCCAAGAACCCAACTACCGACGCTACATCCTCCGTCTTACCCAGCCTTTCAAGAGGGACTTGATTTATAATCATTTTCACCGTCTCTTCCGTCTTCCCTGCAAAGAACAAATCCGTCGCAATGGGCCCCGGTGCCACGCAATTCGCAGTAATTCCCGTTCCTTTAAGCTCTTTAGCAAGTATCTTCACCATCGCCTCCACCGCCGCCTTTGACGCCGTGTATGCACCGTAACCAGGCCTCAAAGCCGCCACGAGTGACGTGGATAGGCAAATGATCCTTCCTCCACCGCCTCGCTTGATTCTGTTGGCCGCCTCTTTGCAGCACAAGAAGGCGCCACGAGTGTTGACGCTGAAGATGTTATCGAAGTCTTCGAGAGTTGTATTGGAAAGAGTTGGGTACTTTGGATCGGGGATACCGGCCGAGTTGACCAGGATGTGGACTGGTGAGTTGAAGGCTGACTCGGCAGCCTCGAATAGGGACTTGACTTGATCTGGATCGGAAATGTCGGCCTTTAATGTGATGGCCCTGGGGGAAGAGGTAGAGGAGTTGATTTGGGAGGCGACGAGCTCGGCTTGAGATGAATTGGAAGCGTAATTGATGAGGAGCTTTGCACCGAGAGAGGCTAAATGGAGAGCTATAGCTCTTCCTATTCCACGGGAGGCGCCCGTGACAATAGCCACCCGATCATGGAGCGGAAGGACTGTGCTTGCTTCGGCCATGGAGATGGAGGATGATCCGGCCAGATTCCAATAGAGAAATGAATGGGGGATAGGCAATTAAATAGTGATTTAGAGATCATAATGACATCACTGCTGAGGCCACATTTCATGTGGCGTGGTATACTGGGAAGTTGCCAGCAATTTTTAAAAATGGAAATTTGTCAAAGGGTCAATACTAATACATACATACATAAATACATAAATACGTGTGTGATGACAGGATTAGGGATGTCAACAGATTCGGGCCACATAACTCGAAAAAATTTGAGCGTGAGCTCAATATTTTAATTCGAATTTTATATGAGATTAGGGTGAGTTTGATCCCGTTCCATCCGAAAAAAATTCGAATTCGAACTCGTACCCGAATAAGAATAATATAATTAAAATATTATATATATATATATAATAATAATAATAATAATAATATTAATTAAAAAGAAGAAGACCTATAATGTATTTATCTTTTGTCATTTTCCTTTTTTTTGAGTAGTGATAGAGAGCTAAAATTTAGCCAATTAATTGGCTAAATCGGTGGCAAAATGGTAAATAAGTGGGTGAATTGCTTATACTAACAGGGGGTGAATAATATTTAATTTGAATTTTTAACCAACTATAGTCAATTTTGCTTAGCTCTTTATCATTTCCCTATTTTTATTAGTTTATTTTGCTTCAAGAGTTGAGTATCATTGTATTATTATGTATATTTGTATTCTTATCAAATTTAGTTTTAATGCTCATTGTATTATAATATTCTTACTACAAAATTTTTGTTTTTTTTGCTAATATAAATTTAGCTCGTGAGCTCGGCTCGAGCTCACATTAAAATATGTACCCGTGTATGTTCTTATTTCTGTGTCCAACCAATTAGAATTTAATATGTGATATTTTTTTTAATTATATATATACATGGAGAATTGTGATTGGTTGGGCACATAAAACATAGCAGTCCAGCTCTTATGCGGAATAGAGATTGTTCCGCACGTGCGAAACAATCCCAGCTGTCGGATGAGATTTTGAACGGCCCAGATTTGGAGGGAGAAAAGTTGCGGTTGGACTTAAAATATTAAAAAAAAATTATCTCTCCAGATCTGGACCGTTAAAAAATCTCATCTGACGGCTGTTAGCTTGTCCCGCACGTGCGAAACAAAAAGCTGTCCCGCATAGAAGCCGGGAGCAAAACATAGACGGGTAAAAACAATTATTTGCTTCTTTTTACAACCTTGTGTTTATTTATTTGCGTCATGGAGATATCTCATCGGCTGTTTAGGAAGGAATAATCTGTCTCATTTTATGTCTAGATTCTTATCTCATACAAAAAAAAATCGTTTTAATTGTGTAATTAAAAAATTATAAGCTAAAAAAAATAGTGAAATTTCCAAGAGAAAAATTAACACATAACGATTTATTATTAGTGGGATAAGATGGGACAATCGGTTTTTGGTGGCAAGCAGTAACATTATGTGTTTCGTTTCCCGTCCAATCAATAATAAATTATCATGTGCTAATTTTTTATTTAAAAAATTATAACTCTAACAGAAATAATGAAGTTTTCCAAATGAAAAATTAACAAATTTTCATTGATAAAATAATAAACGAAACCAAAAATAGGGACATGAATTTTTTTTCTTATTTTTTACTGACAGCTTGACTATTTTCATACAAAAAAAACACACACACACAACATATATATGTATATACATTTAGCAAAAAAAAAACACACATATATGCATATAAGTACATTTGATACAACGAAATTGAATATGATAAAATATTTTTTCACACATAATTACTTTGTACACAAATTAGGTTTGAAATTTCTCATTTTCATTTCACTGTTCGAAAAGAAAAGCTTGAATGGGACAACAATTAATTTTCAATGTTTGAAAAAATATTATTCAATATCAAAATAAAATAAAATATAATATAAATTCCTCTTCTAACCTACATTGATAATAGCAATTAATTACACCATGTACAAAATTTATCCGAAAAAGAAATAAAAATACCCCAAAAGACATCAACATAATTATACCACCAACTATATTTTGTATTAAAACTATACGAACAACTATATTTTGTATTAAAAGTAAATGAAATGATGATGACATCAAATTATTTATAGGATTGTTTACGAATTTATTTGATCGAATTATAATGCAATATTTTTTTTCCATACTGAGAGAGGAAGAAAGATGATGGACTCGAGTGAAAGAAAAGGACTATAAGATTGTTCATGAAAACATGACCGCCGATGATGACGGTGCCGGCCGGTGAGTGGTGATTTAGACATAGCCACCATTAACCCGAACAATCTGTCCATTCACCCACTCCCCACCATCACCAGCCAAGAACCCCACTAACGGCGCAACGTCCTCCGTTTGTCCCAACCTATCAAGAGGGCTTTCATTGATCACTCTCTGCACCATCTCCTCCGTCTTCCCCGCGAAGAACATCTCCGTTGCAATGGGCCCCGGTGCCACGCAGTTTGCAGTTATTCCCGTCCCTTTCAGCTCCTTCGCCAGTACTTTCACCATCGCCTCCACTGCCGCCTTTGACGCCGCGTACGAACCGTAACCAGGCCTCAGCGCCGCCGCCATTGACGAGGTTAGGCAAATGATCCTTCCTCCACCGCCTCGCTTGATTCTGTTAGCCGCCTCTTTACAGCACAAGAAGGCGCCTCGAGTGTTGACGCTGAAGATGTTGTCGAAATCTTCGAGAGTGGTGTTGAAAAGTGTGGGGTATTTGGGGTCGAGTACCCCGGCTGAGTTGACCAGGATGTGGATTGGCGAGTTGAAGGCTGACTCACCAGCATCGAATAGGTGCTTGACTTGGTCCGGGTCGGAAATGTCGGCTTTTACGGTGATGGCCCCAGCGTTGATTTCGGAGGCGACGAGATTGGCTTGAGATGAATTGGAGGTGTAATTGATGACGAGTTTGGCACCGAGAGAGGCTAAGTGGAGGGCTATGGCTCGACCAATTCCACGGGAGGCGCCGGTGACGATAGCCACCCGGTCTTGGAGAGGAAGGCCAGAGGTGGTTTGGTTTGGGTGTTTGGAGACTGTGCTTCCTTCCGCCGCCATGGATTCTGAGAATTGAGAAAAATGAAATGAGAGACTCTCTATGTGCAGTTAATTAATAGGATAGGATTCAGAGGAAAGTGAAGAGAGTAGGTCATTAATGACGTCCGTGCGGAGAACTTTTTGGTCCTCAATGAATGTGGAGAAATTTTAGTTTGGTAGGTGAATAAGTTTAAAATTTACATTCAAACCAATAAATATAATATATGTAGATTAAAAAAAAATCAGTTCTCTTTCTTATGAGTTTACACTTTTGGCCCACATGTATTAAATTCAACTTGTATTTATTCAAACTAGTGATTTATCACACGCACCAAAAAATTATTCATTATGATTTTTTTGTATGTGCAAACAGAATACTCGTTTCAACATCCAAAACCCTCTCTTAGCATTCTCTCGTGTTTTATTCGCTTCAAAGTGAAGAACATTCGTCACTACCTGAACATGAGTAATATCAAGCAAGAGCAACTTTAAGTAAATATCCTGGAAATTTGACTCCCATGTGTTCCTGACAACTTTTTTTCCAAATGGAGCTACCAATAATCTTTGCATGAACATACACCGTCTTTAAAATGATGGAATCGGTATGTATCACGGACAACAATAGGTCGATTTGCAACCTTTGAAACAAACTTAATCCAGTTATGGCAATCATTACAGACTCGAAGATTCTTCATTACATGAAGGGGAATGGCATCACTCAAGCTTAGCAGTCCAAATGCTATAGCCAACTTTTCACTGTGGACAAACGCACTAGGGTCCTTCTGCTCCTGCTCCAAATCGTTCCAAAGGCTATAGCGGTCTTGCATGTAACCAAGTGAAGATACCCGTACATTGATATCCTCCAAAAAATCGTATATCTGTTCTGCAAGAGGGTGGAGTCGATCACCAACAAAGAACGCGTGAATTCTGTTTTCAACTTCAAGCCAGCTACGACCAGGCTCTTTCTTTACACCTCTGTCTTTCATCAGTTTCCTTGCACCATTGCGGTTCTCCCATTTCCCAGTAACTGCATACATATTAGCCAAAAGAACGTAAGTAGCTGAATCTTCAGGTTCTAATTGTAAGAGACAGTTAGCTGCCAATTCCCCGATTTCCATGTTTTTGTGGACCGTGCAAGCACTTAAGAGGGTCCTCCAGACCATGCTATCCGGTTCAATTGGCATAGATTTCACAAATTCTCTTGCACGGGACAAATGACCAGCTCGTCCTAAAATATCTACTACACAGGCATAATGTTCTGGTTTCGGCACTAATCCATGCTTTTCATTCATGGACTTGAAATAGCTTAGTCCCTCATCCACCATCCCCACGTGACTACAAGCGGACAAAACTGCCACAAAAGTGACATGGTTTGGTTTCACGTCTAGTAGTTTCATTTCTTCAAAGAGTTCAATTGCTTCGTGTCCACGTCCATGTTGAGAATAGCCTGTAATCATGGCATTCCAAGAAATCTCATTTTTCATAGGCATTTCAAGAAAAATTCTCTTGGCATCATCAAGGCTTCCGCATTTCGCATATAATGTAATCAACACATTGGAAGCCTCTATTTCAGGATCACATCCTTCCTTGATCATCTTGGCATGGATCTGCTTCCCTTGTTTTATGTTTGCTGAATTAGCAGCTGCACTAACCACAGACCCATATGTATACATGTTAGCTTCCATTCCAGCTTGGTTCATTTGAGAGAAAACCTTCAACGCTTCCTCCCAGTGACCACTCTGGGCAAATCCTGATATTAGCCCATTCCATGAAATACTATCTTTGCTGTCATTCTTATCAAATGCCAAATATGCTTCCTGTACTAAGCCACACCTAGCATAAAGACTCAAGAGTGCATTGTTAATTGAAAGATCAATTGAGTACCCTTTGATGATTGATTGGGCATGGAGTTGCTGGCCTTGATTGAGAGCTTTAATCCCAGAACATGCGCTTATGGCACTAGCAAGTCCTATATTATCTGATTGGATCCCTTGGTCTTGCATTTCAATGAAAAGTTTAAGAGCTTCAGCGCAAAAATCATGTTGAGCATAACCAGCTATCAGCGCTGTCCAAGAGACTACATCTTCCTCAGTAAGACGCCTGAGAATTTTCATTGCACTATCAAATTCTCTGTTTTTTGCATAAAAGTCAATAAGCACGCTACTGACATACACATTTGGATGAAAACCGGTTTTTATGACCTGGCTGTGTAGTTGCTCTCCCAAGTCCAAAGCCCCTACAGAAGTACAGGTTCTCAATATACTTGGAAATGTATATTGATTAGGCTGCAAGCCTTCAACCTGCATCTGTGCATAAATCCGATACGACTCATTAAGGTTACCTTTCTGGCCATGTGCCACTAGCATCAGATTCCAGAGAACCACATTTTCCTTTCGAGTTGTAAGGAAAAATTTATGAGCTGCTTGAACATCAGAGCATTTGATATAAAGGTCAAGAAGAGAACCTTCGAGGATGATATCTGAACACATTCCTTCCTTGATTGCATAGGAATGCAGTTGTCTCCCCTTATGAAGAGCCCCTACAGATGCGCAAGCACTCAAGAGGCTTGCAACCGTAACACAGTCAGGCTTTATAGAATCAATCTTCATCTTCTCAAACAACTCAAAAGATCTTTCACTGTACCCTTGTTGGACAAGCCCAGAAATCAGCGAGTTATAGGAGACTCTATCTCTCTGCTGAATTTTGCCGAAAATTCTTTCAGCAGAAGTTAGGTTTCCAGAGCGAGTATACAATGTGACAAGAGCGTTACACACAAAAATCTCCAGTGAGTATCCCCACTTGTAGATAACGGCATGAAGCTGATCCCCAAGCCCATATAACTCAACTTTTGAGCATGCACTTATAACACCAGAGAAAATATACGGAGTAGGGATCACCCCTGATCTACGCATCTCATTATAAATGAGGATGCCTTCTTCTTCACGCCCATTGTGAGATAAACCAGATATCATGGCAACCCAAGAAACACTATCCCTCAAGAACATACCTCCAAAAACCTTCTTGGCAGCATCTAAAAAACCATTCTTTGAGTATAAATCAATCAACGGATTACAAACAAGTAGAGCTGCAGCAAAACCATACCTCACAACCTTAGCATGAACCTGTTCTACAAAACAAAAAGCAACTTTATTCGCAGAGCTCGCTGCCAAAACACCCGCAAACGTCTCATCATCTGGACGAACATTTTCAGCAAGCATTCGTGAAAAAAGACTGAAAACGTGGTTAATTTTCTTTTTGCCAGTTATCAAGTTGTTCCAAGATGATAGATTCAAACTAGCAAAATCATCCAAATATCGGAATACAGAAACCAAATCATCAGAGGAAATATAAGTATGAACTAGGCAGTTGGTGATTGTATTATCTTTATGAAAACCCAATTTAAAAATCTTGCCTTGTAGCTTCTTAGCATCAAGTAAAGACAACCCAATATTCTTGTGAAATCCATCTATAAGCTCATTGTAAGTCCTAGAAAAATCATCTTCAGAAACCTCATTATGTTCCTTTGAGTCCTCTAGAGTTTCTTCTTCAACTTGAAAATCAAAGAAAGCTCTTGTTGAAGCCGCAATATTGCCAAAAGGAGCAAACTTTAACTGAACAGAGTTTAATTTAGGAAGAAAAAGATTATAAAATGTAAGAAGAAAACAGTATTGAAAAGAGAATTAAGTAAAAAAAATAGTTATTGTTTACCCGGGGATTGGGAAGATGAGGTAGGAGCAGGGAATTGGAGAAGATCCGGGAAAGTTTGAATGGGTTTGAAACCATATGAACCAATAATAACTTGTTGAATTATCGATTCCAGAAAGCGTTTTTCTGCATAATTCTTCTTCCTTCGATGTTCGGACTCGGGTTTTTGCTTAGAATAGCGCCGTTAAAAGCTTTGTTTCCATCACAGTTCATGCCGAGGCTGACAGGGAAATAATTGAAATTTGTCAAATCCTTCAGCTTTACAAACATCCAAACATAGTCCAGTTTAATGGGTAAAAAAAGCAATTATATTTTTTTTTTCTTTTTGTATTGCCACACGTGTCCTAGTTGGCTCCGATATTTGGTAGATTGTATCAGACTAATTTTTTTGGTCAGAGTGACGACTCCAAACGTGAATGATAATCTAATGCATTGCATATTTAATAAGAGTAAATGCTTAAGAGTTGAATATAGTGTTAATTAAGATAGGAAAATGATTTACTCCTAAAATTTTGGGGATAGAAACCCTAAACCCTCAAATTGAGGGTGTTAAATGACTATCTTACCCCCTGCTGGTATAAGGGATTCACCCAACTCTAAAGGCAAAAAGGTCCTAAAAACTATTTTAGCCAATCTTTTAACCAATAATTCTAGTAGCCTAGCAAGGTCCATTAAGATAATGTCAATATGGTCTCAGTTATCATTTAATTTGGACAATCCTATTATTTTTCTTAATTTGAATGCATTGTCTTAAAGTGACCGTTAAATTATTCACAATAAAAAAAAAAAGAAGAAAAAAAAAAGGCAGATAATTTCAAAGGGAGTGAGTAATACATAAGTTATTTGCTCAAACATTTTAAACCAAGAGTCAGAGAGTATGATGTGAGCAGGGTTCACCAATAATCCTTTACACCTCAACTTAATTCAATTTTGTGATATGAGAATTGTTCCAAAATGGCTTTACAGGAGGAGGTATAACAACCCTCCCCCCCCCGAGGAGTACAGTCACGGGGACGATGCTTGAAACCATCAACGATTTTGAAGCTCAATGAGGCCCCGGTGAAATTGTCAGCACCGGAAAACATCTGGAGCAATCCATGGGATGAAGCATAAATGCAGGTCAGATTTCATCGACTATACGTTGCTGTCTTAGGTCTGTCTTGCTTTTCTTTGGCCATACAAGGCAGCCATCTTTCCCCTCTTACCTTTTTCAGTTCTGAAACTCGTTCTTCCTCTCTTTTAGCAGCTGCTTTAGCCGCTGCTTCTCTAGCTTCCACTTTTGCCAAAGATCTTTGGCGAGCATCTTTTGCTGCAGCTATTACATTTGTTCCATCAACAGCAACAAATTGAACTCGGCGTTTAAACTGCAAAGAAGGCCCACGAGCAAGGCTTAAAAGATAAAAAAATGAATAACAAAAGCTGTTTTACCTACAACTAATCAGTTCATACATGATCATATGCATACCTCCTTTGATTTTTCATCAATCTCTTTTCCAGGAAGTATTCTCGGTTTCTTAATGGGTCCTTGAAATTCATCTGCCAACAGGGGGGAAACTATTAGGCGATGACACATGGAAAGTATATGGAGTATACAAGCAAGACAAGTAATGCAAATCAACTTATAAGTGATAAAGCTATTTAATTTAGTATTTTCCAATAATCAAGTATTATTCTACTAACAGAAGACAATATGGCTAAAAGTTGAATCAGATACTTACCTACATGATCAAATACTATTCCCCGAGGAGCATGTTTAAATAATTGAACCCCGCCTCCACAATTCACTGAATCTTCATGTGGAAAGTCATCTCTACCACTCACCACTTCTATAGTTTTCGCTAACATATCATCCAGAAGTTTCTGGGCCTGTCATGTTTCCGAACATGAATCATATGCATCATTTTAAGCCAAACAAACAAAAAAAAAGTTAGTTAGTTAAGCAACAAAAACAAGAAACAAATAAACATTGACAAAGGGAGTATGTGGCCCAAATTTTGTATGCTTAAGGACATCATCAACAATGTTCAACCTACATGTTAGATCTCAAGACAGCATAAGTAACACTAAAAACATTGATAAACAAAACTTTCCCCCTGTGAAATAACTAAGATTTCCACTTAAATTCTTGAATTTCCAAAAGTAAGATAGAAAGAAGCTAATCTCATCTTTCATCCCTCATTTGCTTCAGTTGGAAACCAAACCATGATTCGCTCGGAAGTAGGAAAGCTTAACAAGGAGAACACAAAAAGAAAAAAGCAAACATTTTGAAAAATGTCTAGTTATATATAAGTGATTTTCTCCATAGAACTAGCTAGGCAAGTAGCTCCCCTCATTATCCCATCACAGGACAGTCAAGCTCAATCTTAGCCTCAAAGAATTTAACGTTTTATTCTCGAAGTTAACTGGATATACTATAAAACAGGAGGGAGATAAACTATTCAACCCTAACCTTAACAGTAAAACAATAACAAGTATAAAATAAAGGCCGAGTATTGGAAGATCTCCATTATGCTATAACAGGGCAACGAGAACCATGGCGACAATGCTAGGGGAAACATTGCACAAGTTGCATAAATGGAATGGCACCATATAAAATACAGTGTGTGATAAAGTAAAATTATGATGATTCTCCATGAATTTATCTTAATCTATCAGCATATAAAAAATTTCCCTTCTCCACAAAAAAAAAAAAAAAAATCCCTCCACAGATAAGTTAAGAAAGACAGAAAATTTAGTCTTACAAAAACAATCCCACAAAGAAAATAGTAAATAAAAGAACCAACAGATATACTTCATTGACAATCAATTAATATTACCCTTCTCTCACTTCTATAGCATAAGAAAAGAAAAGAAAAATAGAGATGAAAGATGCTATAGATAAAAAAAATGTCGAGGATATAATTGGAATAAATTGTTAACAACTAATAAAAGAGTTTTAAACGATAATTAATTTGAATACCTATAAATCTCATAAACGAAAATAATTTGGATACGTATAAATCTCATAAACGATAATTAAATGAGAATGAAGGAGTACTTTCAATGGATGAATCTATAAGAAATAATTGAACAAGAAAAAGAGAATAGTAAGGTACCTTGAGCTGATAGTATTTGAGTTTTTGTGGGTTTGGTTGGTCTTCTTGATTGGATGGAGGAGGAGGAGTAGGGCGAGAGCTGCTAAAAGCTGTGGTGGAAGCAACGGAATCAATGGCGGCTCTCCAATTGGCATCTCCATCTTCCTCTCCGCTACTACTACTGCTGCTGCTGTAACTCATCTCCGCAGCTCTGCTCTTCCGAGAAAAAAGTGAACATTTTCTTGGAGGCGCAGCCTTGTAAACGGGCGGTTCGACTTAGTTGCGTGTGACGGTGGCTCCAGTGTGTAACGGTGTAATTTCGTACGTGCGAAACTTTACTCGTCCGTTGGATTACATTTTTACGGTTAAAATTGATTTAAAACGAATATTTGTTATGAGCATTAAAATAGAGTTCGTTTTTACTATGCATAACACATTCTTGAGCCTCAGGACACCTGTTATGAGTCGTTCTATATGTACTGAAAAAACTGTTCCGCATAAGATTTAGTCTGATTACGTGTACGGACGAAATGTTAGACTCGAATGAAATTTTTTATGATTAAAATTAAAATACTTATATATTTTTACCCTTGTGAGACAAAATATGCAGTGTATCATAACACTTGTTAGATTTTTGCTTAACACGTGTCTAATAGATGTCATCATATTTTGACATTGTTTTGTCTACGCTAAATTTTATATTCATCGGTCAAAATTTTATCTTACACATATTGAGAAAAATGTATCACTGGAGCTGTGATGGTAAACTGGAGGTCTGGCTTAGTTACACACATATAAGATAAGTTTCGACCTTATGGAAAAAAAATTGATTGAGAGAGGGGGTTGGATCAAATGGAAGGGATCGAATAAATTATTTGGTCTTTTCTAAATTACTCATTGACTAACTATTGATTTTGAGAAAAAATAAACCTAGACTCAATTTATTAATCGTACAATGTTACAATATTCAATTTTTTTTTAAAAAAGACCAAATTTATTAGACGTAAAATATTTTGGGACCTATTATATGAATTATCCTATATTTTTGGGCAAATATGTAAATTGTTCAAACAAAAGGAGGTATGTAAACCCGGCGGGAAAAATTCGGACCATCGTAGTTTTCTTCTTCTAGGGTTCCCTAAAATTAAAATTGGGGAAAATGGCGTCGTTCCCTCAGCTGGGCTCAGTCACCATCTGCGAGATCAACAGAGAATTCAGTACTTTTCTTCTTCCCAATTTTCCAATCCTCCAGTTAATTATATAATCTTATTGATTAATTTGTTCTTAATTTGTAAAATTGATGCAGTTACTGCCGATAATCTGTCCGAAGATCAAGCCAAAGAGACCTATGCCAAAATTCTTGTCCGTCTCCCTTTTAATTATTATTATTATTATTATTATCTTTGATTTCCTTTATAAGTAGAACTTAAAGTTGAGTACTTTTGAGTGATTTGTTTTTTCGGGAATTTTATTTTATTTTTTCCTAAATTGCAGGGAACTGTATTCAATCCTGTCCTATTTCAAGCTGAAAATTTATTGGCCGGGCAGCCAACTGAGGAGCTCCAGGCTCCAGACCGGAGCAGTGGTGGATTTCTGCCAGCTGCATTGCAGTCAGCCTTTGGTGGTTCTCTCAAGAACCTTTTCCAACCTACTAATGTAAATATTACAGCTTTCACGCACTTTGTTACAATAATCAAGTTCTGAAGAAGTCACTCAATCTAAGCTGGTTTTAAGTCATAGTAGAAAAAAATGAAATGGGTGAATGCTGAAATAGACAGTCTTCCTTCTGATCATCAAAAGTTAGAGCAACCTTCGTAAACGTAATGCTTTGCCATTTGGTTATTTATCCTGCTTAGAATTGAATCTATTTTCTTTTTTCCCTTTAGGATTTATGATGTTAATTCGTAAATATTATGTACCTATAATCGCATGCCTGCCTCTTAATATGCTTGCAATATGACTCTGTAGAAAGTGCAGTGTTACTTTTGCGTATGAGCTTGGCAGATAACATTTTTCTGGGTGTCACTTTGATGCATGTCTTGCAGGTAAAACTGTTAGAAGATGTTGACATTCATGCCCTAAGTTGGCACCCATGTAAGAATATTTTAGCTTTTGTTTCTGGGGCTAATCAAGTGACTATTCGTGATTATGAAGATTCAGGTTAGCTCTGGCTTTATTTTGTTCTCTTATCATAGTGGATGTTTGTCCCAAGCGGGAGTTGATATAATAAAATATGGGGTTCGTGGTTGCGCTATCAGAGTGTAGGGATCCTTGTGTGCTGATCAGCGACTACCAAAAAGATGTTAAAAGTCTTGAATGGCGGCCGAACGGTGGAAAGATGCTTTCTGTGGCTTGCAAGTGAGTATCATGATCTGGTCACTCTTCATGCTTCAAACAATTGTTTAATGTGTGTGATAGAGGATTGCACAACTCTTGCCTGCTGCATCTTTTAGCTGGATCAAGCTTTTGATACTTGGTTGAACAGGGGTGGGATTTGCATTTGGGCCGCTTCTTATCCTGGGAATTCAGTATCTATTAGATGTGGTACAACTAAAGGCAGCTTGTCAAGAGCCTCCGGAACTAGATGGACCCAAGTTGATTTCCTTCGTAGTCAGGATGACGAACAAATAAGTGCCATATCATGGAGTCCTGATGGAAGATATCCTTGCAAACATTTACTCAGTTGCTATAGACACAAAAATTGAAGTAGTCGTTTTTTGATCTCATGATTCTTGCATTAACTTTTTTTCTTTTACTCTCTCTGCTCCTTTTTCATATATATCTTAAAGTTGGTGATTTCTTTTTCTTTTTCCTTTGTTTTTACATGGTACGGTATCCATGCATGTTGAATAAGTGGAGAAGAATGTTGTTCCTGGGACCTATAAATCATCTTTAGAACGGAGCTCCAGCCTAGAGTTTAATCATGTTATCCAGTTATGCTTTGTCTAGTCAAAGACATATTTCATCCACCATAACTGTTTATCATTTCAGTCAGTGGTGGCCTCTGGGATTTTTTGGGTTTGCTGTCTTTAGTCCTTTAATCCTCTCTAAGTCTCCTACTCTTTTGAATGTGCATTGCACATTTTCTGGTTTTCAGGGGCCAATTTTCTAAAGTTCTCCCTTGCTCTTAAGGCTGCAATTCAAGATAGCTTTGTGAATTCCATTTTTAAAATATGCAAATTTGATTTTGTGAAGGCAGTGTTAGAAAGATCCTAGAAAGTTACAATCTTTGGCATATATCAGACCATCATTCCCCATCACTTTCTATTTGGCTGAAAACTATCTCCAGTTTGCTGATTGCTCTTGTATATTTCCTTTTATTGTAGATCAAACTCATCATATTAGTCATTCAATGATTATTCTCATTTGGTATGAGATTATCAATGGGTAAAAAAGAAAAAAGTGTTCTGAAGGATCTTGTGTGCATTGGCAGTTGGTTCTCTGTTGCCTTTTTTTTCAATATTATTTTTTATTGGAGAAATTAATCCTATCACCACAATTTGATACTATGGAATTGATGATATATACAGATTATTGACTCCCTGAAATTAGAATTTCCTTGACTTGTCTCTACATATTTGGCATCAGCTTCATACGAAAGTTCATCATTCACCATATGGGATGTTGCTCTAGGTATATTTTTCATGTTTTAATTTGTCTAAGCATTGTATCTTTGTTCTGAATTCCACAAAATCCGAAACCATCTGGTAATTGATACTAGAGTAAAAAATCCTGGAAGCAATGCCATAGCTAGAACACGTGCTGATGATTGATTTTTCTTTATCTTTTACTTCTTAAAATTTTCTAATTTTTTGATACCTGTTATGAATGGATTATTTCCCCAAATAGTTTAGGTTGTACAGAATTGACTACACTTGATCTTTGAATAAAATTAAATAAAGCATTCCATTTTTGAAGATCAATTCAAGCACTCGTCTTAGAACTGGAAACTTTTTATTCTTATGCTTAAAGAGTTTTCAGTTTTGGTTCTTCCTTGATGTAAATGACTTGCATATGAAATCTATAATATGTGTTCTAAAACAAACAATGAGACAAGTTTTGCTGACCCCAAAATCATCAGTATCTCTTGTGCCTGCGGACCCCATAGATTGTTCACATGGCTATATAATGCTTGTACAATTGGTGAATGCATGCTATAACAATATAATAATGGAGTTTGTCTAAAACAAACAAAGGCTGCCCAGAACTCAATCTTAATATATTTTACTTTTATTTGAGGGAGGCTTGTTTGTGTACAGTTAATTTCTTCTTAATACTTCTCTGTTTGCATCTGGGTGTGACATTTATTTACTAATGGAGGTTTATGTTCCTTTGTGTCTTACAGGAATAGGCACACCTATTCGACGAGGCTTAGGAGGCATATCACTGCTCAAATGGTCTCCTTCTGGAGATTACTTTTTCGCCTCAAAATTGTACTGTTTCTTACATGTCTCTGCACCATGTTTTCATTTTATATCTAACTAGGAATCTGAATATTCAAATAAAAGGTAATTATGAAAGCATGATTCCGCTGACAAATACATACATATTTTGACAGTGATGGAACATTTTATCTATGGGAGACAAACACTTGGACATCAGAACCTTGGTCGTCGACAAATGGCTTTGTTACGGTTAGTACTTGCCCTTCTAGGCTGAAGTAACCTCAAAAAAATTGTTACTATGTTTTATTTTTTGGGTTAATAGAGACTGGGATGGGCAGGAAAGGCCGTGCTGATGTAAGTTTAATGTTCTGTTTATGTTTCTTCTCAGTGTAGCACATAATTTGATATTGTCAGAAATTGAAAAGGCTGATATTGCCTCTATGATTCCCTTTTAGCTACTCTTGTCACAATTAGGATTATTAGGAGGACTAATATACTTTGTAATGCCAGGGTGCAACTTGGGATCCTGATGGGCGTATGGTACTCGTTGCTTTTTCTGAGTCTTCAACATTAGGTTCTCTTCACTTTGCATCAAAACCTCCCTCACTTGGTGAGATTTCTGGAGTTTTTTTTCCTTTCTAGTTGTTGATTGATAGTTTACTTCTGAAGTTTAGGTTGGTATAACTTTCTAGGAATGAGTAAAACAAAAATAATACTACCAGTAGAAGTAATGATGATAGTAATATTATGATGATGACGACAGCAGAATGATAATGGTTTCCAGAGGAAAAAGAGAAAGAAAAAAAATGAGACTTCTGCACATCATTTTTTGACATTCTTCTTTTTTGTATCAAGCACAATTGATCATTGTATCATACTGTTGCTTTACATAAATTCATTTTAAAATTTAATTTTACAGATGCACACCTAGTCCCTGTTGAGTTGCCAGAGATCCAATCACTGACTGGCAGGTTTATACCACATTCCCTTATTTTGGCAATCCTTTGTGTGTGAAACAATTGTCTACTTTACCTCGTTACTGTATAGGGAGTTCTGTGCAGTATTGGTATGAGTTTCCCTAAAGAAATTGTTAGTGTAATCAGTCGTAGACTGGTCCTCATGAAAATTTTCAGTAGCATTATGGCTTCTCTTTTGTTGAGTTATATGCATTTATGCTATCATGTCAGCTATATGGAGTTATATTTAGTAAGAGAAAAGGAAAAGAAAAGTATTTAATGAGAATTTACACATTTGATCATTTTCTTCTGTATGTGAAGTTGGTAAAGTTGAAATCATTAGTAACCTAAATAGATGGCGATTTTAGGACATGTCCATGACCATGACCATGACCATGAGCTTTCAGCTCATCTGATGTTTTCCTATTGATCTGCTGATGTCCTTACACTTGATGGAACTCAACGTGTAATCAGTTACATTATGAGGGATGCATTTGGACTTGTATATTAGATCCTCTACTTGTAACAGTAGATCATTTTTTTGGGTGCCAAGTAGCAATGAGCTATAGGAAATGTCTTTCACAATATACATGAGAAACTTTAGGGTGTTTGTCATGTATGTAATGTGATTTGTTGTATAATGCTCTGAACAAATATCCATTACTAAATGTAGTAGAGGCATCGAAAAGATAGCTTGGGATTCTTCAGGAGAGCGACTGGCCGTTTCGTACAAAAATGGGGATGAGCTGTACAAAGGTCTTATTGCTGTATATGATGTTAAGAGAACTCCCTTGATTTCAGCTTCACTAGTGTAAGTTGAAGTCCTCCATAATAACTATTATTATTATTTTTTATGATTCCGAGATTTACAATAAAAACTGGATTTTATTTTGACTTCTTGTTATGGCAGAATGAGATCTGAGTTCACTTATGCTCCTTCATATTCTGATTTGAATACATACTGATTCTGATCCCTATTTCCTACCGTATGAAACACAGCGGTTTCATCAGAGGTCCCGGAGATAATCCAAATCCAATTGCGTTTTCATTTCATGACAGGTTCAAGCAAGGGCCATTGCTTTCCGTGGTACGTCTAAATTCTTTGTTCATTAGTATATTCTCTTTCTCCATGACCAATATGACTGAGTTGAGTTTTTTTGACAGTGTTGGAGCAGTGGATCTTGCTGCACGTACCCTCTTATATTTCGTTAACATATTTTGGTTTCTTCCTCTCTGAGAATATGGTGACTTGGTTTTGAATCTTTACACATGGTGACTTGCATCTTTTCTATTGGGAATTTGTAGTTCATCAAGCTTCTAGTCCTTGCCTTCAGTGTAGAGAAGGCCAAATTTTATTTATAGAAATGTTTGAAAGGTGTAATAGAGGATTCCAAGTATTTGAATGTGATCGGGAGAAAATTGAGAGATTCCAAGACTCTAGAAAAGAGTCGGTCCTTATTCAGACTTATTTTATTTTTTATTAAAAAAAAATAAAGTTTAAAGTTATTTTATTTAGTTATAATTCCGTATTATTTAGCTTATACTTAGCAAAAAAAAATTAATACCAGCATGAAATTCATGGATATTATGATATATAATTTTTTTTTTTGGTAAACAAAAGTTTGGGTGAGTTCGGCTCCGGTCACCACCACGGGTCAAGGCAGGCCCTAGTGACCATATGTCGCTTACAAGAGTACTTATAGATCACCTACTAATACAGTCCTTATGTCGGCAGTGGGAATTGAACACTTGACCTTTGTCACGCCCCGTATCCGAGAGGCGAGACCGACCGTGTCAATAGCCCATACTACTGACACAAGGTCTCTTACTTCTTAACCTCAAGCTTGTTAAAAACAATTATATGGACTTAAAACGTCATCATCTATAACTTCAAAGGAAAATAATCTTTACAAGAAATAATCTTATACATTACAGCGGAAACTAACTTCTAATGAACATTTAAGAATAACCTTTTATAACAAACTCGAATCCATAAAGCACATAACATCATCATCAAAGGCACATCTGTCAATCTCATACAACATTAACACTATTGCTAACTTCACCTAAAAAAAACAACATGGAAAGGAGTGAGCTTCCAACTCAGTAAGAATTTAAACTCCTCCCGGAATCAAGCAGTTTGAAAACATATATATTCGTTAGGAAAATTCTTAACTTGAAAGAGTCCTTTACCATAAAACGGTACTTTAGTCGATTAGGGAAAAACATTGACTCACAAGAGTCCTTTAACCGACCACAATTTCTTTAACATTTAACTTTCAAAATAGTAATTATTTTCTTTGGCTCTTTTTCGTAACACATCGAATTTGACTCTTTGAGTCCTTCAACCGGGGTATACTTCGAACATTCGGCTTCGGTTGCGGGGAATTTGACTCATCGAGTCCTTCAACCGGGGTATACTTCGAACATTCGGCTTCGGTTGCGGGGAACTTGACTCATCGAGTCCTTCAACCGGGTATACTTCATATAATACTTCAAAATCCATTTACATAATAATATCATTCTTGAAAATAGCATGCTTGATTCCTATTTTTCTTATATAAAAATAAACGTTTCCAAATTTCCAATCGAATGAATATAACATTAAAAAGATGTTTATTAACATTAATTTATTTAAAAACAAGAAGGGGGTTCGATTCACTACAGTAACGCGATATGAAAAACCCTAAAATCTGCACCGCCCAATCTTACTCTCGGAGCTATAACTTTCTGTTCGAGACTCGGACTGGCGTTCCGTCTGCGCTCACTCGAAGCTTATTCGCTTATCTTCGAATCGGTATATAGTGGACTGAAAACGAACAGGTAACGCTCCCTCAGTGATCTCTCAAAATCCTGGACAGATTCTCTAAACTCACAAAAACTCTGTTTTGGTTCCTTGCGGCTACTGTCCGCATCCTTATAAAATATAAAATCCTCAAATCTTTCCTTCTCCTATCTCACTGCCACGATCTAATATATATATTACTTTTTCTAAAGAAACGGCAGAGCTTTTAATTCTTTTCCTTTACTCCCAACCCATGACATTTCTTGCCCTTACTTTAATACTATAACCCCCAACCCACGACGAAGTCCTTCCATTTCTTTAATTCAATTTTCATTAATTCCCTTTCCCTGATCTAAGTGAAACACAAATTAAATCTCTAATTACGATACGTGTGCGAAACGCCCCTAAATAAAACGTGCACATAATGGAATATATAACATGTTATAAAATTAAATGAACACATAATTACCATTAATAAATTATACTTAAAATAACATGTAGACAAAAGTTACGGGTATCACAACCTTTGTGAGGACGTGCAAAATCTTTACTAAATGAGTCAACTTGTGTTGGTATATTTTATTTTATTTAAATAAACTAAACGTATCGTAAAGGAATTACATTTTTACTAACTAAAAAAAAAAGTCAAGGAAGAATCTGAGAGCAACGACAAAAGTCTATATCACGTTGGACTTGTGGTAGCTTGGGCCTTTTTGGAATTATAAACGTTAGGTTAGATATTCTCATCCTGTGTCATGTTCTTTATTTCATTAATAAGAAATTATTATGTATTAATTTTTTATTTAAAATAATTGAAACATAACATATATTGTGAAACTCTTAATAAAAAAATTAACACAATACAATTTTTTATTTACGGGAGAAGAAACGGAACACAGAAACATAATTGGGAGATACGGGTTTTTTGGCCCTCCTCTACTCACCTCCGGTCATAAATTGGCTGGTCTTACCTTATCTTATCCGAGACCCCTCCAAAGACCAAAAGAAGACTGGAAATGCCAGTTCGAAGGGAGCTACAGCAGCAGTAACTTGTAAGCAACCATTAATGGCTGTCCTCTTTTTGGCTTCTCCTACGGCCTCCTCCCTTACCCGGACTTGTGCACCCATCATCACTTCTCGCCCTCGTAAGTACTACTACTACTACTGCTACTACTATTAAACTGTTTCTTAATATTCTTTGGTATTTCGATTCCACATTTCAAACAGAGATGCAATGTGAAATAATTAATTAAGGATTTTAAACTTTAGGAATGGAGGGAATTATGCATTTTCATCTACTCATTACTATGCAAAGTTTTCGACTTTATAATTTATTCCAGCACTGTGGATGACAAATATGATTTATTTTTTTTAAAATTCCTTTTTCCTTTCTGATAGTCTCCAGGCAGTGCAACAACCCAATTGGCTTGTACGCGATATCGTACGTTGGATGCAGGATTCATGCCCCCTTTATTCCCAATCAAAGGGGAGCTTTGATTGCTAAGGCATCTCCAGATGTTGAAGGTGCCCCCTCGGATAGCTCGGTTCCTTCTTCAGAATCTGAGAAGGAAAATGTGGTGGCAATTGAGAACCTTCCTCTTGATCCCAAGCTCCAACTGAAGCTTGAGCAGAAGACGAGGATGAAGTTAGCCAAGAAAATCAGGCTACGAAGGAAGAGACTCGTTAGGAAACGCCATTTAAGGAAGAAGGGGCGATGGCCACCTTCTAAGATGAAGAAGAACAAGAATGTGTAAACCTCGTCTCTAAGCATATTATATCTTCAGGTTCATGTCTGACTTGTTTTTGCTTACCATGGAATTTCTTTTCAGCTTCTGATTACCTTGTTGATAATAAGCTTTTTGTAATTCAAGATTTTGAGTATATAGTCACAATATTTTGAGGGATTTCTCTGTTATTGGCTCGTTGAACTGGCTTATTACTCTAGATGACTTATATGATGTTTTATATCACATTAAGATTTCTGATAGAGAATAGAAATCTCGTTCCTTCTTTACTTGTGCACTTTGGAGTCCCTATTCTAGACTGTTTAGGACATGCTTCTTTAGTAATGGATTCATCTTCTTTCGAAAGCATGAAGAGGATTGTCCACAGAATGGTGTAATTATGATTTCGTGGTGAACGTGGTTAATCGCCATTAAAGGTGAAGAAGATCGTGGGAGGAAGACGATGCAGGAGGGAGTTTGAGATTTTTGGGCATGATGATTGGGTGTTACGCGTCTGCTTTTGATTTTTGCAATCCGCGCCTTTCCTGACCGTTGGATCTCAAGGCATCATGTGGCTGCTGTTATGTTCTGCAGTGGGGTTCAACACCATAGCTGAGCTGTGGTTTATGACACTGTTCCATCAGCAAAAAAAAGGCAATTGACACTCTACAAAGGGATTAGTGAAGTTATACTGTGCTATACCAACCGTCCAATATTCACAAATCATCATTGCATTTTAGATGAAACAACTCCCACTAAATTCCCCCAATTTTCAACTAAAGTAGTTGCCACTTGGTCAGACTACAAATCAACAAATTTGAAACGTCTCCATTCTCTATTAATGTATGATTGGTGAAAACAAACATAAATTAGTACAAAGATAAATCTAGAACTAGAAAGATGAATGCTTTTCAACCCCCTATGTACATTTTGCTAGCAGCAGCAGCAGCAGTTTCTCATCAGTATCACATCCGATAACAGCCATATTTTCCAACGTAGTTAGACTGCACCAACTTCCTCTGCTATTTTGGTCACACTAACATTTCGCCCCGGGTGGTAATATTGAATTTGCAGAGGGGACATGTTGCGTTAATTCTCAGCCACTTTCGGATGCATCGATGGTGAAAATGGTGGTTACAGGGGAGAGTACATAACTCCACTCCATCAACATATGTGTGAAGGCATATGCAACATTCCTACCACATTAAACCCCATTGAAAATAGCATTTAGAACAAAAGATAACAAGGGAAACAAGAACTTAAATACAAGAGGTCATCGGTTCAAAGATTAAGAATAAAGACAGTAAAGAGTTAGTAAATTGCTTTTTGCAGAAAAGAGAAGCTAAAAGATAGATGGTTACCGAATCCTCTAAGTTGAGAGCAAGCTCAGGAATGCCATTGCTGCCCGAGTGCGCAATTAAACCAGTTTCTTGCTTCTTACAATACTTGAAAGTGCCAATACTGCTGCTGGGACGACGATATCTGTACTTGGGAAGTGTCCTTATATCACTTTCAGAGGCTCCTTCATCAATTGTCATAGCATATGCAACTGTTGCTAAGATTGGAAAGCAACAAAAAAGCGCAAAGGAAGCAATACACGCCACAACTATGCAAAATATCATGAAGAATGCATCGAAGGCTAGAAAGATCACCAATAACCTGCTATCATTCAGAAACAACTTCAGTTAGACTCAGTCTCATCAGGAGAAAAACAGTAACATAATGTTCAATTGAAAGAGGTCTTAATCTTACCAGTAAAGGCGCGGGGAATCTTGCAAAAGCGACTGTCCACCCGTAAGAATCCAATAAAACCCAAACACCCACCAGACCGATGAGACCACCGTATTAATAGACTCCACCCTCCTGATGAAGCTGCAAACAAGTAGTGTTAAAGATCTCACATAGACTAGTTTGTGTGCATATTTCCTTCTAATATGGCTTGGGCAATACTCCCCAAATTCATTTTTATCATGTTATTAGAGCCATTGGACCTTTTTATTGTTCACATTCCAAATGCCAGGCCTGGCCGTGAGGGAATATGTTAAAGATCTCACATCGACCAGTTTGTTTGCATATTTTCTTATAATACAAAAATTAAAAAACTATCATTTATGTCTCTACAATACAATACAAACAACCAAGAAATCCCTAAAATGAGAAGGAACAAAGAAAAGAGAATATGTAAGTACCTGGTGCTGGGGTGAGAAAGAAGAGAAAAGCAAGAGAAGAGGGCATAATCAAAATGAATAATGGAGAGAAAGGCAAGATGGAAGAGGCAGCGAAGAGCATAGCCAGAAATCCAAAGCCTGAGAGGAGTAGAAGGTCTCTCATTGAGACTAGTGAAAAGCACAAAAGCAGAAACAAATAAGAATGCCAAGTTCCATATTACATCAAGAACTATAAAGGGCTTTGTGTATACACATTCTTCTTGGCTTATTCTTAGTGCCAATGGCTCATCATCATTCTCTTCTTCTTCTTCGAAATCACCTGCGCTATTATTAATATTAATAAAAACCCAGTGGGGAAGATAAAGAGTTGGGGACCATAAACAACCACTGCTCTGAATTTCTTCTTGCTCCATTAATTCAGCTACTGCTTTCTTTCTTCTGTTGCAGAAGAAGGGAAGTGGGGGAAGGTGGAAAGAAATTGGGGCAACTGGGGAAGGCGGAGAAGGATGCTTTTCACTAGTACCACCCTCCACTTTTATACCATTTCCATATTCAACCCCTTTTTTGTAATTTAATATAATTTGACCTTTTTTTAGGTAACTATAATTTGCTTATTATCTTATCAAAAAATTAAATGACTATGCATTATAGTGGTATTTATTGGTATCAAGTGCCAAAAATGGAAAAAAAAGGATCTATAACGGCTATAGTGTTGAACGCTGTTTTTTCATACATATAAAATACTTTTTTGATATATGTTACATACACGTGTTATTTCGTTATAATATATGTTTTACGTAACAAGTGTCTGAAAATTATAACTATTGAAATTTTTCATCAACGATCTAAAATTATAAAAATTGTTTCTTATATATTAAAAAAAAATATTTTGCACCTTAATCGTACTTGTTATATACATCCACTTTTTTTTTTCTTTTCTTTTAAATGATTGCATTATCTAAGAAAGGAAAAAAAAAGAGAGGAAAATAGTGATTCATGATTCAACTTCAAATGCATGCATTTGCCTTTTGGGAAATACGCATGTACTTCTCCTAATGTAACAATATCTTCGGTCATTATTTTCTGAGTAATTAATGTACAAATACTTTGATAAGTATATTATGCGAATTATCTTTTTCTTTATTTTTTATCCTTTTTGAAAGGTGTTATAACTTATATGACAAAATGGTATATACATTTTAATCTTCTTTTTCATACAAGTATACATGCGTTTGTAACATCGTATGTAAAATTAATAATAACATCACAGAATAATTTTGATATGGACCTGACCTACCACTTGGTCATCGACCACTTGAGTTTGTAACATTATAAATTGCATTTTTTTGGCAAAGCATTTGAGTTTGGACTACTGACAAAGATTGAGAACACACAGATTATGACTAATGATAATTAATTAGAATATATTTACATTATGCTAACAAGTAAATGAACATTTTTAATCCAAATGCGAAAAATTGGAAACAGAATCAATTTGCGAGAGAAGAAGGTTCGACTTGCTTGCATCCGATTGAGTTAACAGTAGATCAAAAGAAGTAAAAGAATGCGCGGAGAGTAGAACGTTCATCTCCTTTCCAACTCCATCTGTCAGTGGACTTTCGACAGGAACCACCTGCATTCATCCCACAGGAAAAAAAATATGTTCATTCTTTCAGCAGGAATACTTATTTTTTGGGAGTATTCTGATATGGACCAGGGCCAGAGGTAGGGTCTTGGTCCTGTTTTGTCCACGTCGCCCCTCTTTTTAAAAAAAAAGAAAAAAAAATTTAATCTCTCAGTCGCAGATAAAATACAAAAAAGATAGTTTTGATATGGACACAGTTAAAAGTCAAAAAAATATCTCTCTCCTTATTTTATAGTGATGTGACAAATTTGTACATTTTTTATACTTTTAACTGTGTCCATATCAGAACTATCTTTTTTGTATTTTAAATGTGTTTGAATTTTTTTTTTTGTTTTGTTTTGTTTGAAGAAGGGGCGACGTGGACAAACCAAGACCAAGTGGACCAGGCCCTACCCCTGGCCCGGTTCCATATCAGATATTTCCTATTTTTTGGGCTAGTTGAATAAGGAATTCAAGCTTACTAGTCTTCTTTCCAAGATAAACGTTCGTATATCCAACAAAGTAACAATAAAAGTAGTTTATTTCGCGTACCTTTTTTGGATCTTGAAAAGAATTCTCGTCCATCAGATTACTAGACGTTAGTACAGTCTTCCTGGAGCCTCTCATTTCTACTGATGTTGGCCTCAGATTATTAATACCAATCTTTAGTTTCACGCTGAGGCTCCCCAAGTTCACAACCTGGATTAAGTGGTATTTAACGCCTGTTTCTCGATCTTGGTTGTTGAAATTGGCGTAAGAGTTATAAAATTGGTTTCGTTAGGAGAAACTGCACATACCTTAATTCTTAAATAGATTTCGTTTTCTGAGTTTGTCCACATTATTGCTGATGCTATGAGCGAGGATGAAGGCTTAGCCTGAAGCGTGGAATTCAGAAGAGTTGCACCATTTGATTCTTTGAAGAAGTGCTGCATCCAGTAACTAGGCGTTCCATAGACCTGGGAGGAATCGAACACAATTGCATCTGGATTCCACCTATAATTTCACTTCGCTCATTAAAGGAAGCAACATAACTTGAGAGACACATTTGAGAATGAGGATTTTGGCAGTACCGTCTATCATTGGCATTCGCGAAAAGAGGTGCATTACTTGCCATTTCAACAGCATCACTGCATTAAAAGCAAGATTAGTAAGCACAACTAGCTGGGGTGAAGTAAATTAATAGCAGCATATGTGTACAATAGTCTATTCTTCCAAGTGAGAATAATGGCATCAAAGAGGCAAAACCTCCTAGGATCGTTAACTTCAGACATCTCAACGTTGTTTTCAGATTTAGCAAACATGTAAGAACCGATAACTCAACTACGAAAACAAAAGTGTCTGGGAAACCACAATTACCTATTTCTTTCTAAGCCAATAAGGAATCCTGCTTGAGCAAGTGCAGCTAAGAGACTACCTCTGCCCGCATCTTTTCCAGTCACAGCATACTCACTTACAAAAGCCTTACAAGTTATCCAGTGGGGGGTATTAGAAGCATCACTAGACAACCAAATCACGACATAACAAAAGGAAACATCGGCAAACCTTTGGACCACCACGTATTGCATGATCAAAATTGTGTGCCAAAGAGAAGACAGAATTTGCATCCCCGTAAACCTACCACAGATAGCAAGTAATCTCAACCCAATTACCAACAGAAAATCACTTGATAACCATGGATCTCTAATAATCAGCGAGGTGATAAGAATGTCATAGCAGAAGAACTTACATGAAAATCATATAAATCTGCTGGGTGATCCAATGCCCGATAAGATCCATCACAGTTTGAGATTATTTTTATGTCTGGATAAACACTTTTAATTGCCGAGTAGAACTTGATGTAATTTCCTGATTCAGATGAAGAATGATGAATTCCTATAATAGACAAAGTTTCTTGTTGGAGATAAACAGGAGCATCATCAGAATATATACCGCGATAAATTTTCTTCCCGCAGTCCTGATTCCCTATTGCAACATATCTCAAATCATATGGTTCTGGATGTCCCATTGCAGCTCGAATAGACCCCCATGTCGAATTGGGATCACCTCTAGCAAACTCAATACCATAAATTATTTCCTAAAATAGAATGAGTTCAAGATAAACTTTAAGATTTAAGATTTTATTTGAAGATTTAAGACTTTATCTAAACAGAACTGAAAGAGGCCTACTTGCACGAAAGGTAAGATTGTGGAGGTATCGACTTGATCGCTGTGGCTGATTCCTGAGCAACCACAAATACAGAAAAGAAAGAAAATTAGATTAAATTGTTAATTAAAAAAAAATGAGAGATGAAATTAATGAAAAATTGCAGAATACCGCAGTTGAACACCCAAATTGGCAATGCGCCCAAGTCCTCAGCAAGCTGCAGAAAGAAGATGAGTAGAAAGGTTCTCTAAGTGATCCTTTGAATGCATGGAAAGCATAAAATACCTGGAGAAACTCAAAGAGGCCGAGTCCGTCATCAGTCCAGTATTTCCAAACATCATTAAAATGCCCAGGTCTCTCTTCCCATGGTCCAACTGTTGCCTTCCAGTGAAAAGCATTTTGCAACCATTCACCTTCGACATAAGAACCACCTACGTACATTCGCGTGTCAGTTTCAATATAATGTAAAAGTGAACCAACATAGTAAATATATCTCGAAGATTTAGAACTTGTCCAAATGCCACCAATACCAATCACACCTATGAAAGGAAACTGTTTTTGTTGCTTACCCGGAAATCTGAGAAATCCTGGCCTCAGATCAGCGAGCATTTGAAAAAGATCATCCCGGAATCCATGTCCCTGAGCCAAAAATAAATAAATAAATAAATCATCACAAAGAATTAAGTGACACGTATTGATAGCAGAACAAATATATTTATATGTAAACTAAAATGTCTCTTTATAGTTTTCTTAAATAGATCATTCAAATTGTATACCTTGAATGTGTCCAAAGGCATTGCTGAGACTTGATCAAACCAAATGACACCTTTCCTAGCTGTAGTGAGTTGCAGCCTTGCATTATGGTCACTCCTTCTTGCCGCCAGTAGAACTTCTGCTTGCGTCCAGTTTGAGACATCAGAAGCACTGAAAGAGCAATGTTAAATACATATGAAGCAGAAGAAAATTCAAGCACAGATAAGAAAGCTCAAAATAACAGTATTTGTCAGAATTGATACTCACACAAAGTTGGTAGTTGCCAGTGTTTCCAACCCACTTGAATCAGTCAATGATATAGATACATTAATCGATTCTAATGAACGGACATAAAAGATAACTTTATATGTCTTCCCTTGTTCAATATTCTACAAAATCATTGAAAATGAAGTATCCATAGTGGACCAAGTTAGTGAGATATTTTTTGTAAGAATTATGAATATGGTGCAGTTTAGTCCTCAAGCAGAGTCTATTGCAAAGTGATATATTTTCTAGTCTTTTTAGGTTATAAAGAGACATGGCAACCCTTATTAGTTTCTGTCTTGTTTCGAAGAAATAGGATATGAAATATAGAACTTTTCGCCCTTACCATGCCCCAGTACCCGGGGTTGTATATGCCAACTCCTTCCACTGGACAGATATTAGCACCGCCTTCATTGTCACATAGAGCTTCCATCCTCAGGGCCACCTTATTTCGATCAAAGCATGAAGAACGGTCTGTTGATACAATCAACATAGACTCATCCCCTATAATATGCCAAGGATGAATATTGGATGGAACGTTCTCTCCTCCGGCTTCAAAACCTAAATTTAAAATCCCATTACAACTTAACATCAGACAAAAAATTTACAGAGACAGAAAAAAAAAGCAGCCCTTTCAAACAATATCAAAGTCTCTTTCTTTTTCTTTTTAAATCAATTCTCATAAAATTCCAATGGTGTAAAACTTTACAGTAAACATCCTCACTGCAGCCTAAGGCAAATAAACAATTTTAAAATTCGGAGCAGGTTCGTATGATAACTGATTCACAGCTAGCTGCATATATATAACAGATAATACGGTATCCAATAACGCGAAGGGAAGTATAAAGAAAAAGCGACCTCGGTTACTAACAAGCTCAGCCCACAATCCACCAGCTCCAGCATGATTGATCTCCTGCAACAAAGTCCAAGTCTTTTAGAAAAATATTTAAGTTGAGAATAGAAAATAGAAACAAAAGCCGAAAGGCTCAAATTTTAACAAGAAAGTGCCTCAAAGGAAAGACCAAACATGGAAAGAGGTATGTTTGTGGGGGATGAATGAGAATGAGAATGAGAATGAGAATGAGAAGCATCTATATGAAGCCATGCTGATGCTGCTGTTGGGTCTGACTGATTCAGATCAATTCTGGAAGCACAACAATTGAATACAAAGTATAAGAAGATCACAGAGCCAATCATGACAAGATGATGAGCTGAACCCATTTCTTGATTGGTTCTACTTTTGTAGTATTTGTTTTTAGAAGGTTTAGGTAATCATAAGAACAATGATTGGGTATGTCCTATCCAATGATTATATTTCTTTGTACAAAAGGAAATGACTTGTTTGCTCTGGTCTCATCTTTGCTTCAACGCAAGCAATTTTGGGGGACCTACTTATCCTTTCTTCAAAGTTTCTTCATTGGTGGCTCCATCATTTTTAAGTTTATTTTTGTTTGTAAAGTTTTCACATTAGTTTTCGAGATCTATCCATGGACGAAGTCAAGAAAGTGCGCTATTTTTAAACGTTTGGGCACTTTCTCTCTAGTAAGATAAGGCTGATGATAATAGAGCTGAGTCTGATGGCAGAGTCAATTGATGTGATCATTTTTAAACCACAATTTTCAAAGAACATAGTACATATCAAAACTATCCGTTTATTTTTAGTATATTGATGATCACTAATGAATGCTGACTAGGAAGGTGGCTTAATTTATTCTTCTATCCATTGTACTTTGAAAGAGTCTGACATTTTCCATGTATTTTTAAATCAAAAGATATCACAACCAGATGCCGAGAAATCGTCGATACTCATACATATTTTTATCATTAAGCATTTGATATGGGTATATTTTTTCTAATTTTATATATATATTGAGAACGGTGAATGATTAAGATATGTATGATGGACATGTACGAGAACATACGATTTTTTGCCCAACCGGACATACAGCTAGGTACATGAAGACTAATTGAGCTCCCATTTACGCACAACGATCTTACCCAGCAATGTCTAACGAACACCTAAAAAAACACGGTATATTAGCAATATTTTGTTGATTATTCCTCAATTTTTTAATAAAAGTAATTTTTTTAGGTAATTTATAGAGGTTTTAATTAATCGATAAATTAATAAAGTTTCAATGTATGATTTTTAACACTATTTTTAAAACTTATTTGAATATTTAAATGCTCGATTGTAATTGTAGTTTAATCTAGATTAAGAAAATATGAGATCAAAATATTTTTACTTTTATACTCTTCATTTGAAAAACACATGTAAATATTGCTGGAAAATATGAAACGAGGGAGTAGTATTTACCATTTTTTGAAAAATAGAAAAAGTAAAAAAGTTGCTATGAACTTGAATCAGAGTGATGAAACCACAGCTGCCCAGAATGATAATCTTTTGCAAATTGTTGTCGTTCCACATCCTTCTAACCACCAGGTAACCAGGACTTTGTGTTTTTTTTTTTTGAAATTGGGGTATACAGATTGGGTGAAATTTCAGGATAAACTTGCAGAATGCTTTTTCTTTTTGTTTTCTATTTGAAAAAGATTTAATTTTTAGTTAAAAATGTCAGAATTACCATTGAAATCTGCAGAATTCTTGAATGACGTCATTCGCTAGTGCTTTTGTGTAATTTCGAGATGAGCTACCCAAAAGATTCCATTTTGTTTCCTTCTTCTGGTGGTGGTGTAGTAGAGTAGGAATTAATGGGTTGTTAGAATAACGTACCGATCAATGGCTTCCAGTATATTCCTGGTTAGAAACGTTGGATACATACGAGGCTATTAAATCAAAAGATGTCCTTGACTGGCTTACCAATAATCCAGATACATACGAGGCTATTTTTGGAGTGCTTCCTTTTGTTTCAATTACGGGCCTTATTTTCGTTGATTTTCAAATGGAGGGTTCTGCTGCTTGATTAAAATAATTGATCTGACGTTATTTCTTGATTTCTCTGCTTCTTTCTGTTTCATTTTAGTGTCTTTGTTTTGCATTATTCAGGGAACACAGTACTGCCTTTTGATCTTATCTTTGCCAACTTTGAATTTGTAGCAAAGTGTTCATACTATGAGATTTTCACTGGTGTAACTATTATGACTTGAACAGGGAGAACTGGCTATTACTAAAGTTTCTTCTGAAAGTGTTCCAAAGAATGGAGAGGCTAGAGTACCCATTCCAGTTCAATACGTGGGTGATTGCACTTGTTTACTGCAGATATTGCTTCGAATTGGTCTGTTGTCATTTAGCTTCGTACTTTTCTTTTCACATCATAGTAATAGACAGAGATAAGTAACAATACATTCCTCGTGAAGGCCAGAAAATAGAAAATGCATTATTCGATCCTCTCTCCAACTAGTGAGTTAATACGTATATATTGGGCTCACATTATAGAAACATACAACTATGCATAATGACTTCGACATATGGTTTAGAGAATGATCAAGTATACTAACATAAGTTTCCGTTTCACCTTTATTCTTTATTTGTAGATAGTCCTGACTTTTAAAAGATTTAGAATCTTGAGAATCTCAGCAGTGGAGAGTACAACAGAATGACGAGAGCAATGTGAAAACTCTGGTGTGTTAAATTAGAGCAAAACATAGAAGTAGTATATTCATCAAAATTAAATTTCTTTGCTTCAAAGATTTATTTTTCTCCCCCCACCTCCTGCCGCCATAACTTGTCAGAAACATGATTATTTGTCTTGCTGTTTCTTCCTTGACTCTTCACTAATTTTGTATAAGATGAATGACGAGGGATGCAATCAGTTGCTGTCATTTGCTTTTTTAGAGATAAGAGTAGTGCCAAGTTTAGAAATCCTTGGACTGAAATGCTATTACTATTCATTTATTTTATGGGCAGACCTGCTGAATATTTGATTTTCTTCTGTATACTCTGTGATTTTGCGTTCCATCCCCTGTGTAATTCAGGCGATAATCCGAGCAGCTTTCCTCAAGATAATGACATCTATAAAGCAAAACAAAAGGAAGCACTCCAAAAATATAAGATGTGAGTACACTCTTGAATTACTTCTTATGTTAAAATTTTAAATTATTTGTTGCATAGTAGTAGACGATGTGTACTGACTCCTGGATCCGACATTCTTTTCCAGTTTGATTGATCTGGAGAAACAACTCTTGACTCTTATTCCTGGCCAAAACAATGAAGCAGCTTGACGATTGAGGAGGATTAGCCTCGACTCATTTTACGAGGGTGGCTGTGTTCTGTAGAAAACTTAGCATTGCAAATGATAACAAAACAAGTACATCTCAAGTATACAAAAAGGGTTACAAGTTTCTCAAGTACATCAGGACTAACTAAATGCCTTTAAGGTGACAAGGTGGTCGCACCCTGTTTATTAAGAATGGAAGTTCAACCTATCTATACAACAAGGAAGCTTGCTTTTTCACTGAAATTGGACTTCTCACGGAATGCACGCCATCCGTCCATGTTAGGCTTCCGAAGCAGAATTCGGTATTCACTAGACTTGTTGAATAGATTTTCACCTGGAAGGAGATTTTCTTGATGTTGGCATTGAACGTCAAGGCGTTAGGTTTAATGACAATCCTTGTGCCGCGGGGAGGTTTAACAATGGCTCTGTACACAGAATTGATGCTCGCTACATTCGTCACAGTTCTGTTGAGTGTAATTGCGTTTTTAAGATTTGGTATGGTTATAGAAGGCAAATTCAAGTCTAATGGCCGAAGTCTTTTACTCGGGCACATTTTCTGCACCACTGCTGCGTTATATGTTTCTGAATTCTCTTTAGTTGCATTGTAGATAAGATCATTATTGTAGCCCAGAGAGCAAAGATAATGGAAATTATCTGTTTTGTCCATATCATAAACCAAACCCGGGTAGGCTGCCCCATTAGGGTTTACAATGCCACCTCCATAATCGAATGGATCGGCAACCTGAGAGGATCCCTCTTCAAATATTGGAGAACCGTAAGTTTCGGAGTTCCAAGCTGCATATGTACATATGTAAGACATTAGAACTTGTTTCAAGTTCTTTTGTATGTAACTAATTATATGAACTTACCTGTAGTTACAAGTGCTGATCTGATGGCTGCAGGAGACCATGCAGGGTGTAATCCTTTAAGGAGAGCAACAATGCCAGCCACATGTGGAGTAGCCATTGATGTTCCTGATCGGATTCCGAAGCCATTGTCATATACAGGATCTGCAATTGAAGTGGCTGATAATATATCTACTCCAGGTGCTGCTATATCTGGCTGCTTATATATATGTGTGTTTATATCATACGTATTAATTCTTAGATTTCGATACAAATCCTTGACCTCTACTATAATTAATAGAAACAAAAGAAAAAGAGAGAACGTGCGTAGTACCTTGAGAATCATTGGTGTTAGGGGGTTGGGACCTTTTGAAGAGAAATGAGCAACTCTAGGCAACAATGGCTTCCCTTGAACTATTGTGGATGGGTTGAGCATCACAATACTCCTAGATTCATCAATTCAAACCCATTAGTTGTTAATTTGATGGGTGGGGGATGTGGAAAATATATAGAACAACAATGCCTACCTAGTTTTTTCTCTAAACATATAATCTGCTATATAGCTTCCAGCTTCAGGGTCAATTTGTACTACTGGAATTGGACTTACTGGCGTGCTTTTATAGTCACTATGAAAAACCGGGAGTGTCTCGCTAATTGTAGGCATTACTAATATCAATCCAATAGCGCCATATTGAGCCACCACATCTACCAAAGTGTAGATACTCGTATTATTCAACTTGAATTCGTTGAAGAAACAAAGCACCACTTTCCCTTCAGCTAGGGTTGCATTGAGGGTAAGATCTTCAATTCCGCTACATGTATATTATACAGAGATGATGATGAGTAGGGTGTAAATACTAGTGTGCATTACTTAATAATTTAAAGGAGCAGTGCTCTTTTAAGTATCTGTGTGTGTATACCTATTATATAGGCCCGCGTCATGTAATCCTACAAAACCTCGCCTTTCACCTACAAAGTATCCTCGGCCCTGCATTGCATGCAATCATAATAATATTCTATTTTTCATTATATATGATTTCTGCACAAAAAGAAACGAGGTTAATAAATAAGTTTAGTACCGTTAGGATTTGTGTGTTTCCTAGTGTAACGGGAGTAGGAAATTCCCTATCTGAAGTAGAAGCCGCGACAGTGATGAGCCAGGGTGCAACATTTTCCACGGTATGAGCAATAGGGCCGCCGTTACCTGCAGCAGCCACAACAGGTATGCCGTGGGCTACAGCATGTAAAGAGCCCAAGGCAATACCATTGTGTTCCTTTTCAACATCTGAAGGTGTGGGAAGAATTTGGCCTCCCAGAGATGTTGATATAACATCAACTCCATCACCCACGGCAGCATCAAAGGCTGCTAGGATATCAGAATCGAAGCAATTTTGATGACCAGAAAAATGCCAGCATGCCTTGTAGATGGCTATACGGGCTTTAGGTGCACCCCCTCTAAATGTTCCTCCAAGATTAAGGTCGTAGTAGCTAAGGTTATACACATAGGAACCTGCAGCAGTGCTTGCTGTGTGAGTACCATGGCCCTCGTAGTCGAGGGGAGACAAGTCATCTAATTGGGAATCCATGGTGTTAACAATAGGACCCCACATCTCTTGGTAACCTTGTGAGAACCAACGGGTTCCAATGATCTTTCTATTGCAGTGAATTGAGGCATCAAATAGGCCCTCTGATTTGCAAGTGCCTTTCCAACGCGAAGGAATAGGTCCAAGATCTTGGTCGCTAAATGCTTTCGAGTTATTCGACCAAATGCCTGCATGCATATTCGAAATGCATATCCATATTGTAATCTTCTTGTAATTATTAAGATAAAAACGATTTATATATATATTAAGGAAGAAGTCACGGACCCACCTCACAGATGACTTACCTGAATCGATAATGCCTATTATGACTCCGTCCCCCATGTTGGCTGCCTGGAGAAGGCCGTTATTCATCTTGATCTGACCATTAGCATCATTAAGATTAAGAGAGAGGCCCAAGAAGTCCCAACTTCTGGTGTTCTTCAATGTATACACACTGTTTTTCATGACTTTAACCACCCCAGGCATTTCTACAATTTCATCAAAACATCAGACTTGTGTATCTAATTAACGTCATGAATATAAAAAACATGATTAATACAAGTTGTACCAGCAATCTTTTTGGCCTGAGACTGGGTTAACTTGGCTGAGAATCCAGAGAAGCTGTATCTATAACTGTATAGCATCGACTCTTTAGCTTCTTCCTTACTGCTGCGAGCATATAATTAACATTAATGCAAGACATGATCATCATTATTTATACCAATCTGACATGTTACGCTGTATTCATTATTAATTGTAAATTGTATTGGAGATTAATTACAAATTACCTGCCAAAAACTTGGTGAAGCAAGTCATGATGTGAACGGGTGATAATGTCGTGGTGGTGGTGTGGTTTGTGTCCCAGATACACTATGTATATCTGCCACCACAATCACATATTATATAATGTCAATTAAGCACCAAAAAGGTACGTATGTAAATTAATTAATTATATTGATATGAAATTATAATACCTGTGCCTGTGCATCATGATCATCGAGAGTGGCGTTTGCATTGCGAATTGACGTAGAAAAATGACCACAGAAAACGATCAGAAAAAATAAAACAAGGGGATCAATGCGTCGGGTACCGCCCATACTGCAAACTGAGGTTGTCTATCTTTACTCTATACGACGATTGTCATATAGAGAGATGAAAGAGAGGGAGAGATGGAAACTAAAATCGACGACAAATTAAGGATCTGTGCAAAGAAGAAGAAGAAAAAAACCACCACCAAAGTCGGTTGTCCGAGAGAGATTAATATGTGATGTGAGGTTGCACAGTGTGTGTGTGTGTGTGTGTGTGTGTGTGTGAGTTTGATTGAGTACGAGAGAACCGTCAATTGATCCCCCCATAATTTGTGAATGAATTAGGAAAAAACAAAGTTTACAAGTTTAGAACTAAAGTTCTCCTAGTGCGTACCTTTTCATCTATTTAATTTCTTAGAAAAAAGAAAACATTTGTCTGTCTAATTCATTATTCATTATAAAAAAAAAAAAAATACAAAAGTTGAGGTTTTAACATTGTACTCAGCGCCGATCTATGCACGGCAAAGTGGTGCAATTGCACCACCAGAATTTTTTTTTGGCCCTTTTATTATTGTGCACCACTAATGCTCTGGATGCTGAATGAAAGAAGAATGGTGATGTGTACATAAATCAAAATGGTTCTTGGGTCTGCCTTCTCTGATGCCTTTTGGCTTTGATTTGAGGCATGATTCACATAGTAAACGCTGACGGCATAGGGGACCATTGTTACATGTGTATTATATGAGCAACCACTTTGTGCACTTGTTGCCAAAGGTTAGGTTAGTCTCCAATACATCCTGTTTCGGTGGTATCCCCGGGATCGACCCACTTTGTTTGACAAAGGTTAGGTCTGTATCCCATCCATCCCCGCCCATACCCCCAATTATTGGGGATTTAATGGGTTATGCTATTGTTGTTGTTGTTGTTGTTGCCCTTTTTATTGCCCCTCCAAGAATTTTATCAGCTTCGCCCCCAGATTTGCACCATTAGATTTCGATTTGCACCACTAGATTTCGACTCCTACGTCCGGCTATGATTGTACTTGTGAAGAAAATCATACTCAATTCTATCAAGCTGCCCGTGCTCGAGGGCCCAAAACACAACAACGTATGTTTGGTAGCATACATGATTATCTACTTGATAACTGATCTCGTTATATTAAAATGGATATCCCAAGATAATCATGGAGAAGTTATAGAATGAAATAAAAAAGAAATATGGAGAAGTAAGAATAAATATTGGGAGTTGATAATGTACTACTAGGTTGTTAGTCGGAGGTTGACCTTGGAGATGGAGTAGGATTAGATGCAGAGAATAGTGGGGTGTGTCCTCTTGTAATTAATGTTAAGGAAAATGATTTACTCCTAGAATTTTGGGATAGGAACCCTAAATCCCAAATTGAGAGTGTTAAATGACTATTTTACCCCCTGTTGGTATAAGGAATTCACCCAACTATAAGGGCAAAAAGGTTCGAAAAACTATTTTAGTCAATCTTCTAGCCAATAATTCTAATAGTCTAACAAGGTCCGTAATGTTATTATGTCTAATTAATGTGGTTACTTTATTACTCCCTCCATCCCAGAATATAGTTAACATTTGGGGTCTTTTTTTTATACCAAAATATAATTTACACCCTCGACTTCACCGCCACTGCTCACTCCGTCCCAAATTGAATGATCACTTTCTATTTTAAATGGTCCCAAAATAAATATTCACTTTCTTGGAATTAATGTATTTCCACCCTAACTTCTCATATGCAAGTTCCACTTATATATTAGTCCTATTTCCGAACATTGTCAATTGAATTCATATTACACACCAATGAGGGGGGAAAAAGAAGAGTTTAAAGATGCCATATATATTAGTAGAGGAGTTGGACAAGTATTGAATACATTTTTCTTTATTTATTCACGACTTTGATTCATATTCTTACAATGAAGATTTTTGGACAAAAGAAGAAGAATCAGAAGATCCCTCTCCTACTCCTTCTATCAGGAGACTGTCCGTTTTTCTTAACAAATCAAATGATGTTAAGGAGTGGGCATAGAGTACTACTTCCATATTATCACCAACACTTTCCATTAAGGTTTTCACCGGCACCACCTGCATCCAATAAATTCCAATCTCATATCAGGTTTCTGGTTAGCTGCATAAACACAAAGTCCAGTGCATTTGGAGTTCAAAGCCTGCTTATTACCTTCTTTGGTTCTTTGAATGAATTCTCGTCCATCAGGTTTCCGGATGTTAGGACGGTCTTTGTTGATCCAACCGACTGTAATGAGTTTTCCTCCAATCCATTAATCGAAATCTTTAGAGTCACGGCCTCGCTCCCAAAGTTCACTACCTGCATTTGGCATTACCAAAACTAATAATCACAAGGCATTAACCAACATCGACGTAAGGGGAAAGAAACTATGCAAGAAACGTGTTAGGGATGTTGGACAAGTTCTTGACAATGATTTCATATTAATTAGCAGCTACAACAATAACATTTTATATGACTGTGGAGATTGCAGATATTAGCCAAACTTGAAATATGAGTACATTTTGGTTTAAAGGGAGAAATACTTGTACCTTTACTCTCAAATAGTTGTTCTTATTATCCACTGGGTTTTTCCATTTAATAGCAGATGCAATAAGTGAATTTGATGGATTCGCTTGAAGTGTAGAATTGACAAGTGTTGCACCATTCGACTCTCTAAAGAAGTGCTGCATCCAGTAACTAGGAGTCCCGTACATCTGTGAAGAGTCGAAAACAATTGCATCTGGGTTCCACCTAAATAAGAAGAACATCCATTTAAGAACACACTAACCAAAACTTTAGTGCATAGTTTGAGGAAGTGAATTAATTTACCTTCTGTCGTTGGTATTCACGAATAAAGGGGCATAACTTGCCATTTCTACTATGTCGCTGCATTCATCAAGTAGAAATGCTTATCAACATAAGGAGAGAGATAGTAGCAGCAGTACCCAAAGATAAAAAAGTCTAGCCCGCAATAGTGCAGTCCTAGCCTACACCTGTGAGGCCATTTCTTGAGGTGTAATTCTTCTATTAAACCTTTAGCAATTTACCGTCTTCAGAAAATTCTGATGTTAAATTACTAGGAAAGAATTGTTCCCAGTTAGGACAAAGATCTTATTACATAGCAATCACTATAGAAGATTCAAGAATTTATTAACTGGAAATAGATCAAGGAGTATTTTCATTAGTTTATTTTGCCGGAGAAGTTCTGATCATTATGAAAGGCTGAAGGATTTGTAAAAGACGAGTATCCTATACCATGCAGCTCCCTTAAAAATGAAAAATACCTGTTTCTTTCCAGGCCAATAAGGAAACCAGCTTCAGCCAGTGCTGCCAACAGACTACCCTTACCAGCATCATCTCCCGTCACAGCATACTCACTTACAAAAGCCTGCATATGATCAGGTAGCTTTTAGGACGAACTCAAAAACCAACTTGCATAATACTGAAAGGAATATTTGCACACCTTTGGACCAGTGCGCAAGCTATGATCGAATTTGTGAGCCGTAGAAAAGACAACTTTTGCATTGTTATATATCTGATCATAGAAATATAGAGTGAGATATATAGTTTTGTTATGTGAGAAAACATAAAGACGTAAGCTCACAACATATCCCAAAGATAAGGAGACGAGACTCTTACATGATAATCATAAAACTCTGCAGGGTGATCCAAAGGTTTATCAGATGCATCACAGTTTGAAATTATTTTGATATCCGGATAGGCACGTTTTATAGCAGAATAGAATTTGAGGTAATTTCCTGGAAAATGAAACAATAGGAGAATCGATATCTCTTTATATAACATAATGGTCAAATGAATAATTTGATTCAGATACCAGCCAAAAGATAACAAAGTTAAAATTCACATCATAATCTTGAAGAGAAAAAAACTATTCTATTCATATTTGCTTGAGATTTGTATATCACCTGAAACAGAGTCACGATTGACATCATATCATTAGAGATTAAATGAAATTTTGAAGTTTCTCTGATGCACCTTTTTTCTACTTGAGCTCAAGTGCAAAGTATTTGACTTCGAAAGAATGCCTTACCACGGTAGTTTCTCTTTCCACAATCCTCATTTCCAATTGCAACATATCTCAAGTCAAAGGGTTCAGGGTGTCCCATTGCAGCTCGTACAGAACCCCATTTGGATTGGGAATCACCTCTAGCAAATTCAAGACCATCTAAAATTTCCTAAAAATAAGAAAAAATGCACCAAGTCAAATCCGTACATAAATGTGCATGGCTACAACAAGTGCACTTGTTCTTTAAGTTTGTTATTATATTCTCATAGAAACAAAATGACAATGATGTAGTCTCGAATTAGGAGCAAGAAATGGTTCAAATCCGCTGCTCATAACCAACATTCTAAATCCAGTAGGTTGGATATGGACATCATCATATGCAAGTAGTCTCCGTTTCACTCAGATTGTATCATACACTTCAATTAAGAACTTACTTGCACAAACGGAAGCACACTAGATGGATCCACTTGATCATTATGGCTGACACCTGCGATTTATTGGGCATGGAAGATGTATTACAAAAAGAAGCGAAGGAACGAAAAATCAAGCATTGTGCACATACAAAAAGAAAACAAGGCCAGAAATTATATGTACAGAAGTACCATTATTGAAGACCCATACTGGGAATGCACCAAGGTCCTCTGCTAGCTGCAGAAAGAAAAAAATAATATATGAAGAAAAGAAAAGACATATATTTGAAAGTTCTTCATAATAAATCATGAGAAATGAACTAGGTTCCTTTTCCACTAAAGCATAACTACTTACCTGGAGAAATTCAAAATGTCCCAGTCCATCGTCAGTCCAATATTGCCACACGTCACCAAAATGGCCAGGCCTCTCTTCCCATGGCCCAATAGTTTCTTTCCAGCGAAAGGCATTCCGTAGCCATTCCCCTTCAACGAAACAGCCACCTACAAATATATATACAAGCATTGACTGCTTTAATACATCCAAAGACTGATAAGGATCCTGTGATATTATTCACTGTATTTTATCCGACACTTAACAATTAGGGAATCCTCTTTGAAAACTTATTTTTTTCTAAAATGTTATAAAAATTTCATTCTTATCTCTGGTTTAACAGCATATGCCCCAACTAATATAACTAATTTCATGAGGAGGGCGAAATCAGGACACAGATCATCTGGATGAAGCTAGTTAACGGAGAAACAAGCAATGGTATCTTTTTTATGCTTGTAAAATAGATTAACAAAGGGAAGCTTGGTTCATCTCAACCATCTAGGATATCCTTTTTTTCCTTTTTGATGAATAACCATCTAGGATATGTAAATGACTTATGAATGATATTAGAAGTTCTAAATGATCTGTGAAAATCTTCTTCATGAAATTTAAGGCCTTATAGAAAATTTATCCAGAGCCCCAAATCGGAGTTTAATCCTTAAACCTGCTGGACCATTGCCTTATCAGAAAGCACAGAAATCTAAGCATTTCTGATGAGCTGTTTTGTGACTGAGAATTATCGTCCTTAAGTAAGGCTCAGCACTATTTGTTTGTTATGTTCTATCTTTCTCCAGTATCCTCAACCCGTCAAATCCTCACACAAGTAAAATTATGCTAACGGCCAAGATGCGAAGTCCACAGAATAGCCAAATTTGAAGTACCTGGAAATCTAATAAATCCGGGTCTCAGATCTTGAACCATGCTGAAAAGATCATTTCGGAAACCATGTCCCTGTGCCAAAAAAAAAATCTTTGTTAGGACTAAAATTATGTGAAATATGTGTTATTAATTGAAGGTGGAGCCGTAAGATATACTAATTTAAGGTAAAAATATAAGATATAGAATGTTTTCACATTTTGAAGCCAACATAGTGTATATAAAAAAAAATAGTATTTAACATGAGAGTGAGTTAACTCACAACCCAAAAAGCCACTTCATCCTGACACGAAGACATAAAACCTGGAATATAGCTTACTAAATGCAAGGTCTATAAGCTAAAGAAACAGCAAGTTATTGTCACAAAACATCATGAACCACTTGTGTAATGCTTCCAGAGGTTAATTTGCCACTTGAACTATTTATTATACTCTGCGCGAAAATCATGCTGCAAGTGCATGCATATGCATTTCCAAAGGATAGTGCAGACTGGGATATAGTAAAGTTCCCAAACTCCAGGACACTCAATGAGTATATTACACAACACAGACCTTGTATGTGTCCAAAGGCATAACAGATACTTGATCAAACCATACGACTCCTTTTCTGCTAGTCGTCAGTTGCAATCTTGAGTTAGGATCACCTGACTTTGCTTCCAACAGAACTTCCATTTTTGTCCAGTTTGACACATCAGTTGCACTGCAATGGCACAAGAAGTAAATGCAAAACTAGACATGTTTGAAGCTGTAGAATATGTATATAAATAGGAAGATTTACGTAAGGCACCAGTGATGCTCACATTATGTTAGCACTAGCCAGAGTTTGCAACCCATTTGTCCCAGTCAATGACACAGATATGTTAACTGATCCAAGAGAACGAACAAATAGAACCACTTTATAGGTCTTCCCTTGTTCGATATTCTAAAGAAAACAGAAAGGTAGAAACATAAAAGATTAATGGACAAATATGAAAGGTATTATCCATTTAACAGACGATTGGCAACGACTAAGAGAATGCAGATGTACTCACCATGCCCCAGAATCCAGGATTATAAATGCCAACTCCTCCTACAGGACACGCATTGGCTCCTCCGTCACCACCACATAGAACCTCCATTCGGAGTGCAATTTTGTTTCGCTCAAAGCACGAAGAACGATCCGTTGACACGATTAATGATGATTCATCCCCCAAAACAGACCAAGGGTCAATATTTGAGGGAGTATTTTGGCCCCCTGCTTCAAAACCTGATCATTGATTTTTCCACAAGTAATCATTGAAAATTAGATACTGTCTCCAAGATAATGATATCAAACTTTTTTTGAATATCTTGATACATGGAAATGTAGGAACAGACCTCTGTTGCTTACAAGCTCAGACCATAATCCACCAGCACCAGCGTGATTGATCTCCTACATAATAATGTTTGGAGGATCATTATAACATACTCCCTCCGTTCACAATTATCTGTAGCCTAGACATACTTTAGCATATTCTAATTATATGTCACTTTAAGAAATCAAGAGAGTATTAAATGTATTTTTTTTTCAAACTTACCCTTATCTTTCATTAATTTAGTCAACAACTAATTTTGGATAAGTGTCTATCAATTTTTAAACTAATATACATCAATCATTTTCTTAATTCGAGTGCAATGTGTTAAAGCCATATATAAATGAGAACGGAGGAGGGAGTAATGCTTTGAATTAAAAAACTGTGTAAATGGGGAACCAGCAAAGAAAACTGACCTCAAAGAATATACCAAAGAGAGTTTGGGGTATTTGTGTTGTTGCTTCAGAAGCATTTACAAACAGCCATGCCGTTTGGTTAGCATCGTACCCCCCGGATGCACAAGATTGATGAAGAATGCAAGAAGCAACTAAGAGAAAAAACAAGAATGATAGATTGGGCCAAACGACTTGATCCCATTTTCTCCAACACCATAATTCAAGAATCCCAAGCTGCAACAGAAAAAAATAAATAAAAAAAGATGGATTCTTTAGTTTGATGATAATAACATCACTGACTCCAAAGCTGACTTATGTTGTCTTCTGTTCTGGGTGTTATTGAATTTAATGAGCATATAAATAGCGGGTTTGTAATTGCTTGAAGAAATCCAGAAAAAGATTCTTCATTTCTTTGCTTTCTTGCTTACGTTAGGCTTTGCTTTCAAGTAAGGAGAAGAAATAGTAAGAAAGTTGTTTTGGAGTGTCTTTGATGATAATCCAACTTCAACTCCAACTACACTCAACACCCCTTACTGAAAGACAGTAATTTAGTGTTGGGGCAAAACTGTAAAAAAAAAATTCTTAATGGAGTGAAACTGATAAAGTTTTCAAAAAAATTTCAAACTACACATAAAATTTCTATAAATAGTACTCCCTCCATTCCCTATTAATTGTCGTTTAGGAGATATCTAGGTATCCAAATTAATTGTCGTTTAAGGTTCTTTTTATTAGTTGTCAATAATTTATTCCAATTATCACCTCTACATATTCCTTTCTTTTCTTTATGACGTATAAGTGAAAGAGAGGGAAGGTTGGGTAATATTGGAAGTTTAGGTAAAAATGACAACTTCCTTAATTTTCTCAAATTGTCTAAAGAGTCTTATATTTAGGAATGGAGGGAGTAATATTTTTAAAAAAATTCTTCGTCCCTGCTTACTTTTGCCCCAATTTGATGTAATTTAGGATAAGAATTTTGATTTTTTCCTAAGAGAAGGAAAATGACATCTTCATAGTCATCTCAAACTCAAAGTTGCTGATAAGGTTGTTCTGATGCAGTCTAGCTCTCATGCTTTGAACGCTTTAATTCGATACGTACGGGGACACATGATATGGGACTAGTTGATTTCATTTTTTAAAAGGATCAATGGTTGAGATTTATTAGAGGAGAGAGAAAAGGCTAAAAGAGTACATATGTAATTTTATTAGAGGAGAGAGAAAAGTTGCATGCTGAAAAAGTTAAAAAAGGTGGAGTTCTGAGGAGAGAGAAAAGTTGCGGGTTGAAAAAAGAAACGCGTGTTTCTCTCGTTGAGAAACACACGCGTTCATGTATGTTTTTTATTAGAGAAACGCGCGTTTCTCTGCGGAACTCACGTTCTCAGCCGATAACGCACGCGTTCTCAGTCAATAAACACATTTTTTTATTAGAGAACGCACATTTTTTTATTAGTGAACGCATGTTCTTGATTATTGAACATGCGTTCTCGGTCGATGAAACACATGTTCTCTATTATAGAAACGCACGCGTTTTTTATTATTGAACGCATGTTCTCGATTATTGAACACCCAGATTACAAGTAAAAAGAGAAAAAGAGAGCTCAAAGTTTATCTACTAAAATACCCCTTGTTTTTTATACAATCAGTTGGATCAAACAGATACAAAAAGATCATAATCCGACTAGGGTGATAAACGATGTCCCAGTATATACTCGAATTTTCATTTGTTCAAAGCACCTGAGCCAAGGTGGTTCTGATGAATATAAGAGGCGTCATCAACCACGTCACACACAAAACAACCTTTCTTTCTTCTTCTCCCCTAATATACTTCTTCTTCTTCTTCTTCTTTTTTTTCCAAGTCCGTAATATAATGGTTGTTGGCTGCATCTATATTAGTGTAACTAAGAACAAAGACAGCCCCAAATAACAAGATATAAATAAATAACAACCGGGCCGTCTTTTGAAAGACTTGTGCGAAATTTTAAAATAAGTATAATTTTAAAAAAAACTTTACGTAAACATAATAAAATATAAATTATTATATAAAAAGTAACTATTGAATCTGAAATAATCAAATACAAAAAAAATATATATATATAACAAAAGAATTTAGGATATAACCATGATGTGTAAAATGGTGATAGTTCTGAAGTTTTTATTCCTTTAAATTTGCAAAATTACTCTCCACTAGTTGGATCGGTCCCTATTCTTTTTTACTCTCATTTTTCTTACAATATGAATATACAACCTTCCTCTTAAAAAAAAAAAAAAACAATATACTACCTTTATTAGCATTGTAATTGCCAAAAGTCCAGTTGCCAAAAAGTCCGATATGGACGCATAAAAAGTGGACTTTGCAGCCTCAAAATACAACTAGAACTAGTAGTAATAGTAATGGATAAGATTAAAGTAATGATGTGTGGTGGGGACAAGGAACCATCCTCAAAGATTAGAAGAGAGGCGTTGCGAAACGTGGACGTCGGAATTCTCATGTTTTTGCTCTCACTCTTTGTAATCCACTTTCAGACTCACTCGATCTTAGTACCGTTTTTTTGAATTTGACTTTATAATTCTTTAAATAAATTGAACAGAACTCACATTTACACTTAAATTCTACCAAATTTATGTTTTGTCATGGACCCCATTACTCAATCAACTTTATTGTTTTTCTTTTGCTGAATAATTTTTTTTCATTAATCACAAAATAGCCGAGTTCATTACAACCAAAGAAAAATTTGACAATATAAGAAAATAAAAGTTATACAATGATTTAGAAAACCATCATAACAAACAAAATCCATAACCAAGAAAACTTGGATGATTAGCAGATGCTAAAATTAAAACTAGTAAGATAAACAAATATATAATCTTCTTCTTCGTACAATCTTCATCGCAATCATTGAACAAAAAAGGTAAGAGAATATCAGTTTTAACATATTCCTTAGAAATCGACAATTTATAGGACCATGTGTATATCAACTGTCCTACAAAATCAACTTTATTTTTCACCAATTTATTATTTCGTCATGGTCATTTTTAATGTCATTCAAACTTCTCTATAAATTCCGAGAGCACTTTTTAATCATTATCTTGAAAATAGATATTCGATTTAGTATGTCTATAATTATACTCAAGTAATTAAATATGTTTTGAAAAACTCTCTTAGAATGTTCTAAATTGTCGTAGAGAGTCCTTGATCAAATTCCAAATATATAATTCCGAAAAAGAGACATCGAGTTGCGGCATTAAATTTAAAAATGTTAAAATGGATGTTAACTTTTTTTATTTATTAGGGAAGGGAGACCTATCTATTATAAAAAATTGAGGGATTCAAGAAGTGAAAAGAGGATTCGAATTCATGATATCTACGTCATGAGGTATCAGCTTTGGCCACTAAATTAATGCCTCGTTGGCAAAATGGATATTAATTAAATGCTATAATGAGAGAAAACGACGAATATTTAGAGATCCAAATATTAAAATAAATAGTGGTTAAGGCCATTAAAAAGTTTGCAAGGAATTAAGCATATGAGATTTAGTACCTTTTGAGACAATCACGCTCTTAAAGTAATCACTTATAACTTATCATGGTGACAATTTTTTTAATTTTTTATTACCGTTTGAGAATACGACACCAAAACTTTCAATGCAGTGAAAAAGTTAAAGATAAAAATCACATTAATTTTAAGTTTTAAGAAAATTTTAAAAAAGACCTAGTCATCTTTGTTTTCTTTCTAAATTGTATAAGTTATGTTTGTAATTTAGGAGAATTATTAGTTTATTATATTTATGTGTCTATACATTTATATAAGGATATTCTCAAAAAATTATTATCTTATTAATTTACTGAAATTGTCAATTTTTTGCATTGGTCCGAGTTAGAACCAAAATAAATTATTATCTAAGAGAGATCATCAATTTATTTGAATATCAATCATTGAAAAAAAAAAACATGTCTCAAGATCAAGACTTAGGTTTAGGGTTAGGTTAGGATTTTAGAAGTGAAAAGAAAATAATAGAAATATTAAGGGTGTGCTTGGACAAGATTTGGTTTGGATTTGGGTTTGGTTTGATCTCACTTTTGGCGGAAAATGTTCAAAATTTGGCTCTAAAATAGGCGGGAGAAATTCAAATTCAATTTTTTTTTCAAATAATCGTCCAATTCCAAATTTTAGCCTCAAAAATTTGGAATTTGAACATTTCCCGACAATTTTAGAGGCCAAAATTTGGAATTGAATGATTATTTGAAAAAATGTGATACTTTAGAGGCCAAAATGTGGGGAAAAAAAAGAAGAAGATAAAAGGTCCATGTGATACTTTAGAAACGGGAAAATTCATTAAGATATAGTAGAATGAAAGGGTATTCAAAAAATAAAAAGTTAGTGAAATGAAGGAAGTATAATTTTTATTAATATACATTAAAAAAAAGTTAAATTATGAACTATAAAATGTGAACTCTAAACTCTAAACACTAATATAATGTAAATGTTATAAATGTTAGTTGAGTCAAGAGATAGTGACTTAATTGATAAAGTATTCGAAAGATAGACAATTAAATACACAATAAATATATTCTCGATACTATGTAACATCATTTATTATATTTTATGATATTCGTATAACAGAAATGTTATATACATTATTAATTGTCAGATTAACGTAAATAATTAATTATTTAAGAATAGTTATTCATCGGATGAAATTATTTAATAGAAATGGAGAATCTTTCAGCGAATATATGTAGCATTGTACCTCACATACATAGCTTAATGTTTGGAAAGAATTTCATCGGTGTGTTATGTTTCCGTTGGCATTATGTCTGCATTGACAACTCATTTTTTTCTTCCAAGTGGATTGTTTTATTCATTTGTAAGGGTATATGAATAAGTTACTATTGGAACGCATGACCAGACGTAGCATTTTGAATCCTACAAAAATTCATCACGGCTCAAGTGCGGAACGATAAATGTTTCGTATATGTAGTTGGATTAAAATTTTGACAGTTAAAATTGATATTTTTTTAAGAACACCTGTTCTTTAGAAAAAAATATTTGTTTTCAAGGTAAAAAAAATATTTCGCACATACTGAAAAAAATATTCCGCATAGGAGCTGAACTGACAGAAATTCTCTAAGCATTATGCTACAGTTGGAAATGTGCTGGTGGAACCGGTACTAAACAACCAACATCTGCTATGAGTAGCTGATAATATAATGTGACATTCGACTTGCATATTATGGAATTTAATATTTTTCTCCAATTTTAAAAAAAGAATAATTTTGATATGAATCAGATTCATTGAACATTACTGAGAAAGAACTGACCACATTACTACGTAATGAGAAAAAAAAGAGATAATTTTATTATGAATGATGATATGACTGATACATATCCGATTTTTTCTTTAAAAAAACGAGTACTAAACAGGCAAAAGAACCCGGACCCATCCGCGCGTTGGGCGTGGTTTACTGTAAAGACGTTACTACCCCTCACACACAATTCTCGGAGTCATTACGACTTGGGTTGGGTTTGCTAACGAAAAGTTCATTTCGTTTCGAACAGAGAGAGTGAAGCACTGAGTAGCGTTTTCTCACACACAGAGACACAGGCGGCGTCTCCTCCACTGAAATCTCCAAAACCGCGCAGGTAAAATCCTCAATCCTCCATTTTTACAGATCTCTTCTTTCTCTTATACTCCCGTGTTTCACTTTGATTTTGTGATAAAACAAAGACTTTTTTTTTACCAAAACTTTCTCACTTCTTTCACCACGCTCCTTTTCGTTTTACCTTCTCCTCCAAATCACCGGAGAATTCTGATCTGGTGTGGCCTTTGCTGAATCTTTTACGGATTTTTTTTACTCAAAGTTGCTGTCTTGCATGTCAATTTTATGCCTTTTAACCCTCATTTCTTGTTTTTTGTGCCACTTGGGGTTTTAGGGCTTGACAAAAATTTGGGGCTTTTCTGTTCATTTCATGTGGGATTTGATAAAATTTATCTCTATGCATGTGCAGGTTACCTTGATTGGGCTCGACTTTGGGGTTAATTGCATTATGTGAGATATTCTTTGCCTTTCTTCAATTAGTCGGGTTTTTTTCAATAGAAGAGGGACTTATTGTAGTTGTTATAAAAGAAAATTTTCAGTGAATTGGTGGGTGAGTTGATATCTGAAATAATTTCATGGAGCAAGGTTTAGGTTCCGAGTCTGTGCCTCCTCCATCTGGCTCTCTTGACAAGTCTAGGGTTTTAGATGTGAGGCCTATAAGAAGTCTTGTTCCTATGTTTCCATCGGCTCCTGGGATGGGTCCTGTTTCAAATCCCCAAGCTACCCCTTTTGTCTGTGTTCCCCCAACTGGTCCTTTCCCTCCTGGGGTAGCTCCCTTGTATCCCTTTTCGCTCTCGAATGGCAACCAACAAAACTCAACTGGAGGAGTACCAAATCAACATGGGGCTTTTGGATTTGGTAATGCCATACCATCTCCTGTCCCGCTGAATTCATTTAGAACTCCACAATCAAATGGGAATGCAGGGAGGTCAAGGAGGAGCGGAAAGAACCGTGGATCTCAAGGTATCACTGAGGATGATGTTTATAGTGATTCCCAGAATCAGAGTGACCAGTATATGAGTGGCTTCACAGAAGACGGTAGTGGTACTGGTGGGAAAAGGAGAAGGGGTAGACCATCAAAGAAGTCTAGGAGCGAACATTTGTATGATAATTCCTCAGAGATTGATGCTGATGCAGAGGCTGGTAAGCTGATCCAATTGTTTAAACTCTCGGAGTTGGATAATGATAGGAAAAATTCTGGTGATAGGGAGCTAGTTCAATCTTTACTATTGGTTTTTGATCTGCTTCGTAGAAAACTAACTCGAATGGAAGAAACAAGAGAACCTGCTCCAGGGGCTACAAGGCGCCCGGACTTAAAGGCATGTACGACCTTGATGACTAATAAGGGAGTTCGAACAAATATCGTCAGAAGGATTGGGCATATCCCTGGAGTTGAAGTTGGGGATATTTTCTTCTTTAGGATGGAATTGTGTTTGATTGGACTGCATGCTCCAAGTATGGCTGGGATTGATTATCTGAGTGTGAAAGTTACTATGGATGAAGAACCTTTGGCAGTCAGCATTGTCTCGTCTGGAGGATACGATGATGAGGGTGATGATGGGGATGTGTTGATCTACAGTGGCCAGGGAGGAGTTCAGAGGAGGGATGGGCAGATGTTTGATCAGAAGCTTGAGAGGGGCAATCTGGCTATGGAAAAGAGTGTCCATCGTGGCAATGAAGTAAGGGTAATTCGAGGGTTGAAAGATGTTAATGGTACAACAGGTAAGGTATATATTTATGATGGGCTTTATAAAATCCAAGAGTCGTGGACAGAGAAAAATAAGTCTGGTTGTGGTGTTTTCAAGTACAAATTAGTCAGATTACCAGGACAGCCTGCAGCATTTTCCTTGTGGAAATCAATTCAGCAGTGGAAGGATGGAGTTACTTCAAGGGCTGGAGTTATACTTCCAGACCTGACTTCAGGTGCTGAGAGTCAACCTGTTTCGCTGGTAAATGATGTTGATGATGAAAAGGGACCTGCTTATTTTACTTACATTCCGAGTCTCAAATACTCAAAGCCTTTTCCTGCACCTAAATCTACTTCAGGCTGTCAGTGCCTTGGTGGATGCCAACATGGTGACCCAAATTGCCCGTGTATTCAGAAAAATGGAGGCTCTATTCCTTATAGTTCACTTGGAGTCCTAATGGGTTATAAAACTCTGATACATGAGTGCAGTGTGAGCTGCTCATGTCCTCCTAATTGCAGAAATAGAACGTCTCAAGCAGGTCTGAAAGTCCGACTAGAAGTGTTCAAAACAAAGAGCAAAGGCTGGGGACTTAGGTCTTGGGATCCTATACGAGCAGGAGGTTTTATTTGCGAGTATGCTGGCGAGGTGATCGATGCATCTAATAGTGAAAGTGAAGATGGCTATATCTTTGATGTCACTCGCACATATCAGTCACTGGAACCTGCATCTGATGCTTCAAATGAGTCTGCAAAAGTCCCATATCCACTTATTATTAGTGCAAAGAATAGTGGGAACGTGGCGCGCTTTATGAACCATAGTTGTTCACCAAATGTGTTTTGGCAGCCAGTTTTACGTGAAAGCAACGATGGATCACATCTCCATATTGCATTTTTCGCCATCAATCATATTCCTCCATTTCAAGAGTTGACATTTGATTATGGAGTGGTTGCATCTGACCATGCTGGTTTTAGGAGGAAGAAGTGTTTGTGCGAATCGTCAAAATGCAGAGGTTATTTCTATTGATGGCTACTATGGAGCGTGCCAATGGTGATAAATACTGCTCTTGGTGGAGGTACGAATATCTTTTATTTATTCTTCTTATCTTTATTCCATAGGTGCTGTGGTCAATCTTTCTTCTTTTTAGTTACTTTCCAAGAAGTAAGATTGTTATTGGAAATGATTCGTTTTGTTTAACCAAGCCAACCTGCAGTGGATGCTTGAGTTAGCTGGTTAAACAGACCGTAGTTGGATTTCCTCCAATGGTTTCTTTCATTTTGCTGATATCTTCTGGTTTCGTGAAAGACACAAAAATCACCTGTCACTGGCTCTTGTTCATCACCAGCTTGAAACAAATAGCAAAGAATTTACTTGTGTGAACAAGTATCACAAAGACAAAAGTTTGTCTTTTAGACATAAAATAGCCAGGAAACACCAAGTAAAATACCCGGGCTGTGGCTATAGCCTTTGAGCTGGTGCGCCAGAGAGAATTAGCTATGGGAAAAAATATATACTGAAACTGTGTTTTCTGTTCAAGTAGAAGAAAGTTATACATTTGGTGTGAAAAAAATGTGGAAAAAATGTTAAGATTTGTGTTATCTTATTTAATAAGATGATTCGTGGAAGTTATTGATTTATGATGGAGGGAACAAAAAATTATCACATGAAGCTGTCCCTTTGCCATACATATGTAGTGATGTTTCAATAAGTTTTTTTAGAAAAAAAAAATAACTTTAAGATGATATTTTTTTCCAAAAGAATTATCCTCCTATCAGATACATGTAATTTATGGTGAAGCTCCTATTTGTTTTGCCGTGTTTTTTCTTCTGCCGATAGGTGTTATTAAGCAAGTCTCTGGTTCTGTTTCATTCACAACCCACAAGATGCCAGTTTTGTTAAGGGAAACTGCACTTTTGCTCATATATTGATTGGCCTAGGGAAAGTAAACTTCCCATCAATTGTCTTTGTTACTGGGATGGACATTGATTCTTAAATTAATGACTGACCACGTCTCATGAGTCATAGTTTTCTGCTGTTGGATTTTAACTGGCTGACTGTAGTTTGTTCACTTTTAGAGAAGGCTATCTCTCTGAGAAAATCTTCACAAAAACCTCATTTGCCCACTGACATAGATTTGATTATTGAAATACTTGTTCTTGGATAAAAAAAGCTTTAGTAATCCTTTTGGAAGGTGTATTCTACTCTTGTGTCTGAGAAAGGAGGTACTATTAATTAATTATAACTAAAAAGGAGATTAGTGACAGCAATAAGTTTAGACTTTCTAGATTCCCCTCTCTCGGTGCACCTCACCAAAGAAGGCTACTATATGAATTAGGGCTTTAACTTGATATAATCGTTTTTATACTGGGTAAAATAAGGCCGACCCTATGACTTCTCAAAGGGCTCATGGGGGATGGGAATTGTCTTGATTATATGAATTCCTGCTCTGCTTTCCTTGAACTGTCTGTTTTCTAGTTTTTTATTTTTTGTTATGTGAGCTAAAAAGCCTGCATACCTTGTCAACTCTCTTTATTTGAACTTCTACGATGGAAATGATCCGTATATATTGGACGTGAATTTGATCTTTTGGCCCCAGATATCAATGTTTGTTTGACGAAGAGCATCTTAAATTACTAACTTCCGTACAAATTGGCTTTGTGTATTTTTTTTTTGGGGAAATATTGGAAACGTTGATTCTGTTAAATTTTGCAAATTTCGTCTTAAATTGTCTTGATTATATTTCCTGTCATGTAAAAGATGTTACTTGTTCTAGATCAAACTAATTTACATTGTTTCTCTTGTTTTGCTCAGTTGTAATACCAGTGGAAGTTGGGAAAGGGTTTCAGGTAGAAGATTCGTGATCTGTTCAAGTATGTTTTGTCAAGCTTTTCAGCATTTGGAATCGCAGGTCTGGAGCAGGATGTTTGGTTCTGTAGTAGTGTTTGATGTAGGGACAATGTAGTCTTGATCTAGAATTATAGCTCGTAACCAAATACAGTTTAGCTGTTACCGGTTGTTATTGGGCTATTATTTAATGTTTTTATCTAGTTTTATTTGTATTATTATTATTATGGTACTAAATATGCAAGGTTTGCAACTTTTTCAGTAGCTAGTGAAGGCAGACAATTCGGTGAGAAGAAATTGCCTTGTACTGTACTTTGAATGTGTAGCAGGTAAAATTTGTACTAGGATTATTATCTGCTGATCAATGTAATGTAGTTTTCTTTATATTAGATGTTGTGGTTTGCTCCATTTGGATTGGTGAATTTGTTTGTCCAATGCATTCTCTGGGTCTGGGTCTGGGATATGAATTTTCTCAAGGTAATGCTTTTGCCATCTGGAGCAAAACTTGGATTTTCTACAGGAGGTTGCATATGCCATTTTCCCTGTCAAATACTATGGTTAAAGGGTTCATTTCTAGAGATTGATTTATCTGCCTGCTTTCATAAGTGTCTCGAGGGAGGGCTAAACCTATCTAAAAGAACCTGGGGTGGGCACGGTTACTTCAAACAGAAAATAGTTACAAAATGGGTTAACTGTACAGTTTATTAGGTGCTACCCTTAGGCTGTGGTTGGAATGAGTATAATTTGAAATTCAGATCGACAGCTTTCTTTGGATTGAGTTTGATAATGAAAATCCAAACATTAGATTATATAGAAACTCGTTTTGGTACAAGACTCTTAGATTGAAGTACACTAAAGGTTGGCAAATGTGGTTCCGTACAGATTTTGTAACGGTTAATTGTCTCATTATGTTTCACATTTAATTCGTAAAATTCTGATACGTTAGACTGTATCTATAAGTCTACAGGTATGACATTTTCCAAATAAATGGACGATTATGAAGAAAAAAAGAGGGACGACATCCATGTGCAGGGGAAACGAAATTAATTTTTGTACTTCGGTTATGGAGGGAAAAAAAACACACAGAGAGAGACAGAGACAGAGGCTCATCCCGAGAAATGCGGTAAAAATAGAAGAAAAAGAAACCAAAAGAAACAACTGTTAGGGGGGTTGTCTTGTTGCAGAGAGAAAGACGAAGAAAGAAAGAGAGAGAGAAATTGAATAAGAGAAAGGAGAAAGGGGGGTTGTACTTGTGCCTGGTTTTTTTGTTCATCGGAAAGTTGGAGAGAGAAATTATAATTTTTCCCTCTCCAATTTCCCCTCCCCCCCATTCATGGATCGATCGATCCCCATGCATAGCCTTTGTATAACATGACATAATATTGTTGTTGATCTTCTTCCCCCAAATGAAATGATTCCCAAATCCAATTCATCTTCTTCAAATTATACAGAAATGAATGGTTCCTCCCCCTGCGTCCACCCTCCCAAGCCCAACAAACGCCTTTATCAACTTTGGAGAGGCCGCAATGTAACAACCCTTTTCTTCTCTTTTAATTTATTTTCTCCTAAATGAAAACATATTTGGTATTATTGTTCTTGAGGAATTCCATATGTTCATTTTATTTTATTTAATAAAAATGTCATATTATATGGTTTATTTTGTTGTTACTAATCTTGCATTATTTATCTAGTAAACCCCATAATGCATTGTTAATTTATATTCATAGCTTAAAGAAATTGATTGTAACAGCCTATAATTTTGTTCTCTCTAATGAAATACCCATGTTAGCTGTCATGGTTTATTCTTTGATTCACTCGATCCAAGCAGAAATGAATGATAAAAGAAGAATTTCATATAAATTACTTGTAGCTATGCAGTTGGACATAGTGTTAATTTTACATTCTTGTTTCAGAAATTTTTATGTGGAGGGAGGTTGATATTCGGCCCTGATGGGACTTCCGTTCTTTTATCAACATTCTTGATAGGGACTCCAGCATTAACCTTCTGTATAAAAATGCTACTACACACTCCTCTAGTTGGGCCTTTTAATGGGCACGCCGTACCCATTCTAGGATTCATCCTGACATTCTTGGTAACGTCATTTTGAGATATCCATTTTTGCATTTTAATTAATTGTTAAAAGAGACTCAATTGTTGTGTTGTTGTTGCTCAATGTTGACAGGATTTGTCTTTTCTGTACTTGACTTCTGGAAGAAATCCTGGAATAGTTCCTAGGAATTCAAGGCCACCTGAAGCGGAGGAACTAACATCGTGTCCTTCAGCGTCTATGGAGTGGATAAATAGCGCAACTTCTGACCTGAAATTACCCAGAACAAAGGATGTGTTTGTCAACGGTCACTCTATTAAAGTGAAGTTTTGTGACACTTGTTTACTCTATCGTCCTCCTCGCGCTTCTCATTGCTCAATCTGCAATAATTGTGTCCAGAGGTTTGATCACCACTGTCCCTGGGTCGGTCAGTGCATTGGAGCTGTAAGTTCCATCTGTTATTGATCTAAGTAAATGCTGATGGTAGTTTTGGTTATTAAATTTTCCGCGTTTACAAATTCCTGGAAACTACTAACCTGCATTTTTTCCATGTTGATTTGGTTTCAGCGCAACTATAGAAGTTTCATCCTATTCATTAACACGTCAACAATTTTGTGCATATACGTTTTCACCTTTTCATTGTTAGACATTATTAAACAACCGGGGAGTGTGTGGAGCAGCTTATCAGATGATTTTGTAGCGGTCATTCTTATAGGATATTGCTTCATTGCTGTCTGGTTCGTAGGTGGGCTTAGTGTTTTTCACTTATATCTTATGTGCACTAATCAGGTAATTAATTAAGCTTCTTACTCATCAACATCAAATGTTTCTTTCTAGATAAAGCTAGTTTATTATTAACAAGCATTGTTGGGTGAGAATTAACTTAAAATTCATACTTATCCACCACAGACGACATACGAAAACTTCAGGTATCGTTATGATAAGAAGGAAAACCCATATAATCAAGGAATAATAAGGAACCTTGGAGATGTGTTTCTGTCTAAGATCCCGCCTTCACTGATAAATTTCCGAGAATGGGTGACTGAAGAAGATGAATCAACTATGGGATCCATGTCCCGTAAATTTGATATTATGAATTCGAAGGGCAGGTTCGACATAGAAATTGGAGGTGGTAAACTTGGGAAAGAAGGTAGCTTTTCGGTTCCAGATATGCTGCAGAAGATTGATTATAGCGCGATCAATGATCATTTGAGCAAGGAAGGAGGAGGAGGTGGTGGTGGTGGTGGTGGGAATATGAGATTTGATGATCCATTTGTATTTCCTACTCCTCAAGAAGCAAAAGACAAACATTGGAAACCCACAGTGGAGGCTAATGATGTCTCCATCAAGAATGTTTCATAGACAAATCATCTTCAGAATGAGAGGTAGTTTGTTTTTAGTTTTTTTTTTTTTTTTTAATCTTTGTCAGGAAGTTTGGGGCACAATTTGTATGTAGTATGTTAGTGTCAGGAACAACTTGGAAAGTGTTATTATATAAATAAACACTCGTAATTTCTGCACGCATATGTTAAATAATAAGGTAATGATATTTACAAATAGAGCGTTTATTTAAGAAAAAAAAACAGAAAAATGTGGCAATGTAATAGTAGTAGTACTTGTAAGCAGCAGGGGAGAAATGGTAAACAGAAAAACTTTGAGATGCTAATGCTAATAAGCCAAAGCAGAAGAAGTCGTTTTGTGCAGGCGGAGGACCTTTGTTTTGTGCACTCCACTCCTTTCTTTCTTTCTTTTTTCAGGGTAAGACCCGAGAGTCAGACCCCACCTGAATCAGTAATTTTTTAATTGGGTGAAATTTAAATTGTGGAATATGAGGCATAGGGAAGAAAGTCAACATGATACCAATCCCAAACAGTATTTGAACTTGTGTATCCAATCTTGTCAACTCGCGTGTGCCCGGGAGGCCACTCCTTTCTTTCTTGTATGAGAGAGAATAACAGACGTGGAGAGTATATACTAATACCCTCTTATAGAATTATTGAAAAGGCTGTGGAATAACCGCCCAACACATCTTCTTCCTCCAGCTAAGGACAGCTTTCTCAATTGTGTTCCTTGTTATGCTATTTTGTCATTTATCTCATCACAGACAAACTAACAAACTAAAATAACTCGAAAAAATGTGAGCGTGAGCTCAATATTCAAGTTCGAATTTTATGTGAGTTGAGCATGAGTTTGATCCCGCTCATCCCAAAAAAAACTCGAACTCGAACCCGAATATGAATAATATAATTAAAATATTATATATATATATATATATATATAATAATAATAATAAAATCCATTTCTTTTGTTTTAGTTTATATAAGGATTTTTGACTACGTAGTATATAGATTCTTTAACTTTGATCTTGCTATGTATCTATCTTTTGTTCTCTTTTTATTAGTTTATTTTGCTTGAAAAATTAAGTATCATTGTATTATTTTGTATATTTGTATTCTTGTCAAAATTTAATTTCATTACTCATTGTATTATATTATTCTTCCTAGAGGATTTGTAGAAAATGGACTTGGGCCTAACTCATTCCCTCAAAAGGTACCTCAAGAAGGGGAGGATTGTCCAATCCTTATAAAGAACAAATTTGCTTACTAGCTAGTCGATGTGGGATTTCAACACACCCCCTCACGGCCAGGGTTGGACATCTGGACCGTGAACAAGAATGGGGCCCAACATCAAATTAGGTGGCTCTGATACCATGTAGAGAATGGACTTGGGCCTAACTCATTCCCTCAAAAGGTACCTCAAGAGGGGGAGAATTGTCCAATCCTTATAAAGAATAAATTTGCTTACTAGCTAGTCGATGTGGGATTTTAACATTTTTGCTGATATAAATTTAGCTCGTGAAGTTCATGAGCTTAGTTCGAGCTCACATTAAAATGTGAGCTGAGCGTGACCTCAATGTTTGTGAGCTTTTTCGGACTGAGCGTGAGCTGAGCTTTCCAATTTTTAAGTGAGCTGAGCGTGAACTAAGCCAAACTCGACTCACATAACTCAGTTGACACCCCAACTACTAAAACCCCTAATCCAAATTGACCATAAACTTAACATTATTATTATTCATTCCATCGTGATTACTAATTTCGCACATAATTCTTTTGTTTTTTCCCAATTACTTTTTCTCTTCACGACATTTTCTATCTCTAAAAAAGATACTAATAATTATGGAAAACACAATGGATTTGAGGAAAATAAAACGGTTTTTGGCCCGAGGTTGCCCCCCTCTGTGGTGACTTGTGTGAAGATCTGTGGGAGTTGATTTTAATTTTAAAAAATTGTGTACTCCTCCTCCATTCTCATTTAATTGTCGTTTAGGAGATATATATGTATCCAAATTAATTGTCATTTACATATTTTTTTTATTAGGTGTCAATAATTTATTCCAATTATACCCTCAACATATCTTTTATTGGAAAAGTGAAAGAAAAGTAGGAAGGAGGGTATTATTAAAATTGTGGTGGAAATATTATTATTTGTTTGAGTTCCTTAAATTTTTTTCAAAGTGTTTTAAACAACCTATATTGAAAAATAGATGAAATATTATTTATCACGAATTAAATTTTTAAAAAAACATATGTTGTATTTTGATCAATTTGATAAATGTATTATCCATCACAAATGAAATTTTCAGGAAAAAGAATGTTACGTGCATGTGTAAACATTTGACTCCATAGTAAAAAAAAATCTAACGCGTATTTTAATAAATTTTGTTTGTGTATTATTCATCATGAATGAAAATTAAATTGTTTCCACAATAAATATATTGTGAAAATTCTTACTGATATATATATATTTTTTTTTGACGAATAAAAAAATATGCCAGTAAGAATTTTCATTTCTATCCAATATTGGATTAGGGGTTTCACATTGTGGAGACAATTCTTAGTGGTATATATGATGATGGGTATTAGCACTCATATTCATCTTGTAATATCCATTTTGGTATAACAAGTTTAGTTACTCACTCCATTCCAGATTAACTGTTTACATCTCTTTCTTTCTTTTTTCCAAATTAAATGCTCACTTTCTAAATAAAATATGTATTGATGACAATTTTACCCTTCTTGATTACTTTTAGTTAATTGAAATTATCACTTTTCAATACACATGTGTGGTTGGTTGTTGTGTGAAAGAAAGAGAGAGAAAGACATAAAATTTAAACAAGATTAATAAAATTAATGAGGGGTATTTTATATTTTTACTTATATTTTATTATTAAAATCACTAAAATTTTAATATCGCGCATTTGTCAGTGTGGAAAGATAAGTGTGGAAAGATAATTTAAAACGGAGAGAGTATTAAATAGATAGTCCCGACTCGTGACAGTTGCGCTTTTGACCTGCAGGCATGAGGCAATATTGGTTCGATGAGAAAGAGGGGAGAGAGAGCAGAAGGCAGCTGTGCCTGTGGCTTCTTCTTTTTTGATCAATCCTCCCCCCAAATACCACTTTCTTCCATTTCATCATATACCAGAAGTCACTATTACTTCCATTTTCTTCTTCTGGGGGTTGTTCTCTGCTGCCTTTAATTCAAATTCCATTCCCCCCCTATTTCATATTTCTTTTTTTGGTTTTCACTGCACATATTATGGCCCAAGAAATTAAACCCAGTCCCAAGCAACTTTATCGTCTCTGGAAGGGAAACAATGTAAGTTCTCTTCCTCTTTACTTTACAAGTTATGTATGTATGTATCTGCCCTTATACTCTCTTTGAATATTCATTGTTCCTTGTAATAATATCCAGAGATTCTTGTGCGGTGGAAGATTAGTGTTTGGTCCGGATGCTGTTTCTTTATTGTTATCTACCATCCTAATTGCAGCCCCCGGCCTTTGTTTCTGCACCAATATCTACCTTGGTATTACTACTCACGGCCTAAATCCCACCACTTGGTATCCTGTTTTTGCATTCGCATCCCTTCTCGTTCTCCTTGACCTGGCATTTCTCTTTTTAACTTCCACTAGAGATCCTGGCATTGTCCCCAGAAACTCATCTCCTCCCCATCCTGATCAATCACCTGAAACTTTTGATATAATAAGCAACGCTGGTACTCCTTCCATGGAGTGGATCAATGGTACAACTCCTCACCTCAAACTTCCTCGATCGAAAGATGTCATTGTAAATGGACATTCGGTTAAGGTCAAATACTGCGATACCTGCCTACTTTATCGTCCTCCTCGTGCATCTCACTGCTCCATCTGCAACAATTGTGTTCAGAGGTTCGATCACCATTGTCCTTGGGTCGGTCAATGCATCGGAATAGTAAGTGTCCATTTTTTTGTTGCAGGACTCTTTAGTTCCTTTTAAGTAACAAACAAATCATTCATCTTTGTAATTTTGCAGAGGAATTATCGATTCTTTTACATGTTTATATCAACATCAACTATTTTATGCATATTTGTGTTCGGATTCTCTTGGATCAAAATCGTGCAACATGAAGGCAGTATATGGAAGGGCATCTCACATGATTTTCTCTCAGATTTCCTAATTGTCTACTGCTTCATTGCTGTGTGGTTTGTGGGTGGCCTTTCAGTTTTCCACTTCTATCTCATTAGCACCAATCAGGTGATCCATCCATCCTCCAAATAAATTTCTCATATTTGTGTTAATCAAGGTGATGAGCTGGACTTTATATCATCATCGAAGCATTGTATTGTATCAATCCTGATATGATCCAAGAGGGAAACTGTTTCTTTAGAATAACTTGTTTATGAAAAACTTTCTTTAGATACAAAGTTCGCACTTGAGCACTTAAATTTCCAGAGAGTTTAGTGCAAGATTTGACTGTGATATATCACACACGTGTGTGTAAGTTGTAACCTAGTTCTTGTGCTATATGATTAAGGTCCAACTCTTATGTGGAACTTTTGACATTTTGCAGACTACATATGAGAACTTCAGATACAGATATGATGCGAAAGAGAATCCATATAACAGGGGGATGTTGAATAATTTCAGAGAAGTTTTCTTCTCGAAGATCCCACCATCGATGAATGATTTCCGGGCACTTGTTCAGGAAGATGAAAGTATGCAGTTGGAGCCCCCAAATGTGGACATTGTTGTTGAAGGTGTTGCAAGCTCGAAAGGGAAAATTGACATTGAAATGGGAACTGAGCTTCGAGAAGATGGTGGTGGCCTTTCTCTCCCTGAAATTTTAGGGAGCCTGGATGATTATGATGATGATGATGAGATAGACGATCCTCTAAAAATAAAGGAGTCGAAACAGAATAATGCTGATCCATATGAGTTTCCCATTGAACAAGAATCAAGAGATTCTTTAATGATCTCCTGCGAAGAAGGAGATGAAAAAACTGATTCAGAACCATCTTATTTTCTGGTTCAAAACGGGACACATGCGGAGAATTCTGATTATTCATCTGCATCAATTCAAATTGGATGCAGCTCCCCAAGTATAAATTAAAAGGTGCCATTCTTGAATTTCCTTGAACATAGTTTCTCTGGCCTGGGGACAGTTTTTCATATCAGAGATACACCATTCAAAACTAGGTAGGCAGTGTGGTTTTTGCTAGTAGAAGTTGCAATAATCAACACCAAATAGGAAAAAAACTTGTTGGTTCATTGAAAATTATACAAAATCCATTATTGAACAGCTATTTTTGGTTCTTCACTAAATCAAATACTTGTTCACTGTATGTATGAGTAGGCCACTTGAAATTCAAGCATCTTCTTAGCTGTTACTACTTATTTTCATGTGACTAAAAACTATGAGGTTGCTAAATTCTGGACAGTTTGCAATGCACAAACTGATATCCCTATGTTGTCAACATTTAAGCAAAGTAAATTTTTTTTTCATGGGAAATGTAATAATAAGACTTCTTTCTACTATCAAAGGTTCTTTAACCCAGTGGAACAAGGGTCTGCCCACAACCATGAGGTCGTGGATTCGATACCCTCCCATGCAATGGGGCAAGCTTTAATTGTCTCCCTTTTTAGGGCTATCTTCTCCTCTTGTGAGTCGTTTCTCTCTCCCCTTATGGGATAACTGCCCATCTGGGCTTCAAAAAAAAAGACTTCTTTCTACTGAAGAAATGTAATGCAAAACTATTTATTCACCGAAAAGAAAATAACAGAGATATTCTAACGAACCGTGCCCCTGAGAATGGAAATGAATTGGTGGTTTTTTACATTTTCTTTTCTCATCTCCAATGGGGTAGGGGTAGTTATGAAAAAACCAACAAATTGAATCCATCAATGGTTAAGCACTAAGCTCATAATTTAGTTCATTGGCCAAGTTCAATTCCTTTATAGGTACATATATTATTCCCCTTGATATCCCACTGACCGTCATGTTTGATAGAGGCCGCAATGATTGTATTCTGATTTAGGTTTGAAACATTTTCCATGGTGATTAACAACTTTCTTAGAAAAAATCATTTTATATTTCTAATTTTGATGGTCTTAAAAAAATGTGTATGATGAATAAACACATTTCAAAAAAATAAATGAATGAATTTGTCATAAGAATGAAGACGCATTTTATGATCAGCTATTTATCTATTCATAAAATTATTATAGTGAATAAGATGGTTATTGTTATCGCTAATAAACATCTCGATATCAACCTAAAAAGAAAAAATGAATTTGTTAGTGGGGCAAAAAACCCACCCAAAAGTCCAACCCATGGTAATGAAGCATAACACGTGTCAGGTCTCAGTTTAGCTCACAGATTTCACCGGATGAGATTGGAAGATTTCATTCAATCTCTTCTCCAATGAGAGTATATGAACTCACTCACTCACCCCATCTTATCTCACTCCCACTCCCCTCCTCCTGAGTCCCAAGTCCGAACTCCTCCGCCTTGCGGTAATTCTTGTTTGGAAAATGGCAGCAGAAATGGCCTTAGTAAAACCCATCTCAAACTTCGGAAATGGCAGCACCAGCAGCAGCCCAATTAGGCGAGGACCCAGATTCTTGAGCGTGAGAATGTCGGCACCGACCACTGCTCCTCCAGCAAAGCCAAAGGCGAGCAGCAAGAAAGGATCTAAGCAAGGGATAAAGGAGTCATTGCTGACCCCAAGATTCTACACCACAGATTTTGATGAGATGGAGACACTTTTCAACACCGAGATGAACAAGAACCTTAATGAGGCTGAGTTCGAAGCACTCCTCCAGGAGTTCAAGACCGACTACAATCAGACCCACTTTGTTAGGAACAAAGAGTTTAAGGAAGCTGCTGATAAGCTTCAGGGCCCTCTCAGACAAATCTTTGTCGAATTCTTGGAGAGGTCTTGCACTGCTGAGTTCTCCGGTTTCCTCCTTTACAAGGAGCTTGGTCGAAGGCTCAAGGTCCGCTCCCTTTCTTCTCATTATTTGATTTGTTCATTATTACTACTTACGACATTCCATAATATAAATAGTTTAATAAATGTAGCAAAAAAATAAAATAGTTTATTAGTTAAAATATTAATATTACTCTATTAAATGCGACTTGTATAACACTAATTTTATTTAAGAGAGTAATATTGATATTTGTTGAAATATGAAATCACACTTCGAGTGCCTAAATATGATTCAAATCACTTATAAGCTCTTGGATTAACACCTCTCATTGCCAACTTATGATGAGAGAATATGAAGGCGCATGAGCTAATTTTCATATGTTATCTGAGCGGGCTCTTAGGCGAGAATTGCGTACCCATAATGCCCAATTGGACTTTAATTGTCTTCAATGGACCCCAAAACTCGTGTTAATAACTCATTGTCAATTGGTTTCGAGAGTATATGAAAGCTTATAAGCTAATTTTCACAATATTTTAACTAACGAGTACCTTTTTTTTTTTTTTTTTTTTATTTTCGCTGCAAGTTCCTAAACAACTTATATTAAGAAATATAGAGTAGTAAGTGTTCCCGTCTGGATTTGAATGTCCCTAAAAATTTTAGTTAAATAATTGCAGAAAACTAATCCTGTGGTGGCTGAGATTTTCTCCCTTATGTCGAGAGATGAAGCTCGGCATGCTGGGTTCTTGAACAAGGGATTATCAGATTTCAATTTGGCATTGGACTTGGGATTCCTTACCAAGGCCCGTAAATACACATTTTTCAAGCCCAAATTCATCTTCTATGCCACTTATTTGTCTGAGAAAATTGGGTACTGGAGATACATAACTATCTACAGGCATCTCAAGGCCAACCCTGAGTACCAATGCTATCCCATTTTCAAATACTTCGAGAACTGGTGTCAGGATGAGAACCGCCATGGCGATTTCTTCTCTGCCTTGATGAAGGCACAGCCTCAATTCCTCAATGATTGGAAGGCCAAGTTGTGGTCTCGTTTTTTCTGCCTTTCGGTAATTGCTCTCGGATAATTCTGATATGGAACAAGTTCACTGAATGGTTCAAAATTGGACACATCACTACAAGATCCACATCAGAACCTGATCCATATCAGAATTTTCCATTGATCTCTCACTGTTTCTTCGGCGCTTATTTTTTCTTACTTGTTTGTGTGCTTAGGATTACAACTTTTGCTTGCTTGCTAGGTATATGTGACAATGTATCTAAATGATACACAAAGAACAGATTTTTATGAAGGCATTGGGCTCAACACTAAAGAATTTGATATGCACGTCATCATTGAGGTGAGCTACCGCCACCCAAACAAGTTTTTTAGAGTAATTTGGCACCTAAATATCATTCTGAGACTTGTGTTTTTTTCTGGTGCAGACGAACCGTACAACGGCTAGAATCTTCCCAGCAGTTTTGGATGTTGAGAACCCTGAATTCAAGAGAAGGTTGGATAACATGGCTGAGATTAACGATAAACTAGCTGCTGTTTCAGAGAGCCAAGATATTCCTCTGCTGAAGAATTTAAAGAGGATTCCACTCATTGCAGCTTTGGCTTCTGAGTTATTGGCTACTTATCTCATGAAACCCATTGAATCCGGTTCCGTTGATATTGCAGAATTTGATCCCCAACTTGTGTATTAAACGGTCTTTTTTCGTTTGGGATAGTGACAATGTTGTCTGGCTGTTGTTCTTACAGAAGAAGATAGTGTATGAAAACATTTTGATGCAAAACAACGGGTTTGTTTATGAAATGTTAAATGATTTCTTCCATACCATGTCCATTGTGCTTATTAACAGAATCTCCAGTCCGGCTCTGGTGTTGGAACGCGATTTGTTCTACGCGTGGAATAACACTGAGCCGTGAGCAGGCTGGCATAACAAAAACAGAGTCGAATTTTACATGTTGACCATTGAATTACAATGGTTAAGTTGGATCAACAATAGGAAGAACCGAATTTTACATGTTTTACAAAATGCTAATTCCAAATAGTTACAGATTGATTAAATCACTGGACATCTAATCTGACTTTGTTAATTTCTCCTTCACTGGCTGGACAAACAATCTGAACATCCACACAGCCAGCAGAGTTGCTTGGATGGGTGCAAGCCAGTAAACAAGTATATGCTCCTTGCTTATGTGGTCGCCACGAGCATAAGCCCAACCCATTACCTGCGATATCAATCCGTATCAGTTAAAATTTTGAAAAGAATAAAATACCAATGAAAAACCAATTCCAATAACAACAACAATAATAATACTTATACTTACAGAGGCAGGATTCATGCATCCGCCTGTTAGGTCCGAACCAAGTACGTGAAGAGTAAGCTTGGAGAGACTGGAGATCCAATTTTTCATGAAAGAACTTCCAGGAATCTTGGTAGAAAGTCCAAGTGATATCATTACGATTATAAATGTCAAAATTCCTTCAGTCAATGCACCGTGATGGATTTCCACGGTGAGTTGTGGTCCACGTCCAATTCCAGGAGATGCCATCAGGATGAGCCTTACTCCAACAATTGACCCAAAGACCTTCAATCAGACAGAATGGTAAAAGATACATGAGGTGAAAGATGTCTTGCTGAGCTTTGAACAAGCAAATAAACTGGTCCCTGGAACAATTTCTATCTATATGATTCACCATCACTCAGCGCTGAACTCTGACTAAGTTATAAATTTTAACTCTATCTAAATTCTAAAGGCCTCCTCCTACCTTGAAATTTGGGGCATGTAACCATCGTTATTACTTTTAGCTAGTTTGATATTCTTTCTCTAGTTTGTATCTGTTAGCTGATCCAAATTAGTCGAAAAACAAATGCAAGGTCCTAATTTGAAGCAAGCGAGTTGCAGCAAGATGCACTTCAACCTTACTAGAAAACCCTCTAACTTTACTGCTGCATCTTTGGCCCCAGACTCATCCAGAGATGCGGGGAAAGTAAGAAGAAGTTTAACTAGATTATCCAGCACAACACCCACAGGAAGATTGCGAGAACTATTTGCCATCCTAAAAGCAAAGATTGCGAGATCTATTATCTTTGTTCCTTTCTATCCAAGATCATAACTCTCATCCAAATCTAACAAAACCATATCACTCTTTATTACTTTAGCCCAGGCCTTTCTCGGCTTTCTTCTACCTATTACAGCCTCATTTTTCCACCATTCAATTCTTCTAACAAGAGTGTCACTTTTTATATGCCGGAAACAATGCAGGCAGTTTTCCCTCATATTGTCTTAAATAGATGCCAGCAAAACAACTAAATATATAAATAACCTAGAAGAAGAACACTTGCTAATAAGGGAGGATTTTTAAACCATTATACTATTCTTTAATGCAACTCTCATTGCGACAACTAGAGTCGAAGGCAAGACTTTCCTTTTTCAACATTGGAAGAACACTAATATGGCAGCTCTTCTATACTATCTTTTAGATACCACTTTTTATTGATCCCCAGTATCATTACATTGGCAAGAGGGAAGAGGCTCCTAAAAAAAATGAAACCTTCTAGTTGCAGATTTCTTAAATCTCTTGAAGCATAGGAATTAGTCAGAAGCATATTATTATATATTGGAAGTATTGAATTCATTGAACTTGATAGACTATAAAAGGCTCAGGTTACTGATGATCTTCACTTGGAGTACTTTTTTCTGGTGTTATGCTATATGTTTTGATTTTTAGTAAAAATGTTCTTGCCAGAGAGACCATAATTTCCTAAAATGCAGTGTTGATCAATCCATAGTAAAGTCAAATTCAACATTATGCAGCCATGATTCTATAACTCAATCTCACAAAATGCGAATAAATTCCCAAAATATGAATCCCTCCACTAAAAGAAAACAATCAATGAAGTCAGCAGAATCCACAGACGTCTCGAATCAATTAGAATCTTTTAAAATCTGTATTGAACATTGTTAGGTTATTGTATCTCAACGTAGTAAATATCCTGGTCAGGTAGCATCCCAGACATACTCAATTCCTTAACCAATTGTGTCAACAATTTCTTTGTCTTTTTTTATTGTTTTCAATCTTCTATTTATTTATTAACAAATATACCCCTTAAGAAACAGGCAAAACAACCAAGAAACAGTTAAATCAAGCAAGAGAGTTAGTGAGTGAGTGACCTGAGCAGGGATTCGAAGACCAAGAGTGAAGATGAATTGGGCGAAACCACCAGAGAGAGCAGCAGACAATAGAGTGAGGGGATTATAGGCACCACCTTTAGTAAGTTTGACCAAGTAGGCAAAGAAAAACATGTTGGCTACAGCAATTGAGTGTTTCAAGATTTCGCCGTTGAGATCATGAACCCGAAATCCCATGAATTTGTAGACAAAGATCTTGATCAACACACTTGACCAAACCCACATCAACGACATTACAAAATCAGATAGTAGAAGCACCACCACATCCCACCTCCTACTCCTCCCTTCTCTCCCCATTACTATTTTGAATTTCCTTTACTACTCCTGGTGATTCTTCTCTCTATGATCTATGAACTATTGGGAAAGGGGATGGTGATGCTGTGGGTTTCTTCCAATCATCCAATTCCTCTTCATCTCAATTATTACTACTTGTTTGTTTCGAATCTTTGACATCCGAATTTTCCACTTACTTTCGTCTCTTTTTGTATTTTACTTAAAGAAAAAATATCATTTTTTTCCCCGAGTTGAGCTGAATCCGCGTCACCAGTTTCGTCGGACCCATATTTTCCCGGAGGTATATGCTGATTGGGAGGACCGAATCCGACCCATTAGGCTCGATGCGAGTTCGGGCTTCAATTTGGAAACCGAATTAATTTAAAACTATTTGAACTGAACTGATTATAAATCAGACATAAGGAATGTACAATAGTACTCTCTCCAACCTCATATAAGTCTAAGTTCAACTAAAAAACAATATAAGTTTTAAAACAAGGCCTAAACTAGTACTCCCTCCAAATTAATAGGTATCCAAATTAATTGTCGTTTAATTCTCTTTTATTAATTGTCAATAATTTATTCAAATTATACCATCGACATTTTTTTTTTATTTGCCGAACATTCATATTTTTTCCTTTCTTTTCTTATACTATAGAAGTGAGATAGAGGGGTAATATTGAAACTTTCGGTGAAAATGACAAGTTCCATAATTTTCTAAAATTGTCTAAAGAGTTTTATATTTAGGACTGGAGGGAGTATAATTAAAGGTTCGATAAGCTAAGTCGACTCTATTGACAGTCCTAATATGATAACTTGATAGTAAACTGGATGGATTGAGTCTTTTCTAATTAGTAGAAGACTTTTTTTTTAGTACAACCCAGTGTTGAACTTGAGACTTCAACGTCCTAAATGGAGTCATGACTCATTAGGCTATGCCTCCACTGACATAATGAACTGGGTTTGCAAGCATAATTCTTTTATAAGTGTTATAGATTCGAACTTGAGTACGTGCTAAAGTTGGATGTCTATAGGACCCGATGCATTGACTTGCTGGACTTTTTGCAAACATATTATTTGGTGGTTATTGGTGGGTTTAAGAGTTTTCATACCAAAGGTTCCTTAGTTCAGTGGGGTAAGGGTTTGCCCACGACTGTGAAGTCGTGGGTTCGATACCCTCTCCGTGCATGGGGCATGTCTTTAATTTGACTCATTTCTAGGGTTACTCTCTCCTCCTCTGGTGAGGCAGTTCTATCTCCCTGCTCATGGGGCATCGCCCAACTGGCTTAAAAAAAAGTTTTCATTTTTACCTTAAAAAAATATATATAAGAGTTTTTATTTTTACCTTAAAAAAAGAGTCCCTTTTTCTTTTTAAATTTATGTTGGGAGGGGTTAAAATACAGTGTGTCTTGAGAACAAAGAAACTCTTTCTGGGCTTTTTCTCCTATAAAAAGAGAAATAATAAGGGGACACACAAACAGTGGTGAGAATTGGGAGGAACAACCAACCAAAGCCGGAAGAATCATCGGAGGAGATTAGTAGTAGCAGTAAAGAAGAAGAAGAATGAGTAGTATCGGGACAGGGTACGATCTGTCGGTGACAACATTCTCACCAGATGGAAGAGTTTTTCAGATCGAGTACGCTGCCAAGGCCGTTGACAACAGTGGTACCGTTATCGGTATCAAGTGCAAGGACGGCGTCGTTCTGGTACCCCTTTCTTCCTTTTCTTCTTTCAATTAGGGTTTCCTTTTATATTTTTTTAATTAAATTCAAATCCAATCCAATCCGCAGGGAGTTGAGAAGCTCATTGCTTCCAAGATGATGTTGCCCGGTTCCAATCGCAGAATCCATGCCGTTCATCGCCATTCCGGCATGGTATCCTCTTTTATTAATTTGTTCTTCTTATCCCTGGTTAATTTTCATTTAGGGTTTATTAGTATGTAACTGGATGTTGCGTTATCTTTCTACTGACTGAGTCATTTATTTAGTGAATTTTCTAATATATGTGCTCTAGGCTTCATTTTGGTGCTTTGGAATGAGAAGGAAAACATAAGAATAAAACCAGGCATGGATGGATGCTCTAACAAGACAAAATAAGTAGAAGAAAATATTTCACTTTGTTTACAAAAAACAAAATTGCAACCAAGTAGTGGTAACCAAAGGTATCTTTTCTGTTACACTAAGATTTTGATTGTCAGATTCAGAAAGGGATTAGTATGACCAAAGGAAAAAATCGAGGAAAAGCCTCCTGGGTACCTATTGACTGCAGTGATATGCTTGCTTCTTCGAGCCTTTAATGCCTCTTTTTAAAATATTTAATGAATCATTAGTGTTGTTTAGGAAAAACTGCAGCTGAGGGTCTGTTGTAGTATTACTGGACAAATGTACACTCTGATCTAAAATTTGGGATGAAAACTGTATTTTCCAAGAAATTTGAAAGATTTTTTAATCAGATTCCCTGTATCATGTGAAGGACTAGAAAGGAACTTAGATATGGTGGGACAAGGTGCTGGTTTGGGTATGATCACTTGATGTGCTCCGTCTTATTATTAGATTTGTTCTGTAGCTACTCTTCTCTTATTCCATCTCATTTTCTTCTATTACAGGCTGTTGCTGGATTAGCTGCTGATGGCCGACAGATTGTAGCCCGAGCAAAATCTGAAGCAACTAACTATGAAAGGTTCTTCCTTGTTATTCTACCTAATTTCTTTTGTTTTCTCCTTTCATGGTCTTCACTATGTCTTATCTTTTTAGCAAGGTAATTATTTTTCTTTCTTTGTGTAAATTCTTCATAGAAGAAGTTGGGAGATCTTAAAATTTGAAATCTATACTTCTTTTTTCCCCCTTGGAAATGTGTGGTGTTTTTCATTAAATACAAGAAAGTCTGGTTCATGTTTTCCCTGTGTAATGAGGTCTCTTGCTCTAATCAGATTACCTAGTATTAAAACTTCTCTAAGAACTATTTCAAATAGAAGTTTCTTTTGTACTTGGAGCTGTCTGCTTTCAGTGGAATCCGTGTGCTTGCATGATCGAAAATCATAAATGCACATTCCAGAGATTTGATTGAGCTTATCCAATTGTGATTTTGCAATGATGTTTTGCATTATCTGTGTATGAGAGTCATGGATTTATGAACTCACTACCTATACCTATTATCAAATTGTCTTAAGCTTGATCTCAAATATTTTTTACCCACTTCTTCTTTTAATTATTAATTTTCTTTGTTTCTAGTTGATTTGAGCTTAGTTTGCATCCGTTATCTCATTCCAGCTTTGTTGTTTTCTGTTACATTTAAGTGCTAAGAATGTACCTTACAAATGTGGAGAATTTCCTGAAATACAGGAATTAATTTGAAGTCATTGTTAAAAAAGTTAGTACTTTGTTCACGACATATTTCTGGATCAGCATATTTTGGAGATACATTAACTCTCCAGATCTCTATGTCACTGGTGATATACACCAGTCGCAAACTCACCAGCTGCATATGAATGTGTGGCTTTTGTTCAATTTATTTACCCTCCATTTTCTATGGATGCTTCTGCAGTACGTATGGAGAACCAATTCCTGTGAAAGAGCTTGCAGAACGTGTTGCCAGTTATGTGCATTTATGTACACTTTATTGGTGGCTCAGGTTTGTTAAATATCTTGGATTGTTGGATTTGCAGCTCTGTGTGAGTGCATCTTTTAAGATTATTAATTGCTGCAGGCCTTTTGGATGCGGAGTAATACTAGGAGGTTATGACAGAGATGGACCACAATTGTACATGGTTGAACCTTCTGGTGTTTCTTATGTGAGTTGATATTTTCTGATGGTTTCTGGAATATGAATAAGAGAGTAAAAGTATTTTGTAGAATTTTGCTTCTTTGACCATTATCTCTTGAACCCATTTGGGTCCCATTCTCCATATAAGCAAATGCTTATAGCTTTTGGCTTAAAATAAGCTATTACTGATGTATTCTTGATTGCTTATTGACCCAACCTATAGGCTAAAATAAGCTCAAAAATCTTTTTTTCTAGAATAGCTTATGCTGGAGCTGATTTCTTTTTACTAAAAAGCACTTGCACTATATTTAAAAATACAAAATAGCCACATATATATTCTCTTTTCTTATTTTTCCATCTACTTCATTTTGAAAGAAGATTTGTTCGGCTTTTCAGTGACTATTTTCCAGCAAATAAGAACAAATATATGTACACAGAAAAAACCGCTTTTACAGAATTACTTTTCATCAGCAGCTTTAAAAAAAGCTCCAGCAATAGAGGACGTGCATTTGTTCAGTATTTTCATCTGGTTCTCTTTGATAGTTTTCTTCCCCATGAATTAATGGGTGATGGGATTTTTTGCAGAGATACTTTGGTGCTGCAATTGGGAAGGGCAGGCAGGCTGCCAAAACGTAAGTGGTGTATGTTTTGCAGTTATTGGTATGAATATTGGTAAACAGAATCTGCACTTGTTTTACCTGATATACTGTTCCTAAATTGGTCCTCGACTCCTTGTATGGTCCATGAACATTAAATTCATATAGATAAGAAATTTCAATATTTATGCTCTTATTGCTTGTGCACTGAACTAATTAGTCTCTTTCTTTGTAATCTGTATCTATCTGTGTAGAGGAATCAGAGTGACAATGTTATGTACTTAACTTTCTTTTTCCTCTTTTATTATTTATTTTTAATTTTTGCCTTCTCCTTTTCTGGCAAAGTACCTAGTTGTGTTGGTGAATTTAGTATTTCTTTTAAGTATATGTTAAACTTTTCCAAGCACTAAATGCTTCAACATGAAAACTCAGTCTCATGTTGATTTCTTAGTTCTTTTTTCGTTTTTATGAACGGTGTTCACCTATGAATCATACTTTAAAAGTATCTGTCTCGAGGTTAAATATTTATTTCCATCTTCACCAAACATAAATTTGTCACTTTGATTTGAAATGATTAATATTTTTTGTCTACAGGGAGATTGAAAAATTGAATCTTTCCGGGATGACTTGTCGTCAAGGGGTTGTTGAGGTGGCAAAGATGTAAGTTCTAATTTGCTTAATAATGTAATATTGATATTTTTATGCTTGTTAAATTTGATATAGAGTTTGATACATTTGGTCTTATTAAGAGGAAACCTATTGGTGGATTGCCTACAATCACTAGATTCAATAAATCAATCATTTCCAGAGCCGAGATATTTTATTTGTCACCTGAAAGAGAATATGTTAAGGACAAAATGTTGTTAATATCAAGCTGTGTTCAGAAGTTTATAGTCTAGCATGTACTTCAAGTCATGGCTTATGTGTGGTTTTCTATTGGTATTTTCTATTGGCTTATATGTATCTTGAAATTATATTTCAGCGTTTTAATCTTTCTTAACTTGAACAGAATATATGGAATACACGATGAGGCAAAGGACAAGGCCTTTGAGTTGGAGATGAGTTGGGTTTGTGATGAGTCAAATCGCCAGCATCAGAAGGTAGTCCATTGTTAGATTTGTATTGCTCGAGGATTTTTACGTCACACTCAGTAACTTTTTGTTATTTTGAGCATGCATTGTTTGCCCTACTTCAAAGATAATATTCTTTTTAGATATTATTGTATATTCCCTTACCTATAGCAACTTGGAAAAGTTGGGGTGATGAAATATGATCTGAAGATGAACAAGTAATACTAATGTTTTCCTGTTGAGAAACCTCATGTAATTCCTCCTCGAACATTTGTATCAGAATAACAAATGTTTAGCTGAATTTCAGATTCTTTCGTTTTTTGGCAGCATAAAATAACTTGCTCTCTTTCTCATCATTCCTGAAAGACCACCTAAACTTTTGGCAAAACAAGAGAAGATATTCAATTTAGCAGTCATTTCTTCTCTCGTTTCATGCTACATGGTAAGGAACTTATACCTGACTTGTTCCTTTTCTCGATATTCAGGTTCCAGATAAGCTTTTAGAGGAAGCCAAAGCTGCAGCCAGGGCTGCACTCGAGGAAATGGATGCTGATTAGTGGCTGAAAAACATACTTATTTGTCTTTGGTGTTGTTTTTATGTTTGGATAAATATTGCTACTTGAATTTTTCTCATTATGTATTGTACGAACTGCAGTTTGGTGCTTTTGCTGGCCCCGAGTAATTTCTTTAATCTCTACCTCATCCACTTTTACTTGAACCAAAAAGATAATTAAACTGGAAAGAACACCTGCACAGGGCAAGTATTGTAACAAGGTTTAAAAATGTATTTCTCTATTGGAAATAGTTTGCTTCATTAGTCGAATAGGGATATGGATCATTTGCAATACAATTTGTTTCCTAGTGTAAATTAGATGGTGCTCATGGGTTGTAACTGCATATAACTAACTTCTAATTTAGACTCGAGTTGTCAAAAATTTCACTCTCTAAGTTGTTGGGAGACCTATCCTTCATCCCAAAATAATCGTTGTAATTGACTAATGGACATATAAGGTTTTGATCAATTAATTAGATGGTAAGACACAAGTAAAAGCCTGAAATATTCCTTATTAATATTCTTCAATCAACCAATTACTTCTTGGCTTGTATTGTAAAGTGTTATTTTTAATTAACTAGAGATATTAAATGGGTTGGTTGGGGGTAAAGCTAAAATACAAAAAAATGGAACATAAATAATTACTCTTTATAGAAATACAACAATTAATTTGAGATATATCTTTTACTATAATTAATTTGGGACGGGGAGTACTTATCATTTATCAAGCCTCTCAACAGTTTGGAGGAGGTTTTTCAGGTATCTAAATACATTTCGTTTTGTAAACCAATGCAAATTTTTTACTTTGATTTCCTTTTTCGTGAATAATTATTCTTTAAGCAAAATAATTATCAAATAAAAACTTAAACACAAATATGCCTATATAGTATTTATAAGACGACGAAATCATTAGAGAGGTACACATGTTAGTCACTTGTGTAAACATACACGGCCTTAACCACTAGGTCAATGCCACAGTATGTAATCCAAGTGGTATGTTCCTCAGAAATGTAGGATGATTCTCTAAATGAACATTCCCATTTTCAAGGAAATCTTAACACTGCTTATCTTTATCTTTACAAATAATAATGATGTATGTATGTATGTTGAATACAAAATACAACATCTTCTTAGCTACTTTTTCCCAAACGCGAGTGAAGGAAAATAAGGATATCAGCTTATGTTTGTTCCATGCTTTCCAGACGAATAACCATATCTTCTTGTCTTAGCATATAAGTCTGGTGTTCCCGGCGATGATGAAGGACCCATCCATTGTTAGCTCTCCCTCCAAATTAAAGTTCAGAGGGCAATCTCTTTCAGTATTCTACCACACTCGCGAAAGGGCTATCCCCAGCAGCAGAAGTTACGATGGATAAAATCTACACAAAAAAATTCAACTATCCACAATTTCCTTTCCATGATCTTCTTCACGAATCTGTCTCCTCAACCTTCTTATCCAAATATCATAATCCATTGGATAAGGTGTCCCGCATAAGCTATCAACGTAATCTGCAAATGCTTTTAACACAGCCGAGATATCTCCCAGTTTCTGTTGTATTAGCCTCTTTGACCAAGAGGTTTCTCTCCACTGCAGTGCCCCCTCAACTGAATCAAGATCAGGCAAGTCGGGCCCAGCAGAAAAATATAGCATATACACAAGGCTCTCCGAGTCGGAAGCCGAGCACAACTTCCCCTCCTGAAGGGCATAGGTAGATGAGTAGTGAAGATTCATTGCTGGACGATCCCTTTCTTCTAAGATGGCATGTCCCCAACCAATTAGCACGAAATAAGGTTGGCCCACCCCAGACGTTACAAATATAACATTCTCTGGCCGGATATCTCCATGCCGAATCCCAGCCGATGCAGCAGCTGAAAGGGCTGATAAGCAATCGTGGCAACACCTGATGGCCTCAGGTGTACCAAATTGCCCATCCCTCGCCATATCAGCCACAGTTCTACCCACAGGGATGGTCACTAAGATTGGAGTCCCACACCAAGGGTGTTCACAGTTCCCGCCTGAGCTTGGTTTCCGGCACCGACCAGGGTGAACTATTCGGCCAGATGCACTCATTTGAGGCAGATACTTGGTAGACAAGCCCTTCTGTTTCATAATCCCAAATATCTTTGTTTGCCGTTGTACCTGATACCACAACTTCATATCTTCCCAGGCTGGTTCCAGTTGAGAAGGATGAGAACCAACATACAAAAAAAGATCTCTTCCTGGATCTTCGAGGGATGTTGATACATAATAAGGAATCTCGCCATCATTCACCAATTCATTAATTTGATAACCTCTTCGCCAATCTGAATCCTCCATCCATAGAATTGATCCTACTTCGAGTTTCATTAACCTTTCTGAGTCCAGTCTGATGGATTCATCATGCACTTCTACAATTTCAGGTGAAGCATTGCGCTGCTGGAAACGAAATAGACCATTTCCATTCACTGTGCTATCACCTAATTGCCTTTCGATTCTTCTGGCTTGAAGACGCGAACTATGATCAGCAGCTAGATCTTCTACTGTATACTTGGGCATTCCTGCGTATTGTATGATAGAATGGAAGGTAGCAAAAAGTAACTGCAACGCACCAATATCTCCCCAGTTGGCATTCCCAAGCTTATTCCAGATCCTATCAACGGGAGAAATCGCAATTCGGGCATGATTTCTAATCCACTCAGAAGCACAATCATAAATGTTGTTTACATCAAAATCCAATTTGTTCACATCTCCTTCAACCTTCATAACACCACCATATTGGGAATCCACAAGAAGAACAAAAACTGAATTCAAACCCAAAGGGATGTTCGACTTGCTGAGGCTTCTTGCCAGCAATACACGTAGAGCAAAGAATAATGCTTCACCGATTACAGCAGGAGAAGGTGTGTTTCCATTCTCTGCCGAATCAAGGCTTCCAATGTCAGTGCTGATAAGTGCTAATTCAAGAATGTCATCCCACTTCCCCTGTGGATGCCTTGGATTCTTGAGCATTATAGCGGTGGCACAGAGGCCTTCAAATCTCCCTTTGGCAATTGCCTTCTCAGCCTGATAAAATCTCAAGTTTCCGCTGTAAAGACAGGAAGCATAGAAAGGCAAAGGCTCATCTTGGCTCCAAAATGCCTCCCACAAACACTTGGCACTTGCATGAAGAAAATCTTCAAGAGCAAGATAAGCAGTTGCTTCCACAGTACCCGATGTGGAAGCATAAATGGTACTAGGCATCCGGATGAGCTGTTGAAAAGGAACCCCTTCCAGAGCATAATCAAATTTTTGAAGATCTATCAACTCAAAAGGAACATCAATGGCGGATGATCTATGTACACATACTTCTTCTAGCCAGTTCTTAAGGTTTGCAGTAAAGACGTCAATATCAACAAATTTCCTAAGGAACTCTTTACGATCCTGTGCCCTACTCCCTGATGAGATACTGGATCTTTTTGTCGCAGAATCTACTGATTCCTGGTCCGGGGAACCACCTGTGAAATACAATGCAAATTATAACATATCTCAGCTGCGTGTCCAAACTCCAAAATGCAAAGCAGTAAACAGCAAATGGGACTGAACATAAATTCTAACCGCTGATGCATTATTTGCAACAATTGAATTAAAGTGCAACACCCCACAACTTAATTATAGCTTAATGCAATTATAAACCCAAAAAAAATATACGTAATGTGATCAAAACAGGTGGACTAATTTCGGAAGAAGACCACACAGACTCAAAGTTCCATGAATTTCACAAAGAAGCTTGACGGTCAAAAGAACAAAACTACAGATCTCAAAGTAAACAACAAGAAGTTTTACACAGAAATAAGATAAAAATAATTCTACACACTAAGGTGCTAACTCAACCAGTTATGAGCCATAAATAAATAGCGTGTAAAAAAAAACATAAGCCGAATCATGAAATTACGATATAGTCGGAAGAGCAAAATTGAGTAAACCAAATAGAGTTAAAAAGAGTAGGAAATTTAGGGATTCCAGACAAGCGTAATTTCACCTTCCATTACAACTATGGGATCAAAGAAGATGTTTTGAGATGGCTTAAGGAGACTCCGACATCATAAGACTCGCCGCCGATGTTTCAAAATTCTTTCTCAAACAAACAAACAAACAAACAAACCAACCCACCCTGTACTGCTGCTGACCATCGCCCCACTCTTCACTTTCTTACGCCTGTCAAAATGCTAAACTCACAGCTTTGTGCTATTTTTTGATAGAAATGTACTTTTTTCCCCCTTGACTACATAAAATTGTCGGAATCTCTTTAACTAGCTTTTTCATTTTTTTTTATTTATTTTTTTTGTGCAAATCATAATCATCATTATAGACTACACGCAAAATGACATATATTTCTCTAATTTTTTCAGATCAAGACTTTTAACTTTTTCTTTCAGGAGACTTCTCTTAATTCGAACTTTTAAGATAATTAATATGCCCATAATTTTTTAAATTGCTAATATCTAAGGAATAAATTATTGATCCATAAAAAGAGATTGAAACTGTATTTTTTCTTGTCACTTTGGTTCAAGAATGACGAAAATGATAATGTACTTATCTTTTTTACCATGTATTAGTTTTTTTATCCACTTTTTGCTATTGTGAAATTTTATTTGTTGCAACTTTCATTAGTTGACTCTTGTGCAATTTTTCTTTATGTTATAGAGTCACTCATTGGTTGGTAATTATTTCGTCCATTTACTCCTTTTTATTTATTAAAAAAAGCATAGCTTCAGTGGCTCATATTTGGTCATTACCTCCTGACATTTGGTTTTTTTCTTCATCCTAAAAAAACTCTAATCTAAATGCATTTTTTCTTGGAAAAAATGGGGAAATTCACAAATCGTAGCACAATATACCATACTATACTTTGATCATTTTCAATTGAAGAATTTTCACTCGAAGTCCAATATAAATAAAGTCTTAATTCACGTTGTTGTGCTCTAGAAATTCGGCCCAATTCGAGCCCAATGTTCGATCCAATAGAGAAACGGTCTCGAATATGTATGGGCTAAAAGGAGGCAACGTTTGAGGCCTGGCGCAAATGGATTAATATAAAAGTCATTATTTGGGTCAAGACTGCGTACATCGGGTCTTTTTCAGAGCCCAAATTCTACTAATGCGGGAGACTTATGCATTGCGTATAACTTTTATTTGGGTCAGGAGACGGGAAGAAGAATTGCTGGACTTTGGAATATGAATACAAACAAGGTTTTGAAACCCAGTCGGTTGGACCGTCGACCGATATGATTTGCAGTCCGGTTTTACCCCCAAAACCGGTAGGGATAAAACATGCTTCATTTGTTCAACCCGATAAAATCTAGCGGTCGGACCGTCTAACCCGAAAATTGGAACGAGTTTAGTAGAACCGGCCGGGTCTAATATGTTGTATTTTTTAAAAATAAAAATAAAAATTTGGTTATTCTAGTTGATATTATTGTCTTATTGTATTGCCTATGATTTATGTTTATTATTTAGTCTTGTTTGGAAAATTTATTGGTTATTTAGAGTTTTATTATAAAGACCTATTAGTTTATGACTGAATTTACATACATTTTGTTAATTTTCAAGTTTATATTAATCTGGTGTTTTAAGCTTTGAATTTGTGCATCTTATATTAGTTGGAAAATTTCACATTTATTTTATTTTAAATAATAATTATTTATTATTTATTTATAATATTTATAATGTCACCGGTAAATTAACGGGTCGATGACGGTTCGCCCACTGGTCCGACCAGTGACCCGTAACCCAGTAACTTTTCCGAGTCAATGTTCGGTCCGAGTTTCAAAACCTTGAGTAACTTTGCTACATATTCAGCCAGCGAGTGAGTCTCACAAAATCGGAAAATTTAATCATTTAACCGTCCCTGTGTGACTGATCACACAACCATCTCACATAAATTAGCGAATCTATCTGTATATGTGGGCTCCGCTCAATTCATGTGAGAGATTGTGGAGTCACTCCCACAAGAACGATTATAGAATTGAGTGGCCCCATAAAACCGATTACATAGGTCGGACAAACGAAATGTATAGTTTAAGAATTTGCGGAGCTCTCAGAAGTTAAGAATTTCGTTACATAAACAATAGATGAAAGAATTTATGATATGGACAATTATACAATTGACAATGTAATTCATATTTATCCACAACAAGAGAGAAATTGTATGTTTGATGTGAATAAGATCACATGATACATATTAGAAAAAATTTAAATAGAAAATGAAAAGGAAAATAGACTCATAAAAAAGCAAAAAAAAGTAAAAAAAAAGGAAATTGTAAGGAAAGGTGGAAAAGAACGTTGTTAGATAGATGGCAGAGGCAACGGCTAGTTAAGGGGATGAACTCTTCTTCTAACGGTCACCGAAAGCTTTTGAGAGGAGAAGAAAAAGACAAAGCTAACCCAAAGGCGTTGCCAAATTTAATAAAATTACTATATATGGTGACCCACAGTTGTTGGATTGGCCCACTCCCCGACAAATCCCAAACCCGAAACCCACCAAACCATTTGAAATTGCCATCCACTCTATTTATTATTCAGAAAATAGAACTATTTATTTTAAGGACGCTACTAGAATTATTGAATAAAAATTAGTAAAAATTTAAATTCGGCGGTGAATCCTTTATAACAGCAGAGAGTGAATAGTATTAATTTGAATTTTAATCAATTCCTATTCAATAATTCTAGTAGCAAATTATTTTCTTTATTTTAATTACAGAAAATTTTATTTATATAAAATAAGCTCTTTCCCTAACCCCAGACCCTTCTCCTTTCTCGCTCTACTGAGTAGATAGAAATCGATAATACATATCCAGAGAGAGAGAGAGATAGAGAGAGTTCAATAGTGCCTTAAGAACTTTCTAATAAGGTATTTAATTATTTTTATCTGGGGTTCTTTGATCTTTCTCGATCATTTATCTTTATGCATTTGTTATTTATTGGGATTTCTGTTTTTTTTCTTTTATTATTTATTGAGGGCTTATTGCTATTATTCTTTGGGTTCTTGTAATTTATGTTTTCCAAAAAGATTCTTTCTTGTTTCCTTAATTTCGATCTGGAAAAATCTCATATTTGCCCCATTTTCTTGTAGATATCTATCAGATAGGGTTTCCTACTTGAAGCCATGTAATTGATTCTTGTTACTCTGTAATTAATAAGTGAAAATGCTTCAGAAATTGTCTTTTTCTAGATTTTTAAGTTGCTTCTATGAATGAAACTGGTGAAACTTGAGTTTTCGTTTCAGGAGTTTTGGAAAAAGTTACCGTATCATCGGGCAATAGATATTCTTTATATGATCTTGGGTAGTGCGATTTCTGGTCTTTCAATTGAGAATTTGTCTCTTGCTGTTTGTAAAAGTAGATTCTTTGTGAAAGAATATGTAAAAGCGATATGTTTTGGATTAGAGTGGATATCCAAATACACGGTCATGAGTTTCCTGTGTACACAAAATTTTAGCTTCATGTATCTTTATTTTGTTACTAATTTTGTTTTGCATACACATTGTAAATCTGCAGGACTTCTGCACTGTTGGTCGATTCTTTCAACTTCTCCCGCTGAAGTTCTCTCCAGATTATTTGCAACGACTGCCTAATTCTTTTTAAACAAAGTGACTGGGTCACTTCAGGTGTTTGTTCTGGAGTTACCATGGTAAGTTACTATTTGCTAGCAAATTTTCTTCTCTTATGTCCAATAACTAGTTAATATTATGATTTATGATTGATCGCTTTTCTATGTTTAATATTGTTTGTTTTGCATTGGTAAATTATGGGATAGAGGTATCCGAGGAACAAGTTTGCTCATTGTATGTTAGAAAATCGTTATTCTTTTTTTCTTTTTGGCGGTTTGGGGTTGGGGGGGGTGTCTTTTCAATGGATTTAGTTATTGAAGATAGATTAAACACTGTTAACTACAATATTCCTGTCAAATAGATGCATATTTCCATATACTGTTGTATGCTGAGGATGTGTTGGATTAAGGGAACGGAGAGGTGAGGGAAGGAAGGAAAGTAGTTGTAGAAGAGGAGAGCAGTGAGCATGTGTCGTGTTTGGAGGTGTAATATATTCTTTTTTTCTTTTTGGCGGTTTGGGGTTGGGGGGGTGTCTTTTCAATGGATTTAGTTATTGAAGATAGATTAAACACTGTTAACTACAATATTCCTGTCAAATAGATGCATATTTCCATATACTGTTGTATGCTGAGGATGTGTTGGATTAAGGGAACGGAGAGGTGAGGGAAGGAAGGAAAGTAGTTGTAGAAGAGGAGAGCAGTGAGCATGTGTCGTGTTTGGAGGTGTAATATATGACTAATGATAAAGTAGTGAAATTGGTTTCATTAATGTTTTTTATGGAAACCAAGTTAGATCTTTATAATCAATCCCAATACCTCCACTCGACTCCCCTCCCTTACTCTCCTTTTCCCTTCATAGGAGTAAATGGAAATGCATGTATCTGTTTCCTCTCTTTCCCTTCTAACTCCTTCAGTCAAAACATAGCATTAAAGTCCATGTGATATGAGCCTATATTATTATTTCAAGATTTTGTTAGGAAACGGTATTTTGATGGATAAACCTCACTTTTTGTCCCCACCAACTATCTAATGTACAGGCTACAAATGAAAATCTTCCGCCAAACGTGATAAAGCAACTTGCTAAGGAATTGAAGAATCTTGATGAAACTCCACCTGAGGGTATCAAAGTAGGTGTCGATGATGATAATTTTTCAACGATATATGCTGATATTGATGGTCCAGGTAGTCTTCTATTTCCCTCCAGTGTCCATCTCCTTAGACACGAAAGTTTTGTTCTGATTGATAATCCCTCCAACCTTGCAGCTGGCACTCCATATGAGAACGGTGTTTTTCGTATGAAATTGATACTGTCTCATGATTTCCCACATTCTCCCCCCAAAGGTTTGTCAACAATTGTTTCTTCTTTTGCCACTATGCTTTAGTTTAATTTAATCTTTGACTGTTGTGAACGAACAAGCTTTTCCTCTGATTTTATTCGTTTATGGTGCTTGATAATTGTTTTTCTTCTTCAAGTTTTCACATTAGGCAGAATTGTTTATCTGATCATGTGATTAAATTTGTGTTGATTTCTATGAGGTTATTCTTATTCTTTATATATCCTTACTCGAGAGTTTTTTATACATATTCTCCACCTGGTCAATTAACACTCAAATATTATCTATCCTTTCCTGCTATACGAAGCTTCTATGTGACTGATTGCCACCACTTAAGACCATGCTGATAAGATTAGGAGGGCAGAAGACTCGTTCATCTTTTGTCAATTTAGTAGTTAAACTTTGCCTGTGACCCCCCCCCCTCCTCCTCCTCAAGTTTTGAAAATCCAATCTTTTGCATATCTTGTGTCTTGTACGACCTTATATTGTATATCATTTCAAAAGAAGAATGCATTGCTTTTTTTTAAGGTATGGTTTACAGTTTTTTGCATGTGAAATGATGCCCTACTGGTTATGTTGCTGTATTGCAGATTTGTATAGCTAAGATGATACCGAAGTTTATTTGCTTTAGTTAAATCCTCCTTTTAGTTTGGCATGTCTGACTCGTGCAAATTCCTCTATGTCCTCTTTCTTTTGATTTAGGCTACTTTTCGACCAAGATTTTTCATCCTAACATTGCTACAAACGGGGAAATTTGTGTAAATGCACTGAAAAGGGATTGGAATCCTAGTCTTGGCCTGCGACATGTTCTAATGGTTAGTTTAGCCTTTTACTTGGGTCTATGGAGATTTATTCTTGATGCAGTAGTCAGGATGTTCTCATAGGAGAAGGAATTTCCTCTTGCTAATTGTCTGTTAATTGTTCTTGGTGAAAATAGGTGATTAGATGTTTACTAATTGAGCCATTTCCCGAGTCAGCCTTGAATGAGCAGGCTGGCAAAATGCTACTTGAAAATTATGATGAGTATGCCAGGCATGCAAGGTGAGTCTTTCCTTGTTCATCCCTTCACTTTCTAGTATGAACGTGGTATGTGTGAAGGGGGGATAATCTATCTTGGAACCTTTTTTATTTTTTTAGTTGGCTGTACTTTTAAAAGCAAGCCCCCCTTGTTCGCCTTTAAACTTTCATTCTAGAAGTCGGGTTGGTCTTAACTTCAAAACTTGCAGGATCTATACAGGTATTCATGCACTCAAACCAAAACCAAAGTTGAAAACAGGAGCTATTTCGGAGTCGACAACTGCCTTAAATGTTGATCAGTCAAACACGTCGGTACACAATGTTGATCAAAAGAATGCAGGATTAGTTGTTCAGCTTCCAATACCTCTAGTTGCTTCTTCAATTACTGGGAAAGGTGGAAGTAATCTTGATCAGTCGGCGGCTGACCTTTCTTCAACAACTGAGGCAGCAAGTATTGCATCGGCAGCAGCTGTGGCATCGATGCAAAAGAAGGAAGTTGTGCTGGCCAAAGTTCCCGCTGACAAGAAAAGGATGGATGCAAGAAAGAAAAGCTTAAAGAGGTTATGACAACAAAGAAAACGCTTAGAGAGATTACGAAGCTTCTTATGTCCATCTTATGGCCTGAAAAACTTGTGTCATAAGAGACCGGTTGAATTCTTCTGTATGTTGTTTTAATGACTTTTAATATATATTACATGGGGTTTAATGACTTTCGTTCTTATGCCCAAAGTAAGAACCCAAGACACGCTAAGGCCTCTTATGTGCTTGGATTGAGTCTGGTTTGGGTTTAGTTTGGTTTGAGACTCAAACTCAAACCAGCTTTGGATTGAGTCTGGGATTTGGTCTGGGGATGATTTAACACTTCAGATTTCATTCTTAGACTCAATCCAAAGTTAGTTTGAGTATGAGTTTGAGTCTCAAAGCAGACCAAACTCAAACCAGACCCAATCCAAGCACACCAATCTCTCCTCCCTCACTTGTTTTGCTTCTTATAGATTCAAGTCTTCAGAGAGACCAAAAGCAAATTCATGTTTTTTAGAGAGATCAAAAGGGCGGTTGGTTAACTGTTAAGTATTGATCATTATAGCTTAAACAAATAAAGGGCAGGATGCTCTGAATTATTCCAATTGTTTTCCCACACTTCTCATTTGAATGCCTTTTCCCTCCTAATTTGTAATCTCAAAATGGGGGAACTCACAAGATATTTTGTCAGACATCGTGAGTGTATAATCCAGTTTTGATGCTATGAATCAACTTTTTAAATATTTAGTTGTTTGATTCGACGACTGAGATACCACCTTCACTCATTCTTTAGTTTGTTTTGCTAATTTGCAACCGAAATTCCTAGTTTTTAGTTGTTTGATTCGGTGACTGGGATACCAGCTTCACTCATTCCTTAGTTTGTTTTGCTAATTCGCAACCTGATTTCCTTCTATGTGCACATATATGTTATTGGCTCGTTTATTTTTAATTAGTTAGATGACTGTTTTTTCAAATACGAGAAATTCTAAACTAATTAAAAATAGCCTCAAGATTCCCACCATGCCTCGACCCAAAAACTGCACTGCACCACCCATTACCAGAAGAATCGTTCCAAGGTTAGGATTTTAATTTTTTCCTCCCTTTGTATTATGGTAACTTACTCTATGACAAGCTATTTTCCTTAATTGAATGAGACCAATATAGTCATTTTGACACATTTCTCTAATAGAGAGAATAGTATGTTATGTAGAAAAACTCAAGAGATGCAAATAAAAGCCAAAAGAAATTTTGAACACGGAAGATAATAAACAATTTAGTAGCAAAAACAATCGAAAAAGAAAAGAGTTGTTGGGTATTTCACCGATCAAAGAAGTGCGTTACAAACTGATAACATTTAATACCTATTCATCCAATTTAAATATCTTTTACAAATTTAGAATCATAAATACTTCGAATCCAGTAGGAGAGGGGCATATTACTTGGCCATCATAACCTTAACAAATTCTTCGTAGTTGATTTGTCCATCACCATCCACATCTGCCTCACGGATCATCTCATCAACTTCCTCATCAGTAAGCTTCTCTCCGAGGTTGGTCATGACATGACGAAGCTCAGCAGCAGAAATGAAACCATTCTGATCTTTGTCGAAAACACGGAATGCTTCTTTCAGCTCCTCTTCTGAGTCAGTATCCTTCATTTTCCTGGCCATAAGATTTAAAAACTCAGGGAAATCAATAGTTCCATTACCGTCAGCATCAACTTCATTTATCATGTCTTGTAACTCAGCCTCAGTAGGATTCTGCCCTAGTGACCTCATCACTGTCCCAAGCTCCTTAGTGGTGATGCAACCTACGCATAGAATAAGATAATATTGTTAGCTTTTGCACAAATAAAAGCAAAACGATAATCATCCTAGTTAGCTTGACTAGCACAAATAAATTACAATTCCACTTTAGGACAGTACAATTACATGATCAATGTGAGGTGCTTCAAACGACATAAGCAATCTAACAGTATTTATCAAATAATAATCATGTTAAAATGATACTCCTAACTCCTTCCATTTCATAATACAAAGTCTTCTAGCTTTTTCATCTCTATATTTCTAAAATTACCCATACTTTGGTATAGAGAGTAAAGGGAGAGAAGCCGGCGGTTGATACATAATAAGAATAAATTAAATTTCTTAAGACATATCTCTATTTTCCTTAATCTATGCTAAAATAGCTAGAAGATCTTATACTCACTCCACCCCAAATCAATCGACCTAATTTCCTTTTGGTTTGTCCCCATATTAATTCTTCTGTTTCTAAATCAAGTAAGTATTTATGTTAAGTGTAAGTATTTTATTATTACTCGCAACCTCCTATCTAATGCTTAGTTTAATTAAATTGACGGTTGCCAATACAAGTCTGGTGATTTTTTTAGTTGAAAACATTCAAGACCCCATTAACTAGTTTAAAAATATTAATTACGAGTATTTTAGACATTTGCTTAATCTACCACAACCTTAATATAAGCGAAGAAAACTGAACGGTTATCTATCATATGAAAACAACAGTTGATCAAAACACTAACAGGAAAAAAAAAACAAGTACTATCAATATGGACTCGTCCCTGTCTGATTTAACAATTTGAGGTCAGGCAAATAATAATCTATTTTACGTTCAAAATTTTGTATCGAAACAGATCAAATAGATATGATATAAACACAGATCTGATTAATAAAATCCGAAATATTATGAAAAAAATAAAAATAAAAGTAAAAAAGTGAGAGAAAAACCATCTCCATCCTTATCGAATAGGCTGAAGGCCTCCTTGAACTCAGAGATCTGGTCATCAGTAAGTTGATCCGCCATTTCTCTCTTCTTTCTTTCCTTATGAAGTTGAGAGATGGAAATAAATAAGCTCACGCCTCAAGGAGAGAGCTCTGAAACTAATATTTTTAGTGGTCTGAGACGAGAGGAAATATTTCGGACAAGAAAAAAGGGTCTTTCTTGTTTATAATTTTTAATAATATTTGTTATGAAAATGGGGACTTTCCCGTATATTTAAATATATCTAAAATTAAAATTTGGACCAATGAAATCAACGGATGCTCTTGTTTGCAGAATATTAACCGAGAGACGATTTCGCAGTTTTCCACGCGATCCGGTTATTTTACTAATCTGTTTCCTCCTTTACCGCGTATCCCTTCTTTTGTAATTGTATTTCTACCACTACTTTTATCTTGGTCGAGTGGGAAAATATCATCCTTCTAAAACTTATTCTTAAATTAATAAGTATAATATACGTATGTAAAAAAGTTAAATTACGTCGTTTTTTTTTATAAATTAAGTTTTTTGATTTACTTATATTATATAATTTATATTTATTAATTTGGAAACAAACTTTTATAATGATGATAATTTGCTTCCGGATCAAAATAAAACATAAATTATAAAAATATGTCCGATCATAGTTCAATAGTCCTTGTGATCTAAAATTATTCTTATCATTACAATACGAAAAAAGAAACAATCATACAATGATATCGACAATTTTAAATTACAAAATCTACATGAATTAGTTCCATATATGAATTTTCCTTTTGTAAAAGTAACATTTTGGCTTGCATTGTGTTCAGGGACGAAGACAGGGGTAGTTTGAAAAAATTTATCAGTTTCGCCCCCAAAAATTTTTTTTTGTCGTTTTTATATGTAGTTTGACATACGGTTGCAGTTTCGCCCCCTAACACTAACTTTCTGGCTTCGTCCCTGATTGTGTTTGGCTACATACTAAATTTAAAATTTTCACTTTTTAAAGTTTGTATTTTTTTTGGACAAACAAGCTTAATTTACTCTTTTCTTCTTTATCTTTTACTCTTTTCTTCTAAAGATGAGAATTGCAGTCTAAGTAAATTGAATTACGTCACGTGTAATAGTCATAAATTCCACAATTAGAACTTTGTAGAAAAAAAGGTAATAATGTGAAAAAGATTTGAATTCATTCAGAAGTCGATACTTTTTTTATATCTTGTTGTTTTTGTATTTTATTTTTTTTGTTAAGTCGTTGTTTGGTAAATAGTTTGTTTATAATTCAAAAAAATCACGGCTCAAATATAATAACTTATAAAAGTAAATAGAGAAAAATAGTAATTAGAAGTATTTACCCAAAAAATGGTAATTAGATGTGAACTTCAGTTATTTAGCTAAAATTCAAAAAAAAGATAAAGAAAATTTCCGCTTTCTCTTCAATTTTTTTTTTTTTTTTTGTTGTGAGAGATTCACCGACCTTATGATTCATGAAAGAGGCCCAATTTAAATTATTATCGGTTGTCCTTTTCTCTAGTGTCTTCTATCAGCTAACGCGGTTCTCCCACGGCATCGATATATTACTTCGACCAAGACGATAATTAAATAGCAGCCGCGTAAGACTACGACCTGTTTGTAAGTCATTGAGATGAGCTAAATGAGATAGTATGTACTTTAGTACCACGGTTCCAATGCGGAACGGAAAAAGTTCTGATTTTGATGATTAAGATTTATCTTAAAAAAAATTGTTCTGATTTTGAAAATATTTGTTCGCGTGAACAACTATTTTTTAGCTAAAAACACCTATTTTATAAATAAAAATACATGTTTTAAAGTGTTTCGTATATACTGGAAAAAAAAATATATTCCCGCATAGGAACCGGACAGGAACTTTAGAGGAATTTATAAAAGTGTCCGTATATCAATAATTGTTGATATGTTTTTTTTATTATTTGACGAAATATATTTTAAGTGAAAGTAATACTCATAACAAATTTACAATACTCATAATAAATTTACTCATTGAGCTACACCTTAGACGCACACTAGCTATTTTTAACCACGATTTAGGGCTTATTTGTTTTTATGTCTCTCTCACATTTTTTTTTACAAATTCTAAAATAAAAAATGTAAAACAGAAAAATCAATTCCAATACATCCTTAGACCCATGCTTTTTGGATTAAATTTATATATGACTTGTATATAAATTTAATTAAAAAAGCACAGGACTAAGAATGTATTGGAATTGATTTTCTGTTTGAGATGATCATATTATATGACCATCTCAAATTGAATATTTACTTTATATGTATATGTAAGTTACAACAATATTCTTCGACAGTTCATACGTTAGCATAGATGTTGGTGGAGGTTTCATATAGAAGGAAAGATAAAGATAATTTCTTAAAGTGGTTTAATTAGTAACAGATATTTCAGGTAGATAAATATATGTAATTGATTGATTTGTAAAATCATCCAAAATTATGAAGAAGGATTTTACAAAATCCCGTGTAATTATAGTTACCATATCAAACATGCTTTTATCTAAATTAAGCTGTGCATTAGAAAAACCCAATTATAACTGTAACACTAATTACTTGAGAAGATCCTTATTTTGACGTTTGCTGATTATATTAGGAATAAATATGTCATTTTGCATAAAAAAAATTACTCAAAAGTACTGAATTCATACAAAATTAGCCCTTAATTTCATTAAAACCAACCTTTCGGAAGAGATGTCATACCCGATCGCCTCACGTGTGACGATTTAATACAACAACAGTAACATAACTCATTAAATCTCCAATAATTAGGAGGGTGGGACGATTCAACCAAAAAAAAAGTGTGCATTTCCACTATACACAGGTGTGCATTTACAGATAAAATTGATGCTGCGGAAGTGTATATATATACACACACACTATGTGTTCTTCTCCAAAACTGAAAGTGCAGGCGTCAAATAGTTGTTTGACTTGTCCGGTAAATGTGCAACCTGCAGGGTATTTTAAGAGAAAAGTGATATGGAATGAAGTTCTAAGTAACATTCTCTGCCTGGGAAGATATAATGATGATAAACTACTGTCTTACCAGCTCATATAGTTGTTTCCCTGGTTCAGCCACATATTCATAACAGACCTGGTTGGTTGCATACAAGAATTAACTCAAAACAACCGATCGATTGATATAGCAACAACATATGACCACCATGAAGCCAGATATAAAAACAACTTACATCAAAGCTCTTGTTTCTTGCTGTTGAATCATGCAATGCCTTCACACAGATATCAGCCACGTCGGCACAGCTTATTTCCTACATTTCCCCCCCTTATATGTTAAGCTCAGTTCAGACGCAACACAATTGCAGCTTAAGGAAACAGTTCGTCTTTTACCTGAGATATCCTGTTTCCCTGGTCAAATATCAGAGCACGTTGCCCACCCGGTTCTTCCTGCAAGAACAACCTTTTGTTTTCAACAACAATTTAATCATTTTCCCTTTTTTAAATGTGATTTTTCAGACAAGTTTCAAATATATACTGCCGTTTTCCACAAGTCATAATTCCTCTATTTCCTGGACTTTTTAGCCAGTATCATCGCTTTTAAAGACTCTTGTACCTTATAAACATCTAGTTCCTGCTTGGTTCTCATTGCACAAGTTCAGTCTTCCCAGTATGATATTGTACTCTACTTAGTAATAAACCATTGATGCACAATGGCGAGCCAAATATCAGCCCTTCCCATATAGGGCTAAAACTTTGAGCTTGGTGAGTTTACCTTTAGAGGACCCGGCCGAATTATTGTGTACCCGAGACCCGATCTTCTTAGTGAATCTTCCCCGGCCTAGGGGGATATTCAGCAATTAGGAGACCAGTTATTCAAGAATATCAAATATAAAAGAGAAAAGTTCAGAAGATAAATCAAACCTTCTTAGCTCTCAGGACCTGCTCCCGTCTAGTAGGCTCTATTCCTGATCCAGTGCATGAAACTAAGACGAAGTCTGTCTCTTGCCCAGTCTGCAAAAAATTAGCAATCTTCTTAGGAACAAAAATTCATTAGAAATATTAATTTTCTTGAAAAGAGATTTCATGAACAAAAACCATAAAAAAGATGCAGACCCCTCAAAAGTAAAAGACCACACTATTGTCATTGTGTATTAATTTAGCCACACAGTCACACTCTTCTCTCTCTTCCAATTGAAGCCAATAATAAGGATAAAAGTGGAAAGTAGTTGTTAAAACATTCTTAAAACTATAAATAATAGACAAAATGGATAAAACAAAAGTTCATTTGAGACATGTAAAAGTGGACAGATAGGAGATCAAAATGTAAATGGTTAGACCCTCCGGTGAAAATTTACAAAGACTTAACAACAAAAAGGGATCTGGGAATATCAACAGAGAAATTATCCTTCCTTTGTCTATATCTTGACAATCTTAAGCTTGAGTATCATGTGAAACAGATTGGAAATTGCTGCAACCCTTAACATGCATAATCAGTGAAATTATGAAATTACTGCTATATAGCAATCAAGGAGCTTAACTTTTTCTCTTGACACTAAAAACAAAAAAAAAACGGGGGGTAGCTTACAGGCAAAGCTTTGATATACTCCAAAATCAATTTAAAGCTTCTCAAGTCTTGGTTCACCCCAACTGCTCCTTCAGTAGGTCTCTGCAATAATAGTAGAATGATCCAAATTAGTTCATCGAATGCATGCTGCTTAGCAAATTTGAAATAAGTCTTTATTCTGTCTAGCAGCATCAACTATTGCAATTTTGTTCAGGATATTTTCTGATTGATAAGAAAATAAATCAATTAGGAGTAGTAAAGAAAAACCTGTCTTCTTGGTTCAAAGCGTAGAGTCAAAGTGTGGACAAGAAAAGGATCCATTGGAGGATCATCTGGATTTACTGGACGAAAGGCTGAAAATGGTACTCTCACCTGTAAGCAGAACAGCGGCGAAAAAATAAATGGTGGACCATACATCAAATAGAATTCAAGCACTCTACTTACATAAAGTTTAATATCATTTTTACGTCTCCTTCTCTTGGAGATACTTTGCTCACCCTGCAAAATCCTGCTTTGGTGCTAATTCTTACGAAATACATTTTGCTTTGAGTGGTGTCTGCTGATGGACCAGCTTCAAGAATTAAAACATAAGAACGCCCATTCCCACCGACCGACAGCACTAAACCCTCGTATCTAAACACAAGCAAAATTTCATGGCAATCATTCTCAATCAAGATAATTGGGTTGGAAAAGAATATGTTAGTAATGAAGCATTTGTTGTGAATCTAGATAGAGAGATTATGCCTAGGATACCTGTCGAGAGTGTAGCCCAAAGGAAGTGCTAGTCTTTTACTCAGCTCCACATAGCCTCCTCTTGTGAAAACATATCCTTGTTGAAGAAAATCAAGATGCACGCATGCAGACATGGATAAGATTAGAAAAAATCATCTTTGAACTCCCAATCTATTAAGTTGAATCAAATTTACGCCTAGGCCAGACTCTTTGACATCTCTCATAATCTAACTGCCTATTCCATCAATACCTAAATTTTATTTCTAAAATACCAACAAGCAATTGAAGAGGTTAACATGGAACTTCATAATGAGAATTCTATAATTGGAAGAAAAGCAGAAAAAGAGTAGAGATAAGAAAAGTTCATAATAAACTTACGAAGATAGCACTTGTACTATATTTGGACATCCGATTCCATCAAGTTTACCTGAAAAAACAGCATCTCCATTCTCTGAAAACTCAAATGTTGCATCCATCCCACCGTCATACTTAGTAGCTATTACATCCTGGAAATATGTCCCCTGACGAACTTCCCATCCAACCAATGAATCAGCAGACTTGAATTTTGCAATTAAAAGCTTGCTTTTGCTGCTCTTTCCTGCCCGTAGTTGAGCTAATTTATTGTTGTAGTCCTTTATTTCACATGAATCAGGATATCCGATTGGTCACGACGCATACATTGGAGAAAGATAAGAGTGATGTTTGTGATATTTATTAAATACTAATTATTATTTTGTCATTAAGTAAAAAGAGCGAAGACCTGAAATACTTTGGCGACATTGTAAACTCCCTGATTATCAACTCTGTTCAGATCCCCAGTGATCGAGGAACGTGCAGTAGCACAATAGATAATCTTATTGCAACCTTCAACAGCAGCTCTGAGACTTGGGGGATCACCAACATCCCCACTCACTAATTCAACTGAAGTTGGAAGCATGTCCACTACATCCCTATCCGCTTTCCTCACAAGAGCCTGCAAAGAAATTAAGAAATATTCATAGTGAATTAAAAGTTGTCTTCGCCGTTAACTCGTTCACTAGCAAATCATTCTATGTGAAATGTACTGAATAAATGTAACAGTTAGCTCAGTTCCAAATATCTTTCCATGTGAAATGTAGTCATATACATCGGAGAAACTCATGATTTCCTAATCTGATCATTCAGAATACTGAAGATGGTAATTAATATATTCTCATAATGCTAGTTTATTATCTTGATGCAACATTAGAGTTAGAGGCAACGGTCTAACAACTATAGTTTGTTAATATCCCCTTTGTTAACAAATGTATTTCATGTCCCAACAATCAAATTATCTAATTGCTAATTGCTTGAAATATTTCTGCAGATGAAACATTCTGAATAGCCCCTTGTTAATAAATGTTATCATTTACGCTAATTAACCTCATTCCTCCTTATTAATGCTTTATACAGCCTTATTCTCGTCTCTCTCTCAAAAATAAGTTTTTTTAACCATTATTCTTTATTCATGTAAACAAATTTAGGATACAAGAAGGGCCATAAATAACTCAGAAATGTAAGGTCTTTTATAAGCTTTATATCTAGCCGCCGCCTTATAGTGTAGTGCTCGATATGAAAGAAGGTATTTATCCAAAAAAAAGGGAGAGAGGGAGGGACCTTGACAGTATAGCCCCTGAGCATGAGTTTTCGGACAACAAGGCGACCGACACGGCTGGTGGCGCCAACAACAAGAACGGTGGTGTTTTGAGCACCAGGGATTGCGAATTCACACATGGGACCACCTTCCCTAATTAGAATGCTGGTCTCATCATTGTCTCGGATCGTCCTGGATATCTGTCCTAATTCAGAGAATTTACGCCATACCTCGTCAAAAATTTGCCTTGACCGCCTACCCAGACCCACTGGGTTCACTTCATCCAACTTCTTCATCACAGTCACAGACACCCCCGAGGTGGAGGACGACGTCGTCACCAGCTCATCGGCCTTTTCTTTTTCAATATCACCACCCATTTCTAATTTGTTATCAGATGCCTTGATCTTCTTCTTCTTCGTTTTAATATTCTTCATCTTTCCGGTCTCTTCCGAAACATCCTGTGAAATAATCAACAGACTAGATGATCGTCTTTTAGCTGATGAAACTTTCCAATTATTACCACCGGGAAAACTTCCGGCTAGCCGGAACTGACAATGGGCAGCAGTAGCAGCAGCTGAATTCATTTTGACAATTCTGGCTTTAATTCTCTCTCACGATAATTTTAACAAGAACGGCACTACGATCAACATTCCACGGCCAAGAGGATGAGAATTCCCCAACAGGCAACAACATTTCTTGCATTAGAGTGTGCCACGTAATGAGTCACGAAGCGTGTGGCAATGAATTTTTCTTATTCAAATTATAATAATTTTCGGATAATGATAGAGCACCATAAAAGCATAAATGTATTTTTCTGACCCGGATTTTATACGACTCGCCTAGGGTGTTGAACACCTTAGTGTTCAGTATCTGCTGAACTGTGTAATATTCGTAGGATTTAGTAACTTGAAATTCAATGGCCAGAAAAACGCGCTGAAATTAGTTCCAAACAAAGGCACATAACACAGGATTAAAAAGATTAAAAAAATCACGAATAGTGTATTGTTCATCTTCTTCCTCCACGCTCTCTTCAAGTTTAATTTAATGGAATCTTAACCCACGATCTCCACCAATTACAGCTTAATCTTCCTCCATAACTATTACCCACGATTTACCCCCCACTATTTCCACCGTTAAACCATCTCAGATTTCTCTAATTTGAGATATTTATCCTTTTTTCTTTTTGAAGAACGGGAGTTTTTATCTTTAAATTCACAAAAGTGAGTTGTTTGTATAATCAAATTGGGTAGTGTTTATTGGATAAAAAAATTGAGATCAAACAATAAATTTTTATAAGACATATTATACGAATATTTGTTTTATTGATATTTGATTGATAATAGACTGATGCAAAGTCATCGTGGCTTGGATGATTTCCTTTGGCCTTGATTTTTGTGATTAATCAACTAGAAAAAAGAAGGTTGTCGGGTGTTATGTGCATTTGTGAATTTGTCTTTTAAAAAAATTTATAAGACAAATTCATAATAGTTATAAGATGAATTTATAATAACTATTAGTTTGTCATATAATAGCTATAATACAAATCATAATAGTTGTAACCAGTATACAATTTAAAATATTGTAATTAAAATTATACAACTGAAATGGATTGATTTACAAGTAACTCAGTAAATGACAATGGTGATTTACAAGTTCAAAATTGACAGAATCACATAAGCTTTTTCTTCTTCCTTTGTCTTTAAGAAAAAGCTTGTTTTTCTCTTTTATTTTGATGAAATTTCCACTAATCTTTTCACCATCTTTGGTGGTTTCCACCCATCAATAGACGAAATCTCCATTTAATTAATCAGGAAAAAATATAAAAAGAAGAAAAGGGAGAACTATCCTGAAAATAAGAGATTTTAGTTTTTTTTTGTATATTAGAACTCCAAATTATAGACACCGTGGGGAATGATAGTCATGTTACCGAACTTGAGTAAAAAATTCGAGAATTTCGGACCAAGATCACGACTGAGAGGGAAGAAATTAATGAAATTGAACACAATCCGCAGGGCGGGAACGGGGGGATTTCGAAGGAAATGATTTAGTGTGGAAGGATCTTCATGACAGCTGAATGCATAATGAACATTAGATCAGGAGCGCCGCGATTTGATGGTGAAAAATCCGTGCTGAATCAAAGGCCCTAAGCAGGGTATATTTTCGATAGATTTTATAATACTTTCTTTAATATAATTTTTAATATATCAATGATATTAATTTACCTCTATTTAGTAATAACAAAATGATTGGTCCTACGGGTTCAGGTATGGTGAATTTGATTTGATTGGTCAACGGGGGTGTGGCTGGGATGGGTAAAAAACTCAATTTCCCAAACCCACCACACTCCGTATGGAAAACTCAAAACTCGCGGGGTAGAGTTAGATTAGTTTTAATAAATTTTTAAAAGGAAAATTAGCCTATTTAGTCCCCCAGTAATTTTTGTTTAGCCAGTATAGTCCCTAATGTTTAATTTCAGCCTGTAAAGTTCCCCAAAAATTTTCGTTTAGCCCGTATAGTCCCCAATGTTTAATTTCAGCCTGTAAAGCTCCCCAGAAATGTTTGTTTAGCTCGTATAGTCCCCAATGTTTAATTTCAGCTTGTAAAGCCCCCCCATAAATTTTCGTTTAGCTCGTATAGTCCCAAATGTTTAATTTCAACCTGTAAAGTTCCTTATCTATTTACGGGCTGCATATAGAGGTTCCACCACCTCTTCTGCGGCGGAATCAGGGCAGCCCCAAATTCATGTCATCCACGTGCTTAATGAGCGGGGGAATAATTATCAGTTTCAATCAATAAAATTTACAAAATACAAAAAATCAGTATAAAAATGGTTATAAAAAGGAAACCCAAATTTTATTGCTCTAATTTGGATGAACACATTTGCCCTAAGTCCTCCGCATAAGAGGTGGTGGAACCTTTATATGCACCCGTAAATAGGTAAGGGACTTTAGAGGCTGAAATTAAACATTGTGGACTATACGGGCTAAACAAAAATTTATGGGAGACTTTACAGGCTGAACGAAATTTTTTGGGGGGACTTTACAGGTTGAAATTAAACATTGGAGACTATATGGGCTAAACAAAAATTTCTGGGGGACTTTACATGCTGAAATTAAACATTAGAGAGTATACGAGCTAAACGAAAATTTCTGGAGAACTAAATATGCTGATTTTCCTTTTAAAAAAAAGCAAGTTTAAGTGAGATAATAATTCTGCACAAATTTAGATTAAAGAGATACTCCCTCCATTCCTAAATATAAGACTCTTTAGACAATTTGAGAAAATTAAGGAAATTGTCAATTCAACTAAACTTCAAATACTATACATCATCCCTCTCTTTCTCTCTCACTTCTATATTATAAAGAAAGGAAAATTTTGAGGGTATAATTGAAATGAATTGTTGACACTATGAAAAAAAGAGCATTTAGCGACAGATTAATTTGAACTCCTAGATTTCTCCTAAACGACAATTAATAAGGAATGGAGGGAGTATAATTTAGAGAACATAAAGTAAGATACGTTATAGATTGAGTTTGAGGAGTATTAATTGTTGGACCGCATGTTTCAATGGGTTAGATGCGAGGTGCGCTACCCTGATGATTTTTTCCAAGGGTTTGTGAAATTTTAAGTATTACTAAAAAGTTTATACTGTTTCAATTTTGTTAATATTTTCTTAGTTGGGCCTAATATTACACCGGGCTTTTACCATTTTTTTGCTATAAATCAAGTCCATGTAATATGGGCCAGCTTTTTGTCTATTATTGGGCCAATTACACTTATTATTCTTTATTAGATCAAAGTCCTGTAAGTTTTTTTTTTTTTTTGCTAAGTAAAAGTCCTGTAAGTTAATTACATAATTTCAGAGCATTCCGTCTCTCACGACAACGGACTTGACGATAAAACCCTCAACCTCTTTCTTCTCCCCTCAGCACCTACAGCCTCCTTCCTCCAACATCTTTTCTTCTTCTGATTCATCTTATTGTTGCAGCGCCGCCGACATCTCCCTCTGTACCGATAACCATGGCGGAAGAGGGCGGGAATCTGCAACAGAACCACAAATCTCATCGTTCTCGCCAGGCAGGAGCTTCGTCAAAAAAGAAATCCAAGTCCAAAAACTCGGGCGAGGAAAAGAATAATGAGCAGCAGAATCCTAAGGTACACAATTTGGTTCTTATAATTTTTTACTTTTTATTTTTAAGCAAAACGGGTATTGTGTATTGAGTACTTGATATTGTGTATGCATCAGGCGTTTGCGTTTAATTCAAGTGTGAAAGCGAAACGGCTTCAATCTAGGGCAACTGAGAAGGAGCAGAAGAGGCTTCATTTGCCTATCATTGATCGCTCCACCGGGGAGCCTGCTCCTTTTGTTATTGTTGTCCAAGGACCCCCTCAGGTTATTTTTCTGTCTTTTGGTTATGAATCTTGTTGCCGGCTCTTTAGTTTCTAGGCATCTTTCTCTTATTAGGAGCTAAGACTTCTGTTATTGTTGTTTCTCTACAGGTGGGGAAGTCACTAGTGATAAAGTCATTAATAAAGCATTACACCAAGCATAATTTACCTGAAGTTCGAGGCCCCATTACAATTGTCTCAGGTTCAGTACATAATTCTTGATGTTTTCCCTGAATTTCCTTCCCTGGTTTGAAAAGATACTTTAGTGCGCAAATAGAATATAGTTCTATAGCAAGATGTTTTGAATGAAAACTGGGCAGGGAAAGAAAAGCAACCTTCGGTTTTGCTTGATTGCTTTATTATATTTAATAAGTGAAGAAAAAAATGAGATATAACTGGTGGAAAAACCTTTTTTTCCCCTTTAGTGCTTACATACAATGTTATCAATAGGTTTATCAATAGCAGCGGGGAAAATAGTGTGGAAAATGGGATAAAATCCCTTTTTACCCGCCATAAGAATATAAATTTAAGGGCAAATAGGACATCTTCCAAGTTCCAACTTCCAATCCTAAAAACATCTCTTTTTCAAAAATCTGAATTTGTTGACATCGTATCAACATTTTCTCTCTTAAAAAACATTGACACTTTCTCTAATTATGTTTAGTTATTTACAAGAATAATGTTACTCTTATTTTGAAATTTTGGACGTGTCTTGAATTTTTGATAAATCATATACATAAAATTCCAAATAGCGCCGCTCCCGCTATCCGCTATCCCTGCTATTGCATTTTGGGGGTCGTTCACGGTGCGCTGCTATCCAAGATTGATAACACTGCTTACATAATTGGTGCCATATTTTTCCCCTCCTTTTTATTTTATTCTTTTTTAATGTTGGTCGAGTACCAGTTCTTTTATTTGTTTTTCCAATCTCTGATGAGGGTACTGTTTGTCCTTTAACTTCTGTTCCTTTTATCCATGAATTTGGGTGTTGAATTATCACTACTGCATAGGTCTACTGTTTATGAAATATTAGTTGAATATTGAGCATACAACTTTGAGAGATATAAGACCTTATTTGTTATCTTCTGATGTAGGTAAGAAAAGGCGATTGCAGTTTGTGGAGTGTCCAAATGATATCAATGGCATGATTGATGCTGCAAAGATTGCTGATCTAGCATTGCTTCTGATTGACGGGAGCTATGGGTTTGAAATGGTGAGCTACTTTGATTTTTTCTGTTTAGCAGATCTTTTGACTAGCAAAACTTATTTGGAGAAATATCTAATGGGGGGATGTGGGAAGAAGGCTATGCATCAATTTTGGTTACATTTGATATTGGATATTTCGCTTTAGCTTCATGAAAAAAATTGAGAAGTTGCTGTAATTCCTAAGTGGTCCATCTTTCTGACTTTGTAATGGACAATAAAGTGTCGTATATTTTGTTTTACAATGTCTGGAATTTAGGAACAAGGAACTTCAGGTATGTGCGATATATGAATTTCTTTTCGTGGGAACTTACCTTGCCATCTAAATTTATAGCAGTTCCCAATATTGGCATCCCAACTTCAAATGTTGTCTAATTAGTATCTAATCTTTCAGCATTAGTTCAATTTGACTGCCCAATGATATTACTGTCAAAAATTCAAAATTGCTTTAAAGAATTACCACAATCTCAGTTAACCAATTTTCATTTATTTTTAATCAACTAAGAATTGAGATGACAGTTTTAACAATTCTTTGAGTTCATATATCAATTGGAGAAAAGTTAAAAATCTTGGTTTTCAATGTCGAAAATTCGTATTTTAAGATGCTATAAGTACCCCCTACGCCGCTCTTTTCCCCCTTTATTTCTTGTTCTTCAATTTAAGTGGTTTGGGAAGTAATGCTGAGTATCTACCTGTCCAGTTGTAAGTCAGTCTCAATAGTCCATAAACTGTCTTTTACTTCTTCCCCGTACTATTTCTGGGGTTTTATTTTGAGTTATTTGCGCTTCTTATTATTCATTGTCACGAGATATTCACTTGTACGCCAATTTATTGATAAAAGGAATTTCAGTTCCTGTGTAACTTTTTGAATTTGGTCGTGTATTAGTTGTCTCAGCATCTATCCGAGGTAACTCTAAATTGTTTTGCAGGAGACATTTGAATTCCTCAACATAATGCAGAATCATGGATTCCCTAAAGTTATGGGTGTTCTTACACACCTGGACAAATTCAAGGATGTAAAGAAACTCAAAAAAACAAAGCAACGACTCAAGCATCGATTTTGGACTGAGATTTATGATGGAGCTAAACTTTTCTATTTATCTGGTCTTATCCATGGGAAGTAAGTGTTCGAATTCAGCTGTAATTTGTATTTTACAATGGTTTTGACTTTCAAAACAGACCTAACGAAACATCCAAAAGAGAATATGATAAGAATAACAAAAGAAAAAACGCTTGCGAAGACCCTGACTTCCTAATTGCTGTGCTAATGATGAGCAGATACTCTAAACGTGAAGTTCACAATCTTGCACGTTTTATTTCTGTTATGAAGTTTCCGCCATTGTCCTGGCGGCTTTCTCATCCGTATGTCCTGGTAGACCGGTTTGAAGATGTTACTCCTCCAGAAAAGGTGAATATGGATAGCAAGTGTAACAGAAATATAACAATGTATGGCTACTTGCGTGGATGTAATTTGAAGAAGGGAACCAAGGTACTCAATTGCATCATGTATTTTCCATTTCTTTTATTATGTCAAGTGGACAAAAATTGAACTATTAAAGACCAAGGTCAGAATTATTAGTGTAGAAAGCAAAACTAGAGAGAAAGAAGAGAAGAATGCTTATGAATGATAGGAACTAGACTGATGGATGAGAAAGTATCAACTCGGGATGAAATCCCTTCCCAAGATCCCCAAATTTGTAACACCCAGGACGGCCCACAAAACCTACTAGAAACTAGCTATTATGGAACTCAAGAGAGATAGCTTACTAAGGTCTGCTCTAGATAGCAATTAGAACCCATGGAAATCTCGATTCTAGAACCGTGATCACATAACCAAAGCTCCCTCCCTCAAGCCAAATAGAAACCCTTAAGTGAGTTTGAAAGAGGAATTAATCTACTGGAACCTTGAAATCAATATTTTATTTGGGAACCTTAAATTTAGAAACCTTGATCAAATAAATTTATTCTTTTCTTTTCTTTCTTCTATACTATGTTTTGCCGCCCAAATAATAGAGTTTATGTTGGTCAGATAAAATTGTTTGGCAAGTAACTAAGCTTTTATAATTTCAGCTTATTGAAAAGGGCTACCTTTCTAATGAGAATGAGCATGCAGGTTCATATTGCTGGTGTAGGTGACTACAGTCTAGCTAATGTTTCGGCTCTGGCTGATCCCTGCCCTTTACCATCAGCTGCCAAGAAGAAAGGACTGCGTGACAAGGAAAAGTTGTTCTATGCACCCATGTCTGGAATAGGGGATCTCCTTTACGATAAGGACGCTGTCTACATCAATATTAATGATCATTTTGTGCAGTTCTCTAAAGTGGACAACACTAGTGATGAAACACGTAAAGGTTTTTACTCCTTTTCCATTTTTTTGTTTTCTTCCCTATTTCTGGATTATTAAAAAACAATCTGGTTTCTTGTTTTCGAGCCTGTATGCTCTTCAGAAGGAGAACGTGAGAGAAGAAGTTCAAAGAACTTTTTTGTGGCCATTTAGAAATATAATTCTGTATGCATTAATATCCTGTCCTGGTGTATAATGCGAGTAAGAATTAAAGAAGTGCATAAACTAATACAGTTGCAGGTAAAAGTGCTCCGTATTTAAGGAATGTGGAAATGGAAGATAAATGAAGAGGATGAATTTGAGTTATCTTTGAATGTATTTTCAGGAATATTCATCTAATACATTATTACATTCCAATATGCTGGAGTGTACCATGGTCAAGTTTTTTTAGATTGCTTGACAAGTTGCTATTGAGGGTTGGGTGTACATTCTGGGAAGACAATTTTGGAATCTTTGGTTTTGTTTACCATGGGGTTATGGGTTTTTTGGTGTGAGGACCTTGATTGACTTGGCGCTTTTACAGTTGTCATTTTTACCGCTACACTTGGTAGTAAATTGGTTTCTCCATGTTGGTGCGAGTACATTAATATCTTTGTATAAGTTGGTGAACCCAAGGCACCGTGGTAGCTCCTCTATGATACTCTCTTTCAATATAATTTTCTCCTGATAATTAGCAAAATTGCTTGAGGAGAATGCAAAATCCAATGGGTGGATATATCGGAAATTTATTTCACTATTCTAACATGAATATTACACTTGTATCTCAGGAAAGGACCACGATGTTGGTGAAGTCTTGGTAAAATCTCTCCAGAACACTAAATATTCAATTGATGAGAAGCTGGAAAAGAGTTTCATCTCCCTTTTCGGAGAGAAACATAACATGCAATCTGAAGGTCCCAGTGATTCAAGAGAAGCTCATGAATCGTCCAAGCATATCAAAACTGTTGAGGCCCAGGAGCAATATCCACTTTCCATAGAATCCAGAAGTGACTTATTTCAAGAAGACAATGATTCTGATGATGGTCATGGTTCAGATTTTTTACATGATGAACAAAGTCGCCAGAAAGATTTAAGGGGGAAAATATCTGATGATAGCTCTGATGAAGGAAATAATGACGGGGCACAGGAGCAGCCTCCTCATGTGTCGGAAAAGATTGATTTCCACGAAGGAAGGATGAGGAGAAAAGCCGTTTTCAGAAATGATGCTGACCCTGCTGATCCGATGGTAATTCCGTTATCAAATTTTTGCGGGGTTTGCATTTCCCCAAGATCATTGTCAAAATTCATAGGTTCAAACAGTGTTTGAAGTTTCTTCAATTGTTTCTTAGTTGCTGAATGTTGAGACTTCAATTTGTGAGTTTCGTCATTCTGATTCTTGATAAGAACACGAACAATTTTAGGAAACAATTTGATCTTCCTATTTTTTGCCTCCATGTGGAATAGTTTTTTTGCTGCTAATAGAACTGATGCATACTATCTCTATATGAACTCATATTTTAATTGGGCTGATGGATCATGATGCAGGTGTCTGGTGAAGATGATGACGAGGAGTCTGATGAAGATGATGAAGGAGAAAGTGACAAAGAAGATGAAAGTATGTCTTCCGATAAGGAGTTTTCAGATGAGGATGAAGATAATCCGAGTAGAGGTAGTATTTTCTCTTAGCTTCTGAAATTTTGTGTGGGCCATATTTGATTTTTTTTAACGTGTAAATGCCATCTATTGCTGTTCGCATGATACGGAGGGTATTGCACAATAGTTTTTTATACAATGCATATTCAATATATGCACAACTGCATAGCATTACAAATCCAAACTACCAAACAAAGAAACGTTTCTAGTTTCACAAATGCTTTCTTGAAAAGGGAACCTTATGGACTATGGGGAGGAGTGCGTGTTTCTTTGTGCCTGGTTAAAGAGCTGCTTTGTGTGACCCATTGCCACTGTATCTGGTTGGCAATGGGTCTTTCTTATTATGCTTTGGATAAGTAGGTGGAGATGAGAAGCTTAATTTTCGTTTGACACTTCAAAGCATTGTCCCTTGACCCCTGCACTCTTTGTTTGTTTCAAGCAAACTGATATTTTGATATTTTGATATTACTGTTGTAGAAACTGAGATGGGCAACACTTCAAAATGGAAAGAGACATTGGCTGAGAGGACTTCCTCAGGAAAGACGGTCAATCTTATGCAGCTTGTGTATACGAAGTCTGCATCAGTTACAACTAATTCGTCTAATGAGGCACAGGGCGGTTTTGATAAAGAAAGTGATGATGAAGAGTTCTTTAAGCCTAAGGGGGAGGCGAAGAAGGTTTGTCAGCATATCTTCTATTTTACATCCACTATGGTTGAGTTGTATACATATGCATGTGTGGGTGATTTAGCAATCAAAGCGGACAAATTGCTTTTACATATTTTCCCGTTTTAGATGGTATGTTGAATATATAAATTTATTGTTCTTTCTGAAATGTCTTTCGTCTACTTTATTTAGAAAACAAAGGAAGGATTAAATGTTGACAATGTTGACGCCGAGGACTGCTCCAAATTCACAACTTTAACCAAGAAAAATTGGAAAACTGACGGCATGGTAGAGAGAATTCGCGATCGTTTTGTTACTGGAGATTGGACAAAGGCAGCCCGTAGAGGTCAAGTTTCAGGTGTTGATGATGATGATGATGCTACTGGTGAATTCATGGACTTGGAAACAGGTCAGATGTATGGGAGCCATCAGGAAGCTGATACCAGTCGTCCGCACCGAAGCAGTAAGGAGGAGTTTGCTACTGAGGAGCGCAGGCTGAAAAAGCTTGCGAAGCGTGTGAAGTTTGATGCTGAATATCCTTTGCTTGGGAAAAATTCTATTTTTCTGTCTGTATGTGTGTGTGTGTGTCTGTTCTTGTTCACATAATTTGGGTCACATGTCTTTTAATTTGTAAAAGAATCTGTCTAGATATACGTTTGCAATGTGCATATGAGAACAGAACTTAAGGGAGATGTGATTTTTCGCAGATTTTCTCGAGTTCATTGTGGTGTCATTTTGTTTTTTTGCTTCGTTGTTTTGTTGTTGAAACATTCTTTTTATGCATTGGGACCACCTTGTATATTAACTGGCCTTTCTTTGCATCTTTAAAATCAGATTTGAATATTTTTGTTTCCTTAATTACATTTATACATATGGTGAGTCTGAATCTTCAGATGAGGACAAGAAGGATGACAACAAATCCAAGTTCCACCGTGGTCAAGCTAATGGTGGTGCATTCTTTGATAAGGTGAATTAATTATCTTGCTTCAGTAGTTTAACGTCTTTGCTAACTGAATTGAGAGAGACCAGGTCTTAGTGCTGCTATTCTCCTGCAGTTAAAAGAGGAGATGGAGCTTCGTACACAACTAAATCTAGCCGAACTTAATGAACTTGACGAGGACACTCGTGTGGAGGTGGAAGGTTACAGAACTGGTACTTATCTCAGGCTTGGAGTTGAAGATGTTCCCTATGAAATGGTGGAACACTTTGATCCTTCACATCCTATTATTGTTGGTGGACTTGGACTTGGGGAGGAAAGTGCTGGTTACATGCAGGTCAGTCCGGTCAGAGATTTCCGTTTTCCTGATGCCACTTGGTTGCTTACATTTGCTTTTCTATTTGTTTGTCATTTTTTATTCAAACAACAAATAGAAAAGTAGTTGAAAACACAAGAAGAAAGACTAAATAGCAGATTTGTATATTCTAAGTTCTTAAGAGACTTAACTAGCGGCAGTACATTCAGAATAGCACGAGAAAGTGGTTGTTTCAGACCTGACACTAAACCGTAACGGCGGCTTCTTGCTAGCCTCCCGTGCCTACGACAGCGGTAGAAGGGTTGGTAGGCACTGCAAGGTTGACTCCTCAAAACCTAAGCCTCCAAAACTCCTAAACCTTAGCCAGTACGAAGCTGCAGCTCCCAGATGTGGCTGAAAACTTCTATTTATGATGCCCCAAAGCTTCTAAAAGAAGCCAACCTCTATATTCCGAGAAACCCCTTCTTAATTTTCAAACGGCTCCAACCAACTGACTTTTTACATGATAGCTTGACACAAACAAATACCCAAAGGATCAAAAGTGAAATTATCAAAACACTCCGGCACAAAAATGATAGGAAAATATAGTAAATGGGATTTTTTTTAGGGAAAATAACTTCCATCATCCTCAAAGTATTTACCAAGTCACGATAAGATCCTTCATGTTTTTTTACTTCCTGTTAGGTCCCAGAACAAATTTCGCATCTGTTAAGTCGTCTCACTGCCATTGTCTGCGGCAGTTTCAGGCCAATTGTAGTCATTTTTCGGCTAATTTTGACCGGAAATCACCGCGGACAATGGTGGTGGGACTAATTAACAGTTCCCAAAAATTGTTCTAGGACCTACCTGGAAGTAAAAAAACTTGTAGGATCTAATCGTGTCTTGCTAAATAGTTTGAGGGTGATCCAAGTCATTTTCACTTTTTTTTATTATTTTATAGATTCAGATTGCATCAATTTTGAAAATAGTACTACCTTTATCCAGCTTAACTATGTGGACATTATATCACCTCGTTGTCACATTTAATCTGTTTTGTGCCCTGATTTAGTCAGGGTCAGGTATACCTAGTTTGAAAATGATATAACGTCACTTGTCCTTTTGGCTTGTTGGCATGCGTATGAAAATCAACTTCTGTATCGACACCTATCATTTTTTCCCTACCGCTTAATTTATTGCTTCTTTTTGTTCTCCTTTTTGTTGTCCATTTGCCTTTTTATCAGCTTTTTGGGAATACTGTGTTGGCTGTTTATGCCCTCTAATGTTATCATGGAAATATGTTACCTTTGAGCCACAAAAAAAAAACCCTTCAGAGATGGAGCATGGCTTTTTAAATTCTGTTAAATTTGTATTTTTTACTTCACGGTTTTAATTTATGTCAATTGTAAAATTGTCTTGTCCTATAATTGTTAATTTTGCTTTTCATCTTTTTCATAGAAAAGTATATTCTATCAGCTCCTTCCTCTTTCTTTTACCTCTTGATTTAGTTTTCCCCATTGCTATGGTGTCTTTTCTGTACTTTTCAGGTTCGCTTCAAGCGGCATAGATGGCACAAGAAAGTACTGAAGACTAGAGATCCAATAATTGTCTCTATTGGGTGGAGGCGTTACCAAACTACACCAATTTATGCAATTGAGGACCATAATGGTCGTTATCGTATGCTTAAGTACACTCCGGAGCACATGCATTGTATTGCTATGTTTTGGGGTCCTCTTGCACCGCCTCATACTGGCATTATAGCGGTCCAGAATTTATCAAACAATCAGGTACCGGGTTGACCTTTTAGTTCAATTAGCATGGGGGAAAACAATCGCGGTTCGGAAAAAGAAATAAAAGAAAACATCCTTGAAACTGGAGCTAGGGAGGAGGGCTAGACTCAAAATTTTAAGGGAGATTTCTATTTGTAGTTCACTTGAATACCCTGGGGCTTTGTCCAAAAATGCAGTTTGTCAAGTTATAGCTTCACTTTAGGATGTTACTCAGCCGCTTCACTTTAGAATATCCTTTTCCTATTTTAAGTATGAATATACTATTTGGGTCGCTGATTTTGCTATGAGATGCTATTCTCTGGTTTAAGCGTTTTCCATTGGTTATTCAGGCAACATTCAGGGTTACAGCAACTGGAACTGTGTTGGAGTTCAACCATGCTGCACGAATAGTAAAAAAAATCAAGCTAGTTGGTTACCCATGTAAAATCTTTAAGAAGACGGCACTTATCAAGGACATGTTCACTTCTGACCTTGAAATAGCCAGGTTTGAGGGTGCTGCTGTCCGAACTGTGAGTGGCATCCGCGGACAGGTTAAGAAGGTATTTTTCATATTTGTGATTATTAGATCCACTGGCACTCAGTAGTTTTCTTTTCGTATTCTGCATGATCCAAGACACGATATGGCCAGTCTTTCTCATAGGCTCTCAATGATATCTCGCGTTTTCATTAAGCTAATACCTGAACCTGACATGTGACTGGATTGATGGATAGATGTCCAATGGGAATACCCAAAGAAACGAAAAGGAAAAGAAAATATATTCACCGAGTTATTTTTTCCACTCCAACCCTCTGCTTCTCTTCTCATTGTCAAATAGCCATTTTTGAAGTATTGTCAAATATTGCTATTCAACATTGATATATAAAAGAAATCCTACCCGGACTTGGTAGTTAATGTATGTATTTTATTGGGGATAGCAGTTGGGCTTTTGTTTTCCTTTCGTTGATTCTTGTAGCCAATCCCAATTACTTGGGATTAAGGCTTTGTTGTTGTTGTTGTTGTTGTTTTTTTTATATTTTGGTTTTGGTTTATTTTTATTAATTACTGCATTTGAAGCATCACATGGTGATATTTTATCTTGTAGGCGGTAAAAGAAGAGATTGGGAACCAGCCCAAAAAGATGGGCGGGCAGGCAAAAGAGGGGATTGCTAGGTGCACCTTTGAAGATAGGGTTTTGATGAGTGACATAGTTTTCTTGCGTGCCTGGACTCAAGTTGAAGTTCCTCGGTTTTACAACCCATTAACTACAGCCCTGCAGCCACGTAACAAGACATGGCAGGGGATGAAAACAGTTGCTGAATTGAGAAGAGAACTAAATCTTCCAGTGCCTGTTAATAAGGATTCACTCTACAAGGTAATATTCAGTTGCCGAGCAAGATATATTTCAGCCTAACTAGTGTTTCACTGGTCTTACTTTTTATTTGAATCATTAAACAGCCAATTGAAAGGAAGCCCAGGAAGTTCAATCCATTGGTTATCCCGAAGTCGTTACAGGCTGCTCTTCCTTTTGCATCAAAACCGAAGGACATACCTTCTAGAAGACGGCCACTTCTGGATAACCGTAGAGCTGTTGTCATGGAACCCCATGAACGGAAAGTGCATGCTCTGTGTCAACACCTTCAGCTCATAAAACACGAGAAGGTATATATTCTTCCTTGCTGCACAAACAAGGGCATATCCTGTTGCTTGTTTAACATATAATCTGGTTCTAAGCTCCTCACACATACAAGCTTAAAATATGAATTTTTATGCAATCATGTTTTGCAGATGAAATTGCGCAAACTTAAGGAACAGAAGAAAAGGAAAGCGCATGAAGTAGAAAAGGCGAAAGAAGAACAGGTCTCTAAGATACGCAAGAGAGAAGAGCGACGAGACAGGTACCGCAAGGAAGAGAATTTGAACAAGAAACAGCGGAGAAACTCAGGATCTTGATTCTATTCAGTTTGCTCATTTCGCTAAGGTAAGATATTAGTTACAAGTCTTGCTGTGGCGATGGAGAAATTTTGTTAGTTCTGATCATCATCATACATGAAATTTTGTTATTTTTTTCTAGCTGTATTAGTTGCAACTCTTTTGAGTCCCTGAAGCTTTCTTTTGTGTTTTCCTGGTTTTATTTCTGGGGATATTCTTGGTTTTGAGATTTTTTTTTAAATAATTTTAGACACTTCCCTGATTCTTAACTTACATTTAAGTATTTCCCTTCACCCAGATCCGGATTTGAATGTCTCATTTGCTTTATTGGATGTCCGGAATTGAATGTCCCATTTTGCTAATTATGAAACTATTAATATTATAAACATATCAGGTATCTCATTTTTTTTCAAATTAAAATTGTTTAATCTCATTTTAGTACCTCGATGTTTTGGGTTTTGACAAACGGTCTAAACTTTTTTATGTGACTAGCAATGTATTAAATTGGATGGAAACTGTTAAGAAATGGATTGAGCCTTTTAATAATTTTTTAAGTGTTAATTTTATTTTGCAACCGCAAAGTTTGAGGGTCTTGACAATTGAGAGATCAAACATTTCCATTGAGCAAATAATGCACAAAATGGATGGAACCCGTCTAATTACCAATGAAAATTTGAAAACAGAAATTCATTTAATTAATTAAAGAAAATGTAAATTAAACTGTAAGAATTATCGCATTACTCAATATCTAAAGGGTGTATAATTAGTATTAAAATTTGTATTCAAGAGCACGACAATGAATTTTTTGTTAGAATGGACTTGTCAGTATGTCATCAACTACCTTTCTGAGATGGTCCAATAGCACAAAAGAATCATATCAATGGATATCCAAAACCCTCCATTACCCAAAAATTAAAGAAAAGCCACTTTGAACATCTGGCTTTAATATTAATAATCTCATTTTCAACCATAATTTTTTCAAAAAAAAAATAATCTCATTTTCAACCATAATTTTTTCTTAAAAAAATAATTTTCTTTAATTAAGCTAACCTTCAAATATGACAACAACTACTCAAGATTCCACCCTATCCATCATTATCCAGCCGGCTGTTTCCTCATTATTATAAACCCTAATTATTCATTATAATTTATCCAACAAAAGGTCCACCCTATAACTCATATCACACTCTTCAAAATTACAAGTTAGACATCTGACTAAAGATCGAGTTAGAAAGTAGAAAGTGGTGGTCGCTCCTCAAAGATTTAGAAATCACCATTATTTTTACCTTTAGAATTTAAAAAAAATAATAATAATAATATTAACAAAATCGCCTCTCACCCTCTCAAAAAGTATACAAAATTTGCTTTCCATTCCTAGATCAAGTGTGTGGATTCGCCGTGTACTCGATCAACAAACTATTAATTATGAGTGTGATTGAATTGAGTTTGAAATTTTAATTTCAGGTTCAAATCAATCTCAAACTCAAACTAAATTCTGAGTGATTTAATACTTCATGTTTCATTTTCAAATTCAATCCAAAACTGATTTGTATCTAAATTTAAATTTTAAACTAGATTAGATTCAATCCAATTAGACCCATAATCATTTATAATCTCCATCCACACATTTTGAAACAACTCCAAATTGTTCAATTGAGAGAAGCCCCAATTTTCTGAACCTGGTCGGTGGAGTGTGTGGGGCCAGAATTACAGTCATGCCTCCATCACCTTCTTTTCTTTATCATTGATATTCCTCACATGAGGACCCCATCTAGGCCAAAATGGTAGAAAGTGGAACCTCTATTTTTTTTTAACCTTTTCTTATTTAACCTTTAGTAGGAGAAATTGGTAATATGGATGTATTCTACTTAGACATATGTAATCCATTTAGTAAAAGGTATATATAGAGAAGAATCAACCTTTAATTTTGAATGGTTAAATGCATTTCTTTTATAGAAACTCAAATTTGTATTTAAATATGTGCAAAATAATGGTGGAACTATGTATTGATAAAACTCCTTTTTGTTTTTGTTTTTTTTTGTTTAGAACATCCTGATAACGAAGCATTTAATTATGAGAAAACTTCTGCTCTAAACACGATATTTGTCTTTATACATAAATTATGGTGTAAATTTTTTTATTGAAAATAAATAATTTAAAGATATCTCATTGCTCTAAACCATTCGATGATGCGGTAATTTCTGGATGACAAAACTATCTAAGGTCCACAAGTTCCATCTTTTAGTGGTCGGTTCACATGGAATAATGTATGATCATTGATGACCTTCGCGACATTTCCATCAAAGCATGTTATTGACAGCTAGGATGAACCTGATTGGATATGCATGGATTTATTGTGAACCCTAATATATTCCATTTTTCTTGTAATTTTAACTCATGACCTTAATTAATTTCATTTAAAGTCCTATTAAATTTGTTTATTTCTAAACTTTCTAGTATATATATATGTGACTCTGAAAGCACTCTCTTTGTGCCATCCCTAAACAGTCTATATCTAAGTCACTTGCTCCCATCCTTCAAAAGGGTTTCTCCATCAGCTCCTTAAAATGGCAATTGCTTTCGGAAGATTTGATGATTCTTTCGGTTTCGAGTCTTTTAAGGCCTATCTTGCTGAATTCATCTCCACATTGCTCTTTGTTTTCGCAGGAGTTGGTTCCGCCATTGCATTCAGTTAATACTCTTTCACTTTAATTCCTTTACATCATCTAACTTTTTCCCATATATTATTCACAAATAAAATTTTGAATTTGGACCTGTTATTAGTCGAAAGTATTTAGCCAACTATACTAGTCTTTTTACTTGGGTGTTTGAGCAGATAAGGTGACGTCGGATGCTGCCCTAGATCCATCTGGTTTGGTAGCAATTGCAATTTGCCATGGATTTGCTCTGTTTGTAGCAGTGGCCGTTGGAGCTAACATCTCCGGTGGACATGTCAACCCAGCTGTTACCTTTGGTTTGACCCTTGGTGGCCAAATTACCATTCTCACTGGCATCCTTTACTGGGTTGCTCAACTTTTGGGCTCCATTGTTGCTTGTTTCCTTCTCAAATTTGTCACAGGTGGCTTGGTAAGTATTATACCAATTTATATGTATAAGTTAAAATGGAACATTCAATTATGGAGAAAAAGAAATAATTTGAAGGAAATGTTCATAAACATTTTAATTGTATATTATTGTTAATTTGCAGGCTGTTCCAGTCCACTCATTGGCTGCTGGAGTAGGAGCAATTGAAGGAGTTGTTATGGAAATTATTATAACATTTGGATTGGTGTACACAGTCTATGCCACAGCAGCTGACCCCAAGAAGGGTTCATTAGGTGTCATTGCCCCTATTGCCATTGGTTTCATTGTTGGTGCCAACATCTTGGCTGCCGGACCATTCTCCGGTGGATCAATGAACCCGGCTCGTTCATTCGGACCCGCAGTTGCCAGCGGAGACTTCTCTGGAAACTGGATTTACTGGGTTGGACCCCTTGCTGGTGGTGGCTTAGCTGGTCTCACCTACAACTACGCGTTCATGCAACATGACCATGCCCCTCTTAGCGCGGTCTAAATTAAATTTGTCACAATTTGGTTGTTTTTTTTCCTGCTCAATTTGTCAGTTTGTAATTTATAATTCCCATCTTCTTCAATTAGCACTTTGTACTTTTTTCTTTCTTTTTCACTTGTTGTTTGCAGCTGTAAATCAATTCTGAGTTCAATGGTTACTTCATCTTTGATGGATGGTATTAATGTTTTAATTTGATCAAAAGCTTTTCTAGAAATTTTGTAAAGTAGAAGTATTCACCACACACACACACACCCTCGTAATATAAATCATATTTTAACAACTATAAAAAGAACACACTCACATTATTCATATGGTCCAACAATTAATGATATGAGATAATGTCAACTCTTAACTTAATAAAACTATAAATATTAAATATTCCCTCATATATGTATCTCTTTCATCGTCACACTATTTTTTTTTTTTCAAATAAGAATTATCCATTAATCATAAAATAGCCGAAACCATTACAATCAAATGATAAAAAGACCATACAAGAAAATAAAAGTTATACAATGGTGTAGATGTCACACCCCGTCTCCAGGGCGATGACATGGCAGTGTCCCATTAGTCGATGAGACACCCAAGCCTACGATACAGAGTTACTAAAAAGGCAATTCATTATGCATTAAATCCAAAGGAAATGTTTAACAACAGAAATCTAAATACATAACTGAAAATGAATCTACTTATTACATTATTGGAATAAGTCTAAGCGTTCTTAAAGAAATAACCGAAAAGGAAATAAATTCTAGCACTACGTAGATTAGGATCACTCATCGAATGGCCCTTCCCAAGTATCATCATCATGAACAAATTCAACATCTACATCACTCGCACGATAAAAGCGGATGGGTGAGCCTGCAGTGCTCAGTAGGGGACCCAAAACAAGTAATATAGATACTAAAGAATGAACGAAAGCGAAACGGTAGAAAGCAGATACTGAGATAATGCATATGCCCGCTTCCCAAAATGCCCCTATGGAAGTATATGCAAACGACTCAATCCAAGTCTCACAAGACTCAGAGATCAATGCAGGGAAGTGCAGTACAGTACAGTACAGATCCGAACAGAACAGTGGACTGCACTACTGCGATTTCCAGAAAAATGGATTTAAAACTCGTGCAAAAATGCACTAAACAATACCCACCATCCCCAACTCATATGATACCAAATAGACTCCAAGCAAACAGCAATTAAAGACCCAAAACAAATGTTCGACTATACTTATCAAATCTGACATCCCAGATCGGAATTCATGACATGAGCATCCCATACTACTCATGCACTACAACCAATAGTTATGTCAGACAATCGAGTATAAAACAACAATTAAGCAATTAACAACATTCTTTGCACCTAAACGATTCCATAACCGAGTGTACGACAAGCACCACGCGTTGCCCATCCGGTACACCCAATCACATACTCGTCTTAAATACTTAGAACACCGCTAAGGCTATGACACACAATCCCACCACATGAGCTTACTCGTCTAGTCACTCATACTCAGCAATAACGATAGTGGTCCCAGTTATCAACCAAACTAGGAAGGTTTAGTATCAACACGTGGGTTCGGATTTTCCCCCGAACGAAAGGACCCGGGTTTAAGGATCCATCCATTACATTGTATCATCATCCCCAACCAAAGACTCCACAAAACCACTACCGTATCTGATGATTTGCCCCATCAGATGCGGACCCTGAACTGTAAGGTCACTTCGGACCGCATAACAAATCAGGAAGAAGGCGGACAGATCCTGCTAACTACTGTTCCTAGACGCAGCTTAATAGAGGGCGACGACTCGGTCGACCAAACCAATTAGGACAACAACAAAGACTCCAAATAGGCGACTCTAAATCAGACCCAAAACAATTAATCACAGGCAATTACAAAACAGAGACAAAACTATACAAAAAAAAATCAGTTTATGTGAGAATAGCAATTAACGAAAGCGATTGAAATTCATATATAGGCATGCTCAAATCATCCAACAATTCAAATACCATAATTCATGCTTGTATAAAAATTATGCATGCATATAATAATTATGGGTAGAATTTTATATTAAATATAAAATATAACAATGATGTAAACAGTGATGAACTTGTTGTAGGTAAGTAGACAACAAAACCGAAAACAAGCATCTAAATACATTAATTTATTCAAAGATAATAAAACATTAAAAATACATATATGCAATATAATATTATCTACAATAACATCAAATTCCATCTCTCACAGTTTATGAAATCAAATAATCCCAAATACAGTAAATAACACCATAACAGAAATTCAACAGTAATTTATACAATTATTTTGTAAATTGAAAAGTTTATTCGCTTTTACTGTGCAGAAATAAATGCGAAAAATTAAATAACGTAGGGGTCTCTACCGTTACGGTGATAACACGATGAAAATTAATCTAAAACTCAGCCTTGCGGGTGACGAGATTCTGAACAGAAAATTGGTCACAAAAATCCTTATATTTCTCCTGGCAACCTAGTCTGTCTTGCACAATTTCCAAGCGGAGATAATGATTTCTGTCCCGTTACTGCCCGCCGAGAGAGAGAGAGGAGAGGAGCCCTTTATTTTTTTCTTGTTTCTTGCGCCGAGAGGAGCCGCCTCCGCCGCTCAATTTCTTCTTTAACCTAACACGGCTCCTGGGGAGCGTTTCTTCTTTGGCTTATTTTTGGCACGTTTCCCGAGAAGGGAGAATCCCTTGCATTTTATTTTCTTCACAATTCCATGATCCCCCACGAAATCCCATGTTCTCTTTTTCTTTTCTTTTTATTATTTTATTTTTTTCTTCCCTCAAACCAGTGAACTACCATATATGTAACTTCCTTACTATATTTATTATCTACTTACTAATTTATTATGTGATCTTCCTAATCCCAATAAATTTCTAATTAATTCCAAAATCACTTATCTAGTTAAATTATTCATATAAGTGAATCACAATTAAGTCTACTAATTACGTTACGCATGCAAAATGCCCCACCATAAAATGTACACAAAAGTAACATGTAACATGTTATAAAAATTAAATAGACACGTACTCACGTAATCGCATAAAATAAATTCCAACCAGCGTAACAAGTCGTGAAAAATTAATTACACGTCACTAACACGTAAGCAAAAGTCACGGGTATCACAGTAGATCACTATGATAATAGATAAAAGTACACCTCTGGACCGAGTAAACACTACAAAAAGTAGAATAAATAAATAAATAATAAAATTCTTCGCAGTATCTTCTCCAAAATTGTTGAACAGCAGTAGCAAACTCAGTTACAACACATTTCTTAGAAATCAACAATCTACGAGACCATGAGCGTATCAACCGTCCCATAGATTGTCTCGGAAAGATGAAGAAAACTGAGGAAGATCTCAGAACAACTCCGGGTATAGAGTAAAACTTCAGATCTGAAAGGATCTGAAGTTGATATTGGATCTGAGTCTTGAATCTTGAATAAGAATGCCTTAAAAAAACTGCATAATGATTTACAGCAGAGGGTGAAGATATCAAAAGTGAACAAAAGCAGAAAACAATCATTGTTGAAATATAAAGTCACGCATCGAGTGCCTAAAAAAAATTCCAAATAACTTATAAGCTCATGGGTTTACACATACCTCTCTTTGTCAATTGATTTTGAGAGAATATGGAGACACATGAGTTAATTTTCACAACCATAAACCTTATAATATTACCGACTCATAAATAAATTCTTTAAAAAGTTGTTAGTGTCACTTTCTTCCTTTGTAGGTGAGATTACTTTTTCTTTTCTGGAGAAAAATTTACAATCTGAAAAAGCCTGCCAGCAGCAGGTGCATGATTGGAGGGGAAGGGGATCAAAACAATAACAATTAAACTTTAGTCCCAAAAGATTAAGATCAGTTACGTGAAACTGAGAAAAATGGATAATTTCGACCAGTCGTTCATTGATCCGAATCCAAGGAAAAAACAAAACAATTTACATGTTTGGAAATGACATTTGTTAAAATAATTCCTTTTTTTGTGTGAATATTGAACTATTTTAGGACTCTTTTTCTTGTTCTTAGTCTTCTTCTTCTTCTTCTTCTTCTTCTTCTTGTAGGTGTGGTGGCACTCCATAGCTCCATTCGTGTGCTTTCCATTCGGGCAGCTGTTGAATTATAACCTGTAGGAGAGGAAGTAGGAAATCAGGGTCTAACTAAAAAAATTAATTCTAAGAAATTAGGAAAACGTTACTCAATCAATTTCATAATATAAGTTCTTTTGGACATATATATAAAGAAAATTTAAGAAGCAAAAAAATACTTTATTAGTCAAAATATCAATATTACTCTCTTAAATATGATTTGTATACCATTAATTCTATTTAATAGAGCAATATTGATATTTTTTTACTAACAAAATTACCTCATTTTTTACATTCTTAATTTTCGCTAAATATTTTAAACGACTTATATTATGGAATGAATGAAGGCCTTCCTACGATTTTGAGTAGCTACTACCAGGAAGAGTGATGATAATGTGGAAAGATTTGGAGATCAATTATGAATAGTTTTATTGTCTTCTTTGACTAAAAATTAAAAAAGCTTTTCAAAACTATATCAAAAGTTGAACAAGGAAACATGCAAGAAAATGGAATAGGTCTGACAAACTCAGCTCCTCCACAACTTTTAAGCCAAAAATGTTCAACAGTTTCGAGTTTGTGACAAAAGGTGGAAGAAACAATAGCAACACAAGTCACAACACGGCAAAAAATTCTCTGTCCATGTTCCTATCCCTAACCAATCACAATTCACCTTTTATATATATATATATATATATATATATAATTGAAAAAAATGTTTATATAGTAAATTTTAATTAGTTGAGGACAGAAGATTTTCACCCGGCACAACACAGGCTGGCAAAGATTCTTCTCAATTTATTTTTTTATCTAACTAGTCAAAATCAAACATTCAGCTCCAAATGAATAAAGTATCTAGTTAAATCGATTAATGTTCAATCTTCTGTCTAAATATATGTTTTGCTTTTACGTAAATGTGCACACATAATTTAATTTCAGACGTAAGAATAACTTTTATATGAGTCATATATGATACAAATTAACTTAGGCCTAACTCAATTCCCTTAAAAATAACTAAAGAGTGGAGGATTGCTTAATACTTATATATTGCAAATAAGCTCACAAGTTATGCAATGTGGGATTCTCAACACACCCCTCACGCCTAGGGTTGTACATTTGAAGCGTGAACATAAATAAGGCTCCAACATCGAACTAGTTGGCTCTGATACCATATTAAAAATTAACTTTGTCCTAACTCAATCTCTCAAAAGTACCTTAAGATGGAGAGAATTCCAATCCTTATATATTACAAATATGCTTATAGCTAGCCGATATATGATTCTCAACAATATATCATTAGAAGAAAGATGGCCAGAATTTAGAGAGGGAGTTGAGGACCGACCACCGGTCCACCGCCAGACACTGCTTATGGCGGTATCTGGAATTAGAAAAAGTGAGTGACAGAAAATTTCCCACTCAAACTTAGATCTAAAAATATCTAGTTATACGATATATGTATGTGTATATAGAGACTAGTGAAATAAAATTCAAGAAATTGTACAACATTTGAAATATAGCGAGAGAGACAAATGACTAACCAGTCCTCTAGAGTCTGGTTTACCAACTGTGGTTTGACAAGCAAGTCTCCAATTTTTTGGATTCTGCAGTCATGTTCAGTTGTGTTAGGCTGGTATTAATTCCGTATGAATCATCTGTCATATATTCTATTTTATCATTTAATTATATATGTATATTTCTTTTTTAAAAAAAATCCAATAACCTAAAAAGAATAATGTATCTTTAAGGGAAAATGGACATGTGGCAGTCATTTATAGAATGTGACAGAAAATTGCGGCATAAAATCCTTCGGCGTACTAGTTGTTTTGGAAAAAAAAATTATGTCTCAATTCCTATCTCATTCATGAATATATTGACAAGTGTCACAATTTCTATTATAAGTTCCACCATTATATTTAGGTTTTAAATTTATAAAAAAACAAACATTTGAAAACTGGGTGGATTATAAAACGGTAAAACTAAAAATGGGATAGAAAATGTGATCATTAAGTTTTTATATGACAAAAAGGTTTTTATAGGACATACCTTTTTTAGTTTTTCCTTCTCTATTTCCGTCCGAGAGCCTAATAATTCCTTTCCTTGAACAACCTAATTATCACGAATTAAAGGAAAATGATTAGTCAAAATTCACCTGAGGAAATTCTTAATTACAAAATCGTACTAGTACTAGCAACTAAATTTGATAAAATGCAAATGTTGATATCTCAAAAGTAAAATGCGACCATCACCTCAACCATGCAGGTTCCACAAATTCCTCCTCCCCCACAATTCAATAAAGGTCGTGCCTGCGACATTATAGAACATTTAATATCAATTATTTGATAACTTGAAAACTTAAAGAGTTTGGATTCGCGTTACTTTACTAGATAATAGCAATAGTCGAATATATGACTCGTGACTCTGATTGAGGAAATTAATTACAACTTCAAAAGTAAGAAAATATGAAAATCACTTGGGACTCACATATGGTCCATACAACTCAACATTAGCATCCAGCATTATATCCCTAAGTTTCTGGCCTCCGGTTGCCGTTCGACACCGGACATCCATGTTTCCATCAGGAAGCAAAACAGACTGTATAAGTAAATCTCAAGATCATTCAATTTAATTTGTCAACAACTTTTTATTAATACCAAAAAAAATAGTGTTTTAAAACTCACACTAACAAAAGCAAAGTTGACTTGAGGAGGTTCTTGGGAAGTTGTTGTAGTCTCTGATTGGTTAGGAATAGTTCCAACAGCTCTGATTTTCCATCTGGGAATTTTAGACCGTCTGATGAATTTAACAGAGGATGAGGATGGTTTAAGGGGTATATGAATATTGTTGTTCAAAGTGCAAGAGAATGTTAAAGAAGATAATAAGCCATGAGAATTCAATTCCAGAATTCCCATTATTATCTTTCTTGAGGTATATCAGATAGTTGCAGTGGATGATTATTACATATTGTTTCTTTAAGGTTTGCTCTTTTTTTTTGGCAGATATTTCTGTGTGGCTCTCATTTTCCTTTATCTCATTTGTTATCTTTTGCAAGGTAGCAGTGATATGTAAATAATTAGAGAGAGAAAAAAAATTAAACGCTAGAAGGAGGGCTTGAACCTCCGACCTTGTGGTTAACAGCCACACGCTCTAACCAACTGAGCTATTCCAGCTCTATATATAATATATATATAGCATATTTAAATAATAATAAATCCATAAATATGATATGAAGTGAAAATGTTGTCACTTATTACATATTTTCTTGACTTTATAGGATTGATTCAAATTGACATATTATTACTCTCGTTAATCTCATTTCCTTTCACTTTCACTTGATTCAAACATAATGATGACAATTTGGTGACAAAATGGAGTAATATATAATTGGTCACTATACTATTCACAAATTTATCTCCATTGTGTTCAAACTAACTGCTCTAGGATTCTGAAGGCTTTTCAATGTGAGGAACTTCTTGAAAGAGTATTAATTAGAATTTCTTTTCTCTCCCCTCTTTTCTCTTTGCGATTTTTTCCTTCCTCCCTACAACTCTTCTATCTGCCTTTTCTACTGGCCACATATGGTCATGGGCTCCGGCCAATGATCGGATCCTGGCCAGTTTTACCTCTATTTTGTAGCACAAATCATATGAAACTTTTTTCAAAGTATTTTTCTTCAAGATTCAAGATACAGAAGTTGGATATGTCTCAGATCTTCACAAATTTAGACTTTTTTTCTACGTTTTTAGGAGGATTCTTTCAATCCGTACTTGATCTGGGCCCTTTATCATCTTTCTACATCTTCTCAAGGCAATTTGTAGGACGGTTGATACGCCCATGGTCCTATAAATTGTCGATCCCTTCGGAAGATGTTGAAAGTGATATTCTTCTGTCTCTGTGGTTCAAGGATTGCAGAGAAGATTATGTATTTGTTTAACTTACTAGTTTTTATCTTAGTATTTCCTAACTACCCAAGTTTTATTGGGTGTGGTTTTTGTCTGTTATCATGGTTTTTTAAATCATTACATAACTTTTATTTTCTTATATTTTCAGATTTTCCTTTGATTATAATGGCTTTGACTATTTTGTGATTAATGGAAAATTTATTATTTAGCAGAAAAAAAAAAAAAAAAAAAAACTGCTCTAGGATACATTACTCAGTTCTTTCTCCCCCTGCTATAAGTGGTATGGTGACACTAACATTTTACTTGAGAATTGAACTGTTGAAATTAAAAGTGAGACCACAATTCATAAAAAAACAATAATGTGATATTAATTCAAGAAGAGCTTTAGGCTATCGAGGCGGTCGCCAAAAACTTCCTCTTAGAAGAAGGCCCTTCAGTGTTATTATTTAATATTTGAAGCAACCAAAAATTTAATAAAAATAAAAAAAAATTATTATTCTTCTCTAGTTACAGCATAATTTACTGACTTTTTTTCGATAAATAATAGACCGATTTTTTACCCTTATGAGAGTTCTCATCTTTTGCCAACTCGGACAAAGCCTCATTGGCGGTTTTAAAATATATTAATTATAGATTTTAATGACCAATTTTACCACTAAAAAATTTATAATAATACGATAAAAATAATTTGTAAATTATATTTATAAAGGAAGAGCGAATCTCACTCAAGATGGTCCATTTCGGACCCAATTACTTACAATCTCACTCAAGAAAAAGAGAGGTGGCGGTCGGTGTGTAAGGCCGCAAGTGCTATGAAATATCAAGTTTTTCCTCTTCTTCTATCCGTATTTCATAGGTATAGATATGTTGTTTGAATCAATAGAGATTTCCAAGTATTAAAAACAAACTATCCCCGACTTATCTATTTCGCATATATCATTCAACTAATACCAAACTTAGGACTATTTATTTGTTTTCTACATTTTTACTAGATGTTTATGAAATTATTATAATATGTTGGTCTAGTAATTAAGGGGCGACTGATTTCCCATAACGTATTTCTCTTTGCCACTTATTAACTTGCCTTTGGTATGTATATAGTAGTTGTAAAGGCTGCAATTAAAGCTCATAGAGCTATTCATAGAAGTGGTATATTATTATCTTTTGTACGGAATGTAACCTATATGCTATATAATAGAGTTGTAGACCTACAAAAAATGGCATGTGATGTTGATGAGCACGACTAAAATTGCTATTATAATGTGAATTTTCAACATTAATCATAGATTAGCTACGGTCTTTGTTTTTTGATTGAGCAAGTGGTAAAATAAAGTGAATGACCTCTATGAATGTAATGATGTAAAGAGCCGGTCTTTGGCTGAAACAAGTTATTAGAGGTCTTTCACCCCCATTTGTTTGTGTACGTGCTAACTATTTAACTTGCTGTTTCTTTTTAGTCTTAGATCCCCAAATCGTTAGTGTTGAAATCCCACATCTATCTAGTGAGCAAATTTGTTCTTTATAAGGATTGGGCAATCCTCCCCCTCTCAAGGTACCTTTTGAGGGAATGAGTTAGGCTCAAGTCCATTTTCTACATGGTATCAGAGCCACCTAGTTCGATGTTGGGTCCCCTTATTTGTTCACTGGTCCCGGATGTCCACTACTGGGCCGTGAGGGGGTGTGTTGAAATTCCACATCGACTAGCTAGTGAGCAAATTTGTTCTTTATAAGGATTGGGCAATCCTCCCCCTCTCAAGGTACCTTTTGAGGGAATGAGTTAGACCCAAGTCCATTTTTTACAGTTAGACACAATTCTGTTTTTTTAAATTGTCTAACATTGATTCACATTCATAATAAATTCGCGAGTCTGAAATATTTTGAGAATGACTAATATCGTAGATTTAATTTTTTGACAATAGCCATGGTACTTATTAGATTTCAACTAAATTAAGTGAGGAAACTAAATTAAGTTGAGTCAAATATTCAGAAAAGAAAAGAAAATTGTCAAAAAATATTTAAAAGAAAAGAAAGTAAGAGGCGGGCAACTAGAAACCCGACCCGACAGACAGTTGAAAATTTGGAGTCAATCTTAACAGAATCCTTAAACCCTCATGAAACCGCCGGTGCATACATATACATATAATCCTCACCATGCCCCCATTATCAAACCTTCGCCTCCTTTTCCCCTCAGCCAATCACCCCTCCGCCTCCCTCTTCCTCCCTTCACTCCGGCTAAAGCCCAAGCTTTCTTCATCCTTTTCTCTCTGCCCTAAACCCCAAAAAAACCCGTTCTCACTGCAACCTAATCATCCTAAACCACCATTACTCTTCACTGTTTGTTGTTCTTCATATTCGAAACGAACTCGAAATAGAAACCCTAAGCCTAATTCCAATTCTAGTTCACCGAGTTTTAATAATAATATTAAACAACAGAAAAGAAGTAATAGTTCGTTAATTGGGACTGATAGGAGGAATAGTAATAATAATAATAAGAAAATGGAATTTGAGGAGGGTTCTGATAATGGTGGTGATTCTACGGCGGCGGTGGAGTCCAATTTAGGGTTTAATAGAAAGAGGGCTTTAGGGAAAGATAAGAATGATGGGGCTAAGAATCTTCAGCTCAAAGTTCGCAAGCTTAATCCTGTTAATACCATTTGTTATGTTCAGGTAATTAATTCCTTTTTTCCCTTGAATTCAGTTATGATTGTTTTGAGATTGAATTATGGTGAGTTATGTGTTCAAGTTTATCTATTTTCTTTTTACAGTGTATTTTGGTGTTTAGCATATGCTTGCATTTTTTCCGGAATTTATTTATTTATTATGTGAACTAGATAATTAATAAGAGCAACATTGCACTAGTCTAGTTTAGGAGGCGAATACAGAAAAATAGCACTGGAACTTTTGGCACAAGTGTGTTTAATGGCATCTCACAAGTTTTTTTTAAAGCATATAGTCAGTAATGATACTTACAGTAACTTTGGCGTTGTATTTTGATTGCATTGTATTTTGATGATATATATGATGCACTTTTTCGTACCAAAAAAATAGTCAGCCCGTCAGGGGTTTACTTAAAATTGTTTATGGGAGCTGCCTATGCACTGTGAAGGGATCATTAACAGTAAATCTTAGAAGATGTAGGGATAAGGAGTTTGATCATCTGAGCATCTTGGGTCTTTTTTTATCTTTGGGGCCCGAGGGGGTGGGGGGGTGGGGGTTGGAAGACTTGACGGATGGTGGAAAAGTGACAATAAGAACTTGATAAGAATTTGTTTTCTCCTTTACGTGGCCGAAGTATTTCTATCCCATTAAAGGATTTAATCACCCATTTGAAGGGTGAGTAAAGGTCGCTACTGAAAAATAGAATAATTGTCCACATGCTCAAAAGTCACAAACAAAAGAAGAGTGCAAAATGCTTTATTCATTTTGTTGGTGAAATATAAACTATTTCTTATTCATTGGTTCTTTATTTATGTTTTGAGTTCTAGGTGGACATACAGTACCAAAATCTTCAAATTTACAGAATTTACACAGCGATTTAGGTTTAGGCTCGTGAGTGAATTTTTTTGCTCACTACTGTCTCCTTGGGGGTACATACTTAGAGTTAGATTTATTATGTTTTCCAAAGGGAGTCTGGTATTTTGGACTATGAATTTCTTTATTGAATATTTGTCTTGATCATCTAAGCGGAGGTAATAAATTTTGCCATGTTTGTCTTGCAGATTTTGGGTACTGGAATGGATACTCAAGATACATCCCCGTCAGTTCTGCTCTTTTTTGACAAGCAGAGATTCATTTTTAATGCAGGAGAAGTAAGCATCACCTTGCTTTATCTCAGCGTCTGTGTTACTACTAACCATATTACTTGATATTTTTTTTGTAACCAATGGGGTGCTATATGCTAGGCTGTTACAAAGCGTGATGCCTATTTGTGCCATACTGCTATATGACTACTAGAGTTTAGGTTTTCCAACTTCCAAACTTTATCTTCTTCTGCACTCCAACTCCAAGTAGAACCAAATTCTCAGTATTGTTAGTGGGAGCAGTAATTTGTTTTCCTGATTATGCTTTTTTTTTCCTTTTTCCACTTCTGTGGGGCTGGTTGTATATATTCAATTTTGATGGATGAGCGGGCATGGTTCACTGATATGTTATTTAATTGAATATGAAATTGTCTGTTCTTGATCACATGTAAGGCTTCACCTTGTAAACTTTGTTCCAGGGTTTGCAAAGATTCTGTACAGAACATAAAATAAAGTTATCAAAGGTAAGTCAAATGTTTATGTTTATGTTTCATGTCTATTGTCTATTATATAACTCTAGGTGGTTGTTAATATTTTTTCCAATTTATCTTATATTAACATATGAATGGGATTGTCTTTCATTGTAGATTGATCACGTATTCTTCTCACGCGTATGCTCTGAAACTGCTGGTGGACTTCCAGGTTAGTTGATCTGGGGGCAGAAATGTAATTTACATTTTATTATGTTTTCTTAAAGGACAACTTAGAACTTAGAAAAATATCTCAGGGTTTTGTTATTTTCATTTTGTATGGTTGTCATCCCATGGAACTCAAATGCCGGTGTTTTGAATTCAATCCCATAACAACCAGAATTTGAGTTTTACATTTTCCTTTAGGACTATTGTTGACTTTGGCCGGCATGGGAGAAGAAGGAATGTCTGTAAGTAGCAATTTGTAGGGATATTTGTCCTTCCATTTTCATAATATTCAATGAGGTTGATGATCAATGGTTCTAAAAACAAAATCTTCACATTGTCTCTTTTGGAAGGTTAATATCTGGGGCCCTTCAGATCTCGAATATTTAGTTGGTGCAATGCGATCATTCATCCCAAATGCTGCCATGGTCCATACACGTAGCTTTGGGCCAGGTTCCAACTCAAAAGGGGATACTAGTCCCACTTTTACCAAGTTTGATAATCCTATTGTCCTAATTGATGATGAAGTTGTGAAACTTTCGGCTATTCTCTTGAGACCAAGTTGCTCAGAAGCGAATAATTTATTGGAAAACCTACCAGGGAAAGATTCAGATGCTAAAGCTGAAACTGCACTAAAACCTGGCAATCTTGCTGTTACCTATATTTGTGAGTTGCCTGAAATTAAGGGGAAATTTGACCCCAAGAAAGCTGCTGCTCTCGGGTTAAGACCTGGACCAAAGTATCGTGAACTGCAACTTGGTAATTCTGTCAAGTCAGACCATCAAAATTTTATGGTACCTATGTCTGATAGTATTGATATTTAATAGTCTAGTTGTAGGTTTTATACTAATCTCTGAGTTTTTCTATACTTAATTACGTTTTTCTGGCATGTATTATTCAGGTTCATCCGAGTGATGTGATGGATCCTTCAATCCCTGGTCCTATCGTTCTGCTTGTGGACTGCCCGACATTTTCACATTTAGAACATTTGCTCTCTAGACAAGCTTTTACCGACTATTACACAGAAACAGCTAACAGCTCACCTCAGAGCTCCAAAGTCGTGAATTGTGTAATTCACCTTAGTCCTTCTCATGTGACAAACACAGTTGAGTATCGGGAATGGATGACAAGATTCGGCCGTGCCCAGCATATCATGGCGGGACATGAAATGTGAGTATTGTATACTACCTCCATTCCATAATATAAGTTATTTGGGACATGTAGCGAAAAATTAAGGAAGCAAAAAACAAGGTACTTTGTTAGTCAAAATATCAATATTACTCTCTTAATATCAATATCCTATTTAAGAGAGTAATATTGATATTTTGACTAACAAAGTACCTTGCTTTTTGCTTTCTTAATTTTCGCTACATGTCCTCAACGACTTATATTATGGAATGGAGGGAGTATTTCTTATCAATTTACACTCTGAGCACGTGCAGGCGCACACACACATGTAAACTGAGATCTTTGACATTGATACCCAGAGAGCTTATGCTTCTCACATTGTTCCAGGAAGAATATTGAGGTTCCAATTTTAAAAGCCAGTGCGAGAATTGCAGCCCGACTTAACTACTTGTGTCCTCATTTCTTTCCTGCTCCTGGTTTCTGGTCTCTCCAGCACCTGAAAGACTTATCACCAGACTTGAGGCCATCGAATGAGGCATGTTCTGATATAATACTTGAAACAATCGAAGTTAAGCACATCGTAGAACCACTGATGACATTGCTTTTTTATGACAGGGTCTTTTATCAAAGTTCCATGAAAGCATTCCAGCTGAGAATCTCTTAAAGGTATGATCAGTAGGTATAGATGTTGAATTCCTGTTTTCTTTTAATATTCTTTTAATCTCTGAAATAAGTACAATTCCCAAAATAATTCCCTTCTCCTTATTAATGGTTTTTATAAAATAAAGCTATTTCACAAGACAAGATTATCAAGTCCAGTTTATGGAGCAGCTTGTTCTCCAGATTAATGATCGATATTCTTTGTCTATTCCCCTTCTTCTTTTTCCTCACCTGGTTTCATCTCTGCGCCCCCGTACAGTTCCATTTGCGCCCGTATGCGCAGCTTGGCTTAGACAGATCTACGGTTCCTGATATGACATCACACAAAGAAATTATTGATGCACTAGTATTGGATATTCCGGAAATTATGGATGCTTCTCAACAAGTTAGCCAGCTCTTGTCATGGGCATAGTAAACCAATGAAAGAGAACACATCTAGGGATCCTAGCAAAACTGTGATTGAAGAGCCATGGTTGCCTGAAAATGCTATTCCGAGTTGTTTGGAAGACGTAACAAGAGAGGATTTGGAGATTGTACTACTTGGGACAGGGTCATCACAGCCTTCAAAGTATAGAAATGTTAGTTCTATCTTCATAAATCTTTTCTCAAAAGGAAGTCTACTGTTTGACTGTGGCGAAGGAACGCTGGGCCAACTGAAAAGAAGGTCATATCAACTAATCCATTTCTTGTGTGTTCTCATAATCGTGTCTTCGTTTCTCTTTGTAACATCAGGATTTGACTGTTGATTGTGATTTTTTGAAACAGATTTGGCGTTAAAGGTGCAGATGATGCCGTAAGAGGTCTAAGGTGTATATGGATTTCTCATATCCACGCTGATCATCATACAGGTCTTGCGAGAATACTTGCTCTCAGACGTGACTTGTTGAAAGAAGTGCCTCATGAACCTTTGGTTGTCGTCGGCCCCAGGCAGCTTAAAAGGTTTCTAGATGCATATCAAAGACTTGAGGATCTTGATATGAAGTTCCTTGATTGTAGGCATACCACACAAGATTCGTTAGAGACTTTTGAGTCAAATGTAGAAGATTCAGCTTTAAGAACTCACACAAACAATGTGAATGGAAAGGATGCTGATAAAAGCACGTTAATGGATAAAAAAGTTGATGAAACTCTCTTTGCAAAAGGAAGCCGTATGCAGAGTTATTGGAAGAGGCCAGGCAGTCCGGTTGAAAATGTCACGGTACTTCCAATCTTGAAGTCATTAATGAAGGTACTTAAAGAAGCAGGATTAGACGCATTATTAAGTTTTCCTGTGGTTCACTGTCCACAAGCATTTGGTGTTAGCCTCAAGGCTGCAGATAGAATAAATGGTGCTGGAAAGAGAATACCGGGTTGGAAGATTGTATACTCCGGTGATACCAGACCTTGTCCAGAGCTGATCAAAGCCTCACAGGGAGCAACAGTTCTCATACACGAGGCAAGTCTAAACATTCCAATATTTCATTACCATGTATTTGCTACAAGTTGTTTTCTCCAAACTTTATAGTTAAACCTTCTAGGAAGATATGAACCGTACTAAAATGAAAACAGATTAAAGCATACTGATGAACATGAAACGTGTTTTTTTTCTGGTTTAGTTTTTTTAACATTTTTTGAAGTTCAGAACTAATTCAACGGTAACATACCCAAGATGATCTCGTTGCAGTCAATTTAAACATGAAAACATCCTGACAGACGTAACCTGGTACCATTCTAATGTTTCTCTAGCATGCACCCTTGATCGGAAGTAGTTTGATCAAAATCTACCTTGAAGTTTCCTGATATAGTTTACAAAGTCTATCTTTTTTATTTGTATGTCCAGATTAATGAATTCCTTAATTGATGTTGAGTGGATTTCATCATGTTCATTGTTTGTTTGCAGGCTACTTTTGAAGATGGAATGGTGGAAGAGGCTATATCAAGAAATCATAGCACAACAGCAGAAGCCATTGAAGTAGGGGATTCTGCGGGAGTATATCGCATAATCCTTACACATTTCAGCCAAAGATATCCTAAGATCCCAGTTTTCGACGAAACTCACATGCACAAAACCTGCATTGCTTTTGATATGATGAGTGTCAATTTAGCTGATTTGCCTGTACTCCCCAAAGTTCTGCCCTATATTAAACTATTGTTTAGAGATGAGATGATGATTGTTGATGAATCTGACGATGTAAATCTTGATACTGCAGTTGCTTGAATATTTAAATACACCATTTTTATGAGGTGACTTGACTACTACGAAATGTGATTTTTTCTTCTTTCCAACAATTCTAACAGAAATAAGAAAACATTTTTCCATTGTACCTTTTAGATACTTTAGTTTATTCTCAAACACCTACCTACATCTCCCTTTTCTCTATATTTGGGGAAGAGATGAACGCTCTATTGAAAAACGGAGGGAGTAGTGTTCTCTTCAAACTATTAATTTCTGAAAATATAATAATTATTCATTTTCTGAAGAGTTTTCAAGAGTGTGTAATAAGGAGAGGAAAAGATGCAGATAATGCTAATCAATTTTTGTTCCTAAAAATGTAAAAAGGAAGCATATTCAGCATAAACTACTCATAATAATATTACTAAATAAAATATCCAATAAATTTGAATATAGCAAACTAACAATAATGTCAATAGACACAACATCAAATGGAAAAATCAAATTTAAATAATCCTTAAAAAAAAAGACTAAAACCCTAGAAATTATAATTAGGATCTGAAAGAAGTATTAAATCATCCAGAAGCTGTAAGTAAAGCTATGAAAGCTACAACAACAGTTGAAGCCAAAGGAACAGAAACTTGCAGTCCAGAATTGGAAGATGGAGCTGGAGCTGGAGCCTCCTCATCTGACTTGGGCTTGTGTGGACTGGGTATCGCAGGAGGAGAATGCGATCTTGGGTGCAGTTCCAGTACATCAATAAATAGTTTAAGCCCAGCTTCACAGTGCTCTGGATCCCCACTTATGAAATACATTGGGCCGGGCTTTTTGAGAATGACCAATGTGTTTCCATCGTTGAAGACAGAGGTTGGGCTGCTTGAATTGCAGTGATAATAAGCCCATTTGTCCACCACCATAACTGAATCGTTCTTGTACACAAAGCCTGGGTGGGTTTACACATAGAAAAGCATGGTGAAAATCGATTTTGGATAGAGTTTCATCCTTTTTCAATTTTAAAAAACTATCACATGAGAAGGAAAAAAAATGCGACAAAAGATCTTTGAAAATGCACTGAAGTGAAAATTAGATTCGGATACTCTTTTCTTGTATTCTATTACATTCTTCGTCATATTATTATAATCAAAACTATCATATGCAAATTATATAGATCTTAAAGAGAAGTGAATCCAAAATGTATATTTGAAAGGAACATACATTGTAATACTTAAAATAATTTAAAGGCAAAATATAATATTTACAATTTAAAATATATATATATATATATATGTTTTTAGTAGTGGTTAGAAAAATTACCCCTAATTTTTCCTAAAGCTATATGAGGAATCCTATAAGGGAAAGCAAACAAAACTTCTTTTTCCTACAAATATGACATAGTATATAAGATAGAAAGTGTGACAGATAGTTATAAAGCTGAAAAAATGTGTGCGTGCGTGTATAGAAGCAAGTAAATATAGGAATAATAATATAGAAAGAGAATGGAACTAACGAAGTGAATCTCGGACGTGAAATCTCATTCGGGAAGCCCAGAGAGTGTAGAAATGAGTGTGGTTAGGATCAGGCTGGTGCCATCCTACACCTTCACCAACTTTGAATTCCTCAGCAGCACCTACACTTGCTGTGTTATTAATCGCTATCATCAGCACAACATTGACAACAAAAACACACAAGAAACTCAACCAATTGGTGGAGGATGCCATCTTTTTTCCTTAAAGTTCACACACTAAATATAAATTAACTATTGGTTTTTGATTCTGTATCAAAGTGCAAATGCAGTGGTTATATATATATAGGAGAGGAGGTGGAACGTGGTTTGTGTAGTTATGAGCAGTTTGTTTTGAAGAGGTTAGACGTGGGATGTACTGTTCCTTTGACCTGGTCTGCTCTTCATTTTTTCATCCTTCTTTCCAGTAACTAATTAATTCCTAGATCATGTGTGTGGCAGTTGGAAACCCAGATTTTTTTAACACATTTTCTTTTCGGGCGCCTTAAAATGGATGAATAGTTTTCCAAATCTAAATAAATAAATACGTACACTGGTAAAACAGAAAATAATCCTCAGTAACTGGTGTCTCTATATCGATAAATAAAACCAGTTAAAGAAGTATAAAGGTTGTTACAGATATGAAGACTAATTATCTCCCCTCTTTAAAATAATGACAGCTAAAGAAGTGTAATTTGACAACTAAAGAAGTGTAATTTGAAAGGATATCAACGCGATAAATTCTGAGTAAACGTGACAGACATGAGGAGTGAGGACATTAGTTGTGAATTACGGTTTTCCCCACTGGTGGGCTCATAAGAAGTCATTGTGTATGAAAATATTGAAAAATTACAAGTGAAATTCAGCGGCCCAACCCAGCTGCAGACTGCATGAGAGGGTCTCGCCTTCGACAACTATAAAATCAAGTCCTGTAACATTTTTGTATACTTCCAATTAACACAAGTACCAGTTAAATAAGGAAGAACCGACTACAACTGCCAATAATTGATGGACAAAAAAAAAAGACATTACTAGGTAGCTAAAATTTAGCCAATTAATTAGCTAAATTGGTGGCAAAATGGCAAATAGTTGGGTGAATCCTTTAAACCAACAGGGGGTATAACAGGGGGTGAATAGTGTTTAATTTGGATTTTTAGCCAATTTTGCTTAGCCGTTTAGCTTTTTCCAACCAAAAAAAAAAAAATGGCACAAGAAGGCACGGATCACTTTGCCCAAGAGATCACAGAAAAAAGAGTACAGGAAGACAGTGAGATGTATGATCAGACACCAAACATCAAGTCCACTATTTTGGAAACGTATGATTTTGTAGGTGCAGCAACACTACCAGCAGATTGGCGGTTGCCGGAGCTGCCATTCTGAAGATACTGTGGATAAGGGGAAGAACGAAAAGAGTTTGACTCTGGAGTTCGACTTAAAGATGCAGGTGGGAAAGTCATAAATCCTTGATTGTTAAGCCTTTCATTCAGCGTCTGACGTTGCATGGGATCCACTGGTTTCACACCGATGATGAGAACTCCATTTATTTGAATCCCGTTTTTCCTAAGGGCTTTCAGAGCATCAGCACGATTCTGCACCACCAAAGCAGTAAAGGAAATCCGAATTTCAGCACGACTATATGAAACATAACAGAAGCAGTTGAACCGGATTTTGGAAGGAAGGATAGATTAATAAGCACAACCTTCATGATCACAACTGGAGATTAGCAGGCATGTGCAATTAGTACAGAGCATGCTATCTACATTATAGAACTTACAAATTATTTTCAGTCAAAACGTCACACAAATTGTTTAACATACCTAAAACTAATACATGCTAAGATGCTGCTACAGTATATTCACAGCTGTTTCTAACCTAGTATGTGAAAATTTGCCAGTCTCTCGTGTAATACCACATTTCAAATGCAATAACCATATACAATGATGCCATGCAGCATATTCATACTAAACTTCAGTTAAATTTGACATGGACACGGGAACGTTGCTTAATTTTTGGACTCAAACACAAGGATTGACAACAGCTCGTTATACTCTCAGATATATGAAACAGGGTATTTTGCATGTCTGAGCTGGTCATCAAAAGATCCATAACACAAGTAATCAGTTCCATTCTAAACCATGTAAAATTTAAACTATAAATCCAGCCCATCCTCTAGCATCTTGTTTAAGATGAAGCATAGCAGCCTCTCAACAAGAAAACGAGACCAATTAACTCGTGTTCATAAAGTAACAACCTCAAAGGAAAGTTTCCCAGATAATATCAAGAATAACAATTCCATATCAGGTCAAACCAGAATCAGATCTCACCCTATGGTTACTTCGACCCAAAAGGAATATCTTTCAACAGCCATCCAGGTTACTAAGGAAGGGAAATATAAGCTTGTGTTGAAGTGAACTTTTAACGTAAAAACCTAACAAATTATAAATATACACACAACAATCAATGGAGGCACTTGGGCACTGAAAATGAAATACTCCAACAAATTAGAAGCATAGTTAAAGCAGAAGACCTGATATAGAATATGCATCCAATTCGCTTCTCTTGGACCAGGAACATGTTTCAGAATCATCCCACATTTTTCAAACTCCCTCAAAACAAGATTGGTGTCAGCTGGAGAAAAACTGGAAAACATATGCATACATGAACCACCATAAGAAGTAAAATTGAAAACTTAATAAAGGAGGCTGAGAACATTGAAAAAGAATCAAAAGATAAACAGAAGAAACGCAATAAAAGTTCAATGATGCTCAAAATGGAGGGGAAGCTTATTCTTCTTTAAACTTGCAGTGCATATCAGAGGTCCTGGAGTTTACTCTATAGAACATGTAGGGAACTCAATCTGAACCCAAAATTCAAGTTATAGAACCTTGGGATTCAGAATCTTGTCTTCCTTGTAAATCTAATACTAATTAGGCACGCTGCATATTAGCATCCCCTGCCCCCCCCGTCTCCACGTGTGCTTGTGCATGGAATTCATAAACAACGTTCTGCAGACATTATTCTCATGTGATTATGGAAAAGGCAATACATTTTGATGTTTTGGGAAAAATTAGAAATTTTCAGAGAGTGGAGTCAAGATACTGTCTAACAACGGTCATTCCATGGGCACCAATCATTCAGCATCAGGTAGTGCTATACAAGTATAAAGCAATTTTTTCATGAATGCCAGAGGAAGTTCAAAAAATGTTCAAGTAAGACAATACCCATAGACTGTCACCCATTCTTCTTCATCAAGGCTTGCTACGGGAGCCGAATTCCTCTGCATCTCAGGCCTTGCAACTTCCCTGGGGGGTGGAAGTGTTATTAAAGCACCAGGTTGAACGACGCCTTCAACGGGAGAACCCTTTCCCTTATCATCTTGTTCAGCACTACCTCCAGTCTTTGCAGGCGACGACCACCAAGTTAAAGGTAGAGGGCTTTGCTGACTATGCTGTTGCTTACCAGTTGCAGCATATGAATTGCTCGCCTCGGACTTGCTTTTAGGAGTCGAAAACTCCCTGCCGAAGCTCCGGATTGGGGTTCTTGGATCAGACTTGATTTCTGGGGACGCCGGATAATCCGCAATCCCGGATTCTGGTGAAAAATCTGATCGGTCTTCAAGGGTGAAAACTGGTGGAGGCGGAAGATCAGTGTTTGCGAAATTCTCCCGCCATAGAGCTGACACTGCAGCTGCCTGCCCAGGGGTCGCAAATTTTCCAGCAGATTTTCTGGAAGAAATTGGCGTAGCTAAATCTTGGAAAAATAAGGACTGCCTCCCACCGGACTTCGGAGTCCTCTGAACTGTTGTGCTCATTTTTCTTCAGAACCTATGTAAGCACATAATTGAAACATCAAATTACTCCCACAAAACAAAGTAGTAAATATATCATTCCTATTAACAACTCAAAAACGCCATAACTATACAATCAATTAGACAATAAATAACGGAGCTCTATTAGCTCAAAACTCAATCAAGTTTGTCGATAATTCACCTAGAGAAATCATACACTTCACAGAAACTAAGATTTAAAGAAACAACTTATTTACAAATGAATTAATCAGATACAAAGCAATGAAAACAAAATTTCAAATAAACATAGTTGGACTTATCAAAAAAAATTTAAAAAATTTGAGTTAGATTAGCTCAAAACTTAATGAATTAGCCTAATTCAGCTCGAGGAATTAACAAAAACTAAGAAGAAGAAAAAAACAAAAAAGTAAATTCTAGCTGGAAAAAGTTCAATCAAGAGAGGAATACCGGTAGATTGATGAAGATGAAGAAGATTGATCGGAGGATTGTCGGTGCGTCTCCCGTGAGCACAGAAATTCAGAGCGGGCAAACGAAACCCTAGTTTAGAGAGCTTTGTATTTACAGGGAAAGTTCAAACTGTGGAGGTGAAAATGAAGGTTTAAAAATTTTTGAAGCTTAAATGAAATGACTGTAATGGCCTTAACGAATAACTAGTGTAAATTACGGGTTGGACATTTAGATTTAGGTCCTGTTTCATGGGCCAAGCAGATTTATTTGGATAGTACCTTACAGACTGACGGTCTAATGGGCTCGAGAAACTCTTGGGCTAGTTCTTTGATTGGATTGGCCCATAACTGGGTTTCATCCACCCAGCACCCTGCCGGTGAAAATTCTCTGTCCCGTGTATGTTCCAATTTCTCTCCCCAATCAATCAAAATTTACTATATAAACATTTATTTCAATTATATATATACATATGATGAATTGTGATTAGTTGAGAATATGAATGTGCACATACATGGGGACGGATGATATTTTGCCCCTGGTGGCTACAATAGTATTTGTTCATAAACTTACACCATTGTTTATACGATGTTTTAATTAATAAATTAAAAATAATATCAGCTTTCTCAGTTTTTCTTGCATTTTCTCTCTTGTTTTATTTATGAAAAGCCTCTAATACTATGTGTATAATGTTGGGGCAGCAGAAGCAAACACGCAGATAATATGGAGAGAAAAAGAAATAAATAAATCAACAAGAAAGAACACCAATATTTTTAACGTGGTTCGGTCTCAACGCAGACCTACATCCACGACCCCCCTAAAGGGTAAAAACTTTCACTATGTAATTTTTGGACGAAACAAAATTACAAACCCTCTCAGGAACCAAACTCAGGAAACTCACCATCTGAGTTGGTGGCGCCCAACGCGGCACCCACATATAATACTAAAGTAGAAGATCCTTATTTATAAGGTTTTCCTCCTTCCTAGTTTCCTAACACAACCGATGTGGGATATTGAGAGAATCCCAACATATCCTCCATTCTCTCAAATTCCCAAATTACAACTTAAATAGAAGAGAGGGACCAAACTCAGGAAACTCACCATCTGAGTTGGTGGCGCCCAACGCGGCACCCACATATAATACTAAAGTAGGAGATCCTTATGTATAAGGTTTTCCTCCTTCCTAGTTTCCTAACACAACCGATGTGGGATATTGAGAGAATCCCAACATATCCTCCCTTCTCTCAAATTCCCAAATTACAACTTAAATAGAATAAGGAAACCTAACACTATTGGGATCTTGAGAATCTCTAACAAATTAAGGAGGGTTTGTAATTTTGTTCAGTCCAAAAATTACATAGTGAAAGTTTTTACCCTTTAGGGGGGTCGTGGATGTAGGTCTGCGTTGAGACCGAACCACGTTAAAAATATTGGTGTTCTTTCTTGTTGATTTATTTATTCTTATTTTTCTCTCCATATTATCCGCGTGTTTGCTTCCGCTACCCCAACAACTGGTATCAGAGCGTCAGGTTCGAGACTGTGATGAGTTCGAGTCCTGGGAGAAGCGCAGATCTTAGAAGAAGGCGCAAGTTTTCGTGACATGTGATGAGAGCAAAGAAGCATTCCTTGACCCAACATCAAGGAAGTAAAACTGAGACGAAACAGAGAAGAAGCCCAAGAGAAGACCTAGGATTAGGGGTTTTCTATTTTAATTGTAATTTGGGAACTTAAGAAAAGGGAGGATTTGTTAGAGATTCTCAAGATCCCAATAGTGATAGGTTTCCTTATTCTATTGGGATCTTGAGAATCTCTAACAAATCCTCCCCCTTGCGCCTTCTTCTTTTTCTCAGGAACCAAACTCAGGAAACTCACCATCTGAATTGGTGGCGCCCAATGCGGTACCCACATATAATACTAAACTAGAAGATCCTTATTTATAAGGTTTTCCTCCTTCCTAGTTTCCTAACACAACCGATGTGGGATATTGAGAGAATCCCAACATATAATTTTCTGAGTTGGATTATTCGATCTGAGTATTAAAGTTTTTTCACTAATAAAATAAGGAGGAAGTGCAAGAAGTTAAAAAATAAATGAAAATATAACATTTCTAAGAAAATATAATTAAAGTGTTACAAATAATTCGAATTAGAAAATTTCAGAAGGAATTGACTAGTAGAAGCTTCATATGAAATTCGATATAACAACTAAAATACATACATGAATATAAAAGGAAAGATTGCGTGTTCTGGTCATATTATCTTCCAGTGAATCACAGTCTTTATTCAATATGGGAGAAAACCTATTAATCAAAAAGGAGCTGAAAGAGGCTCCTTAAAATTAGAATGATCTGGGGAATCCATTATTATTGATGAGCGTAAGTTGATTGAGCACTGGCATGGGGCTTTCTCATTGTTAATATTACAAGTATTGTCTTCCTTGAAGTAATCTTCTTCATTCTCCAGTTTGTTTGTTCCTTTAACCACTAACACAGCCATCTCCTTTATTGCAGCAACTGGTTTTATCCCCTGAAAATAAATAAATTGCAATCTCTAACTACTCCAAGAAAAATTAAATTTGATTTTTTTTCTTTTTACCACATAATAGGTGCAAAAATATGTTCAAAAGTTATGGAATTAGTTAATGTGCATATATATAGTACCTCAAGAAATATGTTTGATGCTTCATTGGGTTCCTTATTTTGAATTACTCCAACAGCAACTTCCTGAATATATATAGTTCGAAATCAATGAAAAATTAACCATTAGTTGATGCGTATATCATGAAATGGAAGAAACATATAATATATTTATTCGGCATTGTCTCTCCCGAAAACTTAAACAAAATGCATGGTCAGGACATGTCAGGAATCGTCTGTCCACATACATACTCATACATGTACAAATCACTCAAAATTCGCCAAATGTACATTTTTCCAATGTTATATATATGTGATGAATTGTGAGTGGTTGAGAACAGACATTAGTACATGTTTGAGGATGAACGATTTTTTACTGTCCGAACAGATGGTTGTTACCACTAGGACAAACATCACTGAGTTCTATGATCAAGTTATAGACAAATTCTTTTGACTTTAGCTGTTTGAGAGTGTAAACCTTTAAAAAAAAAACCCAAAAAAAGGGAAAGAAAAAGAAAAAAGACAAAATGATTTACCCTAGCTTGGTCGAGTTGTCCTTGATTCAAGGTTCTGGGCTCCAATTCAATAGAGCAGCAAATTTTCGCCATGAATAAATTAAAACAAGACTTGGGATCGAATATTAATTCATACAATTAAAGGCTGGGTTGCAGCCCATTACAAGTAAAAAAAATCAACAGATGAATGTAGTTTACTTTTGCATTATATATATATAGCCACTGGAAATGTGTGTTTGGAAAGTATACTGAGAAATTGTGGCCATGAGTGCAAAATAAAGCTCTTTTTAGCACTGGTATCCCGTGAGATTACTGAAACTACATATCGGCTGTTATTTTGATCACGAGCCCAATTATTTTTTATCACCATCAATTGGTTAGTTGAGGCGATAGTAGATGTAAACATGGATTAAGGGGTCACTGATTCCGCGATCAAAGGAGCTTTTGTTGCCGAGGCATGAGTTTTTGGTGTTAAACTTTATCCTAGACTAACTCTTTTGTTTTTGCCCTACAAATACAATCTTTTACAATCACAAATGAATTTTACTTAGCGGGGCTACTTATGTAAGTAGGACTGTCAATGAGACTCAAATGCTCAAATCCAAACTCAGACTCACTGAATTTAATATGAGTTTAGGCCTACTTTTTATATCCATATCAAGATTGAGTATGGATCCAGATAAATATAGGATCAAAGAATAGTAAGTCTAAACTATAATTGTTTAGACCCAAAAGACTCAAAAACTCAAAGATCCAACTAAGATTTATAGTTTTCATATAAGATTTAAGGCCCAACATGGTTGAATTCGGAATCTAATTTAAAAAAAATCATATACAATGCAATAAAGACCCAACTTGAATCTCCATTTGATGAATAGAGGTCCAGACCTAACATTTTGCACCTAAGTGCTCTTAATGTAAGTAAGATCGGCAAAAATATAAAGGGATAGAATTTTCCCTTTTTTTTCCTTATATAAAGAATTTGGATCTTCTATCTTATTTTTTTTACATCCTCTGTTTTTCTTTTAAAACAATTATATAACCTATAAGGAAAATTGTTGTTTCTTAAGAAAAAAAAGTTGGGAGTCAAGGTGTGGAAAAGACGATCCGTATTCCTAAATCTTGTATAATTTCTTCATGTATATGCAGTTAAGAAGTTCAGTCAAATGTAGTTGAGCTGGAGATTTCCTGCCAGCTCAAGCATCTGACTTTTGAGAACTAATAAAACGACTAGTCAAATTCTTGCAAACCCTTTAAAAACTCTTCGAATGGGGAGCTAAACATAGAACTTCACATCCACTACTGCCTGATCAAAAGGAGCCTTTTACGATAGACACTTAAAAGGAGAACATGTTCTTGGACGACAATTCTTCTCTTGGCTATAGCGTGGACCATTACTAGTCTCTTTTTTCTTTTGCTTTTTTAAATAGTTCTGTGGATGAAATAATTCTGCAATCACGTAGAATTTAGGAAAATATCGCACATCAAGGAGTGTATTGTGACCAGTATATTATGATATAAATGTTAATGACTAATTCCACGGTTTGAATCTGTTATATTTTAATCATACAAAAATAACTTTATCTTTGCTTCATAGCACTCCCGTTCATTTTAAGCATTTAAAAAGAAAAAAAGAAAAACAAAACTAATTTGCTCGTATGATCACGTCCTGGTGCCAATATTCATAAGACCACAGAGATTATGGACAACTCAAGAAAATTTAAAAACTTAAACCTATGAAATGATACTTAACTGGGCTATTGTGTCTAGCCATGTGCCTACTTAACTTAATCTTATATAATAATCACCCTCTACTTATCTCTTCTCTGTTTATTTTCTTTAGTTAAATTGTCCTCCGATTGAATATCTGCAATTGGCCATATTAGCATTCGGTGGTAGGAGAGGGCAAAAAATCCTCTGTCCCCATTTTTTTCTCTATCTCCTTCCCTAACAAATCACAATTCACCCTGTGTATATATAATTGGAAAAAAAAATATTTATATAGTAAATTCTGATTGGTTGGGGATAGGGATGAGGAAAGAAATGGGGACAGAGAATTTTCACCCGTATGAGAGAGAATCTGTCTCTAAACATTTTTTAAAATGTAAAAAAAATTTATAAGAAAAAATTCCTTTTTTTTTTGTTGAGAAATTCTTTAAAAAAAATACATCTTATCCCCTAACATTTTACAAATCTACTACATTACTATTTGTACCTAATACGTTACATATGGCCATAGGCCACGTGAGAGGGAGTGTGATAGAATTCAACTTGGGTGTGTTATTCTAAAGTTTATTGCACGTATCCTACCTAGCTCCACCTTTGAAAATCCTCTTCGCCTTTTCATATTTTATTATATTTGTGCTATTATTATTATTTTCTCTTTTTTTTTACGATCATCTAACCTTCCTAGCAAGATCGTTATATATTTAATCTAAATAATAAAAATATCAATTATGTGTAATGTTCAACTCTATTCACGATCCGATATTGGACTCTCTGAAAAATGATCTTAGTAGAGAAGGGTTTCAACTGATTAAATTGATTACGTGCAATAACTTACGAATCATACATACTGAATTATAGTAGGTTTCAAGAATGGGACCATATTCATGCATGGATCATTCAATTTTAAAGTTATGAAACTTACCTCTTTTCCAGTGGACCAAATGTTTGGTTAGTTTCTGAGATCATAAAATATTACTATAGGGTAAATTTATTTTATAAAAATTGTAAAAAAAAATACACCAAAGCCAGTGTCAGAAAAAAAATAAAAAATTTGAGGAGGAGACAAGAATAATGGCTTCCTGGTACCAGTTAACATGGAAAGATCCCCCTAGACATGAATTATACAAAACAGCTACTGAATCAACAGTCATGGACGTCACTACTGCATGTGCCCCTTCTTATCTCTCACATGCACTATAAGTCTATGATTATATCCGGCCACCACCCCTATGGTGGGGAAAGGCGGTTTCCGGCAGGTCCCATTGCATATAATGCCACAACCAATACATTTCTATATGTGCATACAATGTACTTTCAAGTACTCATACTTCATATGCATGTGTTATGTTGTGTATCTGTTTGCTTATAGTATTTGCATATGGACATAATTTTTGGTTTCCCTTTTGTTATTTTTTTCTTTCTAATATATGTGTTCTGATGTTTGAATGATTAAGAAGGTACTTTTATTTATTTGAAAGAAGTTTTTATAAAATTGTAACAATAATTACCTTTGGAACGACATGATCTCAAGCAGATGACTTTTCATACCGCGACGCAAACACACATCACTTGATGTTTCTAAAATTTTAGGTTAGAAAATTCTCAATGTAGATTATTAGAAAGGATGAAGCAGATTTGTTTTCTAATTTTAAGTGATATATTACTCGGTATTACTGTCATTTTAAGTCACGATTTTTTCTAATTTGAACTATAATACCACATTGTTCTTTATTACGATGGCAGTATTTATTTTTTCTTTTTTTTCTATAAGATAGTGGTACTAGTATTTATTTTTTCGTAGTTATTACTATAAATACTAAATATTTTGAATTATTTCTTGAATTAAGTTCAAGCGTACAATACGTAAAAAAAAAGAAAAGGAAAGGAAAAGAATTATTGTAGATTAGAAATTGACTTGAATATTGAAGTGGACCCCTATGAAGGGAAAATGTCTAGGATTGGGTAGACAGTAAAATCGCCCCAATGTCACAGCTTAATTATACTTTTATGTATCCCAAACTATATGACCTAAGCATCCTAAAATAACCGAGGCTATCTAAATAAAATGAAATGAGACTAGTATTATATTTTTTTTCTCCAAAACTAAGGCACTTTTGTAATCATTTAATATAATAATCAAACCAAATTATTAATTGGAGTAGTAATTTTCTAGTTGCTATGAGTCTATGACTACTCTTCTCGGGCTTTTCCCACATTGATTCTAAACGCACTTCCATGGCGAATTAATACTTCGTACACTGCACGATGTTCGTTTCACTGAAATCCACAAAACCCCATGTTTACTTTTGATTTCCTGGTCCGGAATAATCAAAATTTTACAATACGAAACACATAGTATTCGTCGAATAAAGAGTATGTCGTTTAAAATCATTTAATTTTAATAACTACCAAGATTTTATATAACATGTATCGTATGTTGTTCTGAACTAGAACCATGACACTCTATTACGAGAACCAACAAGAACTACTGCTTCTTTATTCTTTGACTTTCCGTTCAATCATTTTATAGGAGTCGCAATTAAAAAAAAAATTAACGTTTCTCTACTAAATAAAGAAGAGATTTATTTTTTGAGAGACTCCTAAAGAGAAGATTTCTTATCTTAGATTAGTAAATAAATTATTCTATTATGAAGTCGAGACTTTGTTAAAATTTTGTTAAACAACTAAACAATGTATGATTTTTCAAAAAAATCTAACACACAGTGACACAACACTTTTAATATGGAATCATAATTTTTTTGTTTAATTGCATAAATTTCGGTCCTACTAAAACTTTCCTATAATTATTATATATTTGCAATATTTAAGTAATATACATACAATGAGTCAAAACAAATTGACATAGGTGGTAAGATTAATCTAATTTCTTACTATTAATCATGTTTTAATATTCTTCTGTAACATATGAACTATATCTGCACTTAGCAGTTGTTAATTTTAAAAAATAATAATAATACAATACTTAAAACATTTAAAATTTTAAGGTTTAATAAACTTACTAAAGAAAGAATTGAAAGATCGCGAATTTTCAGATATATCGGGAAGTACTATAATTTATGATGATTTTTTTTTTTTTGAGCGCCCGAAGGGGAAGAGCGGAGAGTACCCTAGATAGGGAAGATTGAAGCATGCCCCATGCTTGGGGAGGGAAGATAAGCCTCATAAGGAGAAGAATTATTTGCCCCATTATGGGGAGATATAGGAATCGAACACGGGACCTCCGCCCCGTGTTCGGGTAGCCTTACCACTTGGACTATGATGATTGAGTCTATGAAATTTTGAAAATAAGCCCCGCCATGTGCAATTCTCTCAACCTTTTAAAGATATGCATGGCCATTGGTCACCGTATACCTTACTTCCACCAACACAAGTGGGCTCAATTGGTAAAGATTTAACACGTTATTACAAATGTTAAATGTTCAATTCCCGCTGTCGACATGAGGACTGTGTTTGATGGGTGATTTATAATTACCCTTATAAGATACCTATGTTCCCTAGGGTCTGCCCTGACTCATACTAGTGACCAGAGCCGACCCACACAAACTTTTTTTAACAAATAAATAAATAAATAAATAAACCTTCCTTCCCTTGTTCAGTGGACAATGGCCTTTGACAAAAGTGTTGCACCCATTTTGTATCATTGCAGAAACTACTTTTCAGCTGATATTTCACCGTCTTTACTTTGTCATCAACCAATTTCACTTCTTCTTACATTTTAAAACAAGAAACTACTTGTTTCAAAATCATGACCAACCTATTGCTTAGTTGGCCACATATATAAATCTACATGACTCATTTAGGATAAAATTGCAAAACTATGATATTTTAAGAACAGTTAATATAGTAGAACTGTATAATTTTTTATTGTAGGTCATCGGTAACAAAAGAAAATTCGAAATCATGACCATCACACAGAATATAATTTTGAGGAACTTTTTAAGAAAATATGTAATACCAAGATAACCTCATGTAACAAAAGAGACAATCTTATTAAAAAAAAAATGAGTAAATTTTTCTAGATTTTATATATGTTTGGAGGTAAGAGATTATTCGACGTTTGCTAAAGGTAAAATTACAAGATATCTAATAAATATGTTATGGGTTTTGAGATTGACAAAAACTTTTAAACGTGAAAAATTCAATAATTATCTATTGTAAATTGAGGGAGTAATTAGGAAAAAAAAGTAGTATCTAATGAATCAATCAATGACAAAAATTAGCAGCAAATTACACAAGTCTACAATTAATTCACCAAATTCTTCTTTCAATTTTCCTTTTCTAGTTTCTAGAATCTCATCTTTTGTTACTTCTGTTTTTCCCTCGAATCAAAATTCAAAATATCTAAAAAGAAAACACTACTAGAACTAGTAGTAAATTAAATTAGATAAAAATTTAAAAAAATTGTGGTGGTGCAACTTATTTCGGTACACCAGCGCACTTCAGATTATAAGCCTATAGTCAGGACCGACATTTTGTTGATGAATCAAGAATTCATCTCCACCGTTCATCAGCAGCAAGTGGTGCTGGTGCCCGTGCCCGTGCCTATGCATCTCCTTCTGCCTTCGGAGCTCCATCACTTTCCGGTGCGAATTTGAATGCTTTGCGGACACGAAAGTCGGACTCGAAGCGGGTCGGTATTCCGGAACCAGACGACCCGACTTGTAACGGACTCCACAAGCATTGCACAAAGTCTTGGGACCCATAGGCCCAGCCCTCCACTGCGGCGTCTTCTCCGACAAGCAATGGAGACATTTCCGCCCAGTTGTTTCTGTAGATGCATCTCTTCTCTTTGACGGCGTCGTTTTAGGAGCTTTTGGCTGCAAATTAACGGTCTCCAAATTTGTGATTGCCGCCGCCGGCAAGGGGATGAGGAGGCGGGAGGACCAAACGCAGGGAGCAGCACGGGAACGTTTGCTTCGGGCTTTGCCAGGGACAGATACGTCGGAGGGGAAAATTGGGGATGATGAAACAATGGTTGTGGTAGCGGAAGAGGAAGTGTCGGCGGTTAGTGGTGGAGCTTTTGAATTTATGGTTGGAGAGATAAGGTGAAGATTCTGCAGGTCGTCAGTTGAGAATGATTCCTCCACAAAATTCGAGAGCCATTCGAGCTCAGCCAAGTCGTCATACTGATCATAAAAAAAAATAATCAACGAAATTCAAAATTAGCACTAACATTCCCGTAAAATTTCAAAATTTTCTCAGCCAAAATTTCAAATTACCGGAACGCAGAGGTCGCTGCCGGAAAACTGGGTATCAGTGATGCTACGACAGCTAAGGCTTCCGTTAAAGTTCGCGTCACCACCACCGGATATAGAGGAATTACAGCTGTCAACGACGGCGATAGAAGAGGAGTCACCGGAATTACCGGTAATGCTATCGAAAAAAGCGTCGGCCATGACGTCGTCATCATCTTCTTCTTTAGGAAAATCCACCAAAAGGTCATCCACTGCAAAATTGTTGTTATTAACATTATCAACGACCGGTTTTTGCTCGAATTCACTGAAATAGCCGCCGGCGGTGAAGAATTCTGATGATGAAGCTTCCATTTTACGTACTTCAATACCGGTTGTGTGTCTGTTTGAAAGGAGTTTGGTAGTGTTTGTAGAGAGAGAAAGTGAAGAGTAAAGTGGGAAGAAGACAGTTGAGTTTTGAAGCGGATGACTGGATGAGGCGGAGTAGGGCTGAAACTTGGGCGGGGTTTTTATGAGTGAAAAGAGGGGTTGAAATGGAAATAATGAAAATTACTACTCCAATTATTGTTACTTTTTTATTACATTTTGAATGTGGGCATGTTTATTACCTCCAGTTGGATTTTATTCGTACGGTACTGAAAAAAATAACTTTTATAACAATAATTTTAACCTATTTTTATTTTATTAAAAAATAATTTACAAAATAAATAAAAAAATTATATAGACTCAATCATGTCTCTACACATTTATCTTGCGGTTTATAATTCACATTTTGAAGATAAATAATTAAAATATTTTTTTACTATTTGATGATATGGTGAATTGTATATCACAATATTATTGTATTCAATCTATGATAGAATTATTAAAAAAATAGTACTTTCATTACTTTATGTTGTTTCCCTTTTTGTGTATATTTTTTTTAATTATATATATACGTAACAAATTGTGAGTGATTAATGATAAAAATAAAAAATATATATATAGGACAGACAATTTTGTAAGTACGGTTATGACAATATTGATATTGTACGGTAATATCGGAAACTTTTTACCAGGTAAGAGTGTTTTTATTTACTAATTTCACAGAAAAATGCTGGATTATTGTTGTCACTGGAATAAAATAAAGCAAAATGCTTCACAGTTCACACTCACCAAGGCTAACAGAACCTTCACTGACTTTATTCTGGGGGAATGGCAGTAAATAAATAGATTTATTCTTTTAAAAATAATACTAAAATCAATTAATTTATTTTGTTGCAAAAAAGAAAAAGTACAAGTCAATGTTGTCATGGGAAAATTCTGATATAGACCTGGCCTACCACTTGGTCATAGACCACTTGGTCCAAAATTAACCACATCACCTCTTTTGATTAAAAAAAAAATCGCATAAGGCCCCACCTGTTTTTATTATTTTAATCAAAATTGTGATGTGGCTGAATGTGGACCAAGTGGTAGGCCATGTCCATATCAGAATTATTCGTTGTCATGTGATTGTCAATATTTAATCCACAAGCTTTATGGTTATTAGGGACATAAAGAGTAGCAGTGTCAATCGAGGTATGTGAACGGAGTTTGATTTAGTTCACCCTCAACTCATACAAAATTGGAAAGCTCAAAATTCACAAACATTGAGTTCATGCTTATCTTACATTTTAATGTGAGCTCGAGCTAAGCTCACGAGCTAAATTTATATTAGCAAAAAAACAAAAATCATATTGCAAGAATAATTAATACAATGAGAAATTAAACTAAATTCTGACAAAAATACAAATATACATAATAATACAATGATACTTAATTCTTGAAGCAAAATAAACAAATAACAAAATAACAAAAGATAAATGCATATCAAGATCAAAGGTTAAAGGTTAAAAAATCTACATACAACGTAGACAAAAATTCTTATATAGATTAAAACAAAAGAAATAGATTTTATAGGTCTTCTTTTTTTTAATTAGTATTATTATATATATCTATCTATATATATATATATATATATATATATATATATATATATATATATATATATGTATATGTATATATATATATATATATATATGTATATGTATATATATATATATGTATATGTATGTATAATATTTTAATTATATTATTCTTATTCGGGTTCGAGCTTTTTTTGGGCTGAGCGGGGTAAAGCTCACGCTCAACTCACATAAAATTTGAGCTTGAATATTGAGCTCACGCTCAGCTCAGCTCACATTTTTTCGAGATATGCAAGGCGGGTTCGGGCCGAACCCTGACACCCCTAATAAATAGATTAAAAAAAATTACATAAAATTAGTTTTTTTTTAACGAGTACAGATATATTATGTTAGGTACGTATACATTCCATAATTGTGAGTTTTATGGATATAGCTATATGAGAAATTTGTCTATAAGTGTGATTGTAACAATCTTTTCTTTACACGCGAAGTGAGAGTTCGATTTCTACAAAAAAAAATATGAAATTGAATCACTTGCGTAGTAGTGATATACATACTAAAGACAGTTTGTGGTCCTATTGAGAGACATTATGCGATTTAAACCCTCCTCCATTAACCCTAAATTCGGGAAAGTGAAGAGGTGGAACTCCTTGGAGTTAGAGGAGCTCAATCACTTTTTACATAACTGTGAAAATTTTATTGTGAGTTGATTTTTCTATAAGAGTGTGGTGTTTTACGGATGGGTAAAAAATGAAAATAAACAAGCAAAAAGAGGATGAAAAACTAAAGAGAGAGAAAAATAGAAAATTCAAAGGGTATATTTTTTTCCCTTAATAAGCGATCTAGCAGGTTTTGTCGCCGTGATTCTACCATTAGTGTGTCCAAGTTTACAGCCGGGTTCCCCTGCTTCGCCCTCATTATTTTTTTCTCTCGGGACCTGCGCTTTTCCTCATTTTTAATATATTTTTTCTTCATTTTCATGTTTCCTTCTGATTTTTTTTTCCCCATAATTTATCACCCGTTATTAGTACTTTCTACTATCTAATTCACATGTTATTATATTCCTCAATCCACGTTAATGCACGACGCTTACAGCTCAACTCTAACCCTCCATTGCATTTTTCCCCTTCAAATTACTCCTTTCTTTTTCACCATACTCTTTAATTATCATTCTACAAGATTTTACTAGTAGCTTAATCTTTCATATTACAAGTCATATTCTTAAAACTCTATTTCGATATATTATTTTTTTAAGTAGTTAACTTGTAGAGTGTTTTATGTCTTCACCAGTGATAATTTAATTCGAACTTAGCGTCGGAGCGCTCTGCTGTTTTGACTCTTAGGTGGTAGGGTTCAACTCATAGAAATTCGTATATGATACAAAAAAAAGCTATGATAAATGAGAGATTAACCTACAAGTAAACTCAAATTCTCGTTAACCGATATAATATTAATGAGCTACTATCACTTACATCAAACTCGAGCTTAGTTAAATCTAATTAAACACTACTACGTCATGAAACAAAACATGGAATTTCAAATTTGAAAATTCTACAATCTTCTCACCATCAATTGTAACGAACGAAATCTAAAACGTTTTATTTCAAAGTTAAATACTACAACTATTCAACAAGCCACTTATCACTTAACAAAAGCATTTGAAGTCTCATATTTAGCAGTCCGGATCCTATGCGGAACACTTTATTTTCAGTATGTGCAGAACAATTTAGGATAGGTATTTTGAGTCATAAAAGCCAAGACAAGCATCTTTATAAACATTACAAGTGTCTTACAAATTAGGATAAGTGTTCATTTTAAATCAATCTTCACCGTTAAATCAGGACTAGTGAAACCTTTGTATTTTAACGTCCATAAACACAAGTAGCTTAGACATGGTGAATATAATGCTCTTTTCTTGTTAAGCTCACATGCTTAACCAAAATTGGACAATCAATCTGACCAAACATGAGTTTGCATTTAATTGTTTTCGATCTGTTGATACGTTACATTGAATTACTAGTAAACATCAAACTAAAGGCATGATATTATCACGAGATTTATTTATTTTTTTTTCATTTTAAACTGTTATTCGATATTTATAGTAATTCTTAAAATATCAAACATTTTTTAGAACGCGAAAAAAATGTCAAAAAGTATTTTTTTTGTTTTTTTAATAGAATGTCAAAAGTTCTTATATTTTTAAACTAGAGTGAGTGTCATGAGTTCGAATCCCCTCTCCGCTTCTTGAATCTCCCATTTCTGGTAATAGATATGTCCCCTCCCCCAATAAATAAATAAAAAAAATTAAAAAAATATACTAGAGTGAGTAAAAAATAAAAACACGCTTACGGCAATTGTAACAGAAAAATCTACTATCAAAATGAGAAAATGCAATTTTATAATCGTTTTTTGTAAGACTCTCACCACAATCTCTTCACATGAATTAGGTAAGGACGAAGCCAGGATTTCAACTTACCGAGAACCAAACTAAAATTTATTTACAGTGTATGACAGTATATTTGAAGTAGAAAGATATATTTTTACTAAAGATTTGAAACTAAAATGATTATTATCTTGAAAAAAAAATGCAAAAACTAAGGAAGGAAATTGACAAAAATAAAAATGAAAAAAAACGACTAATATGCAGAGGTTAGTGTTACAGTTCATACTTCAAAATAGAATGATAAAGTTATAAAAAAAATTATTGTTTGTTTAATTAAAGATATATTTTAGAGCAACTTTTATTGTATTTGAATATATTAAGTAATCAAATGACATATTTTTAATTTAAACTACAAATTTCTTTCTGTTTCTGCAGTCCAAATTACACTATTACAACACCAAAGATCATGCCCGAATTACAATATTACAGAAAAATGAGCATTCCACAAATAAAATAGACAATTGAATGAATGGCGGACAGAGAGTTTTTTAGGATGAAAGAATTATGTTACCATTATAAAATTTTAAAATTTTGAGAAAAGACCCAAACATTTTATATTATAAAGATTTATTTATACAAAAAATATTTTTAGTACTAATATGTAATTTTCAAAAAAAAATTGACCCTGCCACCATGAAGCTTCACCAGTGCCTGTAGATATGGACGTGTAAAAGGACTGTGTGCCCAATTCTACGTCCTCGGTCATATGACTGAGGCCGCATCAAAATGCCCTCTACCACTAGCAAACTTTGAAGTGCAAAATGTGTTGCTTAAAATAAAAGCATCGCTTTTAACCTTAAAAGACAGGAAGCACCGAAGCAAAGTTCTAGTAGTAAAGTAAAATAGTCCGAGTCATTAGTACAAATCCCCAGGCTAATCACTGTCAACAAAATGGATAAAGTTTGTTTAAACTGTGTCATCAATCATCACCCTTCCTTTTTTCTCTTTCCTGATATGATTTTAATCCCTATATGAAATAATTGTTACTTATGGATATTAAATTGAGAATGTATGGTTACATATGGATGACTTCTTCTATATAAAGATTTTAGATATCACTTGAATATATTCGTATAATATTCATACCTTAGGTTTATTCCTTTAAAAAATAAAGTACCATATCTTAGACAATTAAGAAAATGAAAAATAGTTGGGAGATGAAGGAAATATGATAGATGCTTTTGAAATACAAGTTCGGGGGGGAGGGGGGGTCCACTAGGCACGTGATGAAGTTGAGGGGGATATTGTGTGTCAGCCATCATGTGAGGGACTTTTCGTGTATTTATTTTATTTTCAGAAAGGCCGCCCCAAAACGGTGGTCCAATATTAAAGGCCTTATAGTTATGGTCTTACTATGGCTAAGCTGCATTCTGGAATATGGGAAACCGGATTCAAGTCGGACTCTGGTGCCCTCAATCGTCTGTACCCGTTTATGTTTTCATTTATGTGTTAAACCACTCAAAATTTACAATGTGAATATTTTTTTAAATTATATATATACATGATGAATTTTGAGTAGTTGTGCACAAAAATTGGTATATATACAGGTACTTACGATTATTTGTCCAATCGTCTCTTTTTCTTTGATGCCTGCCTTACCATGTGTGAGCTTCATTCACCAGCTCTTGCAAATATTTCTTTGCTTATTGGTTATCTTTTGCACAAGAAAACCCCATTTCTACGTTTCAATGATAGTTTGATTCTAAAACGAAACGTCTTAATATAAATTAAAATATTTGTGAGAAGATATTGAAATTTATGCTTTAATTTAAGACAAAACATTTATCTAATTAGACCCTTAATTTGTTTGCCCCTGGTATGCGATGAAATGCCCCCCAAAACTTCATTCGAAAATGAAAACGGGAAAAATAAAAGATTAATTTTCATGCCCAAAACATTCATTTTGAAAGTATAACCATTACATAATAACTATGGATGAGTATAACCATTGCCCTTAAGGCGGTAAAAGATAAATTATTTGTAAAAGAAGTCGTGAGAATAAGCCAAAAAAAGTTAAAATTATATTGAATTAGAAACTTTGTCCAAATACATCTAATCCTAGTCTCAAAGGTTTTTTTTGCAAAAAAATAAAAATAATTTTCTTGTTTTGAGGCACCTATAATAATAAAGCAATTGTTGCTCCGCGCTGAATAAGGCTGAGATTCTTGTTGAAATAATCTTCTCATCAAATCCAATAGTTGTCCAAGCCAACTTAAATTGGTATGAAATATCAACATAAGCTAAATATCTCCACCGAGAAGAGAAGGGATTTGTCTCCTATGAAATATATTTAATCATCTAGTGCAAATTCGATGGTGGAGATTCTATTAATTAGCGATACAGTCTCACCACCATAATAGTTGACATCTAGGCAAATCTTTAGAGAACATGCCTCACTAGCATGGTGCAATGAAAATGAAGGAAAACATGGAAGATTCAAGTAGAAATTAACAACACAGAACTAATATTAGAGCCGTCTTTCTCAACTTGGTTAATAAAGAGCAGAATCATAAAGCTTCCTGTCTTAAATATCTAGGCATGAGTGATCCAACATATCAATTCTATGGTATATTAGGTCGAGACATTAAAGAAGAAAATGTTCATGATTAGAATAGATAAAATCAGAAGATCAATTTTAATTTCAAGGATCAACTGTAGCCACCTGCTGCCACTCTCCATCTACGGCTTCCTTCCACAATGTCACGTTGTCTTTCCCGTCTGCCACTGCAAGTATGTTTCCCGTCACTGACCACGAAACTCTCCAAACAGGGGTCCCAAAATTCTTCAAAACCTTACCCTCCCATGGATCGCCTTCCTTGGCAAGAGTCCATATGATCACTTTTCCATCTTGAGAAGCACTGGCAATTGTTGATTTTGGAAGGCCCAAGTTTGGGGCCCAAGCGACATCCCTGACCCAGTCAGTATGCATTTGGAGAGCTGGGTAGCAATCCATCTTCCACCCGCCTTCATGCAGCTTCCACAGCTTCACAGTATTATCACATCCGCCAGAGACGAGCTTTTGAACGGGATTTAGCAGAGTAGAGCCTACAAGAACACCAGGAGCTGTTGATGGAGCCCATGAAACAGAGGTAACACCCACTGGATGAGCTGGTTCAATTCGAGAGGTATCCCAACCGCCGTCAGATCTTGCAGTAAAAACAGAAATGTTCCCGTCTGAAGATCCACATGCTAAGCAAAACCCAAACTCATGAGGAGCCCAAGCAATAGAATTGACGGAAGCTTTATGGTCATTGAAAACATGGGCCTGTGTCCACTCATTTTGCGATCCTTCCTTCCATATTATGACCTTCCCATCATAAGAACATGAAGCAAGCAGGGATCCAAAGTTGGGGTGAGCCCATGCAACTTGCCACACGGGTCCTTGGTGTCCACTTAAAGTTGCAAGATGCTGTGAGTTCGAGCTACTAACACCAATGATCTTTATGGTGTTATCTGAAGAAGCTGTGGCAAGACGCTTACCATAGTAATCCATTGTAACATCATGAACCGTATCCTGATGAGCTGTTTCAATCTTCTGACCCGGCATATTTGCTATCCAAGGGACTTTCACTAACGACTGCTGCTATCTCTAGATTGTCTGCACAGCCTAAAGGACAGTAAGATTAATGAAAATTGAGTACCGATCTCACGGGGGAGGGCAGTTGGTGCTGTTTCACACTCTTAAGATAATTCTTTCTTCCAATAAAGAGATTACAGTACATGAAAATCTCACCGCTTTTCACTTATCACAGGTTCATTTTACAGTTGAACATTAAATTTCCTAAATATATGTTTATTACGGAGTCAACTAACACCTAATGATAGTCTGATAGTATTTCATCAATAATTAAAATTAAAAAAAAAAGAACATTGAACAAACAATCTTCTACGTTTCAAAGAATATTATCCACTAATCTGTTGACTGAAGTATAGGATTAGAGTGCAGGTGGGAGAAAATATGGATGGTGAAAGTGAAAAAAATCAAACTTCTCATATCATCAACGGGTCAAGCTAGAAAGACAAGATGGTCCACTCTAAACATAGGTGAGCAAAAATATCCATGGATCAAATTACCAAGGACGATGAGGAAAATGTAGACAGAGACACAAAAAAAGATACGTTCATAGAAAAAAATCCGAGAATTCTGCAAACTCTTAGCAATCTACCCTTTCAAAGAAAAAACACAAAAGGTAAATAGACAAATGATAGATATCTAGCAAATAAGAAAATGCAAATACAATGACATTGGTAAGTACAAGAACCAAAGGAAGATTTCAAGATGACAAATAATTCCTACAACTAGATTAAGTAAATAAAAGCAAACAATTAAATTGATCAAGTATCCGGTCATGGTTGCAGATTGTAGTGTATGATGAAACATATTCCTCTGTAAAGACTGCTAATTCTAACTAACATAGTGAAAACTCCATTGTATAAGTCATCTACTCACTTGCCAATACGGCATTTACATGACCTTATTTTTAAAACCCTTTTTACAACTCCAAATTACTCCCTCCATTCCACAATATAAATCCAGTAATATAAGTAGTGAAAATTAAGGAAGCAAAAAAACAAGTACTTTGTTAGTCAAAATATCAATATTACTCTGTTAAACAGATTTAGTGGCATACAAGTTGCATGTAAGAGAATAATATTGATATTTTGAAAATAAAATATCTTTCATTTTACTTCATTAATTTTCTCTTCATGTCCTACGCTACTTATATTAGTGGTATACAAGGAATCACTTGAAAAAACACTTTTTCCCAATAATCATCCGATATCCCAAACCATTCATTCACTGGTGATCATACATGAGACAATACAGTGAACAATAATTTATCAAAACAAAAAAATTAAAAAAAAAATTTGAATTTCTAGACAACATATATACAGAGACTTTAAACCCTAAACTTCAAAATTTCCAAATACAGAGATGGACTAACCTGAAGAAGACACGGATCTCTTCTGAAACAACTGTTGTATCTAAGAGTTTCCGACGACCTAATTCTTAAATTTGCGCTTATGTACTACAATTGTAATTTGTATACATACGAGTACGACTACAAACCTACGACGGTATCGAGGATTCATTATCATAACCAAACCCGACTTATCGACGAATAAGGTTATCTATATCCACCTAGGAAAGCCCGAACAATTTACTAATGGGCCTTGTGCGTAGACCAATATTGTGGTCCAGTAAAGCTGGATTTTTGAGTTGGGATTATACCAAAAAATATTAGTGGGCCGGAAGCTGAAATAAAGTAGTCCAGTCCAGTTAGATTATTATTCATGAGGGCATGCAAAGAGTAGTTGGTGTTATATTAGAAAATCTCGTTTCAACGTACCGGGCTGCGTCATTAGTATGGTTAATACTCTCACTTTAAAATTTAATACGATATTTTTTATTTCATAAAAATTCTCGAAACTTTATATTTGTATTGAAGATGTTCTTAAGAGTTTCGAATTAAATCCTATTTTTAAATCGGTGTAAAACTCGACAAATACTTTACAAGTTTGAGTTCAAATTATTAATCTTACTATTGAGGAAGATACCAAACGTCATACAAGAGCTAACCCCCCCCCAAAAAAAAAAAAAAAAGGATGCGTCTTGGTTAGAGTGTTCACTATTCGATTAAATCGAAATATCGAAACGAATCAAACCGAATTATACTATATAGTTAGATTTATTTGCTATTTTAGTTTATTTGGTTCGGTTTTTAAAAAATTAAAATAATAATGTATTATACTTATACGTATTATTAATATTACTTATATATGTCTTCAATCCATATGTTTTCAGTGACATTCGGAGGGCAGACATTTTATACATTTATTGTCAAATGTTACCGCCAATACCCCGAATGATTGGTGACTTAATGAGTTATGTTATGGTTATAAAGTTGTATTTTTATTATTAATTTTTTATTTATTATTTATTATTTTTATTTTAATTGTGCATTATAATTTTATCGTATTCTATTTTTTATTAGTTGAGCTCCAGAAGAAAAAAAATAAAATTTCGGTACAAACCGAACCGAACCATACTGAAATAATTTCGATATTTGATATACAATTTTTACAAAATTTTGAATCTGTTTGGTTTTAATAAAACGTTAAAAAAATAAAATCGAATTTCAAAATTTTGTTCCGAATATCGAATGCACACCCCTAGTCATGTTTAGTATCAAGTTGCCAAGTAGATCCCCAGTTAAGCACAATGATGACATGGCTGTCGTTGGGGAGTGGACCCCGCAAATTTGTTGTCTGGTCATGCCTGTCGTGTTCTTCGCCCACTGAAAATCTCTCTTCTCCACCAGTCCGACTCCTATGCGAATAGGTTTTTTTTTTGCACATACGTAACATTTATTTTGCCTTTAGAGCAGGTATTTTTAACTTAAAAAAACATGTTTAAGCAAATAGGTGTTCATTTTAATCAATCTAAATAATCAAAATTTTAATCCAACGGATGAGATAAAAAAAATAAAAAAATTATTTTACCTTTTTCCCTCCACTTCACTTCACTTCACAGGCTCAACCGGTTAAAGTAATGAGAACCCGGTACACGGTCCCACCTATAGACATAATTCACCACAAGCCAAAACATATGCATTTTTACCTGGGGACTTGCTTCACCCTTTTCCTTTGGATAATTCTGTTATGGACTGAGAGTCACTTTGGTAGAGGCGCAGTTCACTAGGCTGTAAAACTGCCAGCATCGTTCCCTCCTCAAAAATTCTATCGATCACGGTTAAAATACAAAAAAGATTGTTTCGATATGAGCATGAGTTAAAAGTAAAAAAAATAGTACAAATTTGTCACATCACTATAAAATGAGGAGAGAGACAATTTTTTTACTTTTAGCGTATCCCATATCATAACAATCTTTTTTTGTATTTTAACCGTGAATGAAAGAAAATATTTTTTTTTGGAAGAGAGGCGACGTAGCGGTTTTACGATCAAGTAGACTGAGCCTCTGCAGTGGCGCTAGTCCCATACTCGAAATTTTCCTTTTCCTTTTCCTTTTCTTTTTATGTATAATAGCTGGAACTTTCCACCCTCTTCTTCTCTTTTCCCCTAGCTAAATCTCGTAATCTCTCCTAAAGAAAAATTCGCTATGGACGGTCCTTCTGGATACCTGTGAGACATTAAGGCCTGTGAAATTTACCCTACATATGGATCATGTCTAAAATTATGAGAAAGGAGTGTGGACCCCATTGGGTTCGCCCCATGCCAGACTTTCCCCTCTCCCAAGGGCGGCCCTCCGAGATTTTTAAAAATATTACTATTTATCAAAATTTTATATGTATTTAGAACAAATTTAGAAAATTTTACCCCCAACAAATTTTTTACCTTTTTTATTGCCCCCAAAATTTTTTTTACTGTTTTTTATCACTCGAGCTCTGTAGTTTTACATATTGTTACAGTTTTGCCCAATACCAAATTTTTGACTTCGTCCATGATCTCTCCTCCTATTAGAATTATATAACCAACCATATATGATATTAGTAAATAAATATAATCGCTCGTTTTGATTTTCAATGACAAAAATGCCAAACGCAGCCCTCCACACTTTGATATCGGCACACCACCGGCAGGCCGGCAACAAAGCAATCATCTCATCAGAAAATCAGCTCCCAGCTCCTATGCGGAACACCCAAGTGTTCAGCACATGCGGGATACATTCCCACCGTCAGATGATATATTTTAACGGTACAGATTTAGAGAGAAAGTTTTTTTTTAATATTTTAAGTCCAAACGTAACTTTTCTCTCTCCAGATCTAGACCGTTAAAATATAATCCAACGTCTGAGATTGTTTTACACGTGCGAAACTTTAGCTGTTTCGCATAGAAGACTAAGAAAATCATACTCACAAACATTTCGTTCAGTCATGTCACAGCACACTTTAGATTAATTAGCTTCTTTTTAGGTCATTAATGTCATGTCATATCATACTTAGCAACCGCAAAAGAAAAAAAGAAGTCATGTCATGTATGCGAGTATGTTATGGCGCAGCCATAATAAAGGATGGATGGAATGGATGGGCATTATGGGAGTTTACCAGGAGAGTGATGATGACGTAGCCTTCTGGAATCTGGACCCTCTATGAAAATCAAATTTTAATAATTTACTCCCTCTTTATGTCTATCTTGTATAGTATATATTTTCATTCTTATACACACAAAATAATGTCAGCTATGAGTCAATTTATACCATTGTCTCAGGCTCTCATTCACACCCCCCAACCCCCCAATTTTTCTTTTAATTAAAACTTCACTTCAAAAAAAATTAGATGCTCAAATAATTACATCTCATCCATTATCTATTAAACATAGGCTTAGCCTAAATTCATTGAGTTTCACTTTTAAGAGTATAAAAACTCAATAGCTTTATATATTTCATCCATAAAAATTTGAAAACTTTTATTCTCTTTGTTCTTTATACTCTACGCACAATCTAAACAAATGCACAAAGTCATTCTAGTAAACACACAAAAGAAGAAATATTAGATATCTCTGAATTCTGATACGCATAGCCTTTCTGTCATACTGAGGGAGAACCACTCCAACTTCATCACCTCTCAAATTAATTAAAAGGTTTTATTGATTATTTAAAAACAAATAGTGAAGCTGCATGTTTAGCAAAGTATGAGATTGAAAATTTTGAATTTTGTCCGTAGAATGAATATATGTTATGATATATTATTTGTTGTAAATACAGTTAGTAAAACATTTCAATATAAAGATATGCATATAGAAAAAGTGAGTTCGAGTCATCTATAAATTTAGCTGTAGAAATTGCTCTCTCTCTCTCTCTCTCTCTCTCTCTCTCTCTTTTTTTTCTTCCTCTTGAAATTTCTTTATTTCTTAGCTTGGATCTAGCCATCCTCCTTCCACTCTTGGTATTCACCCCTTATTTTGCCGTAAATCTTGATGAATTTTTTTCAAAACAGTATTATTCAAGATTCAAGACATATATGCAAGATCTATTTCAGATCCTTCCAGATCTGGAGTTTATCTCTAAACCCGGAGTTGCTCTGGGCCCTTTCTCATTTTTCATCATCTTTCCGAAACAATCTATGGGACAGTTGATACGCCCATGATCTCGTAGATTGTTGATTTCTAAGAAAGGTGATGAAACTGAGCTTGCTACTGTTGTTCCAGAATCTCGGAGAAGCTGTTGCGAAGAGTTTTATCATGTATTTATTTTTTTTACCGTTATTTGTGTTATTTACCCGGTCCGGGGAGTGAACTTTTATCTGTTATCATGGTGTTTACACCATTGTATCACTTTTATTTTTCTTGTAATTGCGTTTTATTTTTTGATTGTAATGGCTTTGGCTATTTTATGATTAATGGATAAATCTTTATTATCAAAAAAAAAAAACTCATCTTTAGTCAAAGACGTATAATTAATATGAAAAGACAATTTGCTGAAAATAATATTGATGGGATTACTTTGATAGCTAAAAATTATTTGAAGTTGAGTACTTTAAATATATAATAATAAAAAAACTCTAAAATTTTCAAATTATTGTTTCAATATAAGTTTACGATAAAATGTTGTCTCAAGCTCCGTCTTCCATCCACACGGCCCGGTATACCCAATCATTTATAATTCGTCATGTCCACATGACGAATTCTACGTAGTAAATACATGTTTGAGAATATGTATGAGGACAAACTATTTTCACTCCTGTTTAAGAAGGGGTAGGGGAACAAAAAATCATTCCATGTTGTGTGCGGCTATAAGCCAATCACCCATAATATTTAATTACGATTTTTTTAAAATTAAAATTAACTTACACTAAGTGCGATTATTAATATAATGAGGAACGTTACAGAAATTTTAGTATACTACGTCAAAGTTTCTTGATTAAACATATTTAAATTGAGGAATATACACCATTGTATCACTTTTATTTTTCTTGTATTTAAATTGAGGAATATACACAAATGATAAAAATGTCAAGAGAGTGAAAGGCAGCATAATTCAAACTCTAAAACACTCGCCCATAATGTTCCAAAACAAATGTTACAGAGATTTTTTTTGGTAAAAAGTATTCACATATGAATTTTTCTCGATTTAGTTTTTTTTGACCATAAACTAAAAAATGCAAAGTTCTTTACCTAAATTTTGTTGGAGTATTAATGTTGCCTTATTCTATACATTTTCGTTGTTAAATTAGGACATAATGAGATAACATAACTTTTATATGATCAAACTTGAGGGATTTTGGGGAAAATAATTTTTTACCCTAAAAAATTGCATATGGGAAAATGTGAAAAAATAGTAGGAAATGGGAAAAATGTTATTAATGTGAAAGACTGATTTATATCTTATTGATGTCTTTTTTTTAGGGTTAAAACATGTTGTTTTTCAGAATGTCCCGAGTTTGGTCATATAATCTATTTTGTTTAGATTTAACAAGAACATTGAATGAGAGGGAAAATATTAATACTTTCAAAAAGTTCAAAGTAAAAAACTTTATATTTTTAAGGGTGTGATTTTTTTAATTTTTTTTGTGCTAAATAAAGATTTACCCATTAATCATAAAATAGCCAAAGTAATTACAATCAAAAGATAAAACGCAATTACAAGAAAAATAAAAGTTATACAATGGTGTAAACACCATGATAACATAAAAAAATCCACACCCCGGACCGGATAAACAACACAAAAAATGGTAAAAAAAATAAATACATGATAAAACTCTTCGCAACAGCTTCTCCGAGATCCTGGAACAACAGTAGCAAGCTCAGTTTCATCACCTTTCTTAGAAATCAACAATCTACAAGACAATGGGCGTATCAACCGTCTCATAGATTGTCCCGGAAAGATGATGAAAAATGAGAAAGGGCCCAGAGCAACTCCGGGTTTAGAGATAAACTCCAGATCTGGAAAGATCTGAAGTAAGTCTTGCATCTGTGTCTTGAATCTTGAATAATACTGCTTTGAAATTTTTGTATTAAGATTTACGGCAAAAGAATAGGTGGTGAACACACCAAAAGTCGAAGGATGATTGCTAGATCCAACCATAGTCATAGAAGCCAATAAATGAAGAAACTTCAAGAGAAAGAAAAGAGAGAAAAAAAGAGAGAGAAAATGAGTATTTTTAAGGGTGTGATTGAATTGTATCTGTCTTTGAGATATTGATTTCAATCTCAAATTAGTTTTAAACTCAAATAAAATTTTAAATGATTGAAAACTTGAGGTTTAATTCGCACACTCAATCCAAATATGAGTTTGCGTTTCAAATTATATTAAATCTAAATTAAACTCAATCCAATCAAATTCTTAATTCAAGCTCAAAATTCAAAACCAAAAAAATCCAAAAAACGTAGACAACTTTTACCGTAAAAAACCTTATCAGGTGGTCTATGCAGGTGAAGCTCAAAATTACCAATCCGGCTCCTGTGCGGAACGGCCTAAATTCCGTACGTGCGGGCCACGATCTGGGCCGTTGATTTCATTTTTCAAGTGAATCGACGGCTGTCATTTAAAAAAGGGTTAAAAAGGTACATATGTAATTTTACAAATAAATAATAATAATAACAACAAAAGGTAACACGCAACCGTCGCATCGATTGGGTTACCGAGGAGAGAGAAAAGTTGCGGCTGAAAAGTAACTTTTCTCTCTCCTCAGCCGCAACTTTTTTCTCTCTCTTCGATATACAAGAACATGTGTTATCTACATGTTTTTCGTTAGAGAACACATGTTTTTGTATATTGAGGAGAGAGAAAAGTTGCGGCTGAAAAGTAACTTTTTTCTCTCCTTAATATACAAAAATATGTGTTTTCTAACGAAGAATATGTATTCTGTTAGAAATATAAGAATATCTAAATACCCCTATTTTGATACAGCCGTTGGATCAAAAAGTACAAAATCCAACGATTGATAGTTTGTCCCGTATATACTGAATTTTCTTGTCACGCATAGGAGCCGTGATCCAAAATTACCCTCTCATCTTTATTTGTGCACTGCACACTTTTCTTTTATCTAAAATAAACCTGGAAAATAAAAAAATACTAGGAGTAGTATATATTTATTTATTTATTTGAAAAGAAATTTTGAATAGAATAGGATCGAGGCGCATGCAAAATCCTCATCATGGTGTCCTCTGTGACCCACGCAAACCTTCCCATGCTTCCCTTTTGTGCATCTTCTGATTCGAGCGCCGGCTTCCCTAAAATACCCTTACTCTTTTTTACTTATTACTTCTCCTATCATTTAAGTATCTATATGTTGAAGAATTAACTACATTAGAGTCTAAATAATATCTAAATTCCACTTTTAAAGAAGAGTAGTTATGTTATTAACTTATCTAATAAATCTTATTATTTAGATTTATTCACATTATTACATAGGAAAAATGAATAAATAAAAAATTTGTTTCTTTTATTTTTCTCATGAAGGAAATATGTTGTTATCAGCAAAGAAAAAAAATACAATGACAGTTATTTTGAATATTATAAATACCATTTCATGTTTTATATTATTTTGTCAGGAAAATTTTCTATAAATTCATAATTTAAAGAAATAGTAAAATGAAGGGAAAAATAAGATACATGATAATATTTGCAAATGAGACAAATGATAAAACAGGGAAGATACATGTGATTATGAACTACGTTTAGTCTCACTCATTATGTGTTTGATACATTATTAACAAGCTATATATATACTTAAAGAAAATGACAAAATCTTAAAAAATCGTGATAAATAACGAACATCTACAAATAAGATAAGATAAATGATGAGATAGAGAATGTAGAGAAAATATTTCCGTCATATTTCTTGTTTCATTATCAAGAAACTACCATTATAACCTAAAGAAATTTGTGAATTATATTAGAGCAAATAGTTTTTTCTGCCACAAAACTAGTTACGAGTGCTATATCTGCCACAAATCACATTTTCGTGCTATATCTGCCACAAAACTAGTTACAAGTGCTATATCTGCCGCAAATCGTTTTTCCGTGCCTTTTTTGCCATGAAACATTGTATGAGTACTAAAAATGCCACAAAAAGAGGGAGGGTGAAAGGAAAAATAGGTAAGAGATCAAACTAATTTCAAATAGACCCTAAAATCAAAATTTTATATTATATTGGGTACCTAATTTTATTTTATTTTTAATATTTGACCATTCTTCCCAAATTTACCAAAATCCTCACCGCTACCTTCTTCTTTCTTCTCTTCCCACATCGAGCCACCACCACCTCCCATCCCGTTACCCAATCCCTGCCCCCACCCATACCAAAGAGTACCAAATCTGCCAAAAAATAAATGCTTGAAGATTTGGAGAGGCGTGGTGAAGGTGATAGCCTAGCAAAAATGCCTAAGAACAATTAGATATTCTTAGGAAATTGGTCTGCATTTTGCATATTGCTTTGCGAGAGTCCTTTTTGTTCAAGAATTCTGATGGTTTTAGATGCAAAGCATCTCTGTTAGGTTAATTATGTACTGCAAACTAATTTACATTTTGTTTAGTACTTTGACTGGTATGTATTTTGTTTAATTTTTTTTATGGTTTTAGCAGCAAAGCGCTTGGTTAATCATGTAGTGCAAATTGATTAGCATTTTGCTTATTGCTTTGACTTATATGTATTTTGTAAAAAAAATTCTAAAGGTTAGAGCAGCAAAGCATTGTGAAATTTGTTATATGTGTCTGAAATATAGACATATAAGTGCTTTCATCATATGGATTGCTATTCTTGGTTAATTTTCAGGGGGTATGGGTGGGGGTTAGGGACTGGGTGGCGGGATGGGAGGTGTTGGCGGAGACTCGAGGTGGGAGGAGAAGGAAGAAGAAGGTGGTGGAGGCTTTGATAAATTTGGGAATAAGGGATCAATTATTTAAAAAAATAAATTGTGTACCCAATTAAATATAAAAATGTGATTTTAGGGTCTATTTGAAATTAATTTGATCTCTTACCTATTTTTCATTTCACCCTTCTCTTTTTGTGGCAATTTTAGCACTCATAAAATGTTTCATGGCAAAAAAGGCACGGAAAAACGATTTGTGGCAGATATAGCACTTGTAACTAGTTTTGTGACAGATATAGCACGAAAACATGATTTGTGGTAGATATAGCACTCGTAACTAGTTTTGTGGCAGAAAAGGCTATTTGCTCATTATATTATAATTATCTACAAATAATCTTAAACTTAAGCAAACGATTTATTATTATTATTTATTTACTGTCTCGTTCTCTACCCTATCATCAGAGCATCATACATTTTTGCCTATAGTGTTTCACTACTATCTTTAGATTTTAAACTTTTTTAAATAAAAAAAATAGTAAATCGCTTATTTTAAACCTCAACAATTTATACTTTTCGCTTATTAGAGATAAGGTTTTATTTGTGTCCGGCATTGATTCAAACTTTTTACGATTAGCCCGATATAGACAATTTCCAACAAAAAAGGCTTAGGTGACAAAAATGTTGTCGTTTAAATTAAGGGAAAAATTGTCATAACACATCAGAAACAATTTAAAAACAGAGCAAATAGCCTATGTTAGATCTTAACAATTTATACTTTTCATTTTTTAGATATAAGGTTTATTTCTGCACGACCTAGAATCACACTTTTTACGATTAGTCCGATATAGAAAATTTCCAATTGTCTGACAAAAAAGACTCAAGTGACAAAAATATTGTCGTTTAGAATAAGGGTAATATCGTCCGAACGCATCAGAAACAATTGAACAACAATGTACATGACATGAGATTCAACTTCATTTCAATTGGGAATGTTAACCGGTAACAAGAAATTCAACCCAGAAACATAAGATGCAACTAACACCCAAATCCCAATTTAACTTCAATACATCAATGCTAACACTAACACAAACAAAACATGTGAAACCCCAGTCCCATATGGGAAAAAGGTCCCATATTGGATAAGAATGAAAGTTGTGACTGATATATAAGATGAGCTTAAGTTCTCACTATCATCTCGGGATATCCATTTTGGCATAACGAGTTCGGTTGTCAAGTAGATGATCGTGGGTGCTGCCAGACTAATGTGTCGTACTACGGGCCCGTAAGCACGGGGCGTGACAGTTTTATGGTATCAGAGTCGGTGATTAGGCGGACGTGTGGGAACTAAGTGCCATGCTGTAAGGGGTAGGGGCCATATCTAGAATATTAAAGGGAATTAAGTGTCACGCCGTAAGTGATGGGGCCCACCTCTATAATCATGCACACATGGTTGGTCATGTACTAAGTATGTTTGGGGCGCCTAGCGAGGACGCGAGGGCCTTAAGGAGTGGTGAATGTGAATCCTCAATCTCATATGGAAAAAATGTCTCATATTGGATAAGAATGAAAGTTGTGACTGATATATAAAGTGGGCCTAAGTACCCATTATCATCTCGGGATATCCCTTTTGGCATAGGGAGTTCGGTTGCCAAGTAGATGATCGTGGGTGCTGCCAAGCCCATGTGTTAGGTTGCAGACCCGGGTCGTGACATTTTTATGGTATCAAAATCGATGATCAGGCGGACGTGTGGGCTAATCTAAGTGGCAACGTTTTTGTTGCCAGAAATTTGAAAATTTCCTACATCGGGCTAATCGTAAAAGTTTGAGTTTAGGCTGCGCAGGGAAAGAAATTTATGTCTAAAAAACGAAAAGTATAAATTGTTAAAGTTTAACATAGACTATTTGCTCTGTTTTTAAATTGTTTCAGACGTGTTATGACGATTTTGCGCCCTTAATCTAAACGACAACGTTTTTTGTCACCTGAGAGTCTTTTTGGTCGAAAATTTTGAAAATTTTATATCCGGTTAATTGTAAAAAATTTGAGTCCATGCCGAACACAAATAAAATCTTATGTCTAATAAGCGAAAAACATAAATTATCGATGTTTAAAATAGGCGATTTGCTCATTAAAAAATAACACTTGATAAATTATTATTTGTATGACATAAAATAAGGATGAGACCGAAGATTGTTTTTTTTTGATATCAAACCGAAGATTGTTTGGGTATCTAATAAAGTTTTTTAGCAAAATTTACAGTAAAGGCGCGAAAGGGCAAAATGGTCAGGCTAAAAAGATATCACTCAAACTAGGCCGAATCCCAGTCTGGTATCTAGGACTGTAGAAAGATAGTAGTAGTAAGAGAGAGAACAGTGCCCGCAGTGAATGAATATGGTACTACTCCTCTAATCAGAATCAGAAACTGTATCACTCTCTGTATGTATCTATATCTCCCTGTAACTATCTATAGACTATACTCGCCTTCTCTTTTAACCACAAAACTAATGACAACAAAATTGACTATCCAATAAAAAAACCCATCTTCAAGAACTCAAAAAAACTCCATTGAAAAAGCCTTGATAGATCTTGCAAAAAACATAGCTGAATTATGAAGATCCGTCTGTATTTTTCAGAAAAGTTTCGATCTTTACATGAAAATTTTCATTCCTTTTGTTCATTGATTGTTTAGGCAAGTGGGTTTTTCTTGAGAAGATTTGTTAGTTTAGATAAGGTTTTTGTGGTGGCATCATCATATGTAACGGATGTTTAGCTTTCCAGTTGTAAGAAGAAGCAAGAACGTTTTTGGTTTTTAGGAGATTTGTTTTCTTGTGTTTGGTGTTAAGGATAACGCCGTTACCAATCAGGAATTGCTTGTCCATTCTTGGTTATCAGTGTTCTTGGATTTCGTCATCAGCTGCAATTTGGAGTAATATTTTAATATTTTCAAGAATCATCCTTAGTTGGGGGTACTTTATTGAGTTATTCTTGCTAAAAAAAAGCTCACTTTTTCCGTTTAATCTTCTCCTTAGTTGTGAAGAAAAAGGGATTCTCTTTGGACAAAAAAGCCTTAATTATTATCTTTTTGGCGGTGAGAAATTTTAGTGATGATGGCTACTTCCTGCAAGGATGGTAATGGTAATAAATCTTTATCACTAATGGAAAATGGTAAGTACGTAAGGTACACGCCTGAGCAGGTTGAAGCCCTTGAGAGGCTCTATCATGAATGTCCTAAGCCTAGTTCCATTCGTCGCCAGCAACTTATTCGTGAATGTCCTATTCTCTCCCACATTGAACCTAAACAAATCAAAGTCTGGTTTCAAAATCGAAGGTATTTTAGTCCTTTCCCCAAAATTATACCTCAAATTTTCTTGTGGGGTATGGCTTGTTAATCGAAGTTGAGGTTAATTTAATGTTATTACATGGTAATAGGAGATTTTTTGTTTGTTTTGTTTTTGTGTTATTTGGAAATGCAGGTGCAGAGAGAAACAGAGAAAAGAGGCTTCAAGGCTTCAGACAGTGAATAGGAAGTTGTCGGCTATGAACAAACTCTTGATGGAAGAAAATGATAGATTGCAGAAGCAAGTTTCGCATCTTGTATATGAAAATAGCTACTTTCGCCAGCAAACTCCTTGTGTACAAATTCTTTAAACCCTCTTTCTATGATACCATTTTAATGAATTGGGGCCTTTTTATATCTTGAGTTTATGCTGGTTTCTTGAACTTAAACGTGCATTATTGTCCTAAAGAAGTGAGAAGTTGTTATCTTTTAAATGGGTGGTTTTGGGCATTCTTTAAATGCCAGAATTGTTTGTTCAATATTCTTGAATTTATGTTGTTTTCTTGAACTTTAGATATGCATATTATCCTGTAGAATTGAGATAGTTGTTATCTTTTTTATGGGGTTTGGCCATTTTTCACAATGCAAGAATTGTCTGTTCAGTTTTTCTTAAACTTGTGTTGGTTTCTATAATTTAGATGTGCATATTATCTTGAAGAATTTGAGAAAGTTTTCATCTTTTTTTCCTTTGATAATAGCAGAAGACGCTGGCAACGAAAGATACAAGTTGTGAGTCAGTAGTGACGAGTGGTCAACAACACCACTTGACACCACAGCGTCCGCCAAGGGATGCTAGTCCTGCAGGGTAAGTGGGGTTATAGTTGTTGGGTCCTTTTCTTTCTTTGTTCGTGCTTTGTGACCATTTCATATTATTTGCCTTGTTGTGTGTGTGTTTGTGGTGGGATGCCCTTATGGAATTCTGATAAAATGGCTTTTGTATTTTTTCCAGGCTTTTGTCCATTGCAGAAGAGACTTTAACAGAGTTTCTTTCAAAGGCCACTGGAACTGCTGTTGAGTGGGTCCAAATGCCTGGAATGAAGGTATTTCCCTCAATTTAATATCTACCATTGTCTATTATTGGTCATATCTTTTAAATTATTATCATATCCCTTTTTCAATTTTCTCATTTGTGCCATAAATAAATAGTTATTACTAAAATGTAGTAGTATAGTTTATGCAGAACTAAATTAACAACTAGAACTAGTGTTATAAAACTCGTGCTCTATTTGGATTAGCTTTTTACTCGGTATTTTCCACATTCAAACTGGAGATGAGTTAAACATCTTCATTAGTTATATAGCTTTTCTAGTCCCGACCTCAAGTTAAGCATTCCTGGATTGACATTGTCAAGATTCTTCTGCCAAACGGGTTACTTCCCTTAGATTGATAGTAATATGTATGACTTCCTGGCAATCGTATTTAACTTGTCTATTGACATAATTTTACCAAAGAAACTGAGGGAAAATGATGAAATCCTTCTTTACTTCGACCTTGTGTAAAATTGCAAAGATAATGAAGTCAATATCTCTGCTTTCTCCCTTAAACCCAATGCTTCTTGTGTAACCAGAATTATTCCCTTTTTGGTTTGATTAATATCATAGCATCTAATAATTTTGTTTATCACATTTTCCAACATAATTTTTCTGTTTGTGAGAGTAGCCTGGTCCGGATTCCTTTGGAATCGTTGCTATTTCCCATGGTTGCACTGGTGTGGCAGCAAGAGCTTGTGGCCTGGTTGGTCTAGAGCCTACAAGGGTATGTTGATCAGATTCCCTCATCCATTGGCTTACAGCTGCAGTTCAAATTTGTGGGCCGGACTAATTAGCTTGTTTTCTCCAGGTGACAGAAATCCTCAAGGATCGGCCTTCATGGTTTCGTGATTGCCGAGCAGTGGATGTTCTGAACGTGCTGCCTACTGCTAATGGTGGAACCATTGAACTGCTGTACATGCAGGTTATATAATTTGTTCTTTTTACAAGTACTAGCTGGTAGCATACTAAAATTATTGTTTTTACAAGTTCTACTATTTGTTTCAGCTGTATGCGCAAACAACATTGGCTCCTGCTCGTGACTTCTGGTTGCTACGCTATACTTCTGTGATGGAAGATGGCAGCCTGGTGGTGCGTATTTCTCTCGTACATACTGTTATACATGTATTACTGCTATTTCACTTTTTTTTTGCTGTCTACTGTAATGACTAGGTTTGTGAGAGATCGCTTAGCAATACTCAAAACGGTCCAAGCATGCCACCGGTACATAACTTTGTCCGAGCAGAAATGCTGCCTAGTGGGTACCTGATTAGGCCTTGCGAAGGAGGAGGCTCAATCATCCATATTGTTGATCATATGAATTTGGAGGTAATGTCATTACAGACTCCTGTAAAATCGTGAATTCTCTAATGAATTATTGTCTCTAACCTGATTTACATCATCCTAATGTTATGATGCTCATTTTTTTTTTATCAGGCCTGGAGTGTGCCTGAAGTCTTGCGACCACTGTATGAGTCATCCGCAGTTCTTGCACAAAAAACAACCATGGCAGTAAGTTTTTTTTCTAAATTTATTTAGCATTATGAATTTCTGGGAGAAGTGTTAACTTAGCAACTCAACGATACTATTTTTTTACAATTTTTTTTTCATGGAGGCTCTACGCCATCTGAGGCAGATAGCTCATGAAGTTTCACAGACTAATGTCACCAATTGGGCAAGAAGACCTGCAGCTCTGCGAGCCCTTAGCCAGAGGTTGAGCAGGTAGGAATGCTCTTCTGTTTTATGATTCTCTTTCGATTTGTATCCGGTACTTATTTTTTGAATTATTTATTTGCTTGCTAGGGGTTTTAACGAGGCTCTAAATGGGATTGCTGACGAGGGATGGTCATTGATCAGTAATGACGGAATGGATGATGTTACCATCCTTGTTAACTCTTCACCTGAGAAGCTGATGGAGTTGAACCTCCCTTTTACGAATGGATTTACACCTGTCAGCAACTCTATCTTGTGTGCCAAAGCATCTATGCTTTTGCAGGTTAGCCAAAATATAGTTTGCTGTATTTTACCAAGAGTACTCGATGTGCTAGAATATCCATTACATGCTTGGAATTCTAAGATTTGCAGAATTAACGGTCTTGAGAAAAGAAACAGAAGAATTTTCTATCCTGCAGAAGAACTTTAAATAGTTATAGAACCCACCCTTCATCCCACAAACTCTCATGAGCATTTTGTTTGAATGACTTGTTTTCTTCATCACTTTACCTTAGTTGAGTGGCCGAACAATTATAGCGGATTTATATGTCAAAAATATCTTAATACGTTCTTGTCAATTTACTCAATACTTGTAAACTACATTCCCAAGATACTGAATTCTCCTCATCAGAAAGTCCCTTTTGTAATGCTTTGTTTCTTGTTTCCCAGAATGTCTCACCTGCAATACTGCTAAGGTTTTTGCGGGAGCATAGGTCAGAATGGGCAGACAGCAGTATTGATTTTTATGCAGCTACTAGTGTTAAAGTAGGCCCATGTGGCATCCCAGGATCTCGAGTTTCTAATCTAGGCGGTCAAGTTATACTTCCACTGGCCCACACTATTGAGCATGAGGAGGCAAGTATTCAGCCTTTTTGTTCCACTTGAATCAACCTTTTCTAGTTTATGCTTTATCGCGATCCTCTTTAACAAACTCCATGCTCTTGTTCTTCATCCCAAGCAGTTGCTGGAAGTCGTTAAGTTGGAAAATGTAGGCCATTCTCCTGAAGATGCAATAATGCCCCGAGACATGTTCCTCTTGCAAGTAAGTTTTGTGTCATTTGGTGATGATCTAGCTATATTCTTGGATTTTCTATTTCTTGCGCACAGTTTTCCTGAATATGCCTACTACTGTCTTTGTCAGCTATGTACTGGAATGGATGAAAATGCTGTCGGTACCTGTGCAGAGCTCATATTTGCTCCGATTGATGCCTCTTTTGCTAATGATGCTCCTCTGTTACCTTCCGGCTTTCGTATAATTCCTCTTGATTCCAGCAAGGTACATGCATTTATCATTTTAACCTTTCCTACATTTAATCCCTTTTCCATCTAGTATTCCTCCGTTAAATCTTTCGTGCATTGGCTTATACCATATTCTAACATAATATAGGAAGCCTCCAGTCCAAATCGCACCCTTGACCTGGCTTCCGCTCTCGAGACTGGTGCAGCAGGAAACAAAAATTCAAGGGATTCTACAGTTACTGGTGGGACAGTGAGATCTGTAATGACAATTGCATTTGAATTTGCATTTGAAAGCCACATGCAAGAAAGTGTTGCATCTATGGCCAGGCAGTATGTCCGAAGTGTTATATCATCCGTTCAGAGGGTGGCGATAGCTCTTTCTCCATCTCAGCTAGGTCCCCACAGTGGTCTTCAAACACCCCTTGGTACCCCTGAAGCGCACACACTTGCAAGGTGGATCTGCCAGAGCTACAGGCAAGTTGCTTTTCTTATGATTATCTCTTACACCAAGTAAGAAGTCGTAGTCCTCGCTTGATACACATTGCACAAATCTAAACGCGCATTTATTGCACTTTCGTTACCCTGTCCGTGCACACATTTTACAGTATGATTTATGGCAATGAAGTCCACAAGCCTCGGCTAACTTAAGACTCCTGCTTCACATTCTACTTTGGCCGTCATTTGATAGAAAACTTTTCTGCTCAAATTTTGTCAATTGAATGCCATGTTCTAAAGATTGAAGACTGGCAAAAAGAAAAAGGCAGTGGGGGGGGATGAAATGAATCAGTATATTGTTCCAGTCACTAGACATTCTTGATAGGCCTTTGTTAGTCGGCATCGGTTATGGACTAATGCCATATCAATGTTTTTCGAATTTTCATTAGGTGTTACCTGGGAATGGAGCTAGTCAAATCCAATGGCGAGGGAAGTGAATCAATTCTCAAAACGCTGTGGCATCACTCGGATGCTATCTTATGTTGCTCCTTGAAGGTTCGTTTTTTTTTCTCCTTTTTTCCTTTGTGTTTTTTCTCCGAAGCTTTGCTTGATCTTCAAATAATTCGTGCAGGCATTGCCAGTTTTCACATTTGCAAACCAGGCAGGTCTCGACATGCTGGAGACAACCTTCATAGCACTGCAAGACATAACTCTGGAAAAGATATTCGATGATCATGGCAAGAAAAATTTGTTCTCTGAGTTCCCGCAGATAATGCAACAGGTTAGTCTTTTATCCACGTATAAAACTAAGAAATGAAAAATAATTAAGTGGTTCAAGTATTTTCTAGTAGGTATTAAAGATGCCCTTGCCGAAAATTCTCCTATGGCCAACCTTTCTGGCCTTCTTTGAATCGTTGATGCAATGTCGAAAGAATTTACTGTAATAAACCTTTGCTCGTTATGTTACAAATGGTTTTTTTCCAGCAGCAATTTTAGTTCTTTTGTCCCACAAGTGAATGTTAACCATGTTTATGTAAGATGCCCACCAATTCTTTCGATGTTTAATCTAATATCGTTCGTTTGAAGCATGCAATTTATATTGGCTTCTGCTTGAAAGGCGACGGAGTTTTCATTTGATATGGTATTTTTTTTTTTTGTATTTCAGGGATTTGCATCTCTGCAAGGTGGGATATGCTTGTCAAGCATGGAAAGGCCAGTTTCATTTGAGAGAGCAATAGCTTGGAAAGTTCTGAATGATGAAGAAAATGCTGACTGCATTTGCTTCAATTTCGTTAATTGGTCGTTTGTCTAATGTTATTATTCTATCGTAGGGGATTTGAAAGGCTTGAGACAAGTTTTAAGGTTTAAGACTTGCGAGGGGAAGGAAGTCTTGTTAAGGTTTCCATTACATTGCCCCCATCTCTTTATCGTGTTCTTCTTAGACTTGTAAGACTTGGACGACTTTGTTATTTAAACTACTCCCGCTACTACCTTTTTTTGTGGATATCGTTTATCTTGTTGGGCAATTAATTTTTTAGTGCAAATTAAATAGTAAAAACATCGGCTGTGTCCGTTGGTGGTGGAGTCCTACCGTCTCACTAACCCCACTTGGAATGCAAGTTGACAAAATGTTTTACCCTTAAATTGCATTGAAGAGGAGCCAAACTAATCATGTTTAGAATTAGTCAAAATTTCATTAGTTTTCCGGTTAGCTTGGCATTTGCATGTCAATGCATTGCGATTAATCGAGTGTAATAATTTGGTGGGGTCGAGTAACTACATTGTAGGTGTTGGTGCCTGATTTATAGTTTAGTTTAGGAGATTAATTAAGAAACGAACCTGAGTAATTCCGAAATCATTTTCAACGCATCAAAAGACTCGTTATGTTAGGGTTGAGTAAATTTGGTTTCTTCCGAATTATCAACCGAATTCTAATTGAATTCGGCAATTCAATGTGAATTTGACAATTTAGATCCATCTGAATTCAAAAAGATACAAATTTATTACCAAATTCGGCAAAAACTGAAATTCGCAATTCGAATTGGAATCCAAATTAGGTCGCTTTTTTTGAATTATAAAAAGTTGAAAAATCCGAATTCAAATGACCGAATTGACGAATTTGAATTGAATATTGACCTCTAAGTTATGTACCTAGTTGATGAAAAAAAGAGACTCAAGTACTAAGATTGAGATGACCAAAATCCAGATTAGTATATGTATATTCACAAATTCGAACAAAGAAATCAATGACCAATCTTTCTAGCTAGTTTAACATTTTCCTTCAACTCTCGTACATCTTCTTGGTACTACACACAAATTGTTCCCTTATTATCACCCATTAAAATTTCAACGTGTTATGTAAATAATAATTTAACAGTCGAGTGTTTAACTTGTAACTTAATTTAAGATACCACGAGACAAAGCTTGACAATTGAAAAAGAAGAAAAGAATCCTTTTTCAATATGCATCAGAAAAAGAAGAAAAAAAAATCCTTTTTCAATATGCATCAAGAGATAGTTGATGAGAAATTATTTCCAACTATGATTTCCAGTGACTACAAATAGTACATAGAGAAGAGGCTAAAGCCTCTAAGACTGTCAACAAATGGAAAAAAAAAGCCAACATATTGGATCAACCCCAAAAAATAAGCCCTAAAGCTATATAAAAAGATTGATCCTAATGCTAAAATAAACTTGGTTTAATTTGTGATCTTGGAGTTATTCATATCCCTAGTAATAGCTGGAATACAACTCGAGCTTCTTGTAATTCCTCCTACCTTAGGACATTTATTGTCCTTAGGGCTCATCGATTTTGCCCTAATACATCTACCGGCATTTTTCTTAAACATTTCTCTCATAGCTTCTGCTTGAAAAAGTACCGGAAAAGCTCTACCGAACTTATTAAACCTCACACATGCATGCATGTGAGTATCAAGAGCTTCTTCTTTTTTTCCTCCATTCTTTTCCATTTCTTCCTTCACTGCTTCCGAACACAACCCACATATCCATTTTCCCGAAGAATTTCTCCCGGACTTTCTCAATATATTCCGGGGTGCATTCTTCGCTCATGCCACAACACTCGCACTTGGCTTCTTCAACTTCTGAAATGGGCGTTAAATTCACGTCTGTCATGGCCTCTTTTGTAATTTCAAAAGAGATATCGGATATCGTTCTTTTAAGCCCATCGTTGGAGAGTCTTGGAGGCTTGCTAGTGGTCTTGTTGGCCCTGCTGGTGTAAGAACTTACTAAAGCTTCTCCATGTGGTGCCATAGTAATCGTAATGTGGATTCTGAGTCAGATACTCGATATAGAGTATATATAATAAACTATCTAGTTTGTTTTTTGGGAGAATATTATCAAACATTGAAGAAGAAATTATGTTTGTGGTATCCTATTTATAGAGGCTGTTTTCACTTTCGTAGGTGGGATTCTGTGGAGCATAGGAACTTAGATGTCGCTGTTCAATTTTAAAAGCCATTGGTCCAGAAATCACTAGATTTTTCACGTGGATCTCAAAAGAAAATGACCACTTTTCCTTTTAGGTGAATCCTAGCCAATTTTGGTTAATAATATATAGTAAAGGGTTTGTTTTTATTTTCTTCAAAAGGAACCATTAATTGTCACCCAATGGTCTTAGTGCTAGTGATGTAGAATCCCACAATGTTAGATATAACATTACCCATAGTACAAAATAAGATTAAAACTATAACAGGTTGACTAGAAATTCGTTAATCTATTTGGACCATGAAAGTTGTAGTATTATGTGTATGCAACCTCTTTCAAAAGTTGAAAACGGTAGGTTCGAATTTGATACTCACTATCCGATAATAATTAATTTATAATAGGTCGATGAGTTCAAGTTACTATATATATAAAAAAAAAGTACGGAATCGTTATTGATCTTCCTTCAAGGGGCGAGGGAAAGAAAAAGCATCTTTCATAATTAGTAAAGAGACTTAGTTTTTTCTTCTAGATAATCTTATATCATTACAAAGAGAATAATTTAAGAGGATGAATGTGTTGGAAAGTATCAAAATTTGAAACCTTTCAGTCAGATAAGAGGTATTTTATATGGACGGAGTCAAAACTTATGCGAGGGGACAGGGAGATGTATTTTTTTTAAAAGTTCTTCAGAAAAAAATAAAAATTTCAATAAAAAATATGACACTTTGAAAAATGTTGGAAACGGCCGTCACTTCCCTCCCTCTAAATTTGCCACTAATATATTTACCAACTAAGTTGCTATCACGTATCAACAAACTTTTTTGGAGTGGTTTCAAACTCACAAACCAACTTAAAATCCATCGTTGTAAAAGTTTGAGGTTGTAGAACCACAAGTTAGACATGAAATTCTGCTAATTAACTATGAAAATTGTCCTCCACTAATTTGCATTTTTCTATACCGACTTGTTGCATCAAACGAGTTGTTAACTTTGTTGATTATAAAAAGCAAGTTACTAGTATTCACATGTTGTCCAATTTTAACCATATAAATTTTGCTCACTCTTTCTAAAAAGATAATGGATAGTGGTAGAAAATGGTCGATTTACAGCTTCAAAATTAAAACCAATTTATATTTGGTGGCCGTTACATCACTAATCTGACAGTTGAGATAATTTGAGATTGTGAGAGTTAATTTTTTTTTTAATTATCTCATTCAAATGATCACACTCGTCAGATTCTTGATCCGACAGTAATCACATGTCCCACACAATGCAGAACATTTGATATTCTACACCGTAGCCGGATTGAATAAAAATTGGCTACGAGGAACAAAATCTATCAACCGTATATTGTTGGGGAGTTATTGAAAAAGTTAAATAACTGTAATAGTATAAAGATCGTGTACCTAATTTTGAAGTCACAAGTTTGTTCAAATAAAGAGAAAAAGATGGGTTTTTATTTATGATTATTAATGGGAAGCAATGTTTGGAGTCAAATATTAGTAGTACGTAGCTTATGTATAGTATATTCATCAAAAAGCTTATGTATAGTATAATATAGTCTCTCTCATGTCATGTCTGCAAATTGTATCAAACCTTTAACGGTTCTCTCGTGACTGTCTATGGCCATTAGCAGCCTTATAACAAAAAATATCTGACTTTGCACGAATGGTATACCTCTGAAAGTCGTGAAAAGAGGTCCACATAGAAGTGACATGTGAGTAAGTTGCAATTGCATCCAGAATTTACTAAAGAAAATTTGGCATTTTTAAGAGCGAAGGGCTTCTACAGTGGCAAATTTAAAAGACGATCACCTGCAACAACATTTTAAAAAGGTCACATTTTCTGTGAGATTTTTCCCAATAAACTATTTTTCATTTTTAGTAAAAATCTTTATTTATAATATTTCTATTAAAAAATTATTTTTTATGCCGATTTTGACAAATTAACAAAACACTATAGTTTTAGATAAAATTACATCTAGCAATCAATTTTATTGTTCTACAAGGAAGGGAATGAAGTGAAGGTAAAAAATACTTCTAACTCCGGTAAAAAATAGTTAGTAAATAAAAAAAAAAATTGGACAAATTTTCTCCAGCCAATGATGCACTGCCCAAGTGGTAAGAAACGAGGCCTCTCACAAGTATTGCAAATGAATTTGGAATGCGTTTTAACTTCTTTGGGGTTAATTTTTTTTCAAATATGGGATCACAAAATTCTAAGTGGATTCATTAGTTTAGCAAATGAGTTTCAAACATCATTTATATGCATAATACTAATAAAAACATTTCTCTTAGGGGGGGCATGTGCTCTCGATGTTCTCACGTATTTTGGGATTTGGGCTTCGCGGTTGCAAGATTTTTGACCCGACATCATACGCAATTGACGGTCCAGTCTTCTTTGCCCATAGCTAGACCCAGTTCAAACTCAGCCCATATACTATTTAAATAGAAAAAAGAAAACAAAGCTAGGCCCATATAATAATGGAGATGCTCAGGTATGACTATTGTCTCCATGACGCTTTCCGCCTCTTTTCTTGTTTTCTTTTATTATAATAATTTAATTTTCTAGTTTCTTGTTTTCTTTACATTTCACTTTTGAGAAATCTTTTTAACGAAATTTATGGCACTCAATCTCCAGAATATAAATAAAATATTAATTCGACCCATTTTCATATTTACATTGTATTAAAAGAATTGACCACTTGGTAATATGGGAGTGAAAATCTTCTGTTCCTAATCTCCTCTCCCCAATCAATCAGAATTTATTATATAAACATTTTATTCAATTATATATATACATGCTGAATTGTGATTGATTGGGGACACACACGGGGATAGAGGATTTTTTGCCGATAATATGTGATGCATTTTTATATTTTTAAGTTCCAACAAGAAATCTCTGTCAAGATATATGAATCCTATCTAGTTTAAAAAAAAATAAACATTAAAGAAATCAAAAGAACACAATAAAATGTGTTGATCAACACCACTATTAACCTTAATATGCATATGTCATGAAGTGTATGCTTTCTCAAAGAGAGAGAAAAACGTGAGAACTAGAAATTACAACTTAAAAATCACGTGTTACAAGTAAACGTTCGTTTTGTGTTGTCCAACACAAAGCTATACAGAAAGGCTCCAATGAGAAGCTTAACTAATGAAAGAAAACAATGGAATTCGAGATGCTTTTTGATGTTCAATCCAATGAATGTGGTCAAAAGTGTACCTATATAGAGTTTGATGAATTTCGAAAGTTGAAAAGGGATCTTCAAAGCTTCAAAAAGAGATCTCAAAAGCAATGGAAGCAACAAAGAAATGTATACACACACACATATATATATAGACGAAGACAGAGGGGGGCAAGGGGTGGCAGTCGCCTCCGAGATTTCTAAAAATACTATTAGATATAGTAAATTTTATTTGTAGTTCGGAATATTTGATCAAATTTACCCCAACATTTTTGCAGTTTTTATATATAGTTTTTCAGCATCATCGTTAAAGTCTCTTTCGATCCCCATCTATATGCATATATATATATCTACACTATCTATACATATATATATATATATAGCATTACTAGAAGTTTTTTGTTTTACTATGCATAAAAAAAAAGTTGGAACAACGACGAGAGAGGACTATAGGGCAAATGCATGAAGACTTTAACAATGTGGTCTTAATATTATAGTTGTGACCAGCTGTGTGCCCATAGAAGGGGACGAAAATATGCGGTTTTGGGGTTTAATTAGCCTTTGAATACTTTATAACTAAGCATTCTTTAATTCTTAATGAAAAGCAATCAAACAATATATATATCTATATTAAGATTTTCTATAACACTTCTTATAACATTATTTTTTTGTTGAGTAAAAAATATTTATTATTTGCTAAAACAACAGTAGCAATAACACGAGAATAGCTATATGCATCAAAATATTATACTTCTTGTAATATTCTAATTTTAAAAACTTTTATTAATACATCTTAAACTAAATAAATAAATCATAAATATTAAAAAATAAATATTAAAATTATAAGTATTATATCAGTGGAGTATCTGAAAGGGTAGGGTGGAAGCCGCCCCAAAATTTTCAAAACTATATAATTTTATTCTAAGTGCTTAAAATTATAGGTCCCGAATACTTATTTTCCTCTTCGGTAATAAAAGAAAAAATGTCTTTTGTTCTTAAGGAAAAGGAAGGCTAGCAACCAAAAGAGATCAAACAACAGTAAAATTTATAATAAACCCTAATACCATTTAGTGATCATTCATATACGTACGTACTACGACGGGTGCCTTCTACACAAAAAAGCGATACCCACGCCCCAGGGCTTTCACACTCCGATCCGACAGAGTAGTTAGATGATGTAAATTAAGTAGGTCGGTCCTGACATTTTCAGGGCCCGGGGCGAAAATTGAAAATGGAGCCCCCTAATATAAACAATAAAATTTTATTTATGTCAATTACAATTTTATTAAAAATAAATGATACATACCATTATAAATTACAAAAAACGACTTCTCCGAGCATTGCTTGCTGCAAAATCATTAATAATAGAATCGATATTTATGTCTCCTAACTTCTCCTTTTCGATGCATAAAATTGACAAATTGTTCAATCTTTCTTGTGACATTGTCGAACTCAGGTAAGTTTTGACCAACTTCAATTTTGAAAAGCTTCTCTCCGCTGATGCTACAGAAACAGGCACAGTTAATAAAATTCGATATGCAATTGAAACATTTGGATACCAATCAGCTTGTTTAACAAATTCTAAAATTTGGATCACTGACATTAACACATCGGGTAAAGTCACTTGCAACACTCTCAATTCAAAAAATAAATCATTTTGATCAATATCAGATGAATCATTATAAGATAAAACATTTCTAAGATGAATGCAACAATCTCTTAGTTCACTATCGTCCAAGGACTTCAAACTATCTGAATCAAATATCACCTGATTTTCAAAAGTATGACAATATGTCAATGCCCAACTGCCCAAGTTGAAGTCTTGAAGAATGTTTACTTTGACTCTTTGAGTAAATTGATAGATAATAAAATTTATTTAATCTGCCAAGTGCCAAGAATGATTGCTGGAAGTAATTTGCTCTACTGCCTCTACATTCTACAATATATAGAGAAGGTTGTCCAACGTTAAAAAAAATGGACAATACATTAAATGTGATTGTTAAATTTACTAATCACAAAATAGACTCTCCATATTCCAAGCAAGTGAAGCAACAGATGGGAAAAAACTGATTGCTAATTAATTTGAGTAAATTAAGGCGCCAACTCAGCAAAGGACATTGAGTAATTTCACTAAAAAAACACACACACCGGGATTTGGTCTCAGGACCTCTTTGATGCTTATTGTGTACTCTACCATTGCGCTGAAGCTACTTCATGTCTATAATTTTATACGTATATATATATATATATATATATATATATATATATATATATATATATATATATATATATATATATATATATATATATATATATATATTCAACATTTGGGGGCCCCCAAAATTTCGGGGCCTTGGGGCACCCCCAGGGCCGGTCCTGAAATTAAGGCGATCCAACAGCCCGAACAGGTGGGGGACTTTTAATTTGGTGCCCACAAGAAGCCACCCCACATTGGAGGGTTAAAACTTACACACAACGACTGTCAATAATCGATCATGCGTCCCTTTACACAATCTGCCACCCCGGAACCGACAGGTGCCTTGAATTGTCCTGGAATGGAACTCTATAATAGTTTGGCCCTTTCAATTTCCTTGTAGGCATGCATTGTCTGTCCTCTGGGTACGACGAAGCCTAAACGTAATTTAAGGACAAATTAGAAGTGTTAAAAAGACTAAAGGCGAAAGCAAAAGAGAATTTCAATTTAAGACCGCCATTTGCATTTGATTAAGAATCTTAATTTCTCCGATACAATATTTACTCTAATACTCTTATTTTACTTTTCATGCATATACAATATATTTGATACTATCATTTTTCAAAGTTAACAGTTAAATAACGGCATAGGTTTTCGTCGCAATTCTGTCGCTAAACATTGATTGGTGACTAATTAAGTTGTCGTATAATTAATTATGTTACTCAGCAACCGAAATTACCGATTTTGCAACAAGTTTCAAATGTTTGAAACTTTGATTTTTTACTAAGCGACCGATGGATGACTTATTTTTAGCGACGAATACTTCCGTCACCAATAGCGATTGATTTTGCGACCGAATTACCGATTAATGCAGCTCGAAACTAAATTTATCTATAGAGTTTTTGTTTTTTTTTGAAGAAATAGGGATACATATCCACAAAATAATTTTTCCTTCCTTTCGTTTTTCCATCCATTGAGACCTCCCGTTGCAAAAAAACAAAAAAAGGGAGGTGGGGAGAGGGATGAATAGTTACTTTCAAAACATTTGGACCTATTCTCTTTTTTTTATGGAAGTTTTTTCACGATTTATGTGATGCTTATTATTATTTCCTTTGATGAAAAGAATGGGACACGTGTCGGGTGAAGTGGAAACCTCCCTGGCTAAATAATTTAACTTCTGGAGTGGCTGCTACTAAAGTTAGTTACTTTTCTCCAACAGCAGGCGCCTAAATAAACAGGTCATAGACAGGTCGAATCCTCAATCTCACGGTTATAGACATGTCATATTTACACTGTGTTATGGACCTCTTAACCTTCCCAATCAACTTTATTACAATGCAAACATGGGTTTGTTTATAATTCTAATAGGGGTGAAAATCGTCTGTACCCCTTCTGTATACCCATTCATGTGCCAAAATAATAAGAATTCTCCATGTGATCATTTTTTAAATTATATATATACATGGTGAATTGTGATTGGTTGGGCACATGAATGGATATACAGACGGGTACAGATGATTATTTGTCTTCTGATAGAGTAGACTACATATAATAATTTAAGTAAATAAAAAAATTTAAAACCCTAACAGAAATGAGAGAACTTAAAAAAATAAAAAACTTATATTATTTTATATAATAATTTAATTTTCTTTCAAAAAAAATATAATAATTTAATTAATATTAACAATATTGATAACACGTGTTAAAAAACCTTAAAATATATTGTATTGCTTTTACCATTGTCTTCTAACATTACACAACAGGAAAGAAACAGCAATATCTAAACACAAATATCTGAACATGGTCCTCATCAGCTGCAGACAACGAACAATAATGCCTTTGGGAGCCAGAAAACTTCAGATACTTATTTGTGAGAAGTAATAGCCTAATTAATATCTTCTTAATCACATCCCTTTCTTTTCCATATGGATAAAGACATATGATCCATATTTTGATAGATTTGTTCTTGGATTAGGGGGAGATTATCTCCACCCTTGAATATTATGCCATATTAGTTGATGTTCATCTCAAATATTAATAGGTGAATTATCATAAGTCATTCTCATTAATTGATGTGGGAAAATAAATGACGTGTCAATTTTGTTTGGTTTTGATTTGGCTAGTAACTTTTTACTTATTTATTTAAATTCAATCAGAAAAGGATTTTTTTTTAATTAAAAACTTTTTTATTAAAATAAGACATGGAAGGGGGCATTGTCTTTCCTTAAATAAAAGGTGAAAAAAAATTCACTACTTTTTTTTTACTAAATAAGAAATTATCCATTAATTATAAAATAGGCGAAGCCATTACAATCAAAAGAAAATACAAGAAAATAAAAGTTATACAATGGTGGAGACCACCATGATAACAGATAAAAGTCCACACCCCGGACTAGGTAAACACTACAAACAGTAGAAAAATAAATACATAATAAAGATTTCTCGCAACATCTTCTCCAAAATCCTTGAACTGCAGTAGCAAACTCAATTCCAACACCTTTCTTTGAAATCAATAATCTACGAGACCATGAGCGTATCAACCGTCCCATAGATTGTCTCGGAAAGATGAAGAAAACTGAGGAAGGCCCAGAACAACTTTGGGTTTAGAGGGAAACTCCAGATCTGGAAGGATCTGAAGTAGATCTTGCATCTGAGTCTTGAATCTTGAATCAGAATACCTTGAAAAAATTCCATCAAGATTTACGGCAAAAGGAGGGGATGAAGACACCAAAAATGAAAGAAAGATGGCTAGATTCAACTAATAATGGTTGGTTGGATCTCGCCATAGAAGATAAGAAATGAAGAAACTTTAAGAGGAAGAAATAAAGAAAAAAAAAGAGAAAAGAAGCTCGGGTATCACAATTCTTAGGGAAACAAATTCACTACTACATAAGGAGGATTGTTCCTAGTAATTGAAAATGAATATGTTTGCATGATTAAAGTTCCTGAATTTTGCACCCTAACTTCATATTTAAGAGTGACAACTGTCACATATTTTATAATAAAAAACTACACTATTTAAAATTCTGACCATTAGTAATTGAGGAAATAAAATACATAACTAATAAGCTGAAATTTCGATTCACCAATTAGTCATATTAGGTTAACGTTTGTAGTACAACTTCCCTATGTCCTCTCAGCGGGTGAAAATTCTCTGTTTCTATTTATATCCTTATCTCTATTTTCAACAAATTTGAATTATTATATAAATATTTTTTCTAATTATATATATATAGGGTGAATTGTGATTGGCTGGGGAAGGAACGAGAATAGAGGATTTTTTGCCCCTCTCAACCGCCCCCCGCCACCTCCTCGCCTTTATATAAAGCCCTCCATATGCTTCCCCTTTTTGTCAAATGAAAAACCATTAGAATATCTCCTTCCCAAAAATATCTCTCTAACTAAAAAAAATCAAACACTTTCTCCTTGAAAACACTTTCTTCGCTCTAAACAAACAGCAAAAACTAGATTTAACCAAGGAAAAGGTTACACCAGCTGTTATAGAAATGGAGGAGCCAAATGTACCAGTTGCCAAGAAATTCAGGAACATGGTCCGAGCTGTTTTCTTCATGTTAAGAAAAGACATTTCCAAAGGTAAATTAATGATTGATCTCAACTTGATTATGAAACGTGGCAAAATCGCTGGAAAAGCACTTCAAAATCTCATGTTCCATCATAGCCACAATTTGGTTGCTTCTGCCGCCGCTTCCATCCACCACCGCCGCCACCGCCGCTCACCCGACCATAGTCTCCCCTTCGATGCGCCCGGTCAACGAATACTACGAGTTCAGCTGCAGTAACAGCCCCGCTTTTCCAAGCTTCCACCTTCCTTTCCATCTAAGCAAGAAAAACAAACACCACTCGACCAGTCTATTCTCGTGCACTCACGCGCCGGCGACTGCGGAAGATGAGCTTACGGTTCAAGCGGAAATAAAGGCTTTGGAAATGATGCAGAATAGTGAGGCGCCGTCACCGGCTCTCCCAGGTTTTGGGAGGAGTCCTATGGTTAGACAGCTGAGAATAACTGATTCGCCTTTTCCGTTAAATGTAGAGGGCGACAGCCACGTGGACGAAGCGGCTGAGAAGTTTATTGAGAGGTTCTATAAGGATTTAAGGAAGCAGAATGCAATGGAAGCTTAATTAGGGTCATTATACAATGAAGATTAGTGAGAGAAATTTTTCCAATCTTGCACGTCCCAAGGAGGGAGTACATGCATGGGGGCCATTAATGCGTTTTTTTTTTTAAGTTGGCTTCTGCTATGAAAAAATGTGGTTTTATCCAATTCAGAGCTGTTTATTCTTTGTTTACATATACTAATGTTGATGGGATTTTCTCCCATTCTTGTGTATGTTAATGAATTATTTATTACTTATAATAATAGTGAAGACATCAGACATTTTAAAACTTAATTGAGCCTATGGCTAAACATATTGTCTTTCGTTTGAACGGACTTTCATTTTAAAGATATTTTCACTAAAGCTTTAGAGATTAGCAATTTCATTTTCTTCTTAGTAAGAATTGGGCATTTATGATTTACATGCTCCAACTTGAGGAGTGTATAAGATATACATAATATTATATTAATTTGTATAGATTTGGTACGTGTATGTAGTGTTGTTTTCCAATAAGAAAAGCTCTTTATTAATGGAGCAGCTAGGGTTTTCTCAAGAAACTAAGGTTGAAAATGGCAGAGGATTATTTTCTGCTCAAAACATCTCTTTGGTCTAATATCTTCTCAGCTTTTGACGAACATATTGGGGTGTTTGGTAGCCGTATTATGTTGTATGTATTATAAATTGTTTGTGCATTAAAAGTTGTAATAATGCATTTTCATGGCAATTCAGTAGCTAAGACAAATTGGTGGCATTCAAAATTTTCTTCCAAGAATCACTTTTAGGGGCACTCGATTGGTCAGTAATATAATGATTTTTTAATTCAATTCATATTCATAGTCTCATTTTTTTTAATAAGAGTTATCTTAGTTGGTAAGATAGTATGACTTCATATTTGTAACCGAAGTGTAGATCTCTAATCTTAAGATAGCGGCCTGGAGTTAAATTTTTTTTATAGAAAAAATTAACATCCTGATAGTTTGTTTAAACATATTATTCACATGAGAAGAAGTCTATATATATATATATATATATAACTTCTGTTTCGTTGCTTTAGGGCTTATTTGAGCCACGAAAAAAATAAAAAGTGTTGAATCATTATTAACCTTAATGCATATGTCATGAAGTGTGCTTTCTGATCAAAGAGAGAAAAAACGTGACGATTATATAAATAACTTCAAAATCATGTGTTGCAAGTAAACATACGTTTTGTGTTGTCCAATACAAAGCTATGCAAAAAGGCTCCAATGAGAAGCTAATTAACTAATGAAAGAAAACGGTGGAGTTTAAGAATATTTTTTTATGTTCAATTCAACCAGTGAAAGTGGTCAAAAGCTTATTGAAACAGAAGTTTGGTGAATTACGACAGTTGAAAAGGGATCTTCAAAAAGATCTCAAAAGCAATGGAAGCAACAAAGAAATGTATATACATATATAGCTAGGGTTGTCAACGGGTTCGGGACCAGCCTAAACTCGGCTCACATAGCTCGAAAAAATATGAGCGTGAGCTTTAGCTGAGTTGAGCGTGATCTCAATATTCAAGCTCGAATTTTATGTGAGTTGAGCGTGAGCTTGATCCCGCTCAACCCGATTAATGCTCGCACCCGAATAAGAATAATAAATAATAAATATTATATATAATACTGATTTTCTAATTTTTTTTTAAAAAAAGATCTATAAAAATTTGCTGCAAAATGTATAGTTTCTTTTCTCTATTTCTCAAACCTATCTTTGATTATCTTTCTATTAGTTTATCTTGCTACAATAATTCAGTATCATTGTATTATTTATTTGTATTCTTGTCAGGGTTTAGTCTCATGGCTCATTATATTCAAGTATTTTTTCTACAATTTTTTTGGGTTTTTTTGCTAATATAAATTTAGTTCACGAGGCTCATGAGCTTAGCTCGAGCTCGTGAGCTCAAGATTTGTGAGCTTTTTCGGGTTGAGCGTGAGCTGAGCTCTTTAATTTTTATTTGAGCTGAGCGTGAGTTATGTCAAGCTCGACTCAAATAGCTCGATTGACACCCCTATATATAGCATTACTAGAAGGTTTTTGTTTTACGGGTGAAAATCGTATGTCCCCATTTATGTTCCTATTCTTGTACCCCCAATCAATCAGAATTCGATATATGACCATTTTTTTCAATTATATACACATGATGAATTGTGATTAGCTGGGTACAGGAATGATGACATACACGAGGACAAATAATTTTTTGCCTTGTTTTACTATACGCATAAAAAAGGGGTGAAAATCGTTTGTCCCCGTGTATGTCCTTATTCCTGTACTCAACCAATCAGAATTACCTATATGGATATTTCTTCCAATTATATATATATACACATGGCGAATTGTAATTGGTTGAGTAGAGGAATAGGGACACACGAGGACCGATAAAAAAATTTTTTGCCATAAAAAAGTTAGATCAAGGACGAGAGTAGGGATGGCAATGGGGCAGATCGGGTCGGATATCTGTATGATCCGATCCGCTCCGAACCAGTATAACTTCCGCTCCGATCCGCTCCGTGATCCGCCCTGGATCAAAATTTTATGCTCCGCGATCCGCTCCCTGCACGGGCAAATCGATCCACTCACTTTCGTCCCTATTTTTTATTTTTTTTTAAAAAAAATCATTAATTTTACCATAAAAATCATTAATTTTTTTTAAATTCATAAAAATAGAGCCTCCAACAAGTATAATTAATAAATTTTATACTAAATTAATTTTCAAACAAGTACAAATAGTGTATTAAAATGAAAATTAAATATAATTAGGCTTAATAATAACAATATTATAATAATATAATATATGGGGCAAAACGGGGCGGAGCGGAGCGGATCAGACACAAATACCAAATTCGATTTGCCCCGTTCGCGGGCGGAGCAGATCTGCTCCGTTTTCTATACGGGGCAGAGCGGATCTGCTCCAAAAGACATTGGGGCAGAGCGGATCAACGGATCACGGATCAACTTGCCATCCCTAGACGAGAGTGGACTATAGGCAAATGCATTAAGACTTTTTCAATGTGGTCTTAATACTATAGTTGTGACCAGCTGTGTGCCCATAGAAGTGGAGGAAAATAGGCGGTTTTAGGGTTCAATGAGTCTTTAATTACTTTATAATTAAGCTTTCTTTAATTCTTTAATGAAAAGAACGCAAGCAAGATAAAAATCATTTGACAAGTGGGCTAAATTCAATTGGCTTCACCTTTTATCATTATGGACTTATCTATGGTTATAAGTTCACAGTATTTCAGTCATTAATAAGTAATTTCATGTCGCATTATTATGTTTATCTTACATAAATCCTATTGGATTAATTGTTTTGTCGTAGACGACATCGATATACCAAAAATATGAAGATCATTGGGTTCCATATCTCAGTAACACTATCTTGATACACTATTCATAAAAACTTTCTATTAACGTTTAAATTAATTAATTATATTATAATTAAAAGTATTTTAGATAGCGTTTTCGATGGTGGTGATAAAACCAGAGTCAGATCCCTGATTTTATTTAGTGATCAATCATCGACGTATTGCGACTAGTACCAAAGTTGTCCTAGAATAGAACTCTATAATTGCTTTTGTCTTATTAATTTCATTGTAGACATTTTCTGTCCTCTGGGGAACGATCGACCATGCCTAACAACGTTTAAGGACAAATTAAAAAGTGTTAAAAAGAGTAAAGACGAAAGCCAAAAGAGGAAATTAAAAGACCGCCATTTGCTTTTGATTAACATTCTTAATTTGTTTTGTACTTCCTCCGTTCCTAAATATAGCATGTTTAGGACATTTTGAAAAATTTAAGAAACTCAAATAAATAGTACTCCCTCCATTCCTAAATATAAGACTCTTTAGACAATTTGAGAAAATTAAGTAAGTTGTCATTTTTACCTAAACTTTCAATATTATCCCTCATCCTCCCTCTCTCTCACTTCTTTGTCATAAAGAAAGGAAAATGATGAGGGTATAATTGGAATAAATTATTGACAACTAATAAAACAACCTTAAACGACAATTAATTTGGATACCTAGATATCTCCTAAACGACAATTAATAGGGAATGGAGGGAGTAATATTTTCATCACAACTCCAATAATACCCTTCCTTCCTTCCTCTCTTTCACTTTTCCAATAAAAGATATGTTGACTGTTGAGGGTATAATTATAATAAATTATTGACACCTAATAAAAGACATGTAAATGCCGATTAATTTAGATATATATATCTCATAAACGACAATTAAATGGGAATGGAGGAAGTACTTTTGATCATATATGTTTCATACTTTTTTCAAAATATCGGCCAATAATATATATATATTTTTTGTCAGCAACCTTAATTCTGCTTCACCAGAGGAGGAGAATTTTATTACCCCATGTATGGAGAGGGTGTCGAACCCGTGACCTCGCGGTCACGAGTAAAGGCTTGCTCCACTGGGTTACGGCTTTCTTGACACAGGCCAGTACTTGAAACTAAAGATATCTATAATAAGGGGTATTCGTTTCGTTTCTATTTGAGATTTTATTTTTTGTTAAATAAAATTATTTTTAAGAGACCAAGCGAAATTTTAAAATGAACATTTTGCATTGAGTTTCATTTCGAAGCCAAATCCTGATACACCCTAAGATGCATTAAACATTGAATTAAGGCAAAAAGTACACATCAAATAACAAACTAGTTAGTACTTGGGGATACATATATAGTAGAAGATCACAAAATATATTTTTCATTCTTTTTCTCTTTTCATCTATATTTTTAGCGATCTTACTTATATAAATAAAATTAATAAGTAAAGGATTTTTATAATTATGAAAAAAATGTAAGTGCAAAATAAATATGACATATCTATTTTTTTTTTGAGCGCCTGAAGGCGATCGCCCGAAGGGGAAGAGCGGAGAATACCCTAGATAGGGAAGATTGAAGCATGCCCATGCGCCCGGGGAGGGAATTGCCTCACCGAGAGGAGGAAGAAGAACGCCTCACTGCGAGGAGAGATATATTATCGACCGTATCATGCGGGAAGCGAGTGTCGAGCTTGGGCACTGCCACTCGTAGCCAACCTTTTGTTGACAATATGACATATCTATAATACAGTTTTATCCTCCGAAATCTTCCGTTGTAAAGCCACCAAAATAAGGAAAGGGAGGTTGGGGGGTGGGGAAGGGCTTGGTTTTTGTTGTCGTGAGACACATTTGGATTTATTTTCTTGTTTGATAGTTTGATGGAAGTTTTTTCATGATTTATGTGATGTTTATTATTACTCTCTCTATTTTCATTTAATTATCGTTTATGAGATATATATTTATTCAAATTAATTATTATCTACATTTCTTTTATTAATTGTCAACAATTTATTCTAATTATACTTTCAACATATTTTTTATTAAGAAGCAGAAGAAAGAGGAGGATGACAGTCAAAGGGAAAAAGTAAAAGAGAGGGATAGAAGGATATTATTAAAATTGTGATAGAAAAATTACTGTTTATTTGTGTTTTTTAATTTTTTTTAAAGCGTCTAAAACATTTTACATTAGAAATGGAGGGAGTATTATTTATGATGAAAAGAATGGGACACGTGTCCAATGAATTGGAAACCTCCCTGACTAAGTAATTTAACATCTGGAGTGGCTACTGCTATTAAAGTTAGTTGCTTTTCTCCAATAACGGGGCGCCTAAAGAAATTTTACATGTCACACGCTAGCTCTAGGGAGACCAAAATATCATTGTCCTTCCTAATCAACTTTACATAGAAATCGGGTGATTTGCAGTAGTAAAGAAATTTACTACGATCACCTGGACGGACGTCCCAGTGATCGATCCCTCGTATCTTCCTCGTGGGGGTAATAAATTCTTCTTCTTGTGAGGTCAAACTCCCTCCCCAGGCATGGAGCATGCTACAATCTTCCTATCTAGGGTACTCTCCGCTCTTCCCTTTCAGGGGCAACCTCCTTTTGGCGTAAAAAAAAACTTTACAAATAACCATAAGTAAAACACGTGGCTCAATCAAAATTAGACCAAAACTTGAGCAATCCAGGATAATTTTACCGTAAATTATAGCCAATATGATTTTAAATTCAGAAGTTAATCGTACTCCAACAATTTTATATAAGGCATGATTTGGGGTTTACTTGGATTGGATTTTGGGTGATAGTAAAAAAGTTGACAGATAAGTTACTTTTACTACACTCTACATAATCATACATGCATCTAGTAAATTGGAATTCGAGTAATAATAAAGAGAAATTCAAAAATTATTATTGATTCTCCTAAAAAAAATAAAAAATTTATCTATATGAAAATAAACTATTTTTTAATTCCTTATAATTTTTAGGTAGACGATATGCTGCATTTATACTTTTATTCTTGAATTAATCGTAACACTACTTTTAAAATATTTCGTTTTGCTTTTACCTTTCACTATGGCATATTTAGCTTTTGGTGTCATTGGATAAATGCCACGAAAAGTTATTTATTTGTGAGTGTCGCACAATTGGTGTCGTTTTTTTTTCGTGGTACTAATGAAATGCCATAAATAAATTGGCGGCACGACTTGTGGCACTTTTTAAATGTCATAAACATTGAAAATATGACATATTTTGCTACACTTTTTGGTAAATGCCGCAAAAATAATTTAATATTTTTCAATGAAATAAAATTTATTTTATTTAAAAATAAAAATAATAACCTAGAGGAAGATCCTTAAGCATTATCCCTAGTCACACGTTATACAATGACACTTTAACCAATGCTCCACAATGACTTTTGTTTAATTTTAACAAAATTTGTTTATATAACATAACAATAAATTTTATTTAATTACTTTTAAGTTTGATATTTATATTTATTAATGTATATTAACAACAACCTATTATAAATATAACTCCTTTAAAACAAAAGCTGTTTAGAAATAATACTAAATGAAAACTAGATACAAATTTGAATCTTAACATCATATGAAATATAGAATAAGTTATAAACTAATAATTTTATTTACTATATATTACTAGTTATATATATATATATATTATTGTTAATATAATATTTTTAAATTTGATAGCATGAAATTTAATAACTAATTATTTTCCATTTCTTTTGTAAAACTTGAAAATGTTATAAAATTGATATAAGAAATGTAGAATATATGAAATTTCGTCCAATGTGAGTTTTTTTTTTTTTGTATTTAATCTAAAATATTTTATTTAATAATTTAATAATTTTAAAATGAAAAAATTAATTAATTTCATAGTCAATTAATTACAATTATTTATTATCATTAATAAACATATATCTTATTAACTTTTAAAATTGAAACACTCAAATAGTAATATCAAATTTTTTTTCTTTAAATTACTTTTAATATAATTTTTTTATTTACATTTATGAAATTAATTGGTTAAATATATAATGAAATATTATGTGGCACTTTTATTGTAAATGCCACAAATTTTAAGGTACTTGATTAAAAATGCCACTAAAATATGACATTTTGATATATTGTCATAAAATTTGTGGCACTTTATATGGCTATTGAACAAATGCCACAATTTTCACGAAAATGTGACATTTTCTCAAAATTGCCAAAGTGCCACAAAAATATAGCATTTTCACCTAAATGACATATATCATAAATAACACACGTTAAATGCCACCAAAGTCTAATTTTACCATAGTGTTTGTATTCTCACACTTGGACATCCTAATTATTGCTCCACATTACACATGATAAAAAAAACGGCATTTTTCCAAACACAAATATCTTAACATAGCTGCAAACAGCGAACAATGCCTTTGGGCCAGAAAAGTTCATCATTTCTCTGTTCTATATCCAGAAATTCCGGATACTTATTTATGAAGGAATGGCCTAATTAATATATTCTCAATCACATCCCTTTCTTTTCCATATGGATAGAGGCACATGATCCATATTTTAATACAATAATGATTGTTGGATAATTTTTTTTGATCAAATAAAGATTAAAAAGTATATAATGAAAATGATTGTTAAAATTTAATGTGATATTATGTATTCTTAATCCAAATTTGATCCCAAAATTAATATATTGTTCTTGGAATAAGGGAGATTATCTCCACCCTTGAATATTATGCCATATTAGTTTCTTTTCATATATCTACACACAGGGACGAAGATAAGGGCGGGGTGGCAGTCGCCCCCAAAATTTAAAAAAATACTAATTTATTTTTGTTATTATAGTAAATTTTATATGTAATTCAAAATATTTTATCAAATTCGCCATCAATATTTTTTTTTCTAATTTTTATATATAGTTCCGCATACTGTTGCAGTTTTCGCCCAAACGTCAAATTCCTGTCTTCACCCTGTACACATATAGACACACTAAACGAGTAAGTAAAAGAATTGAAATCCTAATGCATGATAAAAAAAAAGTACCTAAATTATTTTCTAATTTGTTGAGTTAATAACATATCACTTTTTACTTACTTGTGAAGGATCTGGTATAAAAAAAAAAAAAAGAGTCTGGTATAAAATCATCGATAACCCACCCAAAAAGGTTTCTTAAATGTTTTAGATTGACACTCCAAGTTTCAAAGTACTTGATGGGAAATTTGCAAGTGCACAAATATTAACAAATAATAAAGTAGTAAATATAAGATTGTCCAACGAAGATTGTTTATGTAACTGGAAAAATTATCTTACTTATAACCTAATTTAAACCAAAATAAGGATGAATGAATGAATTAAAACTAAATTATGAAAAACAATTAAACTAAAGTAAAGATGTTATTTTTATGAAGATAAAATATATGAGTTAGTCAATTTTACGTCATGGTTGTTATTATCCGTGATCCAATTAAATATAGAACTTTTCAGCCTCTACAAATAATTTAGATTCATACAATAATTGATCAGAAAATCGCAAGTATTAAGATTAAATAAAAACAATTAACCATATTATTGATATACATAAATTAATAGAAATCAAATATATTCATAAAAATTTCGACTTTTAAATAAGGTTTTAGTCACGAAAAAATTAACTAAAAGTAAATATAAAATAAAATATAATAAAGAAGTTGTCTGATAATGAAACGATCTCATCTCCTTGGGCTCTGCCCAAGCCTAGTCGAGACTTCTGCTTTATGAACAGGGATTATTTTAGTGCACTGCTTTGCTCCTCATTATATAGGCGCGGTCTTCATCAAGTTTGATGAGTCCTTGTTGAATTATAATCCTTTTCTCTTTTTTTCCTTATAGGAGTCAAATATATATTACTTTCCTTACTCCTCATTATTTCCTTGCTCGCTATTGGTGACTCCTCTCTGCTGCACTTTTTGTCTTCTTTCTTTGGAAATAACCAAAACGTTTCCTAGTCGGATTCAACTTTTAACAAATTTGCAAATTTTTCAATCTTCTATTCTTTTTACTTTTTCTTTAATGTCCAAAATACCCTTTAAGCTATATCAAATATTAGAAAATTAGATTCATAAGAACATTTTTAAGTATATATTCACTCATAAACACTAATTTAATAAATTATTTTCTCTCAATTAAGGTCAAAACAAATATGAAAATATTCAAAATAATGGTAAAATATAGGCTCATCAGTACTCTAGCTGGTTTTTCAAAAAAGAAAATGTCAAAATCAATATATAGCTCAAATTAGAAAAATAAAATAAAAAGGGTTCCATGCTTTTTTAGTGCAAAATATTTGAATTGGATGTTCATCCTCTAATATTACTAATAGATGAATTATCACAAAGTGTTCTCACCAATTGATGTAGGAATAGCACTGTCAAACGGGCCGGTGGTCCGCGGATCGGCCCGTGGTCCGCAAAATATGGACGGATTTGGACCATGTATAAGCTGGTCCATTTAAATGCGGGCCAAAATAGCCCGCTCCGTTTAGATCATGGATTATCGTGGGACTGGACCGGGGTTGGACACGGACCAAAACGGACCACCGAGTCACCCGATAACCCGACCCAATACCAAATTACCTATACTATATATACCCCTCTTAAAAATTTACCCTACCAAAACCCTAACTCCCTAAATCACTTCTCTCTTTCTCTCTCACTCTCAGGCTCTCAGCCTCCACCCACCCGCCACCACAACCCTCCCCCCTCAGCCGCACCCACCCGCCACTACAGCCCCTCCCTTCAGCAGCCACCCACCCGCCACCACAAACCCATCCCCTCACCACGCACCCACCCGCCACCACGCCTCCCCTCACCTCCACCCACCTCAGCCACCACAGCAGCTCCCTTCAGCAGCCACCCACCCGCCCACCAACCCCTCCCTTCAGTAAATTGTTTTTGATTTTTCAGTTTTTATTTTTTGTTTTTTTTATTTGAGTTTTATTTTTTGATTTTGTTTTAATTTTCTGATTTTGTTTTATTTGATGATTTTGTTTTATTTTTTATGATATTGTTTTATTTGATGATTTTATTTTATTTTGTGATTTTGTTTTTTGATTTGTGTTTAATTTTTTGCTTTTGTTTTAATTTTCTGATTTTGTTTTAAAACATCTGTTTTATTTTTTATTTTTTCGATTTTGCCATTTTTTTTCCATTAAAAAAAATTTGAAACTGGATCAGTTGTGGCTCATGGACCGCCTCATTGGCCGCTGATTTCAATCGACTGAGCTTGACCACCATTTTGTTGGCCTCATAAAATTGAGTCCCAAATCCGCTCACGGTCCCGCTTTTAGGAGTAATCCGTGATGGATTGGACCGGACCGGACCGGACCGGCCCGTTTGACAGTGCTATGTAGGAATATAAATGACGGGTCAATTTTATTTGGTCTTGTTTGATTTGGCAACTTGCTTAAACTGCTCAAAGTAATTTTTTTTTTTTTTTTTTATCTTATTAGGAGGATTAATAGTGATTTTTCACTTTCACTTTTGCATAATTAAAGTATATTTAAGAGTTCGATAGTCAAAAGAGACTGCCACGTATTACCTTCATTTCATAATATAAATCGTTTAGATATATAACGAAAACTATAGAAACAAAAATAAGGTATTTTGTTGGCCAAAACATAAATATTACTCTTTTAAATAGAATCAGTGATATACAAGTCTTCTTAAGAAAGTAATAATAATATTTTGACTAAAAAATTATTTTTCTTTTACTTATTTAATTTTCGCTAAATTTCCTATACGACTTATATTATGGAATTGATTGGATATTTTTTATAACAATTTATTTCATTAGTGAATCCCTAACCACATTTGATGGGCAAAACATTCTAAACATATTAAGTTCTAAATTCTTCTATTCATAAAAAAAACAATCTAACCTCCCTCCCACTCCCGCCAACCGCCACCAACAATCCTTTATATAAAGGGCAAAAAAATCTTCTGTCCTCATCCCTATCTCCAATTAATCACAATTTATCATTTGTATATATAATTGAAAAAAAATATTTATATAGTAATTATTGATTGGTTAAAAATAGATATGGGGGACAGGAATGGGCAGGGCCCTCTAAAATTTTAAAAATACTACTATTTATCGAAATTTTATGTGTATTTTGAAAAAAATTGATTTTTTTTTATCAATTTCACCCCCAAGAATTTTTTTTTTTTGCTTTTTTTTATTGCCCCCAAGAATTTTATCAATTTCACCCCTCCAACACCAAATTCCTGGTTTCATCCTGGGAATGGGTGCAGAATATTTTCACCCTATATAAACCCGCCCATATGCCTCTCTTCCTTCGTCGAATAAAAAACCATTAGAATTTCCTTTCTAAAAATCTCCCTGTCTCTATAACAACACTTTCTTCTCTCTGCAAAACACCTTTCTTCACTCTCTCTAAACAAAACAGCAAAACTGGACTTAACCACAGAAGAAAAATCAATAGAAATGGAGCAGCCAAATGTACCAGTTGTACCCAAGAAATTCAGGAACATGGTCCGAGCTGTTTTCTTCATGTTAAAAAAAGGCATTTCCAAAGGTAAATTAATGATTGATCTCAACTTGATGATGAAACGTGGCAAAATCGCCGGAAAAGCACTTCAAAATCTCATGTTCCATCACAGCCACAATTGGGTTGCTTCCGCGGCCGCTTCCATCCACCACCACCGCCACCGCCGCTCACCCGACCATAGTCTCCCCTTCGATGCCCCGGTCAACGAATACTACGAGTTCAGCTGCAGTAACAGCCCCGCTTTTCCGAGCTTCCACCTTCCTTTCCATCAAAACAAGAAAAACAAACACTACTCGACCACCAATCTATTTTCGTGCACCCACGCTCCGGCGACAGTGGAGGACGATTTTACGGTTCAAGGGGTGGTAAAGGCTTTGGAAATGATGCAGTATAGTGAAGCGCCGTCACCGGCTCTCCCAGGTTTTGGGAAGAGTCCTATGGTTAGACAGCTGAGAATAACTGATTCCCCTTTTCCGTTAAATGTGGAGGGCGACAGCCACGTGGACGAAGCGGCTGAGAAGTTTATTGAGAGGTTCTATAAGGATTTAAGGAAGCAGAATGCAATGGGAGCTTAATTAGGGATATTACTATGAAGATTTAATGGGATAATTTTTCCAATCTTGCACGTGCCAAGGTGGGGAGTACATGCATGGAGGGCATTATTGTCCAGAAGAAAAGAATAAGAAAAAAAAATCCATAAGGGTTGATTTGCATGATGTTTTAAATTGAGAGCTTGAGAGTAATTGTAAATGGATAGCAGTTGTATTATGTTCTGTCTATAAAATTTGCAAACTCAATATTTAGCCAAATATTAGATTAAAACAGAAAGAAAAAAAAATCCAAACCTTGTATTTTAGATTAATAAATAGAACTTGTTTTTTTCAAGTTGTTTAGTATATATCTTGAAGATATACACTATATAGTAAATTGTTCAATTTTCACATTCTTGCTTGTGATTACCAATCTTTTATCCAATTTCACATCTTAATTTCCCAAGATGAAACTATTTTATTCCTTTAGTAGCTTTCTGAAATATGAAACTAACTGCATTGGAGCATTGGTAGACCTAGGGTGGGGAATGGTGGGGCAAGAGTCCCACCAGCCTTTTCCCCCAAATTATTTATTTATTTTATTTTAGTTTTAGCTTTATTTCTATAACATCTATGCCGTGAGCATTTTTTAGTGTACCCATTTTGAGTCTGTTTTCGATTTGAAATTACATTTTGTGGTTCGTGAATTATAAGAATAACACCACTTATATCTTAACAAGTTTGATTAAAATTTTAATAAGTTTAAATGCGTAATGAGACTATGATGTTTATTAAAAAAAGGAAAAATGTCTTGGATCATCCTCAAACTATACGGTGATTATCAAAGATATATTGTTGATGAATCTAGTGATATATCAATGAATCATTTTGTTGGTGTCAGTCATGTATCAAATACTATCGAGAATGTCGTAATTATAGAATATTATCAAAGTATGAAAACGCGTGTATGCTTTTATAAATTTGTTTTGTCAACGTTAATTGTGCCCTACTGCTTTTAAAGTATGCATCTGCCACTGCATTTGAGTAGTTGTATGGTATTTAGTTTTGAAACGAAACATTTTAAATTTTGTAAAAGTTGAATTATTTGTGAAAAAAAGACGTTTGTTCAAACTTAAAACTTTATGTTTTGTTTTTGAGACAGTACATTATTCAGCTGGACAATGTATACTCCTTCTCCAGCCTGGATTGGCCACAGCAACTTAGCAGAAAGAAAACTTAAAACCTAGGAGTTCTAAGCAATAGCACCACATGAGAAGATGCAGAACTAAAATTAATGAACAAGTTAGAGAAGCATGATGTGTTTCCACTTTGTTAAAGTGTAGCATCCCTTTACTTTCCAAAGAATATATGTCTATGTTGCTATGTTAAGCAATTAAGTTTCATTAAAGTTTTTTGGGGCCCTTTGAATTATTACTATAGTAATCTTTTGCAAAAGCAACTTCCCTTCTTTTGAGGTTTTGGTAGTATCTTTTCCCCAATTGTTTCTTTCGATATCGGGTATTTAATCAAATTAATCAAATTAATTTAATAGGATAGGATTTTTATGATGACTTAAACTCTCAACTTTATTATAAAGTAGCCTCTTAAATATAAAATGAGTCAGACTTGCCACTACTTACGTTACGACCTGTTGTCTTCGGTAGTCTGTTTGGAAGCTTCATTTAGCTGTCATATTCAACACATAAAATGATCAAATAGTTACACTTTTAATCCCAATGAGTTTAAATTAGCAAGTAGATATACTATTTTCTCTTTGTTTTTTTTTTTTTTTTTTTTTTATGGAAAAGATAATTTCATTCAATGTCTGCTAAAATAGCATGAGTACATGAAGAAGGTACACTCTCAACAAAAAAACAAGCAGTCTCAAGAGTGGTACCATAAAGAGCTAGCAGATGCGCAACAAGATTGCCACCTCTGCGTACATGCTGAAAACTATAAGAAGGAAAACCTAACAACTCCTGCTTAAGAGTATATATAGAGGTATAGTAAAGTATCTAATTAAACAAAATCAATTTTGAAAAAGTCACTAACCAAGTTTAGACTGAGTTGAGTATTGTATTAGCAATATATATATGGTCCAAAGTTTCTTTTTCCCACTAGTCCTCAGTGCTAATTATGGTGTTGACAGGAAATCTGGCTTTACAGTTTGTATGGATTTGCCATATCAAAGTATATGCAATTTGGGTATTCTTATCTAAATAGAATCAGGATCTTAATTTACATTATAATTACATTGAGTTCTACATTTTTAGGTAATATTTTTATACGTTAACTGAAGAATTTCTTGAAGCCTTGAAAATTATTGAGAATGTATAACGAGATTGTTTAGAAACTTTTAAATGCTAATAATTGCAATCTAATTTATAAGATTAATCGTAATATAGTACTTTTCGTCCCAAATTTAATGTTCACTTACTTATACAAAATGAATAAGAAATTGGACAATTAATTTGGGACAAAGAGTAATATGTATACAAAATATGAACCTAAAGCTTACAGTACGGGGCAGTTTTCTTCTTCGTTTTTTCTACTCTATGTTTAAACAGGACCTTCTGTCTTCATTCTCTGGGTTTGATTGGATTGAGTCTCACTTTGAGATTTCTAATCTCAGTTTCAGACGGTGAAGAATTTTTGGAAACGTATATATATTTTGAATAAATAATTTGGGTGGTGAGTGTCTGGAGTACAAAACACTAGATATCAAATCTCACAAAAGGAGAGGTACATACAATAGTGTATGTATCATCTCTCAAAATCATAAGGATCTACTCCCTCCGTCCCAAATTATCTGTCCACATTTCTATTTTAGTGTGTCCCAAATTATTTGTCCACTTTCTAAATAAAGGGTCCATTAATGATGATTTTTCCAATCCTACCCTTTACATTAAATATTGGAGAGCGAAAAATAAAGAGAGAAAATGAGGTGAATTAAATTGGAAGTAACATTAAATAGGGTTATGTTTGACATTTTATCATATTTCACCCTAGAATTTGATGAAATCTTAATCCCCGTGCAAAATACAAAGTGGACAGATAATTTGGGACGGAGGGAGTATAATCCTATTCACACCACAAGACTACTCCAGACCACACTCAAAACCACACAGAATACGTAAACAACTCTCACATAAAAACCCTCCTAGAATTTCTAAGATATCTAGGAAATATAAATCGATTAGGAAACTAATAAAGCAAACCTAAATTAACTAGGAAACTGCTAAAGCAGTCCTATTACAATAAAACTATTAATTACCAAAACTAAATATTATTCTAAATAATAATAAGGTTGATTTAATAAATCCAATAGACTGGTCTTTAATCCAAACCAAATTCTTCATAGAGTAGTGTTTGGGGTTTCAAAGAGTGAATCTTAATTTGAGTCTCAAACTCAAATCAGACACAATCCAAGTACACCCTCTGTCTCATTTATACATAATTTTAGTTTGTATGTGTCCACTTTTTCTTTTAGGTCATAATTGTTTTTTTTTTAAAAGGAAAAAAAACTTGATAGCTTATGAGTGATGAGACAGAAAATGAGATATAATAATGAGACAGAATATCCGATCCAGTTTAAATCAGTGATTAAACTTCTAAATCCCCAATGAACTTTTACATTATGGAGAACTAGTGGAATATATATCCGTTAATTGTTCCAATATGGGAAAAGAAAGACAGATATACAACACGAACTGAGATTTCTTGTGGGCAAGATCTAACTTTTTGGAACTAAGGTTTTTAGGACATATATATCTATAAATCTAAAGATTACTTTATATTTTTCTAAACAACAACAAATGCTTTCAGACAAGCTAAAATCCAAAAGTTTAGGAGACATATGTTAGGCAAAGTGAAAAAAATGAGGAAATTAAAGTTAAAAAAACTTGTCAACTTCTGAACTTGCCTGTTTCACGACGGAAACTCCATAATTATTGGGGAAATTTATGTTATGTAGAATACAACTATGGAAGCCTAACAAATACTTGATATTTAGACCACATCGTATAGATATTCAAAAGCATAGGGTAATTAACTCATAAATAAGAAATAATTAAGGTTAGACAAGAAAATAAATAAGTAAGCCTTGGTCAAAATCTCGAAAGGAGAGAGTTGGGATAAATAATTTCTTCTTTCTTTAACCCTCATCCGCTACTCGAAAGTGTGTATACTGTATAGAATTTATATATCATAAGAAATATCTAAACTTTGATTGACAAAATAACAACATATACGTTTTACAAACTAGACCAACTTCTGATCACTTATACAAGGCTCAACACTCTGTATTATACAACAATGCGGATCTAACAACTGTTGTATAAAACTTTCCCTTCAATCACAACGGTATATTACGGTCGTACAAGACACCTGTTACACGTACACTTCCATTTCAACCAACCCGCTTTCCAAATCCATCTCTAAAATATTTTTTTGAAGTTCCTTTATATAAATCTTGCTTCTTACTTAAAGTTAAAGGTTTTGATTCAGTCTATTGGTATAAGATCACTTATAAAAATGTAAAAACTTCGGAAGAGAAGCACTATCTCCAACTCCTAGTAAAAAAATATACTGATAATTTTTTTATTTTTTTGATGCCCGTAGAGCGATGCCCCATGAACGGGGAGATAGACTGATCATTGGTTAGATAAAATAAACCAATTTCGGGCCAATGTTAAGCCAAGTTATACGAATATGCAAATATTCAGTGATTTGAAGTCATTTCTATACAGTAAGACAATGATTTCCTTTTGCTTAACTGAACCCTTGAAATTCATGTCACCTATACATGATTGGAAAACAATCTAATTTTTTGTATTTTACAACTTTTAGCGGTGATAGAGAAAGGAAACTTGCTCCTAAAGACCACAACGGAAAGAAATTTCGAAGATTAAAAAGTTTGTTGTCCTGAAACTCAGAAATAAATTTGTATTATTATAAAAAAAATTGAGCCACAATTTTAAGGGTCTACTGCTCAGTCTATATAAATATATATTATTGATCAAATGTTACTTTGAACGTTTTTTTATAATCCTTAATTTTACTTGTTTGTCAACTTTTTACTTGAATTTTTTTACTCCCTTGCTGTTTTTGGACATTAATTTGTGCACATTCAAACTCTTGTGAATAATGTATTCAATGAAATGTGAATTTTATACAAATGTTAAGTGGCTTTAAGTGTTCTTTGTTTTGAAAATCATTTTCTTTTAAAGGCAGGGCCAAGCAAAGCTTACTACGTCCAAAAATTCTATTCTTCAGATATCGCCCTTAACCTGTATGACGAAATGCCTCAAAGGAGACTCTGCGTCTAACTCAATCTTTTCTTGATCTCCAGCCATTGATGGACCTATCAATTAGATGACTTATGACAGTTGTATTATTTATATCTATAATCTAAGTATATAAATACATGGACCACGTTTTTCCGCTCGTATTAATTGATGCATAATGTATTTTTCTTTATTTTGAAATGAATATTTGTTTTTTATTATAAATTATAAATCATAGGAGCTTGAAAATTAGATTTTTGTTTTTGTTTTGTTTTATAATGAAAACCAGGCACTATTGTTGATGAATGATTGAGTATTACTATTCAACGACTAAAACCATTAACTTTGGAAGCCTATTGAGTTTGTGGGGGAAGTTGGCTTGTAAAAAGTTGACTTTTGTAAAATCTATCTTTCTTTCAGGCAAAGCTTTCTCTAAACAAAAAATAAAGTGGTCCATTCAATACCAAAGTAGATTTCATATTCAACCATGCTATGGACGTGCTTGTATTGGGTCTGATTTGAGACTCAAACTCAAACCCAAATCAAATTTGGATTGAGTCTAAGAATGAAATCTGAAGTGTTAAATCATCCCAAGCCTAATCCCAGACTCAATCCAAAGCTGGTTTGAGTCTGAGTTTGAGTCTCAAAACAGACCAAACCCAAACCAGACCCAATCCAAGCAAACCCTATATATCTATAATTTATGTGGCTGCCAACAAACTTTTGTTTTAAATAGACCTGAATATTCAAGAATAAAATATCAATTATCCCATTTACAAGTTTTTTTTTTTTTTAACGGACCATTTACAAGTTAATCATCGATTATATATATGGTTCTATTTATATAATTTTGATGAATCATGTGGTATATACCCACAGAATCTTCCGTGAGACGTTTTCTATAACACTTCTAATTATACTCTCACTTATATATAAAATTTATCGATTTACTCATAGTATATAATTTACCTAGGTTGCGTAAATAAATGTTTCTATAATAAAAATAACACGGAAGAGCCGCAGAGGATTCGAACCAGTACATATATACCTCGGTTGGGATCTTTTTTAACACTACCGATTCGAATTCTCCATAACATTTACTGTAACACTATCTGTAATAATCTAATTATATAAATATATATTCATATAACTTAAACTTTACCTGATAAACCTTATCAGTAAAATAACTATAATTGAAAATTAATTAAGAACGTTAATGGAGTGTTACGTTCACCCCATCAATATTATCAACGTAACATCAATAATTCGTGTTTGGATGTTTCTAATGATAATTTTACTTAGTACATCAATAATTCGCGAGAAAACTGAAAGATTTACACGTGGTATTATGTTCGCCACTAATTAGGTGATTAAGGTTTGGGGCTTATGATTCTTCAAGATGTAACCTCAAATTAATAGATTTCAGTCAACTAATTTATATGTTATGTTTCTGATTAGATAGATTTGTGATAATATCAGTCAATTCATTAACACGTGTTATTGTGTTAAGTGATAACACATAGTTAAACGATCAAGAAATATTGATATTGCTTGTACTTTGAAGGTTGATAATGATGTTTTTATTAATATAATTACAAGTAATTACAGGTGTGTACAAAATGGCCTACACACATTTATATTGTATAAATGTAAAGACGCCTTGTAATAGAATTTAGTGTTGAGAAGCATGTGATATACTCGATTTGAGAGATTAGGAGTGTCACAAAAACAGTCCATCTAAAAAGTAAAGTAAATTAATCGTTAATTGTAAAATAAAAACATATACCAATTATATCAATGAAAATAAAAAACTCTATAGAAAAAAGCTTTAGGTGGACTTTTTGATGGTGGATAGTGCTTCAATTATTGATTTCTCAACTCACATATTAAAATATGTCTCTCTCTTTTCTGATATATGAACAACTGCATCGGCTAATCAATCATTCATTTGGCTCCTATTTTTACCCAACTCTTTGTGATTTTATTTACCTATTTATTTTCTTAGGGTTAATGTGGAATCTTGAGGTACTACTTTTGGGTGAAAATCGTCTGAACCCATCTGTGTACCAACTAATAAGAATTCGTCATGTGATAATTTTTTTTAATTATATATATACACATAGTGAATTGTGATTGATTGGATACAAAAATAAGTATACAAACGCATACAAACGATTATTTGCCTTGGTTTTGATTTATGGTTTGTACTTGTGGCTTCACAGGTTGGCATTTGCAAAAAGTGTAAACCATAGATTTCCAAACACGTGTCTCATTTTCCACGTAACACACCACCAACCTTTTGTGGTGATTAAATAAGATTTAGTGATTAAATTCGTTGAGGCTCCAGTGCGTAACGTCTTTTTTTTAATACGTGCGAAATTTAATTTTGTTCGTCGAATTAAAATTTTGACAATTAAAATTAATTTAAAACGAATATTTGTCATGATTTATAGACACTAGTTTTGTCTTTAAAAACACTATTCTTGTTTTTTGTTCTCCAAGACACTTCTTTTGTGATGTTCTACAGAATCTACACATACAAGAAAAAGTGTTCAACATAGGATTTGGACTGGATTAAATTCAACAAGGATAAAGGTTGTCAATCTTATCCAATAGGGATTTTTCTAGTATGAATCAGGTACACATGAATTTTGTGATACAGAATTAGCACGTCATCATAGAATTATCTCTCTCCTCATTCTGTAGTGATGTAGCTAATTTTAAACCACATGATCTAATGAATCTGATACATATCAGAACTATCCATACAATAGAGATCAAAACACTCACTGAACACCAACTAATTGCATCTAAAAGGTAAAATAGGAGTACGCAAATTCTTCCTAGCTCGTCAGCTTTCAAATACTTCAATATTACATGTATTGGATTTAGAGATTTGTTTCAAAAAAATTATTTTAAAAAACGTAAGTAAAAATTAATTATTTGTGAGAGAATGTGAATTCTAAATTAATATTTTTTTTTGTTTGTTATTGAAAAAAAAAAAAAGTTGATTAGAACGCTTAAACACCACCTTCCTTTGCTTCTTGCATTTTTCTAAGCTTTTCCTGTCATGTTTTACAATTAGCTCCCTTCCCCAATCAAGCATAGGTTAATCACGATTACATTAAGCTTTTGTTGACACTTAAAAAAATTTGTCTGGCCGAAACCATTCAAAAAGCAAGCAAGACGGGCCCGGCCCAATTGAGATGTCAATAATAATCGACCGGATCAAAGAAATTACAAACCGGCCGAAAGCAGTTAAGAAACAGGAGTTCAAAGTAATTAAAGAAAATTGTCTGCTAAGACAAACAAATAAGACTCACGGTAATTAAGTATTGGTTTTATAGCCCTTTTGACCTAGTTTTGGGCCTTATCCACATTCAACCGCCACAATATTTGCGTGAAAATTGGAATTCGATCAGGAAGGGTTTTCGGTCTAAATCAACAACCATATGGCTCTTCAAATTGAGACACGTGCAATTGACACTCATATAAAGAAAGTGGGACAGACCCACGTTCTCCATTCGGGTTAGGACATGAGGTACATGTCTACGCTACCAGATCATGACCGAAATGAACAAAATGTAAGGCAGGAAGCCACTTTCTCAAGCGGTTATAAATAGAAAGAATAAGGACATCATAATCAACAATTAAAATGTCTTTTTATCTTCATTTGTACATTACTCAATTGTTTTTTCACGAGCTTTCCACACTTATATTCATGCAGTTCAATTTAGATTTAGTCAATCGCAATCTGCTAGGCTTTCAACGTGAGAATACTTATCCACTAACACATACTTAGACTAGGCTTCTTGCGTAAGGGACCCAATAAAACATACTTAGTTTTAAGGTAGTCCGATTGACTCCCAACATGCTTCATGTGTAAAAAAATTCTTTCAATAATGCATACCTTACCGAGTTACCATTTTTTAAGTGTAAAGTGTAAACCATTTTGTTAAAATGAAAATCAAATGCGAATACAAGATCCGACCAAAGTTTAACCCAAAATTCAACCAATTTTTTGTGGCAACGGCTTCAAATACAACTCCTCCCCCACGAGAACTAATGGTGAAAAACAATCCGTGATATCTTAGTCAAACATGGTTTGTATCCACCTTATTCTATAAGAAAGATAGTCAATTAGATTTTTGACAATAATTTCAAATAACATTAAATGTTTTATATAAAATTTAAAATGAAAAAGCACCTAAATAACTACCCAACACATACATCATATAATGCACTATATCCACTTTGGTATTGGGTTTCTTAATCAATCCAAAGCTATCTATCTAATGAAAAAGTATAGGGCCTTTGTTAGAATTTGCTTTAGTAGATACATAATATTGGGGTCCAAGATCCACCCTCTCTTATCAATGTTGAAATAGATAGGATAGCACAAACATTTGGAATACAAATAATTCACCATCAAAGTCTTAAATAATCTTATTTTAGTAAGTTTGGGTTTCTTTTTCCCTTTTCTACTTTATAAAAGTTGATTTATACATACTAATACATATTTCCATCAATATAAGTAGCACATTATTATCCATTTCAAAAAGGAACGTTTCCTTCCATTTTTATCCATATGTTGGGAGAGACTAGTCATATCATTTGACGTACAATCCAAAATCATCTGGGACATTATGAACTTTATAGGTCTCCCATTATAATTTCAGATAGAATTTGATACAATAAAGGTAGTTAGGATATTCTATCTCATTATTTGTTATGTTATTGAGCTATTTTTTTTAAGAAAAAAAAATTGAAAGAGTTTATTTAGCATCAAAAGTAATAAGTGAAGCAATTACATCAAGTGTATCTAAACATTGAAAGAATAAGAGGCAAGTGTAAGTTTAGACAAGAAGCGCACTGACTTATTGCTATGAAACTTTACAAAGAGTATATGATAGCTTGATGAGTCCAGAATCTTAATTCTTTCCTTCATCAGAGGAGGAGAATTTTATTGCCCCACGTAGGGGGAGGGTGTTGAACCCAGGATCTCTTGGTCACGGGTAAAGGCTTACCCCACTGGACTACAGCCTCCTTGACCATATAGTAGCTTAATAATACATACTCATCAAGCTATCATATACTCTTTGTAAAGTTTCATAGCAATAAGTCAGTACGCTTCTTGTCTAAACTTACACTTGCCTCTTACTCTTTCAATGTTTAGATACACTTGATGTAATTGCTTCGCTTATTACTCTACTATATGATAGTTTTAAAAAAAAATGGATATGAAATCCTAAGATCAAAAGTGTGTCATTTGTCCTCTAAAAAAAAAAAGTGTCATTTGGAGGTTCAGAAAGACAAGGTATTGTTTTCAAGAAGAAGAAGAAAATAATAGGTATGGACAAGGTCGGAGGGCCAGGCCGTGAGCAGATTGATCCATTAGGCCCGTGAAAGCTTGGAGTAGAAGGCCCATTGGCTATAAAGATGAGAAAACGTACAAAAAATTGAATAAAACGCCCACCGTGGGGCTCGAACCCACGACCACAAGGTTAAGAGCCTTGCGCTCTACCAACTGAGCTAGACGGGCAGATGTTATGGTATGATTGTTTAGTTTATCTTGGCCAAACTATTGTCCTGATTTGATGTCTACTTGGGCTTTGCTTATTTGTAGAATAGTATTGCAATGCAACCATATCTTATGCCACTTCCAAAAGGGATGTGGTAGGTTTCAAAAAAATCGAATTTGGAATAAAGATATGATTGTATTAGTTCTAAAATTTCTAGAGTTGTGTGAGTAGAAGATACCATCAAACAAATTATAACTTATTTAATGAGTCAATTTCCAAATCTGAATTAATTTATAGAGATAATACATCATTTTACATCTGAACTATTTTGGCATTAGATTTTTTGTCATATTTTCAGCCAACATGATTTTTTTGTCATATTTTTACCCATCGTGAATTTACAAACACTTTTTTTTTATTTTTTGGGGTTATAATAAAAAGTCATTCTTACGGAGGAGATAGATGGTGAAAATTACGTGCCCAACACGTGTTGACGAAACCCTCAGTTCTTTGACGGGTATTTTGCAGGGACGAAGCCAAGAATTTGATGTTGGGGGCGAAATTGGTAAAAAAATTCCAAAATTCTTGGGGAACGATAAAAAAGGCAAAAAAAAATTCTTGTGGGCGATAAAAAAAGGCAAAAAAAAAATTCTTGTGGGGGGGGGGAGCGAAATTGATAAAATTTTCCAAAATACACATAAAATTTCGATAAATAGTAGTATTTTTAAAAATCTCGGGGGCACCGGCGCTGTAATCGTCCCTGGTATTTTGGTCCTCTCGAGTCCATTCTCACCAAAAATAGCAATTACCCATATTATTTCGGATCATTTTTGTACCCCATGAACACCCCCACTTTCAACTTTGTTGTGGTAATCCTTAAAAATGGAAAAAGAGGTATTCTCCATCAAATTCCTTAGCCCCCTTGGTCTTTTGAATTGGAGGTTTTTGAAATGCAGCGAATTAGAGATCAATCGTGGTGAAAGGATTCTGCTAAAGGGGTATTCTCTATCAAAATGTGCTATACTAATTTTATCCAAACAGGAGGAGAGCAGGTAAATGCTTGGAGCAAGCTTTGGAAATTAAAGGCCCTATCCGATCTTCCTTTTTGCTTTGAATTGCAAGGAGAGATATACTCAATACCAACTCCCTCTTGTAGAAGTGTCACATTCATTCTGATATGATATGTGGCATCTGCAATAGCCAAGTTGAGACTACTATACATAGGAGTATGCGTTCGGTAATTCGGTTCGGTATCAGGACGAAATTCGATTTTGTAATTTTTTTATTAAATCGAATCGAACCATAATAGTTTAAAAACCAAAATAATTTCGGTTCAGTTTGGTACGGTTCCGTAAAAACCGAAATAACAAATTCAAATTTTAGTGCGATATAATAATTCAAACCAACTCATGGCTACTTATCACTTTTAGATATCCCAACAAATATTGTGAAAATTTTACACAAAAAAGTTAAAATACACTTAATATAGAGGGAATACACACTATAAAAACATAATTGATGTCTATTTAAAATGATTAGGGCTCAACGCAGATACATATCGTAACATATAGTTGTTCACTAAACACTACCAAACATAAATTAAAACCAACAACTCCCATCAAGTAATGGAAGAGACTGTATAGTAGTTTCTTTAGAAATAAAATAATTAATATATTTTGAAATATATTTTGAAATAATTTAGGTAATTCGGTTTTCAAAAATGAAAAATTGAATACCAAACCTAAATTTTGAAAATTTCGATAAATCGAATAATCTGAATATATCGAAATACCGAACCAATTAAAAGTTCAGCTACATTGTTAGTACAAATATCAATATTCCTGTAAAAACCTATAATCCATTCACCGTTGTTGTTCCTAATCAGTCCTCCACCGCCACCCCTATCGGGATTACTAACTGAGGACCCGTCGATATTAACAAATTGTTGTTGGTGTACATATATTTGAAAGGCAATTCTATTGGCAGAAGACAGTGTAAGATTTTTTGCTTTACCATCTATAGAAACTTATATTGACTGTAATCTTGTTAAGAGTCACACTGTTGGACTCAGAAATCTATCATGGAAATGCGTGTTAATGGAAACCATATAAACTATTTGGTACTAGAGAAATAGAGTATATCACATACAGGAGGAGCAAACTCCGTCATACGTTTTGTATAGTGGATCAGATTTTAGATAGAATAGATGAAGTTTGTAAAGTTTGAGCGACATAACCTGTGACCAGTATGTGTTATTTTTTTTTGGCTCACAACTAGTTTTGTGCGTAACTATATATCATTTCGATGAAATATAAAGAACATATTTCCACCCAAAAAAAAAAAAGGAAAAAAGAGAACTTTGATGGGAGCTTTGCAAGGGCCTGGCCCAGTTTTTCCATTTCAGTCATGACATGGCACCCGAAATTGGTGGAGAAACATTTTTGTCCAGAACGGAAGTCCCACTTCCGTCCTGGGGCCATAACGGAAGTGGGACTTCCGTCCCTGCTGACGTGGCAGTTTTTCCCACGCGCGTTGGCATGTGTCCAGAACGGAACTCCCACTTCCGTTCTGGCACCAGGACGGAAGTGGGATTTCCGTTCTGAAATGGCAGTGTGTTTGCCTAAAAACACTTAGTTTTTTTTCTCGAGGTCAGTCCGCTTTTGAAAGGTTATTTTTTCCGAGGTGTTTGTATTACTAGAATCAAAAAACAATATTTCCAAAACACAATGCTTACTAAAAATTGAGCAATAAAATGAATAAATTGTATATATTAATATAAAAACAAGCAAATGAATTATCGCAATATATTTTACAACGGGAAAAAAATTAACATTCTTCAGTAACTACAATGAACGAAACGTAAACAACGTAAATGAAAACCTATCTACGGCGCTCGAAGGTGTGTATGGAACGCAGTGTGTCTCTGGGATCGGGTCGCAGGGAAGTAAATGCGGCCATCTCTAACACGCACTGGCGCTACCAAAATTGGTTGTGATGACCTCCGCGCATTCGTGGTCGATAAATATCTCGCTCCTCGGGGTTTAGCGGCATCGGCAACTGAGTCAACTGGCTGCGTCTTAGTGATGTGCGAGTCGCATGCGAGCGACTCTCCCGAGTAGAAGCCGGATGTGCAGATGTAGAGGGCCCTGCACTGTGATCCCCACCCGTCTCGAATACCCGCTGAAAAAGTACCGGTGATGCAAATTGGTACTCAAAAGTGAGTGGGTACGCTGGCCCGACTGGGAAACCGTGGTTCGTAGTTCGTGTCGGTGGATCGTCGCCGGCTGCAGCCCGCCTCCGTGGCTCGCCACGGCTGTCATTGTCGCCTCGCCGCTAAGTTCTCCCATCGCGGCATCCCGCTGCCTCCGCGTACCTTGCCTTCCCCTTTGGGACCGGGCCGGAACAGGCTCCCTCGGCTGCGTCACCGGTTCAAGAACAGCCGACTCTGCTACATCCGCAACTCTCAATCTGCAGGTCAGGGACTTCCCGGCCGCCACGAACGCCTCTTTGATTGTCTTTGAAGCCCAGGAGACTAGGTGTCACGCCCCGTAACCGGGAAATGACCTGGCAGCGTTCCGTTACCAAACGGAACACAGAACCCATAACATAAAACTCATACTCGCATCAACGGAAGCTATAAAACATGCTAAGAAATAAAACCTCAAATAGTATATATATATAAACTTAACTTAAAAAAATGGTACCTCATAACTTAAAAGGAAATACTACAACTTAAACATACTTCAAAGTTCATCACACTTAATCTATTTTAAAACAGTAAAGTGAGCTAGACGTCTATAAAGTGTCCTCTCATTGATACTCGAATACGTCGTCCCCCACGTACCCTTCGTAGCTAACATCCTGCTCATCTGAAAATGAAAGGTGGATAAGGGTGAGCAAAACCAACTATTGCTCAATAAGATCCCTTCAACCTTGGGATGAAGAAATATATAGACACTTAATTAAAACAATTTATGCATCCCGAAAACATTTCATAACTTTAAAAACATAATCACCAATAAAGCAGTAAAATCGTGGTATGCAAAATACTTCTGATTTCTTAGAATATTGGGAGTGCAGAATCGCCGCCTATACAACGACCCTACACTCTTACCCCTCCACCCGAGAAATCATAATTACATGCGACTCAACCTTCTAGCTACCTCGACAGCTTTAGGAATGATGGTTGCGCACCCGCCATTCTTACCCCTCTACTGCGAGGCCGCTAGGAAGTGAAGGTTCTAGCCTAACGTATACGTGGGAAAGCCTAACTTCTCACTAGCTCAAGTACAGACGATGGCCGTCGTCTACACCCTTACTACGAGACAGCTAAACAACTCCAAAACCTGAAAAACCGTTAGAAAACGACTTCCATTTCCCTGTAAAACCGCTCACATCAAATATCAAATGCAAACATCATATATTGTTGTATACTGTTCGTGACATCGTACATCATGACTTGATGTTTGGGCCTCTCCCAACATCTTATCTATGTATTTATCATATAACACAACTCTACATGCTACATCTTATCCCAAATTAGGTACATTGACTCCTCATGAAATCCATAACATAACATAAGCATAACATAAACATATTGGATCCTTTATTAGTCAATGTCCCTAATGGGATGTTCCCTTATGCTTACAATCATAAAACAGCAAGTAATCATGCTATCATAGACATGCGCAATTAAACATCATACAATTCATACATTCACATTAAATATTGCTTCATCCACTTTTATGCAAGAAAACATGATAAAACCATTTTTTCATTCATAATATGTAAAAAATCAGTATATGAAAGCTTTGGAAATACTCAAAGTTGAAGGGTCCTTACCTTATCACCGTTATGTTCTTAACTTGTAAAAATCCGTAAAATCTGGTTCGTGTTCCTAATTGAAAGACGTACACAGGAAAATATGAAAGTTAAAATCCTAAACCCTCTGGTCAAATCGTAGCCCTATAAGTCTAGTTTCTAAATCAAAAAGAATCAGAGGATTTGGAGTTCTAGATTTACCTTTATGACGTTTCTAGTGCAAAGTGCACGCAGCTGCCCAGAATCTGTTTTTTTTCTTGCTTTTCCGAGACTTAGAACTGACTTCCAAATCCTATAACTAGAAATCCAGAATTCCAAATGCTACTCCGTCGAATCCCAAGCGTATATCTATCGGTCCACTTCGAAACGCCCTAAGAATCGCTGAAAACCGACACCATTTGCTATCTCAAAAGTGTATTCTCCCACAGCCTACCCAATCTGCCAAAAATCTGCTCTCTTCTTTTTTTCTCTCTTTTAAGACTTAGAACTGAATGGATTTCGAAAATGACAGCCTAAGAAGTCTAGAAACCACCTCTAACTTCTTCCCCACTACTTTCTCCACTCCCCACTACTCTCTCAACTCCCCACTACTTTCTCCACTCCCCACTACTTTCTAGAAATCACCAAAGGTCCCTTATCTTATCTTAATGTTATACAAGTCTTAAAACATGTTATAACACTTAGCAAATAATAAAAGCAAATAAAACATTTAAGCAAATATGACGCGTTTCGCTCAACGTTGACTTAACCGCGGTCAACTAAAACCCGTCTAAAAAAAAATAGTAAAAAGTTACGGTCTTCACACTAGGGACCTGTAGTGGCCGATTGAGTTGGAAGCCGGCTTATCGAGCTCCGTCAATATGAGTCTGTTGGCATCCGCCTGCAACATCAATTCTCGTGTCAGTATATTATAAACAAGGAAAAGCAATATAGACAAACAAAAATACAAAACTTACAATAATGTCCTCGGAAGGCGCGATGGGTTGAATGCCCATCGGGAGTGTACCGGCATCCCTATTGCGTGGGTTTGTAAGGAGGTGCACGGTGATGCGATTGTACCAATCCATGTACTCACGGGTTAGTAAGATCACATTACAGGGGGACCGGACGGCTGTCGCCGATGCATCATCTCTGGGCATCCCACATGGCTATGTAGGCTTTGTGCTTGTTATCCCGGGGCTCATAGTGGATCCCGCCGTGTCGTGTGGGACGTCCTCGCCCTCTGTCGTACCCTCCGCCACCGATGGGGTTGGTATCACCTGTTGGAACCCGAATTGCTTAGCAACCCAGTTCGGCATGTGAAACTCAACCAACTCGAAACACACGAGTGGCGTACGGGCCCGGCAGGTAGACAGGAAGCCCTCATCGCGAGAGACACGCACGGCAATAACCCAGTCAGGGTACGGCCTCCACATGAACTGTCACAAAAAATTGTACATTATCATAAATTAATTGCGCAAAAAAAAAAAAAAACATACGAAAAATACTATAAACCTTACCCCTGAGCGCCCGTCAGTCGGTCTAGCTGGTCGCGAAACACCGTCAGGTAAGATTTCGGCGTGTTCTTGAAACTCTGGGCGGTATTCCAACGCGCCCCGTACGCTTGGCCGTCCGCGGGAGATTAATTCATAATCTCTCCCCGGTTCGCCGGCCGGAGATATGATATGCGCTTCCACGCCCACAACTGGTACAAACTAACACAGATTAATTACCAGATATTTAAAAAAATGCAAGGAAACAATATAAACGCATTAAAAATTACAACAAACCTGGATCAGAAGGCAACAGCCAGCAATGTCCTTAGAGACGGCCTGTGCAGAGATGCACATCTGGCGGTAGAGGTAGGCTAGGACGCCGCTGGCCCAGGAATGCTGGTCGTGGGCGAGATCTCCGTCGCTGATGAGCAAGAGATAGCGCATGTTCCCTCGCGACCCGGATTTATCCGGGAAAAGGAAAGTGGCCATACAGAGGAAAATCAGGGCTCGCTGGTCAACCGCGAGGTCCGTGGCATCCTCGCCTAGGGGCTCGGAAATGTGGGCGTACACCTCTGCAAGCTGGATGGCGTTACCCTTAATTGACTCGGCGGGGGAGGGGGGCGGAATCATAGGATATCGTGGACGCGCTCAATCCACTGTCGCTTGGTCATGTTGTAGTCCTCATTCCACGACACCACGTGGCCCCCGGTGGGCAGTCCTATGAGGCATCCTACGTCATCTAGGGTGATGGTGACCTCACCGCATCGCAGATGGAAGGAGTGCGTCTCGGGGCGCCACCGCTCTACTAATGCGGTGATCAGTGCGTGGTCTATCTTTATCTTACCTATCCGACAACAACCACCGAAACCTATACTGTCAATGAGATCTAGCACTCTCCGATTGCCCTCGCGTCGGTATGCCTCAAAAAAACTCCCGTCATAGCTAATGACCTTCAAACCTCTGTCTAGGACTACATCCCCGCCCCAAATCCTAAGTGATCTATGTGAGGTGTGTTTGTTCAACACACTGGGATCGTACGGACCGGGCATAAGGTGGGCCGAAAAAGCCATCTATAATAAAAACAGTTGGATTTTATCAATAACAAAATTGCAATTAAAATACATAAGGATCAAATTCACAAAATTGCAATTAAAGTACATAAGAATTTCAAATTCTTCACAAAATTGTAATTAAAGTACATAAGAATATCAAATTCACAAAATTGCAATTAAAATACATAAGGATCAAATTCACATAAATATATAACTATCAAATTTACAAAAAATAAATACATTCTTAATTGGCAATTGAATTTTAAAACTATAGATTTAAAAAAATTAAATCAATTAAAACAAAAAAAATTATACCTCCAAATTTAAAAAATTTGGGAGAGAGAGAGAGTGGTGGTGGGGTAGATTGACGGTGGCGGCACCTGGGGAGTTGCAGTGGAAGGCGGCGGTGGTAGAGATGGGGAGGGGGAGCTTTTTTTTTGGAGAGAAATTTTGCAAATCGCGGTGGGGGGAAGAAGAAGGGATTTTTTTTTTTATTAACCGAGAGTTCAGAACCAAGTCCCCACTTCGTCTCAGGGCCGTAACTGAGTGGGAGTTCTGCTCTGACACGTGGCAACGCGCGTGGGAAAAACTCGCCATGTCAGCCGGGGACTGAAGTCCCACTTCAGTATGACTTCCGCTTCCGGACAAAAACGCTTTGTCATGACCAATTTCGCTCACGTCATGACCGAAATTGAAAAAATCGGCTGCGCCCTACGCAAAGCCCACTTTGATGTAGTGACTGGTAATGAGCTATGCCACAGGCCCACAGGGAAAGAAAACATGGGCAAGTGAACACATCCCAATACCTAGCTTTAAGTAGAAGAGAAAACACTATATCATACTTGGGCTAATCAAATGAAGGTCAGAACAAATCCAACTTATGGTTTCAAAATTTTATTTTGGGCCTCCAATGCTATTAGAAAATGACAAAACATGTCCAATTGGCGAATAAGAAAGAAATAAAGATAGAATATCTCATTACAACTAAAATCGCACAATTGATAACCCAATTCTTAATGCGAAAAGTGAAATTTTAATAAAGTTTTCCTTGAAATATTTTATGAATACTATTATATTTTATTCAATTAATTTTGTTCTCCGACGAGTAATTTAATAAGATCTTTACAAAAGTTTATGCCAAATGAAATAATATAAAATTATATTCATAGTAGCTAGGAATTTCAACTTTCCTCTAAACATGACCTCTGCTAAAAGGAACATTGAAATGAATTTTGGATTCAAAACAGTAACAAGTGGTAGGCCCGACTCAATTGAGTTGGACAATTCCCACTTCAGTGAGGAATCAAGATCCGAGATAGAAAGATTTTGCCCCAATATTAGTGATTTTGGGATTGGGATGAGGATTGCGTTGTTCCCTGACTTGTTTGCTCGTTCTTCTCAAATAAAATTTAGAAGTCAAAACAATATTATTCAACAGTTTATAGGTAATTTGTGCGTGCGGAAGAAATATATATTCTCCAATATATCCCGAATTGAAGAATTAATAGCCATTTTGGTCATCAACTTAACTTTTTTTATCACCAATGTATTTACGGGTTGCCGATTTCATTAAATAATTGAATAAATTTTGTCCAATGTGATGACGTGACCTAAGAGAGTTAGAACACTCTCTCTCCTCTGAGGGTAAGCTTAGAAAAAAAAAGTCTAACCCAACCAATCTAGACCAGCCTAAGTCAAAAGACCCAGACCAGCCGGATTGGGCTGCCTGACCCGAAAACAGAAACAACCACTTTTCTTCTTCTTTGTCGAGCAACTCGCCATCGGCCGTCTATGACTTCAACACCGGCCGACTGCGCTTGCCTGGCGACGTTGCGATGCCGAAGAGAACTCTGTCATTCGTTCATAGATTCTGGCCATATCTGATAATTTAAACCAAGAAATTATGTCTCTTTACCCATTTCTTCCTAGACAAACCAAGTGAGTGAAAGAAGAAACACAAGTAATGCTTCTTCAATAAATAAACAGAAACAGAAACATCACGATTTCTATTTCTTTTGTTCATGCTGTTAATTTTTTTGTGGGATTGAATTTCAACATGCTTTCTTGAACGAGCTCTGTGTTGTGGGAATGTCTCAATCCACTTGAATCGGCACATGATAATGATGAGTTTTGGTTTTATAAAATTATTTTTCTTCAATTTTGGCACTTTGAACAACACCATGGATGTCGAAACAGAATCTGATTTAACAACTATATAGTTGTTATATGAGGATACCATGGATCTTGAACAACACATTTTATGGAACACCGGCCACCACTTCAGAACAGATCGCTCCGGTCAAAATGACAGCTTTTCTATATGAAAAAGCTTCAGATCTGTCTGAACTCCGACGCGAGAAAAATGGCAGCCCTCTGTCAAGGTTTGTTGCTCAAATCTCGATCCAAGACAACCAAAATCACAGCTTCCCTTTCTTCCATATCCCTTTCTTCTTATGCCTTTCTAATTTTAATATGTCCATTGATGGTGGCTACTTCATTAACGGGTTGGCTTAGGGTTTGAATTAAATATCTTTATTTTCTTTATATATTAGGAGGTGGAATATGAATCCAACCTAAAACTAAAGTAATCCCTTGCAGGGATCTTCTATTCTAACTGAGCCAATCCCTTATTAATGATTGGTCGGGGATTCAATATGTAATAGTGTGGGTATTACAGGGAATGACTAAGAAAATTTATCAGTTAGCCACTCGAAGAAGAAGATGAATAAGTCAGATCACAACTGGTCGGGCCCTTCAAGTTGGACTAATTTTTCCTATTTTGCCCTTACAAGAGTATGTGTGTTTCAAATCTGTTTGTTTGCCACGTTATCAGTTTGAGTGGAAAATTTTCAGTTATTCAGCGGAATGATGAAAATGACATACCGTAAATATATTGGTGATAAAAAATGTAAAAAAAAAGTGAAAAAAAATAAAAAAATAATTAGGCAAAAAAAAACTAGGCAAAAATAAGTTGATTAAAATAGCTATTAATTCCCGAATTGAAAGTAAAGGCATGATATTGTAAGATCTTCTGGCCACAGTGAAAAAAGGCCGTGGACGCAAGACCGAGGTGCTGCGTTCGATCCCGCATCCCTCCCCCGTAAAAAAAAAAAAAAAGGCATGATATTTTCTGCCGGACCATCCCATCACATCAGTTCCGCATAGGAGCCAGAGCGCCACAGCGCAGTTCTTTTTACTTTTTTACACCACCGAGTCGGTACTATACTGGCAGTAAAAACTTCTCAACTCAAGCCCTTTCTAGTAATTTCAATCAACCCCTTCCCAATTTTCCCCAGCTGTTATTAAAATCTCTATCTTCACCGTCCATTATCTCCTCATCAACGGTTCCCATTTCCCTTTACCCTTTTAAAAGCCCTTTTCAATTATATTTCTTCACCAAAATATTCACATTCCCCCTTTCTCTATCATTTTTTTCTCTGCAAAGATCCCTAATTTGTTCTTTTATAAAACCCTAATCCCCCCAAATTAGCTGATTTTGCTCCATTATTCTCCGATTATTATCATCAATTTATTTATTATTTGATTAGGAGTATTAGTTGGTTGTCGGTCTAATTTGTAGTACTTTTCATCCTTACAGGTTAGTTCTCAATTTGATTCTCATTTTTTGTGTTTTGATTGATAATTCTGAATTTGAATTACTGATTTTGTTTATTTTTATTATAATTTTTCAGTGATTTTGTAATATTTGGGTGTTAGTGGTAGATTGAGGGTTGTTGAGAATAATTTGAAATTTGGGGTGGAGGGGATGAGAATTGAAGGATGAATGATGCCGGTGTTGCGTAGTGGAGCGGGAAGAGGTGGAAGGAGAGGGAAGCAGCCAAATAAAGAGGATAAGACTCATATTGCGGCGGCGGAACAGGGGATTGCCACGAGAACACGTAGGAGAAGAGCTGCAGCGGCGGCCGCAGTAGTAACTGAAGAAGTAGAGCCGGTGGTGGCGGCTGTTGATGAGAATATAGTGGTTGCGGAAGCAGTACAGGAGATTAAGGAAAAGGAGGTCCAGGTTCAGGAGGAAGGAGTTGCTAGAGCAGATAAGGAAGAGAAGGGTGAAAAGAACATGGATGATTACGAGAGTGGTGGTAGGAGTAAGGACAAGGGAAATGCTGCTGATGATGAAGGGCCAAATGGGCCTCTTCCTGAAAGGGTTGGTTTAAACGATTGCTACATTTATAAATCTATATGCTCTTTTGAATAACTTTTATTTTTCTGATTCTATGTTTGAGATGCTTTGAGATCTTAGATAAAGAAGACGTCTTGGAACCGAAGGGTTTATTAGATTATCAGAATTTTAGACATAATTTGTGCGCCCCCCCCACATTTGATGACTTACTTAGATTAAGAAAAACAGAAACTTGTTAAGTTTGGAGTGAACTTGTGTTCTTTTTTTTTATTGTGAATTTACTGCATGTTTCTTCCCCCTGTTTACAGTGACTGTGAACAAAAGAATGCTCTGGGATAAATATTGTTTTGGGTAAAAAGTTGTTCTTATGCACTTTTTTTTGCTGCAGTAGTTTATACTTTTTTGAAACCCTTAAGTTTCATTTCATTTTTAGATCCAATGCTTCATGTGGGATGTAATTTCAATGCACGTAATCCATCAACTCGCATACGGCACATATGCTAGTTTGTCTTAGTTGAAATTGCTGGATTTACTAAAACATGTATACTTGTCCATAATGGAGATTTTCAACTTTGAGGCAACTGTCGGATTGTTAAGCTAGTATTTGAGTTAGTTCTCTTACTGTCATCGTCGTTTTACGTTTTCTTTCTTGCTAAATATCATTTTCCAAGCCTTAGTATGATTTCATTGGTGGAGAACTATTATTGTCATATGCAAGTTATTGGTCAATATAGGAAGTTATTTGTGGCTTCTTGTTTGATCAGGTGAGATGTCGGGAACTAGTTACCTCAGAACTTTCCTTTTCTCCGGACACTTTTTTTCTGAGATCATAGTGTATTGTTGCAGGAAACTAGTTGTTTTTGTACTGACATTTTAAACATCTTTTATTCGTCAGAGTCCAGACACTTTTTGCATTGATCCAAGTGTATTATTTGCATAACTTTGTACTTATGGCAGGAAACCTAGAAGGCATTATTGTAATTCGTTTTTTGTGATTTCCTTGCTTTATAGGTCCAGGTAGGTGGTTCTCCTTTGTACAAACTAGAAAGAAAACTTGGTAAGGGAGGTTTCGGTCAAGTGTATGTTGGCCGCCGTGTTTCTGGAGGTTTTGCCAGTGACAGGTCTGGCCCTGGTGCCATAGAAGTAAGTATTTTCTCTTATTTCTGGATTCTTGATGGTGTGCAATATTTACATGCTAATACATATATCTCATGGACTTCAGGTTGCCCTAAAATTTGAGCACAGGAATAGTAAAGGATGTAACTATGGGCCACCGTATGAGTGGCAGGTTTACAAGTAAGCATACATCCAAGCATTTTTTAAAATGAAGTGAGAATTATTCATGATTGATTTCGTGTCATTTTGATACTGGTGCAGTACTCTTGGGGGAAGTCATGGTGTGCCACGAGTGCATTATAAAGGCCGACAAGGTGATTACTATATCATGGTATGTTCTTTATTATTATCATTTTTAAATATTTTTCTTACTCAACATACCCTGACGGGAACAAATTTTTGCTCCAGCACCCTAGACAAACTTTGGTCATATTAGTATCATATGTTTCTGCAGGTTATGGATATGCTAGGACCGAGCTTGTGGGATGTTTGGAATAAAAACTCGCATACGTGAGTGTAACCCATGAAATTTAAGATTTCATTTGTATTCTTCTATTTCCAGTGTTTCTTTCTGTAGTTTTAATGATGTCACGTTTTGCATTGAATTCAGGATGTCTGTTGAAATGGTTGCCTGCATTGCAATTGAGGCAATATCTATACTGGAGAAAATGCACTCAAGGGGGTAATTTCCTTAACTAGTTTTTTAGACTTTTGGGTTACTCTGGTTTTGTTTTTCCACTCATATTTACCTTTTGCCTGTTGTCTTACTGGATTTGATTGTGAGAACTTTGACAGGTATGTTCATGGGGACGTAAAGCCTGAAAACTTCTTGCTTGGTACACCTGGCACTCCCGATGAGAAAAAACTGTTTCTTGTTGATCTTGGGTTAGGTACGAGACTTCTTTTATTGATTTTTTCAACCTTTTACTTTTGCTTTGCAAAGTTTACAGCCTCCTATTCTTTGTTCTGCTGGGGTTACCAGCAACCAGATGGCGAGATACAGCTGGTCAGCACGTGGACTATGATCAGAGGCCGGATGTTTTCAGGTACATGATCTGTCTAATATCTCGTATTGGCGGAAATTATCATACATTGGTCCTATTCTAGGCAATACTTGGTGCATTTGCTGTGGCTGATAATTATTCTGGCCATGCAGGGGAACGGTTCGTTATGCTAGTGCCCATGCTCATTTAGGTAGAACAGGTAGCAGGAGAGATGATTTAGAGTCTCTTGCTTACACACTCATTTTCCTTCTCCGTGGGCGCCTGCCATGGCAGGGATACCAGGTTAGTTTTCCCTCAATGGGATATTTTTGTCTCTCATCCAAGTGATGTTGTTCTGGTGGATTTCTCTTCAGCTTTTGGTGATAGTCGTATTTTTGTAGGGTGAGAATAAAGGATTTCTTGTCTGCAAGAAGAAGATGTCAACGTCTCCGGATGTCCTCTGTTCCTTTTGTCCACAATCTTTCAAGTCATTTGTGGAATATGTGGTGAACTTGAAATTTGACGAGGAACCTGACTATGCTAAATGTATATCCCTCTTTGATGGTGTTGTTGGACCCAATCCAAACATCAGGCCAATCAACACAGATGGTGCACAAAAGGTTCTTAACTCTTACTATATTCTATTTCCAAGCTTATAATTGTACTTGAAGTAGGGTATGGGGAGATTGTCTAGAAAAATGCCTGATTTTATTTTGCACAATATGAAGCTTATCTATCAGGTTGGTCATAAGAGGGGCAGGCTGACTCTTGAAGATGAGGACGATGAACAACCCAAGAAGAAGGTCCGGATGGGTATGCCGGCAACCCAGTGGATTAGTGTTTACAATGCTCGTAGGCCCATGAAACAAAGGTATAATTTTGGTTTGGGACCCTAACCTGACATTGTTATTCTGAATATTATTACAGAAGATGATCATTGGTAAATGCACATAATGTTGGATGGAGGAATATGTTTTTCTTCCTTCATTTGTTTTCTCTATTTTTCCTTACAATTCGTTTTGCATAATTCTTTATGCTTTGTTTACATCCAGAACATATCAAGTTCCATACTAAAAGAACCTCTATTCCCTCCTTGCTTGAAGGTACCACTATAATGTAGCTGATGGAAGGCTTGCCCAGCACATTGACAAAGGAAATGAAGATGGACTATATATTAGCAGTGTTGCGTCTTGTCAAAATCTATGGGCACTGATTATGGATGCTGGAACTGGATTCAGCGCACAAGTTTATCAGCTATCACCAAACTTTCTTCACAAGGTTTCTAGTTGCTTCTGCTGTTTCTTGCACTTTGTTTATTCAGCTTACTTGCAGTTCTTAGTGGTTTTTTCTTTCAATCAAGCATTAATTTTGGTTCATTTGTAAAGGAATGGATAATGGAGCAATGGGAGAAAAACTATTACATCAGTGCGGTAGCAGGTGCTACTAACGGAAATTCATTGGTAGTGATGTCTAAAGGTTAGTCTGATTTGATCAAGTCTTATATGTTACTTTTTTAGTCTGATTTTGTCAAGTCTTATACGTTACTTTTTCCTATTTGTTTTCCTTTCCCCTGCATTAACGAATGTATTCTTATACAGGCACCCCGTATTTGCAGCAATCGTACAAAGTAAGTGAATCTTTTCCTTTCAAGTGGATCAACAAAAAGTGGAAGGAAGGATTCCATGTTACCTCCATGGCAACTGCAGGAAGTAGATGGGGAGTCATAATGTCTCGTGGAGCAGGATTTTCTGAGCAGGTTTGATATATCACATCTGATGTCGATGATTGATTGATAATAATAAAAGTTGCATGTCAATGCTAAGCAATGTTTCAATTCAGGTCGTGGAATTAGATTTTCTGTATCCAAGTGAAGGCGTTCATCGGCGCTGGGATACTGGATATCGTATAACTGCAATGGCAGCAACTTGGGACCAAACTGCTTTGGTTCTTAGCGTACCAAGAAGGCGGCCAGCAGATGAAACACAAGAGACACTGCGGACATCTGCCTTCCCTAGCGTACATGTCAAGGTGCTTAAATATTTGCACAACTTTGTCCTCCAAATTTTTCGAATGAGCCTTCCAACAATTTTGATTATGTTTGTTTGTTAACCTTTTTTTATTTCCCTGCAGGAGAAATGGGCGAAAAACCTGTACATTGCATCAGTTTGTTATGGTCGTACAGTATCATAGGCGCGGATGGCAAAATAGAGCTCGTCTACTGTGCTTTTCCTTTGGGGTTGGGGGAACATGGACTAAAGCACATCGGGATTGTGGAGAATTTTGGTTGGCACACGAGCTTATAGTTGTCGTTAGCTAGTAAACGAGATCTATAAATATGGCTCGCATTCTCTGTTTTCTCTGTTTTGTGGATACTAATGCTGATGACTCCATATCATGCAAATTCTAGGATTATTATAGGTTTATTCTGCGATTCTTAAAATTTGTACAGTCTTTCTAGTATATGTTGTGCTAAGGCGGTATGTTGAATCCCTGTTTTGAAATTATTTTGCACACAGTTGAAATGTTGATAAATTTAGTCCTGCCTGATGATTGTTTCTTGTTCCGTCTTTGGTTCCCTTCAAGTGCAATCAATCAGGTTATCATACCCCTTTACCTTTTATTTTATTTTATTTTTAATCAGGGAACAGGCATTGGGATTGATCCCACAATCCCACATGAATTGAGCGAGGCTAAACTATAGGTGTGGGTTCTGTTCAATTCATGTTGGGGGGTTGTAAGGTCAGTCCCACAAGGATGATCATATGACCGAGTGAATCATTGTTTCAAGTGTAACCATGTTTCTTCACCCCATTTGAGGGACTTTAATTGTCATTAATATCCTCTATAGCTCATATGAGTGTAATGTATCAATCCATTTCAAGATATGGCAAGCGTCTCAAAAGGTTATAAGGAAAAGTTAAAACTTCCTTGCATACATAGCATTATACACTCCATTAAGACAAGAAAATATCATTAAATAAGTACGTTCAGTACCATGAAAAATATCATTGAAACAATTCAAGATTAGCAAAAGGAAAATACACACTATTGAACTTCTGCAAAAAAATAAATAGTCCCTCCTTCCAAGGTTGAATGTTTACTTTACTAAATTGAATGTCTCAGGAAAATGCAAAATATAATAACCACGAATACATACACTATTTGCTATTTTAATAAGAAAACCGCGGCTGAAAGTCACAGTCATCAGCAAAACCACTTCTTTCAAAGTCCAAGAGAAGTGGGAAATACTCACTCGCATGATGCTGCCTACTTCTTTCAAAGTTTCTCTACTACCGGGAAAATAAGTCTATGTTGGACGGATACATAGTCTCTTCAGATGAACTTTCTCCTGGCATTAAGAATTTAAAGAAAAATCATCTGAAGTCATTATGAATTTCCATTTCATGATGCAAACGAGAAAAAATGTTATGAGTGTTCATAATTTACCATAAAATCATCAAAGTCGTAACGAACAAGAAATGTGCACTTGCAGACTTCATTGTTATGTGGTACGCTTTCAATCTCTTCAACATATGCATCACAGTATATTGCATGATATTGATCCTCCTGAAAAGATATCCAATAAGACCAATAAGGGAATTGAAGAACATAATTTATTCATCGAAATTTTAAAAGGGGTTCTCTAGACTTAGCATCATACATTACTCGCGAATAATTTTTCTTATTTTGTATTAGGCACATATCAAATAATAGTAACTTTCGATAGCCATCATCTTAGACTCGATACTAACAATCTCAGCAAAGAGCAATGGGAGTCTGTTGTAGAGGAGCACAAAGTATTTCTAAACTCAATCTGACAGAATCGAAAACTTACCCTGAAGCATAAGACAAGGTCGTCAACCTTTATCTTGTCACATTCTGAAGGCTCCAATGGAATTGAACGTGGGCGCACCCTTTTGATATTCACCCACTCATCTTGATCCTTGCCAAAACCAGCAAATCGTACACGAACTTCCTGAAATGCATTGCAGCATGTTTCATAAGTAATCACAAGAAGCAAAATCCCGGTAGTCAAAGAATTCAGATTCCATGAACACGTCATTTTAACAAATCTTTATCAGTGCAAATCACAGAACAGCTCACAGAAGAGTATAAAGGTTGACAATATAATGAGCCTAACCATTTTGGCAAAACACAAAATTATAGCTCGAAGGTGGGAAATGCAGCTTATAATTGCATATAAAATTGCATTCTACCAAAGAGGCAAGCAACAGGAAGATTTGCAAAAGGCGGGGAGGAAAGAATTGTTCCTTCTTGACCAATTCCTTATTACTTTCTCATTTCTTTTTCTAGATTTTGGGGACTGTAAAGATGAGTTGGGAGTATGAAAAGGAAAGGGAGGGTAATCAAAAATAAAAAGAAGAAGTAAAGGATCATACAAGCTCGGCTGAATTTGTAGTTCTGTAGTTGATGAACGAAGCCACATCATACCTGCGAAGTCAGACAAAAAAGATATTGCATAACTCTATCTCAAGAGCACAATATTAATTCAATGTTTTGGCCTGAAATTGACAATATTTACAAATTTGAGTTTACAGCTGTTATTTATTTTCAAGATTTCTTCTTATCTTTTAGATTGCTCGAGACAGTTGACTTACTTTAATGGTTAAAGAGACAGGAGAAAGACTACAAATCCAAAAGAATCACAATGCTATACATTCTACACATTTTAAGGTATGCAGCGTGCTGAAATGGCAGATGTACTGACAACAAAGATGAATCAGCATTTGACACCAGAAATAGTTTCCGAATTGATTCAATTTTCCTTTTGTAAAACGAAGTTGCTTAGGTAGGTAAAAGAAGAATGTTGAAGCCACTTTAACAAGCGTTAAATAAATAAGGACAAACTAATGTACGTAAACTAAGTAAACAACTAAACAACCACATTCAATTAAAGAACTGCAATACAACTTCATGAAGATAGTGGATTTTCTCATTAAGAAGATGAAAATAAACATAAGTCTGCAAAGTGCTCACCAAGCAAAATCTTTAAAAGACTTAGCTTCAAATACCAGATCCGAAAGTTCCGCAATCCTCTCGCCTGAAGAAGAATTAGTTCGTAAACATTGGCCCATAAGCATCAACTGACAATAACAGAAATACTATTTAATGGATGAAACAACAATCATATTCTGCTAGTTGTCATGAGACCCTTATAGATTACACCACAACCCTTTGATAATCATCTTCCAATATATCATCCATAAACTAAGATGAACAATATGCAATATCTATTGACAAAGACCTATCAGGCTTTTACAATTACGTTAAAAGTAATTATCACCTAAAGGCTTTCGAGGAACTTCAGCTGCAGGCTTTTGAACTTTTCTAGGCAATGGAAATCCCAAGGCTTTATGCTTGAATGAAAAAGAACTTTCAACTGCACTTTTAGCTGCTACTTCAGCAGGTTGTCTCTGTAAGGATGAAATTTTGATTGCTAGGTCTCCTTTAGTATCCCGGAACCAACTTTGCACCTAAAACATTGTGACGAAATTATAAAGCTCGTAAGCACCCAACTAACTACTAAAAATTACGATAAATAAATAAATCTTTTTTATCAGAAGCACCTGCTGCCATTTTATAGTAGATTTTCCACGACGATGAACTGAGGAGCTGTAGAAACACACAGAGAAGCAAAAACTAATAAATTACAATCCAATCAAAAGTTTTAAGCATAACTATAGAATTCCAAAGCCCTAACCTAAACTTGGAGGCGAGTTCTTCACAGAACTGTCGGTCGTGTGATTTTCCTCCCATTCCCCTTGTATATACTCTCCATTTCCATGATCTACTAAATCAAAGTGACAAAGTTATGATGTTTATTATAATCAAACCAGTCAAATACAAAAGAATAGAAGTTAGTACGGACTGCAATTGGATTGGAATTTATACTACTGATCATGCTTAGCCACTTGATCAAACAATATCATAATCTCCCTTAGCTAAATGCACAACAAGATCACATTTCACCCCATTTCCTATCTATAATCGAGGGAAGGGTGTCAAACTCAGAACCTATTTTTCTGTTATTCTGAGTCGGAAGTGCTACTCTTACCAGACCATACTTAAACCCCTCCCTCCATTTCATAATATAAGTCGTTTAGGACGAGAGCTAATTGAGTGGGAACTTGAAGTGAAGATTGAAGGGTAAATGGAAAAAAAAATAAAAAAAATTACCTCAGCTAAAGTGAATTCAGTTTCAGAGTCATTTTCAAAATCCATTGAATAAAAGCTCTCATCCATTTCTTTCAGGGAGAGGAATTGAAGAAATTACTCTCTTTCGAGTGGGCTGTTACTGTTTCCTAGTACAAGTGAAGAAGATGGGAAACGACGACATATGAAGTGGAAGAGAACTTCGAGAGAATCGTCACTGAACGAGTTTTAAAATCGCGTTTACGCTTTCTGTCATAGCCTCCTCCACTTCTTCCTCGATAATTATCCAACTTGGTCCCTTAAAGTTTTATTCGTTTTCCTTCTTTTGTCATAGTGAATATTTTCAAGAGTAATTTACAATAAATAGCCGCAAAAAATTATTACATTTTGAATTTTGCTCATAAATAATTATTTAAACTAATTTTAGCCATAATAATTTTACGGGTCACACCTTTTGGTACAAGCAATGAATTCTGACCAATTTTGATAAATAAAAAAAAATGCTCATGTCTTGCCAATTTTTGTCAATTTTATTTTTCCTTGACAATGGAAATGTGAGTGTTGGCACATAATCAGTCCTTTTAACAATGGAAAATGTGAAATATATAATTTAATCTAGACATGTCTCAACTCCTTAATAAGCAAGCTCATATGGGTTACTACTATATTGTAAGGTTGGAGTTGTTATTCTAAGATGAAAATAGTTAGTACTAGTAGTTTTGCTGAAATCTCGAGTCATACCTTCATTAATTGACTTTTTAGCTCAATAAATTTACTCCCTAAATTCTATTTTTATTGAAACAGTTTGACTTGACACTATAATTAATGATGAGTGGTGTTGACGGTTATAAATTAATAATTTTCAATTAAAAAAGCCCAAAATATCCTCATTGAAATTTTAAACTGTATTAAATGTGGTGTTTAGTAAATTTATGAGACAAGTGTAACTTTAGAACTTAAAAAAAAATATAATTATAATTAAAAAAATATAAAATATGTTAAAACATTCTAAAATACTAATAAATAAGTCAATAAAAATGAAACAGAAGAGTACAGGTTTTCCTCCAAGAACATGAAATGATGAGGCAGTGACGGCTATTGAGTTCAAAGTGATCGACCGCACAGGGCCTCCAATAATTCGGGGCCTCAAAAAAATTTTTTTTTTTTGTATATATATATACAAAAAAAAATTTTGGGGCCCTTAATTTTTTGCTAAGTATATATATATATAGCCAAAAATCCGGGGCTCCAAATTTTTTTTTAAATTATATAGGAATTTAATTTAAAATTTGGCACAGGGCCCCAAAACTTTGAGCCGCCCCTGTGATGAGGAGTTGTAGTATGCAATGTTGTTGTTCAATAATACAAAAGATTCAACAAAAACGAAGTACTAGCAAATAAAAGAGAGTCATAATGATTCCAAAAATAATCTGTTGGCTAATTGAAATGTTATATTCGTTGTGGTTTCTGGTTCCCATGTCTGGAGGCGAATAGAGAAAAGCCATTGATATATGGTTTTGTTCAACACCTTTGAATATTGCTCTTCCCATAACATACTTGTATTTTCCACCGCTCCTCCTGTCTGATTAAAATGTTAACTTTCTTATTAGTGGCACAGAGAATGAACATCGAACGAGGATAATATTTCTACTAGTAGTAATATGGTGGGTGAAAATCGTTTGTACTCATTTCCTGTGCTCAACCACTCAGAATTTGTCAGTGAATATTCTTTCTAATTATATATACACGCGGTGAATTGTGAGTGGTTGGGCATATGAATGAATACATACATAGGTGCAGACGATTATTTGCCCAATATAGTATGCTAATCTACTTACTACCACAACCTTTATAGTTTGAGACAATCATATATTAATCAAGTATATTAAAAAACAAGAGCTAATTATAAACAAGATATACAAAGTTTTGGTGGGTGATGGTGCATATAATATGTGTTGTCTTATAAAATTGAATGTCTTATTTAGAATCGTTATAAAAGATTACAGGAAACATTTGACTATAATCAAATTACTATATTATCCTTATCGACCAAGTAAATTAGGACATACCTGAAGTTGATCGCCAATGGTGATGAGTAAGGTGTTTGAATGGGGCTGAAAAGAAACCCAACCTTTCTTGGAATAGACATGGAATTCATCAGCTCCATTGCAGAGATGCAAACATAATGCATGAGGAAATTCGGACCCTTTAATCAGCATTCTAATCACGTCATATCTTAAAGAATTTACTAATTCATCTTCTGTTATAGGCCCTGCAAAGTGCTTATGGAGATAACATATAGATGATGATGATGAACCATATTCTCTATGATTATAATCTGTTTCTTTTGTTGTATGTAATTGTAATGGATTTTTCTGCACCAAAAATGCTAGAGTTTTCTTGCCCACTTCCTCAATTTCAATCGAAAGCTTTTCCATTTTTTCACTGTAAGGAAAATTGTAAGAAGATCAAGTTGGGATCGACATTTTTGTTAAAAAAAACAAGAGTTCGGCTCTTTTTCGATACTTAAAATGCATTTGAAAATCATTTGTCATATAAGAGTTTTATATTTTAGCCCTACAATTTTTTTAATTTTCATAAATAATTTGACTTTTGTAAAATCTAAGACTAAAATTCAACTCACGCTTTATCTATTCCAACCTAAGAATGGAGAATTAGATTCAAAGTTAGTGGTAATTAACTTCACCAATTACAATAGGATTAGAATCCTTTTGGATAGATATCATCTCCATTTATTCTATATACATCTACAATTATAGCAAGTATCTTAAGATTATTTATATCTTTAAAAAAAATTATATAAATATGATAGAAATTCAGGAATTAAGAGGGAAAGTGATAAACTGGTAAATAATTTAAAATTGATTATCATAATTTTAAATGTGTATAGAATAAATGAAGAGACAACAATATTAGAGAGACATTGTTTCATATTTTCACCATAAAATTTGCACCGATTGAGCAACTATACTTGGCCTGATTATGTATCTCTTCCGCACGTATAAAACAAATCTTAGTTATTAAATTATTGATATGACGGTTGAGAAGATAATGAACACATGTACTCGAGAACATGTATTCTCAATTAATTAAAATATATTTTTTCTAGAAAAATTTAACCGTCAAATCTAGTATCTAATGGTGGAGATTTGTGTTCCGCATTAATCCGCGAGCAACTGTACTTGATAGGATCAAAATCCAAAAAAAAAATGAAATAATGAATACTAAAATTGTAATGTACCTGAAATTTGAATATCCCATTGGCCAAATTCCCTCCATATTCTTCTTCAACTCTTCATCAGAACACCAAACAAATTCTTCACTAATCTCTTTTTCTTCCTCGCCATGAATTTCTTCAAACCCAAACAGTCTCTCCGAAGACCTCATCGCCAACTTCCTCTTCTCAGGCAATACGCCAAATATTCCCTCTCCGGCAAGCAAAGCCGAATCGATCAATTCATTCGAAATTCCATGATTAACAACCTCCAAGCAACCAATTTGGACAATAGAGTCAATCAATTTCATAATTTCATCATTCTCGATCAAAGTTAATGACTGGAAATCAAGCTTTGGTGGGTTCTGAATCGATTTCTGTTTAGGAAATACGCGATTCGGGAGGACGAGATCAGGGACTTTGAGGGAATTTTCCAAGAATTCAGATAAAACTTCTTCGTTTCTTACTGAAGATCGCCTCCCGGATGCAATTGGAGATGGCGGCGGTGCACGGAAATCATTAACGGTATTCTCCGGCAATGATTCCGGCGTCACTCCCATTTTCTTGCACTTATTATCCTCTCTCTGTAAATCTATTGTTGTTGTAAATAGTTAGAAGAGAGGGATACTGAGGCGAGAACTTTAAAAATTGTCACTTATTTCAATAATATTCTCGTGTAAATACGTTTAAAGAATTTCTTTAAGACAGTGCACCCCTCAGATTAAGGAAATGGTTGAATTGTCTATCTTAAATGATAAGTAGACAATATTGTCATTTTCTTTGTGACTCCAATTTAACTCCTAAGTATTGATTTCGACCATAAAATATTCGATTCTCTCTTAATTTTCTAAAGTAACATTATTTAAAAATGAAAAGAGTATATTTAGACGACAATTAAACAGAGGGAGAGTTTATGATTTCAACTGATCTTTCTTTTTCAAGTGTTTTTTTTTGTGGGGTGGGGGTGGGGGTGGGGGTGGGGTGGGGTTAAATTAAGGTAGTATTAAAGGAAAAAGAAAAGAAAGAGGGAGCAGCAATGATAGGAATGTTTGGAGGGTCAGGTACATACATGTGGAGAATTAGTATGTTTTTCTCTCTTTCACTTTTGCTTTTGTTATTTGAGTACTTTTTTTTGCCATTGTTGCTTTACAGATGTTCTTCTTCTTAAATCTTAAATCTTGTTCTATAAAAAACATTGGAATTGGAGGGCCAAGTAATACTGTTGCCAGCATTGGAGATGGTGGGTGCTCTCATTGCAGTCTTCTTTTGATGTTGGATTCTTTATATCATACTTTCTTATGCAGATTTCTCATCATTTTACTCCATTCTAATTCATGAATGGACTAGATTAAACAATTTCCTACCATACCTTTTTAACACTCGGGGGCGAGATCTGTTTGTATTTAAGATTTTTGTCTTCGATTCTTAATAAAGTTGGGATGAAGGATAATTTTGTTGAACATGATCACACGTTCCTTGCACATAATACTATCATGGGTCAGTAAAAGTGCACTTAATAAAAGGTATATTATATAGGAGGTGAGAAAAGGACTCATGGAATCACTGCACTTCCTAATTATCGAGATTTTAAAAAAAATGTTCGTAAATTACGTATTACAAATTCAAAATTTTGTTTTGAACTTCGGATGAATATGCTATTCAAATACACCATATTGTAACCTTTAGACATGTGATAAACTTGGAACATGTACCATGACCCCTGCCTATGAGGTTACTTAATTTTATGAGCGTCATTGTAGGACTGACACAGTCCCCTCACATTAATTGATGGGAACTCACAAGTACGATTATATGATTGAATTTTCTCTGCATATGCATATGATGAGAGCGCAAATGTAGGCATGTTGGTATATTATTAATATCCTTTTTCTTTTTTGGGGTGACAGCATAAATAATTTAGTAGTTTAAAAAAATAAAGGAAATCCGAAGGAAAAGCCTAAGAACAAAATTTTCATTTTGGGCCAAGTATAACCGTAGTTGGAATTGGATCCTTGGGCTAGGTCACCGAAATCCATTAAAAACTTACTGTCTTAAAAGTTAGAATGGGCTTGTCTCCAGTATTCGATACTTTGGTTTTCATTTCTTTCGTCAGCCCAGGAGTTAAGTCATATCTACTCGCATTCATTTATTATTATTTTTTCGCAGCCACTTTTGCTTAGCCCCAACTTGGACGGTTAAGCTGTCAATTCTATAAATTGTACTAGGCCCTATCTAGGGTATTCTCCGCTCTTCCCTTCGGGGGCAATCACCTTCGGGCGCTCAAAAAAAAATAAAAAAAATAAAAAAAATAAATTGTACTAGGGATCGTTTTAAATCAATCTTAATCGTTAAAATTTTAATTTAACAGACAAGAAAAAATTTGCATTTGCAAAATTACCATGTTCCGCACTGGGACCAGCATCATCGAATTCCCATAATGAAATTTTAGCTAAAAGTTCTCAAGAAGTTTGACCTCCAAGTAAAAGTCGGACGTCCGGAGCATCGTCTAAGAGCTCCAGAGATGCTCTACTTTTCCTATTTGCAAATAAGAGTCGGACACTTTAGTTGTAAGCGTCGTATAAACGTTTTAGAGAGAGTTTACATTTTTACCTCTAAATAAGGAGTGAAAATCCTCTGTCCCTGTCCGTGTATGTTCCCGTGTCCCTAACCAATCAGAATTTATTATATAAATATTTGTTTCAATTATATATACACATGGTGAATTATGATTGGTTGGGGACACGGGGACATACACGAATGGGGACAGAGGATTTTTTGCCCTAAATAAGAGTCGGACGCCCAATTATGAACGACGTGTAAGGTATTAAGGCAGTAAGTAACCTATTGGTCTAGTATTTGACCAATTATTTAAAGATTATTGATTCTGTATCTATTATTACTTTTTTTGGAAAGAAAGAAAAACTTTTAAATGGCATTGCAGCCTTCAGGAGACTACACAATAGAAAAACTAGAAGCAATGAAAAAATTAATTTAATTGCATCTGTAAACTTTTTTGATATTTTGTCTGTTCTTGAGTTTATAAAGATCACTAGCACGTGTATAATATATATTAACACGGGATAAACAGACACAAAAATGAATCATTTAGTTATTTATATAGATTTCCTAACAAGAAAGAGTAGGTGAATAAAAGAATAATTGGATGATAAATTCAAATATGACTGCTTTGAAACTTGAAAGAGTTAGAGCCCATCCATATACACGTTGTTGCCCATGGTGGTGTGCCAAAAAAGCAAGTTCCTTTTGTTTCTTAGCATTGCACTTGCCTTATTTTATTTTATTTTTAAAAGGGCAATTGGATTATTTTTGTGTGTAAGTAGCATATAATAAGGGTTAAATAAACTGACTGATTTTTGCAAGTTTTTATAAAAAATCAATTGATGTATACATGGGGAAAGTCGTGTGCAACGAAAACTATAAGCTCGGTTTGGGGAGGGGTGTTTACATAGCCGGACGCAGGAGTTGAAATCTAGTGGTGCAAATCGAAATCTGATGGTGCAAATCTGGGGGCTAAACTGATAAAATTCTTTGAGGGGCAATAAAAAGGGCAAAATCTGGTGGTGCAATTGCACCACTTTGCCGTGCATAGATCCGGCGCTAGGTGTTTACTTAGTTTAACAAGAAAATTATCTGCTCTATCCGACTAGTTCCGGGTTCGAATCCCGGACAACCCAATATTATGTCGAAATTATATGTATAGAAATCCGTATTTGACATTTCATTTACAAAAAAATTGAATATACTTAGATCAATATTGGTTGATAAGACTGTATTTTAAATTATAAAAGTGTTTTTAAATAATTTAATTGTCACCTTATTACCATACTCGATTTATTTAACAGAACAAATTTGATCCTAATTTGGGAAGTTCCCTGACCAATTCAAGCCATTCTAAAGTAAACAAGACTGGTAAATAATTTTCATCACACCACAAGATTTTATACCTACTAAACATTAGGTACAAAAAAATATTTAATTTCATAGGTAAATAGTTTCTAAGCGCCGAGTTTTAATTTCCACATGTCACCAATAATTAATTTGAGTACTTTTACCTGGTTTCTTGTAAGAAATTAAGAAAAAAAAATTAAAAACCACAATAACTAATTAACAATTATATGGAACACGTGTAAAAAATGGATGATCTAAAGACTATTTTCCGAAATAATCAAAGGAATACAAACACATAAAATTAGGTTCAACTTGGAGGAAAAATAACAAAATCGAAGCACAACAACAATTTTTATAACATTTGTAGTCATTAGTCAGTAGTCGTCTACAACTCACAAGAAAGTAAATGACAAAATGGAAAAAGAACAAATTAATTAATTTAATAATTTAAAAAAAAAATGATGACTTGTTATGATATATATCAGTCCGGCTCCTATGCGGAACAGGAATTGTTCCGTCCGTCGGATGAGATTTTGAACGGCCCAGATTTGGAGAGAGAGAAAAGTTACGGCTGGACTTAAAATATTAAAAAAAAATTCTCTCTAGATCTGAACCGTTAAAAATTTTCATCCGACGGCTGGTAACTTGTCCTGCACGTACTGAACAAAAAGCTGTCCCGCATAGGAGCCGGGAGCGATATATAGAAGAGTTCATTGCATGCGTAGGGTAGGTAGAAGCCAAAATATTGGTGACCAACCAAGGGCTCCATGGCTTTTCTTATAGGGTAGAAAAGTCAATATATCTCAACAACTTTATCCCGAAAGAGCAATCCAAAGGTACCAAAAATTTCCAATATTGCTGACCTTCAACAACTTCTTAGTTCATAGCCACCTCTTCTTCTACTTGATTGAGTCTTCATGTGGGCCTTTCAATATTGGAAAATTCGATATGGGACTAGGGGTCCCATATGGATCAGTATGGTCCCGAGATTTGTGCCATATCAGCTCATTCTGCGAGGGATATGGCTAAAATCTCAGACCCAGCGTGGTCAGATGGGCCGATCCCATCAAAAAGTGTTCTTCAATATTTGACCCTCTCCCGTTGTGGTCCTTGAGGAAATTCTAAAATTTATCATATTCATTGGTTTTGGATCGCGCTTTTTTCGCGACTGCAATAACTTTTTACCTACTTATTCTTCACATCTTATGCAGAACAATTTTTTTCTGATACATATGGAACGCCTTAGAACATATGTCTTGAAGTTTAGGACAAATATTTTGAGGCTAAAAAACACGACAAGTGTTCTGAGGCTCAGAACAGGTGTCCGTTTTAAATCAATCATAACTGTCAAAATTTTAATTCAACAAACGAATGAAGTTCCACATTGAAGCCACACAATAGTATTGCTAAAAAATATGTAAGGAGACGCGACACTAGAATCAGTAGGTCTGAATGAATCTTTTGTTAGATAGGAGACAATAATTTCAATTATGTTAAAGAAAGGTAACAAAAGGAAAATATTGATCCAGTATTTTAACAATGAGAGCCAAAATGTTGAAAATGACCATTCACAATTTTCTTCATGGCTGAAATTAAAGAATGTACTTGTGTATCCTTCAATTTCAACTGTTGAATATTAATATTGGATTCACATTGGTCTCTTTCGTCGAATGTACTTATTCTAGGGATATTTTAAGGAAATAAGTATTTTGACGTTCATGCGTCATTCTATACATGATTAATGAAATGAAATTAATTAACTCGTTTACCAAACATCCATATGGTTTATGCATAATGCATGGTTGTTTGACGGAGTAATTTAATAATGATACCATGCATCTAAGGGAAAAACACATTTTTTTCAACAGAAGTCGACCTAATTAATGAAAATTTATTTATACTTCTTAGGATCCAAATTCCAGGTATACACCTTTAGATAGAAATTGTTTGTCAAAGAGAAACTAACAAAATTAGAAAAATTTATAATTTTATGAACCAAGAAACTGGAATGGACGGAGCCTCACATAAATAATTATCATGAGAAGGTTCAAAATTCAACCGATCAATTTGTTAAAAACAGATTAATTATGATTAGACCAATATTCATAATCACACCGGATTCTTCATATATATCTTTTTTTCTTTGGATACATAATTAATAACTTATAAATGGGTAGGGGCCGTCTGATCTTTAATTGACCGTTGATATGTATTCTGCACCGATACAGAAAAAATGGTTTGCTACACCAAAGCCGGACTGTAACTGCTTGTGCATTTATAGTCTTCTAGGTTCTAGCTTCTTGACAGTTGAAAAATTATAATTTTTTCCAGTAAAAATTATGGTGTGAATATAAGACATCGCAGTAGATTCCAAGAAACTTTTATATGTTCGGTACATAGGAAGTTGGTCTGCAACTTTTTCTCTCTTCCTTCCCTTTTTTCTCTCTGCAACTTTTTCCTCCTCTCTACAAGTCTCTTGTTAACTTTTTCTACTGTTTGGATCTGGCAATTGGCTCCGGTCAATAATCGGATCCTGATCAGTTAACTTTATTTATTATTTTTCTTCGATTTTTATACATCTATTTTGTACCACAAATCATATAAAACTTTTTTTTTCAAAGTATTTTTCTTCAAGATTCAAGACACAGAGGTTAGATCTGTCTCACATCTAAACTTTTTTTCTATGTTTCTAGGAAGATTCATTCAACCCGGACTTTATCTGGACCCTTTATCAACTTTCTACATCTTTCCGAGGCAATTTGTTGAACGATTGATACTCCCATGGTCCTAAATAAATTGTCGATCCCTATGGAAGATGTTGAAAGTGATATTCTCCTGTCTCTGTGGTTCAAGTATTGCGATGAAGATGCTGCGAGGAAGAATATTATGTATTTGTTTAGTTTGTTAGTTTTTATATTAGTATTTCTTAACCATCCAAATTTCTTGGGTGTGATTTTTTTCTGTTATCATGATTTTCTAAATCATTGTATAACTTTTATTTTCTTATATTTTTAGATTTTTCTTTAATTGAATGACTTTGCCTATTTTGTGATTATTGAAAAATTTCTTATTCAGGAAAAAAATACATAGGAAGTTGGTCTTTCTCTACCACGGCTCCAGTGCGGAACGGAAAATGTTCTGTGCGGAAAGGATTATCATTGATTAGTTTAAATTTTGACGGCTGAGATTGATTTAAAAAAAACATGTTTTTTTTTTAAAACACATGTTCGTCAAAAACATGTTTTTAAAATAAAAAACTTATTTTTTAGGTAAAAAATGTTTTGTACATACTAAAAAAACATATTCCGCATAAGAGACGGACTGGTATTTCTCAACGTGGTGTATAACACGAAAAAATCTTTCGACCCAACCCATGATCGATAGTTAAAATCTACTATAAAAATAATTGTTGAAGGTGGAATCGAAACTTATAACACTTCTCCTTCCGACATTCCAGCACCGGGCAAATTGCCCAAATTTTTGTTTTCCATACACAAACGGAAAAACAAATAACACTGAGAAAAGCATTTGAAGATGAAAAATTAAAGGAAATGAAAAGGCATTATGAAATAGGCTTGACGTAAGAGATGATATCGTCAAGAATTTCCATGTCCACACATAAATGTTTGTACGTTTTTCAACTGGGTAGACCAAGGTGGCCCAACTAAGCCGAATACATTGTTGAAAATTTATTTTGTTTTTAAATGGATTACAAACACTTGGATCAACTAATTAATGTTGAAGTCTGATTTCAATTTCAATCTTTGATCAGGCTCCATTCATATTGATTATTACATATACAATAGATTTGTTATACTGTGTGGTGTTAGGTGATTAAATTTTAATTAATTAAATAACTAAATTTAAAGGTAAAAATATAATATACCGTGAAATATTTTCAACAAATAAGGGTTAATAAAATGTGGTTTTTATTTTAACAATTTTACCTTTATTTTAGCCTATTTTTAACTAATTCTGTTCGGCCAAAGAACATTTCCATTGTTATATTTGTGAACCTAAATGCTTATAGTTATATTAGAAAGAATCAAAGAATCAAGTTTGAGGAGCGATCGTCCCCGCCGAGGCATAGCTTTCAATGAGACAACCTGTCATAAATATTGTTGTGATAGTTTTATCTGCACTCATAATAAGATACTCAATTTCTACTATTGAGATATATCTTATGATATAACTCTTCTACTAACGATAAAAGTGAAGTTTCTTAGAATTGAAGCTCAATCTTTAAAATAAAGGTTGAGGAGCAATAGGGAAATCCCATGGGCGATGACAGGTGTACATGTGAAATAGAATATTATCAGCAAACTTAAATTCTCCCTCACCAGAGAAGGAGAATTTTTATTGCCCCACGTAAGGGGAAGATGTCGAACCCAGGACCTCTTGTTCACGGATAAAAGTTTGCCCCACTGGGCTACGGCTCCTTGACCTAAAGTACGAATATTTGGTATAGAAAGTATTGAAGTCTCACAATTTCTTTTTGTGAAATAGCAATGGTATAAGATAAATAATTAAATAAGAAAACATACATGACTCACCTGGTTCAACCAATGTAACTTACATCCGGTAATAAAGAAGTTCAACTTTTTCTTATTTATATTAGAATTGTTACAGGGAGAATTTAATATAAAACCATAGCAAAATACTACCTCCATTCCTAAATATAAGATTTTTATTACATATTACGAAAATTAAGGAAGCATAAATTAATATGCTTTTGTAATAAAAATATCAATATTACTCTCTTAAATAGAATTAGTGATATAGAAGTATTATTTAAGAGAATAATATTGGTATTTTGATTATAAAAATATTTTCATTTATAATTTTTTAATTTTTACAACATATAATGAAAGTTTTATACTTAAGAATGGAGGGAGTAGTAATTAATCCCTACTGCTCTTGTAAGTTTTGGAAATCATGCCATCACAGATCTCTACAATAAAAAAAATTCCCAATCAAACCACTTCATGATCAGGTCATATCACATGAATTTAATTTGAATTATATAAAATTCAAGACAAACACAATATGTTTAATTAGTTAAATACAATAAGTCAATGAATTTACTTTTGATTTTGAGTTCTTCTTGGCTACCTCCAGTGTTAAATAATTACATTATATGCAGGGACGAAACCAGCAATTTGGTGTTGGGGTCGAAATTGATAAATTTTTTTAAAATTTTCTAAAATACACATAAAATTTTGATAAATAGTAGTATTTTTAAAAATGTAGGGGGCCCGGCCCGCGCCCCCGTCTTCGCCCATGATTATATGATAAAGAAATTATATGTATTAACATGAGGACACAAAGAAATCAGGTTTGAAACGCAAGCCATCCTTTCCATGTGGAATTCTAAGTTCATTATGTTTCTAAGGGTGTTTCCAAGTGTGTGCTTGTTTTTTGGAATTGGTTTTGGAATTGGAATTTCAATTCTATGAAATTCTATGGAATTACAAAAAATTGGAATTTTAAGGTTTTCAAATTTTATGGAATTCCAAGAATTAGAATCATAAGAAATTTCAATTTCAAATAATTGAATTCTTTTGTTTGGTAAAACTACGGAATTGATGTGGAATTCAATTCTAATTTTAATTATTTGTTTGAAACATAAAAAAAATCACATAATTAAAAATAAAATGAAAAATGCATCTAGTGAGAAAAGGCTAATATTCTCCTAATACAAATAGCCAAAGTACATTTAAAGTAAAATGACAAAAAAACCCTTTTAAAAGAATTATCAGTATAAAATAACGGAAATATTTTTTGTTGCAAAATTAAAAGAAAATTCATAGTGCTGAATAAAATCTTTATAGTATAATTGGATAAAATACCATCGAAAAATGAAAAAAACATTTGATGGAAAATGACGAAAATACCACTAGTAGAAAATGATGAAAATTCCCTACTAAAGTTTAAAATATACCAATATAAATAAAAATTTTATGGTCCAATTTTATAAAAAAATGCATTCGCTGCAAAATGACAAAAATACCCTTGTTAATGTGGAATTAGCTCATTGTGCATAATAACGAATATGTACTTGATAAAATATGAATAAATCACAAAATGATGAAAATGAAGAAAATAACATTTGCCCATCGGTTTAGAATGGAGAAAACGCCCATTTTCCAAAATGATAAAAATACCTTTATTGTAAAATTTTCATTTTTTTTTAAAACGAGTGGTAATTTTTCCTTTTTCATCATGGTTATTCTTTTTCATTTGGTATGAATGTCATTCTATTATTTCTCAACAAATGTATTTTCGTCATTTTACACCGATAATATTTTAGGAATTTAAAGTAAACGATTTTTTTTTATAAAGGCTAATTTTGTCATTTTTTGTTAAGAGATTTTTTTTTTCCATTTTATTCAAAGTTAATTTTGTCATTTTGCACAAGAGGCATTTCCCATTTTTTTTTGGAGCGTTTTTTTTGTCATTTATGCATTAAGGGTATTTTCGTCATTTTACGCCAAAGTATTTTCGTCATTTTTCTTCAAAATAAAATTGAGTCATTTTTAATCACAAGAATTTTCAGCTATTTGAGCCAAAGGTAATTTTTTTCATTTTGCGTGATTATTTTTCATCATTTTGAGCCGAGGGTATTTTCGTCATTTTACGTCAAGAGTATTTTCGTAATATTTTACCATGGATGTATTGGTGATTTTGTGTTATGTATGTTTGTGATTTTTTTTTATAAAAAAAATTGTTGTTTTGTACCAAGAGTATTATTGTAATTTTCACTAAAAAAAAAATTTCGACATCATACAAAGGTTATTTTTGTCATTTAAATGAATAACATTAGCTATTTTAAATTACGGGTATTTTAATCATTTTGTACTATGGTTGTTTTGTCATTTTACAATAAGGATACTTTGGTCATTTTATATATATATTTATTTATGAGAAAAAATAACTTGTATGTATAATATATTTATAATCTAGTATAAATCTTGTGGAATTAGAATTCAAATTTTTTTTATTATAAAATAGAATTGATTTTGTGGAATTGAGGGGTGGACGAAATCCTTTTAAGTCATAATGAATTAATGACAATAAAAATTGAGTAGACTTCTGGAGATGGATATTCATCAAGTCAAATGACAATAATGATTAATATATACATCTCAATTTAATCGACTCATAAAATCTGCGGCATCTACTAAATACACGTTACACCTGTTGATTTTGTAGTTTGTTTCATCGTCCTTCTTCTTAATACATGACTTGTTCCTCCACAGAGATGATGACTCTTTATAACTATGGAAAGATCACTAGCTAATCGTCGGGCCACTCAATCTTATTAGCGTCCTTATGTGAATGGTCTCACAGTCCCTCACATAAATTGAACGGAACTCACACTTGCAGTTAGGCGCCAGCAGTGTGAGAGATAAGTAAACTAGTCTCACAATAATATTTCTATGATTGAATTTTCCAATAGCCTAATAATAAATCTATTATAAGCACCAAATAGTTTAATAATAAATCTATTATAAGCACCAAATAGTCTTCAGGGATATATGGTGTTTAATAATAAAAATTCATCACGTATTGAATATTTTTTATTATCAGATAAAAAATTTGACGATTCTAAATTTTTGAAGCAAATATGTATTGTGATTTTGTAACACATGTAGCATAAAACATGTGTTACATTTCTTAGAACAAGTGTAAATAAAAAAAATATTGCACAAGATGTAATATCCGTATTACCTATCTAAAAGTTTGTATCACTTGTAAACAAAAATGTCAATACAGTAAAACCTCTATACAGTAATACTCTATATACGAATAACCTCTTATAGTAATAAAAATACATGGTCCCGACTCGAGAGCAGTTATAAATAAGAATAAACTCTACATTGTACTATTCCATGTTTTTTTCAGGAACATCCTTAAGAAATTTACCTCCATATAATAATAAAATAACATTAAATTTTAAATATATTTATATATCTATATAAAATATCCAGAATTATGTAATTATGTTACATTAAACTTAAGATTATATGAAATACTTATGATTATGTATAATTTAAAATGATAATGAAATTTATGATTATGCTAGCATTTATATATGTATAATAAAAAGAAAACAAACGAAAAGAAATTTCGAAGATACAACATACATGAGTGAATATTTTAAATGCATACATGATGTACATACAATTTTTTTTTTTACTTTTCCTAGATATTGTATGTACATGAATGAATCTTCTAAATCTAATATATACACAATGTAAATTCATGATGTGCGTACATTTGTTTTTTTTTAAAACTCATGAATCTTATATATCTTTTAAATTCATGTTTTTAAAATATGAAGGGACACATTTCCAAGTGTCGTATAATGTATATTAGTTTTTTTTAAATTATAATTTTTATATGTAAGTCTCTATTTAAAAATAACCTCCTATAATAATATTTTTCTCCGGTCCACTGTATAGATGTTTTACTGTATATACTGACATTTGTTTTCTATACTGTAGCCCCAGCCGTCTTCAACAACCCCCAATTTTACTTAATTTAGAGCCACCAATATGTCACTTGGTCTTATATCTTCTAGAATTAAGCACACCGGGTCTGATTTTCATCTTATATTACTTTAACACTGATTTTGCTTTCTTTATATCTAGTTGTGCATTAGAATAAGAAAATCTCGAATGTATGCTCAAATTAGGGTTCAAACATTTTCCTTACTTTTATAAGAAAATAAACTTTTCTTAACTAACGGGTCACTTTTGTGAACTACTCACAGTTTTTTCACATAAATTGTGTTGAACCCACATTTATACAAAGATCTCACCCAATTAATGTGAGAGGAGTGTGAATTCAGTTTTATAAGAGTGATCCTAAGATTGAATTTTTCCATATATTGGAACTTGGTTCTCATGGAATTATTAGCCATTTTTGTCACCAATGTTGTTTGAAACAGCCACTTTTATCCTTTTTAAATTTTTTCAGCCATTTTTGTCACCAATGTTGTTTGAAACAGCCACTTTTATCCTTTTTTCAAATAAAATTCTAAAAAAAACATCAAAATTGATAATGTGGCAAAAAACTATCATAATACCTCTCTCCTGCAGGGGTAAAACTGGAAACTTATTGTATGAATGGCAGTGACGGATCCAGAACTCGACATCAGTGGGGTCAGGGACGATTCTAGAAGGGCCCGAAATTTTTAAAATATGGTAAATTTTAGTAAATTTTATATGTAGTTTGGAGTATTTTATCAAGTTCGCCCCCCTCTCCAAAATTTTTTTTTTGTATTTTGTCAAACAATATACGACATAAAAAAAATGGTCGAGAATGAGATGTCTCGCGGGGAAGGAATTGAGACTTGAGAGTTGAGAGACAAGACTATTTTTTATTGAGAGTAACTTGTAAAATATCCCAGTGAAGCGGGAAAAAAAAATTCACTCTGGGGTCAAATGACCCCAGGTGACCCTTACCCTGCATCCAGTCATCGATGAATGGCTATAAGTTTCGGGTTTACCCTCGCAGAGAAAGGTATTATGATAGCTTTTTGCCACATTATCAATTTTGATGTTTTTTTAGAATTTTATTTGAAAAAAGGATAAAAGTGGCTGTTTCAAACAACATTGGTGACAAAAATGGCTGAAAAAAGTTAAAAAGGATAAAAGTGGCTGTTTCAAACAACATTGGTGACAAAAATGGCTAATAATTCGTTCTCATGCGCAAGCAAGTAAACAAATGAGACTTGGAAGAATATGACGGTGGTTTAGGGTCCCACAATTTGTCTCATAATTTGTCACACTTTTTCTCTTCAGAGTATAACACTAAGTTATAATATTTTTTTTTAAAAAAATTGATATTTGGCATTTTGTCACATTTAAAAAAAAAATGATGCATGGCATTTTATTGGCAGTTGGTTTAAGGGGGTGGTGACTCTTTTCACATCCCCGTTTAGGCCAAATTAAAGATTTTCCTCATTAACCAATTCACTAGTAATATAATATTTAGAAGGAAAGTTGAGATGTAAAGTAATGGAATTGTTCATTCTATGTAATGCAAACCTACTAAAAATGGATAAGCATATCTAGATTCATTGCCATTATAATTTTTTTTTGCTAGGTAACATTGCCATTATAATACAAGCCAATGAAAAAGAATATTTTCAAGTTATCGAGACAAAAGGGAATATTGCTTCTCAACAGTGGCGGATCCATAATTTAGATTTAGGGGGTCAAATTAAAATTCGCTCACGGTGTAAGACGATATATTTGAGGTAGAAGGATATATTTTAATTAAAAGATCTAAATATAAACGATACTTATTTTCCAAAAAAGACATAAACTAAGAAAAACAAATTGACAAAACAAATTTTTTTAAAAAAAAATGAAGAAACCGACTAAATGTATGCATACTTTTAGAGAAAATTTTATGCATTTAGAGCCTTATTGTATACTGTGAGTTTTCTATATGCAATTCATTATAAATACTCGTTTGGTCCAAGATTGAATCTCATCTTATGATACAAAAGTTAAGGGGGGATTTGAATTTTAATGAGTCTACTAACTTATTTTTCTCAATTAAGAAAATTGGTGTGTTAATAAAATGAGACTACTAGTGGAATTTCAATTGAAAATTATTTATATTTTAGAAAATGACACATAAAATTTTTGACATAAAAAATGAAAATTGTACATTCACATTCGAATATAATGAGTAATAAATAGTATTGTAAATAAATATTTAATTTGGGACGGAAGGATTACTAAATTAAATATACATTTTTATCATAAAAAATAAAATCGTAAGTATTCGAGTAAATTTTTTTTATTTTTTTTTATCAAATTGGATAAAAAACAATCTATTATCCAATTTTAAAAGTTTTCAAAAAATCAAGACAACTTTTATGTATTTAAAATCTATGTATAAATATATATATGAGAATAGTACTAAAAAATTACGAAAACTTTTGGGGGGCTTGCCCCTACCTGCCTCCACCACTGCTTCTCTCATAAAACGAAACAAAAGATAAGGAGGAAACAACCTTTGAATACAAAGGACAAATCCTCATTGACTAAGCTATGCCATTAAAAACATAACAAAAAACTATGCCATTATAGAATGTGTACTGAGTATTTTTGGTGGGTGCTTTTTGGCTTTTTTGCATTATATATAATATTCCTTAAATTTACATACTCATGTATTTGTTTTTAATAATTAACAAAAGAAAAAGACAACGCATGTATTTCTTAAAAGGAACCTACTTATATATAACAAATCCTATTTGATTTTTTCAGACAAAACCTCCTAATATTGATTCTTTCCAGACAAAATTAACCTCCTAATATCAAGAAAAAGAAGGAGAATGTTTGGGAATTTCTGGGAGATTCTTTAATGAATCGAGACAGAGTTGAAAGTGCTTTAGCATATTGAGATAATAATTGAACATGGCAAAATATTAGCTCATAATTTAATTATTTTTTTTAAGTGTACTACTTGTATTTCATAATATAAGTCGTAGCGAAAATTAAGAAAGTAAAAAATAATGTATTTTTTAATCAAAATATTATTAATGCTCTCTTAAATAGAAGTAATGATATACAAATATTATTTAAGAGAGTAATATTGATATTTTAACTAATTAATTATCTTAATTTTTACTTTCTTAATTTCGCTACTTGTCATAAACGATAATATTATGCAATAGAGGGAATATAGTAAGTAGAGAAACAAACATGCATGCATGTCGATGCAGGGACGAAGACAGAGGGTGGGTGGGTGGGTGAGGGAAGTCGGCCTCGAGATTTTTAAAAATCCTACTAGATATAGTAATTTTATACATAATTCAGAATATTTGATTAAATTTGCTCCTCAATATTTTTTTTTTACAGTTTTTATATATAGTTTATCATACTGTTAAAATATTTCGCCCTACCTAAAAGTCCTGACTTCGTCCATGTGTCGATGAACAAACTGAGAAGTGTGTTAGGTTTTTTGCTAAATAAGTGTGGTAGGTTTGAAGCACCATATATCACCAACCCAAAGTCAATATGATCCCTTTTATATATTGGTCCACAAAAAAAAAAACATAAATAAAAATTCAGCCGATATGTCTGAAAGGTCAAATATCTTCCTAAATATGCCTCGTCTTTTTTAAGTTATTTGTTAACCAAGTGGAGAATACCTCATTAAAAAAAGTTACAAACAAAAAAAAACATTTTCTTAATTATTCCATAAATTTAAACTCCCAAATGAAGCTTCCATGGCATGCCTTCAAGACTTGGTAGTATATAAGTAACCACAAAGTTGTCTTCATAGATAGCATATAGCTACTCCCTCTTGGAAACAAGAATGACCATTTGAATAACTTCTTGAAGTGGATCATTACTTAACATTCATCTTCTCTTCTACAATTAATCCGAAAATGGAGGTGGAGAAAGCGCGAGGCGCAAGAAGCTATAGACAAACTAGTCGAGGTAGGAGCTTAAGTGGAGCGCCAAGTAGGAGAAATTGGGGTGCGGAAGATGCATTTGGTTCACAAAAGAGGCATAGTAGCCGGGCTGAGGAGGACGAGGAAGCTTTGAGATGGGCTGCTCTTGAAAAGCTACCAACTTACGATAGATTGAGAACCTCCGTTATTAAATCTTTCGTAGAAAATAATAATGGTGGCGGTCAAGCAAACAAGGTTGTTCATAAAGAGGTTGATGTTAGAAAGCTTGATGTCAATGAAAGGCAAGAATTCATTGATAGGCTTTTTAAGGTTGCGGAGGAAGATAATGAGAAGTATTTGAGAAAATTTAGAAACCGAATTGATAAGTAAGTTTTTTCCTTCCATTCCCTTACAACATTTTTTACCTCTCAATTTGAAAAACAATGTCTGAAAAGAAAGTTTAAACAATGAATCTTGCTTAGGAGTTAAGATGATATGAAATACTACCTACATTCCTAAATATAAGATTTTAATTAAATATTGCGAAAATTAAGAAAGCAAAAGATTAAGATATTTTTGTAATTAAAATACCAATATTACTCTCTTAAATATTACTTGTATATTACTAATTCTATTTAAGAGAGTAATATTGATAATTTGATTACAAAAACATCTTAATTTTTGTAACATTTAATAAAAGTCTTATATTTAGGAACGGAGGCAGTAGTTTTTTACCTATATACAATTCTCTTTACCTCATTAATATAAACTGTAACTCAATTCTCGGTTTCATAAACTTGACATGGTAACTAAAGACAGCAAAAAAAATATAATTCAATACTCCCTCCATTCCTAAATATAAGACTCTTTAGACAATTTGAGAAAAGTAAGGAAGTTGTCATTTTCACCTAAACTTCCAATATTACCCCACCTTCCCTCTCTCTCACTAATACATCATAAAGAAAAGAAAGGAAAATGTTGAGGGTATAATTGAAATAAATTGTTGACAACTAATAAAAGAACCTTAAACGACAATTAATTTGGATACCTAGATATCTCCTAAACGACAATTAATAGGGAATGGAGGGAGTACTATCTTTTAGTTATCTTCGATCTGAAATTGAAAAATTTTAAACGTTCACTTTTTTATTTAAAAAAATAGGAATGTTCAAACTCATATTAGAAGTATTAAAGTTCCTTCACGCGGAAGACTATTCTCCCATCCCATTCTTTAGAGTTTTATTTTGCAACTTAATATCAAAGCATCCAACGTGAGTACATTCACTTATGTTGTCCAAATACACATGGAATCAAAGACAGGTAACCAACATTTCATTTTCTTTGATTTATTCTCACTATTTAATTTGATTATGTCTCCATCACATGACATTTAAAATTTCGACCGAACTTTTATCTGAAAAGATCAAATCATAGTTTAACCAAATATTAATGTCACAATCAACTTAGTTAGCTAAATTGATTTGAAATTGAAATTTGCAGGGTTGGGATATCTCTACCAACAGTGGAGGTTAGATATGAGAATTTAAGCATCGAAGCCGAGTGTTTCATAGGTGATAGAGCTCTTCCTACCCTACCAAACGCTGCTCGAAACTTCGCTGAATCAGCATTGAGTTGTCTGGGGATACGTTTAGCTGAAAGAGCAAAGCTTACTATTCTTAAAGATGCTTCTGGCATTATTAAACCCTCAAGGTTTGCTTTCATCATTAATACATTTTCATTAAAAAAGACAAAAGACTAAAATAGACTTTTTATCCCTTTCATTTATTTGTTTTTGTAGGTGAATTAGACTACTGATGTTGATCGAATTATTTTTTATTATTATTATTATCATTGTTTATCATGCATGTTGAAGCAATATCTATTGATATTAGACTTTTTATTTTTATTTTTTATATAACAACAAATTGATATTTGTTTGTCTTTGATTGATAATGCAAGTTGTCGAGGATAAAATTGTCATTTGACTAAAATCCAATTTGCTGATCATTTTTCTTGAATAGGATGACTCTTCTACTTGGACCACCTTCTTCTGGTAAAACGACATTATTATTGGCTTTGGCTGGAAAATTAGACAATAACTTGAAGGTGGGATATAATCCAAATTTCAATTAATGATTCTTTGATCATATAAAAAAACAAGAAATAAACTTTAACAAGAAAAGTCATTCAAGTGATTTTTTTTTTTAATGGGATTTTTTTCAGGTTAGAGGAAGTATTACCTACAATGGACATAGACTAAATGAATTTGTACCGCAAAAGACATCTGCATACATTAGTCAAAATGATGTTCATGTTGGAGAAATGACTGTTAAAGAAACCCTAGATTTCTCCGCAAGATGCCAAGGGCGTTGGATCGCGTTATGGTAATTTTAAATTAATCTATCCTCGCTCGACGAATTTTTCTCTTTTTTTTTTCCCTTCTAAATTATTGTTAATAATAAACAAATAATTACAAAATTTATTAATTAATGTAGACCTTTTGGCGGAACTTGCAAGAAGGGAGAGGGACGGTGGAATCTTTCCTGAGGCTGAAGTGGATCTTTTCATGAAGGTAAAAGACAAAATCAGTAAAATAAACCCCAAATGGTTACGACAATTTAACAATATATATTTCTAGTGTTTGACTAAGTAAGGAATTTTGTTTTAATTTTTTACCTCAGGCAACAGCCATGAAAGGTATTGAAAACAATCTGAATACCGACTACACACTCAGGGTACGTGCTATGCATACTGTTAAACTTTAAAAAAAATATGTAGCAATTTGACATTATCTTATGATTTGGGAATCATCCGCCCAATCTTTGTTATATCATATGTCTCATCCGTATATAATTGACGTATATTTTACTTTCTCACCTGACGACTTCAACATTTAAAAGAAAACATCAAATTATTTTAACACGTAATAATTTATTAATTTTATATATAAAATAAGACAGAAAATAAAAAACTACAACTTATTAGTTTTATATCAAATGGAGAAGTTGCAATATGGACATGGATGATTTATCCTAGCACCACTACTTTTGGACACGAAAAGAGACACCACCAACCCCGATTCTATTCTGGGTCAAATATTTCCACTTACCTACTACTACTAGATATCTTATTATTTCTAGGGTGAGCAAATTCGGTAAAAACCGATTTACTGACCGAATTCGATTTGAATTTGTTAAATCGAATTCGGTAATTCGGACCAATTCGGATTTTAGTGAATTTGGTATACCGAATTCGAATTCAATTTCGTATTATAATATTATTTAAATATATATGTATATTATATATATATATATATATTTATTTATATATATATATTTATATTAGCTAATTATATATAAAATAATATTCAATAGCCAATAATATTTAATATAAAGGAAAAAAACCTCCAAATCGGTAGAAACCGAATTCCGAATTCGCCAATTCGGTGAATTCGAATTCGGTAAATCGGTTACGAATTCGAAATAGGTCGATATTTTCAAAAAAAAAAAAAATACCGAAAAAACCGATTTCAAACTACCCATTTATCGATTTCGAAATAGATGCTCACCCCTAATTATTTCAACCTACAAGGGTTTAGGGGGTGGGATTCAGCTGCTATAGTGCTGTGGTTATGGGGGGGCATAGTCGGTGAACGACATTTTATGGAAATTGACTATAAACCATATATAAAATATTACTACTTTTATTTATTTAATTCTGAACGAAAAAAGTAGTTATGGTTAAGAAAAATTTAAAGGGATCACTAACAAATATAAGTTTATTGCAAAATTGAAAATGCAGATATTGGGACTAGATGTATGCAGGGACACAATTGTTGGAGATGAAATGATACGAGGAATCTCAGGAGGCCAAAAGAAGCGAGTTACAACAGGTAATATTTTATTTTTTTAAAATTTCCCTAAGATATTTTAATTATTAGGAATGTTTATTATTGTAAAGTTTGGCATACAACTATAGACTTAGACAGAAAATTGACTTCCATAGGAGTTTGGTTACAATGAATTTGGTTACAATGACCAAATCCATAAGTTGAACAACCAAATCCTATCTTTCTTTTCTTCTCTCATGTGAAATGACGAAATTTCCACTATTTTGGATCAAATTTGTTCACTTTTCATATTTTTTTTTATTATCAAAAATCACAATCTTTGAGCACTAGAGAAAATAATGCTCTTACTCTTAAGACCAAGTCAAATCTTTAGTTGAAGAAGAAAATATAATAAATACTTCATTCCACCTACTACAGCACATTCTAACCAATCAAAATTGGGTAAAAAAATCTATGTCCCCTAATTGGTGTTGTCAAATTGGTTCCAATCACTTAGCATTCGTAATGTAGTGAATTGTGAGTGGTTGAGACAGATATAAAAATATCAGTTGGGGACAGACAATTTTCCCACAAATTCAGAAGCCATTTCCATAAACGGATCCTTCTTTCCCTTTTTCAATCAATAGACTATTGTTATCCGCGATTGTCTGAATAGAGCGAGTTTTTGGGGTTTATGTATATTGTGGTTACACCCCTTCTTATATGCTTATGCACAGATCTCGTCGGCATGACAAATTCTCTAATTTAATATTATTTATATTATTAAATAAATGTAAAATAAATTAATTTAAAAATAAAACAAACAATGTAAATGGGCTACACTTTCAATGTAAGATACGAGCAAAAGACCGACAGAGGAGATTATTATTATTGGGCCTAGATATAGATATAGAATGGGCTAATTAATCTGGGCTATTAACTCTTATACATATCTTAAACAGGGGAGATGATAGTTGGGCCAACCAAGACTCTGTTCATGGACGAGATATCAACTGGGCTAGACAGTTCCACAACATTTCAAATCGTCAAATGTTTGCAACAGATTGTCCACTTAACAGAGGCTACTGTGTTAATGTCCCTACTCCAGCCTGCACCTGAAGCATTTGACCTCTTTGACGATATTATTCTCTTGTCCGAAGGTCAAATTGTCTACCAGGGCCCACGAGATCATGTTCTTGAATTCTTTGAAAGTTGCGGATTCAAATGTCCTGAAAGAAAAGGCACTGCTGATTTCTTGCAAGAGGTACTTACTTATACCATAATATGCCATGTCATTACTACCTATATTTATACGTAGGGTCAGTAGATGTTGTGAGCGGTGTGTGAAATGATATTATTTTATAAGAATGTCTTTATGAACGATTCTTTTTAATAATAATAGGTTACGTCAAAAAAGGACCAAGAACAGTATTGGGCAGACCGGAGCAAGTCGTACAGATACATATCAGTGTTGGAATTCACGAAAAGATTCAAGTGTTTCCATGTGGGTTTAAGGCTAGAAAATGAACTATCAGTCCCTTTTGACAAAACCAGGAGTCACAAAGCAGCATTGGTTTACAAGAAATATGCAGTGTCCAAAAGGGAGCTTCTAAAGGCTAATTTTGATAAAGAATGGTTATTGATAAAGAGGAACTCATTTGTGTATGTTTTCAAGACAGTCCAAATTATAATAATGGCACTAATTACATCAACAGTATTTCTAAGGACTAGAATGCACACAAGAACTCAAGAAGATGGGGCAGTTTTTATTGGTGCATTGCTATTTTCTATGATAGTTAATATGTTCAATGGCTTTTCTGACCTTGCACTTACTATTCAAAGACTTCCAGTCTTTTACAAGCATAGGGACCTTCTTTTTCACCCACCATGGACTTTTACCCTCCCAACTTTTCTTCTAAGAATACCAATTTCAATCTTTGAATCCATTGTTTGGGTTGTTGTCACATACTACACCATTGGATTTGCCCCTGAAGCTAGCAGGTAATTATTTATCATCATATATTTTCTTATGAGCCCTGACCCCACATCGAATATCTGTAAAAACATCTAAAATAGAATATGAATATAAGCCTATGTGGTGCCGCCAGGCCCATGAGTCACGCTCTTGATGGTGAATTTAACGATCTATGAATTTTGTTTAATTATCAGGTTCTTCAAGCAGCTGCTGCTAGTGTTTCTGATCCAGCAAATGGCTGCAGGGTTATTTAGACTTACTGCTGGAATCTGCAGAACAATGATCATTGCAAACACTGGAGGAGCACTAGCTCTACTACTTATTTTTCTTTTGGGTGGCTTCATACTTCCTAGAGGTTTGTTTGTTTGTTCTATAGGTTATGGGTTCAACACTGTCCCATTTCCCCGGTCATTAGATGGGTTGATCTGACGACTTTTTTACCATCTTGACAGGTAAAATTCCTGATTGGTGGGGATGGGGTTACTGGATTTCACCTCTCACTTATGGTTTCAATGCCATGGCTGTAAATGAAATGTTTGCACCAAGATGGATGAACAAAATGGTAATAGAAAACATGTGCAAATTCAATAAACAGACCATACCGTAAAGAAATAGAAATGTGTCTTAACTATGTTTTGTCCGATTTTCAGGTTCCAAACAATCAAATACTAGGCTTGCAGATATTAAAGAACTTCGACGTCTTTCAGGATGAGAACTGGTTTTGGATTGGTGTAGGAGCTCTTGTTGGTTTTACTCTTCTCTTTAACTTACTTTTCACCTTTGCTCTAATGTACTTCAAACGTAAGTTTTTGAGCTTTCGTCTTTAAAAATTACTTTAGAATTTACTATGATTATGAATCTTATTCTTAAATTCTCTCCTAAAACAACAGCTCTTGGAGGGCCACAAGCTACAATTTCCAAAGAACAAGCAAGAGATATGGAAATTGAAGAACAAGAAGCAGAGAATCATGAGCCAAGATTTCTAAAAGTCAAGTCCAAGAAAGATTCACTACCCTTATCCGCACTTGACAGAAATAACTCAAGTAAAACTCATGATCAAAATTACCATATCAATTACCATCAGTAAATGTTTAAGAAAAAGATTATATTATATCTTCCTATGTTGATTTCTTGTAGGAGAAATGGCACTCCAAAGAATGAGCAGTCAATCCAATGCTAATGGAAGTACAAGAAATGATGGCACAAGTCTTGAGTCTGCACGTGGTGTCGCGCCTAAGAGAGGAATGGTTCTACCCTTCACTCCATTGGCTATGAGCTTTGACAGTGTTAATTATTTCGTCGACATGCCTCCAGTAAGCATCTACTTTCCTCCCTCTTCCGGAATTGAACGTCCAGTTTTCTAACTTCTAATCGTAAAATGACTCATTGAACTTGAACAGGAAATGAAGGAACAAGGAGTGACAGAAGACCGGCTCCAATTACTTCGCGATGTAACTGGTGCATTTAGGCCAGGAGTTCTAACTGCACTAATGGGAGTCAGTGGAGCAGGAAAGACTACTCTAATGGATGTCCTAGCCGGACGCAAAACGGGGGGTTACATTGAAGGGGACATTAGAATATCTGGATTCCCAAAGAAACAAGAAACTTTTGCTAGAATTTCAGGTTACTGTGAACAAAATGATATCCACTCGCCTCAAGTAACTGTCCGCGAATCATTGATCTATTCGGCTTTTCTTCGACTACCTAAAGAAGTCAGCAAAGAGGAAAAAATGGTTTGTGGCAGCATATCTTTTACATGAATAATGTTTGAAATTAATGTATATTTACTTGATCTTCTTTGTACTACTTTTCTCCAGATTTTCGTGGACGAAGTGATGGACCTAGTCGAACTAGACAATCTAAAGGATGCTATTGTGGGACTTCCAGGAGTAACCGGATTGTCAACCGAACAGAGAAAGAGATTAACCATTGCAGTTGAGCTGGTTGCTAATCCATCAATCATCTTTATGGATGAACCAACTTCTGGTCTTGATGCCAGAGCTGCTGCAATTGTTATGAGGACTGTTAGAAACACTGTGGACACCGGGAGAACCGTTGTCTGCACTATACATCAGCCTAGCATTGACATTTTTGAAGCCTTTGATGAGGTAGAAAATCTATATTAAAAAAATAAAGACACTTTCTTTTGCTACTCAATTTTCCATATCCACATGATCTAATATGCAATGTTATTGTTTTTGGTAATAGCTACTTTTGATGAAAAGAGGAGGACAAGTGATTTATGCAGGACCATTAGGTCGCCATTCACAGAAGATTATCGAGTACTTTGAGGTAATTAACATTTCTAAAAGTCCGGTTAACATTTTTAAGCGAGAGAAGACAAAAAACTAAGACTTGTCCAACTAATGCAGGCGATTTCTGGAGTTCCAAAAATAAAGGATAAATACAATCCAGCAACATGGATGTTAGAAGTAAGCTCAATTGCAACTGAAGCCAGACTTGGAATGGATTTTGCTGAACACTACAGATCATCATCGTTGCACGAGTAAGTCAAAATGAACAACTATCGATAGCTATGATTTAGAAATTGCTGGAATGCATCTAATGTAAATATTCTTTGGACAGACGAAATAAGGCTTTGGTTAAAGAATTGAGCACGCCTCCTCCGGGGGCAAAAGACCTCTACTTTACCACAAAATATTCTCAAAACAAATGGGGTCAATTCAAATCCTGCATCTGGAAGCAATGGATGACTTATTGGAGAAGTCCAGATTATAATCTTGTCCGATACTTCTTCAGTTTAGCAGCAGCATTGATGGTCGGGACAATTTTCTGGAATGTCGGAAGTAGAAAGTAAATTCCTAAGCGATTATGAATTCCTGAACTTTACATTAAATTACCAGACAGTCGACTGATAGACTATTGCCTAATTCCTTCTTTCTATATTTCCCCTGTTTCAGACAAAGCAGTGCTGATCTTATGACCATCATTGGGGCTATGTATGGTGCTGTTCTATTTGTTGGTGTCAATAACTGCTCAACTGTACAACCAATTGTCGCGGTTGAAAGAACCGTGTTCTATAGAGAACGCGCTGCTGGAATGTACTCGGCATTACCTTATGCCATGGCACAGGTGAGGCTCGTTTTAGTCTCCTAAACAACGAATCAGACACTATTCGACTGATAGACTATTTACCTAAGCTAAGGTTATTACATTATTATGTGTGTAGGTATTTGCAGAAATACCTTACATTATGGTTCAAACTTCATACTATACTATTATAGTATATGCCATGGTAGGCTTCGAATGGACGGCTTCAAAGTTTTTCTGGTTCTACTTTGTAAACTTCTTCTCCTTCCTCTACTTCACATACTATGGAATGATGACCGTCGCCATTACACCAAATCATCAAGTAGCAGCCATTTTTGCAGCAGCTTTCTATTCCCTTTTCAACCTTTTCTCTGGCTTCTTCATCCCAAGACCAGTAAGTTATACTATCTTAGCCTATTATATTCATTAAAAAAAAAAATTCCAATTCAACAAAATTTACATTTAATTTTCTCTAAAATGTTTCAGAGAATTCCAATGTGGTGGGTGTGGTACTACTGGATATGTCCTGTGGCATGGACAGTTTACGGATTAATAGTATCGCAATATGGTGACGTGGAAGATACAATTTCAGTAGCGGGGATGTCATTCGAACCCAAAATTAGAGACTATATACAGAGCCATTTTGGATACAACCCTGACTTCATGGGATTAGCAGCTGCAGTTTTGGTTGGTTTTGCAGTGTTTTTTCGCATTTATGTATGCTTACTGCATTAAGACATTAAACTTCCAAACAAGGTAGAGAGTCATTAGTAATTTGTTCAAGCTGAATTGTAAATATATATATATATATATGTCTGAATTTCAAAATTTCAGATTACTAAGTGGAAAGAAATCATAGGATAATATATATTTTTGTAACCAATTACAAAAGTGGATGTATAAGTTTCCACTACTTTTATATATTATAATCTTTTTCTTTATTCTAGTGATAAGCAATTAGAATTGTATAATATCAAATATAATCCTATTATTAATATAAGATATTATATATCTTTCTTTTGATCCTTTTATTCTAGCTGTAACATATTGGAAGTTGACTTGGCAAAAAAAAAAAAAAAAACATATTGGAAGTTGGCCATCAGCTTCTGCTAGTAATAAACAATGAGACTGGTGGAATATTTGGTCGATTTTATTTATTTATTTATTTTAAGGAAATATTTGGTGGATTTTGATATCCAAAAAGAGTAACGCAACATAATAATCAAAAACATTTAAAAAAGTTGACGACTAAAAATAATAATAATAAATGTATGAAAAAATCTAAAGATCATAGGCATATTTTACCCTAAGACAAAACAAAGATAAGGCAGAAACATGAATTCAATAAATACAAAAGCAAAAGAACGAGAAGTTTTATCTTGGTATGTGAGTAAGTTTAACTTACATTCAAGCCAATGAATACAATACACGTAGGAAAGAGAATTGACTTTTTGATCTACGTGTTCAAAATCTTCATGCAAGCAAAAAAAATAAAAACAAAGTTCCATGGGACAAGTCATGCAACCAATACATACATGTTCTAGTGGGTGCTTTTGACTCTAATCTTCATTATTGATTAAAATACTGCTAATGATGAACACAAGGTTACATTACAAATTACAATAATAACTCAACTTTTTCCTTTTTCATTTTGCAAGAGATCCACATTCTTACCTACCACGTTGTAGTACATAGTATATAAGTGATTAAATTCTAATTTTCATTGATGCATAAAAGTTTTCATTAGATAATACGAAGAAGAAGAAGAAGAAAAAATGGAGGTGGAGAAAGAGCGAAGTGCAAGAAGCTTAAGAGGATTGTTGAGGTTGGAAGATGTTTTTGGTTCTCAAAGATTGCAAAAGCCAAGCTGAGGAAGATGAGGAAGCTTTGAGATGGGCTGCTCTTGAAAAGCTACCAACTTATGATAGATTGAGAACCTCCGTTATTAAATCTTTCGTAGAAAATAATAATGGTGGCGGTCAAGCAAACAAGGTTGTTCATAAAGAGGTTGATGTTAGAAAGCTTGATGTCAATGAAAGACAAGAATTCATTGATAGGATTTTCAAGGTCGCGGAAGAAGATAATGACAAGTTCTTGAGAAAATTTAGAAACCGAATTGATAAGTAAGTTTTACTTCCTTTTTTGCAACATTTTTTTTTTTACCTCCTAACTACTACCTCCATTCATTCATTCATTAATATAAGCAGTTTAGTAAATGTAGCAAAAATTAAAAAAGTAAAAAATAAGGTATTTATTAATCGGAATATCAATATTACTCTTTTAAATAAAATTAGTGGTATTAAAGTTATATTTAAGAGAGTAATATTGATATTTTGATTAATAAAACACCTTATTTTTTGCATCATTAATTTCATAATATGTCATAAACGACTTATATTAAAGAAGAAATTGGGTAGTTTTCATCATGCTATTAGAAAACCAAGGAAAGTTCTTATGCTTAGCTAGATGGTCAAGAAAAAAAAAGTCAGTATAATGCTACATAAATTCTTTCTACAAGTAGGGGCGTAAAAGTATTTTACTATCGTATCACAAATTGAACGAAATTGAGCAAAGAAGAGTATCCTGGAAACAGTTCTCTTAGTACTCCAAATTCTTAGCTTAGAATGCAAGTCTTTTGAGAGTTGCAACTCATTTATCAATGCTTCCTTAAATGGGCAAAAAATCCTGTCTCTTTTCCTATCTTCATCTCTATCCCTAGTCAATCACAATTCACCTTGTGTATATATAATTAAAAAATATATTTATATAGTAAATTCTGATTGGATGGGGACAGAAATGGGGAAAGGGGATTTTCACTCCCTTAAATGTGTCATGGCGACCAAAGAAAGTAAAATGGAGTAGTCTGTCTTTCTAACCCTTTTCCCTTCCTTCCATGATTTTTACATACATGCTTATATTCTAATTACAATAACAACAAATCATAATTCGTGACAAAATAGTAATTCAGTTAGTAAGCAGTATTTTCGATAAATAGAGTTCAATTTACATTTTTTATCTCCTAATAATGTTCTAAAGTCGAAGTTGTGATCATAGTCAAATTAGTTGCTTAATCTATTTGAATATTTTGCAAAAATCTATAAAGTCACTTAAAATATTTTCCAGGGTCGGAATTAGTCTACCAACTGTGGAGGTTAGGTTTGAAAATTTAACCATTGAAGCCGAGTGTTTAATAGGTGATAGAGCTCTTCCTACACTGCCAAATGCTCTTCGAAACGTCGTCGAATCAGTATTGAGTATTCTTGGCATACGGTTAGCAGAAAGAGCAAAGTTCACTATTCTTAAAGATGCTCCCGGTGTTATTAAACCATCAAGGTAAATTTTCTTTTAATTTCCACCATAGTATCGTATTAATAAAGTGTCGCACTCCGTCTTCGAGTGATGACATGTCAGTGTCCAAAGTCAATGAAACACCAAACTAACCCAGATTACTAAAAAGGAAACTTCAACAGTTTTATAACTTAAAAGGAAATTACAGAATCCATAAGTCTGGTTACATCATAATGAAATACTAAGTTCAAAGGGAAAAGACTAAAAAGTAATAAATTCTCGAGTTTGCTATTATAAAGGAAATTGCTAAATCACACATCATCATCATAGTACTCTTCCTCATAAGTCTCATCTATAACTCTGTCCACAAACACATATGCAAAAACAGTCAACAAAGTAGGATGAGCTAAAAGCCCAGTAAGTATCGATTACCCTCGGGATGAAGTATCAATTAGACTCGAAAATGTTTTCCCGAAATCCAAAGCATTTGAAAAATACAATGGAACTGAAATAACTTGAAAAGAAGTTCAAAACAATACTAAACAGATCTGAAACGGAAAAAAGAATTGAAATCATGAATGCGAAAATCAACATTTGGCAAACAGTAACTTTAGTAAAGTAAACAATTCATGAAGTTTATAGACTGAAAAAGTAAGGGTGATGGATCCTTACATGTTCAACTTAAGTAAATACTCCAAAAATCGTCAAAGTATAGAAATCCCAAAAGATGGCAGAAATTCGTCCACTGTTTCTGCAATTACTCCCACTCCATAACTTGAAACTCTAATCCGTTGAATCCTATGCGTAGCCTCGTCAGTTAGCTTCGAAACCCAATTGGAATCACTCAATTCCAATTCCTGTAACTATGTCAATTAGTCAGAAATCCTCACAGCACTCAGAAGATCTGCAATGTCTCTTTCTTCTCTCTTTCTTATCAACCGTTACTTTCTTTATTTCTTTCAAAAACTCCAGCCAAAACTTCCATCCTAGAGACCCCTCAACTTCCATACAAAACAACCCCTCAAGTTTTTCAAAGCCTACACTTAAGTCTCTCAACTAACAATCATGACCAAAATGCCCCTCACACTATTCGTACCAAATATAACACATAAACATGTTGCAAGTAACATTTAATCACATAATATCATGTTATAACAACTAATAGACACACACATGCAAAATTAACGCAAAACATGCAAAATTATAATTCTAAAAGTCTCGGGTATCACATAAAGACTTATGTTTATTTTTCTTTAATTACAGGTAGTTTTCAGGGTAGAATCTTGATGGGACTAATATAATATTTATTAATATAATGACAAAAGTACCATATTTTCTCCTTGAATAATGGTGCAATTATAAGACAAATTGGCATATTTGACTATTCCACTTACCTAATCATTTTCTTGAATCTTTACTTCTTGTCCAGAATGACTCTTCTACTCGGACCGCCTTCATCTGGTAAAACGTCATTATTATTGGCTTTGGCTGGAAAATTAGACAATAGCTTGAAGGTGGGATATAATCAAACTCTCAACTACTTTATATAAGCATAAAAATAGAAACTAATATTAAAAAGAAAAGAAAAGTCATACTATATATAAGTAACATTTTTTGGAATTTTCAGGTGAAAGGGAATATCACGTACAATGGACATAGACTTGATGAGTTTGTACCAGAAAAGACATCTGCATACATTAGCCAGAATGATGTTCATATTGGAGAAATGACAGTTGAAGAAACCCTAGATTTCTCCGCAAGATGCCAAGGGGTTGGATCGCGTTATGGTAATTTTAAATTAATGAATTCCTACCTTAATTTTGTCACTCGACATTATTATTTTCTTAGTATAAATATTTTACAAACAAATTATTACTACACAATATATATATATAGAACTTTTGGCCGAGCTAGCAAGAAGGGAGAAAGAAGCTGGAATACTTCCTGATCCTGAAGTGGATCTTTTTATGAAGGTAAACCCAAAATAAAAACAGCCAAAATTATCAATAATTATTTATTTTTCTGTCTGAAATTAAATATCATTTTTTATGTACCAATTATGTACTAACAAATAGAAAAGTGAATGTACAGTTCCATATGCATTTGCAAAGTTTGACTAATTGAGGAATTTGGTGATGAAATGATCGCAGGCAACGGCCATGGAAGGTGTTGAAAACTGCCTTTTAACTGATTACACACTCAAAGTACGTGCCATTATTAATACTTTTAAAATCTACAAAAATGATTCAGGTCAAACCATTTTTTTTAATTCCATTAATTTATCTTATATTCGAGAAGCTGGGGTTGCTATGTCAACATTTGATATGGTTTACCTCAACACCGACAACCATATGTTCGAAATTAAACGTCTCATTTCCTTATTAAGATATTTGGAATTGAATGTCTCATTTTAAAATTTAGCTAAAATTTTAATACAGTTTTTTAATTGTATTCGAAGTCAAGAAACAATTTTAGCACAAGTTAAAATGTGACATTCCAATCCAAACGAAGAGAGTACTATTTTTTCTTTATTTGACTAATTTTCCTTTATTTGACGGTAATAAATACTATAATAAGCTGGAAAATGGAATTTAGCACTAATATATGAGGATATTACAAATTAAATATGCAGATATTGGGACTAGATCTATGCAGGGCCACTATTATAGGGAATGAAATGCAAAGAGGGATTTCAGGAGGCCAAAAGAAGCGAGTCACAACAGGTTATTCCACCCTCAAATTACTTTTATCGGTTCTTGCTCATAATTGTCATATCAGCTCCACCTTTAAATCCAACTAAAACTATTTTTTTATTTTTAAAAAAAAAAAAGTAATTTTCAAATTGAGTAGCAGTCTAAAGTAACTGAGCTGTCATTCTCAATATTGTAATAGGAATTGTCAAAAAAAGTTAGCATAATTAGTACAATATTTTTAAACTATGCATTCGTAGTTAGACATTCTCGTATTAAAAGAAAAGAAAAAATACACTGTAAGTGAAACTAAAACCTTTTCTAGTTTTCTCCAAAGAAAAAAAAAGGGTCAACTACTAGGCTTTTTTGCCATAAGGTCAACTATTAGGTTAATCTCTTATTCACTTCGTCTTAAATTGTATATATTGAATGTTTCATTTTTTATATTAATTTATTCAAAAAACTAATATTCACTTTCTTTGTATGAACATATTTTTCTTTCTAAACTCTCATAATTAACCTAATGCAAAATTCATTACCCTATCAATTCTCATATATTTACGAATATTGTTATAATTTATTCATGTTCAAACTATTCATAATTCTTGCTAAAATCAAATATGGTAATATTTTGCATCTCATAACCATTAACATTAGGCGGGGGGGTGGGCGGGGGGTGGAATAATTAGGTGTAAATTGTTGCTAAGCTATGATATAACTGGGCTCTGACTTGGGTCCATCTTAAACAGGGGAGATAATAGTTGGGCCAACCAAGACACTGTTCATGGACGAGATATCAACTGGGCTAGACAGCTCCACAACATTTCAAATCGTCAAATGTTTGCAACAGATTGTCCACTTAACAGAGGCTACTGTGTTAATGTCCCTACTCCAGCCTGCACCTGAAACATTCGACCTCTTTGACGATATTATTCTCTTGTCCGAAGGTCAAATTGTCTACCAGGGCCCACGAGATCATGTTCTTGAATTCTTTAAAAGCTGCGGATTCAAATGTCCTGAAAGAAAGGGCACTGCTGATTTCTTGCAAGAGGTACTCTTAATCATGGAAAATTGGGGGATGGAACTGCACTTAAGGTTCCATCCCACCACCCTTTCACAAATATTCAACTCAACACTGAAATGGTATTGTGGGTTGCCCTACTTACAAAAGTAGAACCTGCAATATCATTCCAGTAAATTGAATATTTGTGAGATGAAGGTGGAACCAGCCCCCTTAGTTACACACTCATGATGCAATCACAAGAATCATCGATCCGGTTACAATGTCGATGCCTATTTTGATGCAAATTTCGCTTGTTGGTTATTGATCCAACATCTAGTTTCAATAGCTATCCAAATACTTAATCGTCGAATCAAACTGACACGACAACTAACAATGCATCAGCACATACTGAAGAAAATAGAGCTCAGCACCCTAACATTTCCGCATAATCATGGTTCAATTGATTCTCATCTAAAAGAAAATGTCTCTTTTTTCTAAAAGAATCAGCCTAAATTCAACAATCTCTCACATAACATCTAGCCCATACCTCGAAAGTTCCTCAAAAATTGAAAAACTTTCAAAACGAAAACCAATACAAGTACATCCTACACTTCAACACAGATGGTTTAATAGAGCACTTCTTTTAAATATTAACAGGTTACCTCAAAAAAGGACCAAGAACAGTACTGGGAAGACAGGAACAAGTCGTACAGATACATATCAGTGCACGAATTTTCCAAAAGATTCAAGTGTTTCCACGTAGGCGCGAGGCTTGAAAATGAGCTCTCAATACCTTTTGACAAATCCAGAAGTCACAAAGCAGCTCTAGTGTATGAAAAATATGCAGTGTCCAAAAGAGAGCTTCTCAAGGCGAACTTTGACAAAGAATGGCTATTGATCAAGAGGAACTCTTTCTTCTATGTCTTCAAGACAGTTCAAATCATCATTATGGCACTCATTACATCTACAGTATTTCTGAAGAGTAGAGGACATACGAGAAATGAAGAGGACGGGGCTCTTTATATAGGTGCATTGCTGTTTGGCATGATCGTCAACATGTTCAATGGTTTTTCCGAACTCCCACTAACTATTGAAAGGCTTCCCGTCTTTTACAAGCATCGGGACCTTCTCTTTCACCCGCCTTGGGCTTTTACGCTCCCAGCTTTTCTTCTAAAGATACCATTCTCCATCTTTGAATCCATTGTCTGGACGGTTGTGACATACTACACCATCGGATTTGCCCCCGAAGCTAGCAGGCAAGTTATCCTGGTTCTTATCACCTATTACTTCTCATTTTATTCTGCTAGTAAAACTACTAATTGTGTCCATTCTCAGGTTCTTCAAGCAATTACTTGTGGTATTTCTGATCCAGCAAGTGGCTGCAGCGCTTTTTAGGCTCATTGCAGGAATCTGCAGAACAATAGTCATTGCAACCATGGGAGGATCTCTAGCTGTTCTACTTGTTTTTCTTACGGGTGGCTTCATCCTTCCTAAAGGTTTGCGCAATGTAGCAAACACAAATTTTAGTGACAAAATACAACATTAAAAGACTGCCTGAAAGGAAGAAATGTGATGGCATTAATTTGGCAGCTATATAGATAAATACTGTCAAGATAGATCGAGCACTAACGTCTTTCTTCTATTACCTTGACAGGTCAAATTCCTGACTGGTGGGGTTGGGGATGCTGGATTTCACCATTGTTCTATAGTTTCAATGCCTTAACAGTAAATGAAATGTTCGCTCCAAGGTGGATGGACAGAAAAGTAAGCGTGCTAGCCGAGTTTATTTTCTTTCTTATTTCTAAGCTAGGCCATTTAAGAAAAAGAAATAGGCAGTTTATACTAGATATATTTTCAGAACATATAATCTCGTGAAATATTACCACGTCCATAAAGACAAATACGGGTCCTGAGTATCTCTTGACTATTTCCAGGCTTCCAACAAAGTCACAAGATTGGGCGAGGAAGTATTAAAGAACTTTGATGTCTTTCCTGACAAAAACTGGGTTTTGGATTGGTGCAGCAGCTCTATTGGGTTTTATAATTCTCTTTAACATCCTTTTCACCTTAGCTTTAATGTACTTGAAGCGTAAGTATTCTAAAACATTTTAAACTTTCAATATGTATAATCCTCACATTGGAGAACTGATTTAAAATATCTATCCAACTAAACAGCGCCTGGAGGATCACGAGCTATAATTTCAAAAGAGCAGGCAAGAGATAAGGAAATCGATGAACAAGAAGCGGGGCAAGAGCCAATACTTCAAAAGGTCAAGTCAACGAAAGATTTTCTACCTCTATCTGCTGCTGATAGAAATAACTCGAGTAACATTCATGACAAATACTCAATCAGTTATACCTATAGACATTTTAGAAAGAGATTATATTTCGCTATGTTAATTTCTTCTAGGAGTAATGGCAATCCAAAGAATGATGAGCAGGCACTCAAATGGCAATAGAAGTACAAAAGATGGTACAAGTTTTGAGCTTGCAGAGGGTATTGCTCCTAAAAGAGGAATGGTTCTTCCATTTACTCCACTTGCAATGAGCTTCAACAACGTTCAATATTTCGTGGATATGCCTCCAGTAACGATCAATTTCTTCTATGATTTAATCAACAAAATATTTAAGGTTCACACGATACAACTTTAGGATCAATTTAAATGTTTGAATTTAACAGGAGATGAAGGATCAAGGAGTCACAGAGGATAGGCTCCAATTACTCCGTGACGTAACTGGTGCATTTAGGCCAGGAGTTCTGACCGCGCTAATGGGAATTAGTGGAGCAGGAAAGACTACCCTGATGGATGTACTAGCTGATCGGAAGACAGGGGGTTATATTGAAGCGGATATTAGAATATCTGGATTCCAAAAGAAACAAGAAACATTTGCCAGAATTTCAGGTTATTGCGAACAAAATGATATCCACTCACCGCAAGTGACTGTACATGAATCATTGATCTACTCGGCATTCCTTCGGCTGCCAAACGGAGTGAGCAAGGAGGAAAAGATGGTTAGTATCATCCTTCAAATTAATCATTAATGAAGTTAGAAATCAATGAATATAGGCTTTAGAATAATTAAACCCTTCTCCTTTATACTTTCTCCAGATGTTCGTGGATGAAGTAATGGACCTCGTCGAACTAGACAATCTAAAGGATGCTATTGTCGGTCTCCCAGGAGTCACTGGATTGTCTACTGAACAAAGAAAGAGATTAACAATTGCAGTTGAGCTAGTTGCTAATCCATCGATCATCTTTATGGATGAACCAACTTCGGGGCTTGATGCCAGAGCTGCTGCAATTGTTATGAGGACTGTTAGAAACACAGTAGATACGGGCAGAACCGTGGTCTGCACTATTCATCAGCCTAGCATTGATATATTTGAAGCTTTCGACGAGGTATAAAATATTAAAAACTTCTCTTTCTCTATGCATAAACATGTTCATATCTGAAATCTTAATTTTTTATTTTCTCTAATTCGCAATAGCTGCTTTTGATGAAAAGAGGAGGCCAAGTGATCTATGCAGGACCATTAGGTCGGCATTCACAAAAGATAATCGAGTACTTTGAGGTATTTAATGTTCCTAAAATTTCCATATACTTTTCAGTGCAAAGACAAAACTAAGACTTTCCCAACTAACGTAGGCGATTCCTGGAGTTCCCAAAATTAAAGACAAGTACAATCCAGCAACATGGATGCTAGAAGTCAGCTCGGTTGCAACTGAAGTGAGACTAGGAATGGATTTCGCTGAACACTACAAATCATCGTCTCTGCATCAGTAAGTAAAATGAGTGACAATAGAAGTCTAGGATTTGGAAATGACAGGACAACTACTGATGCAATTTCCTTGCACAGACAAAATAAGGCTCTAGTTAAAGAGTTGAGCACACCTCCTCCTGGTGCAAAAGACCTCTACTTTCCAACACAGTATTCTCAAAACACATGGGGCCAATTCAGATACTGCATCTGGAAGCAATGGATGACTTATTGGAGAAGTCCAGATTATAATCTTGTCCGCTACTTCTTCAGTTTAGCAGCAGCTCTGATGGTTGGTACCATTTTTTGGAATGTCGGAAGTAAAAGGTAAAATTCTTAAGTCACAATGAACAATCTGGACTTTGCTCAAGACACCTCGTGATAATATGCTATTTCATTCTTCTATATTTCCCGTGCTTCAGGGAAACTCAAACTAATCTTATGACGATCATCGGGGCAATGTATGGTTCTGTACTATTTGTTGGGATTACTAACAGCTCAACCGTACAGCCTATTGTAGCTACTGAAAGAACTGTGTTTTATAGAGAACGTGCTGCTGGGATGTATTCAGCATTGCCTTATGCCATGGCACAGGTAAGGCTCATCTAAGCGTCTTAGTCCTAACTGTACTACACAGTTTTCCATACTAAGCTCCATTCTGCCTTTCTTGCCTTTCATCTAAAATATAAGGACCAGAGTAGATAACTGACATATAAGTTGATTACATTATGTACAGGTAATTGTAGAAATACCCTATATTCTGGTTCAAACTTCATATTACACTCTTATCGTGTATGCTATGGTGGGGTTCGAATGGACGGCTTCAAAGTTTTTCTGGTTCTACTTGGTGAACTTCTTCTCATTCCTATACTTCACATACTATGGAATGATGGCGGTCGCCATAACACCAAATCACCATGTGGCAGCCATATTTGCAGCGGCTTTCTATTCACTTTTCAATCTTTTTTCCGGATTCTTTATCCCAAGACCAGTAAGTTATCTTTAACTTGTAATCATGATACATCTTCAATTCATCAAATGGAAGTTTTATTCATTAATCTTTAATATTTCAGAGAATTCCAAAGTGGTGGGTATGGTATTACTGGATTTGTCCTGTAGCTTGGACTGTATATGGACTAATAGTATCACAATATGGTGATGTGGAGGATAGCATCTTGGTACCTGGGATGCCTTTTGAACCAAGAATTAAAGACTATATCAAAGAATCATTTTGGGATACAACCCAGACTTTATGAGACCAATAGCCCTAGTTTTGGTTGGTTTTAATATCTTTTTTGTATTTATGTACTCATACTGCATTAAGGCAATAAACTTCCAGAAAAGGTAAGATGGTATTATAGTACTGCTTCAATTTGAATTGTATATAGGCATTTGAATCCATCTTTAGTTTAGAAAGTTCTATGATAATTTTCAGAATTAAGATGAAAATAGTATGAGTATAGTATTCAAAATGTGGTTGTTTTATAGATATTGATTTTATAAATTTTTCGTCTAACAATATTTTTCAACCTTGTTTATAGATTCTCGTCCCCCAAACTCAAAGTTCTAATTCCGTCTACATCTACATGGATAGATAGGATTGCATCCTTAATTAACCTATTTCACCTTTTCAATATTCATACTTTTAAACAAAATAAAGTGTAAGACATAAAATTTCTGGTCCTAAGAACAAATAAATTTAACTTAATTCATCAAATTAACAGAAAACAAATTGATTTAATAAGATCATCAAAATCAGAACATTCAAGAAGAAGAAAAAAAATGACTCACTGGATTTGCCACTTCCTTCTTCAGCTTTCTTTGCTCTTTTTTTTTCCTTCTCTAGAGCGCCATTGTTAACTGATCTGTGACGTCATCCCGGTGCCACTAGTAGATTGGACTGAAGGACATGAGGTCCAGTCACTAGTTGTAAAAGGCATATGCAGGCCCATTATTTATTTTAAGCCCAAATCCTAATAGACCACAAGTCGAGTATTTAGTCATGCTGGCCCAGTAGTTTAGATATCACCTTTTCACCTCTATAAATTACCAAGGTTTAATAAATGGGCTTAATTTAACTGTGCTCACATTTAATTGATATACAATAGATAAATGAGTTTAACTTGGCTGTTTCTCACATTTGATCGATAAAGATTTGCTTATAATAAAGTCAACGTTTCATCTAGAGAGGACTTGTTGCATTAGTGTTGTAAATTATCTCAAATCTAGGGTTTTCCTCTCGAGCGGTAGGAATTTTCTCATTCGATGTCCTCTGCTACTAATAAGAAATTAACATGTGTTAATTTTTTAATAAAAAATTTTATAACATAAAAAAAAATAGTGCAACATGTAAAGAAAAAGTGAACACGTAAAATCTATTTGTGGAGATATGAAACGTGACACAAAATGAGAATAGAGAATTTTTTTTTGTCTCCCTCGAAGTTTTTTTTATAGATAATTTCCCTTAATTTAGGAACCAAAATCAGCCAATATAATAAGTAAGGCAAATGTGAGTTTCTAGAAGCAAAATCCTTGGGGGTCCTTTTCAATTTTGGCCCGACATTGAGAAACCTACGTGGAGGTCACCAACGTCTTTATAGAACCAAGGGAAACTTATTTTGTTATTAGCAAAAGAAAAGGAAATTATTTGTTTGTGACTCAAATGATCAAAAGGATATGTTAAAACATCGTATGCCAGGTGGACGGACTTTGCAACGACTCATTAGTCAATTTCAAGCTTATGTGGTTATTGCCATTAGAAAGTCGCCATGTATGACCTTGCTGTACATTGAAAATAGCTTGCTGAGGAGTTGATTTAACCTATGTAACCATGCTGGAAAGTCAAAAAAAATAAATAATAAATAATCACGACCTCATGTGATATGGTAGTTGCTCACTTTATTCCTTAAAATATAATTTCGAGAGTTCGATTTTGTCTATAGAAATAGAACACAGTCCTAGTCAACTAATTACTTTTGAAGAATATCCCGCAGAAATATTAGTCTTTCCTTCTAGCAGTGGATATCTTGATTTCGACCAAAAAAATTATTTGTACAAATCAAGAAGTTAATTGTTAAGAAAAGCAGCTTTGAGTTGCAAGAAAACCTCAAAAAAATCGAGAGTATATTCTTACACTGAAGCGAACAAAAAATAAGATAAGATTGAGTTAAACAAAAAAAGACTTTTCAAAACAAAACAAAGGCTCTTTTGCAAATATTTTTTTAGCAAAACAAAAGGAAAATCCAAAAAGAAAGAACAAAACTCAAAGATGTTAATTTCTAACATTCTCGTACTAATTGAATTTATATGAGCTTCATCACAACATATATATCAGCAACTCACAAAGAATTAAACTCAACATCTATTTCAAATGCCATGGAGAACCATGCAGAATCACCACAGTCCATAATAAGGTACGGTTTAAATTCTCAAAATTGTGAGTATCACATAATTTTATTATACGATCATCAACTCCATTTCAAATCAAACGTCCACTTTCTAATTCATTTTAATTTTGTTACGATGAGACAGATGTGGAAGTTCACGGCCGACAGTGGAGGTTAGATTTGAACATTTAACGGTGGAAGCGGATTGTCATATAGGGGAAAGGGCTCTTCCGACACTGCCGAATGTTGCCCTTAACATTGTAGAGACGACATTGGGTTGTTTGGGAATAAGGTTTGCAGCTCATCAAAGATCAAAACTCACAATATTAAAAGATGTTTGTGGGATCATTAAGCCTTCAAGGTTAGTCAGCTTTTCTTGCTTTAAAACTTTAGTGAAAAATCATTAAACTCATATAGCAATGGCGGAACTAAAAGATAAACATCGTGGTGAACTAATGATCTTCTTATTATATTGGAATGTCTCAAAATATATAACGCCTTCTATTTTTTTTTAAAAATATCATGATTTTAATCAATTGTTTATTATCAAAAAGTTATCGTCTCCACAATAATATTACTACTATATGTCCATACTTAACATACTTTATTCCATACTATACTACTGTTACAATAAAATTCAAAACTTGCAAATATTTTGTGTCGGGTCAAATACTATCAAGAAAAAAAAAGACGGAATAAATATAAAGACTCAATTAAAAATAAGCGAACTAATTATTCTATAAAAGATTTAGTGTTTACAAAAATTTTTAAACAACCGCCACTCCTAGTTTTGACACTGGCGGACCTACATTGGATTCTGCCCCACTAACTTTTCCAAAAAAAATTGTAGTTTTAGCTTTGTTTTTGTACACCACGTCCCGTGAGCATTTTTTAGTTACCCATTTTGAGTTAGTTTTAGATTTGAAATTAGATTTTGTGGTTCGTGAAATATAGGAATAACACCACTTATAGTTTAACGATTTTGGTTAAAAATTTTAACAAACCTAAGTGTGTAAAGGGATTATAAATTTATTTTGTCAATTTTGATTGTGCCCCTCCTATTTTTAAAATCTGCGTCCGCCACTGAGTGTATTGATTAATCTCTTGATCTAAATGTGTCGTGAAAGGATGACCTTACTTCTAGGGCCGCCTTCATCTGGAAAGACAACTCTTTTACTAGCTCTGGCTGGAAGATTAGATCGGCAATTGAAGGTCTGTACTAATATATACATATATAGCATAAAAGACTATAGTATTTTATTAAGAAACTTTGACAAGTTGCAACAGGTAAGCGGAGATATTACATACAACGGACATAGGTTCAACGAATTCGTGCCTCAAAAGACATCCACATATATTAGCCCAAATGATGTTCACTTGGGGGAAATGACCGTCAAAGAAACCCTAGAATTCTCTTCAATATGTCAAGGTTCACGATCTGGTAAATAACATCAATCCTCAGCCATGCAGCTTTTTTCCAAGTTTCTTGGAATAAGACACATCGGATCCTCTGTAACACTTTATATGACATTTTAAATTATAGTAGTGTACAAATCTAGAGTTGATCAATTCATTCATAAAGTTTACTCCCTCCATTCCTCATTAATTGTCGTTTAGAAGATATGTAGGTATCCAAATTAATTGTCGTTTAAGGTTCTTTTATTAGTTGTCAACAATTTATTCCAATTATACCCTCAACATTTTTCTTTCTTTATGACATAGAAGTGAGAGAGAGGGAGGGTGGGGGGTAATATTGGAAGTTTAAGTGGAAATGACAACTTCCTTAATTTTCTCAAATTGTCTAAAGAGTCTTATATTTAGGAATGGAGGGAGTATCATTTTTGTTTAAGTTATATGAATGCACTTTTTCGTAATTAAAATGTCACAATGAGTATCACACGGAGTATTGCAAGGGATCCAAACTAAGCAACCGTCAACGTTTCTCCTTGTTTATGAGTGAAGGAAACTTTACGAAAATAATCCTTAATTAAAGATTGAAAAATACCAATTATTTTTTGAAAAGAGATGATTTTTTTTCAAAAAGTCGTATATTATGAAACGGTGTAAATTATTTCCTCTTAAATTTGATTTTCTTTCTAATTAATTTATTTGAGAAAATGAATTATCTATAGAACTTCTGGCGGAACTTGCAAAGAAGGAAGAAGATGCTGTTGTATCCCTTGAAGCCAACATGGATGTTCCGACAAAGGTAGAATCAATAACTACATAAAGTGATCATGTGTGGATTAAAAAAAAATTTAAAACAAAACAAATTCTTCTTCTCCTAAGTTCTAACAATGCAAATTATTATAGGAATCTAACTCGTTTTTCATAATCCATATTAGGAAATGCCAGCGGGGGGAGTTGAAAGCAAGGCAATCACTGACTTTATTCTTAAGGTACTAAGTACTTAATTTTTATTGTTATACTATATATTTTCTAGTATGACACGAAGGTCCAAAGTTGAATTCTAAAGATATATTTTCCTATAAATTCAATGATGCAGATACTAGGACTGGATACGTGCCAGGATACCATAGTCGGAGATGAAATGCGACGAGGAATTTCAGGAGGCGAAATGAAGCGTGTCACAATAGGTTAATATTGTGAATAATTTTCAAACATATACTCATTTTTTTTAAATATTGAGGTACATATATTATCAGTTTCACCAATTCAGTTAAAATGTAACAAAAATTTCTACGAATAAGTGATAATTACTACTCCCAAGTATTGAATCCGGGATGTATATAATCCAAAGCAATTGATTGTTCCCATTACAACAGATAGTTAAAACAACTTGATGCACTAATAAAAATGGAGAAAAAATTGTATGTTCCCGACTAATGTTTCTATAGTTGTTTCAATCTTCTTCTTTCAAATTCTAATTTTTTAAATAGCATGCACGAGAACATATAACGAATTTTGAATGATTAAAACAAATATAAAAACATCAGTTTTGTCTAAAAGAAAATGGAATGGGAGACCTCTAATAATAAAAGAGTAAAAAATTGTGCAGGAGAGGTGATAGTGGGGCCAACAAAAGCATTATTGATGGATGAGATATCAACAGGGCTAGACAGTTGTACAACATTTGAGATATTGAAATGCTTGCAACAAATTGTGCATCTCACAGAAGCCACTATGCTTATATCTCTATTGCAGCCACCTCCTGAGGCATTTCACCTCTTTGATGATATCATTCTCTTGTCTGAAGGCCAAATTGTGTATCAAGGCCCTACACATCATGTGCTTCACTTCTTTGAGATTTCTGGTTTTAGGTGTCCTCAGAGGAAGGGAATTGCTGATTTCTTGCAAGAGGTAAACTAATCAATACTCCCTCCATTCCCTATTAATTGTCGTTTAGGAGATATCTAGGTATCCAAATTAATTGTCGTTTAAGGTTGTTTTATTAGTTGTCAACAATTTATTCCAATTATACCCTCAACATTTTCCTTTCTTTATGACAAAGAAGTGAGAGAGAGGGAGGGTGGGGGATAATATTGGAAGTTTAGGTGAAAATGACAACTTCCTTAATTTTCTCAAATTATCTAAAGAGTCTTATATTTAAGAATGGAGGGAGTACCTTACTTTCGGAAAAAATAGTATGTTCTCAACTGATATCCTCGTGACTGTCCTAACCACTTAGAATTCGTCACGTGTATTTTTCCTCTAATTCCATTTTTTCAACATTCATTATTCAAATTCTCATGGCAAATTGTTAATTATTAGGACATACATAAGGACATAAGTTAGGAGCAGATGATTTTTTTACTTTACTTTCAAATTGTCATATCCTTTATAGAGGTCTTAAGTTTTTTACTTTCTCCTTTAAATTTTACTATTCTTTTTAGGTTACATATTATTTTAAAAATAATTGACACAGCAATTTGTAGATAATAAAATAAAAGATGGAATATATATATCGAGACAGAAAATTTGAATTGGAGTATTTCATAATTCCCTTAGAAGGGATCACTTTGACATAGATCCGGCCTTGTGGGACTGGCCCCACGGCCCTCTCACAAGAGTTGGGTTGGAGCTTACTCTGATCTTAAGGTTTTCTGATCATTATTTAAGATTACAAATTTGACTTTATGTCGCATTATCTCACAGCTTTGTCTTTGCATAGATGCCTTGGCTATGAATTCATGCAAATTTGTGAATATCTGTAGCTAAGTGAAGTATAACTTCATCTATACATGACAGGTGACATCAAGAAAGGACCAAGAACAATACTGGGCAGACAAAAGCAAACCATACTCATACACAACAGTATCTCAATTCACAGAGAATTTCAAATCATTTCACATTGGATTAAGCCTTGAAAATAACCTCTCAATCCCATATGACAAATCTTGGAGTCCCAAATCATCACTAGCCTTGAAAAAATACTTAATCCCCAAAAGGGATCTTCTGAAAGCCAATTTTGAGAAAGAATGGCTATTGATTAAAAGAAATTCTTTCGTTTATATTTTCAAGATTGCCCAAATAATTATTATAACAATAGTGGCATCAACTGTGTTCTTGAGGACAAGAATGCACCAAAGAAATGAAGATGATGGAGGAGTATATATTGGGGCACTTTTATTTGCAATAACTATTAATGTTTTTAATGGTTTTGCTGAACTTGCTTTAGCTGTTCAGAGACTTCCAGTTTTTTATAAGCATAGGGACCTTCAATTTCATCCTCCATGGACTTTTACTTTGCCCAATTACCTTTTGAGTATTCCAATTTCTTTGTTTGAATCTATTGTTTGGGTGGTCATGACATATTACACCATTGGATTTGCACCTGATGCTATTAGGTAAGTTTATCTTGAGTAACATTGCCTCCCTTCGTTTAAAATTAAATGTTACTTTCATTTATAGAATGCTTTCTTGATATTTTTAAGTAACAGATAATTAGAAATATAAAAATAAAAGCATGTTTAGGTGATCATTAATTTCAAACGACGGGAGTATTATTTAACCCCTCTAGATCCAAAGAGAGTTTGTATATATGAGCTAGTAATTTCTTGGAATTTTCAGGTTCTTCAAGCAGTTGTTGTTGATATTTCTGATCCAACAAATGTCAGTTGGGATGTTTAGACTTGTTGCTGGAATATGCAGGAGTATGATCATTGCTAATACAGCAGGAACTCTTGTTGTTCTTCTCTTGTTTCTTTTGGGTGGTTTTATGGTTCCTAAAGGTAAGTTCTGCTGCATTCCACCTCCTCATTTCATTTGTTTGGTAAATATGATTTGGGAATGAAACTTTAGTTATTGGGAGTACTATTTATTTAATCATTACAGTCGAGGAAGGCTAGCGTTGTTGGTGCAATATTTCTGACTCAGAACGATATTTCCCATGTGCCATCAAACTGAATTCATATTGAAGATCCTGTTTCTTTCACTGCAGGTCTTATTCCAGTATGGTGGCGGTGGGGCTATTGGGTTTCACCCCTTACCTATGGTTTCAATGCTCTTGCAGTGAATGAAATGTTTGCTCCTAGGTGGATGAACAAGTTGGTATGAATTCTTAGATTTTTTTTCTCTCTTTAATTCATTAGGCCTTGCAATCACTTGTAGGCACTTTATTACATTTCGTCGTTTTACCAACTGAAATAGCAAACTTCTAATTTAGAAAATGTGTTAGAGGAACATCTAATTTGTACATTTGGTTCATACAGGCTTCAGATAATGTTAGAAGATTAGGAGTGGCAGTGCTCGGGGATTTTGATGTTTTTCCAGAAAGAAACTGGTTTTGGATTGGTGCAGTTGCCCTTCTAGGATATGCAATTCTCTTCAACATTCTTTTCACCTTTGCCCTTATGTACTTAAGTCGTAAGATTTCTAGCTTTCTCTTTAAGCTCATATCGCGTTTTTTACTGCCTTGTTGACTGACATTTCAATGTTATACTTGAAAAACTAGCTCTTGGACAGAAACAAGCTATTACATCCAAAGAGCAGATAGAAGGGATTGATGCGGAAACAAAAGAAACTAAAGATCAAGACCGAAATCAGGCTGCAAGTGATGATCACAAGAAAGGAATGGTTCTCCCATTCAAACCCCTAGCTATGAGCTTTGAAAATGTGAATTATTTTGTTAATATGCCCCCGGTAAGTATTGATATCTCTTTCCACTTTATCTCTTCCTGAATATCATACTGAGAAGTGAGAAAGGTTCACTTCTTATCGAAAAATTCAAATAATACAAATCATGAGAAAACTTTCCTCCATGGTCTTTGAAAGTAGTTTCATAACTTAGTTTCACTCATACAGGAAATGAAGGGAAAAGGAGCAACAAAGGACAAGCTACAGCTACTTACTGAAGTAAGCGGTGTCTTCAAGCCTGGAGTTTTGACCGCGTTGATGGGAGTCAGTGGAGCAGGAAAAACCACGCTAATGGACGTTCTAGCTGGTCGAAAAACTGGTGGTGACATTGAAGGTGACATTAGAATATCTGGATTTCCTAAGATACAAGAAACCTTTGCAAGAATTTCTGGATACTGTGAACAAAATGATATCCACTCACCTCAAGTAACTGTTCATGAATCTCTGATATTTTCTGCATTCCTTCGGCTCCCCAAAGAAATTACTAAGGAGCAAACGATGGTAAGAATGTAATTTATTTAACTTTACTCGCAATTAGAACCATATTTCGCGCTAGTAAGTGAAGTATGACGCCTCACTTTGTTTCAGATTTTTGTGGACGAAGTGATGGGACTGGTAGAGTTGGACAACATAAAGAATGCAATTGTGGGGATCGCAGGAGTAAGTGGTTTGTCAACCGAGCAGAGGAAAAGATTGACCATAGCTGTCGAGCTTGTTGCAAATCCTTCAATCATATTCTTGGATGAACCAACTTCTGGCCTTGATGCAAGAGCTGCAGCAATCGTCATGAGGACGGTGAGAAACACCGTAGACACGGGAAGAACTGTTGTTTGCACAATTCATCAGCCGAGCATTGATATTTTTGAATCCTTTGATGAGGTAGTATTGTTTCCATTCCCTCAATGAACACCGATTATTTTACATGTTTTTTGTATCTCTAATTTGTTTTCACCATATTATGCATCAGTTACTTTTGATGAAAACTGGTGGTCAATTGATCTACTCCGGACAATTAGGCCTGCATTCACATAGGATGATTGAATATTTTCAGGTAATTTCTGTTCCTCGCATTTATTTCTATACCTGCAACATGGACTGTGACAAAAATCACCTTTTTCTGCAGTCCATTCCCGGTGTCCCATTCATTCAAGATAAATATAATCCCGCTACTTGGATGCTTGAAGTTAGTTCAGCCTCAGCAGAACAACAACTTGGAATAGATTTTGCTCAACACTACAAATCAACAATTTTATATCAGTAAGTAACAAATTGACAGCCAATCAAACGTGTAAGGATATCGCCCCATTTAGAAACATGCTGTGGCGAACTAGGGGTTGGCGGTCACCCCCAAGCATTCTTACTTCTAGCTTTTCTACAGTATGTATATTCGACCCCCAACATATAAGTTCTAGATTCGTCCCTGGTAACATGTATATCTGCTTACAGAGAAAACGTGGCTGTTTTGGAAGAGCTGAGAACATCTCCTCCTGAAGAGAAAGAACTATACTTCCCTACAACCTATGTTCAGCATACATGGGGCCAATTCAAATCATGTTTATGGAAGCAATGGATGACTTACTGGAGAAGTCCAGATTATAATCTTGGTAGATTCTTCTTCAGTCTGGCTGCAGCTTTTATGATTGGATCGTTATATTGGAAAATTGGAAGTAAAAGGTAATTCCCATTTCCAAGTTCTTTTCTCTGTTTAATAAAACAAAATCATCCTAAAACTTTTACCACGGAGTCTCAAACGTTTGCTTCCTATTCCTTCCTTATATTATGTATGTTGTAGGGACAACAACGAGGATCTTTTGACAACAATCGGGGCAATGTATGCTGCTGTACTCTTTGTCGGCATCAACAATTGCTCAACTGTACAACCAATGGTAGCCACTGAAAGAACTGTTTTTTATCGCGAAAGAGCTGCTGGAATGTATTCTGCTTTCCCATATGCCATGGCACAGGTAAAGACTTATCTAACTCTTCTTATTCTTTTCCATATTGAACATCAGCTACTGATATATAATACTCCCTCCTTTCCAAATTGAACATAAGGGATTCGTATATTAGGAAAAGTTCAATTTGGGATGGAAGGATTAGTATATAGGAGTTCTATATTGTAGCAAAGGCTATTATTCTATATAGGTAAAAACTTCTTGCTTTCTAAAGATAGTAAGTTTACGTATGAGTATCGTTTACGTGTTGGCAGGTCATTGTAGAGATACCGTATGTGCTTGTTCAAAGTACATACTATACTCTTATTGTGTATGACATGATGAATTTTGAAACGACAACAACCAAATTCTTGTGGTTCTATTTCATTACCTTCTTCTCCTTTCTCTACTTCACATACTTCGGAATGATGACTATTTCGATTACTCCAAATCACCAAGTAGCAGCAATATTAGCAGGAGGTTTCTATACACTTTTCAACTTGTTTGCAGGATTCTTTATTCCCAGACCAGTAAGTGTAAATTCTTTCGAAATTCAGATTATTTTTATGTGTAACCATACGAAAGCATTATTTATCTCTTGTACCTTAAAATTTCAGAAAATTCCAGTTTGGTGGATATGGAGTTACTGGATTTGTCCGTTGTCGTGGACGGTTTATGGATTGATTGTATCACAATTTGGAGATGTTGAAGACAGCATTAAGGTTCCTGGGATGTCCAAAGATCCAATGATCAAAGACTATATAAGTGAGCATTTTGGATATGATCAAGATTTCATGGTTCCAGTTGCTATAGTATTGGTAGGATTCACTGTATTTTTTGCCTTTGTGTATTCCTATTGTATCAAGAAATTAAATTTTCAAACAAGATAAAAAGTTTTTTTTATTATTATTATCAATTTCACCTGTATATTTTGGCTAAATCGTGTAAATAAATCTGGTAGGACAAAAATCCATTTTTTATTGTGTTTTTCCAGATAAACGGGCAAATGTAATATCTGAACAATTGATATATAAGAAGTATGAATGGTATAAGACTGTACAGGTACAAGGTGTCATACAGAATCGGGCCTCTCATTTTATGGGGCTTCAAATTTTAAACAAAAATCACTTAACATATTAAAAATAATTCAATATATCTCCAAAATGTAATATTGAGAAAGAAAATAAAATCGTATTTTAAAGAAGAAGGATTACCATTTTTAAATAAAGATCATTATTATGATTGTTGCACTATTGAAACTTGAGTCTATAATTATATTTTGACATTTTTTATAATTTATACTTTAAAAAAAAATGAGGGGTCTAATTTTAGTAATTAGCACAAAGCCTCAATATTCTTCGAGACAGGCCTGATATAAGAGTATACACTTAATTTTATGGTAATTTTGGGGTATCTATGTCGGCATAGTGAGAATGATTGTCAAGTAGTTTGGAATGTATGCTTCCAGATTAAAAGATCACGCTCCCCGCATGCGAGCACAAACCGTGATTGCCACGCTCCGTGCCTACGAGCTCGTTGTGCAACTCACACCCACAATCACTTACTTAATAAATTGACTCGATATGTAAAAATGGATATCCCGAAGTTATTAAAAATACTTAAGTTCATATTATATAACGTTTCATCTTCTCGTACATATCTCATGTAAGATGGAATCTCACAATAACGTTTCTTGTAGGTGTATTTGTTTGCTTCTCAAATTTTTAAAAAAAACACACACACACACACTCATTTTATCTCATTTTTTTCTTCGGAAACTTAATAAAATATTCATAGCAAATATCCCTTGCGTACACATTCAAGAACAAAATCCTTTAATTTAGTTTTTCTTTTTGATGAAAAATATCCTTTATTTAGTTGGTACTTGACACGTGTAACCTGTCATGCCATCATGGGTTGGCCCATTGAAGCATTTTTCAGAGGTCTTAAAGCCCACAAGATTAGAAAAATAGTATCCTAATTCATGAGGCCCATTAAAGTTTCGTCATGGAATAGTACTACAATATTTAAATAGCTCGTGCAACTGAAGTGAGAAAATAACTCCAGAATTGCCACTTGCTTTCCAAAAGTATATGGCCCCACAAAACAAAACAAAAACGAGCAAAATTTATAAGTGGGTTTTTTTTTTTAAGCCGATTGGGCAGTTGCCCCATAAAGAGGAGAGAGAACTGCCTCAGACGAGAAGAAGATAGTCCTAGAAAGGGAGATTAAAGCTTGCCGTACGTAGGCGGAAGGTATCGAACCCACGAAGGTCGTGGGCAGGCGCCTGCCCCCACTGGGCTAAGACACCGTTGATATTTATAAATGAGTTTAATTTAGTTAATTTGATCTTCGAGAACTTGCAGGATTAAATTATAAGTTGGAGTTACTTACAAAAATTATCAAATTTATCTAAATATCTTATTGAATTAGTCAGATGTTAATCGGATACCAATTTATCAACAAAAACAAAAAAGAGCAAAGGGACTGAATTGTCATTAAACCCCGTAAATAAAACGTGAATGATCTATCTGGGTCCATAGCCACAGGAGAAATATTTTTATAGGCAGTGAGTCGACGCGGTTTCTCCATCACCATTAATAGTGTGGCGATACCCAAAAAAGTCAACAAGTCATCCTTTTGTTTCCCATTATTTATGGATTATTATTTTGTGGTTAACTAAAATGGTTATTTACCTGGCTATCATTAACATACTAAATTTCTTTTCACCTATACGTAATATTATGTTTATAATAACAATATATAAGTAGCTCAATTCCTTAAAGACGTTTATTATTTGATAAGAAAACTTGCATTTGATTCAATCTGGTAATGCACCTGCATTCACCCTAACACTTTGAAAATTATATATTTTATGTTTTTAGATTTTTCTTTTTTTTCTGTATAATATTATGTATCATCCATTAAAACCTATTAAAAATAATTATATAGTAATTCAATATACCAACTCGCCCCAACACAAATTTGATAGATCATTACAGTTTAGAGTTAATAGCTATTTATGACACTAAACTATTTACGAATTTTTTTTTATGGTACTAAACTATTTTTTTATCTAAATATATCACTCATCTATTTGCATTTATCAAAATATATACACCCACCAAATTTTGGGGTGTTTTTCGGCCAAAATATTGCACATGACTTTCACTTGAAAGGATTACACCATGGAATACTGCTTTCACTTAAACACTATATCCTAATAATGAAAGTCACGTGCAATTTTTTGTGCGGAAAACATCCCAAAATTTGATGGGTGTATATATTTTGATAAGCGCAAATAGATGAGTGATATATTTAGATAAAAAAATAGTTTAGTACAATAAAAAGAAATTCGTAAATAGTTTAGTAACATAAATAGTTATTAACTCTTACAGTTTATCTCCATGAATTAAAAAAAAGAAGAAAAAAGAAAAGGACGAGGAAGGGTATACTTTAAAGGACCTCTGCATCTTCGTCCCCTTCTTGATTTATATGTATCGTCTTTATATTTGTAGTAACTCTTTGCTGTCCACAGAATTTTGATGGTGATTATGATGAAATTGACGGATTGTACAATGTTAATTTAATTTCTCATACTTCTGTAATATGGTTGAATGGTTTTACAAATGGATTCACCCCACCACTTGTACCAATTTGGTTACTATTTATTTGTACATGAATTTATTGGTCTCCTTTATTTGATTTTGAGAGATCTATAGAAGGAAACTAATCACTACTTCAAGCAAATAAATATATCTCTCTAATTAGTTTTCATTAGCCCATCCCCATGCTTTTCTTTGGAGATCACAAGTCTTCACAATTTAATACCGCTAGAGTTAGGCCAATTGCCCAACGGTTCATTTAATTAATCTCATAATGGTTGGATGCATATAACTTATGGGGAGTGATTATTGGATCAAAAAATTGGGATCAAATTTGGATCAATAAGGCATAATGTTACATTAAATTCTAACAATCATTTTCAGTTTATACTCTTTGATCCTTGTTTGATCCAAACAAATTTATACAACAATCATTATTGATAACTTATAGTATTAATCAACCAAAATATATAACTAGGTTGTCTGCAAGTGATAGCAGCTTGCTAATGTCATATTACGACAACCTGTATAACCATCCTCTTATTTCTACTATAAGTAGGGACGGATCTAGCTACCTGTGACTGGGGTCATAGTGAGAATTTTTTTTTTAATTATATATGATATATTTTACTCCATATAGATAATAAATGTATAAATGACCCCAGTGAATTGTTGTGTATATCAAATGACCCCAATAAATTATATTTCTGGATTCGTCAATGACCGTAAGTAGTTTATATCCGTTAGAGAAGTTTGTGTCAACCATACTTTCAAATAAGAGTCAAACTTCGCATGTTGAATCTAGATTAATTTCATTCGGTATATTTGTACCTCAAGAAAACAAGTATTTCTTACCTAACTGGGGTAGCAATGCGAACGTTATTTGTAATGTGTTTCACGAAGAGTCCGTAGCTATCATATCATGAAGGACTTGGATTACTCAATCACCCTCTCCCCATCCCATAGGGAAAAAAAAATAAAGGAAGACAGTGCTCTGCACGAGTTTATCGACATATTATAAAACAATCAATTTTCAATTGATTTTTTGCGACTCTTTTTCTCCTACGAAGTCAGGATTGTTAGGTTGTGAGCGAAAAACTACAATAATACTACAATAATAGGCTGGACTACATCTAAAAATGTAAAAAAAAAAAAAATATATTGAGGGAGAATTTGATTAAATATTTCGAATTACATATAAAATTTATTATATCTAATAAGATTTTTAAAAATCTACTCGCACTGTCTTTGTCCATGTGTACAAGTAATGCTATAAAGTAAAATAATATGTTATTGTGAACAGAATGTGAATCTAGAATTAACATAGTCAAATCTAAAAAAAAGAAAAAGAAAAGTGTAACTTATTTGTTTTGAACTGAAAAGTAAATGTTCCCCAATAAAAATAAAAAGTTAATTATTTGTTAAAAAAAATTAACCAAAATAGTATATTTTGCTAGTTTAATTATGAGCAAGCATGTTACATTTAGTACGAATGTAAGAGTGATGAAGAGACTTCTATGTAGAGGTGTAACTTATTTGCAAACAATAATTATATTATATTATAAAAATGAAAATGTTTGGGGGTAATTTAAGGAAAAGAATTTTAAGGAAATTATTCAGGAATAGTGTACCTTTAAAAAAAGAAAAAGAAAAAGAAAAAGAAAAATTGGAATAGGTGTAACACTGTCACTGTGATCCCCTTACCTTATAAAATGCTTTGCTCAGGAAGACAGGTAGGGGAGAAGAAGAAGAAGAAGAAGAAAGAAGAAGATATATATAGCTAACCAACCCACATCAGACATCACCTCTCTTTCTTCTTTCTCCCTTCATCTCTCCATTTTCACTATGTTTTCCTTGAATGGCACCACCTTTCTGGTAATCATTTCATCTAAACCCCTTTTTTCTAAATATTCTTGATCCCTATTGGAATGCTATAGTTTCTCTTTAGGAATATACCCATTTTCTGAAATTATATTTCCTTACATTTTCCACAATCATGATTCAGGAATAGTTTCTCTACTTAGATTCAATACATTTTCATCTCAAAGTTAGGATTTTTAATCTTTCTTCAATTGATTTCAATGGAAATCTTCACAATTATGATTCAGAGCTAGTTTCAATACATTTTCATCTTAAAGTTAGGATTTTTATTCTTTCTTGAATTGATTTCAATGGAAAACTTTCACAATCTTGAAATTGATTTTTTTTGTTAATAACAGAATAATTCAGTTGCTGGAGTTCCAAAAGGTTTGAATCAATCAAGAAGAAGGGTTGGACTCCCTATTGTGGTGACGGCTTCTGTGAGCTCAAATGGGAGACCTGCTGGAGGAGATGGGAATGTCAGCGTTTTAGTGGAGAACACTTTAAAGGAGATCAGAGATGCTTCTCCTGTGGTGGTTGAAAAAGAAGCCAAACCCACCGTTAGCGGTGGAGTTGGTGATGTGTATGGTGAAGACACTGCCACTGAGGATCAATCTATCACCCCTTGGACTGTCTCTGTTGCTAGGTAAAAGAGATATCAAACACCAATGCAATTTGTTAATTTGATAGTTTCTATGTTATTTCAGTTTCTTGAGGTTTCCATGATTCCTATGTTTCCTTTATGTGTGACTTTAATACTAGGAAGTGATTCTTAGGCCAGTTAATTTAGCTGCCAGAGATTTTTGTATTGGGGGCGAAAAGGAAGTTTCACATAATACTTGAGAAGTGAATTTAAATTTTATAGAGTAAAAAAAAAGAGTTCTTCAAAATCTTGGTGGGGGTTGGTGGCGGCCCTCCCCACTAGATCGTGCTTGCTGATACCCTTTTACCGAATCGTAGTGAGGACAGCATTTTTTACTCGAAACAATAGATCTAAGTTGGAACTTGGAAACAACAACATCTCTGGATAATAAGATAGAGGCTTTTGGGGAGATTTTGATTTTTTGTTTTATGTTTTTGTGAGTTAGAAACAATTTCCATAGTGATTGGAAGTTTTGTTGTAGACGTTCTTGGAAGCTTCTGTGTTTTCAATAAAAGAATGTTGTGTTTTTCAAAATTGAAAGATTTGTCTTTTTCTTTTTTGGGCTTTTACATCCTTAAAAGTTTCCGAGCTATGTATGAATGTTAATGTACTAATTGCCATATATTTGTTTGTTCCACACAAAAGAAAAGAAAAGGAAGAAATTTGCAATACATTTGTGTCTAGAAAGCCATAGCTTTAATAATCATATTTTGTGCTGCTTTATTACTTTTTCATTCTAGTTTCTCAAGCGCTGTCGTCATTGGCGCATAACACCGAAAATGGAAATGGATTGGTAGCTGTAAATGGATAATAATGTAGAAAAAAAGTCGAGTCGGGTGACTTTTGTGATGTCATGCATTTTGGTATCAGGAGAACAAATTTATCTTGCATTTTATTCTTAGAAATGTCCTTGGTGCAACTAAAGGGTACAAGCATTGAAACATTTATGAGATCAAACATCTACGCGAAAGGGAAAACTTGAGCAACTTACCAGCCCTGCAATTTCCATGTTAACTAATTTTTTATTCCGTGAATTTCCACTATGTGGTTTTAAACTTAAAACTTACCCCTGTTGCTTGGTGCTGCAGTGGGTACCCTTTGTTGCGTGATCCACATTATAACAAAGGGCTTGCCTTCACTGAGAAAGAGAGGGATGCTCACCACTTGTGTGGTCTTCTCCCCCCGGTGGTTGTCAGCCAAGAACTACAGGTTCTCCTTCCCCTAAATTTACAAACTTTTTCTTCCATTGCTCATGAAAACTGTTTTTTTAGATGCGTCTTTCTTCGACCCTATTGAGCAGGTAAAAAAGATGATGGCAAATATGCGTCAGTATCAAGTACCTCTGCAGCGTTACATGGCCATGATGGATCTTCAGGTTGTCAGATTGTTTAATTGTTCTTTCTTTATTAGTTGTTTCTCTTGCATGGGTCTTCCAAACACGTTTAATTTCAGTGTTTGCAAAGACAGTCTTTTATTATTGGAAAATTTGTCCAATTTAGTGATCCCTTGAGCATTTATGTGCATCTGTCTAATAATTGTTGACTAAATGTATTTACTCTCTGTTATTTCCTTATCTAAACAGGAGAGGAATGAAAGATTGTTCTACAAAATGCTCATCGATAATGTTGAGGAGCTACTCCCTGTTGTTTATACTCCTACTGTTGGCGAGGCCTGCCAAAAGTATGGTAGCATTTTCAGGCAACCACAAGGTCTATTTATCAGTCTGAAGGAAAAGTATGTCCTAATCCTGTTCACCTACCTGATTATAGCTAAAGGGCTTTCTTATACTTGTTATAATTTAGCTGTTTTAGCATTTTGTAGAGGGAAAATACATGAGGTACTAAAAAATTGGCCTGAGAAGAAAATTCAAGTTATAGTTGTGACAGATGGTGAGCGGATTTTAGGCCTTGGGGACCTTGGCTGCCAGGCATGTAACATCTTGACCTTTTTTCCAGTCTTCTCTCTCTCTCGAATTGCATATTTATTCTGTGTATTAGTCTCTATTTTATTATAGGAATGTGTAACTGGATATACACAAATGCATTCTTTTGCGCATATTATTTGGAAAGCCATTCTGATCTTTCCAATTTTTACTTGTTGCAGGGAATGGGTATACCTATAGGCAAGCTTTCACTATACACAGCTCTTGGTGGTATTCGCCCTTCAGCTGTAAGTATTTAATATAAAAAAGGACATAACTATTAATTAATCTGTTTCAGGTTTTCACAAGTCTTTATTGAAGTGATAAATAGTATCAAAGATTTATTTAAGTAGCTAATCATTGTAAACTAAATTTAAAAAAATTGGTAATCCTCTCACAGTGCATGTGCCTTAAGAGTCTATGGGCGCTAGGTTTACCTGTGGCTTAACTTTTGTGGTTACGATCTGTAGTGTGTATTTATCTATATGTTTGGGTGAAGAAAGAAAGCAATATGATTTATCATTTGTTTATTCTTGTGGTGCCATCAGCTGCTTTAAATTTTCACTCCAAAGGTTACTAGCAGAACAAGTAACATCGTTTTTTGTCTTCTTTAACTCCTGATCAGTGTTTACCTGTGACTATTGACGTGGGCACGAACAATGAGAAGTTATTGAATGATGAATTTTACATTGGGCTCAGGCAAAGAAGAGCAACTGGGCAGGTGAATATTATATATACACTTTGCTATTCGTTTCGAGGCACTCATGTGTCTTTTTAAACTGTTGACATCCAAAAATTTTCTTATGTTCAGGAGTATGCAGAACTTTTTCATGAATTTATGACAGCCGTCAAGCAGAACTATGGGGAGAAAGTCCTCATTCAGGTTAGTGATGCTATAGAAATTACAACTTCGTTCTTCCTTTTTGCTTGTTTACCAATGGCCGTTCTGTGTTTTTTATTCAGTTTGTTTTGCCCTTTTCCTTTTTTTTCCGTCTAATATTGATAGTCTTTTTCTGCATTTTGCAGTTTGAAGATTTTGCAAATCACAATGCTTTCGATCTCCTTGCAAAATACGGCCCCACCCACCTTGTTTTTAATGATGATATACAGGTTATTCAGAAAATTTATTTTGTGTCTTCACCTTCTTCCTCCCACTTTACCCTCCCTTTCTTCGTAAGGGAATCTTATTCTACACTAACTGATATAAGCCTTTCTCCATCTCTTTAGGGGACGGCATCTGTGGTCCTTGCTGGGCTCATGGCAGCACTCAAGTTGGTCGGTGGAACCTTGGCTGACCACAGATTCCTATTTCTTGGAGCAGGAGAGGTGATTGTTTTTATTGTTTCTGTATATCTCTATGACTTTGTCATATATATAGCTGTGTGATATATTAAAAAGTTAAAAACCAAATTTATTATGTAGAAGAGAGTTTTACGCCATTAGTTGAACTTCTGATATTCTCAATTTGAGTCATTTTCCTGTTTTCTTGCTTCGGTACCTCGTATATTTCTGGAACGTCTTATGTACTTGTTTCCTGATATTAACTATCTCATGCTATCTTGTTGATGTAGGCTGGCACTGGAATTGCCGAGCTCATAGCTCTTGAGATGTCAAAGCAGGTCAATAAGCGATTGAATATTTATATATCTTGAATATTTTTTGATATATTGAATCTGTTGCTTAGTAATCTTGCTAGAACTGACTCGTTAATTTTCTGTTTGCAGACGGGAATCCTGGTAGAAGAGACTCGAAAAAAGATTTGGCTAGTGGACTCGAAGGTTTTCAAAATTATTATACTTGCTTTTTATTCTTCGATCTTGTCTCCTCGCTTACTCAAGGAAACAAGAGCTCTTGTATGATGTTCAGAATTTTCTCTATAGGGTTTAATAATTCGGTCTCGCATGGACTCACTTCAACATTTCAAGAAACCCTGGGCCCACGAGCACGAGCCTGTTACACACTTGCTAGATGCTGTGAAGGTGCCAACTCTTTCTCTAACTTCAGCATCTTTCTAAGCCTATATATATTAAGTCATGTTCACTGTCTTACTTCACCAGGCCATTAAGCCAACAGTGTTGATCGGATCATCAGGAGCAGGCCAAACGTTTACTAAGGAAGTCGTGGAGGCCATGTCATCCATCAACAAGGTACTTCATCCTCGTTCCTGTGCTTTTCTTTCAACTAACTCATGGGATAGAAAAAGAAAATTTCATGTGAAGCAAACATTAATGATTGTTGATCGATGCAGAGGCCTCTTATTCTTGCACTTTCCAATCCAACATCACAGTCTGAGTGCACGGCTAAGCAAGCTTATACATGGAGTGAGGTAATGTTATCATACATAATACATTTTGTCTTTTATTCACATCCAGGCTAAACGGACAATCAAATTTCAACTTCTTCAGAAAGAAAGCAACTTTTTTCGCTCATTTCTCTGATTCTGCATTTGATTTCAGGGTCGTGCCATCTTTGCCAGTGGTAGCCCATTTGATCCAGTTGAATATAATGGAGAAATCCATGTGCCTGGCCAGGTTTTAATTTGTCAAACTTTTTTTTTTATCCACAGTACCCTATTATTATTGACAACGAAATTCGTCGGGCTAAACTATTTGTTATATTGCCTTTGTTTAGGCTAATAATGCCTACATATTCCCTGGATTTGGTCTGGGATTGATAATTTCCGGTGCAATCCGTGTTCATGATGATATGCTCCTGGCAGCCTGTAAGTTTTTGTGATTTAGTGATATGCTTGTTAAATTTGAAAATCTTGATTCTGAGACGGCCATCTGTTTACTATTTAAGATGTCAATATTTCTTCCTAAAGTTTAAAAATTAAGAAGCGGGACATTAATTTTGACGTCAAAGTAGGATCATCATTTATATTAATTTCAATATAAGTTGTGATCTATCTGTATCATATCATCTTACCTTACATCTGTGCCATTTCTGCTTGCTTGAAACAGCGGAAGCTTTAGCTGCACAGGTTACCGAAGAAAACCTTGCAAAGGGACTAATTTACCCTCCCTTTTCTAACATAAGAAAGATTTCTGCTCAAATTGCTGCAGAAGTAGCTGCCAAAGCATATGAACTTGGTAAGACTACTAGTACCAAAGTATGCTAATTCTTCTTGTACGTTTTCTGAATTCGCGTATTTAACTTCGATTGCTTTTACAGGTTTGGCTACACGTCTACCTCAACCAGATAATCTAGTTGCTTATGCTGAGAGCTGTATGTACAGCCCCAGTTATAGAAGTTATCGCTGAAGTTCCAGAAAAGTCGTCTTTTCATCCATAGATCAGTTAGATTTGATGTCATATTTTTGGACCTCATAGCTGTTTGCTTTCAATTTATTTTTCCTTTTTTTCTCTTTCTATTTATCATTTCTTCATATTACTAGGAATCATATGGGTGGTGTTTGAAGGCAAGAAATGCCTTAGAAAAACTTGGTGTGCTGCTGGTAAAGAAATTTAATCATCATAAAGCCACATATTTATAAGATCTTTCTTTAGTATTATATTAGCAGAGAAAAAATCTGTTGTAAACTACTCTCTCTCTTTTTTTTATTATAAATAGAGAGAGAATTAAGACTAGCGGAGTTGGCAGCAACATTTCCGATTTAGGATTATAGATTCCTATGAATCCAAGGTTTTAAGTTTGACATTATATCCTCCCTTTAAAAAAAAGAAATAAGAAGCAATTTGCCAAATTATTTCGTTTCCAAACAAAATACTATTCAATACAACACTTGGGGCAATTTGCCAAATTATCAATTTATTGAACAACCTAGTTGTATTCAATTAGAAAGAATGATGATAATACCCAACTTAATTAACCTATAGCCTAATGTTGGAGATCTCTAAGCTATATTACAATGAAATTGAAAGATCAAACACCCAAGAAAAAAAAATGTAATTCTACAAAAGTTAAATAAGAGCAAGTGAGAGATCAACCACATGCTCTTCTATTTCCTGTTGAGCTCTTTGATGATGAAGCCAAGTTATCTGCTATCAACTCAAACTATACTTTCTCCCTTGGATATTGTCGTTTCCTTTACCGGAGTGCTTGCATGGAACGCTGATTGTCTCGATGGCTCGGCCGTCAACGTAATCGAAAGAGGAGACGGCACTGACGGGCCAGCAACAACATCTCTTAGGCTGAGATGAGACATGCCTACTAGTTCATCAACATTGATAGGTTCCTTTGGAAGAACTGGAATTGGCTTTAGGATCTTATGCTGAGAGACCTCTGCTCCTCTGCCTAGATCTTGAAAGGTCACATTTGACTGCCACATTGGAAATGGAACAGGTATAAAAGCCGGAGAGAAGGATGGAAAAACGGAAGGAAACTCGGGCAAGGGTGTTACAATTTCTTTTGTGTCTTCTTCAACTGGTTCGCTAGGGGTAGCTTCCATCGGTTCAAGATCTGGCTTGAGGGAAAGATCTAAAGAAGGTTGTGACTTTTCATTATCATCTTCTAACGCTTGTGAATGGAGAACTAAAAGCTGTTGTTTGCTGCTATCAACTACTTGAGGGGGGAGCATATATTGTTCTTCTGTCAAAGCTAGTGAATCTGCAGACTGATAAACAACAAATGAATTTGTAACAAAATGAAGGGAAAAAAAATAGGAGACGACAATAATCATAACAGATATGGTATCAGGCTGATCGCGAACAAATGCTTAATATTCAGGATAGGATCCTCCCACAGAAAATAACGTAGTCGCTACAAAGTGAATAACTTTTTGGACATGTGGTGTGTTTGTACATATGCCTTTATTGTGTTAGTGTTAAACACAAATATCGCGGTGGTTGAGTTTGTGAACCTACATGTCTTCTCAAGCACAAAATATTTCACATCAATTGAAGTCACGGGCGTAAATAGTCATTGAACAAATTAGTATAATATATTACCTCCGGAACCATGTCAAAGAGGCTAGATCTTCGCTTTCTCCGTGTAGCATTACTCTGACGGATAAAATACTTCTGGGCGTGACTTGCTACTTGTGTTGGAGTCCTTGATGTTACAAAATTCCGTGATATACCTCGCCAGTCTCCTTTCCCAAGCTGTTGCAGTCCAAGCAAGAACAGCCTATGCTCTTCTTCTGTCCAAGGAACGCCTGTAAAAGAAAATTGTGTCACATAAAAGATCTTATTGTTCAATGCTCTTGGTAGTGAAGACTAAGAGGTCCTAAACATCATGGGCATGTCCCCTGCAAGCGGAGTGGCTGTCTCTACGAGTACAACAGTGAGCTTCAGCAAATTCAGAACAACCTCAAATTAGCATAAGGCTCACACTTAGTAACTGTATTAGACTCTCACAGAAATTATTGGTGGAAGAAACCATGTTAACCAAGAAATTATAGTTCGATCCTGCTCATCAATACTTAAAGCTTAAGAATACACTGAAACAAGAAATTCCCCAAACCCCCCCCCCGGTGGGAGTGGTCAGCCAACCTGATTCTTGGAACAATTATGCCGAGTAAAATCCCACAAAACTATCAGCAAATTGTTCCAAGACTTTTATGATCATATTTGCAGACACAAAAACGAAGGGATTTTATAACGAATCCAATATACTCAAAACATCAATGCAGAAACCATAGGCGAAAATTGGGGGGGGTGTTCAAGTTCCTGATTCCGTCCATGGAAGAAACAATACATTCAATCATAAAAATAGCTAGACTAAACTGGACAGATAAAAAAAAATCAATAAAAACAAGCATCACAAAATGAATTACCACAGTTAAAATAGTAAAATCAGCAAGAAAATTACAGCATACATTTTCTCCGATTAACATAACATAAAACACTTCATAAATTAACTAGAAAAAAAACTCTAAAATCAAGACTGGACCTTTCTTTCTTTCTCCTCTATGATTAGCATTAGTGGGATCATCAGAGGCATAACCATCAGGCAAGTGAACCGGGTCATGAAACGGGTGAGAAGACGGCGAACCCGGATGATTAGGTGAAGCCGCAGCCGAAGAAGACGAATTGTAGTTGCCCGATAAGTTACCCATACTAGCACTCTTCTTCATGATCGAACCATCGGTTAATCGAACCCCAAATAACTTCACACCAGCACCGGAACCGGACCCACCACTACTTCCGGGACCACCACCACCACCTCTCGTCGGACACGTCCGCGAGTTGTGACCGTTGTTGCTACAATGAGAACACCGCCGAGTCATCTCCCCAATTGACTCGGCCCGATAATAATCCAACACGACAGAATAATAATTTCAAAAATAACTGAATAATTTTTCTGAACTCGATCTAACTTGGATAAATTTATTTCAGAATTACAGATAAATTAAATATAGATAAACTTTTTTCTGTATGTATATCTATAGAGAGAAGACGAAGAGTTGTGAGTTTGTGGAGGGGAAGAAAGGGAGAAATTCTAGGAAGGAGAAGATGGTAATTACCGATTAAGGGCTTAGGTTAGAAGTATAATTATCAAGTAATTTTATCTTTTTAGTGATATATTTAAAATTTATATTTAGACTAATCAATTGAATACACGTAAATAATGTGAATTGGTACATTTATTTTATTTTTATTTAGAAATAAATTTTCAAAATTATTCACGAAATAAAATAAAACTACTTATAATTACGAGATTAAGAAAACGAGATGCACGGGTTATTGATTTTTATTGGTGGGGGAAGGCATAGAAAATGACAGTTCTGGGCTGGCACATGGATAATGTTATGCTTACGTGGCGTAATATTTGGAGTTTTTGTTGACTATTCCGTGCTTCTTCTTTTTTGCGCTGTCGTGGTAGGCTGTAGATTTGCATATCCTAAATTTGAATTAAGGAAAAGTCTGGTATGAGACGGTCCTTATGGATACGACCCTACATTCTTCTCACATAAATTTAGATGCAGACACAGCTTATAAAGCGCAGGTTCGTGGCGCCGTCATGCCTCACGAGATACTGCAGAGGTCCCGTCTCATGGGAAATTTTTCCTTGAATTAGGATTTAGTTAAGGCTCATAATTTACATATTTTAAGAGGAGATGGGTCCTATAATTACGGCTAGAATTCTCTTTTCCTATTCGGTGTCTATTTTCTTATTCCACCAATTAGAAATTTTTATATATTAAATTTTTAATTAAAAAATTATATCTTAAAATAAATAGTGAAACTCACAGGAAAAAAAATATATATATGGTAAATATTTATTGGTGGGGATAGGGAAGTAAACACATAACGGGGATAGATAATTTGTTGCCTATAGTTACAAGTTGGGTTTCGTTGCCATGTTGATTGGGTTTTTCTTAATCTCGTAAAAATAGTAGTGAGGTTTAATGTCTCTAAAAAAAAGAAAAAGAAAAATTAAGTTCATTTAAAAAGTCGTCTATTTAAGACCATATGTCTTAACAAAAATTAGTATCTGTGTGTTTCACTGTTGACAAATAAGTCAAGTTTTTCCTTAAATATATCTTGGTAAGTGAAGAAGAGGACAAATTTGACATTCATTTGGTAAAATTATTTGGAAAGTCGGATTTATTTATATAAATTACTAATATTCTAAAATTTTTCAATTACACGTGTTTTAAAGCGAAATTGATCATTGTTAATTGCTAATAGAAAAATTATCGAATTGAACATCAATTTACCCTCGCTTCAAATCTAACATTTTAAAATTTTTGTGAGGTTAGTCAAAATATCTAACATATTCTAATAATAGTAATTTTACTTTGCACGATCATTATTCAAATAACGCAGATAAAAAGAAAAAATATATATACAGTGAGATTATAATATTTTTTCCCTTTCTTTATTTAGCTGTAATGTAATAAACAATAAAAAAAAAAACCGCCCTTTTATTTAACCACCACCCTACTCGTCCTTCTCTCCTCTTCCCGACCGATTATCTTCTTCTCCGATTCCGAACTGAAACTGAACTAGGGTTTCTTTCTTCTAATTTATCCTCATTTTTCTTCGATATTATATTCTAATTCGATTTTTTGAGCTCTTTTCTAGAAGTAAATAATCAATTAGTTGTTATTATTGGAGTTGATTTTGAAGATTCCCCCGATTAATCGCTTCCAGTCTCAATTTTGTATGAATTATCCCTTTTAGAGAAAAATTGTGATTTATGAAGTTTTTTATATGAATTCTTCGGTTCTTGCTGTTTCTTAGGGTTTTAGTGTGAATTTCTAGAATTGTTTACATTATTATTATTAGAAGAATTGGAGGCCTAGTAGAAGCGTTTGGGCATGGCGTCTTACCGGCCGTTACCTCCACCGCCTCAGTTAACCTTTGCGCCCAAGCCGCCGCCAAATCAACCACCTGCTATACCGCCGCCTCCGCAGCAACAACAGGATTGGGGTTTGTACTCTCAGGCTCAGCAGAATTATTCCCAGATGAATAATCCTCCCAATAATACAAATTATCAACAACATTCAGGGTATAATAATCCTACTCCTCAGCCACGTCACCACCCGTTTCCTCCTCCGCCCCCACCACCCCCAGATAGTTCATACCCTCCTCCACCGCCTCCTCAGCCCGTCAATGCTCCTTCTGGAACAATGTATTATCAGTCTGGTCAACAGTACTCTCAATATGCTCAGCAGCACCAGCATTTGCAGCCGCCACCGCCTTCTTCATCCCCTCCCCCTAGCTCTGCTATTCCACCACCGCCATCATCACCTCCGCTCCCTCCTTCGACAGTACCTTCTTCGAGTCAGAGCAAGGAACATAGGTCTGCAGAGGACAGAGGACCATCCAGGGATAGGCATGCTAAACAGTATAATAAGGCTCCGCCTGTTCCTGTGAAAAAATCGAATGGGCCACCTCCAGGGAGGGTTGAGACTGAGGAAGAGAGAAGGTTGCGAAAGAAGAGAGAGTATGAAAAGCAAAGACAAGAAGAAAAACATAGACATCATATAAAGGAATCACAGAATAGAGTTCTGCAAAAGACTCAAATGTTATCTTATGGTGTCAAAGGGCATGGCTCAATTGCTGGATCACACATGGGTGATAAGAGGACTGCTCCATTGTTAGGTGGAGAGAGGATTGAAAACCGGTTGAAAAAGCCTACAACTTTTCTTTGCAAGTTAAAGTAAGTATGTAAGGTTCAAAAGTCTTTGGATTCTTGTTTATCGGGTTGTTCTCTGTCTTCTAAGGAGATACATTTAACTAACTGTGGTTCCTGGCATTCTAATTATGCTGCAACACACTTAATACTCATGCTTTTTTCTTCTTAATACTCGTGCTTTTTTCTTCTCCAGTATTTTTGTTAATGGGCATAGCTTCTGGTTAGTATGTGAAATTGGTCCTTGACATAGCTCCAACTAGGAGTCTAACCTTGAATAGTAAGAGGTAGTTACCAAAAATGAGATTTTGATCTAGTTGTATTACCACTTAATTAGCAAAAATGGTCATAAGGATGTCTTTTTTTTTTTACAGCTTTTAAAAAATTGTCTCTTAATTCTGATCTAAAAGGGAGAAGAAATCAGGATACATCTGTGACTTTTGATTACAAAAGACTTCCTTAATTTAAATTTTTTTTCTCTGTTCTTTTTTAGAGGCTTGGAGTTTCCTGCAATTAGTTTAAAAGGGAAAAAAGAAAGAAAGAGAAATTCTCCCATTCCCCTCTGCACATTAATTCTTGATTTTCTCTTGGAGACTTCCCATTTGTGTCCATTAATGTTTTCTCTTTATCAGTATTGCTGTATCTCAATGTTCTGTTATTTGCTTCTGAAAACTTTATTTCTTAGCACTCCAGTGAGAAGGTTAAAGTGGCTAGTTAATGTTTCCAATCAAGTTGCACAGTTTGCTCTTATTTCCGTTTCCTTTCTTTGGTTGTTTTCTTCTTCTGACATTCAAAGATTCTGCTTTTTAAATCTTGAAGATTTCGGAATGAACTACCAGATCAGACAGCCCAGCCAAAGCTTATGTCGTTAAGAAGAGACAAGGACAGGTGAGAAATTTTCGTCTTCCTCATAGTGTCTTTGGTTTGAGATTTTTTTGACTTGGAAATTGTAAAAGTTCATTGTTTGTGAGATAAGATGTGGGGCCTGAAGTAAAAACTTTTGGTTTGAAAAGAAAATCTAAGTACATGTTTCCATGTCAAGAGCTCCATCTTGCACTTCACTCATGTTTATTAGCATTCCCTTCACTCCGGTGTTATCAATCCCAGATAGCGGCACGTAGCGGCCGACCCCGAAAATGCTATAGCGAAGCAACATTCTTTGGAATTTTATGTACATGATTTACCAAAAATTTCAGACACATTCTTAATTTCATAGCTAGAGAAATTAAGTCTTGTAAATAATTAACATAAGCAAAGTCATGTGGGTCACCGACGTTGGACAGAGAAGAGAGGTAGAAGTGAAAGAGAAAGTGTCGATCTGATGATCGAGCAATTCAGATTTCAGAAATTTATGGAGTTTTAAGGGTAGGAAAGGTTCAATTTACCCTTAAATTTAGATTGTTATTGAGGGTAAAAATGTGTCTTTAGCCCGTACCCTAATTGCTGCGCTATTTGCCGAGATCTGGCCTGCTAGCCTGGCCACTACTTGCTCTCCTGAGATCTGCTCCGCTATGAAGGTCTCTGTAGCGGTACGTGGGCTGCCGCTCCGCTGCTATACGGCCGCTACGACCGTTATTGAACACTGCTTCACTCCTTATTGAACACTGCTTCACTCCTTAGTTAATGAAATGAGATTCGAGTCAGTCAAAGCTCAAAATGACTCGGTCAGTTAGTAAAGGAAAAAAAAATTGTACTGTTTGATGATCTATAGTGAAATGAGACAGCTGTGTTATATCCAGCTAAACATAAAATATTGAATTTCAGAATCTTGTAATGATTTATATCTTTAAGTTGCCTTACGAATATCTCTGTTTCTTCTTCTTTTTAGTTTTATTTGTATGCTTTTGTTTGGAGCAAGACTCATAATCAGATTTGCAGGTTTACAAAGTACTTTTACAGTGAGCTGGAGAAATTGCACAAACCTCAACTCTATGTTGAACCAGATCTAGGAATTCCACTGGATCTGCTTGATCTCAGTGTATACAAGTATGTTCTTGACACTGTTAAGCCACCTCCTCTTCTTTCCCACCCCCCCCCCACAAAAAAAAGTGCACCAGTTTATATTACGTTCCGCAGCTGCAAGTTTGTGATCTGGCACAATTTCTTCCTTGACTAGTCCACCGAAGGGAAAAATTCTGTACCTTGATCCGGAGGATGAAGAATTATTACAAGACGATGATCCAATAACCCCAATAAAGAAGGATGGAATAAAAAGGAAAGAAAGACCCACAGACCAAGGTTTTTCTTGGCTGGTCAAAACACAGTATATTTCTCCTCTTAGCGTGGAGTCTACAAAACAGGTGCATTTTATTACGATGTTCAGAAGATTTTTGTTTCATTGGAAAATGCACTGTGGGCTTAGTTCCATGGGGTTTGTTCTTCCGTGTAGTCTCTCACTGAAAAGCAATTGCGAGAATCACGGAGTCGAAACCTTTTGGAGAATCTTAATAGTAGGTGAGTTGTTGGCTTAAAACTCAACCCTTTCCATTTCTAGAGAATGCATACTATGACACAACTCTTGAGGCTTTCAATGTGATTGTGATTATATTTTGTAACTTCTTAGGGAAGGACAAATTAGGGAGATTGAGGCTTCATTTCAGGCGTGTAAGGGTAGACCTGTTCACGCTACCAACCGCAAGCTACAACCAATGGAGATTCTCCCACTTTTTCCTGATTCTGAGAGGTACATCTATTTTTCTTCTTTGTTATAAGTTCTTAGCAAGCTGCATATGGAGCATTCATGTAAATATCTACTTAATGCTAATGCACATACAACAGAGATAAGGAAACCATCCATGTACATGTGGGTGCAGTAATTTTGAGCTTTGGTGCGTGTAGTAGCCCCTATGAATGTACTGTGAACATATTGTTCATTCTGGAGTTTTCCTGTTGATTTCTCTGGTTGAGCGTGGCTAAACGTGAAACCTCCTCTAGATCTTGCTAACATCTGCGTAGTCATTTGAACCCATTTTGTGTTCTTCCTTTTAAATTCTCTCAAAGAGAAAATATGTGGCATCTGACTAGATGGAAAATCTTCTCTAAAGTGCTTTGCTAATAATCTTATAATCTAAAAGTCTTCACCAATAACCATGGGAATTGGTTTTGCTGGTCCAAAGTCAAGTTGACGATGGTGCTGCCTTGCAGGTACCATGATCAGCTTGTCGTAGCTACCTTTGACAGTGCTCCTACGGCTGACTCAGAGATCTATAGCAAGTTGGAAAAAGATGTGCGTGATTCGTTTGAATCTCAGGTGAAGTCTGCTATGCCGTCTTGAATTAGCTCATTTAAGTTGTGCCCAAATTATGTAAACCCATGGAAGCACTGCAAAGAGTGAGTTCTCCATTGGCACCTCTACCCTAAAATTACTAGTTAAGACGGTTAATGTAATGTCCTCTCTAGAAGGGCAATATGTCTCTCTAGCTTCATAGACCTACATTGCATATTATGATTTTTATCTTTGTCTGAGAGTTGCTACTTCCTTACAATAGTGGTATACATATCTTCTGATGGTCAGAAAAATTATGCACATCATCAAGTACAAAAACGATACTTGTACCTGTTGTATTCCCTGGGGATGATGACCATTCAAAGCAAAATACTCCAAAATTATATAATGTCTTTTTTTTTCATTCCATTTATTGTAGTTTCATTCTGCAGGCTATTATGAAAAGTTTTACGGCTACTGACACAGCTAAATCTGATAAGTTTTTGGCCTACATGGTCCCTTCACCTATCGAGGTAGATTAACTTTTGTTGTGAAAGATACCGAATTGCAAGGAAATTTCTTTTCACTACTATTTGTATGTTTAATTGTTTATTTTTTATGGAAGCAGCTATCTAAGGATATCTATGATGAAAGTGAAGATGTCTCGTATTCTTGGATCCGGGAGTATAACTGGGATGTATGTAGATCTCCTTTAGCATTTGTTAAATCCTTTTTACAACAGTTGTGGCCTGATAAACGTTCTCAATGCATGTATAGGTTCGGGGTGATGATGCAGATGATCCCACAACATATCTTGTGTCATTTGGCGAGGCAGAGGCACAATACTTGGTAAGTTACTTGAGCTTGTAGAATTCTAATAAGCACTACTTTCTGCATTCAAAGACTAGAAATTCTCCTTCAGTACTAGTTCTCTCGACTTATGATTCATGTTTTGTTATAGTCTCTTCCAACAAAGCTCATTTTAAGGAAAAAGAGGCCTCGAGAAGGAAAATCAACTGAAGAAGTCGAACATTTTCCTGTGCCTTCAAGACTGACTGTGAGGAAGAGATCAACCGTAGCTATCATAGAATCGAAGGATATGGGCGTATGATAATCAGTCATTCTATTTTTTTTCCTTGCTCTGCAACATGTCAGAGCATAAAGCTCATTTAAGTTCTTGGTACTTTTGCAGGAATATTCAGCTTCAAAGGGGAGCTCCTTCATTAGTTCAAAGAGCAGAAGGTTAGATGTGGAAGATGAACTGGGGCAGGAGCTGAAAGATGACATAGAGCTCGATCAATCTAGTGGTGCCGAGTACGATATGTCTGATTGATTATGTTCATAGAATTCGCCAAACTTATAGGTTAATAATGTAAGCCGAAAGACTAGTCGTAATTTGAGGTGAATAGAAAGCCATATAGAAGTTCAAAATCATGAGATCCCGAGGAAGAATTTTCCCCTTTAGATTTCTTTGAGTGATTGTTTTATTCTTTTCTTTTATAATGGTTGCTTTAGCGTGGGTGGGTATATATATTCCCAATCACATCCACATGTATAACTTGTAAAACTGTATATTGAGTAGGAAGTTCTCTCTTTTTACCCTTTTTTTTCTTTCTTCTCGTTTGTTATTATCCCTTGGTGCTAATACATCCCATCTCTTTAATTGTTATACATCCCATCTTCTGGAACCAAGTTGTTTACTTCTTTAAGGCACATCAAAACTGTCAATTTATACTTTCAAGAAACTGCATGACAAAAACTTTTCATTACTTCATGTATTGTAGCATGATTAAAATATAATTGCAGGAGGAGAAAAATAAACATCTAAATCAAAAGATACTTCTCCGATGGAAAACCGAGTAACAATCATTGAATATTCGCCAAATCATGAACAAAGAAACTAATACTAATTTATAAGTGGACACATGACACACCCCCCACTAAGGTTTACTATCCATCTACGCATCATTGGAAAAGGGTCAACTTAGTTCTGCCAAAGCAGTAGAAAACTTTTCTGGGGAGTCGAGTGAGGTAGCTTTGGATCTTAAGACAGTCGTATCTTCTGTCACTTTATAGCTGCCGGAACAGGTATAAGCTCTGCTGTATTTACATCTGCAAACTCAAAATAATTACTTAATGATCAAACCACCAGGACACCATCCAGATTTCTAAGCCAATCGGGCCAGTTATCCATACCTGTGGTTTCTAGTGCTCCGAGAATTCAGGACCATCAACTTTGATACCTTTTTCTTCGCGGAAATGTTTTCTTGAATCTCAGAAATGAAGACTTCTGGATGCAATCGATGCCCTTTTGAAAATACATCAAATACCAGCAGACAAAATATTAGATTTTAACTTCTGTCCAGGATTTTCCTTTCTTACCAAAAGAAGAAAAGGAATATTAATTTTAAAACACTAACCAAGCTTGCCGACATCTGACTGCTTCTTCTCTCACAGCCCTCTTTGGATCATCAAGAGCTTTTGTTATAGCTTGCAAAACCTAAGAGAACAACAATTTCTTTAGCAAGTAGTAAGCGTTTGCAAATAGACAACTGACAAAGATTAAAAGAAGACAAATGTAAAACTTCGATGAAGTAAGATGAAATAGTTATTGAGATCTACAAAGAGGAAACAACATAAATGAAACATCGAGATAAAGATATTATGCAAGAACTACGTTATAATGGTGAAAAACTGAAATTCATGTTCACGTGTCGGGAGTAAATATCCAACCTGCGTTCTCAACGGGTAAATCCTTGCATGAGGTAGCTGAGACATTGCAACAAGGCACTGAATTGCTGTTTCTCGAATTACCTAAGAACAAAAAGGTTTTCCATAAAGTGATCTAATTTATACGCGTCTTTTTCCAAGCAGCAATTATCGTTATTGTTTAGAGGAGATTGAAATTTGTAAAGTCCATAGGGAATGTACCAAAGAGATAACAAAGTATAAACGCGTAGTCAATGAAAAGAAAAAGGAGTGTACTATTACCATCATATGGGAGTAGGAAGCGAGCACAATAAGCTGGTCGACAATAGTACGTGCATTTTCCATTACAGCCTCTTGTCCTGCAACACGAAGTTGGAAGCAAAAAAATAAATATTGGAAACTTACAACTCGTGAAGAAGTGTAACAACATATTGATCTTCATGCTAGTAACTAAACAACCATTGGTTATGTGCAACAGCTATAGTTTCCCTCGCATTAAGAAACATTGTTTTTTTTGGGGGTGGGGAAGGGTTGGGTAAAAAAAAACCTATTCCTATTATTTACGCGTTTTTAGACAATCAATGGGGCTATGAAGGACTTTTAAGCTATTGTTTCACTTGAATTGAATCTTCATTATTGGTACTAGAATTATTACCAGCCAAAATATGAGGAACTATATGTGTTGTATACTGCAATTAAAAAAGAACCTCCAGTACCTAACATAATTTCTAGTTAAGAGGATTAAACCACTTTTTACTGATTGATATGAAGGTCAGGCGGATTACAGTTCCTAAAGGCTCATCCTCCTTCACATAATTACTTAAGTGACTCCCATGTCAACGAGAACAACAATCAAGACTCACCACAACAATTACACACTAGCCAATTTGAGACTTCCTGAAAGTATTCACTATTTTCACTAAAATGGAAAAAGAAGATTCGACATTCTACACGGTAAAAAATATAGTTGGACCATCATTATTGCCTTCCCATCCATGTTACTCTCCTTTAAAACACTGAGATAAGCAAATGGAACCATATCAAATGGGAAAAGATGTATCTTTCTGTGCTTTCCCCTTGCATTTAAAGGACCGGCCTAATGAAAACAACAGCCTTAGCATGTAAAGGGCATGCACAAATGTATTTGGGACAAAAATGACGGAAGTGTTAAAGAAAAATACCATTTCTCTCAATTAGAATCCCAGACATGACCAACATAACACTGTATAAGACATCTTTATTCAGGATATCCTCTCGTAAGGCAGACAAGCAATCCAGAAGCAAGGGGACAAGCTGCACGAAAGGATGAAAATGGCAGTCAAAATTACATATTTCAATAATCAGAAACATTCAGAAGAGGATAAATGGCACTCACCTTTTTGGCATCATTTAGGATAGCAGGTAAGGGAGTCTCCGACACTATGTGCGCAAATGATCTTGCGAGCATGGACCTGAGCAGTTTAACATAGTCTTAGGCACTTTGATCCAAACATAAGAAAACATAGTCTTAGGACTTAAATTGACTATCAGAACCAATAAGTGTTAACCATTCCAAAGTCAGGGAAATTGGTCCTCCATCCATATCTACCTGGCAATGGACGAATCAGATTTTATAATGGAAGACGCAAAAATGGGCATGAGAGTGTTGTAAAAGCGTTGCTTATAGAGTGGTCTTATTGCTGCATGGTATTTTCTGTTCAAACAAGCTTCAGAGTCACTTAGGAGAATATGAAATGCATCTGAAGCTGATCTCATAAAACAAAACGCTTCTTGTTCTGTAAAGCCTTCCGTTAAATCATGAAACTGCAGCAGCCCACCACTATCACGATTCTGAAGTAAGAAACTCAAGAAAGTCATAGTAATATCTTTTACCCTTTCATGACCTCGCAAAACCAAACCCTTCCCTATCCACGCTAGCCCAACAATAGCACAGCAAATGTGAGCTGATACATGGTTCGTGCCGTTCAGGGTTAAATTACTGAAGTCCATCTTACTGTCCACAACCAGAATAGGGTGTTCTTCTACATTATTTAGCTTGCGTAAATTCCATACGTTGCTGTTGAATATCATGTCCATTGCTTCTTCCAGACAACATTCTTGTGAAACAACTAGTGGACTGTTTTTTGAAGGCAATTTGTTAACCAAAGAACCCAATGCCTGAGCTGAAGGAACGTGACCTCTCAAAATGTTCATTGCAAATAACTGCAATAACATCTTGATATCCGGTATGTGCGTTTGAGGATGTAGCGCAATAATGATAGAAGCAAACAGAGAAATAATCCATTCATCTCTATATGAAACCTTGTGAAAACTATGACCATGATTTGACCCTTCTGGTCTGGAAATAGACACTGAATCCTTCAATTCTAAGGTGCTTGATGACAGTATCCTGACTCCTTTATGAACAATTGTCGTTTGTCTTTCCTCTGAACAGCATGCAGCAGCTTCCTTCATTGTCATCATAGTTGCATCACAAAGATCCTGAATACATGTGCATCTAGTAGTTATTATACGATTTCAAAACATAATTTGCTGAACGAGAAGTCACAAATTGCTTTATTCAATCTGGAAATAGTTTGAATTTTTTTTTAAGAAAGCTCTACATAAAACTTGAGTAAACATATGAATGTAAGTCAAAAGAGGAAAAACGATATAACCAGATGCCACTAATACATACATTGTTCTGGACCATAAGGCCAGCGGATGAACAATACTCGATCTTGTCCAACATAAGAAACGCAAAATTCAAGGCGACACCCTCAGAACCTCCATTAGTTTCAAACCTGAGAAAATACCAATAAGTTCTTCAGGCCAACCTAAGAACGAAATCAACACGTAGTAGCACCAAAGAAGAAGATTTAACTATAAAAGAATTAACTTTGGAACCAATACAGGTAGCAGTATCAGAAATACTGTTAACTTATCGGGTAGAAATAAAGAAAATTCCATGCCAATAAACTGGCGACTCATTAATAGAGTGCGAAAGAAAGACAATTCCATACCATGGAAGAACCTGATTACTGTAGGATTCCAGAAGCTTGATCATCAAAGTGATTGACTCTAAATTCCCATCAACCTGTAACAAAGTACGATTTTGAACTATCATTCATCGAGTATAAAATAGAGGAACAAGAAACCAGTACAACTCAGTTTCATAATTAGTACACACTTTCCTTTAATTACATTGAGAAAGTAAACTTGAGATTTTTGTAAGGTATTGCATATCTTCAGATAATAGAATAAAAAGGGGAAAAGCGTGATATTAGTCTAACATTTATTTCTTATGAATAGACATTTGGATAGATAATTCGAATTTAAACATACATAAGCCTGAGTAAAACAGGAAGATATAGCCTCATTCAGCCCCTTGACAATTCTCAGCATATTATTCTTCCCAGTCATTCCAATATCAAGAACTGCTTGGAGTTTGAGAGCTGAAGGCATGGTAGAATTATCAGAAGAAACCAAAGAGAGAATCTTCTCCACGACAATACTCTCGAAGCTAGCTGCTCGGACAGCATCAGGGTATTTATCATTGAAGGATCCAATTTCCACTAATGACCTTAAAACCAATTCCCATAAGAACTTTTTGTGGAAATCAGAAGTAAGAACTGAAACCAGCTTGCATAAAATATCCTCATACAAGGTTGCTGATACATGGGGGAAATTTCCAGGAAAGGTGGCGAAAATCTGCAAACCCCTAACTGCAATTGAACACGAGGAAAGAAGGAAATATCAATTCAGTGAAAAGCAACTACTGAAAAGTTCATAATATTAACAACTCGAGCCGGGATCTGTTTGGCTGTCGCCTAAAAAATTACCACAAAAAGGAAACTGTATTGCTGTTTTGGCAACCAAAGTTTACCTGTGAGGTAACCATATGTCTTTTTGGTGCTTTCATCAATAGCTTCAACACTATTTAAAAGGACCTGTGTTAGTGATCTAGAAAAACCATGAAGCATGCTGGACCATGTCGTATGTCCACAATCAAGGACAGAGGTAGATTCTTTCGAGCCCAAAACTAAGTATCTGCAAGCGTCAAGGAGTTCGATGCAAAGGTACAGGGCCTCAAAATTTAGTCCAGCAGGGAGAAGACGGTCCTCAATATGATTATCGGTCTCAGATGGATTTCCAATTGAGAGTCCTAAAGTCTTCATCAGATGAGGAAAGAACTTTTCAAACAATTTATTGCAGGAAGCAGCCGAAGATTTGGCAGAAACAGATAGAAGGCGACCTATGGCGTGAAGTCTTTGTTTCCTTTGCATGGGAATATCGTTAACCTCCTTGGATTGAGTAAACGAGTTTATAAATGCATTTATTTCTTCATCACAAAGAATCAAATTTAAAAGAGAACCATTATTTTGCCCAGTGAGCTCCTCCAGAAGTATGAGGGCTTCATCCATTATATCTGTCTCCTTAAAACTCAAAACACCTGATGATTCCGACTCCGAAGAGAGAGGGGACTGTGGTGAGGTATACAAGATATCTTTCAATGAAGACCAAAGAACTTCAGCATGTGTACTCATTCGATCTGATCCATATTTCAAGGTGCAGTAGCTAAGGTACTTTAAGGATTCAACCTGTAGAAGCAATAGGCATAAATGATTAGCAAATAAAAAACTGACTACCTAAAATGAAAGGCAAAAAGTTGAAGTATATTCAATTCTGAACCATCACAAACCTTTGCTGATGGTAGAGTAGAAGAAAGTTTATCAAGAAGTAATGGGATCACGAATGGCTCAAAAAGTGGTGAGGAAGCAAATGCCAGCTGGAAAATAAAACCAAGTTATAACCTGAGAAGAATAATCATTACAAGAGGAAACTTGCAAAACAATACCAACAACACACCACGGAGGGATCAGTAAAAGCATGCACCACATACCATTAATGCCCTTGATAGCTCATCTTTGCTGAAACCAACATCATCACCTTTCGGCTGGTCAACGATTAAACAGAATTCACGACAAGAATCAGCAAGAGTACAGCCCAAGGATAGATATAAAAATGTGAGGCATTTTTGTTTTCACAGCTTTACTAATATAGTTATAACACCTAGTGACTATATACACTAGAAAGATAGCTTACATGAGTAAAATGGATTGGGAAGTAGCTGCCCAGAATATCAAACAGATCTGAAGCATAATTAGCAAACGGACCAGCAGGATCAGGAAACAATTTTGCAGCAACTTCTATGACATGAAATGCATGCATCAAGCATTGAGGATCCTTTTCTTCACCAATAGCCTCACAGATCATATACAGTAGTTGATCACCCTAACAAAAGAAGAAAAAAAAATGCATAACATTTAAAGAAGATATGTGCAGATGAAAGGTATAACAGAAAGCTTAAAATTAGGAAGTACGGTAAAAGAATTGCACCGTCATACAAACATACTTCTGAGCAAAAAAGATTTGCAAATAAATTATACCCCTAGCCAACAAAATGAGAGAGAGAGAGAGAGAGAGACTCAGATTGATGAATATATTAGGCATGGAGGACACAGATAGCATACACTAAACAGTAAACAAACACAGTACATATAAAAGGGTGAAGTCATAAATCAAAAGAGGAAATGGGCAAAGAAGAAAAGAAACTAAAAGTTAAAGAAAATAAACATGATCATAACTTACAAGAGGCTGATTCAGTAACACAGCAAACAAACAAAAAAATCAATCATCACTCAATTAAATATGGATCGAATGTCACACGCTTTTTGATCTGTAACTAACATGATTAATGATTAAAACTAGAGGAATGAGGAAGTGATGGCCTTTTTTTGGGTTAGTTTCTTTCCCATGTATTTGATAGTCACACGGGAGTGACCATAACATAATCTTCAGTCCTCATAACTCATAAGTATACATTACAGTTTCAAAAATATTAACCACTATTGGCAAGGAATAACTGCCATAACGAATGAGAAGACAAACATTGCAATTACCTGTGCTTGAGCTGCTAAAGGGTACTGGTCCATTAGGCATTCCAGAAGCTCGAAGCACAGCTGCAGGAAGATTAATGTTAATATTGATAAATAAAATGGTAAATATTTGGCTAACAGTCAGGAAAGTCGTCTAGCTAATCTGTAGATCTGCTAGCATTACATAAGTAGTTATGATAAGTACATCTATGCTAGGACCAACTGTGTTTCTTTACCTTCCTGTCATGCTGTCCCAAGGATTGCACCTGCAGATTCTCCATATATGACTTTGCAACAGCCTTTGCCTCATCCTCGGTTATCGCCCCAACATTAGTTCTCCTCATCAGCGCCAAGCAACCAACAAGTGCACCACGTAAGGCTTTCCAATCTGCCTGAGATGAATATAAAATCAGGCTGCAGTACCACCCAAATCTCAAATACAGTTTGCTTGGCAGAGGACCTCTACACTCTTTCCTATTTAGCAAATAATTTTACACCCTGACATTCCCCAAAAGTTTGACACTTGCCACTAAAGGGTAATCATCATGTCTTACAGGAACCACAGTTTCAACCTATTGAATGGAAGTTTGTATTACCACTATCTTATACAAACTTGACATAAAAAATTTCAAACCATTTAACTTAAGGGAGTTTTGGCAGTGTCCTAAAAAACAATCTGTGTGTAAAGCCAAGCAGCGTCTTGAACTAGGAGACAAAGAATGGTAAAAGGATAAGTTACTTTCGCCCTGCAGATGTATTAACTCGTTCATGGCTTGCTTACCAGTCTTTCTGTAAAGAATCCTATCAGGCTACTTATAGCAGCACGGCTTAACGGCTTCATCGTCAACTGCCCCAACAATTCTCCCAGTAGAAGAATACCTACAACAGAATTTCATATGAACTAGTTAAACCCCTCTGTGATATGTTATTCTCCAATGATGAGAAGATGGATTGTAAATCTCAAGATGGGATTTTTCACTTATTGTACATATATTTAGTTTCTGTATCCTTGAGTATTTATATAATTGGAGTTGCAATTGCCCAAAAAAAAAATCATTACCATTTATGCAGTTTCATCATGCATTCCAAGTGTTCGTAAGTATAAAGTGACAGTTTTGGAGTGGATTAAAGAAGCAAACAAATGAATTCCAGAAGGGTACAATCAAAGAGATCGATCAGTACCAAGGAGATTATAACAGAGGAGGAAAAATGGGTAAAAAGAGAGAACTAAGTAAGTACTACTCAATACACAGTTTTACAAGTTATACATGTAGACGTGATAGGGAATTCACCCACCTACACTACAGCAACCATTATAAAAGAAAAATAAAATTAAACAATCACTCAAGAAATCTAAAGGGGAAAAATATTCCTGAGGATCAAAATTCTTACATGATTGAGAACTTCTATATGGCTTTCTATTCTCCTAAGATCATGACTAGTTTCTGCCAAAATTAACCTATCAGTTTGGCGAATAGACAACTAGTGCAGTCGGTTAATAATGATAGACTCAAAAAAATGAAACAAGGGCAACAAATGGCAAGATGACCATGAGTTAAGAATGCTGCAATCTGCATTAAAGAAGAACACTTTGTATGTAAGATGCTAAAAAAATCAATTGAGAGAATAGTTGAATACCTCTCGCTCGGATGATGCTATCCGTAGTTGTTAGATACAAATCCATCTCCTTAACCTACAAACGAAGTGTTTCACATACAACTATGTAATTTTCAGTAAGGAGGAAAAATAATGTACTTCTAAAGAAAACACACATGATACTAATACTTACTAATGCTTCGAAAGTTAACAAGTCATTCTTCAAAAGAGTAGCAATTGCTTGAACGCTCGCACTCTGCAACCAAAACCAACATCAATAAACTTCAAGAAATCTGCAGCTTTCAGATTAAAAGCTTAATTCCATGCAAATAAATTTGATGAGAAAACCGCTATATATACATACATAAACTATTTATACTTTTCCTTGCTAGTCACTGAACTTTTATTTTATTTTACTATATTTGCACTATTTTCGAGCTATATGTTTTGTCAGATTAGTGTCTACGTGGTGGTTTCCCTCTCGTTTTGAGACGCCTTTTGCACGTATTGCCGTCCTTAAGGATAATTGACAGAATGACACCTTAAGTGCGGCCACGTGTGGAAAAAAAATGTCTCAAAACTGATTGGAAAACACCACATAGACATTAATTTGACTGAAAATACTAAAATAAAAGTTTCCTGATAGAACGAGAAAAGTAAAGCATAAATAGTTTGTGTATTTATATAGCAATTTTCTCTAAATTTGATTCATTATCAAACAGTGGAAAACAAAGCTGGAAAAGTTACTAATTTCTACAATTGCTGGAGATAAAGAGAACCCTTCAATTATTTGATTGGTTTGTTGAAATTAATAAACAAAATATTGAATTTTGAATGAAATTCTTGAAAGTTAATAACAAACACAATAATAATAATAATAATAATATAAAAAAGTAAAAGCAATTGAGAAGAGAGAATGGACCTGCTGAGTAGGAGAAGTAGATGAATTAACGTACAACTCGATTTGCTTAACGTACTGTGAAGAATTAGCCATTCTTAAGGTTTGAGCAACGAAACGACAAAGAGATTCTACAGTTGGTTTTGAGGTGTTCGGAAATTTTGACGATGTTTGCAGTTCTTCTGGGGTTTTACACCGTGGCGACAAGAGGGTTTTATAAATTTGTAATAACTACAATTTTGGCCCCAAAACTTTCCTATTTATCACACACCTAAACCAAAATTGAATGAAATTCTTTTTAGAGAAGTTTGTCTTAGATACAAGTCTCTGTTTAATTTTAACCGTACAAAGAAATACTTATAATATTTTCTCGCATAAATAAGAAACATGCGAAAATAGTATTTTTTCTTTCTAAAAAAGACAAAATAATTTTTTTTCCTTTTCTCTTAAACAAAAAAAAAATAAAAAAATAAAAAGTCTCAAATTCATAATCATTTCTCTCATTCATCATATTCAGCATTTTTAATTCATCATAGTCTAATAGATCTTGTGATTCAAATAGAAATCCGTATAAAAACAAATCTACTTAACTAACCTTCTGAGTTTTCTAACTCTTCAAGATTTCAGTTCAAGTCCTAATCAAGTGAGAAATCTAGTTTCTTAGTCCGTTTATCGAGTTAGAGAATAGAGATAATTGATCAAGAAGTGCAAACAAGTTTGAAGTGTAGTAGCAAGGAAAAAATGAAGAATTAACACTGGGCTTGTATTTTTTATATACAAAGAATATATATTGGGCTGTTAGAATAGTTTGTATAGTTGAGGCCCATCAGATTATATTTTGTAATATAAAATTGCATATGTTGTAAATATTCAGCTGGATATTAGTAGTAGAGATAGGCTGAGTGTAGTATATATTAGATTTTTAAAAAAATATTGGTGTATTTTTTTTTTCCATTTAAATGATATTTTCATTAATGACACCACACAAATAAGTTAAATTAATGAGTGACACCACTACTTTCAGGTTATGAATCCGTCACTCCTACCCAAAAAGGCAATACTCACGCTCACAGGCCCCCACCTTCATATCCGACATGAATCGTGGAGGATATAAATCAAGATGACCCAGCAGCTCGATTGGTGGGAGTTATTGTCTTAGCCCACCGCAAAAAGCCACTAAATCCGTCACTGATGTTAGGAGAGTCGATACTTAATAGAAAATAAACTAAAACCACAATAAATTATGAAGTAATTCCACTTCCTGCATAGCTATTTAATATTAAATTTTAAATTTTGACCCATTACAAAGTATGTCATGTCATCGTCACTTTGATGTTATGGAACAATCAGAAGAATTATTCGCTCCAAAAAAATGAAGGTAGGGAGGACAACAATTTAGTTTGCATTTATCGAACATAGCCAACACATTTGACCATATGTGAGAAATTAGGGGAGTGAGGGGACAAGCGAGGAAGAAAAATAGAGCTTATGGTACGATAAGTCTAACACTCAATTACTAAATAACAATTTAATAATATTTCGCAAAAAAAAGAAATAACAATTTAATAATAAAACTTACCATTGAAAGTTGAAACACCAATTGTCCAACAACACAAACTAAAAATTATATAGAAAGTTTAAAAAATATATAGTTAGAAATTCACTCATTGGAAGCATACTTGTAACATCTATAGAATGATCCGTAAGCAAGCTTTTGGGACTTCACTAGCAATAAATGTGAAATTTTGACGGGCCTACTTTGCAAGTATGTTTCACCTCAATTTATGTGAAAGTGCTGTGATACAAGTCCCATAAGGATCGGTCCATACCAAAGTGACCATTTGTTCTTACTTTCCTTTCTTTCTTAGGACACTACTAGTAGTAAAAGGTCTCTTCTTCCTTTTTCTCTTCTTCTTCTCTCTTCTTCTTTCTCTTGAAGTTTTCTTCATTTTTTAGCTTTCATGGATATATCCAATCAAAAAGCTCCAACTTTCAGTCGGATCTTGGTTGGATCTAACCATCCTTCTTTCACTTTTTGTGTTTTCATCCCCTTCTTTTGACGTAAATCGTGATGGAATTTTTTCAAGGCATTATTATTCGAGATTCAAGACTCATATGCAAGACCTATTTCAGATCCTTCCAGATATGGAGTTTCTCTCTAAACGCGGAGTTGTTCTGGGCCCTTTTTCAATTTTCTTCATCTTTCCGAGACAATCTATGAGACGGTTGATACACCCATGTCTCGTAGATTGTTGATTTATAAGAAAGGTGTTGAAACTAAATTTGCTACTATTGTTCCAGGATCTCGGAGAAGCTGTTGCGAATAATTTTATCATGTATTTATTTTTTCTACTATTTTTTGTGTTGTTTACCTAGTCCGGGGTGTGAACTTTTATTTGTTATCATGGTGTCTACACCATTGTATAACTTTTATTTTTCTTGTATTTTCATTTTATCTTTTGATTGTAATGGCCTTGACTATTTTATAATTAATGGGTAAATTTTTGTTTAGAAAAAAAAATATTAGTAGTAGTATATGGGTGGTTGGGGTTAGCCTATAGCAGAAAGAATTATTGAACTTTTTAATGAGTTTTGATTCTTTATTGGTGGACCTTGAAAGTGAATTTTATCTTCTTCAGCCTTAGTCCAAGTTCAATCCCTCACGTTATTAAAAGAATGGGACCTTACCTTTACATGAAAATGCAATGAAACTTTTTTTTTTTTAACACCTCCTCCCTTCATTTTTTAAATATATTTGACCTACCTAATTTAGTTAGAGTTTAATAGACATTAACAAAATTAAGTAAATTTACGAGTTCACATATTTTGATATTTTAACTCAAAATTATGCATTTCGGGTGAATAATTTCTACCATTTGAGAAAGGACATACTTGATATTTTAATTCAAAATCATGCATTCTGTGTGAGTGATTTTTGCCACTGAAAAATACATTCTTACTTCATAATGAGTGAAGGCTCTTAGGTCATGATCAAGATACACAAAAGAATTTGATGCGGTCATGGGTTGGTAGGCAATCCCATCATATTTTTACGATTTCTATATTACTATTGGTGTATAATACTCGTAGAGATAGAGAGAATCGTGTGCTCAAGTCAGACGTGTTTTTTCTTTCCGATTTCAACTATCTACAACAAACTAACTAGGGCTTCTTTATTTACATTCAATTATTAGTTAATTTCTCAATAGCCAATAATCATTGGCTTCTTGGCATAATGGAAGTCACTAATTTTATTTGCTTTTTCATGTTGATGTAAGTATTTAGGATCAAATTTGACACTTAAACTTTAGCTAATCAAACTGTTAGTCAAGTTAAACTAAGAAAAGTAGATTCCGACATCGACTTCATATCGAAATTTTGACTCAAACTTTTATCATGATGTTGGTTAGAGAGTTGCACTTTAATTTTGCGCATGATTTATAAAGAAACTCATCCTCTTGAACTTCTAATTTTTGCCTTTAGAAGAAAGAAGGAAAAAAAAAGCACATTTGGCTCCATTTTTTTTAGTGAGTATTAGAGTATCTGATCGACTCGTTCGATTTGGATCTAACAAGTATTATGATCTGTTGCAAAAAAATCTTACAAATATACAATTTATATCTCTCGAACTTGCAATCTTCCATGCACTTTACAATATATAAGGTTAAAATATTTTTTTATTTATATATATACTGATTAAGTTTCTTTTGCTATGAAATTTCTAAGAAAGATGGATAAGATGGGGATATGATTAAGTGCATTTGGTTAGGATAATTAAGAAACTTGACTTAGGCTAATGAGTGCATAAAAAGAATCAAACACCGAAAGACTTGGATTAATCACAAAAGGTAGTCCTAAGACCGTCTTAGATTATCACTTTGGGAATGAAGTTAACATTAAACAAAGGCGTTTCCAGATTATTAGTATATCCTTTCCATTGATAGATTCATTGCATCACACTAGTCCTTTATATTTTAATATTTAAAATTAAAAAAAAAAGAATAATAAATTAACACACTTATTTAATTATAGTATCAAGATATAAAAGAGAATGTTTGTAGTGGTTCTTATCTAGCAACCCATACTTTCAAGTTTCAATTATCGCTCTCCCTCCCGCCTTCAAAGATGTCATGATTTCATCTTGATGCATCTAAAAAAACAGAAGCTGTTTTTTCCAATTTTTTTTCTAAGTTATACATTTTTTAATAAAAAAATAATGTATGCTTATTTTTTTATTAGTGAGATTGAAAATGTGACCGAATGATGCAAGTGATCAAGAAGGTTATGTATGAGCATTTTATGAACTCAACTCAAAGTAAAGAATGAATAGACACCAATCCATCACACCAAAACCAGTGGAGACTTTTCAAGTTGTATTGGAGAAAGAGTTTGAGAACTTTTCAGTGTTGTAATACCCTGGCCATTTTATTATTAATGAGTAATTTTTTATTAATAAAAAAAAAACCCAGTGGAGACTGGAGCCTACCAAACAAACACCCAAGTGAAAGGAGTACTATATATACATAGATATACAGAAAAAACGTGCAAAATAAATAGCAGCCCCCAACTGTATATAAATAAATATTAAAATTCAACTTTTTTTCATGATGATCCTGTTATTTCTCTCATACAAATAAACCTAAATCCCACTGCAAAATTTAATATTTTCCGTGTTGATCTCAGGGAGGATTCTAGGGGGTAGGGGCAGTGGCACCTCGAGATTTTTAAAAATGCTACTAGATACAATAAATTTTACATGTAATTCGAAATATTTGATCAAAGTTTGCCACCCCAAATTTTTTTTTTCTTCAATTTTTATATGTAATTCGGTATATTGTTGTAGTTTTTCGCCCCTAACATACAATTCTTGACTTCGTCCCGATTAATCTCCATCCAAGTACTCCACCAAGAAGCTCTTATTAGAGCTCTTTTTTTCCCTTCCATATTACAACCTTTGAGCAGCTCAAATGTGGAATGCACCCCGGACGATCCATCCCATCACATCACAGAAAGTTGCGGCTCAGCTTGGACAAAGTTTTGATTTGGGTTTGAAATTTCTAAATTTTGATGAGAGAAGCTCAAATTTTGGCATCTAAAATTGGCGGGAGAAATTCAAATTAATTTTTTTTTTAGATTTTGAATTTGAATTTCTTCCATCAATTTTAAAGGCCAAAATTTGAGCTTCTCCCACCAAAATTTAAAAACTCAAACCCAAACCCAAATCTTATCCAAGTTGAGCCGAACTTTCTGTGATGCGCGAGTGTCGAACTAGCACTAACATTGAGACACAACATTACCATTAAGGCATGCCCGCTTGACGAGGATTAGGAATCATCTGAGTACAAGTTCTTTTTAAATATATCATCTAATACATTAATAAAATTATTTTACATGTACAAGGGTAATATACTATGTCCGTTTCATATTAGATGCACTAGCTGCAGTGGTGAAGCTAGAAATTTGTCATATGGGGCGAATTTTTTATTGAAATTTTTTTAATATGGGTGAAATACAATATTTATAAGAAAATATCACAAAAATAATGGAATAACCTTTTTTTTCCTCCATATTACAACCTTTGAGCAGCTCAAATGTGGAATGCACCCCGGACGATCCATCCCCTCACAGAAAGTTCAGAATTTAGTGGGGATAAAAGTACACATAATTTGAAGAGCACTGAATTGTTTGAAATAATATATTTGATATTTAAATTTAAAAAATTGTAGTAAAATTTGGATTAAATTGTAATAGAAATTTACTTCTAATTGATTTGACGAAAATTTCTATAAATATATAACAATTGTCGACGCGTAATTTTAGACGAATGACCTCCATCAATGTACCTAAGATTAGTGCGGGGAATCTAAAATCCAAACTTTACGGTAAAAAATCCATTAGCATTTAGAAAGAACATGTCATGATTGAATGTAAGACTACTACTACAAAAGATGCTTTCTTGATATGACTCCTTCATCACGAGTTGCCTCCTCTTACTTTTCTTTATGCTTATCGTCTTTCATCATCGATCAGTACCGTTGATCCCTCTTGTTATATTCGTTGAAAATATCAAAATCAAGGATGCGCCTTAGATGGGACTTATAGTTGTAGTGCCGTTGCGATGTACTGGATTCCTCGACATACTTGTACTAATACCACATCCTCAGTGGAGGTGATTCTATTTCCATTTGATCCAGTGGGCGCAACCGCAAAATCAAGTCAATTCTTAATCTCCCCCCTTGAAAAAGACTTTAAGTCAACCCCGAGTCAATTATTGCACTTTTTTTTGTTTGCTAAGTAACTATTGCATACTGAGGGTTACGGATCTTTCTCTTTTTTGAATAAGAGGAGGGAAAATTACATCGTGCGCGAGTGTCGAACTAGCACTAACATTAAGGCACAACATTACCATTAAGGCATGCCCGCTTGACGAGGATTAGGAATCATCTGAGTACAAGTTCTTTTTAAATATATCATCTAATACATTAATAAAATTATTTTACATGTACAAGGGTAATATACTATGTCCGTTTCATATTAGATGCACTAGCTGCAGTGACGAAGCCAGAAATTTGTCATATGGGGCGAATTTTTTGCTGAATTTTTTTAGGATGGGGTGAAATACAATATTTATAAGAAAATATCACAGAAATAATTTTTTCCTATAGAAAATTCGTCGTTTCTGAAAATTTTGGGGGTAGCTGTGTTTTGCATGAATATTAAAAATTTGAAGAATTTCATAGAAATTTTATATAAATGCCTAAAATGCTCTTATTTAAAGATTAATGGTTAACTAAAATTTAAGATAGTTGAATGGTATTTTAAATAGTAAATTGTTTATAATTGGTTTTTGGGAAAATAAAATCATTAAATGGTTGGTTGGTTGGTTGGTTGGGAATAATGGTATAGTGTAAATAATAATAATAATAATAATAATAGTAAATGTATTCTTCATAAGGGTATAGAACAAGTATTTTGAAACAAATCAAACGTGAAATTATAACAATCTAAATTGAAGTGGAGAGAGAAGTGCTTGTTCAATTAATAAATATTAAAGCAAATATTAGAAGGTTAAATAAAAATAACATTGGATTGTTATGATACAACTAATCTAATAATAAAAAGTAATTTTAGGACAACTAATTTAGGACGAAAGTAAATACCTAAAAACCCTTGCATGTTGAAAATAGTCTGGAGTGACTAATATTAAAAAATTTGTATATATATATATATTTAGCTGATTAATGAACCATCATTATGTATTTTATACGAATTAATCAGATTAAATACTCTATAACAATCTAAAAAGTGAGAGAAGCGTACTAGAGTAATGCAATTTGATTCACACCTTAACAATCCGCATAGGAACCGTGGTGTTAAATTTCGAGCATGTTGGTTGGTCGGAAGCCGTAGAGGCTAGAGAGAGATTATTATGCAATTAAAAAGTAGAAGGAAAAAAAGGGTCAAATACGCAACCCACGTCACCACGCGCGAGGGGCTCAGTGTGGTCCCCATTTAGTCCCACTGATAAGAGGGACACGTGTTTGCTACTTCCTTCTGTGCCTAATTGGCGTATCGTAGTATCCAAACCACTCTGCTTTAGCAACTTCACATATTAGGTGTGATTGAATTGAATCTGATCATATCCATCAAAAAAAAAAAAAAAAAAGAATTGAATCTGATCTTAATTTGATCTAGTTTAAAGTTTAAATTCAAATTCAAATCAATTTTGAATTGAGTCTGAAAGTAAAATTTGAAGTGTTAAATCATCCCAAATCAAATCTCAAACTCAATCCAAAGTTAGTTTAAGTCTGAGTTTAAGTTTCAAACCAGACCAAACTCAAATCAGACTCAATCCAAACACACCCATTTTCTTTCATTTAGCCAATCCTTTTTTATTCTTTGTTTTTTTTCTTTTGAGTAATACAATTAGAGCATCTTAGATTTGGAGCATTTTTTTATATAATAAAAAATGTCACATTAAATTATTGAAACATAATTAATTAAATATATATTTCAATACTAACTAACTCTTATACACTTTTAAAATAGAAATAAAACCTAAAAAAATAGAAAGAAAATACTTACTTTGCCTATTTTTTTATTGGAAAATGATTTCCTCCTAGAATTTTTGGGATAGAAACCTTAAACCCCCAAATTGAGGGTGTTAAATGACTATCTTATCCCCCTGCTGGTATAAAGGATTCACCCAATTATAAGGGCAAAAAGGTCCAAAAAACTATTTTAGTCAATCTTTTAGCCAATAATTCTAGTAGCCTAATAAAATCATTTTTTTATTTTACCTTGTAAAAATAGATTGACTAACATAACAGAACTCCATAATGACCTTTTGCACAATCCACCTTAGCCAGGTAGAAGGGCCAAGCGATGGCGTTGGAAGTACTCTTAGCCAACTTGGGGTTAAAACGGGATCTTATTTCAACCATGTGACCATATACAATAGGCACTAAGCCATCACTTCACGAGCAAAAAAGGTAACAGACTCGCTGCTACATGTACAAGACTATGAAGTCTATGCTATGTTATATCAGTCACTCCACAAAAAGTCTGTATGTTTTGCAAGTCCGAATGAACTTTCCAGGCTTGTCATACCTGTCTGACCCTAAATAAAATGACCTGGACTAATTCTCTGGTCCCCGGTGTGCTACCCAAATCTCCAAACAATTGTTTATTCCTCCAGAACCCGCTTGTACTCACCGCTTATGGGAACACATAGCTCCACTTTTCCTGTAGCCAATATTCCCGGTGAGATTCCAGTCTATCCATTCCTCAATACGAACAAAGGATAGGAACTCAGTCCAACAATCTTGATGAACCAAATCTTCCCACACCTTCTTGATCCTCGCACAGTCTCTCAAGGCGTGTAAACTAGTCTCGATATGCCTACATTGATCGCAAAATGGGGTTTCTGCACATGCCCTGTTGAAGAGGAGTGCTTTAGTGACTAGCCTATCATGTCTAGCCTGCCACAGTAATAAGTTACCTCGTTGAGGCCCTTTAAGCTTCCATATTCTTTTCCATTTGACAGCATTTACATTTCCATCTGAAGAGAAACATGTCTGGTGTGCTTCTTTGGGTTGGAATTCATTCATATCAGCCGATTGGGCAATGTTAGTAACTCCATGAACAATGCCCCTCCAAATATGGGACACTCTCTATTTTTTGTTATCTTGGACTAAAGGATCTCCATACTTCTTCCAAAGTACTTTGGCCCACAATCTGTCCGGGTTCTGAATCATCATCCAACCAAGCTTAGCTAGCAGCGTAGTGTTTCATTTCCTCAAGTTTTTCATACCAAGTCCCCCCCAATCAATAGGTTTGCAGACATTATCCTAGGTCATAGGATGTAATTTCCTCCCCCCCCCACCCACCCCACCCCACCCCACCCCAAAAGAATGCTCTATGTGTTCGTTCAAGGTCTTCTGTCACCGAGACCGGTAGCTTGATACTTTGCATAATACTTTGCATAGTACTCTTAGCCATCTTACTTATGATGTGTGGATTGAGAAAACATGAATAGACGTATAAAGTCTAGTATTAATGCTGCATTTAAATTATGATGAGATTCGATAGAGTTTTAAATTAAAAATATTTCCCATTATACGATTCATCATAATAAATTAATTGTTTATAATAGAAAAAATGATGAAAAATGATGATGAGTTCAACCTGCTTCTTAGCACGAAACATTGAATATTTATTTGTTTTTTATCTTTTCAAAACTCGTGTGGCATTCTTTGACCGAAACAGGCAGCAGAGAGTGATGCTACAACTGCTTTTATTTCACGGGGATACGTAACAATGAGGCTGCTATATTGCTCACGACTTCGGTACAAAACCTGTTTTTTTTTTTTTTAATCTAAAAAGTAAATATATAAAAAGATCAAGAAAATTTTACGAAGGTTGGATTGACCATTACCTGTTTTGTTTTTTGTAAGTACAACAAATTGTAAAAAGAACACATTTTTTAATTGAGAATAAGCTCCTTTCTCAATTGTCAAATTTAAAATCCGATAATAATTATTTATTCTTCACGTGCAGATAAACACATGTTTGTAACTCAACGACAAATGAATTACTATTACGTATCACCTCTTATATATAGGCTTTGCTTGGATAAGGTTTGGATTGCTCCCGCCAATTTTCTTTCAAAAATTTCAATTTCAACGAATATTTGAACAAAAAAATTTGAATTTGAAATTCTCCCGCCAATTTTTTAGGTCAAAATTTATATTTTTCCACCAATTTTGAGACCAATCTCAAACCTAAACCTAAACTAAACCTTGTCCAAGTAGAGTTGTAGTAACAAAAATAAACTGTAGTCTTTGGTGGGAAATTGACCCTATTTTGCTTTAATAGTAGTCACTGGTGTATTAAAAAAATAAATTATAATCACTTAGTTTTGTCAAATCCAGAAGTCATTGAGTAAGTACACCAAATACACAAGTTTTAATTTTTTTTAATTTTTTTTTTTGATGAATAAGTTGATTATTGATATACGAAATTTCTCTTTTGATGAGTTAAACCACGTTAGTACATGTATTTATGTTCTTTCCAAAACGTTTGAACATAAAATATGTCACATTCTCACATAAATTAAATCCTTAAATTTATAATTAAAAGACGAAATGAGTTACCGTTGCAACATTTTCTTAACCAGTTACCGTTGCAAGTAACTGGTTAAGAAAATGTTGCAACAGTAGCAGTCCGGCTCCTATGCGGGACAGTTTTGGTGCGGGACATGTGGGAACAATTCCAGTCGTCGGATGAGATTTTTTAACGGTCCAGATCTGGAGAGAAATTTTTTGCAGCTGACTTAAAAAATAAAAAATAAAACTTTTCTCTCTCTAAATCTGGACCTTTAAAAAATTTCATTCGACGACTGGAATTGTGTCCCGCATGTCCCGCATAGGAGCCGGGAGCCAACGGTAGTGCTTCTTTTGTTTTGAGCAGGAAGAATGTGTGGGGTTAAGAGATTGTGGTGTGGGGATGAATTTCTGGTGTTTTTTGTTTAGTCATTTTCCACTTTTAACAACTGTAGCTAAGAACACTGATTGATCGAAAGGATTGTGTTCACATCTGATCCTATCTTTCTTTTAGATGGCTGGCTGGCCGGTGGTCTGTGGACGGTGAGATTAAGGAGACAAGATCATGGGATCTGCATGTTTTTATTCCAAACCCCTGCAAATATGGATCATGCGAATACTATTACCACTTTTGCCCCTAACCACCCCTACGGAAAATTCAATTGTAGTATGTAAGGTTATCAAAATTTCGCGAATTGAATCGTAGAATAGTACGATTTTACTATTTTAAAGGTATAAATCGTATTAAAAATTGCTAAAGGATAGAATTGTATAAAATGGTCGATCTGGATCGTGCACGATCTTGTGCGATTCAATCTTACCTTCTTCAACCGAGTCGATTTCGTATTCTCTTAAATAAAAAAAATATTCGCTTGTATTCAATTATTGGTTCGCTTTTGAAGTTTATCACTTATTAGTTTGTGGTTTAGTTTTAACTTTTTAATTCTATTAGTATTCTTATTCTCCCGTTGAAGTATTGTTATATTTTTTTCTTATTAGCATATAAAAAGATATCTTTATTGAAATAAATTTATCATGAAATATTATTTTAATAATTTTATCGGATCTTCCAATTCATGCTACTATCCTCGTGTTTACGATTTTTTAAATTTTTTTCGTTTCGAGTTAAAAGTGCGATTTTGATAACTTTGCATCACCTTATGAGATTGGTCACACAAACATTCATATGAATTGAGTGAAATCTATAGATAGATATGAGCTCTATTAAATTAATGTGAAAGAGCTGTGGGCAGCAGAATCAAACCGGGTAGTGCTAATCACACAAAAAAAAAAGAGGCTGTATTGTAAGCAGATGGAGCTGTGCCATAGGCTGCTATATAGATTAGACTTGCTCTGCCAGCACATGTCCTTTAATTCATTCGTTCACTCAAGAGAGAGAAAGGTGAGCCAGCCAGCACGCTTTGCTTCCTGAACCAAACAAACAACATTATATTTTTAGTGTCTGAAACTCTGAGGTTGCGTGTCTTGTGCTCATAATTCTTGTTCCAATTTTGGGGTTCTTTTTTTTCCATTTTATCCTCTGAGATTGAAGAGAAATAAAGTGAGAATTTTGGGAATCTTTGCCTCTTTTTTGCTTCCTTCCATTTTTTCACTTCTGTAACTCTGTTGCTCTTTAAACATTAGATTGGAAAGAAAGATTTTGAAAAGTGATAGAAAAAGGTTAGACAACCCTCAAAACACACACTCACTGTGTGCCCTACAATTTTAGACCCCTCTCTCTAGTACTATTATTCTTCTGTACCACAAAATAAAAGCTAGAATTTTCATCAGTTCTCATAAATCATTATTATTGCTCTTCCTTTTTCTTTGTTTTCGTGGGGATATTAAGCACTGGAGGGCAGCTCATTTCTTTTGAGATTTCAGCTGAAAGATTGTGTTCTTGGGGTCTTTTTTTTTAGTTTTTTCTATCTGGGGTGTTAAAAAGTTTTGGCCTTTTTTTATTTGGTGTTTGCAAGAAACAAGAAGATGTTGTGGGAATTTCTCATGTTCTTGAGCTTTGGTTAGTTTATTTTCAGGTAAATTTTTGATCTTTTTCTTCAACCCATGTATTAATTTTATTCTTGAATATGTTCAGTGCATATTTTTAGGCTGTTTTTTTTCTAACTAGGATAAGATCTTTATCTTTGCAGTGGGTAACTTTGCTTTCTTGCATATTTGCTCTTGAAGAGGTTTCAGAGCAAAAATCTTGGATTCTAGTGTTTATTATTACAAGTTTTCTGAATTAAAATGGAGGGTTATACTAGGAAAGATCATGATATTGGTGGATGTCCAAAGTTACTAGATTTGATTCCAAAACAAAGAGAATGGCTTCTGAAAATGAAAGAGGAATCATCAGAGGAGAAAAAACTAGAACTAAGGCTTGGTCCACCAGGTGGAGATGATGATCATCATCATTCTCCTCTCTCTTTTTCTGGTAGCAAAAGAGGTTTCATAGACACTGTGATTAATGGTAGCAGCCCCCCAAGCCAAGCTCAAAACCAAGCCCACAAGTTTTCATGGTGTTCTTCTTCTGGCCTAGAACAACAACAAACAAAAGCTTCATTTCTTAAGCTTCATCAGTCAAATTCACACAAGGAATCATCACAGCACTGTTGTAATAATAAAGGAACAGTGGATTTTCAGAAGAGTGCTGCAGAAAAGAAGGCATTTTCACAATCTGAAAATACAGCTGTGCCCAACAGCACTGCTCAGAAAAGGTACTTTTTTGTCTCTTACTCGATATTATAAGTCGTTTTAGATATATAATAAAAATTAAGTAAGTAAAAATTAAAGTATTTTTTTATTTCAATACTATTTAAGAGAGTAATATTGATATTTTAATTATAAAAACATATTATTCTTTGCTCTCTTAATTTTCGTTACATGTCCAAAATAACTTATATTATGAAATTGCGGGAGTATTTTTTTTCTTTCCTTCTTTCCTTTTTGACAGGATAATTTCAATATTTCATTATTTTCACTCAAATGACTTGGTATAGTAGACAAATTGTTTTGTGGTCCATAGACAAGGAATAATGGTTTCACTTTTTTATGTCTGCGTTATTTTTGGTTTTTTTTGATAATTTTTATATATTCTAGTGAAATTTCTTGTTGTGTAGTCTGACTTTTCATTTTAATATATTCAGCCGCTCATTAATGAAATGAATATTCTCAGACTGGCTTGTTTTTATTATGGTAGTAAATGCTTAAGATGTACTAGTAAAGAACTTTCCTTTTTTTCTTCCAATTTAATATACTGCTGTTTGTCTTGATCTTACCTGTCACAAATTTAATTTTACTTCTTGCATCATAGTTGAACTATTCATACATATTCATATTTCCAGATTAAGCATGAATTTGTTGGATCAATAATTTTTCACTGCAACAGTAATACTAAACCATGCATAATAATAAAGAACTTATCTTGTGTCCATCCATTTATTTTTTGCTTTTATACGACAAAATTGATATTGTATTCGTCCCAAATTGAATGTTTACTTTCCTATTCGATTAGGACAATGTATGTTCAATTTGGGAGAGTGGGGTGGGGTGGGGGGTTAAACCTTCCATGATTAGCTAGTTTCTTGAATTGGCTTTTACTAAAAATTGCTTTCCTAAACCTAAAACAGAACTGCTCCAGCACCAGTTGTGGGATGGCCTCCAATTCGTTCATTTCGCAAGAATCTTTCAAGTACCAGCTCTTTGAAATCAAGTCCTGAATCCTCGAACAAGGCTGCTGCTGCCTCTAAAGAAAAACCCGTCGAAAGTTGCCAAAAGGGTTTGTTTGTGAAGATTAACATGGATGGAGTCCCTATTGGTAGAAAAGTTGATCTCAAAGCCTATAATGGTTATGAAAAGCTATCCTCTGTTGTTGATGAACTCTTTCGCGGCCTTCTTTCCGGTAATAATCATTCATAACCTTTTCCTCTTTAATCTTAAGACCTCATTCTTATATCCACATGGTAATAATCTGAATTGTTTCGTCTTTTATTCTTCGACTTAGCTCAAGAAAATACCTATGTTGATGGAATAAAGAGCAAAGGAGAGGGCGAGAAAGTGATTACCGGGCTATTAGATGGAAGTGGGGAATATACTCTTGTGTACGAAGATAACGAAGGAGACAGAATGCTTGTTGGAGATGTCCCATGGCAGTAAGCATCTTATGCCATTTGATCTATCTAACTACAATTCTTGAAATGTTTTTGCTCATAACTTGGCTCATGTCTATTTATCTTTACCATTATCTGTGCAGCATGTTTGTTAACACGGTGAAAAGGTTGCGCGTCTTGAAAAGCTCAGAGATCTCTACACTATGCCGTAAGTTTCTGATTCATTGTGGGTCAGTGGTGAATAGGGGTTGTGGGGCGAAATTACATATCGACATATATTCCTATAGAAAACCCTCGTATTTCCCAAAAAAAACAAAAAATGTTAGGGGGGTGAGGGTGTTCGATTTCTTAAGATTCTCCCCTGGGTATAAGGCTCTCTCTAACTATATTGTACATGAATGCAGGTGGGAGGAAGCAAGGAAAGCTCTCGCTCGACAATGCCTCGTTGAAATGAAGAGGGAGGAAATCTGTGTTCCCAGTCTCTACAAAGAAGGAAGAAGATTGGAGCTTATATTTTAGTAGTATTATTTAAGGTTGCCATGCGGGAAAAAAAATTTGTTTTTGGAATTATGATTTTGTAAGTATTACAATATTGGGATGTTTTATTAGGATTAATGGACAAATGGTCTCTTCTTCTAAAAAAAATTGTCACCTTTTGGTTAATAGGATATGCAACTAATGTTTTCTGTGAATATTAGGGTGCCAAATGCATGCTGATATTATATTAGTTATCAGATCAATTTAATTTGAAGATCACCAATTCAAGTAAGTGATTAGTGAATAACTAATTTTGAGTATCTACTCAAAATAGGTAAATGACCATGTTCAATTGTTTTATAAAATATTTTATTTGTCAGTACGTGCAGAAAAAAAAGTAAATCTCAACACCGTAACTGACCGGCAAACAAGATGAGTTTTAACAATTACAACAGTATATCCCCAAGTTTGACAACCCTGAAGGAAAGAAGTGTAAAAATGCGTAGATTATCAATTTTATTAGCTCTGCAAACAGGGCCAAGAAGGTACAAATAAAGAGAGAATTTACAGCTCATATTGCAAGAAAGATCCTCCTTACATAGGTCTTTCATTTACAAAACTTTTAAAAGTCCTTCGAATAAATTCCCGCTAGAAAATGACATCCTAGATGAAGGATTAACAGAAACAAATCGTAAACTATTTAACAGAATAATTGAATATACCATAAACCAGAACTAAAGAGAGAGAATACTCTGAAGAACTAAGGTGAAGAGAAGTTGTAAAATGTCACTCTTAATACGTTCTTAGGACTTGTATTTGGAGTTAGAGGCCGCGATCAATGCAGCACCGATACCAGAACCATCCGCGGAGTGCTTAAAACCAATGTTCATTGTGTTATCCTCTCCGAGCAATTCAATCAACGTACTCTCTAAACACTTCCTATATTCGGTGTAATGCTCGTATAACCCACCATCCATAGCTACAACAGTCCGTTCTGATCCTCCTCCTGTTGAATTGTCCCTTCCCATCTTTTTCAGGACCCCCAAGATTCCGGCTGCAGCAAGTCGAGCTCCTCGTGTGGCAATTATGTTGCAGAGCTCAACCACCACTTTTCTCATTTTCAGAGAGGTATTAGACACCTAAAGTATAACATTCAAGATCAAACTTAAAACGTATATTGCATTGAAACAATTATGATCAAACCATGACAACTGAGAAAAATGGAGATAATTCTATAGAAAGAATAAACCAACAGCAACACTAAAGCCCTTTAATAATAGTTCGGTGTAACAAATAATAGTTCGATGCAACATTTTCTCTTCGGAAGTGTACACTAAAACTCCCAACTGAACACCAAACAGGAAAGCACCTAATCCTTAAGGTGTCCAAAAGAATTGAAAAGCTTCAATCTTCAATGTTATTAAGTGAACCACTCTGCTGCAGATCTATCTATATATGGGAAATTCTGATCTACTAGCTTCTATTTTCATTTTTATATAAACCAAGGAGAAGCGAGGTAAAAGTTGCAAGAAATTTCTATGATATATGCTTCTGATGAGGTGAAAATGGCTAGACAAACGTAAAAACACAACTTACCAGATGCCAATTAACAATATCTCAATACATTATTAAAATGTTTTAAACTTCATTTTGCAGAAGGGACCAGCTCTTAACACAGAAAAGCCATACCTCTAAATTTTCCTTCAGTTTGCTGCTTACTATCCTCAAATCTGAGGAGGTATCATGATGCATTGCTGACATTTCAGGCGTCCTGAATTTTTAAGCCAAGGATTAATATTGTTGAGTAGAATCAATAAAAATGACAAAAATATGAAAAATTGTAACATTGTGAAGATTTCGTAGATCAATGACTAAAATGTATTATCTAGGACATTAATAATACAGGTCTACAAAGTTAGACACATATGTAACGTACATAACACCTCGTATGTTTAGGCACTGGAAAATTCTACATAAAAAGTATATTATTCCAAAAGATTTGTATTCTCTGATTTTGGGACCAACCACATCCTGTAATTCTACCAAATAGCTTCCTAGTACGAAAACCATGTAACAATGTGATAGATCTTAGAAATGCTCCCACCGGAGTTATTTGCCTGCTAAAAGGCAACCGACTCATAGATTTATGTTCTGCTGCCCACTTTTCTTGTTCTAAATGCAAATGCATAGACTAGACACACCTCATAAGTGAAGAAAACAACTGAACTGCAGTAAGAAGGGTGGATTCCACTACGATGGGGTTAGAGTCAAGGATCAAAACACAAATTTATTAGCTTGTAATTCAATGACAAAACCTGTTACACCAACAATATGCGGTTAAGTAATACCTTAATACAAATGGAACTTTTAGTTTTGTTGGAACCTCATCCCCGAAAAAAGCAGCTTCTTCAGCCATCCTAAGGAGAACTTTGCGCAAAATTTCTCCCAAGTACATGCCAGAGGTTATCTTTTCGAAAATCTACAAGGATGATTAATATACCTCTTAAAAGTTGACATCATTAGCCTTAGAGACCAACTGAATGCAATGAGATAAACACTCACATGTTCACCCGGATTCAAGCTTTCAGTATCCAGAGAATGATCATACTCCGTCAAGGGAAGATGTGAAGACTTAAAGTTGCCCCACTCCATATTGATAACCTGTAGTTGAGTAGTACAGTAACAAAATGAAACTTCTCAGCATTTATATCCCCAAAACAACTTTCTATAACTTGGTAGTAATATGACGAGCTGTGATCTCTCCAAAATTTTGAAAATAATTCGTTAATTTTCCAAAATGTTGCTAACCATCTCTCCAGATTTAGGCAAGGGCCCGTGCCACTTTGGAATTGACTGAGCACGTTCTATGTATGCTGCATTGGTCCCAGTACCCATAATCACAGCAATAGCAACATCCTTGTCAACGAATTTGCCTCCAGCTAGTGTTCCAATTGTATCATTGACCTACCATAGAGATTATCATTCAAAGTAGTACGAAATAGCACCGGTACAATAGACTCGAGTCAGATTGATTGGCGAGCAACAATATTCAGGATAATAACCCCTTAGGCTCCTCACTTTATAGGATGAATTTTGTTTTCTAAAAGTTTCTGAGGAAACTTACCAGAGCAGTCACATTGACATCAACGCCTTGCCTGTGCATGGCCTTTGTCAGTTCAGCTACCACATCTTTGCCAACCTATCCATCCAGAAAATACAAGTGTTCAGAATTAGAACGTCATGATTGCTTTAGAGAGCTTCAGAAATACCATATTGATACTAAAAATCCCAACGTACAGTGGCATAATTAAATAACGGAAATGCACAAGGCCGCTCAACAAGTTCTAAAATTAAGTTCTCTTGCAATGTTGATAAAGTCCCTTTTCATTTGGAAAAAAATATATATGTGCCTCTACAACAACTAATTTCTATCAAGATGAAACTTTTCATATGAGCAATGTAAAATGGAAATATTAACCGCCATTTATCATTTTTTGCTACACTACAATTAAACCTCTAAAGCATTTGGTGTAATACTCACTTACCTTTTCAAATAGTAATTAACATAAATGAAGAGGGAAGTGGAATTACCGTTTCATCAATAGAGAAGCCCTTGCTCCACGACATGAGAGTCCCAGACTTAATGGAAGTTGGCATCACAGCGAAAGAGAAAGTGAAACCCAATTCCCTCTGCTGACCAGGCGGTGGATGGTACTTTTCTTCTTCATCGTGGATAAATTTTGCAAGTTTTACGGCAATGTAGTCAAAAAGAGCCTGAAACCAAGTTACTTGACACACTCAGAGATAGTAACAATCTAGATCAGTATAGAATAAAGATTAAAAAAACCATTTCAACTGCTTACATCATTCTCGCCAACCATCAACGCAGGAGGGATTGATACCTCCATAAATTCTTGACTGAGGATACCAGCTTTCCCTCCCAAATGAACCCTTAACACCCTGAAGTTTGTCCCACCAAGATCCAAGGCATAGTACACACCTTCCTCTTCACTAAAAATAAGAAATGCCACAAAAATTCATTAACACATTCACCAAGACATTCTTTTGCCCACTAATTAAGTAGTGATACTTGGATTGGGTTTAGTCTGGCTTCAAAATTAGACGAGGTCCCTCTTTGCATAGAGAGTTTGGGTATGAAATCTCAAAGCATTAGAGTCATCTAGAAAGACGGGTTGTTTTGGTCTAAGACTAGTTTGAGACTAAAACCACAAATTTCATACTAGACCCAATCAAAGAAGAATCTAGTGGGAGGGCGAGAGGTAGCTGCTGCCCACCCAAGATTTTTAAATTTGCATTTTTTTTACTAACAAATTACCCCTTGCCAACAAGAAGTTTCTGGCTTGGTCCCCAGACTCAATCCAATAAGGCCCTAAATAAATTACTCACTATTTTTTTTTCTGCATTCGACTGAACTAATTAAAAAGCTCCAAAAGGATTATTCAGTCAGTTAATTATACAAACACAATGTATGCCAACAAAAAAAAAAATCAAAACCCAAAAAACATACTAAAAATGTAAAATCAAACAAGATCACAAATCCAAAAAGGGGAAAAAAAAAGGGGAAGGATTACCCAGTAGGGAGAGTATCAACATAACTGATGAGCATTTTGAGCTTACTTCCACCTTCAGAAGCAAGCCCAGCATGCATTTCAACAGACATTGCATCAGCAACTTGTTTAAGCTTAGAATCAGGAGTTGCACATTTCTCCTCCAACTCCTTTACAATTGCCATTGCTCTTCCCCATCTACTATAGCTACGCATCCTATGTTTAACTATAAGAGCCGCCACGGCGCAAACCGCCGCCGCCCCAACCACAGCCGCTCCCACCACCGCCTTCCTCATTTTCGCATTAGCCAAACCAACCAAACAAATTCTTGAATGTGTATTCAAAATCAGTATTAAATATACAAAAATTTCATTTCTTGAATAGAAAATTGAATTATTTGACAAAGTTTTTTGCAGTTATTGTTGAACGTAAAAGGGGCAACTTTTTTCGATTTTTGACTCTGTTTTTCTTTTTTTGGGACAGAATCAAGTGCTGAGAGAATGGGGTTTTCAAAAGATTTGATATTTTTTTCTATATATGAATGTAAAATCATTAAGAAAATGTGGAGTTGAGTTCGTTAAGGTGTAGTTGAAAGTTGAAACAATAGTCGGAGAGAAGAAAAGGTCGATTCTTTGATGGCGTCGTTCGACATTTAAGGAACAAATTACTTCACGTGTCCAAATTTCTGTCCCTCTCCTTCATTTACAAAATTTTCTCACTTCTTTTCCTTTTTTATCAATAATAATACTACTTGTACTTTTCCCGCTTTATATTATTATTCTTTTTTTTTTTGTTTTTTTTTGGTTAAGATTGTTCGTATGTTATTGATTTTACTGACTAATTCAATTGGAATCTGAGAATAATTTAGCTGATCTAGCAATTAGCGTGAACTTTTATAAAGGAAATGATAAACAACTCAAATAAATTGCATAAAAAGTAGATTAATTGTGGGGGAAAATTATAAAGTTAGAAATAAAGTATTGTTAACCTCCTGTATGTAGTATATTACACTTTTATCCCTGATTTATTTTAATTAATTGGTTCAATTTGAATTGTTTAGCACTATCTCTTTTGTAAACATACAACATTTTTTGCTTTTAGAAAACATTACTTGATAATATTCATTTTTAAAATACTTGTCAAGAATTTTAGTGTAGCAAATGTCATTATTAGTTTAATATCCAATACATGAGTTATCGTCTTGCATAACTTAATTTTTTTTAAGGGAGATCCATTATAGCAATTTACTACTGCACCTTTCAAACGTAATTAAAGCATCATACTATTATCTTACTCAAGCGTATTTCACCTGAAAAGTAAAAAAGAAAAGAAAAAGGGAAGCGTTAAATATTTATTATTTTAATTACTTAATTGCTAAAGTGTCTAAGAAGTTGAGAAAATGTCTTTGAAAGGAAAAAATATTAAATTATTGAATTGCTCCTAACCAAGATATGTCAAGAGCAACCATCCCTCTTCTCTAATTTCTACCAAACTTTCATCAAACTTTATGAATGTAATAATAATAATAATAATAATAATAAAATGATGAAATTAGATGAAGCATTGAAAGCTAAATTACATAGGTCATGGATCAACTACATTGTATAAGCAACAATTAATGCAGATTCATAACACAAAATCGTACAAGTAGTAATAAATAATACTATCAAGATTGAATTATTTAAAAGAAAATACGATTTTAACTATCTTAAACAACTAATAAAAAAAAAGGAAAATGATTTGCTACTATAATTATTGGATAGAAATTGGCTAAAACCCAAATTAACACTATTTACCCCTGCTGGTATAAGGAATTCACCCCCCAATTTGGGTTTTAATCAATTTCTATCTAATAATTCTAGTAGCCTATCAAGGTCCTAAAAAAAAAAATCAAAGTGACTCGCTACTAAAAAAGAAAAAGAAAGAGATCAAAGTATAAAGTAATACTTAATTTCAACCTAAATTAAATTTCTTATTGTTTTGAATAAAAAATTCGAAGAGAACTTAACTTATATACTTACGGTCCCTGTGACTTGTCTAAAAAAATACCAGAGTTTAAAATATTAAAATTTCTTACCACTAAGTTATACTCCCAGTGGGTTATGGCTTGCACACGACTGTGAGGTTGTGGGTTCGATACCCTCCTCATACATGGGGCGTGCTTTAAATTTTTCCTTTTTAGGGTTCTATCCTCCTCTTGTGAGACACTTCTATCTCTCCTTCATGGGGGCAACCGCCCAGTCGGGCTTCAAAAAAAAATTATAATGTTTATTTAATTTCAATTAAATAAGTCAAGTTAAACATAGTGATAAAATTAACATTTAATTTAAAAGAATAACACTATGAATTCACTAATACACCTTTTTAATGTTGTCACAATACGTCCTAAATTATTTCGACATTTTAGAAATCGTACCAAATTAACTTACTAATACCCTTTGACATGCATAACAGTTGTTGTCTTGGGCTTTCTAAAAGCAGAACAATCATTCGTCTCGCCGCGTATAAAAAAAAAGCAAGGCCATATTATCTATGACCAAGCTTTCGGTGTGTCCAAAAACTATTATTTGTTTATCATTTACCTGTATCTATTACACCTTCGGTCAAAATTGAATTATTTATGAGGACCATTTTTTTCGTCATTAATCAGCAGAAATGAGAGAAAATATGAAGACTTTTCTTGTAGGTCGGCGGATACAGATTTTTTCTATTAGTATGACTCGAATTCATAACTAATCATAATATCATAAGTAAGCCTGTTGATATTAAAGATGAAGTCACCAGTGATGTGTCTAGAAAAATAGTGAGCCTAAGAAAAATTTGAAAGAGACATCTAATTTTTTTAAATTTTTTTTATTATATCGAAACAGTGAATGTCAAATTCGAGATATATTGTTCCGAATTAAAAACATGTTAACTTTCATTGATGGGAGTCCTTTTTTTTTTTTTTTTTACGGGAAGGCCTAATTTAAAAACTTTTTTATTTCATTCTTCTAACTTTTTTAGTAACAAACCCACTTTAATCATTAAAGTGTTATTGTCAAAGTATTCTAATATTCCACTCTCTACCGATAATATTGCGATTTGATCAATTTCGTAACGTAATTATACAACTATAAATTATTTAATAAACGATAATGTTTTTCACGGTCTTCTTTTATCGTGTGATCTTAATAACTACTTCGGTCGCCTATAACTTTATACTTGTTATAATATAGAAAAGGAGAGGAGAAATTGGGAGAGGAGAAGAGAATTAGGTGTGTATTGTTATGAACCAAAGGCCTCTATTTATATAGGTAAAAACCGCTTTGGTTCGTGGGCACTCATCCTCATATGGGGCTTTATGGCGCACGGTCATTCATCATATTACAACACTCCCCTTGAATGACTAATCTATACAACAATTGCCTCACAAAAACTTATTTGGAAAAAAACCCAGGTGGGAAAAATTAAATCAAACTAAGAAAATGAGTACAATTGATGTTGGAGTATTTAATTGCTAGCATCGTTAAAAACCTTGTCGGGAAAACCCGATGGGACAAAACCTGAACGAAGGAAAAAGAGTACGACTACTCCCCCTGATCATTGAATGTCTTTAAAACGACGCATTCCAATCTGATGTATCATCTTTCTGAATGTTGATGTTGGTAAATCCTTGGTGAATAAATCTGACACATTATCACTTGAGCGTATCTGTTGAACTTCGATGTCGTCACTTTTGCTTAGATATACATAACATGAAGAAAATATGCCTCGTTAAAACCTTACTAGGAAAAAGAAAAACACTGTGGGAAAAAATACGCCTAGTTAAGGAAAAAAGAGTACATTAATCATATGTCAAATTACTTCCCTTTTTAACATCATTTGACCAATGCATATAATTTAATTTGCAATTGGATCTTAGTGAATAAGTGTTCATTCACACATCATGTGTGTCTCGAACTTGTAATCTATAAAATATTTCCTTTTGAAAAATTACATAATTTATATTATGAACATTTAATTTGCAACTCTTCTGGAGTTAGCAAAATATTAACTAGTTCATTTGCAATTTTTCTCTATTGAACTCCAAGTTCGTTAAATTCACATCATTCATTGCTCTCTCCCCCTGATGTGGATAATCATTATACATGGAAATATGTTATCTTTCCATAATGCTTTCCAAATGTATTAATCACTAAGTCTTGATGTTTATATATTTTTCGGGAAGAATTACTTATATGCTTCTGGCATATTAGATCCTTCAAAGACTTCCTATAAATGTTGTTACAAATTTGCAACATTGTGTATATTTCAAGTGTGTGTGCGCTATTCAAACACACTTGCATCCACCTAAACGAATATCTTTCTAAGATTACACTTCAGGTGTATAATATCTGTAACAAATACATTTACACTTCAAGTGTATTAAAATTTTTCGTACAGGTTTTTCACAATTTGAGGTGAACTCAATGGTCTAGAAAAGGAGAGGAGAAATTGGGAGAGGAGAAGAGAATTAGGTGTGTATTGTTATGAACCAAAGGCCTCTATTTATAGAGGTAAAAACCCTTTGGTTCATGGGCCTCATCCTCTATGGGCTTTATGGGCCTGGTCATTCATCATATTACAACAATACTGACATAAAAACCAATTAAATTGATGAAGATTTTGAGCTTTTTTTATAATAATTTCGACAAAATTTGTGGGCCATCCAACCTCATGATCCACAGCAATTTCTCTCACGGTCATCAAACTCATTGTGGTCCCACAGTGACGAAGTGATGTTCTTTACCACACATGCAAATAAGAATCCAGGATTTTTCTCTAAAATGGTCCAACCAATAAAATATCATACGTGATCTTCCCATTCATACCAAGGAAAATTATGTTATGGACTCCTTTCATTTCATTTCTATTCATTGTTCATATATATTTTATGGTTTAGAACTCTTCAATGAAGAGAACCCATGAAGCACAACCCCCCAAGTGAGAGGTACCAGATCTAGCCAAAATGTATATTGATGAGAATTCATGTACAGAACAAGTTCAAGATGAAGAGTAAAAAGGGAACCAGGCAAAAACCTGATTCCCCAACAGACAACTTAATTCCCCTATTCCATTCGAGACTTAAAACACTAAACAGGTACTCTATCCCACTCAGGTCTCATCAAAATATTCTACCATTTACTCCAAACACCAATCAGAAGAGATTTAAGGCATTGGGAGCGGTAGATATACATTGCAGCACTCGGTGGGTGTACACATCAGACAAACTGTACAAAAACCACTGGTACACAGAACTCAACCCCAGTCTCTAAACTTGCTGCCTTTGTCACCACCACTTCCACACGATTAGAGAACGAGCACACGCCTGGGAAAAAGAAAACAGATGAAAATGAAAGCCAGCAATGAACGTTGTGCTTACCCGAACTGCTGGCTTTCTCTCTTTATCCAAGACTGAATGTGATTCCGCATTCAGAATCAATAGGACTCGCCATCTCTCAAGCTGTCGATGCAAGACCCAACCTGCTGTAGGAATTTCAAAAGGAAAAAAAAAAAGAACAGCAGCATAAAGACAAATTATTTAAATATGAAAACAAAGAGAAACATATAATCAAATTCCAATGAACATGACAACGAAGCTCATCACTTCTAACCGGTAGGTCGGGAGTTCGAGTCATGCTGGAGGGGAAGTTGGGAACCACTATCGATCCTCTTTTTAAAAAAAGAAAAAAATAAAAAAAGATCCAATGAACATGCCTCATCACTGTATTCTGGACAGACTTTGGGTTGGCTCCCTCCCTAGACTGCATAACCATTCCGTGGGCAGCATTTGGCTACATGGGGAAAAGGAAAATAAATCAGTATAAAAGGTGGAAATAAAAGGAGTTATGAAGGTAAAATCATAGGTTACTCTAACATGTATTCAGGGTGTAACTGCCATAAAGCTCCACTACAAACTATTTGGGCGAAGACAAGTGTTTAACATTGAAAACATATGGGGTAGGGGGAAGGGGAGGGAGAAGAAGGAATTTAGGGTCAAAGAAAAACTTAAATCCGAAACCTCTGACTCTTCCTGCAATCCATCTTCATAAAGATGCCCGCCATTCTGGCACCCATTTTTCACATGCAAATTTGAATCTGCTACGGAGGTATCAGCTCGTGAGGAACTCCTCAAGTTGCTCCCACCAACACTTCCTTCATTTCCATCATTACCACTTGCATGCAAGGGATGTCGGTCGTCATTGCAGGAGAGTTCACCACTATGGTGTGCAACACTGGAATTTATGTTGCATCGAGCATCAGCATTCTCCATAGGAAACATCACTTCATTTGTTTTGAAGTTTCCTGCGAGCTTATTCTTCCCATCATCCTGCAGCCGCATCCCACCACTGTCAAAACCAATTCCTCTGTTTGTCAGACTTTCTGGATACTCTGCCATGAGGCAATTCGTGTCAGTGCAGATTCCATTCACTTCAGCAGATTCTTTTGTCCTTACAGAGAAAGCCGGGGAACACTCTTTCACTGAGGTGCCATGTCCTTGACCAGCGAAATCAGGAGAGATTGAATCCCGGCTCTGAGGGCTGAACGACTGCCTCTTCTCTGGACTGCTCTCACTTGCACTTAATCCTTCAAGCTCCTTTTTCCTTTTTAGATGCCGTTCAGAAGACCCAGGCCGAACGACCTCACCATTTTCTTGAAGTGATTTATCAGCCGACTGCTGACTTGTCACCCTTGGAGGTCTGCTTCGTTTATAACCCTCTGGAAACACATAGGATGGAATTTGCTTTCTACGAACATGATACACATAAATTTCCATTCCTGGTTTCCAGTAATTATAAGTACCAATTTGATGCCTAAACTCATCAACTGTTCCACGTATATCAAACTGCTGACCCTCTTGAATGAACTCTCCTGGTTTCCTTTGCAAACCCATAAAAAAGGCAGAATGTGCACACTGTTTTGTAGGATCTAAATATTCATGTGGATATGGATGACACTGCAATTTTCCAAAAGTGTCTCGTTCTATCTGCAAAAGTTGAACAAAATAGAAAAAAGAGCACGTGAGTATGTTTTTGTTAGTCTATTACACTCTTTTATAGTATGTATATGATTAACTAGTGTATTACTTATTACAAATATTTCAAATGTTTTTTACAACTTGAGGCTCAAACAAGAAGTTACCAAGTCTTCATCAACACAAATATTCCAGAATAAAAAAATATTACCATGAGAGTTAACTGCCTCAGACGTGATTCAACCCATCCTCTCCAGGCTCGCAAGTCATCAGCATCAACTGCAACAATATCAACCTGTAAATAGTTCTTATAGCTTTCAAAGAAGAAATATGGCTCAAACAAAGCACTCCACTGGGCCTTATTCAACTCAATATCCTGTAAAAGGAAAATACACCAGACATCTCAGCAAACAGCTGCTGCACAGTAGAATGTAAAAGAAAGTGAATACTTTTCTACCTCACAGATCTTGTTACCAAATTGGAACTGATCCATCATAACTCTGAGAGTACTAGCAGAAACGTTATAGCTAGAGTTCATGCATGGATATGCGGGTGTTATAATCGGCATAAGATGACCACGGTCCCAAGGATTTTTTCGAGGATCCCAAATGGAAAATCCCAGTTCATTGTCCTCTATCTCACAAAGCATAACAGGATTTGGCCACCGCCACTGTGTATAAACACGGAAAAACCGAGAAACCAGCATACTGGGAATTGCATTAGGATAGAGTTGACAAACACGAGCTACAAGGAGAGCCCAGTTCACCCCACCAAGGAATCCAGTTACCTGTTATAAGTTTGGGCCACAAAGAACAGAAAATATAGTGAGACACTTGGCAAAGCAGAAAAAAAGGATAGTTGAAGTAAGGGATAACTTACATTTGAATAGACACCGCGCCTCTTTGCCCAATATTTCAAGCACCGAAGTGTTGTCCGAAAATGCTAGAAACATAAGACCAGTCAAACGTTTCAAAGTGTCAGGAAACATACAAGTAATAAGGTATTTCAAAAGGTGAAATAAATACTAGAATGGAAGGGGATACAAGTAAGCAGTAAGCTTGTGGGCAAAAAATTCACCTCAACATTAGGAACAATCTTGAGAATTTGATCTGCAACCCTAGATCCATTGAGACTGCGCACGGTTGGCTCATCAACATTGCACAGGACAGATACATCAGATATATCCAAATCCTGAATGAAACACATAGGGACTCTCATATTAAAGTTGTGACCAGGATGAAGTTCCAAGAACACAAAACAGTATTGTGAATCATGGTAAAACTAACAATTTATAACTAATATAAGAGTGGAGGAACCAACTTTACTAAGAGCAAACCAACAATGTTGATTTTCACAAAGTCATCTATCCAATGGGAGAAAAAAAATCTTTTACGGGAATCATCTTGCATTCATTCTTCATCAAATCAGCGTTGGTAAAAAAAAAGACAGAGCTAAGATCGCAACCACCAAGTCTGCCATCCTCAAAAATTTTAAGAATGGCTGGCCTGAAAAGCCAAAGCAAAAGGAAGTGCAAAGAAAGACATCACACCCATAGAAGAGGGAAAAGGGGTGACGGAGGCAATCAGAAATGTCTAAAGTTACTATTGAAAAATATATGAAATATAAACAAGAGGAAATAGTTCTAAAAGGAAGGAAGGCCCCAAGGAGTTTGACGTAAACATAAAACCAAAGAGAACATGCATTGCAATGGACTTGACAGACACAGTACGATAAGATAAGCAAGATTGTTGACAGTGTTCTACAGGGTGGCTAGAAGAAAAAGAACTTACATCAGGAACAACCAAAACAGAGATACTTGCGTATAAAAGATCAATTGATATTCCATCAAGCTTGAACTTCATAACAGGGACATGAGCATCAGGAACTGGTTGCAGTTCAGTAACTTCTTCCATCTCAGCCAAAATATCATGCAAAATAAAGAAGAAGTCCTACCATCACAAAAAAATTCCATGTTAAAGGACGGCTGCAGTAAATAAACCAAGCTTTAAAAAGAACTGTGTAACCAAATTACCTCCCTAGTCACATAAGATGGACCGAGACATAGTGTATCTATATCAGCTCCAGGACCATGTACCTGTAGAATGATGTTAAGCTGAATCACTTATTTCATGGTAGATGTTTTCATAACAGGGAAACTAACTCTACCAACCACAAATAAAAGAAAGTCTCTGAAACGGAAAATAAAATTGAGAACTTATCATAACATCTAAACACAACAAGAACGCACACAAACATATGCATGAGGATATAAAGCTGTTCATCTGATATAATGAAGAAGAAAGTACTATCATTCTTGACAACAAAACAGTAAAGGAAAAAATTTAGGTGTCTAATGGTGAATTTTGGATTGGAATTCCGAATATCTGTTTTGAATTTGGAAAATGAATTGTTCACAAGAGATGGTGCCAAAAAATGAAAATTAAGCATTGGTTTTCATCCAACCAATCCACATATACCCTAAGTTGACCACACAGAAAATGACATACTACAGCTACCATAGAAGGATCAGATAAGGCTTGAAGGGGGAGCTGCGGGCTTTAATCAACTCATGGCCAGAACAGTTTTCAGTATAGGACATAACAGCATAACGCCAACTGTGGAAACCATATGAATGTAATATACTACCTCCGTTTCATATTATAAGATTTTGTATCCTTGCGCACACATATAAAGGGTCCTAAAAACAAGATGGTTTTCTAATTAAAATGCCAAATCTGACCTTTATCTCTTATCTTCATTAATTAAAGTATGATAAAAGTAAATAGGGATATCATTTTTTGGAAAAGGAGCATTAAATTGTTATAGATAAGTGTAAAAAGACTTGTATTGTGGAAATACTCCTCTCTACAATGACTTGTATTATGAAACAAAGGGAGGGCTATTTTTCTTCCAATAACAACTGCATTTTCACAAGGAATGCTTAAAACAAGAAACATGTCATTTGTGCAAATCTCTTGCAGGAAACTCAAATGGCTAAATATTTTCATCATAACAGATCGGCGTAAATACACCAAGTGGATAATCCTTTCTTTCAATTTCACAGAACCCAATGCTCAATATTAAGTTAAACCACAATCACATTCTTCGGAAGCGCAAATAGAGGTTAATCTTGTCCACAACATACATATACTGCACTCCAAGACAGTGAAACTTTATAAGAAACAAGGTCCAGACATGCAAATGTCAGTGTTGTATAAGTCGGCCTAGTCGGGGACTAATCGGTAGTCGGTCTCCAAACGACTAGAAAATTCAAAAATCGGGTAAAAAAATCGGCAAAAAATCTGAAAAAAAATCGGACTAGTCGGGCTAGTCGGTCAAAAGTCGGATTAATCGGTCAAAATCGGATGACTTTTTAAAAAAAATCGAATTTTTGCCCAATCTTGACTTCTCTTTCGTTTTTTTAATTTAATTTTGATAGGCTGCTTTTGGAAGAAAAATAGTTTGCCATTTTGCAATGCATTTAATATTGAACTTCTAATATTATGATAATATACAAACATGAGAATATGAGACGGTTCTCCGACATAGGCCTTTCTTGTTTTCTGCGGTGTTCCATCCTTTTTTGTTCAGAAAATTCAGAGCCATCACCAACAACCAATAAGTGCAACTGATGTTTAGTATTTGATGTTGAATTTAATTATTATGGATGGATTATGTATTTTTATTTGACTAGCATTTGATAGTTAATTTATTCTGAAATTTTGTTTGACAAGTATATTATATTTGATAACATAATTTTAAAAAATACATTGTAATTTAGGGTCGCCGATTAGTCCCGACTAGGCCGACTAGTCGCTAGTCCCCTATCTACCGACCGACTAGCGATTTCTGCAACACTGGCAAATGTATATCTTAGGTGGAGCCATAACTCAGAAGACCTATGCCCAACAAAAATACAAGCTCATAAAATGGAAAATTCATGAAATTTAAATGACAGTACAACATGAAAACAGCTGAATCATTAAAGCACCACTAGAGTCTAAGACAGAGCAGTTTACCCCAAGCCTGTAAGAACCAAAGGTAAGTATGACGGCATTTGCATCCTCAGCCATCTGATCAGTGTAACCCCTCAAACGAGTAAGTTCTTTCACCCAATCCTTTACAATCTGCAGATAATCAAGGAAAAAAAATTAAATAAATGAACAATTAGATACAAATGTTGACGCTTGGTCCAAAAAAATGAACAACAAGAACTTGAAAATTGGATACACTAAACATGCATATTGCAGGTAAGCTGACTCATTTAAGGCAGTACTTGCTAGTAAGAAGGATACTTAATTTTTTATACAAATATAAAACTCTCTAACTGAAATGTACTTAATTGACCCTGGTGAATGCCACATGAAAAGAAAGCATCTGGCTGAAAGATATTTTAATCCGGTTGACTCAATAATCCTTCAATACTTTCATATGCTCACTCTCTCTCCATAAGCATGCCTTAAACCTACCCATTGAATTTTCAAAAAGGTTCTCCTGCTAGGCCTCCAGATAGTATCCACCCCCCGTTTTTGAGTACTGCCTTTTCAAGATTCATAAATGATGAAAACAAGTAACATATAGAAGGTTGGCAGACTACAAGAGCTAATTGGACGCGATGTCAATCCGAGAAAAAAGACTGGGGACATGCTTTTATTTTGTGTCAAAAGTAAACAACTTAAAGAAGCTGTAATATACACCCGTCATTTACATATAATAAATAGGATCCTAAATAATTCCTTATTTTATCTTAGGCACTTAAGCTGATATTATTCATAGTGAACAGAGACAGGATAAGAGGTTGCAAAGTTTTCAAAAGAAAGTGCTTATATTTTTAACAAGCTAGAAAGGTATCCTCTTTAACCTTGTATTATAAGTTTATAGCCTGCCCTAAAAAAAGAAAATTCAAAAAGTAATTCTGGTTATGAATGAATAATACATTGCCTTTTTTAAGCATTTGGATTTCGAAACGATAAATTTTTTAGCCAAGAGTTGTGATACCAAAATTACATGTTCGTTCCAATAAACATATATTAACAGCAACTGGGACAACTCTGTTGATAACATTACCTGCTTCAGTCGGCAAAGGACCTCCTCTCTCTTGACAGCCTCATCAGCACTCTCATATAGCCCAGCATCAATCAAAAACTAATGGCAGAAAAAAAAATCTCACGAAAAGCAAACGAATAACAAAACAAATAAAGTTAATCAAAAAATTCAGCAAAACATAAACCTTCTCCAACTCCTTTGTTCTCTGAATATCAGCCTCTGTAGGTCCAGCCCGGGACAACGGTTTTGTGACGCCATACTGCATGGGAAGAGCTTCAGAAGCTTTCAGCTGCGTCGGCGAGACACTCATAGTATCTGAACCCACCATCTTCACCACCAATCCTAATAATCTAACCCTATACCTATACCTAAACCTAATTCCACCTCAAAAACACTAGCTTCCAGAATTTTTTATAGATTAATCACTCATATGAAACGACAATGAATGCTAAATCAACGAAACCCTAGATCATGAACAAAAACCTAACTCAACTATAATAACCCCAAATTAACCCCCAAAAATCAGCACTTTTTTCACCGACAATTAAAAGATCAACTTGTTACTAAATCCGAAGATCAAGACGGCGGAATGATTCACATAAACTCACAATTCTCCGATCAATCGAACAAAAATACTGGAAAAAAAAACTTGAAAATTTAATTTGAATACAATTAGATCTAATGAACAAAGAATCGATCAACCGAACCTCAATTCAATCCTCAAAAAGCATAATCTAAATTCAAAATTTGGAATTTTGGGGGAGTCCGTGAGGGGGGGGGGGGGGGAATTTAACAGGAAGGAACACGTTTACATAATCCCACTAGGAGTTGGAATTCTAGAGAGAAAGGGAGAAGATTTTTGGGTCAAAATATATTATATTGGCGCCGTCTCGTGGACTTGGGAGGACCCCGCCTTCTATGATATTTTTCCATTATGTTCCTTCGTCTTCTAAAAATCCGGTTTCAAAAGCGCACAACGTTTTTGCAACGTCGGTCGAGTCTGCTTGCTATATTACTAGTATCATTTTGTGTTTTCTCTTTGTTTTTTGGCAAATTGGCAAATTTAGTCCCTATTTTACATTTTTCTCGCGCAACGGGTCCCCAATCTATTTTTCTTTGTGTTACACTCCCCAAACATTTTGTGTTTGGCGGAAACAGTCCTTCCGTCCAATTCTATGACGGAAAAAATGAATTTTGAAATAATTTTTTTAAGTTGTTGCAAAATGACCATTTTACCCCTTTCCTCCTTGGCAAATTGGCAAATTTAGTCCCTATTTTACATTTTTCTCGCGCAACGGGTCCCCCAATCTATTTTTTCTTTGTGTTACACTCCCCAAACATTTTGTGTTTGGCGGAAACAATCCTTCCAGTCCAATTCTATGACTGAAAAAAATGAATTTTGAAATAATTTTTTTAAGTTGTTGCAAAATGACCATTTTACCCCTTTCCTCCTTGGCAAATTGGCAAATTTAGTCCCTATTTTACATTTTTCTCGCGCAACGGGTCCCCAATCTATTTTTCTTTGTGTTACACTCCCCAAACATTTTGCGTTTGGCAGAAACAGTCCTTCTTCTTTTTCTTTTTACCCTCATTTCCTATAACAATCAGGCAAATTCAAATCCGGAAACGGCCCGAAAAACTATTACTCTCCAAATAAAGCGTACCTAACCGAGTAAAATTGTTAAACGACGGTGACAATTGGCCGAAAAAATTATTCTCAGCCAAATTCAACCTAACAAGTCCAGTAAGGGAGAAGATTGAATCAGGTAAAGGCCCAGTAAATAAATTATGCTGGAGATAAAGATTCCGGAGTTTAATAAGGCGGGAAATATCAGAAGGAAAAGGGCCGGATAAAGAATTATACCTTAAACTAAAGGTTTGGAGATTAGTTAAATTGGAAAGAGTATTAGGTCGAAGAACTCCGGCGAGGCCCATGCCGGGGAGGTGGAGTTCGACGACGGTGGATTTGTCGGCAGAGCAAGTGACACCAGCCCATGAACAAGGTTTGTTAACATCAGTGAGATTCCATAAACGAACACGCCCACCAACGGAATCACGGAGGGCTATTAGGGCTGCTCTGTCGGAGGCAAGGTCGGAGAAGACGGTGGTTGCCGGAAGGAAGAGGAGGAAGCTGAACAGTACAGTGGTTATGGAAACCATTTATTTTTTTGGTGAATTGAAAATTGGAAGTAAAAACAGAAAAAAAATATAAATTATTGGGTAAGAGAATTCTGCTAAAGAATAGTTTATTTGCCTTTTCTTGCTATTTTTTCTTCCATTTCTGAGTACCGGAAGAGAGAGAAAGTAGTGTGCAGACATTATAGAGAGAAGGCTAATGTGATGATTTGATTGGCCGGTAAGAATCGCCTTTTCCCATTTTTCAGGAAAAGTTTTAGGCAAATTGGCAAATTTAGTCCCTATTCTACATTTTTCTCGCGAAACGGGTCCCCAATCTATTTTTCTTTGTGTTACACTCCCCAAACATTTTGCGTTTGGCGGAAATAGTCCTTCCGTCCAATTCCCAAAATACCCTTTATATTATTGATTTTTGATTTATTTTTTCGCCCATTAACAGCACTCATTGACAGAATTGGACGGAAGGACTGTTTCCGCCAAACGCAAAATGTTTAGTGAGTGTAACACAAAGAAAAATAGATTGGGGACCCGTTGCGCGAGAAAAATGTAGAATAGGGACTAAATTTGCCAATTTGCCCTGTTTTTTTAAGGGTAAAAAATGTTCATTCTTGGTAATTTTTTTAGATTTTTATTTTTTAACCTTAAATTAAAAAATATAAAGTTATTGATTCTAAAATTTTCTATAGTATTAATGTTGCACATTTAATATAATTTTGTTGTTAAATCTAGACATTAATGAGATTACGTGACTCTTACCTAAGCAACAGGGTCGGTCCTGACATTTCGAGGGCCCTGTGCGAAAACTAAAAATTGGGCCTTTCGTATGAACATTAACATTTTCAACTTGTTACAATTTTTAAAATCAACGAAATATGACATTATAAAATTACAAAATATGCTTTCTTCGAGCATTGGTAGAGGCAAAATCATTAATAACAATCAGACACGGGCACAATTAATAAGATCAGATATGTAATGGACATGGATGGCTACATGGTAGCTTGGATATTTGGGCTGGGCTTAACATATAAACAGGTTATACTTGAAAATTTTGGGGGTCCCCCTCGTGCGATTGCACCACCTCCATATGGACTCGGACCGGCCCTGCTAAGCAAGCTCGAGAGCATTTTGAGGGAAAATAAGTTCTGACCCTAAAACACTGCATATGGGAAAGATGTGAAAAATATAAGGAGAAGGTAAAAACTATTATGCATGTTGAAACCTACTTTTTTTTATCTCATTGACGCATTTTTTTTATCCCATTTTCAATTTTTTTGGTTTTACTCGAATTATCACAACCATGTGTCTCGAAGATGATATATCTCAATCCATCTGTTATAATTCAATCGCCTTCAGTCATAACCTAGGATAAGAAGTCTACTATCTATGGTTAAAATATGGGGATGATCCGAGTTTTTTTCTATGTCTGTCAATGGGTTGTCTCTCGCTGCCCCGATTTTTTCAAAAAAAATACAGAGACTTCAAACATAAATTCCCGTATGCTAGAATGTCTAAACTTCAATACGTCGACTCCCAGACGTAGCCTATTCTGTTATCTATAAAACCCAAAAATAATCGTCTGATTCTGACTCCGGTTGCTATGGTAATCTTTCAGGAAACCTCACAGCACTCAACTCTGCCCTCTTTCTTTTTCTCCTCTCTTCTCCCTTTTTTTTCTTTTTCTCAGCCGTTAATTATTCTTTTCCTACTCCAATAACTGATCCCTTGCATTAAACCCCCACTAAAAGACTTCAAAAACTTCACATAACAGTCCTTCGACCTATTAATATTCACACTTAAGTCCCTCAACCTCCAAACTCATCAAAAGCTAGCGCCCCTTAACATAAACAACCCGCCACATATAACACATGAAACATGTTATAATTCATAAAGCCTTGCAATAAAAATTAATCATACCGAAATTAAATATAAGACATGCAAAACACGTAAGTAAAAAGTGTCGGGTATCACAATTTGTTAAGTTGTTAGTTTACTTTCTCACTTTCTTATTTAAAATGAATCAAAGGGTAAATATCCAATTTTAAGAGGTAGGAGTATCAAAGGGTAAAGCAAAATGATTACATGTATTTTTTGCTAACAACTAGTTATTAAACTTTTTTTTAGACAATTTGTAAGTGATTTATTAAAAAAAAAAAGGACGTAATTTATTATTTTAAAAAAATGAGGGAGATTTAATTCTGTAATATGCAAGTTGAATGTCACACCATTTCCCTACCTATTTTGGTGAGTGTTAGCATCAATTTATTATTTGAATATACATGCTTTGAGTAAAAAATAATAAACTTAGTCTAACTTCAACCTCAAAATATAGCTTCTCAATGCACATATCAGGCTCAAGTATAGTGTCTAGAGTAAATTTGTAAGATTGGACATTTGCGAATATTATAATATTAAATTAGATGGTTTTAATACCATATTTAAAATAAATTTGAGTCTAACTTTAATTACACCTCAAAAGGGAAAGAATTGTCAAATCTTTATAAGTCGCAAATATATTCAGACTAATCAATATAAAATTTTCAAACATTTCCAATGCGATATAGGATATGCAGTTAGGCACAAAGACGGATGTAGCCTTCTTGCATCGGGGTCACATGATCCCGGTGAAGAAAAAAAAATTAGTATTTATATTATATTTTATTCTATTTAGATGATAAATGTATAGGTGACATATACATAAATTTTTTAGTAACCCCACTAATAAAATAAAAACTCCAAAATATTTATCAGTGTCGTGTGCCCCACTATTCTGTAGTTCTGGATCCGTCACTGGTTAGGTAACGAATTATGAATATATGATAGTCTGTACATAGATATTTGTATAGATATGTTTTCCCCTGGCTTTAAATTCTTCTTATGGTCGATCATGGAGGTTGATATACACCTGTGACTTTGATCTAAAAAATTAATGTTGCTTATAACTTATGGACTAAGTTCTTTCCAATCCGTTTAAAGTAAGTTCGTGCAAATTTAGACTAGAATTGTACCGATCTGTTTGAAAATGCTACTTATAAGTGTGAATTGTCCTCGGTTTCATAGTTCCTCTCCTATAGATCTTTCCGCCATTGTGAAAATCATCTATCTAGATATGGCTTTACATTCAAGGACAGATCCATCATGTAAATTTTAGGGCAAAATTTAATTTTCGGGACGAAATATTACTATAAAATGGGATTTTTAAAATGTTAGTGGCAGTAGTCGCCCTCGCCCCCATTAATCTGCCATTGTATACATTGGTTAAAGCAAGTTTTACAAATAGATGAAAATGGAGAAGTTGGCTTTTGTTTATAGTTTCAAAGTTCGCGCCATTTCAAAATGGACTTTAAATGTTGTGGGCCTGTGATGAATACCTAGTTTAGAACAGTGGGCCCAAGTTACTTTTTTTTTGATAATTTAAAGGGCCCAATGTGGACCATGGTTACCTAGTCCACATGATGAATAGTTTACAGGATCATGAGCCATGAGTACCTTAATTATTAGAGCCCAACTCATCACACACTTCGCGCCAATTACAAAGTTGATTTTTCGAACTATAAGGACAGGCTGGATCATGGGTTACGAATTCTGCTGCCATTGAAGCTACTATAAAGAACCACGAAGGTCATTTCATATCTAATTTCATAAAGTTCAGTTCAGTTTCGTCTAATCCAGAACACGTTGAGATCATAGTTATACTCGAAGTCGTCTGCTTCATTATTGACAAAGGTTTATCCCATTATAAGGTCAAAAGCAAAAGCGAAAGTCTGAGCGTCGTCAATAGTATCCTTCGTTGAGACGAAAATCTCTTATCCATAGGATACTTTGTTATTTCATACATTCATAGGACTAGCAATTTCTTCAGCTAATGTATTGACAAAATATTTCACGGTGACTAAAATCTCGTCTCAATAGCTTAGAGGTCCACTAGACTTTCTCCTACCATATGTCTTGTCAGATTTTAATACATAATTATCTTTTTTCCTAAAAAAAAAAAAAAGAACAGTGGTTGTATGCACGATGACCGTCCCAAAAATTTAAAAATTAAATAATTTTATTTGTAGGAAGTTTTTTCTAGAACATCTTTTTTTGAAAATATTAAAGTTTGCCCCCCAACAATTAATAACTCGTCCCCCAAATAAGAAATTTGACAGTTAAGCCATACGTTACAGTGGTGAGTGTTGTTTATTTTTCTAATTGAAGGAGACAATTACGTTACTCAAATCTTTTTGTTGTCCATTTCTCATCTACAAAGTGACACTCATTTATTAGTTGATTTGATTCTTCCCCGTAAATCAGGGTTACAGCATTAATTCAAAGCTGAATCAATGCCTATTTTTCTAACTGATTTCAAAATTCACATAGTCAACAAAAACTCCCATTTCAAGTTTATAGACTTTTACTCTTTCATTTTTCAAATTCGTCCCCCTTTAAAAATTATGAAAATTCTTTAATGTATAGATTTTCCTTCGTCCAAACAAAAGTTCTAATTTCATCAATGTCTATGGCCATAATCCAAGTTTGTAGCTGAAATAAGGTACTTACCACTACTGTTATCTCTCTTTTTCTCTATGAAATAACCAAGGGGAGCAGGGGGAGAATTTTAAAAATACTACTATTTATCGAAATTTTATGTGTATTTTGGAAAATTTTATCAGTTTCGCCTCCCCAAGTAATTTTTTATTGCCCCCAATAATTTTATCAGTTCCCCCCCCCTCCCCCAACGCCAAATTCTTGGCTTCGTCCCTGAAGGGGAGGAGAGCGGCGGTCGCCCCTAACATTCTTGATTTTTTTTTTTATAGGTATTAACATCCTTGAAAAAACTTTTATAGTCATTAATTTGTCAAATTCATCCTCCAAAAATTTATTTAGTTCCATTTTTTTCTTGTTACTCTTGTGAGATGTCAGGTGTCTTTAAAGGTAATAGTTAGATTAATCCGATCTTGGCATGTCATGTAACCTTTAGATTTACTGAACATAACAGCATCTATTTAGAAAGTAATTAAAAGACTAATCATATAAGAAATTCAAACTCAGTCCTTAGTATGATGTTAGCAAGTCGCCAACACTCAGACCGGGTTGGTTTCCATCATCTACGTACATTACCAAAGAGTCTACTAGCTTTATAGGGTCCATACTATATGATGATGTCCTTATCTAATGTGAGGCCAAATTTCAAGTACTCCTATACTGACGTTCCATTTCTTCATCAGTTTCTTCTATGCCATCATCATATATTTCACAGAGAGATTCTTCTTCTTTTTTTTTTTTTTGCAGAGAATTTCTGAACAAATCAAAGCCTAAGTCAATGAAAATCCAGTGAGATTCGGGGGGTCCCCCAATACCTAAAGATCTTTCCTTCAACAACCCTCAAAAGAAAGGGTTCAGACTTACAGAAAGGGTATAAGGGTACTTTTAAAATTCATTACCTTCCTTAGATATATTCCCCATTTTCTTCACTTTAGTATTTGTCTTTCAAAGCTCAAGAAAAAGGGGTTCTGTGAAAAAGATTGACAGTATAGTGGATAAAGAATCTGTTTTAAGAGAAAGAGAAAGTGCCCTTAAAGAAATATCGGGTAAGGTATGAAATTCAAATAAATATTAATGTTTGTTTTGCGATTTTATAATTAATTTGGGTAAAGTCTGGAATTCACTTAGTATTCTTTATCATATATGTTGTGTGGTTTAAAATTAATTTGAATAAGATTTAAAAGTATATTGTTATTACGAGTATATTGGTTGACTACGGATGTGCTTGGATTGAGTCTGGTTTGGATTTGAGACTCAAATTTAGACCCAAATCAGCTTTGAATTGAGTCTGGGATTTGATCTGGGAATGATTTAACACTTCAGTTTTTATTCCTAGACTCAATTTAAAGCTGGTTTAAATTTGAGTTTGAATCTCAAACCAGACCCAATCTAAACACACCCTACGTAATTGGAGTTTATAATAATTGGAGGAAGTGGGAGATTTTGAGTGTTTTTTTTTAAAATTTGATTTGATAGAAGGTAAGTTTAGGTAAAGGTTTGATGATTGTGTAAGAACTAATCGACCTTTCTTGCTAGTAATAATTAATGTTCCTTTTTACAATGATGAGTTATTATTAGGAGTACTAGATTTTTTGTCTGCTAATTCTTGTTTTCTTTTACTAGAAAGGGTTCTGTGGAGCATGTGTTTGTTTAATGTTCAGAGTGAATTAAAACTAAGAAAAGTTGAGAAATGATAAATATGCCTTTTTTTGTAAGAACTACTTGAGTTCTCGTTGGTGGAACTACTCATTTCTTTCTCTTTTTTTTTATAAGTAAATGATTAAATAGAAGAATCCAAAATCGGATTAAAGTTATAAAAAGTTCCTCCTCTATCACAAAGAATTGAAGGAGGAATATCTAAAGGATCTAAGTAGCCAGTTACGACATTAAATTTGGCCCATAAAGCAATGTTGGGTGTGCTTGGACAAGGTTTGATTTGGGTTTGGGTTTGGTTTGGTCTCACTTTTGGCGGGAAATGCTCAAAATTTAGCCTCTAAAACAGGCGAGAGCAATTCAAATTCAAATTTTTTTCTTCAAATAATCATTCAATTCCAAATATTTTGGCCTCTAAAATTGTTGGGAAATGTTTAAATTCCAAATTTTTGAGGGACGATTATTTGAAAAAAAATTTGAATTTGAATTTCTCCCGCCTATTTTAGAGGCCAAATTTTGAGCATTTCCCGCCAAAAGTGAGACCAAACCATACCCAAACCCAAACCAAACTTTGTCCAAGCACACCCAACGTATGCATAAAAATTTGCTAATCTATTAACATAATTGATCTTCCAAAAAATAAATCTATTAACATAATCATTTCTTTCTTTGAATGCTTTCAAGGTTTCAATAGTTTTAAGTCATGTTTCTCCTTCTTGTGATAATTGGATTCAGAAAGCGAAAGTTGAGTACAAAATATTATTTGTATAATGTATGAGTTGATTTAACGGTTAAATTTTATTTAAAATAAAATGCGTAGTTATTCTTTTAAGAATAGTTGTTCATGAAAAATAGGTGTTCATTCTTGTCGAATGAGTAGTTGCATTGATATTCGGTATATGTATACCGAACACTTATTCTGTACTGAATTATTTTGTGGGTAATTTTTTTTTTTTTTGGTGTGTTCGGTTCCGGTCAAATATCACAGGTCAAAGTAGACTTTGGAGTCGCATACTGAGATCTTACTGAATCGACTTTACCAACACTAAACTCTCAAATCTACGAAATTTAAAATTGAACACTATTTATAAAGACATATCAAATCTTTAACAGAGTCAACTTGTTTTTATGGTTATGAGATGGGATGGGATGTTATATTTTTTATTTTTGAAAATCTGTTTGTTTCAGTGAGGCCTTTTGTCCTGTAATATACAGTTTTTTCACGAGGGTAGTGTCAGACAAAAATGTCAAGAAATACATAAAAAAGAAAAGGCAAAGGCAAAGAGAGAAGAAAAAAGATCCAAACTTTACCCCTTTTCATTATTTAAAAAGCTTTTGATTGATGCCTTTTTAAAACCTTTTTTTACTCCATAACGCTCTTTTCTTTTCTTAGTCCTCTTCACTTCTTCTTGCAACATGTTAAAAAGATTCTAACTGTATTCACTGTGAAGAAAGAATACTAACAAATTTTGATGTTCTTGATAAATAAACTTCTCTTTTTGATATGTTCTTTCTAGGATAAAATTTGAAAAAAAGGGATAATAATGGGAAAAGCTACTAGATGGTTAAAGGGTTTGTTGGGGATGAAGAAATCAGATAAGGAAAATGTGGAGAATTTGTCAAAAGAGAAGAAAAGATGGAGTTTTGCAAGGTCAGGGAAAGATTTGAACAACAATATTCCGGTGGGGGCGAATATTCCGGTAACTACTGATACTGATACAGCTTGGATTAGATCTTTCGTGGCTGAATCAGAGAAGGAGCAGAATAAACATGCTATTGCTGTTGCTGCTGCTACTGCCGCCGCGGCCGATGCTGCTGTGGCTGCAGCTCAAGCTGCTGTTGCTGTTGTTAGGCTTACTAGTCATGGTAGAGGTACATTGTTCAATGGAGGCAGCAGAGAGAAATGGTCTGCCATCAAGATTCAAACTTGTTTTAGGGGCTATTTGGTAAGTCCAGTTTCCTTCTGTCGTTCTAAATTGAATATCTACTTACTTATTCAAACGTGTGAACAGTTTGCTTCAAATGTCAGCAAAGTAATGCTTATGTTCTGCTTATTAATGTTAACTACATTAAAAAATTTGTAATTTTGTATAGTTTTAATTAGTACATTTCTGGGATTTTATTTGTCGATTGGCCTATGATCGAAATCAGGAAATGGGATATAATTTTTTTGGTTTTTTGGGGCAGGCTAGGAAAGCTCTTAGAGCTTTAAAAGGGCTAGTAAAACTACAGGCCCTGGTCCGAGGTTACCTTGTAAGAAAAAGAGCAGCTGCTACTCTTTATAGTATGCAAGCTCTCATCAGAGCTCAGGCTTCTGTTCGGTCTCAAAGGGCTCATCGATCTTCTCTAAGTGGCGATTATCGATATCCACCAGAACTTCGTGCTAGAAGATCCATTGTAAGATCAAAGATCTTTGCTTTATTTCAGCGTTTATTTAGACAGTGTTCTGTTTTTTTTATATTTAGGACTCGCATCTTCACTGATAAATAATTTATGTATATTTGTAGGAAAAGTTTGATGAATGCAGAAGTGAATATCACAGCAAGAGACTATCAGCTTCATATGAAAATGGATTTGATGAAAGTCCTAAGATAGTAGAAATCGATACGTACAAGCCAAAATCGAGGTCTCGAAGAATCATCATCAACAATTGTATGTCTGAAACTAGTGGTGATGACCAACATTATTACCAATCTATGTCATCTCCTCTTCCATGTCCTATTCCAGCAAGGCTATCAATCCCAGATTGTCGAAATTTTCAAGATATCGATTGGAGCTTCCTTGGGGACGAATGTAGGTTCGCCACAGCTCATAGCACCCCTCGATTTGGAAGTTCCGGAAGGGCTAATATCGCGGTAACACCAGCCAAGAGTGTTTGTGGCGATAGCCTTTTCCGGTCATATTCCAATCATCCTAATTACATGGCGAATACTCAATCTTTCAATGCAAAGTTGAGGTCTAACTCTGCCCCGAAACAGAGACCGGGGCCGGGGCCAGGGCCGAAGAAGAGGTTTTCGCTTAATGAAATAATGGCATCAAGATCAAGTTTTAGTGGTGTTAGAATGCAAAGGTGTTCACAAGTACAAGAAGATTTAGAGTTCTGAAATAGCTTGCTGTTAGTTTTATGTGTTCTAATCTTCTTTCTTTATGTACAAGAAGATTTTGTGTACATTCTTTGATAGGGATCTTGACTGATTGATTCTTCATGAATCTTAATTGAAACGAAAATCCTTCATCTAATCCCCAGTTTCTATTTTTTTCTCTCGAGTTTTTAGTTAGTAAGATGTTTTTGGAAAAGTGGAAATTTGTACACTAACTAGTTAACGTGTGATATTTCTTACATCTTTGTTTTTCCTTTTTGTCTAAGATTAATTAGTACTTCTGTACTATTTCTGGTCCACGATTAATCCAATTTGCTACATGATCAGACCTGGTGAGACTTATGAAGAGAGGTACCAACAATGTTTTCTGCATTGTTGGATTTGCTACAATTCATGTCATTAAACTAGTAATTGGAATCAAAGGTGTCATAATCCAGTGGAGCAGGTGCCTGCTCACAACTTTGAGGCCGTGGGTTCAATACCCTCCGCCTGCGTGCGGCAAACTTTAATCTACCCTTTCTAGGGATATTTCCTTCTCGTCTGAGGCAGTTCTCTCTCCCCTATATGGGGTGAAAATCCTCTGTCCCCGTATGTGTATGTCCCCGTGTCCCTAACCAATCAGAATTTACTATATAAATATTTGTTTCAATTATATATACATGGTAAATTGTGATTGGTTGAGACACTACTACACCAACTGACAGAGATTTTTTCGCTCTATATGAAAGCAATCGCCCTAATCGACTTTAAAAAAAACAAAAAATTAGTAATTGGAATTGAATGGAATTGTGTGTTTTTTGGAAAAGAGAAAAGTGTAAATGTGGGTGGAGGACCAAAGGTTGTAGTGGGGAAATGTGAGAAGTTTGACACTTTTCATCAAAATGCTCAAAGAGGGAATTCCCAGCTAGTGCTAACAATTCTAATCTAGTTTATGTGTGTACTTTCCATGAAACTTCCAATCTAGGTGTAACAATCTTCTTAACCAGGGACGAACACAATGGGAGGTGGGTGAGAGAGTCGCCCGAAAATTTTTTAAAAATACTATTAGATATAGTAAATTTTATATGTATTTTGGAATATTTGATCAAATTCGGCCCCAACATATTTTTTTGCAGATTTTATATGTAGTTCGGCATAATATTGCACTTTTTCGCCCCAACCTAAAAAACTTGTCTTCGTCCCTGTTCCTAACTTGTGGCAATCCCATTTTTCAAGAGAAGAAGAGAGGTGTGGATTTGGAGTATTAGCAAAATACACGTATGAATAAATAGCTACTTATTAGTTTAGTCATTAGATAAACTTATTCAACAACAATTATAGATTGATATTTTTTTACATACAGATAAAACACATATTCCGAAATAGATCCGAATTGGAGGGGCTCTTCTTTCGGTTCTTTTAGTAAAAGGGGCAGTCTACAGTGTCTTAGTTTTGGCCAACTTACCATTTTGGTTGTAAGGGAATATTCATCGCTTGTCATATTCAATAGTTGTAGTACCAAGTTGTCTAACAATTTCAAAATTTCAAAATCCTTGATTCTTCCTTTTCTAGTCCTATGCAGATTTCCCATGGATCTGGTAGTGTTTGCTGTGTATAAGTGTATTTTCCTGAATATTCTATTAATGCAATCTCAACTGTTAATTTCAATTAAAAAATAATTATTATACCACTTAAAATATTTATTTTAGCTGTTGAAATAATTATCATATATTTTTACTATTGAATCAATTTTTGATATGATAATTGATAATGAAACAATATGTCAGAAAGTGCCGAGAAAAACATACACAAGTACCTTAACTTCGACCATTTTCTAGCCAGCTCCAGCTGCAAAACTCACACTGCCCTGCCTACTCCTTTGGCAGTGAGTGTCTATTCTTTTTTTTCAATAATTAAGGGAGATATTATACACTTATCTTTTTTTGTTAAATTATTACCCATATAGTTAAATCCAGTAGAAATATATTTTTCTCCCAACAAAAAATGAATGAGAAGCAGAAATTGTCAAATTTTCAGGTGACAGTCACGTGCTTGGGCAGACCCGGAACAGAGAAAATTCCGCACCGTATGAAACAATCTTGATCGTGGATGATATTTTTAATGGTCCAAATTTGAAGAAAGAAAAAATTACGGCTGGACTTTAAAAAATAAAAAAAATTTTCTAAATCTAAACCGTTCAAAATTGTCACTCGATGGCCGAAACAATTCTTGTTTTGTACGGTGCGAAATAATTCCTGTTCCGCATTAGAGGGTGGTGCAGACCTTGGCAAAAATGTTGGGGACAAAATAAAAAAAAATGAAAAAAGTATGGGACTGGGGTTGGTAATAAGTTAATGAATATTAAATTTCTTATCAGTAATGATTAGAAATTGATTTGATTGATATGTTTTTGGGAGGGATTTCTTGAAAATTGAAACTGCAAAGAGCTTGCGTCATCCTTCATCCATCTACAGCAAAGACAAACCTGCAAATGTTCCAAACTTGAGGGTATTTAAGTACTTCTATCCATTTTGACTGCATTTAGTTTCTGCTTTAGCATACGTCATCGTCTTCGTTTCGTGCAGTGTGACGATAAGATTATACTGTTTCCTGCCTTCGACAATAAATTTAGTTCCCTTAATTGCCCTTTTATTTTTTTTCTAAGTGCCATTTTTGTTTCTTTCTCATTTATTTCCACTATAAGCAAAATAGGAGTGTATTACAATTGTTTCTCAAGAAAAGACCACATTACAATTTACAAAAAAGTATGAAATTTAGACTTGTTTCATTTTTCTCCTTTTGAGATTTTTTTCCGAAGTAAACTTTAATTATTAAAGGATTTGAATCCGGATGAAGGTTACAATCAGTGACACCCATATCACAAAGAATAATGAGGGAATATTTCAAAGGAGCAATGCAACAAATTAAAACATTGTTGGAATGGCCATTAAGACTCCTTATCACAAAATTTAGTATATAGGAAGATGATGCTGAATTCAGGATATTTAATTTCGAGTTATAAGTGTTGTGACAACTGTACTAATATAACACGAAGTTTATTTTTGTAGATGTAGAACTACTTCCATTCCTTTTTAATTGATACATTTCGCTTTTTAGGATGTTCCAAAATAATTGATACATTCCAAAGTTTGATAAACATTTGGCATGTTTTTTCCAATTTTACCCTTAGTGGAATTTTATTTATCCAATAATTCCAAATTACCAATGCACTTCAAACCATGAACTCTTTTAATGGAAAATTTGGATTAAAAAACCATGGATAACTCTAGTATGCTGCCCAACCCAAAAAAGAGGAAAATTTCAAAAGATTTCAAATTGAATGAGCCGCCTTTCGATTTGAACAAGTTCTCTGAAGAAGGAGATGAAGTTTTTGAAGATGAAGAACTTCAACAAGTACTTAGATTCATGCTAAAAGCTTATCTGCCAAAATGGTATTAAATGAAATTACTATAGCTTGATGAGTAGTAGTACTAGTTCATTGTAATTCAAATGTACTTGACTTTCAAATGATATAGATTGTAGTTTGATGACGTTAAATGGAACAAATTGCAATGATAATATTAGCAGTAGTGGGGAGTAGTTTCAATGCATTGAAACAACAAAGTTTTAATTGAATCAATTCAACTTGCGAGGAGATTTGAACTTGGAAGTTGTAGGATTAATTAATTAGAGTAATTTCTTAAATTGGGGGTAATTTAAATATTTTATTTCATAATTATTGACTTCTAATGTAAAAAGGTAAAATGTATAAATTAAAAAGGAACGGAGGTAGTAATATGTAAAATTCAGGTAAAAAAACTTGCACGAAGACCTTAAGTTCGACATTAAGTATAGTCTAACAAGATCTCATGCCCTTACTTTAGAAAAAAATAATATAAATAAATCGTACTAATTTGTACTTTCATTTCTTTCTCAATCTATAAAAATCTCGACATTTTGGAGCACGTTTGAAGGATATTATTTTGTTATCGAGCAGATTTTAAGTATTTTTAAATATTCAGTATAAAACTCCAGCTTATTATTAACAAAATCACATTTTCTTCAATTAATCCAAGATTTGAATAATTGAGTACTACTCCATACAAAAGGTTCTAGCTAAACATGATTAGAGAAACATTAACCCTAATTAACTAGCATGTCTCTAAGAATTCAAACATTGAATAGTTATAATTTTATATGCAAATTCATTCGTACGAAAGAACATGGGAAGTCATTTGTGGTGGGGGGAATTGCTTAGTTGCGGTTTCCATATCCCCTTCTCGAATAATTTATATTTAATCAAACAAAATTAACAATTAAAAATACACTATCAAAAGATTTAGGGAGGTTTAGTTATATATTAATCAACTCCAAAATCAAGGTTAGATTAGTTTATACAAATCGAGGCCTTCATTTGGTTGGTCCCATGTATTTGTATTGGTTTTAACTTTTGAATTTTGAGAAGCGGGAATTGATCTAAACGGAATTTGAAAGTAACGGCTGATTTGTATTCACATTTAATTAGTCAAATGTTGCATTAATTTCCACCCAATAATTCCACCAACTCTTCTTATTTGTGATTAAGAACCTTTCACTTTCAAGAATATTGCATTCACTACTTATATATTTCTTGAGCAAATTCCCTCATTTTTTTAATGATTGGTCCCAAGTCTAAAGAATCTAATATCTAGTTTTAGGTCTCCTCTATTTTGTCAAAAAAATGATTCAATCCCTAATTTAAGAGCCCCCACTCGAGTTTACCATAAATTTCGTGTACACCACTACCACTCAGAAAATTCGATTACATACTTTTACTAAGAATCGAACTATACTTTGTGAATAGAGACAAAACTGCTACAACAATACTTATAGACAAATTTTTTGCTGAGATATACCCGAATCTAACTAGTATAATAATTTTCTTAAGCAAATTCGTCACTTTTCTAACGAATCCAATCTAGTTTTAGGTCTCCTTTATCTGTTGACCATTTCACAATCAAACCCCTCTGAAAAATCTAGCTAGCATTGCAAATTAAGGAGTACTGATTTTTGGCCTTATATTGTTTAGGAAAATTGGTAAGTTTGGCCCCTACTCTAATTGTAATTTGTTGACTAGGTCTTTAAGTCTTTAATTCTTGGAAATAGAGTCCCTAGACTATTTACAAATTAAGGAATTGGTCCTTTCGTTCATTTAATGAAAATTCAAACATTAGTCAACTATTTGTTGAATATTTTGTATTCAACATTATTGTGTACCATTACCTTTTGTAAAAAAAATGAATTTCAGCATAAACTATTACACAAAAGCACTTTTGGAGTGTTTTTCAAATCAATTTTTTAGAGTTTATTTTATAAATTAAGTCAATAAATAATAAAAAATATATCAACAATAACTTATTTTAAATAAAAAAATTATAAATATCTACTTAATCGACAACAAAAAATACAAAAGAAAAAAAAACATTACCACCGACCTTATCCAACCAAATTCTAAGCTCTTCTCCTTATTCGGTAGATGTTATGGATTCGTTTTGTTATTACACATTTTTATCTTGAGAAAACCAACGTGTGGCATGGATTGCTTGGTGTCCCGCGTCCATTATTAATCAACCAAATAATTATTAAGTTATTGGGCTTTTCTATAAAAAAAAACAAAGTTATTGGGCTTTGATATACATTTAAGCCCGTACTCTTAACTTTTATCTCTTGGCCTCTTATCTTTTTACCTATCAATTTAAGGGGTAACTGAGCATGTAATCGCCCTTATGAGACTGGTCAAATATGCCTCTCACATGAGTTTGGGTTGGCTGGACAGGTGGGGGAAACGGCGATGCTAGAAAAAAAAGGGGATAGAATAATGGGTGAAAATCCTCTGTCCCCGTCCCCAACCAATCAGAATTTACTATATAAACTTTTTCAATTATATATACACAGGGATAATTGCGATTGGTTGAGGATAGGGATGGAGACAGAAGACTTTTTGCCTAGAATAATATAGATTGTATTGGAAAATAATAAAGGAAAATGATTTACTCCTAGAAAATATTGGGTAGAAACCCTAAATCCCCAAATTGAGGGTGTCAAATGACTATCTTACCCTTTCAGTGATTTGGAAGATTAAATTTATTTTATCTTTATTTTTAAATGCTCTACTCTACCAACTTATTCTACTATATCATCTCTCTCCTTCTTCCTTCTTCATTCTCATAAAGAAGCTCAAGAGTTTCCCAAATTTGTTCAGAGAAGAAGATGAACAGTTATTCCGATCAAACAGCTCCGGTGAATAGTAACTCCGGTGAACAGTAACTTCTTTTTGCGAAAAAACTTTTGCTTTTATAAAATTTCGTTGCAAATATATTGGGTTTTTTGTTGTTTAGCCTAGGAAACTGTTTTTTTTTTTTAAGATTCATTCTTTTTTTTATCAAAAATCAAGAACCCAAACGAGAAGTTAAAATTAAAAAATGGTAATATTTTTTTTTTTTTTGAAAGCGTGCAAAAGAAAGGAAGGGAAAAAAACTATACTTTTACTCCAGTCAAACTCAATTATGCTTGGTTTGTTGGAGAAGACGATGAATAGTAACTTCATTTGTCTTGAATTTGCGTTGCAGGGATGTTGGGAATTTGGAATTGTTAATCCAGTGCAGAATATTAATTGCACCATGCAAAACTATTACGCACCGTTGGATCTAAAATCTAACGGCTGAGATCATTTGGTTTAACAACTTCTTGTGTTCAGAACGAATGTTCTTGTATTCTGAACACTTGTTCTTGTGTTCTAAACACATGTTCTTGTGTTTTGAGAGTCCTAAACACATGTACTAGTCAGCATTGCCTGTAAAAAAAAATGTGTTCAGTAGACAAAAACATGTGTTTTTTTATAAGAGAACATGTGTTCAGCAGATAAAAACACATGTTTTTGGCAAGAGAACATGTGTTCTTCGTAAGACAAATGCCTTCTTGGTGTGAGAACATATAAGTCACTCAAATCTTACTTAAGTAATATTATAATGTTAATAGTTAAATTATATAATATTATAATGATAATAACCACGACTGTTTATAGATTATTAATATTATGAAATCATTGTAAATAGATGATTACATTTGGTTAAGTAACTATACATTACTTAGTATATTAAGTATCATTGTTATAGTAGTTATATTCATTTTCCTTTTAAGCGGTGTTTTATAAGATTATACGTTCTTCCTTTAACATGTGTTATATGTTAACAAGTAATTGAATCTACATAATGTTTAATTAACTCTAGAAGTGACTATGTGTTACTTCATGTTCTAACTAACACTAAGCTACATAATATTATAGTATTGATAATCATTTTTATGGCGTTGTGATTCGTTCTTCATTTCACAAATGTTATATATTAAAAAGTAATCTAATCATAATATGTGTTTAAGTAACTCTACAATACTTAGTATAATGAGGATCATTGTTCTATTGCATATATTCGATTTTCATTTTAAGCGGTGTTTTATAAGTCATTGTGTTATAATAAACACAAAATCTAATTTTATACTATAACAAGTAATCGTTATAGTATTTAGTGTTAATAATTTCAGAACACATAATGTTTTAGTGTTCTAACAAACACTAATTTTAATTTGGCTACAAAATAAAAAAAAATTGGGTTAAAATTTTAAAATTAAAAAATATACATCAGAATAAATGGTTCAATTTATAAATTATAAAAATTGATCCCGAGGTCAATTTGTTAAAAAAAAATTGGGATCAAAATAATATTTTATAGGGACTTTAGGGTAATCAATTCCACAACTACTAGAGGGATTTAGGGGTAAGCATTTAACAAAAGATATAGGGATTTTACGTGCAATTAGTGAATAAATATGTCTAGAAAGTGTGATAATGATATTTCTTTGTAAGAATTCGAAAATAGTGATGGAAAATGCCAATCCAGGCTAAAGTCGCGGAACACAGAATGTTACTGCACAGTGCGAAAATATTTAATGGCCCATCTGGATGAAGAAACTAACGTCGGAGATCATTTTGGTCTCAATACTTATCATGAAAAATGTAAAGTCAAATGATCTCAATAATCCAGCTTTCTTATCGACGGTCACCAAATATTTCACACCGTGCGAAATAGTTGGTGTTCAGTATCTATGTGAGTTTGGAAAATGTAGTAGGGAACCATAAGTGCTTGTACTTTTTTAGAGAAGCATTAACTTTTACTTGAAAAAGTTATATAAAAGCATTAAAACATGTATAGGATAGACTCTTTTATATGCTACAATTTTCAATCACTTCATTCACTCATTTCTTTGCCATTTTTCTTCTTCTTTCATACTCTCTCTCACATTTTCTTTCCCAATCTCGGTAAATATTTACGAGAAAAAAAGTAGAAAAAAATGAGAAAGAGAAAATATTTGTTGTTTGGTATTTGACTATTTAATCTAACTAATATGTCCGAAAATAAATGTTCAATTTTTTGTTCATTTCGTATAGAGGAATATTTGATATGCTTTTCCTCTACATCAAAGAAGAAAATGTAGTTGGGAACCATAAGTGCTTGTACTTTTTTAGAGAAGCATTAACTTTTGCTTGAAAAAGTTATATAGGAGCATTAAAACATGTATAGGGTAGACTCTTTTATAGGCTACAATTTTCAATCACTTCATTCACTCATTTGCTTTGCCATTTTTTCTTCTTCTTTCATACTCTATCTCACATTTTCTTTCCCAATCTCGGTAAATATTTACGGGAAAAAAAGTAGAAAAAAAATGTGAAAGAGAAAATATTTGTTGTTTGGTATTTGAATATTTAATCTAACTAATATGTCCAGAAAATAAATGTTCAATTTTTTTGTTCATTTCAAATGCAGAGGAATATTTGATATGCTTTTCCTCTACATCAAAGAAACATTGAAGAACAAATAAATCTTCCAAAGAGCCAAGTTGTACAAATAAATCTTCCAAAAGACCAAGTTGTACTAAGTTTGCTATAGTAAATATATTAATTCTTCACGCACTTTTAGACATAAAAAACCCAATATATTTGCAACGAAATTTTATAAAAACAAAAGTTTTTTGCAAAAAAAAATATCATTAATCGGAACACATGTTCTCTTGCGAGAACACATGTTACATTACGTGAACACGTGTTTTTGTCTCTCGAACACATGTTCTCTTACCAAGAACACTTATTTTTGTCTCTGAGCACATTTTTTTTTACGAGCAATGCTTGACTAGTACATGTGTTTAGGACTCTCAAAACACGAGAACAAGTGTTCGAGAATACGAGAACATGCGTTACGAACACAAGAAGTTGTTAAACCAAATGATCTCAACAGTTAGATTTTAGATCCAACGGTGCGTAATGGTTTTGCATGGTGTAGAAGCAATTAATATTCATGCCCTGGATCTAACAATTTCAAATTATCAACATCCCTGCAACACAAATTCAAGACAAATGAAGTTACTTATTCAGTCGATCTTCTCCAACAAACCAAGCATAATCAAGTTTGATTTGGAGTAAAAATATAGTTTTTTTCCCTTCCTTTCTTTTGCACGTTTTTAAAAAAAAATTTACCATTTTTTTAATTTTAACTTCTTGTTTGAGTTCTTGGTTTTGGGCTCTGTTGGGTTCATGATTTTTGATAAAAAAAAATGGACTGAATATTGACAACAAAAAAAAGTTTCCAAGGTTAAACAACAAAAAAACCCAATATATTTGTATGAAATTTTATAAAAGCAAAAGTTTTTCGTAAAAAAGAAAAAAAGAAAAAAAAAGTCATTCATCAGAGTTACTTATTCACCGGGAAATTTGTTTGATCGGAATAAGCTGTTCATCAAATCTAAGTGAGAGTTAAAGAGAGATAAAATAGGGTGAAAGTAATATGCTGCATTAAATTCTAAGTTTGATTTTTGAATTTTTTTTTTAATTGGAAAGGGCAATTACTGTGGTAAAATAGTCCGAAAAAATATTTTAGTCAATAATTCTAGTAGCCTAGCAAGGTCCAATAATAAAAAGAAAAGAAATGGTCAACACTCAGTTTTATGTTTCTATTTCAAGGCAAAAAAAATTCTAGTCACAAAGTGTGTCGTCAACCAATCACGATTCGACTTTGTGTATACTCTCATCCAAATCCCAAATTATCCGTCCAGCATTTCTTTTTTAATCTGTCACAAATTATTTGTCCAAACTTTTCCAATTAAAGGGTTCATTAATGGTGTTTTTTCCAATCCTACCCACTTACATTAAATGTTGGAGAGAAGAATATAGAGAGAGAGAAGGTAGAATTAAATTTTAACTAAAATTAAATAGAGTCATGTTTGACATCTTACAATATCCCACTATAGAATTTGATGAAATATTAATCCCCGTGCAAAACATAAAGTGGACAGATAATTTGGGACGGAGGGAGTATATAATTGGAAAAAATAATTATAAAGTAAATTTTGATTGATTGTGGACCGAATTAGGGACAGGAATATGGACAGACGATTTTCACCCCTATTTCAAGAATTAATATATCTTCTTAACGTCTGGAAATATCCAGACATAGTATTATTCCTGATTAAACAAAATTGCAGATGGGATAAACAATTGAGGCACCTAGCTTCATGACTTTCTCATGTCCACCAGGGAAAATCTCAAGAATTTTCACATGTCAAAATGCTCAAGATTTTTTTTTATTATCTATATATACCTTTTCTGTAATCACAAGATAATCCATAAATGGATATCAAAAGGAAACTCCGTAATATACATCCTAACTATATCTCTTCATTCCATTCATTTTATTTCTACAACGTCTTCTGATTATGTACGTAACAGATATCGATTGAGTCTTAAGACCTTACTGCAGCAAAGTGCGACATCTCAAGTCCTTTTGAGAAGGAATTTGTGGAGGTTTGGGACTCATAATTCTCCCAGTAGAAAGAGAAGATGAAGATAAAGAAGATCTTGAAGTTTTCTTCTTGGTTATAATTGGCTTGGGAAGAGTGAATGATTTATATGTATCCAATCCACCTTGATAACTCTTGCTTCCCTTTCTTTTCCTTTTATAACGTGTTTCTTTCTTTTTCAAATCATCTATGCTTGTCACACTTGATAAACTTGTAAAAGATTCCGATTTCCCATCATAGAACTTTGAGATCCCTCTCCTACAATTTAAAAATACAAATCATATAAGAAATCAAGGCAAAGAAAATTATAAATTTATAAAGGAAGATCCTCAAGAAATTGGACATACAAAAAAAATGAGACAGAAGATCCAGAATGATCAAGAAACCTTAAAAATGAGACAAAAAGATTCAGAATGATAGAGTAACCTTACTTGATGGGTAATTGAGTCATGAGTTCCGATAAATCGTAGAGAGAATCGGTAGAATTTGAGAAAGAAGAATAGGGAGAGGATGAAGATGCATCATCTCTTGTGTCTAGTGAAGAAAATGATCCATTTGATATGGTTGAATCTCCAAGGGAAGATGTCGATGATGAACTATGATCATCATAGCTCATATTAATAGAATTATCACCATGATCTTCATTTATATTTTCCAATTGATCTTTACTATTCTTGATATGATCATCATATTGGGACCAAGAATCTTGAAACCTTTGATCTTTACCTTCTCCCATTGGATCTCATCACAAGAACAAGAACTTTGGAATTATTGTAATTTCAAGAGAAAAAATCTAACAAAGTACTATTTTTCTTTTTTTGTTGTTGCAAAATTTTCCAAGATTTCAGCTTGTAGTGTACACATGTATGTTTTCATGTTAATGAAAAACAACCTAGGATATATATATATATATATATATATATATATATATATATATATATATATATATATATATATATATATATATACGTACTCGGACAATATGTGGACTTGGTTTAGGTTGCTTTTTTCAGTTTTGAACATGTCATGACAGCTTGGAGGATAGAATTTCAATCAATTCTAAGGATAGAAGTAAAAAATGGAAAAAAGGTTAGAAGGGATAGAAATAAAAGCACATGCCAAATAATAGTGACATGTGGAATGTACTTTAGTAAGTATCCTATGTATAAGGGTGGTTGATCCACTCTTCAGAGTAGATATTTTTTCAATACAAGTTAAATAGGAGAGACGTTATTACTTAGTGATAGGAAATTGTCCACATTTAAATTGTATTAAGACTTCTAATATTTTATGTGTTGAAGTTGAAGAGGAGTTGAACCCTCATAAAATGTGAGTTTATACATGAATATTATATGTAGTTAAATAAAATTTTATAATTATGTCCTACATTCCATTTTTTTCTTCTTGTAATGATTTATCAATAATAATAATATAAATTTTCTTTTGAAAACATAACAGTATTAATAATAACAATAATAATTGTATAATAATAAAAATTGTATCACATGTATAATGAAAGATTAATAAGTACGTATGATTAAAAAAATATTTTCTTTAACCGTACAAGCAGTGCTACAAAGAATTCAAAATAAAATCATATTTTTTTTTATCGGAAATTGTATATGTGTCGAGGGATGAAATGGTAGTATGTCAAGTATGGTGAAATCGGGGGATTTGAACTTTGGAATTGTACGATTTTTACATTTGTTGGTTAATATACTGTTCATTTAAACAAAAAGAAAAAAGAAAAAGAAAAAAGGAAAATGGAAAATGGAGGTGATTGTAGTGGACGGTGGACCGCTTATTATGGATGATGATGATAACAAAAAATTATTTGGTTACTATATTGTCGGTTTCGTTACCTTATCTATAGATTATTCGACATTATCTCCGAAGACATATTATAAGGTTTGAATTGGATTCATTCATGGCTTATTGAATTTGAATAGTTTTTTGAAGAGGATAAGCCTTACTTGGCATCAAAAGTCATCCATTATCTGACTCATCTTCCCATCCCATCCACCAATTTTAGCCAATTTCATCTCAAAGTCATCCCATATTGGCTCCCGGCTCCTATGCGGAACGTCCTTTTATTCTGCATATGCGAAATACACTCTCAACCGTCGAATGAGATTTTTTAACTGTCCAAATTTGTAAAGAAAAGTTTTTTTTTAATATTTTAAGTCCAGCCGCAACTTTTCCCTCTCCATATCTGAACCGTTTAAAATCTCATCCGATATCTGGGAGTGTTCCGCAGGTGCGGAATTTTGCCTGTTCCGCACCTGAGCCGGACTGCCCATATTGTACATCCATTCTCCCTCTCCTTCTCTTGTCAAAATAAAGGTGTGAATCGAGTTATGTGAGTCGAATTTAGTATAATTCACTTTCATTTTACATAAAAATTAGTATTATTCACGTTCAGCTCACATAAGAGGGTTATTTTCTTACTTCTAGAATATGCTTCCTTCCAAAAAAAAAAGTTTGGCTTTGATTAGGAGCATACTAATAATAATCTATGTCAAAGTCAATTCCATTTGAGAGTCAATGTACATTCGAGTTATGACTTAATTGGTAAAATTTACTTTAGATACAACTTTGCTATGACACAATTTATATTTTTAACCAATAGCGAATCTAAAGAAGTGGCGACTGCGTCCATTTTTTTTTTTAAATACCTAATTTATATAGATTTGTTTTTTTATATAAAATTACTTTGTAAATATTGCTCCCGGCTCCTATGCGGGACGGCTTTTTGTTCCGTATGTGCGGGACAAGCTATCAGCCGTAGAATGAGATTTTTTAACGGTGCAGATCCGGAGAGAGAATTTTTTTATTAATATTTTAAGTCCAGCCGCAACTTTTCTCTCTGCAGATCTGAGCCATTCAAAATCTCATCCGATGGCTGGGATTGTCCCGCACGTGCGGAACAATTCCTGTTCCGCATAGGAGCCGGACTGGTAAATATTCCATCTCACTCCCTTATAATTTCTTAAAGTATGCTGGTCTCTTCGATTCAAAATAAATGACATTTAACAAAAAAAGTATCCTTAATAGTCATATTTACCCCTACAATAATATAATGACATTAATTTCATTTATGTATAGTATTCCTCCATACACTTTTAGTCAATGCTACATTCAAAAAATGTTTGAGGGTTCATGAAATTTATGTCCTTAATAATTAAGGGTATATTAATCATTCTTATTGTAAATTTTAATTTGTGTGAAAAGCTCTAAAACATCATTTATTTTAAATCAAAGAGAGTATAATACATGTCTTTATTTAGTTCTTTCTCAACTTATTAATAAAGGTACCTTAAATTTAGTTCTTTTCTCCATAAGGCGTAACTCTCTACAAGTATTAAAGGTACCTTGACTAAGCATAGTTTAAAACTTTAAATTAAGGTACAAGCATGTGTGGTAAAGGACCTGAAGGAGAAAGAGCCAACACTATACGAACTTTAAAACAGATTTACAATATTTCAATAAGATTCGCTTTATACAGAATTTTAATATGTATTAATTATTAAAGAATATATGTTGAAATATAAAGTCTTACATCACATGTCTAAACAGATCAAAGTCATATGGTTAACAAATAATAGTGTCCTAAGTTGATTGAGTTAAATGGTTAACAAATATTTTGGTTTCTAATTGATTTAAATGGGCCTTTTGCTATGGATCTGTATTCTGAAAATTGGGCCTAGAGAGATGCTAGATCTCGTAGTCCTATTGAATTTATTTCTCTTAATTTTAATTTTTCATTTTATTTCTGAAGATATCGAAAATCATTACATTAATTGGATCGAGTTTTGTTTGGTTTTGGTCTGACTTGAGACTTGAATTCAGACACAAACCAGTTTTGGATAAAGTTTGTAAATGAAATCGGATCATTAAATCATCCCGAATTTGGTTTACGTTTGAGACTGAAACCAAAATCCCTTTTCAATAACACCCTAAATTGAAAAGAGAAAGAAACCCCATTGGGAGTACTCGAAGGCAAATTAAAAAGGAAAATCATTCAACCAATGTAGTACATTGGGTCAGGCAGTTTGAAGGTCCTTTGGCCAGCATTGGAACCAAGTATATCACTCCATTGATCTCCAATGTTTCCCACAATTATGTATCCAGAAGCAACTAACTCATCCCTCTTCTTCGATTTGTAAACCAAAGAGGATGTGTGTTGTGCTGTTACCGGCCTGCAATTGTTCAACATGTCTTTCGTGTTAACTTCAACTCTAAAACTCTTATCTTACAAGATTAGTTTTGTTATAAGAATAGGTCAATGTTAGGGGGCGGATTCTGAAACTTTACTTTTTAAGCGATTTGTATAGAAATATATATCAAATGACTATATAAGAATTTTTATCAATAAATTTTGTGAAGCAAAGCGAAACTTAATACTTCATCCATTTCATTACAGTCTTATAGATAGTTTAACATATATTAAGGAAAGGGGGACATACATATTTTTACTCTTTTACCCTTAAATAATTTAATTTATTTCCAACCAACCCCTCTCTATAGTAAATGTTGTTTTAGAAAGAAAAAAAAACATCATTTTTTTTAAATTATTTATTTATTTATTTATTGGGGAATGAACATATCTATTATAAGAAATGGGGGATTCAAGAAGCGGGGAAGGGATTTGATTCATGACCTCTACCTAGAGAAATGAATATATCTAGGGAAGAGATGAAGAAAGCTAAACAAATCTCTATTAAAAAATGAAGGAAGTACTCCCTCTGTTCCAAATTATCTGTCCACATTTCTTTTTTAATCTGTCATAAATTATCTGTCCACTTTCTAAATAAATGGCTCATTAATGATGATTTTTCCAATCATACCCCTTACATTAAATATTAGAGAGAAAATGATATAGAGAGAAGAGGAGGTATAATTAAATTGGAGTAGTATTAAATAGGGTTATGTTTGACATTTTACCATATTTCACTATAAAATTTGATGAAACCTTAATTCCCTGTGCAAAATAAAAAGTGGACAAATAATTTGGGACGGAGGGAGTATTAAAAAGATTTTTTAATTTATTATTATTATTAGTGTATAATTTTCAAGATCTTAAGGGTCGGACGCTTAGATCAACTTCGGATTAGGTCGAGTAAGAGGCGGATACACAAACTTTGCTTTGTAAGCGATTTGTACAAAAATTTATATCAAATAACTATATAAGATGTTAAAATATGAAATTCCACATCGAGTGACTAAGGAAGATCCAAATAATATATAAGTCATGAGCTAACACCTCTCCTTACCAATTGATTTTGAGAGGATATGGAGGCCCATGAGCTAATTTTCACATGGTTTTAGAGCGGACCCTTAGGCGGGATGATGGGCTCATAATGCCCAAGTGGGCTCTAATGGTCACCGTACGACCCAAGAAGGGAGGCGGGCCTTAATTTACTCCCATCTTGATGTGAGGGGGAGTTTTGAAATATGAAGTCTCACATCGAGTGCCTAAGGAAGATCCAAATAATATATAAGCTATGGGCTAACACCTCTCCTTAGTAATTAGTTTTGAGAGGATATGGAAGCTCATGAGCTAATTTTCACATAAGAAATCATCAATAAATTTTGCGAACGAAGAGGAAACTTAAATATCTAAAGGATTTCATTATATTATTACTATTAGTGTATAATTTTCAAAATCTTGAAGACAGAATGTCTAGATTGACTTCCAATTAGGTATATGTATTCGCACATAAATTTAACAAACTCGCTTTACAAGTCTATGAGCTAGCCCAGTGGGAGATTTATTTACAAGGGTTGTTGTGGATATTTTGCCTCTACCCGTATAGTAGAGATTCAATTCCTCACAAAGACATGAAATAATAGCCTTGTATACGCAACTCATGGTAGACTCTTATTAAAATCTATCCCGCTATTTAAATATTTAACTAGCCATAGAGATGTGAAAGTAGAGAGGCTTACTGTCGATGCTCAATTTTCTTTTTTAATTGTACACACAAAGGGCGATACCTACGCCCCAGGATTCCACCACCCGATTCGACAGGCATTGTGGAATTTTTAATCATGTACCAATAGGTGAATTTGGATACAGTTTCTCCAATCATAGAGACTGTGGGGTCTAGCGAAGGGTTTAAAGTGGTAATAATTATTTTGGGTGTCGGGACAAAAAAGAATAGTAGTAGAAGATGGTGGCTCCGGTGCATAACAGGTAATTCTGAATGTGCAAAATTTCATTCGTTCGTTAGATTTAAATTTTGACGGTTAAGATTAATTTAAAACATACACATGTTTTTAAGCTCAGAACACTTATCATATTTTTTAGACTCGAATCACCTGTGTTGAAACGTTCCGTATGTAATGAAAGAAACTGTTTTGTATCGGATCCGGACTGGTAGTATAAGAAACTTACTTGAGGATAAGCTTTTCCCAGGTGTGGTAACCAGCATTCTTCATATTTGCAATCCTTACTTCCAAAAACTTTTCGGAGGTTCCAGTAAGGAAAACAACCTTTATCCCCAATGAAATCAAAGTATTGTATAGCCTAAGTGTTGCTGGGATTGCTGGCGCCTTACCTTCATTTAGCCACTCCCCAAATTTTGTGTCGTTGTATTTCGTTGCCCTGCAAAACCCAACTTCCAACTATTTCACTACTGTAGTTACATTTCACATCTACAGCGCATTTTTCATTATTAATAGGTAGAAATCTTCTGTCCTTATTCTTATTCGGTGTCTCATTATCTGTGTCACTAATAAAAAATTGACATGTGTTAATTTTTTAATTAAATTAATTATAACATAAAAGAAATAGTTAAATTCATAGAGAAAACGTGATCATATATCAATCATCTATTCGTGAAAATAGGGAACGGAACACACATATTGGGATAGAGAATTTTTTTGACATTATTACCGTCTAGGAACAAAAATATGTGTGTTCCATCACATTAGCACAAAGTTACATTTGGATAAATAAATACTAATTAGTAGACTGGTGTTCCAATACGATAAACTAATTCGGTTTAGATACTCATTCTGACAAAGCAACGATAAGTTGCTCTTTGGGTGACATAAGCCCATAATTTTTTCGAGAGAAACTCTATAGAATCGGAGGTACAGCAGTTCGGTTCATATGTGGAACAATTTTTTTTTTCGTATATGCAAAATAAATTTTTAAGGTAAAAATAAACCTTTTTTTATTAAAGCAAAATAGGTTGTTCTCAAAATCAGAAAAGATATTTTTTTAAAATCAATTTCATCTATAAAAAAATTAATTTAATAGCCGAAAATCCTTTCCGTACATAAGGAATAAATACACATTCCTCACTGAAGCTGTGGTAAAGGTACAGTTAGCTGAACCCATTTATCAAAAAATTATTAAATTATTTAAATGGAAAGACAAAACCCACGAAAGAGTACGTAAGAAACATTTACGATATTAGGTTAAGAAATGCATAATAATGGAAAAATAAATAAGTTGTTTAGTTGACTCAATCGAAAATAAGACAAAAATCTTATGTTCACCATTGGTATTCTAATAAGGGAAATGATTTTCGGCTAAAGAGAAATTGATTAAAATGCAAGGGTATAAGAGATTTACTCACTTAATTACTATTTTACCACCGATTTGGTTAATTAATTGGCTAAATTTTAGCTCTCTATCACTACTCTTCTAATAATTGTCCTAATCACTCAAAATTTGTTACGTATTTTCATGTCTGCTAGTTAAAATAGTACTACCTCCCTTCCTAAATATAAGACTTTTAAGGCATGCTGCGAAAATGAATGAAACATAAATTAAGATTTTTTATAATCAAAATATTAATATTACCTCTTAAATAGAATTAGTGATATACAAGTATTATTTAAGAGAGTAATATTAGTATTTTAAATACAAAAATACCGTAATTTTTGTTTTCTTAATTTTCGCAACATATATTTCAAAGTGACAGACAAGGTTGAGTATGGAGTTTGTTACCCAAAAGCAACATCAGAACGAGCATAGTAAGGCAAATTAGAAAGTGAAGTCTCATCAATGTCGAACACCCAAATGCTCCTTCCATCTTTAGGAACCTTAAGGCTCTTAGCATACTCGTTTGCCAAGTCAGCAACGACGTCACCGTCACGGCGGTACTGTTTCCCTAACATATAGTGACCGACGTAGTCAACGCAAGCAGTCGGTACTAATTTCCAATCGATTATGTTGTTAGTCTCCACCGCCAGACGCCAACTCAGGCAGTTTAGACCGGCAACACGGTGGTGATCGCCGGTTGTTAATTTGCAGCTTGGTCGGAGTAGATGAATTTCATCGGAAACTGTAGCTGCATTATTATTGGATACTGTTGTTAAAAGGACAAGGAGAGAAACTACTGACACGATTGCCTGCATTTTTTTTGGCCGGTGTTTGGGTGAGGTCTCATGAACGTTAGATATATAGAGTTGTTTTAAATATTGAAACACACTCCAAATGGGTGAAAATCCTCCGTCCTTATTCCTCTCCCCATTTTTTTCCCCAACTAATCAAATTTTATTATATAAATATTTTTTCTAATTATATATACACATGGTAAATTATGATTGGTTGGGAAGAGGAACGGGGACAGAGGATTTTTTGCCCTCCAAAATGGGATAGGAATGCTAAGAAGGTCGTAGCTCATTGGGCAAGCCTTTACTCGTAATCAAGAGATCTCGAGTTCGAAACACACCCTATACATGGGGCATTAAAATTCTGCTCCTTTGATGAGGCAAAATTAAGGTTGTTGGAAAAAAAATGGGATAGGAATTTTCTGTCCCCATTCGGTGTCTTCTTCATTGTTCCACAAATATGAAAATGATATGAATTAAATTTTTTATTCACCACAAAAAAAAAAAGATATGAATTAAATTTTTAATTAAAAAATTAAAATCTAAAAGAAATGGTATAACACATATGAAAAAATATATATATGTCAAATATTATTCGTAAGGATACAGAACGGGATTCACGATTTTTTACCCTCCAAACGACTCACTAAGAATGACAATGACTTCTTTTGCCTTTTTTCACGTGGATTTCGGTTTTGAATGTAGGATTTGTCATTATTTTTCCTTTTTCACGTGGATTTCGGTTTTGAATGTATGGTGGAATATGTATTTTGTTTTTCGTGTCGCATACAATTTTCTTTTAGAATATTTTTTAACATTGCAATTGCGTTTTACATTTAAAAAAAAAAGGGTAAAACGCAACTACTAAATATTCATCATGTGTATATAATTAAAAAAAATATTCACATAAATTTTAAGAGATTGTGCACATAAATGGAAATATAACGTGTAAATGCGATTTTTATCAAAAAAACACTAATAATTTTTTTTCCTCTAACAACAATGACAAAACCTTAATCCCAAGTAATTAGTATCATCTACATGAATCAATCTAAAATTTCTGTGTAATCGTTCGCATGAACACATTCACTCCATTTCTTTCTATCAAACACCATATTCTCATTAAAATCTAACAAATTCATATAATTTTTTATGACTTCGATTCAAACCTTCTTCGGCATCCCCTTACCTCTTACAACATCATGCCTCCATCGCTTACGGTAGTTTTAACACATAATTTTTTTTCTCTCTAACAAAACAGAAAATATAAAATTAACATTCCACTTTTATTTTCCATAAGAAAATAAAATGAAAGTATAAAAAAGAGACATTGCAAAATCCAAATACCCAAGAATATGAAAAACAATTCTATTTATCTCTTGTCGACTACACTACACTACTATACTAATATAATTCTCTTCTTTTCAGAATATGAGATGTTTTTGTCTTTTTCATAGATTTAAAGAAGAAGAAAATTCAGAGTATATCTTATGTTATATTGTTAACTAATTCTACTAACATAATATATAGATAATTGGTGAATCAGTGTATAATAAATAGAGAATTGTGTGTGACTTTTTTCTACTTGTACAAGCAAATAAAACTTGTAGCAATATATATTTGTATTTTTGACAACAATGTCATGATCCCAATCATTACATGACTTTGTTCTACTTGTACAAGCAAATAAAACTTGTAGCAATGTATATTTGTATTTTTGACAATATTGTCATGATCCGAAAAATGACAATGAAAAATTTAATTCTAATACTGTACTTGTGAACTGGTTTCACAAGTTATCACGTGAATTGGGTGGGATCTATTTATATATGTAAACTCCGTATAATTCATGTGAGAATCTGTGAGGCAAGATAATCTTATGATTGAGTGATCCCAACGGCAATGATTAAGAAAATTGAATTATTCTTGTCGGCTAATTTGACCGACAAGAAAAAAAGCAAGTCCAATTGTTTTTTCTTTTGGCAGTGTCTCATTAGTTTATCTGGGTAGAATGGAGGTGAAAGAGACATTAGCAGTAAATGAAATATGGCGAAAATTAGGTATTTGAGGGGTAAAATTGGAATAATCTTAGGACTAAAGTTGGGGATTTTAATGATTTGAGAATTTCGGAGGCTTCGGATTGAGTAGGTTTAATCTCAGGGTTTTGAGATACTCTGAGAATTCCAGGAAGGAATTGGACGGTGGTGATGATTGGAGGATGTCGACGACTTTCCAAATGAGGTCACGGCGAGGGAGTGCGTAGCCTCTGCTGACGTCATGGAGAGCTGGGCTTTCGACTTTGATGGTGGAGAACGGCTGTTGTCGGTTTGGAGGATTACTCTTCCGCTGTATTTGGTGGCGAAGCCACGGTGGTGGTGGTGGTGGTGGCGGTGGCGGAAGAGTGAGTGGAGACGATGGAGCTTCATAATCAACCCTCTTGACTAGAATTCTAGCGTCTGTTTTTAGATGTTTTGTGCATCTATAGGACAGAAAAACGGCGGCGTTTGGGATACTCCATCGTCGCATAGACATACCTTAATAATTAAAACATTATAGATGGTAAATGATAAATGATAAATAATTAGTTAGAATATAATTTGAATTACTATCGAGAGATAAAACTAAGATCTTGTCAAAATGGGTATCGCCATGCCCGCCCTCGTCATGGGCATGTCTTAAATGGGGATGGGCGGGCATGCCCTGCTTTTTCACGAGTTATCAAAAGGGATGCCCTGTACTGCCCTGCCGAATGCCCGTGGGCAAATGGGCATGCCCGCAACCCTTATTATTAATTTTGTTTTTTTTAAAAAAATAGATTAAATCTGAAAAATTCAACAAAATTTATTTATTTCGCATTCACTTGTAGTTTATAGTCCTGTAAATGGTAAATAAATATCCAAAATAGTTCAAGAACAATCAAATATAAGTCCACAATATCCAAAATAGTTATAAAAAACAATCAAAGTGCATAATTTCAAAAATAATTCAAGATCAACTATCCAAAATTAACAAACATATTGCTGGAGTCAAACAACAAAAAATAGATACTTTTTTTTTAATATCCTCTATCTATTGATTTAGATCTTGAACACTAGAAGTTTTATTTGAATCCACCTTAGATAATTTTGATTCCTTCTCATCATCTCCACCTATAAAACACACACAACTTGAGAAGTTAGAACTTAAAACATTATAGATGGTAAATGATAAATGATAAATAATTAGTTAGAATATAATTTAGTTACCATCAGAGATGAAACAGTTAATATTTGGGTAATAGAAGTATAGAACGGTTTCAAGGGCTTTGCCCAAGATATATAACACGGTTCAACTTTTATATTGGACTTTTAGGTTTTTTTCTTTCTTTCTTTTGGCTCTCAAGTCTCAACTGTGAAAATTAATCCATATCCAAAATTAAAAAAAAACAAAGCGGGCATGCCCGGTTGCAACCCACCCGCACCCGCATTGCCCGTTACCCGAGCGGGTATGCCCATTAATACCCGCATTTAAATGGGTATGGAATTCATAGGCCCATACCCGCCCATTAAGCTCACGGGGCGGGCATGCCCGTGGGCATATGCCCATTTTGACAGCTTTATACCTTATCAGTCGTCTAGACATATTTATTATTTTTTAATTATTTATCACTTTAAAAATTAAAAAAATATTAAATGTATTTTTAAATAAATATATCTCAATTATTTTTTTAAAAATTCAGTGCAATGTTCCAAGGGACAGATAAATGAGAACGAATAGAGTGGCAAACAAGGGGTGTTATTCAAGATTTCTCGCGTCTATCGATAGGCGCCGTGTCTCTGTTTGGTGCAAAATCGACTAATTTTAAGAAATTAAGAAATTTTATGTTATTAAGTTGTAGGTTGAACCATTTTTTTTTTTTTTTTTTTGCTAAATAAATTATATTTCCATTAATCACAAATAGCCGAGGCCATTACAATCAAAGGAAAATCTGAAAATACAGATACTTGAGTTATACGATGATTTAAAAAATCACGATAACGAGACAAAGACACTTGCAAGAAAACTTGGATGGTTAGGAAAAACAACTAATAAAACTAGTAAACTAAACAAATACATAATCTTACTTGCAAAAGATCTTCATTGCAATCCTCGAAACATGAGAGACAGTAGAATATCACTTTCAACATCTTCGCTAGGGGATTCGACAATTTATAGGGACCATGGGCGTATCAACCGTCACTATAAATTGTCTCAGGGAAGATGTAAAAAATAGATAAAGGGCTGGGATCAAGTCCGGGTTGAACACATCCTCCTAGAAAAATAGAAAAAAAATCTAGATCTGCGAAGATCTGAGACTCATCTAACCACTGCGTCTTGAATCTTGAAGAAAAAAACTCTGAAAAAGGTTTCATATGATTCGTAGTACAAAATAGAGTAAGATTAACGGAACAAAAGGACCAACAATGACCAAATCTTGCCAGCAGCAGAGGAGAGAAAGAGAGCAGGAGGAAGAGAGAGAAGAGAGAAAAGGGGAAAAAAAATCACTTGTTTATTTGTAGGTTGAACCTTGAAAGCGATTAATGTTATAAAATGTATTTACTATTTTAGTAATTATCCTATGTAAAAGAGTGTTTGATCCACTCTTCAAAGTAGATATTTTTTCAATGCAAGTTAAATGGGTAGAGACGTTATTACTCAGTGATTGAAAATTCTCCACATTTAAATTGCATTAAGACTTCCAATATTTTATGTATTCAAGTTTAAGAGGAGTTCAACCCCATAAAATGTGAGTTTATTCATGTATCTTATATGTAGTTAAATAAAACTTTATAAATATGTCCTGCATTCCATTTTTCTTCTTCTTGTAAGATTTATCAATAATAATATAATTTTTATTTTTGAAAACACAACATATTAATAATAATAACAATAATAGTATAATAATAAAAATTGTATCACATGTATAATGAAAGAATAATAAGAATGACTTAAAAAAAAATTCTTTAATAGTACAAATAATGTTATAGAGAATTCAGAGTGATGAGATGATAGCATGGCAAGTATGATGAAATGACAAAAAAATTATTTATTCTCATTGTATGTCATATTCTATATTCCACGTCAAACGGGACAGAAAATTCTTAGCATGAACAAATTGGGGTGATTGTACTGGACCGCTTATTATGGATGATGATGATAACAAAAATTATATTTGGTTACTATATTGTCGGTTTCGTTACCTTATCTATAGATTATTCGACATTATCTCCGAAGATATGGTGTATTTGGATAAGGTTTAGTTTGGTCTCACTTTTGGAGAGAGAAATTCTATTTTTGGCCTTTAAATTTGGCGGGAGAAAATCAAATTCAAATTTTTTTCCAAATATTCGTTGAAATTCAAATTTTAGTAGCCAAAATTTGAATTTCAACGAATATTTGAAGAAAAAAATTTGAATTTGATTTTCTCTCGTCAATTTTAGAGGCAAAAAATTGAATTTCTCCCATCAAAAGTGAGACCAAAATAGATATCAGTACAATCTCCCTAGTCGGCTAGGGTTTTTTCTCTCTAGGGTTTCTGGCACTAGGGTTTTGGTTTCTTCACGAAATTTTGTTCTCTCTTCACTGATCATAGACCTTTCTTCCATTGATACCTTGTTACTATCCCTAATACACTTGTACGTCACTATCAGTTGGATCATGGAGAATGATTTGGCACTACAATTTGAGTCTTTCACCCTTACGGAGGAGGAATCGGCTGCGATTGATCTCACGGATGCGGATTTGGGGGCTGGCATGGAGGAATGTCGTCGAAGTCTTTTCGGCATGGTGCATGAGCACGGACCAATCAATCATAGGGGTTTTAAGACTGCCATGGTACGTGCATGGCGCTGTGGTGACTTCCATATCCAAGGCTTGGATAATGGATTTTACCAGTTTTTTTTCGGAACTGATGAGACGGTGGAATTCATTCTCGGTAACGGACCCTGGAGCTTTGATAATCACGTGGTGATCTTACGTCCATGGCAACCAGACTACATCCCGGTTGTGAAGGATTTTATGGCTGAATATTACTGGGTTCACATAGCGGTGGGAGACCGAGCTCTGGCAAGTTTGGAAGTCGCGGCTCGCTTGGCTCGGGGATTTACAGTCTGCAAGGAAATCCAAGTCTGTGTTGTGATTGGTGGGAAAGGCGAAAGCTTTCTGAGATTGCGAGTCCTTGTTGATTTAGCGAAACCCTTAAGGCGATTTATCAAACTTCGTCTTCACGGCAGCACCGAACGGCTCCTCCAAGTCAGGTATGAAAGGCTTCCTAAATTGTGCTTTTATTGTGGATTACTGGGCCATCGTTACCGAACTTGTGCAACTAGGCCAGTGGAGATTACTGATATCCGAAAGATGCCTTTTGGCATCAATCTTGGGGGTATCACTGAAGTACCTTTTGATACTATGGTGAGGCATACGGACCCGGAGGCTTATTTGAACAGTTTGGGGGTGACAATCAGTGGGGTGCAGGCCTCATCAAAGCCGGCTGAGGGTAATGGGGTTGTGGATGGAGGGCGGAGGATGGTGGTGGTTAAGCGGCCTTTTGACGGTGGTGCGCATGAGACTGGGGCTGGGTTGCCGAAGAGAAGAAAAAATGAAGTTGTGGAAACTGGGAAGGACAATGATTTCACCAATGTACCAGCGGTGGGGAATGCGGAGCATCCCCGCCGACATCAATGAATCTTCTAGCTTGGAACTGCCGGGGACTGGGGACTCCTACGGCAGTTCGAGATTTAAGCAGTCTTGTTAGGGCTGTAACCCCTGATGTACTTTTTCTTTCAGAAACTTTACTTTTCAGTTCTGCTATGAGTTCTATTCGCATTCAGTTAGGTTTTCGTAACGGTTTCTTTGTTGATCGTGTAAACCGCAGTGGCGGACTTGCACTATTTTGGAATTTTAATATTAATCTTACTATTCTTAGTTATTCGTCTGGTCACATAGATGCTTATGTTACTGAGGATGATGGCTTTATTTGGCGTCTAACTGGTTTTTATGGCAACCCAAAGCATGATCTTAGACATGAATCTTGGACTTTGCTCACGAGATTATCTCAATTGCAAGATTTGCCATGGCTCGTCCTAGGGGATTTTAATGAAATTTTATTCCATCATGAAAAAACGGGACTAATGCAGCGACCACAACGCCAAATTGATAGATTTCGTGATGCTCTTTCTAACTCTGCACTGCATGATCTTGGTTATTTAGGTTCGAAATTTACTTGGAATAATGGAAGAGATGAGCCTCACACGGTGTATGAGCGTTTGGATAGGGGTTTTGCCAATGACTCATGGAAACAAAAATTCACTAACTCTCAGCTTTATGTGTTATCTCAAAAGGGGTCTGATCATCTACCTATTTTTATAACCCCGCTTCGAATGACTAATGGTCGTCTCTATCGGGGCAAAAGACTTAAGAGGTTTGAACCATTTTGGCTCCGGCATCCTGAGTGTAGTGATATTTGGGAGACGAACTGGTCCCATATGAATGTTACTACCCCCAACAGCATGCTCCGATGTATTGAGGCGACGAGACACGACTTACAGCGCTGGGGGACAGCGCGATTTAAGGGGTTATCCAAGAGGATTGCGGAGGTAGAGGGACGGCTCCTCATGATGAGGACCCAGGGACCACTAATTTTTTCTGAAGAGAAACGTCTTATGTCCCAGTTGGAATCTTTATTGGAGGATCAGGAAGTTTACTGGAAGTCGAGATCACGAGTAGAATGGCTTATGGAGGGTGATAGGAACACAAAATTTTTCCATCACAAAGCTTCTAGTCGACGCTCGCGAAACACTATTCATCAGTTGGAGTTGCACGGAGGCGGATCACTAGTAATGAAATTGAAATCCATAAAGCTGCCCTGGATTACTTCTCAAATATATTCACTACAAGTCGCGGGGCTAATCACTTACCTTTAGACCCTGGCTTATTCACTAAGAAATTGGACCGCATGGCTACTGGGCTGATGGAGCGGCAATTCACACCTACGGATATACTCAAAGCACTTAAAGGAATGCCCGGGACGAAATCCCCCGGGCCGGACGGTATGCATGCGTGTTTTCTTCATAAAATGTGGCAGTTTTGTGGGGATAGCGTAACTAGTATGGTGTTGGGAATACTAAACAATGGGGTTGATTTGGAACCTTTAAACTATACTTATATTGTTTTAGTTCCGAAAGTCAAATCCCCTATTCGTATGATGGATTTTCGTCCCATTAGTCTGTGTAATGTGCTGTATAAGCTTGTGTCAAAGACAGTGGTAAACAGATTAAAAGTTATCATGGGACGGGTAATTGACGAGGCTCAAAGTGTTTTTCTGAAAGGACGGCTAATTACTGACAATGCAATTGTGGCCTTTGAGATCTTCCATAATCTACAAGTTCAGGCAAAAAAGAAATCAGAGCTTGCTCTCAAGCTTGATATGAGTAAGGCGTTCGATCGGGTCGAGTGGGACTACTTGGAAGCGGTTATGAATATTTTATGTTTTCCGCAACAGTTGGTAAACACAATAATGGCTTGCGTCCGGACGGTTCGTTTCTCCATTCTAATCAATGGTCAGCCCTCCAAAATATTTCGACCGAGTCGTGGGCTTCGACAGGGGGATCCCTTATCTCCTTTTCTTTTTATCTTATGCTCCGAGGGTTTCTCAGCTTTGTTACGGCGAGCCCAAGAGATTGGCTCTCTTACGGGGGTGCGGATTGGGCAAAGAGGCCCGGAGGTGTCCCATTTACTCTTTGCAGACGATAGCATACTTTTCACGCAAGCTACACAGGAGAACATTGACTCTATACAGGCAGTTTTGGAAGACTATGAATACCACTCTGGGCAATTCATAAACCGAAGTAAGTCGTCTATTTACTTTGGGAAAGACACAGACCAATCCTTGAAGGAAACAATAATCATGCAACTTGGGGTTCGAGAGGATGACGGAAAAGGCAAGTATCTTGGCATGCCATATCTTGTTGGTCGCTCTAAGAACAAGGCCTTTTCTTTCGTTAAAGATATGATATGGAAAAAGCTCAATGGATGGAAGGAGCGTTTTCTGTCGCCAGCTGGGAAAGAGGTTTTGCTTAAATCCGTTGTTCAAGCGATGCCTACCTATATCATGTCTTGTTTCTTTTTGCCGGAGGAATTACGTAACAACATTACGTCTATGATGAGACAATTTTGGTGGGGAGATACTGATGGGGCAAGGAAAATTTGTTGGAAGTCTTGGACGAGTCTTTGTACGGCAAAATCTGTGGGTGGACTTGGCTTACGAGATTTGGAAGGATTTAATTTGGCTTTACTAGCCAAACAGTCTTGGCGCATCATTAATAGGTCGACTAGCTTAGTTAGCCGAGTACTTAAGGCAAAGTACCACCCTAGAACTCACTTTTTGCAAGCTACGGTGGGATCTCGGCCATCCTATATTTGGCGCAGCATACTGGAAGGCCAATCTTTGTTGCAGCTCGGACTAAAATGGAGAGTAGGAGATGGACGAAGTATTCGGGTTTGGGGGGACAAATGGATACCAACTCCGACCAGGTTTCAGATCACGACTCCTTGCCCTCCTTCTCTCTCGGAATTGAAAGTATGGCAGCTGATTGATGTGCCTAACGGGACCTGGAATCAGATGGTCTTAACACGTCTATTCAACTCGTTTGATGTTGATAATATTAAGGCAATCCCCCTTTGCAGTCCTATGCGGAATGATAGACTTGTTTGGGCATATAACACGTCTGGACGGTACACGGTTAAATCTGGGTATAAGGTGTTAATGGATTCCTTACACCGTACTGAGGTCGGGGTAGGAGCATCCACGGATACGGGTATGCGGAGTTTCTGGAATTCTGTATGGAAATTGCAAGTCCCACCGAAATTGAGGAATTTCATTTGGCGTTGTTGTCATGGCATTCTGCAAACGAACGCTAATATCTCCAAGCGGATTCCGAATAAAAGTCCAGTCTGCTCACGTTGCAAGTTGGAGCCGGAGACTGATCGCCATTTGTTCTTTGATTGCCCTTTCTCATCTTCAGTATGGAATTATATGGAGGGTTATGCGAGATGGCGAAGTGTGGGGGCTGGGAGTTTGTTAGATTTTTTTGATGGGCTTTTCCGCCAAGAGGATGCTCAGTCCTGTAGTTTTTTGGTGTATTTTTTTACAGTATCTTTGGGCTGTGGCGAAATTCGCATGTTTTCAAGAACAAAATCTCGAGGAGGAAGAGATTGTCCCAGCAAGCACGGAGCTTCTACGGAGGAGTACTATGGTGTTACCCAACAACTCTCATCCAGTACAAAGCATGATACTACCGAGGTGGGTCGGAGATCGGAGGTGGATTCCACTAGCGAAGTCGAATACAAGCTCAATTGCGACGCTTCCTGGACGTCTATACTGGCTGGCATTGGAGGAGTTCTGCGGAATTTCCGAGGTGAAGTGATAGGGAGCTTTGCGTGTCGCCTACAGAACTCGATCACCCCATTTCAAGCGGAACTTACAGCCATATTGGAAGGAGTTCGATTCGCTCAAGGTTTTGCAAACACTAGACTGGTTGTGGAAACCGATTCCCTGGAAGCAGTAAGCAGAATTTGTGCTGAGGAGGAGGATCTCTCAGCTATGGGGCACCTCGTGGACCTCGTTAAAAAGGAGCTCCTAGTCTTTCCTTCTTTTAGTATTAGACATGTTCGCCGTAATGGCAATACTGTTGCTCATTTACTAGCTCGCTATGGTACCTCTCTTGATTCAATACGTACGTTTGTGGGTGAGGTACCTGACTCATGTATTCCTGCAGTTTTAGCAGATATTGAATGAATATCATTTTTCTCTCAAAAAAAAAAAAAAAAGTGAGACCAAATCAAGCCAAATTATATCCAAGTACATCCTTTAGTATAAGGTTTGAATTGAATTTGACTAGTTTTTTACAGTGGATAAGCTTTACTTGGCATCAACACCTTCTCCATCTCATCCACCAATTTTAGCCAATTTAATCTCCAAGTCATCCATCCATATTGTACATCCATTCTCCCTCTCCTTCTCTAGTCAAAATTATACTCTCTCCATCACATTTTATTTGACCTTTTTACTATTTTAACTGTCCCAAAATATTTAATACTTTTTTTTTACTTAATAACTATATTTGTTTTTAAATTTCAAGTTTACTCTTGACTTATTAATCTACAAATTATTGTAATTAATACAACTTATTTTAAAAATAAGGATATTTGTGATTTTTTGCATGATTAAGCCACGAAATCTTAATCTTTGTGAAAGTCAAAATGTTATTTTTCTTAATTCTAGAATATGCTTCCTTCCAACATAAAATTTTTGCTTTGGCTAGAAACATACTAATACGCTATCCGATTCAAAATATAAGTCTTGTGAGAGGTTGTTATTTGTTGCAAAATATAAGTCTTTTTTACAGCAAATGTGTATTTATTGACTGATTTGTCCCTACATCATTTTCTCTCTATATTCATTTTGATCAAAATGTGGTCCCCCATGCAACTCTATATTAATTTTTTTGTTATTTTAAGTATTAATTAGGGGTACTTTAGTTAGTATCTTAATTTATGTGAAAACTCCTAAAAAAAACTTATATTTTGAATCGGAGGGAGTAATAATCAATGTCAAAGTCACTGATTCAATGTACATTAGAGTAATGACCTTTTTTATTTTTGGAAATCTAGATGGGTGCGATATTATTAAGCAATTAAAGAGCAATCATGAAAGAGCACACTCGGCCTTAAGGAAATTACCATGGTGAAAATATTTAACCCGCAATATCTGTGAGAGGAGAGACTCGGGATTTTTAATAATGCGCCAACCTTATTTCGTAAGAAGCGAGAGTTTAACGTTGGACATGTCTCTATACCCTAGACTGCCCTGTGACTTTGGCCGGCAAATTGTTTCCCAAGACAACCAATGTATGCCTCTGCTATCACCACATTTCCCCCACCAGAATTCCGAAATCATTATCATAATATCATCTAAAATGGAGCGTGTAATATACAACGTTTACATGATATATGTAGGAATCGCTTGAATGACCGATTTGATTAAGATTTCCTTACCTGCCGGAGATAAGAATTTCTCCTTTCATCCATGAAACTTCTTCCAAATTCGATCCTTAATGTAAATGAAAATCTCTAGTTTATTTCAGCCAATCATAAAGGGGAGACCCGGGTAACTTCCGTCCCCTCTGCCCATGCGCACCCCCAAAGTAGTACAAAGAGTACTAGCAAGCTGAGGATTGAAACCTTTGCTAAAGAAAAGGGATGATTTCTCAAAATTGATGGACTGCCCCGAGTAGGTTTCATAGTCCGCAAGGATATGTTTAATAGCCAATATGTTCTCTTCATTACCCTCCAAAAAAAGTAAGGAATAGTCCGCAAAGAGCAAATGAGACAAGCAAGGGCCGAACCGCCTAAATTTCAATCCACGAATCAGTGAAGAATTATGAGCCTTGCGAATCATAGCAGAAAATTATTCCGTACAAAGAATGAAAAGAAATGGAGATAAAGGATTACCTTATCGTATTCCTCGCGTAGGGGAAATTATGGATGAAGATTTGCCATTAATGAGTACTCGATAAGTAACCGAGCGAACACAGGTCATGATCAAATTACGGTATTGAGGCGGAAAACCCATCGTCTCGAGCATGAGATCAAGATAGTTCCACTCCACCCTATCGAAAGCCTTCCTCATATCCAATTTGAGTGCACAATGCTTATCTCCGCCTCCAAGACCCGTTTTCATACTATGGAAAGCCTCAAACGCAACGATAGAGTTATCAGTGATGAGGCGACCCCGTAGAAATACACTTTGTGATGGATCGATTACATGAGGGAGAATGAGCTCAAACGGTTAACAAGAATGTGAGAAATCAACTTGTACATGAAGTTGCATAAATTGATGGGGTAAAACTCTGTCATACTCAAAGGTGATTTTACTTTGGGAATTAAAATAATAAAAGTGCATTTGAGCCCAAAGATGTCACGATAACCATTAAGAAATCCAAGAATAAAAGAAGAAATTTCGGGACCAAAAATATACCAAAACTTTTTAAGGAAAATATTTTGCATACCGTCAAGGCCGGGGCCTTTTTCGCCGGAAGTTGCTTCAAAGCTGTGTCTACTTCCGCCATGGTGAATGGTAGATCAAGTTGGGGAAAATGTTCACTGTTAATTGTGCGCAAGGGCAGGTCACTAAGAGAACATGGAGCTGAGGCCTCTGTTTTCTATAATTCCTCAAAGTAGCCGCAGGCTATGGTAAACAAATCAGCCTCCTTATCCATGATTGCTCCGGATGGGGCTCGCAAGCGCTCAATATAATTGCGTGCACGGCGAGACGAAGTTTTATGGTGAAAGTACGTAGTGTTACGATCCCCATAGAGCAGCATGAGCGTCTCAAACATTTTGGAGGACGTGTGTGGAATTTTAAATTAAGGCTCTATATAACCTAAAAAAAAATTGGGAAACCCCGAATTTTTAGCTAAGTATATATATAAAAAAAAAATAATTGGAGTACCCGAATTTTTAGGGGTCTTGTGTGGTCGCTCACTTCGCACTCCTTCATAGCCAGCCCTGTAGAGCAGCCAATCAGTTCGACTCCGTTGTCTCCAAAACTCATCATCAAAGGATAATAACGCGTTTAACTCAACCTTTAAACGTTTATCCTCTTCGATGGTGAAAGTCGATGATCCCCAAAGAGCCTCCAATTCACTTTGTTTGTCATAATTTTTTTTTCTTTATCTCCCCGAATTTCTTTGAGCCCCAGCGCCTCAATTTTTCATTCGAGTAATAATGACTTAATTGGTAAATTTTACTTTTGAATGATCTGATATTTGTGGCAGGGTGGTAGCTTTTGGGGCAAATAATTATCTGTACATATTCTTATATCCAACCAATCAAAATTTACTATGTGTGTATATATAATTTAAAAAAATGATCACATAATAAATTTTTATTTGTTGGACACATAAATAGTTACATATATGAGTACAAATATATTTTTTACACATATGAGTACAAATATATAATCCAACGGACGAGGAGTGTTTTTACTGTTCTTATTTTTTTTTTCCTGTAAATTTTCTGTCCAGAATTTAGTTTTACAGCCCAGTATTTTATTTTTTCTGTCCAAGATTTAGTTTTACAGTCCAGTATTTTATTTTTTCTGTCCAGAATTTAGTTTTGCAGTCCAGAAATTTTCCTGTCTGAAAATATATATCCAGTACAGTTTAATTCTCAATTTTTTCAGTACAACAGTACCAGATTTCCAACAATATATATGCCTAGTAGCTAATTACAATATGCGATAGAAATGTATTATCTTCCGTGAGAATTTGGGAATTGCAATCTTTAGATGGTTACTATTTCTGGAAAAGGAAATAATAGTGTGAGAGCCTACAAAATATAAATAGTGGCCCAAGTTGATTGAGTTGAGTGCCTTTCACGTTCATTTTGGTTTCTAATTGTTTCAAAATGGGCTTTTTCTTCTGATAATTGGGCCTAGAGAGATGATGTATCTCGTTATCCTATTCAATTTATTTCTCTAATTTTAATTTTTTTGTGGATTAATATTTAAATAAATTCAGTGGCTTTAGCATTAATTTTAGAATAAATTGTACTCCCTCCATCCCAAAACAATGTTAACATTTGGAATTAAATTTTTTCCCAAAATAATATTAACATTTAGATTATCAATGAACATTTACCATTTTTATCCTCTTCTTACTTTTCTTTTAACTACAATTTCAATTTTCAAAAAATAGTTAATGATGGATATATTAGTCTTTTGGCTTTAACTCTTATTGTTTATAGGAATTTCTTGATCTATATGAAAATTCAAATGTTAATATTATTTTAGGATGGAGAGAGTATATAACTATAGACATGACCACATAATTCATGTACTATAATTTTATATTATCTTCATTCCATAATATAAGTCTTTTAAACATGTAATTAAAATGAAAGAAGAAAAGAATAAGGCACTTTGTTAGTTAAAATATCAATTTACTCTCTTAAATAGAATTAGCGATATACAATTCGATTTAAAAGAGTAATATTGATATTTTGATTAGTACTACCCGCTAAAATCGATATAAGGTAGTGTCAGTAGGACACCGGCTCTGGTGCGGAAATGGAGTAATTCCGCACGTGCAAAGCTCTCCTCGTCCGTTGGATTAAAATTTTGTCGGTTAAGATTGATTTAAAAAAGAATACATGTTTTATTTTTTACCGTCCGGAACATCTGTCCTGAGTCTCTTAACACTTACCCTGCAACGTTGCATATATACTGGGAAAAAAAATGATCCGCATAAAACCCGAACTCAAATCACTGAAAGTATTCGTGTAGAGTTGCGCAAAATGAAAGAAACCAACTCATATTGAAAGCAAAAAATATCTTGTAAAATGGTTAAAAGATACCCTCATAAGTTTAAGTTGTTATTTTATATAGATATATAAATGTATTTAAAATTTAATGTTATTTTATTACTATATGAAAGTAAATTTCTTAAGCACGGTCCTTCAAAAAAATAGAATATTACAATGCAGAATTTATTCTTATTTATAACTAGTTGTGAATTGGGATCAAATTTTTTTATTACTATAAGGAGGTTATTCTTATATAGAGGTTTTATTGTATATATATTCGTTTCGATCATAACAAGGAAAATAGTATATGATCTGAAGTTTTAGTATGACGATTGCTCTACTTTGGTAAAGTAGATTTACACTATTGTTATAGATAGTTATACAAATGGATAATTCGATATGACTGGGGAGCTCAGTAGGGTCCCTGATCCACTTAAACTGTAATTAAGCCCACGTCACCCCCTATTCCCCCAAATTTCTCAAATCATGGTTAAAATACAAAAAAGATAGTTCTGATATGGACACAATTAAAAGTAAAAAAATTGTACAAATTTGTCACATCACTATAAAATAAGGAAAGAGATAATTTTTTACTTTTAACTGTGTCCATATCAGAACTATCTTTTTTGTATTTTAACTATGACTGGGAGTTTATTTTTTTTTCGAAGATGGGATGACGTGGCTTAATTACAGCCAAGTGGACCGGGGCCCTGGTCCATATCAGAATTTTCCTATACAAATGGAAGAAATATTTTAGAAAAGCATATGAATGTTCCTGTACATTTAATTTTCTTTATTTATTAATTTTTTTTAATAGAGAGATCACGTGGACGTCTTCGGTAGGTTTTTTCAAGAAGGAAAAGGAAACAATGTGGTAAGCTAGTTAAAAAATTTCTTTAACCAAAGTGTAAATTTTGGATCTTATTTACCTTTCTCCCTTTCATGTATTAATAAAATACAAAATTGGCGGTTAAACTAAAAGCACATGAATATGCGCATAATAAGATATGAACCAAATTTATTGAGAATGTTCTTTCTTTTCACGCATTAAAATATATTATTGGCTCAACTTACCTAAGCAAGCTCTATTTCTACCAATGGATGGACCCATAATGTATTTTTTTTTTGTAGGAGAGAGACCATTTTCATCTCCTATTTTTCTTTCTAATTAGTTCCTAATCAAATTGGACAATATTTTTTCTTTTCTTTTTAAGGGGATAGACCACTTTTTTTTGAAAGAGTAAGCCGATAGACAATATTATAAGAACGCTTTGAAGAGCTTTTTCCTTTGCGTCGTTAGTTCATAAAACTTCAAATCTTTACTTATAATCTTCAATTGTACATCATCTAATGTATCAATAAAAAAAATAGACACGGAGCAATATAATTAATTAAAATACATAAGTTTTTCTTATGATAGTACTTCATGTGTGATTATCTTATTATTACATACTCCCTCCATTCCCTATTAATTGTCGTTTAGGAGATATCTAGGTATCCAAATTAATTGTCGTTTAAGGTTGTTTTATTAGTTGTCAACAATTTATTCCAATTATACCCTCAACATTTTTCTTTCTTTATGACAAAGAAGTGAGAGAGAGGGAGGATGGAGGATAATATTGGAAGTTTAGGTGAAAATGACAACTTCCTTAATTTTCTCAAATTGTCTAAAGAGTCTTATATTTAGGAATGGAGAGAGTATTAAATAATATACTATATAAAGTATTAGAAGATTCTCAAATTATTAGAAGATTTGAAGTGCGTTACGGAACAACTGAATTACTGGCCTATAACCAACATTTTCTTTCCCTTAATTTTCAAATAAAGAGATACTATAAAAAAACGCCCCGGTTCGACATATGAACCCATTAGCCGTGAAAATATATACTTTATGAAAATTTTAGAAAAATGTCACAATGGTAGTTACAAAGTATTCAAAGTGAAAAAGTACAATACACAAAATATACAAATCTTAAATAGATGAAAAAGTTAGCTCGCGTAATATTTCAAAACACAGAACCATAATATAATCAAATCCCTAAAATTGCTATATGAAATCTAAAATAACTAAATCATTTGCTCCCCCCCATAATGTTGCTAATAAGTTTTTTATATAGACGCATAATGAGAGAAGATCTGAATAGCAGAAATCTTCGCGCGGATTAAGGAAAGAGGATCATAGCTAACTAACACCAAACAAAAAAAAAATCTAAAAGATTATACGAAATCTTCAAGCCAAATCACCAGAAATACCTAACACAAAAAATTATTCTAAAAGATTCCCAACTTCTTTAACAAGAAAAACTAACAAACGAATGGAATCTTAGTTGCTACATAAAATATTGAGTTACCTTTTCTATATGAAGTCTTCAAAACCGTCAAGAAAATATCTTTTTTTTTGGAAGAAATTAAGTTCTTCAAACTAAGAGCTACGAACATAGAAAGTAAGTATCAATAAGGAAGAAAATGTATATATAAATATAGGAAGTAAATCGCTTATGATATTATGAAGCATTAATTTTGATTATGAAGATTACATGAAATCGTTGCATTATTTTCAAAAATAATATTCCTATGGAAATTTCCATAAATTTGAAGATTATAAGATTATAAATAAACCATGCCTCCCCCCTTTGGAGAACCCCATCACAAAAAGCCATTCGATCATAGATATCTTTTGATAGTAGTAATAGTAAGAAGAAAATATAGTTGTTTAATTTATTTAGTTTTTTTCCATGGAGAATAATTGTCGTTTAAGTATTTTGATGTTCCCATGGCTAGCTCATGGTCACATTTCCCCTTTCTTGGAATTAGCCAAAAAGCTAGCCGCGAGAAACTTCACTATTCACCTTTGTTCTACGTCTGCTACCTTAAGTTCCATTCGACAAAAGTTGAATGGTACTTTTATAGAGTCGATTAATCTGGTTGAACTCCGTCTTCCAGAATACCCTAATCTCCCTCCACACTACCAAACCACAAATGGGCTGCCACCGGAACTCATGCCGGTCCTCAAAGAGGCCTTTAACAAGGCTGGCCCGAACTTCAAAGAAATCCTCAAGAATTTGAAGCCTGATTTGCTTATATATGATTCTCTCCAGCCATGGGCTCCAAGGGCTGCATTGGAGTTGAATATTCCGGCTGTCGATTTCATCACTAGCAGTTCTGTTATGACTGCCTTCATGATGCATTCATTCAAGAATCCAGGTATTAAGTTTCCCTCTTCAGCAATTTTTTACCGTAGTCATGAGGGTAATTTTGAGAAAAGAATGCATGATGAACTTAATAATCATCATGTGAAGAAACTTTCTGTCATTGAATGTATGGATCAATCTTTTAATGTAATTCTCATTAAGGGGTTTAATGAGATTGATGGAAAATATAGTGATTATTTGACTAAGTTGACCGGGAAGAAAATTGTTGCTGTCGGTCCATTAGTTCAAGAGCCTAGTAATGATGATGAAAATGAGAATTTGGAGATAATAAAGTGGCTAAACAAGAAAGAAAAACGGTCAACGGTTTTCGTATCTTTTGGTAGTGAGTATTTTTTGAGTAAGGAGGATAGGGAAGAGATTGCGTTAGGGTTAGAACGTAGCCATGTTAATTTTATATTTGTCCTAAGGTTTCCAAAGGGGGAGGAATTGACACTTGAAGAAGCTTTGCCAAAAGGCTTTTTCAAGAGGGTTGGAGATAGGGGTAAAGTTGTCATTGGATGGGCCCCACAAGCAAAAATATTGACCCATACTGGCATTGGTGCATTTGTTTCTCATTGTGGATGGAGTTCTATTTTGGAGAGTATGAAATATGGTGTTCCAATTATAGCCATGCCAATGCACCTTGACCAACCAATCAATGCTAGATTGGTTGGAGAGGTTGGTGTTGGTTTGGAGGTTTTGAGGAACAAAGATGGAAAGATTCGTCGCGATAAAGTGGCTTCCGCTGTTAAGCAAGTGATGAAGGGTGGAATTACCGGAGAATTGGTTAGGGCACGCGCGAAGATTTTAAAGGCCAAAATTGAAGAGAATGGAGAAGAAGACATGGATAGGGTTGTGGAGGAACTGGTTCAACTTTGTCTCAAGAACAAGAATGGCCAGTTTTAGAGTTTTTTTTTTCCTTTTTTGGAAAGCAAATATTTAATGCTTTGTTTTAGTACTAGTAGTAGTAGTATGATAGATTGTAGTAGTATTAACTTGTCCATTAATACCCTTCTTTTTTGTTGGGTAATTGTATGGATCGTGAGTTTGCCTTTTAATTATTTGTTATAGGCATTTCACAGGTTAATTTCATTGTTATTTCAATATAAATGGAAATTTAATTACTGCACACCGGTATGCTTAGGGGAAATTTTATTCCTGATTGATAATGTAAAAGTACACTCATCTTATTAATTATGTCAGTTTGAGAAGATATTTGCACCATAATCTCTTGTGGTAAAAAATGAAAAATGTTGATTTGTACTTGTTTTTTTTCCAAATCCAAATCCAATTCAAGATTCCCGTTCTTATAGAGGGAAAAGCAACCGAATTAGAGCTTCAAAAATGTCTTTTAGCTTTTTGTCATTGGGAATCTAATCCTTTGTCTACTCCTATATGCCAACTTTGACCAGTTGGCTTTATTCCCTTTTAAAATGCCAAGAATTTGCACTTTGCATTAAGGGTTACTCAATCTTATACTCCCTCCATTCCTAAATATGAGATTTTTTAGACAATTTTAAAAAATTAAAGAATTTGTCATTTTCACCAAAATTTTCAATATTACCCCTCTCTCTCACTTATATAGCATAAGAAAAGTAAGGAAAAATAGAAATGGCGTAGACGGCAAATAAAAGAACTGTCGAGGGTATAATTGGAATGAATTGTTGACAATTAATAAAAGAGCCTTAAACAACAATTAATTTGAATACATATAAATATCTTAAACGACAATTAAGTGGGAATGAAAGGAGTACTGTGCTTGTGAGATTGATTCTACATCACCTCGTGTAAATTAAGCGGAACCTACATCACTCTGGGAACAGTCCCACAAAAACAGTTATAAAATAAAAAATTTCTAACGTAAGTAGGCTCTCCGTTTACATGAGAGAAATGGTCAGAACTCACATATGTTGGAAGAGTTTACTCACTGCACAAGTAAAGCTCTAGAAAAATGCAAGAAATGTATTAGACCATTCAATTGTGTAATAAAATAAAAATAGAAAGTTTAAGTGAGTTTGATACCAATCACTATAAAACATGTCCTCATGATCATAGTCGTTTATAATAGTTCTTATAAATTCTCTATTCTCAAGTTAACAACTGAATTTGATCAAATAATCTTGTGAGAATATTTAACAATAAAGTTTTATTTAATGTGGCGTATTTTTTAACAAAATTTATTTTAAACTATACATCACCTCTCACCACGTGTTCAATTTCCTAAACACAAAATTCAAATAAAAAATCAATCAAAATACACGGACTAACCGACCATCTATTGAGTATTGTCATTAAACGTCATATGCAACGAGGAACATTTCATTGGCCAGGGCTCTGGTCGTAGGGTCAAATTCACAAATATAAAATTAAACAATAGGACGACTGCATGTATCACGTAAACATATGGTAGGATAAATTATTGTTATTATTCGACTCAATCGTACACACGCAAGTCTGCCTGTTTTTGTGTTTTTGTATTGACCAAAAAAAAAAAAAAAAGTCTTTCTGTTTTTTAAGGCAAATTGATCGTCATTGTCCCTAAACAATTTATGAATTAGGCATAAGGTCTTTAACGATCTTTTTTGTACATTAAAATCCTCAAATAATTTACGATTGGTGTGTACGGTCCTTCTGTCAAAAAAGTGACGGGTCAACACAATTTTGAAAAAAAAAACGAGTCAAAGCTCAAACTTGCAGGGGTAAAATTGGTATCCCGTGACTCCATTCCCCACCCCCACTCCCCCGAAATGCACCCAGCCCCACCTAGGGAGTCGGCAGTGGGCGGTTTTGCCGGGGAGGGAGAAGGGGTTCGAGTGGGGGTGCTTCTGAGAAGAAAGAGGGAGGAGGGGGATTTTGATGGATTAATTTCAATGTGATGTTCTAAAAATACCCTTTAAATATTTCGATTGACTGAATTAAAAATTTGAATTGACAGTTGACTAACATTTTTTTTTACGGAAGGACCTTAGACACCAATTGTAAATTGTTTGAGAATTTAATGTACAGAAAACATCGTTAAAGACCTCATGCCTGATTCATAAATTGTTTAGGGACAATAACGACCAATTTACCTTTTTTTAATTATAAAGTGTAGCGTTATTGATAACTTATCTTATTCTTTAACTATAATGTTAGAGGTTGATTCTTACTTATGAAAATGAACTCGTGCCCAATGGAATCATTTACCTTCTTACAAAAAATCCCCGTTGCGCCATGGTGGACTCCCCGAGTTCGACAACAAAATATTGTCTGTTTGTGGCCAGGAGAAAGACAGAGAAGAAGAGAGAAAAAAGAGACAAATTCAAACTCCAATTACAACAATAAGAACAGTCCACATCATGTAGGTGCCTAATTTGGAAGTAGCGTTTTCCCAACTTGATTCCCTCTCCTTTTCTCTCTATTGGTCTTTCTCACCCTTGATCTTAGATCGAATAAAACCAATGCTGGGCAAGCTTTTCCTCTTGATCGATCTGATTTTTTCTGGAATTTAAGGTTCTTATTCCTTCCAAAATACAATCTTTTGGTTAATTTTGAATTGGTTTTTTTCTATTGCTTATTTTACCTATTATGTAGATAGATAGATGGAGGATGATGATGATGAGGGAGAAGAAGGATATAAGGCCTGTTCTCTTGAAATTTGGGGTGGTTTTGGCTTTCTCTCTTGGTGGAATTCTTTATTCCATTTTCAGAAAAAAGAAGCTCCATAGATCTCCTTCCTCAAAGTCACAGCCCTCTTCAGGTTAGCTTTTTTTAGCTGAAAGTTTGAATTTTTATTTCTCTTTGTATATGTTTATTTCTGTTGATGTGTTTGATTAAAGAATCTATGTGTGTGTTATGATGATCAGAACATGGAAATCGAAGCGACTCAAGTCGGGCAAGGGCGGAGCTTAAAGCAGCTAGTTCTAGTCAATTCCCCTCAATTGAGCCAGGGAAAGATGTAAGATCATTATTAATCTTGTTGCCCCTTCTTGAATTATATATATATATATATATATACACCCCTTTTATTCTTAGTAGTTACTGAAAGCATTTGAAGGGATATCTAGGTCGAGTATCTTTGTTTTGAATATTTTCTATAAAAAGAGGCCAAACTTAGGTATGATGTGGTATAGATTAGAATGAAGCTTCTTTTGTTGTTTTCCGTGACTGGGTATGCATATTTGATATTACTGTATGTTTTTTGGGATTTATTAAAAAGTATTGTGTACAATTTTACTATTAAGTTCCCAAGATGATCAAGTTAGGTTCTTTTTTTACGGTTGTCTTGGATGTCGATTTGTTGGAAGTGATAAGAATCCAATATTTATTTGGCAGGAATCATTGCCCTCGAAAACCTATCGCGATAATTGTGGTCATAACTTGTGTCCTAGTAAGCGGTCTGATGGAGATAATGATGTATATCTTTTACCAGAGCTCAATGATCTTTTAAAGGAATTTGATTTGGCTTCCACAAATGCTAGCTTTTCTCCTCGTAAGGATGTAGAAATTTCTGTTGAAAATGCAGAAGTAAATAAACATATCGAAAAAGGTGATCGTGAAGAAGAGATTAGGACGCTGAGGAAGTTGGTTAGAAATCTCAAGGAGAGGGAGAGGTCATTGGAAATTCAGTTGTTGGAGTACTATGGTCTTAAAGAGCAGGAAACTGCTGTTATGGAGCTTCAGAACCGATTAAAGATAAATAACGTGGAGGCCAAGCTTTTCAATCTCAAAATTGAGTCCTTGCAGGCAGATAAAAGGAGACTAGAAGAACAAGTGGCTGACTATACGAGGGTCGTGTCAGAGCTTGAAGCTGCAAAAGCAAAGATAAAATCACTCAAGAAGAAAGTAAAATCTGAAGTTGAGCAAAATAAAGAACACATCTTAGCCCTTCAAGAGAGAGTTGAAATGCTGCAGAAACAGGAATTTGAGGCTCTCTCGATTGACTCAGATGTTCAGTTGAAGCTCCAAAAACTGAAGGACGTAGAGGAGGAGACTCGGGAATTAAGGAAGGCTAATCATAGTATGAGGCTAGAGAATTCTGAGTTGGCCGAAAAGTTAGAAAACTTGCAAAATCTTGCTACTTCATTTTTGGAAGATGATCAGGTTTTTTCGTGCATACAACTCTTTCTTTACTTAAATGTTACCTGTTGATATCTCGTTAATGAGGTATAAATTTATTTTGTACAACAGACAGAGAAGCTAAAGGAAGAGAGTCAGCGCCTAAGACAACAAAATGAAGATTTGGCTAGAGAAATTGAGCGACTCCAAGCAGATCGGTGTACTGATATTGAAGAATTAGTCTATCTCCGGTGGATAAATGCTTGCTTACGATACGAGCTAAGAAATTACCATCCTGGCCCTGGCAAAACAGTTGCTAGGGACCTTAGCAAATCATTAAGCCCCAAATCAGAAGAGAAGGCGAAGCAGCTAATACTTGAATATGCACATAAAGAAGGTCCAGCCGGGGAGAAGGGGATAAGCAATGCAGATTTTGATATTGAGCAGTGGTCATCTTCTCAGGGTTCTTATCTTACCGACTCTGGTGATGATTCTTCAGCTGATAATTCATCGAATAATAAAACACACAGCTCAAGCAAATCAAAAATATTTGGAAACCTTATGAAAATACTTCGTGGAAAAGAAAGCCACCACCATCATCATATACGAAATTCATCTTCGTATGTCACTACAGATGGTTCACTGAGGCGCAATTCTGATGGGCTGGATATCAGATCAAGAACATCGTCTGAGGGTTCATCTAGACTGTCGTTGGATCTCCAAAGATCACCATATCTTCAAGGATCAAGGAATAATAAAGGCGAAGATATCAATAGTTTAAATGGTTTCCCAAGAAACTGTGTTGGTGAAGAATCCTCCTCTGTATATAAAGCTATCGGTTCTATCTCAGAACACGGTACTGATTCACTCCTAGATGATGTTGAGAAGTCTGAGTTGGCAAAATACGCAGAAGCTTTGAAGGGCTCCCGAGGAAAATCTAGACTGTCTTTGGATCTTCAAGGATCAAGGAATAATAATAAAGGCGAAGTTATCAATAGTTTCGATGGTTTCCCAAGAAACTGCATTGCTGGCGATGAATTCTCCTGTGTATATAAAGCTATCGGCTCTATCTCAGAACGTGGTACTGATTCGCCCCAAGAAGATGATATTAAGAAGTCCCAGTTGGTAAAATACGCAGAAGCATTGAAGAGCTCCCGGGGAAAATCAAAATCAACATCGTCCTTTCGCAGGAGATGTGCATCATTTAGTTCCTTTCAGATTAATGGGAATACCTGAAGTTCTCCTTTTACATAAACGACACTGGATCTTGTTATCTTTTTCGGATGGCGAATTTTATCTGAGGGATGGTCATGAGTTACTGCAACTAGGTAACATTAATTGTGTAGAATATATAATCACTGCAATCCATATGTACTTGTGTATATACATCTTTTTGTACAATGGATAATACAAAAATTAGAAAGACAATTATTTCCTTTTCAGCTTAATTTATGATTTGATCATTCTTCCCTATCTATGCTCTTTGTATGGGATTCCCATATTTGCCCAAGAGAGAATTATAGCACACTAGAGTAAATGACTATTTATGGTACTAAACTATTTACATATTTCTATTTATGGTACTAAATAATATTTTTAGCTAATTATATCACTCATTTATTTGCGAGTGTCAAATAATATACCATCACTATTTTTTTTGGGTGTTTTCTAGCAAAAGTTAGCACGTGACTTTCATGTGCAGATTATTGAGGGGCAAAATTGGAACTTCGCAATAACCCAGTGATCCGTGGGTTAAAGATTTGACCCGCAAACATAAAATCTGCGGTCAAAATCGGTTCGGTCAAATCTTTAACTCACATATCACTGAGTTATTGTGAAATTACAATTTTGCCCCTCAATAATCCGCACATGAGAGTCACGTGCCAACTTTTGCTGAAAAACACCCAAAAAATGGCGGTTGTATATTATTTGACACTCACAAATAGATGAGTGATATAATTAGTTAAAAAAATAGATTAGAAATACGTAAATAGTTTAGTACCATAAATAGTAATTTACTCTAGCAGACTATCATCTTTCAACGTTCTAATAGTTGTTGTAAAGGCGTTTTAATGTTATGTCAGTCTTCAATTTACCTGTTTCAGTGATATTTTGAGAGAAGACATTTTGTGTATTTATTTTCAAAGTTAGATATATCTCATATCTCTTCTCGCTCATACATCCAATTATTGAGGATGTAATGGATTATGTTATTGTTGTTTATAATTAGTTTGGTGAATGTAGAATAATGAATATCTTAGTCTTGTTAACCCCAAAAAGAAATGTGAAAGAAATTATTTTTGGCTCTCTTTCTTTTTTCCCTTTTCTCTCTTCTCTCCCTTCCTCCTCTCTTCCTCCTGCTCTCTTTCTCTCCTCTGCTGCTGGCCAGATTTGACCATTGGCTCCGGTCAATGGCCAAATCTTGGTCCTTTTGTTCCGTTAATCTTACTCTATTTTGTACTACGAATCATATGAAATCTTTTTCGAGTTTTTTTCTTCAAGATTCAAGACGCAGTGGTTATATGAGTCTCGGATCTTCGTAGATCTAGATTTTTTTTTCTATTTTTCTAGGAGGATGTGTTCAACCCTGGGACTTGATCCCGGGCCCTTTATCATCTTTTTACATCTTCCCGAGACAATTTATATGACGGTTGATACGCCTAGTGGTCCTATAAATTGTCGACCCTAAGGAAGATGTTGAAAGTGATATTCTTCTGTCCTGTGTTTCGAGGATTGCAATGAAGATGCTTTGAAGAATAAGATTATGTATTTGTTTAGTTTCTTTAGTTTTATTAGTTGTTTTTCCTAACCATCCAAGTTTTCTAGGGTGTCTTTTGTCATCATTATCGTGATTTTTTTAAATCATTTGTATAACTCATACTTTCTGTATTTTCGATTTTTTCTTTAATTAGTAATTGCGCCATTTATTTCGTGATTAATGGAAATATAATTTATTTAGAAAAAAAAAAAAAAAAACCCAAAAAGATATGCATAACTTATATAAAAACGACACCGGTCCTTTTACAGTTTCTGAGCAAGTGGTCACCAAGCGCCTTACCCACCACACTCGCGTTTTCATCCTTACAGAAATGGTACGGTACACCCGCCAGCTCACTGACAGTTATAACAAACTTCTCTTCCCGCTTTCGACTCACCGTCTCTCTCACACACTACTCAAACTCATCATAGTTTCTCATTGTAAAAACCTAAAGATTCTTCCCCATTTCTCTTTCTCTCTAAATTCATGGAACTTCATTCACCACCGATAATGGCGGCGGCGGCGCCACCAGCGAGAAAAGCTTCACTCTACGTCGGAGATTTACATCCAGAAGTAACAGAAATCGACTTAATTCAAGCGTTTAGCCAAATTGCTCCTTTGACCTCTGTTCGCATTTGCAGAGATAGAAATTCTTCCAAATCTCTCTGCCATGGTTATGTCAATTTCTTCCATATTTATGACGGTATAATTCTTGTTCCTTTTTTTCTTTTTCATTCTGTTAATTAAATTTTAATATTTTGCGAAGAAAATGATTCCCGAGCTCTAACGTTTTTTCATGATTATTTGGCACGGAAATCGTAAATTTCGTTGCTATTCATTGTTGGCTTTTTACTTCCTCCGTTTGCATTTAACTGTTATATAGACATGTTTCTTTTAATTTTTAATTACTTGTCATGGTAGAAAATTTAGTGAGTATTGATTCCACCCCCCCCCCTCCCCTCCCCTCCCCTCCCCTCCAAATTTACCTCTATTCTTATATTAGGTGTAAATGCTAAGGAGTTAAATTGGAGTTACTAAGAGAAAGGGAAATGTTGTCTAATTATCATTTAATATACGCAATCCAATAATTTCCTTAATCTGTGTAGTTAGTGTTGATGGTTCCATCTAGAACAATATATGGATTTGATTGTTGATATTGAGGGCCAAGTTCTTTCAACAATTTTCGATAAATGTGTTCTGTTTTTTACTCATTCCGTCGTACACTTTTAGTTGTTACAATTGCTAAGTGCGAGGGAAATTGTTTTTCGATATAGAAATATTGTTTTTTTGTTAATTTGATGATATTTTATTTTGTTTGAGTTAATTATTCAAAGTTGTCTGTAATTTTTTACTTGATTATTTGTAAAAGTTTGCTTTCTTAAAATCTGAGATATGGCTTTCTTGGATGAAGCATGTAGAGCTTTTGCTAGCCTAAACCACACTGATTTGAAAGGGAAAGCAATGAGGATAATGTGGTGCCAGAGGGATCCTATTGCAAGAAAGAATAATATTGCCAATCTTTATGTCAAGAATCTTGTTTCTTCAGTAACTAGTGCTCAACTGGAAGGGATATTTTACAAGTATGGGACTATACTTTCTTGTAAAGTTGCTGAGGATGACAAGGGAGAGAGCAAAGGTTTTGGGTTTGTGCAATTTGAATCGGAGGATTCGGCCATGGCAGCTCTCAATGCCCTCAACGGTACCATTCTTGAAGGGAAACAATTGTAAGTTACAATGGCTGCATTTTGATTCATTGATTCCTTTGGAAACCTATTTAGTTATTTGATTACAATGCGGGACCGGAAACTGTTATCCTGAAATAGTCTCAACCTGTATAATAGTATCAGTGCTAATGCAATGTAGAACCATTTGTAAAGATTAAAGTGATCACCGATGAAGTGATTTTGTTGAATGATCGATTAAACTACATATAAAGAATTCATTTTATTTATTAAACCTGCAGCTTATTCTTTTATTCATTTGATTTTGTTGTTCTTTTATTCTTTTCTCTAGTCATTTATTTCTTGTTGTATTCATACTTTAGTTCCTTTTCCCCAAGTTTTATCAACTTAGGCAACATGTTTGGGTATTTCTTTCGAAAATGAGGACGGAGCCATTATGTCACTTTTATCAAATTGTATCTGCTAATTGGAGATATGTAAATTTTCTTATTGTTTAATCTTCCTTTAGATATGTCGGCAAATTTATGAAAAAGAGTGAAAGGAACGGTACATCTGAAGAGACATTCAGAAATTTGCATGAGGAAATTTCAGAGGACCCTCTTGGAGAAAAGTTTTCAGAACAAGGGAAGCTCTGCAGCATTGCAATTATGAAGGATAATGAAGGGCAATCAAAAGATTTTGGATTTATGGAATTCAGATCACATGAAGAGTCTAGGAATGCAGTGGAATTCTGGAATGATACACTTCTTGGTAAGGATGCATAACTTTCTTATGCTTAAGTTTTCAAACTCGACAAAGCATTATTAACAGATTTTATTCGCTGCTTGCTTCTCCTTTTAACAAAATTGTTGTTGGATGGATCAGGATCGAAGAATTTGTTTGTAGACAGGGCTCAGAAGAAAGAGGAAAGGGAACACCATCTGAAATGTGCATATGAAACTATGCACAATGCTAACTCTGAACAGTCAAAGGGTTCAAACCTCTACGTGAAGAACCTAGATGTCTGGGTAGATGATAAGATGTTGGAAGCTTTTTTCATTCCTTATGGAAAAGTTGTTTCTGCCAAAGTAATTTGTGATGATACTGGGGTCAGCAAAAGATATGGCTTTGTACGCTTTTCCTGTCCGGAAGACGCAAAGAAGGCTTTATCACTGAATGGTATGGGGTTTCCCTCTGTTGTGCTAATTTGCTTAGATAACATTTCTTATTTCCACTTTGGTTTTCCACAGGCAGTACTGTTCTAGGTATGTCTTTGAGTGTGGCCTTGGCTTGGAGTCGAGAAGAATGCACCAGGCAGTTAGGGAGACGCCAGGCACCATACTCTAAACAACCATTTCATTATTCAAACTTGAATGTCCTTTGTCCAGAATATTATCCTCTCTGCTATAACGTCCCTCTTCCACCCATCAGTTCATTCCAGCCAAACCAGTATCAAAACTTCAGCATTTGCCACAGTCGCATGTCTACTTGCAGCGTGCAGAATCCTCAGGGAAAATTCTCCACATGTGTAAGTGAAATATACTATTATCATGTCCTTGAAAAGCAGCCTTGACTTACAACTTTTGCCAGTTTGTTTTTATTTACTTGTCTTCCTTTACATTCATCATGTTTCTTGCTAAATCCACATAGCATCGGTAGAATGCCACATTTTGTCCATTGAATAAAGTACTTTCAATATCTAGGACTTCGATTTTATACAGCCTTGCAAATTTATTTCCTATCTTCTCATTTAGAATTTCTTGGGTTATTATCAAACCTCTTAATCGTGATATCTTGGTTTCTTGATTTTGTATTGTTGGGTCCTACATGTATCTGCTTAAATTTTTGTTGAGTTACTTATCTGCCACTTTCCCATCTCTATTTCGCGTTTTTTTGTCTGCATGCTGAACCAGTTATTCTATAAGATGCGAGTTGTATTTGGTTAAATTGTGTTAAAAATGAGTGTGATGGAATTAAAATTATGATTCTGTTGATATCACAGCAGCGCCGTCATATTTACTTCTTTCTTTTCTGCAAATCTCCCTTTGTCTTTGGTCCTGGTCTGAGAATTTTTTCTCATCTTCCACAGCTTTTCTAAAGTTATTAACATTTATCTTTTTCTTTGCAGCCTATGAAGTTTTCCACTTCTTATGTTTCTCCGCAAGATAACGATGTTGGTGGTCTGAAGCAACAGAAACCATCCATCATACCGACACCGGGAAAAAATAGCACCTGTGGTATGGAGGCATCTTGTGGAAAACCAATCTTTCTGTGGCGCCCTGTTAGACGATTACCACAAGGGACATTGCAGAACAAGAAATGGGAAATGCTTCACCCTCATCTTCAGAATATTGAGGTAAAATTGATTACTTCTTTTACCTCAATAATTCATTGATTGTAGGAGCTTCTGATGTTTAATCCTCTAAAGCAATTTTACCTTCACTGTCCTACTGTTAGTTCATTTCTAAGCAAACTTCTTGTGTCCCAATTCCTTAACTAACCCCATGAAATAATCATTATCAGGATTCTTTAACATGTAAAACATGACATTTTGCTTGTTTTGCTTTCCTAAGTCATCTCTACTGTTCTTTTTCTTGTCAGCAGGGAGATGTAGACAAAAGAACTAGTGTACTTGTTAAAATGGATACGCCGGAATCGTTGAAGGTGCCTAACTCATTGGATTCTTTAACTCAGCAATTGAAGCAAGACTTGCACCTTTAGGATGAAGTAAGTTCTAGGAGTGTATCAGATAAAAAAGAAACCCCCAGATTCTCCTCCTCCGAAGCATTAAATCCAGTCATATGCAGCAATTAATCTCCTCTAACATCTGATACTATAACTAAGGTGAATAGCTTTCGCAAGAATTAACCGACAAAATGGATACCATCAAAATGAATTTTGTGGATTGCTTACTGATAATTGTCTAATGGGATGTTTCAGTTCTTGGACATACTATAAACACCAAATTTGCCCATAGTGATTGAAATTTCTTACTTAAATTTGTTCTATTGTTCTATGTTGGCATGGCGTTGGGTGAGTTGACTTTGGTTTTGAACTAGAGAGAGGAAGAACAACCAAATGGTTGATGCAAAAGTTGATGTTTGTTCTTAATAAAGTACTGATTTCAAATAACGTGCTTGAAAGAACTTGTTAAAATTCCTTATATTGTAAACAAAGAGAGTAGTAACAGACCTTTGTTAGGATTCAAACAGGATTAACACATAATATTTTCAATAAAGCAAAACTTTTCTCATGTGATACAAAGACAATATAATAATCAAATCAAAACAAAGGTGGGGGAAAAAATATTAGAACAAAGGTTTAGCAGACTTGATATCATTTTAAGTAGCAGAAAATATTGAGTTTTCATCCAATTAGGGCGATGCCTTGCTCAAGCAATTTATCAGCAAGTCGTTGATTAGCAGCCTGAGATAGATGTACACTGTCCCAGAACACATACCGACTTGCATTGGTACACATCTCTATTGATTTCGGATTGTACAAGAATACCATTGTCTCCACCTTCCTATTCCACAACATCCTCCAGTTGCTTCTACAAAACCTGCAACAAAATAAAAGAGGAGAAAATAACCGGATGTCAAATTCGAAATCTGTAGTTCTAAATAAAAAAAATCATGTGCTAACTGTGTGGTAAACTGTATCGTAGTCTCAACTTATTGGTCTTGGACCCATATATTCTTCACACGTTCCTCGTGGCACTACTTGTGAGTACTTTACTAAATAATAAAGAGTTAGTACTTTACTTACGAATAATTCAATTGTCATCACCCATTTCTCGGACAACAAAATATTATTTTCCTACCAAGTAATTCATTTTTCACTGTTACTCAGCAAAAATCACTGTAGTCAGGAATAGACCTACATGGTTCGTCCCCTCTTTTGTAAAATGTTGTTTAGGTATACTTTTTGTATAATAATTTTACTTTTTGTGGAACAAATTTTTTATTTTATATAATATTTGCTCCTCATGTTTTAGGCCCATTCCATTGAAAAAAAAATCCTAAATTATAATAAAAATGGAATGGGCCTAAATTATAATAAAAACGGGCCTAAGTTGTGAATTCTTTCAATGGATAATAATAATAATACGGGCCACGTTGTAGTTCGTCCAGTTACGTACTACTACTTTAAACGCACACGGATCGGTCTCTTATAATTATAATTTCAACAGAAAAACGCGAATCGGAGAAGGAAGAGACTACCGTCTACTGAGTGGCAAAAGATGGCGGATCCGAACATAGATGGAGTGATGGCGGGTGCAGCCGCGGCGGCTCCACCACCGCCAGGGACGGACATGACCGGAATTTGCTTTAGAGATCAGTTATGGCTGAACACATACCCATTAGACCGTAACTTGGTGTTTGATTACTTTGCTCTCTCCCCCTTCTATGACTTTACTTGCAACAATGAACAACTTCGAATTCGATCTATCCATCCCCTTGATATTTCCCACCTCTCGTAAGTACCTCTTTCCCGATTAATGTGAAAAAGATTGAATCTTTCTAGCTACTTCAGCATACTGGCATAGCCTATTAAGTTTCAACCAAGGGTAATTTTGAAAAAATATGCTTAAATCTGGAAAATAATATACATTTTAGAAAGAGATGGAACCGCTAAAAAAAGACTTCTATTATAAAACGGGGAGTATGTATGTGAATTAGGTGTGATGAGAGTTTCATGAGTGAAAGTTAACTTTTATTGGAATTTCAACCTTCAGGTTTTTGTTGTTTATAAGAAAGGCCACTTCTTTCTCCCTCCCTTTGATTTCTTTTAAGATATTTTCACCAAGTAATTTGATTTCTTTTTAGGGATTTTGTCTTCTCTTGATCTGGTGGAAGTGGGCAAATAGGACTAGTAATTTGATTTGCAAAAAAAAAGTGTGAATGTTTAAGTATTAGCATAAGGAATGTTGAAGATGCTTCTGTATTTGGAAAAGAATCGGATTTCTAAGGTTGATGATTAGCTTGTTTTCTTTCCAGGAAAATGACCGGGATAGAGTATACACTGAGTGAAGTTACAGAGCCTCATCTTTTTATGATACGCAAACAAAAGAGGGACGGTCCTGAGAAAGTGACACCAATGCTTGTGTACTATGTTCTTGATGGTTCTATATATCAAGCTCCCCAGCTTTGTAATGTCTTTGCTGCTCGACTCGTTAGTATTGCTTCTCCAGTTCTATTACTTTATTGCATTTGTATACTTAGGGTAGATACATACCGGCTGATTTCTTATTATTAGCAAACTTGGTATATATTAGTTCTATGAGCTTCTGAATATTTTATGGAGTTGCCTTCTTAACTTTGTCTTATAGGCATAGCTAGACTAGAATGCTTCAGAATTGGTTTTAAATTTTTCTCAGTTACGGAACACATATTCACCTCCCCTGCCATTTTAAACTCTAAGGTAGCAGTTGATGACAGTACATAATAAGCTTCATCTGTGATTTCGCATTTACTAATTGTCATCTCAATAATGGGATGATGCCGACTTTTTGGAAGTTATTCCTTTCAGAACTTCACTTTTATGTTACATGTCCCCATATTTTCCAGTCATATCTAATGTAAACAAAAAAGCTGAAGTTTGTTTACCTTATTAGTATTTTTTTCTCCCAAAAAACAATCTCGTTACTACTTAATAATTCATATTTAGCCAAAAAGAATAGAAGGTACTTGATGATTCATATGGCTTGTTATAATCTCTGGTCATGCATTTTATGACTTCTGAAACGTTTTTTTTTCCTTTGCAAAGCTGAAATGTTCAATTAATGTTGAATCCGGATGTTTACTTCACCTTACAGGGGCGGGCACTGTACCATATATCAAAAGCTTTTAATACTGCAGCATCAAAATTGGAAAAGATTGGATATGGTATTGTGAAAATTCATCTTCGTTCTTTTTAGCTATTTTTCTTGTGTTGTCACTACTTTAATTTAGCTCGTCTTGGATTAACGCAGTTGATTCAGAAAATGAGAGTGATGCATCTGAATCAAAGGCCACAAAAGAGATTATTGACTTCAAAGAGATTAAGCGAGTAGATCACATTCTCGCATCAATGCAACGGAAGGTAATTTGGCATTCATTTGATTACGATTCTCTAAATTTCCCTACATTCTTGAGGATTTTTTCTTCTGGCTTAAAAGGCATCATTGAGGACTTATAGATGTATATCTTAGATTTTGTTATACTTATACACATTCAACGAGTATATAACCTGACACGTCTTTTCCACATTATTTGGAAGTATCATTTAATCTCAAAAGCGTTCCGTTTATTTAAGATATTCTCGATTATAATTGTGCAGCTTCCTCCAGCCCCTGCACCGCCACCTTTTCCAGATGGTTACACTCCGCCTTCGACTTCTGCAGAAGGAGAGAAAGTTCCAGAAAACCAGCAAATAGAGCAGCAACAACCTTCTGTAGATCCAATTATTGACCAAGGCCCATCGAAGAGACTGAAATTGTCATGAGAATTGAGAAAAACTAACCATCATTTATAGGCCTTCAAAACGGTATTGTAAAGGCCTTCACACTCACATATATATATATATATGAATCTTTTTGTAGAAGCGAGGTCTACTTCTGCCAGTAGAACCAGGGCGGAATAAATGCGTAAGAGGAGGGACAGGACCCTTTAAATGGTTCTTAGAAGAAAAAAAATCATGTATCATGTATGTCACGGGTTCTTTTATTTGTTTTATTTTTTTATGTCACCAGTTGTTCGTCAAGCTATTTTTTCTCCATTGATTCTTTATTCTCTAAGAAATTAGGGCAATATGTTACTCTGCTTTTATAAAGAAATTCAGTAATGTCAGCCTCACGAATTGTTGTCATGGAAGAGTATAACATTGATTTTTCAGTGGAGATTCTATTTTATTACAATGAAAAAATGTATTTTGATGAATATTGAAAACTTGAATAAATTACCAGCACAAGCATTATATATTTTCTTATAGTTAAAAAGGATACTAGTCTCCAATAGTCTTTCTTTGTACATTATATGCTGACCAATTTGGTTCTAGGTTTAACAGACTTTTTTGTCAAAACGTGTTGATACAGTTATTGAATTAGGAATTAGTTTGATATGACGAGTAAATGTCGATATAGATGCTCATGAAAAAGATGAAAGGTAGTCTGGTTTATTGGTTTTGATCTCACCTCATACTGACTATTTTTTAAAAGTTTGTACATAAACAATTAAAAAATAATATGAGTAGGTATGAGACCATGACCAATAGGTCAGGTCCATCCCTCACCTTACCATGTTCATGACTAGCTCTTTCTACGCAACAATCGAGTTATCCCCTAATCTTTAGATAACAAATTACCAATAAAAATTCATACTACATTGTCTCCATGCAAAAATTTCCGAATATGTCCGGTGGAAGTCCAAAACCAATAGGCAAAGCAAACTAGTGAGAATATGAGAGAGGATAGAAGCAGCAGCCACCACTTGGTTCCTAGGATTTTGTCTTTTCACACCTTATAGCTTAACTCCATTAATCCTTAATAATTTTCTAGATTTAGTAGCAGATGTAAGAAGGGCTCAATGAACGACCCGGTTACAGTGCATAACACCAAATAATTTCAGGCGTCAGTCAGATTCTTAATCTGAAGGTTAATAAATGTTTCACAAATATTTTATATGGTGCGAAATATTTAATGTTCTACACTGTAATCGGATTGCTCAATGTGAGGGTGATTTGCACACTTGCGCATAAACTGAGCTAAGAGAATTAAGAGAGAAGAGCACATCTGGATTCCCAGTCTTTCCCACATGCACCTCATTCAATCCAGCTCCATGTATGGGTTCCCATGGCAACCCGCCTCCTTTTTTTTACTCGCCAGCATTCTTAATCCTTTGTAACATTTTTAATAACAGAAGCAGAACTTTGAAAGTAGTAGGGGTCACTTATTTTTACTTAGATCATCTTAAAAATTGGAGTATAAGTGTTGAATTTAAAGCTTTTTTTTAGCCAAAAACTATGTTAATTTTTTTTCATGCTAGTATAGTCTGCTCACTTATTTTTATTTAGATCACCTATAAAAAATTCGTCGTTTTTTCAAAATCTTTACCTAATCCGCCAGACTTGGGTGTATTTAGATTGGTTTGAAAATTTCTATTTAATAATTAAAAAGTAAATTATTTATAAAAAAAAATGTGCATCAATTTTATGTTGAAAAATATTAGGAGGTGATGCACAAATGCTTAGACAACCTAAATGTTGGTAACATGAGTGCCTAGTTTTGTGGGTCATCTGAAAGTGGTAACTTTCTCCTAAAATTATCTCAAACTTTCACCTTTCACATTTTAAAAAATTATACTTAGATATTTATAGAAGCGTAATTCACTTTTATAAGTAGATCTTATGCTGAATATTTGAGAGTGAAACGTGAGTTAATGGATAGGGTAGAATCCCCACATACTTACTCCAAGTGCTATCACGATATTACCCTCAATACGAAAGTCAAAATTACTAAAATACCACTGTCATCAAACTGGGTAGGGTTGATAATCCCCTGTTCTGTATGGACCCATATCTATCTTCTTCTCTCGCCGTTTTTCTTCTAAGGCCACCAGAAAATGGCAGCGCCACCTTATGTTGGCGGTTTCCGGCTTCTCCACTGCCGTCCATGGCTGCATAACCTCCATAACTCCACCAAAAAAGTAGCAATTATCAAATATCCATCATCTTCACTATCTACTGCTTCACTCCCATCTTCTTCATTTTTTCCGGCTGAAGTATCCGATGACAATGGAGAAAACCCCAACCCAAGAAGCAAAATTACCACAATAACATCTGATAAAGCTTATGATAGTAAGAATAATGAAAACAATTGCGATAGTAATGAGAAGAATTCTTCGTATTTTCCGAAACGAGGCCAGACCTTAGAGCTGGTTTGCGAATCCCTAGCTTTCAAAGGCAAAGGCGTCTGTAAGGTTGCTGATACCGGTTTCGTCTTATTGTGTGATCGCGTTCTTCCTGGCGAACGATTTATTGGTCGCGTTACACGAAAAAAAGATAATTATGCTGAGGTTGTGGATAATTATTGCTTGATTTTATTTTATTTTTCCGTTTTTTGGCGAGGAAAAAATGTTGCTTTTTTGTCTTAGTAAAATGGGAAAACTGCAACTTTGTTTGGAAGAGTAATTAATGGTGTTAGTGTAATTGATGAAATATTTTACTCACATTTTGTTATTTAAGTGCTTCTTTTCTATTTTGTATGTTTTTTTTTATTAATATCCGGGCAGTGATGTCGAAACTGGGTCCTATCATTCCTAAGTCGGAAGGGCTAAGCCAATTAGCTAGCCTTCTTGACTCTTGAAGTGTCCTATTATATTCTGCTGTTGGCATTTTACGGTCTTATGAGTGTCTTATTACGTTGTGGGTGAACTAGAGGATTAGATATTAGTATTTTTTGGGTGTTCTTTTCCCATTTTTATGGTTTTACTATGATTCAGACAGAACTTATGATATTAATTCTGCTGTCGAGGAGTTTAGGTGAAAAAGATCAAGACAATAACCCCTCACTGGGACTCTGTGGAAGCTCCATGTGAGTATGCTAGCTATTGTGGAGGTTGCAAAACTCAGAATTTGCTGTATGAAGCCCAGATCAGGTCTAAGGAACAACAAGTTCGTGAATTGATAGTGCATGTTGGCAAGTTTTCTGATAAAGATCTCAACTTGAGTAGCATCATGAAGCCCATTGTTTCTTGTGATATCCAATACCATTATAGAAACAAGGTCAGTACAATGATTTACCGTGGTTAAACAATTTTGGCTCCTGTTTAATTACACTTCAGCATGTATTGACCTTAGTTAATCATGTGAAATTTCTAACATTGCACGGTGTTGCAGACTTCTTACTCCCTAGTTGTGTAATAGGCAGATGTAAAGGAGACCATGTTACTATAAAACTAAAGTATTTACTTTCAAACTACGCTAATCATCTAAAAACTATAATATTTACAGCATCTTTGTTGAATAAGGGAAACATCTTAACCTATTGAATTCCAGCTTATTTTTTTGACTGGTTCTAGATGAATGCGCTAAGTACTCATCTGAGAAATTCCGAGGTCTTTGTCTTATTGGATAGGAATTGTAGAATCAGTTGGAATATACGGAAAAAAGAACAAAGAGAAGAAAAAATATAGAGACGTAGAGAGGAATAATGGATATTCAATTTTCAAGCCAATTGTTTCACTATTCAGCAGTTGTCTAACTTTAATTAGCAAAAAAGAAAAAAAAAAAAAGGCACTTATCTAACTTCATCAAGACGCTCCTTGGTTCCTGAATTTGAGACAGTCAGTGCATACAAATGCTTGCTGGGATAGTGTATTGTTTATTGTTTCAGTACCAACTGGAAAGCTTTTATATTTAATGTTACAAGTTATCCAACCATTAGGGGTCTGCATCTGTCCTTTAGTCATTCCTCTTTTCATTTTTTTTAACTTTTATTTTGATAAGTAAATCTGTCTGTTAGTCAGTCACATCTTTCATTGATTTATCCCTTTCTTGTTGCGGTCATGCAGATGGAGTTCTCCTTCGGGCCTAAGAATTGGGTACCTGCAGAGTTGCTAGGAGAAAAATCCGATGACTCTGACTCCAATAACTATGCTTTGGGGCTTCATGTTCCTGGCTTTTTCGATAAGATTTTAAATGTGAACAAATGCTTACTACAGAGTGAACCTGCCAATAAGGTATGCTGAACAACCAGATGAAGTGAGAACTGTTTATTGGCTCCATATTTTCCTTTACCATTTTCAATTTAATGTGTATTTGCTGAAATTCTTGAATACTAGTTTGTTGATCTTATTAGTGAAAAGAAGGGTTACTGACTACTACTAGGTTTCCTGTTCAGCATGTTATTCTTGTGAAATACTGCATAGTCGTTGTAAAAGCATTTAACCTGGATTTTTATTCCTCAATGAAAATGGCCAACGGTTGTTCCCTATTCTTATGTCAAAGTATCCATGAACCATTAAATCCAGTTAGCGAACCAGGGCCTTACACATCTGCATATGCAATATACTTGATTTGCTTCTACATAAAGTCCAGAATATGCAACTTTGGCAGTTTTAGATACTACTTGTTCTCTTGAACTTAATCCCTTCACTGTTGAAGAGTAATATAGTTGTTTTAGGCAAATTTTAGGGTTCCCATGAATTTTACTAAAATAAAGGAAACATAGGAGGAAGAACATAATTATTTCTCTTTTGGAATAAAATATGTTGTGATCTTTACTCTTCATGCGCATCAGCAAACGTGTTGTGGTCTTTGCTGTTTTCCCACACTCACGAGTGGTTTTTCTTGTTCGTAGTGTGTGGTTGACTTGGAGAGTTTTGCTTGCGGGATGAACTTATGAATTTCTGTTCTTTTGGATTACATTCATATACAGGGGAAACAGCAAAATGGGATGTGTTAATATTAGTCGTAAACCAAAGAATAAGAAAGGAATAACCGATTACCTATTTTCCATATTGGCTCTGAACCTCTGAGTCTCTGACTAATATGATTTTCCAATCACATGAAAGTCAAATCTGGAAGAGTGTTCTTAGCGCCAATAAACTTTTCAGTCACTGGCTTTGGGTCCCAAAGTACTCCAAGCTAATATTAAAAAGTTCTCTTTCCATGCTGTACTGTTTTAAGAGCATAAGACTAGTACATGCTGATATGAAATCTATGGGGATATAGACTGAAAACAGATTGCTCTATTTTCACTCATTAAGATTGTTGTTCTTGGTCATTATTTATCTTAAGAAATTGATACTGTGTCATGCATTGCTATTAATTAACTTGAAACCATCATAATTTTGCAAGTTCTGGTTGTCCTTTAGTGCATTAATTCTAAAGTGGAATTTGTCCTTTGATTTGCTAGTTACGTTTCTTGTTAAGTTGTATTTCTGATTATAGGTTCTTGCAGCTGTGCAAGATATTTGGAGGGACCCAAAATGCAGCCTTAGTCCTTACAATGCCCGCTCTCATGCTGGCTTTCTAAAGCATCTTGTTCTGAGAACTGGGAGGTATACTTGAGTTCTTCCATGGTGAAGTTTGACTTTAGTTTTGACCTGGGGTTTAACTCCAAACGATTCTACTTGTGGTAGGAGTAACTGATAGGATCTGCAAGAAACACCTATATGAATTGGAAAACTGCCTGGCAGCAGGACCGTGTAATGTGGAAATGTTCAGTTGGGCTCATAATATATTGGAAGAGAAACTTCCTAATTCTCTTGTGCAAGTTCTTCTCTTGCCTTAGTGATTATTTTCTCTGGGTTGTTGATCTTTGTTAACAGATTCATGTGCCCCGAAATATGAGTGCAACTTTAGAATTTTGTAAATGATGTATGCTATGAGCTAAAGAATTTATCTTTCAATTTGGGCCTAATGTGATCACAAAACCTAAAATCTGCTGAATATTTCCAATTCAGGGATGTTGAAACTGGTCTTCCTCAGCTTATGATCAATTTTGTTACTTCTTCCTACAAGCCGGAACTGTTGAGCCCCATTGTCGAAAAAATAGCAAGAATTCCTGAGGTGGTGAGTAAAATTAAAGGTTAATTATGGCTGCTTATGTCTTTGAATTTTAAGAACCTTTCAGATGAACTATATCTAGGAGCTGTCAAAATTAGGGAAAAAATATGGGGAAAAGTATTTCATGAGATGTTCAAAGATTGCTTTCCGCTTACTTGATGTAAAGAAAAACCAGAAGTATGATTCCTAGTTTTGAATTATGTAATTGAAGGAAACTATATTGAAAAATTAATTTGTGGTAGGTGTAATCGAGTTTCTTGTTAGCGACTGTTATGTCTGATTGCACTTTTTCATTTTCTGTTGAATTAAAAGCTGTACTCAAGTACCTGGCACATTCTGCACCCAATGTTTCACATTCTTTTTATGATAAAACAGGTAAGCATCATGAACAATGTAAATACTTCTGTTGGCAACACAGCTGTTGGAGAGGAGGAATTCATATTGCATGGGAAATCTACCATCACAGAGATCTTAAGAGGAGTTACATTTCAGATTTCTGCGAACTCTTTCTTCCAGACAAATACACATCAGGTACGGTGAATGTCCTCGACTCAAATAAAGCTTGTATGTTTTGTTGTCAGTATGTAAAGTAATTGATGAAATGAATATTTTCAGGCCGAGATTTTATACAAACTGATTGAAAATTTCGCGGGTCTTAAAGGGAGATGGCTCTGAAATTGTTCTTGATCTGTTCTGTGGGACAGGAACTATTGGTCTCACACTAGCCAAGAGGTTAAGATACTAGTCCTCCCAGATCCCTAGAATTAGTCTGTACGTTTGCAATCGGACTAATATTTACCCCTAATTCATTGGTCAGGGTCAGGCATGTGTATGGTTACGAAGTAGTAAAACAAGCCATTGCAGATGCACGTCTTAATGCTGAATTGAATGGCATTCCTAATGCAACATTCATTGAAGGAGATCTTAATAAAATTGATCAGAACTTCGGAAATGATTTTCCTAAACCAGATATAGTCATTTCAGGTAATTTCTTGTGATTGAGAAACTTGAGATGCTCCTCTCCTATATCTTGTTGTTCAGCTAGACATCAAACTTTTGTCTAGAGGTCATCCAATTTCCATGGACATTTAGAGTAGTATGTGATTGACAATTTAGTGAGACGGTGATGCACCAAATTGCTGAAGTTAAATATTGTGTTGAAATCTGCAGATCCAAACCGGCCAGGCATGCATCTGAAATTGATTAAATTTTTGTTAAAGCTGAAGGCAAAACGAATCATATATGTATCTTGCAACCCTGCCACATGTGCCCGCGACCTTGATTACCTCTGCCATGGCATTGTAAGTGATGCTTAACTCTTAGTCTCTTTAGTGTTGTTTTCAGTCATTTCAATCCTTCAAAATCTTATGGTGCAGGTGGAACAAAATATTGAAGGACTTTACAAGCTAAGTAGCTTGCAGCCAGTTGACATGTTTCCTCACACTCCCCATATTGAATGTGTTTGCTTGCTGGAGCTTGCCTAGAACTTCTAGTCTACTGTATCATCATTTTTAACTCGGTGAAGAAAACATCAAGCTAGGAATTTTGTTATTATTATATATTATATCTATAATGATGGTTATGGTTCCAAGAAGGTGATTTCTTGATAGGTATTATCATTTGAGAGTTGATGTTCAAGAATTTTAATCTGAAGCTTTTTTTCTGCTTGCTACCATGTTAGACAATATCCAAGACTGATTTGCATTATATATTCATATTAAATTTACATTCTAATATCTTATTGTATTTATATTAAGAAAAGAAAAGAGAACATAGATGGAATTTTCCTTTATTCTTTAACAAAAATTGTATAGTGAAGTAGTATACTTTGCAGAATTGTACAGACCTGAAACTAGTCATGTCTTTTGTCTTTCTTCTTGTATAGACCTGAAAATTCGAGCAGCGGATTCACATGCCAACTTAGGGATTGTGAGGGACAACCTTGATCACTTGTATCCTCTGCAGCTCGGTATTGTCACTAGGAGGGAGATCTGCCTCCTTTGATGTTTCAACTGTTGAAGTGATAGGAAAAAGAGAGAGAGCATCTCCTTGCACTATCTCAAAAGGACTACTACCAGTACTGCCATGGAGATCACTTCCTCTTGTAGCTGCTGCTGCTAAGTTTCTGCTTGAATTTGAAGCTTCGATTAATCGTAAAGCATAAGGTTGGCCCAAACCTGGGACACCATAAATTGTGTTCATAAAATCTTTATCTATTTTGGACAGGCTTGTCGGTCCACAACCAGCGAAAAATGGTGCAATGCAGCCTGCCATTGGCGGGCAAGGCCCCTGTATACGGCTTGTAAATAAGGCCTTCAGAAGGTGATTTTACAGGAACCAACCACTGGTTACCCGGATGGAAAAACCACGGTCCCTAATTTCACATCAGAGACTAAACAAGTTGATGTTGATGATCCTGAATATGGTTTGAGAGTGGACTTAGGAGTAACTTGTCCCTTCTCAGATTCAAATTTAAGAGGAGGAAGCTTTACATGATGTGCATCCTCTTCTTCAGTTTCTTGATGACTCGGATATTGTTTTTCGGAATGTACTTTTGGTATGAATGATTGAGATTTTGCTTCCGGAATAGTTTGAGACGCCAGCTTCCTCAACGGAGAACATTTGATTGAAGGTTTGCTCATGGGAGGCGTTTCTTCATATAACACCTCTGGTGATTCCGCGATCAAGCGTTGTACCTATTACAAGACAACATAATTGGTCGATATTTTCCCGTGATATCAAAAGGTACAAATTACAAAAATATATTTGTGAGCTGAATCTGAATTAGTAAAACCAACAATAATTACCTTTATTAGTCTATGTAATTCAAATATTTGCACCGCGAAGATTCTTTGCTGACTGAAAAAATAACAGGAGCAGAAAATTAGACATCTTATAACTGAGGAATGCTGTTAGAAATTTAAGATGTATGCAACGAATTACTAAATTAGAGATGTGAACGAAGTCCACTTACTATGCAATCGTTCTTCTTAATTTCCAGAATAGTTTTAGACCGATTATCCCCACAACATCATCAGGATATATGTTGCCTGATTTAGAATTGACAACTGAGGCATCTGAAATGGCAATGCTTCTTTCTGCATCTCCTACTACTGAATCATTACCTTTGTGACATTCATTTACAGATTCAATGATATTTGGAATTCTGCGAGATTCTCCAAGATGTGCACTAGAGCATGACGGACCTTCCATTGTAGAATAACTTCTTTTCCTGGAGAACCTTACTAGATTTTCATCTACACTATCAGTACTAGCTGTCTTTTCTTGGTAACAAGGATCGTGCAATCTGAACTTCTCGTTACACCTTACTGGATAGTCGGATACTGTATCTCTTGTTAGTTGATTTGCTTCCGCGTCTGGTAAAATCTTCTTACCACTCATCTGAGATACGCGATAGTTATCATCAGTCCGATCTCTTAGATGCTCCCTGGACTTGAGATCAGTACTTCTCACCTCCTCCTCCTTTCTTTCACGAGCAGTTTGATGTTTCCCAGCAGAATATGGGACTCTAGTATTGTCTTCTTTACCAAGTCTTTCCTTAGAGGGGCTTTCGGAATTGTAGAAATTGAGTGGACGGAACAAATCACACTCAGCTATCAATTTTGGTGGCCCTTTGGTGGTAAACGTTTGGTAATCTCCATGTTTTAGTATTCCAGTTTCAGAACTTATCAATTTCGTTGCCAAGTTCGTCATATTGGGAGAATAAGAACGATGTCTCTCAGCCCGTCCTGAAGACCCCGGCCAGCTACAGAATGAAGAATATCCACTCTTCTGGATATAACAAAAATGCAAACCAAGAACTCAAATTAAGGCACTAGAATACAGAATTCAAAATGATATAGGCCTTGGAAAGAAAACTTGAAGCACGACAGCAAGAATCCTGAAGCTCACATAGGTAGAAAAATGAACAGATAGTAAAACAACAAGGCAAATTCATGCTATAAACAGCAAAATAAATATGTCGAAAAGTCCCATCTCACATGACTTTTGGATACAGAAGGAACTGAGCTACTCTCCTGAAGCCGTGTTGATATTGATCCAGAAGAGTATCTTAGATGAGGTATGTTAATCTCTCCACAAAGAGCCATTTTGTTCCTTGGAGGTCCTCTTGGCCCTCCTTTCTCTGTCTCATTGATATGCAACCTTGGGAATAAATAATCCATCTGCTTCTTCTCATCTTTCTCGCCTCTCATTTTCTTGTCTCTCTATCTATTTTATATAAGGGTTTACTTGGATTGAGTTTGGTTTGTGTTAACGAAACTTGAAGCATTAAATCATCTAGAATTGGGTTTCGGTTTGAGACTGATTTGAGACCGAGACCAAAATCTCAATCTGAGACCTAAACAGACCCTAAATGTCTAAACCAACCCCTCTCTTCTATCATCAAATTCAAAACTAGGCCCTATTCCTACTCAAAACTTCCTATGTTAATCAGGCATCAAAAAATGAAATTTTACAGAAAGCCCTGATCAACCCACCTCAAAAGAACTCTTAGTATGGCTAAAACTTATATGCAACAAGGATGAATTCATAGAATTGTAACTGAAAAGTAATCAAACAAGAACCAATCCCACAATCAGATATTGGAAGAAAAAGCAAATAAAGTTCTAAACTTTGGAACAAAAAACTGAAATGAAACAAGAATTAGAAATGTAGATAGTGGGAAAGATTGAAATAATTTTAGCAAACAAATGGTGGGCAGGCAGAAAATCACGCTAAAATTCACTAACCAAAAAAAGCACACAAAATCAGGACACCTCAGTAAACCAAATCTAATAGTGAATGAAAACCAGACAAATCAAGCAAAATGCGGATGAAATGTTGAATCTAAAATATGAAAAAATATATAAATTATCGTGAGGTATAGAGAGAAAATAGAGAGGATCAGCAATAGAAAAGGGTGACCTTAAAATCTAAGAAGAAGATCACATCATCAAAATATAGAACCTTAAAATACGTGGTTCAAATAGACTGTAACACTCTATTTAACAATCTAATTAATTATGAAAACGTTGTTCATATGTTCTAAACTAAATAAGATAAATTTCATTTATAAATAAGGTTAATATTATAATTAAGAATGTTATAGCAGTGTCACATTGTAATAAAATGTGGGATCTGTAGCGGATAAAAGGGTAACTTTGATCCGTGATGTTGTTGCCTTGGAAGAAGAAGAAATGAATGAGTAGTGAATTGGTCATTCCTTTATCTTTCTTCCTTCCAGCCATGGCTGCAGCAGTGGTCGGAACAAGTGTTTCCGCTCATTACCACATGTTCTATGTTGTGGGAAAAAAATTGTTTGTCTCAAACTGTTTTTTCTCAGTCCTAACCACTCGCAATTTACCACGTATACATTTTTCTAATTTCACTTTTTAGCCTCCATTATTCATATTTACTTACATATAAATTGTGAGTGATTAGGACATATATAAATATACCAGTTGGAGACAAACGATTTTTTGCCAATCTCTTCCACGTAATAAATAAATTGACAATATAAGTTTGAAGGGGGATTATTTAGGATTCTCTTTGATATAATTAGATAGGCACATTTCAATCCAATTAAACTTTAATTAGTTTCCCTTTTTTCCTCCAAGGGAAAAAACATGCAGTAGTAGTACTATACTAGTAACGTTTCGACTCTTGATTGCATGTGCTTAGAAGAAACGTAATTGAACGGTGACCAGGGACGATTGCCCCGCCCCGAGATTTTTAAAAATATTATTAAATATAGTAATATATAGTAATTTTTATATGTAGTTCAGAAATTTTTATCAAGTTCGTCCTCCCCCAGTTTTGTTTTGTTTTTATAGATAGGTCAATATACTGTTGCAGTTTTTCGCCCCAAATACGATTCCTGCCTTCATCCCTGACGGTGACCTAATAACATATTTCTTTATGGATGAATTCTTATATGGATTATAATTAAATGAAATATATGATCTAAATTTATCCACGAGAGAAGGAGAAATTGTTAATTGGTCTGCTCTTGTGCTAAACCACTCTTCTACTTGTGGTTTTTTTTTTTTTTTTTTGGGCTGCTTTAAAACATGTGATTGTCATTTTGAAAAATGCCAATTAAATAAGCAAAAAGATTTTCATTGTGCGAGATGAGTCTGGAGTTATCGTGATATGTGAGTTTTTAGGCTCATCAGCGGGACCAGATCAAGCAGAGGCACAAGCAATTGTGGAGGGACTTCGCTCAGTGCGTACCTTAGGTTTTCCTAATTTGGTAGTCGAGTTTGATTGTAAATCCATAGTTGATCGTCTTTATCAGTTAGATACCGATTTCTCATCATCTGGTCATTTTTTAGATGTTGTTTGTAACACCTTAGGGAGTATGTTCTCTAAAATTTGTTATGTACACAGGTCATGTAATTTTCCAGCCCATCATTTGGCTAGACACTCGTTAAGGCTTAGAGCATCTTTTCAATGGGTAGGGGATCCTCCGGAATTCCTCCTCCCTTATGTAATTTCTGATATTAATTAATAATATCGTGTTAAAAAAAAAAAAGCAAAAAGATAGTGAATGGAAATGCTTTTTCACTTTTTATCATCAAAAACTGAATATTCTTGCAAAATGGCTAATTTTCAGCCCCTAATTCAGATTCTTGAAAAAAGAAAAAAAAAATTCTCTTAAGTTGTGCTTTAAATGGCATCAGATGCTATAGCAACGGCCCTATAATAATTATTTTTATTTTTATTTTATGAATTTCTGGGTATATATATTTTTTGCACCAAGACACTTGCTCTTTGCAATTCCTAGCTCAAGATGGTATGCAATTCCTTCCTCTCTATAGCTTTCTATTTGTTTTCTCCAAAAATAAATAAATAAATAAAAATTTCTAATAGATGTAGTGGTTGAATTAGGAGAAGTCGGGGTGACGATTGCCCCTAACTTTTTTAAAGTTCTACTTTAGTACTATATTTTATTTAACTTCCCTTTGCCTCTTATATATATATATATATATATATATATATATATTTTTTTTTTTTTTTAAATCCAAAGAGTAATATAAACATTTTATGAACTCGCTTATCGTAATTTTCTCCATTTTCACTATTTTTTTTATCTTATAGGAAGGTGGGAATAATGAGATTGGTGAGAAAAGGAGAAGCATAGCAGTTGGAGCATGGGGAGGAAATGGGGGCTCTCCTTGGGATGATGGAAGCTACAATGGAATCAGAGAAATAACACTTGTTCATGCTCGTTGTATTGACTCCATGAAAGTTGTCTATGATAAGTATGGGAAACCTTTGATAGGAGAAAAGCATGGTGGTGTTGGAGGTAGTAAAACTTCAGAGGTAAAAAATCTCATTCCTTACGTTTCATTTTGATTTCAATACTGATAGATATTTTGTCAGCACTGTCAAAGTAATAGAAACCGTCAAGTTGTTTGATTTAGATGTTCATGTTAATTTAGTATAGTACAGATAAATATTATATCAGTCTTGGAGTCAGAGAAAATGGGAGTGGAATCAGTCCTATGGATCTGATCCCACGCCCCCTATCAAAATCAACTACTTGCAAAAGTATGGCCTGCAGTATTCATCTATGTGCTATCTGTATTTTGCAAAGAAGGACGTGGAGACATATCCATTAGACTAGTTCTATCTTTAGTTACCTTGAAACCGGACGGCTTTTTTTCACGGGTGAAAATTCTCATTCCCCATTTCTGTCTCTATTCCTATCCCTAACCAATTAAAATTTACTGTATAAATATTTTTTTCAATTATATACACAAGGGTGAATTGTGATTGGTTGGGATAGGGAACGGTAACAGAGAATTTTTTGCCTTTTTTCACCATTATGCGACCGCAAAAATCTAACCTCTTTTTTTACTCCGAATATTCAAGTATTACACTTTTAATATTTTGATCTATTTGTACAAAATAATTTAATCCCACAAATTCTGTTCTCATTCCATGTGAACTTACAAACTATAATCAACTGAAAATTTTGAAAAAGAAAACCGTCAATAACTCAAAAGATCAATCTCTTTAAAGTGATTTTCAATTTTGCTTTGGATTGTAGATCAAGCTTCAGTTTCCAGAGGAATACTTGATAAGTATATGTGGCTACATTTCACCGGTGGTTTATGGTGGCGGTCCGGTTATCCGGTCACTCACATTCAAGAGCAACCGACGAACTTTCGGACCATATGGAGTTGAAGAAGGAACACCCTTCTCTCTACCCATAGAAGGGGGTAAAATCGCCGGTTTTAAGGGAAGAGGCGGCTGGTACTTGGATGCAATTGGCTGTTACTTATCTCCAATCGAATCAGGCAAAGTGTTAGAGGAAGTGTCACAAAACCCTCCAGTCGAATCAGGAAAAGTGTTAGAGAAAGTGTCACGAAATCTTAAAAGATGGACAAACCCGGCAGCTTTCGCCCCGAAATATGGTGAAGGAAAGGGAGTGAAAACCACATATTGATCATGCAGAACCTTTTCTGTATTTCACAGATATATCATATGTATTAAACTGCTCTGTATCAAGAAAGAAAACAATTCAATAATACTACAAACCCCTGAATAGATTTAACTGCAATGTAGTCTCGATGAGTGTTCCAGAATAGCTAAAAAATAGTCGATAGTTGTTCTTAATACGTGTTCTTGAACAATTATAGACTTTTGTCTCAACCGACAATAAAAAACAAAAACCATTGTCAAAGTTGGAACCAACTCAGAACAACTACGATTTCTGAGGAAACTTTCCTTGGTATGAGTCCTAAAGAAATCAGGAGAGCAAATCACATGATCAGTTGCACCAGAGTCTAAAATCCAAGGAATATTACCTGATGGTACATTGAAGTTACCATAGTTTTCAGTGAGAGAAGAGGAAGCCTGATTGATCATAGGACCTGCAGTTTGAGCAGGACTGGAATTGCTTGTCTGCATCCCTTTGAATAATTGCAACAGTTGATGTTGTTGCTCCAAAGAAAAACCAGTAAGAACTGTTTGATCAGCTGGTGCAGGAGAGTCAGAATGGCCTGCAATGTGATTTACAGTCCTCAAATTGTTTCCATAGCTGCTTCTGAAGTCATTGCCATTACCCTTGTTGCTTTGTGCAGTATTGTGACCATAAGCATTTCTAGAAACCTCATTCTGATATCCAGAATTTTGATTTCCTTTGTAGAACTTGTGGCCAGGTGGATAGCCATGCTTTTTATAGCATCTATCCACAGTATGACCACTGATACCACAATGACTACATATAAAATTGTTCCTCCTTTGGCTTCCAAAATTATTCCCAAAATTATTCCTCCTTATTCCAGAATTGACAGCATTTATATGACCAATGGTTTCATCATGAACAGAACTAGTTTTAGTCATATTACCTTTCTGCTCTCCACCACTGATATCTTTGTAGTTTGGTCCATGGCTACATAAGATCTGTGTTTCTTTATTTTGTGAAGATTGTGCAGATTGATTCTCCTGTTGTGTTGCAAAGTTCAACACATCATCAATAAGTGGTAATTTTTTCTTCATAAGAACTTTAGACTTCACACTACCAAAATCATCACTTAAACCTCTCAGAAATTTGATGACATAATCCGACTCATAGTAATCCTGAACTACAGTCATTGAACCACATGTGCACTCAGGTAATGGTCTTAAAATAAGAAATTCATCCCATAAAATTTTCAGATGAGCATAATACTCATCCACTGACCAGTTTCCTTGCTTCAAATTGTAAAACTCCTCCATTAAATCTGATAATCTGTATGCATTGGATTTAGCATATCTTTTCTCTAGACTTTGCCAAACAGCCTTTGATGTGTTCAAGGACAAAACACTTTGTGCAATAGTGTTAGTAATTGTATTTGTTATCCAGGTTAATACTGTTTGATCTGCCTGTTCCCAAGCAGAAAAATAAGGTTCATCAGCCTTCGGAATCACTACATTTGCTACAGTCTCGATGAAGCAAAGTTTATTCTTCATGATGAGAGATCTTCTTACAGCTCTCCTCCAGTTATAGTAATTAGGTCCTGTCAGAGGATTCTGAACAAGGAGAAGTGCAGGATTCTCATTAGGAGAGATGTAAAAAGGATGCAAAATGCTTGCAGGTGTGATTTCTGGTTGAGTCATTGAAGAAATACAAGAAAAATCTTTAGAATTATGAAAGAAAGAACTCAAAATCGAAGTAACAATCAATCAAAAACCCTAAGATGAGTAAAGAAGAAAACAATACTGAAATCAAAATCAATTCCAGCAAGAAGCTAGTACAGTATCACTAGATTCTTCGATCAAAAGTTTGAAAGGATCAAACCATAGAGTAGGAAACAATCAGAGATCGCAGATATGAGCTTGTAGCTCTGATACCATGTTGAAATATGATGAAGGATATGAAGAACAGAGAAGAAGAAGAAGTTGGGAAATTTTCGATTTTTCTCATTAAAAGAACAGTTAGGATAATCGGGTATTTATACCTAAAGTTAGTTACAATAACCCTAACTAATACAATAACTGCTAGTTAGTTACAATAATTACTAACTAATAAAATCCTAACTGCTATCCGTTTTGTATGACCCGGATCCGCGTGTCTTGTTTTTTACCCGCATGAATATCTGTTTTGACTGAGGGTTCGAGTCTTCCTTTTCTCATTCTAGTAACTTTATTTTCTTCCTTGTTATCACAAGTCACCAGCTCATTTCTTCCATCATGATCCACCTTCATTTCTTCTTTCTTCAACAAGTCCCAAAACTGAAATCTCTTATGGATCATTAATAGAACAAGCATTACAACATCAATCCAAATTCAGCCAATAAAAAGAAGAAAAAAAATTCAAGAACATCGATGCTAAGACCCAAAACAATTGATGTAACTAGTCTCAGCTCTCAACATGATTTTGAATATTTATCCCTACTAAGATTACATGATTGATTAGGCTGCTCTCATTGATGAATGAGTGGCCGTGGCCGTGGCCGTGGCCGCCAAATAATGTTCCAGCATATCATCTGTTCAGGAAAAGGAAAATTGCATAAACGATATGCAGCACGAGAAAAGCAGTGAAGAAACACTTACCTTCAAAGTCTTCATCATCGAAATCAATATCCTCCTCGTCGACGTCAGATTCTTCATCAATTGATGCTGCACCTTTCTGCAGAGGAGAAAACATACGAGGGACGAGAAAAGAGAAAACAGCCTACTTGAATCAGATTGCAATTAAGAGTAACGTCCAATCCAAGAAAGAGTATCATCGGCTTTGAGTATCTTATATCACTCTTCATTGCGTATAAAGGAAATATATTCAAACTACTTAAGGGACTTTTATCCAAGCCCAGAAAGAACTTTTCTGGATTTATAACTTGGATTACGTAGACGGAGTCCATATATTAGCCCAATGTTAGAAGCATTTGGCTTAGGCAGTAAAAAATCAATAAAGGAACAAAAGCAGGAGAGAAAAGTACCGCGGAAGCTCTTCCACTTTCAAACCACTGTAGCTTCTTCTCCTTAGGTGCAGAAAGTGCTGAATTGGGCATTAGCCTTAAAAATCGATGCATGATTATCCATTAGAGAGAATGTGCAAAAACCGAGATCTTCATAGTTGTTACTTGTTTCTTTTAACTGGATAGAAAAGCTAATCATGTAGTTCTTTTAAGTAAGAGGTATTTCAAACTGAAATGCCAAGCCAGCACAAAGCACATTGCAATAGTAACTTTTTCCTCGGTTCGGACTTGAGATTTTATAAGACCTTTTTTCTAGAAAAGCAAATAAATAAAGCACCCGCCAGGCTGCTACTTCTGAAACTTACTTGGCTCTTTCTAGCGCTAATTCTGCTTCAAATCTTTCTCTCCATGCCAAAAATGTATCAATATTAACTGGTTCTCCATGTGGTACAATTATCTGCAATACAAAGAAACACCACTTCAGATTTAGGTAACAGATTAAACCCTCAAATGTCCAATCAATTATACCTCATCTTTTGCCACCTCATCATCTTCTTCAGCATTTCTCCCGTCAGCAGCTTGCGCAAAACATTCTGATAGCCATTCCTTAGCTGATGCAACCAATGTGTAGATCATGGCCGTACCAAGATTATCGACAGCCTGCAAAGTATAAGAAATTGCAGAGAATTAAGACAATAGAACAGATGCGCCACGCAAAAAAGAACATAAAGGAGTAAATACATTATGAATTCTTAAAGATTTCAAGTGAGAGATCCTCAGTCCCATTTGATGACATTTGTTTTTGGAACCTCCACGAGGTAATGCAAGAGAAAAGAGAGTAGGGCATAAGTATATACCTCTTGCTCAAGTAATTCGCAATTCAAACTGCAAGTACAAAATCAAGGATTAAAAATGTAGAAGATTGAGTAAAAGCAGCAGAATATGACGACGTGAAAATACTAAAAAATGAAGACAATAAAACTGTTGCATTACCTTCTCACATTCAAAAGTGGAGGTTCATCAGGATATCTTTCAGTGTGCGAGAAAATCAAAGCCAGTTTAACTGCAACCAGGATTTCATACTAGCTACTGCTAGTAGGGAAAATAGTAACGACGTGCAAAAACAACCATCACAAAGCTCTTTCAGAAAGGAAAACGACCGTTTAACAGAATACCTGAAGGATTTGATTCATCTGCCTCATCATCCTATCAATACAAGTAAGACCATTAGAAAAGTCTTATCGAACATAATGTGCATGGTCTCAATAGGCATAGGTTGTTCATGTATTGCTCAACAATTAGCTAAAATCAATTATATTACCTGAGGAGACAGAGTGATCTGAAAACATCGATTTGAAGTGTTTAGCCCGCTCTCACTTGAGTGAATTTCTGGTATAATGAATCCACTATAACTGATCAAATTCAGGACCACAAAAAACTCCAAGAAAGAAAACAAAATGACTGGTGATATCACATCGCATACTCCCTCCGTCCTAAATCATATGTCCACTCTGTATTGTGCACGGTAATTAAGATTTCATCAAATTCTATATTAGTATATGATAAAATGTCAAGCATGACCCTATTTAATTCCACTTTCTTTCCTTTCTCCAACATCCAATGTAAGGAGTTTGGAAAATTATCATTAATGAGAGTGGACAGGTAATTTGTGACGGATTTAAAAGGAAATATAGATAGATAATTTAGGAATGAGGGAGTACCTTCGAATTCGTCCATAAGTATTGCTTCCAAAGCTTCAAGTTCCATTTCCTGATCTTGCACATGATATGTATTGAGGTTTTAGAGAGATGGTAAGAAACTAAATTCAAAAAGCTTTTCCAATTAAAAAACTAAATTACTAAGGGGTGTATTCAATATTCTATAGGATTTTTAAGGAGTTTTAAAGTCTATTGGTATTCAATTTGAATTTTTAAAAGTCAAATGAAATCTAGAGGTATTCAAAATTCTATAGATTCTCATAAATTTAATTAAATGTAGGGTTTTGATGGATTTACTAGGCTTAAATGTGTATTGTGAAATATTTTCTTTTTCCTCAAGATTTTGATTTTCTCTCATTAATATTAAAACTAATTGTCTTTGATTACAATTTGTTTATAAGAAAAATAAAGAAATATCCAAACTAAAAAAAATGAGATTAAGCCAAAGAAATAAATATCAGTAAATAAATTATATAAACCTTGAACAAAAAATCGCAGTTACGTGATCTAAAAAAAATCAAAGACCATCACCAAACTATACTTACATAATTATACGATTAGTCCGCCGAGTCTAAAATTAAAATATCTAAAGTGAATATTAGATACTCACTTCGCCCAAATTATTTATTCACGTTTTCTTTTTAATTTGTTCTAAATTAACTTTTCCCTTTCTAAACAAAGGGAATGCTGGTTTTTCACTCCTATCATTTACATTGAATGTTAAAAATAGAAGAATAATGAGAGAAAAAAGAAAGAATTAAATTATGAATAAATTTAAATAGAGTAAAATTTTATATTTTATAATATTTTATTATAAAATTTGATGAAATTTTAATCTAACGTAAAATAAAAAGTGGTCAGATAATCTTAAACCGGAGTGGGAGAACCTTCCGAAGAAACCTTATGCTGAACCGGTTGTGCCCGATCCCTACACCATCTTCTTTTGGCATTTGGTCCTCACACAACTTCAAAAATAAAGTTATATTCATAATAATCCACAAGCTTCACTGCTCTTTGTTCTCTCTCTCAGAAGAACAGACACTTTCTCCATTTCTCTCTTTCTTGGCAGAAAAAAGGAAAAAGATACCAAAAAGGTACGTCCGATCCATGTTTTCTATACAGAATCATCACTGCCCCTTCTACTACTTCACCATCACCCCACATCATCTCTCTTCTTCCCTTCTCTGTATTTCCTTTGTACTATTCTAAAACTCAAGCCCATCATGGTTGATGATAAAGAAATCTTCATGCTCTCATATCAGCAAAAAAAACAGCAACATTTACACGAATTTAGCAGCAAGAAAAACGGGGTTTTTTTTTCAAAATAATTTGAAAACAAGAGAAAAAGAAGTTATGAAAAAAATTCTGTCTTTAAACAAGATCTGTCTTTCTTGTCTCGTAAACCCTTGAGCCTGTTTCTTTCTTTATTCTTGATTTTCTTTCCTTTTTTGGGCTTTTTTTTTATCTGTTTTTAATTCTGTGTTTTATTTATTTTATAAAGATTGGGGCTTTATGGGGTTTTGAGTTGCATGTAAGATTTTTATTTGGGTAAACCTTTTTTTTTTGGTTCAGAAATAAAAACTGAGGTGCATTTCTTGGCGGAGGAAGGGTTTCTGATGTTCTTGAAGGAGGTTTAGGTGATATTGGATTTTTTGTTTAGTTTTCCATTTATTTTTGTTTTTTTCTTCTGGGAGATGGGAACTTCTGGTGAAGCCAGCAATAAGACCATTGATACATCGGTGGGGGGATTGGTTTGGGTCCGTAGGCCGAACGGGTCGTGGTGGCCGGGTCAAATTATTGGTCCTGAAGAACTTCCAGAGAGCTGTTTGGTCTCTCCAAGATTAGGCACCCCTATTAAGCTACTTGGAAGAGAAGATTTAAGTGTGTAAGTACTCAAGTATTATTAGTCTTTGTTTGTTATTTTTAGGTTATGGATAAAAAATATGTTTCAATTTGTATAAATCTTTGCAATGGCTTGTGGAGTATTTGTTTGGCCTTTTTTTCATATGGGTTGTGTCCATTTTTAGGTTTATCACTTCACATAACTGCATAATCCACCACTTAGTCGTGTTAATTCTCGTATGGAAGACACATAGTGTACTTGTTTTGGGATGTTGCTAGAGTGATGTACTGTTTCTTATCAATGTTATGTGTGCTGTGTTTGAAATGGGATTCGAGGGAGTCGGACATTTTCCGGCCGTGGGACTCAAGGGAGTTGGACATTTGCCGGTTGTGTTTGAAATGTTATATGTTCAGTCATTTCTGCTATATTATTTTGTACTCGGCTTTCTTTTTGCGTAAACATATCTTGTTCTTCCTAGATTATGAGTGGACTATGGGGATGTCATGAAGAGGGGAAGGAAAGAATGAATGAGAAGAAAATTTTCATTTAGTCCATGTACATGATGAGCGTGAATTTGGACCTAGTAGATATTGATAAGTTCCTAAAGTGTTGATTTGGGTTTAACAAATAACAGAAATAATTTTCCAAGTCCTGGAAGTAATAACTGCTGTATGCCAATCTGCATTCGTTTTTGCCGTACCTGAAGCTAGTAATCATCTGGTTCTTTTCCAGTTTTCCTCGAGATCTTGTTACGTTATGACTTGTATGAAACTTAGAGGTTCTCTACTCGATATTCTAGTAGAATCTTCCTTAACACGGAAAGGTGCAGTTCAGGGTTTTATTTCCAATGTGAAATAACTTTCGGCTAGCATCCTCATCCATATGATCATAGTATGTTCTCATTATAAATGAGCTGGAACATGTGGCCTAAGTAGTACTTCTCCATCTTCCAAGAACAAATTTTGCTTTCATCAAGTCAACGTGTTTTCTTGGATTTTTTTTTTGGGGTCCTCGATTCCTATTTGCCTGAGAATAAGTGCCTTTATAGGCTATTAATCTTATCTATATGTAATTATGACCCTTTTGTTGTTTCTTTTGCTGCTTTTAAGATGATCCATTGTTTCTTTTGTTGTAGCCTTGCTGATGAGCTACCTCGAGGACTAGTTTGAGAAGGAAGAGCTTACATTTCTTCCTTTTGAAGTTGGATAAGAGAAGAAAGGGGAGAAATGAGATGAAAAATCGAGGCTATCCAGTGCTAAAAAATTTCCTTCCAAGTTGGGAAGAAAAGCAGCGGTGGCCTTTAAGTCTTATATAACACTTTTTGTTGAAAACATAAAAGGGGTATAATGGTTAATCGTCATTAGAAACTCCCAACCTAGGCTGTGAGGTCGATGCTGTTTTGGATATTGGTGTCTCCTGGATTCCACAAAATTACATGAATTTTGTTAAAAAGCTTATTTTATCTTAAAAATTAATGCCTTGTGCTTTCAGAGTTGCTGCAATTCTTTTATTTTCCTTGGACTTCCCTTTTTCCCATCTCCTTTTTCTTGTGGGGCAGGGGATATTGGTTGGGAATTGGGATGCTTTTTGCTTCAGGATTGTTGCTTTTTCCTGCCTACATACCTATCTTCTCTTTCCTTCTCATAGCTTATTCTTAGGAAACAACAATTGCATGCACTGAGGCTTTCTCTTTCCCCAAGGCTTTTTGCTTTCGCGCATTTTTTTCTCTCATGGCATTCTATAAAATCATCTTAATTTCCAGCTTTGATTGGAATTTGCTACAATCACTTCGATTTTGTTGCAGGGACTGGTTCAATTTGGAGAAGTCAAAACGTGTGAAAGCCTTTCGTTGTGGGGAGTATGACGAATGGATTGAGAAAGCAAAGGCTTCTGTAGCTAATTCTTCTAAGAAAGTAGTGAAATATGCTCGAAGAGAGGATGCCATTCTTCATGCTCTTGAACTTGAAAGTCCTCGTCTAGGGAAAGATCATCCACATTTCTTTCCAAAGATGAATAAGAAAGACGGGGAACCTAATGATGCTGAGATATCACCTAATTCAATACATAATCGTGATGATCCTGAAGATATGGAGGAAGATATAAATAGTTCTGAAGATGGTTCAGAATCTGATTCTGAGCCGGAGTTATCCCAGTCAGGTGTGTCATTTGAGGAGCCAGATCATATTAGTGTTGCTAAGGAGCAGTCTCCACAAGGGATGCGTCGAAGAACTCCAAATGATTCAGAGGATGATGGAACTGAGGGCTCTAAGCGTATGAGAGGACTTGAGGATCTCGGGATGGATTTGGCAGTGTCATCACTAAAAAGGAAGCAATCTCCAGTGACTCATGTTCATGAGTTCCTCAAAAGAAAAAACGGTCGCCGCCCTTTAACAAAGGTTCTAGAGAGTACAATGATGGTGTCTGTACCTGTTATGTGTGAAGAACTTCCAAGTCCAACTGGATCATGTCTCCCTGGTACATTTGACAGCAAGGTTGCAGATAGTACTGGAATCTCGTGTGAGAATGGAATATCAGTTAATGCATCTGACCATGCTTGTGAGACTTTCCCGGCCAAATTAAAACAGAGTGAAAATGAATTATCCAGCGTGTTGGGATACACCGAAAATGGTTCCTGTGACGGATTGTTTGATGTGCCTCTTATTGCAGAAGAAAATCACTCTGCAGGTACTTACATTCAAGAGAGGATGTTGCTTATCTTTGTCTCATACTTGAGAACTTTTTCATTGCCTTATTACTTCATATACACACGACAATTCTGTTTCATAAGTTCAAATGACGTCGTCAATTTTCTGGTCTCAAATATGTTTCTCATAGATATATTCATGGCTTTTTCCTTCTTCACCTTTGCTTTTGTTCATATCTGTGAATTTTGTGATAGTGTAATGAGTAGTGTCTTCAAATATGGCTGATATCTCATATTCCTTCTAGCAGCGTCTCTCTGTACATCTCAAAAGACTCAAATTGGAGGTGGAGCACAGTCTAGCCAAAGCAATCAAGTTGAAACTGTGTCCGTGGGGAATGAGGAGCTTAACGATTCTGGTTCTATCGGTTCCGGAAATGCGGATATGAACACCATCAACCAAAGGATGGAGAAAGGTGCTTCAGAATGGCAGTTGAAGGGGAAGAGAAACTCTAGAAACACAAGCAAAAGTAGGAAGCATGAATCAAGATCTGTGGACGTAGACGAGGAATCTGATGCAATTGATCAGGATATATTCTCTCTAAGTTTGGGTAAAAGGATAGACGGGAATTCTGTTGGTGTGTGTCTTGCCTCAGACAGCATGTATAGGATCAAGTCCAGACCTGTCACCGAAATTCAAGTAGATGAGTTCAGAGGTTGGGGCAGGTCCCAAAAGGAACCTCAAGGAAAGGCAGCAGAGTTGCCTCAGAGGTTACTTCCCTATCGACAGTCTCGTTTTACGGTAAATCCAAAATATGACCCATCTGATTTTCCTCTTCGGCACCACACTGCTGAATCTTCCCTGTATGATGTTAATGTGGAAGTGAGAGCCAGTTATCGCCCTCATCATGTTCCTTATATATCTCTCATGAGCAAATTAAATGGTCGGCCAATTATCGGTCACCCGCTTACTGTTGAGGTGCTGGACGATGGCTTTTGTGATAGTCTAATAAGTAGCTACGAATGTTATAGCAGCAGCTACGGTTTGGATGATGATCTGGGTGAAGACACCTCTGCTTTACAAGGGGTTGATATGGTTTATGAGAAGAAGACTAATTCAAGTGGAAGAATATCGACTAAGAACCATACGTACCAACCACATGTCTCGCCCACTAAATCAAGGAAAAACGGGGCTTTGTCAAAAAAGATCCGGAAATTGTCTTCGCTAACTGGTTCACATAAGCAAGTGGACGTAGACAAGAAGCCTATTATGGAGAAGCTCAAGGGTCCTTCTGTTGCTTGTGTCCCATTGAAGGTAGTTTTTAGTCGAATCAATGCTGCTTTGAATGGCTCATCAATACGACCTACACAACGTCTTCTTGCACCATCCGATACTTGAAAGATATTCATCAAAAAAGTTGCAGTAGCTGGAAAAATTACATCCTTGAAAGTAGGAATTTTGATTTAGGTTAGGGTTCTTAGTTTCAGTGAATGTTGCTGCCTTGAAGAAGGTAGAACCACCACCTGTGTATAATAATGCTATCAAATTTGCACTTCGGTTAGGTCTTTTTTTAGCAGGTGCAGTTCAGGTTATCTCTTTCTGCTATTGGGTGTACATACATGTAACATTAAATTGAGGTGTAAAGAGTTTGATCTGGTCTTAGGTTTCAGTTGATTTATGTCGGGTCTAATTCTTGAAGTTAGGTTTATGAAAGAGATTTTTGGTGACTGGAAATGTCCCAAGTTTTATTTATTGACATAGCCATAGTAATTGCACACTTTGTTCTTCTGCTTTCTCTGAGACAAAAAATAATCTTGCTTATTTTGTAAGGATTTTTCATAACAGGTGTTGTGGAACAAGTAATCTCAAACGTTGGATTGTTATATCTTTAATTCAAGGGCTGATAAATATTTTGCATAGTGTGAAATAAAACATGTTCTGCACTGGTGCCGAGGTGGTTTGTGTCACTCCAGATTCAGTGCGGACAACTTTTTTGTCATCACTATATTGAACTAACTTTGGATGTTGATCGCTTGATCCGATGGAGTGTATAATATTTTTTTTTTTTGATGGATGATGGAGTGTATAATAGATAGTTTAGGAATAGCCCAAATTATAAAGGAGCAAGTATAAAGTACGTTTTTTTATCTCTTTTTTTTTTTTTTTTCTTTTAAGTGGAAGAAGGGGGATTGGGGATACGGGAATCGACCCCAGGGTCTTACCCCTGGGATGGAAAGCCTTTTTCACTGGGCTCCCATGATTCCCATTTATTTATTTATTTTTTAAATTAGACATTGACAACTAAACTACTCCTAATTCAGTTCTAAAAAAAAATCCATTAAGCTTGGTCGGAATTTTTTTAACCTAAAGAAAAAAGAAATAAGGTGAAATTGTTAACTGTTGGTTAAAAAAAAAAAAAAGAGGAAAACTAAAAGTATGACATATAAGGGTATAAATGTCATCATAAGGTAATTAGGACTCGTGAGTAATACAAGTTAATGACGAGGGGTAATTTGGGTAACTAAAACAAAATATATCATTACAGTTTTTCCACAGCGTCATTGCTAGGGTTTTAAAACCCATATATAAAGCAATCCCAACACTTTCCCTCTAAGACTTCGACATCTCTTTACTCCTGCCGGTACAGAAAAGCCCTAAATTCCTCTCTGTTCATTCTTCTCTTCAATTCGGTAATTATTCCTTCTCTGTAATCTTATCTGCAATCAAATATATGTGTTTTATGTGATCGAATTCTGATTTGTTGATTGAATTTTTCAATTTATTTGGTAGGTTTGAGTCGGAGGAATGGCGACAGTACCAGGACAACTTATATGGGAGATCGTGAAGAAGAACAACTCTTTTTTGGTGAAGGAGTTTGGTAATGGATCAGCTAGTGTTAAGTTCTCTAAAGAGCCTAACAATCTCTTAAATCTCCACTCCTACAAGCATTCTGGTTAGTCTTTACGATTCAATAACCTTGTTTAGGTACTTTGTGAGTGTGCTTTTATTTATTTTTCATTTTCTGTACTTAGATCTGAGGTAAATTTGATAGCTAAAAAATTGTAGAATGAGTAAATTATTATTATTATTATTATTATTTTAATTTTTCGTGATATATAACTGATTAAGAGTACTATATAATAAGCTGCATGGAAGAAACTTATGTTTGCTTAGTCTCCTATGGATTGGTTAGATTCCAGAAGTGGTCAATTAAATCGTGGCGCTCGTTATTCATTGTTTCACATTCACACGTGGATAAATGACTAGATGAGTTTACCACGATAGTACTTCTTGATCATATTTGCATTGTGTCGGAGATGCTCTTTTTGTGTGAATACTTGAACGTATGTCATTTTTATTGAGCTTACATGCCTTGGTTGCTCAATTCTGGGCTGCAATTGCCTTTTACAACATTTATGGTGGGAATACTTTAAGTGTAAAGGATTTTTGTTGCCGTGATATTACGTACGTTTTGTTGATCAATTTTATTCTGCCAGTATTGCCTCTATATCGCAGTCTTGCATATAGGCAATCATTCTCTCATAGATGCCTTTTTATGGTTCTTCATATATGCAGGTTTGGCAAACAAGAAGACTGTCACAATTCAGCCTAGTGGTGGCAAGGATCAGTCTGTGCTGCTTGCTACAACAAAGACCAAGAAGCAAAGCAGCCCCTCGTCGTTGCTTAACAAGTCAGTGATGAAGAAGGAGTTCCGTAGAATGGCCAAGTCTGTCTCCAATCAGGTAACTATTTTGAAGCCAATTTGCTGCTGGATTTCACTATTTGCCTTGTGTTCTTGTGTTCTTGTGTTGATCTTGGCATGTATCTTTTATGTTAACTGACTCACAACATAGTGCTTCTGCCATCTGTTATTGTTGTGTATCACATTTGCATTGCTGTTGTTGTATATCAGTATGGGACAATGTTATCTTCCAACCTTCTTTATTATTAAGATGGCAATCGCCTCTGGATGGTCTATATGTTGCTTTCTCTTGTTCAGTTGAGAAATCATTTGATTTTCGAAAGTGTTGCAGTAGCAGAACTGTCGTCGGAAATAGACGACATCGTCTGCTAAAAATGCAAAAGGGCTTCCGTTACTTGTCCTCATAGCTGTTACTTAAACCCTCTTCTTATCTGTTGTTGAATATGGGGAACGGTGCTCAAATGTCTGCTGTTTTGTCTCCTTCATTTCTGCTTCCAAGGTTGAAATCTGTCCGTGGCTAATGGTACTTCGCTATGCAGGTGGCTGATAATTACTACAGGCCTGACTTGAAGAAGGCAGCCCTTGCTCGTCTTAGTGTGGTGCACAGAAGTCTCAAGGTTGCCAAGTCTGGAGTGAAGAAGAGGAACAGGCAGGCTTAAATACTACACGTAGTGTGAGACTCATGTTTGTGTTTGTTATCTCATAATCGCCTTGCTGGTTTTTGAATCAGAATTTTTTAATATCTTCAAGGAAGAAAGAACTTAATTTGTAGTATCTGAAGTTTTGAACTCTTAAGTTTCAATATCCTGGTTTTATTTTTGCCATAGTTTTTGCTGTCATTGTTTCATTCGGATTTTGGATTAGTGTCTCTACTTTTGAGAGAGCTTCCATTATCTGGCTATTTTACTCTCGGGCAAGACAAAAAAAAATCATTTCTAAAATCGGCAAAGTTTAAGCATACTCCTGTCTTGATATTTTGTGCATATTTGTAGGCTAAAATGCTCTCTCACTCACTAAATTCAGTTTGTCTAGCCAGTTTTGTACCGTCTTGTTACCTGAAATGCGCTTTAGACTTTTATTTTAGGATGTATACGATTGTTCCTGTCTATTACATGGCTTAAGCTCACAAGTAACCAACATGACAGCACAGCTTTCGTCTGGTATACGGCTAACATGAACCATTAGCTCCGAACCAACCAACGGCTAATATAAATCCATTTTTTTAAGAAGAAATTTAATAGGTGGTAATATAAGAAGTAGCGAGTTAAAACTCGAAGTCTTTACGTCTTGAAGGTTTGACCTTGACCATTACAGTAGTTATAGGATCTTGAAAGCAATATTCATCATCATCGCGTGAGCACACGTTTCAGCAGGGATTGTGCTTATTTGTGAAAACGGATTAAGGCCCTCCATGTAGGCCTGCAAAAGGATACGGAATTGTCGATTCCGGATCCATATCTATTTTTAATTTTTTTCTACCATATCCATATTCTAGCGGATCCAAAATTTGTATTACCAGATCCGCTGATTTGGATCCGAATACGGATATGGTAAAATCCGTTTCAAAAAGTCCAATTATACTATAATTCACAAATAATTATACGAAATATAATATAATACAATACTTAATCATATTGTTGTTTAAAGTTCAAAATATACAACACTTGAATAACTATGAATAAATAGTTTCTCAACAATTATCTTTCAGAATCTATAGTTTCTCAACAATTATCTTTCAGAATCTATAGTTTCTCAAATAAAAGAAAATTAGAGGTTATGAATAAATAAAATGAAAGAAGCCTAAAGCCTTTTCACCATATTGCAATTCGAACACCAAATACAAAAAAATATCTTTGTAAACGAGAACCAACGGAAAAAAAATACTTTACACGCAACTGAATATACCTGCGGCGGTGACGGTGACGGTGACGGGAAGGAGCAGCGGCGATGAGTAGGCGCCGGAGAAGGTAGAAGAGAAAACGAGGGAGAGAGAGAGAGAGAGAAGAAGAGGGAAGAAAGGAAAGAAATGGAACGGCGCCGGAGAAGGTAGAAGAGGTAAGAGGGGGGATGGAGAGAGAGAGAGAGAGCAGAAGAGGCTTTGATGTTAGGGTTTGTTATCTCTTAACCTTTAAGAATGTATATATACAGGACTAAAATTGCTATATAAATAATTATCACATAAATCCTATAAAATACTTATATTACAAAAAAATCCTAAATCATATAAATCATGCAAAATATATTGTTTTAGGGAATATATATTGTTTTAGCTGAAACGGATTCGGGTTTAACGGATACGATTTTTTATATTTCATATTCGTAACCGTTTTATTACTCTTATACGGACTCGGATTCGGATGCGGGTATATGAGTGTAGAGTTCTTACCATATCTTAAAAATAAAATCGGATTCGAGTCGGATACGGATAAAAATCCGACCCGTTTGCAGGTCTACCTCTATGGCTCAGTTCTTACATGAACTTGTCAGCCGACTCGGTTCTTTACTTGCCAAACAAGGAACTAATGGTTGGTTGCTATAGCAGACGATCAAACTGGAATTATTCAACAAGCGATTTCCCATAGTTTTATTTTTATCAAGTCAATGACAAAGAAGAATCCCAGGTTGGCAACACATTATTCAAACTATAGTTAACATATTTAATCAGATGATGCAAGCAAGTAATAACTTTATCAAAGGTTTCTTAGCTCAGTGGGGCAAGGGCCTGCCCACGGCTATGAGGTCGTGTTCGATATCCTCCCCATGCAGTGCGGCAAGCTTTAATTGTCTTCCTTTCTACGGCTATCTTCTCCTCTTATGAGGCGCTTCTCTCTCCCCTTATGGGGCAACTGCCCATCCGGACTTCAAAAAAAAAAACCAAGTAATAACTTTCAAGATTCTCCAAAGAAAACAAAACAGAACCGTACAAGAAAAATCAAATAGCATGGTTAGGTGGAAATCCATTTTTCATTTTCCTTGAAAGTTTCACAGCCTGGAAAGTGGAAAATGAATTCACAAAGACTAGTATGAAGCATAGATAATATATGCAACGTCTTGGCAACCCCCTTTTTCCATTATAAACTAAACCTGGCAAAGTAGCTGAAGAAATATCCCATAATGGAAGAGAACTCCATTGATGACAAGAAGGTTATGATGATCAAGAAGGACAATTCTTCAAAAAGGGCACGTATGGATAGCTGCTTCTCCTTTAAGGAGATTTATATTGATTCTAGAGTTAAATCGTTGAAACATTTGGATTCCAAAAAGTTCAAAGATCAAATCCAGAAATGGGCTAAAAAGGTTGTTTCATATGCCAGACAAGTCAGTGATCGCTATGGAAGCTCGAGACGATGAAGCTGACCCATTCTGAATACTCACTCTCCTATGAGGAAAAGGCTGAAAGCAAACTAGTTGCGCTGATGACTCAACAAGGCTTTCCGGTTGCTGCATTCATCAGTGGCATCCCTGCACATATGAAATATCATTCTTTGTTTTTGCTTATAGATTTCCTTTATTTGTTTCATTCTTTTGATGTAAAGTGGTAAACAAAGAAAATGAAAAGAAATTACTGTATACATTCTAAATCTAAACCAGTATCTATTAGAATATTCTTATTTTCATCTTCCTTAATCTAATGAAATTTGTAAAAAGAAGGAGCATAAGAGAAAATATAAGAATTTAGAGTTAACTTGTAGAGAAATAAAACATTTTCCAAAATGAAAATTAATATAACGGATTGGGCTAGTCTCCACTACATAGATACTGAATAATAAGTTTTCATTATAACGTAGAACTCTATCCCCGCAAGTGATAATATATTCACCATCTAACTTATTCAAGAAGAATAATTGCACTAGAGAAAATATAATTCGATAGTTAATGTGCTATTTTCTTCAGCATTTGCTGATTGATTATTAGCCATTATTAGTTGTTACGGTTCAATTCGATCCAACAATTAGTCATTCCAAGGATCCTAATTTGATTTGTCACACTTGTGACCCCTCGGGACTTACCCAGGTTAAAATAGCGAATTTAAGACATCTCTAGAGCGACTCATGTCGTATATTTACAGAATTCTTGTTAGCAAGTCAGCATCCCATCTCAGAAGTGACTCGTGTCGCAGATTTTTAGGATTCTTGCCAGCAAGCAATAATGTCTATCTTCCAACCGAATTAGTCAAGTCATTAAAAAATAGTTATTTCAAGAAGAAGAATTAATATTTTTTAGTCATTCAATTATATACGTGTTGAGAAAAACACACACACTCAACAACTTAACTTGACCCACAATACCTAATCCAACTATCCCAAGAAGAAGAACGGCCTCTTCTCTCTCTCTTTTTTCTCTCTATTTCTTCCTCTTGAAGTTTCTTCATTTCTTGGCTTCCATGGCTAGATCCAATCATTATTGGTTGGATCTAGCCATCTTTCTTCCACTTTTGGTGTCTTCATTCCCTCATTTTGCCATAAATCGTGATGGAATTTTTCAAGGTATTCTGATTCAAGATTCAAAACTCAGATGCAAGATCTACTTCAGATTCTTCCAGATCTGGAGTTTCCTTCTAAACCCGGAGTTGTTCGGGGCCCTTCCTCAGTTTTCTTCACTGAGACAATCTATGGGACGGTTGATTCTAAACCCGGAGTTGTTCGGGGCCCTTCCTCAGTTTTCTTCATCTTTCCGAGACAATCTATGGGACGGTTGATACGCTCATGGTCTCGTAGATTGTTGATTTATAAGAAAGGTGTTGAAACTGAGCTTGCTACTGCTGTTCAAGGATTTTGGAGAAGATGTTGCGAAGAATTTTATTATGTATTTATTTTTTTTACTGTTTGTAGTGTTTATCTAGTCCGGGGTGTGGACTTTTATCTGTTATCATGGTGGTCTCCACCATTGTATAACTTTTATTTTCTTTTTATCTTTTGATTGTAATGGCTTCAGCTATTTTATAATTAATGGATAATTTCTTATTTAGCCAACAAAAAAAAAAAAACTATCCAAGAAGACTCCAAGTGAGCCCTTAATCTCAATCTCAAAGTACTAGGAAAATATACACGGTTTACACAAGAAAACGCGCATTGGACCGGCTATGGCAAAAGCAACGAAGTTCATTGGACTTGGGCCCCCGACTTCCATACCCGACCTATCATCTCAAAAGCCAGGACCCATCATAAAAAATTCCCATAAATCCTCTCGACGATTATTCCTTCCAAATCCCTAATTCCCAATTGCTTGAATTTTTGCTCTCTGTTGAATTTGATCAACTAGATCTGAATTTCAAGATGGGGAACGCAGAGAAATTGATGAACCAAATTATGGAGCTGAAATTCACCGCGAAGAGTCTCCAACGCCAAGCCAGAAAGTGCGAAAAAGACGAAAAATCCGAGAAATTGAAGGTAAAAAAAGCAATCGAGAAAGGAAACATGGACGGAGCTCGGATCTACGCCGAGAACGCCATCCGAAAACGAAGCGAACAGATGAATTATCTCCGATTATCTTCACGGCTCGACGCGGTGGTGGCTCGGCTCGATACACAAGCCAAAATGACGACGATCAACAAATCCATGGGTAATATAGTCAAATCGCTTGAATCTTCGCTTAATACTGGAAATCTACAGAAGATGTCGGAGACTATGGATCAATTTGAGAAGCAATTTGTGAATATGGAAGTTCAAGCTGAGTTTATGGAGAGTTCTATGGCTGGAAGTACTTCGCTTTCAACTCCTGAAGGTGAAGTTAATGGATTGATGCAACAAGTTGCTGATGAATATGGACTTGAGGTTTCTGTTGGATTACCACAAGCTGCTGGACATGCTATTCCTATTAAGAATGAAGAGAAGGTTGATGAGGATGATCTTACCAGGCGTCTTGCTGAACTCAAGGCTCGTGGTTGAAGAAGAAGAAGCCATTCAAGAAAAAAAATTAATAAGGATCAAGCTTATTATTCTATTATCTTATGTATAAGAGATTATTATGACTTGAGGATTTCATGTTATATTTATGTAAAGTTTTGCTAATTTTCATGTTATATTCTGCTGTCTTTAATTGGAAGTTCGACTCTGTCTAGTTTAATATTTGTCGTATGTTTACTGAAATTAAATCAGCCAAAATGCATTTTAGATTCTAATCAAATGATTTTTTCGCATATCAACACATTTTGGATCAGTAGTGGTAGCTTGATACTCTTAACCAGAAGTCTCGAATTTTGTGTCCTGAGAATGGCGATTGTATTGTCGGAAGAGTAATCTCGGATCCCTACAGTATTCTAATTGTAGAAGTGATTGCATTAGTTGGTTGCCTGCAGTGTATTGTTGGGAGATTCTTGCAGTACTCGAATCAGATCAGTCGGTTGCCCGCAGTGTATTGTTTCCCTGCAGTACTCGATTAGTCAATGTACAAAATGTGAGCCTGACAAGTACATTCTGAGACATATTGGTCTAGAACTTAGATAGTTCTAATATGTAGCAAATTCATTAGACAATGTGGTTCATAATGGCTTGGTTAATTCTGTAATACATGTGGATTTGGCCCATATCAAAAAAAATCTTAGAACTTGGCTCCGCCGGCGCACTCGTAGTCTCGCCATGATTCCCGATCAACAACTCTTCTTCACTTCACTATTTCTTCCACTTATTCACTCTGTTATTGGAATTAATTGGATAAACGGTGTCGTAGAGAGGAGTGAAAGAGGGTGTCCTTGAGAAGTCCCCATATCTTCAACTTCATATGTTGGGCTAGACACGTGTCCTATTTCTCCACATTTACCATAAAAACCCCTCCAAAACCCTAATTAAGCTATAAAAATATCTCCTGGCTATTGTACAGAATCTAATTCCCCATTGTTAATTTCTTTTCCTGGCTGTTCAGTATTATTCTTCTGATGATCTGTTGGACACCATTTTAAGCTCACAATGTGGTCGTGTTTCAATATGATGAATCTGCTATCGTTGTTTCTCCTACGATTGTTCGTTGTTTCTCCGAAAACGACGGCGTCGGTGAACTCTGGTCCTCACATAGGTGACGTCAACATTTTGCTTCCTCCTAAAATGACTCATCCGGTTGAGTATAGGCTTCAGGGAACTGATGGTTGTTTCAAGTGGTGATGCCTTTCTTTCAAATATTCCTGCTCCTTTGTTTCTCTCTATTTTGCTTTTTTCTTAAAAAAATAAAAGAAAAAGAATTGTAGGAGCTGAACGGATCTTATGTAACACTCTAGTAACATAACAATCTAATAAGGTCATGCCTAGTGCACAAGACTCTCGCATCAGCATGGTCTCTATATACGCAGTTTTACCCTTTTTCTTCATAAAGAGACTATTTATGGGGTTCGAATTAGTTACCTAGCGGATAACAAGTAAACACTTAACGATCGGGTCAAGCACACGGCCTTTTGTTATTCTAACATAACAATCTAATAATAGAAAATTTTATTTATGTAACATAAACTCTAACAATTAAACTTTAGGGGCGAAGCGACTATAATTGCGAATTAATTAGGAGTGTTACGGAGGATTTGGAGCGGAATGTTGGAGGTTTGTTGTAGTTGCTGCTGGAATAGTAGTGTTAAATGATGCTTTTGCTACTGACTATTGGAATATTGATAATGAAAGACTGCACTGCTTTAGCTTCTACAATAAGCTTTAGTATTTTCTACCCTACCAAATTGAATGTCTGACTTTCTATTTTAGTTTGTTCTAAAATGAATTTTCACACTTTCTTCGAATGGATGCATTTTCTCAATGATTTCCCATAACTAACCTCCTATAACCAGGGAATGCAAACTTCACTAACAAATGGATCCTCCTAATATTTAAGGATGTTATTGTAGCTTACTCGTTGTCAAACTAATCTTATTAATTATTTTATTGTGCAAGTCAATTTGGAACGGAGGGAATATTTCTTTTTATTTGATTGAAATATTCTGGCTCCTTTCTTCTATAGTGATATAGATGGTTAGTTGACAGAATTTTTTTTCTTCCTTTCTAGAAGGTTGATAAGAATAGCAAGAGACTAGATTGAGAGTTCTACTGAAAATTCATGTAAATTGCGATGGATTATTTGTCAGTTATATGTGTTTTTACTTGGGAGCATTTTTTTCTTTCCTTTGTGTTGATTTCTAGTTTGTAGGTAAACTGCTCAGTTTATGTATGCTTCTCTTTTCGATTTAAACTGCTCAATTAACCCTTTTACTTCTTTGGTGATGTTTGAGAATTTCATTTCTGACCTTTTGTTTTTTCTTTTTTTTTGGGGGTATAGGTCGTGGGATCATCATGATATTTTAGCTCTTTTGCCCGAGTATAACTCTAGTAGCCGCTGTTCCACAAGTGCCCGTTTGAAATCAATCGCACCTTATAGTGGTCGAAAGGAGACTGCTGTTTATGCAACTGATTTGAATACTGGAATGGTGATTCGATGTAAAGTCGATATAGATATCTTCTCCAGAGTCCAGATATTCCATAGTTCCACCAAACTTGACCTTGATGGGCTTGCTACTCTAAAAGTCCGTGCCTTTGACGGTGAAGGTATTCTTGGAAGCTAATTGTTAGCTTATTTATTTATTTTTAATGAGCTATGCAGTATTCTTTTTTAACTGTCTTCTTTAAAAGATTCGGTAATAAGCTATTGTTTCACTTGATGCACCGCAGAAAATGTGTTTTCCTCATTGGTGGGTTTGCAATTCATGTGGCAACTGATGCCAGAAAATGATGGATTGTCTCATCACCTTGTTCATGTTCCTCTAAAGGACTCTCCGCAGAGTGATTGTGGTGGATTATGCGGCGATTTAGACATCCAAGTAAAGCTGGAAGATAGTGGTGTTTTTTCTGACCTTTATGTGGTGAAAGGGATTGAGATAGGTCATGGAATAGTTTCTGTACACCTAATTGAACCGTCATTTGAGCACATGGAGGATAAGATTACTTTAACTGTTGCGGAAGCAATGTCTCTTGATCCTCCATCACCAGTTCTTGTCCTGATTGGTGCTGTTATTCACTACAATCTCAAAGTTTTACGAGGAAATATTCTTGATGTAGTCTCGTTACCATCTTTATTTCATAGATGGTCCGCCTTGAACTCTTCAGTTGCCAAGGTAGATAGCAGATTGGGTAAAGTTCATGCCCTGAACTTGGGTTTGACAACAGTCATTGTTGAAGATACCAGAGTTGCTGGGCACACACACACATCTTCCCTCCATGTCGTCTTGCCGGATACCTTAATGTTATACATATTACCTCTTTCATCTTCTGGTAGTCCAATTGAGGAGATTATACCTATCTCATCTATGCCGCGCTGGTATATTGTTTCCGGCAGAAAGTATCTGATTTATGTGAAGGTCTTTTCACAAGGGGGACAAGAAATTTATCCTACAGAGAGTGATGAGATTAAGTTGCAAGATGACCAATACGAGTTCTGGAACATTCTTCCTGTTTCAGATGTTGTTGCTGTAAAACGAAATTCTAAGATCCTTGAGGCCATTGCTTGTGGTCTTGGAAAAGTGACAGCAGCATTGACGTACTATGCTGGAGTTGATGTAAGAAATGAGGTGATTAAAGTTGTGCAAGAAGTGATGGTATGCGACCAAGTGAAGCTCAGCATGAGCAAAGGGAGCAGTGAACCGTATAAAATTCTCCTACCTTGGGCTCCTGGTATCAATCAGGAGTTGGAGCTAACGGTGACTGGCGGTTGTGCAATGACATCCAGTGATTATTGGTGGGTTTCTTCAGGCATGGATATTGTGTCTGTATCTGCTTCTGGGCTTCTCCAGGCAAAGAATCCTGGAAAAGCTACAATCAGAACAATCTCTGTGTATGACCCATTCAATTACGATGAGATTGTTATAGAAGTTTCCACCCCCTTCCATGAGTGGTGTTATTGTCTTGAATGCCTCTTTGCAGTTTGGAGCTTATATGCCTCTCGTTTCAGTTTCAAAATGGAATTTGATAAGAGTTGTTGCTCCTAAGGAGATTCTCACAAATTCACCTCCTCTACCAACTAAAGGATATTTATTTCCTGTTGAACTTAGTGATGCTTATTTCAATAAGCATAAAGGTCTTAGAAAGGGAGAGAGATTTTTCAAATGCACTCTGGATCCTCTTTATGTCGGGGTGGTGAAGCCATGGAGGGATCTTGATACTGGCAAGTCATACTGTATCTTCCGTCCTTACTTTCCGGAACATCTAGTGCCGTCTGCTCCAAACAACCAGGACTTGAGAAGGGGTATATGGATTTCTGTCACTGCTTCGGTTGTAGGAGAAAATAATATCTCAGATTCTGCATCTGCAATTTTTATTGGAGGGTTCTCTTTGCTGGAAGCGAATGGGAAGTCACTGCAGCTGAATTTTACTTACAAAGGGGACGAAGCTGTCATAACCGTCGTGGGGAATACAGATGTTTTATTCAGGGCAGACCGAAGACTTCTCAGCGTGACAACCATTGACAAGAAAACAAATTCTACAGGAGTGGGATATGCACTATATCAAGTCAGAGTTGTCGCCCGTAAGAAGTTTACAGATAATATGACTATCCTTCTCCCAGCCACGGGTCAGACAATGGAGGTGGACGTCATATACGAATCTGAGAATAGAGAACTATCTGATCTTCAGGCGGCCATGATCATGTTTGTTTTAATTCTCCTGGCTGGAATACCCTTGTGTGGCTTTGTTCTCGAGCAGCGTGGTGATAGGGTCAGGAACCAATCACCAGCACCAGCACCAACAGTGGCGCCAGCACCTTCGACTCCTATTCGAGCTAGTCCACCAGTACAGGGTGAACATTCTACTGGCACGCGCCAGCCTTTCATAGATTACGTTAGGAGAACCATGGGCGAAACTCCTTATCACGGGCAAGGCGTAAGGAGAAGGGCTACTAATCCACAGAATACTATGTAAGCGTGGATTTTGCTTTTTTTTATTATTATTATTTATTTACCTTTTCTAATGTGCATCAGAATTCATAACATTTGTTTTGCCAAGTGCTGACATATTAGATGGGATCTTCTTTGAGTCTAAACTCAAAAGACTGAAATGGGACATTTGGTTCTTTTTTCTTCTTTTGTAAAAAATTTATTTCAAAATATTATGGGTATTGTAGTAAGTAGTCTTCTCTACACTGAGATTTCTGCTCATTATGAAAACCAAATGAGACACATCTCACGATTTAGCTTCTCCGTTAGCTTTATAGACAAGACGGTAGAAGTCTTTAAGTAACGGATTCATTTCTTCAATAAATGGCGTAACGGGTGTATTTTGCCTCATTTTATGCATACTCTTCACGCAATGGGTATGATTGAATTGTGTCTCATTTTATAAAAAAAAAAAATTGATGTCAATCTCATATTAGCTTTGAATTTAAACCAAATTCTTCATGGATTAATTGTTGATATTTTATTCCTATACTCGATCCAAATAAAGTCTAAGTCTTAGTTTGAGTCTCAAATTCAAAGCAAACTCAATTCAATTAAGGTATAGATGCATAATTGAAATTGGGATTGGGTCGTAGCAGTTTATTGAGGATGGACCAAACATGACAGGAGTCAGGAAGTCCACATGCAATGGTTCTAGTTCACGTGTGCGCATGTGATCCCTCCTCCCTCGCCCCCGCAAATTTAATTTAATTTAATAATAAAATTTAATAAGCGGGTACTTAGGTTAACCCGTGAATTGGAGTTACCCATACACTGTATTGACTCAGTAGTAAAAAGATAAAATTTAAGATTGATTTGCATGTATTTGATTTCCAAAATGGATAATAATCAGTAGTAATTATTTATTAGTAAAATCATTATTGAGAGCCAGCTAATTGGTGAAATTTGTCCCAAAACGATTTACGATTGGTGACTTGGATCCTCAATCAATTTTTTTTTTCTTTTAGATCCCCAAACAATTTACTTATTTACACCATGGGTCCTTCTGTTCAAAAAACCGCTAGTCAATGGTTAGTCAACAAAATTTGAAATTTTTCCCATTAATAACCATGTGTATTTTGGTGATTTTCAACAACGACCCATTCTTTTTTAACCCGCCCCATTTCTATTACCCAATTCCATAAAAAAATTTGTTGATGAAAAATTCCCAAAAATTCAACTCCATTGAGGCCTTCTGCAGTCTGCTTCCTCTCTCTACAATACCACAATCTTTTCGGAATACCAGTTTTTCCCCTTAAATCCCATTTCCGAAGAGCTTGCCGGAAACTACCTCCTCCTCCGAACATGGCTAAACACAGCGGCTCCCGCCAGTGCAATAATATTAGCAGAATTTGCAGAGAAATTGTGCAATCCTGAAGAACTCAAAACATAAGAGTCTATTTTGGTTTCTACATTTTGAACAGTAAATAGGCAACACGAACTATAACAATGATCCCTCTGCCTAAATCACAAGATCTATAGAACAATTATGCCATGCCTCCGCTTGTGGATGTCCTGATTATCTAGAACAGAGCTGCAACGAGACGGAATTTTCATTAGAGACGCTCGTTAATTCAAATCAAACAGATTTACAGAAAACCGCAACGGGCTTCCATGTAATTCAAATTACAGCCTAGAAATGATTATATCTGCCTTTCACAGTTTATATATCTCTGGACTAGAAGAATTAAAAATTGAGTATGTAAGAAAAGATTAGCGAAAGCTTACAGGATCCAATGACCACAAAGACGAAGAAGCCAAGTAAGATAGGGCCAACAGGGTAGTTGCTTACCTTCTTAGCAGTAGTTTCTGGCAAATGTAGATGGCAAATGATGATGAGATGTGGGTTTGTTTTGGGTCCAAGTTGGAATGGGCCAGGGGATGGGTTTGGATATGGTTTAGGGGTGGGTTAGTATATGAATTACCCAAAATGCCCCTGATATTTTGAGTGAAATGTTTTAAATTTTATTGACTAACCGTTGACAAGCGATTTTTTTAACAGAAGGACCCAAGGTACAAATAAGTAAATTGTTTGGGGATCTAAAAGAAAAAAAAAATTGATTGGGGATCCAAGTCAACAATCGTAAATTGTTTTGGGACGAATTTCACCAATTAGCCTTGAGAGCCAGATAAATTGACATAAATTTCACTAATTGTCAAGTGATGATAGTTTAACTAGTCATAATTGTAATTTTTCAAAGCTTATTTAGGATAATATTACTCTTTTGGAGGGACTTATATTGCTGATTTACAAGATTTCAAGTCATTAAATCACCGTATTTATTAAATCTTAATCGAATTAATTAATTTAAATATCTGTGTAGTGTCTCCGTAGTTGATAAGCAAATGGGTTTAAAACTTTATAAGTTTGAATTATAATTTTTTTTTCTCTGAATAGGAAACTTTATTAATCTGCCAAACAATTGCCAAATTACAGAGCTAAGGGTGGGAAAATATTTACATTCTCTCGAGCATTTTGAATATTTAAATTCTGAAAAATGTTAGGTCTGATTTCAACATCTCCATAAATGACTATACATTTCCCTATAGATCAGGAACCAATCCAAGTCTCCAAATTTCTTACACCATACCCCGATTATATTGTTGTCGACAAGTTACATTTATCTATTGGGTAAAAAGCGCTCACGTCCCTTAAATTATTCTATTTTTTTGTTTTTGACCCTCAACTAAAAATGGTCAAGTTTTACCCCCTAAACTATTCAAGTGTATCAAATGTGACCTTCCATCCATATTCTCCATTACATCATAACGAACGTCCAAAAAATGGGGGTATTTTGGGCAATCTGTATAAGATCCTAAATTTTTTGTTTTTATAAAAAAAACCCTTATTATTCTGACAAGAAAGAAGAAGTCGTCGGAAGGAAGAGTAAGAGAGGGAGACGGCGGCGTGGTGATAGGTTGCCGGAAGCTGGGTACCACTCATTTTCTCCAACCACCAACTGAAAATTCCAACCTCTGAAAAAATTCTTAAAATGCCATTTTTTTCCCCAACCTATCAGATTCACTCCATTAATTTTCTAATATTCACCAATAAAATTCTCCAAAGTTTCCATTTTTCTTAAATTCTCTCACTGATCTTTTACTAGTATTCTTTATTAGATCTTATAGAAACATCCCAATTATCTCAAATTGATTGATTTACCGAAGAATTCTCACCAAATTTCAACCGAATTCACCTTCGATTTGAAGCTCATCTTGATTATTGTGAGCTTCTTTGATTCCTTTACAAAGACTCTTTGATGGGAGCCAAGAAGAAATTGTATTTTGAACTATTCTCTGCAGTTTTTCTATCATTGAGCATATTAATATATACAATGGAAGGTTTAGATCATCATACTATGCATTTAGCTCTTTGTTTTGGCTATTTTGATTTTTCACATCACCGCCATCATCTTCCTCAAACTACTTCAGCTTTATGATTTTTTTTTTAGTTTTTTTTCTTCATGTCTTATATGATTTTCCCAAAATGTCCTCATTTTTTGGACTTTCGTTATGATGTAATGGAGAATATGGATGGAAGGTCACATTTGATACACTTGAATAGTTTAGGGGGTAAAACTTGACCCTTTTTAGTTGAGGGTGGTCAAAAATAAAAAAAAGGGAATAGTTTAAGGGGTGTGAGCGCTTTTTACCCTTATCTATTTTCAATGAATAGACAAGAAGCTAATTTTATATTTAAAGTTAAATGTGTATATTTGACTTTCTAATGAATTAAAAATAGTAGTTTGACCAAAGATAAATTACACCAATATTCTTATGGTTAGGAATCCTTCCGTCCAAAAACATGTTAGTCAACTGTTAAATAAAAAATTCAATAAGGTCCAAGGAAATAGGTTAAGGGCATTTTTGGTACATTATGTTAAACAATTGGCAAATTGGTGTATTTTGTCCCTAAACAATTTATAGTCAGGCGTAAGGTCCCAAAACAATAATTTGGACATTACTGCCCCTAAATAGTTTTCATTTCATATGTAAGGTCTTTCCGTTAAAAAACTTACGGGTCAAAGGAAATTTGGGAAAAAAAGTTTAGTCAATTAAAAAATTTCTGGGATAGTACAAGTATTTTTCTATTAAAAAAACACACACATTAAGAATGCACCCCTAAAAGTACAAGCAATAGTAGTAATTTTTCTTTTCAATGAGTGAATATTTTTTTAATAGCAAAATACCTATACTTTTCTACTATTAATATCAATAGTAGTATTTTTTTTACTATTGATGTACTTTTAGGGGTGCATATTCAATGGGTGAGTGTATTTTTAATAGAAAAATATCTATACTATCCTTGAAACTTTTTAGTTGGCTCAATTTTGTTCCCAACTTTTTTTGACCCATTAGTTTTTTAAATTTAGACCTTACATACCAAATAGAAATTGTTTAGGGACAGTAATGTCCAGAATTATTGTTTTGGACCTTACACCTGTCTATAAATTGTTTAGGGACAAAATCCACCAATTTTCCAATTGTTTAACATAATGTACCAAAAATGCCCATAACCTATTTTCGTAGACCATATTGAATTTTTTATTTAACAGTTGACTAACATTTTTTTGGACGGAAGGACCCAATGGTAAATTGTTTATGATTTTATTATTCAGAATTATTATTTTGGGACCTTACGCCTGACTATAAATTGATCTTTTATATAATGATGAAAAAATAATATTTGTTCTTATAATATCTTCACGCATACCAATTACTAAGAAATGAGAAAACACTTCTCATGACCTTTAATTTTAGGTATGTCTCGCGACGATTTAGTTCTAATACTAATACGTACACTCAAATTCATTTCTTAAACAATTGATCCATTGGATTAATATGAACAATTAAATTTTAAACGTGTCTGAAATTTTATAATCACAATACTAACAAATGTAGATATCTTTACATCTGTAACTAAATCGATGTTTGAAACTATGCCCCTCGTATTTGTTGCATTCTTGTATAGATTTTTGCAAAAACGATTACAATATCAATTAGATCCTAACCAACCGGTATAACCGTTCTAATTAGTTTGGGGGCAAAAATCACCATAATACCGGTATTAAATAAAGGAAAATGATTTACTCTTAAAATTTTGGGGTTAGAAACCCTAAACTTCCAAATTGAGGGTGTTAAATGACTATCTTACCCCCTGCTGGTATAAGGGATTCACCCAACTATAAGGGCAAAAAGGTCCAAAAAACTATTTTAGTCAATCTTTTAGCCAATAATTCTAGTAGCCTAGCAAGGTGATAAAATAGAGAGCAGATAGAAAATGTTTTATTAATTAGTAGCCAGCTAAAAACAATAAATTCTTTTTTTGCTGCAACTGAAATCAAGAAAAAGGAGGAAAGAGATCATCAAGAGATTACTATTTTTTACTATTAATTCTTGGTTGTGAAACATCCACAGAAAAAGACGACCTTTTCAAAATAAAAAAAATAAAAATGGGTTGTTTTACTTTATCATAGTGAGATGAGTTCTTGGAAGAGGGTTTCTCTTTTACTTTCACTTGTTTTCTTAACAGTGTCATGAGAGATTGTCAGTAACTAATTAAAGGTCAGTATTTCAAGATATCTCTCTTCTTGTTTAATCTAAAGCTTCTTGTTAATGCCAAAATGGGAATCTTTGGTTTTGTTATGAGCTAATGAAATCAGCTACTAATCTAGTTGTTTAATTGGGTTGTTTCAAGATTCTGAAAATTTATCTTTTTTTTTATCTTTTTTTTTTTTTTGCTTTTCTTGATGATTCTAGCAGCTTTTTCGAAATCCCATTTTGACCCTCGAATTATTTCTACTATGTAATTCTATGGTTTTACTTTATGAGCTGTTCTTGGTTGTATCTGCAATGTAATTTTCCTTTTCTAGATTCAATGAATTTGGCATGGTTGCCAATTTTCCAATTTGATTGCATATTTTTATTTGATTTACTTTGCTTGTTAATTGTGAAGTGTAATTGGGGCAATACATTGGTTTTTATTCTTTGTGATTGTGGCCGCAAGTGTAATTTGATGCCTTGTTTTGGCTCATGAAATGTTTTTTCTGGCTCGCTGTGACAGGACAAAATCTGCTTCAAATTTTGCCATGGAATCACTTGTAGATGGAGTTAGTTCTTTACCAAGAGGACATACTGCTGTTACTACTATAGGCTATAGCTTATCCTCTGTCCCTGGGACTAGTCATCCTCCATCTGCAAAAGGATATGAAGGATCCTCATCAGGTTTGAGAACTTTGGATTTTGGGACAACAATAACTCATACTTCAACAGGCTCATCGATTAGCTCAAAGCGCGTACATAAAACATCTCATGATCATTCGCAATGTGATCATCTGCCAGATAAAGGCAAGGAAGAATCTGTAGGTGTGGGTGATGATCTTGATCAAACAGTAGAAGGTAGTTCAATGAAACGTGTCCTGGAAGTGGAATCAAAATGCAGTGTTAAGCAGCCGGATCATGTTACCGAGAAGAATCGTAGTTCTAGTGGTTTGGTGGAAACCATGGAGTCTCCTTCGAATTTGGGATCTAAAGGAATTGTTGAAATTGTAGGCAGCCAATTACCATCTCAACCAAGAAATCGTTTCTGCCCAAGTCCTCAGAATAGTATTTACTCGGCTACTCAATTCACAGAGGCCAAGCAAAGCTTCAGTAACACGGAAGTTAGTGAGTGTGAGAGCAGTGCTGAGAAATCAGGTGAAAGTGGTGAAGTTAGCAACTCCTATGATTTTGTCGAGAGTAGGAAAACGAGTATTTACAGAGCCAGTACAGGCAGTGACCTTAGTGACGAAAGCAGCTCTAGCAGTTTTAGCACTGCAATGTACAAACCCCACAAGCAAAATGATACAAGATGGGAAGCAATACAAGTTGTCAGATCTCGCTATGGGTCGTTTGAAATGAAACATTTCAGACTTTTGAAGAGATTGGGCTGTGGGGATATCGGAAGTGTCTATCTGTCAGAGTTGACGGGAACTAGAAGTTACTTTGCCATGAAAGTGATGGACAAAGCAGCTCTAGCAAGTAGGAAGAAGCTCGTGAGAGTTCAGACGGAAAGAGAGATACTGCAGTCACTTGATCACCCATTTCTTCCCACTCTGTATACTCACTTTGAGACGGAAAAGTTTTCTTGCTTGGTGATGGAGTTCTGTCCTGGAGGAGATTTGCATGCACTACGGCAAAGACAGCCGGGGAAATTATTTCCAGAACACGCTGCCAGGTTAGATTTAACTAGCTCCTATATATGATATGTTTCTTAGTTAGCCGGGGCAGTTGTCCATTTTGACAGAAATATCCGGAGTCCACATAACTAGGTGCATAATATAAGCAAAAATGAGATACAGTTTACTAACAGTATGCGAGGAACTGATGTATTCGGTTGCATTACTACCCAAAATATGAAATATTTCTGCACTTTTCTGTTCAGTAATTTATGTATACATTGGGTTATGAAATGGAGAAATCGAGTATGATTTTTCAGTGTATTGACATCGTTGTTGTATTATAGGTTTTATGTGGCAGAAGTTCTCCTTGCATTAGAGTATTTACACATGCTGGGTATCATTTATCGAGATCTTAAACCAGAGAATGTTTTGGTGCGGGAAGATGGCCATATAATGCTTTCTGATTTCGATCTCTCACTGAGGTGTGCAGTAAGTCCAACCTTGGTTAGGTCTTCAAATTCTAGCATGGAATCTAAGAGCTCTGGATACTGTGTTCAGCCTGCTTGTATCGGACCAGCTTGCGTAATCCAGCCAGCATGTATGCAACCTTCGTGTTTTGCACCGCATTTTCTTAGCAAGAACAAAAAGGAGAAGAAGGCAAAACAAAGGACTGAAATATACAACCAAGTTAGTCCTCTTCCAGAGCTCTTGGCAGAACCAACTAGTGCTCGGTCAATGTCATTTGTAGGCACACACGAGTATCTTGCACCTGAAATCATAAAAGGTGAAGGCCATGGTAGCGCTGTTGATTGGTGGACGTTTGGAATTTTCCTCTACGAACTATTATTTGGAAAAACACCGTTCAAAGCCGCTGGCAACAGGGCGACATTGTTTAATGTGGTTGGCCAACCTTTAAGATTCCCGGACACACCTAGTGTTAGTTTTGCAGCAAGGGATCTAATCAGAGGATTACTCGTAAAAGAACCACAACACCGTCTTGCGTACAGGCGTGGCGCCACTGAAATTAAGCAGCACCCATTCTTCCAAAGCGTGAACTGGGCATTAATCCGTTGTGCCAGTCCACCCGACGTGCCAAAACCGTTCCTACTGCAGGATGTTGCAAGAGTGCCTAAAGCAGCAGCAGAAGTACCTGGCGTCGATGTGAAGCCGTCTGGTAATTATTTGGAAATTGATTTCTTCTGATGATTCTTCTTGTCGTTAGTAGTTTTCGTTGTGGGTGAATATACCTTTGTAATCATGTCTTTGGAGATTTTAATTCTTCTTCCTACTATATTGGATGAAATTATTCTTTTTTAGGCATCCTTTCAAAGAGACTAAAAGCTTCATCAAGGGAATTGCAACTCTAATACATATATATATTAGAGCAGTAGCCACCAAAATATCGAACTCAAAATCTTTCCCAACAGCAAGTTTATGCATCTCTCCACCAACCTCCAAATTACCAGTTGTTTCACATGCTTGTAAAGCACTAATGACAATAACTGAATTTGGTTCAATTCCTCTCAACTTTCATCTCATTTCGAGTAAAATTCAATAAGCCCAGATCCTACAAAACAAGTTTTCGTTATTATAATCAATACTTTCTTAACAAACCCATGAACAATTCTACCAAAATGAAGAGCTCCTAAGCCCGAACATGCCTTTTAAGTAACACAATAGGCAGAGTAAAATGATCAGGCTTTTCATAAGATAACATAATCCCAAAGAGACCTAAAGCATCATCGTACTTCCTTTATTTACAATAGCATTTCAACATGATATTTCCATGCATATGAAGTTCGTTGAGGCGTTTCATCAAACAGTTTCCTTAGGCGAGTAAATACTATAAAGATTCAGCAGTCTTGAGAAGAAGAAAAAACGTCAAAAATTAGATTTCTGTTGAGGAGAAACGTTTGCATCTGGGATACTGATTTTCCATGGTTACATGAGTCGAAGAGCTTCAATAATGTCAGCCAAGTTTTCATCTTACTTCGTCTCCTGTCTTCTGTGATTTCGTTCCCGGGTTGAGAAATGAGCATGAAAGCGGGTTTTTCGCCAATTTTTTCTGTCTGCAAAATAAATTAGTCCAGAGCTTCTTTTTGGGCCTAACCCATATGTTGGTCCTTCTCTTGATATTTGCCCCATGTTGTCCTTTAATCGGATCAAATAAATTGGGCCGAGAAGTCAATCCAAAGTATTAATAGTCATGAAAAGTGTTCTAACGTAAGGTAAGGAGATGCCTTTGGGGTAGTGATCGACCAATACAACCAAGATTCTCTTCTGCTCCCACTGGCGGAAGGCTCCCTTTATCATTTAGAATAGGGTTGGGTATTATTATTGGGGTGTATATGTGTGGTGCGGGGGTTGGTTCTACTATTGAGAGTCTTTTTAACAAATTAATCTTAATCATTAATAGTTTGATTCGACATTTGAACTGTTTAATAAACAATTATCTCAATCATCACGTCAAAATTAAATTGGGTTTGCATAGAGGAGAAGGCGCATATTCCGTGCTTGGTTGCACTTTTGTATACATGTAGTGTTTTTTTTTTTTTTTGCTAAGTAAAATATTAACCATTAATAGAATCCACAACAGGATTAGGATTACAAGAAGTTCTTCCCCTATCACAAAGCACAGCAGGAGGGATAAGAGTTTGATCAATACGACCATTATATAAATTGAATTTACCCCAAAAAGCTATATTATGAGCTTGGTAATTTGCTTCCCTACGCAACTACCAAATAACTTGTCTTGATGGTGTGGCAGGATGGCAAATGAAAAATCAAAATCGTCTTTTTTTTTGTTCACGACTTAATACTTTACCAACTATTGAATAAATTTGATCTAACTGTTCAATATTAATTTGTTTTTATAGGAGAGGTGGAATTATTTCGACATTGAACGTCAGTTGAACCAGAGCAATAGGTCTGGGCCGATACCCCAACCTCCCCTGAGGCCAGTGACGGAGCTTTATAGAGGCATGAGGGGGCAATTGTATATTAATACTAAATTTTTTTTTATATAAATAAGTTTTTATAATATAAAATGTTTTGGTCTTTTCTCAAAATTTTGAAATCTCTCTCCGTCTCAAAATGAATTTCTATTTTCTATTATAGTTTATTTCGAAATTAATGTTCATTTTCTTAGAATTAATGTATTTTCTCGGTGGTACCATAATTCTTCCATCCTCAAAAAATCTCCGTCCTCCATTCATTCAATTGTCTATTTTATTCGTGGAATGCTCATTGTTCTGTAATATTGTAATTTGGGCATGAACTTTGGTGTTGTAATAGCGTAATTTGTTAACAGATTTTTAATGCTTTAATAGTGTAATTTGGACAGTAGAAACAAAAAGAAATTTGTAATTTTAAAGTAAAAATATGTCATTTGATTACTTAATATATTCAAACTAATAGGACTTCAAATAAATAAAAGTTTTTCTAAAATATACCTTTAATTAAATAAATAATATTTTTTATAACTTTCTTATTATAATAATAATAATTTATAATTATTATGAACTGTAACATTAACCTCTGCATATTAGTCGTTTTTTATTTTTTTTTATTTTTTTTATTTTTCTTCCTTAGTTTCTGCATTTTTTTTCAAGATGAGTATCATTTTAACTTCAAATCTTTTAGTAAAATATATATTTCTACTTCAAATATATTGTCATACATTGTAAATAAATTTTAGTTCGATTCTCGGTAAGTTCAATCCTTGCTCCGCCACTACCTGAGGCTAGGATGTCTTTTGGCGATGGTCAGTATTAACTAGTTGAATAAAGATATTAAGAAACTAATTAAAATTATTTTACACAGTTCAATTAATAATTAATGATGGAAATTGCACTAACAATCACTTAAAAAATAATATTATAGTACATAATTAGAATCCGATGGAAGGAGGAGGTATAGGTAGGGGGTGTCAACGGGTTCGGGACGGCCCGAACTCGGTTCACATATCTCGAAAAAATGTGAGCGTGAGCTCAATATAAAATTTTATGTGAGTTGAGCGTGAGATTGACACCGCACAACCCTAGTTAAATATATTATTTATATTATGTATATATAATACTAAATTTCTAATTAAAAAAAACATATAAAAACTGGCGGCAAAATTCATTAATTATTTTCTCTTTTACTCAAACTCTATCTTTGATTATCTTTTTATTAGTTTATTTAATACATAAATTATTGTATTATGTATATTTGTATCATTGTCAGGATTTAATCTCATGCCTCATTTATTCTACTATTCTTGCTACGTATTTTTTTTTCTAATATAAATTTAGCTCATGAGCCAGCTCGAGCTCACATTAAAATGTGAGTTGAGCGTGAGCTCAAAGATTGTGAGTTTTTCCAGACTGAACGTGAACTGAGCTTTCTTGATTTTTATGTGAAATGAACGTGAGTTATGCCAAGTTCGTCATAGCTCGATTGACACCCATAGTTACGAGTAGTTTTATCTTGGTAGGTGACTAAAGTTTAAAAGTTACATCCAAACCAATGAATACAGATACACTAGGAAAGAAAATTGATTTTTTGACAATTCTGTTTTCTACGTGCACTGCATTCATTGAAAATAAAATTTCTACATAGTTACAGGTCCCACCAAGGAAGAGAAACGCCAAAAAAAAAACCGAAAGTTCCGTTTGGCCAACCCCACAATTTTCCAAATTGGCTAAGCCGAAAAAGGAAGCCAACTAAGCCCAAACAGAAGAAAACAAATCAATCCCTTCTCTAAACAACACTGATTAGCAGTTTAATAAATAATCAATATAATATTCTCTCTCTGTCTATATATATCCACCGAACATGTACTTTTTATGAGCTAGAGAAGCAGTTGGTAGCCAGCCTGCTTTTTTCCTCAAGCTCGAGGAACCGATTCACCACATACTCACCAACATTTCTTTATAAAATTCATTCATACGTAGGTTTTTTTCGCTCATTTTTTCGTTTTCTTTAATCGATTATCTGCATTTACGGTATGCATGAATTTGTTAGGACTTTTTGTATGTTCTATGAATTCCTAGGGTTTTTCAGTGTGTTTTTGATTTTGTTTTTTGAAGATATGAAGTGTTTTATATCTGTAATTGATTGTTTTTTGCGGTATTTTTTGGTGCGGTGCAGTTGGAGTGAGCAAATTTAGTGCGAAATTTCAATTGAGAACGATGACGGCGAATGTGATTACCGACGCCGATGGATCTTCCCGCGTTATCTTGTCAGAACCTACTGGATCGACCGCCGAGGTTTTTTGCCTATGCCTTTTCTTCTTTTTCTTTTGTATTACTTTGTATGTATCGCAAGATTATTATGAACTTAGTGTGGTTCAATTCAAGATATAATTATGAAAGAGTATTATGAAATTCGTGTGGTTTAATTCAAGATATAGTTATGAAAGAGTATTATGAAATTCATGTGGTTCAATTCTAGATATAGTTATGAAAGTGTATTATGAAATTCGTGTGGTTTAATTCAAGATATAGTTATGAAAGAGTGTTATGAAATTCATGTGGTTTATTTTAAGATATGGTTAAGTTTGGAGAGACTAATATGAGTAGGAAAAAGTTAATCTATAACCGGATAATAATCTGGAAAATTGTCAAATTATGGTTGTTTTGATTACTATAATTCTCATCATTAGCATTGTTACTGCTATTTACTTTTCCAATGTTGAGCAAATGTTTCTGGATTTGTGTTTTTCTTTTTTTCCTTTTTCATTTTGCTGTGTTTTTCACATGAAAAACTTCAAGTTTCCTCATACGTGCATGTACAGATTGTAGATTTTTCATTTTGCTAAGACAGCAGTTGTGATTTATACTCTTTATGATTTGACTGTTGGTGAGACTGCAAGGAAGCTGTTTATATTTTGAATATTTACATGTGTATGGAGATTTGTAAATCAAAACTTCACCTAATTTGATTTACTGCTGAGGCATGAGTTAGGACTTTATTCTGAAGCTTACTTGCTTTCTTTTTTGTTTCTTCTTTTTCCTTCTTCCTTCTTTGCTCCAGGTGCTTCTATTTGGTGGTCAAGTTGTTTCTTGGAAGAACGAAAAAAGAGAAGAGATGCTCTTTATAACCAATAAGGTCAAGTAATCGGATCAATTTATAAACAATGTTGAAATTATATGTTTTTCGTTTTCTTATAAACAATGTTGAAATTATATGTTTTTCGTTTTCTTTTAATTTTCCTGGGCAGAAAGTATATTAGATTGAATACCTCCAAAATCAGCTGATCTTTTTCATTCTTGGAGTTTTTCGTGGTGTAAAGAAACATCTAATAAGCGAGGGGATTTGATTTTCTTTTTTCCTGTTGTTTATACCTCACTTCACATGGTGATATTGTCAGTTCACTTAAAATGTCACATGTTTGACTTATCTGTCACTACATCCCTGGTTAAACAATGATGTATTTTGATTATGACAAAAAAAATGGTTATTGTTCTGTGCTGCAGACCCTGTGGAAACCATCTAAACCTATTCGGGGTGGAATGCCAATTTGCTTTCCACAGGTCAGAAGTTACTATAAATTAGAATAGTCTCTTTTGCTTACATGTTAAGGTTTTATATTCTTAGCTGCTAAATGGATATTGTAGTTTGCAAACTTTGGTTCGCTGGAGCAACATGGATTTGCAAGGAACAGATTATGGGCTTTGGACCCCTCCCCCTCCCCTTCGCCTTTGCCTCCAGTTAATAATCAGTCAACCGTGGATCTCATCCTAAAATCCACTGACGATGACCTGAAAACTTGGCCACATAGGTTTGATGCCTAAGACTTGACACTTACATTGATAGCAACGATGCAGGAATCAGTATTGCTCACCTGAGTTGATTTCTTTTTGCAGATTTGAGTTGCGTCTTCGTGTTTCCCTCGGTGCTGGAAAGCTTACTTTGATCCCTCGTGTGCGAAATATTGATACCAAGGCCTTCTCATTTACATTTGCCCTACGTAACTACTTCTCTGTCTCTGATATCAGGTTTGCTTTTGGTACCTATTCTTCTAGTTTACAAGGTGGAGACTGTTTATGATTGTCCCTTTCTCTTATTCATGAGTTCGTGTAGAGTGACTACACTTGCAAAAATCTGCAATTTGATGGATAACCACTTGATTTTTCCTGCATTCTCGCTAAGCTTGCAAAATACCTTAATATCCTTGTTAGATAGGTTTCATGTTGCAGTTTGATTTGCAGTGAAGTTCGTGTTGAGGGCTTGGAAACACTTGACTACTTTGATAACATGTTGCAAAGAGAGAGGTACACAGAGCAGGCAGATGCAATTACATTTGATGGCGAGGTATGTGCTGCTATTGTTTATCAAATTGCAGAATCATCGCCGGTCCTGATTTGGATCTCAAGGCCACTAGCTTGCACAGTTGCACATAATTTACTCATGACTAGATTTTCTTTCCATTGCTAGCTCATTTTGTGATTCTTTTGCAGATTGACCGAGTGTATCTTAGCACCCCCACAAAGATTGCCATAATAGACCATGAGAAGAAGAGAACATATGTGCTTCGTAAAGAAGGCATGGCAGATGCAGGTTATGTCATTATCTCATTTTGCATTTGTCCTCGTAATTGAGGTTATTTTCTATTTGATTCTCACATTAGGTCATAATGTTGTTGTGTTGTGCAGTTGTGTGGAATCCTTGGGACAAAAAATCAAAAGCTATTCCAGATATCGGAGATTATGATTACAAAAGAATGTTATGTGTGGATTCTGCTGCTATTGAAAAACCAGTTACCTTGAAACCCTGTGAAGAGTGGAAGGGCCGTCAAGAGCTATCAACTGTGTCATCTAGTTATTGTAGTGGACAGCTGGATCCCCGCAAGGTTCTTCATGGTTTATAGCTCAGATCTTCCGCAGTTCAACTGAGATTTGCCTATGATATATTCTGGTCTTTTTAATTGCCAAATTTCCATGGGCTTTGCTATCTACAATGTATCGTTTTTCGTTAAGTACCCTATAGAATGCGAAGTTTAATGAAACAAAGAGGTGAATGTAATATAACCATATAGTTCTAGTCATAGATTGTTCACGGCTTCCTCATCACGTGTTTAGTAATTGAGAGGAATATTATGTTTGTACTGTACGTGACTTGATCAACTGAACATGCTCATCCTGTTTTTTTTTCCTTTATTTGGCTGGAATTCGCTTTACTACTGCAAATATGTTTAATGGATTTATCATGTGGGCATATTAGTATATATAGTATCTAGGAGAATTGCGTAGGAATATGATTTGAGAGGGAGAATTTGAGTACATTTATTATTAGACTTCAGTAGCATACAAAGTAGTTGCCCCAATCTCATCATGATATTCTTATTGAGCAATTATTCAGCCTCCGCAAGTAGGTTAGCGTTTATTCCTCGACAATCTAGAGCTTCCTTGAAGTCATCTATTAGAACAGTGAAAGCATTGAGGTCCCAAATTTCTCCTTTGCGTCTTTGTCAAAAGGATCTTCTCCCAAATACAAGTATATGTAAGCCCTACAGAGTAGTTCACTATCAACCTTGCTTACAACCTCATCCTTCACTGTGTTTACCAAAAATCTAGGTGAGTGAGTATCTGTACTAGGACGGACAATAGTTGAAACATCGATGGATGGAGCAAGGTGAATTTGGTTTACCTTTACTTTGCAGAGTGTAACCAGGAAGTTTGGAGATTTCAATTATAGAACCAGAGCTAAGCTTGATGTCATCTGATGCTTCACCCATGATCCTTAAAGATAAAATTCAAAAGGGTTAGATTTTCAGAAACTAGTTTAAGTTGATGGTAACAGCCTAAAAGTATATCCTTAATTTGTTTACCTTTTTGTCAGCTCATCGTTCTTTCCACCAGTCAGCTTCTTTATTGCTGCTCCTAGACCTTCATCAAAGTTTTTCCGGACCATGCTCATAGTAAGGCTACCGAATACTATCACCATACGCACCGCCATTTCTACATCACTGTCAATAATCATCTGGTACAGTTCTTTCGTTGGTTTAGTTGGTGCTTTTCCCATCTTCTTCGTCTTTAGCAGAGCTTTCAGTTTTTCATTGTCTGTATATATTCCTGCAATGACATTATGTCGTGTTATTGGGGAGGAATAGATGTGCTGCTGTATTGGTATCATCAGTTGGAATAGAAATCAGGTACAGTATTGAGGGGAAGGAGCTAAATTATAGGCTAGCTTCCCCTCCTGCTGTAATTGAAACAGAGTATTTCTATTGTTGGCATGCGTTTTGTAATCTAAATACTTTTCTTATGCTTTTATTGGTTGCCTGATTTTTTTCTTATACATCGAGGAGGGGATGTGGTTCGAACCATGATTTAAGGTACTTATGCTGTTAATAACAAAAATGGGGAAGATGTAAAACTGTAGTGTGTGTGTGTGTGTGTGTGTGTATATATGTATGTTATTGATGAAGAAAAGAGTGATTTTGAGAATAATACCGAAGGCATAAATTTTGATGCCCATGCCAAGCATGCTCTTCTTCCTCAAGCCAACTGCTACTAACTGCTTCCCATCTAACCTTATTGGAAAGGAAATCCCTGACTTTGGTTCTACCTCAACGGCCACTTCCTCTTCGGCTTCCTTCTCCTCACCAGCTTTGTTGTTCTTTTGGCGTTCTCCCTCTTGTTCAGCTTTCTTTTCTTGTCCGCGTCCCACCTTTTCTTTTTCAGCGCCGTTGGTGGATATCTTGAGCTCAGTCCTATTTTCCATTTCCTCTTTGCTGCTGCTTTTCAGTTCAACGCCAGTTTTTGGTTCGATCTCAACCATCTTTGAGTATCTAAAAAATTTCAGCAAATAAAAGACTTGAGGTATGAGGATTGATTGTATGCTGCCTGTGGTAGTTATGTTATGCTATGCATCTGAATGGCATTGGGGTTTTTATAGGGAGTAAGTGATAGGAAAGTCATTTAAATTTTGCATGCATTGCTTTTGCAAAGTGGCAGGTGTCATCTCTCACCCAGTCGTAGGACCGTTCTTGTGATGCTGATCCCACAACGTCCTTATATTAATTGAGTAGAGTCCACATTTATAAATAAGTCCCGCTTAATTAACATGAGACCAATCTCGTCTCAATCTATAATTGAATGTTTCTTCTGTTTTAGCCTACCTCGGTGTGAGCATTGAGATAAGATGGAATTTGCAATTCAAGTCTTGGTTCACATTCAATGAGGGCCTACACAGGAATTTTTCATTGTTTTCTGTTCTCCTGATTCGTGGGTTGACATAAATGTGTAATTGCTCGCTTTTCAAGGAATTGGTGGACTTCAAGAAAATGTTGCATTATTTATCAGTTGATTAGGTTATGGTTCTTCTAATACATGATAAGCTAGCTGCACTCTAGTAGACTAGTATGTTTTGATGAATATTCATGGCAGCAGACTTGGGAAATACTATTGATTTGGAGGGATATTAGTGTACATTCAAATAGTGTTATATTTTGAAACAAAAATGCAAATTTTATATTTTATATTTTTTGTGATAAATAATTCAACTTCTAAAAAATTCAAGAAATTAAACTTCCTCTAATACCAGCTACTTTTCAATGCTCCCCAAGTCATGGGTGACTAGCGTTCAACTTTGTAAAAAAAAAAAATTTGTAAAAGGTGAATAATGTGTCATTCTAATCTTTAGAATCCCAAAATGAGCTAAAATTGGATTAGTATCATCAATAATAAGAAGGGAGGTGCTATATGGCTAAGTTTTAGTTAATATATTGGCTAAAAATCCCCAATTTAAAATTTTCATTTAATTTTTCCCAAATTTCTTTTTTTTATCCCACTCTACAAACCTATTGTCTTAATGGCTATCCCAACCCTACCCATCTCATACCAAGTGAAGCCGGAAAGTAGCCATCTTTACCGCCGGTGAGACGACGACCTCGGAGGAGCCGAAAATGATGAGACGGTAAAACTGACGCCGCCGTATGTTAGATTAATAAATGGACGAAAAATGAATTTTTAAATTTTTTTGGGGGAAGATCGTGATTCATGAGGTCCACTCTTTGCCAACAAATATCACTGAGCCACTCAGCACCGGAACTGAGAGTAACATGTTCATTTATCATTGTAACAAAATATATATATGATCCAAGCAACCAAACAAAACCTTAAACAAATAGGTTTTTTTTTTTTTTATGAATGTGGCCGGTGTCAGTTGTGAATTTGGTTTAGTAATGTGAAAAAAGATATAATCTTTGGTGTTTTTTTTAACAAAATGGGGTTATGTCATGTGTTTATATTAATTTTGATGGGTTTATTCTTTTGGGGATTTTTATGATATGAATATGTTATTCAAAAAATAAAATTGTTCTTCCAAAAAAATGGCTGAAGAAGATGACGACGAAGATGCAACAAATAAGTTAACATGTTATGTTATTAACACATCAAGTTGGTGGTGCAGTTGGCTATTTTTAAGCTTTTTAATTGCTAGAATGATCAATTGGTCAAGGGTTCAAATCCTTTTTTTTTTTATATTTTTTACTTAGAATTTTAAAAAAAATAATAGTATATCAATATTTAATTAATTTACTTAAAAAAATCAATATTTAATTAAAATTTAAAGTATTTATAAATAGATTATTAAAATAGCTCTATAAATTTTAAATAAAGTAACATTAGTATTCTAATCAAATTATACTATTACACTCCCATGGTTCATTATATATCAATAACGTTTAGAAGCTAACGGTGTAATTATGTCCATGATTTACGCAACATGTAATGAAAGTCTTATATTTATGAATTGTTCGTTATTTAGAATAATGTTTTATAGTGATTGAGAGAACCTATACACTCTTATGGTACAACATTACTCTTAACTATGTCTTAACGTTATAACATTACTCTTAACAAGCTAACAATGTAAATCAATTTTAAGGTTATAAGATTGTTTGTAGACTATTAGTAATATGAAAGCGTTGTAAGTAATCTATTTTTTATTAGTACTATGAAACTCTAACCGTACACATGTAAAATTCGTTATACTTCTATATACGTCAATCACTTATTAGTAAACTTCCAAGTTTATATATATTCCATTATATGATGATCATTATGAATACGTTATTAGTTAGGGGTCCAATTATAATTTTTTATAAGTTAATTTCATGATTTTTGGGTCAAATTGTGAATTTAAAGAATTATTAGCCACTTTGATCATCAACGTTTTTTCGCCTAGCCATTTTGGTCAAAATTCAAGTTTTTTAACTTATTTCATCATTAAACATTTTTCGGCCTGCCATTTTGGTCAAAAATTATTTTTTTAACTTTTTTCATCACTAAAGTTTTTTCATTTCGCCATTTTGGTCACTAAAGTTTTTTCATTCTGCCATTTTGGTCAAAATATTTAGTGACCTAAATGCCAGAATGAAAATACTTTAGTGACCAAAATGGCGAAATGAAAAAACTTTAGTGATCAAAATGGCAGATAGAAAAAACTTTAGTGATGAAAAAAGTTAAAAAAATAATTTTTGACCAAAATGGCCGGCCGAAAAATGTTTAATGATGAAATAAGTTAAAAACTTGATTTTTGACCAAAGTGGCTAGGCGAAAAAACGTTGATGATCAAACTGGCTAATTATTCGAATTTAAAAGATTTAATTAGAAACTTGTGGGTCAATATGTGAAATGGAAATATACTATGCGAGTTTAATTTTTAAATTTTTATCACATTAGGGACCTAAAAGTAATATAATTTATGTACTTATGATTGCAAATAATATTTTTATAGGGACTTTGGGTATATAAATATGTATAATATGTGGACTTAGAGTTGTTAAGTGACAAATATTTTTGGAATAACCCTATAGAATAGTCCGGACCGTTGACGAGTTCTTCATCAATGACCATAATTACTTCTCTTGAATATGGGATTTTAAATATTATTTTAGATAAAATGATATCAGCCGTTCGATTCTTGATCCGACAACTATTAATTGTTCCGCACGATGCGGAACATTTTGTATTTGCACTGAAACCGGACATGTTGCTGACAGGTGAAGTGACACATTCTCAAAAGACGTGAAGACTTTTGAGGCATTTTGTTGACTTTTGGGCTATTTTTTTTTTTAAAATAAGTGTTTGAGGGATATTTTTGTTCGTTCATCAATTTTGACCAAATTTAGCCAATTTTTAGATAATTGGGCTTAGCCAAACATCATTTCCCTAATAAGAAATGCTTATTAAACACCTAAAAAAAGCTATACTTTTTTATATTATTATTTTAAATTAAATAAACAAAGGATGAATCCAGTTACGAAACAGTAATGGACAACTCGAGCCCATTTACGATCCATACTTGGTAAACGGATTTGGGTTTAAAACACGATGAAACCACAAATAAGCCCACTTAGTATTGGGCCATAAGATGGACTCTAATTTTGGGCTCTCGTAGCCCATTCAGCATATTGTCGATTCCTCTTTCTATGGGTCGAGCCTCAATACATACGCTTTTCCTTTTTTTCACTTCCTCTGGTTCTGAGGGACGAAAAAAGTGAAAAACGATGACGGAGGAGAATTCAGGAACCGTAGAGACGCGAAAACGGAAAAGAGATAAAAAGCGCGGCGGCCGCCGGCGTCGGCGGCACGATTGCTCGGCTGAGCAGACTTATAATTCGAATAAAGTTAAGCCTTCGACTTCTTCTCCTCCAGCTGAGAAGTTGAGCTCCAAAACCAACACGGCGGCCTCTTCTTTTCTGGATAAGGTCTGTTTCTACCTCAATCATATATTTCTGTTAATTTTTGTATTAGATTATATATTTGTTGTTTAATTATTAATTTTATTATCGGGAAAGTTATTTGTCGAATCTGCTCGTATAATTTCGAGTTGCAAGTGTTGCGTCAAATATATTAGCTTTCTAATGAGAATTGAAAATTGTACGTATATAAGATGCTCATGGATTTGTGAATGTATTAGCCTTCTAATGAGAATTGTACTTATATAAGATGCTCATGGAATTGTGGATGTGGAATTTGTTTTGTAGATGAGAGCTCGATTATCAGGTGGACATTTCCGTATGTTAAATGAGAAGCTTTACACTTGCAGGTAGGTTATATATCATCCATCTTGAATAATCCGTAGAGATTTCAATTTTTTGATGTATATTTCTGTTTTTTCCTATTATGTGTTATTAATTTGTGTCCGAAATAGATTTATTTGAGAACTTCAGGCCAAAATCTTCAATGTGAATCACTTAAGACCTGTGATATTCCAATCTATTTAAATTTATCTAATTATGAATAATCCATAGGAATTATGAATTTTTATATACAGCTATAATTGTCTGTTCATGTGTTATTAATTTGTTTCTGAAGTATCTTTATTTTTACAACTTCCTGTCAAAATCTGTAGTAGGGATCACATTAAGACTTTTATTCTGCAATAATAGCTAATTTTATGCGTTAGTCTTTAGAACAAATAGTGTGCAATTGAGGACACTGTGGAAGTATTTTCTTTTGTCCAAGTCCGTTCTGTTATGAGATCCTGCATCAATTATGAAAATTGGATAGCTTTTGATTTATCAATTTATTGTTTTATTTTCTGGAACTGATGGCAGAGGCGAGGAGGCGCTGGACTATTTCAAAGGAGACCCGGCATTGTTTGATGTGGTAAGAAATGCTCTTGTCTGACTCAGTTTAGTTTAAAGATGGTTTCTTTATGATTCAATATTTTTCTAAATCCACATGGCATTCTCATCTTAATTTGATTATTAGAAAGGTTTACATGTTGCATCTGGGAAGTGTTGGCATTTGTTTGTGCCTGTGGGTCAGTCATCCTGTAGTCCTTATTTTGCAGCATTAACTTAAAACACATAATTTTCGCCATCTTAACCTGTCCTTACTTACGTGGCAGTATCATGCAGGGTATCAAGAGCAAATGTCCCATTGGCCCGAACAGCCAGTTAACATTATCACAAAATGGTTAAAAGATCACAGCCCTTCTTTAACAGTTGCTGATTTTGGCTGTGGTAATGAAAACTGAAAATGCTACAGTATTTGTCATCAATGTGATTGCCAATACCCTTCAATTCAATATCTCCTTGATTGTCAATTTCACTTCGTTTTATTCTATTCCAGGTGATGCACGGCTTGCAAGAAATGTCAAGAATAAAGTTTACTCGCTTGATCTAATCGCAAAGGATCCATCAGTTATTGCTTGTGATATGTCAAATGTATGCAGTTCTGTTTAAATCTTCTGCTTCTGTTTAAGTGCTTAAGATTTGAAAAGCCAGTCCTGCCTAAATAGAATAATCAACATGGTAGCTGAATATGTTTCTATACAGCTTGTTTCTGAATCTTTGCCCTCTTGTTTGCAGACCCCACTTGACTCTTCATCCATAGATGTTGCTGTCTTTTGTCTGTCATTGATGGGGACTAACTACCAGAGTTATATTCAGGAAGCTCACAGAGTTCTTAAACCTAGGTGTGAATGAAATTTTATTTCTACTTGATGTTTGAATTTTTTTTAACTTAACTAATGGAACTGAGCTTTATTTCATACAGCGGGTGGCTTTTAATAGCTGAAGTGAAGAGCAGGTTTGACCCCACTACTGGAGGAACAGACTCGAATAAGTTTTCAAAAGCTATATGCGACTTGGGTTTTACTTCTGTGTCGAAGGTTTGCTCAGATCACTTCAACACTTTTAGCCTCCAGTTATGAATTTTATATTAACATTTGATGTGTGCAGGACTTCTCCAATAAAATGTTTATACTGCTGTACTTTAAGAAAAAGGTGAGGTGTTTCGCCTTCTTTTGATCTTTTTCATTAAAATAAATTGATTTCTCCCCACCATCCAATAATATGACATCTCATGCGTTATCCTCTGTGAAATTATATGATAACATGAACAGTATATTGTTTTCTTACTGCAGGATAAGGAAAAGCTAAAGGGGAAAGAAATCGAATGGCCTGAATTGAAGCCTTGCTTGTATAAGCGCCGGTGACCTTTGGTCAAAATGCCCGCCCCTGCAGTAAAACTGCGGTGGTAGGGGATTTTACAAAGCATATGATGGGGCTGCAGTGTTATATCTAGGTTCTGCTCCGCCTCCGGAAAACAAGCATTGTACCCGATTATTATTGATTTTGAATTTGAAGCTAAGGTCCAAGTATGGTGCACCTTTATTGAGCTATTTCCCTTGGCTAATTTTACTCTTCCGGTCACAAACAATGCAGTATTACCCGTTGGAGAAACTGGAGATTAGTATAATATAGGCTTTCTATCATTTACATTTGTAACATTCATTTATGTAGTTTCCCTCTTTTTCACAGTATGATAAACTTTAGAAATATATGGTGTCAACCTTTTTTTTCCGTTTTCTGGTGGTGTTCCCCTATAACCTTTAGCTTCCAAGAAAATGTCTAATTAACTATTTATGAGGTGGCATTCTGATGTAATTCCTATTGCTTTGTTAGCAGAATATTTTTTCCTTATTTCTAATGCTATAACTTTTCATACCATACTGTCATGTTGTGACATATGTGATCAACACTTGGTGTTAAATTATTAATCAACTTCTTACTTTTATACTTCCAATCTTAATGCTATAAATCATTCTTTACAAGTTGGATACATCAACCATTCAACTATGGTATTTGAAATGAACTGCATAAAACTCTGCATCATAACATGTTAGTACTTGGATTCAAATCCAACTATATGATAACAATGAAGGAGTGACCAAAATGAGTAGTTGGTCCAAGTGTGGAAGATTTCTCGTGGTTGTTTTTGGAATTTGAAGCTTGTGTACGGAGAATAATTTCTTGGGAAAACTCTCCTTTTACAAGAGTTTGATAGTGGAGCGAGCAGAATAGATTTGTGGTTAAACGGAAAATGGATATGAATACCAACTTAATTGACGATTATGATACGATGAGTTCGTCGGTGAAAAGTACAAGGGCGGAGAGAGTCAACACTGGAAAGCTCAACAAACTCCCACCGACTGATCTCTAGGAAGGAAAAATATGGTTCCAGCATATTTCTTATCCATAAAAAAACTTGGCCTTTTCTGGTATTTTACCCCTTATTTCTTGCTTCTTTTCTAGGTTGATGAGACTTTTTCCTTTTCTGCGTTGAGTCTTATGTGCAAAATACTATTCTTTTCGTCCAGATTTAAATGTCTCATGATGATTTGATCTAAAATTTAAAAACTGACTTTGATTTATGATACAATTGAAAATTTACATTGAAATTTTAACTAATTTAGACATTCTAATATAACCTTCTAATATATATATATATATATATATATATATATATATTATCAATTAATAATACAAGATGTCATTCAATTCCGTGCCACATTATACACAAAAATAAATATTTTGACAGTAACGTATCTTTTGCTAAATTCATGCATGTTATGTTTTTTTGCTATACTTTTAGAATGTATACTAAATTATCGAGTCTTATAAGCCTTTTCATCCTCTTACAAGTGTTCAGTGATCGAAAATTTTGATCGTAAAATACTTTTTTTTTTACTTCTTAACGGTGACTAGCTATTTTTTATTCGATTCAAGTGAAATTTTTGTAAGTATACAACAAATGTCGTTTTTGAATATCGAATTCAAAACGCATTATCTTTGACAAATGTTTTTTTACTGTATCTGACATCACGTAATTATTCATTGTTTACATGAAATGAGAGAGTAGTTTGAATACACGTATGTCAAAAGTGCAAACTCACATGATAGATAATTGATTTTTTTTATCCTATATGTAATACAATTATTGGTCTGAGTACAAATTTTAAACTTAGTCATCTACCAAGATAAAATTTCTCGAAATGAGACTAATAAATTTATATACGCCTACAAAATGAGAAAAACAATGTGGAGAAAGAGCAAAAGTAATACTAACAAATACATGCTATTGATGTCCTTGAATAGATCTCTTTGATGATTTTATTTGAAATTTCACTAATGAACTTTATCAAATTATTAAAAGTATAGGAGAGAACGGAGGAAAAGATGAAGTAAAAGATAGGCACTCAAATAAGTAGTTAATTTGATTCACCGTCACTTTGAAAAGTTCTTCATTCTGTTTGGACTTTGAAAATTAACGCAGACAAATTTTTAATTAATTGGAATTACTGTGTTGAAATTCATAGAATATTCATATGGGATGCTATTTTCATTTGTTGACCCAATTAAGAAGGAAAATTAAAAAATTAAAATTAGTGGACTTGTGGGGTTTCGAATTTGTCAAACATATACCACCGTCAAGCATCTGCTCCCATACGAAAAATACAGTATTATCGTAAAACAAATCAGTATAATATATCGATTCGGATTTTCTGGATGTAACATTTTAATTAAGAAATTTTTATTTATATAATTAAAATTAAAATGAATAAATTCTAGAAAATGGTGTTCATTTTGCTTTGTTAGCAGAATGTTCGTTGCCTTTTTCTACGGCTATAACTTTTCATATTCAGGTCCGGTTTTTAGCAGGCTTAAAGTGCTATGCAGAACCGAGTCTTTCATTTTGTGGGGCTCTAAAAGTTTAAAATCACTTAATATTTATGACTATTAGTAAAAACAATTACTCTATTTTTTTTATTTACTTCTCGCAAGCTATAATCACTAAATTATACGAGTTCAAAGCCTTGTTTTATTCATTTTGAAGTTAGACTTAAGAATAGTGAGAAGCTGGATATTTATAGAGAATCGTGCATCTTATTTATTTATTTTTTATTTTTTTAACGCCCGAGGGCGGAACCCCAAAGGGGAGAGAACCAACCGCAAAGCGGAGAAGAACACCTCATAAGAGGAGAAGAGTACCCTAGAAGGGAGACAATTAAAGCTTACCCCATGCTTGGGGAGGATATCGAACCCGCGATCTCTCGGCCACAGGCCGGCCAATGCCCCACTGGGCTATTGGACCTTTGATATCGTGCATCTTATTTTAAGAACCTACATTTGATAAGTAGTATATGACTTCAATATTATTTAATTTTCTTCATATTTTAGTATTGTTGTCATTGTACCATATTATCATGTTGACATTTGATCAACAGTGTATTAATCCTTCTTACTTACTATAAATCATTTTTACAAGTTAGATTTTTAACCATTCAACTATAATCTTTGAAATGAATATCATAAAATTCTTCACCATAACATGTACTTAGATTGAAACTGAAACTGAAAGTTTTTTGTACTTTTTAATTTTAAGAAAGTCCACTGTTGAATTCCCTTTTTTTTTTTAAAAGGTTACATTGGACATTTGTAATAAAAAGATGAGGTCAAAAATGGAAAAGCATAGAAAAGTTTTTAACTGGTTCCATAATAACTAAGTGAGCCAAATATTATATATGGGAATGACCTGCCCCAGTGGAAAAGGTAGGCGTGACCCTGGGCTTCGGCCCAGGATCGATTCCCGTATTCCCCCCATAAAAATAAAAATGAAAAAAAAAAAAAAAAGTGAGCCAAATATTATATGGTAGAATAGTGAGAGAAAAAAAATTATCTTCTCTCTTCCCATCATATACTTCATGATGTCGGCTTTGACGCAATAATATTACAGAATATTTGTTAGTTGTCGAATTAAAAAATTTGATGATTGAAATAACATATTTCACAACAAAACATATTGTTTCAGCTGTTAATTTTTTTAGCTAATAACAAACACTTGTTAAGATTGATATTTCATCGGACGTTACCATGTCATAACAAATAAAAATGAAATTTAAGACAATTTATGTAGTAAAAAAAGGGAAATTATTTTCACTATTACTACTTACTAATTGCACTAAAAAATGCTGTAAGATGTACTCGAATGAAAATAGTAATATTTAATACTAATAATATCTTCGTTTCATATATGAAACACATATAAAAAAAGTAAGAAAGTAAAAAAAATAAGGTAATTTTTTAATCAAAATATAAATATTACTTTTTAAAATAAAATTAGTGATATAAAAATAATATTTATATTTTAACTAATAAAATTTTTTTATTTTTTTATTTTGTTATATTTTTTAATTGATTTATATTATGAAATGAAGAGTGTATTTATTAGTACTATCAAATAAAATAATAGACCACCTATGTCCCTCTGACACAGACTCAATTACTTACCGTGGCTTTATCTCTCTCTTTGCTCTGTAGATCGACGTTACACCCAAAAAAAACTCAATACTAAAACGCGGTGAGAAGTTGTTTTTTAGCCTCATCAGAGAAAGAGATGAGAACGACCGTTACAGTAAAGGCGTAAATATTTACCCCATATAAAAAAAAAGTGTCAATCTCACGCTCGTGTGCAGGTCATAATGTACCTCTTAAAACGCGGTGAGAAGCTTAAATAAGCTGCACCCACTTCCCCAATCCACATCTTCTCATCCAAAATCTTTCATTTCCTAGTAAATCTTGCTTAACCAGTTGAAGATTTTCTTGATTCTTTATAGTATTTTCATCAGTTCCCAATACTCAATTCGATTGATCTGAAGTCTGAGCAGAGCAGAGCTTTATTTTTTCTAAAGAAGTTTAATTCTTGGATTGTTTGTCTGATGGTTTCTCATGTGGGATTTCTTGGATTTTTGCTTCCCTAGAAATGGCACAAGATTTGGATTTTTTTTTTTATAGTTGATCTCAGAGCAGGAACTTGGGGTATGGGTAGAAATGAACAGTTACAGTGAACGATTCTTTTTTAGTTGGTGCATGTGAGTCCCTTTTTCTTCAGATGTGCAAAACTATCATAAAGATTGAATCTTGTTAGTTAAAAGTTGATTTTTCTTTTTGGAAGTTGGATGTTTGGGTAGTTAATAGTAAGATTGAGAGAGTGAAAATGGGAGATGGGGTGTTTTATTCGGTTGGAGAGTTCAGCTTAGACCCCAAATGGATGATTGATCCAAAGCTTCTTTTTGTTGGGCCTAAGATTGGAGAAGGTGCACATGCCAAAGTCTATGAAGGAAAGTAAGTTGACTTCTTGAATCTTTATTTTGTTTTAAGCTGCTTCATTGAATCTTGATTTTCCAATTGAATTTTATTTGCTATTGTAGAATCATATGAACTTATTTAGTCTTGTGATTTGAAAATGATTTAATGTTTTTATAATTTTTTGGGGAGGGGGGGTTATTGATTCTTGTATGCAGAGTTGAAATTGAGTTGATTTAGGTTTGTTCCAATTGTTTTATTTTAGATATAAAAACCAGAATGTTGCTATCAAAATTGTTCATAAAGGGGAAACTGAAGAGGAGATTGCGAAAAGGGATGATAGATTTGCAAGAGAAATCGCTATGTTATCTAGAGTGCAACACAAAAACTTAGTCAAGGTTGGTTTTTGCTTCTACTTTCCTATTTCGACTCTTTGGATACAATGACCTTTTAACTAATATTGACATTTTTTCTGCTTTTACTGATACTTTATTTTAATGTTCAATGCCATTTTTATATAGTTTATTGGAGCTTGCAAGGAACCTGTTATGGTAATTGTAACTGAGCTTCTTCTTGGTGGGACTCTGAGGAAGTACTTGTTGAATATGCGGCCGAGATGTTTGGATATGCGTGTTGCGATTGGATTTGCTCTTGACATAGCTCGCGCCATGGAGTGCTTGCACTCTCATGGGATTATACATCGTGACCTAAAACCTGGTACTTATTAGTAATAATTTACTAATCTTTGATTGTCATTTGGGTCATGGTTTTTTTAGTAGCTTACGGATGTTCCTCTTGTGCCGTGATATGAGGATGAGCAGTTGCTTCCGCTTCTAGCATTATTTATATTGTTATCTGATTTAGTTTGATGTTTCCGTTGATTTATGATTGGAAGAGATGTTATGTTTTCATTTGAAGAAAAAAGGAGGAAGTTTAGCTAATCTTATAAGTTATTTTTGTGGATTAGGTGGTCAGTAGAAGAAAATAAACTAACAATTAATGCCCGTTCCGTACGATACTTTGTTATTAATTCATGGCTAGCCAATCCTTTACACATGCAGTTGAGGGAAACCGATTCATCTTTCTTGTGGATATGCTTAAAGAAGCGACAAAATATTATTCCCGGTTGCTTGAACTTTATCATCTAGAATGCTCGGAGAAAATATTTTGATGTTTGGAAGCGCGTGAAATGTAAATTCAATCAAGTTTTATGGAGAAGACAATGAGACAAAATCTCAGATTTACTTGATCTTCTTTTATATGTATTTAATAAGAAAAAGTATGTATTTCGAATTGCCGCCACATTTGCCAATATTTGGCTTTACATCCCCAAATATTTAATTTTTTTAGCTAAAGGAGAACATAACAGGGTGCCCTTTTAGATACAACAATTTAAAAGCACATCAGGAATTTCACATAAATATGCTTTGGGCTTTCTATTTATGGACCAATGAACAAACAATGCCCTTTGCACTTTTGATCTTCTTGATTAGTGTTTATTTATTGGCGATGATCCTTATATATTTTCTTAGATAGCCCAATAGTAGTACATTTGCAGCTTTGACAAACAAATTGCTCCATCCCTTTTAATTTACCCGTCGTTCTTAACTTTCTTGCCTCCCTTTCTGTCCATGGTACTTATCTCTTTATATCGCGCCACCTCAACAATAGTTTTGATCCTGTTACTTTGTGCTTTTTACCTCAGAAAACTTGCTCCTTACAGCAGATCATAAGACAGTCAAACTTGCGGATTTTGGTTTGGCAAGAGAAGAATCGCTAACTGAGATGATGACTGCTGAGACTGGAACTTATCGCTGGATGGCCCCAGAGGTAATTAAATGATCAGTTCTTTTAGTTTTCTTATTCCTTTCCTTTTGTCTTAATTTTCAAGTTTTGATCTCCAATTGGGTGAAGAGACGCTGAAGTTATATCCCGTCGTGCTTTGCAGCTTTACAGCACTGTCACATTGAGGCATGGAGAAAAGAAGCACTATAACCACAAGGTGGATGCTTATAGTTTTGCTATTGTGCTTTGGGAACTTATACACAACAAGTTACCATTTGAAGGAATGTCAAATCTGCAGGCAGCTTACGCTGCTGCTTTTAAGGTAATTGCTTCTTCTTGTATATACTACTTCTTTGCTAGATTCACTTTCTTTATTTCATATTGGATTTTGAGCTCTTGTAATTACTTTTCTGAAACTGCTGGACAGACGCGGTGTTCCGGTCCAATAAAAAAAAATTGCTGTCCTTGTCGAGAAATTATTATTTTCAACCATATTATGTGACTTATACTCTCTCATAAGGAACTTAAAGTTGCACTAAGAAGTATAATAAATCTAGAGACTTGTGAGGCGCGTCACTCCCAAGTACATTGCATTGTTGGCACATGGCACTTATGCACTGGTACCTAGTAGCTTATGCAAGTTTCTGGTACCAATACATGTCACCGTGAAAATTGTTATAGTTACATGACAAATGTTGAATTTTTATCGTTATTCATGATGCATACCATTTTGGGAATCCATGCAAGAAATAAAAGCCTAAAATTTGTTTTCCAGATACTAAAAGTTTATAGCAAGTTCATTCCAGAATGAGAGAGTGAATAATAACTCTTGAAAGAAGTATGTTCCAAATCAAAGGATGATGGAAAATTAACTGCATAATTTATTTGCATTCTTGATCTAACGCGTATGTGTTTGGTTTCAGAATGTGAGGCCAAGTGCCGATGGTCTTCCTGAGGATTTGGCTTTAATTGTAACTTCATGCTGGAGGGAGGATCCAAATGCTCGGCCGAATTTCAGTCAAATCATACAGATGCTTCTGCATTATCTTTCAGCAATTTCACCAACAGAACCCGTGATCCCACATCGGATTTTCACTCGCGAAAACCATGTCCTGCCGCCAGAGTCTCCAGGAACAAGCTCACTAATGGCGAAAAGAGATGATTCGGGAGAAATCCCTAAAACTCCCGTGGAAAACAGGCCAAGAGGCGGTTTCTTCTTCTGTTTTGACCAGTGCTATTAAATCTTGTCGAAAAGAAAAGCCGAAAGGAAGATGGATCTTTCCATTGAAGTCACAGGCAACAAGCTCAAGTGAACTATAATTAGCTGCAAATGTTAATACTAGAAAAAATATTCCCAAATAACTATGTATGTCAAGTAAGTTTGACTGCTAGGAATAGGAAGTCATATGTGATTTGAGTTTAATGTTGGGTGCAGAAAATGCATGACAACAACGTTAACAAATCGAATTATTCTGACTGAAAAATCTTGGATCTTGGAATTTGGGGGTCACTGTGATGTATATTATACTTGTAAAATAAAGTCATCCTAATTGGCTCCTCTTTGTTTTCTCTTCTGAAGAAATACAATGACTAATGATATTTTACTTGTATGGCTTTTTTGTATTACTAGATCAGTGGATTTACATATATGTTATATTTTTTTTGGATCTTTTGTTCGTGGCTACATATTTGGTTTAGTTGGATAGTGTTTTATAAAGGGACATATACAATTTTAAGTTTGGGATTGACATCTCGATCTTATAAATTTCACAAATAACTTGACTTTTACAAAATTTAAGACGTTTCTGAAATTAAATAGTATCTAACTACGCTATAAAAATGAAACGATTTTATGAACGGTACAAAAAATACAATTTGTATATTATAGTTACTTGGTAATTTATTATCATCTTACAAGGATGAGTCCAATACACTTGGAGAAAAATATTCCCATTAAAAGAAGATGAAATGCTCTTTCTACATGGCCAGGAAAAGTAATCTGCTTACAAAATTTGCAATTGCAACTTTGTTTGATGCTTTGGTGGTGGTTCCAGAATAAGATGCAGCAAAAGCATTCAGGTCTCATTGTCTATTCCAATTACTTCCATAGGGGTAGGCAGGGATAGGGTGGCAGCCGCCCCAATTTTTTAAAATTTTGCACTATTTTTTCTTTTAAATTTTTAAAAAAAATTAAAAACATCACTAACAAAATTACCATATAAATTCTTAAAATTTACTCTTCTCCCTCGATAAAAAATTTCCGACTTCATATTTTGTGAGATGTTTATACTAAAATATTAATGGAAAGGGTCAAATCAGAATAACGTAAAAGAACAACTGAACAAATGGCTAATCGACGGTTTAAAAATAAACAAAACAAGTAACGCCGTTGCCGGGGATCGAACCCGGGTCACCCGCGTGACAGGCGGGAATACTTACCACTATACTACAACGACTTGTTATTTCAATTGTAAAATACTTAATTAATATTTAAATGGTGTTGTTAAGTTGTTTAAGGAAGGTCAAGCAGGGGAGGAAAAACCCATGAGAAGCAGATCAACCGCCTCTTATCATGTCAAGTACTCCCTCCATTCCTAAATATAAGACTCTTTAGACAATTTGAGAAAATTAAGAAAGTTGTCATTTTCACCTAAACTTCCAATATTATCCCCCACCCTCCCTCTCTCTCTCTCACTTCTTTATCATAAAGAAAGGAAAATGTTGAGGGTATAATTGGAATAAATTGTTGACAACTAATAAAACAACCTTAAACGACAATTAATTTGGATACCTAGATACTCCCTCCATTCCTAAATATAAGACTCTTTAGACAATTTGAGAAAATTAAGGAAGTTTATCATTTTTCACTTTAAACTTCAATATTACCCCCACCTTCTCTCTCTCACTAATACATCATAAAGAAAAGAAAGGAAAATGTTGAGGGTATAATTGAAATAAATTGTTGACAACTAATAAAAGAACCTTAAACGACAATTAATTTGGATACCTAGATATCTCCTAAATGACAATTAATAGGGAATGGAGGGAGTATCTCCTAAATGACAATTAATATGGAATGGAGGGAGTAATTGCTAACATAGAGAGCCATGGACACTTGGTAGTCTTTAATGATCTTTTCATGACCCGATATGGGACTGCATGAGAGAGGAGTGGCGTGGGGAGGTTCAAAATTATAAGTTTTTGGAAATGAATTATAAGTTTTTCATTTGGCCAAGTGAATATAGTTTTTAACATTTATTAAATCCTTCTTGTCATGTTTATTCCATGCTATTATTTACTAGAATTTCTGGTTCATATCTGCAGTCTGCTTGAGTTAAAGTATTATAATTGTTGTGGAGTTTGAAATGAGTTTTGATAATTGATTGTTTGATTCTTGGCAAATTTAGTAGAGTTTGAAATGAGTTTTGATAATTTTAGAGCTTCGAATGGGTTTTGATAATTGTGTTTGATTTTTTGACAAATTCAAGAAAGCTTAAAATGAGTTTTGATTATTATTTATGATGTTGCATGGGTGCTAGTTGGTGGTGGTGGTGGAGGAGAAGGATGATGGGTGGATGGAGATGATGGAGATGATGAAGATGAAGGGGAGGTGATGGGTTTAGGGGTTTATTTTTTGGTTATTTTAAATTTGGTATACGTAGTTATTTTACAATTGAGTACCCAAATTATGAAAATAGGTTAAAATATTTTAAATACCCTTAAAAAGTATCATATGTGTTGACCATTTGACTAGATTGACGAAAAACATACAGGAAAATGGATGGATGTCCTCTGTTGGCGGATCGAAAAAATATTTAGGATCTTAAAAATAAAGATTAACGATTATGATCTTAACGACAATTCAAAAATATGTAAGGACGATTTTAGGCTAACTTGCCTCCATAATTATTCCTAACACGATTACATACAAAAACCAAGTGCAAAATCGTCGCTCCACAAAAAGAAAACAGCTTATATCGTCCTTCAATTATTTTCATTTCGCCTCGATAGGCCTAGTATGTTTTTTTCTGCCTCAGGCATCCTCTAAAAATTTACGATTACCCTAAAGAGTCTTTCCCGTCAAAATGTGATGAAATTCGTCAATTTCAAGGGTAAAATAGTCATTAAACAAATACCATCTTCTTCTTTCTCATAACAACCATCTCCTTCACCGCCCACCTACACTGGCTACCACCTTCGCCTCTGGCTCTACCACCACCACCACTTTCCAACTTCAAGTACATAGAACTAAAAAAAATTCACAACTTGATATCATAAGCATCCCAATAAATCTACACATTCCTCCTTTCATATAAACAAACACATACATCCATACCCACATAGAAAAAAAAATCTAATAGTTTGATAATAAAAGCAAACTCCATCATTAAAAAAGCAATATTGGGCCCTTTCAAAAAAAGGTTCATAGATTTGATACAAAAAATTGACCAATAATTAATTTTCACAATAGACAAAAAATTGAAAAACTCACATGTCGTCTTCTTCTTCTTATACTTTCTGAAAGGATGAAAATTTTCATCCGACTTTCTAGGCCTTGGAATTTATCAAATTTGGCATGCATTCATATGATTTTTGAAGGAATTATTGGAACTAAAAAATTCATCAATACTTTTTACTTTTGATGAATTTTTTTTGTTTTGGTGTGGGGAAGAGGAAAGAAAGAGGCGTTTAGAGGTAATGGGTTGAAGAAAGAATTGGCAAGAGATGAGGTGGAACTAGTAGTTGTGGGGCGGAAGTGGTGGACGGTGGAGGTGGTGGCTGTGATGAAGAAGAAGATGATGATATTTTTAATGACTATTTAACCCCTGAAATTGACGGATTTCATCACATTTTGACGGAAAAGATTCTTTAGGTTACTCATAAATTTTTAGAGAATTCTTTTGGCAGAAAAAAATATACTAGGACTATCGAGGTAAAATGAAAATAATTGGAGGATAACTAAGGTTGTTTTCTCGTCGACAAATAAAACAAAAAAACAAAATATATTTTTTCCATTTTTAGCTTGGAGAGCAAGTCATTCGGGGACCCTCAGGACACCACAAACTTTTACCACCACTGCTACTAGTGTATAACACTAAAAATTAAATATATATTGAATATTTTTCAACTGGTGTTGCAAGTATTTAGACTGATATTATATTTTATGTAATAAATGTTATATTTTAATTAATACTTATTCTCGACACGTGATACATATTTTATGCAATCAATGTTTAAAAATTTACAATACCTAATTGATCCAAAACCTTAAATTTTTTTTACCTGATAACAAAAATTGTTTAGTATTTATTAAATTTTGAAATTTAACACAAGCGGACCAAAACTTTACCGTTTACAAACACCAACTCGATAAACGAGACAAATTTCCATTTCTAGAGACTCACTGTCCAATCCCCAGGTTCGGAACTAGGTACCGCTAACAGGTGGGTCACACAAAAACTTGGTTCGGGGAACATCCTTGAACTAAGAGTATTTATTTTACTTTACCAAACCAAATTTTTTTTTCTTTGATTCCAAAATTTCTTTCACAAATAATTATTAATTACACTTTTAAAAATAAAAATTTTCAAACAAAATTTTAAAAGTCCGAATACACCATGAATTAACACAAGCTCGATTTATTGGGCCGAAAAAAAGTTAGCTTAAACTAAATTGAATGTAAATTAATCTTTAAACTCGATTCTAAAGTAAGTAAAATCACACTCAAATTGAATAAGATTCATACCAAATATATATCTCAAATTCATAAAATATATCACTAATTATAATTTTATATTTACAAATTATATGCTTTCTTTTTTCTTTTCTTTTTTTCTCTTTCAAATTATATGCTTAAATGCTCATCTGAACTACTTAGCCAAACAAAAAATGCTCATCTGAACCTCCAGACTTGGAGCCCAAGCCTCTTTATAACTCAGTTTCCCGCCTATTAACATCTCACTCACTCTAGTTTTCTCTCTCTACTTGTTGTTTACTTAATCCAGTGGAGAAAGAGGGGGAAATCATCTGGAAATTTCTCACGACTGATTTTTCGATTACTATTCTGTAGCTTTCTGAGATTTTTTCAGCTTCCTTCTCCGAATATACTGTATCTTTTTCTTCGTTGAATCATATGCCCAGGTTAAAATACGCGGAATTTTTTTTTATAAGAAGTTATTAAAAGAAAATTGATTTGGGGTTTGATGTTTGAGAGTGGATTGTACTGAATGAGGTTTTAGTGGATGATTAAACTTTGAAGATGTATGTTTTTTTGTTGAAATGTTTTGATTTTTTGGTTGTTTAATGGGAAAAAAGCTCTGATATTTTACTAATATGTAAAAAAATTAAGAAAATTGATTTGGGATCTGAGAAATTGGTTTGATTGATTGAGATTAGTTTATATTGGTTGTGGGTTTTAATGGAGGAATAAACTGGCCGAGTGTATGATTTGTTGAAATATTTTTTATTTTTGGTTGTTTAATGGCAAAAATCTCTGATCTTTCCGCGATATATCGTTATCGATTGTATGCTGAATCAGAAGAAATCGGAGATAGTAATATAAAAAAATTATACAAGAAGTTATTTGAAAGAAAATGATTTTGGGGCCGGAGATATTTGAGATTGTATGTGGTTTTCATGGAGGAATAAACTGGATAAATGTACGATTTTGTTGAAAATATTTTTTTTTTATTTTTGGGGTTTTGAACTTGAATGAGAAAAAAAAGGTCTCATCTTTCGGCCTCATGTGCCAGTTATATCAAGATAATCGGTATCTATTAATATCCATCAGTGCTCTTCCGCTGGCTCGTTTTCTATTTTTAACCTCTTTTTGTCACTTTTAGTTTAATATACGTATGTTATTTAAGGACATAAACTTCCTTTGTAGGTCTTGGCTGATTGATAGCAGGGGACTCGCAAAGAAAGTGAAAAATGCTTCTCTACCAGCTGCATCTCAAATCAAAGATTGTGGAGCAAATCGGGAATGCCCAAATTGTCACAATCTGATTGATAATAGTGATGTAAGCTAGTTTTTTGCTAATACACTTTTCTTTACTAGCTTCTCTGTTGGATATACTGATGCTAACACTTTCTTTCTTGTAAATTGCAACTTGTTTTAAGAGGAGTAATAGCCTGAAGTGTTCAATTATTTGACTTTATTTTCTTTGTGGGTGTTATCTAGAGTGTACACATACTTGGACAAAAGAGACTCAAATTTGAGATACGAATTTGCTCTTAATTCTGATTTCATGAACACCCTTTCAGATTTCTCATGAATGGCCTGGTTTGCCTCCTGGTGTGAAATTTGATCCGTCTGACATAGAGCTATTGGATCATTTGGCTGCAAAATCTGGGGTCGGAAATTTACAACCTCATACATATATTGATGAGTTCATCCCAACACTTGAGGGTGATGATGGAATATGCTGCACGCATCCCGAAAATCTTCCAGGTGTGTAACTCTTACTTTATTAAAAATTACTATTGTTTCCCCTGACTGTTTGTGTCAAACTGGTTATTCACTTTCACCTCAAGTTTTTGTGCTTGAGAATGGCTCGACTAAATATGTATAATGTGATCAAGGTGGAATTCGTGCTACGGAATTTGTCTTCTGTTTGGTGCTTGTAAGGCTGGGAGTGATGTAATATCTCTTGGTTATGGCAAAGTGAGAGCACCACTTATCCAAATAGCATAGTTGTTTTGCTAGGATTTGTTAATTGTAAAGAAAAGTCATTCTAAGCCAGGTGGTTTTTATTTATATTGATATCTGGGTGCCCTTTTTATCTGATGAACTTAGTTGTTTCCAATCTTGATGCGTTTGTTTTTTTTTATTGAGCATTTCCTGTTTCGTGCTGGTCTGATTCTGAGCTATGGTTCCATCCACGTGAAGTTTGGACCATTATTAACAGGGCTGTTACATTTATCCTTTGGTTTATGATTGACATTGTAACTTTGTTGCTTAATCTTCTTGCTTCATTTCAGGTGCCAAGAAGGATGGGAGCAGCTTCCATTTCTTTTATCGAACAATGAATGCGTATGCAACTGGTAAGCGCAAGCGCCGGAAGATAGAAAACAGTCTGACAAATGAGCAAGTGCGCTGGCACAAGACTGGTAAGACCAAGCCTGTGATGGAAAATGGAATACAGAAAGGATATAAGAAGATCATGGTTCTCTATAGGACATCAACTAGAGGATCCAAACCAGATAAGCCTAATTGGGTCATGCATCAATACCATCTGGGAAGCAATGAAGACGAGAAGGATGGCGAGTACGTGGTTGCAAAAATCTTCCAAAAGCAGAGTGATGATGGTGACGCTTCTGTGAAAATTGAAAAATCTGACATTGGTTCATTAAGGACTAGTCCCAGGACTCCCAAGACAGTTACTCCTAACCCGCCACGCGCTGGTGAAACGCCTTCTTTTGATGATGCCATAGATGATAACATAATTGACTCATTCATCCAGGTTAGTTCATCAGCTGTTATTCTTCATGTTTATAAACGCCTTAAAATTAGTAGGCCTCAAGAGCTCATTAGATTTGGAATTTCTGCTATAAATACCATTAGCTGCCCCCTTTGTGTGACATTCTGATTGTTATTGCTATTTCATGAATTAGGAGGTAGACTTTGAAAAGCAGGAGGCTTATCCTTCAATGACTTATTCTAAGTTAAAAGATGATGTGGAGTACAACCCTTGGTTGGCTGGAGAATCCCAAGCTGGAGATCCGAATGATGTGGATGCGTTGCTATTATGCAATGAAATAATAGACTCTTCCACTCTTTCCAGGAACTTCGAGTTAAACAGTGGACCTTCCCGTACTGCTCCTCGTAACACAAACCAAGGAGATGGTAATTCTGGCAGTGGAGTAGCTGAACTTGAGAACTTAGAACTAGATACTCCACCCGATTTTCAGCTTTCAGTAAGCACTTTGCCTACTTGTTTTTGGTGATCATTTTCGTGATCATTTTCTATGTATAGGTCTTAATTAAAATGTCATCATCTTGATTCATTGGGCAGGATTTACAGTTTGGCTCTCAAGATAGCGTATTTAGTTGGTTGGACAGACTGTAGATAACTGAGAAGAGCTCCATTTTATGACAAATGGATGCAACGCGATGTCATTTCTGCTGCTGCGAGTCTTCACTTCAATGATGATTGTGTCCTTGTTATTAATTAAGACTTTATTTTATTCCTCCGCGTGACAAGTATTTAAATTCTATCAGAACTCAAGACATGAGGCCATGGAGTTTCAAACATTAAGTTTCGGAGTACTGTAAGACACAACTCCAATTTTGGTTCAAGAACATTGGCCTCTCGGTTTCTAATACGAATTTAACATGTTGAAAGTTCATGTATGTTTGCCTATAAATGGCAATAAACCAACTTTACTTTGAATATTCTATCTTTAATGTGCTTTCTAGTGTTCAATATGTGAAACTTGCATTCATTCCAGTTAAAGCAATGTTGATTGTATTGGACTTGAAGCTGATTTCATGTGTACGTATTACCTTTTATGTCCCTATGGGACTCTTGAATTGCTATGGATGCTTAGCTATGCACAGGCACTCAACTACTTTTTTTTTATATTTATAAATAACGAGACATAGAAGATATGAATCAAAATCATGGTAAAATTTTTATCAGATAAAAAAGTACTTCTAATCGATTGAATTACCTCGTATGGATATGAATTTAGTTGTTTTATTACTCTCTCCGTCCCAAATTATTTGTACACTTTATATTTTATGCGGGAATTAAGATTTTATCAAATTCTATACTACAATATAGTAAAATGTAAAAAATGACCATATTTAATATTACTTTCAATTTAATTCTACATTCTTCTCTCTCTCTTTCTTCTTCTCTTTCCAGCATTTAATGCAAGGGGTAAGATTGAAAAAATCATTATTATTGAACACTTTATTTAGAAAATGGATAATTAATTTGTGACATATTAAAAAGCAAATGTTGACAGATAATTTGGGACGGAGGGAGTACTTATTAAGGAATATATAAGGTTGTATACTTGATATTACATGCATTTCTTCCCTCTTGTTTTGTCAATTTGGCTACAATGCTTATGGGCATTTTTAGAATTATCAATAATTTTCTATTCTAAATAGAATCCAATTTTATTAGATACTAGACAGAGGGAATCAGGTAATAGAACGGGTAAATGCGAGGAAAAAATAATAATTTTAGAGGCACTATCCCTCTTTCTAGAGAAATATAGAAAATAAATAAAAAGAGATACACTATAAACGACATTTGTTATGTCAATGGCACCAAAAAGATATTAAATAAATGGAATTGGAATATGCATGGAATATAATGAAAAAAAACCGTCTTGAGGTTCCCCTGAAATAATAACCGTGATTATAGATTTTGGTCGTCGAATTGCTTGATTCTATACCCAAATTAAAAGTGGTCTCAAAGAACTGTTTAATAAACGATGCTCATAAGCATTTGTAAACGGTGCTCCTAATTAATTAAATTGACAAATTACAATACAATTCAAAAAGGGGAAAATTTAATTATATGACCATCATTTTGGGATTGGCCTCACAGGTCACAGTCCTCTCACGTTAATTGGACATGACCTATTTACACATTTGGAGTCCCATCAATACATGTGAGGGGACGTGGATAAGTTCATAAGGACGGTACTAGGATTTGAGTGACCCGTCAAAATGGTGGTGATTAGTTGAAAGTTATCTAAGAAATGATCGACTATTTAACAAATGTTAATTATTGGCATCTAGAAGATGTTTGTTTATGTTTTACCACATATACGTATAATACCCGCGCATTAATCAATTAGGACGGTTCTTATTGGATTAAATTCGCGTTAGTTTCAAGGGCTTTGCATGGGCCTGTCCCACTTTTTCTCAATCGGTCATGACATGGCACCCAATTTTGGGGGACAAACATTTTTGGCAAGGACCCAAGACGGAAGTGGGACTTCCGTCCTGGTTGACGTGGCAGCCACCGCAGGTTTTTTTGTCACGTCGACCAGGACTTCCGTCTTGGCCTCGGGACGGAAGTGGGACTTCCACCACCCGAGTTTTTACCTATTTTCCTCTTCCCCTTGTCGAGTTATTACCCTAAGTAAAAAAAAAAAAAAAATCCCCCCACAAACCACCCACCCGCTACCGCTACCCCCTCCCCCACCCCTCCTCCACCGCCTCCGACACAGGCCGCCGTTCGCCGCCGCTCGCCGCTGCTGCCCGCCGCCCCCTCCTTGATTCAACCTTCATCTCCCTCAAGCTCTCTCAATTGGGAGGTAATTTTTTTTTTTTCAAATTCAAATTCGATACTTTAGCATTGAATCTTGTTTTGTGTACGAATGTGAATTTAAATAGTTGATATTGTGAAATGTTGATATTGTGAATTTGGATAATTTTGAAATTATGGCAAATTTTGAAATTAGGGGTTTTGTGAATTGGATATATCTTTGAATTTAGGGTTTTGTGAATTTGGATAATTTTGAAATTATGGCAAATTTTGAAATTAGGGGTTTTGTGAATTGGATATATCTTTGAATTTAGGGATTTGTGAATTAGGTAATTTGTGTATCTATGCATGTAGACTTGTTAAAATGCGGAGATGTTGTGAATGTGCAAAATTAAATGTAAAGAATTTGTGATTTTAGGGAATTAGACAACATTTGAAATTGTTTTTTTGGTAATTTGTGATTTGTGAATCGATGTCACTAGTATATTTGTTGAAATCACCTGTGTTTTTCCTGATAATTTGTATGCATATTCTTTTTTGTATAGATGGCCGTACCCGCTCATCTTCAGCCCGGTCCTTTCGATCCGTCCGTCTTGAACAAACAACCATCCCATAGATCCTTAAGAATCTGGTTAGGAGATGCGACAATGAACGAACCTTTAAAGGTTATTAAAAGTTCGAGGGAACTTTTACGCCGCCTCATGATGAGAAACTAACCCGAGGGGTAATAGACCTAATAGGCCAGGGTAGGTTTAGGAGGTTCTTGTAGGTTAGGTAAAATGAATGTAGATCACGCTCTCGTGGGGTCGCATTAGTTGAGCGGTGGCGCCCGGGAGACCCACACGTTCCACCTCCGTTGCGGTGAGGCGACCATCACACTAGAGGGCGTAGGGGCTGTCTTCTAGGACTACCCACTGAGGGGCCGGGTAGTGTCGTTGAGTCACAGCTACAATTACACCAAGGGTCGATGGGTTGATCACGCCTACAATCTTTTAGGATTTAGACCCGGTCAGGATGCAATCGGGGGGGAACACTTTGCGGTGGTAGCGGTGTATGCCCATATTAGTGAGCCACTTACGAAATGATGCTACTGACCGCCGAGTACAGCAGAGAGCTAGGGCATTGATCTTCATCCCTGTTGGGTACTTTTCTTTTCCCGGATAAGTCGGGGTCCCGAGCCGACATGCGTTATCTTCAACCCACGGATGGTAACACGGAGCATGACACGCATTCTCGGGCAGCGGTGTTCTCGCGCATTTGTACTGCCCGGATGTGCATCTCGTGCATGTCCGATTCCCAAGGACATTAGCGGGTGTTGCTTGCTGATTCGAGTTTGTCCCTCTCGCCTTTAAATGTAAATGTGATTTTGTGATTTAAATATTTAATAATCGATTTTGTTTGTTTTGACCAGTTTGTGGGCGTGGGAGCGTATTTCATTTCTCGCCGACAAAGCGAGGTGACATTCGGATGAGATCCCCGCCGACGGTGAGACGCACGAGGGCTAGGTGGAATGCCCCCGGAGTTTCCCATGACGCTCGAAATCGCTAGCTGTTGGTGTTTCGTGAGCGACTCGATTTGATGACCAAGACCCAGAGGGGTGAGTCAATTTCATTGTTTCATGTTTTTTGTTTTTTCAGTTAAATTATTTGTAAAGTAAAGTAACAATTAATTTTTTTTTACAATTCATGTGGAGGCCGTACCCGGATGCGGCGTATGCGAGATAGGGTGGCTTGGGATTTTGACTTATTTAAGGCGTGTCGATCCCGTACGCCACTCGATCCCGCTTCGAGATGGTTGAGTACCACCCTGCCCGACAGCGGTAATGCGTCAATTTGGCTTCCAGCAGTGGTACCAATCCCGGCATGCACGAGAGGCACGAGTTGAGGGTCGAGACCTCCAGCATGGTGACGGCGTCGGCCACAAACAAACGGGAGACCAGTCCCACTCCGGTTACATAACTTTGTGGGCCCAACGCGTCGATGCCTCTGGAGAGCGCTGCTCCCGCCATTGGTAATGTGATTGCACGACCCCGAGTACATGGATTGGTACAATCGCATTACGGTTCACTACAAAACAAACCCCCAAAATCAGGACTCGAGGCCACTCGCGATGGGAATTCAACCCACCGCTACAGCTGAGGACATTTTGGTAAGTTTTTATTCGTGTACTTATTCCTTTTTTCATTTTTAATTTTTGAATTTACTAAATTAAATATTACATTGCAGGGAGGAGTCGTCAGGGGTGATCTTTGGAAGAGTTCAGAAGCTCGCCACTCGAACAAATGAGGATTACAAGTCACTCATCACTGGGCCGCCAAAAAGATTAAGGATGCCTTCGCCGCTGCAGGGAAAGTCGGTGTCATGCCGATCACGGGCCGCTAATGTTTTAGATGCTGCTGGGTTCGCAACCTTCCACACGACTGAGGAGCGTGTTCTTTGGTAGAGTCGAGGTTGGGAGGCGAGGGTACTCGTCGAAATCGATAGGCAACACAAGAGCACACTTGCAGCGCGGCGCCGAGGCAGCGTGGCGGTGAGGCGGGTCACGTCCCGGCCGCCGGGAGCAACCGACTCGATCTCTGCTCGATACGGGACTCGGCTAGATGTACCCTTCAATTTCAATACCAATTCGCCCGGCTAAGTCACTGATTCTCCGGTTTTCAAGCGAGGGGCCATCTGGTGCGGGGACTTCAGTCGTCGGGACGGCCTGGGACATGTATTTTGTCGCGACGCCCTCGTCAGATCGGGGACTGGACCAACCACGAGCGCATCTGGCCAGACTCAGTAGATCCGGCCCGAGACTCCCACGAGGAGGCGATACTGAATCGGCCGTGACGGTGCCGAATTCGTCGAGGCGGAGCATGGTAGTGCGGTGCGAACCGAGGGCAGCGACACCTACTATCTCAGGACTAATCAGCGGAGGACCCGTAGATACGCCGCTTGCAGTAGTAGATTGTTTTTGCTTTGTATTTAATACATTCGTTATATTCAGTCAAGTTTTTAATACAAAGCAGTTTTATTTATTTAATATACGATTCCATTATTTTTTCCCGCCATATTATTTTTATTGAAGTCAGGGTTCGTCAAAAGTCTTATTTTACACTTAATTTGGTTATTAGTATGCTAAAAAAAAATCAACTATTCCAGCGAAAACGGATATTTCGCCATTAATGGAAAAATGAGGGATTGCAATTTTTTGTCTTGACTCTCGGGTGGTGGAGGGACGGAAGTCCCAGCCAGTCCCGAGGCGAGACGGAAGTGGGACTTCCGTCCCAGTCGACGTGGCAAAAAAAAACTGCGGTGGTCGCCACGTCAACCGGGGACTGGAAGTCCCACTCCAGTCTTGGCCTCGAGATGCTCAAAAAATGTTTGTCACGAGAAATTGGAGTCGTATGTCATGACCGATTGAGAAAAAGTGGGCCAGACCCATGCAAAGCCCCTAGTTTCAAAGCATCAAAATGCATTAAAGTGAATTTTTTCTTAAAGAGAATATATGGGTCCATACAGGTTAAAAGTTTGGGTTTGATACCAAACAATCCGTCCGGTTTGTGGAGGAGTTTAACCAAGAAAATGGGCCTTATTGGGCTACTAAGTCCAACCTAAATGGGCCATATTGGGCTTCATTTAATCTAATCTCACGGCCTTTTTGACAAAGTTTCAACTCACTGAACTCCTAACGCCGTTTACCTATCATCAGTATGAAAAACGATAAACCCTCATAAAATTCCCCCCTAAAATCCTTAAACCCCCAGAAAGAAATCTTATTCTTTTTCTGATGAATTCAATGAGATAAACCCATCAGTTTCCTTTGAATCAATAATAAGTTATAATTCCATGATGTTTTCTGTTAGTAGGAATCTCCAAAAACAATCCCTCAGAATCCTTTCTTCTCTTTTACACCTCAACAATGCTTCTTCTAGGTATGTTTTAATCTCTTTCTTTCATTCTTTTAATCCAAATAATACAATGTATAATCGAAAATGTTTGATGGGTTCTTAGTATTTTCCTTTTTATTTTGTTGGAAATGGTTGAATTTTGCAGGAATTTAGTGACCTCAAAAAATGAATGGGTGAGCTTGGGAGCGAAAAACAGTGGAAATGAGGCGAATTTTCAAGTGAAAGATTCAATTTTTACTTCAATGAGATTGTGTAATAGCTTTGATGGGTCTCGGGGGTTTTCGGCAAAGAGTATGAGGAGCAAAGTAGAGATGCGAATGCGAAAGGAATCTGGCAAAACCTTGAGGGAGATTCGGCGAGCTAAGAAACTGAGGAAGAAGTTGATGACTGATGAGGAACGCCTCCTTTATAATCTAAGAAGAGTATGTTAATGTTATTTTGTTTAACTCCAATTCCCGAATTGTTCCGTGCATTTTTATCTCGAATTTTACTGTTATCTTGCTATAATCTGTACTCAGATGAGTTGTTTTGCATTAACTTTATTGTAACTTGTTTTTGGTTAGTAGTGTTAATTTCGTGTGTCATTTTCATATGTTATGTTACTTTGAGCTCTGATTCTTGAATCTTTTCTTCCATTTTTATCTCGAATTTTACAGTTATCTTGCTATGATCTGCCTTTTTCGGGTTGGTTAGCTAATTTCGTGTTTCATTTTCATATGCCTTCTTTACAATCTAAGAAGAGTATGTTGTGTTACTGTTAACTCCAATTCCGGAATCATTTCTTGCATTTTTATCGTGAATTTTACTGTTATCTTGTTATAATCTACCTTCAAATGAGTTGTTTTACATTAACTTTATTGTAATTTTTTCTTGGTTAGGTTGTGTTTCATTTTCATATGCCTCCTTTACAAATCTAAGAAGAATATGTTATGTTACTTTAACTCAAAATCCCAAATCCTTTCGTCCATTTTTATCGGGAATTTTACAGTTTTCTTGCTATATAATCTGCCTTCAAATGAGTTGTTTTGCTACTAGTTTTACAGTTACTGGAATTTTCTTTTGGTTGGTTAGCTAAAAATTTCGTGTTTCCTGCTTCATTTGACTAGTGTAGGCAAAGAAAAAAGTGGCATTGCTGCTACAGAAGCTGAAAAAATATGAGCTTCCTGAGCTACCAACTCCGAGACATGACCCTGAGCTTTTGACTGCTGAGCAATTACAGGCGTATAAGAAGATTGGTTACAAGAACCGGAATTATGTTCCTGTAGGTGTCCGCGGAGTCTTTGGAGGTGTGGTACAAAATATGCATCTTCATTGGAAGTTTCACGAGACAGTACAAGTTTGCTGTGATAACTTTCCTAAAGAAAAAGTAAAGGAAATGGCCAGTATGATAGCAAGGTTGAGTGGTGGCATTGTCATCAATATACATAATGTGAAGACCATCATAATGTTTCGGGGAAGAAACTATCGACAACCAAAGAATTTAATACCAATTAATACTCTTACCAAACGGAAGGTAAGTATATATAGTTCTCTGTTTTGTACGATTGCATTAACTGGAAATTGCTTGTATTAGTACACGAATGACTTACTAGTTCTCGAAATGGAATTTGCTTAATAAACTTCTTGGAGACATTTTTTTCCCCAAGATTTGCAGTTATACTACCTGTAGGATACATCCATCAAATAATCTGATTGTAGAAAGTTTTCTGTAATGTTTCATGAAAAAACTTTTATAGAGTAATAACACAAAGAGACCAACCATGCAAACCAATAGGGGCCTTTGAGAACAAGAAGATTTTTCGATTGTGATTGTCAAGACACGTACATTTTGTGGGACATGATTTGTGAGAGAGCTACTCTATTGGAAATATGTAGTTGATTGTCTCTCCACCTTGCTTCTCTCCTTTCTTGCACTTGATTGGGGAATTACAAGAGTATATTTGTCGCTATTATAGCAGTGAACTTTGGCAGTTTATGATTGCATAATACCAAGATCCTTTGAAGAAAAAATATATAAATGATCCTTGTTCATGTTTCATTGGATTCTTTTGAGGACTAATATCTTCTAGCTCTTAAGCTGGAATCTTTGGAGACTAAAGTTCACTGAAACGCGATTATTTTCTTTCACATAGTATTTTTGGTTAATTCAGAGTTTCATGTTTGTTTTATAATATGCTGGGACATTCTATCGATATAAAATGCACGCTTCTCCATTTATTTTATGCAGGCACTATTCAAAGCAAGATTTGAACAAGCTCTGGAATCTCAAAAGTTGAACATAAAGAAAATGGAACAGGAGCTCCGGAGAAAGGGGGTTAATCCGGATGATCCAGTTGCCATGGCTAGCATCCAGAGAGTAGCTTCAACGTTCTTCAACGCAATTGACCAGAAGGAAGGGAGCCCTTATGTCTTCCGGGAAGACAAAAAGGAACAGATGGAATCCAGCAGTAACATGGATCAATCACAGTCAGCGGAAGACAGCGACCAGGAGGAGCTCGACAGGTTCATAGCTGAGATAGAAGATGCAGCAGACAGAGAATGGGCTGCTGAGGAAGCTGCAGAGAAAGAAGATGTTGGAAGAATCAAATATTGGAACGAGGAAAATTTAGGTGGTAGGTCCCGAAGATCTAAAGAGATTGGAAGTGAAGACTCTGATGATGATATTAGGGGAAGGACAAGGAGCTGGAATAATACACATGGCAAGAAGAGGATTAATGATAGTGACAATGAAGACGGCGATAACTCCGAGGGTGATGAAGAATGGAACTCAAATGACAATGGAGACTTGAGTGACTATGAAGCGGATGCTGAAGACTCTGGTAGAGCACGTGGCAAGTTTAATGTGCATCAAGGAGCGAGAGGGAAACAAGACAAGAAAGGTAGAACTGGTAGAGGTGAAAGTTTCAAAAGAAGTGAGAATGCTATCTCCTTTACGAGAAAGGCCGCTGAAGATTCTATTTCAGACGACATGTTGAGTGATCTGGAAGATGCCATGTGGGAATCAGATAATGAGGGGAAGCATAATGTGAGAGAATCTGGGAAACCAGGTTATGAATACAAGAGCAGTAGTGACGAGGAGGAGGATTATAGTCCAGTGGCGAGAGCTGATAAGAATAGAATAGCTACCACTAAGAGAACTCCTAATGATGATGATATTTTTGGAAGAACTGGAGACTTGGGAGTATCAAGAAAAGGTGGGTTTAAGAATGGTAACGTCTCCCAAGATAATAGTAATGAAGGTTTACCCTGGCATAATGCTTCACTGGCTGATGTGTTTAGTGAATCAGATGCTGAGGAAAATCTTGGATCGGGAAGATTAAGAAGTTCAAACAATTATATGAACAAAGATAAAAGTAGTGAGACAGTAAAGGAAAAAGGGACTCACAGCAAGATCAAAAGCTCTAAAGAGTTGGACGAGACATGGGAGGACAGTGATTAACTTGTATACAATGGAAACTTAGATTTGTTGAGAGTATGTGACATTGGGGAAGCATGTTTATGAAAAGTGTAGATAAATTGCCTAAAAGCACCATTCCTTTGTTGTGGGATCGGCTAGTTGGATCTTGCTCAGAAAGAAAGCATAAGAGATGGAATACTATTTCGCTTTTGTGACATTGAGCAAATCTCATCTTCATACCGGTACACCTTCAGAAACGTAGCGATCACTCTGTTGGTAATTTATTTGTGATTTGGAGTTATTCTACAATTTGGATGTTGTACATTACTAGCAAATTTTATTTGTTTGGGAGGCGTGCCCCTGTCAGATTTCTATCCATTTTCCCTCTGTAACTGGATTTAGCAATGCCTGAAATATTTGGTTTGAACTCATGACAAGGATGAACGAACATTGTACTGATGATTAGTGCAGTTCTTTTTTCCTGGATGGTCAATGCAGTCTGAAGCAAAGCAAAGTTTCCATCCATGATTGTTCAGTCTGCTTATTAACGTGTGCTGTGGCAGGAGTGGGAGGAATTCTTGCAACTAGGTTCATGGTACGTAAAATTTCATGGTTTCTTATACTGTTTCAAGAGATCGAACATAAACATGGGTTTACAAGTTACAATTAACCTTGTAGTCGTTAGTCAATAGCCAGGTAGCAATTTATTAGTAGTAGTAGTAGTAGTACATGATGTTTCACTCAACTTTTGGTTTTGGATTGGTTTAAAGTGCTGTGAGTAAAAGCGCGGTTATGAGACTTTTGCACGATTCTACTTTCTGGGTTTGGTGATACGACATCAACACAATCTTCTCTTATATACACCAGTTTAAGAGCCTTTTTAGGGTGAGAAAATTTATATCTACAATTTGGTGGAGCAGAAATTGACCATTAGATTGCAGTAATTTGATGCTAAAAAGAACTTATATTGTAAAGGACTCTGTATGGGGTACACCAGAAAGTGAGATTGGTTTTGAAGTCCTTTGACGCTTCACTCAAGAATCACGCCATGGTTGAAACTTGGTTATTGCATGAATAATTTGGTTTCTTAGGAAGATGAAGAAAGCGATCGATCATAAGCTGCGGTAGCTTAAAGAAAGCGACTATGGAGCATAATTCATTGGTAGAGTTCCCAAGGCAAGTCACTGCGGTCGGCAGTGAGACAAAAAAAAAAGTTATAGAAAATGCTGACTCGATTATTTATTTATACATAAAAAAAAAAAGAGAAATTCATTACTTTTTTTTTTTTTGGGTGCATCAAAAGAGAAATTCATCACTGTTTGATACGGTCTTCACTTTTATCGCAAATGGATGATTTACATTGTACAATCAACAACACGGTGGAATATATTACTAAAAATCATTTAGGTAACATCCGGGTCCGGGGGAACCTAAGACATCTGAAACAAGAATCCAAGTAAATATCAATACTGTGGTGTGCTTGGAAAAAGTCTTGGTTTGGATTTGGGCTGGGTTTGAGTTTGAGTTTGGGTTTGGGTTTGGGCGGGAGAAGCTAAAAAATTGGCAGGAACAATTCAAATTCAAATTTTTTTTTTCAAATAATCGTCTAATTTCAAATTTTGGCTTCACAAATTTGGAATTTGAACATCTCCCGTCAATTTAAGAGGAAAAAATTTTGAATTTAACGTTTATTTGAAGAAAAAAATTTGAATTTGAATTTTTCCTGCCAATTTTTTAGCTTTTCCCGCCCAAACTCAAACTCAAACCCAAATTAAAATCTTGTCCAAGCACACCCTGTATTTAGAATAATTTTGTTAAGTTGGGTACACCAGAAAGTGTGATTGGTTTTGAACAAATTTGTTAAGTTGCGGAGGAGGCCTTTCCGTCCGCAGGTGCTGATAATTTTATTTGAAGGCCTTTGACGGTTAACTCAAGAATCACGCCATGGTTGAAACTTTGGAAAGCCGTGGAAACTTGAAACTTGACGTGTGAAATATTGGTTTCTTAAGAAGATGAAGAAAGCGAGTAAGCAGAGTAGGTTAAAGAATTGTGTTGACTCCATTCTTTTTAAAGATATAATAGAAAATTCATTACTGTTTGATGTAGTCTTTGATTTTATTACAAATGGATGATTTACAACTTGGTGGAATATATTACTAATAAACTCTCTCATTTAGGTAACATCCAGGGAAACCAAAGACATCCGAAACAAGAATCCAAGTAAATATCAATATTTAGAATAATAGATTATGAGAATGAATATATTTAAATTGATTTGACTTAAAAACCACCCTCCAATGAAAGAAAGATTAAATGAAGAGAGAGATGGATGAGTTTTGCATTAGCACGAACAGGTGTTAAATCCATATCCTATTATTCTAAATCAGAAATATTGTACTAATTACGCTAATTTTCTTGACACTGTCCAGAAATAAAATAAGAGTGTTATCTTAAGTACATGATGGGGAGGAAGAAGAAGAATTGGTGAAGCGAACAAGAAATTGGTCAGAAAATGTAAAATAAAATGAATGCCATGGGGAAAAAAAAGACAGAAAAATATGATTTAATGGAAAATCGTTTGCATTAAGATAAGCTGACGAAGAACAAAAAGCTGTAATATGTAAAACTTTACATGCTTCTAATTATCTATCAAACGAGGAAAATGAAAATAAAAATAAAAATTCCAGAATAGAAGAACCTGAGAAATGCTAGACAAAATTTACCTAGTAAACCAGCATTTTTGTCCCCCCCCAAAAAAAAATACCCTAAACTTTCATTAAAGATAACTAGTATACATAATCCCACCCTATGATCATGAATTATTACATAAAAAAAAAAGCTGTTAATTGCGCGCGCAAGATACTTTAGCTGCTGCTTTCTCTTCTGCAGTTTCCGGGCAAAAGATACTTGTAATTGTCAGCATTATTCAACAAATGTACAGGAAGATGAACTGCTGAATAAGAATGAGGGATAGATCCCATCTTCCCAATGATTTCTCTAAACGTATACTCCTCCGGGAGCATGTCATATAGATCATCTCCTCTGCATATAACACTTTGAATCCGTTTGGGGTCCAAGAAATGAGGAAACCTTACGCGATCATTGTGGCTATAGGCTTTCATTTTGAATATAAATTCATTTATGTATCGGAAACAAAAGCTACAATGCCATCCTGCATCTGATAAAAGATAGTCAGTTTGCCGATAATGTGCATACCTAGTCTTCCCCTTTTGATAACGATGGATTGAGGCTCTCCAGCTTTTATGATCTAGAAGAAACTCAAATGAGTACAAGTAATTCCTTAGCTGAAGATGAAGAACGGGGGGAATATCATCACACCATCTTAATAGATCGATCGTATGGCTGCTCGGTATCTCATCAACATCAGACATGATTAGTAAATCATCATCCTCAATCCCAGCAATTCGAAGAAGCTGATCAAGGGCTACCCTCTGAAACGCTTCTTCAACAAAAGGGTTTTCGCCTTTCTGAAATCTTCCCCCAATTGTTCCATAAGTCAATCTAGGCTCAGCAAACTTAAACTTACCCCTATTCATCGCGAAAAAGTGTGGTTTTGGTATACCAGTGAACGTCGAATTTGATTCCAGAAGAACAAACTGGGTGACATAAGGATACATCTCTTTCCAACGAATTGTCAGCATATCTATTTCATTATTAAACAGAACTGCATCAAATACGCGCCTGGGAAACTCGCGTTTTCCCCAACCGTGAAGCTTGCATAGGTTCTCCATTGGCATGTTGTCATGGTAATAGTGAGTTATCTTAGTAAAAGGCTTAGGAGGAGATTGCCAAAGTGGCCTAAAGAAGTAGGTGATTTTCTGGCCATGAACATATATTCCAAATACGGCAGATGGCACAATGACAAACAAAAACATTAAAGTCTTCATATCCATCCCATTAAGAATGCATCTAAGCCTTGCCATGCTTATTGGTGAGGGTGAGTTCTGTGCATTATTAAGAAGAACAAAACTTTCTTAAATAACCAGTTTAAGGAAGCAAAGAAGTATATAACAATCTCTGTCCAATGAACTCAAATATTATAAAACAAAGATAGATAGTCTCCCGTACATAGAGCCTCGCCTATACCAAAAGTGTAAGGCGAGGCGACCTACACCAGAGTGTGGGGTTTGATTCCCGTCAAGTGCGCAAATTAATCCCTTCTGGACTATTGCTGGACAGGCATTCGTGGTGGGCTACTCAATGAGGCACATCTCGCCATTTACATCATGCACTCACCTCTAGTGACAAGCCGGTGAGGGCTCTAAGGGAATGGGGTTGGTTCCTCTTCTTATAAAACAAATATATATGAATGCAATCATAGAGAAAAGCACAATAAAAACACATTCTTCAATGAAACCAAGTTCAAATTCAAGAACTTTCTTCCCCTTGGACTAATCGAAAGATGTTACCAAATATAACTTAGACTATCATATCAACAAATGGCAGATAAATCCAAAAGCAAACAAATACTATTAACATAAGTTCAGGATCACACAAAAATCCTAGCATTCTAAGATAACTATCCTTAAAATCTGCCAGATAATAATTGTTTTTTTTATAATAAAAAAAAACCCAAAAAATAGGCAAAAACAATCCAAAAATTTAAACTTTTGAAAATATTAGAGTAGAAATTGACATAATTAATACCTTGCCACAAACGTCTTCACAAATATCGTCACTTTTCTTGGAATTGTAATACTCATCAGCAGGCATCATGGGGTCCCCCCGAAATTTTGTTCGATTTCTCTGTTTTTCCCTTCTCTAATGAAAAAGTTTCCGCCTTTTGTAAGAATATATATACAGAAAATTTCCCTCGAGAAGGGATGTCGAAATTCCCTTCCAAAAGGGATGTAATTAGAGTTCTTCAACAAGAAGAAAAAACAGAAATACACAGATAATATTCTCCAATAAAAACCCTGATAAAAAAATGGGATTGCATAATCCAATTATTTGATGATAAAAAAGAAAAGGAGGGGGATTATGCAAATCCAATTTCTATAAATGGTTTGTTCTTCAACTTTTTAGCCCTAGTTCTTCATCAATGGTTTGTTTCATAACATGATAAATTCAAGTTGTTCTGGTGGAGAAATGTTGTTGTGTGTTGGGTATATATATGTAATTTCATGGGAGTGAATTTTTATGTGGATGTCTTCTTCTCTCTGCTATCTCTCCCTTGTCCTTTCTGTCTGATTAAATTTGGAAGAGAGAGAGAGAGAGGAGGAGGAGGAGGAGGAGGAGATTTCAATACAATTTGGACAGTAGTAACTTTTTGAATTTAAAACTAAAATGAAAAGGAAACAAATTTCCACAGAGAGAAAGCAGAGGACAGGTGGATAGGGAGAAAAATGTAAAATCAGATTAACCAAATTAAGGTATATCACGCTTTAAATGCGTGGATAAACATGCAGATAAAATAATTTACCCCACAAGAACAAGATTCAGTATAGGATAAAATAGGCATGGACACGGTTTAACTAATGCACATGCGCTAATTTTGCTTTCATTCGGGGTGTGAAAGTTAAATTTTTTTGTCAAGTGCAGGGTTTAACTAATTCTAAGTTGGTGTAAATATACTTTTAGATGGAATAAATTGAGGTATATCACGCGCTTTAAATCCTAAAATATTCCTATGGATGGACGGGGTGTGGCTATTAGCATTAGGCTGAATCCTTATTGGTATAATAAGATAAAAGGAAAAAGCTTAACGGCTAAAAAAAATTGACTAAAAAATTCAAATTAAACACTATTTACCCATGTTGATATAAGGAATTCACCTAACTATTTATCATTTTGCCACCAATTTAGTCAATTAATTGGCTAAATTTTAGTTCTCTAGTAATGTCCAAGATAAAATTCAATTTGGTTCTTCATTTTATAAAAGTATCAAATTAGTCCTTGGAAGTAGTTGGACGCTGTCAATTTGGTACCTATGCTTATATATTCTAGGTTCGATTTAAACATAATTTTTTTAAGTATAGAGTGTGTACCAAAAATCAAGTACAAATTTTAAGCACATACTAATAGAATTAACAGAAATTGTTGTAAAATATTATGTATTGTTTTGTAAATTTTGAGGGAGCTATAAAATTCAAAGTTTAAAGGTTTTAAATTTGTAATAAACGACCAACATATATTTATTTTATCTTTTTTGTTAATAAGGAATCACAAGTGTATATAAAGTATATTCCTAGGCGAACCTTAAAAGCAGAGGAGATATCCTAGGCAGTCGAATACAAGAAACGGCTGAAGAAATTATCACAACTTTAATCCAATTAATTCGGTTAGGGTATCCATGCATAAAGATCCGAGCTAGTGCACTCAATAAAGTGATTCTAGTATGACTCGAATTCGTTCTCTTGTTTTGAGTAGGGGTGTCAATCGAGCTATGTGAGATGAGTTTGGCATAGCTCACGCTCAACTCACATAAAAATTCAAAAGCTCACGCTCAGCCCGGAAAAGCTCATAAACCTTGAGCTCACTCTCAACTCACATTTTAACACGAGCTCGAGCTTAGCTCACGAGCTTCCCAAGCTCACTTATATTAGCAAAGAAAACGAAAATCCTGTCTCAAGAATAGCATAATACAATGAACCTTAAAACTAAATTTGGACAAGAATAATAAGAAAGAAGCAAAAGTTTCATAATTGTTTGATATGCTAATAAAAGGAGTTTTATATAAAAAAAAACAAAAAAAACCAAAAAAAACAAGAGAATCCATGCACTTAAAATTTTAACATAATCTCCTGTTGTAAGACTCATTCTTTAATATAATCTCCTTTCTACCCAAAAAAAAGATTATTGAGTTAATCCACACATTATAATTATAATTATAATGTATATAAGTTTTTTTAAATTAGTATTATTATTATTATTATTATTATTATTATTATATATAATATTTTAATTATATTAATCTTATTCTGGGTTTCGAAACTTTTTTTCTACTGGAGTGGGTCAAGCTCATGCTCACCACATAAGCGAGCTAAATATTAAGCTCACGCTCACATTACTTTCACCACGCTTACATTTTTTTCGAATGATAGCGGAAATTGAGCCGGCCCGAACCCGTTGACACCCCTAGTTTTGAGCAATATTTTAATGGGTCACAATCGAGATCGGCGACAACCAACTATGTTACTCTCTCGTGTCATTCTAGCTTAACATTGACAATTTAATAAACGGTGTAATTTTATGTGAACAATATTCATAGTGTATCCGACAATGTATATATTTGAAATTGGTTAAATATATATATATATTCAAAATTAAATTTTTTATGATACTCATCTGATGGTTGCAATACAAAGAGTTGCATGGAACTGGGGATATTCTATGCTGCCAAATTATTTTCATCATTTTGATCGACCTTGTACCTAAGAAATATCTGTCAATTGCACATAAGCAACAAGGATATATTGCAAAGCTTAGTGTCTCCATCTGTTACAAATCTAGTAATAATCTCCACATAATAGGACAATAGTGGTACTTGCCTTATTAATTTTCCTTTGATTTCTTCAAAATACAAAATCTGTCTTGTATAATAATTAAGAAATAATTCATTTATACTCACGTGTAAATTTGGTACGTGCGATATATCGATGTTAGGCAAAAATGGTATAAATATTACTATTTGCTTAGTGAGTTTAACCACTAGTGGCAAGTAATTACTTGTGATCATAACATGTTAATCTTTTTAGGTCTGGATTAATCAAATTTGATCCTCTCAACATATTCAGGATTTGGATATTTAAAGATACATATGGAATACTTGTCTTTATCAAAAGTGATTAAAAAAAATTTAAAGAGTCATTCTACAAAATGAGATATTTAAACTTTAATTAAGACAACCTTAACGTTCGACTCTGCTTTCAAACATGTAAATCGTGAACAAACTTTATATGCAAATAATCTACTAATTTATGAGATCGAATTTTCTAAACTTAAGGATCATAGACTCATTTATTTAGATATTCATTTCTCAAATCAAAGATCCTAAGTTTTTGGGAATTTTTGTGGAGACTCTAAAAGACATATTTGGTCGAGATGAGATAAAGGTTTCATGACTAAGTACGAAATGTACATTTTTTTGGTACATACAGAACGATACTGTTCACCTCGTGAAAAAATTATTGTTTCTCACAACTTATTTTTCGTTATGATGCGAAAAGACAAATAAATCGTTATTCAACATCACGTGAAAGAAAAAAAATGTGTTTCACACGGAGGCTGATTGGGAGCTAGGGGGAGTATAAGGAAAGATCCGAACCATGCTCAATGTCTAGCTCCAAGCAACTTCGCGGAAAATGTATGGACGGACAAAAGTGGTACAACAACATTTGTTGTTATTTGGCCGTTTTAGTAGGCTCGAGAAAAAACATAATTAACCTCTTTGTTTGCTTTTTAAAGATTAATAATTTGCACTAGCGAGGGAATTCGTGAAGTTTGAAACTAGTTTATTTTTTTTCCATTTTGTCTAATAGTTCTTGTTTTGGTTAGTACACGGAATTCAAATTTTGAATTCGAAATTTTGGGTCTATTTGGATTGTTTGGCTTAAGATTGGTTTGGTTTGGTCTCACTTTTGGAGGGAAATTTGGCTTCAAAATAGCGGGAGAAATTCAAATTCAAATTTTTTTTCTTCAAATAATCGTTCAATTCCAAATTTTTGATTGAAAAATTGTCGGGAGATGTTCAAATTCCAAATTTTTGAGGCCAAAATTTGGATTTGGACGATTATTTGAAGAAAAAAAATTGAATTTGAATTTTCCCGCCTATTTTAATTGGCCAAATTTCCCTCCAAAAGTGAGACCAAACCAAACCAATCTCAAGCCAAACCCAATCCAAATAGACCCTTTACTTTTTGTGACACTAAATTTATTGCATTCAGACCAACTCTTAAGTGGTAAAATTATTAATGGGAAGAAGCCATTAGCAAAGGATACATGTAGCTTTTCACTCTATGGTCCATATAAGATAATTGGAAGAAGCCATTATTAATTTTTAATTTTTTTGGGTCCTTTTTTGTTGAATATTTGTTCATCAGTTCTATTATTAGAAGAAGAAAAAAATGTCAATGAATGGATGAACTTATAATTCCTTCTCTTTTATCCTTAAAGATTGTACTATTGATACGTATGCCTTAGGAAAAGATGATGACTAAGTAATTACACCCTTTTTTCACACAATTTATCCCCACCTAGCGAGTCGTGGAATTAGGAGGATCAATACCCTTTTCCAGATAATAAGCTTGTTCTGCAGCAGTCATGCGATCTTGAAACATACTCCATTCACTTCTACACCTCTCCCTCACCTACGGAGAAATCATCGCGAATTTCAGTATAGCATTTAAATCGCAAGTCTATAGCATGCAAGAAAGTATAGACTCTGTATGTATCAGGAACTCAATAAACAACTACAGAGACTTGCTTGTAGCTTACCCCTTCCCATGGTGCCTTGCCATTCTCCGCTTGACCCTGTTGAAGTGAAGAAGATGTCACAGACTGATACTAAGCGAGAGAGCTCTCCAATTGGGAGAATAATGGGATATACCTGGTTCCCGAGAGAAGGAACAGTCTGATGCACAATCCATTGAGAATCCACAACTCCTATTTTTTCATGAGCAGGCTGCTTTTGGACAGAAGAAGATGCAAGTAAATGATTTATTTTTAAAGAATCAGCAAATAAGGACACTAAAACGTGAAAGATGAAACACAGAGGATGCAGATGAAGCATAAGCAACAAACAAAGGAGATTTGTATGACTAAAGAAAAAGATCTCTGCGTACCTCTACACATTTCCTAAGAGCAAAATCAAGACCCCATCCGTGGATTAAGTCATTCTGCGATAATGAAAAGTAGTACTTTCAGTTTCAAATTCTCAACTCTCCATATTAGATACGGTATTAGTAAGTCCGAACAGTGAAAAAAGAAAATGAAGACCTGAATCATATGCCAGACACAACGCCATGCGCCACGAGAAAAAACTGGTGCCATTATCTCAACAAACCTGTCATGAATCATCGTTTTCCAAAATTAATTATTTCATCATGGCACATAAAGGTGTAATCTCTATACATACCCTGCACAAGGTGGCAAATGAGGATCGGCGCACCAGCCAGGTCTTTCCTCAGTTTCTCTACACACAACAAAGTGGAGAATTATATGTGCAAGACATAATGACATAAGCAGAACGTTTTTCTGATAGAAAATTATAGAAAAATAAATATTATGGCAAGCAGAAAATTCATCCAATCCTTACTTGTGAACTTCAGTGTCATTTCGTCTTTTGGTCATCTGCCATGTTAACCCACTATTTGGAGCTAAACCAGGCTGTGAGATCTCAAGTCCATGCTTCCTTACTAATTTAAGATATCTGCAGACAGGTAAAAGTGTTCAGACTCGCTTGTGCATAAGCAAATTCAACTCAGTGAACATAGTTTTGAAGTACTCACTCCTCGAAGTCAAAGTTCTCCACCCCAAGGTCCTCATCCCAGATAAATATGTAGTCATATGGTGCTATAATGTCGGGATGCAGAAATCGTTTCGCATACCACCTTAGAATGTTAAGAACACGTTAACTAAAAGATCTATGAAGTTCCTTTACATTATCAAGAGATTGAGAGGAATCATGGGAAAAAATTACCATTTCGTTTGCTTCCGTACACTGACATGAATAGCCCGCTTGGACCACTCAAATTCATCCCATTCGCTTGTCCGACCATCATAGTGAAACAAAAGAATGGTGAAGTTTTCTGTCAACTGTGAAGAACCATTAAGTAGTTCAATTGTGCATTCATATCTCCTTTAAACAAACAAGAATCCATTTAGGATATTAAGAATAGGGAAAGGCAAAGAGGAGCAAAGGGTAATGGATAATTTTCTAACCTTTTTTGCTGCAGCATCAATATTATTCTTCTGCTCAATACCAACAGTAAAAGTTACAAGGTACCTTGGTCTAATAATCAAGTCCTGCAAGTGTATACGACTATCAGATCGTTCTATCGGGCACAGGAGCATAAACTTAACTATCAGCAGAAAGTCGCAAAACATTCAATTCAACCATGACCATTTTCCAAAGAGTAAATGTTTGCAAAAAGTTAAATGCCAACATATAACTTCCACGTATTTGCAAAGATGCTCTGTAGAAAACCACATTAACAGATCAATATTTTATATAAACAAGGTTTTCCAGAGAATTAACTTTAGAAAACTCGGAGAACTAGAATTTCAGCTTTTAAACAGAATTATTTAAAATAGTCATAGATGCTATTTTTCTCATATGCCAAACTAGCATGCTGTCTTTCTTAATCTTAGCTTCTCTTTTATTGGAAATGGTATTTCCAACAAAAGGCAAGTTTCATACATACTGAGACATCCACTGTACTTGAAATTCCCTCATAATCCGAGTATGACCAGAAGTTACCAATATTTCTTGGTAGCAGACAGGTTATCCATTTATGAGAAAAGAAAATAAAATAACGGGTCCATCAACATTTTGAAAATATTGTGAGAAAACAGAGTCCTCATACTGGAATTACGGCAAATACCCACCTCGCTTGGTAGACCCCACAACCTGCGGAGGTAAAAGTCAGACTCTGTTGCAATAATACCTGGTGGAAGCCTCTCAGCACCTCGAGGATTCGTTGTGGCCCAAATCTGCATTCGTTATCACTTTAGAAGATTAGATGAAGTCTAAGAGGCCTTCAAAGCTATAATTCTTTTAACATTTTGCAGCCGAAAAAGCCTTCAAGTTATTTAAGTCAAAAGTTCCTAATGGAGCTTTTCAGTTTCCTCTGAGCTATAAAACAGGAAGGGAGAAGAGTAACAATATCGACATCTATGATCCTGGAAATCCAATGATCACAATATACTTGAACGAAAACGGGTACATTCATGTTAGCACACCTTTATTTGTTGGAGATATCTCCCTATATTATGAACTATCTAATCCTGAACATAATAACTGCATTTTAGGAAAAAGGCATACATCCTAGCAATTAATATTTGGTTATAGTCAGAAAGTTGGTGCATTTATGCATCTCATAGATGAAAGGCAGGCAACCCAATATTGTATGGGACTGTAATGTTACTCCGATAGCACTACTGAAGCAAGTATGAATGTGGAATGGCTTACCACTGTGCCATTAAGTTTGTGCGGATTGCCTTTATTGCGCCTAAGGGATGACCAGACATTTAACAGTGCCTGTGTTGAGAGCCCAGAGTACTTATCCTCAATATAATTAAGATTAATAGACGGGAGAAGACCTGGCGGGATGTTCATCTACAAAACAAAACATACAGAAATGCCGCATTAGCAAAGTTACTGAACAAATTCGCATGCACAGATACATGTAGATGCTCGGGGGGGAAAAAGGAAAAGAAAAATCTGCCTGCCTTGGTCAATGAGATTGTTGGAAAAGATACGCCTAAGAAGAATCCAAACACGATGCCCACGAAAGTTGTAACAAGTAGCCTCATTGTTTCATTCGGCCTTCTTAAATGTGAGCTGCTACAGCCAAAGTAATAGTTAAAAAATCGACCAAATAGAGATTATCTCACCGAATAAAATAACAACCATACTGAAAGTATGTATGCAAAAATATTAGCTTTTCAAATATTTTCTTGTAACAAGTATGAGTAAAATTGATTCCAATAAATGGAAGGGAAAAAACCAAAAAAAGAACACTTCTAAGAATTTTAAAAGTGAGAACCTGCGCCTGGGGGTCCCCAAATTACTCAGCATCCTGTAAAACCGAGAATTTTACAAATGCAGGCTGAAACCTGCAGATAAATCAGCTGCCAATCTTCCGCAGCTTCAGAATATAAATATTAAAAAAATTCCAAAAAATCACGCAATAATACATAGAACAATATCCCACTCCCTCTATTCCATAATATAAGTAGTTGGCAATATAAAATTTCATAATATAAGTCGTTCGTACCATACCACCAACTGCTTATATTATGGAATGCAGGGAGTATGTTATTAAGGTTCAAGCCAAAAACAATTCTAACCACTCCAATCCAAATTCACACTGCTCTAAAATAAAGTTTTAGTCTTTTCTAATTCATGGTTTCCAAATTCAATAACAAAGTACAATTGAACTAATTACCGTCATTTCAACATTCAACACAACGAAAAAAAAATTACAAATACTGAAAAATAAAATGGAATAAATGAATCATTTACCTACAGTGGTCTCAGCTGGGGGGAAAACCCCTAGAAATTGCAACCTGGGAGAAAAGTCAAAGAATATCCTGAAAATATGTGATTTCTGAATCAGATTCCTTGAACAAAAACTGAAAAAATGAATCGGGGAAACAATGCTGGGCCAGGGTAATCCGAGGATTAGATAATGAATGAGAATAGTTTCGATAGAAAATCAAATCTAAAGAAGAGTAGTGATGATGATGAACTTTCCGAAGAAAAAGTCTTATTGATTCGGATTGAAAAGTAATAATATCAGTACGAGTTATAACAGTATATAACGAAGATGGAACCAAGATGAATTGGTCCAAGTGGGGCAGTCCGGTTCCTATGCGGAACAGTACGGATTCCGTACATACGGAACACTTTTTTTTGCACTTGAGAACAGCTGTTCATTTTTTAATCAATCTCAACCGCCAAAATTTTAATCTAACGGACGAGATTTTGTCCTGCATGTTCCGCACAAAAGCCTTTCCGCATAGGAGCCGTGGTGCAAGTGTGGGGGGCGGGGAATATCTTTTTTTCTTTTTCTTTTTTCATACACTAAAAGAATTAAACTCGAGAATGTTAAGAGTCGGACACAACTGAACACACGTAAGTATAGTGAATAGATGTCTCTTAACTAAGATCTTGGATGAAAAATATGTGCATGGATAAATTTTTATAAAGAGCTTTGGGGGTGTATTTAGATTAGGTCAAATCTGATATTAATCTTGGTTTGAAAATTAGTGGACGTAAGTTAACATTTTTTTAATTGAGTCGGGGGAAAATCTTAAACATTGGATCATCTGGATTATAATTTTGATTTGAGGGTAGTCTGAAATTGATATTAGAAATTTCATATTAGATCAAATTCATACGTGAGTTGATTCGTGTGATATAACATTTAGGGTCTAATTGGATTGAGTTTGATTTGAGTTTGTCCTGTTTAAAACTTAAATTAACTTTGGATTGAGTTTTGAAATGAGGGTGAAGTTTTAAATCATCTAAAATTTCATTTGAGTTAGAGACTGTGACCAAAATCTCAAAGGATCTTGCTAGGCTACTAGAATTATTGGCTAAAAGATTGACTAAAATAGTATCTTTGGACCATTTTACCCTTATAGTTGGGTGAATCCCTTATTCCAGCAGGGGGTGAGATAGTCATTTAACACCCTCAATTTGGGGGTTTAGGGTTTCTATCCCCAAAATTCTAAGAGTAAATCATTTTCCAGTCTCAAATTCAATCTAATCACACCCTAATTTTCTTGACTAAGCTAAAATTAAATGATATGTAGCTTCTTGACTAATTATTTTTTGAATCGGTATTGACTTATTTTTCAATCATTACATAGAAATTTATTGGACAATATTATACTCTCTCCATTCCCTATTAATTGTCGTTTAGGAGATATCTAGGTATCCAAATTAATTGTCGTTTAAGGTTGTTTTATTAGTTGTCAACAATTTATTCCAATTATACCCTCAACATTTTCTTTTCTTTATGACAAAGAAGTGAGAGAGAGGGAGGGTGGGGGATAATATTGGAAGTTTAGGTGAAAATGACAACTTTCTTAATTTTTTCAAATTGTCTAAAGAGTCTTATATTTAGGAATTTAGGAATGGAGGGAGTACCATTTTAGGTCTGATTAAATGAGCGGATTGAATTTATTGTGAAATGCAAAATATACATGGATACTTGTTCATTTTTGGACAATATGCAAAAACATATTTTCTCTGTATATATGAGGCATTTATTCTTTACTATCTACATTAGAGATAATTGTATTTAAGAGAGTATTTAAATTATGGATAATTTTTATATAGATCAGGTCCATTGAAATATGTGGTTATGAACTGACCACATAACCATAAAATGAAAAAAGATAGATAATTTTGTGATGTTGTGGCTAATTCTAAATCACAAGATACATGCGGTTCTGGTCCATATCAGACAAATCCTTAAATTATGTCTAGTTTTGAGTTCTGTCCAATTTGAAACTTATATCAATGGATAAGCTCTCTTAGAATTTAATCTAAGTATGAAATATAAAAAATATGATTTTAATACAACTATAATATGATTTTAATTTAATGTGTGAGTGTAACTTCAGAAAAATAATATTTAGAATTTGAATGGAGGAGACACATGAATATTTAAAATATCTTATATTGTGAAGTAAAGGGTGTAGAAAATAAAAGGAAACTTGAGTATTGGGTGTAAGGGGTCACTCAATTTTATAATCGTTCTTCTGAATTTACCTTACCGTCACTAATATAAATTGTGCAGAATATACATTTACAAATAGATCTCAATTAATTGATGTAAAAGATTGTAAATAAATTTAGAAAAAACGGTAATAAGATTAAATTTTTTCGTACAATGACATTCGTTGCGAACCGGCTCGTACGTTAATATGCCTTGTCTGATAGCAACTCCGGAGATGTGGGTTACTGCGTATGGATCTGTGATGTGAATGCAATGGTGTTGGGAGTCCGGCTGCTGAATCTACGATCAATGCGACTCGGTTGTATATGATCATTTTGTTTTTTCTTTTGATATTTGTCGGACTTTATAAATCGATGTCACCGGGCCAATGAGACGTTTTTATTAGTTTGGAATTTCGATGGAGCTTTTGAATTAGAGATAATCTTTTATTTATATCTCTCAATTATATTTAAAAAATAACTGGTTATCCCGTAAAAAAAGTGGTATAAATGTTCTCAATTATTTACAGTGTGTTATTAGTATTTAAAAGTGACGTTGCATATGTGCAGCGCCCACACATGCAAAATTACAGGAGCATAATAGTCCACCCATTATATTTATTATTTGTCTCAATTTCTTTTTTCATATAGTCATTTAAAAAAAATTAACAAAACAAAACAAAACAACTCACTCACACCAAATCCCTTTCCCCCTCTTCTCTCGTCGCCATCTGGGCTTCTTCAAGAATACGACGAGGCTCAAGAAAAATGCCACTCCAATGTTTTATTTGTAAAGTCAAATTCATATTAATTCAATGTTTATATTTTAGCAATTCGATTACTAATCATTTTGACATTGACTTATAAGTTACATGTATCATTTTGGAAAAATAAAATAACAACAAAGTACCATTAGCTTTAATAAAAGAATTTACAAGATTGTTGCTTTCAAGATCAATCTGTTTTGTTTAAAGGAAATTAGATGCTTGTAAAGTTCTTATTCATATATCCATCCGTTAAATATTTTTTGTTTATTGGAAATTTTTATTTACTTAGCTTTTCTATTAACCTCATTAGGAAAATGGTAATTCTCGTTACCCTAAATATGAAGGGACACAATTAGAAGTGTCGTACAATGTATATTAGTTATTTTTTTAAATTATAATTTTTTATATATAAGCCTCTATTTGAAAATAACATCTTTATAGTAATATCTTTCTCCGGTCCCAAATGTATTACTGTATAGAAGTTTTACTATACTTTTTTGCAATAATCGGGGTCCAATATTATTTCCAATAGAGGGAATAAACATCACAAAAATACAAAAAAGAATTGGACTACTGTACTTTGCTTCTCTAATAATCTCACTTGGCAAATTGCCCTAATCTCACTTGGAGTATGTTTTGGGTCAAATTACTAGTTTTTTGTTTGTACTTATATGTAACTGGCATTTTTAGTATTCACACTACCATAACCATTCTACTGCTGTCCCCGTTTCTCTTTATTTATTTATTGGTTTGGTGGTAAGGGTGTACGTTTTATAGTGCAGAATAAAAAATATTAGCATACACAAATATTTTTTTAACATATATTACATTATATGTAATAAATGTTCTCTTATGATTAACACCGTTCATAAAACATGTAACACGTGATTTATGCAATAAATGTTACAAAATCACAATACATGTTCGCTCCTAAAAATTGAATCATCGAATATTTTTATTCAGCGACAAAATATTTAGTACATATTGAATTTTTGGTATCCAGCACCATAGCCAAACCAATTAGGGATATGGGTACGAAATTTTTTGGGCCATAATTGACTAGTAGAATTTAAACATAATACATCATCCAATAGACGACAAGTTTAACCAGCTAAGCCGACCGCTTGATCCTTATTATGTAGTAACAATAAACTCAAAAGATTTATTTATGCATTTATTGTTCACAATGAGAGTGAAAGAAAAAAAATCTAATTTAGATATTTATTTATGCATTTATTCAGTACCGACTTCGGCAAAAACCTCTCCCCCATGTAAAAAGAGAATTAAAAAAAACGATGAGTTTGCTACATAAAGTAATTAAGGATTAAAGTTAAATAAACCAAAAATGGAAATTATCTTACAGCAAATGATGGAAACATGGGTCATTAGGGGTTAAGAAATATTATATTTATGGTAAAAAATAAATTATTGAAAGAAGCAAAAAAATATCTTCTTCTTCTCTCTATAATTCTTTCCAAAACCACACTCTTTGAAGACGACACATTACTGCAAATTCTCAGGCGAATTATCATTTGCTCCAGATTTCAAAATTTTCATTTTTAAGACAATAAATGACGAAGAGGAAACAACAATAAAATTTCATTTCCTAAAAAACGAAGCTTGTTAGAAGAAGAAGAAGCTTCTAGAACAATCGGCGGTGGCCACACGATCTCCAAACGACGTTGTCGGTGACGGTTATGATGACGTCTCCGGACATTGTTAAGATATTGGATAACTCAAAGGAGCTGGATCGGTTGAGGAAAGAGCAAGAAGAAGTTCTCCTCGAGATCAACAAGATGCATAAGAAGCTTCAATCCAGTGAGTGTTACCTCGTCCTACCTTAATATACACCCCCCGTACATTTCTAGTTTTTAATAATCATAATTATCTGTATTATTTTTACTTACCTTACCTCCACTTAAGTGTTGTCGTTTAATATCAGTTGCTTTGCGTTTCGTTATGTTAAGATTATTTGAGTTGAAAGTAAACATGATCAAATAGTGTTAGCTTTGTTTGCGAGAGGAGATGTGGGTCCTGAACTTGAAATTTTTGTGTTCCGCTGTGAATGGAACACTATCCAATTAGAGTCTTAATTAATAATTACTCAATGCAAGTATGTGTGAGAGGAAACGTCAGTCCCGAATTTGAAATTGTGTTATGTTTCCGAACATAACACTATCCAATTAGAGCCTAGTTAGTTACTGAATGCAAGTAATGAATAACATGACTCCGGGAAGGAAATTTTGAAGTAATGTGAATGAATTTCTTGGATTTATGTGGCTGGGAAGGCGCTTGGATTTTTATAGAGCATAATGTGGCTTATTGGTAGAGAATGTCCGTTCCCGGACTCTCAGGGGATGGGTGGAGGATGGTGGAAGAAACCAATTTGGTCATCTTGAATGAACGGTTGACATGCATGTGATGTATGTTTTAGTTTCGAATTGTGTCACTTGGGGAGTTATATGGGAGTTTGAGCTAACTCATATGTAAGCTATGTATAAATAATTTGCAGTAGATTGTTTCTTGCACATTTGAATTAATGCAAAATTAGTTGACCCCGTTACGACAGCAAATATTTTCAAAGTCAAAATCTTTAAGTATGATGGACAGATAGAGGTGTTTGACTAATCATATATACGGAAATCAAAGAAGGAAAGGTTTTTTGACATTGTTATCTAAGTGTAATTCAAGTAGGATTTGTGCTTTATTTCTGGAAGCCAACTGAAGTAGAGCTAGGAACGAAGGAGTTTACCACCATTTATTATTGGACATTTATTGATTAATTACAATTCTTTTCCTATTCTCTGAGGGTTTATGTAGATTGTGTTAATTTGACCTTTTTGCAATACCCTAATTATTGTCTTTTTGCCACCTAAGCATATTTTTGGCAAAACATTGAAGGTACTGCTTCATTTTTGGAAGTCCTATATGTTAATGAAGAAAGCGTATACGGAACTAGAACTTTGAGTTTGAGGGGGCGAGAAACTATAAAGGAGTTTTTGGAAAAAATTTGGGGAGCCTAATTTAGAAAACAAGGGACTAAAAAGCTAGAAATCAATACCTATCAAGATCTTAAAAACTGTTGCGGGAGCGGCAGCCAGCCCCCCGGCCCCCTCTTAGTTCGCCTATTAAAGAAAGTACGTCAGTCTATCGTCAGCATTCTTTACATCTATCCTAAGTTAACTGCTATAGTGTTAGTTAATTAGGGACCAGATACAGCCACAATGTTTCTGTAATTTGCTTTGTTGTATAATAGCGCTGTTGTAGCCTAGCTTTCTTGTTAATGCTAGAGGCTATTTACATGTACCCTCTACTTGAAGAATGGACATTCTTATTCAGAAGCAAATTTTGTTTAAGAGCGGTCAAGGAATTAAAATCCCAGACCAGTTCTAGGTGTTTGTTTAAACTTTCAGCTGGGGTATCAGGGACTACATGGAAGAAAAAAAATCTAAACAGGGGTTACCGCTAGAAAGAAAGGTGGGTGAATGGTTTTCAGTAAAGCCCATCATTGGATTTGGGGTTTGTGTAGTGAAATAATTGAAGTTTGATACCATCAGTCCGTGAAAGGATCGGTTTTTGGCGGGACAGTGATGTCGGCTGGTGAGGTAGGTGTTTGAAGGTAAATCTCCGGTGGGCCGAGGAGAGTAGATCTTTGAGCCATTGTGTGAAGAAAGAGATTTTTGCTGATTCCATGTCAGAGAGAGAGAGTGAATATCTCATTACCATCCCCTTTGAATCTCTTTACCCTCTTTGAGATAATTCTCCAAGTAAAAATGGTGACAAATTTATATTGTTTGAAGTCTCTCTGCTACTGATGGTGATCTGATCCTTGGGGATTACGCAATCTTCCTTGGAGAACAAGGTTTCATGGCGGGTTGACTAGGCAGCATGGATGGAGTACATCTGGAGAATTATGAACAGTGCAGATCACTTGGTAGGAATTAGGCAATGCTTGTACCCAGTGACGGATCCAGGAATTTTTTTTACTGGGGATCATTTAATATACACAATAATTGACTGCTGTTATTTATACATTTATTATCTAAATGGAGTAAAATATATCATATATAATTAAAAAAATCACTGGGGTCATTTGATATATACAATAATTCACTGGGGTCATTTATACATTTATTATCTAAATGGAGTAAAATACATCATATATAATTAATTTTTTTTTTTTTTTTGAGTGGGGTCATTTCAGAAGGCTGTGGATCCGTTGCTGCTTGTACCCATCTATCGCATAACTTTCTTCTAGAACCATCCCATTAGGTTTTAGCCCAAATGGTACACTCATAAATTCAGCACCGGCCCGCTTACAGAAGCGGTTTTACTTCTGCAAGTAGGAGGTGGGCCAGGACACCAACGAGATGGTTCTAGGAAGAAAAATTCCCTTTCTCAAGCCCAAATTACTCATAATAAAAGATTTGGACCTAGTGAGGGCGGGCCCTTATTCGTGGATTTGGTCTTGGTTGAAAATATTGTCTCATTCAAAATCTTTAAGGATGATGGACAAATACAGGTGTCTGACTAATCATAGGTAACAGATAACAAAGAAGGATTAGGTTTTTTGACATTGTTGTCGAAGTGTAATTCAAGTAGGATTTGTGCTTTATCAGTTAATAGTCTGTTATTATTGATATGACTCGGGAAGGAAATTTTGAAGTAAGGCAATGAATTTCTTGGATTTATGTGGCTCGGAAGGTGCCTGGATTTTGTAGAGCATAATGTGGGTTATTGTCAGAAGATGTCTGTCCAGCGGGCTCTAATAGGACGGCATAGGGTGGAAGAAACCAATTTGACTGTCTCCATTGGATTGTAGACATGTATTTGATGTATGTTTTATAATTTCGGATTGTTTCACGTGGAGGAGTTATATTTAAGTTCGAGCAAACTCAGATCATTACCAATATCATGTAATCTCTGGATAAATATTTTGTTTCTTACCTTTGAATTAATGCAAACTGCAAAGTTAGTAGACCCCGTTATGGTTGAAAATAATGTCAAAATCAAATCTTTAAGGATGATGGATAAAGGGAGGTGACTGGTTTATCATATACACAGAAAACAAAGAAGGAAAGGTTTTCTAACATTGTTGTCAAAGTGCAATTCAAGTAGGATTTGTGCTTTATTTCTGGAAGGCAGCTGAGGCAGAGTTAGGAACAGAGGAGCCTACAGCCATTTATTAATTAATCACAATGATATTGTCTGAGGGTTCATGTAGATTGTGTTAATTTGACCCTTCTGCAATACATGTTGTCTTTTATGTCATCACCTAAGCAATAAGCATATTTGTGGCAAAACACTCAAGGCATTACCTCAATTTTGTAAGTCCTATCTGTTAATGAAGAAAGCATTTACGGAAGTAGAACTTTGAGTTCGGGGGGCGAGAATCTATGAAGGAGTTTCCAAAAAAAATTTGGAGGGCCATATTTAGAAAGCAAGGGACTAAGAAGCTAGAAATCAATATCTATAAAGCAATCTTTTAAAAAATGTTGGGGGAGCGGTGGCCACCCTCCCTTAGTTTGTCTATAGAAGAAAGTATGACAGTCTATGTTCAGCATGCTTTATTTCTATGGCTCTTTGATGATGCAAATTTATTTGACCTTTTTTAATAACCAACTCCATTGATTTTTCTTCTAATGGGCTATTTACTTTCCCAGTGGAACCTACCGCTCACAGTCATTTGAGGTATTTGAATTAGTAATTGAAAAGTAACAATTCCTTCGGCCTCAAGTACCAGAACCAGGAGGAAGAAAACTTTGTTATGGTTGTTTTCATGTGAGTGTATGAACTGGGAGGGGAGGGGGTTATTTTTATTATTAAACCACATCTGCCACATCTTTTGCGAGCTATGTGAGCTGAGCTTGGCATATCTCTCGCTCAACTCACATAAAAATTGAAAAGCTCACGCTCAGCCCGGAAAAGCTCATAAACCTTGAGCTCACGCTCAACTCACATTTTAACACGAGCTCGGGCTTAGCTCACGAGCTTCCCAAGCTCATTTATATTAGCGGAAAAAACGAAAATCCTGTCTCAAGAATAGTATAATACAATGAGCCTTAAAATTAAATTTGGACAAGAATACAAAAAAAAGAAGCAAAAGGGACAAAACGACATAAAATATTAAGATATTTTTGTATATTTTAATAATAATCAATATATTATTATAATAATAATAATATTATTATATATATAATATTTTAATTATATTAATCTTATTCGGGTTGAGCGGGGTCAAGCTCACGCTCAGCTCACATAAGAAGCGAGCTTGAATATTAAGCTCAGGCTCAACTCACGCCACCTCAGCTCACGCTCACATTTTTTCGAGCTATGTCCGGCCCGAACCCGTTGACATCCCTATTTCTAGTGTAGCCCCAGTTAATGTTCAAAAAGATTTTAACTGTTTTTCTATATTCATTGTTATTTGATTGATCATAAAGCGCCGGAGGTTGTTGAGAAGCCTGGAGATAATTCACTCTCAAAGCTGAAAACGTTGTACACTCAAGCGAAGGAGCTTTCTGAGAGTGAAGTAAGGTATGCTTCTATTTCTTCTAATGAACATGATTTCAACTTCTTGTGTTTCCTGTCTTGCAGACAGATTACTTATCATAGAACAACAATTATAAGCAGTGGACACTGGCAAAACCAATCTCATTTTGTATTATCTACAGAAGCTGTAGTATTGAAAACCCTTCTGATGCACAACCTGTTGTTTGTTTTAGGAATTCTTGGTTTTAGCTGTTTTAGGTATATGCACCCATGATATCCTACAACTAAAAAGAAATAAGACAAATAGAATCTTATACTTACAAATAGTGTTCCTCATTTTGAGATGGAATTTATATGATGCAGTTGATGTATTACCATTGGTTCATTTATTTAGTCTAGACAGTCTCATATTTGCTATATTTTACTGCAAATTAAAATCCGCTATATATACTTGCTCATATGAATTGTATGTGTTTACGGATGATATTTATGGCTTTGGCGGCAGTATCTCCACTCAGTTGTTGAACCAACTGGATGCGTTAATTCCTTCTGGACCTCCAGGACAACAGCGAAGAAGGATAGGTATGTCATTCCTCCTGATAGTGTCAACTATAGTTATGTATTAGGTAAGACTTTGGACTAACACTTGGAAGTAAAGACAGCTTTCAGCTTATCAGCAGTCATATATATTATACCTTATTAGCAGTTTGTATTACTCTGGAGAGATAATTGATGGGACTTTAGCCCTTGGGATTAGATGATTTAGAGTCAGAAACTAAATATCTGTCTCTGAAATTGGTGAATGGGGGTTTAATTTTGAGGGGAAAAAAGAATTTTTTTCCTTGAGCTCTATCTGACTCACGTGCATGCTTTCAGATGTATATCCTTTATTAATTGATCTGATTGGGCATATCAAGAGGTTCAGATGATTTAGTGGTTGAAAAGCAAATTAAAATTTAAAGTACGTCGTAGTAAATGAACAAGAAATTTCGTTGGATTTGCGGAAATTGAGATCTAAATAAATGTAGTTTTATGTGATGCGAAATTTGTGCAACCTAAACCAAAATAGAGATGGATTAAATTAATTCAAATAACTAAGAATGAATGACAAATCAAATAAAGTAAAAATGTGATTTATATGAAGATTGAATATGAAATGAATGAACTAAGATTCCTCTAATACAGTCTACTCCTTTTATGCAGTAATGAATGATCTCTTTAGTTTAGATTCAACTTGGTTAGTGGTAGAATTCCCGAAAATAAGCTAGACACAATCTCTTGTTGAAAAACTTCTAGTTTTAGAGAGAATAAATCAGTCGTATCTCTACGTGATTTTAAGACCTAAAATCGCATAAAACTCTGTGGTCTAGAATTAGCTAGACATGGACATGTTCAAAACTATAAAATAAATTAACATGAATTAAATAAGAACTAGGAAGAGACTGATTCGAAGCCAGAGTCGGAACCGAGTCCTCTGTGAAACAAGCCTGATCCGCCACCTCTGCCTTGACCGTGCAGAATCTACAAGCAATTTGCTTCTCTTCTTTATGTGAAGAGAATATAATATTCTCTTAACAATGAATTGATTTGTGTATGAATGATGATATATATGGGATATCCTTCCCTCTGCCGTGAGTGTGCAATGATGAGGGAACAAACCATCCGAATCCTAGAGGGATTCTTGTACAGGCTTCTTTAATTCCTTTTCGAATTCCAATTCGGACTTATAGTAATAACCAAATTCCCTTCTCGAATTCAACTTTTGACAAATAAAATAACAATTTTGTATATCTTTCAATCTTCTATGCTCAGTTGGAATCAGTTTTCTATGTGTGACAATTTAGCACATGCCAATATAATTCTTCTTTTCCTGTAACGTCTAAAATGCCCTTGAACCTGTATCAAATATTAGAAAATTAGTAATTAATTCAAATAAAATTCACAATAACATTTTTAGACATATTCACTTATAAATACTAATGTAATATATTTTTTTCTTTCAATTAAGCTCAATTCAAGTGAGAAAACAATATAAAGTAATGGTAAAATATAGACTTTATCAATGTGGCATTTCTAAATGATCCTTGATATTATATGTTTATTCACACCTTATGAACTATTCTTTAATATTGCAGATGGAAACGAGCAGAAAAAGAAACGCATGAAGGCTGATTCAGATATTACGAGGCTTTCTCCTTCTATGCGAAATCCCCTTGATGCTCTGGCCAGTCTGAAGGGTGAACAAGTAAGGAGCGAGTATTATTTTGGATCCTCTTTTATCTACCTTTTACCCTTCTTTTTTTGAGTTAAGGGAAGGGGAAGGGGGGTTACTGATGTTTTTGCTTGCAAGAATTCTTTTTTTGTTGGTGATCTAAAGTTTTTTACTCTGAAAACAAGATTGTAATTCCTATTTGAAATTTGTTTATCTTTCAGGTTGCAGCTAGAGTCACTCAAGCAGATGACGATAAAGATGAGTGGGTTATCGTCAAAGTGACTCATTTTGACCGAGAAACAAGAGAGTAAGTTCAGTTTCCTTAAACAATCTGCTTCTTCTTCTTTCCTGCAGAGATTGGTCTCGTGTCTGTCTAAGCCTGAATATTGTTCTCTTGGTAAAGCGGAATCAAAACTCCCACTTTATATGAGATGAAGTTTGATATTTCTCACAAGTGACTATTAATATGCAGATTTGAGGTCCTAGATGAGGAGCCAGGAGATGATGAGGAAGGTGGCGGCCAGAGGTAGTGTCAATAAATAAGTCCTGAACAAACTGTTTTAATCTCTCTGGTGAAACTGTCTTTGTTTACTGGTGTTAAAAGTATGTCCAATTTGTTTTATGATTTAACTGCTGCTTTGCTTATTTATTTACAATGCCTAGTCAAAGAAGTGCCGGGATCTTCCATAGTATAAGCTAAAGCTGAGATTTCTTTTGAAAGCGTGGAACTCTGAGAATCATTTTGAGTCTTGGACCTACTCTTGGAACATGTTTAATTCTCATTTGACCTAGACATATCACATATGACAGCAAAGTTTATTTATATAGATTGCTACACGTGGTTATGAGATTCTTGTAATTCTTGTTTGTATCAGTAACTCGCTGTTTTTTCTTTTCTTTTTGTATTCCTAGAGAAATTTTCGGGACATCCAAAGGAAATCGATTGATAACATGCTCTTGATGATTATTATTGCTGTCTTGTCCAGTTTCTGCATATGTTGGATGAAATATTTTCTTCATATGTATAATATATAGTAAAAACTTCATGTTTTTTTCTTTAATTGTTTTTTTTTTGTTTTTTGTTTTTATGATCTCTATTTCCCAAAGGATTTCCCGTCTCTTCAAGCATGATCCTCAATGTTTACCTGTTCATGCCCGTGGCATGGCAGCAAGCAGAAACTTTTACACAAAAATATGCAATAAAAATCCTATTTTCTTGCTATGTTACTCGGACTCGGACTCGGGTACGGGTGTTGGGTAGCGGTATATATTTAGGTGTCGGGTACTTAAACATCTAAAACAAAGTGTCTGGTCGGTGTTAACCAGATCTAGTAAGTATCCCATACTCATCTTGTGTCGATGAGGGTACGGCAGACATAAACGAAGGGTTCGGGTAACATAGTTTTCTTGTATACTGCCTACGAATTAGCAACTCTGCATTCAATGCTTATGCATTTTTTTTTTCCAATAATGATTTGTTATAGTTAATTTGTTTATCTGGATACATATAGTGAATCTTGAATGATTTCACATCCAAGTCATTCTTATATGGTGCTATTTGAGTCATTCTTATTGTCAATCACGAAGTAACTATTTTCATCTTGCTTTCAGAAAATACAAGCTGCCAATAACACACATCATTCCTTTCCCGAAAAGAAGTGATCCCTCTACTGACAAAGATTTCCCTCCTGGAAAACATGTTCTAGCTGTCTACCCAGGCACCACTGCGCTGTACAAAGCGACTGTTTTTCAAGCTCGTAAGGTAAATCGAATTGACATGTTTGTTTTCAATTCCTTACTAAAGAAATATTTACGACCTGATTGTTTCTTTTGCAACTCGCATGGCATACGATGTCCGTGGCTGTTTCCAATATTTCAGAGAAAAGTTGATGAGTAAGCAGCTCTTCCTTTGCACATTTATTTTCTGTCCATCTTCACTTATTATGATGAAGGAAAAGATGGCAAGAAATTTCCTGCTTTTAACCATTTAAACCGCTGGAAAACTATAGACAATGCTTCTATTTAAACCAAGTCTTCACTAGTTTCTTCCTTCCTAAATTGTTGCTTGTGCTATGACCATGATCTGCAGTTACGTTCTGGAATTTGATGATGACGAGGAAGATGGATCTTTGCCTCAGCGGGTTGTACCCTTCCATAGGGTGGTTCCTCTTCCAGAAGGCCACCGGCAGTGAATCCAAGGCATGTTTATTAATTTCAAGTTTAGTGCAGTGGATAGCACTTACATATCATATAGGTATTTATTTGTCGCCCTATAGTTAATTAGGGACCTTCACAGCCACGATGTTTCGGTAATTGTTTTCTTGTATAATTGTTCTGTTGTCGCCTAGTTTTCTGGTTGATTCTAGAGTTTATTTATTATACCCTCTACTTGAATAATGAACCTTTCTGATTCAGAATAAGCAAATCTTGGTGTGTTTTAAATGTTGAATAATGAACATTCTTATCTCAAATCCTTTCCTTGAACCATTTGAAGCTTTGTATTTTTTACTGAAAGTTAGAAGCTTAATTCCCTTTCCATGGCTCCATTTATACGTAAGACAGGCTTCCTTTCATACCAAAGTTGTGAAATATAAATTATTATTATTTTGTCGAGACCAGGTAGCTACCGCCGACGGTTCGGGAGGAGCTCTCCGAAGAGGTATATGAAATATAAATTTATTCATCTATCTATCTACTAGTCCAAAGCCAGCCATGGTCGAGTCGAGACAACACATAAAGCCATAAAATGTATTAATCCGGCCCTTAATTGGGCCCAACAACCAAAGTAAAATAGAGCTGAAATATAACCAAAATGATCTTCTGTCAGGGCCCAGTCAAACCTCTCTCATCACCCAAGAAACCCTCAGAAAGTCCATAAAGAAAAGAAACCACTTTAGGCCATTCCTCAAAAGGCCCAAATTAAATATTCATATGCCCCGAGTTTTAATTAGACAGGCACGTGAGATGGCGAGAGCTGGGTATGAAAATATTACTTTCAATTCAAGAACTCGTGTTGCGCCGTCAACTAATACTAATTCCCTCACTCTTTTTAAACATGGAATGTAAAATGTTGGAGTTAGATGTACCTCTTATATTGCTGGAAACCGTTGATTTTAAGCAAATTCGGCACACTTAAATAATAGGTGGGTATGATCATATAATTTTTTTTTGATAAAATTAGAAGTTCGTAAATAGTGCATGGACAAAATGCTAATTTCTCAAAATATATTGGTATCTGATCATTTTGCCCCTTATACATTGTACATGTGGGGTGTACGTGCCAAATCGCCGCTTAAATGGATGGAAACCGTCAATTTTAGGCAAATTTGACACACGTAAATAGTATATTAACAAATTTTAAACATAAAATTCTTTTTTATGCAACATTGAAAATTCGTAAATAGGGCATGTGAAAAAAAAAACTAATTTCTCTTTGTATTTTAGTTGTAATTCCATCATTTTTATAATAGTTAAGAATATTTTTGAAATTTTTTTTGGTGAAGGGATATTTTTTTAAAACTTAACGGGAGCTTAGTGATATTGTCGTAAAACTCAGGGGAGGCCTATGATATTATCCCAAAAAGGTAACACCAATACGTTGTCGTAATACTCGTTGTCGTAATACTCTTTCTTTACTCTTTATTATCAATAAAAATGCCCTAAAACCCCAACTGAATAACCAAAATCAAGGTTTTGAAACCGGACCGGGCATCGACCCGGAAAAGTTAGTGGGTCACGGGTCACTGGTCGGACCGGTAGTCGAACCGTCATCGCCCCGTTCATCAACCCGGTGACGTCATAAATATTAAAAAAATATATAATATATACTTATTAATAAAAAATAAATTTAATGTTTTCAAGTAAACATCTCGTTGATATAAACATTGATATTAATATTAATGTAAAATTTAAAAATATTAAAAATATAAAAATGATATAATTACAAAGTAAATAGTTTAGGACTTATTTGTAATATAATTATCTTATAGGATTTTATATACTAATATTTTAATTACACTCTTAGTCCTGAGTATATATATACTCTTAGACAAAACCCTAAAATTCATTTCCTTTCCCCTCTTTTCTCCAGCGCCCCTTTCCCCTCTTCTCCGGCTGGCGCTCCTTCTCTTCTCTTCCTCTCCTTCTCTCTGCAGCAACTCCCTCCCTCTTTTTTTTTCCCTCCTCTCCTCTCTGCACCGCCCCGCCACCGCCCCTCTCTTCTCCTCTGCCCTGAAACTCCCCGCCACCGCCCCTCTCTTTTTATTCTTCTCCTCTCCTTCTCTCTGCCACGAACCGGAACCGCCACCGCCACCTCCCTCCCTCTCTTTTTTTGTGACCCAGGCCGGTTTTCGGTTCGAACGGTCCGACCGTGGTCAGTGAAATCAGAGCGGTTTTTGGCGAAAACGGGTTTCAAAACATTGACCAAAATATTCCATCGCCTACCTCTAATGGGGAAGAAAGGTGGAGTAGCAGAAAGCAACGGGTCGACCAAAGAAGGGCAAAACTTGCTGGGCTCACCGACCTTTGAGGAGCTGAAGAATGGCCGGTTCAAGTGTATTGAGACCGGTCACGAGCTACCGGCTCACTCCAAAGACTCATATGCCCAGAGCAAGCACTGTCGTTTGGGCCTCATCGACTCTGCTTTGGCTAAGAATAAACCACCTCTTAATATCTTCAATCAAGACCCTCTATCCCGGTATTTATAAAGATGTGTGCTTTTGTTTTTATTTTTTTATTATGGGTTGTTTTGGATTTTGTTCAAGAATACTTTTGTTAATTAATTATAGTGTGAGAAAAACACTGTACACAAACTATTTTCAATTTTCTCTTTATTTTAGCTATTTCCTGGCCATAAATGGTATTTGAGCTACTACTTTTGTCAAATTAGTGCAACTTTGGTGGTTTTCAGCCACTTTTTTATAGCGTGTTTTGTATATTCAGGGCAGAACACGTGATCAAAAGTGGATGTAAAAGAACAGTTTTACGCTAATTTGACAAAATTGCCCGCTCGAGGATAGTTCAGGAACGAAAAGAGTTAAGCTGCTAAAATAAAAATCTACTGATAGAAAGAGAAAAGTGAAAATAGTTTATGTATGTATATAGTGTTTTCCTCTTATAGTGTTGTTAATGCTTTTCTTTTAGCTTTTATGTTTTTCTTGTTTAGTATAGTATATGTAAATAAACAATTTTGTAATTAATAAGAGTTCGTGGTACATGCACTGTTACAGAGGATTCAAACCAACGTTTTAAAAAGTTCTTGAATTTTGTTTCAATGTGTTTTGTAGAAGTGGGCCCAAGTATAGAAGTATTCAGACATAAGTTTTACTTATGATTTGTTTTTTTTTCTTTTTGCCTTTTTGGTATGGTGATGTTGCAGTTCAAAGTTAGTATGCAAGCTCACAGGAGTGACTATTAATAAATCTGAAGAGCACATTTGGAAGCATATCAATGGGAAACGTTTCCTCAACATGCTAGGTTTGTTGTATTTATTCATTCACCGTGGAAAAAATCTGAAGTTGTCATTGTATGGTGCAGTCATTTCAAGGAGCTTAGTTTTAGCTTTTAACTGAAATTCGATCACGAATGTTTTTTGTTAACAGAGAGAAAGGAAACAGAACAAGAAATGTCAAATGGAAAGGCGAAGAAAGAGGATGATGAGAAGCCAGAGAAGAAGAAGAAAAAGGTTAAAGCTGATGATGGTATGAAGAAAAAGAAAAAGAAAAAGAAGCAAGATAAATCTGTTAGTGAAGTTGTTTCTGAAGTAAGAGATGCTCCGGAGGACAGTGATCTAGAGGAAGAAGAGGGTGACTTCTGGATACCGCCGGTGGGAGAACGTTGGGATCAGGATGATGGTGATGATAGGTGGGGTTCTGGTTCTGATTCCGAGCCAGAAAATGCTGATGCTGATGGAGAAGGTATATCTCCTTCCTTGAATTCAATCATCCCTACCCCACAAAAAGACGCATCAAAACACAGAACACAATGGCCTAAAATCGATAAAAGATGAAAGAAAGAAAGCGAAGAACAATGTAGGGATGTGAAAGAGAATGAAATACTTAGTCTGTGCATTATTTGGTCTGTTAAGCCATTAGCTAATAGTGTATATAACTAGGTAATTGTTTGTGAGAGGTATCCATGCAGTGATGTGATTTTCCCTGCTTTTTTCCACCACCTGCCCTAATAGCGGATATGAATTTGATGGACAACTTGGCTAGTACATAGTTATGCAGTTTCTAGAAATATAATTCTAAAATTATCTTCTTCTTGATTTCAACCTACTACTTGTTTATACTCTCAGCTGGGCGTTTTGTTAGAATATTGTACCTTTATGAATCTATCTCAGTGGCATGTACCTATTTACAAATTTAGTACACCATAGAGAATGTGAACTGAATATTTTGATGCTTGAGGATGGCTCATGCCCGTTGAGTTGTTAAAAACATTAATTTTTTTTCATGTGTCTTGACAGACGGTGTATCTTTACCAGATGCAGGGACTGAAGAAGGGAAAAATGACGCTGGGGAACTTTCTAAGCGGTATGTTGATGTTAATATCTCCTGTGCTAGTTTTATGAGTTTTAACAGCATTATCTTTGGCATGCAAATTTGGACCGATAGAGGATTCGAGGAAGGAGAAACCTCGACTAATAAGAATGTAAAATAAATAATATTAGATAATTTTCTTTTGTGGTTTTAGGTGAATGTTTCACACATTTTAATCGTAACACCCTTTGATTTGCAGGACAAAAAGAATGTCCCTAGAGATAGGACCAAGTAGCTATGCATCAAGAAAGAAGAAGAAGAAGACCGAGGCCTCGTGATAAATTGCAAAGGAGGCTAAATAATAGTCTAAGACCCATATGCCAGAATTTTGCCTTTTATTTTAACTCGAATATAAAAATCTATAGCAATAGTATTCCTTCTGTATGTCCTGACATTTTCTGGACATGAAATTTTTGTTTGGTTGAATTATATTTTTGTTTATTTTTAATTCGAAAGTAGCAAATTTTTTATCTTGTTTGAAGAATGTACATTAGCTTCTCTAGTATAATTGAACACTTTATTTTATGTTTAATGTTTTCATGGGGCTGATAACCTGTAACAGTTTATCACCATAGACGAAAATTCAAACTAGGGTCAGTACTCAATTCTTTTTTTTTTTTCTCCAGTCTATTTGAAGTTTCTTTATGGTAAAATTTTCATATTTTACTAATAATCAGTTTTTTTTTTAGGGGAGGGGGCGGAACTGCAAAATCAGTTATAAATACGACATTTTCTTTCTCACAAAAATTTTCACATGACATGTTTGATGAAATCAATTGAAATGGAAAAGCTTCTCTACTGCTGAAAAACGACCAAACTTGGTAAGAGAAGCAAATACAACTAATGCGGTCCATGAAATTTTTGTTTCGGAAATTGAAAAAGTAAATTATTTGTCAGAGAAAGTGAGAGACTAAAAAATTGTGTTCGGAAATAAACCAGAAGTGGTGCCTAAATGCACCCGAAGTTCTGAGAATTGTTGAGTTAAGAGACTGCTTGGTGCCAAGAAATGTTTATCCAACCAACATACAGAATTTGAAAAAGTAGTAAATTGACGCTTAAGTGGTTTCTTCTTCGCAAAATGAATTAAATGAATTCAGAAACCTCTCGGTTTTCTCCATGAAAGAATGAAAGAATAATTTCTATGATAGAAAGGTTGAAATAATTGAAATAATGTTAAGAAACTGGAAATTAGTTTGATCTTGGAAGGTAGGGAAAAGGCAATGAAGCATCTGTTTCATCTTTTAGTGCCAAAGTATCGGTCTCCAAACTCGCCCAGCCCTGGTATTACATGCAGATCTTTGTTTAATGAAACATCAATCTCCGATGTCACGATTTTGAGCCTTGGAAATTGTTTGCAAACTGCATGTATTCCCTCTGGTGCCTGCATTGCCAAGAACACTTTTCAGTTCAAAAGCACACGGGTTTTTGGACTTATAGTTTCGCGATTTCATAATGAAAGTTAACATCAATCCACTTACTGCTATAAGGTTGAGGAAAATGATATTAGATTCTGCTACACCCTTGCTAAGCAATACGGAAATAGCCTTGACTGCGGAGTTTCCTGGTAATTTTATCCTCGGTTAACAGACTATTTATCCAGAAAAGAATGAACGGTTATTTTATACCAAACCTGAAGCAAGAACAGGATCAAGCAATAGCACATGGCGACTCGCGATGTCTGATGGTAACTTCTCGTAGATCAACTGCAGCAGTATTAGAACAATGAGAAATTTGACTGCAGCAAAAAGGGTAACAAAGGAGTGGCAGAATAGGAAGGAGTAGTGAATTTAGGGGCATTTTAACATACCTCTCGGCCCTGGATACCCTCTCTGTGGATAAGAACTTTTCCGATTTTGATTCCCTTGCAACATGCTCTTAGAGCATTCTCCATGCTTTCTCCGCTGATGAAAGGCAAATTTTGCTATTAGAATTTGAAGAATAACTAAGTTGCTAATAAAAAGTAGAAATTCCTTATATGTTATGAGCAGAGCTGCATTAGAACACAGTATCCATTTTGCAGATACAAGTTTAGCATGATCTTGTCGACAGACCGCAAGATAATCAAAATTGTGGGTAACCATGTGTGAACTGTTCTTGAGTCCAAGATTGGGGGAGATACATACCTTCTAATAACTGAAACGCCGCACAGCCTTTTAGCAAAACTCACTCCAGTGTATATGGATCCTGCAAATAGTTATTGCAGTGAAATATAAGAGGCAATATGCTAATACTATCAGCAGACTGATCAATGTTTCCATTGATTTCGCGATCAATATCCAACCAATGACACACAAACTTACCTGTTGGAGTGGTAATCTGGCTTTCAGTAAAAGGAAGATGACCTAAACCATGCTCCACTACCTAACAATGCACAAGTCCGAAAGTTATTTATTTTCATTATCAACAACCTCCACATTGAAATGCAGCCAAGTCTAAAAAAAAATAAAAGGAAAAAGTATCATATTTGGAACTGATTTACCAAGCGAATGAGCCGATCAGCATAGAAAACAAAGTCATGCTTTTTTGTTTTGGCATCACGTATAAGTGTGTGCATCCCGCGTATCTGAGAAAAAACATTGATCTGTTAAGCCAATCAACAAAATGCAGAACTCTTTGAATAAAAGATCATTCACCGGGAAAACTATCTAATATGAAAATGGATTACCTGAAACGTTGAATGAATAACAAATATATTTGGATATATTTTACAAAGGTCATGCTGGCCAAGCTTTGTTTGTATATGCTGAACAATCAAATTGACTGCAACTTGGTTATCTGCTCCTCGAGGGATTATAACATCAGCGTGTTTCATTGATGGGAGTATAAATTCCTCAAAACTTGGTTTTACAAATTTAGCATACTGCAAAACATTGCATAAGTTTATGAGCTGAGAGAATGAACCAGTAATAATAACCTGAAGAACACATTTACACAAGTAAGACGGTATCTGTAAATATTAAAGCTATTTTTGCTATACAATCTGCAAACATTTTTTTCTGACAGTCATTTCACCAAGCTGGAAAGTGCAGAGAATAGCTTTCTGATTATTGATGTTTATTAAGTTTTCATCCTTATCAAAACCTTATCATACATCTATATGGTTGTGGAATGAAACTTTTGTCCAGAAAACATGACAATATACTTACCAGCAACAAGCAAATGACGGATTTATTTGCAAGCTATATACCATTAGCACTTAAATAGCGTTAGAAAGAAGTACTACTCTAAAATCTACTGACTTGATCAAGCACATTCTGGATGTTTCTGCCCCTTTCAACTGTATCACGCATTATCCTTCTTGAAAGCCTCAAATCAGAGTCTGCACTGGTGAATTTCGGGAATGGTTATTCAGAGATGGAAGACATACAAAATTAAGTCAATCATCATCATCTTAACAATGCGAAATGAAATTTTGGGTCTTCCAACAAAAAGAGGAGGCAACTATTTAAGAGAAAAAGACCTGTATCAACAAATATCTTCATGTTCATGAGCTCACGTACACGATGATCATGAAGCACTAGAATTCCTTCTAAAATGATTACATCTGCCGGATTGACCTACATTGCATAAGAAAGTTATTGCGTCATCTTCACATTCTGATCCAGAACAAAGGCAAAACGATAAACTTAAAAGTATTACAGGAATGGAAGTCATTAACTAGTGTTTTTAATGCTCGTTAAGTCTCTCGGTTTAGTGTCAATTAAATTTTTGTAACAACTCCAAATCATTTGTAAGAAAGAAAAGATATTGCTCTAGCAGAGGCAGTTTAGTACCATTCGAGCTGGTTCAACACTCCTGTGGCTTACAAAATCATAATTAGGAATGCTGACTACTTGGCCCATTTTCAATGTTCCCAAGCATGAAAGCATTCGCTCTGTATCAATTGCATCTGGAATTACAAACAAGACATAAAAGCATAAATAAAAAGTTGATTTTTTTTATAATTTATCATTATTCATTCATTAGAGAGTTACTGGTTCCAAATTAATTACTTAGAAGATCCTCACCAGGATGATCAAAGTTGTAGTCTTGAACTTTCTGTATTTGCTCATCAGTTAATGACCGGTAAAACGAGTCCTGAAAAAATTACATTACTCGTGTTAACCTTAATAACCTTAAGAAGCCAGTGTGTTAGTGTAATATCAATAACATTCAGTACCATAACGAGAAACTAATGACACATAAAATAAGAACAACAATGAATAGACACAGAGTCAAATTCGAAGCAACAGATTTAATTTACTTGACTGATGAGAACAACTCGTTGATCATGCAGCTGAGAAATAATCATATTGCATACAGTCGTTTTGCCAGAAGCAGTACCACCAGCTACACCTTCAAAATCAATCAACAAGTGAAACAATTTATTCATTTGCAATTTCCATCCAAATTCGAATAATACAAATAGGATCATCCTTGATATCTACAATTACTTTGCTTCCAAAAGGTACTAAATACAAATATCAGTCATTCATTTTGACAAAAGAGATATCTAAACTATCAGCATTAGCAGAGCGCTTACCAATTAAAAACGGCAGCTTAAGCCGAACTTGCTGCGGACCATTATTTGATTGGACCTTAGAGTGGTCTTCAATATTATTTCTCAATTCACTCGCCATTTCAGAATCCATACCACGACTACTCCGATCAATCTGAGGACACGTCTGGCCGACTAGAATTCCATTATTGGACAATCCAGAAAGCTGCGATCTCAATTGTTGATTATTGACACCGGAAAACATCAAGTATAAAAATCCGAATCGATCAAAAAAATTTGAATTATCTGTTCATTTGGCTACGTGAACATATAGATATCAATACATCTAATGAATTGGTTGATTGATCAATGAAGATTAAAGAAGCGGAATAATCATAAGATTGTAAAGTTACCTTTGGATTGATTTGAGATATGCAGATGGAATGGGAGTGCCGTGTGACAGTTACGTTTCCTTCCTCTTGAAGCTGGCCGAATTAGCGGGAAACCAACATCATTCTTCACTGACCGAGTCCTGCGTTCGCCTCATTCGTCTTTATTATTATTACTCACTCCGTTCCAAATTAACTGTCCACAATTTGTTCAAGTTTACCCTTTTTCCAACTCCTCACTGTATTCTCTTAGGTAATTTAAATTATCACTTTTAAACACATATGTAATGGGTAGTTGGATATTATGTGAGAAGAAGGAGAGAGAGACATAAAATTTAAATGAGATTAATAAAATTAATGAGGGTTATTTTAGATTTTTACTTATATTTTACCATCAAAATCACCAAATTCTTAATACTCGTGCATTTATTAAAGTTGACAGATAATTTAGGAAAGAGAGAGTATTATTATTATTATTATTATTATTATTATTATTATTATGCATTGCCAACTAAGACTCATAGTCCTGTTTTTGTGGTTGTGGGACTAGACTCACAAGTCTCTCACATTAATCGTCCATATCTATAGGTAGACCTCACACAATTCATGTAAAAACTGTGGGGTCAGTTTCACACGATGCTAAAATTTTATTTTCCTAGGCATAGCATAGTGATTGATTCGTAGTTTAAAAAAGGAATTGAATTTTTTAAAAATCTAAAAAAGGAAAAGAAGTTCCATTTTTTTCTCTTCGATTTGAAGATATATACTCAATGTTGAACTAATTATTGAGCAGAGACTTTTACTTATAATTTTTTTTTAAAAAAATAGGTTTATTACTCAATTCATTTTAATCTATAATATAAGTCAATGACAACTAGGCAATGGTCGCTAAGTTGTAATATAGGAGATCAGAGATCAACCTTTAACAATCAAAATATATGTCATTGGTAGAAAATCCATGTTACTAGCTTATGAATTAGAGGGAGTACTACTCCTTCTGTCTAGAATTGAATACATACTCTACTACGAAACTTCACCAATGAAATAATTAAATAATCTTACATAGAACTTGAAAATAATTTTTTTGGTTCCACTTGTCAGGGAAATTCTGTTGAGCTAGACATAATGGTGCGATGCACATAATTAGGTTTTTATCCTTGATGGAGTAAGTGAAACTATTCCAATGAAGAAAAATACAGATGATTAATGGATATATTAGCAATGTAGAACAGTTATAAGAATGGCATTTGTACGATTTTATTGTGTAAAGAATTTACACCAAAACTTCAATTATATAGCATACTTGCTAGAAAAGAGTTTTAAAACAAAGGAAACGCCTTTGGCATCTAGAATACACATCAATTTTCTGGTTAATAAGAGAATCGTCCGCTCTGACATAAAAAAAAAAAAAAAAAAAAAAACTTAAAATATTAGTGGTGGCTGGCATCTCCGCGTGACCTGAAACTATACTTCCTACTAACCCATCCGAACATCTAAGAGCACACGCCACTAAGCTGGCCAGCATGGTTCTTTGCCTTCGAGTTCTCGATGATAAACGGTTATTAGCATGCAACACCTTAACTGCAATGGCCATACGTAAGACAACGTGAAAGGTTAAACGGAGAAATAATTAAGAAACCAGAACAAATCATAGTACAGAATAGTTGATAACTGAGCTCCAATCGAGCTTTCTTCCCCTGGATTAACTATAACTTCATGCAATACGACGGATACATGTGTGTAACAGTGTAAGCATATGTGATACATATAGGCAGTTCAATCTGTCAACTAATGTTGGTGCAAAAGTTTGGTCTAGCATTAGGAGGGAGAAGTCGGATTCTGAAGTATGGAAACAAATTTTACACAATCAACCATGCGACTCCATCACGCACACCATAAAACCAGAAAAAGAAAGAAAATCAACAATCCGGTAGCCTTTTTCAAACAGTATCACTTTGTTATAGGAGCCACATCCCTCTTTCCCATACACTATACAAAGTTTGTCTGTAGAAACTACCACTAACTCGGCTAAGTTTTCAGACCCAGGCCACTGAAACCGGAGACGAAACCTGGGGGGTGCAGCGGCAGCCCCTCCCCCCAAACATTTTTAAAATCCTTTTTTTCGTATTGGTTTTCTAGTCTTCTAGTCTTTTTCGTTTTTTCAAATTCGCCCCTGCAATGTTTTTTAAAATTCCTTTATATAGATCTCGTCCCTCAAAGTTAAGGTTCTAGTTCTGACCATCAACTGAAACCCCCACCATGTGCAGCAAACGACTAGATGTCCACTATATTCACAAATACTCAGGTGAGATATGAGGGTCAAACATAGGACTTCAGAGGGATCAAAAAGTTCAGTAGCAACAGATAGTATCAGCAAAAGAATGAAATGGCATACCTTCTTTAACATAAAAAAGGGGCTCACAACTCTCTATGCCCTGAATTCGTCAATTTCTTTCTTGTGATTAGAACTCGTTCTTCATTCAAGGAGAGAGCATCAGTCCTAGGTTCAACCTCTGATATCCAACCATCCCACTTTAGGGCAGGCAAGTATTTTCGTACATAGTTGATGACAGGAACTCTGTCTCTTATGATGACAAATCCTTCTGGGCGTAGGATGCGATCCATTTCAATCAGAAGATCTTCAATGCTACATCCCCGCTCCTCAATCTCAAAGAAGATTGACCATGCATGAAGTAGGTCGTAGGTGCGAGGATAAGTTGAAAAAGATTCACACCTGCAAGTAGCTAATAGTAAAAAAGCAACCTTTCCTTCACATAAACATCTTGATCAACAGTACAAACCAAAAGTAACAACCAATACATATCAAGGGATGGTTTTCGTTAACTAAAGCTACAAAACGTGCAGTAATCTCCATTTTATCTTATGATAAAAAATGGTTACCGCAAAGAAATGCATTTTAGACTTTGAAGAAAACTATGGCAGAAGAAGAAGGTCTCTGTCGCCTTATTTGCAATTTTGATACTTTACCTCACAGAAAAACAAGGTCAATACTTAATTACAAACCCATCACCGAAAAAACAACGATTCTATAACCAGAAAAAAGTAACTATGAATAGAGATGTACCAGTCATGAACTGTTCCAATTAGGCCTCGATCATAAATGATCTTCAGTTTAGCAGATGAATTAATAGGAGCAACATTCATAACCCAAACATCCTCATCTCTTAAAGCAGAGGCAAAACCACCAAGGTTTGAGTTCATATCCATTACATTCCTAAATGAGTTCCTTTGTACAAGAGATTTCATCTGCTTCCAATAGTCAACCACTCTGTCATGCCATATGCTCTGCATTTCACAAATTTCTAGCAACTTAACAAGAGTAGATCAAGTAATAAATAAAAATCAGCACATATATAATCAATAGACACTAAAATGTTCATTTACTTACAGTATCCTTCTGAAACTCCTCAACACCAACTCCAATTTCTTCTAGGCGAGGCGGTGCAGCAATAAGCCTCTGTGGCCAGGGTTCTAATCTGCTCCCTTTCTCCTTGTGCATCTCTGTTTCCCAAAACAAAAGTTTCATGGATAAGTTACTATGGAAGAAATAAATGTTAGAAGTATTTTTAACAAAGAGTTCATATTTGAACACAGGAAAGTACAGACATATTGTGATAAAAGACATACTAAAATATAGGAAAAGAATCATAACTGGTACAACCGTAGAAGTCGCAAGATACAGAATCGGGAACAAAACTTTTTTTAATTGCAAATAAAAATTCTACTAGCATTATCTTGCACAGATAACATATACAAACGCACCTCAAATTTGAATAGAAAAAAGTAATACTATTAGTCATTCCAGAATATTAAATGATTCCAATTGACTGTCTGACCTTAATACACTAAGAATACATGTTCCCATCACAAATTCACCATATAATTTTTTTATTGAATCACGTTGTTTTCCATGCATTTGTTCCAAAGTTTATTTAATTCATAGTTGAAAAGGCTACTTACTTGGAGAGTAAGGGGTGATGCAAGCCTTCATTAGCACATTCCAAGTGGCATCAGGATCATCAGAGCTACACAATGGAGGGAGGGTCCCAGGTTGTCTCTTCCTATAACAACTATTACTCAGAGGCTTAGCCCATATAACAGTTTGGTCTCTCCTTGAAACGACTCTCCAGCACATTCTTCTCAGCAGATCGTACATAGCGTTCCAAATTCTTCTATTCTCTGCATCATGTGCATAGGCTTCGGGTGAAGAGTACACAAAATAACCTCCTGGTGTGAGCAACCTGTCCAATTCTAACAAAAGAAGTCCATCTCTCTGAAGCCAATCTATCCTACATCGCGAACAATGGGCCAACTGAAATGATCTACTTGGATAAGGTAATCTTTTGGTACCCAATACACCTAGAGTAGATGGGATACCCCTCTCTAATGCAAACTGTATCTGATTCTCATGCACATCATTAGGTGCCAGCGACATAGCTATGATGTTCAGAGGAAGAAGGTATGCCCCAAAACTTGCGACCCCACAGCCTACGTCAAGAACAGTACGAATATTTCCACCATTGTTGAGCCTTTCATTGGGAAACTTGAGCATCTGCAAAATATCCTTGATAAATGTTACATGCTCTAAAAGTATTAATCGAAAAATTCATTTTAACTGCTAAATATGCTATACCCCAGCAATTGCTGCAATGTACTTGTCTGCCCCATCATGGAAATGGGTTCCACCACCTGGAAACCTTATTTTTTCGCCATCCACAACCATCCAGTTTTGATCAGATTTCTCATGTGCTAGATGCGTATGTGGTATGTTGACCTTCCATACTTGGTCCCGACTTGCCGGCCATCTAATTGGGATCTGGTGTTCTAACAAATAAATTTAATGAAATCAAAACTAACAAAACAAAGCAATAATAAATTTAAAGTAATATCTTAATGCATCCCAAGACAAATTGGATAGGAAAAACATTTAAAGAACATCAATCATGTTCCTATTGGTTCCTATTAACCTTATATCCAAATGGAGGTGGAATAAGGCAATTGTATCGACGTTCTGGAGCCGGACAATGCCTTTCATAATGCTCCATTAGAGTCAAATTAGGCTTCAATCTCAGTTGATATATTAGATTCCTGTCCAAACATGGTATCAATTCTGAGTTTCTCAAGTCACAAACCTGAAACAACAATCACAATCATCACAAATATGTCGAGGGAAAAAACAAGAAAACTGTAACAAATTGGTACAAAAATAAAAATGCAATGTATTGGAAAAAAATTAAAAAGAAAAATCAATAATTGAATACATACAGGAATGCTTTTTGGAACATCAGGATAAAATTCTTGATCTTCTAACAACTCATCAGAGACCGGTCGTTTAGAAATGAATCTCCCGGTGACCGGATCAGCGCTGCCGTTATCTATATCATCATTAGCTCTCGGCAAAAGAGAAACAAATAATGAACCATTATACAGACAAACCAATCCCAGAAAAACTATCACTCCGATAAAAACATACGTGAAACGAAACCTCCTCCTACTATGAACAATCTCAATCTTCTGCTTCTGCTTCATTTTCATCATTAAAAACCAAAAAAAACAAAAAATCTCTGTCTTCTTACTTTATACAGTTAAATTTAGCAACTAGTGATTTAACTAAGAGAGAATCTCCAACAAATCTTCCGTTTCTCTCAATCTCCCAATCACGTCAGAAACAGTATAAGAAAATCTACCTCTATTGAGAGAATCCTCGATTTTTTCAATTTTTTCCCATTACGAAACAGAATAAGAAAATCTAACTCTATCGATACTGAGGAGTTCCTAACAATTTAAACTTGAATTTAAAACCCTAGATCCGTCCATGTCTAAAAATCCAAGCAAAGAATCAACTAAAGATAAACACTTTATCTTTAAAGATTTGATGAAAATAATTTTTGGAAATTGAAATCCGCGTTTTTCCTTAAATATATAAATCACTTTACGATGGAATCTTTTAAATTATGCAGAAGAAAACAAAGATCCTCGAGGGAAAACGGCCATTAGACGGCGTTTCAAGTTTCCATAATAAGCATTTGAAAGTGTGCTGGAGCTGGAGCTGGAGTTAGTAGTAGTGGGTGGCTACTGAGCTGCTGCTGAGTGGGTGGTTGTTTGTTTCCAGATGGATAGTTTTTATATGGACCAGGTTCATTAGATCATGTGGTTTAAAATTGGTCACATCACTATAAAATGAGGAGAGAGACAATTACGTAGTGATGTTGTCAGTTCTGTACCACATGGTCCATATGGACCTGGTCCATATCAGAAAAATTCTTTCCAGATAATTCTGATATGGACCAGCAGGTATATTGGGTCACTCTTGCGTTGAGCCGTTTTTGTGGGACTATTTCCACGTCCCTCTCACATGAGTTGGGTATGACATATTCAAGTATGTCATGCCCCCAACTCATGTGAGAGGGGTGTGGAAATAATCCCACAAAAGCGCCTCTACCACAAAATGTTCCAGGTACTGAAATACATTGGAATGATTTAAAACTAACTACATCACTATAGAGTAAAGAGATAAATAATTGTATAATTATGTGACTAATTCTGCATCACATTTCCATGTGATCCTTATCAGAATTTTCTTTTGTTTTTTTGGCGCTGTTTGCGGAAGAGAGGAGAGATCACGTAGGGTCGGGTGTGTAGAATATGGATGTGATGTGGGGTTCTAAAAGGCATATGATTGACTTTTATTCTTTTTTCTCCAATGAAAGAGAGATATATGGAAAGAGAAAACTGCTATATATATATAATAATTATTTCTTCTTTTTTATAAATATCTTTAAAATTTAGAGCATTTTTAGCCGAAATAATTTAGAGGACCGCTATTTCTATTCAATTAAGGAATTAGACAAGTTTTTTAAGTCAAAATCGTCATGTGTCTATCGGAGCTGAGTGTAAAATGTCCAAAAAAAACACTTAAATTCAGCCCAATTGAAGCAAATTAACCCTAACTTACATAAACTTCATCTTCTTTAACCTAACATCCCAAATTTCTCACCAAATCCTAGAAACCCACATACATATTTGTTAAATTTGTAGTCAAATTCGAAAGTTCAATCATCCTCAAACTTTTTTTTTTTGATGAATCAATCATCCTCAAACTTGCAATGATGTTAATGGAAGAGATTTCTCCAAATGTTCAATATTATGATAAAAAAACTGTCATTCATCTTGTTGCTAGTGAAGGCCATGCCTCCATTGTTGAACTACTCTTGACCTATCAAGCTGATGTTAATCTTCAAAATCGGTGGCAGGAAGAATCTAAAAAACCTAGTCTTCCTCAGGAAGAATATGAAAAATCAATCGCAGACCACCACCAAATTTTTTTTTTCCAGAATCACAATTTGTTGAATCAGAGAAATTAGTTGGCAACCCACCAACCAAAATCAACAGCTTTCCAAATCAATCCAAAGTTGTTGAAGTTTGGGCTTGGATTAATGGTCATTTTTCTACTAATTCTTCATCTTCTTCATTAGTATGCTCAAAAGCTTATAATTTGATTCTTCTCCAAATTCCTCTAATTCTCGGCCATGGGCTACAATGAAGAACCCCATCTACTGCCTCAAAAATTGGTCAACCCGACTCAGAAGGAAAACGGGTCCAAAGTTTCAGAATGATGGTTCAAAAGTAGAGGAATCAATTGCTTATTTAATGAGAATTTTCAGTGAAAATAAATCATTAATGCCAAGTAAGTATGTCAAGTTTATTAGGATTGAGCATTGTTTTATGATGTTTGAAGAACTTGGCAAGACTGGTAATCGGGTCGGGCTTTTAAGGAAATGATTTAGGCTTTTTGTTTTTATATTAATCGAACGGGTCGGATGGGTTTGCCGTTTCGGGTCGGGTTTTTAATATGGGTAGGATTAATTGATTTGTTTAGACAATTTTACCCTCAGCTACGATGCCACAAGCATATCACGTGACGTTTTGGCTGGAAAACTTGCCTAATTCCTTAATTGGTCAGAAATAGCAGTCTCGTAAATTGTTTCGGCTAAAAATGCTCTAAATTATTGCTAAAGTTATTTATAAAAAAGAAGAAATTGTTGGTGTACATTTATAGCAGTTTTCTCTATGTGAAAATTTCTCTTATGAATTGTTAGAACACGGTATATATCTGCACTTGAACTTTTTGGTCTAGAATATTTTGAAGAGAGAGTCAACAATTATCAAATTTTAGTCACTGTTGTTGACGGTGACATTCCGATTTCGGGAAAAAAAAATAACAAACAAGTTTTAGTCTAAAAAAATTGGAGTCGACTCAATGAACCAAAGAAAAATTTACATAAGGTCATCCATATGAATACACTATCTACATTTTTTACGATCCAAAAAATAATTCTCGTCTATATTTAGCAAATTCATATCTATTTTTATCACTTTCGTCCAAAACTTATTCAGTCTCTCTATACCTCTTATGCCTTTTTTTGAAGAGAGAGTTGATTTCTCTAAATTATTAATTACTTTTTTTTTCTCATTATGTAATGATGTAGAAAAATTTGAACCACAATGTTCATTAAATCATGTCCATGTCAAAATCATTCGGAGATATGTGAGTAGGTCTAATTGAAACTCTCGTATTAGCGCATCTAATTTACTTTTAAAAGGTAATATCCGAGAGTGAAACCCCCATCTCAAACCAAAGTCCTTGAGAGTCAACATGATACTACCTCCAATACACACTCTCATTATACTTCAATGGGAGTTTTCTTCACACGAGATAATATGAGTAGCTTCTTGAGGTTGTTGATGATGGATATATAATAGTAGTTTTGTCTTGGTCCAGACTTTATAATAAGAGTATTTTCTTTTTTGTTAATTAAGACTAATCCAATTGAAATCTAATAAACACCCCGTTGACTATATTTTATTTATTTATTTAAATTTTCAATATTAGTCACTTATAAAATGGCAGGAATATTAAATCCATATTTTAAAAGATTCTACCTAATTTTAAAAAGTTTATGAATTTTGCTAATATTTTACCTAATTTTACCTATCAGAATGATTTATCAAGATTTCTTTTAATTTATAAAATCTATAGATTATAGGAATAACACCCAAAAATAAATAAAAAATTATTCAGTTGTGTATTATACAAGTGCAGGGGTGTTAAATTTTCAAAGCACACTTATATTTATCAATCATTTTTATTGGAATCATATCAAATTTTTAAACATTCGAAAAGTTTGTGGTAGATATTTGAATTTTTTGAGATAACCAAACTGTTGCCTTTTATTTATTGTTCAAGGTTTGTATAATTTATTTAGTGAGATTTTTTTTTTTGACTTAACTAAGATATGTTTTGTGATGGGTTTGTTTGAATTTAAGATTTTTGAACTTTTTATTTTTCCACTTCGATTTTCTATTTCAGAAAAATGAAATATATGTTTGGAAAGCATAAATGCATGGTTAGTTAGGGAAGAAATTGCTTGATTTCTTTAATTTATGTCTGAAGAAAACCAAAAAGAAATTCTTTGGATATTATGACAATATATTATTTTGGAGAATAAATATTATGTATTGAATTTTCTGATGATGTGAAATTTTCCCTCATATATTTTGAGTTTGGACATTTTAATTTTACTTTTAAAGAACTTGATCACTACAAAATCTTTAATTTCAGATAAAATTATTAAATACTTTTAATTTTAATATTAATGAGAAAAACTCGAAATCTTGAGGAAAAATAAGAGATTTCTCAATACACTTCATGCCTAGAAAATCCATCAAAATCCATCATTTAATGAAATATATAAGAATCTGTAGAGTTTTGAATATGAACCGATTTTAAAAGATAATTTAAAATATGAATTAAATACTTCTAGATTTAATGGACTTTTTAAAATCTGAATTGAATACATCTAGATATTAATAGACTTTTAAAAATCTAAATTGAATATTTATAGACTTTTTTTTTTTTTGCTAAGTAAATATTTATAGACTTTAAAAGTCCTTACAAATTCTATAGAATCTAAATTGAGTACACTTTCCTAATGTTATATTTTGTATGTACATAAAAGTTCTTCACCGGATCCAAAAACGAAGAATGAGTATATAAAGTCCAACATCCCTCCTTCACAATTTATTTTATTGCTGAAAATGTGCGATGGGGATGGGTTTGAGGTTTGGCTTATGGGCCGTTGTCAATGCTTTTGATTCTTCTTTGGTCAATTCTACTCACACCTACGCTTCTTCTCTAGATAAGGAAATTACTCAAGGCGCATTAGTCCTTCTTGTAATGGCCTAAAGCTTACGTGGCCCCACAAAAAAGAAAAGTTACTTAGCCCCAAAAAGAAAATGGCAAATTGACTCTATACGTCCAAAAATTATATTACTTTGACGATTATTGTCAAATTTTCTTTTTTACAAAACTCAACATCAAAACAATTTACATTTTGTAGCAAAGGTCATTCCATTCAATATTCCATGAGCCAACTGTTATTTTGAATTTCAAATTTCGAATTTGGTCAAAGCAATATACATTAAGGGTAGAAACGTAAATTTATATTTCCCCCAGTACCCCTCCCACTTTCCACCTTCCATCCGATGGGCCCCACTTTTAGACACAACAACAAGGAAAGGGTTGATACCCTCGTCCATGACCGGCCGGCAATAAGGGATGAAAAGAATTTGCACCCCCTTCCATCAAATCCACTGATGGTTTTCCTGGATTTGAGATTTCTTGCGAGAAGAACAAAAGCATCATTCATTTTCAATCATATGGAGATTTATAGGTCAAATACATTTCATATGACAACAACACTATAAGTCTTGTTGATCCAAAAAATTGTGCTCATGAAGTTTTCTTGAACCTTAATCTTTCAGGTACTCCTTTCAAGTATTACTATGAATTAAAAGAGAATATATATCGTAATTGTTCAGCTGAACTTCCAATTCCCTTCTTTCAAGTCCCATGTTTAAGTGCTCCTGGTATATATGGGTGGTGAAAATCCTCTCTCCCCAACCAATCAAAATTACTATATAAATATTTTTTCCAATTATATATACACATGGTGAATTGTGGTTGAATGGGGACAGAGGATTTTTTGCCGTATCTATGTTTATGTTGTTGAGACATTTTTAACTATCCCAGATTCTTGTATAGCTATAAAATCCATTGGAATCCCTTTTCCTTACAGCCCTTATCCCAGATTCCGGCCGGTCTTGGACGAGGGTATCATCCTTTTCTTGTTGCTGTGTCTAAAAGTGGGGTCCATCGGGTGGGAGGTGGAAGGCGGGAGGGTGCAAATTCTTGGGGAAACGTAAATTTGAAATCCTTAATGTATTTTGCTTTGATCAAATTTGAAATTCAAAATTGGACGGAAGAACATTTGTCACCAAATATAAATTATTTTGATACTGAATTTTGTAAAAAAAATGATTTTAAACAATAATCATCAAAGTAAAATAGTTTTTGGATATATAGAGTCAATTTGCCAAAAGAAAATATAGTGGCATAATGCCTCAGATTTATTTTTAATTTTTTTTTAAAATCCATGCTAACGTGTGATACTCCAATAATTGTAATTAACTTATTATTGAGATGAATTTATTAAGGATAAATGGATAATCAATATGTTAATGTATAGCTAGTTGACACGGCTCTAGTTCGGAACGGGTAAGTTTAGCACGTGCGGAACTTTTTTCGTTCGTTGGATTAAAATTTTGACGGTTAAAATTAATAATAATAAAAAACACTTATTTTTATTAGAACACTTGTTTTTTAAGCTTAAAACACCTGTTTTTAATCTTAAAACACCTATTTTAAGGCGTTTCGTATAACTGAAAAAAATTATTCCACGTAAGATCGGGACTCATAGCTAGTCACCAAACAAAATGTTAATGTCTAGCTTGATATTGAGATGGAACGATAAGACGTAGTTCACCCATCTAGAAAATTAAGAAAAAAATCACATGACATTTTTTTTTCGAAGGAGACAATCACATGAAGTCATTGGTTTTTCAATTCGTTTTTTGATTTTGTAATTTTACATACCAATCTTTTATCGAAAGTATAGTTTATTCGTTCTCTTAATAGGTTATAATGGTCCAAATGTTAGCAAAAGAATCGAAATTGATGTAGTAAAATACAAAACCAACAAGGGTGATGGTCAAATGATTCTAAACTTACTCCCAAGTGGTTTGGTAAATCGGAGGTTATGAGTTCGAATCTTGGTTGGTGTTGTCAGTTTTTATGAATTATATTTGCCCCTTGTTAGTGCTACTTTGAGGGGGTTAGTGCTAGCGCTGATTGTTCAGTTAAGTCTGATATGTTTGCTCATTAACACGAAAATCCGAACATAAAGAAGATGGAGGTGTTGGTCACAGGGGTTTGCATTAGACTGACACTGATTTAGTATAAAGGACAAAACATGGCAGGAAAAAAAAATGGAACAACATTTTTGTCCGGGACGGAAGTAGGCCAAGACGGAAGTGTCACACCCCGTCTCCAGAGTGATGACATGGCAGTGCCCCATTGGTCGATGAGACACCTAAGCCACAGTCAGAGATTACTAATTAAGGCAGTCCAGTTATGAAATCCATAAATAGTAATAAAAACACTAGCGGAAGCATTATTCTAAAAATGAAATGTTTCTAAATTATTACATCTGAAGGAACCTACAAGTTCCCAAAATAAATAACTATGAATTGAAATAACACGTGTGAACTAATCCAGTTAGAATCACTCTTCGTAGCCCCCTTCCCAAGCATCAACAACATCATCAAATTGCCCATCATCACCTCGCGATAAAGAAAAGCGGATGGGACCGAGCTCCAGTGCTCGGTAGGGACCTAAAAACAAGAATATAGATACTAAAGATTGAACAGAAACAGAACAGTAGAAACAGATACAGATAATGCAGATGCCCGTTTCCCAAAATACCCGTATGGAAGTATATGCAAATGACTCGTCCCAAGTCTAGCAAGACTCAGAACTCAGTGCAGGACAGTGCATTATATGATATATCGTAAACGTAATGCAGAGTTCATAATGTAAAGCAGTGGATCGCATGACAGTGCGGTTTTAGAAAAAATGAGATGCAAACTTGTGCAAAAATGCACTAAACAATACCCAACCTCCCCAACTCATATGAAACCAAATAGACTCCAAGCAAACAAACGAATTAAAGACCCAAAACAAATGTTCGACTATACTTATCAAATCCCGACATCCCGGATCGGAATTCATGACATGAGCATCCCATACTACTCATGCACAACAAACCAATAGTTATGTCGGACAATCGAGTATAAAACAAACAAGGACCAAACAAGTAAAGAACAACAAATAAGCTAAACAACTAAACTCTTCACGCCTAAGCACTTCACACAACCGAATCCACATCAAGCACGTCCGCCTACAGAGTATCCTCGATTACACAATTTACTTAGACGTTACTGAACTTAGTTATCGCTATGACACTACAATCCCACAGTCAAGCTCAATTGTCTAATCGGACCCATAATCACTGCTAATGACTCCCCATGTATTAACCCACCGAGGAAGGGCCACGTGAAACCTAGCTGAATCTTTCCCCAGCTAGAGGCCAAAAATAAAGAATACGTCCCATTGTGTCATTGCCCACACATGAGCTCCGCAATTAATCATGTAGCACTCTAACTTGTTTCTCCCCGCTAGTGGTCCGGGTCCACATATCCACACGAAAATCCACACAGAGATATCACGAACACCAGGTTCTAGCGATATATAAATGGGACGTATCCTGCTACAGACCTTTCATAAACAAGAGCTCGAATGGGGCGACGACTCGGTCGACCAAACCAATTAGGACAAAACAATAACACCAATTAAGACGACCTTAAAAAAAAGCAAATACAAAAAGGACTCCCAACGGTCCCCAGTACAGAGCAGATACAGAACAGATACATATACAGTGCAACGACAGTTTATAACATTTTAGCAATTAATGAAAGCGATTGAAATTAAGATATAGACATGCTCAGGTCATCTAACAATTCAGGAATTCAATTAAGCCAACGAAAAAAAACCCAACACGACAACAATTATTCTAAGGCAGTTCATGCTTTTCAATATACCCAAAATACTATAAAAACATGTCAGAACAGTATATCAGTATTATACATAATTCACAATTATAAGTTAATTATGACAATTTACATAAGGCAATAACAAGAGCGCAATAATCAATTTACAAATCAAATTATAATGAATTTAAATCATGCCCAAACAGTTTATGCAATATCGAAAGTAGTAAACACAATTCGTGAATCTATTTCGTAAATTAAATAGTTTATCCTCTTTACTCGTGCAAGTAACATGCGAGAATTAAATGACGTAGGGGTCCCTACCTCTTACGGACGCGATAAGACACAAAAATCCGAAATCAGTCCTGGCATCTTACTCCGGCGGCGATAACTTTCTGCTGGAACCTCCGATTCAGGATCCGTCTGCGCTCACTCGAAGGTTTTTCAATTCTCTTCAAAATCGATATGTTGTGGGTCGAAAACAGAGGTCGATATCATCCTCAATTGTCCTGTCGAAGTTCTGTACGACGATTCTACCGAAAAGTGTGCAGAAAATGAAATTCTGGAAATCAGCACCGCGCCCGATGCGATATCTTTTCGCTCCGTACTCCAAATCGATTCCCGTCTGCGTTCCCTCGAAGCCTTCGTGATTACCTTCAATTCGGCGTACCCCGTGATGAAAAATTATGCCTCGAACCCCATCAATTGTCGTGTCGAAGTTGATCAGAAATTGGTTGCGAAATCCCTTTTTCTGGCTTCTGCTACACACGGCTCACAGTTGCTTTCTGGTGTAGGCGCACGAATCCCAAGAAGCCTGACCGCCATGGTTGCTTTGTCTCTTGCTGCCCAGCCGAAGGAGAGAGAGAGAGAGCTTCTCCCTCTTTTGAGATTTTTGATTGGGCACCACTCCCCAATTAGAGAAGTAATTGATGATTGGGTGCCTTTCTCTTGTTCTTGTTTTCTCGCGGCTGTGAGAGAGGAAGAGAGAGCCGCCACTCTCTTTAGTTTTCTTCCGTTATGCACGTCTCCCGAGGTGCCCTTGACCCCTCACTCCCGATTTCTTTTCTTTTAATTCTTTTTAATTATTTTATTTCCAATTTCAATCAATAATCTAATTAAATTAATTATCTAAATGAATCACAATCAAGTCTCCTAATTACAATATGTGTGCAAAATGACCCTTAATAAAACGTACACATAATAAAACATGTAAGATGTTATAAAAATAATTTTACATGTAATCACATAATCACACGAAATAAATTACGTCTACACAGTTACTCGCGAAAAATAAATTTACACGCCAAATATCGCGTACGCAAAAGTTACGGTTATCACAGGAAGTGGGACTTCCGTCCCCAACTGGCATAAAATTTGTCAAAAAACTGAAGAATTTTTCCATTTCGGGCAGAAAATGCCAAGTGACAATTCCGTTTTTTCTGAGACACTTGGGTCTTTTTACAACAAAATAATTGACTTAAGCAGAATATTACCAAATTACGTGTAAAAAAATTACTTTGACGAAACCGACTTCATTAATAAAATAAGAAAAACAAAAAAAACAAAGAAATCGTGTGTGTCATTAATAAAACAATTTGTTTGTAATAAGAATAAAACAAATGTATGAAATACAAAGTAAATCCTATCTACGGTCCCGATGTGGTGTATCTATGGTTCCTTCTCGGGTTAGTACGGATATAGTATGTGTTGTCGTCTCTGGTTCGCACAGCACTACCATGCTCTGTTTGAAATAATTATGCACCTTCGGTGTACGGGCTCAACACGTCTTAAAGAAGTCTACATCTCGAGCCACCCTCTCTGCATATACCAAATTAGGGTACGACCTCCACATGAACGCATGTTGGCCCGGGCCCCGACTTATCTGGGAAAATGAAACTACCCATCAAGATGAAGATCAAAGCCCTAGCCCTTTGTTGTACCTCACGGTCAGTAACATCATGTCCTAAGGGCTCACTAATATGAGCATAAACATGTACCAGATGCAAAGTCTTTCCCCTGATTGCAGCCTCACTGGGTCGAAAATCCTAAAAGCTCGTAGAGGCGATCAACCCATTGACCCTTGGTGAAATTGTAACTGTCACTCCACGAGTGATGGTTGCCTCACCGCAACAGAGGTGGAACATATGGGTCTCCGGGCGCCATCTCTCAACTAATGCAGTCACGATAGCGTGATCTACATTCATATTACCTATTCTGCAGCATCCTTCAAAACATATTAGGTCTATTAGGTTTATTTACTCCAGGGTTGGTTTCTCTACTATACGTTGCGTAAAAGTTACCCGAACTCGTAATAATCTTTAAAGGTTCGTTCAGTGTCTCATCCACGTGTCATATTCTTAAAGATCTATATGACAGTTGTTTGTTTAAAACGGTGAGATCAAAAGGACCGGGCTGAAGATGAACGGGTACACAATATATACAAAAAAACAATATACATACAATTTATCAGAAAAAATACATGTTATATCTCCAAGTCTACTACTGCCCTAAATTCACAAATTACCAAATTAACAATTTCACAAGTTCACTAATGCCCTAAAATCACAAATGCTCTAACTGTAAATTCACACAATCACAACTTCATAATTGCCAAATTCACAATTCTACATGCATAAATTCACAAATTACCAAATTCACAAAAACCCTAATTTCATAATTGCCATAATTTCACAAATACCCAAAATTCATAAATAATTCACAATATCAACAAATTACTTTGATTTCCTAAACATAATTAGTATGTTTATAGTTAAATTCAACACATAGTTTTATATTTCCCAAAAAAATTTCAATTTCAAATTTGTTTTTTACCTCACAAATTGAGAGATTGAGAGATGAAATAGATAGTAAGGTGTTGGTAGAAGCTAGCAGTGAGGCAGAGAGGGAGTGGGGGGCTGGTTGGCCTTTGGGAGTTTTGGGTTCGCGAGAAGGGAAGGGGAAAAAGAAAAGGGAGATTTATTTCTGGACTTCCGTCCCTGGGCCAAGACGGAAGTGGGACTTCTGTTTCGGACAAAAATGTTGTCCCATTTGTTTTTACTGCCATGTTTTGTCCTTTCTGCTAAATCAGTATCAGTCTAATGCAAATCCTTGTTGGTCACTATCTCACCTTCTTTTTTATTTAGGAAAAAAAAATGTAGTACCCCCCCCCCCCCCCAAAGCTTAACATTTGAACTTCTAATTCATTTTTAGAAACTTTTGAATTACAGTGCATAATCCCTAACTGCATAGTAGTAATATACAATTAACCCTAAAAAAATAGTGTATAGCTTATTACTGTAATATAGTTCACCCATCCTAAAAAAAAGATTAATTGGTCAACAAAAGGCTTGCCCAAGTGGGTAAGTCTTTGGCTTGGGACCGAAAGGTCCCAAGTTCGACACCCTCTCCCCGCACTATGGGGCATTAATAAAATCTCTTCCTCCCAGTGAGGCTGCTTCTTCCTCCTCTCAGCGAGGCTAAGCTCTCCTCCCCATGCATGCAGACATGTTACAATCTACCCGATCTGCAGTATTCGCTCTTTCCCCTCGAGCACCGCCTTGGGCCAAAAAGATTAATTGCGTAACATTTTCTTGAAGGAGAAAATCACACAGAGTCATTGGAATTCAAAATTTTAGTATTTTTTCTTAACGAAAAAAATTATAATAATCATTGATATTTTTATTTTTATATAAACAATTTTAAAAAGCAAACATTTATCAATTGAGTCTGCCGTCTATATTTCCAATACGGAAAATCCAACCTCAATCCCTCAGAATTTAGAAAGCCGTAACGAACATGTGACAACAACTATCTGCTGACGTACTTAGCAAAAAAAAAAAAAAACTATCTGCTGACGTGTCTGTGTAGATCCCACTGTTTCCAATCCACCGAATTAATTAATAAAAAATCAAATAGTTTCCCACCCGATGACCAAACTTTCTAGCCGGAAACTTCCACGTATTTCCCACCACGGAACCAATCATCCTGCCTAATTTTTTAGTCCTCCACAATTCATAAAGATAATAAACTTTTTCTAAAAAGTCATTTTTTTTTAATTTCCCACTTTTTTTTCCAATTATTATTTCAAACGATTCGATTGTCCCCTGATTCCTGCAACATTGGCAAAAGAAAGAAAGAAAAAATGCAGCAGAGAATCTGTTATTCAGTATTAAGGTCCGTCTTCCTTTGTCATTTCAAGCGATTATTCCTGTTTTTTCTTGCTCATATATATAATTAGCTCTAATGGTAGATCCTTAGGAATGTGGCTGGAAACTGCTTCTTAATTTCCGGGGCTTAGCGGTGAAAAAATAAAATTCCAGCAACCGGCGGCTGGGCAAGGGTAGTTTTGAGTCTTTTGACTATAAATTTTGTTTGTTCGTCAATTTTAGGGGCAAAATCTCCAATTTGGTCCTTTACGTATTTCGAATTTACGGATAAGGTACATTTCGTTTTTATTTAATTTTAATGTCCTATTCGAATTTACGTTATGTTATTTAAGGATTTCCGTAAAAAAATCCGTTTTTTCACCGTTTGTCCAGTCATTCGGTCAAAAAGGCCAACTTAACCGAGGAGTATTTTTGTCTTTCCAGTTATCTTTAAAACTATGGTAGTACTTGGGTACTCAATTGTTATCTTTTAAAGACAAAAAAAATACTCCTCAAACTTTCGTTTCAAACTAAATTGACGGAAGTCCTTAAATGGCAGAACGTAGTTTCAAATAGGACCTTAAAAGAAAAATAAAAACGAAAGTTCCCTTATCAACAAACTCGAAATACGTAAAGGACCAAATTGACAATTTTACCCAATTTTTTTTTCTTATGTTTTTTATATTTTTATATTTTTTTGGCCAATTCCGACATGATTGATTAATCTGAATTGAGTGCAGTAGATGCCCAAAAGAACAATCCTCATAATATTAATAAGAGATAATGACTATTAATGCCCCTTACGTATGTTTCAAATGCAAGTGTTAACTCTCGACTATTTTACGTGCTATTACTGCCCCTGACTATTTACGGGGTGTTATTTATACCCAAATCCAGCGGAATCCGGCGAGATAGGGCTGAGTTGCACATGTGCCACTGGCACACGCGCTTTTTCAGGGGCATAATAATCTATTTAACCTATCATCTTCAACCTCCAACTCCAACCCTTAATTGATGAAAATTAAGGATAATTCTATCCTTATTGACTTGATCTTCTCTTCAATGAAGAAATCCATCAATATTTTATGCATTTTCACATTTCTCGCAATATCTCACTTTCCAAATCCAGTCATATCAGATGCTTCTGATCATGTCTACAAACCTGGAGACTTTGTCCCTCTTTATGCCAATAAGGTTGGCCCCTTTCACAATCACAGGCATCAATATGAGGTTCAAAAAATAAAGTCCCTTGATGAGTATTATTTTTTCGGTACAATTTTTCTGGATCGGATTAATGTAGAGGAATTGGGTATGAGATTTTAATTCTGACGATAATTGTGAAGGTATATATATAATGTTTGATATTACTAATTTTATTGTTAATTTATTCATGTTTGTTTGCATTGAAAATTACCGGTAGGTCTGCAAACGGATACAAACGAATACATAATTGTCTATTCCTCATCCAAATTCGTTTTTAACTTTTCCTGTCAAATCCAGATCCTAACGGATCCATAATATGTGTTATCAGATCCGTCCGTTATCCGGATTCGGTAAAACCCATTTCAAAAAGTCCAATCATTCTCATTTTTACTTTTCTATTTTGGCTAACTAATAATATATTTGTTTAATCTAACATTATTAAATATTAGATGTTACTTCACCCCAATTATATACAATCCACAAATAATTCTACGTACTAGAATACAATCTATAATCATAATACTTTTCAAAGTTCAAAATTCAAATAAAAATACATAACCAGAATTTCTATCACATTTAATATAAATATTCAGAATCCTCTTCAAAATAAAATACATAATGCTTGAATTAGGGTAAAATCTAGCATTAGGTGTGAATTGATCCAAAGGTTAAAAAAATTATTTATAATATGTTTACTATATATAATTAATATATATGAAGAAACGAATCCGGTTTTTAATATTTCATACCCGTAACCATTTTATTACTCTTACACGAATTCATATCCGGATGCGGGCATATGGATCTAGAGTTCTTACCGAGTCCTAACTGTTTTTTCGGATTCGAGTCGAATACGGGTCTAAACCCGACCCGTTTGCAAGCCTACTTACCGGTACTTTGATCTGCCTTTTTATATGTCGGGTAATATTCTAATTTAAGTCATGTTTATTAATTCCAAGATATCAGTCTATACTTGTAGCAGTTTCAGTAGGAAATTCGCATGTGTGAATGGCACATGTACAACGCCGCCCACCCTCGTCGGATTTCGCCGATTTTGAACATTTTTAGCATCCCATAAATAGTTAGGGGTAGTAATAACACGTAAAATAGTCGAGGGTTAACACTTAATTTTGAAACATACGTAAGGGCATAAATGGCCATTAACTCTATTAATAACTTTATACAACTATTATGACGTCTGTTACTTGGTCATTCTTTCATTCTTAAAGGAGGAGGAAAAAAGATTTTATATTTTTATGTTGCTTGTGTTGATTATGTTACTGAACCTTCTGGGATAAGTCCTTCAAAAAAGAAAAAAAAAAAACAGAGCTTAGCCCTACGCTTCTTCTCTAACTAGAATAATTCTGATATGGATCTGGCCTACTACTTGGTTCACATTCAGCCACATAACAGTTTTGATTAAAATAATAAAAAATGGTGGGGCCTTATGAGAATTTTTTTTAATCAAAAAAAGTGATGTGGTTAATTTTGGACCAAGTGGTCCATGACTAAGTGATAGGCCTCCCTATAGATAAGGAAAATTACTCAAGGCGTAATAATTATTTTTATAACAGCCTAAAACTTACGTAGCCCACAAACCTTTACTTAGCCCCCCAAAAAAAAATAGCGGCCAATGCCTCTGATTTATTTTTAATTTTGTTTGAAATCTATGTCAACGTTTGCTACTCCAATAATTGTAACTTATTATTGAGATGAGTTTATTAAGGATAATCAATAATTGAATGCTAGCTTACAATGTTTAGTTCATATGTTAATGTCTAGCTTGATATTGTGATGGAACAATAACACACAGTTCACACATCTAAAAAAATCACATGACATTTTCTTGAAGGAGAAAATCACATTAAGAAGTCACTGGTTTTTCAATTTGGTCTACCATTTATATTTCCCATACGGAAAATCCATTCTCAATCCCTTAGAAAGCATCAGATGTGTTCTAGTCTAGTGGGGACAGACGCCCGCTCATGACATTGAGATAGTGAGTTCGATACCTAGGCGGAAAATTTTAATCTCCCTTTTCTAAAAATATCTTCACCTCGTCTAAAGCACTTCTCTCCTCTATATGGGGCAACCGCCCAATCAGACTTTAAAAAAACTATCTGCTGACGTGTCTGTGTAGGATCCCACCATTTCTAATCCCACCAAAATTAATAATAAAAAATCAAATAGTTTCCCAGCGAGGACCAGACTCTCTAATCGGAAACTTCCACGTATTTCCCACCACGGAACCCAATCATCATACCTAATTTTTTTACTCAACCACAATTCATAAAGATAGTAAACTTTTTTTTTAAATTTAATTTCCCACTTTTTTTTCCAATTATTTCAAACGATTCCATTGTCCCCTGATTCCTGCAACATTGTCAAAAGAAAGAAAGAAAAAATGCAGCAGAGAATCTGCCTTTCAGTATTAAGGTCCGTCTTCCTGTGTCATTTCAATCGATTATTCCTGTTTTTTCTTGCTCCGCACAGATCACTGGATTAATAATTATATATATATGTACAAAATTAGCTCTAATGGTAGATCCTTAGGAATGTGGCTGAAAATTGCTTCTTAATTTCCGGGATTTAGCGGTGAAAATATAAAATTCCAGCAACCGGCGGCTGGGGAAGGGTAGTTTTGACTCTATAATTTTTGTTTATTTGTCAATTTTACGTTTCTTATTTTTTTTTATATTTTTATGTTTTTTGTCAAGTACGACCTAACTGTTTATTCTGAATTGAACAGAGATTCAAAAGATCAAACTTCATAATATTAATAATTTTTTGACATCTGTTTGAACCTGGTCATTCTTTCATTCTTAAAGGAGGAGGAAAAAAAGTTTTAATATTTTTATGTTGCTTGTGTTGATTATGTTACTGAACCTTCTGGGATAAGTCCTTCAAAAAGAAAAGACAGACCTTCTGGCTTCTGGGATAAGAAGTTTAATTTTGGATGCTAGTCAAATATTAGCAAAAAACAGGGGGTTTTTGGGGAAAATGAAAATATAATTTAGGTCGGTGTAGGGGTTATTCAACCAAGTACAACTCTTCTAAGCCGTCTTTTTCTTTTCTTCTACAGGTGGATTGGATTCACATGTTAGTTTTCTTGAATTTTCTCGTGTCCTAACATAATATACGCGCATATTCAGATCCAGGATTCCTCTTATAAATATAGTCTTTTTTAGATTCAGAATTTTCTTATTTTGACTGCTGATTCTTTTTTGTTTATTGAGATAATTTTGTTGGGGTTTTTCAATTTGATCTGAATTGACTATTGGTTTTTGTAGTTTGATTTATAGTTTTGATCAGCTGCGAATTGGTGAAAAGTTGGGTTCTTTTTTCTGGTTTTTTTTTTTCCTGAAGGAATTTTGGGATTGATTTTTGTAGATAGTTGACTTAGATGGGAGGAAGCAATTCAAGAGAGGGAAGTGGAAGACAATCTTCACCATCCCCTAGGACTAGTTCTTCATTTTGGGATCAACATCAGTATTCACAATCAGGCTATCCTCAAGATTCTTATTCACAGCCATCATATTCACAAGATAGTTACGATTATCCTCCTCGTCGTCCAACTGTTCCTGCATATGGACCACCGAGTGCCTCTTCGCAAAACTATGGTCATGGAGGCGGTCAGAGTCGGCCAGAATTGCCTCAGAGGAAGCTAGACAGGCGATATTCAAGAATTGCTGACCAATACAACTCATTGGATGAGGTATGACAGCTATGGCAGAACCTGTTTTAAGCGCTTTTATAGTATCTGGTTGTCTATGTTATATAGTATCTGTCTATGGGAGCGCTATTGTTTATGACTTTGGAAAGAACTAATCTACTTATAAGACTCATTCTTCGGAAATCTGTAATGAAGAGGGTTATTTCATACTCTGTCTTTGTTAATATTCATTTTGCATCTGGTAGCCTGTTATGATCCGAGCCAAACCAACAATCCATTTCCATATATTTAATCAAATTCAATTGATTTAACTCCACAAACAGAGAAACAAGGATTAAGATATGGAACTGAAGTTTAACTAGTGTAAAGGATTAACGAATTACAGTGGAAACCTATCTAAGCTATAATAACCCGGTACCCTAAAATTACTCTAGCTAATTATATTGTCGAAGACGTCATTTCTGATTTTCCAAGTCTTCCTTCAAAATGGGAAAGAAGTCGCCTTTGAGGTGAAACCCTTTAGTAGCAATAATCTTAGCCGTCCCTTGAGGCGGTTCAATCTCAGCCGATCTTCCTCTTCATCTCCTAAGCGACGTTGTTCCGCTATTAATGTTTATGTTTATTTTTTAATTTTTCCTGGATATAACATAGCCCTGAATTCTTTGATCCTGTAAGAAAAAAATTAAGACGAAGCTTCAGATTTATATAGATGTTTCTTTCCTTTGGGCATAAACAACACCTTTGTGAGACTGAATGATGTCCTAATATTTTATCCCATCAAATTCACACTTGGTGTGCTCTTCAAACCCCAAAGAAGAAGAGTGGAAAAAATTAGCTGTAATATGTGTTCGCTTGATCTTGGTATAGGCTAAAGTATGAGATAATGTCTTTTTGCAGGTGAGCGAAGCTCTTGCACGGGCTGGTCTCGAGTCCTCCAATCTTATTGTTGGCATTGACTTCACGAAGAGCAATGAATGGACAGGTCAGATTTGTGTTATATCTCGTAGGTTAATTTGACTTAATGACTGCGACAAACTTGCTGAACTAAGGTTTTTCAGGTAAGAGGTCATTTCACGGACGAAGCCTACATCACATTGGAAGTGGTCAAAATCCTTATGAGCAGGCTATATCTATTATTGGGAAAACCTTGGCAACTTTTGATGAGGATAACTTGATTCCTTGTTATGGATTTGGAGATGGTAAATGAAAATCTTAATTCTTTTCGGAATGAAAATTGTCTTATTTGATACTCAACATCTTGGAATTATCTAATACTTGGCTCCTGCAAATTTCGATAGCCTCAACCCACGATCAAGATGTATTCAGCTTCTATCCTGATGAGAGATTTTGTAATGGTTTTGAGGAAGTCTTAAGCAGATACAGAGAGATTCTTCCTCATCTAAAACTTGCAGGTTTGAATGCAATTTGGCCAGTTTTCATGTTAGGTTTAAAGCTCAAGAAGATCTGATAACTGTATTGCTAATATTTCACCGGTTCTTTTTGCTACAGGACCAACATCATTTGCCCCCGCCATAGAAATGGCAACGACTATTGTTCAACAGAGTGGGGGACAGTACCATGTTCTGGTGATAATTGCAGATGGACAGGTACTTCTCGTTATAACTTATAATGCTTATTGTGTCTTAATCACTGAGGAAACAGAAAGGAAAAGATGGGAATTAATCGATCAATCCAATCCCAATTAGTTTAAGATAAAATTTTCTTTACATCGTGCTATCCTTATATTTATTGATGAGTTTGATTTTACCTATACGGAGCTAGATTTGTGATGATCTGTTGTCTTATTTAGAATTTTTTTTATCATGGTTAAGATTTTAGGTTATATCAGTTGTCTATAATCTGACGAGTTGTTTGTCTCGACCGAGTTTTTGATATCCTTCTTCTTGAGTATGCTTTGCTCACTTCATATTCTTAGTTCATTCCTTTAGAATCTTCCTGTTTATTTAGTTTGTGGTTGGTACAACAGGTGACTAGAAGTGTAGACACTGGACGAGGGCAATTGTCTCCTCAGGAGCAGAGAACTGTGGAAGCAATTGTACAAGCAAGGTAATTTCTGTAACACTAATTAAACCTTTTTATTCTTCCTATTTCTTCAGTTTATTCATTTCTAGTTTGCTTCTGTTTTGCAGCAAGTTTCCCTTGTCTATTATTTTAGTTGGAGTTGGTGACGGGCCATGGGATATGATGAAGGAATTTGATGACAACATTCCTGCCAGGGAATTTGATAATTTTCAGGTTTGATTCTCTTGCTCCAAATACTCTTGCTGTTGCTATTCATTGGCACATTGCAGAAGTGCGGAGATATGGGACTTTGCTCAATCTAAAAAATTTACCCAACTTTCCGTAATAACCTTGTTTACTTGCTTCTTTTTCCAGTTTGTAAATTTTACGGAGATTATGGCAAAAAATGTTCCTCAATCTCGGAAAGAGACAGAATTTGCTCTCTCAGCTTTAATGGAAATCCCTTCTCAATATAAAGCAACAATGGAGCTCGGTCTATTGGGGTAATTTTCTTCTTTAATTTCCCCCGGCAGCTTACATTTCATTGTCTTGCTTGATACTCTTCATGCTATCCGTGCTTGCCTTCCCGGCACTAACTATTCTATTCACTCTTTGTTGTTTCCAGTGGAACAAAAGGTAATTCTCCTGGAAGAGTTGCTCTTCCGCCTCCAGTATACGGCGCTGGTTCTATGAGTAGCTCAAAACCTTCCCATGCCACTAGTTTCCAGAAGTCATCAAGTTCTTATTATGATTATGGTGGTTCCTATAAAACTGCTGCTTCCGCTCCAAGTTCAACTCCATCTGCTCCAAGTTCAACTCCATCAGCTCCAAGCTCTACTTACGAGAACCAGGTATACAGCTTCGGAACCATAAAATAATAAATGTGCATGCTATCAATGCTTGTAGGATAAATGCCTATTTGCAACATAAGTTGAAATAGACTAATCTTTTCTTTCCCTCTTTTGCAGATTTGTCCCATTTGCCTTACTAATCCAAAGGACATGGCCTTTGGCTGTGGTCATCAGGTAATTGAATTGAATTATTATTGCATTTGGTCCCATTTGCATTTTGCACAGTGCTGACACAATCGCAGCTTCAAGTTGGTTTGATCTTATAGTTAAGTTTCAATAGCTGTTATGGGCCGCTAAAATAAGTCGATAGTTCTTCTTGAATAACTATCAACTTGTTTTCTGAACGTTAGATCGAAAAATCATTAGTCAAGATTGTGTCGGCACTAGAACCAACTCTCATTGTGCTAGAGTTAATGATGGATGTTAATAAGGTTACCTAACGTTTACCTTTTATATGGCCCTCTTTCCAGACATGCTGCGAATGTGGACAAGAACTTCAGTTGTGTCCTATCTGTCGGAGCCCAATCCAGACCAGAATCAAGCTTTACTGAGTCAGTATATTCAATGGTGTTATTTGTTTATTCGTTTAGTTTGGCTTAGTGATCCCCCAAATTCTTTATTTGTTGCTGTATGCTGTAAAAATGTGATTTGGATTAGTTATAGTTTGGTCCGGGATATTTTGATTGTCAAGGAGGAAAAACAGAAGGTGAAGAACTAGAATACTGCACCCCAAAAAGAAAAAGAAAAAGCATGAATTTGTGTAGACTATCAATTATTCATTTGCATGTAGATCTTAATAAACGTTATTAGGACCCCGGACCGCACCTCCACTGTTGCGTGGTCCTGTTGGCTTCATTTGCATGCAAACCTTAATAAACGTAATTGGGACTGCACCTCAATTGTTGTGGTCCTGTATTTTGATCCAATATTTGGGCGTGATTGGATTGAGTTTGAGTTTGAGATTTTGATCTCAATTTCCAACCCATGCAATTCCATAATCAATGTTCTCATTCATCAGCAAAATAAATAAATAATAAATGCACCAAAATTCATCAGAAAGGCACGTGGTTGATTATGAGGACATCCATTCCTGCACACACTTTACATAATGGTTTTGGATTATATGCCAAAGAGGTGTTATGTTTGCATTGCACATCCATAATACCCATCATACCCATTTGTCCTTATTAGATGAATTGATAATGATGTAGATTTTTTTTTAAAAAAATTGAAAAATAATTAATTCTTTTTAAATAATTTTACCGTCAAACTAACTCATTCAATGATGAATATATGTTTTAAATGTGTAACTAAAATACCAAGTGTCATAGGACGTTGTCTCTTTGAAAGTTTAGACGCGCAGTGAGTCCGAGTGAATTTTAGCCCTTTGCTTAGTCACTCACGAATTTTTTTTGAACAGTAAATTCACGATTTCTTTAAACTTAAGAAAACATGACAATTACTTGAATTTAACAATCTAAAACAAAAATAAATTTAAATGCACGGGATTTTGTGCGAAAATCACTTCTTCTCATCGATTTTAGTGCAACATTACATCAAATTTGAGTATGCATCAGGAAAAAAAACAAATAAGCAAAGTTAGCGATTGTTGTAGATTCAAAGGGGAAATTTTACCAACACAAGTTGACTAAGTTGGTAAGGATTTGACACGTTTTTATAAAGGCCAAGTATTCAAATCCTACTACGTGAGAGTTGTGTTGGTGGGTGATATGTAAGTACCCTTGTAAGCGACCTATGGTCTCTAAGGTCTGCCCTAACCCGTGGTGGTGACCGGAGCTGAACCCACCTAAATTTTGTTTTAAAAAAAAAAAAAAAAAACTGGGGAACTGTTCGGTACTAGATCCTGACCGTTAGATAATACAGTTACCACTAACTACCATCCAACAGTTAGGTAGCATTCAATGCTTCACCATCTACCTCCTACTCTACTACTAGCTAAATAGATCCAATGGCGATAAATCATCGTCGTCATCATCAGAAACAACTTCACAACTGTCATCAACCACAAGATTAAGTTCATTTCGCTCTACCCTCCGAAGCAATTGAGATTTGAGAGAGATGGAAATGGTTTCCGTTTCAAAATTTTCGTATCAGAAATTGAAAAACGAAGGATGGCTTGATGATCATGATGGATGCGATGATTTGAGAGAGAAAGTGATCGGGAAACAGAGAAGCTTCTCCAGATTCGGTTTGAGGACTAGGAGATTGAAGATTCGGATTCCGAGGTTGGGAAGATTGTTTTTTAGAAGAAAAGCTAGGTTAGTTAAGGTTGCTTGGAGAAAAGTAGTGAAGAGATTGAAGGAAAGTCAGTGTCATTTTGGGGATTTGTTTGCTGGAAATTATTTGTTTGTGCAGGTTTGTTTTTTCTTCTTCTTTATTAGCATTTTTTTTTTATTACTGAAAATTCAATTACTCGCATATCAAATATTAAACTGATAATAAGAGATACTACACATTATGCAGGTTAATCCTACTTGTTTGAAAGGCGGTGGTGTTCATAAGTCTATCAATGGTTGTTGCATTGGAGATTTACCTTCTAGGTATTCTCTTCCCAAAATAGCCTAATCACGGGTCAAATAAAATCAGCGCAGTTGATGTATTAGTCTGAGTTGGAACAATCTTTGGATAATTAAAGAAAATTATTCAAAAAAAAAAAGATTCACTTGCGCTGTTTCAGTTCATGTTCCAGCTTTAATTTATGTTATGGCGTATTAATTATTCTTAGAGCAAATCACTTTTTTTATACATCAACAATTTATACTTTTCGGTTTTAGACTTGAAGTTTTATTTTATTCAGGCATGAATTTCAACAATTTACGATTAGCTGTTTATAGATTTTTTCCGACTAAAAAGTCACCTGAAACCAAAACGGCGACGTTTTGCCCAAGGGACAAATTTGTCCTTACACATTGGACCACCACTTCCTCCTCCTCCCCCTCCTCCGCCATCACCACCACCTCTCTCCCCACCATCACCACCTCCTCCTCCTTCCCCCTTCCGCCATCACCACCATCATCTCCCCCACCTCCTGCAAACAATTCCTTTATCAATTATCAAAACCCCATTTCAAGCTTTCTAATTAATTGTTTGTAGAGATGAAATTTTTTATTGGAAAAACACCCCTGCTACTGTATATTGCCAAATCCATAAGCAATTCTAGAGAATAAAAAAAGAAGAGAAATTCACCCTCATTTCTTCAACAATTTTTGTTGGCAAATGTCAAATTGAATCCCAAAAAGATAAGATTTTTATCTTGAAAAAACATTAAATTCGAAAATAAAAAGAGAAGAAAATCATGGTGGAGGAGGAGGGGATTCTATACAAGGTGTGGTGGAGGGGTGAATAAGTTGGGGGAGGTGGGGAGTGTACAAAGGGCGGTGGTGGAAGAGGTGGAGATGGTGATGGTGATGGTGTAGAAGGAGGTGGAGGAGAATGAGGAGGAGGTGGAGGAGATGGTCATGGAAAGATGGAAAGTTGGGGATGCTTTCTCGGTTGGCGGTGGGTGGTGGTGGATTGACGGATTCAGCTTCAAATGCCCTCAATGCCTCACAAATTGTCACCGGCAAATGATGGAGAGGGAGGTGGTGATGAATTTTGAGTTTTGAATAGAGTTCTTGAGCTTGTTTAGGTTTCTCTGGGATTTTCTTGGTTGAATTTTGAGTTCAAATTCAGCTAATTTGGTGGCTGATTTTTGGGAAGAAGAAAGATATGGTGACGGAGGAAGAAGTGGAGCAGATGGTGATGGTTGAGAGGGAGGTGGTGGTGATGGCGGAGAAGGGTAAGGAGGAAGAGATGATGGTGGTGATGGCGGAGGGGGGAAGGAGGAGGTGGTGACTGATGGAGGAGGTGGAGAGGGAGGTGTAAGGACAATTATGCCCTTGTGCAAAACGACAACGTTTTGCTTTCATGTGATTTTTTTGTTGGAATTTTTTAAAAAAAATCCATAATGAGCTAATCGTAAATTGTTGAAATTCATGCCTGAATAAAATAAAACTTTAAATCTAAAAATCGAAAAGTATAAATTGTTGAGGTCTAAAAAGAGTGATTTGCTCTTATTCTTACTCGAACAATTTTATCGTTGTTCTTAACTAACTTATTATCATTATAGTATCAGTACATCAATTGGTGAAATATAGACAAAAAGATCAACTGATTTCCTTGCATTTACTTGCTAACTAGGTTTGTTGCGCGAATTTTTTCAAGTTTGATTGTTGTAGTTTTTTTTTATTGTTTTATTGTTATATTCAATAATTTCATAATAATATCTCAAAATAAATTTAGTTAAGATATAATAATTATACTTTTTTATTAATAAACATGCTAATTCATTATTTTTGTCTAAGAACAAAACCATCACAAATATTATTCTTTTTTCTAGAAAACAAAATAGTCTTCATATTTTATAATTGTTCTACATATGATATAAAATATATATTCAAATGAAATAAATATAACAAAAAAAAATCCTCAAAGAAGCTTATCCTACATTTTTCCCATTTTGCCACTAAAGAGCTGCTTTAGCGCCCATTTTCCCGTCAATTTTCTTGCGCCCATTCTCTAATTACTCCTCTTCAAGAAGCTTATTTTGGGAAGAGCCATTATTATACCTGCACAAAGGAAAAAAAATGTTCACATTCCATAGCGTATTACATGTTCTCCATCCTCATTCTCAAGCAAATAAAAGTAAGAAAATAATTACACACCAAAAAAAGAAAAAAAAGAAATAATTACATAGAAAAAAAAACAAAAAAGAGGCAAGAAACGAATTGAATCAAGTCTCAAGATTTTCTATTACTCATGTTTTTTTCAGGTGGCAAGCTTTTTTCTTCAATCAACAAAAATATGTTCTGAAAATTGAGAACATAATTGTTCTACATATGATAGAAAATACATATTCAAATGAAATAAATATAACAAAAAAAAACCCTCAAAGAAGCTTATCCTACATTTTTCCCCTTTTGCCACTAAAGAGCTGCTTAGCGCCCATTTTCCCGTCAATTTTCTTGCGCCCATTCTCTAATTACCCCTCTTCAAGAAGCTTATTTTGGGAATAGTCATTATACCTGCACAAAGGAAAAAAATGTTCACATTCCATAGTGTATTACATGTTCTCCATCCTCATTCTCAAGCAAATAAAAGTAAGAAAATAATTACACACCAAAGGAAAAAAAAATAATTACATAGAAAAAAAAACAAAAAAAGAGGCAAGAAAAGAATTGAATCAGTCTCAAGATTTTCTATTACCCATGTTTTTTCAGGTGGCAAGCTTTATTTCTTCAATCAACAAAAATATGTTCTGAAAATTGAGACACATATTCTCTTAACTTGGTACTTAAAAAATAATTTGTCTCTAAAATAAAATTATTAGATGTTTGTTCATAAACATAGAAATTAATATATCAAATGAAAACATGAATTGCATTATTTTAAAAAAAAATAAAAAAAATCTTACCTATGGAAACCAAGAAGACCATGACATATTTGCTCATATCATTTCTCTATTTATAAGAATAAAAAACTCTTGAACTTCCTAACCGACAAAACAATAACAATAATAATGACAATAAATAAAATTTATAAACTCTTAAATTTGTTGGTTTCCCAAGAAAGTCAAACACCATTTTCTTAGAGAAATTAAAGAACTATTTTTTGAAAAGATTATTTTTTTTATTAAATAGTCATTGTAGTTTGTTGTTTAGAATATGAAAAGTCATAATGAATTTGGCATTTCAGTTTAGAAGAAACTAAAAAGGCACTTCATTGATTAATAAAAACCCAAAAATTTACTATGTGAATATGACCTTTAATTCTAATAGGTCCTTTCCATTTGAATGGTAATGAATTTGGCATTTCAGTTTAGAAGAAAGTAAAAAGGCACTTCATTGATTATTTCAGTTACATGTTAGCATTATTTAAGTCCTTTAGTTCTAATAGGTCATTTCATTTGAAGGGTAATGAATTTGGCATTTCAGTTTAGAAGAAACTAAAAAGGCATTCATTGATTAATAAAAACCAAAAAATATATTATTTGAATATGACCTTTAGTTCTAATAGGTCCTTTCATTTTAATGGTAATGAATTTGGCATTTCAGTTTAGAAGAAACTAAAAAGGCACTTCATTGATTATTTCAGTTGCATTTGAAGGGTAATGAAATTGGCATTTTAGTTTAGAAGAAATTTTCATTAATTAAAAAAAAACCCAAAAATTTATTATGTGAATATGAACTTTAATTCTAATTGGTACTTTCATTTGAATGGTAATGAATTAGTTATTTCAGTTTAGAAGAAAGTAAAAAGGCACTTCATTGATTATTTCAGTTGTATGTTAGCATTATTTCAGTCATATTTTTTGTTGTAAGTCTTTTATAATCCTATATACATGTTATTTTTTAAGAATATGAAATCAAATTTAAGATGGAAGACTTTTAGAATTCACTTTTAGAATTCCTAACAATTGAAAACTATTGAACTTCTTGATTTAAAAAAATAATAATTAAACTTTTTTATTTTAAAAAACTCATTCAACTTTTTTTCATTTAAAAAGAAGCAACAATAAATAAATATAATTACTATAATAAAAGTTACAAAACTATTCTACTTCATTCATTAATATAACTAATGAACTTTATAAATATATGTACTTATAGCCATTAGCTATAATTACTATAATAAAAGTTACAAAACTCTTCTACTAACTATGAACTTTATAAATATATGTAGTTATAGTCATTAGCTATAGAAATCTTTCAAAGTTTTATATTCATAACAACTTAAAATTAGAGTTGAAGATTATAGCTCATGGAGAAGTAATTTTAAAGAGTAAATTAATGATAAATTTGCCACATGGAAGTTTTTAATTGGTCCACATCCCACAAAATGTCACATGTCACATCATGAAGCTTCTACCTCAATTTGGCGTAACTTTATATATTATAAATTTGTAGAAGGATAATAAGTTAGTTCAGGATAAGATAAAACTACCGGTTACTCTGGGAAGGGGAAAAGCCATGGAAGGAATTATTCAAGTCTCCAATATATATTATAATAACTGCTGGCTAAGCTGTTGAACTTGTTGTTTGCCTCTTCTTCTAATTTTTTCTCCTGAAAAATGAAAATTACCTCTCTTTATTTTTATTTTATTTTTGTTGTAAGAAAAAATGGAAATTGTCTCTTTATGTATCTCTATTCAGAAATTTGTAAAGATTTGCACGATCGTCAAGCAGTGTGCTACTATAATATGAATTGTTATGGAAAAAAAAAACATGAAGTTTAGCAATTCAATTCAGAAACTTCTATGTGAGCTAAATAACTGAACAATTGCAAAAGTTGCGACCTTTCATTGATTGTGATCTTGTAACGCTCAATGGAATCAAACGACTTCCATTCCAACGGAAAAATGGAATCAAATGACTTCTATCAAGACACGATAATAAAAAGGTCGTAACCAATGCACAAGACTCTTGCATCAGTAGGGTCTGAGTAGGCCTGTCAATTGGATTCAAGAGCTCACATCCATATTCAAACTCAGAAGACCTAATTTGGGTCTAGATAGATTTTCTATACTTAGATTTAAATTGGGTAGGATACAAGCCAAGTATGAGACTCAAGAGTTGTGAGTATAAATTATACTTGTATAGACCCATGAGACACAAGGACTCAAAGACCCAATTAAAATTATTTTTGTATTTTGTTTTATAAGAACCCAATGATATGATGCTAATGTTAATGAACAGTGCATGTTTTTTTCACAAAATATTTCTCTAATAATCGTTATTTATTTTATTTAAAAAAAATTATTCACGTTTTGATCGATAAAATCGAGTATCAATAAAATTATAAGTAAATTAATGAGCGGTCCCAAATTAGATCCAAGATCTAATGTGGTTGAGACCGGACACTAGTTAAAAAGATGTAGACCAAATTCAATGGAAATTCAACTTGTGTCTCAATTTAGTGGGTTTGAATTTGGACCCAATATTTTAGACTCAATAGGCCTAACTGACAAGCCTAGTGTGATACCCGTAACTTTGCGCTTACCTGTTAATTATGTATAATTAAATTTTTACAACTTGTTACATTGACTTGAATTTATTTTGCTCGAATATGTGATTTTGAACAATTTATTTTTTTATCACATATTACGTGTTATATTTGGTTAAGTTTTGTTGATGGGCATTTCACTCGCGTATCATAATCGCAGGGTAGTTGTAAATTATATAGATGAATAATTTAATTATATGTGGGATTGAAATTATAATTAATTAGGAATTTTATTTGGATTAGGAAAGTTAACATAATATATATATATATATAGAGAGAGAGAGAGAGAGAAAATTACATCAATTTAATAAGGAATTAAATAGGAGTTAGTTAATAAAATAATATAAAAAATAAAGTAAAAAATTAAAAAGAAAAGGAACCGTGGAATTTGGGAAGCATTACCAGGAGATTAGAAATATATAGAAAGTATAATATATAAAAAGAAAATAAGAAAAAGGTTAGTAACGTGACAAGGGGATCAAGGGAGTTAATAAAATAAATATAGAAAACCAATCAGTTGGGGTTGTCCTCGGGAGTCGTGCATAAATCATACAAATGGAAAGAATAGAAACACTTTTGCCGTGTTTCTGAACAGTGAGTTTTGAGAGTTTTTGGTGAGATTTCTGAGAACTTTGAGAGGTTATTGAGGAATCGTTTTCGACGCACAATATATTAAAATGATGACGTTCGCGATAGTTATTAGTGGATGCAGACGGGAGTCAATTCGAAATTCGAAACGGAAAGATATCGCACCGAGGTAGATTTTCTGAAATTCTTCTTTCGAATTTTGATTATTTAAATTGTTTTTTATAAGGTAAGGACCTAATCTCGATTTAATTTTCTGTCCGGATTGATATATTATTATTGGGTATTGGTTCGTGATTGTTTACGATTTTATTATATTTGAATTATTGTATAAACTAGTGCATTTACATATCAATTACATATTTTGTGTTTTATCTTTTTGAAATTGATATTGGTTACCTATTATGTGTTATCATTATACACATTATCACACATTATGCATGTCACTTAACACTAATTTCATGAAGATAATGAAAGCATGGTGGCATTATAACTTACAGCAAAGCAGCTTAGCGTTGTCAAATTTGGTGCAATCACTAGCTTAGTGTTTTGTAGCTCAGGCTTAATTTTGTTACTGTTTGTGATCCTTCCTGTAATTGCTCTTTTGTTATCATTTCATGAGTCGTCCTAATTGGTGGAATAGTCGGCGTCTTATTTGGTCATTTATCTTCTTGGTTTTGTCGTTGTATTTATCTGGTTGTCATCGTCATCTATTTGGTATTGGACTATTGGTCGACCGAGTCGTCGCCCCATTCGAGTTCTTGCCTATGAAAGATCTATAGCAGGACACGTCCACTTTTGATATCGCCAGAACCAGTGAGTTCGCGATAATTATGTGTGTGGATGTGTGGACCAGAACCCTAGCGGGAGAAACAAGTTATGGCAGTTAGGAGCTCATGTGATGACACAATGGACATATTCTTTATTTTTTGCCTCCGTCCGGGAAAGATTCAGTCGGACTTCTGATTTTGTGTGGCCATTCATCAGTGGGTTATTACATGAGGACTGTTAGCAGTGATTATACTGATTAGACGATTGAGTTTGACTGTGGGATTGTAGTGTCATAGCGATAACTATGTTCCTAACGTCTGAGTAAATTGTGTAATTGATAATACTGTATGGCAGACGTGCTTGTTCTGAATTCGGTTATGTGAGTGCTTAGACGTGAAGAATATGGTTGTTTAACTTAATTGTTGTTTTTCACTTGTTTGGTCTTGTTGGTTTTATACTCGATTGCCTGACATAACTATTGGTTTGTAGTGCATGAGTAGTATGGGATGCTCATTGCATGAATTCCGATATGGGGTGTCAGCTTTGATAAGTATAATCGAACATTTGTTTGGGTCATATTTGATACTTGGTTTTGAGTCTCTTTGGTCATTTATGGGTTTGGGAAGTTTTGGTGTAGAATTGGTGTTTTTTGCGCACAAGTTTTGCACCTGTTTTTCTGAATTTTGCAGACGATCCAATTGTCCTACCATTCGTCCTAGGGTTCGTCTGTAGAATGAAAATTAGCTACTGTCTTTCCACGAACAAGGTCGCGGACGATGCTTCGTTCGCGGGTCACTTCGGTCGACCGGGTTGTGTACTGGTCGACCGGAGCCTCTGTTGTCTGTTTGTGTGCTTCTGGGATATCACCGGTCGACCGGATTGAGGGTGTGGTCGACCAAAAAGGTCATAGTGCAGCTGTACAGATTTATGTTCTGTTTTGTACTATCCTGTCATGCGTTCGGAGTCCCATGAGGCTTGAGTTGTGACGTGTCAAAAGCGTATTTTCAAAAGGGGGTATTTTGGGAAATAGAAATATGCTGAGTCTATTTCTGTTGTATTTTGTTCTGTCTATATATATTTATTATTATAGGTCCTTACTGAGCACCGGAGCTCAGTCCATCCGCTTTCTTACTGTGCAGGTGATGTAGATGTTGATACTGCTTACGAGGGGCCATTGGAGGAGTGATCATAATTTATATAGCTGCTGGATTTATTTATTTCTTTTAGTATTTCATTTGGAACATTTAGTTTCATTTTAGAACGCTTAGACTTATTCTAATAATGTAATAAGTAGATCCATTTTCATTTATGTATTTAGATTTCCACTGTTAAACATTTACTTTGAATTGAATTGAATGCATAATGAATTTCCTTTTTATAACTTTGTATCGTAGGCTTTGGTGTCTCATCGACCAATGAGACACTGCCATGTCATCTTCCTAGTTACGAGGTGTGACACCTAGGTTCTGGGGAAAAGTTCGATATACGCAGCCTTACTTTTATTTTATTACGACACGATGATAATTTAACAAAATAGAAGTTCAGTGAATGCAGCCCCAGGACATCAAAATTGGATATAGACCCAAGTTAAGTTTGATCCCCGGGTAACAAAAAAACTTTAACAAAATAGAAAATTTCTCAATTTGAATTGGTATCTAATTCATGTTTTAATCATTTATACATGAAAGCAACAAGTTAGGTCTTTTTTAGTAGCGAAAGTTATGAATTCGTGATTTGCATTTATGATTCAATGCGATGTTCTCCAAATCTCGATTGATTTAGTCAATTAAGAAATACTTAAGAGTTAAGACATTGTATAAAATCAAAAAGCAAAAAGAAGAAGTGAAAACGGTGCAAATGCGTCATCCAAACCCAATGAGCTCATACGACCTAAAGTGGGCCTGTTCCGAACTCCCACAATTAAGAAACCGAGCCAATCTGGTCAGGAAGCCCAGGACACCTTAGCTTAAACCCCAACAAAAAGCTCAGCTCGAGAAACAGCCACTCCGGTCGTCCCCTCTGAGTCTGAACAACCACTATGAAACTCCTCCAAACTCTCTGTGGTAATCAGCTTTATCAATTCACCTCCTTCTAGATGCTATTGCTATGATATCTGTTCCCTTATTATTATTATTTTGAATTTTAACAGGGCAGAATCGTTTGGCGCTTCGAGCAATCGGACGGCGATACTTCGCGGCGTCTACGGAGGATTACAGCCGGAGAAATTACGCTAACAATGGCAGCGAATATAACACCGTTATAACCTCTCTTGTTTCTCAGCGGAGGTCTGCATTATTGTTATTATTATTATTATTGTAATTATTATTACTAACTCTGTTTCAAATTAGCTTGCAAACATCTGCACTTTTATCATACCGTTATAACCTCTCTCGTTTCTCAGCGGAGGTCTGCATTATTGTTATTATTATTACTAACTCTGTTTCAAATTACTTGATACATCTGCACTTTTATCATACCGAGTAAATGATTGAAGAGATATAATGAAGGAAAAAGTCTAAAATAGCGGTAATTAATGACTAGAAAGTTATTATTACTCTCTCCATTTCAAAATATTAGTTACATTTGGAGTTTTTACACGGATTAAGGATTCACACTTCAATCTATACAATTCAAAATAAAACATCTATATTTCTCTTGAGATAATAGTAGTTAATGAGGGGTAGAAATGGAAAAGTTGCATTAAATGTAGAAACTATTATGAGAAAAATAAAAACTCGAAATGTAACTACTATTTTGAGATGGAGAGAGTAGTAGTTCTTTGAGTAATAAGTTAGGGATAAGACTGGAAAAGTGACAATAAATATGCATTGATTTATTAAATGTATCAAGTAATTTGGAATATATAAAAAAGTGAAATGTATCAAGTAATTTGGAACGGAGGTAGTATTGTCTTTGTTCGTTTTTTTGGTGTTGTTCTAGATTTCTTAGGTGAATTTTGGGTGAATGGAATATAATGTGAGAGAAAATGTGTGTATGAACAGGCATTATTTATTGAGAGATGTATATGATGATATGATTCTGGACGGGGTAAAGCCAGAGAGGGACACATTCCATGCGCTTATTGCTGGGACGATGAAAGGAGCTCGTGTCCAAGACTCTTTCTTTTTCCGCGATGAAATGAAATCCATGGGTTTGGTTCCTGATGTAATTCCCATTACCTTCATATATTCTTGTTCTACTAGCTCATTTTTCATGCTCTAGAGTATATGGATGTTTACTTTTGTGTGTACTGTATTGTAACTGATGCTTTGCACTAAAGGTTTGTAATGCTTTTTTCTCAATTCACTCTTTAGATCTTGCCTCAAATTGAGTAAGTGTAACTATTTAAAAGATAAAATTGCCGAAACTAGGTTTTACTTTTAACAGTGTTGAGTAGTTTTTCCATAGGTTCCCACTGTCATTATCAAACTGTTTCTTTTGGTTGGTTGGTTTTGGCATAGTTGACGTGTAATTGGACTTTAGTTCCAAACTGACTGATGTGTTTCTTTGGGGAAGCATTTATTGTGATCTAATGTTGCAAAAAATGACATGATAGCTAGATACTTCCATTTCTATTTTCTCATAAAGAAGGGCAGCGATGCAATATACTAACAGAATAGACATCTACTTAACTTGGCTTCGTAAATTCCTGATTTTTTATTCGGTTGAAATGTTGATGTCTTGTCTTTATTTGCTTTTAGGTTGCACTATACAATTATTTAATCTCAGTTTGTGGTAAGTGCAAGAACTCTGACCAAGCAATCCAGGTATTACTTTTTTCCATGCAACTGTATATCTCGTCTTTTTTCAGCATTAGTTATCTTTCCCGCTCAGGCAGTTATGCTTTCAACACCCCCCCCCCATTCCCCACGTTGAAATGAAGCTTTTAGAAGAAATGAAGAGATATGAAGTCAAACCTACTGCACAAACCTATGTCTGTCTACTCAATTCATGTGCAGCTGCTGGTCGATTAGATAGAGTGTAAGCTATTTATCTTGTGAGGTTCTATCTTCCTCTATTTATCACCAGTGTTTTGCTAGTAGTGACACTCAAGGACCATCTTTTTTCATGTATATATCTATATTAAACTCCTTATGATGACGAGCCATGCTTGAATAAGAGTAGCTTGAGTAAATTTCCTTTGTTAAATCAAATTTGTGATGCCACAATTCTAAATGCTGCAATCTTTTCTGATTCTGTAGTTCAATCAATTAATTCATAGGTAAATCAATATCAATTTCAACATGAAAGTATTAACATTTTGCATGTTTTAGGCTTGCAATTGTTCGGGACATGACTGCAGCCGGCCTTGGTTTGAACAAATTTTGCTATGCAGGACTTATAGCTGCACACAAGAACAAGACTCCTGTTTCTGATGATTTAGCTGCCACAGTAAATACAAACTTTGTTTCTTTTTATTTTTATTTCTCCCTTTGCTTCTTTTGTTAATCTCCAACCTTTCTCTTTCCTTGAAAAGGTCATTGAGCTAGTTGAGCAGTCAAAGGGCTGGTCATCAGTGGATAAATCAAACAACGTGGCTGACAGTGTCATGATGGGCATTACTGAAGAAGAATTGTACAATGTACCCACTGCTGATTATGCTCGCCGGCGGGGATTTTTTGATAGGCAGTTTACTGTGTATCATGCAGCATTTCACGCTTTTGCAGACCTTAAGGATGTTCAGGTATAATCTCAAATAGGTTGTTTTATTTTTTATTAGTCATGCCTGGGCAGACTTTTGGTTACAATCAAATTGGTCTAGCTCTATTCTGGTTACTAGAAATATCATATCTCTGTTTGCCACTTATCCCAATATATATTTTTTCTCTTCTATTTGTACTTAGTGATATATTCATCCAGAAATAGATCAGGGCAAAACAAGTACTCCCACAATCCCAAATTGAATGTCCACTTTCCTATTATGAATAGGAAAGTGAACATTCAAATTGGGACAGAGGGACTATTACTTATTCCTGTTTTTCAGAACAGCGTATGTTTATTTCTCTGGAGATGTTATATGCATTTGGGGTGTTTCCAAGAATTTATGATAACATGGATACTATGCTCACATGTACATTATGTTAAAATGAACATACTAAAGAGCTGGTTCTTGAGCAAATCATCTAGTTCTTTGTGGAACTTGGATGTCTTTCTCACCAACTCTTAGGTTCTAGAACAGTTCTAACTTCGAGAAAGATTCATCCAACTTCATTACTTACTACAATTACTTCTTGATTCGAGTATAGACTTCAAATTAAAGTTTTCTTTTTTATTTTGGTGGTCTGAATTAGATTTTGGTTGGATTGACTCATTATGAAATATGATAGAAGACACTGGCTCATAATAACAATGATTCTAATAACAAAGTCAGTCACTTAATCAATCAAATTGTCCTGGTTTTTGGGAGTCTCTGCTATGCAACTCACGATTTAATTCAAATATCACGATAACTTGACTATAGGATATTATAATCTATCTCACTCTAGGATGTTAATACTTGTAAGATTCCCTCCTTAAAGAGGTATGTTACATGTAGTGTTGGGCTTTATCCCTTTGATTAGACGTTGCCTACTACTAGATGGGTATATGCGTAGATATCTTTTGATTTGTCAATTAAGATTTCATGACATCCGTTTATCACATTGTATAGCCAACCTCTTGAATAGGATCAGTGGAAAGATATTAACACATTTTAATTTTTTGTGTGGTAATTACATGTTAGTTTTGAATTTTCACTTAAAGGTGCGATCTGTGTGTGTGTGATAAATTTAATTCCATGATAAAATTGACCTTTCTATATTTCGCCAGGCAATGGAAACTCTTCTGGACTTGTTTCAAAAGGATGGTAAAGTAACTGATGTCTTCATGGTGATGCAAATTATGAGGTAATTTTTTGTTTGAAGTATCAGCTTCCTTTTCTTGTTAGATATATCATGTCGGCAGATGGTGTGCCAAACCAAATATATACACCATACTCATTTGGCATTTAATTGCATCATTTGCTTACTGGAGATTTGCAGTTGAACCCACTATCTCCTCCGTAAGTGCCATAGGAAGTAAATATAGCGTGAGCGTCGGTCATTTCCCTAGGTTAGCTGAGCAGGATCCATATATTTCTCCGGTGATGCTTATCCTGCATATTATTCCCAAAGTTGTTTCGATATAAAGTGGCTTTGAAGATCGTAAGCTTTTCTTTCATGTCTGGAAATTATACTTGTGTGGTCCGTGATTACCATTTTTATCCACAGGTGCTATCTGCATGCTGGAAATATACAGCGTGGTGTGCAAACCTTTGAAGAGTATATGAATTCAGGGAAGCCGCCGGTTGTGGAACTCTATGTGGTAAGTTCGGAATAGAGGTATATTCAGCACCATCAGATGACTTTCTGTAGTCCAGTGGCACGTTAGCATTGTCATGTTTGTGAATGAAGAAGGAAGTTGGCATTTTATTCTGTTACCATTTAAGTTCTATTTGATATCTAATGATCGCACAATGTTTCTTGATAGAATATGGTTTAAAAGTGCACCTATTTGACCTTTTTACTTACTGGGCCTCCTTCCTCAACAGCTCCACGGGGTCCTAAATCCTCTATATCTGGAATTTTATATTGTTCCATAGGATAAAGCTTCTAAATTTAGGTGTTAGGTGCCTAATCCATAATCATGGCATATTATGCTTGTTTGCAACCTCAAGCTTTTGTTATATGATGTTTTTTTCTTGAAAAGAGTCCTGCCTGAAATACGCATGGGAATATGTTTACAGATGAATCATTGATTCTATGTAAAATTATTTTATAGGCTGCATGTGGGACTTTGGTCTTTGGAACTTTTGGGAGACTCACGGAGCACTATATTCACGCCTCTTTATGATTTGTTAATTATTACTTCCGGACATCTTTCTTTAACAATGATATGTGTAGATTAGTTTGTTTTTTCTTTATTTGATGTTTAGTGACGACTTCTGGTCTCAGACTCTTATCGAGGGAGCAATGTTGGGACATAGACCTGAGGGTATGCAACTGGCTCAGGATACACTGGTATGTATATTTTTTCTGTTGGATTGTGAAAGCATCTATTAAATCGATATTGTTAGTTTAGCTTTACTCATACGCAAATACCTCGTGTGTTTCAGCTCCAGATGAATTCTAGGAACTTTTTCTTGACTGGCAAGATGGGAAGCGACCTCCTCCTTTTAGCTGCAGGGGAAAAGGTAATATATTGGAGGATCAGCCTTTTTTTTTCCCCCATTCTATTTGGCTTTTCTATATTGGTCTTGGTTTAACTCAGCCTTGAGCCTTCTACTTATTTTCATACGCTTACGGTTTTTCTTTTTTTTCCCTTCTCTTTTGCAGCATGGTGGATATACAACTGCCAACTTGATATGGGATATGATGCAAGCACGTAAGATCAATCCATCACTTCCTGCTATTGAAGCATATTACAACGGCTTAAAAGTAAGATATTTTTTAGTCATTTCCAGTTCTCCTTAGTATGTGTGTACTTGTTAGTTGTTACTAATATAACTCATGTGGATCCGCCAATTTCTTCTCAAACGTCCAAGTAAAATAAATGCAGAAAGTACGCTGATGTTGAACTAGTCCCGTGACAACGTAGTTTTGCTAGGGGATTTTTCTAAGGAATATCATTGAGGGTTTATCTAGTGTAATTCCATGTTTTTTCAAGTATTGTTCCTTCTGGCTCTTCCATATGGACAGCTTTGTGGTTGTTCTTCCTGCTTGCTATGAACTTTATATCTGTGCTGCTGCCCTTTAATAGCCTATCAATTTGGTTTGAATTTCAGGGACGAGAGATACCCGAGGATGATCCAAGATTAATGTTAGTTTCTAAGACCCTTGATGGTATGCGGTTTAGATCTGGACGACCATAGAGTGGAGATAATCGAGACAGGAGATTGAAGATTATTATTATTTGCATGAACCGTCTTCCTTGAAAGATGAATGGTGCTTTAGCAGAGCATTGACATGCTCCGCTGTTGTTGTATACTAAATGGTACTCTGCCTTTACCTCCTGAAGATGCACCTCAGAGCCCCTTTGTTGCTTCACATTATGGATGCCTTTAGGTTTGAATAATTTTTTCATTGCTTAAACGAAAGATTAGTATTTATCCTGCTTAGTTGAGTGAGAGGTAACTTTAGTCAGTCTGCTTAAAAGTTAAATTTATTTTCTCTTTCTTTTTAATGTACCTCGCATTCTCTTAGGAACATGTTACGATAATTTATTTTATTTTCTTCATACAATTGGAGAAGATTGGGAGAATTACTGAGACGAGTATTTTGGAGTTGATTAGCAGAAGTACTTGTAATTTAGAGACTTCACTGGTAAAGTGGACAGCCCACCATTTTATTTCTTTTTTTCAATGGGTATGGAAGAGACTTCACTGGTAAAGTGGACAGCCCACCATTCTATTTCTTTTTTTCAATGGGTATGGAAGTGAACCGAATGATGCATTATATATTCACACGCGTGATAAATACCGACTAATTCGATTGAGGAATCTATGTGGAGAGATTCGCCATCACCATGGTAATGTGGTCACTTTGGATAAACTCGCCTCAAGGATGAATCGAACTCAACATGTTCCAAAATGAGCACATTCTTTATAATGTTATATCTTTTAGAGTAACAAGTGTTCATAACACGTGTCACAAATTGGTTTTTTAAACTAAGTAAAATGTTAACCATTAGATGAATCCAAAATAGGATTAGAATTACAAAAAGTTCCTCCCCTATCACAAAACACTGAAGGAGGTAGCAGCGATGGATCAAGAAGTCCACTAACAGATTAGACTTTGCCCAATGGGCAACATTATGAGCAACAAAGTTTACAGACCTATTCACAAATTGGATTTTCCAAAACTTGAACTCACCAAGCAGGGACGATTACAGGGGGGGCGGGGGGTGGGGGGGCCGGCGCCCCCCCAAGATTTTTAAAAATACTACTATTTTTAAAATTTTATGTGTATTTTGGAAAATTTTATCAATTTCGCCCCCCCAAGAATTTTTTTTTGCCTTTTTTATCGCCCCCCAAGAATTTTGGAATTTTTTTACCAGTTTCGCCCCCCAACATCAAATTCCTAGCTTCGTCCCTGTCCCCAAGCAAAGATTGACCCAGATTTACATGGTCTAAACCAGTCCAATGACTGTCCTCCATATAACCTGTAAGACTTCTAAGCACATTCAGACAATCCCCTCAATAATGCTATATTTCAAATTCAATAGTTTGTGTTTTTTACATTGCCAAACTTGCAGCTTGCGCTTCAGCTTCAAAGGGCGATCTTGCCTTAAATCTGTTGATCCAAACACCCAAAATTTCTCCTAAATTGTTTTTGATAAGAAAAGCACTAATTGTATTGTCATCCTTGATAAATCTCGCATCAAAATTAATCTTGATATAATTCTTAGGCGGTAGCTTCCAAGAAGTCACTGTAGCATTTGCAGACTTCTTTTGCTTCCTTATAATATATGCCTCCCATTAGTCATTTGATTTCCTCTCAATTAGCACCAAAAGTTCTTCAATCGTCTTCACTTGTTTCCCATGTTGGATAGCATTTCTATACATTCATATCTGCTCCAAACATACTGCAAAAAAATTAATAAACTCAGATCTCATATTTTTAGCAATAGGAAAATTACTAGATTTTTTGCTCACTTTTCCCTGATAAGATCATGGATGCTCCATTGATCAAAATCCTCCATTTTGAATTTCCATTTCGAATGGAGCCAGATGGCTTTAGTAAAAGAACACCTAATAAAAAGATGTTCCAATGATTCATCTTCCAATTTACAAATTGGTGTTACATCTGTTTAAATTTGCTCGGTGCAAAAATCCCGTTGTCCACTTAAACGTGGGCCATCTCACGAGCCTCAACAGTATTTTACAGGCTTATCGAAAAGCTAGGCCCAGTAACTGTAAGCCCATACTACTCCGGACTTTTAAATAACTACTGAGGAGAAGAAGATTCCTGAACTTTGGGGTTTAACGAATTTCTTTGCCGCCACCTGCTTACCTTCGATACCCGCGGCTAGTCGTCAACTCCGGTGAGTGCTCTTGCCGGAAACCTAATTTTGAGCTGAAGAATGTTTAATTTTTTTTTATTCTGTTCCAATTTTTATTTTTATTTTTTATCAGATTGAATGGCTGAAGAAGCAGAAGAACGAGAAATTGAGAGAAGGAGAAACGAAGGAGATCGGAAGTCAGATGATGGAAAGGACGATAAGCGGAAGATTAGAAGGAAGAAACGATTACGAGAGGAAGCTGAAAAGGCTGAAAAGCGTGGAGTTTGCTATTTGAGCCGGATACCTCCGCGTTTGGATCCTCTCAAACTTCGTCAAATTCTTTCTCATTATGGAGAAATTCAGAGAGTTTACCTTGAACCAGAAGGCTAGTGTTTTTAGACATTGCCTCGCACTTTCTGTTCTTCTGTCTATAGATTACTACTTGAAATATATGCAACTTTTGTACTTTTTACTCGTTGAAGTAAATTCTTGGAATACAGTTATTACGAAGGAAAATGTTTAAAATGACCTTAATTAATTACTCGAGAGTTAGTATTAGTGTTTAAGTGAGTAATTAGTTAGAGGTAATACTGGAAAAGTTATAATAGATATGTATTGGTTTCTGAAAATGTGGTAAATATTCTGAAATATAGAAAAAGTGCAAATGTTGCATATATTGTGGAAAGGATCTGTTAGTTGCGTTTGCATTGCGTATTTTTTAAATTTTGAATCAATTGAGTGCTTCTGCTACTAACGGTTATTTCTTACTTCTCAGGCGAGGCTGCCAAAGTACATCGCAAACAAGGAGGTGGATTTCGAGGACAAGGATTTAAAGAAGGGTATGTTTAACATCTTAGAACTCTGAGTATATGCCATGTTTGATTTTCCTGATTTTCTTGTTTTGCAATATCGAATTCTTATGTACAGAAGTTCTAACATGTATTTGGTGTTGTAGTTCTGTTAATACTTTATATGGAGTTTTTCTTTTAGAAAATTGAAATACATGAATGTATGAGAAATTATCATGATAAGATTCTTTTGCAGGTGGGTTGAATTCACAAAAAAGAGCATTGCCAAGTGGGTTGCAAAGATGTTAAATGGACAAGAAATGGGTATTTGAAGGATATTTGCTCATCATTTTCATAGCTTCATTTGTTGATTAAAGAAACTGGGATAATGCACACTGACTGCAATATGTTGTATAATAGTATCAACATTAACCTCTTTCCAGCATCCATGTTTTTCAGATGTGTGATTCACGGTTGCATACTTGCATATTAAACTGCGATTTTTTCTGATGTGTCATCAATCATCATGAACTTGAAAGAATGAAACTTCATTACTTTTCTTGATCTAATGCGTATTTGTTTTCTTTGCTTGATAATTTTCAAATGATAACTCCCTCGCTAGTGCTTGGATCTCTAACTAATTTACATATGCCTTCACTTCACTCCTTAGTTAAGGTAGTGAAGTGCTTGTATAGAAGATTTTGTTTTCATTCAGTGTCTTTCTTCGTCCAGCTACTTTTCCTGTGAATGTAAAATCTTTCTTGAGTTTCACAAAAATGTATGAGCTTCCTTAACTTTAACAGATGGTGCTATAATGAGCCTTCCCTTCTATCAGATATTTAGGCTTGCATACTATTTTCCTTTCTTGTAAACAACATTTTCTGATGTACATTCTTCTTCCATAACCCTAGTAAAATAGTGATATGCAAATTAACTTTCCTCTACATGTCTTCATTTGGTATAGGTGGCAAGAAAAGGTCAATGTTCTATTATGACCTTTGGAATATTAAGTACTTGAGGAAATTCAAGTGGGATGATCTTACCGGAGAGATTGGTATTAATCCGTTTTGAATCACTATTTCCACGTTTTGGTACTTGACAAAAGTTTCTCCAGTTGACTTTGTGATATTTCTGCAGCGTATAAAAAAGCCACTAGAGACCAAAAGCTAGAAATGGAAAAATCTGCAGGAAAGAGGGAGAGCTCTTCCTACCTGATCAAAGTTGATCAATCCCGTGCACTAAGTTCCATTGAAGAACGGATAAAAAAGAAGGTTAATTCTGTGCAAGCTCACTTATACGTATGAAATTTATGCATGTGTATTTCGAGAGGATTTAACTATAATCTGCAAATTATAGGATATATTACAAGTTTGTTTGCTTTATGTTCTGATATCTGTCAGTTAACTGTACTGACCTCGAGAGCATATTTAACACTTGTTTTTACTTGTTAATTCTTTTGTTACAATTTGGCCTCAAATTTGTACATAAACTCTTGAAATTGCATGTTCGACATAACTGATTAGTCTGATTTGGCAGAAGCAAAAGGTCCAACAAGAACCAGAAGCAATATCTGATGCGCCTGAGCCACAGTTTGTCCCAAAGAAAACATGGCAATATTCCCAGAAAAAACCAGTTGCAGCTAAGGAGGGAGAAAGCAAGCCTGGGATGTCCAAGGATTTCTTGGCTGGCGTAAGTTCCCCTTTCTTTAAAAAGTTTTATGCCTGGATTTCCATATTTTAAAGTATTAATTCAATCAATTCTACTTGGCTATTGCAGGTATTTGGTTGATACCGTTCGCTCCACTAGGTAGCTGTTTATGCGATGAGATTGACTTCCTTTGAATTTTAGAATGAATGTTCGTGCAATTTACTGGTTTTTTTAGTTGACATCTGCACGTTATACAAGCTTTTGAGGATAGGTTTCATATTCTGTGTGTATCTTAAAGTCCTATGATTCATTCTGGATATTTATGGAGCATTTTCAGGCTTACTATCATCCAATCTGTCCATCTTGCTACTGATGCATAACTTGGCTAATAAATCCAAATAGTATCAGTCAAATACACGTATATACCCTAGCTAAACCTACAACATCTTGAGATGTTGCATGCAAGTGATCTTCACAGAATTATACAGATACGAATACAAGAGTGCAAACTGAAATTGGCATATGTAAGTCTGTACATAATATGTTTCCCAAATACAAGAGTTCACAGCAGGACCCATGAACCTCAGGACGAAAATAGATGGGTGACAGAAAATAGCGTTTTGCTGCCTTAGTCATCCGCAACATGCACCTCTTTGAGCAACTGCTCCATCTCTTGCTCCAGCAGGACCTTGTGGCCGCCCATAACCGACCTTTATTCCAGATGACTACAATGGTACACAGAAAACAATTAGCGGTGAGTTCTTGGAGACGAACACAAAAGAACTTGTGGGGTGAAGGCTAAACTCTTTTCCACAGCATATCGAATTAAAAATACTTGACACTTCCACCATAGATAAAATTAAACACCATGGAAATTGTCAAGGCATACCTCTACCCATTATACCCTCAAAGCAAAAACGGAAAAAATATATGAGAATGACAGCACTTGGTAGCAACTATTATAAACTAAAGCAACACTATAATAAAAATCTTAAATTCAGAAGATCATTGTCAACACCAACTCGGAGAGAAGCTGAATACCTCTTGTGAGACATCAAAAACACCTTCTTGGATTTTCTGAAGAATGGTTGAAGCAGTCTTTATGAAAGCCTGTGCAATTGCCCCAAGTTAAAACTAATTTAGGGATTTTTCTAAAAGAAAGCCTCACACAGAGCACAAGATAACAACATTGAATAGTAAGATAGCACGAACAAAGCCCATTACCTCCTCAACATTGCTGGCAGTTCTTGCAGATGCCTCTAAGTATAAAAGACCATGTTCTTTTGCAAATTGCTCACCCTCTTCCTTAGTGACGGCTCTTCGGTGGGAAAGATCACTTTTGTTACCAACAAGCATGATCGTCATATTAGGATTTGCATGTTGCCGAGCATCCTCCAGCCAGCTAGCCAAATGATTAAATGTCTCCCTCCTGCAGAACAAAATAAACACTCGTGGTTTAAGTGAAAAAAGTATGGTTGTGACTTGTGAGACCAGTTGAAGACAATAGAAAAACCGACGTATTAAAAAACAAAACAAAAGGCAATGCTTAGTTCAAACTGTTCCGCTGCCTCATCCATATCAATTAAGTTGCTGCTGAATCAGAGTGAAACACAAATATAGACCCTCCTCCGTACACCATAATATAGAACTTCTGTGTGCACATATTTACAGGCAAAAGTTCCACACTAGTGAATCTAGCACAGAATATCAGCCAAGAAAGATGATCAAGAGGCAAGGAACCATGTTCATAAATCCATGTGAAGCAGAAGAAGAAATAAGTACAATTCAAGAATAGATGAATAACCTGGTAATATCATAAACAAGAAGTGCCCCAGCAGCCCCTCTGTAATATGATCTAGTGATGGACCTGAACGACTCCTGTCCAGCCTGATATAGAACAAGCTTTCTGGGTTAATATAGGAGGAGGACATCTTTAATTTATTTATATTTTAGACTCTCCATTTCACAATATAAGACCTCTTAGCGGTTTTCTCTCTCCCCAAAATGTTTGGCCTTTTACAATATTTTTCCACTAAAGTTACCCTCACCCATTAATACAATTCTCTATTAAAGTTAGTGTAATTAGTAAATGATATAATAGAAAAATTGCACTTATTTTCTCTTCCTTAACCTATGCACGAGATAGAGAAAGAAGAGGGAAAGAATTGCACATACCGTATCCCAAATCTGCAGCTTCACAGGCCTGCCTTCTATGGTAACCATTCGAGCACCGAATTCAACTCCAATAGTAAGATCGTGAACCGGTTGAAACCTCTTATCCGTAAATTGCAAAAGCAAGCATGATTTCCCGACACCTAAAAACGAAATTCCCCACAAAATTTCAATGAAATGATTAGTTGGACAGAAAAATTAGGGTTTCGCATATAACAAAAAAGAGTAAATGAAAAGGAAATAGTTAATTAGTACTTATTATTACCAGTATCACCGATGATTATGTATTTGAATAGATAGTCGTAAGACATCTTCTTCTTTTGGTCCGATGAAGATTACTCCGGCGATCTTCTCCGACGAGATGGTGGGTGAAGGTGGTGGTGTTAAACTGTTACGCCACAGAACTCACAGAATTGGAATTTTTTCCAGAAATACGATTGGCTGAATGAATCAATGTATATGTACTCAACCGCAGCCGCTTACACCTTGTTTGGGTAGTTAAAAGAGGAAAGAAATAAAATTGAAATACTACTAAAAAGATAAAATATCTCTCCTTCCTTGATAGAATATCTGCCGAACTATGTTATTATTCCTTGACAAATGCTAAAACTAGTTGGATCTCTAAATACTTTCATTTTATAATATAAAGGCTAATATGCAAATTTGGTCTCATATGTATTTTCGAGTTGCAAGATTAATCCTATAAGATTTTCTTTTGCATAGAACGTCTTATATGTTTTTTCGATTTGCAAACTCAGTCCAAACCACTACTTTTGGTGTTTCTTGAAGGGTAAAAGAGGTATTTCATGTAAAAAATTAAAAAATAAGAAGAAAAACCTAAAAAAATAAAATAAAAATAAAAACCTAAATTCACAAGTCATATTTAGATTTAGATTTTTAACGTAGTGGGAAACAAGATAGGAGAGAAAACATTATGATTCATCTCAATTTCTTCAAACACAAAAAATCAACCAAACTTAAAAAATTTACCCAATCTGCAAGCAAGGTCAATAATCTATGTTAAGGTATTTGAAGATCACACTGGTTAGAGTATGCATCTTCCAAAGCCCGGGGACAATCCTCTGTTCCCCAACCCTCTGCAAACTATATTAATCATTTATTTTTGCAAACATATGCACTTACATATGGGAGAGAGAGTGACGATAATGGCCCCTGAAGGTTCATTTGATGAAACTCTGGTTGAAGGAGATGGTGAAAAAGATAATGTTTATGATAATAGGAATAACCATGATGGTGAAGGGGTTGAACAATCTAAACATACGGCCCTCGAAGAGCTCAGAAGTCCTGAAGTATTGACGGTGAAACCACCAAATTTTAAATTTTTAGGTTTTAATTTTAAATTTTTTTAGGTTTTTCTTCTTATTTTTTATTTTTTACATGAAATACCTTTTTTACCCTTCAAAAAACACCAAAAGTGGTGGTTTGGATTGAGATTGCAAATCGAAAAAACATATAAGACGTTATATGCAAAAGAAAATCTTATAGGACCAACCTTGCAACTCAAAAATACATACGGTACCAAATTCGCATATTAGCCATAATATAAATTATCAAGATAGATAGCGAAAATTAAACGAGTGAAACAAAATAAGATACTTTATTAGTGCAAATATCAATATTATTCTTATATTTAATAGAGTAATATTGATATTTTAACTAACAAAAAAATATTTTTTTTTCCTTAATTTTTATTACTTATCCTAAACGACTTATATTATGTGATAGAGATAATATTAGTCTGAATTTCATTTTTTATTTCTCTTAGATTAAGTTAACTATATATGGTAATATAAGTATATTAAAATCTAAAATCTTATAATAAAAAAATAGGGAAACATTTGGGGAAAAAGAAATTCATATTAACAAGTGTCGTTGATTATATATATGTCTTTTATTAGGTGTCAAAAATTTATTCTAATTATACCATCAACATATTTTTTATTGGAAAAGTGGAAGAGATGAGAAATGAAGGGATATTATTAGAATTGTGGTGAAAAAATGATTGTTTGTTTGAGTTTTTTTTATTTTTTTTTAAAATATTATAAACGACCTATATTGAGAAATTGAAAGAGTACGGAAGAGATGAACTAATTTGACATAAGGAATCCACTAAGAAAGTGCATCGTTATAAATTTTTACTTTTTTAGAAAATACAAACTTTCAAAGGTTTGAACAATGGGATAAAGATATATATTTTAGATATTTAGATATTATTTTTAATTTTTAAAAGCATCAAGCCCATGATTAAAAAGTAAGAGAGAAGACTGTCCACGAACCCATAAGGAGTGGTTTACCCATACATAGGGCTGTCAACGGGTTCGGGGCAGCTGCAATCCCTGCTCACATAAATTTCGAAAAAAATGTGAGCGTGAGTGAGATAATGTGAGCGTAGTGAGCGTGAGCTTAATATTCAAGCTCGCTTCTTATGTGGCGAGCGTGAAACTGACTACATTCAGTAGAAAAAAAGCTTCGAAACCCGAATAAGATTAATATAATTAAAATATTATATATATATATAATAATAATAATACTAATTTAAAAAAAAACTTATATACATTATAATTATAATTATAATGTGTGGATTAATTCAATAGTCTGGGTAGAAAAGGAGATTATATTAAAGAATGAGTCTTACAACGGGAGAGAGGCAGTACTAAAAGTTAAAGGAAGAGAAAACATGAAAAGACAGGCGTAGGAAAAGCACGGTACTAAAAATACATTGGGATGAATCACAACAAAAAGTGAGATGGTGTAAAAGAATTCAATAGGATTGTCAAAATTGGAATTGCCACCGACAATGGAATTAAATCAATCTTTTGAAATTTGTAAATTTATCATTTGTTAAAATTTTAAGTGCATGGATTCTCTTGTTTTTTTGTTTTTTTATATAAGACTCCTTTTATTAAGCATATCAAACAATTCGAAACTTTTGCTTCTTTTTGTGTATTCTTGTCCAAATTTAGTTTTAAAGGCTCATCAGTATTATGCTATTCTTGAGACAGGGATTTTCGTTTTCTTCGCTAATATAAGCGAGCTTGGAAAGCTCGTGAGCTAAGCTCAAGCTCGTGTTAAAATGTGAGCTGAGCGTGAGCTCGAGGTTTGTGAGCTTTTCCCGAGTGGACGTGAGCGTGAGCTTTTCAATTTTTATGTGAGTGAGCGTGGTATACTGCCAGTCTCATTTCCACATACATTTCGATCGACACCCCCTACCCATACAAAGTCCTCCATGAACCCATCCAAAAAGTAAGTGAATATTTATACGCCCTCCATATCAAAATAGTGTAAACATTTTGATTTTTCATATAAATTAAGAAATTTATAAAAACGATAAGAATTAAAGAAAAAAGATTAATATATCCTCATTAGTTATTCCGTGAAAATTGAAATAGTAGTTAGAAGAAAAGTAAGAACTAAGAATATTTATAAAAATGGAAAAAGTCTACATTAATGTTCATTGATATTGTAAATGTTAACACTATTTAAAAAAATATATATATTAAAGTTCAAATTTTAACACTATTTTAAGATGGAAGGAGTATGTAATAAGGTTCAATGAAATTGTATCCTAACTAATTTAGCACATAATGAATATAAAGATTATCTTAGTCCGTATCAAAATTTTCCAAAACAAATAGATTAGGACAAACATGTTTAGTAATTAGCTTTGCCTTTAGTCCCAAGAGCATGTCTTTGATTAGCTTTGCCTTTAGTCCCAAGAGCATGTCTTTGACAAAGTTAATGGTTTAAGTCACTTGGAAAACGACATAATATCGTATATTCAGGTTTATCCTTCAGATGTATAAACCTGATTAATTGAAACCCCAGATGCCGAATCACCAAAATAAATGGAGTAGATTTGATCTAACAAAACCATTGCCCCCACCTTATCCATAAGATAATCTTTCTGTTGAATTTCAAGTTCCATTTTTTCAGGGGCAAGAACTTCAATTCAACTCATATTACTAATGTTAATCACTCGTCCAAATCCGACCACATGGAACTGGAATTCATCGGTATCCACAAAATCCCAGATTCCAGCAAGAACAAGAACCATTTGTAAATCAAAGAAAGCAGAACAATCTTCTTCTTCTTCTTCAGCCGGACAAATCAAACGTTTAGTGCTAACTCAAGAAGGAAGAACTAAACTCAACCCAAAGTCCGATAGAGAATTCTATGAATACCCGCGATTTGTAACACATGTAGATGATAATTTCATATCTATACTAACGAATCTTTACAGGGAAAGACTGAGACCGGATTCGGAGATTCTTGATCTTATGAGTTCATGGATTAGTCACTTGCCCAAAGATGTTGAGTACAAAAGGGTGGTTGGACATGGACTCAATGCACAGGAGCTTGCAAGAAATCAGCGGCTGGATTATTTCTTCGTTAAGGATTTGAATGATGATCAAGAACTTCAGATGGAAAGCTCTAGTTTTGATGCTGTGATTTGCACGGTCAGCGTTCAGTATCTTCAGCAGCCTGAGAAGGTCAGTTATTAATTCATAGACCGAACTAAAATATTATTGAATTATGTACTCGAGAATCTATTAAGGGATTTTCTTGGGGAAATTAACTAGAGATGGAACTTGTCTAATATATTTGGTTTCACTTTTTACACTCATAAGCCCAGTTTTCGCCCCACTTTCAAAAGTCGAGCCCACATCTGCCAGCAGGACTGAGGCTAGGTTTATGAGTGTGGAAGTTGGACCGGGTGCATTAGACCGGTTTTTCCAAGTACTAAGGAGGTCAAATTTAAAAAATAAGTAACTAAACATAATTAGAATGTTGACTTCGGGGGCGAGTATCAATAAAAGAGTTTCTGAACAAAATATTGAGGGGGAAGGGGGGCAAATTTAAAGAATAAGTAACTGAAAAGCCTAGAAATTCAATATCTATAGGATGATCATTCTGATATGCACCAAGTTCATTGGAATTTGTGGTTCAGAACTGACCAGTTCTGGACCACAAGTTCAATGCGAACCTGTTATTAATTAGTCCCTTTTGCCTTAAATAAAATTGAAGATGGAATTTTTAAATAAAATTGAAAATGGAATTTTTAAATAAAAAAAGGGTTAGAACTTGACATTTTGGCGATGTATATCAGGTATTTGGTGAGATATTCAGAGTGCTGAGGCCTGGAGGAATCTGCATTATGAGCTTCAGCAATAGATTATTCTACGAGAAGGCGATTAGTGCCTGGAGAGACGGCACTTCATATAGTCGCGTGCAGCTAGTAGTCCAATACTTCCAGTGCATTGAGGGATTCACACAGCCAGAAATCATTCGCCAATTTCCATCTTCTGCTGCTGGTAATGATCAGCAGAAAAAGTCCAGTTTTAGTTGGATTATTAACTTGATCAAACAATTTTCAGGATCAGATCCCTTCTATGCTGTAGTAGCTTACAAGAATTTCAGACCTGTACTTGCAGACCAATAAATTTCCCTTCTTACAAGTGCAGTTGCAAAATGTTTTCTTTCGGAATGCCTCTTGCTTGGTCTCTTCCTTGCCACTATCATTTCAATCCGCTACTTCCATGATCAATGTGGCAGGGTAAGTTTTATATTATATATTTTTGTTCAAACTTGCGGGGATAGCTCAGTTGGGAGAGCGTCAGACTGAAGATCTGAAGGTCACGTGTTCGATCCACGTTCACCGCATCAAAATTTTGATTTTTTTTAATCTGCTGATTTTCTTCTTTTCTTTTTGTCCAACTCCATTAAAAGTTTTTTTTTTCTTGTTCAATTTTACTGATATTTTCTTTTTGTTTTATACAAAATCTAAATAACACTTTGACCAACCTAAGAATTCTTACACAATGCGATGTATTATCATTTTCATGCACTTGAATTGAGAAGCGTCACCTCTCAGCGTCTCTCTTGGTCAACTTGATGAATAATTCTGATATGGACCTGCCCTACCACTTGGTCATGGACCACTAGGTTTACATTCAGTCACATCACAGTTTTGATTAAAATAATAAAAATAAGTGGGGCCTTATGAGAATTTTTTTTTTTTTAATCAAAAGAGGTGATGTGGTTAATTCTAGACCAAGTGGTAGGCCAGGTCTATATCAGAATTTTCCCAACTTGATTCAGTTTTCTTCTCATTGTCCAACTTTCCACTCAATGTTGGGTTTTTTTTCCTCCAATTTTTTAGGTCGACTTGGTTAAAAGCTAGCATAGTTAGCGTTTTACCCAAAAGACGACACTTGTATCCCTCCCCTGAAAATAAAAAGAATTTTTTTTTTTTTAAACCAGATGCAACTTAGAAATTGCTGGATTCAGGAATCCTTCAAAGCTTTCTGGAATTACTTTCTGAAGGGGGATGGGTTTAAGAGTGATATCCACTTCAGTCTTTGAAGATACTGAATAAATATCTTCTCTAACTAACTACATTGTATAAGAGTGGTCGAGTACTTGGAAAACATTTGCTCCAACCACAACACAAACTGTATATTATCATCTGCTCCATTTCTCGTCATCATTTTGAAAAAGGCAAAAAGGAAAATCCAGCTGGGGAGCAGACACATCAACGTATGGCAACCACGGAAAACTGTCATTAAAAGAATGAACTAACTTCCAGGATTCTCTGGACCTCCCTCCATATGCTTCTTGAAAAGGTAGCACATTCCACTATTTTCAAGCTTCACAGAGCTTTTGAGCATTTCCAACAGCATTGTAATACAATCTCCATAGTGTTACCTTGTTCTGCAAGAACAGCCAAGGCAAATTAAAGAACACTCATATTGTGGGGAATTAAACCGCACTAGTTGAAAATAATCTGAAAGTTAATTCTACCTCTTTGTCCAGATCAACATATATCTCATCACAGGAGTATCCATCAACTGGTTTATTACGTTGGATGATTTCCACAACCCGGTCCAGGTCTCTTGGCGGCAGATCCTGGATTAGCTTTCTAAGATGTTGCTTCTCAGCCAGGGTCATTGACCTGATATAATAAGAAATTTAAAATCAGCAGTTAACAATACAGAATGTGAAGAAGCAAGGCAACTACCCATATAGTTTCGACGGAGATGTGACAAATAATTCTAAATTAGCCAGACGGAACTTCAACGCTTTGCATATAGAGAACGATTATCCAAACAGCAGAAGTACTTCAGATTTTGTTAATATGGGTTTAAAAAAAAAGTACCTGCAGTTGGACATTAGAATATCAAGAAATTCTTCAAGCTTCTGCTCCATGTGCCTAATCTACAAAAGTTAAACCCTGGAATAAGATAAACTAGTTTACCATATCCAAATCAACATCAAGTTCTGCAATAGTCCTTGGGGAATATCTAAAAAATTAAAATCAAACTCAGGCAATGTTTATTATTTCTCATGCAACAGGATTTCCAGACAGCTAATCAGCATGCTTACTGCAGCCAGAAGTTCATCTGAGTGCTTCTTCGTCATTTCCTCAACCATTGTGCAGTCATTGTCAAGAAGGATCAGCAAATCGTTATCAATCTAAAAAAGAATGAAGATTAGGATGAGGACAAACAACCATTCATAGCTAAAATTATCACAACTAGAGAAGAGGGGGGGGTTATCAAAAGGCTTTTAAGTCAAAGAGCTGAATATTGCAGACTCGCCGAGCTACTAAGCTGACTGGACAAAAGCAGATATTAGCATATTCGATCCGTACAAGCAAAGAGACGGAACCAATCTTCTTACTTCATTTTCATCAGCTATTCCCATTTCATCCAAATATACGTGCTCGCTTTTCAATTCTGTTAATGGTGGAGATCCCTTTTCTGGCCTTTTTTTCATCCCACAGGCACCTGAAAGAGACTAAAGAAGCATATAATAAATAAACATATGGAAAAACAAAAGGTGAAGGAATACAAATTGTGCAAAGGGCCGTCAGAACTAGCTACTCATGATAGGAGGAGCACGTGGAACTTGAGTCTTCATCAGAAAGGAAATAATTTGATTTCTTAGACAGGAAATTATGCAAAGGCTTAAAGAATCTATTTTCATAGTAAATACTAATGCAAGCCCACAGCTAAACATCTCATATACAATAGAACAACATGATTAGACCAACTATGAGTTGGACCTGGGTAAAAGATAACAGCACAAAACCTACTGCAGCATAACAAACAGAGCAAATTCAACACTTCATATCCACTTTTGCATGGACTGGAAAGGGCCATTTGCTACAGATAATGAAAATTGCGAAAACAGGTGGTACAAAGAGAAATTTAGGAAAACAAAATCAGCGTTAAACATTAGATCTATCTCAGACATAGGAGTAGAGAAGTGCTTACAGAAGAGAAAGTAGACACTTTCTGCTTCTTATGAGGAGGATGCACTTGATCAGATTCAGATGGTCCACCGGGAAGCCTTAGCATACTATTTTTAGACCTTAGAAGTGATTGTACCCGACATATTTGATGAACAGGATTTAGTACCTGTAGGATAAGACCATGCATGCAAATATAGTAGGTCTTCTTTCAGCAAATCAACAATAAAGATGAAAAAGATGCAATTAACCTATTTGGTAGCCTGTACATTTGGATAGTCAAATTTGAGTCAGAACTTGTATAATATATGCATATTCTTTCTTTCCAAGTTTTTACTGTTAAAATCAGAGGGGATAATAAGGAGAAAGGAAACTTAATTCACTAGCGTCATGCATGTGGACAAGAACATCAACAACTAATCTTCAGAGAAAGGGAGGGCCAAAAAGGCATCATTTAATTCAAGAGCAACTGATAATTGCAAGATTAGCTGACAAGCATCTTCAGAGTCCAAATGTCATGAAATAAAATAAGGATAACAGACCCAACACATGATTCTATCCAGATAGTCGAGGTATGAGTTATGCCCTTATTCCCACATGCATTTCAAGCAATTAACAAAGGAATGGATAAGGGAAACAGGGGAGAAAATATCGTAGCTTATACATACCTCATCAACTTCTTCTCTAAAAGTAAAGAGACTCTGGCTAACCAATGACCTTAATCTTTCTTTCCTGAAATCTGAAAGATGATCGCCTATGGCATCAGAAAATAAGGGAGCAAAGCCAGTGATAGTCTTCATTTTATAATTCTCATTGGAAGTATGGTTATCCTGGGTTAAACTGTCTTCTCCTCCAAAATTAGAATTATGGGGCAAGAAAGGCAGATAGTCTTCATCTTGAGATAAAAACACTGCTATTTCACGTGCATAAAAGCCAAAGTAGTCAGGTCCAATTATGTTGTGTTCGGCTGAAGGAGAAGAACCAGGAAACTGAGAAGTTTCTGGCATACTAAATCTGCATAAAAAAGAAATGAATTGGCGTGAGTATGACAATTAATTGAAACTAGACTGGACGACTAACAAATTGAAATATTTTCTCATTACTTTAAAAATATGCTTTTAATTGTTTAAATGAGAGCCGCCGCAACCACCAATTTGTTTGAATGGAAATACTGCAAGGTCATTCTATAGTATGCCTTCTGAAGGAATACCTTAAAAAAGATTAAGGGTAATCACTCGGACATTACAGAGTGTAGTTCCAGAACAACTTAGCTAAAACAACAGGCCTCGCCAACATATGCAGAGCACCAGAACTAACCCTACCAACCACATGACTATTGCTCCATTTTAAGGCACTAAAGTTGAGGTAAGAGGGGTGCTAAAAAGGCGGACTCCGGAAACAGTGTTAATATTATAATCTAATCATGTATGCAGGGCATTCAGTCAAATGTAGGATGTTATATTAAGGACACTGTCATGATAACTATGGAGGTTTTCAGAACATTTCAATTGTAATATCAAAATTACAACCTTGTATAAATGTTCAAGCTCACATGTCATACTACGAACTCAAGCTTTAGTCCTAATACAAAACACCAGGAATTATTCCAATTTCCATCCATCCCCAACTAAAATGTTAATTGAAAATGTATAAAGAAATCCTAACCCACAAGGATTTGAATCTAACCTAACAAGCCACATAAGTTATACTCCTACATTCATGAGAATTATGGCATTACAAACAACACTACAAAATATCTAAGAATTTAAACATTTACCCAACTAAATAAACAAAGGAATTGCTGTAGACAATGGAACAAGGAGATGCCCGCACCCCTAACCTTTTTTTTAATTACTAAATAGGTATTGATTTTTTAGGCTTTTAGTCGTGTGTTTTTTAAATTCGCCCCAATATGTTTACGAAAACTCCTATAGAGATCCTCGTCTCTCTAAATTCAAAGTTCAAGTTCTGTCTACGAATGATATCATAAATAGGAATATCATCAAACAAAGAAAGCGGAGTAATTATTGATATCACCACAATTAGTTCACTGTTGCCCTTATGCATGCATAGGAAAAATGAAAATCAAATTAATTAAGAAACTCCATAAATAACAAAAAATATTCGAAATACCAACAACAAAACAAGCGGATCCAATATATATCCCCAACAATAAATCGCAAAATTGAAGAATAAGATTTTAAAAAACAGAACCTCAATCGACAATAAAAAACGAAGTATATTCACCGCTTTAATTTGCTCGAATTAACAGCGAAAGGTTTATCGAATAATCGTGATTGTAAATCCGTATATATGAATATAAACAACTTTTTGAAATTTAAAAATATAATCAAATTCAGAATTGGATTTCGTTGAGGTAATCCATTGTAAAATTTTCCAGCAATTTCGAAGGGTTTGATGGATTTGGGGCAAAAACAAAAGGAGGTGAGGGTTTAAGTTAAGGTGGTGGCTCTCGGTTGCCAGCCCGTGTTGCAACTCAACTCCCACTATTATTAATGAGTGTTTCAAAATATTAACCGCCAATGCCCTTTTTTATACTAGCATTATTAGAAGCTTCCAATGCACTTGCCCTAAAGTATATTTTTTTTCTTCTTTTTTGACAACGACGTTTTTCTTTTAACCCATAAATTAGGGGTTTGAGTCACTTTGTAAGGTAAGTGGAGAATGTTATTGATCCTCCCAAGGACACAAGATAAAAAATATATTTTTAACAAATTTTTTTTTTTCATATTTATTATTAACCAGCTGTAAAACCCGTAACTTTTACTTACGCGATATTTGACGTGTAATTAATTTTTCGCGATAGGCGTAATTTATTTTGTATGATGATGTGACTACGTGTCTAATTAATTGTTACTACATGTTACATGTTTTATTTTGTGTACGTTTTAGTGGGTATTTCGCACGCGTAACGTAGTCGAACTATTTAATTGTAAATCACCATAATAATAATAATAACAATAGGAATTAAATAAAATGGATTATATGATTTAAGGATGAAAATAAAATAAAAGCATTTCGTGGGAACAAGGATTGAATTTGATTAAAAAAAAAGAAAAAAAAAGAAAATGGAATTGGAATAGATATAATAATAAAGAAAAGATAAGGACGTTAGAATTGAGAGGAATGGGGAAAGGGATTTATTAATAAAAGAAAATTAATAACAAAAGGCAATAACTAGCAGATAATGGAAATTCGTAAGTTACATGGGATTAAAAACAAAATAAATTAAAGGCGAAAAGGCATAACGTGGGTGAGGGGATTTATTTATCCATCAAAAAAAAAAAAAAGGTGAGGGGATTTATTTTTTTTACTGAGGACTTTTCATTCCTCGGGAACCGTGCCAGCAAGGAATAGAAAGCAAGATATATCAAAGGCTTTGGAGCCGTGAGAAAGCAAAAGGAAAAAAATGAGTTTTGACAAGTGATTTTCTATCAACTTTGAGAGTATTTTTGAGTGAGCAATTCTTGTCGGATTTCGACAAACCTTATATGTAAATTGATCACCACGAAACAAGCTGCGAGGACGTGAAGTCGGATTCACTTTTCGATTTCGGAGTTGGAAGATATCGCATCAAGAACGAGGGCTGATTTATGGAATTTTACTTTCTGTGCAGTTCCAGTAGAATCGATGTACAGGTAACATACGAACTCCAAACGGAGTAATTCTTTTTTATTTATAAACTAGACTGATAGGGTTATAATCTGACTGGAGGGTTTGAGATTTTAACAGTTAGATCTTCCGTAATGTATCTCAGAAGTGGAGGACAGAACCAGATTTTGTGCGATTAAATATAGTCTGTCCAGAACTTCGACAGGATGTTTGAGAGGGATATCGACCTCCGTTTTTTACCCACAGCATATCAATTCGAAGATAATTGAAAGGGCTTCGAGTGAGCGCAAACGGAACACAATTCGGAGTTCCCAGTAGATAGTTATCGCACCGCGAGTGAGGCTGCCAAGACTTGCTTTACTGAAATTTCGGTGTTTATCGCATCCATGCATGGGTAGGGGCCCCGCTTTCCTCTATTAAATTCTGTTACGGATTACTTTTACCGTTGGGTATTGTTCGTTATGTTTTAAGAAGTAATTGAGCATAATTAATCGCATAAACTGTTGGAGAAAATTTATTCTTTGATATTACTGTATGTTGAGTTGATTTATGTCTTGAATTGGGTAAATTGAGCATGTCGTATGAATTGTTTTCCCTATTGCTTTCATTGAATGCTATACTCACATAAACTGTATGTGTACGGTTCTGTACCTGTTTTGTAATTTCCTCTTTGTTAATTGCATTTTGGTCGTGTTTGGAGTCGTTTAATTGGCGTCATTGTTTTTGTCCAAATTGGTTTGGTCGACCGAGTCGTCGCCCCTATTGAGCTCGTATTTATGATCGCTAGTCAGCAGAGTTCGATCGCCTCTACATTACGATAAGCGCTTTACGTGACCCCAAGAGGTCTTCTGCTATGTTCTGTCCTGTGGCCCACACTTAATGGGGCTAATCATTAGGTACGGTGGTGGTTTTGTGGAGTCCCTCGGTTGGGGGGTGATGAGACAATGTAAGGATTGAACCTTAAAATCGTGTCCCGTAGTCCGGGGAGAATCCGAACCCACGAGTTTCTATCGAAACCGTCCCTAGTTTGGTTTATAAGCTGGGACCACTGCCAGTTATTGCTAGAGTAGTTGTGAATAGATATGTGAGCTCATGTGGTGGGAGTCGTGTCATAGTAGGTAGCTACGTTCTAAGTATCTAAGACGAGTATGTGATTGGGTGTACCGGATGGGCAACGCGTGGTGCTTGTCGTATACTCGGTTATGGAATCGTTTAGGTACGAAGAAGGTGGTTATTTGCTTAATTGTTGCATTCTATGTGTTCGTTTTGGTTTTGATTATTATATGTTGTTGCTTGAAGTCTATTTGGTCTCATATGAGTTGGGATGTTGGGAAATGTTTTGGTGCACTTTTGCACATGTTTTAAAAACTCATTTTTTCGAAAACCGCATGTCATGCAATCCACTGTATCTTGCTTGCATTACGAACCCTCTACGTTTGCATCTGTCATCGCACTGTCTCGCATTAAGTTCCCGAGTCTTGCTAGACTTGGGACGAGTCATTTGCATATAATTCCTTATGGGTATTTTGGGAAACGGGCATCTGAACTTTATGTATCTGTTTCTGATGTCTCTGTCTCTGTTCTGTCATTATTATCATTATTATTGTTTTAGGTCCCTGCTGAGCACCGGAGCTCAGTCCGATATCCGATTTTGTTTCAGGTTTTGTAGATGTTGATTCTACCTATGATGATGGAGCTTGGGATGGGGATTGCGAAGAGTGATTCTAACTAAATAGTTCACACATGTTATTGATTTTATAGTTATCTCATTGAAACTTGTAATTCATTGTTCAGATGTAAGTAGTACAGTGATTAATGTTGCTCATTCCTTAAATAAGGTTTTCAGATATATTCTTACTTTATTTTTTTCCCCTTCTGCCTAAAACAAGAAGAAAAATAGACATTACATATCTACATTATTGATTATTCATAATCATCGCATAAAGCCAAAAACATATTTTGAGGTTACATAGATTATTCATAATCATCAAACAAAGGAGTGCATGAGTAGAAAAATCATCTCCCACATGAATATTAGAAAATCTACAAATATCAAAAGTACTATTACATAGAAATAGAAGTCATTAAAATTTAACAAATTTCTGATAAAAGAATCGGTATCCAAGGCATATTATTATTTTTTTGAAGCACACACTGCAAGGAATTAAAATCAAAGTACTTTTTTATTTAAAATATTTCTTTAAATTGATTTGCACTCTCTTAGTGAAACATTAGGGAAATCCAAAGCAAAAGCATGCAACCCTGTGAAAATTAAGGGGCAAGGTATCAAGTATAGGAAAATAATAGTAATTTGTCGCACGTTTATAATTTTTTCTTGATGTAGCCAAAATGTTATTTAGATCTCTATTAAATTAATCGTACCACTAATACTTAAATACTGATATTGAAAAAAAAGGGATATCTATGCTGAAAAAATAGAATGAGGTTTCCCCATATCTCATTTGATTTGTTATATATAAAGGAAAATAACAAATATTAAGCCCCTATAGCTCAGTGGTAGAGCGTCAGTCTTGTAAACTGAAGGTCTGTAGTTCGATCCTGCATGGGGGCAATTTTTACAATTTTCCAAATTTACCCACAAAATGCCCAAACTAGCCAAAAAAAATTATATTTTTTCCCCCAATCATCATAAACCCTAAAGTTTTCCAGATTTACCCTCAAAACACAAACCAGCAAACCTTTTTTAATTTGTTTTACCACACTTGGGGTAGTATTTCTCCCTTTTTCCAAACTTTAAGATTCCAAAACAGACCATTGTTCGTGTTTCTAGTCCAATAACCCAATTTCTTTCAGTGAATCGAAATAATCAAAATGGCTTCTTCAATTTTACCTAGATTTCTTAGAAACCAATCTCATTCTGCGAAAAGAATCATCCCATTGCTTAACAAACAAATCATCCCGCCGCCACCATTGCAGACATCACCAGTATTGGCCCATCTATTTGAATCTGATAAAAGTCCGGTTCTTTTTCAAGATTTATTCTTGAATCCATCGGAGACCAAGAATTCGAGCAGCCCATCTCAGTTTTATCAGAGTTTTTCTGTGGGTTTGTTTCTAAATCCAATTTCTCCATCTGGGTTAATCGAAAAAGATCAAGTGGGTGATGATGATTCAAGAACTATTTGGGCTGATAGTGTGAAGAAGAAGAGGAAGAGAAAGATGAACAAGCATAAGTTGAGGAAGCTAAGGAAGCGTCTTAGGAGGAAAACAAAATAATCTTTCTTCAGTTTATGGTGAGAAAAAAAGCTGTTTTGAGCTGCATTGGATTTGGATAGTCTATTTTCTGACTACAGAAAAAAATTGATCCAAACAAAGTTGTTCTTTTGACTAGAAATCTTCATATTCGTATGTATTTTATGGTGCAGATTGCTCAGTTGTTAAGTTGGAGTAATAACTAGATACTATTTCTTGATGAATTTTATGTGATTTTATTGACATTGAAATGCTTATGTTTTTTATTTTCATAAGCAAATAGGTACACATGATCAGCTAAATTGATTTTTATGTTCTAATGTTGGTTACCATGGACATATTTGGCTGCATTGTTATCTTAATTCTTAGATATAATGCATTCTGGAAATGGTAGTTCTAGTTGTAAGAGATGTGATTGAACTGGCCTTGAAAGAAAGATTGATCCTTTTTTATGGTTGCTGACACTTTGTCTGATGAAATTTTGTTAATCTGGTTTTTTCTGATATTATTCGGCCTTGAATGGATGATTTATTTGAACCATTATAGAGAGCATGGGCATTATTCAATCAAGTATACAGTTGGGAAATATCTCAAAACTTTAAAATGCTCAATGATGATATGTTTGGATATGTCATCACTTTATTATTGTTCTTTCTATGAGCTTGTATTTGTGTTTTTATTGGTCACATCATCTCCTATAGGGATTTTTGATGCAATCTCCTATAGGGATTTAGTGCATATTTGGAGTTGTTTGGTTGTCAATGTTGGGAAAACATAGCTTCACATACATGTGAAAGGTAATGGGATAGCATCAATCTTGACTGATGAAGTTTTGAGGCATGCTACAAGAAAGAAAATTTAGGTACATTCCTCTATGAGTTTGATCTAGGTTTGAGCTTTCAGGAGCAGAAGTGGTCAAAGTTACTTGAATTTCTTAAGAAGGCTTACTAGTTGTAGAGTCATAGACAACCTTGAAGCTCGCAAGGATGATGATTGCCCTCTATGTTTTACTATAAACCAATAAACTGCTGTGAACCTCTAATTGTAGATCAAAGCGTAGATGATGGTTGCAGAACCACAAAGAGGTAATATGATTATCTTCGTTTATAGCCTCTGAATAGCCACAGAATATGTGAAGTCAAGTATGGGTCATTCAGCCAGAAGAAACCCGTTGGAAAAATTGAAAAGGAAAATTATTCAACTGAAACAAATTATGACTTTATGCTAGTAATAAACTCAATACTAGCTGGGAAGCACTGAGGAAGAGATGGTTGGGGCAGCGAGCTTTGCTATGATTGCATGCATTCTTTTTTGTTTATATTTACTTCTTTCCCTGCCCGCGGAAGGGGGGGGGGGTTGAATTGCTTCTCGACTTGTTTAGTGCACACATTTTCTTCTAGCACTTTCACTTAGCTCTCTGTTTGGCAAAGGAATTCAGCTTGAATGAAAATTCTCTGATATGTTTGCTCTTATGGATGTCTATCCCTCTGGATTGCGTTATTGCGCTTCTACTTATTTACTCTTCCATGAGTCCGTCTGCAACTACCGTATCCTGTGTTGGTAGGTGATTGGTTAAGAAAGTTCTTGGGAGCATAGTATGACTTTCTTTTACTCTGGTAGATGCACGGAGTTGATGTTACTAAAAGCAACTAGACCTTCCAATGTACCGTAGATTTTACTACTCTACTAATTGCTCTTAAAATGGTTTCCTTTCTGTGTGTACTTGATACAATAACATATCTATTCTAGGCAACACGAACAGAAACATTCTGCGTACCAGAAAAAGAAAATACTTCCATAGTTTAGCAGTTTCTTCAAATGTATGATTGGGGTGTGAACTTTGTTTTCTTCTGCTATCATTTCTCTTCACTTTGTGTCAAGTAAAAAATGACTCTCTGCGTGTTTGGTTGAGTTACGGTTTAATTTGTGTTTTATGAATTGTGGAACTTGATATCATCATTCCTGTTGGTTTCCGACTTACCGGGATCCCCTTTTGGGCTCATTCAATCCTAGGACTGTCTCTACAAATGATCACTAAACTCCATATTTTGGTCAAAATAGAATCATTTAGGGAGATTTAAAGGCCTTCTTTTCCCCTAATTTTGCGGGGTTGCCTTTTCAAGCCATCTCCTTTTAGGTTTAGTTCACCTACAGACGTGGCCTTATAGTTGCTTTCCCACCCAGCTGCCAATAATTGTCATAAAAACAGAGGAGACATTCTTTTTTATTTCCATTGTAGTTTGCAGATGAATCATGAAACAACTGATAGCGTAGAATACCAGTTTCATTGATTGCCACTATCTTCAACCATTCATTGCTCGCTCTGTCCAGAATTGGGTATCCGCACTTTTTTTTTTTTTTTAACCTCGCAGAGGGAGGTGGCCTCACACGAGGAGGAGCCCAAAAAGGGTGAAATTTATTAAGCCCCACTTAGGAGGCGGGTATCGTACCCTCGACCTCACGGTTGTGGGCAGTGCCAAACCCCACTGGACTATGAACACTTTGATGGGTGTCCGCACTTGTCCAATACAAAATGATGGAAAAGTGACATTCAAATCCGAGCTAGGGGAGTGTTATAAAGTTGTGGTTGTTGTAGTTGTATAAATAAGTGATGGCCTCTCTAAAGGGTTACATTGTTGGAAGAGTCACTAATAGCTCAACTAGCTTGGTAGTTGAGCGTTTGACTCGTAATTTAGGACACTAGGGATCTAATCGTAGCAACTTCAACGGTTGGAGAAAAAAAAACAATGAATAAACTATATTGCTATTGCCAGTGTTTTCAATCCAATTGTTAGAAAAACAATGATTAACTATTCATATAGTTTAAGGGGCTATTCACAAATTCAAAATAGTCGTTAGATTAACTGATTCGATAGTTAATAATGTGTCAAACACATACTAACAAAAGTGAGTGTCATCGGGGAACACAATCACAACATGTGTTGGTTTGAAACAAAATGCATGTGTAATGTTGAAATTGGTCATTCAATTAAGGTCGTTGATATTATAGAAATAGTTCAGGAGTAGAAGAAAAATTGGGGAGCAAAGAACAGGACTTTTGACAACGAGTTCACCTGTTTTCTCAATATAGAAGGAATACGAACTTAGGGATCAAGCCAAAATAAAATATATCAATGTCTTTACCTGCAGACACATTTCGTCGTCTAGCCAACATAGGATGAGGTTAAAATTGGATCAAGACCCCCTGTCACGCCCCGTAGCCAGGAAATGACCTGGCAGCGTTCCGTTTTGCCAAACGAAGTACATAACCCATAACATAAAACTCATACACGCATCAACGGAAGCTATAAACTTAAAAAGGTACATCATAACTTAAAAGAAAATAGTACAACTTAAACATACTTCAAAGTTCATCACACTTAATCTATTTCAAAACAGTAAAGTGAGCTAGACGTCTATAAAGTGTCGTCTCCCTGATACTCGAACACGACATCCCCACGTACCCTTCGTAGCCAACATCCTACTCATCTGAAAAGGAAAGGTGGATAAGGGTGAGCAAACCGATTGTTGCTCAGTAAGACCCCTTCAACCTTGGGATGAAGAAATATATAGACACTTAATTAAAACAGTTTATGCATCCCAAAAACATTTCATAACTTTAAAAACATAATCACCAATAACAGTAAAATCATGGCATGCAAAATACTTCTGACTTCTTAGAATATTGGGAGTGCAGGATCGCCGCATATACAGCAACCCTACACTCCGATCCTCCACCCGAGAATCAGAAATACCTGTGACTCAACCTCCTAACTTTCTTGACAACTTCAATAATGACGGTTGCACACCCGTCACTCTCACCCCTCCACTTGGAGGCCGCTAGGAATGAAGGTTCTAGCCTAGCGTATACGTGGGAATGCCTAGCTTCTCAATAACTCGAGTATAGACGATGGTCGTCGTCTACACCCTTACTACAAGACAACTAAACAACTCCAAAACCTGGAAAAAAAACAGTTAAAAAACGACTTCCATTTCCCTGCAAAACAGCTCACATCAAATATCAAATACAAACATCATATATTGTTGTATACTATTCGTTATATCGTACATCATGACTTGATATTTGGGTCTCTCCTAACATCTTATCTATTTACTTATCATATAACACAACTCTACATGCTACATCTTATCCCAAGATAGGTACATTGACTCCTCATGAAATCATAAGCATAAAATAAACATATTGGATCCTTTCTTAGTCAATGTCCTTACTGAGATGTTCCCTTATACTTACAATCATAAAAACAACAAGTAATCATGCTATCACAGACATGCACAATTAAACATCATACAATTCATGCATTCACATTAAATATTGCTTCATCCACTTTTATGCAAGAAAACATGATAAAACCATTTTTCATTCACACTTCATACATAATTTGTAAAATATCAGTTTATGAAAGCTTTGGAAAAACTCAAAGTTGAAGGGTCCTTACCTTATCACCGTTACGTACTTAATTTGTAAAAATCCAGAAAATCTGGTTCGTGTTCCTAATTTAAAGATGTACACAGGAAAATCTAACTGTTAAAATCCTAATCCCTTTGGTCAGATCGTAGCCCTATAAGTCTAGTTTCTAAATAAAAAAAATCAAAGGAATTGGAGTTCTAGATTTACCTTTATGACATTTATAGTGCAGTGCACGCAGACTGTCCAGAATATACTTTTCTTCTTATTTCTGTTTTTTTTTCCTGAGACTTAGAACTGATGGAATCTCGAAAATGGCTGTCTAGGAAGTTTAGAAACAGCCTCTAACCTTTTCTTAACTTCTCTCTCAACTCCCACTACTTTTTAGAAATCACCAAAGGTCCCTTATCTTATCTTAATGTTATACAAGTCCTAAAACATGCTATAACACTTAACAAATAATTAAAGCAAGTAAAATAGGCATAAGACACGTTATAAAACGAGTTTAAAACTGTTACAAGGCATAAAAAGGCTAGTAGTAACTGCACAATTGCTTGTCCGGTCGACCGGCATTATGGCTGGAAAAGCAAATAAAACACTTGAGCAAATACGATGCGTTTCGGTCGACTTAATGTCAGTCAATCAAAACCCGTCTAAAAAGCAGTAAAAAGGTACGGTCCTCACACCCACAATATGACCCCATTCATATTGGTACCGTATGGTTTTTTATATTGAAACTAACAATTCTTTTTTCGAGATTCGGATATTTGAGCCGACTAATCTGATTAGAACTGAACAGAATAAACTTATTAATGCCACAAAATTTACCCACATAGTGACTAAAGAAGCTCCGAGAAGTGGAAAGTGTGGCAAACATATAATTACTTGTGCTACTGTCTCTTGTCATTGAAACTATCAAATTTTTTTTTTTCATGAAATGAAGCCTTATTTTCTGTAGGACTGGTCTTTTCTGTGACTTATGTATTCAATTTTTCTGAAATCATATTTGCTATTTGAGGACAAAAATGATGAAAAAGTCCAAGGGCAATTCAGGAGAATCTTGAAACAGGGCCAATCCCGGGAATATGGATTTACCAAACCCATTCCTGGATTCAAGAAACCTGCTTTTTTCTGCTAATTCTTTGTTAATTTTTTTTAAAAAAAATTTATCAAGACAAGAGTCGAACTAAAGACTAATAGTTTCAAGTTAAAAGTGTCGTGCGAAATGTGCTAGCGTTATTTAACTCTACTAATATTTTTGTGGGGCCCTGATTGAATCAAGAAAAAGCATCTTCAAGACAGCTTGCAAATTGAGAGTTACAGAGAAAAAACAATAGGATATGAAATCAGAAAGAGAAGGTTAAAATATGTTCATCTTCTAATTAGGCTTTAACTTTTGACCATATTACTGTTGTTACCGTTTATTATTTCCTGCTCCGTTTAAATTTAATCATCACTTTAAGACAATACATCCAAATAAAGAAAATAATTTTTTTTTTAGATTTATTGATAAGATAACTATAAAAATTAATCTTCTTTTGGTAACTCTATATTCAACTTTAGGTAGTATTTACTTTTACTATTAGAATAAATCTGAAAAGAAAAAAAAAAGCATTCAATAGCCTCTTAATTTCTTAAATGACAAATAATTAAAAGTAAAAAAGAAAAAGAATATCTTAGTAACTATTAGTTTCAAAGGGAGAGAGTATCTTTTTCCTTCTAATTATCGGCTTGAGATGGATAGTATTCGAAGTGTACATTTGAATTGTTTTTTGTTTGACAATTTTTTTTTTATATCATAATAGAAAAGGCAAATATTTCTTTAAAAGAATATATAAATTTAAAGTGAGAATTTTATGTTGGAAAGTGAGTAGAATTAGTGTTCAATTAGAAAAATTCTGATATATACTAGATCTATGTGAAATTTGTTGTCCAGATTTAGGCATATAATCACAGACTTATCACTCTCTTCATTATGCAGTGATGTGATCAATTATGAACCACAAGATGCAGTGGACATGATCCATATCAGAATTATCGTTCCAATCCAAACGACATTCCCTCCCTCCCTCAAAACTCCAAAGAAGAAGAAAGGGCTACAAGAAGGTGACCACATAACTTTTTTTTTTTTTTTTTGATGAATAAGGTGACCACATACCTTTACCTGCTTAGGCGCCCTTGCTATTTCAAATTTGTCAATTTGCTCACTTACTTTTCCTCCAACGTTACATTTTTTTTTTTTTTTTTTTGATGAAACCTCCAACATTACATATGCTTCTTATTAATTCGGCATTTGTCACGTTCTATTAATATTAAAGCTATCTTTCTAAAAAAAAATAACGTGTGTCCAAAATATCTGGCCAATATTGACAGTAACACTTATTTAGACTTTTTTTTTTGCTAAATAAGAAATTATCCATTAATCATAAAATAGCCGAAGCCATTACAATCAAAAGATAAAAAGAAAATAAAAGTTATACAATGGTGGAGACCACCCTAATAACAAATAAAAGTCCACACCCGGACGAGGTAAACACTACAAACAGTAGAAAAAATAAATGCATAATAAAATTATTCGCAGCATCTTCTCCAAAAATCCTCAAGCAAAGTAGATGTAGTTTCGGTCCCAACACCTTTCTTAGAAATCAACAATCTACTAGACCATGGGCGTATATCAACCGTCTCATAGATTGTCTCGGAAAGATGAAGAAAACAGAGGAAGGGCCCAAAACAACTCCGAGTTTAGAGGGAAATTTCAGATCTGCAAGGATCTGAAGTAGAATTTGCATCTGAGTCTTGAATCTTGAATCGGAATACCTTGAAAAAAATTATCACGATTTATGGTAAAATGAGGAAATAAAAACATTAAAAGTGAAATAAAGATGACTAGATCCAGTAAAAAATGGTTGGATTTAGACTTTCAATTTAGATTTAACATTTGCAAAAAGCGATCATTTTTCCCTATATGTATTAAAAAAAAGACTTTTAACGTGTAAAAATAAAAAATTTCTAGATTAACTTGTTCAATGAGAGATGTAATTTTAAATTAATTTTTTTATATCCACTTCGAATGCGAGCGACTTTGGAGGGCAGGTCTATTTCATATGGTGATGGCTTTTAACACACAATAATAATGTAAGGTAGCATGCGGGATTGGACCTCAAGTTCAACAACAAACCTAACCCGAAAAAGGAAAAGACATTAGATGTCGGCATAAATTGAATTACTAGCACTATAAAACAAATACATATACCATTAAATTTGTTGAAATATGAAGTCTCACATCGAGTATCTAAGGAAGATCCAAATAACATATAAGCTTATGGATTAACACTTCTCCTTACCAATTGGTTTTGAGAGGATATGGAGGCCCATGAGATAATTTTCACATGGTATCAGAGCGGGCCTTTAGGCAGGATGATGGGCTCATAATACCCAAAGTGGGCTCTAATAGTCACCGTACGACCCAAGAAGGGCGGCGGGCCTTAATTTGACTCCCACTTAGATGTGAGAGGGAGTGTTGAAATATGAAGTCCCACATCGAATGCCACCTCTCCTTACCAATTAATTTTGAGAGGATATAGAGGCGCATTAAATAATTTTCACAAAATTATTAGACGTTATAAAAAATAGAAGAAAGCAAATTAAAACTAAAGGAATAAAGAAATGAATTTGTTCAAACAAAAAAAATGAATAAAATAGGGGAAAGAAAGACAGGTGTAAAGTGACCCTCACTGTTTCCTTAGCATATGTAATCCCTATGTGGTCTCACTTTCCCCGTCTCTCACTGTCAGTACTCTTCCTGATTTACTTCTACTCACCATTTTAAAATCTTCTAAAAGAAAAGAAATCTGATGATTCCAATCCCACCTCAGTAATTTTCCCTATCCAAACTATATTTTTCACTCAAGAACAAAAAAAATCAAGAAATATACTTTTCTAATGCAGCTACAGGACCAAAATTCAGTATTTTCTAGTTCTTTATACAAAAGGGTTCTGTTAGATTGAGATTTCCAATTCAATTTCAGTTTCAAAAGAATTATCTTTTTAGATAATTTGAGAAAGGGCCCTTTTTTTAAATCCAGAAACGAACAAAAATTTCAGTATTTTCTGCAAAAGGGGTCTGTTCAATTTCAAAGAAATATGAATATATAGATAAATTGAGCTTCTGTAGAATTATCTGAAAAAAGGGTCCTCTCTTTTTTTTTTTTAATCAAGAAATTGAGGAAATTAGTAGATATGGGTGGGATGACGTCATCAATGGCGGCAAAGTTTGCGTTTTTCCCGCCGAATCCGGCATCGTACAAGGTGGTGAATGATGAGGTGACCGGTTTGCTGCTGCTAAGCCCTTTTCCTCACCGTGAGAACGTGGAGGTGATGAAGTTGCCTACAAGGAAAGGGACGGAAATAGTGGGTATGTATGTAAGGCATCCCATGGCTTCTTCTACTATACTTTACTCACATGGAAACGCTGCCGATCTTGGCCAGATGTACGAGCTTTTCATTGAATTGGCCATCCATTTGCGTGTTAATCTCTTCGGGTACTCCTCTCCGGCTCTGTAACGCTCCTTCTACCACTCATTATATATTCTTAATTATAGCGTCTTTACTGCTTAGAGTTTTATCTGTTAGACTTTTAGATATATAAATAAATAAAATTCTATAATAGAGTGTTACAGGAATGCTACAAAGGATCCGAACTGTCTTTCTATTGCTTTATTGGTTTTTGACTTTTGACTTTTGTCTCTTGGTAATTGAAGTTAATTGTTTTTTTTTGTTGGGGTGGGGGGGGGGGGGGGTGTTGAGCTCTATAGACTATCCAAATATATATATATATATATATATATATATATATATATATATATATATATATATATATATATATATATATTTTTTTTCTTCTGATGAATTAGGTCTTAGTTATAGTCTGAAGAGTGATAGTTTGGGATCTTGGAGTTTGATTAAATTATGGAAATTTTGTTGCTGCCCTTGAAAGTTAATATCTAATTGGTTCATCTTTCTTTTTCTTGAATGATTAGTTTGTATTCATGTGTATTTAGATGGATCCTTTCTACTAATAAATGCTTGGATTTACTTGATTTCTTAGCTACATTTTCTGGAAGTTATCACCATGTGTTGTTTGGAGTAGTGTGTTTGCGTCATATCTATTAGTAGGATGGAACTATGCGAGTTTTCAATGGAAAGAACATTTTATGCCGTGTCTTTGTACTATTGATTCATTGTAAGTTGAACGACCATAATGTTAAAGATCAACTGCTTTTCTAGCTTGCATTTCCTCTTTCCTTCATTGGACCGTCCCAAGATGCATGGGCGATGTTAAGTCTGCGTGATCTCACTTGCTTTCGTATGGTCTGCTGCTTCTAGACTAGTAACTGACTACAGTGAAACACGTGCATCCCATACCTCTTTATATTTCCAATGCTCCTCAAGATGCCTAGAAGACAATTTACCCTTAAGTTTTACGCAACCAAGAAACTGAGGAATTGTTTGGCCCGTGTTTAATTTCTTGGCCTATAAGTTTTAAGATATCACCTATACTTTAGATGTATAGGTCGTTTTAGCAAAAGAAAGTTCTCTGATGTAGCAAGATCATGTGCAGGTATGACTACTCTGGCTATGGACAGTCATCTGGAAAGGTAATTGTCAGTTTAATAGTTTTTAGCAATATTGAAACTCAAATTAACTATAGTACAACCCGAGTCATAAAATCTAAAGTCATGCCTGTCCGGCTTGCAGCCGAGTGAGCAACATACCTATGCAGATATCGAGGCTGCATACAAGTGTCTTGAGGAGAGCTATGGTTGTAAGCAGGAAGATGTTATCCTTTATGGTCAATCTGTTGGAAGTGGGCCTACTTTGGAATTGGCGGCTCGGTTGCCTCACTTAAGAGCTGTTGTCCTGCATAGTCCCATTTTATCAGGCGTAAGAGTGATGTACCCTGTAAAGCGTACATATTGGTTTGACATTTATAAGGTACAAAAATCCATCATCTTCATTCATTAGAATTGAAATCTTCATGTAATATTTGTTAATCTGCTGAATCGGATTATCATTTTTTTGTTTTGATGCAGAACATTGACAAAATTCCACATGTTAAATGCCCTGTACTTATTATTCATGTAAGTCCCCAAGACTTCTAATTGATTTTTATGTTTCGTCCTTATTTGTGAAAGTAATTTGAATAAGTAAAAGATCTAAGTTGCATTGAAGAATTTCAACTATTAAATTAGATGAAAGTGCTGAGATTGGAAGGAAAAGAAAAGAAACCTTCCCCGGGAAGGAAAATATTGGAAGTTCGCTAGGTCACTGGCCCTTTGTAATGTGGCATCCGTAATGCTTTGTTGTCAATATTTTTGTGTAGGGAACTGCAGATGAAGTCGTCGACTTTTCACACGGGAAGCAGCTCTGGGAGCTCTGCAAAGAGAAGTACGAGCCTCTGTGGATTAAAGGAGGGAACCACTGTGATTTAGAGCTCTATCCTGAATATATCAAACATCTTAAAAAGTTTGTTGCCACTGCTGAAAGACCTCCTTCACAGCGGATCGGTTCTAGGAAAAGCACAAGCACGGATCAATTTGAGCCTTCCAGGAAGAGTACAGATAGGAGAGAAAAACCGAGACGCAGTATAGACAGACCCGAGAAACTAAAAAACCAGTCAAAGAATGCTGATAAACTCGATAAGTTCAGGATGTCGTTTGATCATCTGGAAAGATCGCGAAGAAGTGTGGATTGCATTGATAAGTCGCGAAAAAGCGTTGATCATCATCAACTAGAGAGAGGTCGGAAGAGTGTTGATAGGTTAGATAGAATACGAACAGGGTGATCGATCTTTTGCACACAAAAAAATGTAAAATTTATGTATGGTTTTGTTGGTGTTATGGTGTGGGAAAAGAAAAATTTAAAGGATATGTAGTCTTGTTGGCTCTCTTGTCAGTATGTTTCTGGCAATTCTTTATATAATTGGTGTGTGCTATAATAATAGTTTCTTCCATAATTTTCATTCTTAAACTGATGTAATTTTCTATAGATGTCTCTTTCTCAAAAGGATGAAGAGATTGTATTCTTTGGGGATTCATTGAGCCTCTTACAAGGGGAAAATTGGGGCATGAATTTGACTTATTGGTAGTAGTCTGACTCATTTTTCTGGGGTTCTCTAAGTGAGTTAAAATCTTTGACAGTTGTGAGTAGCATGGCTCTAGACCAATAGGTTAGGTCCATGTCCCCAACTTTCTCGAATGAGGATGTTTTGGATGGGCAATTTCCCTCCTGCATGAATATAACACACAAAACATGAGTAGTTTTATTTTGACTAGTGAATAAATTTAAAAATTATATCCAAACAAATACGTGCAGCAATACACGTAAAGTCGATAGTGAGTGGTGAGAAAGACTGAGAAAGCAGAGGTTGAGAGTGTTAGAAGCAATGAGTTTAGCAGCTACACTTGCCCAATTCCTACTGCCAACAACAGTGACTTTGGATTTGTTATTGGACTCATCATCAACAACAGCAACATTGTTTTCATATGCAATTTCTTGCTCACCTTCTTCAACCAGAGATGGAGCCATGAAAGGAAAAAAATCAAGAAATTGCAGAGAAGAAGAATGGGAAAAGGGAGGAATAATAAAAAAAAAAAATGGGAAGAATATGAAATACATTTGGGCGGAGAAGCCACCACACCACCCTTTGTGGTGTAATGCTTAATCTGGCGATCCATTCTAATATGAAGGAAATGGATTAAGGAAGAAATTCTCCATACATAACATAGTTACACGATGGACTAGGGGATGACAGCCCTTTTTCTATAACAATTCACCTCGGACGTAATAAAATATAGATAGATTCCTTCTAAAAGATGTTCGACTTGAACTATAAATAAGTATGCTCATGATCGTGAGGAATTATTATTAGGGTAGTACTAGACAACTCAATTATATCAATTATAATAAATTAATTGGACGTAAAATTATAAATTATCAAAAATTATTTCTAAATACAGGAATTAATAGTATTTGATTTCTACACATCAATACATCTACATATTCAAGCTTATCCTACTTTTAGTTAGACTTGATTTCTGCCTTCACATGGCAAAAAGGACACGACATTAGATTGTGAAGCCCTCTACAAATTATACTTTAGTCTAAAGGCAAATCTCTTACACTTTCTTTTTTCAATCTTCATATCAAATCCCCACAGCCGTTTCATGCATGCATGAGCGTCTCCATTTCCACATTTTTTTCATTTTTTTATTCTTCACATTTCAAAAGTGCACCCAACGACGATCCATAGGCGCCACCACTAATTCAATTCTTGGCTAATCAATCAATATCAATAATTGGGAATCGGGTAGCCCATGTGGTAAGGCTACTCGAACACGGGCCGATTCCCATATCTTCCCAAGTGGGGCAAATAATTTCTCCTCCTTATGTAGGCTAAATTCCCTCCCCAGGCATGGAGCATGCTACAATCTCCCTATCTAGGGTACTCTCCTCTCTCTCCCCCTCGGGGCAATCGCCCAATGAGCGTCAATCAATATCAAGAATTTAATGTCTATTTATTTAGCAAAAAAATAAAGCCTATCATGTTAATTTGCAATCCTTGGAGCTTAGTGTTTCAGGCAAGTTTGAAATAATCTACACTCACTAATAACACATCATGCATTAAGAGTAACTTAATTAATTGGGCTAAAAACAATCTTTACCAGACACAAAAGTCTTCGGTGCGATACTACTACCCAAAGTGAAAGAGATCTTTTATCCCGAACTTGTATAATATTTTTTGTCCCACTAATAATAAAATGTTGAGTGTCAACTTTTTTTCTATAAAAAAAAAAAATTTAAAACTTTAAAAAATAATAAAACCTGTAAAGAAAATTAACATACTTGCAGAATATTGTTAGTGAGACGGGAAAAATAACTTAAATATAAAACATAAAATATTTTTTCCTACCGACTATCCTTTTTACCGGTCCCTTCCCCGTCCAAGAGAAAAATAAAATAACATCATGCGCCAAGAGGGGCGGAAGCCCTTAGATAGATATATACAAAAGACTGAATTAAAAAGGAAAATAAATGTTTACATTAAGTGAAAGCAGCTATACTATAAACAAACAGAGATTAACCTCACAGAGGGAGGTGGCCAAGAAGAGTGAAATTTATTAAATCCCACATAAGAGGCGGGTATCGAAACCCTCGACCTCACTATCGTGGATAGTGTCAAGCTCCACTCGGATATGAACACTTTGATAAACAGAGAAGTTGTCATGGTGAAAGATCATTGTGCACTGCTCCTCTCCTTTTAGGCCTAGAATAGTCTTCCGACCACCAATATCCACTACCCATCATCCCTTGCTCTTTCTCCTTTTGCCCATTCCACAAAAATCCTGATTTTCGACCTGCAAATTACAAAATTAACACACAGTGATGTGATCCCATGATCAGGCTCACGGTACAAGAATCCGCGAGCCTGTTTTCCAAAAAGTTAGTAATTAAAAGTAATTAACTTCTTACCAGACGATGTATTCTGTATTTCTGTGACTACGTTCTGTACTTGTACTTGAGTGAGCAAAGATAAATAGATGATGATGATCTTCATGATACTAGTCATCTTTGAAATTAACGTGTTTATGAAAATATTATCACTTCCACATTTGTAATTAGTCACCCGCTAATTAAGCTTAATTCTTATATATAGTATATCTTTTTACTAGCTTTAAGTACAAGTGGATCCCATGAGATCGGGGTCCACTGCAGAAAATGTGTGTGTATAGGTGGCTAGCTATCAAACACATTCCCTTGTAGAGAGGCTAAGGCATGTTCTTTCATAGTTTCTTTTAGTTCTTTCTGCATTTCTGTTCTCAAAAGCATCATCAGTCCTCAAAAAGAACAAAGATCTCACATGCATGATCTTCATCTTCTATTATTCCTTCTTCGTTTAATTTTTTAAGTCTTGACTCAATAACCGTTATCAGTTGATTTTTTTTAACATGGATCAAATTCATATAGACTTTGTAATACAAAAATGTCTACATCTCTCATTATTTCATAATGATTAGACAGTTTTGAACCACAAATTTCAATTCCCTTGATATGTATGAGGACTATCCTTATCTATAATAGCTCACATGTCATCTTTATCAATAATGTGTGACTTGTAAAAGTTGGTATAAAACACTATAAAAGTTGTAATAGAACTGAGAATTTAATCAGAATGATCATATTTGTGTAAAACATTTCACACATACCTCCCTTTTTTTTTTTTGTCAAATTAAATTCTAAGAATCTGTCTTCAAGACAAAGATTTAATTGATGTGAACGATTTGTACCACACTTTGTCATGTCAGCTGAAGATGAATTATTAGAATACGCCTTTATCTTGCAGACGGATTCTTAAAATTCATCTTCAACTTATCCTAGGCCCCACTTCCAACTGAAGAAAATATCTTTTCATCCCAGCCTGACCCGATTGAACTGGAGATTCCTGACCTCACCGTGCAGGGTCGCCCCAATTCACCCGGCTCAATTGCCCTCCTTGTACTCAGCCGCAACAGCTTCTAGATTGCACTGGATTTTTGGGGCTTTGTATGGGCCTGGCACAGTTTTTTCATTTCAGTCATGATATGGCACCCGAAATTGGTGGACAAACATTTTTGTCCAGGACGGAAGTCCATAACGGAAGTGGGAGTTCCGTCCCGGCTTACGTGGCAATTTTTTCCACGCGCGTTGCCACGTGTCCAGGACGGAACTCCCACTCAGCTTCCGGCCTCCCAGTTTAAAAACCTTTCTTCTTCCCCCCCTCACCGCGAACTGCAAGCAAAAAGCTTCCCAAAAAAAATCTCCCCCCTCCCCCTCCCTCCGCTGCAACTCCCTCCATCCCTCCCGCCGCCGCTCCGGAGGGTTGCCACCTTCATTCTTCCCCACCACCACTCTCTCTCTCTCTCCCAAATTTTTTAAATTTGGAGGTATAATATTTTTTGTTTTAATTTTTTTTTTATCTATAGTTTTAAAATTCAATTGCCAATTAAAAATGTATTTATTTTTTGTAAATTTGATAGTTATATATTTATGTGAATTTGATATTTTTGTATTGTTGTGAATTTGATAATTATGATATTTTTATTGCAATGTTGTGAATTTGAAATATATTTGTATTTTAATTGCAATTTTTGTGAATTTGATATCCTTATGTATTTTAATTGCAATTATGCGAATTTGATCCTTATGTATTTTAATTGCAATTTTGTGAATTTGATATTTATTTATTTTAATTGCAATTTTTGTGAATTTGATCCCCGTTATAAATACTTGGGCCGGCTAAGTCCAACCCTCATGTAAAGCACAACCCAATCACTGGAAAAATATGGCAAAAAAATCGTCAATCCCATTGTGTGTCCCACGAATAGATATTTATCACGTGTATATTTTTTTCCTGTGGGTTCTACTATTTTTTTTAAGTTATAATTTTTAATTAAAAATTTAATATATGTCATTTTTTTATTAGTGGGATAGGGAAAGGGACACCGTATGAAAAAGATGATTCCTAGCCGAAAAATATCGCTAAATACTGGTTAATGTATTTTCTCTCTCTTTATTATGGTATTGGTTAGGGAATTAATACGTGGAACGTAATTTTAATAGGTACATAGGCTTATTTGACAATTTTATACTCCTTTTTTTTTAGGGAATTAGACAAAATAGTTACACCCAATTGGAAAGAGTTCGCTATTAGTGGCTATTCAAGCTTCAGTGCATTTTATTCAGTTGACACAAATAGATTTAGAGTGCCACCATAAACTAACACTTTCAAATTGGGTGGATAGCTAATTGGCGACTCACTCAATCTTTTACTCCAGTCGTCTTGCATCTCATACTTTAAACAAAATAATAATAATAAAAAAAATAATTTGAAATTATTTGTCGTTATATTAACACCTTTCCGGTCAGATTAATAAATTCCAGCCCACTATAAAATTGTACTATGTAGTTTAAGACAAATTGAGCTTTCCATGAATTCTTACTATGAAGTTTGTAAATAAATTTTGCTGGTTGAACGAGGAATTGTTTGAATAAAACATAGGAATATTTAAAAAACTGCTTTAAAGATATTTTTTTCGAAATTCCATAGTGAGTAAAACTTCTATATAGTAATACTCTATAAGAATAACCTCTTTATAGTAATAAAAAATCTTGGTCCCAATTATAAATAAGAATAAACCCAACATTATAATATTCCATGTTTTTTAGAAACATCCATAAAATAACATTAAATTTTAAATATATTTATATATCTATATAAAATAACAACTTAAGCTTATGAGTATATTTTAACCACTTTGCAAGATATTTTTTGCTTCCAATTTGGGTTGGTTTCTTTCATTTTGAGCAACTCGACACGAATACTTTCAGTGATTTGAGTTCTTTTGTTTTTAGGTGCCATTACTTGCTTGAAGTAGAAAATGTATGATTTAAATGATAATGAAATTTATGATTATACTAGCATTTATATATGTATAATAAAAAGAAAACAAACGAAAAAATATTTCGAAAATACAACATTACATGAGTGAATATTTTAAATGCATACATGATGTACATTTTTTTTTTTTACGTTTCCTAGATACTCTATGTATATGAATGAATCTTTTAAATCTAATATACATAATGTACATGCATAATGTACGTACATTCATTTTTTTAAAACTCATGAATGTTATATATCTTTTAAAATCATGTTTTTAAAATATGAAAGGATACATTTTCAAGTGTCGTATGATGTATATTAGTTATTTTCTTTAAAATATAATTTTTATATGTAAGTCTCTATTTAAGAATAACCTCCCTATAGTAATATTTTTTTCCAATTACGAGAGTATTACTCTATAGAGGTTTTACTGTATTAGAAATGCACTGTGCTTATAAATTGTATATTAGTTGACACATATATCTACATACATAAATTTCTAAAATTAAGAATAGATAAAAATAAAAAATAAAAATGGAGAGGAGATCACTAAGAGAAGGAAATGGTCAAGCGCAAAAGTAGTAGAAATCAAATCTTCAGCCAAAATCCTCACATATTTTGCATGAAACCAGGACTCCCTCCCATAATTCTATGGCTCTCAACCAATTTAGTTAAACAATCACCCCTTATTTACCCCGCCATATCCGCCATTTTCATAACCTCCAATTGCCCCTTTAAAAGCCAATCTCAATCTCCTCATCTTCCATCACCCCATTATTTATTGTTGAGTAGCAGTGTTTCTCTAAAGTCACGTCTAGAGAAGTGCTGCAATCCTTCAAGAATAAACTCAACTCAACAAAAAAAAACCCAAAAACAAATATTTTTCTCTTTTTCCTTTTTACATATCATAAACTATATAAATATTAAAAAAAAATGGCTCGTCAATTGTTTGCCGTTACCTTTTTCTTGGTAGCCATCACCGGATTGGTGTCGGCCCAAGATAAGTCACCAGTAGCTAACGCCACTGCGGCCGTCGCCAACGCCACCGCCAACGCCACTGCAGCCGTTGCCAACGCCCCCTTCGGCTGCACCGACAGGAGCACCAACAACCGCCCCAGCTGGAGCACCGACAAACGCAACAACCGCGCCAGCGGCAGCTACACCGGAAGCAGCTGCTTCATCAACAGCACCTACAACTGCCGCCACCACCCCTTCATCATCATCATCACCGGCAGCTACCCCAACCGATGCAGCCACCACTCCAGCTGCCAGCACACCATCCGCCACCCCATCTGCCACACCAGCCACCACCCCCGCCGCTGAAGCACCTGCACCTGAGGCCGAGACTCCAGCAGCCGAAGCACCAGAAGAGCCATCATCTCCACCTGCCCCAGCTAGCGAATCCACTGCACCAACAGAAGCAACCACCCCAGCAGCAACTCCTGGAGCCACCCCTGCTGAGGCACCTGCTGGATCAAACGCTGTCGCTTTGAAGATCTCTGGTGCTGTTGCTGGCGTTGCTGCAGTTGCTGGTGTCTTTTTGTTCTAAGTTATTAGATTAATTTAACGTTCATTTGTTGTTTAATTAATTTGTTTCGAATATTCCTTCTAATTTCTATTCATTAGAGAAATAAAAAAAGATTCAGGAATTCTGGAGCTTTTGTAATCCAATTTTTTTGTCCATTTGATTTATGAGATCTTTGTCCTTCAATTTTTTTTTTTACGACAAAGAATACAGAAATTCAGATTTTTTCTCATACGATTTCTGACAAATAATTCAAGTTTTATAAAATTATAAGGTGAATTGTATTAAATGGTCACTAAATATTTAACTATTTTAAATGTTGAACGATAACAAGTATTCTTCCATTTTTTTTTTATCCATAACATATATATTTACGGTTAACAAATTTTCAATTCAGACCACAATTCCGACCAAAATTCAAAAAGTTACCTCACATACATTAAGGGATATTTTTGTCCAAAAACTTACCTCCATTGAAGCCTCTCCATCTCCGTCATCTCCGCCGCAATTGCAATAATTCACCAATTCATCATCAATTTCTCACACAAATTCATCATCAGATAAGAACCACCCAATTACAAATACCTAATCATTTTATTACAAATACCTAATCATAAAAATAAGAAGCACCCAATTATATTTATTAAAATAATAATAAAAAAAAAACCCCATCCGCTTCCCTCCTGTAATAATACTATTTATCAAAATTTTATGTGTATTTTAAAAAAATTTGAAAATTTTTATCAATTTCGCCTTCCTAAATTTTTCTTTTTCCTTTTTTATTTCCCCAACACCAAATTTCTATCTTCGTCCCTACTCCTGTTCCTTCTCCCAAATCCTCTCTGCCATCGCCGCCCAGCTACCGACGGCCGCCCTTTTCACCTTGTCTTCTTCTCAACGCTGCCTCACCATCACCCTTCACTTCCCCATCACCGGCCTCTGCAAATCTTCCTATCCCAAGCCGTCCAACATTCCTCATCCACGACCACCTGCGACTACCCCTTCTCTACCAGCAAACACACCTGAATCTTAGAAGGGATTTTACGGGGAGACGAGAGAGAATGTTGGAAACGATTTGCCAAGGGAAAATGCATAGGGTTTCAGGTGGATTCTTGGGTTTGTGCTTCCTGGATTTATGCTTTCCTTTTCCTTTGATTCTCTTTCCTACTTTAGCCATTTTTTAGGGTTTTGAGAAGAAAATAGCGAGAAAAGAGTAGACGGAGAGGGAGGGGGATGGCTGTGAGGGAAGGAGGTGGTGCGGCTGGTGGGAAGGGGGTAAGAAATTTTTTTTCTAGACTAATAAGTTTATAAGTTACATTCAAATTAATGAGTATAGTGTACGTAGTAAAGATAATTGATTCAATTCTCTTTTCTACGTGTATTGTACATGTATTGAATGACTTGAATATATGTTTTAAACTTCAACTCAGGGGTAGGTGGATGGTGGTGGTGAATTGGTGGTGTAGAGGGTGAGGGATGAACAAGTCGGGTCGGTTTGTTTCAGGTGGAATGGGTTGGGTCGGGTCTATTTGTTTTGTTATTATAAAGTATAATTATGTCTTTTTGTATTTTCAGGTCAAAAAATTGGCCGGAATTGTCGCATGAATTTAATATCCGTTAACCGTAAATATGTTATGGCTAAAAAGAGTAAGAATAATTGTTATCATTCAATATTTAAAATAGTGAAATAGTTGGTGGCTATTTAGTGCAATTTGCTCAAAATTATATAATAATTTTTTAATTTTAAAATTAGACACTATACATAGTACAATCTAGAGGTGTTCAGGATTTTCGGTTTGAGCGGTTCATTGGATTTGTTTCAGTTTGGACTAAATTAAAATCGATTTTTTGGTTTGGTTTAAATATTTCTATAATCCAAACCAAGACAAAGCGAATATATATATATATATATATATATATATATATATATATATATATTAAAGAAATATTTTTCAATAAAACATATTTAACTTATTATTTGTATCATGACAAACAAGCTCTTCAAATGCTAAAACAAGAGATTAAGAGTCATTAGTTGTATGTGATTTTAGATTCATTTGAAGCTTGTTTTACTTTAAAACTAATAATTCCGTAATTTTTATATATTTTTTCCCTTTTTCCTTATAAGATAATTTTGTAGTAATTTGTTTGAAATGTAAGAATCAAAATCAAAATCAAGAATTTATGTTTTATTTATTTGTTTTTTATTGTGTTTAACGTGTGAAAACTATAGAAATAATTTTTTTTAGTAGCTTAGTAATTATATAAAAAAGTATTTTATTTTTACTTTATTTATATTGAAGTTTAAGAATCAAGATCAAGAATTTATATTTCATTATTTTTATTGTGTTTAACATGTGAAAACAATATACATATTTCTTTATATTTTTAGCATCTAATTAATTATATATAAAAAAATTATTTTATTTTTACTTTATAATCAAAATATTTTTATCTTCCATAAATCGAAAAATCAAACCAAATCGATTCAAACCGAATGCATCGGTTTGAGATTTTAAATGATTTGGATTGATTTCAAAATTTTAAATTCGAATATTTCGATTTGGTTTGAAAAATGTGTAAACTGAACCAAACCGAACCATGAACACTCATAAATTACAACCGAACCATTAACGTGGGCTTGTGGTAAGGTAATATTCATATCCTTCCACTAATCAAAATGCTTTTTTTAATAATCTTTAGATTATATTAAGATGGATTTTGTTAAAGGGGTGATCACTTAAGGGCAAAGTCGAGAAATTAGAAAGAATTAATCGATATTAAAAATATTTCTTTAGATAAAAAAACATATTAATTTTGAATTACAAAATGTTATTTGGATAGGTAAAATATATATATATAGTAGATTGAGTATTTGAATTCCGGGCATTTTTCTCATCCGACTATTTATTCATACCAAGTGATATTGAATTAAGTCAACGTTCAACCAAAACAAAAGATGAGAAAATTAAAAGAATCCAGAACATGAGAAAAGGTCAAACAACAGATAGTATCTGAATCTCATCCGAAATACACCCTCCGATTCAAAATATAGGTATTTTTACGAGTTTTCACACAAATTAAAATATTAATCAAGATGACTAAAGTGCCCCTAATTAATACTCAAAGAACAAATAAATTAATGAAAAATTGCATGAAACTACACATTTTGGCCAAAATGAATATAGGGAGAAAATAATGTAGGAATAAATTAGCCAATAAATGCATAATTCTTGTAAAAAAAATCTATATTTTGCAACAAAAATAACTCCTAAAAAGAATTATATTTTAAATCGAAGGGAGTATTATTCATTACGTCTTAAATTACTTGAATATAATTAATATTATGTTTATTGGATTGATAAATGTTAGGATAAAGTTAAGAAAATGAATAATACGGTCTTGAATTTATAAACTTACAAATAATTTCATATAAGAAAAAGTTAGTAATTTAGTACTCCATTTATTTCATAATATAAGTAGTTTAGGATTTACAATAAAAATTAAGAAAGTCCAATTTAAGGGAGTAATGTTAATATTTTAACTAACAAAGTAAATCGCCTTTTTTTTGCTTAATTTTAACTAAATATTATAAACGACTTATATTATGATATAAACGACGTAATAAATATTTAACTAAAAACAGGAGAAAGTAAATACCCTCTCAGTGTAAGTGGTGGCCCTAATGATCCAATAAGGAACTAGTTTAAAATACTAACTTCTAAGAATATCGGGTTATTAAGCTCTATTATAATCCCTAATGATCCAATAATAATGATTTCTAGAACTCGTGTCTACCCTTTCTTGTTTAAAACGGATCAAAATCGTCTGTACCCGTGTATATTTTTATTCCCTCCCCAACCAATCAGAATTTGCTATATAAATATTTTTTCCAATTATATACACATGACGAATTGTAATTGGTTGGTTACAGGAATTAGAATATATACGGGGACATATAATTTTGTGCCTTTTAAAACTGGTAAAAAATCGTCTATCCCCGTTCTGTGTCCCCTTTTATGTCACCACGAATAAATATTTGATACGTGTATATTTTCCTCCCGGTGGGTTTCACTATTTCTTTTAGATTATATTTTTTTAATTAAAAATTTAATAAATATTATTTTCTTATTGATGGGGATAGGGGATGGGACACCGAATAGGAACAGAGAATTCCTACCCTTTAAAACCGGGCACTTCCCATGATTGACGGAATTATTCTTTTCTTTTTTTCTTTTGATCTACGAACTTGAATCATGGTGAAGCCATGCATGCTTTTAAAGTGGAAAAAATGGAACAATTTTCTTCTGACTTTTGTTGGTCGATTATAGAGAAATGTTAGACCACTACCAACAATTTGATTTGACTTGAGGAGTAAACGACAGGGACTATTCTTATAACTTTTTATAACAAAAAGATTTCTTCCATTCAATTTTAATTTCACATATAAAAATATTAAAAACAGAAGTTCCAGTGCCTTGAAGTCTCTTACTAAGTAACTCAATAAAAAAAGATTTTACTTAGCAAAAATAAAAATTCAATAAAAAAAGATTGAGTTGAGCTCACTTGTAGTTGAACCGAACAACTTAGAGATGAGGTCAATTGAGTTGAACTGAGCTCACTTCTAGTTGAATTAAAACATTAGAAAATAAATTTTGAAAATATGAAAAATAAGAAGGGCAACAATATATTGAGTCTTCACTAATAATTATATCTTGGATGTAAATCATTCAGTTCATTTTAAACCTCATACTTATATATATTATCTAATAAAACAACAAAAGTCACAAAACAAAGTTGTAGGAGAAACGGCCATCGAATTCAGACAAGGGCAGAATAGTAGTTTCCTATTTTAGAATATATTATATATCCATTTTCTTTTCCCACTAGAAACTATGGAGTAGTATAGAGTACTGCATTAATTAGCAACGTGAACCACTTCGGCAGCTTAGGGCACCGGCAGACGCCGTAATTCTGCCGTCAAGAGAAGATGATCTGGCACTTAAACTCGAAGCCTTTGCGTAAGTGGCATATGCTCCGGCTCCAGATTGCCGGAAGTAAGCTCCGTTAAGCATCAAGTCACCTTCTGATCTCCAGTTCCAGTGTCTCCACTCACTTTCCGGTGCATCCTCGTGCTTAGTCACCTGCATGCATGGATGAAACCCTAATTAGCCAATATTATATTGAAAAATTAGAGTTTGAACCTGACCGATTGATTATTACTCTACAACCTTATCACATTTTTTGGACCGTTTATATAAATAGAATTGTTAAATTAATTTTCATTGACAGTCGTGAGGGAAGCATGAGGTGATCAAGACCAACAAAACAGATCCATACACATCTTCCACGGTACTCTATTTCAATGTTAAAAAAATATTACAGTCGCACTTTTTTTCTTAATTATGATTCTTCTTTTTTTTTTCTCCTATAGGTTATACATTTATTTCTTTTTTTAAAAAAAAATAGAGATAAATATTTGACAATTTAATTACTAAAATTTGGATAGTATGAGATAATAAGTATGATAAAAATATTCAGACTCATTTTAGACAAGTAGTCAACCGCTAAATACACCCTCCACTTTGTACAAAATTGAATATATATATATTTTAAATAAGGGAGTATTTTGATTTGTCGGGCAATTATAATTTAGTAATTAAGGTTATGCTTACCTCTTTTCTAAATCTTACAGCCGGAGCAAGAAATCTGTTCCCTTGGCTGTTGATGGTGGGAGCTGCACTTCCTCCAATTGCATACATCTCCCAATGTGTGTAGTCATTATTCACCACATGAAAATATCCGTGTCTACACCTGCCATTCTCACGCAGCAAATGCATGTCGTTTAAGGTATTCTGTCACATTTTATATTTTCTTTCTTATCTTATAATTAACAAACTGTCACGTATATAAATAACATTAATAATCTACAAATGAGATAGAAAATGAAACAGTCAGATCTAAGTTTGGAGAATTTACCTGGGCATCCTTTGAACAAGTCCTTCACCAAAATGGTTAAAAGCAATAGTAACTTGCATATTTTTGTCTTGAGTGTAAGAATCACTATGTCCTAAGAGCATAACTTTATCATGATGAGTAAAATAGTTGTTAGATATAGTAATAGCTGTGGATCCATGGATAGCGTCAATAAGACCATCTTGACAATTAGATAAAGAACAATGGTCAACCCAAATATTCTTCCCTTCAAATATAGAAATTCCATCCGCATCTGACACCGTCCACCACCCAGAATGTTCAGGTGAGTCTCTAATATTAGCATTCCCACCTTGCTTACAGTCATGTATATGAATCCCATGTATTATAATATTATTTTCATAATGTATCTTAATGCATGGTCCTCCTGAAATGTGTACACTTGCACCTCTACCATCAATTGTCTTGAAAGAATTGACCAAAAGTTCATTTTTTAGTTGAATTACCATGTCCCTTTTGAATATAATCCATAAGGGTTCATCTTGTATAACTGCATGCCTTAATGTACCTGGCTTGGGGTTGACCGGATCGTCGTTGCCGGAGTCAGTTACGACGTATATCCGGCCATTTTTGCCACCAATTGCATTCTTACCGAACCCAATTGCGCAATCGGCTAAACGTTGGCGATTTTTCTGCCAATTGGGATCGCAACGCCAGCAATCGTCGATTGGATTCCCCGTTCCACAGGACAAGTATGCTAGGTTCCTCCTTGATGCATTCATGCTCCTGCTTACGAAATCAGTTCTTCTTTTAATTAATTACACAATAACATATATAAAAATGAAATCTGCTTACAAACTATTCAATGCGAGACTTAATAAACTTCGACAATTATTTACCTGTGCACATCTTGAACGACAAGTTCAGGGTTTTGAACGTGGGAGGAGGATACTAGCATTAAGGAAGACATCAAAGTAAAAGAAAAAACGAACAGGAATATCAGTTGAGTAGACATTTTTTTTAGAGCTCAGAGAGGAGAAGGAACTTTGAGAGCTTAGTGAAAAATGGTACGAAAAGGAGGTTTATATAGGGGGAGGTAAAGCCGGGATAACAGGCGAGATTAATAGGATTGATTTGGTGAAACTGGATTTAACTTCACTTGTATTCCCACCTGGTAGTTATGGTCGTTAATTATATTGTTTTTCTAATTATACCTTCAAAACCGGCTAGGAATCCTCTGTTCTTATTCGATGTACCCTTTTCTGTCCCATCAATCAGAAATTGCCATTTATTAAATTTTTAATTAAAAAATTATAACCTAAAAAAAATAGTGAAACCCACAAAAAAAAATATATACGTAGCAAATATTTATTCGTTGAGACAGGAAATGGGACACAAAACAGAGACAGATGATTGTTTGCCTACAAAACCCAAGGCCCCAATTGACGGTTCTTTTTTTCATAAGCCCATGTTCTATTTTTTCCATTTTCGTTGAATTTTTTGTGCAAAATGGTCATTCAAATGTGCCATAATATACGGCATATAACAAGTCCATCTACCTAGTGATGTTTTGTCTCCGTTCGGTGTCACAATCTCTATTTCACTAATAAGAAGTTAATTTTTTAAAAAAAAAATTATAATCTAAAAACACAGTGGAATCCGTATAAGAAAAATAAACACGTGAAAAACATATATCCGTAAAATAGGAAACGAGACACATAATAAGAACATGACATTTCTTGCCAGTCCATCGTCATATTTACGTATGAATAATTTTGTTTTTTTTTAATATTTGTTACACTCATTCAAGTACTTAACTTGACCCATTAATACTTTTTGGGAAGTTATACGAAGATATGCGTCAGTTCCATACTATCCCAACTATCCCAGGTTGAAGTGGTCCGCTATCCCCATCATTCTACCCCCAGAGACAAAAGTATGAAACTCCATAATATCTCGAATTTGTAACATTTCCCTGAGCATGCTTGGGGTCACAATCGGAATAAGCGAGACACTGCTTCTAATATGATGTAGTTAATTCTATAATGTAAATTCAATCATTAATATTGTAACCACTAATATTAATTTATAACAAAAAAAATATATAAATATATCATGAAGTGTTAATTGACAAAGTCACTTTCTTGGAGTTCACTAGAGGATATGCTTAGTGTTTTTAAACACAAGAGAAAAAGTGAAAAACTAGACCCATCTTTTATTATTTTCTCGTTATTTTATGTTCATAGTAATCAAAATATGGAAACATTAGTAAAACTTAAGATTTATCGCCTTGGTCAAAGTTCTTTGACAAATTGAATTATTAACTCGTCACATATGGTAAACAAAATGCTATGGGTGTAAGCGGATAATCAAGCCCTCATATTATTCCTCCAAAAAAAAAAAAAAAAATCAAACCCTTATATTCCCTTGAAATTCAACCATTTTCTAGTTCCCATACATTCAATATTTGGAACAAGTACAAGTCGAAGGGGTAGTAGTGTACCAACAAGTTATCAACTCTTACATTCCTCCACTTATATTAAGGGTGCACAGTGTAACGCATATTCGGTCTCCCTATTAAATTTTTAATTATATATATATATATATATATATATATTTTTTATATTTAAGGTCTGGTTAAATTGAGTATGAATTTAAGACTTATAATTTCAGTTTCAAATTAGTTTCTTAACTCAAATTAATTTTTTAATAATTTAGTACTTGAAATTCATTCCTAAAAAGAGAGTTTGAATCTCGTTTGAATCGATTCTATCCAAATACAATCTTAAAGACTATCTATTGACCGCTAAATTTATTCATTTTTACATAAATTATATTAATGAACATTTCGGTAATGAACTAAGTGGATATACACCATAAACCAGATAAAAATTTCTAATATAGATCATATGATTCAGATTCATTCACATTAAGATGAATTTAGATCTAATGAACCAATTGGACTATGATTAGAATTAGGGAAAACAACCCTACTCGTCCCCAACTAATTTCTATTAGCCTCGTGAATCCTTATTAAATTTTTTCAGCATAAAGAATCCCTTTAAATTTTACGTTTCGCCCAGAGAGTCTAAAACACCCATTTTGCGGTGGTTTCCGCCAACTGGAACATATGCACTGCACATGCACTTCAAAAACAAGGGTAAAATAACCAATTCGTATTTAAAATAAAAAAAAAAAAAAAAAACCACCACCGCCCCGACTCCCCTCCCTCCCACCCACCCCAACCACTAACCCGCAACACCGTCACCAACCAAAGCTCATTTGGTACAGTACAAGAGTTCTTTGGACATATTTATAGCACTACTATCTTCAACCCCCCCCAACACCATCTACTATCCATTAAAAAATTATAGCACTACCAGCTTCGCTGTGGTCGGCGGCGGAGGCGGTCATGGAAGAAAGAATAGGGGGTGGGTAGATGCAGATTGGATTGATGAGATTAGATTGTGAAATGGATTGGATTGGGAATATTTTTGGCCGGATTTTTCTGGGTTTTTGGGGATCGGAAGAAGAGAAAAAATGGAAGAGTGGTCTTGTTGGTGAAATATTTATCTTTGGAGAAAACAGCCCCAATTTGTCATGCTCCAACGGTGGAGGTTGGGCGGTGGTGGGGGCGGTGCGAGTGAGGAAGGGGGATGGAGAAGAAGTGGGCGGGGGCGGGGGCGGGGTGGGGTATATGAGACAGAGGGGGATGATGGCGGTGTCGGTGTCGGTGGTGGCTGGTGTCGGTGGTGGTCAGAGGCGGTGGTGGCCAAAAGGAATAAGGGTTTTTTTTGTTTTTTTATTTTAAATACGAATTGACTATTTTACCCTTATTTTTGAAGTGCATGTGCAGCGCACATGCTCCAGTTGCCGGAAACCACCGCAAAATGGGTGTTTTGGACTCTCTGGGCGAAACGTAAAATTTAAAGGGATTCTTTATGCTGAAAAAAATTAATAAGGATTCACGAGGCTAATAGAAATAAGTTGGGGGACGAGTGGAGCTGTTTTCCCTTAGAATTAACCAAACAAGATTGGGTCTTGTTATGGTCACGTGAGTCGCATATACACTACTCACAAGTCACATGTTATAATACCAATATTTTAACATTGTCAGCGACTCAGCACAAATTAGCTACCGTCACCCAAACCAACCCAATCTAATCTTCCAAGAGGGAAATCTAGATAACACCATGATCTTCAACTCGGAGCCAATCAGTCTCCTCCACGTAATACAAACTCTCATCTCTTCATTCCCAGTGCCTACCTTGAAATGGCAACACTACCCCCTCCCAAAAAGGACAAGTCTCCCCCACAAAAGGGCACTTATTCATCACTTTTCTCTACCCTTTTTAGTGATCCATCTCTGCTTCTGTCTTCAAACTATCTAACAACCAAAACTGTGATAGTTTTTGAAGAATTCTTCTAAAATTTGGAACAAAGACGAAGAAATCACAGAAATTAGTAAAATTTACCACCATGTGTTATATGATAAAGAAGAAAAGGGCCAAAAGAAAAACTCATAAACCAGCTAAGAAGTCCAGAACTAAGACTAGGAAGCTTAGCCTGATTAGTCTCGAATTATCTTCCGTAGAAATCCAACAATCTACTACTAATATGCCTTCCTCTGCCACCGCCACCGCCACCGCCACCGCCACCGCCACTTCTTCCACTAACCACCAACAACAGCTGAACTTATTCCCGCTTCATCCGGAAAACACGGACGAGAATAATATGGCGTACTTGTTCTCGTCCGCCACAGATGGCGCCGCCGTCTCTACACTCACCGGCCTTCTCGGAACAAGTACGACAATGACGTCGCGTTCCGAAGAGGATGTTTCGGCGGCGTCACTATCGTACGCTGCCGAGATTAAGGAGGTAGCGCTCCTACGGACAGCGTTGAGGAATAAAGAGAGGGATTCGAGTGAGGAAAGGTATGTCCGATACTCGGAGGTTGTGGAGAGGAGAGATGAGGAAGTAACGAGCTCAGCCGTTGATTTAAAGTGTGGAAATCGGAATCTGACGGTGAAGATTGAGAAGAAGGAGATGGAGAAGCAGAGATTGTCGTTGAAGCTGGATTATGAAGAAATTTTGAATGCTTGGTCTGATAAAGGCTCGCTTTACATATATGCGGATTCTCCCCAAATTGTCCCTGATATTCATGACAATTTCTTAGCTCCTGGATTATCTAATGTAAGATCCTTTTACTCGAATTATTTTGTTCATCTTTGTCACGATTGCTAATTTCTTTCATGGTTATTATTAGTCAATTCGTCATATATTAAATGTCTAATTTTCTAATCAAATAAAAAAGTAGACATCAATTAATTTGAGACGAGCCACATATAATTGTTATTGTGCTAATCAGAGTGCTCACTGCCGATAGATAGTACTGTGTTATTGAGCATTGGGGGAAATCGGTAATTAGAGGAGTATAGGAGTGGAGCATTGCATTTTGTTTTGCTATATCAGTACCAGTCTGGTAGTGGTAGTAGAGTGTGGGTTTTGCTGGTGGGTGGGTGTTGGGTTGGGTTGCACCAATTTGCAATAAGATCATTAATGTTTTTTTTTTTTGGTAAGAAAAAATCATTAATGTGATGGGTGCAATTTTAATTGTATCACAGGAATCTTGGGCCCATTAATATAGTTGCAACTTTTGCTTTTTGTGAGGTGGTACCGTGGTAGGGCATGGGTTGGGTAGCCTCTGCTGCTTAAAATTGGCATTTTATAAGTACTTTTTTGTAGCCAAGTTTTTGTAAGTACTTGCTTGCCCAATTTTGTATGCCAATCTCAAGACCATTTTCTAATATCTTCTCAAATTGTAGTGATGTGGACAGTTCTAAAACATAAGGTCCACGTGCATCTGGTCCATATAAAAAAAATCCATTATATATTTGGTATATTTTCTTATTTTGGATGAAAACATATTTAGGGTTAATTTGGCATTATCTTTTCGTTTTGTGGCAATACCTATAGTATTATCAGATTTATCCATAACAATGTCATAAGTTTAAGTCATTCAAGAGCGATTTAGTGTCGTATTATCATATTTATTTTGCACAGATTCATACCGAATTAGTCAGCTTTGATATCGATATACTGGTCCACTAGAAGTCTTTTTTCTCTTTTTATTTTTTTGTTGAGTTAAAGATTTGAAATTCTTTTAGTTGCTTACCAATTCAGTTTTTCTTTCCTTGATTCCTGTTACTCTTTAAGTATCAATACTATCATGTAATGCTTTTAACTCTTCACTGACTTCCTTCAAGATCCAGCACTTCTTCACCATCATCATCAAAATTGACAAAATGAGAAGGCTTATGCAATTTGTTCATACTGTTCTCTTGCTGATCATTTGATATAGTAAATTAGTAATGGGATTTATCGTTGATTTTGGATGCAGGGACTAAGTGATCATCATAACTGGGGAAGTCATGCAGGTTTATGGACTGTTCCCGAGTTGAGTAGAAGTAATCCAAACATCCATGAAATCAAAAAAGAGGAAGAACAACAAGAACAACATGCTGGAGTGGGATTAGAAGAATGGAAACTGGGGAAAAGAAAAGCAAGTGTCCTGAGATACAAAGAGAAAAGGCAGAACAGGCTCTTCTCCAAACAAATTAGATATCAAGTTCGTAAACAAAATGCCGAGAAGCGTCCTCGCGTTAAGGTACTAATCTTTTTCTCTAACTCTCTCTAGCATAGACGGAATTAGGACATTGCGTTTTGTGGAAGTGAATTTAAGCAATATCGGGAGTGGCCTCCCTTAGTTTCCGTCTATGGTCTTTGGAATGCTATCTTTAGCCCCTCATCGCCATTTTATGTTTTGTAGGGTCGATTTGTGAAGAGGAGTTGAAGGCATCCAAAATTCTCACTCGGGACTTTTAAGAATATTAGGATAATGAGAGATTTCTTTCTCTGGTTTCCATTGTTTCTATTCCAATTCTTCCTTATTTTGTACTGCAAATTGTAAATAAAGCACTGAAAACTGCGAGTGAACCCAGAAAACATACACGAGGTAAAAAAGATGAAGAGAGAAATTCACTGGTTAAGTAATGTGGAAAAGAATCCAACATTTTTCATCCATTCATGAATAAATATGTGAAGAAAAAAAGTTGCAATCATCATCATAAATCATTTGTAGTGCTTTTGAAGAAAAATTTAGACTTTAAATCTTATACTCTTTACTTTCTAAGTTGAACACTTTCATATTCAATTTCTGATGAAGGGAGTAATAATTATAGAAATCAAACTGCATATCTACAACCGATATTCACAAGGATAGATTTAGAACTCAGAGGAGCGAATTACATGGAATGAAATTTTAAGAAATGATTTTTTTTCTTCTTAATATAGAGATATGGTATCAAGATTCTAAGTCAACTCTTGGGTTGATTTTTGGACCACACTTGGACACAACAGTCCGCCCTGGCTTCAGTGCGGAACGGGGTTATTCTGCACGTGTGAAACTTTCCTCGTCCGTTGTATTAAATTTTTTACAGCTAAGATTAGTTTAAAATGAATAATTGTTTTGAACCTCAGATCACATGTTCTGTTTTTACCGTGCAGAACACTTATTTTGAGATTTATGACATCTGTTTTGAAACATTTCGTACGTATTGAAAAAAAAAAGTTGTTCCGTATATAAGCCGGACTGAAAACTTCTTTTCCATGTTCATGGATCCGCTGTCATATTGGGCGGGCTTAAGAGTGATTTTGTATTGAACATATCAAAGCAGGGAATCCTGGCGATACAAACTTCTACTCATTTGGACTGGGCCCATACTTTGTCTGTTCTTACTTTACGAGTATTAAAAAAGGTCTTCTTAGACAAAGTGGGCTGAACCCTTAATCTTGAGCGTTGGGCAGTTCCTATATAATAAATGGATAATTACGATATGAGCAGGGGTAGGGGAGTAGGGTCGCAGTCAAAACTGGCTGAAAGTTGTCAGCGTCGCCTCAGCTGCGATTTTCATCGATCACGGTTAAAATACAAAAAAGATAGTCACGATATGGATACGGTTAAAAGTTAAAAAAATTATACTAAAACTTGTCACATCACTATAAAATGAGGAAAGAGATTTTTTTTAACTTTTAACTGTATTCATATCAGGACTATTTTTTTTGTATTTTAACTCGTGATCGAGAAAAAAATTTAGCGAAAGGAGGCGACGTGGGACAGATCATTAGCTAGTGCGACTGGGCCTCTACCCCCTGCCCTCATCCCATATCGAATTTTCCATAATAAATTTTAATCAGTGTTTATTTAAGCAGAGTCTCTGACTCGAGCATTGTTGCCTGTTCAAAGGCCTCAGAGACATCTGCTGCAGTAGAAATATTCAAGAGGATGGTAGAACGAGGTGAAAAGACGACAGTCATATCCTGTGGCGCTCTGCTTAGTGCTCTCGAGAAAGGAAAACTCTACGATGAGGCACTTCAAGTCTGGAAACATATGGTTAAAGTTGGCGTCAAACCAAACTTGTATGCCTACACAATCATGGCTTCAGTTTATACTGCACAAGGTAAATTTAACATTGTGAAAACATTGTGAATTCCATCATCAGGGAAATGGTGACCGTCGGTGTTGAGCCAACGGTTGTGACATTTAACGCAATTATCAGCGGATGTGCAAGAAACAACTTGGGAAGTGCAGCATATGAATGGTTTCACCGCATGAAGAATCATATCTCCAAATGAGGTTACTTATGAAATGTTAATTGAAGCTCTTGGTAATGATGGTAAACCAAGACTCGTATTCGAGCTTTATTCGAGGGCCTCATTCTTTCTGCAAAGGCCTACGATGCAGTCATCCGTTCTTCACAGATCTACGGTGCTACTATTGATAAAAACGCTCTTGGCCCTTGCCCGCCAGATAAAAAGAAAAAGGTCCAGATTAGGAAGAATTTGTCAGAATTCTGTAATTTAGCCGATGTTCCTAGGCGAAGTAAACCATTTGACAGAAAAGAGCTCCACGGTACATATAGTGAGGTACATGATAAGTGAAATTTTATCCTTGCTTTACATTTATGAACATTTTCATTAGATCCGAGTGTCTTGCTTGTTTAAGATGTCTTGCTATGGGGAAGGTAGGGGTGAACTAGTCCTGACCCCACTTCCCAACTCACAATATTTGTCTGACGTACGAGCAGTGACTGGTCTCCCTTGCCGCGGGCTCAACGGCTGGCCATGAAATGCGATATTTTTAATATACTTTCCAGGAGAATTCATGGTCTGTCAGGCTAGTCAAGAATAACTTATTGCTTTTAATATCCTTTGAATGTTCATTAAAAACTCCAAAATTGAAATGGATATCCGTCTTAATCATCAGATGGTACCATCAAAGGTCCCTTAGCCCAGTGGTACCCTCCTCATGCATGGGGCAAGCTTTAATTGTCTCCCTTTCTAGGGCTTTCTTCTCCTCTTGTGAGGTGTTCTCTTCTCCCCTTATGGGGCAACCGCCCATCCGGGCTTCAAAAAAAAAAAATCATCAGATGGTACCAAATGTTTTGAAGTTGTCCCTAAATAGATAGTAGTACCTAACAGTTGTTGGTGCCAGCAAAGTCATCAACAGCATTTAGCTGTTAGCTAGTTATTATTTTCAAAATTGTCAATGATTTGATTTGGTTATTGGGGTGGTCTTTTACTTTATTATTTTTAGTTTAATTATCCGAAGATATTTATAATTCCAAGTCTAAAGTGCTATACCGATTCTTGACATATAACATCTTACCAAAGTAATCCCTGCCTTTACTCTTGAGCATGTGCTATTGGAGACTGTTCTATACTTTGATTCCAGATTCGCAGCCTATGCATCCCCATCAAGATCAAGAACAATTTCATCAATTCGTATGAAATTAAAACAAAAGCAGATCTCAAAGAATATTAGTATAGTTGAGTTAGTACTTCAAATTCGGAACGATGGATTTAATGTCCTTCCTCGATAAAAAAAAAAATTTAGAAGGGGGGATTTTTTTTTATCACAAATTAGTTGAAGCCATTAAATCAAGAGATAATCTACCGACAAAAAAAAAAATTATACAATGGTTTAAAAAACAATGATAATAGATAAAGTTTCGCATCCCTAGATGATCTTTGCAACATCTCCTTCGTACATGAACACCATCGGCAAGAGAGACACAAATTCAAAATATTCCGTAAGAATCTATAATTTATAAGAGCATGGGCGTGAAGAAAAACCTCCACCATGACTCGTTAACGATGAATGGGTTTCTTGAATGGACTAAATTGTAAAAGAATCGATGTAGTGAAATGCAAAAGTAAATAGAAGAGCGCTAAAGACGTTTTGCTACAACTTTTTCAAAAATAAAAAATAACATATGTACTGCTAGTGCATTTATATTAACATTTAGATCAAAGTGTATAACCCTAACTTGATGGGAGTAAAATGGGATTAACACCAATTTATGTGTAAAAAGGTGATGAATAAGACAACAAATACTTGGTGTAATGAACTGGCTACATATTATCTATTATTATTGCTTTACAACTAAAAAAACATTCTACTTGGCAAAAAAAAAAAAACTAAAAAAGCATTATAACTTGTAAACAAAGCCAAAAAATCAGTTTAGGCTCATATGGTAACAAATATTTTGTCTGTAAAATAAAATTTAACCGTCATATTACATTATTAAATAATAAATAAGTATTCAGTACATACAAACTAAATATCAATACTGTACTCGGCCCAGAAAATTAGAATAATCACTCCATTTTCTCTATTTTCTTGTAAATCATGTTCATCTTCCTCTGTCACTCTGCCTCGGTTTCTCAACTGTTTTATTTCATCTCTCCCCAACGGTAAATTAACTACCTTTCTCTAGATTTCTGTCCTTTCCTATTAATAAATCCAGATAAATTTCCATTTCCATATATCCCCAAGTTTTTTTTTCTTTTTTTTGTCCAAACAAAAACCCAGAAAAAGGAAAACATGATCTACTGTCACTGTTGCGGAATCTAACACCAGAAATTGAGGATGAAAGAGTAAAAGGGTTTTTTTTTTTTTTTTTTTCTGGCTGTGTTGGAAGATTTGGAGGAGTTAGGGGTAGTAAAGACCGAAGAACCAAGAAAATAATGGAACCCCCAAGGGGTTTTTTGGCTTCTTTATGGAACTTCATTTGTTTCTTGCCTTACTTCATTGGTCTTCTCATTCTTGGTTTGATTAAAGGTCCCTACTTTGTTCTTCTCTTCCAAGTTCTCTGTATTTTTTTAGTATTATCTCCGTTCAAATTGAATGTCTGCTTTCCTCAATTATGAAAGTGGACATTCAATTTAGTACCATTGGAATATAGGAAAGCGGATATTTAATTTAGTACGGATGAGTATTTCAGTAGCAAATTTGTAAATGCGGATACTCTGTAGCACTCCCTTTATAATCGTAATTATAAAATGGTTCATGCTCTTTTAGAATTTAGGATTTATCTTGCTTAATTTTAAGATATATAAATGATTTTTTATTTAATAATTAGAGTGTTACAAGTACGTTTTCATGATTCTTGGTTAGTTCTTTACAATGTCAGAATATAGAAATCTTTCCAGTTTTTGGTCTAGTCTCCTTGTGGATATATTTTGCTGATCAGATTAGAAAGTTCAAGCGAACCCCATCATTGTATGTCAAAAAGGGGGAGTCTTTGAACTAATCCATAGACTCAATAATGGTTCTTTCAATAGAGTTCATGAGTTCCAATACTCTTCTTAGTTCAGTTAGGCTGAGCAGGAGTTGTTTTGCAGCAATTCTTTAATTTTCTGTGTTGTAAATAAAATGGTTAATCGATCCTAGTGCTATGAATTATGGAGCATTATCAGAGGTAAAAAAATTATTGCTTTGATGTATTTCAGGTGCTATTATGTGCCCTTTGGTATGTCTTATCATGACAATTGGAGAGTCTGCAATAATCTTGGGTCTTTGGCCAATGCATTTTTTGTACACATATTATTGCTTATTGAGGTAACTTATTCCGCTATTTCTACCTTTTCGTTTTGTCTTTGTTTAGTTTGAAGTTTGTGTTGCATCTGAGGTACTTATGAAAGTTAGTTGTTTGCTTTGCCACATTCATTTTGTGAAATTTGTAATAACATTTTTTTTTCACGCAACGGCAGCACAAAACAGTTAGGTCCAGTTTTGAAGTTCGTAATCTGTCTGTTTGTGCCGGTCATATTACTTTCCTGGCTACCAATTGGGATTGTGTGTAGCATTCTTGGCGGTGCAGCATATGGATTCTTTGCTCCAATTCTTGCGACTTTTAAAGCTGTTGGTGAAGGGAAGACTGATGAGTTCTTCCACTGTATTTATGTAAGCGTAATCATCTTAGCTTTTAACTTGTTTGTTAATTTTCTTTTTGTTCACCGAACATAGTGGCATTCTTTTTGCAGGATGGAACATGGGATACTGTCAAGGGGAGTTTTACTTTTATTAGGGATTTTATGGATATCTGTTATCACTCGTACCTTTCTGTCATGGATGATTTACGGCTTCAAGGCCCCTCTTCCGGGAAATACTATGAGATCAGGTTTGCAGCTCTGCAATTGGATTCTGAAAGTTGTTCTTCCTAGAGATCTTTGTTGATCGTTTGAATTTACTTTGAAGTTTTAGTGGAAGTCGTTGTGGGAAGAACCAGTTTTACTGAAAACTTATAGTTTGCAAGAGTTATCTTCATATGGTGACTCTCTTCTTAAGCTTTGTGGTCATTATTGTTGTTTCTTGTAGTTTATTTGTAATCTCTGTCCCACTAAGAGATGAATGGCGCTTACCTCCTCTACTTTTGTTCGAGATCACTATCTAGCTTTATGAATTGAATTTTATTGTGCTTAATAACAGGAAATGCTATAGTTGCTTTTTCCTTAAACTTGCAGTGATTGGAGTGGATAATCATCCTTCTAGCAATTGCTTCACTTCATTTCTCATATCTGGCACCCTTATTGCAGATTGATTTATCTTCCTGGAGCACTTATAGCTGGGGGTATTGGGATTTCTGGTTGACTTTCTTGTCATCTCACTGATTGCCGTCTGCAAATGTCCTTACATGTTGTTCAAGGGATGGCATCGTTTATTTCATGACTGTATTGGTCGAGAAGGCCCTTTCCTGGAGACGATATGTGTTCCATTTGCAGGCCTCGCTATCTTGCTCTGGCCATTGGCTGTTGCTGGGGCAGTATTGGCTTCCGTGTTATCAAGTATCTTCTTGGGTGCTTATGCAGCAGTGGTTGTATATGAGGTTAATATAAAACATAAATAGATATTCCAGTTATACATAGTTTGAGGACTTATATTCATTGTTACGGGAAAAAGAATTGATGTGTATTAGTTCTGGACTACAGGAGTCGTCATTCTGGTTTGGACTTTGCTATATCGTTGCTTCCTTGTCCATTTATGATGAATACTGCAATGATGTTTTGGACATGCCCGAAGGTTCCTGCTTTCCTAGGTTGTGGCATTCTGTGTTTGTGGTTAAATTGTGGTATTAAGCGAAGTTTTTATGTTTATAACACATATTCTCACAAATGAACTTGCTTTTCTGGCACTTTAACAGGCCTAAGTACAGAAAAAAGACCGAGTCGCAGGCTACTTCTCGCGCAGCGTCTTTCTCAAGGCACCAACCTTTTAGAAGTCCATCTTCTCGCTCTTCTTCTTTTAGTGGCCCTATGCTCGAGTTAAGGCCCCTTGAGGTAGATTTTCACAATCGTTTACAAACATTGAAAGGAATCCGTTCTTATTTATGTTGTCTTTGAAACAAAATGTTGATTGACACCTCTTCATAAATCCAATAGTTGATGGATAGCTTATTCAAGGAGTGTCAACGCCATGGGGAAATTATGGTTTCTGAAGGAATATTGACACTTAAGGACATTGAAGATGCTAAATCCAAAAAAGATACTGGCCAAATAGCAAGCCTCGGCTTACCTGCTTACTGCACGCTTCAATCAGTTTTGCGCTCTATCAAAGCTAATTCTGATGGTTTATTGACTAGTAAGTGCAAATTATTTCCGTTATAAGAGTTTTATTCCAAACTTATATTTGGGTTGCATAAAAGAAATTGTTTATAGAGAACTTTTTTCCGTCACTGCAGGTGATAATATAGAAGTAACTACCGCAAATCGGCCAAAAGATGCTTTCTTTGATTGGTTTCTTAATCCAATGTTGATCTTGAAAGAGCAGATCAATGCTGAAAAGTTGTCTGATGCTGAAGAGGAGTACCTTGGGAAGTTAGTTCTGCTAAGTGGTGATCCAGAGAGGTTAAAAAAGTCAAACATCGGCTCACCACCCGAGTCTGAGCTAAGGCGTGCTGAACTTGATGCATTAGCTCGAAGGTAGTTGAGAAACTTTTTCCAAAAATTCTTACATATGTTTAAATTCTTCCTGATTTTGGTGGTTATTTCTTGCCTTTTGTCCTTAAAAGACTTCGAGGGATTACCAAGTCTGTATCAAGATATCCAACATATAGGCGACGATTTGATACTAGTATGAAAATTATCTTGGAAGAACTTGCAAAGAAGAACGATGATGACAATGGTAGCAGCACCAGAACTGGACCTCAAACAGTTCCTCGTTCACAAAGCATGTTTGTCCGGTTATTTAGCCAAAAATCTTTTAACTATAGAGGAAGTAATGATAGATCTTATCATAAGCAGCAGCCAGGTTTCAACAGAGATGCCGAAATTGGATAAAAGGTGTTGGACCACAAAAGTTGCATTTTCTTTGAGGTAGATTACAAGAATGCCTCTTTGTATTTACTGCTGATTTTCAACCTCAGAACACAACGTAGTTTTTTTTCTTTCATGTAGACGACTCCAATTACTTGGGGGGTTAAAGACTATGTTGTCGTTGTTCTGTCTTGTAGAAGTAGATTATAGATTGTTTATTTTCCTTTCTTTTTCTGTTGGCTAAAGTCAGCTGAGGAGCTTGTATAGGTAGGGGTTGGTACATCTGTAATTCCCATGTTGTATTTTTAACTTGATTGTTAGTCCAAGATAACAATTCTTAAGTTGTACTCAATGTACTATTCACTTCAACAAAACTCTCAGCCCCATCTAAAAGTGCTTATCTCAGGAAGACAAATGCAATTAGCGTGATACTTTCAACTTAGAACCTTAGGTCCGGGAAAGGTCTTTTGTAGGTGTTAATTATTGGAAGAAATGGATCAAAGCCTATGGGGACAAAAAAAAGTATGGGTAAAAAAATAGTTTAAGGAAAGAAATAGCTAAAAAAAAAAATTTACTAAAAAAAAAGAAATGTGAAAATAGTTTATATATATATCACTTTTATCTACTAAGTTATTTAAAGAACAGAACAAAGTAATATCCAATAGAATCATCAACTAAACAATCGAACAAAATTACATTCTGGAAAGTCTTTCATGAAGATTCTACAGATGGGAAAAGTAACATGAATTCCTGAGTTCTCAAGACATCAATATACTTAGTACTCAAATATGAGAGCTAGACCGTCTAGAAATCTTAGTTATAGATTGTCTGCATCATACTGGGGCATCATCGGAGGGATGGGGAGGAAACGAGATGAAATGATGACGAGAAAGGGGAAGAACTGATTTCTATTCCTGCTTTCTGGCATCCTTAAGCTGTCCTCTCTTTCGAATCTTAAGGCAAAAACCAAGTCTCCAAGTATCAACAATCGACTCAGGCAAAGAAGATGCCAGAGCCCACATGACGGAATGGGGCCAGTATGGTGTGCAACGCGGTTCATAGCCAATCCAGCGCAAACCAGCCCGAGCATAGCCATCCGTTGATGGAACAAAGAAGGATGACCTTTTGATTGACGCCATCTTAGTTGCCACATATAATGGTACCTATATTCAGATGTAAAACGGAAGAACTCAGAAAACAATATTCAAGCTTTCAAGTATCAGAAGGGGGGCATAGATAGACCCAACATAGAAATATAATCACTACAGAAACAAACATCCTTTGCTTAGATGGTCTATAAGCATTTCTTTCGAATTCAGATGGAACAAAGAAGATCATAATACCAAAAAAAGGAGCTAGAATACACACCTGACACTGCACATCGATCCCGTTCTTCTTGTATTCAACATAGAGGCATCTAGAGAACTGATCAATATATCTGGTTGGAAAAAAGCAAAACATCAGTCTCATTAACTACTTCCAAATTGAAATAAACTAGTCTTTGGGCACTTTCTATCAGATATTACCATCATCATCCTTAAAAGCACAAAGATTCATGATGCAACTCAAGAAAGTTACCCCCTCCATCTCAAATTACTCGTAAAAAAACCCAACTTTTTCTTGTCCCAAATTACTTGTCATTTTGTGAATTTAGTGTCAGCATTTATTCAATTTCTTCCAAACTTTCCCTTAACATTTATTAATTCAACAAACATAACGTTATTTTATTCAGAGTTTGAAGATAGTTCTTTGTCATTCATTTGACTCGCTAAATCAAACTCAACTATCATTTTATTCGTCTATGTGAAAGTTGGTTTTGGTTTTGGGACAATTAATTAGCGGAGGGAGCTAATCAATATCAACACATAGTACTATATATTACTTTTATTATACCTATTCACCAGGAAGCTAATCCATTACTGATAAACACCTTTCCACTTCAATACCTCAGTTTAAATTTTAGTATTTGGACCTTATGCAGAGCAAAAAAGTTCCAAACTTTACAATTCAAAAGCCTCATTGGCAATGATCCACAAGCAAATGAACAACAAAAATTGATTACTCAAAAGCAAAAAAATAAATAATAGCTAATGCTTACGCTTTCGTGGCGGCATAAACGGCATAGAGAGGATCTGAAGGGATGACAATGGCAGCACCAGAACCAATATTAACAATAGCCCCTTTTTTCCTCTCAATCATTCCAGGCAACACAGCTTGAGTAACCTTACTAGTCCCTTCAACATTCACTTTAATCAAATCAGCCAACAATTTCTCATCAACTTCATGGAAATATCTAGCATAAGGATAAGAAACCCCAACATTATTAATCAAAATCCCAACTTCTAATCCATCAATGGTTTCTTTAATTCTTTCAACACCTTCATTTAATTCCCCAGAAAAGTCTACAACCACAGTCTTGATCTGGGTTTGGAAATATTTAGCCTTGATTGAATCAGAAACATCCTTGAGTTTATCAGGATTCCTACCCACAAGAACTAAATTCAGCCCTTTACGAGCTAATTGGAAAGCAAATGCCTTTCCAATTCCATCAGTTGGTCCAGTAACCACTGCCCATGACCCATATTTCTTGAGATTCTTGGGTGGTCTGAGGAAATTAACATAAACCCATTTCAGTAAAGATACTAATAAGAAAAGGGATTTCAAAGAACCTAAGAAGAGTAATAGAAGTAGCCATAGAGGCTGAGATTTCAGTTCTTGAACTTGATGGAACAGACGAGACTCCATTTTTAGTCCAGAGCGGAGAAAACAATGTAAGAGGTTATGGGATCTGGGAATTTGGTAGCCAGTAGTACTAATTCATAGACACAAAGAACCACCCATGAAAGGGGGAAAAGTGAGAGCTTTTAAAATTAATTTTGCATGGACGAGGACAGAATCAGACTATAAATGGAGATGGTCCTTGAGAGGGAAAATAATCGTCTGTACCGTCTGTGTACACATTCCTGTGTTCAACTAATCACAATTCATCATATATATATATAATTAAAAAAAATGATCATATGATAAATTTTTATTGGTTAGACACAAAAATAAATACACAGACGGGTACAAACGATTTTCACCCACCTTGGAGTGTTGGACTAATTTAGAGAAGCAAGTAAAGTGTGGGAAAAGGAGAAATAAAGACAGATGTGTACTCGGGGGTGTTGGGCGGAAACGGTTGAACATTTATAGAGATCTTTATGGAGTAGATGAACTGTAATGTGCTTTGGTTTGCTTCCCCAGCTTGCTCTCTTATTATGGCCTTTGGTTATCTGTCTCCGCATCAATAGCACAGTTAAACAGGTTGATCCGGTCCAGTCCACTTCGTCCCATAACCAGTTGACCTCAAATGGGACGAGTTGGATCTGACCCGTTTTCTCCAAGTACAAAGAAACAATGGTCTATTGTAGTAAGTATGCTGATTAACATATTGATCCACTAGTTAGCTCTTCCCATCACTCTAAAGTAGGAAAGCAAGTGGGTAGGACTAGGCGGTCAAACCCATACCTAAACAAGGTCCATGAAACTCGCGAATTTGGGTGGGTCATTAATTTGAGGCGCAAGATCAATTCTGATTATAAATACTTTATTTTGATTTGACCTACTTCTAACTTGTCTAGAACTTGAAACCCATCTATAGGCCAATTATTGGAACTAGTCACCTCACAAGTCGATAGTTGAACCCATACACAACATATTTAAATAACTTTTGGTAGAATCAAAGATAAAAAGAGTAAATTTTTTCTCACATAACATGTTTAATTCTTTTAGCATACCAGATTTTAAATATCAATCTAACTTATCTAATAATGATTTATGCAAGATAAATTTAAGGGTAAAAAGCGCTCACGCCCCTAAATTATTCCGTTTTTTTTGGTTTTTGACCCTCAATTAAAAAGGGTCAAGTTTTACCCCCTAAACTATTTCGGTTTTTGGTTTTTGACCTTCCATCCATATTCTCCGTTACATCATAACGGAAGTCCAAAAAATGGGGGCATTTTTGGGCAATCTTTAAAAGATCCTAAAATTTTTGTTTTTATAACCTATTATTCTGACGAGAAAGAAGAAGTCGCCGGTGAGAACAGTGACAGAAGAAGCCAGAAGTCGGGTACCACTCCTCTTCTCTAACCACTAACCGTAAATTCCAACCTCTAAAAAAATATCTTAAAAGGCCCTTTTTTCTCTTAAATTTAATTCTATTTATTATGAATGATATGATTTTCCCAAAATGCCCCCAATTTTTGGACTTCCGTTATGATGTAACGGAGAATATGGATGGAAGGTCAAAAACCAAAAACCGAAATAATTTAGGGGGTAAAACTTGATCGTTTTTAGTTGAGGGTCAAAAACTAAAAAAGGGAATAGTTGAGGGGCGTCAACGACTTTTTACCCTAAATTTAATGTTATACTCACTCTTTAAATAACTTGAATCCCTAATCTTACAATGATCAAACCCTTATAGATAAAATTTGATTTCATGTGAGCTCACTCCAACTCATGAATGCACTAGGCCCGCCTCTTTCTTTTAGTATTGGGCCAAGATAAATGAATCCATAAAGGGCCTACTAACCAGGGCCAATAAAAACATAGTAAAAAACTCAGTCAAATCCAACTAAGGCCACTAACTAACTTCACGTATCACACTTCCCGCGCCCCACGTTCTCTTCTCCCCCCGCCTATATAACCGCCATTTTTGCCTTCAAAAATTTCTTCATTCACAAAACATTTATTTATTTCTAATTCCATCATCACCTGAAAAAAAAACTTCAAGTTCTTCTGCTTACCTGCTTCTAATTGCTCCAATGGCGTCGCATTCAGTGAAATTCACATCCCATATTGTCCTTTTGTTGATTGTTTTCTCTTCATTTCTGCTCTTCTCCTTGGTGTCTTCCTTCGAGTTTCAAGTTGGTGGCATCAAAGGCTGGATCGTCCCGCCGGAAAATGACAGTAAAGTTTACAATGATTGGGCTTCCGAGGAGAGGTTTCAGGTCGGCGACACCATCCGTAAGTATCTAAGTTGACCATTAAAGAGTTTGATCTACTTGTAATGAATAGACAGAATTAGAAACTTGATGTTAGAATTTTAATTATTTCTTGGTGGCAAAATTTTAATTTTTATTAATAATCTTGCTAAAAGTTTTTGAATTTTATAAAGAAAAATATAATTTTTAAATTTTTGGAAGTTAAGTGGCACTCTAGTCCCTTTTGCTCTGTCCTTTTTCATCACTATTATATTTATTTTATATGTTACTTATGACAAAACTAGTGACGGTACAAGGAGAAGCGAGAAGATAGCAGTCACCTCGAATTTCTTAACATGTCAGATTTTCGTTAAATTCATTTTAACTATATAATATTTATAGCATATATCTTTTTATAATATAACACTTAATGTATGCCTGCAGGATATAAGTACAAGAAAAGATTCATTGAAACAATAATAATGTTTTTTTAAATAACAGAAAATGATATGTATTTGCATAACACTACTTACATAACCTATAGCTGAATCAGCGATGAAATTTCTTAAAATTATTAAAAAAATTCTTTCAAAAACTTGTAAAAAGGTATTTATTATAATTGATCGCTTAACATATAACTTCTAGTGTTGTTTCTAACACTAATACATGCAGGATTTAAGTACAAGAAGGATTCAGTGATGGAGGTGAACGAAGAAGACTACAAGAACTGCAATTCAACAAGGCCAAATTTCTTTTCGAACACGGGAAATTCAATATATACTCTTAATCGATCTGGATATTTTTACTTCATAAGTGGAGCAACCGGGCACTGCCAGAAAGGGCAGCGAATGATCGTTAAAGTGATGGCAGAGGAGTCGTCGGATTCGAAATCAGATGGCCATGGTTCAACTTCTCTGGGATTTAGAGTTTCTGTTCCCCTCATAATTCCAGCTTCCATTTTTCAGTTTATTATCCTGTTTATTTCTTCGTATATCTACTAGGTTAATTATTATGGTTTAGTTCTTCGACTAGGTTATTTGTTTTCTTCTGTTTTTGTTATAGGAGTATTATGTTTTCGATTTAGTATTTGACAGGATAAATCTACTGCGTTTCATTATTAATCAAAATATTTTATAATACGCATAAAAGTTTATCAAATTCAGGAATGTCTAATGTAATTTGTCACCACTTTCTATCTGAAATTATTACTTTTATATTCGACAATATTTGTACTAATATTTTTTAAAAAATAATAAAAATAAAAAGTTCAAGAAGAAAAACCTAGGATATGATATAGGCTGGAATTCGTAGATGATATAGTTAATGATTGTATGCTGCTCCCTTATATCAACTGTGAGAATGCAGTGTGAACAAGTAAAAATATTAAAGATTATAATAGTCTCGTAATGACTATTATAACAGACTAGTTTTTTTAAATCTTGTGATCTTGTTTATCGTTCCTGTGTTTCTCATTTGAAAAGAGGATTTTTTTTTGGGGGGGGTGGTGTTAGGAACAACTTGTTTATATTGACATTATCAAGATCACAAGATGAAAATAAAGCGCGATAACTTGAGAAGTTTAAAGCAGCTAATAGTTTTGGTCATTTTATCGGATCAACATAAACGAATTGCTTTAGGCACAATATTCATATATAGTTTTTCTTTGGTCTATAAACACTATTATCAACAGTATAAAAGTCTATAAAGACAAGTACCTTAGAACCTGTAAAAGTTGCTGCCACAAATGGAGAAGGGTGCTTCTTAAGTAGAAGCTAGCCCCCTTTTCTCCAATGTACATACATGGGAGTGAAAGGAAAATAGTTATTGCCCTCACACACACTCTTCTTCCTCCTTTACTCTATATGCTGACATTTTTTTTAACCATTTGTACCACCATTGCCATGCCTCTTGAGGATTCACAGCTGATCAAAAGCACCATCAAGGCCCTAGAAGCAACAAAACCACTTCTTCTGCATATATATAGAATATAGGAAATTAGGACTAAGAAATCGATCGAGTTCTCTTCTCTGGTTCAGTTCTCCACCTTAACGATAGAAAAAGGGATTGATCAAATTCTTTGAATGTGATTGAACATCCGTACCGTGGTTGGAGGGGGAAATTGGGGGTCATCGGACCGACATGGTTCGGCGTTCATTTGTCCAGGTGGGCCTGCAGTTCCGGTGGCTTTCTTCTCATCTCTGGCCTTGGCAAATATGACCGTGAATCCATCAGCCGATGCAGGATTGTTCACATCCCACTCACCAAATTTTGGCAACGGCCGACCTTTATCCTGCTGCATTTTTAACAACGTTTCAATTTCATAAACAAAACGCGAGATTTCAGATTTTTAAACTATAATCCTCTCTTATAAAACTCAAACATAAAAATTTCAAAACCGAACATTATTCAATTATTCAATCCTACCCTCAATCCTGGCCCTGATAATATCCATATTATACAAACAAGATCTCTCATTCTTATTCATTTTCTTGAATATGATCCTTTTGATCCCAAATAAATAAAACCCTTTGACCTTTCATTCATTTATAGTATTATTGATTAACATAACATGAATCTCATTAATAACATGAACAATTGATCATGGAAATATTGTCAACATTTTCATCATCAAATAATGCAGAAATAAAAAGAAAAAGAAAAAAGAAAAAAAGGGGAGGGGGGTGAACATACCGACATCAGCACATACAGATTCTGGAGTACTTGTAAATTTAATCTGGAAAAGGAAAAAAAATTGAAACAAAGAGATGAAACAGAGAGAAAAGGAGAAAGAAATTATCAGAACGGGTCTCAAGGGAAAAACATAGACATAGACATGGACATAGGCATAGGCGTAGGCAGGCAAAATCTTATATTTTATGTGTGCAATTAATAATATAACTATAAATAAATAGAGAGAGAGAGAGAGAGATTTCCTCTCCTATAAATACATTATTAATATTTGTTGTACCAAAATTATTATCTGTATAATGCTAAAACTCAGTTTGTACTGTTATCTATTCAGCATGTCAATTGATTTTTTTTTAAATATATAATATGGTTTATAGCAAGAGTCCTTATTTTTTTTTTTTGGTAAAATATATTTTAGTTCATATCTACATATATTTTAGAAATAGATAGAGAGGATAAAGAGCCTTCGTTTCTTATCTGGTTAGGAGATGTCCCAGCTATCACACCTACACTAATCTCCGCTCTAATCAAAGTGATGTCTTATTACATGAGTAAAATTTAAACTTCTGAACTAACTTATAGAATGAGGGTATCGAACCGCTCACACCAACCAAATTTATTTGGATAAAAAATATTTCTATTACGAAGGGAGGGAGTACTATTCTTCAAAGTTGGTCCAATAAGAACATGATGATGATGGGCCTAACCTCATGGGCTTTTCCAGCGGGCCAAGGCGCTTTCAAATCAAACGGCACCGTTTCATAAGGAAATATCAAAAGCAACACCTCCACGTGGCAACTACGGTACCCCGAAACCCATCTCACGGCCTAGGAAATCCAACGTCACCAATATTCTAGTCAGCGCTCCATTCTTTCACGGCCCTATTGGTTTGCCCACGAAATTAAATACCAACCTTAAACATTTTTTTTTGTTTTTTTTTATTTAGCAAAAAAAAACCTTAAACTTTTTAATGAACTACCCAAACTAACCCTTTAATAGATAATCATTCTGATATCCAAAAAAAATATACTCCCTCCATTCCCTATTAATTGTCATTTAGGAGATATCTAGGTATCCAAATTAATTGTAGTTTAAGGTTGTTTTATTAGTTGTCAACAATTTATTCGATTATACCTCAGCGTTTTTACTTTCTTTATCAAGTAGAAGTAAGAGAGAGAGGAGAGGTGGGGTAATATTGGAAGTTTAGGTGAAAATGATAACTTTCTTAATTTTTTCAAATTGTCTAAAGAGTCTTATATTTAGGAATGGAGGGAGTATATAGATAATCATTCAAAGTGTCTCATTTTTTCTAATATTTCACAATTTCTTTAGCTTTATAAATTTTAATAAGAAAAATAGTATACATGACATCTTATAAATAATACTCCTCTCCTATCGGACGCACTTAATTGATTATATACAACATATTTACGGAAATGCATGCTATGATTACTGATTAACTATTAAAAATAACTAAACTACTTTTCACTAGACGCAATACAGGAATGAGGAAGGTAAAACGGCTTTTCTTGCTCCTTTATATATTCCGAAGCCATATCTGTCAATTCCAAAAAGACCATTATACTTCGTATCACCATTTCCCTTCTCTCCCAACTCTCTCTCTCTCTCTCTCTCTCTCTCTCTCTCAAACCATTTTTTTCAAACCTCGATCTCTGCGTATAAAGCTCTGAATCAAATCCCCTCCAATGGCGACTGGTTTAGTCAGACGAGCGATATCTAGGGCACAATCCATAGCACCAGCGGCGGCAAAATTGGTAATAGCTCGAGCTCACGCATCGGAGGCTCAAGCTCAACAGGTGGAGCCGAAAGCTACGAGCAGCACCAATCTTAAGACCTTTCAAATTTACCGATGGAGTCCGGACAATCCGCAGAAGCCGGAACTGAAGAATTACGAGATCGATCTCAAAGAGTGTGGTCCTATGGTGTTGGATGCTCTAATTAAGATTAAGAACGAAATCGATCCTACTCTCACATTCCGACGATCCTGCCGTGAAGGTATCTCTGTGTGTGTGTGTGTTTTATGGTATCTATAGTTTAATTAGTTTGTTTCGAGTAGCAAGTACTTGCCAACGCACAATTTGTAATTTTGTTTTGAGTCTAAAGTATAATTTATTATTTTGTTCTGAGTCGGAACTGTTATTCTGTTTTGAGTCGGAAGTACTTGCCAACACACAATTGATTATTTTGTTCTGTGTTGGAAGTACTTGACAACACACAATTGATTATTTACTTGAAAACACACAATTGAATTTTTTATTCTGATTAATTAAGCTAGCGTTCCTTGACAGGTATTTGTGGTTCCTGTGCTATGAATATTGATGGATGTAATGGTCTGGCTTGCCTTACGAAGATTCCTTCTGGACCTGATAGTGCAATTACGCCACTGCCTCATATGTTTGTTATTAAGGATTTGGTTGTGGATATGACTAATTTCTATAACCAGTATAAGTCGATTGAACCGTGGCTTAAGAGGAAGAGTCCGGCATCGACCCCCGGGAAGGAGATACCACAGAGCAAGAGTGATAGGGCAAAGCTTGATGGGATGTATGAGTGTATTCTCTGTGCCTGCTGCAGTACTTCTTGCCCTAGCTACTGGTGGAACCCTGAAACTTATCTCGGCCCCGCTGCCCTCCTTCACGCCAATAGGTAATTTCTTTATTCGAGTTATTATTTTGTTTCTAGTTTTAGAATTAACATATCAATTTAGTATTAGTCCTAAATTTAATAGATTCGGCTTGAGGAATGCAGTTGATATATTCATAGTAGTGTTTCCATGATTTGCAGCCTGTGATTGTTATTTTGATTAATATTTGAAGGTATATTATTATTGGTTGAGTTGCCAGTTATTGCAGCCTGTGATTGTTATATTGATTAATACTCATTTGCCACTTAGCTTTAAGGTCAAGGTATATTGCTATTGGTTGAGTTGCCAGTCCTCAAGTTTTATCTTTTACTACTTTACTCTCCTCTTTTTTATTAAAAAAAATAAGGTGTTTGACTATTACTATAATGCATTTTACTTGTGTTAATAAAATGTACCAATTGAATAACCTAATTAAGAAAAAAAGGTTTGGATTTTTAATCTTAGCTTTGACCTTTATTTCACCTGCCAATTGCCAGTTTATGTAAGCATAACCTATGGTCCTATTCGGCTGAAGAGTTTTGCACCCCCCTCCTTTTTGGTCTCTTCAAGGGCGTGGTTTTAGGAGTTCAAGTATTTATTTGCTATAAATATTGCTCGTGAAAAGATTGAAACTCAGGATCCGAGATGTGGGTGAAAAGTATCTCACAGCTTCATACTTATATTACCGAAGTTGGATTTCTAAACAGAGAAACTTGTAGTAGTATGACCTGATTATCTCCCATATCTGTATTGTAGTATTGCTAATATTTCCGGGTTGCCTGTTTTAGTTGAAAATTTCTCTTAAGGGATCTTTTATGGATTATTATCTTTGTCTTCCATTTTGGAGCAAGCTGTCATCTACTCTACCTAATCTCCTTGGTTTGTGTCTCACTCAAAAGGAAGCATCTGCATATTGTATCTTTGAAACGATCATTTGATTCCTCCAAATGTGCATATCTTGATTACTCAAATAAGGTGATTGCTGGCTTCTTGCTAATTTTGGTGTTCTGTTGGTCTGTGCTCTTGTCTGAGTCTGTACATAGCTTAGAGGGAAATGTTTGATTCAGTTGCCCCCAATTATGACCTATATTCATGAACAGCATTAGGCTTCTCATCACTGCTTAATGTGATAGGATCAATAACTATACTAGAATAGTTTTTTTGCAGTTTCAAGCTCTTTACCTGATGAATTCATAGCTTTTGCTGCCAATCTACCTAGTCTAGTGCTAATGCTTGATATGTTATCCTTACTGAACGGTAAACACAGAGTGGTTCAGGTCTAGATGCGCAAATGATTGTAATCTTCTTTGTTTTAGTTTCTTCTGTTATTCTCATTTGCAAAAAAAAGTTACTGCTTGCAGAGAATTTCTTCATTTTTCAAAAAGTGATTTGTGATGTAATGCATAACTTCTTGCGCTTTATTCATGACCACAGATGGATAATGGACAGTCGTGATGAATTCACAAAAGAGAGACTGGATGCAGTTAATCACGAGTTCAAGCTTTACAGATGCCACACAATTTTGAATTGTGCCAGGGCTTGCCCCAAGGGATTGAATCCAGGGAAGCAAATCCAGAACATCAAGAAACTTGAGCTTCTTGGTAATTGAAATGTAGGAGATGCTGAGAATGTCTATTGAAGAAACTGGTAGAAAATTGTTGGAGAAATAATTTATGCTGCAATTTTTAATTTGCAAAAAATTCAATATTTTCTGTACTTTAAAGTGAAAGGTCTGTTCTTTTTTAAAATAAAAATAATTGTGCAAGGGTAAGCTATTGGAAACCATATTGCAAAGACAGATGAGAACACTATACTATCATGTAAACCTTCTCTAGGAAAAGATTGCTGGAATTTTGTTTTCGGATTGTTATTCCCTAGTATATACATGTCTGCTCATCTTCCTTTTTACTTATTTATTTTTTCCCAGAGGATTTAAATAGTGGTTCCCACTTTCCCATTTAGTGACTCGAATTCTGACCTATCGATTAAAAATAAAGTGTCATATCTCTCGAGTCACACTTCTCAGCTCATCCTCCTTCCCAATTCCCTTTGTAAAAGGAAACGTGTGTAAAAAAAAATAGCCCTCATACCAAAGCTATTTTTAATTATTGATCTTAGAAAGTTAAAAGAAATGTTTCCTAGTATCATAGTTCGAATCCAAATTTACATCTTTATCTGTTAAAAAACTAAAATTTGATTGAGAAACAGCATCCATTGCCAATATTGTACATTTCCCCATATGATAAACCAGAGTAATACAAATTTGCACCAGCAACAATTATCTGGTATCTAGAAATTTTACAATCTTTTACATACACAAGAGCAGCAATATAAAGAATAATTGCTTTGTTCCTACATTCTAAAATCCCCATTCCATGTTTAAACGTCGTGAACCAGCCTACTACAAATAAAAAGAGAGTAACAAAATGTATATTTTGATCATTGCTGAATGTTTGGTGATTTATTCTCGTGATTGATCACTTCCGGAACCGTAGCAGAAAAGTTATGGGTGTTTTGACCATTCTTGTTGGATTCATGCTTGGAGATGTTGATGCTCTTGTACATAGAGATTGATGGTGGTAGCGGGATTGTGTTGGAACTGAACTTTCTTGCTAGTTTAGGCGACGGAGGTTGTGTCGTTGAGTTCTGCAAGAAACAAATCAACTTGAGCTTTAGAGGCATAAGAATTTGGTAATAATTATAACATGTCATAAATTGTACAAGAAACTGGAAATATTGCAAAAAATATACATGCCTTTTTTGTCTGAATTTTGGCTGCTTCCCTCTCCTTGTAGAAGTCGGGAAGTGGACGAGCTTTGAAACAAAAGCTTTGACGCAGTTTTCTGAGTTCTGATCCTGCTTTCTCCTGCATTCCATGGAATTAATGGAATTTGAAATCTCATGAGCCATGATCTATGAAAGGCAACAAAATTTGAATTGGATTGAAGTTGCAACAGTATGTAGATCTCCAGGAAATGCGAGTCCATATTTTCTGTCTCACTAGAACGGTCAAGTATCTATCTTTTTTTTTTCTTTGAAAAATTGGCCGGATTTTGGCGTCTGTGCCAGAAGGTGTTTTTGACTAAAAGTAGTCAAAATGATTGTTTATGACTAAAACCCCAAAAATATCTTCATAATTACTTAAAATATTATAAATTGCTCAAGGCTATCTATGGCACTGCCTATGGTTTAAAACCACTAATCTACCGGATTGTATTTGGGATGAGAGTAATAAAATGAGGAAGAAATTTAAAAGAAGTTGGTACCTTTAGCTTTGTTTGTAGCTGCACCTTTTGTACCTCCTTGGAATTGAATTTCTCTTCAAGCTTCTGAACAATAATATTGGAAAACAAATAGGCAAATGATAAGTAACGAAATTTCATGATGCAAACGAGGTTCTGGACTGTGGAAAAGGAAAGTACTTATATATATATATATATATATATATATATATATATATATATATATGGAAATGGACTTGCCTGTTTTCTTCTTGCAGCTCTTTCTTCTGTTCTCAGAATGAAAGGAGTTGATGATAGAGTTGGTGACTGTTGTAGTTTGTTGCGGCAAGCAGCCAAAGACTTTGAACAACTGGTCACAAAGTTCATATATATATAAGAGAACTAGGAACCACTCTAATAAAAATTGCATATAAAAAAGCAGGAGAAATAGTCTTCTATTCACTCGACATGATAAAGCGAGAGCCAAACTGCAGATGATCCATAAATGCAATGCAAATTACATATATACCGTCTTCTTCTGGCAAGGCGAGGGGTTGGATTTCTTGGCTTATACTCCCTCCGTCCCAAATTTAATAGTTCAATTTGGGACGGAGGGAGTAGGTGTTGTTTCTATGTTCTTGGAGAAATTACTTACGCTGCAGATAAAATGTGCCATTTTGGCCCTGTTGTTTTGCTTCCATCATTTGGAGATTTAGGCCTACAGGTCATAAAACAAAACAAAAAATAGATCTTAGTAATAATAATCAAAACCGTGTTTTTCCTCATAACATAAAAAATCCAGATGATCGAAACAAACTCGTTCAATTACAAATATCACGGACCTTGTATGTTCAGAAAGAGGGGTTGCTGGGGCAAGCTTTGACATCCAAGATGAAGGTGCCTGAAAGTGACAAAAATACATTAATGAAACAGTATATCTAGAAACAACTCCCAAGCTGGATTAAAAAAAAATATCGCCATATAAAAAGCGTACAAAACAGATAGGGAAAGCACCTTATTTGGAGTTTTCAAGGGAGTTGCAGTAACCTTTGGATTCTCCTTCTTCTTTGTAAATAATTTCTCAGGTTCTTTAGCAGGTGTTGTAGAATTAACAAATGTCTGTAAAGATTTTGGAGTTGATTTTTTCTTCTCTGTCAAGTCTAATATAGATTTCTTGGTAACAGGAGTAGCAGCAACATTTTCTTTCTTCGCCTTGGATGTAATCGGCTTAGCAGGAGAGAATGGAACTTTAGACGTTTTACGATAAACAGATGACTTCAAAGAAGAAAATGCTGATTTCTTCTTGCTCTTTACAGATGAAACATCTTGTACATCGCTCAAATTCTGCTAAAATCAACGTTAAAACCAGTAAAACAATAAGGTATCTTGACACTAGTCAACGAAAAAGAGCTCGAAAACATAAGGGGGAGGCGGGGTATTGATTTTCTAGGCTTTTAGTCGCTCGTTTTCTAAATTTGCCCCCTCCCACCCAAAAATCTTTTCCAAAACCCTTCATAATCCATGCCCGGAAAGGCAAAGTTATAGTTCCGTCTATGCCTGAAAATAAAGTAAATAATCACCTTGAGTAGAGGCTTCTCCATTTGTGGTGTGCCACTGAGGTCAGATCCTGAACTCGTTTCTTGATTCTTCACAGGAGTCTCCATGGGCAATACCTCCTTTTCAACTAATTTAGTATCTGAATTCTCAAATTTAACCTTTGATTCTGCTTCTTCAACAACAGCCTCACGAGAATTCAAAGGCACAGTTTCTGACTCTGCAGGGCTAATAATATCGCCATTAACTTCGGTTTCAAGTTGAGTTTCAATGGCATTATTGGATTGCTCTTCTAGCAAAGCCGCAGCTGCCTTTTGAGCAGCAATTCTCTTGTAATGAGCTTCAAAGAAAGCCTTTTTCTGAGCAACTGAACCTGGTTTGGCATACCTTTCTGCTTCTTCAACATACCGATTGCTCGAAAAACTTGACCATTTTTCCCAAGAAAGAGACTCAGACATAAACCTTCCAAATGAAATTGATTGCCCCAAAGGATTCATCGGGTCCCCCTGTCACAACATTACATCTCCATTCTAAGGTTTTTTCGTTTCCACAAACTACAACTCTTGAAGAAAATTAAACACCCCACTTCAAATTTTCCTTCATATTTTGATTACATGTTCCTTAAAAAAAGTTGCAGGTTTCGAGACGTTTGAGCTACTTAGGATTAAATCAAACTGAAACCTGGGAAGGAAAGTTCACAAAAACCAATCTTTTTGCTGGAAATCATACACATCTAAAGATAACAAGTGCAGAAAATTCTGGGTTCTTGGAACAGAGGGTTGAATTGAATTACACCCGAAGCTAGAAACTTCACGGTGAGAGTATAAAAGATAAAACTTTAACATAATATTTAGCGTAACGGGAGTAAAATTTTGTTACCAGTCATTCTGAAATTTTCAAATTTTAATCTTCAAGAGCAGAAATTTGAGGGTTCTTATTTTTTGGAAAAAAAAATAAAAAATTATTATCAATTATCAAGAAGAACATCAAACAGTAACTTAATAAATTATTGTTCCGAGTCGATATATTCTTGAAGAAGTTACCTGTTGGGGTTGATTGGGTAAGGCAGAAGTATAAGAAAAGGAATGATGCATAAGACAAGTTGCTGAATCTCCCATTTCTTGCAGTTGAGTTGGTCCTCTGCAGTTAGAAGTTACAACCCCAGAATAAGGAGAAGAAGAAGAAAACAACAACAACAGTAGTAGAGCAGCTAGTGGATCATATAACTCAATGGAAAAATCTTTGTTCTTTAGCTTAGTGGATTTTTGAATGGCAATTAAAATTTGAAATTCAAATGGAAAAGTAAGGAGCAAACGTTGTGTAATAATAATAAGTCGCTATCTATATTTGCAGACAAAAAGTGAAGCGTGACGCCAATTTTAAGACGGCAAAATAGCCTTTTTGGTCCTGTATGTATTTCAAGATTGAGGATAAGATCATGTATGTTTTATTTTCACTTTTAAGGTCCAGCATGTATTTACGTTCTGCCAATTAAGGACTTCCGTCTAATTTTATGTCTCTTTTCCGTCAACACAGGCATGTGCCTCACACGTGAGACACTATTTAAGGGTATTTTAGACATTTCATTCTATTTCACACAAGAAAAATATGTGGACTCAATTGTTAAAAAAATATATATATGAATACTTAATTTAACTAACAAAAAAATTTACCCACCTCATCCTCCACACTCTTCTCCTCCACCACCACCACCTACAATACCCACCTCCACCAATAAATCATCTCCAAAGAAAATAAATATACACTAAAATAAGCTAATTTTCTTCACAAAAAAAAAACCAAATTTTGTTTTTCTTTGTCTTCTACACTACCCAGCGCCAACCATCATCCACTACTCCCCCTGCCCCTCCGCCATCATCCGCCCACTCCCATCCCCCTCCCCCCAAAAAAAAATCTTAATGGGTCATATTAAAAAAAATTAAAAAAAAACATTTTTTACTCGCACAATATTTGATGGTATGGATCTTGAGGAGCAAAACAAGAACACTCGAACAAATGGGTCATATCCACCTCTAATTACTACTATAAATATATTCATCTTTCCTCACTGTTTTTTTTTGTTGGTTTTCATTATCTTTTGATCTTGATTCTTTGTATTATTTTTTGTTAAATTTGTCTCCTATATACTGGGTTTATTCAAAGGTCTTCAATTTATTGGAGTTCTAAGCTATTTCTGCTATGTTAATGTTTGTATTTTTATTATTTTGATATCTCTTTTTGGATCTATTTCAATTGGAAGATAAGTTGGTTAGACCATTACCTCTGCATCTCCAATGGTGGTTCAGTGGTCGGATTTTGTTAAGAAATGTATTATGCAAATGTCTGAAATTTAAACTCCCGCCTGGAATGGTGTCATGGTGATCTATGGTTTTCTTTCTTTTAACATAAATATACTAAGAATGAGAATGGGTAGTGGTGGTTGTTGATGGTGAATGGGTAGAGAATGAAGAATATGTAGGATAAGATGATTTTCTTCAAGAATCCATCATTAACGGCCCTCTGCTGCAAATTTTTTTTTTTTTTTTTTGTGAATTGGGTTTTCTTTTTTCTAATATTTACTAGTAAATAATTATTGAATTGGGTCAATAACTTGGTGAATTTATATCTCAAAATTTAACAATGGACAATGAAGAACCCAAAAAAGATGAGAGAGGAGATGGACTTTCTTTAAATTGAAATATGATTGGGGTGGCGGTAGGTGTTGCAGGTGGTGGCGGTGTAGTGGTGGTGGTGGTGGTGGTGGTGGTGGTCAGAAATGGGTGACGGTGGTGGGTAATGGTGGTGTTGGTCTTGATGAATTTAGTGTATATTTGTTGAGTATGGTTCTTGATGAATTTAGCATTAATAATCTTTGTTGAGTTTGGTTCTTGATGAATTTAGTGTATATTTGTTTTCTTTGGAGATGATTTATTGGTGGAGGTGGGTGGAGGTGGGTATTGTAGGTGGTGGTGGTGGAGAAGAGTGTGGAGGATGAAGATGGGTTTGAAATTTTTTATTATTTTAAATTGAGTGTTCATAGATATTTTGTTTAGCAATTGAGTCCACATATTTTTCTTGTGTGAAATAGAATGAAATGTCTAAAATACCCTTAAATAGTGTCTCACGTGTGAGGCACATGCCTGTGTTGACGGAAAAGAGACATAAAATTAGACGGAAGTCCTTAATTGGCAGAACGTAAATATATTCTGGACCTTAAAAGTGAAAATAAAACATACAGGACCTTATCCTCAATCTTGAAATACATACAGGACCAAATAGGCTATTTTGCCATTTTAAGACCACTAGGCTTCTCTTATTATAAAGAAAAAGTCGTGGAGGAGAAGGTCTTCAGTCCTTTTCAGATTGTTTTGGTCCCACCTTAATTTGAATTTTATCCCAATAACGTTCGATTTTTTTTGAAACCTATAGGAGGGTTTTTTTTTTTTTTTTTAATTTATCGGAGAGTAAACTTACTTATTAGATAAAGTAAGAGAATTAATGAGCAGAGAAAAAAATTTAAACTTATAGGAGACTAATCCCATGGAATTTCCATTTCAACAAAATTCCGAACTTGTAGTAAATAGTAGTAGAAGTTTGCTAATGTTATAACAGTGAATAACGGTTTCAATCTTATTGTCAGATTAGTATTTTATTTATTATGATTGTTAACACTATATGAAATAGTTTCAAAATGAGAATATTGAGCAGTGACGGATGTAGCATCTTGCTACTGGGGGAAAATATTTTTTTAATTAAATATGGTGTATTATTGTTCTATTTAGATAAGAAAAATAATTTTCGGCTAAGTAAAATTAGTTAAAAATCAAATTAAACACTATTCACCTCATGTTGGTATAAGGGATTCACCCAATTATTTACCATTTTGCCACCAATTTAGTCAATTAATTGTCTAAGACTTAGTCACCTATCACTACTCTTTAAATAATATGTTCACGAGTGACCCCACTGATTTCAAATCCTGCATCCGCCACTAATATTGAGCGCACAATTAACATAAAAAGAAGGGAATTTTCATTCAGCTAATGAAACAATTCTGTCGTTATTATTCTCTAATTATTGAATCCCTAAGAGGTTGAGAAATTTTTTTTTAGTCTCTTTCAAAAAAAGAAAGAAAAAGAAATTAGTCGAATTGTTGGTACCAAAGTAGAAGACAAAATGTAGGGATGCTTGGAATTGCAGGAGGGATAATAGAAATGTAATTTTATGTATATCTAACTCGAAAACTCAAGTATGAAAAGAAAAAAAAAAGTATCATGTAGATCACTTTTTGTTTCTCTTATCATTCAACTACAGTAAAAAAAAACAAAAAACAAAATTACTCTATAGTAAAAAATCAATTACATATCGCTTATAACTGGCCTTCGAAAAACTGAAAAGAAACGAGTGAAAATCCTATGTTCCCATTTATGTCCTCAATTCTATCTCCGATCAATTAAAATTTATTATATAAATATTTTTTCCAACTATATATACACATGATGAATTGTGATTGGTTGGGGACAAAGGATTTTTTGCCGAAGAGAAACCTCCTCCATCAAGAACCGGTCTAGGGGTGAGTAGTAGTTAGCCTACAAAAAACTGCTCAAAATTTCTAAAAAAAATTATTTTTCGTAATTTTTGTTTATAAATAAAAATTACTATATCCGTGTCATTATGCGATCGATCACAACTTTTAAGGCTGTTGATCCACGTAAAATCCCAGTGGGAACAGGAAAATTTAGGAGTGAAGTAGAAAGGAAACATTCTGCTATTGCTTCTTCTTCTTTTTGTTACTTGCTTTGCTTGGTTGAAGATGTTACTGCTTCAACGACTAGCAGTTGTCGCATCACTTCTCTAACTATTACCTACTTCTAAATACACATTTGTACAATATAAGGTGTATTAGTACTGAGAGCGAGTGTGCTTAAATTGAGTTTGGGTTTGAAATTTTGGTCTCAGTATCAAACTAAAACCAGATTTTAAATGATTTAATACTTCAAATTTCATTTTCAAACTCAATCCAAAGCTGATTTGGATTTGAGTCTCAAACCAGACCAAACTAAACCCAATCCAAACAGAGTGTTGGAAATTGTTTTTGTCAGATTGGCTAAAGTGCCGTTAAAATCCCAATCGGACACCGGTATAAAAAAAAAGTATGTATACTGTAAACAGATATCAAAGACAAGAAAATGGATATCAAATTTACACACGTCATCTATGAGTGCTTCTTAATCCTTTTATCTTCAATAACACTCAAGTTTTAATTCTTAATCCCATGTATTAACTACAAAGGAAGAACTTTACAGTTAGAACTGAACTTAAATCTAAATCTAAATTTTAAAAAAAAAACTCTCGTGCGAAATATCGGAATTTCCAAACCAGAAACCAAGATAATAATGTTCTTCATTAACCAGCAAAATTTCTGCCTCAGATTTTCAATGAACCTTAAAAAATGTTGGTTTTGATGTCTTGCCTGCATCTGGAATTTCAGGACAGAAACTCCTATGATACGTCATTTCGAAGATGTCTATCCTGTCCATTTGTATCCCAAGCTCCCGAATACGACGGTCTTCTTTTGCCTTTGTAACTTTTACCTCTTTTTTTCTGTCCTTTACGCCCAGAAAGCATCATCGACATAACTGCTACAAAGCCGACTGTGCAAATTGCCCATAGCGCGATTATCCAGAACTTCACGGATTTGAATGTTTGGTTTGCCACTGCAGGTGGTGATAGGTCCTCGGTATCATTCTTTGGCAACGCGTTATGTCTTACCGTGTGGATCTCACCAACCTTGATCTCATTAACCTTTCCAACTTTCTGTGGAATTTTGGTTTCTTCGTCAGTTCTTCGGGCTGGAGGTGACAAGGAAGCGGGATCAGGACATTTATTTCTTTGATGCTGCAATTGTAAAGCTTCATTCAGCGTCTTAACACATCCAATGCTAATCAAGTCACGCCTCAGAGAATCCTGGTCAGATTGGTCAAGTGTTGATTCATCGGGGGGTTCAGGAAACTTGGCCCAGCAGGTACCGACCACATCGGTGTGCCTCCAATTTGCTTTATCGAAACTCCAGTTTCCAACTCTAAATTCCAAACCATAATGCAATACCCTGTATTTGACATCAGGGACGGGAACATATCCTGGGTATATCAAGATCTCGTTGCTTATTGTATGCCGGAAATTCAACTGCAGAACAAGATCACACAAATTATAATGTTTAATGGAAAATCCTGATTGATGTATTTCTACATTACTGCCCACCTCGCTGTTTATGAAGAGTAAGTACTACTCCCTCCGTCCAAAATATTAGCCACATTTTCACTTTTCACACATATGAGGGAGTCGCAAAAACAATAAAATTCAAAGCAACCCGACTAATATATCTTCTTTTACACATACTTGGTGACTGGACTAGTGGTTAGAAGAAGGGTAAGATTGGTAAAAACTCATAAAATGTATATGATATTGCAAATGTTGCACTTATTATGGGAAAAATAAAAGAGCAAATGTCGCTAATATTTTGGAACAGAGGAAGCACAATGGAGGCAATATTTTGGAATGAAAAGGAAATATTGTCACATGCAATAGTGAGTTAGTTAAGCAGGTACCTCTGCTGCACCAAAGGAGTAACCATACATCTCGCTTATCCAACCAGATTCATACACATCTCCAGTAATGTTCTTAGACCAGTGAGATGTGTCAGCTCGGACCTCCTCAGTTTTATGCAGCCACAATAAAGCAAATCTCCGAAGGTCATTTATGTGCATTATTATGACACCTCCAACCTTATCACAACGTTCAGGATGGCGGGTGTGGAGCTTGGCGAGGTCATTATCACAGCCAATTAGGTATCTGAAACAATATAGAAGCATTCCTAAGAAACCTCCTTCACCATTCAGGAGCTCAAGAATACAATGAATGATCTACTGGAAAGCATATGACTTGTTGACTTTTTAACTACATCAACGAGAAAACTTTGAAGGAAGAGCTGATATCTTTATCTTACCCATAGGGAGTTGACACGGGTCTTCCCTTAGCTGCTTTGAACTCCCATGGTGTGATTGGTCCTCTCATTATCATGTCAGCATCAAGGATCACAATGTATTCTGCATCAGTCTTTACATGATTAAGCCAATGCAGAACTGCAGCAGGTTTATTAATAGCTGGATACCTGATGGAAGATGAATAAATTTAAGGTGTTACATTACTTTTGTCATATAATGAATAAATTTGGTCCGAAACTTTGTGAAGAAAGAGACTTTACCAATCGCCAGTTAATGGATGCCGGCTCATGGATGGAACATAATGGGTGGGAGCCAGATTATGGCCTTTATATTGCTTGAGGTCCTCATCCGTGCAGCTTAGTAGTCTTGTTATATTTCCAGGCTGGCCACTCTGGTAGAAACTGTGGACAAGACCTACAGTTTGCCAATCGAAGTAGGAGGAACACTCTGTGGAAAAGATGGTATGGATTTTGGGATAATATTTTGGAGGCTCATCCTCAGTTTGTGTTTGAGGATCAGCATTCATCATTTGACGGCTTTTATGAGTCAACGATTTTGGTCTAGTAAGTTCAGCAAATGTTTTGCTCCTCAGGAAGCTCAAGTACTTTGACCATTTTGCTCTTTGGCATCCATAGGCTGTATGTTGTAATAAAAGACCTTCATTCAGGGTATTGATGCACTCAATGTTCAAGAATAGAGCCCGCTTCTTATGTGGATCTGTCTCCATTAGATTTATCTACAGAGTACATTAAACGTATACTGGTTATCCAAGGAACAGGACAGCAAGGTCATCTTAAAAGATTCAACCAAAAAAATGGTCATTCTTAGATAAAGAGGAAGTATTTGTTTTGGGGGGGTGAGATGGTTATAGTATTTAAGCTAAATTTCTTTGAAATACTTTTATATAAATGCTACAACTTTGTCCATAATTGTCAAGTCAAATGATCAACCTTCTTCACTCGACAAAATCCTTTGACGTGATTACTTAGTAATCTATGAATACATCAATATTTAAGTATGATTATATTACCTCTCTAGGATATGGAGGTTCAGGAAAGAGCCGACCACAATCATAAACAATGTTATCCTCATGGTGGTCTAACTTACTGAATGACCAGTTGCCAACAGCAAAAGGTAAGCCATAATGTAAAAGAATGGGATCAACGCCTTCTCGTGGAATATAACCAGGATAAATCATCAAGTTATCATTTATCTTATGTCGAAGTCCCACCTGATGATGTTAAAAGTAAGAGATAAATAAAAATATGAACTGAGCATTTGAGACACAAGAATACGGGGTAAAGAAAATGGTAATACCTCTGCGGCACCAAATGAATATCCATACATTTCACTAATCCACCCTTTTCCATATATATCACCTGTATAATTAGTTGCCCAATGATCTCTATCTTCCCGTACTTCTTCAGTTTTTGAAAGCCACATAGGTGCCAAAGCTCGAAGATCATCTATGTGCATGGCCAAAAGCCCACCAACCTTGTCACAAAGCTCAGGGTGCTTTGTATGCAGTTTAGCAAGAAGATTGTCACAACCGACCAAATACCTAATACAAAATTGTATATGGTCGATTCAAAAGAGTTAAGATTTAAAATCAAGATAGATATATGACTTGAAGTTCTGTAGAATGCAAACTTGTCAGGACAATAACAATATACAAACTTCGAGAACGAGACTAATGAATTTTACCCATAATAAGCAGCTACAGGACTACCCTTCTCTGCACCAAGCTCCCATGGAATTATGGGACCTCGAATAATCATGTCAGCGTCCAAAATAACAACCCAATCAACATTTTGCGCTTCTTTGCTATGCTTAAGCCAATGGACAATCCCTGCTGGTTTATTAATAGCTGGATACCTATACATCAAATCGGGCAAAAGATAAATCATCTTTTCAAACCGATCTTTCTCGAGTTAAATTCTCATTTTTTATGGTCACTCACTTTTAATTAAACTACTATTCGTCTATTCCTAACTATGCTAAAACAAATGTAGAAATTCAATTTGGGACGGAAGAAGTAATCAAAAATCATCAAGGGAAAAAAAAAGATTTTTGATTGCTGGTTATGTCATAAACTGGAAATGAATGTCACATAAATTAATCAAATTCAAAATGAACAAATAGCATTCAAACAAAATTCTGGGATTTAACAAGTTTGATTATTCACAATTAATCAAGATTTCTTGAAACCATAATTGGCATCAAAATTGAACCTGTTAAAATAATAAAATTATAAGAAATATTATTAAAAAAGTACCAGTCACCAGTCTTAGGATGTCTACTCATAGAAGGGACTTCAAAAGTGGGAGCCAAGTCCATCCCTTTATAACTCATCTTCTCTTCTTGAGTACAGCTGAGAAGTCGGGTAATTGGGCCGGGTTGGCGGGCTTTTCTGTAACTATGCATGAGCCCAACAGTTTGCCAATCGAAGTAATTCTGACATTCTACCGAGAACAGAGTATGGATCCTCCATGGAGCTTTCTGGGTCCTCTGATGATGATGATGATGATCTTCTTGGCCCAAACCAGTTATTATGAGACCCCAAAAAAGGAAAAGGAAAACTGGAATTTTCCCCATAAAATTTACAGTACAGGGCCCTCAAAGAAGTGGAGTAGTTTTAATGGAGGCGGTCTGAAGATCCGATGAAGATCATCATTAGGGGAAAGTCAAATGATGTAAAATTTCATTCTTTATATGTTTCTAAATTTTAATTTCAGTTCGTTTTTCCTGCGAGTGTTCGTGTGAGATCGTGGTTAGACAATCTGACTTTTGTATAGGCGGCTACTATTTTATATTTGTATTATTTCTATTTTAATTTGAACTAATGATCACTTAATTAAAATAAATATATGTACTTACTGTCCAAATTTAACTTCCATAACTAAAATTTATATATTTAAAAAATTCAAGATTCACTAACTCATCCATCCTACCATTAATATTAATGAATGAAAATAATAATCAAATTACTTTCCATAATTATAGTGAAAGACAAATGTTAATATTTAATTTTGGACTAAAATAATAGTATTTTCCTTCTTTTTATATTAATCTCTAGATATTTTATACGACTGATCTGGTAAGAATATGGACACATTGATGGTTTGCATTGAATAACATCTTTCATTTGAGATTTTTTTCAAAAACTAAATTATTTGCGAGTAGAGATGTATGACCAAAACTAAAATGTGAGATTTAAGATAGTGTCAAATATCGAATAACTTACTAAGGCATCCCTTCATACTCAGCAGTAAACCTTTTTTTTTTTAATTTTTTTATCAGCAGTAAACTTTTTAAAAAAAAACTGGTTTTTATTGAATTGGCTAAAAAATGAGCATGAACAAATACAGTATGAACAGTAAACTTGAGTGATAGAGTGTGGTTTCTGTAGAAGGGCCCATACTTTGTGCAAAATGCTGGTACTTCCTAAAAGGGTAAGGCTCCAGTTTCACCTCATATTGTTTTTTCTAGATCATTTGACAACTTCTAATATATATATATATATAGATCATGGATCCTTTAATACATTACATAAGACAAGTCTCTAACATTGGGCAATGTACTTTTGCTGTTAATGGTAGCATAAGAAAGTCAGCAGCAAAAACAAAATAAAATAAAATGGACAGTTGGTATATGATCGCCATTCTCTGCTGGCTAATGATATTGACAAAGCAGTTTTCCTCCTGCCAAGGCCATTTCCCTTCAAATGATCAATGCACCCTTTTGGTTAACATTAACTCTCTTAATTAATTCTTTTTCCAATATTTTTTCCTTAATCTATTCACACTCAATCTCTAATCTTTTATCTTATCCAAAAATCATATCACAATCTCTTCATAATCTATTCCACTCAATCTCTAATTCTCTCTTGTAATAGTAGTTCACAAAAACAAAATACTACAAATTCTTCTTTTACTTCAATGTTTTTGACATACTTATACATTGATCCCTTTTTGACGGATAAAATAGAAAAGACAATCTGAGTCGTATTGTTCAAGAACTATAAATTTACAATATTTTTTCTAGTTGTAATGAATGAAAACCTTAGACTATGAATTTATTTTGGTTTATATCATTTATTTTTTTCTTGTGAAATTCTAGCACTACAAAAGAGAGAAAATTATACATCGAGTGTGAATAGATTAAGAAGAAAATATTAGAGAGATTGTCGGCTGATTTTTGGGTTATGAGAGAAAATTAGAGATTAGGAAAGAAAATATTAGATTAATAAATTAATTGAGAGAGGTTAATAATGAATAAAAGGGTAGCTTGGTCATTTGAAGGCAAATTGCCTTGGCAATATCACTAGCATTCTCTTGCTTGTCATGCTCAGAGTAGTTGGTAAACTTGGACTTTAATCACCTGCCCGCCAGCTTGATTATTGCTATATTTTCAAATAAAAACATATAAAACTCGTCATTATAATTTATACCAACACACATAAAATAACTTTTTGAATGGTGACATCTAAAACGGGACGGTAGGAGTTTTTTCAAATAAAACATATAAAACTCATCATTTTACCAACAGAACAAAAAAAAGGATGGTAGCATTACAATGCAGCAGGATATCACATTTCATGCCAGAATCTAACATCCAGTAGTTCCTTGTGCAATTCAGTAATAGATGTCTAGGAACAGTAGAACATAGTTAATTTGTTATTTGGGTAATGTTTTCCAGTAAAATTTAGCCCTGGATACATTCACGTCGCGATGAAAAGACAGATGATCTAATAAGAATGAATGTAAGCATATCACTTCAGTTGGGGAAACAATGTTCTTGACCAAAATACTCACCTACGCCTTGTTATTTGCAGCGTGGAGGTCTGGACAGTAAATCACAACTCTCAATTACGTCTTTGAGGGTCCCGGCTCAGTCCATGTTTTTTCAGAGTTCTGATGTAATTTCTCATCAAGGCGAACTTGTTGCTCCCAAGATGATAAAAGTAGTCCCATGTATATATTCCAGTCTTGTGCAAGTCATCAAAGAGTAACCTAAATGAACCATATAATAGGTAAGTTGAGTCTAATAAACTTCAATCTTGCTACACATATCCAATCTATCTAGTGTTGTAACCACTGGGTGGTATGGTACCTTACCCCATAGTTCCCTACCGGTTCTGCAGACATGATTCCTACATGACACCGTCCAGATATAACCTAGCTTAGGTAGCACAAACACACAGTTACTGCATCATTAAAAGGGGTACATCATTTTATGTTCGTGGCAACGATATGGTGGCAAATATTCGAAATGAAAGCAATAATAGGCGATCAACCAACAACGGGGAAATTTTCAACTCAAGATTTTGCATACAATTTGGGGAAGAGGCAAAAGGTATTCAAGCAATTAACACCCCCCCCCCCCCCCAACCCCCCCAAATAAACTATTCCAAGAATTCATCTAAACAAAAAGATTAAGCAAAATGAAAATTTCTAATCCAATTACCTTTTCACCACCAACTGATCTGATCTTACTGTCAGCGGCTGGGCTATAAACTCTCAAGTACTCTGCTGGCAAATTGTAAATGCTCCCATTCTCAAATTCCACCTCTACCTGGTTGTAAATATCCCCACAGAACTAGTTAGTGAAGGATTTTCGTTTCAGATTTTCAGTCTCTATACCAGAAGAGAAACAGATCATGTGAGAAGCACGTCGAAAAATTCAACTAAACATTTTCACTGCTTATAACTAATAATTTATCTTCTACACACAACAAAAGACCAATGGTGCTACAAAGATGTCAAAAGTGACCGAGTGAAATCCCCCGTGTGTAATTTATGTTTGTGCAGTACTCAAATATGTACTTTTCAAGATGATCAAACAACTTTCTAACTTTTCTCAATTAGTAGTCATCCTTGCTAATAAAGATACCATAATCCATGGAACAATACTATCCGGTGACTTCCCTGAAACAGCTACAATATGAAGTCCTACTAAATATTCACACAAAGCAGGAACAGCAATTCAAAACTGCAATGCCTTATATGCATATTTCAGGCCTAAATAGTACTACTACGTTACTGATTCATTGGGACAACAGACACTCAACACAAACTCTACACCATTTCAATCCAGGTCGACGATCTTTATCGTAATAATCATAAATTTTTAACCTTTACCATCCAATTTCCTTCTTCAAACACATGAAAATAAAATTAAAAAACAACTCCCTCCATACAAAATGAATGTCCACTTTCTATTTTAGACGTCCAATGTCTTGAAATTGATGTATTTTCTAATAAAACTCATGAATGTACATACTTACTATTTTAGTTATCCTAAATGACCACTCTATGAAATTGAAGTGTTTTCTCACTAAACTCTTACCAACTTTTGTAATTATTAAATCAAGCTTATTATTTATTATAATATTTAGTTTTGGTAATTACTAGTTTTGTTGTATTATGATTGCTTTAATAGTATCCTAGTCAGATTATATTTTCTAAATATCTTAGAGATTTTATTAAGGTTGACTCCTATATAAATAGGAGAGTTGTATACGTATTCTGTATGGCTTTGAGTGTGGTCTGAAGTAAAATTGTGGTGTGTGATTAGGATTATTGATTTTATGAAGTTGAAAGTTGATGCATATAATATTGTCTACTCCTCTCCATAGTTTTGCGATATTTGATATCTCTGTTGTACTCCAGACACTCACCACAATATATATATATATATATGTGTGTGTGTGTTTCCGCATTTAAAATATTTCTACACCAAAAATATATTTAGTTAATAAAGATGTTACAGTAACTTATAGTTAAACTATCATTCTTAGTTATATGTCCGATCAAAGGTGGACATTCAATTCGGGAACGAGAGAGTGAGAATAAAAATTCAAAAAAAAAAAAAAAATGAACATGAAATTTTTTCCGGAAATCTTACGCTATTTGGAGCTTTGAGAGAGATTCTGGAGAGACGAGGAGACTCAGCTACCGAGTGGATGCTTCGAATCGCCCTCTGAATCACAGACATGGCTAAGAGAGTCTGGAAATTGATTCCCTGACTCGGTTACTCGCGCTATACTCGGTGCAGAGTTTACTGGACTTGGCCCAACAGACTACTAGGCCCAATTAAAATCCATGTCCTCATTAAGATGGGTCCAAAACAAAAGGTCCAAACGAACGTATATCAAATAAAAACCCATTACAAGGGCCCTAAAACAGAGAATTTTGATTTTCGTCTTCGTTGACCTACTCCATACTACTCCCTCCATTCCCATTTAATTAATTTTTAATAAATATATATGTATTCAAATTAATTTTTAAAAAGAATTGCCTTTTTTTCTACCCTTTTTCTCTCTCTTCTCTCTCTTCCCCTGTTCTTCCTCCTGCTGCTGCGGGCCAGATTTGGCCATTGACTCCAACCAATGGTCAAATCTTGGTCCTTTTGTTCCCTTTATATTACTCTATTTTGTACTACGAATCATATGAAACCTTTTTCAGAGTTTTTTTCTTCAAGATTCAAGACACAGTTGTTAGATGAGTCTCAAATCTTCACAGATTTAGACTTTTTTTCTATGTTTCTAGGAGGATTTGTTCAACCCGGACTAGATCTGGGCCCTTTATCAACTTTTTACATCTTCCCGAGGCAATTTGTAGGACGGTTGATACGTCCATAGTCCTATAAATTGTCGACCCCTAAGGAAGATGTTGAAAGTGATATTCTCCTGTCCCTGGATCAAGGATTGCGATGAAGATGCTTTGAATGAGAAGATTATGTATTTGTTTAGTTGGCTAGTTTTTTTAGTTGTTTTCCCTAACCATCCAAGTTTTCTTGGGTGTGTCTTTTGTATGTTATCATGATTTTTCAAATCATTGTATAACTTTTACTTTCTGTATTTTCAAATTTTCCTTTGATTGTAATGGCTTCGGCTATTTGTGATTAATGGAAACTAAATTTATTCACCAAAAAAAAAAAAAAAATTTATCATTTACATCTATTTTATTATGTGTCAACAATTTATTCTAATTATACCCTCAGTATATCTTTTATTGGAAAAGTGAAAGAGAAGAAGGAATGAAGGGGTATTATTGAAATTGTGGTGAAAAGATTACTATTTGCTTGAATTTCTTAATTTTTTTCGAAGTGTCCTAAACATCTTATATTTAGTAATGAAAGGAGTATAATATTGTATCATTTTAGTTAGTGAGTAAGTTTAAAACTTATATTCAGACCAATAAATACAATACAAGTAGAATAAAAAGTTAAATCTCTTTCCTATAAATTAATATTTTTTGTCAACGTATATTATATTTGTTGGTATTAATGTAACTTTTAAATTTACTCAATAATAAAGATAAAACTACTCTGGAATGAATGCTCCTCTATATTGGTGTTTCCTTTTGCTTAGAGGAAATTTTATTCGAATTTAATATTGGGATTCCTTTTGGACCCCTCTCCAAAGCTGGACAATTTCGCCGTTTTGCTAAGTTGGACAATTTCGTCGTTGCATCCAACTTTTCTTGTATCTTACTTATGTTTTTTATTTATTTATTACTACCTTCATTTCATAATATTAAATCGCATTGAAAAATAAAAAAATAATCAGATAATATATTTGTTAATCAAAATATTAATATTATACTCTTAAATAGAATTAGCAATATACAAATCATATTTAAGAGAGTAATATTATTTAATTTTTATTTTATTAATTTTTATTAAATTACTTAGAATTGAAGAAGTAATTAGTACCCAATCCATATGATTCGACTAGAATCTTTCAATGAGTATTAGAACATACTGTATATGTACACAAAACTAGAAGACGATTGTTGGTCTTGGACTGAAGTCTTTATCAACTTCGGCACACCACCAGAATGTTACCTTCTAATCTGCAAGGATAGCACAGTTGATTCTGCAAATTATGTAGAGGGACGCAAGATCAATTATTGATAATAGCAGTGTGAAAGTTTCAACCCTCTAATGTGAGTAGCTTTCTGTAGGCACCAAGTTAAAAGTCCTCCCACCTGATCGGATTGATGAGTAGCCTTGATTTACATCTTCCAATTACTCTGTTTGATCGGAGTGTGGGGTCCCTGTGCTTGAGTATCACTTTTTTGTGTAGAGGGAATGTTACCTTCCAAATGGATATTGACTATAAATCAAAAGAATATTTTTAGTTACCTGAAAAAACAGAAGAAGAAGCATATTAGTACAACTCAAATTTTTTTTATAAATGTTGAGCTGAGTATGGCAAATTATCAATAGAGGAAAATTGGGAAAAATCTTCGATTGACGAGGCTCTTAATCACTAATCAAACAATAAGCAAAAACGAACTTTTGCAAGATGATTAAGGCATAGCATTGGCAGTGGAGGGAAAAATATCTTCTCTTCCATTTTTGTATCTCCTTCTGGTCTCATTAATAATTTTTTGTTAAATGTGTAATTTTTTTTATAGGGTTCACCATTTTTTAGCTTATAATTTTTTTTATAGAAAATATTAATATTAGTAAAATAGAAAATGAGACACAAATTCGGGACATAATATATCTTAAAACAATGGAGCTATATATATATATATATAGCCTTGTCCGGAAGGAAGGTCCAAATCTGGGGTAGAACGGTCCCAATGGGTCCGGCCCCACTCTCCTCTCACATAAAAGAGGGAGGACCCACCCTGAACGACTTTGCTAAATGACTCATGGACCTCACCCTCGTAAGTTTCGGTCCCCTGCCTAATTTTATGTAAGAGAAGTGTGCAGCGCGCCCACGCTGCACCTACCCCCAAATCTGGGATCCACTTCTTTTTTTTTTTTTTCCTAAGTAATCTCGGATCCAAATTGAATAGACCCAAATGTATGATAACTCAATTTCATTAAGTGACAAAATAAAGTTTGATGAGGTACTCATTAGGGTCCAACTACATGAGTCAAGAAAGATCATTATATGACTTCCGTGTCAACAATGCTATCCGCTTTTTTTTATTTATTCAAGACTTTTTTGTCAAAATCAATTGTGTATTTTTTTTTTGCTAAATAAAAAATTATTCATTAATCATAAAATAAGACGAAGTCATTATAAGAAAATAAAAGTTTAACAAAATCAATTCTGTTAAACCACTTATAATTTACCGTATAAATATTTCACTTATTTAGTTATCTTTATTCATATTTATTAATTAATATTTTTCTCTCATCACTTATATCTTTAGAATGGTAACCATTGAAAAAATGAAACTATAAAATGTATTTATGTAAAAAAATTGTGAGTGATTGAGACAAAAAATGAGGGAAAAATTTTGGGGTGGAACGGTCTCAATGGGTCCGGCCCCACTCCCCTCTCACATAAAAGAGGAAGGATCCACCTGAATGACCTGTTGAATGACCTGCGGAATCTACTCTGTAAGTGGGTCCTGTTTAATTTTATGTGAGAGGAGTGTGGGGCCGGACCCAATGGGTCCCGCCCCATGCCAGACTTGCCCAAAAATGAGATATCAGTCGACATACAAAATTTCCCCCAGAAGTTTCAAACAAGACTTGTCAAATTCCACTGGGACCCACGTAACCCCAAAAATCAATAATCAAAATATAAAAAATTTAGAACCAAATGCTAAGCACAGCTTTCTGTGGGGGAAAACCGACTGAAACGGTCTTAGAAGAAGAAAAGGAAGAAGAAGAAGAGAGTTGGGGTTGTAGTTGGAGGCGTCTCTATCACCTCCACTTTCTTTCTATCTCTATTTTCTTAGAGGTTTCGAGTACGCAATAGAATTATTCTAAACCATAAATATTCAATTATATAAGCAGCAGCCCATAGCCACTGATCGCTCACACAAAGTAAAACTCTTAATTTCCATTAAGATTTCGGGCCAATGAAACATCGGAATAAACTACCTCGGAAAGCTTTCTTCTTCTCTTTCGCCCTTCTACTCTTCTTCTTCTCCGCCCATCGCTTCTTCTCCTTCTCCTCCAAAGGTACTATACTAAATTTCCTTTTTTTTTCTAGCCTGGATCGCTCTAGGAAGGGAGTATTTATTCTCCCTATATAAAAAAGAGGTGTCGAACTCTGACAGACCATAGTTGGGGCTATGGACCTCTTGACATACTACTTTTCCTTTACTTATAGGCTTGGTATAAGTATTAGCATCGGATTGAAATTCTATCTTCCTATACAATAATTAAGTATATTTTAATTCGATTTAAAATTGAAAATTTACTTTTTTATTTAATAATTAAGTATATTTTAGTTCGATTCAAAATTGAAATTTTATTTTTTTATTCAATAATTAATTTTATTTTATCACGATTCAATAAATAAGATAGTGAATATTTAATTTGAAATTGATACCTTTAATTTTCCGGGATAATAGGAATTTTTGAATTTGCGATATATTATTTTTGCAATTAAGTGAATTAAATAGCTTAATTAACAACTTTTTATGAATCAGAAGCTTTGCAACCAAAACTGGTGTCTTCGTGGCGAACAACCAAACCTATAGAAGCCATTAACGGCGAGTCAACGGATTTTCCGCCGTCAATCACAGTTACAGAAACCGTTATTTTCCCGGACCAGGTGCTGGTTTTCCTAAAATACCCTCCGTCAACTCCGTTATTCACTAAATATGACATCAGCTGTATATACTTGGCCCAAAATTCATCATCATCCGAACCTCAGACAGAGCTCTCGCCGTTATCAACTGACGACGATTATGGCGATCGGCGGCAGATCGTACGCTGTCCTCTTTCGCCACGTAGATTAATCGTCTCTGTTGCCTTTAGGTCTAACGGCGGCTACCTCACCCCGGGGCCCACTTATAGGTGGGACTCCTTAGCCTATGAAGCCATTATCGACCGTGACAATACTACTATTGTGTTTGTCAAAGGTTTTAAGCTACGGAGTGGGAAAGCATCTGATCCGTCCAAGTTCAAGTGTGTTTACGGATGGGATGATTTTAGAGAATCCAAGTTCACCTTACACGCCGACGTCGTTTCAGTTGCTCAGGAAATTGTTAGGTGCAAGACTCCTTTAAGTTTACTGAATAGCACCGAGAAGATTAAGAATAATTCCATGAAGGTGTCGGTTAGATTGGTTGGTAGAAGGGCAGTTTTGGACTCCGTAGCCCGGCCCGAACGTCGTTTGGAGCCGAGGCGTGCAGCTCGAAAACAGCACGAAATGTGTGTTTGTACCATGCTAAGGAATCAAGCCCGGTTCTTGCCCGAATGGGTGATGTATCATGCGAGTATCGGAGTGGAACGTTGGTTCATTTACGATAACAATAGTGAAGACAACATCCAACAAGTTGTTGAGTCATTAGTGAATGCTAGTTACAATACTACACGACATGTGTGGCCATGGATCAAAAGCCAAGAGGCCGGGTTTTCTCATTGTGCATTGCGGGCTAGAGATTCTTGTGAATGGGTTGGATTTATAGACGTTGATGAATTCTTTCACTTGCCTTCTAATAAGACATTGCATGACATTCTTAGAAACAAATTTATTTCTGCAGAAGTTGGTGAGTTACGGACCTCTTGTTACATTTTTGGTCCGTCAAACCTTAAAAAAAGTCCAGTTGAAGGGACAACAATAGGATACACGTGTCGGCTACGTTTCCCGGAGAGGCATAAGAGCATAGTAAGACCGGAAGCTCTAAACAATACATTGATCAATGTGGTTCACCATTTTCATTTGAAGAAAGGATTCAAACATGCCAATGTTGAAAGGGACACAATGGTAATAAACCATTACAAATACCAAGTTTGGGAGGTTTTCAAAGAGAAATTCTATAGGAGAGTGGCTACTTATGTTTCAGATTGGCAACAAGAACGAAATGTTGGGTCCAAGGATCGGACACCGGGCTTAGGTACCAGTGCTGTCGAGCCTTCGAATTGGGCCAGAAGATTCTGTGAAGTAAATGATACGGGCCTTAAAAATCGTATTCTTAAGACTTTTGTTGATCCAATAACTGGCATGTTACCATGGTAGCATTTTGATTTGGCTCAACTATAGAGCCACTAGAGACTACAGACATATACATAATCCTTTTTTCTTTTTCTTTTTTAACTTTTACCTTATTATCCAAGAACTTTGTGGTGTTTATTCATTATTTTGTACATAACTATAATACAAGTAATGAACATTTAAAAAAATGGTGTTGGACACTTAACACGGTTGAGAGAGGCAAATTTGGTACTCTCAAACCCGAGCTTTGGGCATCGGATTGGAAGTGTCATATTTCTTTTTTACTGTTTACAAGTATTCGAATCTCTCGGAAATTTTCGATGGTTGTAGATTCCGTGTAAAGAGAAGTAGGGATATGTTCTTCATATTTAGCAGTCACATTACAAGCCAATCATGAGGCCAAACTTGAATTAATCATCACATTAGCGGTAGACACCGAATATTCAAACGGGTAAAATCTACCGGTTAGAAGGAAACGTATTGTCACTTGTTGGATAAGAAATGAACATCATATAAATAGTTCTGCTAAAATAAAAAGATTTAGCTGGTCATTTCTGATACTTGCAATTCAAGACTTAAAAACCCTTTCAATTGAAAATGAAATGAACATCAAAGGAAATTATCAAAATTACATTACATGACCATGTTTTTTTTTACTAGGATAGTTCTTTCAAAATTTTCTCTCGACTTTCCATATTACACAAGCAGGATTTTCATGTTGCTCAGTACAAGAAACAACTCAATATTTCTCAAAGGATTAGCCCTTCATCGTTCATATTTTGTGTATGCCACTGTAATTTTTTTACCGCGAATGTAATGGATGAGAAGTTTTGTTAGGAGATCGTGTCCCGGGTAGCTGAGAAGTTGTGTCAATGTCTATGAGAATGTCTTCTTCCATTCCGATATGCCTCCCCTTTCGTCATGTTCCATCTCTGTATGATTCTGAAAGCAAATGAAATCACCCCAATCGCAGCCATGGCATAAAATGCTCTATAAGGAGCCAATGCCAGGGCATAAAATGCTCTATAGTTATGCAAAGCTTAGCCTGATTTCCCAACTAGGTAAGCCGGGAAAGGGGAACCAGAAGAAATTGAACTCTGGCTTAGAGTCGCAAATTCCATGCAGCACGACTCCAATGGAAAGAGCAGAATCCAAGAACCACGGAAAACTGACTTGTACCAATTCTCTGCAGCCAAGAGAAATGCTACTGTTTGAACATGTCGAACTAAGATGCTACGACATTAAACACATAAGAGAGATTATCATTGACAAAGGAATACACAACAACAACAATAGCATAACCCATTAAGTCCCCAATAATTGGGGGTATGGCGGGGATGGACGGGATACAGACCTAACCTTATCATTGACAAAGGAATAAAAAATAAAAAAATAAATAAAAACTCCTCCGGGTGGACAACTCATGCTTACTTGAATCCACGCCACCAGTGACGGGACAAACATTAATGCTGCAAGGAGATGTAAGATAAGACGTCCATGACTATGGTGGAATATCTCTAATTGTGTTTCTCCGATGCTTCTTGCAGAATTTGGACCATGGGAATTACTCCCATCTGCAGAAACACCATACTCCGGTATATACTGCATGTACTCACCTGTACCTTTATTTTGTGATTCAACTAACTCCGTACTTCCAGAAGAGCTGCAAAAAGAAATGAAGCCACAGAAAGACATTTTACAATCTTTACAAACGAGTTTGTCATTAGTAGTTACAAGTTATCTTCAGATTTATTACAATTTTTTCTGTAGCTTTACAATATATACCATTCAGCAAGCAACAGAATAAACCTACAGATATTGTTTCAATAGAGATGAAAAGTGATGCATGCATTTAGATGGTAGCAATAGTGAAAACACGCATAAAGTAATACCTGGATAGTGCAGAATGACAGCACACTATATGAGACGAGATTAATACGAAGAGGCCCAAGGCTGGATGAACAAAGGAATCATTTTGACCCTCCAATATGCATTGAAGGAACTAATAAGCAGGAACTCTTTTTATTGCATGCCAAGGATCTGATGAAATTGCGTTCAACCAAAGGAATCACTTTGAGCATTTCTCAAGAAGCTAATCCATGAAGTAACTTATGATTGTCATCCTCAACCAAAGACAATACATTTGGCTTTCTTTTCTCAATTAGAAAGATAAGAGCAAAAAGGGTAGTAGAGCCAATGGACTAGAAAAGAAACAGAATAGAGAAATACTGAGTTCTATTAATCACAAATAATACTAGTAGTACATTTGATACATGGGATCATTCTCAGAAATCTTTGGTTGTGGCATATATTCTAACTCAATTGATTCATCTATCTTACAAAAAATTGAACAAAAGAACGCAAAATAAAAATAAAAATTGATGAGCAGTAAAGAAGCTCCAATAGCGGGAAAGAAACCACTGTGGTTCAGAACTCCCATAACAAAATTGTGTGACAAACTGAACCCCATTGACTTCCCAAGCAGAGATATATTACACGGGATGCTAGAACAGTACAGAATCTCCACCTTAATAAGAGAACTCGTGACCTCGGAGTGATATATACTTCTTAACCCAGATGGCAATGTCCTCAGCACATGCCTGTGCCTGAGGGGTACTGAGTAACATCCCAAGAGTTGCAAATTCGTGGACAGCGTCCTTGTATTCAAGAAGAGGAGCATCGACATTTACTTTTCGGAGCTCTTCTGAGTAAGCAATTGCTCTGTCCCTCATCCAGTCATGCTCTGCTACAATTGTCATTGTGGGAGGCATCTGCTTTAGAGGGGGACCTCGGCCAGGGACAAGCGGATTAGCAGCAGGGTGATCCAGACTGAAATCCTTTTCGGGTAGAAATAGTTTCCATAGAAGTATACACATCGCCTTATCATAGAAATATGAGTTTGCCAGTCTTATCTCAGAATGTGTTGGAACACTTCCGATGAAGAAAGGATACATCAAAACCTGTGCCACCACCTTGACGGGGTCCAAAAGCTTACCCGCCTCTACAGCTTTTCTGGCCACATAATCAGCAATATTTCCACCACAACTTACCCCAAGAAGAACACATCTGTCATACAACATAAAATCCAGTGATCAGACACATAAATTACATATTTCTAAAAAAGGAAAACGATAACAAACAGCATTGGCTTGGTAATACCTTTCTAATATGAACACACATCAAATGCACATAAATATGTAGTTATTTCTCAACTAAACCGGGAACAGAATAATTGATTTCAATGCTCCATATAGGAGCATTAGCTTATGGTTTCTGAATAAAGAATGTTATCAACTATCAAGTAAGAAAGCATAAGAGATGGAAGAAAAATAAACCAACACTAGGGACAGACATTAACAAGCATAGTTAAAGGATTACTAAAGAGTGTCGAGGGAACAAAAAGAAAAACATAAATCAATCTTAAAAGATCCCTTCAATAAATATTAACCAAAGACTCTGCATCATACATTAGTCAAAGAACTGTTTCAGGGTATACGTGAGAAGCTTACAGTTCATTGCTGATTTAAATATGTGTAGCTGAGAGTTCACTCCACCCCCACCCCCCACCCCCACCCCCAACCCCCACAACTCCCCGGTTTCCCAAGCTACAAATACAGCAAAAATAGAGTGCAAAGAGAAGCTATAATGCAATATATTATTGCATAAGTCAATTCTATGATCAGAGCATAAAAATAAAACAGGCATAATCCTTCAATGAATCTATAATAGATAAGTGAGTGGTGGATGATGATCCAATAATGAGCTTACCTTGAAGGATCTCCATGAGCAGCCAACCAAGGTTCCACCATTGACGATCCAAATGCATCGGCAATAAATCTTTGAACATCAGACTTCTTCAAGTCTGTCCCACTGCTTCCCTTCGTACTCCCCAACGATTTACTACATTCAGCTAAATTAGCCTGCTTAGACAGCCAATGCAGCACCTTCAATCCATCCTCAAATGCTGCCGGATACCTATTCTCAGGTGCTAACCTATACCCAACCGCCAACACAATAACATCACACACCTTAGCAATTCTCCGACAAAACAAATCATTAGCAACTGAATCATTACTACCACTAACGAATCCTCCTCCATGAAACTGTAACATCACTGGCAACCTCCTACAATTATTTTTTCCCGGATTATATCCTCCGTAAACAACACCATTGTCCGATTTCACACTCGCATCATCTGCATAGCTATTCCTTCTACTACTACTACTACTACTACTACCACTTAGATTCTGAATCGTCTCCACACGCGGCGAAATAACTCCTCTAGCTCCTCCTCCATTGAAAGAGCCATAGCTATTTCGCCGAAGAAATGCTTGATTAGATTCGGATCCGGAATCATAAAAATTAGGTTTTCTACCAATATTACCCCCCCTGTGATCCTTACCATTACCACCAACACCTCTATATTTTTTACGAGTCAAATCGGTGTCGGGAGATACAAGACATGAATCAGGTAAAAATATACGGATAGATAGTGAAGTTGAAGGATCAATGTGGATGTCCTTTGTGGCGACTCCGCCTTCTGTGAATGAAGGATTTGAAGGAGCGATTGATTCCTCGTCGGGGCGCGACGTAACACCAAAGGATGAGCCGCCGCAGGTGGTGGTGGTTTCGTCCGACGACGTCGTATGAGGAGGAGGAGGGTTTTGTAACCGATTCTGCAACCGATGCTTTAACAAAAACTTGAAATAAACACTGTATAATTTGACACCAACGCTTGGCATTATTTGATTTCTCTATACCTAATTAATTGAATATCACCATGAATCCAGAGATGAGGAACGCGATCGATCTCCGGTATCCAAATTTGAATTGATCGATCTCCGGTATCTACCCTAATTTGAATTGATCGATGAATATATTTATAGCTGAAAATACGAATATAAATGAAATGATTTTTGAATTTTTTTCAGATTAGATTTTTCACTTGATTCATGAATTTAGGGTTTTCGAGAAGGTCAGATTGTGTCTGAAAGAATCCAAGCCAAAGATTCAGCTGTTTGGGAAGAAAAAGGTGAGAGAGAGGAAGAAGAGAGATGATGGTGGTGGTGGTTGATAATTGATAGACTGAAATGAATTGTTCACCGTCATCATCATCATCATAACATAACCTGATTATTTCTAGTGTTTTTACTTTTTCTTTTGTTGGGAAAATTCAATCCTATAAACATCTATAACACTTCTTGTGAGATTGATCTCACATTTTTTCACATAAATTGGTGTGATTTACCTGCATATGTTGGTTCTCCTCAATTAATTGGAGAGACTATGGATTAGTCTCTTAAGAACGGTCTTATTATTAATGAGTGACACTTGTTTGGGTTAGTATAGTTAATACGTCTTTTGTACATAAATTTGTAATATTTCTGTATATTTGTTGGCAGATATACGGTGAGTACTAGAATCTCATCTCAATGGTTTTGAAATTCATCAAATTTTCATTCACCAAAAAAAAAAAAAAAATTCATCAAATTTTCTCCTACCATATAGGTAACTTTTGATATCATTTAATAAAGTTTTTTTCTGTTAAAAATAATAAATTACTTTTTTTATGTTCTTAAACTAAATTTATTTTGTATAATATTGATAACGTTTTATTTTAAATTACACTTCAAATTTCACCTACAAAACTTAAATCTCTTCTTACAAATTAGTCGACTTCGACGCAATCCAAACTATTTCGTACCAAAGCAAACTCTATGATATCACTTGCACTATAATAGGCCATGAAAATAAAAATATATTTTTCTCTTTCGATCTTTTAGCGAGAATATAATTATGTTTTGTCATTGCTTTTGTTGATTTCCTGCTTTACCAATAAGCTTGGTTTTATTTCTTGCTGCACAATTTATTTAGTACCTTAGAAAAGTGAAGATTTCAATCTCCTCAAATCAATCATCACGATACACTATTTTATGTTCGATGATGTATTGGTCTAATGGTCGATGAGTTATTGATCCAATGGATAAGACACCAAGACATAAATGTTCTAAATTCAGACGATACTTCACACTTCTTATGTTTCCACCATTTCTAATATAAAAAAAAATACTATTTGGCACTCCATCAAAGACTATTAAACTTCATCTACAATTCTTTGTTCTCCTTTGGCATACAAAGGGAGAGACCTTCGAGAGAGCAGTTGGCTAATTCAATTAGGATGTGTGTGGTGTTACTTTCTTGAATTTTCTTGCAAAATTGACTAATGTTTTTCCCATTATAGCAGTGGAACGATGACCAATGTTGAACCAAAATGTTTGAACTTGTCTCCTTATGTTCTTCGGAGATTTCTGAAGAATTGTCGTAAAAAAAGAAGAGTCTGTCTCTAAGCAAACTATATTTAGTCTGCACTTAACACATTGATCCTTAATCTAGCATCGTATAAATACTTTTTTATGTGATCCTACTTGTACAAAAAAAACTGTGAGGAATAAATCAATCGGTCAAGTATGTATGCAATCTTAAATTTACGCTCTTCTCACAATTGCAAATATTTTTATTCAATTATTCTACTTGCACGAGTAGAGACGCCAAGGATGTACCATAATTAGTATACACAACTGGGTTGCACATGTCTCTCATTTCTTGACAGTCTCTTTTCCTATGATATCCTTAAATTTTATTGTCTAGTAATTGAAGTTAGGGGTGTTCATTGGTGCGGTTTGGTGAAAATCGATTTATTAATGCGATTTTTATACGGTTTTTTAATATATTTTCTAAAATCATACCGCACCATTTTTGACTTCCAAACCGAATTTTACCAAACCGTAATTATTTTGATTTGGTGAAATTAGGTGCGGTAAAAATCGATCTAAAAAACTTATAAAATTATTTAAATATCTTATGAGTGTAAGAATAAGAGAATCAGATTCTAACCCTAATTTAAATCTAATAAAATAACTAATTGTAATTAAATTAAATTTAGTAAAACTTAATTATGTAAATATACCATATTTTCTTTAAAATAAAAAACAAAAAATTAGTTAGGTACATAATGCGGTTTGCGGTGCGATATAACTTAAAATTTTCTAAACCGCGACAGCACCAAAAAATAATTTACGGCAACTAAAACCGTATTTAGCCGCACCATAATTGACCAAACACCGCACCGTACACCAAAATTAAATTTGGTGCGGTGCGATTTTCAATTAAAACTGATTAATGGACACACCCCTAATTGAAGTACTCCATGAGTGCAATAGAGATAACGCCCAGCATGATCCCTTGTTCCACACCCTTTTTCACTAAAGCTTGAATTAAATAAACCATACAATCAAATTGAATTTATATAATTGCATATTAAGAGTACACCAAATTCTTTAAACCAAATTCTTCAAAAAAATTATCTAAACAGATACCTGCAAAATGAAGCCCCTTTCAAAGTTATCGTTTCTAAAATCTAACAACCAAAAGCCCCAATTTTGCCTCCAGAGAACAGTCAAGATATCATAAACGTGTTCCATATGTACAGTTTTCTTTCTGAACAAGAACAAAGGATAGTTTTGGCCCTGCAGAATGGTGTTCTTCACAACGTGGGAAACTGACCGCGAAAAAAAATCCAGTAATTACAAGAAAAGGGAGACGTGCTAGGAAATGTTCTGCCCTTCTTCAAAATTCACCACCTTATAGCTCAATACACCTCCATCCCCGTTCCTGGGTCAGCACATCAATCGACAGTTAGAGAGCTACACTTCTTTAATCAAGGACATCCCATCTTCTAGCCAGATGACGCGTGGGGGTTCATTCTGCGGGAGACGAGTACTGGTTCGTTACTTGATGCTTTCATTGCGGCAATTTCCTCTAAGCGTTTCCATGTTGCTTCACGTTTTATTTTGATGTCCTTTTCCTGTGCTTCGTCTTCTTGAAACTTGAGTAAGCACTCTTCAAAGAGTTCTGGATCACTATCCGAGAAGATTTTACGAACATTGATGGTTAGGCCCTGTACAGCCTGATTCCAGTGGTTCCTGACGTTTTTCTCTATTGCAGGAAAGATAATTGGCAATATAACTTTACGATTTTGTTTGATGAGATTCTCTATGTGATCATTGTTCCACAAAAACAAAGCCCTCTCAGCCACCTGTTAATCCAAGGTAACATCATATATTGCAAGTTGAAGTGACAACATTACAGAAAACGTGAAAAATATATTGTTAGACAAATGTGTATCAGGTAATAATCATCTGAACTTGGAAGCACCATAACAACAATAACAAACAAGGACAAGGAAAGAGTAGCAAAGGCTATGATCAGTAGCTACTACGCACAAAATCTCGGTATAACCAGTACTCCCTCCCTTTCATAATAGAAGTATTTTTAGCCTCTCCGTCCTTCCTAAAATATGTCTTTAAGAACTGCAAAACTACTAAAAAAATTAATGAGCTAAAAACATCCGATATTTCAGTTGCTTGGAAACATTAAACTTTGGTCCAGGAAACATTACATAGGGGCTCTGACAGAAATATTATAATTTCTCCGAAAACCAAAAAGCCAACCCCATGTAGACAATACGCCCGTACATAAGAAACTTGAAGGAAATTTAGGCCCAAGGACAAGAAATCACTTAATAACACACTTACATTATGCCAGAACCAACAACATTTGCAAGAAGGAACTCTTGCATATTCAAACTGAGGAACCAAAATAGCATGTTCGGAATTTCAGTTATTACCATTACTCTAGATGAACAGTGTGCACTTGCTCTCAATATGCAGCTAAAGTTTTTTTACCATCCTTATAAGTTAAATGACAAGACAATTATCTCTATTGACTTCAAGCTGGACAGAACTTAAAATGTAACAGATTTCACCCTCTAATTTATTCAATTTTCTTCAAGATCAAGTTTTAAAGCATTTGTTTAGCTCTATTCTCGTTTTATTAACCCGAACCCCACCTCCATGTAATTATTGTTGCTCTTATTCTTTAAGAAAGCTGAAGAAGTATGTTAATAATAACCCCACCCCGCCCCACTGAGGGGTTGACGTTGCAAGTGATATGACAGGATCTTATTCCCATTTAGGAGTTCAGAATGTTATAACCATAAAAGGCCAAATACACGAAAATGTGAAACAAGCAAAACTACCAACCTGGAAATGTGAACTACTGAGGCAGCGACCAATCTGGCGGAACAATGGTACCATACAGCGCTGAAATTCTGGAGGCTGTGTTGCTTCCAAGACTTCTTCCAGTTCTCCAAGAAACATAACCTCTTTTGAGCTGTTTGTGATCGGCCAATACTTCAGTAAACCCCTAATGACAGTATCAGCAAGCTTGCAATCTTTTTCTACAAACTGCGTTATGCAATAAGATAATTGCTGATGGTACATAGGTATGCACTTGGGTTTATGCAGCGGAATAAGTGCTCGGACAAGAAAGAGTTTGTGCTCTTCTTTCAGCGGCAAGGCAAACCCATTGATAATGCTGCCCAAAATTTCCAAAAGCTCAGCAATTCCATTATGCTTCTCAGTTTCAAACATAAAGCGGTAAAATATATTGTTGATTGATTTCCTAATGAAGGGACGGTGCACCATGAACTTTCCATATATGCGATGAAGAACCGTCTTCAAATACTCCCTTTCTCTTGGATCTTCCGAATCAAAGAGGTCCAATAATCGTAGAACAAAAGAGTGGTCAACGTACCTCTTGGCTAACTTAGCATCTGTCTCTGGTGATGCAACAAATCTGAGAAGGAATTCGTACACAATTTGTAAATGAGGCCAAGCGGGGTCCATAAGTGGTTCTTCTTCTTCCAGATCAAAGCCTTCTAAAACTTTATTTTCCCTAGGCTGAGTACCAAGTGTCCTGAACAAATTTGCTGATACCATTTTTACGATTTCTTGCATAACAGTTTCACTAAATTTCCCACTTGCAGAAGTAACATAATCAACAAGCTCAACCAGTGTCTGCCTTTTGATGTCTTTTTCTTTCAAATTCTTCGTTGGATCAGTGAAGTCAAAGATAAAACAACATAGGTTAAGTTTCTTGATGAACATAATTGGCTTCTCAGAATTTGGAACATCTTTGAAACTAGGTAAGACCTCGAAAGGAGCCGCTATGTTTCCATTTGCTTTCATGTTTAAACCTTGGGGGATTTTATTTCCATTATTTAGTCCTTGATTAGGAGACGAATTCGCAGCTGGAAGAGTACTAGCATTGGAATTCCGAGAATTCGGAACGTCATTGCTTCTTGAACTAGTAGAGGCATTCGAAGATAGGGCGGATGTTCCTCCATCACGATTATCTGCTGATTTAGACGGCTTCCGCGGGAGCCTATTAAGTATCTGTTTGATCATAACTTATAATCTACAAAGCACAACAACCTTCTACAATAAACAGCTCTACCCAATCAAAGATTATTCTCAGATCAAAGTCCCACTGTCAAAAGTAAATACATAAACAAACAACAGTGGGATCTTTATACAAACTTGAAATCACCATCATCCCAAAATGTGAACCCAATCCCATCTACTAAGCTTCTCATCCTCTCAAGTCTCAACCTCAAATACACCATCACCATGCATGCTACATGTAAATTAAAGTCATCCCAGCCTTCTTTCTACAAAAATATGAGAAATGTTTAATAAAATCCACAGTTTATATGATGAGAAGCCCAAAACACAAAAGATTTTCCCCCAATAAGCTGCAATTCAAAAGAAGGTATTTTAAATGATTAAAAAAAAAGTCATCTTTCCACCATTCTTACTTAACAAAAATAGAATCCCATTGTTTAATGAGGGAAACACAAAAAACCCAGATGCAAAAATCAAGTCTCAATAAACAAAGAAAACCTATAATTCCTGACCATAACATAATAAATATTCACAAATTTAACATATTTATAAAGGCTAGATGTTTTAATCACCTCAACTATTCTTATCCTCCGGGTCAAAAAGAAGATTCTCAGGTACTTAGCTAGATCAATAATTCAAAATACACCAAGATCTGGGCATGATCTACAAAACCCAGATAGCATTCTTCATCAAGAATCGCCTAAAATCTGTACCAAATCAGTAAACTCAAAAATTACAATATAAAACATTTAAAAAAACCGAAAAAATCATAAAATACACACACAAAAAGGTAAAAACTGCTGATTCTTACATGTGGAGTTTACAGAGCTGGAATTGATAAGAGGAATGGTGGGAGTGGGAAAAAGATTGAGTCTTTGTGAGTTGGGATGAGTGATCGAAATCTGGGAAGGGAGCAGAGAGAGACCAACTCAGGAGAGAGAGAAAGATAAAGAGGAGGAGATCAGATGGGTTACACGATGTTAGTACTACAGTACATACTGCTTTTGGTTGGTTTTTTTTTTTATATATATTTTGTTTTTTCTGAAAATTCTTCTCACATTTTTGTTTTTTTCACTTTTAGTAATTTCATTTAGGGAAATTGGCGAAATAAGTACTCAAACAATATGCGTTTGGCGATAATGGTCCCCGTTTTATTTTTTTTTGTTTTTAGGAACATAAACAATTTGCGTTTGGCTAAAATGGTCCTTCCGTCCATCCCAGTTAATGTCAACTGTTAGTCAACCAAAAAATAAATGAAAAATAGCAAAATTAAAGGGTATTTTGGGGAAAAAATTGTTTTATTTTTGGGAAATTGGCGAAATAAGTACTCAAACAATATGCGATTGGTGATAATGGTCCCCATCTTCATCCTCCCTCCCTTCATCTCATTCTCTTCTTTCTCCTTCCCTTTCCACCACCCTTCCCCCACTAGCTAGCACTCACCACCTTTCCCTCGCACTGCATCACCACCCTTCCACCACCAATTCCTCAGTATTACCCCCTTTATCTCCATGCCCAAAATCTTCACAAAAAAAAACCCTATTTGAATTCACCCAATAAAAAGAGCACTATTTTATGGGTTTGTTTTACTTGAAAGAAGGAGATGGTGGAGATGGAGGTTTGGTAGTGGTGGCAGCGGGGAAGGGGATGAGGAGGGGTGGATGATGTTTGGTGGGTAGAGATGAAGGTTTGGAGGGTGGAGATGGTGGTTCTTGGAAGAAGGAGATGGGGGTTTGGTGGGGGTGGAGAAGGTGGAGAATGTGGTTTTACTTGAAAGAAGGAGATGGTGGAGATGGAGGTTTGGTAGTGGTGGTGGTGGTGGTGGTGGCGACGGGGGAAGTGGAGGAGGAGGGGTGAATGATGTTTGGTGGATAGAGATGAAGGTTTGGAGGGTGGAGATGGTGGTTCTACTTGGAAGAATGAGATGGGGGTTTGGTGGGAGGTGGAGAAGGTGATTTTACTTGAAAGAAGGAGATGGTGGAGATGGAGGTTTGGTGGTGGTGGTGGTGGTGGCAGCGGGTGGTGGTGGTGGTGGTGGAGGTTTGGTAGTGGTAGTGGTGGTTCTATTTTTTAGGGTGAAATTCCCAAATTAGCCCCGATTCCTAAAAAGGGTTTTTTAAAAAAAAAAAATTTTAATTTTTACCGTAACTGGGATGGACGGAAGGACCATTTTAGCCAAACGCAAATTGTTTATGTTCCTAAAAACAAAAAAAAATAAAACGGGGACCATTATCGCCAAACGCATATTGTTTGAGTACTTATTTCGCCAATTTCCCTTTCATTTATAAATACATTTTGTGTGAATATTCCCACTCTTCAAGTTTTATTTTTCAAACTTTTATTTTGTTAGAATAGTTGTTTTAGTGTCAGTCTTTGATAGAGTTTTTTGTTGCGTGTTGACACTTGTTAAGTCAGTTTGGTTTAATAGTTAAGTTTTGATTGTTCGTAAACAATTAAAATAAGTGAATAATTATTTATGCATAGCTAGGTAAGAATAAAGTTAAAGATTTTATTTTTGAGGATGAAAATAAAATTTTACATAATTTTTAAAAATTAAAATTAAATTATTTAAATAATCTTTCTAAAATTTAATAAATTTTTAGGCCACCTAAATTCGTTATTGAATATCTGTTTAGATTATATTCGTTGAACAAAAAATTATAAATCAAGATGATGTCAGTATGATACATACATAAATTTCAACTGTAATTGAATTTAAAGAAACACCACAATTAAATGGGAGGCAGTGCACATTTATCTGACGACTACCTCTTTAAATTCCTCCTACAACATGTACATAGTATGGTTTTGAGTTTAAATCACTTTAAGAACAATTTCATGGGAAAGTGTTGATTGGTTATCCGTAGTCGTACTAGATTTTATTAGATTTGTCAAGTTGGCTGGTATACCGGTTCACCCCAAAAGAAACACCACAATCAAATTATAATAGTTTTAATATGAAACATATTTAGTAGACCCTGTATTTAGAATCAAATACATTATTACAGGATTAATCGTGAGACAATTCTATAATTCTATAATTGATTTTGTACCATCAAATTCATATGGACCTAATCTATATAAAGATTTTTCATTAAATTATGACGTGGTGTGGCTACCTCTTTATACTCACTTTTGGTTTTCTCCAGATGTAGAGATATCCTAAATTGGACACAATTTGCCCTTGGGATTCATAGATGTCCCCACCTTTACTGTTGTTTTTTACATTAAAGGAAAGGGCTAAAATGGAATTTCAATTAAAAAATAAAGAATACCACATGCGTGCTTTCTTGGCATGTGCGGACCTGAGCATGTGGATTCTGGCCGGTATGGAACCTATGAGAAAAAAAGAAAGTGCTACTTTAAGTAAAAACTCGTTATGTTTTTTACCTACAAAAATCAAACAATTACCTTCTTTTTTAAAGAAGATAAAAGTTGCCTATATATAAATAATTTTTCTTTTTCTTTTTTTTATCAATAAATTTTTATTTTAGATTTTTTTATATATAAATATTTTTTGAACTATTATTTTTGTCAAATTAGTGAAAATTATTGATTTTCAATAACTTTTGAATAAGTATTTTATACATGTTTGTCAGTCGTAAGGGTATTTTTTTCAATATAAATTCTTAAGACTGGTGATATGTACATAACATGTGATTAAAAGTGGCAAAAACTATCAATTTTATATTAATTTGACAAAAATAGTAGTTCGAAAATAGTTTGTGTAAAGAAAGAGCTCAAATCAAAATTTATTGACAAAAAAAAGAAAACCAAAAATTATTTATATAAATAGGGAGCTTTTATCTTTTAAACAATATTAACAAAAATTAGGTCAATTGGTGTATTTAGTCCTGAAACAATTTTCGCTTGGCAAGGTTAGTCCCTAAAGATTGTTTGCAACTTTTTAGATCCTCAATCAAGTTATGGGCTGGGAATTGGTCATTTTGACTTTTTTTTTGAAATATTGAATGTTAGTCAACAAGTGATGTGGGCAAAATTGGAACTTCACATTTTTTAAGATAATTAATATCATATGGACTTAATTGTAAAAATACTTAAAAATAAATACCTAATTGTAAAAATAAAACTAAAGCACCTCCTCCCTCCACCTCCTTCTTCTACAGCCCCTCCTCCCTCCGCCGCCTCCTCCCACCTCCTCCTTCTTCTCCAGCCACCTCCCTCCTCCTCCTTATTCTCCAGCCGTCTCTTCCTTTCTCCCTTCTCCCTTCTCCTTCCGCCGTCGCCTCCCTTTTCTCCAGCCCTTCCTTCCTCCTCCTCCTCCTCCTCATTCTTCTCCAGACGCCTCATCCATTCTCCCTTCTCCCTCCTCCTACCTCCTCTCTCCCTCTCTCCCTCCTCCTTCTTCTCCAGCCCCTCATCCCTTCTTCTCCCTCCTTGCCTCCTCTTCCCTTCTTCCGCCTTCTCCCTCATTGGCTGGAATTGTGCAAGTGATATTGGCCGAATATTGGCCGGAATTGGATGATATTGGCCGGAATTGTGAATGATGGTTTTATTTTTTAGTTTTATAATTAGGTATATATATTTCATTATATTTACAATTGAGTACAAATGATATTAGTTATCTAAAAAATATGTGAAATTCCTATTATACCCATGCACACTTGACTAACAAATACAAAGGGACCTAAAAAGATGCAAAAATTCGTTAAGGACTAACCTTGCCAAGCGGAAATTGTTTGAGGATCTAAAAAGCTGCAAACAATCATTAGGGACCAAACTTGCCACGCGAAAATTGTTTCAGAACTAAATACGCCCAAAAATTACTGCTAATGTACTTTTTAATTTCCTTTATTTTATAAGTGAATCGTCATTACTGATAACTTAATTGGTATAGTATATATTTTTTGTTACAAATGAATAAAGCATATTAGACGAACCTTTTCATATTACAGGGTGTACTTGGATTTTGGATTGAGATTTGTTTGGTTTGGTTTCACAATTGGCGGGAGAAATTCAATTTTTGACCTCTAAAATTGGCGGAATAAATTCAAATTCAAATTTATTTTTTTTCAAATATTCGTTGAAATTCAAATCTTGCCCTCTAAAATTTGAATTTCAACGAATATTTAGAAAAAAAATAATTGAATTTTAATTTCTCCCGCCAATTTTGAGACCAAACCAAACCAATCCCAAGCCCAAACCCAAACCCAATCCATTTACCATATGATATGATTTTTCGAATATTTTAATGCATGTATTTTGTTTCCTTTATATACTTAAAAATGTTAAATTACATGTAATAATTCAATATAAATAAATTAAAATACAACTCCTGTAATAAAAAAATTGGACTCTCTCTACTTAGATTGGTTTTCAATTTGGGAATTATTCATCTTTACAGGATTTATGTGAGGTAAGCAAGGGAGTGATGTCGGAAGTTGACTTTTTCTAAAGAAATAAATTCTTGATTTTGAGAACCAATCCAAGAACTTGGCAAGGGTTTGGCATCCATTGAGATTTGATAATTGGACTAGTAGTTAAAGAGGGGTCTCGGACAAAAATATTTATTCAAATTTTAATAAAAAATGTTTTTCTGTCTTCTTAATTCTCTTTTAAATAATTTATTTTTACGAAACTTAAAATAAAATGTGATTTCCCAACTCACAAGACTCTCTCACAAATGAGCAATAAAACAGTAAAACATGCCAAGCAACCCAAGCAAAAGCAAACCTCAATAAGATACTGATATAAGTAGAGTCTGGGCTCCCCCTTTAACAATAATGAACTTAAATGAACAGATCATTGTCACCAGACTACTTAAAACATGAACAAACTAAGAAATGAACTTAATAAGATAAATGGGAACAAACACTAGTTGTTGTACGAATTGCCAAGCATACCACTGTTACTGAGATGGTGGAATGATCGATTAGTAACCAGAAATAGAAAGAATGTGAGGGAGAATAGAAAAGAAAAGTGGGAAGAATGAATAAGCTTACAAGGTTTGAGAGATGGCAGTTGCCAATTTGATGACCCCCTTCTGTCAAAGTGATCTTGTGCTTATGGCTTCTTGAAGGTGGTAAGCCTTTTGGCTTCTCAAACACCACATCATAACCACTTAGCAACTGGGTTACTTGACTAGGAACCTCACCTACATCTTTTGTGGGTTCCATATCTAGTAGCTGCCCATAATAGACTAAATCACCACTCTCCATTGATTTAAGCATGGATTCAGCTGTAGCTGTCTTCATGCTTATCTGACTCTTAGCCTCTTACAGTATATTATTCTCCCCATCATTTTTGAATAGTAAGGTGACTGTCAGGAAATCAACCAGTATCAATCAAGATAGGTACTGGTTTCCTTTTGATACAACCATAAATTCTGATGGTATTGTGGGACAGCTTTCCAGTCATAACATCTAAGGATATCTCAAATACTTATTATGTTTCTTCTTCCATTTCCTCTTCAGTGTGGTTGTACAACAAGAACTCATAATCTTCCCCAACTCCCTCTACATCTTCAACCACTACTATGTTAAGCTCCTTCATAGGACAAACATGTCATGGTAAGAACTTATCTCCACACTTATAGCAAATACCTTTCTCTTTTCTTGCTTGGTACTCACTCTCAGAGAGCCTCTTGAAGGCCACAGGCTCTTTGGTGTTGTATCTACCAAAAGTGTTAGAGTTTATGGAAAAACTAGTATTGGTTAATAACTTGGGGTTGTTGTACTTTAACTTAGGGGTGGGAAGGAGACCAGTTTAGATAAAGCATATAAGGTTTTCTGCAAATGTAAGGCTTTCTCACATACCTCATCAAAAGTGTGTAGATCAAATACCTTTAACATGTGTTTGATCTCATCTTTTAGTCCCCCCCCCCCACACACACACACATATATATATATATATATATATACATATATATATATATATATATATATATATATATATATAATACTCCCCATTGGCATGAGGCGTTTGTGTCATAACTACAGATCTTAGCTCCTCAAATTAATCTATATACTCACCTAAGTCCCCTTTTTGCTTAATTTTGTTGAAGTCTTCTAAGAGTTGTCTATCTTCAGACTCTCCAAATCTCTTCCAGACTGCAGAAGCAAATTGCTCACAGTCTTCATTTGAATGGGTTGCTACTCTACCCCTGCTCCAGGTGTAAGCCCTATTTCTGAAGTTTAATTTGGTCAAGGTGATTTTCTCATTCTCTTCCACATTATGAAAGCTAAAATAGTATCTACTCCTTCCCCTCCACTCCCTTGCTCCAGTTCCTTCAAAGATTGGAAATTTTAGCTTGGGAGCCTTATAATCAATTATGACCTCTCTCATATAACCCCAGTGTTCTTAGTTTGGCCAGAGTCTAAGTTGATAGGTGTATGGGGTAGTAGCCTTATACCAGTCATTCCACTGGATTGCCCAATATTAAATTTCCCTTCCTTAAGTTCAGTTATCCTCATATCAGTGATAGACAGATTCAAAAATGTGAGACTATTAGTTATGGCAGCTAATTGTTCCCTCATCCCCTCAACTTGCTTTTGCAAATTGTCTTTCCCTCTCCCCAAGGACTCTATCATATTCTTTTGTTCAGTTTGGTTTAAGGATAACTGGTCAGTGGTTCTCATCTGATTTTCTAGATGACCATGTATGCCCTTATTGTCCTCTTCTAGTTTCCTAAACATCTCAACATCTACAAACTCCTTAGATCCTTCCTCCCTTGTCTGAGCCCTAATGTTAGTCATATTTCCCACAGTCCTGAATGATGAACAGTTCTGATACTAAAATGTGATGTCCCAACTCACAAGACTCTCACAAATGAGCAATAAAACAGTAAAACAGGCCAAGCAACCCAAGCAAAATCAAACCTCAATAAGATACTGATATAAATATAGCCTAGCCTCTCCTTTAACAGTAATGAGCTTAAATGAAAAGATCACTGTCACCAGACTACTTAAAACATGAACAAACTAAGAAATGAACTTAATAAGGTAAATGAGACAAACTCTAGCTGTTGTCAAAATTGCCAAGCATACCACTGTTCCTGAGATAGTGGAATGATCGATCAGTAACCATAAATAGAAAGAAAGTGAGGGAGAATAGAAAAGAGAGAAGAATGAAGAAGCTTACAAGGTTTGAGAGATGACAGCTGCCAATTTGATGATATTTTTTTTGAATACCTCTTTTTGAGCTGAAACTGAGCCTTTATACCTAGGATGATTCTCCTCATTTGATTCCTCATTCTCTGAAAATGTCAGAGAATCAACAGCTCACTTGAGCAGTCTCAGCAGCCTTATTTTCCTTTTGGTGTGGGAAAGCACACAGCAGCCACAAGCCTTTCCAATTTGGTCCTTTTAATTCTATTTAAGTTTAGAACCCCAAAACGACACCATTTAAGTTAAAACTATCTTACTATTTTAAAACATAATTAAAGCTAACTAAACTTCCCTCCAAAAGATATTTAAACTTCTTCTTTTATTCTGCTTCTTTTCAACTGAATATGACATAAAATTTTCAAAACAAAACTTTATTCAATTCCACTTTTCAAATAATAAGGGCACAAGAAACTCAACAAGACTCGAAATTAAACTTCGATCGATGGAAATATAACTATGAAATTATACATGCACCGTTTTCATTTGATGAAAGAATAAAATATGAAAACTAAAAATTTAAAAGAAAATGAATGGAAAAATAGAAGAGGATTTTTTTTTTTTGAGCCTTTATTTGGTAAATTTGTGAAATATTTCATTTGTCCCAAATTGAATATCCACAATTAATTTGTATAAGCTTAAGAAAATAGTATCATCAGTAAATTATCATAATATTTTTAAATATAACATATTCTATATGTCATTGGAGCATGCATTTCTTGAATATATGAGATAGTTGTAAGTGGGGCTGTGCATTAATCGGTTTTAATCGAAAACCGCACCGCATGAAATTTAATTTTAGTGTACGGTGCGGTATTTGGTCAATTATGGTGCGGCTAAATACATTTTTAGTAGCTGCAAATTATTTTTCGGTGCAGTCGCAGTCTAATTTTTTTTAAGTTATACCGCACCGCAAACCGCATTATATACCTATCTAATTTTTTATTTTTTTATTTTTAAAAGAATATGATATATTTACATAATTATGTTTCACTGAATTTATTTTAATTACCTTTAATATATTAATATTAGTTAGTTATTTTATTAGACTTAAGTTAGTGTTAGGATCTAATTCACTATTTCTCACTCCTCAAAAAAGTCACACAAAAGTCACAAGTCTCAACAACAATCTAATTTCTCTGTTGAAATTGAATGCTCCGAGATTTTCGTTGCTTGTCAAATGGCTCGAGATATATTGTTTTCCCCTGTTTCTACTGTTTCTTCTGAATCAACTTTTAGTACGAGAGGCTGGGTTCTTGATAGATTTAGGAGTTCTTTGACTCCTAGGATGCTGCAATGCCTTATGTGTGCCAGAGTTTGGTTGCGTAGTGAAGCCTACCCGGTTAGAGTGAAAAAGGATATAGATTTTCTTGATTTTTTTAATTACAATTTGTTTAGAACGTTAAAAAAAGCATATGTATTTTGCTAACGTTTTCAACTTAGACATGTATTTATTTATTTATTTGAATTCACATTAAAATTGGGGGATTTTGTTACATAGTTAATCTCTTAGAAATAATTCATTGGAGCTCATGAGTCATGAGATATTTAAATAATTTTACAAGTTTTTTAGATAGGTTTTCACCGCACCGAATTTCACCAAATCAAAATAATTATGGTTTGGTGAAATTCGGTTTGGAAGTCAAAATTATGCAGTATGATTTTAGAAAATATATTAAAAAACAGTATAAAAACCGCATTAGTAAATCGGTTTTCACCAAAACTCACCAATGCACACTCTTAGTTGTAACTTGTAAGAACTCATGGAGAAATTATATTCATTTTAATAAAGTAAATACTGTGAGACACTTAAAATAAAAAGAGGACAAACATAGTAAGTTGTAAAAAGTTATTAGGCCCAGAGGCAATGGGAGCCCGAGGATCCAATACAACGTAAATTCCCGGATCAAAGGGGGAGGTTTGGCCCAACTATTCAAAGCTGATTATAATTCGTGGGATTTAGCTTTAGGCCCGTTAAGGAGGAGTCCAGGGGACGAAAAGAATTAGAGTACAAACACAGGTCTCTAGATGATTTGAAGCTGGAGGAATTACTATGAATCGAAGAACAGGACGATACGTTTAAGAGCAAATCGAATCTGAATTGCTTGATTCGCTAATGAGTGTTGATTCTGCACCACCTCTTAAGCGTAAAAGATTTACCACAATTCATCCAATGGAATTTGAATCGGCTAAGGTTCTTATTCAGTTATTTGATTTCAGATTATTTTTTGCGCTTTTTTTTTATTATTTTGCTTTTCGAACTATATATACTTAATTGAGCATTTTACATGATTTTTTTTTGTTATTATTGAGTTTGAATTTTGATGTTTTGTCGAACTCGTCGGACATGTATGCGATTGATTTGGAATGGATGCAATTTCTTCGTTTTCTAGTGTTGTTTAACTGTTTGTAAATAGTCCGCGTTGTCGATTTCTTCACCAATTGATGATGATGAAATTGTTGCTTCTGAGTCATTGATTTTAGGATTTGAACAACCTGAACCTCGAAGTAATTATTATTGCATCTGAATCAGAACTAACAGGCTGATACTAGTAATGAACCTGGTAATAGAATTATGGATTATTTTTTGCAATTTGTTATAATGTTACTCAGAAATATTGGATTGGGGACTTAATGGAAAGTCCTAGTAAAAAACTACATTTTGTCGCTTACAATCTATAGTTCGAAGCTTGAGATGCCTGCTGAAGATCGTGTGAATTTGTACTAAATTAATTTGGAATGTGTTCAGAACAGGCTATGCTTGCCAGAACCTGTTTTTAACTTAAAAATTAATTTGGAATGTTTTCAGAACAGGCTAAGCGTGCCAGAACTTGCTTTTGACAATCAATTATCTTGTTTATGTCTTTCTAATTTCTGGTAGCAGTCACTTTGTGCATTTATTGCCAAAGGCTAGGTTTGTCTCTTATTAATTCCCGCCCATGCTCCCAATTATTGGGGGCTTAATGTGTTGTGTTATTGTTGTTTTGATGTCTTTCTAATTTCAGGCAAAGCTTGCTGCTGCTAAAGAAAAATTTGGTCGAGATATCCGTGTGTTTGAAACAATAATAGCTTCTTCAACTCCTAGCGATGTCTCAAATGCAGGTATGACTTACGTGATTTTTTATGCTTTTAACCTTTTAGTTTGAGCTATTTTACCTGAAATTATTATAACGTGAAGAAGATACACATATCAGAGCTTTGCATCAAGTATCCATTTTAGGATGAGCACCAATGAGAATTAGAGTAGCTAATATGAGTCTTTTACATGAATTTGTTTAGCATATTTAATTTTTATCTTTTATCTTGGTTGTGACTTTTTTCTTTTGTTGTTGGGCGTTGGTGGGATGGGTGGCATATTTCAGATGAATCGGATGATTTCTTTGAATTTACTCATGAAGATTACTTCCGGCTCATGGCAACAAAGAAGGAAGGTAAGCATATATGTACCTATGGCTATGAACATAACAATACCTACAACCGACATGTTCCTTGATGCAAATGATTGATACCAGGCTCCTTATTTCTTGATTACTTTGTCATTTATTTTGAAACGGCAAGTAGGAAACTGCTTTTTTCTTGCTATATCGAGCATGGTTCTGGCCTCTGGGGTCTGCGGTGGACCTATTTTCAGAAAAGAGACAGAAATATGTGTCCTTGCGTGTTGAAGGAGAGTTGTTATTTTGTTTGGGGGGGGGGGGGGGAACTTGCTAGAGTATGAAGGCTTGGTGTTCTTTAACTATTTTATGTTTAATGTAGATTCCTCTGCTAAATTCTCAAATAAAATGTTAATTTGGTATACTTATTCATTTTCATGGTTAATTGGATGGGAGAAGCAGAACTGAAGCCCACCGCTTTCTATTTGTGGGTAGTTTTGCAGCCACTTAGAGCTGCCACCCTGGGGATTTATGTTGGCATTTGTTCATCCATTTCTTCCGAGTTCATCTCATTAATGTATATGCATACATCCAATGTTACACGTGTATAAATATACAGAAATTTCGTTTCTCTGACTCTTTATGTAATCTGGAAATTTGGGAGTAGATAAGCATCTGAAGACACGGAAAATCCGAGAAGCAGAAGAGGCTGCTCGCAGGTCAAGGATAACTAAGGTGCTGAAATTCTGCTTCGGAGTTGGTTTGTTGTTAGTAGTTGCATTATCAATAAATAATCAGATCACAAGTATGTTTTCCGTGTAATCTGATTGTGCAGGCTGTAATAAGAGTACGTTTTCCTGATAATTACACATTGGAAGCTGTATTTCACCCATCAGAGACAATTCAAAGCTTAGTTGATCTCCTTACGAAAGTGGTTAATCATCCTGAAGTGCCTTTTTACATATGTAAGAAAAGTTGTTCATTTTATTTTATGCTTATACTATCATGTCCGAAGAGTTACTTAAAATAGTAAAGCCGCACGAGTTACTTTCAGATTTTGTATTCTATCTACAGATACCACTCCTCCTAAGAAGCAAATAAAGGACACATCGCAGGACTTTTATTCTGCTGGTTTCATTCCGGGTGCAATCGTATATTTTGCATGTGATGTACTAAAAGGTCAGTTCATGATTTGTTGTTAGCCTGGATTTTTTTAACCTTTGCTAGTGTCCAGAAAATGGGAAGCAGAAATGAAAAACAGAAGGAAGGAGAATGAATGAGAATTAGTGAAGCAGGGAGGTGGTTAGAACAAAAGAGAGTTGATAGGAGAGTAGAGATTCCTTTGTTTTAGAAAAGAGGTGCAGAGGGTGTTATGTGCGTGTGATAAAAATGATCAATCTTTTTTGCGTTCATCATGCATAATATTTAATATTTACAACAGCAAACTGGTGGCTTGATTTTCTTTACTTTTTCTGATCCACTACTAAGGGAATCAAATAATAAGATCAACTTATTTTGTCGTTAAAGTGTTTTAAGAAGGTTTAAAGAATATGGTGGGCTTTTTATTAATTACCCCAGTTGTTTCCTTGTTGCAGCATAGCTTTTCATGGTGTCTAAAGCAGCATATCAATTTCTTTTATCATGTTTCTAGGTGATAATGGTGATGCAACATCTGGGCTCTACCTTAAAGAGGAAGTCATGTCTTTGCAAGGTTTAGAATTTGTAGCCGAGCAGGTGGAAGCTGCCCAATCTGCACCAGAACCTATAGTATCTAGTAGCACCACTGAAGCTGCTGTCCCAGATCGCAAGCCCGAGAAGAAGAATATTAAGCCTAAGTGGTTGAAATTATGATATTGCTTGTTGAAGGTGAGATTTCAGATTAGCTCCGAACCATGTAAATCTATCACAGCTACTGCTGGACTTGCATGGTATGTATAATCGACTTTCAAATGCAAATAGGTAGTGAATTAAAATATCAGTATGGTTATGCCAAGTCTGAATGGCTTGTTGAAGATGTGTTGGAATCGAAAAGATTGTCATCCTGGAGATTATTTGTAAAATATATTTTGCAATTTACTAGTTCCGCCCTCTCGTATAAGGTTTTGACTCCGTCCCTGTTCAATATCATAACACTAAGATGTTAGTCAACTGTTAATTTAATTTTTTTTACCAAGTTAACAGAAATATTTTAGGGGTATAATCGGTACATCATATTAAAATATACCCCTTCACCCATTTTTTCTTGCATTTGTTCTTGGAGTTGAGAAGAGAAGGGAAGAGACAATGGCGGATGCTGAAGAGGGGGTGGGGCGGTGGGGAGGCATCAGGGGAGGAAGGGATGGAGTGTAAAATACCATAATTACCCTTTTACATTTTTGCTTTGACTCAATTTTTTTCAAAAATTTATGTTGACAACTTTTTGGACGGAAGAACTTTGCATACCAATGGTAAATTGTTTAGGGATTTTATTGTCCAGAATTAATCTTTCAGGACTTTGCGTGCAATCTGTAAATTGTTTAGGGACTATATTGACCAATTTGCCTTTGGTAGGTGAGTAAGTTTGAAAGTTACATCTAAACCAATAAATACAATACATATATGCTAAAAAGTCAATTCTCTTTTTTACGTGTATTGTATTCATTGGATTGAATGTAAGTTATAAATTTACTCACCTATCAAGATAAAACTTCTCAGCGATGACGTCATTGAGCAGAATTTAAGGTTACATTTCCCATTGTCCCTTTTTCCCGAAAGGGAAATCAATCCTATTTTTCTTAAATTTTTTACAATCCTTCAAAATTCTCGAGAGTAAAATTGCTTGCGAGTTTATTAAGGCCTCTTCTTTTGTTTAGTGTGTGCTATTTAAAAAAGAATGAATTATTTTGGTCTTTTACTTAAAAAAAATACTCACAAATTAATTAGTACTCATTTTTTTCCATATAATTTATATTCTATTTAGAAATAAAATATTCACAAATTTATCATATAGTTAGTTATAAGTGCAAATGTGTTTTAGTTATTTAGTGATTTATATTTAACTTAAAGAAGTCTATACACTTGATCTTAAGCAAAAGAAATATACCGAAACAAGTTTAACACAGTAGTAGTAGATTTTCACAGTATTTTGAATCAAAAAGTAGATTTTCACAGCTAAAATGTTTGGCCCCTCTGCGTTTTTCTGCTGCTCTTCTTTTTCCCTTTGTTTCTGGCCAGATTTGGCCATTGGCTCCGGCCAATGGTTGAATCTTGGTCATTTTCTTTATGTTTTATACTTCTATTTTGTACAACGAATTATATGAAAAAAATTTCAAAGTATTTTTCTTCAATATTCAAGACACAGAGATTAAATCTGTTTCAGATATTCACAGATCTAGACTTGTTTTCTATTTTTCTAGGAGGATTCGTTCAACCCAGACTTGATCTGGGCCCTTTATCAACTTTCTACATCTTCCTGAGGCAATTTGTATGACGGTTGATACGCCCATGGTCCTATAAATTGTCGATCCCTACGGAAGATGTTGAAAGTGATATTCTCTTGTCTCTGTGATTCAAGGATTGCGATGAAGATGCTGCTAAGAAGAAAATTATGTATTTGTTTAGTTTGCTAGTTTTATTAGTAGTATTTCCTAACCATCCAAGTTTTCTTAGGTGTGTTTTTTGTCTGTTATCATGATTTTCTAAATCTTTGTATAACTTTTATTTTCTTGTATTTTTAGATTTTCCTTTGATTGTAATGACTTCGATTATTTTGTAATTAATGTAAAATTTCTTATAGTGGGATGTAGGCTTCCGTTGTTTTTCACCACTAGTTCTTCTTTAGTAACTGGCTGTTCACCGGCAGGTCAGTAGGCCTAGACGAAAGAAAGGCGAACAATCTCTTCAGGTTCAAGATCCGTGGCGAAAGCTATGAGGGAAGACGCGTAGAATCTATTTCCGATCGGGCGAACTTCTGGGGATTCTTTTGCTCTTTGACCCCGGGGTGATCATCACCACCTGCACCGTGGGGTGTTCCGGTCGCAATTCCACTGAAAAGCACAGTTGCTAATCTGAGGCACTAGCTTCAGAAGCAAGTTCAACCGGCTTACAAACCTAAAAATCACATCCTTTTCATAGAATTTGATCAAAAAGTAGTGGGTTCCAAAAGGAGGAAGTCTTACCTTTGCAATGATTTGGACCCACATGCTTTACGCTTCTCCTCGGTAGGCCCTTGCCCCACTTTCCCTAGCTGAGGATGCCGGACGCGACGAAAGTCGGGCTTTTTTTACTCCGTCATTCTCATTCATAGCAAAAAAAAAAAAAAAATGGTTTTTGTGGAAGGAGAAAGTCCAACCGTCGAGTTAGACTCGTTCTTGATGTGATACAATACCTTTTCATTTTGGGAAAATGACTTGAATGGTCCTCAAAGTATTTACCAAGACAAGCTAAGGTCCTCAAAGTATTTCGACTTCCCATAAAGTCCTAAAACTATTTGCGCGACTTTTAAGTAATCCTACCATCACTTTAGACGGTGATTTCAGGCCAAGCATCGTCACGTGGGTTATTTACAGGGGCAAAATCGTCACAAAATCGCAATAGCATGAGCTTGCTTCCCTTCTTCAACTGCAAATAAATTGGCAGCGCAGAAAGAAAACTTGATATGATTACAAAAGTTGGATCGATTCCTTCCATTCGCATATCATAAACAATTTGAATTGCTTCATCCTCGAGCACAATTTTGCACATAGCTAACAATCATTGAATTCCACGCAACAACATTTCTCTCAGTCATACCATCAAACACCTTTTCTGCATCAGCTAAAACTCCACATTTCCCATACTTCAAAGCATATACATGAACACATTTACCAAGCTCAAAGTAATTCAAAGAACAGCAAGCTTTTAAAACATTAGGAACAACAAAATTATCACTCAAAACACCATTTTCTTGCATTTCAATGAAAACCCACAAAGCCCATTTGCTCATACCCCAGAAAATCTCGAATATCTTGTCCATTTTGCTTTGCAATTTTGGTACAGAAGAAACACAACAACATTTTGCCCCTGTAAGGTTCAAGTTTGAAATCAGTTCAACTTCTGAAGCCTAAATTTCAATGGTAGCCCTTAGCTCACAAACAAAGGGGAATTGAAACCACATTCATATCCTTGAACACACACAATCATACGTATACCTTTGCTCATTCTAACCAATAAAATACCAAGATCTAAAGGAAATACAATTGAAAAGAGGTCAAAACTGAGTTTAAACCAAAACCCCATAAAGGATTTAAACATAGAACCCCGGAAAAATCACTTTTTTGTGTAGTTAGATGAACCCCCAAAATCAAAAAATAAAAAAAAATACCACAAATTTGGTACCAAAATCAAAAGAGGGTTTTTTTGTTGTTGTTGTGGCAAACTGGGTTCTTTGTCTTTCTTCCTCCTTTGCTTTGCTATTAATTCAACATCTCAAGAGAATAGGCGGAGAATGCAAAAACAAGTTTTTCTTACTTCTGTTTCATTACTGTGGGCAGAAGAAGAAAATCTGGGGGAGAAAAAAATACATGAGATGGTTTTAGCTATTAAAGAAGAAGAAGAAGAAGAAGATGAATTGTTGTTTTGTTGAAATTGCATATTTCTGTAATTTTGATGATGTAAAGGAAGATGACAGATTTGCATAAATGCCCATTGAAGATGATTTTTTGAATGAAAACGATTCGTGTGTTCTATTTACATTTTTTGACGATTTTGCCCCTTAAACTAACTCACGTGCTATGGGCGTGATTATGCTTGGCCGGAAACCACCGTCCAAAGTGGTGGTAGGATTACTTAAAAGTCGCGCAAATAATTTCAGGACTTTATGGGAAATCTAAATACTTTGGGGACCTTAGCTTGTCTTGATAAATACTTTGAGGACCATTCAAGTCATTTTCCCTTTCATTTTCATAAAATAGTTTTTTCTACCATCTTATTTCTTCGTAAATATTTGCCTTTTAAACAAAAGTTGTTTCTTCAAAAAAAAAAAAAAAACAAAAGTTGAAATAGTTTTTTCTACCATCTTATTTCTTCTTAAAATATTTTCCTTTTAAACAAAAGTTATTGTCACCGATAATTACAATATCTCATATACTAATATGTTAGTGAAATTAGTATATAATATAATATAATATAAAAATTTACTCAGATAAAGTATACTATATTTGACAATTGAAGTATATCAAAATTAAAATTCTATAAAAAATGATGTAACCTTAGATGGAATAGTAAATTTAAACTATTATATATAATAAATACATATTAATATGTGTTTTGAATGCGCATTAAAAAACTCCATAATAAAAGATGAATAAAAGCTGCCCCTCCTCATATTTTCTTCGTCTCCAACACGGCGCTAAGCTAAATGCCAAAAAAAGTACTGAGGCAATAATAAATAGATTTGTGGCCTAGCGAAAAAATAATAATAAATAGATTTGTGGAATAGTCTTCTCCCAAAAAAAAAAAAAAAAAAAGTGTTGTGGAATAGTAAAAAATATTGGTGGCGAAGTGGTTGGTGAATACTCTTGTAATATCATAAATGATATAATGAAGAATCTATGAATTTCAAAAAAAAAAAAAAAGTGGTTGGTGAATTGTGAGTTATGGTAACTTAGCCTGTTATAGTTTTAACTTTTTTTAGGTTTGTTCAAGAGAAGGTTATCTGTTCTTACATGTTATGAGCAGTAATAATATAAAATTACAGGATTTTCTAACTTAGATCTTATCAAATTAATCGCGTTAAATACATAAGTTGGTTGATATATTAAAAGATTTTTGATAATTTTTCGCTCCTTCTATTACACTAATAAATTTGTAATATCTTTGAACTACAACAATTTTATAAGCCAAAAAATGTTTTGGCTAACATACGGAATAATATTGTTTGTAGGTATGAAATACCTATTTTTCATTAGATAAGTTGATAAACAAATAAATTTTATTTGTAAAATAACTATTCGTTCTATTCAAATAAATAAACTCAATCGGTAAGTCAATTTATTTATAACAACGTGTTCGCAGCCAGATAGGTAGTGTCCAAAAAGAAGTAGCTGAAGTAGGTGAATGAATTCAGCTGACACCTAACCCATGAAATAGAAACTCTCAAGAACCCCGCAATCAACGAGCCACCAGACTCTCTGTATTCTGTATCTATTTGATCCAAATTCTTCAAAACTTTTCCTGTTTGGAAGACTCCGAATTATCCCTGATCTTGATTGGTAAGAAGCAGTTACAATTTAGTTACAATTGTTTTTTTTTCATTTTCTTCAACTGTCTGAATTAGGTTTTCACCACCTAGTTTTTTTTTGGTTGTTGTTATCAGTCTTAATTTTGATTTATGATACTTGTTTGTTGATTTTCCTCTTGTCTTGTGGGATCAAGTTTTTTTTTCAGATCCCTTTTGCTGTGTTCTTTTTTACATGTTACCATAATTATTTTTTGTGATCTGGGGTGTGTTTTTAACTGTCTGAATTTGGTTATTTCAGTTGAGAATTGAGATAAACTTTGCATTTATGCAGATCAGAAGATAGAAGGGGTTACAACCGAGGGTCCTTCAAAGAATCCCAGTTGGGTTTCTTCTGATCTTTGAGATCTGAAGAAGATGGCAAATGGAAAATGGACAGTAGAGAAAAGACTTTCTATGAAGGAATCATTCAGAGACCTTGAGAATGTGCCTGAAACTGGTTGTCTTTCCATAATTGTTCTTGGTGCTTCTGGTGATCTTGCCAAGAAAAAGACTTTCCCTGCACTTTTCAATCTTCATCGCCAGGTTCGCGTTAAAAATGGTCTTAGTTTTTAGTAGTTTATAGCTATGCATACTTGCCTATGCAGGACGAAATCAGGACTTTTAGTTTGGGGGAGGGGGCGAAAAACTGAAATAGTGTGCCGAACTACATATAAAAACTGCAAATGAATGTTGGGGGCCAATTTGATCAAATATTTTGAACTACATATAAAATTTACTATATCTAGTAGGGTTTTTTAAAATCTCTTGTCTTTCGTACCTGTGCCTATGAATAAAGCAACTGTCTTTAAGCATGTTCAGACGATTGCCCTGATCCTACCTTAGAGATCGTGTCTAATTCACTAAAATCATGTTGCTCTTGCGAGGGCATAGCTGCATTTATCGATGACAAGTTTGTCCTCTCTAGTCAGTTTAATATGGTGGGATCACATTTTTTACTTTGGGTGGGCATTCGGTGGTATTGTTATGGGAAATGTTATTAGGCGTCGAAAAGAGATATGAAACTTTCATTCTTGAGGAAAACGGTCTTATGGTATGCTAAGTGCACATTTTTTTTTATGGGGATGCTTACAGGGATTCTTGCAATCAAATGAAGTTCACATTTTTGGCTATGCAAGGAGCAAGCTTTCAGATGATGAGTTAAGAAACCGTATTCGTGGGTAAGGTTCTGTTCTATTATATGATGTCCTCTGTTACCTACCATAACAGCACAAGAGTTATGTATGTATTCTTAGGGGATGCACAATTCCTTCTTGATATTATCTTGAGCATACAATTGCGAAATTGGTTTCAGGTATCTTTCCCATGGAAAAGAATACAGCGAGGGTTTATCTGAATTTTTGCAATTGGTTAGTATATCTTCTGTTCCTTTTTAATTATATATCTCAACCTTCTGCTGATAATCTCTTCTGTAGATCAAATATGTGAGTGGATCCTATGACTCTCCGGAAGGATTTCAAGCATTGGATAAGGCAATATTTGAACATGAAGTTTCCAAAAACAGTGCAGAAGGATCTGCTCGGAGACTCTTCTATTTTGCTCTTCCTCCATCTGTTTATCCATCAGTCTGCAGAATGATTAAGCATCACTGCATGAACAGATGTACGTATTTATTTGTATTTCTAAATTTAGTTTAGCGTTTTCAATAATTCTACTTGTTCCAATGCAGAATGTATTTGTTTCTCATATTGAGAAAGTTCACCTTCACATTTTGATGAGTTATTGGTTGAAACTTCTCAATAGGTTAAGTTAGAGGTCAAAGAAGAATTTAGCAAGCTCATTTTTTTTCCTTTTAAATATGGGATTTCCTTTGTGTTTCTCGTCTCTCATACTCCTTATTTTTAGATTTTTACATTTTGTTGCAACCATCTTATGAGATGCTTTGGAGTCCGGTTAGGAAGCTTAGAGTAACTAATGCTGGTTTGCACTGACCTATTATTATTGGCCAACTATAGAAGGATTAACCAGAAAATACCGTTTCATAGAGTCCAATACCACTGTGTACCATATTTTAACTCAGTCATTTAACTAAACTATTAATCTCTTTCGAATATCTGCTTGATCTCCAGTACAAGGCCTATAATGTTTGCCTGTAAAAAGCAAGCGCTCTAGTACTTTGGCTACAATACAATCCGTGAGATGAGAACTGCAACTAATAGTTATTTGTCCTTTGAATGCTGTCATTTACATGCTTTTATAGCTCTTGTATTAACTGCTTTGAGGTTTTATTCAGCTGATCTTGGTGGATGGACTCGTATTGTGGTTGAGAAGCCTTTTGGAAAGGATTTGGCTTCAGCTGAGCAATTGAGTTCACAAATAGGAGAATTGTTTGATGAACCTCAAATTTATCGAATTGATCATTATCTGGGAAAGGAGTTGGTGCAGAACTTGGTAATACATATAATCGGAGTTATCATGTTGACTTACTCGCTGCTATGCTTCATTACTGATTTCTGTTTCTTCTGAAAATGTTGCAGTTGGTACTCCGTTTTGCCAATCGCTTCTTTTTGCCGTTATGGAATCGTGACAATATTGATAATGTGCAGGTGAGAATCCTAATCCTAGATTAAAACATTATACTTGGAAAGTCTTCTGATTCCTTTAAAATCTTTGGAAGTTTCAAGTTATTTGTCGGTTTTCTAGGCTGTCTTGTCTGTCTTTCGAAATCCTCCTGTACTACCACCATTGCAAAAACAGCAATGGTGAAGAAAGTAGAGAAGTTCAATTGCGTTTAATTATAGAAATCTGATTGGGAGTTCCTCTAAATTTTGTATCAGTACCTAGGCCTCCCTAATAAGCAGAATGATCTGGACACAAATTTGAATATTCGTCTTCCCACCTTTTCTCCTCTCCTAAAAAAATATTTTTTTCCTTTCCCTCTTTGCAGATTGTGTTCAGAGAGGATTTTGGGACAGATGGCCGTGGTGGATACTTTGATGAATATGGGTATGCCCAGTCAAGTTGCATCTTTTTTCCTTTAGCACGTTTGTCAGTGATTTCTGGACTTGGGACTTTTTCAGAGAACTTATAATTGTGGGGAAGATTTAGGATTATATGCCGTAATTCCCATCCAGAATCAGGCAAATGTAGTTTACACATATAGAGACGTCAGTTTGAGATCCAAGCATCGCTTTTTCCTTGTCTTAGATGCTTGTATTTCTTAACCTGTAATCCTGAACTCCAATATCTGTTTATCTGTCTTGCAGGATTATCCGTGACATTATTCAAAATCACCTATTGCAGGTGAGACTAGTACACAGTTTAGATTATGATGGAGAAGCACCAATATTATCCATAATTGAACTTCAGAATTTATGAATTTTAGGACAGCTGCCATGGTTTCATAACCTAATGAATCGTTGCCGAAATATTAAGTTGTCCGTTGTTTTAATAATAATAATAGGAATCGTGTGTCATATTTATTGAATCTGATATTTATCACTTTCTCTTACTGATGCTTTTGGTGAAAATACCTTCGGATTGGCTTACCGGTAAGAGATTGTAAAAGGAAAAGCTATTTGTGGATAATCTGATAAAGTACTTACAAGTGTAATATTTTTGTAACATTTAATTTACTGTCGAGATTCCTACTTCCCGTTGAGTATCCAAATGCTCTCTATTAACTTTTAACTTTCTTCTACCGCGTTTTATTTCTATAAAAGCTGATTGCCGTTGGTTCTCCCATTTAACTGTTTTTTCTGTGACATATCTTGATGATATTCAGGTTTTCTGCCTCGTTGCGATGGAGAAGCCTATTTCTCTTAAGCCTGAGCATATCCGTGATGAGAAAGTCAAGGTTAGTAGTCTGCACTTTGAATCTAAGATATGTATAGATCAAGGAGGTGAGATTCGGGGACAAAGTTGAAAAAAATATGTCATAAAGATGCAGAGAAATAAATTGAAATAGAAATGAATCTAGTTGTTACTAAGCTGATAAACCTTTAAAGCATTATTTTGAAATTCCTTGGAGCTAGTACTAATGCAATAGCTAGGTTGGCCTCGGCTTATAGCCGCATAGAAACTTTTAAGGTTCTAATTGCTTGCTTCTTCATGTTGTTCAGGTTCTCCAATCAGTGATGCCAATTAAGGATGCAGAGGTTGTTTTGGGACAATATGAAGGATATACAGATGATCCAACAGTTCCAGACCACTCAAACACCCCGACTTTTGCTACTATGGTTTTGCGGGTACATAACGAAAGATGGGAAGGTATTATTAAAATATTTAGAGTTAGGAATAAAATATTGTCAAAAATTCCTAACCATTTTCTAAAATTATCCATAAATGTTCAGTAAGCAAGTGTTTCACGAAAAGTTAAGCTATAAGTATACTGTTTGTTTTTGTTTCCTCAACTGTATGAACTTTTTCTTAGTAACAACATCTTAACTTGTTGCAGGTGTACCCTTCATACTGAAGGCAGGAAAAGCACTAAATTCAAGAAAGGCCGAAGTGCGTGTTCAATTTAAGGATGTGCCTGGTGATATATTTAGATGTACGTCTCTTTGCTCTCACAAATTTAAACTGACTACATCTCGTCGAAGTTACCATTTCTCAAGCTGCAATATCTTAAAGGCTAAATCAGACTATGATTCATGTGATGAGGATATACTGATAGATTCAGTTTCTCAATCTAGGGGCATGTATTAGGAAGGGGAAAAAGCACTCCGATTTCTTGAATATTTAAGTAATTGGCAAACCTTTAAACATACACGAGTAGATAGAAGTTATGAGCATGTTAATTTTATAGGATTGTCTTAAAGCGATGGCTACCCCTCAGATTTATGACATTAGATTCCCACATACTTTCCTCATTTTACATTTCATATATGTATAGCTTATCTATGAATTTTGTTATTGAACTATATACCTTAATGAGCCCTTCATAATTTATCCAGGTCAAAAGCAAGGGAGAAATGAATTTGTGATACGTCTACAGCCTTCAGAGGCGATGTATATGAAGCTTACAGTAAGATAGTTTCTCATTGTGTTTGTATCTTAATCATCCCACCTGCTTAAATATTAAATAAGACGAAAATTATATACATTGCTATTATAAATTGTTTATTGCCAATATGTTTCCTGTAGGACTTGTCAAAATTGTGTAAGCAGAGAGTTCGTCCAAAAAGTTAACGTGCTTCTGAATTATTTAGTTTCTCCGATGGTGCAGGTCAAGAAACCCGGTCTAGAAATGTCAACGGTGCAGAGTGAACTAGACTTGTCATATGGGCAGCGTTATCAAGGAGTCGCAATCCCAGAGGCTTATGAGCGTTTAATTCTTGACACGTATGGATTCCTTTTTTCTAACATCTACTACTGTTTTATAATTGCTTTGCCTCCAAAATATTTTCCGCTAATAATCTGGCTAATGGAACCCGAGTTTCATAATAGAATCTGGTACTATTAGCTATGCTTTTCAAACCTTATGCAGATATCTGTTTTCTCTTTTATAGGATAAAAGGCGATCAGCAACATTTTGTTCGCCGAGATGAGTTGAAGGTATAGAAACATGATGATTAATTATAACTATGTCTCTCATCATATTGTTTCATGATCGGGATTGATGAATTCTTGCTCTATCAAATTCCAGGAAGCATGGGAGATTTTTACGCCTCTTTTACACAGAATAGACAATGGAGAGTTCAAACCAAAATCATATAAGCCAGGCAGCAGAGGCCCTGCAGAAGCTGATGAACTCTTGGAACGAGTTGGCTATGTTCAAACACACGGCTACATATGGATTCCTCCTACTTTATAAAATCTACAGGTTTCATCGCGAAAACATCCTTAGCCTCCTAAACATATGGAATAAACTTAGGATTATATATAAAATTATCGCGTTTTAAATGGCATTCCCCGTCTGAGGAAACTAGACTGTTATAGCCTAAGATGGGTTGCCATTGAGAAATATTATGTAACATCTGGTTTTCCATTACTCCACTGTAATAAGTTTCTTGAGGCAATAATGTTTCCTTAATGTTTGTCCCTCAAAAGACAAATATTTGGAGAACCTTGGACTCATATCTGTGTTTGGATAAAGAACTTGTGGTCTTTTGTTGTCTGCTACAGAATATATTTTTGGTACAAGGATTTCTCCTTTTTGTTCCCTTTTTAATTAGTTGGGCTGGTTGAGACTTCGAATCTCCCTCTTAAGTGAGCGATAATATGTTACATATTTGTTATAATTTCGTATTAGTCGCTCTAAATGCTTAGATACCGTATTTCAAAAAATAAAAAGAATTAGTTAGGCTGGTTTCTATAGGGAAATTGGCGAAATAAGTACTCAAACAATATGCGTTTGGCGATAATGGTCCCCGTTTTATTTTTTTTTGTTTTTAGGAACATAAACAATTTGCGCTTTGGGCTAAAATGGTCCCTTCCAGTCCATCCCTGAGTTAATGTCAATCGTTAGTCAACCAAAAAATAAATGAAAAATAGCAAAATTAAAGGGTATTTTGGGGGAAAAAAATTGTTTTATTTTTTGGGAAATTTGGCGAAATAAGACTTTCAAACAATATGCGATTGGTGATAATGGTCCCCCATCTTCATCCTCCCTCCCTTCATCTCATTCTCTTCTTTCTCCTTCCCTTTCCACCACCATTCCCCCACTGACCGCACTCACCACCTTTCCCCCGCCAGTCGCACCACCACCTTTCCCCACTGCACGACTACCACCCTTCCACCACCAATTCCTTGTATTACCCCTTTATCTCCATGCCCAAAACCTTCACAAAAAAAACCCTATTGAATTCACCCAATAAAAAGAGCACTATTTTATGGGTTTGTTTTACTTGAAAGAAGGAGATGGTGGAGATGGAGGTTTGGTAGTGGTGGCAGTGGGGAAGGGGATGAGGAGGGGTGGATGATGTTTGGTGGGTAGAGATGAAGGTTTGGAGGGTGGAGATGGTGGTTCTTGGAAGAAGGAGATGGGGGTTTGGTGGGGGTGGAGAAGGTGGAGAATGTGGTTTTACTTGAAAGAAGGAGATGGTGGAGATGGAGGTTTGGTAGTGGTGGTGGTGGTGGTGGTGGCAGCGGGGAAGTGGAGGAGGAGGGGTGAATGATGTTTGGTGGATAGAGATGAAGGTTTGGAGGGTGGAGATGGTGGTTCTACTTGGAAGAATGAGATGGGGGTTTGGTGGGAGGTGGAGAAGGTGGAGAAGGTGATTTTACTTGAAAGAAGGAGATGGTGGAGATGGAGGTTTGGTGGTGGTGGTGGTGGTGGCAGCGGGTGGTGGTGGTGGTGGTGGAGGTTTGGTAGTGGTAGTGGTGGTTCTATTTTTTAGGGTGAAATTCCCAAATTAGCCCCGATTCCTAAAAAGGGTTTTTTAAAAAAAAATTTAATTTTTACCGTAACTGGGATGGACGGAAGGACCATTTTAGCCAAACGCAAATTGTTTATGTTCCTAAAAACAAAAAAAAATAAAACGGGGACCATTATCGCCAAACGCATATTGTTTGAGTACTTATTTCGCCAATTTCCCTTTCTATAGCGAAAAGATAATTATTGTTTATCTTCTTCTCAAAGAAAAGACTCAATCCAAAGCTGATTTGGGTCTGGATTTGAGTCTCAAACCAGACCAAATCTAAATTAGACCCGATCCAATCACACCCCAAATATGGATTCGAATCTTGAACCCACAAGAAAGGAAGGCATATAGTTAATCACAATTTCACGTGGTTCAAATTAATGTTATACATTCTAAATAATATGATTGTTGTTATACATTCTAAACTATGATTTCATTCATCCACTCGAGTATCATACTGTCTTACTCTTAACATAACATCTATTTAATTCATACATTTGGATTGAATCGGACTCTAAGCTAAACTTAAAATTTTCACATTTGAAATACATTTTTTCTCATAAATTATTATACTTTTTCGAAATCCGATGAGTTGATTCCAAATCAAACTCTATTTACTAACACTAAGACTATTGATTGAACAACTTTCTCTGTTTAAGCAACTATATTAATTTTGTGTCCAAGTCAAACTTGAGCATATTTTGTCCTTAACAAAATAGAGTAGTTTTTATACATATCAACAACAAATACAAATATTTTCAAAAAAAAATAAAATACAAATACAAATACCAATTATGTGCGTGTGGAAAGTCATATGGGCTCCCGGCTCCTATGCGGGACAGCTTTTTATTCCGACGTGCGGAGACAACTTACCGAAATTAGTCGGATGAGCATTTTTTAACTAGTCCCGGATCTGAGAGATTTTTTTTATATATTTTAAGTCCCAACCGCAACTTTTCTCTCTCAGGATCCTGGGACTGCTCAAAATTACATCCCGACAGCTAGGATTGTTCGCGACGTGTTCGCGATAGGAGCCGACTGGTCATATGGTATATGACTATGTTTCTTTAGTTTAATATCCCAAAGCGAAATTATTATATATTTTTAAAAACTTTAATTATGTCAATTAAAATGTCTTTCAAGTTGAATAAAGCCAATAATATTTAGATATCAGTTTAGGAAAGAAAAAATAGAGAAGAAATACAAACAACACTTAAAATGTCTGGTTAAATTAAAATAATTTTTTTTATCACTTTAAAAAAGAAAGTATTTACCACCGTCTTAGTAAAATAAAAAAAACGTGGTTTTAAGAAAGGGTAATTAACCTCTCGAATTAACAAGCTTGTTATGATAAGAGTTTAGGGATCATACAATATTTAAATCTCGTGTGGGGTAAATTTTTATTAAAATATTAGGGGGGTCAGTTATAGGGTTGGTATTATGTTGACTTTCTTCTTTTGAACAATGTTATGTGTGTAAAATTAATTGAATAAATTATTTAAATTGTGACAAAATTATAAAATAATTCTTGTCATTATTATAATTAATTTATGGACTATTTTAAAAATTCAGGAGGAATTTGAGTTTTTAACCAATTAATTTTAATTAAAAAGTATTTTCCTCTTCTGATGAAAACATTTTTTTCCTCTTCTTTAATCTCTATTAATTCATGTATAGTATTTCACAATTTAAAAACCATACTCTACTCAACTCAACTAAGAGATCTTTAATTAATAATAAAATGGAAGGTCTCTCGAACTTTATCCTCTCTCTCTAGTCTCCCACCACACCACGCGTCTCTTTCCTTCTTCTTTCTCTCTCTTCCCTCCAATTTTTACTATCTTCTCCCATCTCCTTCTTGTTCATTATATACTTCATGTGTTTTCTGTTAATGTGTTTTTTATTCTCTTATGGGATTTTGAGGAAAACATCGTAATTCTTTCTCCCCATGTCTACAAATCTGGAGGATTACGGTAAATGTATATTCTGCGTATAGAATTTGTGGGATTTTTAATTAGAATCTGATTTGGGCTCTTTTCTTTTTCCTATTTCTGTTTGCAATCGTATTTGGGTATATATCTCATTATATATATAATATCTGTAATTTTCTCTATACAATGTCCTCTTCCAGCTGATTTTATATGTACCCTTTTATCTTCTTTGATTGACTGTTCTTCTTGGGTTACCCCCAATCTTTATTGTGGATTTAGGTTAAGGTTGTGTAATTCAGCTGTGTAGTTTCTTTTTTTGGGACTTGGGTTGTTGGGTCGTAACCAGTGCACAAGAATAGGCTCCCTCATAAGCAGGGTTTGGGGAAGGTATGGATGTACGGATCCTTACCTTTATTTTTTCATAAAGAGACTGTTTCAAGGGTATCCTTAAAGAAATACCCTTAAATTTTTTTGGTGCTTTTGTTTGAATTTGTTCCGTCAAGAATTGCGGGTTTCTTCAGAAATAGGTTGGAATTATCTGCTTCCTATAAAGGCATGGTGTTGAATCAAGAAGAGAGTTTGTTTTCGGGGATCAAGATTGGTGGAAAGGGATTTTTTATGGAGGCATTTGTTAATAAAAGTTTGAATGAGTTTGATAATTCCTGCAATCTCAATTGCGAAACAGAGAATTCGTATAGTTATAGTAGTAGAGAGGGAAAAACTGAGAAGATGATGTCTGAAGATATTGTTGATTTATTACCTAAGGATCCTTTTGGTATGGACATTAATGCCACGGTCACGGCTTTTACTGAGTGGTTTGAGGATTTTGGTTTGAAGAATCTTGGGTTTGAATCTGGTAGTGATGATGAGGATGAAAATGTAGACGGTCAATTACTTGCAGAAGTCAATATTGTCTGGAATAGTGTCACGGGGATTCATACAGATGTTAGTAACATGAAATCAGATACAAGATTTACGGATTCTTCAATTGAATTCAATGGCCTATATGATGGTCCTCTTCTCGTGGATGGTGATATCGAGGAAATCATGAGTTTTAGCTTTGAAAAATATTGGACTCCCCCTAATACAGCTAATAAATATCAAGGTTGTAGAAAGAATAATAACGATAGTGTACCTGGACCTCCTCCAGATGCTTTGTTTTTTGCTCTAGGTTGTCTGGGTGTGACGGACCTTCTTTCTGTTGAAAGAGTCTGCAAACCACTACGGGATGCGGTGCAAAGTGATCCTCTTCTGTGGAAAAATATTCACATAGATTGTGCATTAAGCTACAAGATCATCGATGATGATCTTCTCCGGTTAACTAAGAGGGCCCAAGGCGGTCTTCACAGCTTAAGTCTTGCAGAGTGCCTAAAGATTACTGACAATGGTCTGAAGCGGGTGCTCAAATCCAATCCTGGATTGACAAAGGTCCGTCAAATGCCTTTTTCTTCATTTGTTAATTCCTTTTTGTTCAGATGTCTTTACCCATTCTCACATTTATTTTTCAGTTTGTTTGATTACTCTATATTGTTATCTTCCTATTTTAGATTTTCAACTACCTACCTTTGTTTCTTAAATGGAATTGAAGTACTCTTATCAAATTGTTCATCTGATTTTAATTTACTGGTAGTCACTTTAGACACGTGAAAACAATGGATTTCGCCCCTAATTAATATGTAGTGCTGTAGAGTGGGTATTATTGCTATCTTGTTCTTTAAAGTGTATTCTTGAGAAAATTTGCATGAGATTTTTGTCTTTTCTTTTCCTTTTACAATCTCTGATAAATGAGGTGTTGTATGCTCGGCGAATGGTAAATCTCATTGTTGGTGGGTCTTCCTCTTCCATTCTATCTCAATCAGGGACGAAGCTAGAAACTTCATTTGGGGGAGGGGGCAAGAGGTAATTTTGTTAATGATGTTTCCAAAATTTTATAGGGATAAATATGCAGTTTTCAAAATCTTGGGGGAGCGGGCAGCACCCCTTCCCCCCTTTATATCCGTCCTTGATCTCAAGTTACCTGATGTTTGGTCCTTGTGGCTATATTGCTGGGAAAGGGTGGCTGCAGTAAGCATCATAAATCATATAAACCTGATAAAATACAAACCCAGTAGTCGAACAATTACCTTTGCCTGATCTCCCACCCCCTTTTTTCTTGTCACTTTGTCACTTTGTTAATTTAATAATTTTTATTCTGTTATTAGAAGGTCAATGCCCAGTAAAGTAGTTGTGCAAGATTGATTCTCCTTAGCTTTTACTTTACAAACATGTACAATCATTTGCCTTTTTAGTGTGCATTTTTACTAATATTATTATTATTATTATTTTTTAAGCTTTTCTTTTTCTTCTATAGCTAAATGTTGCAGGGTGTCTAAGACTCAGCATTGAAGGTATTCTGAGTAACTTGAGGTTCCTCAGGTCTCTAGGCAGACCAGGAATCAAGTATCTCAGAATTGGTGACTTTTTTGATGTATCTAGTCGGCACTTTCAAGAGTTGAAGCTTTTACTTGGTGCTCAGAACCAGAAGCAGCAGCAAGGAACCCATAAACCACGATTCTTTCGAGCTGAGCAATTGTATCTTTCTTTTGATGATGATCGTGATATTGACCTTGAAATATGTCCAAGATGCCAGCAAATCAGACAAGTGTATGACTGTCCAGCAGATAGTTGTACAGGAAAGCTGCAGACGCCACAGGCATGTAGGGCTTGCACTTGTTGCATTTCCCGTTGTATAAGCTGTGGGTGGTGCTTAAGTAATTGCGACTATGAGGTGACATTTAGTCATGACTTGATTTGTTTGGACTGTTGGACGCGACTTCTAAGTTGCCAGGAGGGGCAGAGAATGGCAATCTTGCCAAAGCAGACCTACCTCAATCAGCAGGCACGTTACCATTTTTTTCTGTGTGGCTAGAGGACCTTGATGTGGACATGACTCTTTGCAGTTGGTTTTGCCCCGGGTATTTGCGTGTTCCCCTTTGACTGTTATCTGCTAAATCAAAGCTAGATATTAAGCATGTTCCTAGTTGGCTATGACATGCATATTAGCCATTTTTTCTATGGCTAGAGGATCTTGATGTGGATACAGCTCTTTGCGGTTAGTTTTACCCCAGGTATTGCATGCTCCCCTTGCGCTGTTCTCTGCTAAATCGAAGTTAGATATTAAGCATGTTCCTAGTTGTCTATGACATGCATATTAGCCATTTTTTCTATGGCTAGAGGATCTTGATGTGGATACAGCTCTTTGCGGTTAGTTTTACCCCAGGTATTGCATGCTCCCCTTGCGATGTTCTCTGCTAAATCGAAGCTAGATATTAAGCCTGTTCTAGTTGGCTATGCCATATACGATACTAGAAGAATTTGTCTGCCTTGGCAATTGGAATGACGAAATAGCACAGCTGCATCTACCCGCGAGGACATGGTAGTGCTGTATTGTGTGTTAACATTTTTATAAAGTAGCTGCTTACTTGATGCTGGAAGTACAAATATGAATGAAAGAACTTGAAACTAGAGAATTCCAATCGAGAAAGTTATTGCTCTCCGGGAGCAAATGAAAGGTGAGAAGAAGGGATTTCACATTTACAACTGGGGTCACCGAGGATGACAATATGATTCTATTATGCTATTTGCACTGGGTATTATCTTGGTAGTGGTTAATGATCTCAACAAAAACTACAGGGAAGAACAAAGATTCCTGTTATTTGATTGTGGCTGTTTCGTTCAATTAGTGTGCAGAAACTGTGATCCTTGACAGTAGAAGAAGTTTCTATTCTACGAGAACTGAGGCTATATGAACATGAAGTTGGGCCTTTTCTGGCTGGCTCATCGGGTATAAACTGATAATGATGGATATGTAGGTGAGTATTACTGTGAACAATAGACAGATAGCACTCTTCTGGCTCATGGTGGTAATGATGGATATGTAGAAGAGGGTATTACTGTGAACTGAAGGTATCTGCAGGCGCGAATATATGGGTGATTGAGGCGTCTGCATAAATGGGAGTATGTTTCTTACAGAGCTCATACTCCTCCGTCGCCATCCAAGTTGAAGATGGTAAAATTAATCAGTGGAATGATGCTGTGATGGTTAGCTTGTGGTCTGTTTATTATCTGTGTGAGATGAAGATCACTTGAAACTTTTCGGGCACTTAATGGATTTACATAACAGCAATTAATTCTGGCTATAATCTTTATATTTTCCTTTCCTGCAATGTAAAGATACTGTTCTTTTGAGAATGATCCAGTCTTATCTCTTTCTTTGTACTGCTGCTTTTACTTCCATGACATTATTCCCAATTATCATAATAAATAAAGTCATGATTTTTAGTGAATATACTGTTTTAGTGTGCTCTAAATTCCCTTATCGATTCTCAATAACTTCTGGCACTATCTATGAGCTCTGAATATTTTAATTTTATTCTTTAATAAGTCTAATACAACAATGAAGTTCTTTATATAGTAATATCATTGGATTAAGAAAAATTTATAAGTTTGGACTAATTATGTTATTTGATGAAACATTGTATTTCTCTATATACAATGTCAACAAAGTAATTTTGCCGTCATTTTTACTTTTAGTGCATTAATTGAAACTTCATAGATAGAGTACTACTTTCCCCCAACTTAATAGTAGTGCGATGCAATTAACTATGGTATAAGAGTAGAAATGTATTTGGTCTCATATTTCTTAATTTATACTCTCTTCATTCCTTAATATAAGATTTTCATTACATGTTTACGAAAATTAATAAAACAAAAAATAAGATATTTTGTTAGTTAAAATATAAATATTAATATCTTAAAATGTAATGAAAGTTTGATATTGAGGAATTAAAATAGTATTAAACTACCCTTAACAACTTTTATTATAAAATATAGGAAGTATTTAGAAAGCGAACTTTTATTAAACAAATGATTAAACGATTCAAATATTAATCAATGGCTTCACACACGTGCTAATGAATACTGTGAGATCTGTCCTCGGCTCTCCATTTAAACCGATCTCAGGAGCAATATCGGGGGATACGTGGCCCCTACTTGCCCCATCTGGACATCGACAATTCCGCCTCCTCATTACCCGTTGACCAAGTCTCACCCCACACTCTTCCTATAAATACTCCATTTCTCTTCAGCACCTTTACAACTGCTACTTCCACTACCTATTCAAACTTTTCACGTCTCTGCTACACTTTTCTCACGATAATATCTTCAGAATGGGAAAAATTAAGATCGGAATCAACGGTGATTTGATCATTTTCTCCTTTCAATCGATTTGTTTCATTTCGTTTTTAGTGTTTTACTTCATTTTCTGATCGATGAATTTCTGTTTCGTGTTTTGTTTTTTTTGTTGTGATGAGAACTTAGGTTTCGGAAGGATCGGACGTTTGGTTGCGAGAGTTGCACTTCAGAGTGATGACATTGAACTCGTCGCCGTCAACGATCCATTCATTACCACTGATTACATGGTAATATCATATTTTCTCTTATAATTTCGGTTTTTCCTGTATTTGCGATTGGGCTTTGTTGAGATTTTTGTTTTCCGGTTTTATTTTATGACTGATTACCGTTTATGGAATTTTGTATTTTCCGAGATTATTTACTACGACTGATTACACGGTAAATATAATATAATATTTTCTCTTGCATTATACTGTTTTTGCTTGCGGTTTATGGAGATTTTTGTTTTACGGATTTATTTATTACGATTGATTACACATTGTAGTAGTATAATATTTTCTCTAGCATTTCCCGTCTTTGCAATGCGGTTTATGGAGATTTTTGTTCCCGGATTCGCAACGTGTATGTCATGATCTTTCACTTGAGTTGGTAGAGTTGATGTTAAATTTTAATAAAATTTATTTGATTGCGCTTGTTAAGGTCGACATGAGATCTACGGTTTTGTTTCTCGACCGGATCTGCAATGATCTACTTGCTCCAGTTTGTAAGAATGTTGAACCTATCTCTGTCTGGCGACCAATTATTACCTGGTTCATGGGTTAATAGGGTAGTTGTTAGATGTCTACACTCAAATAAGCCTGTTCTATCCTTTTGTATATACACAATGCAAGTGTCTAGTTGCTTGTGCTATGTCTAGTTTGGTATTGTTAAGGTTGAGCTATGTATGCATTTTCCACCATATGAAATTTCTAGGTGGTCTATGTTTTATTTTATTATTATTATTTTTAATTTTTAATTTTTTTTTCTAGATAAATTTTTAGGTGGTCTAGTTTTTATAAAGAGCCTCCTGACCAATTTGAGTTTCTATATATGCAACTAGTGTTTTGACTGGGTTTCACAATGCTGTGCAGACTTACATGTTCAAGTATGACACGGTTCATGGTCAATGGAAAAAGCATGATATCAAAGTAAAGGATTCTAAGACCCTTCTCTTTGGGGAGAAGGCTGTCACTGTTTTTGGCTGCAGGTATCTCTCTGCAGCGAAACAACTAGTTGTTTCTATTACTACGACTATTTACTTAACTCTTTTTATCTATTTGTTTAGGAATCCAGAGGAAATCCCATGGGGCGAAGCCGGAGCTGAATACGTTGTTGAGTCCACTGGAGTTTTTACAGATAAGGACAAAGCTGCTGCCCACATGAAGGTAGAGCGATTACCTCTGGTTTAATTTTCTTTAAATCGTTGTAGATCATCTACTTAAAACAGCTCTTTCTTTCTCTGCTGTAACAAATTATTTTTTATTGATCTCATAATCTTATCTGTATTAGTACTTTTTTGGAATGTGTGCTAACATTGTTGTACTAATGTATTCAGGGAGGTGCAAAGAAAGTTGTAATTTCTGCTCCAAGCAAGGATGCTCCCATGTTTGTTGTCGGTGTCAACGAGAAGGAATACAAGGCTGATATTGATATTGTTTCAAATGCTAGTTGCACTACCAACTGTCTTGCTCCATTAGCAAAGGTTACTTGGCACCAAAACTACAATCTCTTCTATTTTGTCTAATTAATCTTTTGCCTACAAACTAATGGTTTGCTTTTGTTTTAAAACAATAGGTTCTTAATGACAGATTTGGTATTGTTGAGGCTCTAATGACTACTGTGCACTCCATCACTGGTAAGTTCAGCTAATGTTTATCCATTAAGAATCTTTTCTAGCTGAAAATGTAAAATGATGCCTAAACATTCTTTATAAATCTAGCTACCCAGAAGACTGTGGATGGACCATCCATGAAGGACTGGAGAGGTGGCAGGGCTGCCTCATTCAACATCATCCCAAGTAGTACTGGAGCTGCCAAGGTATTGTGATCGTTAATGCCCACCTTTTCCTACTATCTTATTCCTCGTCTTTTTCCAAATACAAAACCTTGTCTGACCGGTATCTGTAAATGTGAAGGCTGTTGGCAAAGTTCTTCCTGCACTAAATGGAAAGCTAACTGGGATGGCTTTCCGTGTTCCAACTGTTGATGTCTCGGTGGTTGATCTAACTTGCAGGCTTGAAAAGGCTGCCTCTTATGATGACATCAAAGCTGCTATGAAGTAAGCTCTAAGATTAATTCCTCTAATATTCTTATCCTACTTCTCAACCAGTTAATACTTTAATTTTCCTTTATGCTGAATCTCATCCTCTTATTTATGTAGGGAGGAGTCTGAGGGTAAACTGAAGGGAATCCTTGGTTACACAGAGGACGATGTTGTCTCAACAGACTTTGTCGGTGACTGCAGGTGACAGTCTTGCCATGTTTAGTTCTTGGCATGGTTACTTTTTTCCTGTTTCTTTTGAAATAATTGCATTGTAACTTTCATGGCTCTCTTGTTAGCCTATCCTTTTGAGGACTGGAAGCTGTGTAAACTGTGTTACTGACTTCTGTTTTACATTGCATTTTGACAGATCAAGCATCTTTGATGCCAAGGCTGGTATTGCTTTGAATGGAAACTTTGTAAAAGTTGTCTCTTGGTATGACAATGAATGGGGTTACAGGTAAGAGTTTCAATATGGTGTGCAATTTATGAATTGTGTTATGATTTGTTGGAAGTGAATCTTATGAAGCACAACTAACTTTTCTAGTGAATAAAACATTTCTTTGACAAATGCCTTACTTGAGCTTTGATTGCATATCATAACCTAACTAATTCTTCTCTGCTTACTCGATATGACCATATTTTATAACTTGCAAAAAATCGTTTTATGAGATCAATAATGAATGAACGTATGCGTTTCACCATTCTTGTATATGTTTGCTAAATAGTATTACACTTAATGGTACAATAAACATAACAGGATAGGTTCTTCCTTCTGTTTAATCTTACGATCTGTTTTTTTGTTGTTGCAGTAACCGTGTTGTTGACCTGATCCGTCACATGGCAACTGTTTAATGAGCTCATTGGCATGCTGAAGAATGAACTCCGCCTTAGTCTAGTTGCGTCCCTTTGTTAGGGAGAATTTTGTTTCACCCTCAAAAGAAATAATCAAATTAAGGAGCTAGCTCTTTTGTTCTTTACCTAGTTCTTTTAATTAGTGAGTATTTGTTCTTTACCATGAATCAAATCCACGTGGTTACTTGATAAAAAAAAATTGACTGCCTGAAATGGTATTGGATCTTTTTTATTTTGCATCTTCTCAATCCTCTACTGTTACTTTGGTTTTATTGGTTTTTTTTTTTGGGCCGAGGAGTTGTTTCCTATTTTATTGTATTTTTTGTACCCAAAATAAGATGGGAGATTAACTACTTGGTTCTTCACTGGTTTTTGTTTTCAATTTAGTTCTCGTGCACAAAAGACGTTACCCACGCCCAGAGAGCGCCACTCTCTAATCCAATAGTAATATTTTTAAGTAAATATTTTTATACATTTTCACACCAAATTTTTTTTTAATATGGTTATTCATCACACCAATTTTTTTTAATCTTCTTGGTTGTTTATAATAATCCGTCTGGCACATTTACTAGCTGAATATATACATCACTACATTCAAGATTGAAAAAATCATGAGAAAAAAAAACAATTCTCTAGGAAACAAATCAACTGAGATTTCAAAATCTTCTCTTAAATCTTTGGTTCATGGAAACAAATCTTTCAAGTGCTGCTAGCTGAATACATATCATTACGTTCAAGCTTAAAAAACATCAAAACAATTTTTTTTCAAGGAAACGCTAATTGGGATTGAAGATCCTCTCAACTTCATTATGTCACTCAATTTTAATTGATGGAAACAAATATTTCAGTGCAGCTTATCGATCAGACAAACAAGTTGAGAGGCACAAGTAAAGTAACCAAAAAGAAAGTCAACAAGATATTTTTCAAACATTTTTATAATTCCCGTCCATTTACAGTTCCACATCCTTAATAAAGGACTTCACTTGGAGAAAGAGAAGAGAGGTCGAATGAGCTAATAAAGCTCTAAAGGTTCAAAATGTACTGTAAATAATTAAGCTACCCATGAGAAATATCTTGGATTAATCTACTACTCATAAGCCAAAACCCATGAGCCGACATGCCAGCCAAAACCCGAGAGCAAACTTCATGCCAAACATAGATGCCCTGGAAGCAAAAGAGAGAAAAAAGTGGATCAACAAAATATTCACATCAACAAGCAATCCACCAAGAGCGGCAAACATAGAAACAAAGACAAATGCAAATAATCAACCTTTCAAATATCAGAGACATGATGCTGAAACTTCGTCAAACTAATGCTGATGCAAGATGTATAAAAGCATTACAGAGGCAACAGACAAAAAATTGAACAAGAACGCAAAACATTTAAGATAGCCAACCACAACTCATGAAGGAAACTTGAAAAGCGATTGTTCATAAAAGAGGACCCAGAGAAACAGAAATATATTAAACATGAAAAAATATGTATAAGGTGAGAAGGCATCTCAAAACTGCAATACATCAATATGCATCTTCAAGAACAGATTTGTGCCCATAAGCATACCAATTAATGTGATGCCACTGACCAAAAGGAGAATGGGAATAGAAAATTTGCAGTATGGGTATATAAATGGTCATGCAAGCATTTCTGAAGGAAAAAAACCCAAAAGTAAATCAATAACAATGATCAGAATGTCAAATGCACCATCACAAATACGAATACTACATTATATTCCTAACCAAGCTACTAGCTACAAGGACACACCAAAACTTGAGATAACAAGAAAACAAGTACTTGAAAGCACATATACATATAACAAAAGACCATGGTATTGAGAGTACAGAAAGCTCGAGCCAAATAGCATAACATCAAAGCTATAAAATGACTGAATTCTAAAATTCTGAGAAACAAATTATATTTAAAGTTAGACCAGAGCAGAAGATAACATAATTTGAAGGGGAGTGAGGTACACAGGGGCATTAGAAATTGTATATGAGATAGAAGGGCTCGGTAATTATACATTGAATTAGACTGAAAGTACTGACATCATACTAAAATTGCCATTCAATCAATTCCAGGGTTGGGCAAAGGTAAGGAAGCATAAGGGTCAAGCCTACAATAATCAATGCAAGCCATAATTGTATAGGAGATAGAAGGGCTTGGTAAATTGTACTTTGAGCAATATCAATGGAAGGCATAACTCTACCAAGCATTACAAACACAGTAATTAGCAGCAATTCTTCAAATCAATAATAAGCGAACGTAAAATGCTAGGAAAAAAATTAGAAAATATACTTGCTTAACGGCCAGGATTAAGTCCGAGAATCATGTTATTCTCCTTAGGCAGGTACCAAACATTGGCGCTCTTGGCCAACGTAGCAGCATTTTCTCTAGAAGCCTCAATCTTCCTAAGCTCAATCAAACCAGTTCCAGCAGCCGCAGTCGCCTCAGAAATCAACCTAGCAGCCTCACTTTCACCTTCAGCCCTAATAATAGCCGCCCTACGCTCCTGTTCAGCCTTCATAACCACAAACTTAGACCGCTCCGCCTCCTGCTGAGCTACCTGCTTCTGTTCCACAGCTCTCGAAAACTCCGTTCCATACGACAAGTGAGTAATCGCCACGTCATCCAATTCAATGTTGAAATCCTTAGCACGACGAACGAGGCTTTCTTTCACCATCTTCGACACCGAAGGCCGATCCGTTAACAATTGATCAGCGTTGAATTGAGCAACAACAGCCTTTAGAACCTCATTACCAATCGAAGGAAGAACTTTCTCATCGTACTCCAACCCTAGGGTTTTGAAAATATTTGGAAGCCGATTCACCTCAGGACGAGATAGAACACGAAGAGTCAGATTCACCATCTGGAGATCCTTGGTACCGGAAATCGAGGAGAATGTGTGGGGCCGGGTGCGGATATCGAAGATGTAGGGTTTCTGTAGCCAGGGGATCAGAAAGTGGGTCCCTTCGCCGACAGTCTCATCAATAACACCACGGAATCTGTCGAAGAGGACGGCGCGTTGACCACCGTCGACGGTGTAGAGAGAGGAGTTGACGATGGTGGCGCCGATGCCCAGTCCGAAAGCTGCACGTGCAATGTTGTTCAAAAACGACGCCGCTGCTTGGCTACCCATAGTGGAATTGGAATTTTACTCTGGAGAAATTGGAAATTTTGGGGAAAGAGATGGAGAGAGAGTGAGTGAGGGTTTAGGCTGAGACGGGGGAGGTTTTTGTGTTCTCTCTTGGATTGCTGATCAAGTTAGTTGGATAGATCTAAAACCCTATGATGATTTGAGACAGTCCGGATCCTATTAAGAACAGTATTTTTTTCAATATATACGAAACATTTTAGAACATGTATTTTTAAGATTAAAAAATATGTGTTTTGAATTTAGAGCAGATAGGCATTTTGAGATTAGAAAATACTAGGAAGAACATGTGTATTGAGTATATAAATATTTATTTTTAAATAAATTTAGAGCAGATAGGCATTCTAACCCAATTTATGTGTTTTTTGGTCCCCTTATAACCCGACTACAGTTTGAACGAATTTTTTTAATATATACTAAACATAATTAAAAGGTTTTTATCACCAAAACATCTATCCACAAAGACATAAATACATGTTCAGCGCAACAAGTGTCGCTTAAAAACAAATATCAAGTGTTAAACTTTAAATTCAATAAAATATTTACATATATAGAATTTAAAGCGTTTCAATCGGAGCCGGAGTCTAACTCCCTAAAAATGGGCCATTTGGGAAGGGGAGGGGGGAGTTTTAATAAAAGTGCTCGAAGCCCATTAATAACCCAATTAAAAGAAAAAGGAGTAAATAATAGCCCATCATTTGAGTAAAGCACTTAGATAATGGGCTTTGGCCCAAATATCTAAGACCCTACATTTTCTTGTTGTAGAGTGCTTCTTCTCTTGTGTGCAAAAACAGAATCACAGAGCCACCGTCAATCTTCATCTCTCCGTCGCCTACCACCAGCGAAGACCCAACCTACTTAGCAGTTTTTTCTGTCTCCGGCGAAGTGAGTATAATTTATTGTTTCTCTTCTATAAAAAATCGTTTCCGTGTACATTTGTTCTATTGGAATTCATTTAAGATGTTTAATTTTGTGCTGATGCTAGCATATATTTTGTCTATTTAGATATTTTTTTCTTCAATTTGAGTGATTATTATTATGTTTATTTATTTATTTATCTGTACTTTTTTCATTTTTAAGATTCCTCCTTTTTATCATGTTTAGCTGCAATAATTATCAATATTACTCCTCCGCTTCCCAAATCGAATGTCTGCTTTCTTATGAAAAAATGAATGAATAGGAAAGTGGACATTCAATTTAAGACGTGAGGGAGTAGAAACGGATGTATGTTCAATAGTGTATTACTTTCTCTTTGTGCTAGAATATTCAAGAAATTGTTTCTGCAGTTTCCTTTTATGCTTGAATTTTGGATAAGTAGAGTATAGTAGAGTACGCTAATATCGCGTGTGAACTATAGTTTGGTTTTGCTACTTCTTTCCTTATGGTCACCTTGGATGTTTAGTCTATATAATATAATTTGGAGTCTGCTGTTAGAAATTTAAAGGAAGGTTGCTTCGTCTAGTTATTTCTCTGATTAACTGAATAGTGGAGCGAAGTTAATGAATTTTCAAGATTGCATCAGACGTTTTGCAAATAAGTTATTTGCCTCTCTCTAGAAATCCCTTTAGATGATATCATTGTTTATCGCTTGTAGACGAACGTTATATCGTCTCCCTTTAGACTGATGAAATATGAAGAGTATTTCCTGTGGCTGAATTTCAACAAACCCTTGAGTAACAAATTCACGTTTAGTTTTGGCTGATCTATTTGCTTGGACCTAGTTGTTCCCTGTTATCATTCTTTCCCTTTAGACCAATGAAATATGAAGAGTATTATCTGTGATTCTCAACAAACCCTCGACTAGGAAATTCACGTTTAGTTTTGGCTGATTTGTTTGCTTGGACCTATTTGTTCCCTGATATCATTCTTTCAAAAACTGCTGGTTAAACGGCCCGTGTTATTGTTCTTACCTTCTAATAGTAGTTGCCCTTGTGGATAAATTAAGTTATGATTACTTCTGATATGGACCATGGTTCACTAGACCATGTAGTTCAGATTTGTCCATACCAGAAGAGATACAGTTTTTTCCCTGAGGTGGAAAAATCAGGACCACATGGTCCATATCAGAAATTTCCTTAAGTTATTTACCTGAGACATGCTTGAATGTTCATGATTGTGTGTAATTGATCTCTGTAATGATTAATATTGCCACAGGGAAGAGACATGCTAATTAATCACCTTAAATCAGTGAAAAACTTTACCATCCCCAAGGAGGTAATTGGAGTGGCAGGCCGAAGATCATTTTCAGCCGGTGGTAAAAAGAAGGGCTCTAAAGGTGGTGGGGCTGGTGATGGTCCAAAGGAATCAATTAGCAAGGAAGTCAAGTCCACAACAGTTGTTGGTGCTAACATTCTCAAGGAAGGGACCGATCCAAAAGTCTTGCCAGATTCTGAATACCCTGATTGGCTATGGCACCTCATTGATAAACGCTCTGCTCTTAGTGAGCTAAGAAGGAAAGACATAGAAACTCTTCCATACGATGACCTAAAACGCTTTGTGAAATTGGACAATCGTGCGAGGATCAAGGAAAACAATTCCCTTAAGGCCAAGAACTAAGCAGTTACTTACAAGCATCCGAATTCTATATTGGATTTATGATAGAGCTAGTATGTATCTTTCCTCTTACTACCTTACTCCATAACGTCTGTTCTTCGCTGTTTTGAAGAGAGTATCATTCATGGTTATGAATTCTGCCTCCTTTGAGATTAAGAGGGTTAAAATAGAGTGTTTAGTCAATTCACAGTTGTTTTGTCTACCTCAAACTTGATAATACCCGGATAAGATAAGCGACTAGTTTACTTTGCCCTTCAACTTTGATGCTTATACCATTTTATCTGTGAACAATGGATCTTTTTTGTTATACAAGAACAGCCCTCTTGCATAACATAGCACTTCATGAACACAGCGCAACCCCCCCACCCCCGCGGATGGGGGATAGCTGTGTTGTATCTGGTTATAGTGCATTTGCGATTTTATATATTATAACACGAATGAAATTGGTTAAGAACTTTGGACTGATCAAGGAACTTGGACAACATTTTATTATTCTGAACGTGACATGCGATTTTAGGCCTTTTGCCTCACATTTTCTATTACAAACAATACGACTAGCACGAAACTCAGAGTTTATCGTTTCAAACCAAGTACTATCCATTTCCACTCAAGATTTCACCAACAAAAACGGTGGTTTAGAAAGCATAATTCATGTAGTGAATGGACTAGTAGATTTGGAGTAAAATAGGGGTAGGGGTAGCTAGAGGAAGAAGAAGAAGAAAGGACTATTGATTAGGGGGGAAAGGACTATTGGTCACATGCATTGTTATCTGCTGAAAAAAAGTAAGCCAACCAACCATCTCCTTCAACAATCACCTTTTTTTTTCTTCTTGCACATTCATCATAAAATTAAAGCTACTTTTCTCCCATGCCTTTTTTCTACTCTTTTAGGGCATTTCCATATGGGTTGTAGGGTTTTTTGTGGTCCATCATCCATGTCTCCACTCACTAGTCCAATTATATGCTTTTCCTCCATATTAAAACCATTGTATTTGGATTCTTCTTGTTCATCTATCCAATATAAACTTTTCACATCTTTAACAAATAATATACTTTTCTAATTTCTAAGGCATAAATTCTCTAAAACCAATCCAAATGCAAGTAATAAGTTGTATTTGGATTGGTTTAGCCCTGAGAACCGAAATTGCATTGTTGGAAGAGTTATCCTGAATAGATTCCTGCAGTATAATGTGGGAGAGAGAAAAAAAGAGATGGTGTAGGACAACAGTGGAAATATCACTTGTAAAAGCGATTGGATAAATGATGATCCTCTTTATGTCCCTCAGACATTTTTTTTTCTTCTTCTTTTAATATGAAAATCTGCTTCAGACATCATCTGCTACATAACCGAGTAGAAATTATTGAGACAACAACCAATCAAGATCTTGGAGTTGTCATAGGATTAAAATAAACAATGTACGAGTAATGTGCAAGTTTTCCCTGTAGTATTATATCTTGAATTACAAATTAAACATTTTTAGCCGTCAGATGGTTATCTTCGACAAGGTAAATCAAAATATTCTTAGATCGAAAAACCTAATCGATGCAGAATATTCAATTTGTCCGAATGATTTGGACTAAACTCGAGTGATTCAAAGAGTTCACTTGCCAGCATCAATGGCCAGTCTTGATAAGATGATACTTGATCCATTCCTTAATATAACACTTTCAGAACGTGTATCGAAAATTAAAGGAAACAAAAAATAAATTAATTTGTTATTTAAAATATCAATATTACTCTCTTAAATATAATTTGTATACCATTAATTCTATTTAAGAGAGCACTATTGATATTTTAACTAAAAAATATCTTAATTTGTATTTTCTTTAATTTTTACTATATGTCCTGAAAGTCGTACAGTAAAGTAAGGAAGGGAGTTAGGGAGGTGGTATAGTTTAATGGCCAAGGGTTATAAGAAGAAACAAAAAGCCAATTTTATACAATTAGGAGGCAACCGTGTTTGGTTGATTATTGGGTTTTCAGAAGCCGAAGGGGAGTTCCAAAAGCAGCAGAAGAATCGGCCACCGGCCTTTATCTTCTAATATATTATTTATTACACTAATAAAATCATCACAAGTAAAATAATGAGATTAATTCAAACTCATTAATTTACTTCAACCCAACATTGTTGCTCTACTTGTAATAATTTCATTGGTATCTAAATAATACATTAAATAATATATTAAAAGATTCAGTGTCAGAACATTTATAAAGAATAAAAGCTTCGTTATCATTAAGATAATAATCTACATAGATATTAGTGTTAAGGTTGGCCCTTTGTAGTTTGTATTGTTTTGAATTGGTAGTTCAACTTCCACCAATTGTTTATGGCCATCTTTAGTCTCTTTTTTCTGCAAATGGCAAATACATATAGTTTAATACTATAGATTGGTTGAATAATGAATTTGCCCAACTCCAACCATATGCTAATACTAATCAATTCGCCCACACGTCTTGATTTTGCTTAAATGATGGGAGGCTAGCATATTTGGATTGGTCTTAAAAATGAAATATTTTCACTATTTCTTTGTTTTCCCTAATAGATAACCATTGTAGAAGTTTGGGGGTGAGATTTTCTAATTTAATCTTATTTATCAAATAATTTCACTTTTTGTATATATAAATGAGGTTGGTTGAGTTCATAAAATATGAAATGATTGTTACTTAGGAAAAAAAATGATTGTTGACATTCAAAATTTAATCTATATTAGAGTAGAAAAATGCAAAAAAAAAACCAAGAATTACTGATGTAGTTAGTTCAATACTTCTGATTAAGAATTATATGTTCCAAGTTTGACACCTAAAAACAGAGTAATGCAAAAGAAATGAAACCATATAGATTTGAAACTTACAGAATTATTATTGAGATTTTCATCAAAAATCTTGATTGAGCCTCTACTTTAGTTAGGTTCAATATATCTCTCTCTTGAATACTAACTTTAGAGGACAATAACATGATACTACTAAAGTATGTATGATATTTCTTTTTTTTTTTCTCTAGACCACCTGTAAAGGCCCAAAAAAATAGACGACTCTTCCAATATCAATAACTGTATACAAATGTCATGATTACGATTTGAACTTTAGTCATTCTCAAGGGAGAGAGCTCTTATCTATGCAACACAAGTGATGTTAGTTATGTAGGATATTTATAATCTTATGGAAGTCCATCATTTTCCTATGCAAATTGGAGCACTTTCACAATTCAAGAGGAATCTCCCCTTTTTTATACAAATGCACGTACTTATTGCCTGTCACCCTTTTCTTTTCTCTCCGGAGAGAGATTGCAATCCTATTGAGATCTCTTCTATGATTTACATTATGAGAAAAAGCTAACCTAACAATAGACACCATGACTCTATGACAATGGCTGGCCTTGGGAGGGTACATTGTATATTCTTCTGCTTCCCTTTTTTCATTTTTTTTTCTTTTTTTAAATTTGAAGTACGTCGAAATAATTTTTTTTACTGTAATTGAATTTAATTTAAGATTAAAATAGAGATTAAAACTCTATTTAAATTGAGTTTGAAAATGAAATATAAATCATTCAATCCTTTAGAATCTGATCTTAGACTGAGACCCAAAATCTCGACTGATACCTCATCTAAACACATGCAAAATACTCCTTTAGTTTCCCATTAAGTTACCAGAACTTAATCATTGCAGTCTCACCATGAAACCCATTAATACATTAAGCATTAACCTCATTGAATCGAGCATTATAAGTGAATCATCATTGTTATCACATAATACACTTCACATAAATAACAAATTTTACATACCTCAACAAAGTTCTAACTTGCATAATATACTCACTCACCCACTGATATTATTCATGATTGCAGGGAGCTATTAGGAAGGATTTGGTAGACTAGTATATCGCATATCTACAGGGAGGCAAATGCGTGTGCCGATACTCTTGCTAAAAGGAGATCTTCTTTAAATGCTTTTATTTTTACTGCTTTCCAATCTACCTCTTTTTGTAAGCCAATTAATGGCGGGAATACCCGTAGAGCTTGGTTTAGCAGGACTGTTTGTAATTAACTTTATCCTATTTTGGGGCCGTTTAGCTAATATATCTAGTACCTCTGTTTTCTACAAAAAAGAAAAAAAAAAAAAAAAGAAGAAGACTAGTGACTTAGGTGCATTTGTGCACCATTTTTGGGCATTTGTTTAGAATTTTTGTAAAAAGAAAAATTAACTCCACAACTATTTTCAGAACAATTCGTATTTTCTATTCTTAATAATAAAAAATTATATATCTTGTGTCCATTAACTCTCCACTTAATTATTAAATCTTTTATGATCAAATTTTTCTTTGTACTACTAATATAGATCTTTTCTTTTTATGTTAATTTTCTCTATCATCTCATAGATACTACTAGGGACATTCAATTATGTTGCTCTGTTTTCATCGTCACTTTTATGAATCAACTTTATATTGCCATGTGATTCTTCTGTTCTTTTAACCAACTTTTGTCTGTGTTTTTACCAGTGCATATTCATTTCATTTCATTTCATCTTTACCTCTCCTCAAAGGAAAAAGATTATCATTTCCATCTCTTCAAGACCAGTCCGGATCCTATGTGAAACAGTAAAAAATTTGTACATACAAATTGTATGATGACAGATGTCCCAGCCTAGGATATGTATCGTAAATAAGGATAAGTGTCCAGTTTTAAATTATTCTTGACCATAAAAAATTTAATTAGACAAAGACAGGGACGGGGTGGCAGTCGCCCCCAATATTTCTAAAAATATGACTAGATATGATAAATTTTATATGTAGTTCGGAATATTTTATCAAATTCGCCCCTAACAAATGCAGTTTTTATATGTAGTTCGACATCCTGTCGCAGTTTTCGCCCCAAAACCAAATTCTAATTTTGTTATGATGAAGATAAGTTGCAGAACTTACCCCATTCTGCACTAGAGCCACATCCATCTACACGCTATAATCCTTTCCCATTTCCCATAAACTCCTTCAAGTGTTTAACAAGCACTTTGGTAAGTAAATTAAACACCTTTTTACCATTTCCTACTTGTAAAATTTTGCAATTTTTCATATGGGTTCATCATAATAAAGAAAAAGAAAAAAAAAATAGTTATGTCGTAAACATACTCCAATAGACTTACTCTGTCCACGACTTTACACGACAAAAAAAAGGCATTTTCTTTTCAGGAACTTGGCTAATAGAATCCGTCCTCTAAGGATTCTGAATACAGCCATTTCTATCAAGTTCTAGCTTGAAAGATTTCGGATATTCCTAGAAAGTTTGAAACTTTTTTTTTTAATTATTCTTGGATAATATTTTTCTTCAATGCCTCCTACATATTTCCCTCTTCGTTGGGAGAGCACTGGAGATCAATGGTGGTATGCATCACCAATTGATTGGGCCGCCGCAAATGGGCACTATGATTTGGTTCGAGAACTCCTCCGACTTGATGGGAATCACTTAATAAAACTAACTTCCCTTAGGAGAATTCGCCGCCTTGAAACAGTTTGGGATGATGAAGAACAGTTTGATGATGTTGCTAAACACAGGTCCCAGGTTGCAAGAAAGCTTCTTGTTGAATGTAATGAAAACAGAAAGGGCGGGAAAAATTCATTAATCAGAGCTGGTTATGGTGGATGGCTTCTTTATACAGCTGCTTCAGCTGGGGACTTGTTTTTTGTTCAAGAATTGCTTGAAAGGGACCCACTTTTAGTATTTGGAGAAGGTGAATTTGGTGTTACTGATATATTATATGCTGCTTCTAGAAGTAAGAATTCTGATGTTTTTAGGATTCTTTTTGATTTTGCTATTTCCCCAAGGTTTCCCTTCTTCTTCTTCTTCTAATGGAGGAAGGGAATTGGAAGAACATATTGGGGAAATTCCTAATGCTTATAAGTTTGAGATGGTGAATAGAGCTGTTCATGCTGCTGCTAGAGGAGGTAATTTGGTGATTCTTAAGGAGCTTCTTCTTAGTGATTTCTCTGAGGTTTTGTCTTATAGAGACATTCAAGGTTCTACCATCTTGCATGCTGCTGCTGGTAGAGGCCAGGTTGAGGTATGAACTATCACTGTTATTACTATGTCTTATGTTAGTATGAATTTCCTTAATTGTTCTTTTTTTGTTACTTCACTTATATTGTGTCCCAAGAAGGCAATTGGGAATGTTTTGAATCTTATTCCAATTGAAGAATTCTTTTTTAGGGTATTGTTAAGCATCTAACTCTTTATACATTCTGATGTTGCTAAAGAATCCATCTTTTGAAATGGGGTGGTGACAATTTACTAGAAGCTATTAAGAAAAGCATTAAAAATTTCCCACTTTGGAAGTTATTCTTTTAAGAAACTATAGGGATTTGATTCACACCTTGTTTGTTCTGATTTCTGGAGCTGAAATTCTTCTTAAGGTATAATGTTTTAACTGATAAGTTTGACAAAAGCTATGATCCTGTTCCGTAGTTTTGACATATGAAAACATATGGCTAACAATTTTCTACTCATAAGCATAGGAACTTAGGCTTTTGTTGATCGACATTCCTTTGCTGATTTGACTGATATACATTATTGTTATGCCATAAAATGGTTTTCGAGAGTTCAAAGGAGTCTGAACGAGCGATCTTTTGCTTGAAAGTTAACCCCTTTTCCTAGCTCTAGACCTTTTAGTTAAAAATCAGTCAGATCATCGGTTGAACTTCAGCCAAAGCCGAGGTATTGTTTGAACAGAATTCTGTTCCCTTGATTATGCTTACATGTTTTCAATTTTCCTACTTTTTTTTATATAGATGAATAATACATCTCACCTTTGGACTGGATGACTTTGTAATATCCCCTCAGAGAAGATGCAGTAAAATGAATATTGCAATACCTTAAAAGTTCTAAATCTCTAATTACCTTCATACTGAAAATTTGTTGGTGATGATTAGGCGAATTGAAAGACTGTTTTGCAAGATACAACATTTCATGCTCAGATTTCATTCATAAAGTGAATCTTGTGTTTCCAAAATTCCAACTGTTAGTCAACCTTGGTAAATTGAGATCACTCATTTTGACTTGCAGGTGGTCAAATATCTCATAGAATCTTTTGATCATATGATCAATTCCACCGACAACAATGGAAATACGGCATTGCATGCAGCTGCCTACAGGGGTCAACTTTCTGTTGTGGAAGCTCTACTTCTCGCTTCACCCTCGACCATCCATTCCAAGAACAATGCAGGGGAAACTTTTCTACACGTTGCTGTCACCGGTTTCCAAATTCCGGGCTTTCGAAGAGTGGACCACCAGGTTGAGCTCATGAAACAACTGGTGTGTAAAAAGACATTCAACATAGAGGAGGTCGTAAATGAGAAAAACAAAGAGGGGAGAACTGCACTTCATCTGGCCATCATCGGAAACATTCATTCTGATCTAGTGGAACTACTAATGACTGCGCGTTATATCAATGTCAACATTCGCGATAGAGATGGAATGACTCCACTCGATATTCTCAAGCAAAGGCCTCGTTCTGCATCATCAGACATACTAACCAAACAATTGATCTCAGCAGGCGGGATGTTCACTTGTAAGGACTACTCAACAAGAAAAATCATCGCGTCCCACTTAAAAATGCGAAGTATGGGAGGTAGTCCAGGGACTTCCTTCAGGACATCTGATACAGAAATATTCTTATCCACTGGCATCGAGAATGTGATCGATACAACTGGTATTGCAGAGGTGATGAGTACTTGTTCGACTGAGGTGAGTCAGCACGATTTGACCACGGACAAGTCTAGTGCCAGAAGAAGTACCAAATTAAATTCTGCAGCTCAAAGGCTAAAACAAATCTTCCATTGGCCTAAAATGAAGAACAGATCAAGAACCGAAGGACGAAAGAAAGTAGCTGCCGGGGTGGCACATTGTTCAAGTCCATCAGAAGGACCGCCAATCCCTCTTCGTGAGAGATACTCGAGGCCATCATCGCTTCAGAATAACAAGCGAACTCTTGCTGTGAGGAGCAACCTTCCCAGTCCATCATCAGCAAAGAAGAAATTAGCTTCAGGACTTGTTCATGGTGTTATGCAGGGAATCCCAAGTAGCATTGCTTCTCGCCGTTCGCGTTCGAGCTCGTTTTCATTGTCTTCTTCTCACAGCTCTTTGGATAAACAAAAAGGGATCCTAATTGAGAATGAAATTGCTGCTTCTGCTTCTTGCTCCAATCAAACAATTGAGTGTGGTGATGGTTCGACAAATACAGCTCGAAAATCGCTCAACAAGAAATTCTTCTGTTTTGGTGATCCAGAACAAGCTGTTAAGCCTACTTGTGCTAAATTACAGCCGTATGAGATCTACGGACGCTCTGTTCTTTAATTATCATCAGGCACAATCCATGGATTTCCAGATTATGGCTGGAGAAACCGCGGAATGGTTAGATTTCAAGAACTTCTTACAAATAGTGAGTCTACTGTCCACCCCATAACTGAAAGTTATCCTAGTATGAACCTCTGATCTCATGGTAGTAATAGTATTTGCATATTTAATGAATCAGTTTCTTGATGTTTTGTTGGTTTATAATCCAGAAAAGAAAAAAAAAGAAAAAAATTGTATATTCCTCTTTGCCTCTGGTAACTCGTGGATATTTAGACCTTGCTGATATAATCCTTGCTTATATTGTGATAATACCTTATGCTTTTGTTTATAAAGGCGTCTCTGAATGACTCCAACCTGTAACTTTACTATGGACATCCTATAAAGTCGCTCTCTAAATTGAATCGAACCCGTAATTTTACATTGGACAGTCTTTATGGTTCAAATGTGAAGACACTTGGAACGAAGTCTACTTGTCAATCAAACTGCTTCTTGACTATCTAGGTAGGGGTGTTCATGGTTCGGTTTGGTTCGGTTTTATACATTTTTCAAACCAAATCAAAATATTCGGTTTGGAAATTTTGAAACCAATCCAAACCATTTAAAATCTCAAACCTTTGCATTCGTTTTGATTTGGTCGCTCGGTTTTGCTAGACACAAAAATATTGATTATAAAGTTTTAAAAAATTTTATTTAATTAGTTAGTTGCTAAAAATATTTTTAAAAAAATATGCCTATTATTTTCTCAAGGTAAACACAATAAAGAAAACAAAATAATAAAACATAAATTCTTGGTCTTGATCCTTACACTTCAAACAAATTACTTCAAAATCATCCTACAAGAAAAAAGAAAACACAAAAATTACATAATTATTAGTTCAAAATAGTGAAATACAATAAAATCTTTTGGTAAATCTAAAATCGCATACCAAATGATGACTTTTTAATATCTTGGTTTAACACTTGAAGAACTTGCACTTGAAAATTCTAGAATGAGATACAAAAGTTATTAATTATACTAGAAATCATTTTAAGGAAAAATATATTTTATTGCAAAAAAATCCTTTAATATATATTATATTATATATTCGGTTTGGTTCGGTTTGGTTTATAATTTTTTTTAAACCAAACCAAAAATTCGGTTTTAATTTAGTTCAAACTGAAACCTGTCCAATGCACTGCTCAAACCGAAAATTCAGTTTGTATCAGTTTGGATTGGTCGATTTCGATTTTTCTTGAACACCCCTACATATAGGGATGTCAAGAAAACTGACTCGGACCTTTGCCATAGAAATCCGTTTCGAAGCCCATATCAAGGCCCAATAGCTTCTAATGGAGCAGGCAACAAATGGGCCCAAGTTTGTGTCTCTATTAGAGCGAAATAAGTTGAAGCACAAAGACTTCCTTTACTCTTTTTCATGAAAAGGCGCGTACAACCCCCATTTATTAACGTTTTAGTCATTGGCCCAGCTCATCTGATCTCTCTCTATAATCCCTAATTAAGAGTTTTAAGTCACTTGAAAACAATTAAATGCCGCATAATTAAATTTGTCCCGCCTATATATTGACCAAATTAGTCAGGAATATTAAATACCAGTCCACCAAAACTAACAACCCGTTAAGTCAAGGAGACTGGCAGAGTAAAGACTGTAGTGTGTTGAAGATGGTAAATCCGAACAGTTAGTTAAGACAAACCCACTACCAAAATGGTCCTCAAATCAAACTACTTCCTACTATTTGGACTTTGGTACTTCGTTTCATTCCTTACCTTTATTATTATTTTTTTTTATATAGATAAGATTAAAATAATTAAAGAATTTGATTCGACATCGGGAGTAAGATGTATAAGTAAATAAGTGAAGCTCACACATCCACCATGTCCAAGAAATTTACTAGAACGACAATTAAAAATACTTATGTATAACTCTCAATTTGCTATAATGAGTATTCATCTCGTATAATTTAGAAGATTAGTAATATAACCTTGACCATTACAAAAAAAAATAAAAAAAAAAAAAAAATAATTGATGAAACACGTTGAGTTTATCTTCCTATCAGATTTGTTAAAGTGGCCCAAAGCCTCTAACACTGGAGTGGGAATTGATGATAGAAATTTGTTGACTATTTTTACTAAATTCTTCTGTTACGGCGTTGTGGGAATGGGATTTCAAGAAGAGCATTCGGCCAGCGTTTTCGGCTATAGCTTGTAGTTTTGAATCAAAGCTGTCCTACCAGTGGGCTAGGCGTCTGCTCACGACTTTGAGGTTATGGGTTCGATACCTTCCGCATGCGTGCGGTAAGTTTTAATCTCCCTTTCTAGGGATATCTTCTCCTCGTTTAAGCAGTTATCTCTCCCCTATATGGAACAATCGCCCAATCGGATTTAAAAAAAAGCTTGTAGTTTTGAAATTGTACTGGTAAAGTACTTGAATAATCAACTTGTAGTAGAATTAATAAATGACCTATGAGAGGGGACCAATTTTCCTCCTAAATCCACTTGCTTCTTCATTTGTCAGGCCATCCGTCTCTGTTAGTGATGTAATTGGTGTAGTACTTTTGAATCAAAATAATAATTTTCAGGTTGAACACCTCTTAATTCTAATAATAACAAAAAAAGTTTTAAAAAATATTGAGTCTCTCTGTCTTTTTTTGGGGTACCGTTATCTAGTTATTTGACCCGACTAATTTTATTAAGATCTTAATAACACTTTAACTCGCTCAGTAGGAATTCCTGTAAATATGCAACATATTATCGTTCTCACTGCACTTGGCATGATTCGAACTCCCTATATTTAGTTAGAAAACCTCAATTCTTATCACTTGAATAATACCTCATTGGCAGAGTTATTCGATCTAATAGAGTGATTTTGCGGTATCAATCCAAGCCATTTTATGAATAAAATGTGACTAATTAATCAACCAATAAAACTACTTGTTACAAATAACAGATAATAGCAAAAAATATTGACGTATATTATTATTACAATTTTCTAAATAGCTTGAGGATATATAAGAATGGAATCAAGATAAGTTGTTCTTGCAAAAAAATAGAGCTCTAATAAATCCACGAGAGATTATTTGTAAAAGTGTTCAGAATCCCTCTGCCTTAGCTAAGCTCATGAAACTACTAAGAAATTTAAAAGATTTATCAAATCAAAAAAACCACAAAGAGAAAGAAGATAAGAAACTACCCACTAAAACTTGTTATTATCAACTTTGAAACTAAGTAATGAGCAAGTAGAACAAAAACTACTAGTCAATATTCCCCTCCTTGGAATTTTCCAACAATTTCTTCCCACTGATGATAAATCATATTCATTCTTTTTACACGATTGAAAATTGTCGTTATTCAATTTTAGACTGCAAAAATATGTATTCCAAAAATATTACGATATTGAGAGATTAATTTTAATTTTTCTCTATTTAAGAGGATGCAGATTTTTCCATTCTTCAATTTCTTGAGTGAGATTGTTCCCAAATGATCTGCTGAGATTAATCTCCCTTCTATCTCCTCTCTATCCCCGAAAATGTGTTTTTAAAACTTATGTAATGCATTTTCTTTTATAATTTTCACCGCAAACTTTTTTATTTAGATGGAGTGATTATAGTAAATTGTAAGAGGAGATACGTTATACAAATCTTAGGACTTAGTTATCATGCAGAGCCAAGTATGGCTCCTTCTTTTTCTCCAGGGTGTGACAATCCAACACATGGCACTGAATTATTCGATGGAGTGTATTCGCAAAGATTTAGAAGCAATATCTCATTATAGTTCAAGAAAATGGAAGTCAATTCAACAAAATACAAAAAACAAAAATTGCTCAAATGAGGTCCCACAAAATGTGGAGAGCAAAGGGAGGTATTGTTCAAGACTCCAACGTCCACAAAATTCCAAGTCAACCGTGTAATTATTCTGAATCTTCCACAGAATGTGGTGGTTTTAGTTGACTTCCTTTTCCATACTCCAACTTGACATTATGTTTTTTTTTCATAAATATTTGATCCGATTAATTTAATTAAAAGAGTAGTATAAAAATATTACTTTCAGTTTATAAATATGAAACCGTTCTCAACATTATTCGAAAACACATAATCTTATCTTAAATATATCCTAAAAGGTCACAAGTGATGCAGATGAAAATTAAATGTGTCAATACATCTTATCAACTTGACATTATATATATGGGAATCGGGTAGCCCAAGTGGTAAAGAGCTTACTCAACACTGAGAGCAAATAATTCTCTTCCTCATGGCGCTTATCTTCCTCCCCAGTGCATAGAGCATGCTTCAATCTTCCCTATCTAGCAGTACTTTCCGCTCTTTCTCTTCGAGCAATCACCTTCGGGCGCTCAAAAACTTGACATTATATATCGGAATATAAGAAACATTTTTTCTTAAGAATGGAACAATTGTTAGTCAAGGAACTAAAATATCTTTTCACACTCAACAATTTATTACTTGAGACATAGAACCGCACATGTGATGTGAATTACGGAATAATTGAACAGAAATATTTGAATTATAAACTTGAATTTGGTTAAAAATAAAATTATGATTAGACATTAATTAGAATCGGATAAAAACTTCAACCTCTCTTGTTACGAGTCAGATATTTGTTTCGATTATTGAAATTCCTTAAGCATTCAATTATGGATACGGGTGGAATAGATGATAGTATTCGAGTGGACGAAGTCGACTGCCGGAAGCCAGAAGCAAAAGGAAAAATAAATTTGGAAATCATCACTGATGAAAAGTAATCTATTCATTATAAGCGGATTCAAATCACCACTTGCTGAGTATGGACGTTTTCTTACATTATACGGAATTCACGAATCAAATTCAGCACCTAGACTAGGTTAAAAGCCTCCTAACATGAATCTTTTAATACATGCATGTGACACCTGTTCAAAGTTCATCATATGACCGTTTCTTATTAACATGTGAATTGAATATCAACTACGCTGTTTTACTTGTCTTTTAATTGATCTTGGCCACTCGAAATTTTTTGGGTGTCAAAAATTAAATTCATACATTAATTATATTTTGTAAGAGCTTTTATAATAATAATAATAATAATAATAATAATAATAATAATAATAATAATAATAAGGGTCTTTCTAATATTTGTCCAAGATATGCATTAATTCAGATAAAGTAGGCTATATGGTAATTTAATTATATCTAAATCTAAAATTCTTAAATGAAGAAACACTAAAGGGAATAGAAATTTTTTAACTAGCATATACAATAACTTATACATATTAGCATGTGTTCTTGACACGCATTAAAAAAACTAATTATATAATTTACGAACGAAACATCTATAATTTTCTCTTTTATTAGTATTATCTTTTTGTTTTATGTTGGCTCATCTGGTTCTCCTCGCATGGAATGTGTGCTTGGATAAAGTTTGGTTTGGTCTGGTCTCAATTCAAACCCAGATCACATTTGGATTGAGTCTCAAGAAATCTGGATATAATTCATATTTTTTTACCCAAGAATACTATCTGATCCGGGTGGATATAACCCAAGAACACTATTCTTATCCACCAATTTTGGAGGCCAAAATTTGAGTTTGAACGAAAATTTGAATTTGAATTTGGTGGATTATTTGCTTATGAGATATTGAGTTGATTTATTTAAATTGATATTTCAAATATCCATATGTCCATGAGTTGTAAGTTTTGACCCAGTTTGAGTTTGAGATTAATTTGAGACTCAAACTCAAACCATGTCCAAGCACACTCGTGGTAACTACACAATTTAGTTTACAGAACATTTTGTCACGAATACTCTAAAAGATGTATCCGTCTGGAGTTGAATGTTTCATAAAAAATGAAACATTAATTGCAGACGAAGAGAGTATATTCTTTTTTTTCACTGGAAAAAAAGAAGAAGAGAGAATGTAAGTTGAATCTCAACTCTTCTGTATAAGAAGTGGTTTTAGTAACCTGAATAAGAAGTGATTGATTCATAAAAAAAAAAGAATAGAAGTGATTGCTGTCAAATGGCTGGAAACATTCTTTAACCATGATGCCCCCATTATTATTATTTGCAATCACTATACTTAAATTTATTCTTGATTAATTATTTATATGCTCCATACGATAATTTGTTTTTCATTTTCTCGCTTACTGCTGGTCCCATATGGTGATTTCATTTTTTTTATCCGATCGTGAGTAAAACTCCTATTCTATATTGATAAGAATTTTTATAGATTAAGTTATTATATATAATATTTTTAAATTTTTTATTCACGGTTCCCATTTCTAATATACTTGACCATTTCAAGGAAAATGATTTAGTTATTAGTGCCTGTCATTATGTGGACGTCATTTAAATTGACTCACTAATATGAGGCAAAAAATCATCTCTACTCAATTTGTGTAATCATGCATTTACTCATCACTCAAAAATTGATACCACGTTTTTTTTTTTTTAACCTTGCAGAGGAAGGTGGCCTCACAGGATGAGGAGCCCAAGAATGGTGGAATTTATTAAGCCCCATTTAAGAGACGGGTATTGAACCCTCGACCTCACAATCGTGGGCAGTGTCGAGCCCCACTGAGCTATGAACACTTTGATATACTTAGCTGGTTTATGTGGTGCAAGGTTAGAGTTGCATTGCATGTTTGAATTTGAGATTAAATTTTTTTTTAAATTATAAACAAAATAAATAGGGGACACCTTTTCTAAAAGGTAAAATGAAAACCAATATTGGAATAATCCTAAATGATGGGCCAGGGAGCGATTTTTTCTGATATGGACAGTGATCTGATGTATAATGTGGTTTAAATTTATCTACATCACAAAAAAAATTCTCTTTTCTAATATGGATAAATTTAAACCACATATTTAATTGGATCATAAATCATATCAGAATTAACCGTTGGAAGCATAATTTAGGTTAACAACATGAATCAGTACATGTACAAATATATTTCACTGAATCTAGACAGAGATTCTCAAATTTTCTTTTGCTTTTTATGTCAAGATTCATTAGCCAATTAATAATTGAGAGAAGTAAAAAATTTGAATCTAGACATTTCACCTTAAAAAAGAAAGATTTGAAATTAAAACTTGTGATCGTTGCACTTTACGAGTACTATGGAATAAGACATTCGACCCGCCCGACCCAACTAATTCTATGGCTGGCTATGTGACAGTAATTTATAACTATAAAGCAAAAAGGTGTGTTAAGGACAATTTGGTAACCATCCTTATAGGGTTTTTTCAAGTACTAATTATAGATTTTGAGTTGTCGAATTGTTTTAATTTGATGATGTGTTATATTAAAAGTGATTCGATATAATTATTTATGAATCATCGGTCCACTTATTCATAAATGGTTATTCTAACCTGAAAACTTCTTTGTATAAACACATACTTATAAATGTTCATATACAAATTAACCGAACCGTGTTAAAAACTGTCCCATTTGAAGCAATTATCTCTGCCAAGCTATTAGTATAGGGTTAACACTTACTTACGTGCGATAAAAAAAAATCTTATTCCCTTTAAAAAAAACATACAATTAGGGGCCGGCCAACTGGAGGACAAAGGAGGTTCATAGAATTTTCTTAAGAGGAAACAGCTCACAAGCAAATGGTTGATCAATAAATGTTAAGAGGAAGATTCATTTGTCCTAATCGAATGACTTCATTTAAAGTCAACCCTTAAACGTCGGCTTCATTTCCTCTGTTTCTCTCTCAGACAGCGAAAATGAAATCCCCAAAAAATCTTCTATTCTATTTTTTATTTTATTTTCTATTTCACTAATGATAAATTATCAAATATTAATTTTTTTTAATCTTTTTAACATATTCCTCGAGAATAGAATACCTTTTAATTCAGATAAAATTGACTATATATTGTAATTTAAGTATATTAAAATATAAATATTATCCGAAATAAGGGAACCCTAGGCGAAAAATAAACTTATATTGTCATATGCAATAAGTTATCCATATTAACATGTGTCCTGGGACACACGTTAAAAAAATCTTTTTACTATCTAAAATAAAACTTTTTTTTTAGCCTCATAGGAGGAGGAGGTGGACGCCCTAGGAAGAGAGAATTATTTGGCTCCATGTAAAGTGAGGGTGTCGAACCCGCGACCTCACGATCGTGGGCAAGGCCAGTCCCACTGAGCTGTAGCCCTCTTGACAAAAATGATAAAATAAAACTAAAACTTAAGGAAGATGTGTAAAATTTGGGTAAGATGATGGAGCAAGTCATTTTTAAAGTGGAATCCCATTATATATTATTCATAATTTGTTTGCACAATATCTGTGTTTATAAATACATAGTATTTCCTCGGACGTTTCCACAGTTTCCCTGCTCGTTCTCATCAGTTATCTTTTGTCCTTCTTCTCATTCTCAGCTACTAATATAATCTTCCATTTTGTGGTTACTATTTTTTTTCGTTTCTGTTTTTGCTTTCTCTAAAGGAAAAGAGTTGATCAATCATCACCATGGTGGGAACTGAGCCTGAAAAGACTGTAAGTTTTCTTCTTCCCTTCTCTCTAAGCATTTCTCTTTCTCTCTCACACAACACACAAAATAACCAACATACGAAAGGAAAGACAGTGTTTGATTTTAAAACGAAACGTAGATTAAATGTCTTGAGTTTCATAATGTTCTGTTAATTTTATAAAATATTGTTCAACTAGACCTTTAATAATCAACTTCCCATCCCTATGTAGTGAATGTTATCAAAATTTCCATCAAATTTCCAGAAGTTTTCTTTAAGGATTTTGAAGAAAGATTTGTTGGAATTTATATTTATCCCTTTAAATTGAAATATAATTTCTAGACTGGACAAATAAATTTCTGGACTGATAAAATTAATTCTGGACTGTAGAATAACTTTCTGCACTAAAAATCTGCACTGATAAAATTAATTCTGCACTGGAAAATAATTTTCTGGACTGATAAAATTAATTCTGGACTGTAAAATAACTTTCTGCACAAAAAATCTGCACTGATAAAATTAATTCTGCACTGGAAAATAATTTTTCTGGACAGTAAAATTAATTTTCTGCACTGAAATTCTGTAGTAATAAAATATTATCAGCACTGGAAAAATATTTTTCTGGACAGTAAAATAATTTTTCCTGCACTGAAAATTATACTGCAATGAAAAAATTAAATTACTGCAACCTTAACCGGTTTTGGATTTGATTATCCTGGACGAGATAGCAGTTAACCGCTTCCCCTTAAGTTCAATATGTCCGGCCTTGGATTAAGCTTCTGGCACTCTTGAACACTGAACTCCCAAGGTACAACGCCCAACACCTTTCTGTTTCTCTGAAGCAAAAGAAGCAGAAGCCTTCGAATATTTAACAGTATCAAACTCTCAGGAAGAATGCGAATGCAGGGGTGAAAATATGACCAGAATGCAGAGGAAGAGAGGGATTTCGGATACTCATTTTTCTGGCAGCAGGCTCCCTTTTATAGGCTCCCAAAATGCTTTGTAACTGCTATGGTATTACTCACAGTAATAACCAAATTGCAGTTTCAGAATTAAAGCCAGCCATAATGCTGCATTACCCCTTAGCAGTTTCAATATCAGAATTAAGGGCAGCCATAATGCTGTCTTAATCCCCTTCTGCAGTTTCAGAATTCAAAATGAAAAAAATAAATACCAGATGCAAAACGTGGCTGATCAGGCCCGCGTAATTTTGTCCGGCATTCGTGTACGCAGGTCGCGCCTGCACACAAGTTCAAGCTATTTTGGCATCAACAGAACTTCGAATTGCACCCCCCCTGCGCGGGCGCACACGAGGTTCTCACATAGGGCATAATACAAGTAACACAATTTAAACCCATGTTAATCACTTTAACATATAAAGTGATTTTCTCTTTCATGGGTTTCCTATGTGGGATGTGAGTTTAAAAACCTCATTTACCACATTTCATCTACCCCAGTTTATACCAATTTATCATTCACACCAAGAATTGGTTTTCTCACATGTTATATATCATCGCGAAGCTTGCGCAACCCACTTCGTGATAAACTCAATAACATTCAAAACCGAGCGGTGTAACATATAAATATATTAGCTCAAATATGTCCTCACGACACATTAATTACACATTAAGTCTTTGAGAAAAAACACATTCTCCAACAATCCCCCACATGAATGAAAATCTTTTATAAAATGCACATGAAATGCAATGCAAGAGTTCGGCGAGAATTCGTTGCATCAGGATAGGTAGTTGTTAGCCTTGAACCTTCCCTAGTGAAATACCATCGGATACACTTGCTAACCAGTGGACGCGATGCCTTGAACTGTTCAGCGTTTTTTGTGTGTATCAAGACAACGATACTCACACAACGATTTCTCTATACTGTTAAACGATTCTTTCGTTGTTGTCCATTTCGGCCCTGGACTGCCTTGGAAATGTTCATCGAATGCTCTAGAGATTTAGCCCTAAAGTCATCTCATAGAAGTGGCCCCTTCACATTCGATATAGGTGATCTCTTATTTAGAAGTATCCTGTCATACTTCACGTGATACGTATAAGGATCATTGAAAACTTTTGTTTATCCTCCAATGGACAGGTCTATCACTCTTTCACCTTAGGAATGAGCTGGGAACTCATTTTTCCCGAGTGCTTTGTTCGACTCCCCCCCACAATTCGGTTGTCCCTTTGAACCTGCAATTGGGCTTTACAATTCAGGTAGGGTTGCCATCATGAGTGGTAATCAATTTTACGGGCTTCAGCCCCATTCCCCTCGATGAAACCTCAACAAGATCTCTCGTTAGACCTTTTGTTAATGGGTCCGCTATATTTTCTTTGGATCTCACAAAATCCAAAACTATAACACCGGTTTTCAAAAGTTTCTTTACGGATTTATGTCTACGACGTATATGTCTAGACTTCCCATTATACACATTATTTGTTGCTCTACCAATAGCTGACATGCTATCACAATGTAAGCTAAGTGGTGGCATTGGTTTTGAAAACATTGGAACATCTTCCAAAAAACCACGTAACCATTCGGCCTCTTCGCCTGCTAGATCCATAGCTATGAATTCTGATTCCATAGTTGATCTCGCAATACAAGTTTGTTTGCATGATTTCCATGAAACCGCTGCACCTCCAATTACAAAAAATGTATCCGCTTGTGGATTTTATATTTTTGGAATCTGCTATCCAATTTGCATCAGTGTACCCTTCAAGTACAGATTTGGATATCCAAGTATAAAATAATCCATAGTTAGCAAGTGTACCTTATATATCTAAGTACTCTAACTAACGCTCTCCCAAAGTGCTCATAACTGGGATTACTTGTATACCTCGCCGACCCTATTGACTCGAGTTTGCAATATCCGGTCTAGTACAGTCCCATGAGATACATTAGATCGCCTATGATCCTAGAATATTCAAGTTGTCGCACTCCTTCTCCACGATTCTTGTGAAGATTAGCACCTACTTCCATAGGTGTTCTCGCAATTAAATCACTTCCTTTATCAAACTTGTCTAATATTTTTTCAATATAATGACTTTGAGAAAATGAATATCCATCTGATGTTTTGGTAATCTTCATTCCAAGTATTACATCAGCATATCCCATATCCTTCATATCGAAGTTTCGAGACAACAATTTCTTGGTAACTTTAATATTTTCTTTGTTACCAATAATTATCATGTCATCTACGTAGAGACAGACTATTACATAATCGTCTTTGCTTCCTTTCACGTAGACACATTTATCACTTTGGTTTATTTGAAAACCTATTGATAGCATTACACTATCAAATTTCTCATGCCATTGTTTAGGTGCTTGTTTTAATCCATACAATGATTTAACAAGTCTACACACCTTGTTCTCTTGGCCTGGAACAACATACCCTTCAGGTTGTTCCATATAAATTTCTTCTTCCAGTTCTCCGTTAAGAAAAGCTGTTTTCACATCCATTTGATGGATCTCCAAATCAAACAAGGCTGCAAAAGCAATAATTAGCCTGATTGATGTTTTTCTAGATACAGGGGCATAAGTGTCAAAATAATCAACACCCTCAGTTTGTCTGTATCCTTTAATTACAAGTCTTGCCTTGTACTTGTCAATTGTACCATCAGGTCTTATCTTTCTTTTAAAGATCCACTTGTGACCTAATGCTTTACAACCTGGTGGAAGTTCCACAAGTTCCCATGTATGGTTTTGAAGAATTGAATTTATTTCACTATCAATTGCTTCTTTCCATAAATCTGATTCTGGAGAAGTAATTGCTTCTCTATAAGTCAAAGGATCATTTTCTAACAAGTAAGTTAGAAAATCTGGACCAAATGACTTTTCCCTTCTAGCTCTTTTGCTACGTCTGGGTTCTTCAACTTCTTCTTGAAGTTCTTTTTCCCCCACAATCCTCTCAACTTGATTGTTTTTAGGGTCTAAGCTTGAACGCTTAATGTAAGGAAAAATCCCTTCAAAGAAGGAAGCATCCCTTGCCTCAATAATTGTATTTACATGCATTTCGAGTTATCCGATTTATGCACTAAAAATCTATAAGCACTACTATCCTTGTGCATATCCTATAAACACACAATCTACCGTTTTAGGTCCTATTCTCGTCCGCTTAGGGGGCGGAATTGGAACCTTTGCTAGACATCCCCAAACTTTTATGAACTTATAAGAAGGTGCATAACCTTTCCATAATTCATAAGGAGTTTTATCTAGTCTCTTATGTGGTAGTCTGTTTAGGATGTGATTTGCGGAAAGCAAAGCTTCCCCCCACAAATTCTGGGGTGAGCCAGAACTTATTAGCATTGCATTCATCATCTCTTTAAGAGTTCTGTTTTTGCGCTCTGCTATTCCATTTTGTTCTGGAGTATAGGGAGCTGTTGTTTGATGAATTATTCCACTTTCAGCACACAACTGTTCATATTCTCCACCCCTATCACTTCTTAGCCTTTTAATTTTCTTGCCAAGTTGATTTTCAACTTCAGCTTTATAATGGCTAAACATAGTTATTGCTTCGTCTTTACTTCTCATTAAGTAAACATAGCAAAATCTTGTGCAATCATCAATAAAAGTGATGAAATAACTTTTACCGCCTCTTGATTGCACATATTTTAAATCACATACATCAGTGTGAATTAAGTCTAACTGGTTCTGAACTTCTTTCAATTGAATGAAAGGAGGATTTAGCTAGCTTTGCCTCAATACAAGTCTCGCACTTGTAATTTTTATCAATGTTAAATTTTGGAAGTAAGTTTAATGAAACTAACTTTTGTATACTTTTAATATTTACATGACCTAGTCTATCATGCCATAAATTAAAAGACTCAACAGAATAAGCAAATTTAACATCTTTATTAGCCTCTTGGGCAATTTTCCCAGCTGAGCTAGTGGAAGCCTCAGTTACATTAGTGCCAATTGGCTCAGTACCTGGTAGTACAGTCATTACATTCATTTTAAATAAACTACCAGCTAAATACCCTTTTCCCACAAAGGCACCACTCTTGGTAAGAATAAACTTGTTTGCTTCAAAGACAAGTCTAAAACCTTTGTTGTTCAGCACTATTCCCGAAATGAGGTTCTTCCGGATCTCTGGCACATGGCACACATCAGTCAGAGTCACCTCCTTTCCCGAAGTCATTTTTAGGACAACAGTGCCCTTTCCCTCTATTTTGGAGGTCGCAGAGTTCCCCATATAGCAGACTCCATCTTCCACAGCTTGGTATGTCTTGAACATCCATTTATTAGTACAGATGTGACTAGTGGCCCCCGTATCAACAAACCACTCCTTTTGGTTGCCTCCAACCAAGTTTACCTCTGAAACGACAGCTACCAGATGCATGTCTTCCATTCCAGAGCCCAGTCTTCCATCTTCTGCCACATTAACTTGGGCAGCCTTCTGATTCCGGTTGTTATTCCCAGCACCAGGATTTCTCTTGTTCTTATTATTTACCGCAACTCGACTGCGGCAATCTTTTGCTTTGTGGTTAAGTTTACCACAAACATAGCAGGTTCCCGTAAACTTGGAGTTTGAACCTTTTGACTCATTAGGACGCTTTCTCTTAGCGTTATTCCTTGAGTTGTCAATTTCAACCACATTAGCCTTAGCGACAAAGCTATTGGGCTTCTTACTCATCTTCCGTGAGTCCTGTTCAATCCTCAGTTTTAACATTAGATCTTCCAGAGTCATTTCCTTCTTCTTGTGTTTCAGGTAATGCTTGAAATCAGCCCAAGAAGGAGGAAGCTTCTCAATCAATAACGCCACTTGTAAAGTGTCGTTAATTCCCATGCCCTCAGCGGCAAGATCATGATATATCTTTTGAAGCTCTTCACTCTGTTCAAGAACAGACCTTCCATCCACCATCCTGAAATCATGGAAACGAGCAGCTATAAACTTTTTGGACCCCGCATCGTCCACAGTATATTTTTTCAGTAGAGATTCCCATAAATCTTTTGCTGTACTTTTTTCATAGTACAACTGATAAAGGGAATCATCTAAGTTCATTAATATACTGTGCCGACAGAGGTAGTCCGCACTTAGCCACGCTCGTACCGTGGTTTCTGATTGAGGATCATTGTTGTCCTCCACCGGTTTATCCTCAGTGATAAACCGAATCAGATGTTGAGTGGTAAGGAAAAACATTATTTTTTCCTTCCACAACTTAAAATTACTGCCACCCTTAAATTTTTCGGGTTTGTCAAACTGACCAAACTGAATTGGTCGGTTTGGCATGGCAGCCACAAATGGTGGAAAGGCGGTCTCAATACCGCCTGCCTGATTACCGAAATGAGGAATCGCGGTTGTTGGTACTCCAACTGGAACATCACCAGAACCAGAACCAATCTCTGTTGCAGCAGCATTTTGATTATCAGTATTTGCCATTTTTTCCTCTATAATAAAAAACAATAACAAAGTTAGTAATCTATTATAGAAATAGCAGCAGAAAAATAAACACAAACTTAATCACAAAAGTATTGAACTTAAGAATGTTGGAATTTATATTTATCCCTTTAAATTGAAATATAATTTCTAGACTGGACAAATAAATTTCTGGACTGATAAAATTAATTCTGGACTGTAGAATAACTTTCTGCACTAAAAATCTGCACTGATAAAATTAATTCTGCACTGGAAAATAATTTTCTGGACTGATAAAATTAATTCTGGACTGTAAAATAACTTTCTGCACAAAAAATCTGCACTGATAAAATTAATTCTGCACTGGAAAATAATTTTTCTGGACAGTAAAATTAATTTTCTGCACTGAAATTCTGTAGTAATAAAATATTATCAGCACTGGAAAAATATTTTTCTGGACAGTAAAATAATTTTTCCTGCACTGAAAATTATACTCGCAATGAAAAAAATTAAATTACTCGCAACCTTAACCGGTTTTGGATTTGATTATCCTGGACGAGATAGCAGTTAACCGCTTCCCCTTAAGTTCAATATGTCCGGCCTTGGATTAAGCTTCTGGCACTCTTGAACACTGAACTCCCAAGGTACAACGCCCAACACCTTTCGTTTCTCGAAGCAAAAGAAGCGTAAGCCTTCGAATATTTAACGAGTATCAAACTCTCGGGAAGAATGCGAATGCGGGGGTGAAAATATGACCCGAATGCGAGAGGAAGAGAGGGATTTCGGATACTAATTTTTTCTGGCAGCAGGGCTCCCTTTTATAGGCTCCCAAAATGCTTTGTAATCGCTATGGTATTACTCACAGTAATAACCAAATTGCAGTTTCAGAATTAAAGCCAGCCATAATGCTGCATTACCCCTTAGCAGTTTCAATATCAGAATTAAGGGCAGCCATAATGCTGTCTTAATCCCCTTCTGCAGTTTCAGAATTCAAAATGAAAAAATAAATACCAGATGCAAAACGTGGCTGATCAGGCCCGCGTAATTTTGTCCGGCATTCGTGTACGCAGGTCGCGCCTGCACACAAGTTCAAGCTATTTTGGCATCAACAGAACTTCGAATTGCACCCCCCCCTGCGCGGGCGCACACGAGGTTCTCACATAGGGCATAATACAAGTAACACAATTTAAACCCATGTTAATCACTTTAACATATAAAGTGATTTTCTCTTTCATGGGTTTCCTATGTGGGATGTGAGTTTAAAAACCTCATTTACCACATTTCATCTACCCCAGTTTATACCAATTTATCATTCACACCAAGAATTGGTTTTCTCACATGTTATATATCATCGCGAAGCTTGCGCAACCCACTTCGTGATAAACTCAATAACATTCAAAACCGAGCGGTGTAACATATAAATATATTAGCTCAAATATGTCCTCACGACACATTAATTACACATTAAGTCTTTGAGAAAAAACACATTCTCCAACAAGATTCTCATGCACAAATTAGCAATAAAATGGTCTCTCTGATTAGGTAGAAAGTTTCATATTCAAATCTGATCCATAGTCATGAGAGTGGCTGTCCCAGTGGGGGAGCACTCGATCGGGGACTGTGAGGTCCCAGGTTCGACACTCTTCTCCCCCTCCTCTCCCCGAATAAAAAAAAAAAAAAAAAATCTGATCCATAGTTTTGTTTTCCTTCAATTTTTGTTTTGAATTTTACGAAAAGATAAATGATCTGTGATAGAATAGGTATTATCATCTTGAAATATTTTTAATGAGTTCTGAATGAAACATATAAACCAGTGATTCCCTTACAACTTACGTGTAAACAATTCTTATCAGAAGATTAATTATTAATTATTTTATTTTAGTATTGCCTTAGATCATGTTCAGTGTATTTGACCAGTCAGTCTAGTTGACTAATTCCAGGAAGCCTTTAAAAAAAAAAAAAAAAAAAGAGAGAGACTAATTCGAGGAAGTGTTTGAAAATGATACTCCTACCGTTCAGATTTAAATGTCTCATTTACTTTATCGAGTTTTTTGAAATTGAATAACTCATTTTTTAAATTTAGCTAAAATTTTAATACAAAATTTCAATTATATCTCAAGTAAAAATTAATATTTAAATTTTAGTCAAAATAAAATGGGATATTCAAATTCGTACGGAGAAAGTATTAGGCATAGCTTGACTTACGCAAGTGACAACTTGACTTTAGGTTGCTCATATATGAGAAACTACCAAACAAGATTTTGTTTAGGTGAGTTGGGGTTTAATTTACATACGTTTTTCCAGGAAAAAACCACTGGCATGCATTGACTGATCATCACATGGCTAGTTGGAAGACTAACTTGGTTGCATATAATTAATAGTACCTTAGTTTGAAATTTTCTTACGTGGAGTTTATTTGACCTTTTCATTTTATAGCTCTAGTCGCTTTTAATACATTTTTTTTTTATTCTAAACCTGCTTTATTAATTTTATATTTACGTTTTTTTAATAACTGCATAATTTTTTTACTGACTGGATAATTTAGGGTAGAACCTTAGAAGTTTCCCTCCACCAGCTACTAGCCCCTACAATTATAGATTTATAACATAAAATTCTCTAATAAGCTTGTTAAATGTTTATTTTTTTATTCATTTTATATATGAATGATATATTTAATTCTGGACGGGAATATATATTATGGAAAAAACTTGTGGTTGTCACGAATTGTGTGACCTTAGAATACAATTAGCTTAGCAGTCAGCTTCTAAGGTCAGCCGGCAGCCTATATGGACCATTTCATTATTTCAGTGGCTGAAAATGAAATGAAGTAATAATAAATGAAAAATTCTGATATAGACCTGGGCTATATGTGGGGTTGTGGAGCACTTGGTCCACAATCAACCACATCACCTCTTTTGATTAAAAATAAATAAAAAATTCTCATAAGGTCCCACCTGTTTTTATTATTTTAATCAAAACTGTAATGTGACTGAATGTGTACCAAGTGGTCCATGACCAAGTGATAGGCCAGGTCCATATCAGAATTGTCATGGGCCTTTCGACTTTTTCCTAGTTGCTTCTTTCTAACTTAGGAATAAAGGCAACGGTTGTCTCCCGATATTGAAAACAAGTAAAATATTTTTAAGTTTCAATTATTGCCCTCAGGTTTTGGATTATATATGTTATTTCTGAACGTGCGGAATAATTATTTATCGTTGGATGAATTGATTTGACTGTAAAAATTTTATTGGAAAAAATGAATTAAAAACAAATATTCATTTGATAAACAATTGTTAATTCTTTCCGAGCAAAATTTACCTATAAGATTAATTTGGTGAATAAATATTCGTGCAAATAAAATAACGGAATACCTGAACCGCACAGATCTGAACTGCTGTCCTCGTGAAAATATCTTTATCTTGGATTTTTATGCGTTTCAGCCGCCCTGGAACGACGTGGGTGGCTCTTTCTCCATGGATTTGCACGTCCATGTTTAAATAATAAATAACATTATAGGGGTGAAAATCGTATGTATTCGTGTATCTATTCTTGTGCCCAACTTATAAGAATTCATTATACGATCATTTTTTTTAATTATATATACACATGGTAAATTGTTATTGGTTAGACACGGGAATAAATAAACAGACGGTTACAGATGATTATTTGCCATATTAAAGCAAGACTCCACCAATAAAATTATCATTATGATAAGATCAATAAAAAGTTAACCTGTCTTTGGTGAAATTAGATAAAATTTAATTTCAAAATAAACTGTTTAGGATTACATAAAAAAATAATTATTTGTAAACATAAATGTATAGATAAAATTTTAAGTTTGCTCTGAAACGAACATGCAAGAAAACCTTAAATAAAATCTACGAAATCTATTTGTCCTTGGCTTGGTCTTTTATTTGACAAATTCTGTTATGAATATTAAAAAGTTAATGTTTATGAAAGAAAATAAAGGTTCAAAATAAGAATTTAAGATTCCGAAATGTGAGAGAGTGGTGCAGAAATACACCCTTAGATTCTCTTGGCTTAGTATTTCTCGGTCTTTGTTATGGAGGTCCCCGTGGTTATAGCGTGGAATAAATAAGTGTCAGTATATACTAAACATCGAAAGATGTTGGATACTTTTGAATAAGTGTTACATTCTTATGCGATATATATTCTCTTCGGATAAATATCTGTCTTAAAGTTTATATGACATGTCTTACATTACAGATGTTCCAATAATCACAACACGTATTTGATCCAAAAAATCAGGACTGTCAATTTTTTTATCTGACGGTTCAAAACGACAAAAAAAATATTCATTATAACTGAATTTTCAGAGTTCTGCACCATAGTTGGACCTGGACTAGGTTGTTTTTTCCTCAATATGTAAGGCCAAGCATTTTGTCGTTTATGTATGGCCTTATTCAGAGGAAGATCCAACTTTTCTGAGCAGAAATGCGAATCTTTTTCTTCCCAGAGTCTTGGAAACCTTTATAGTAATTATTACTCATGTAGGAACACGGAAAGTAGTAGGTCCAATCTATTGATTATGTCATACTCCACTGAACCATAAAGTTTTCATAGTTGCACAACTATTTTGTTGTTTACTGAGAAGGAAAATTTCCCACAAAATCACAGATTGACACAAGAACAGACGAGGAAAGGAAAATTGATGAATGGCTTCCTATTACATCCTCAAGAAATGCAAAATGGTGGTATTCTGCTTTCCACAATGTCACTGCCATGGTTGGAGCTGGTGTTCTCAGTCTCCCTTTTGCCATGTCTGAGCTCGGCTGGTAAACGTCCCTTCTAACGAACAATTTTACTTGCCCAAAAAACAAATCTCGAACCAAAACTCAATCTAAACGCTTATATATAATTTCAGGGGACCCGGCGTGGCGGTGCTGGTAATATCTTGGGTTGTAACATTATACACTTTATGGCAAATGGTTGAAATGCACGAAATGGTTCCGGGGAAACGATTCGACAGATATCATGAGTTGGGACAACATGCTTTTGGTGAGAAACTTGGACTATGGATTGTTGTACCTCAACAATTGATTGTTGAAGTTGGTGTAGACATTGTCTATATGGTTACTGGAGGAAAATCATTGAAGAAATTCCATGATACAGTTTGCAAAGACTGCAAAGAAATTAAACTTACTTTCTTCATTATGATCTTTGCTTCTGTTCATTTTGTCCTTTCACATCTCCCAAATTTCAATTCCATCTCTGGTGTATCCTTGGCTGCAGCTGTCATGTCATTGAGGTAATAATATAAACAATCATATCTAGTCTTCCTCCATTTTTCGGCTTCATAGTGGGACGTGCCTAATGTTCATGGCGCTACCATACTCTCACGTTAACATAGGCCCTACTTCTGCAGTAGGGTCATTGAGGACTTAGACTCTTGAGACTACCCCCATCTCTTAATTTCCCATTTGTATAGCTTTGTGTTAGTGCCACGCCAGAACTTGGAGGTGGCGGTCACCCTCCTAACATTTTTTCAGAATACCAGTTATTCTGAAGAAAATTGGATTTTCTCAACAATATACTAGTATATATTAGATCTAACCCTTCCCTCCGCCCCCAAAGATTCAAAAATACTATTATATATGTTTCTTTCTAATTCGTTATTTCAATATATAAGTTCTAGATTTTCCCATGCTTAGTGCTGACACGCTTCTTCTGTTGTTTATGAAGTTACTCAACCATAGCTTGGGGGGCATCAGTGGATAAGGGTGTGCAACCAGATGTGCAATATGGGTACAAAGCTAAATCAACAGCAGGGACAATTTTTAACTTCTTCAGTGCCCTAGGAGATGTGGCATTTGCTTATGCTGGTCACAATGTGGTTTTGGAGATTCAAGCTACTATACCTTCTGAACCTGGGAAGCCTTCAAAGATACCTATGTGGAGAGGAGTTATTGTTGCCTATATTGTTGTAGCTCTCTGCTACTTCCCTGTTGCTCTTGTAGGGTACTGGGCGTATGGAAACGACGTGGCAGACAACATTCTCATGTCTTTGGAGAACCCTGCTTGGCTTATTGCCATGGCTAACATGTTTGTCGTCATTCACGTTATTGGAAGCTATCAGGTAAGAGAACCACTCCCTTCTCCTCTTGAAATTGCCGTGATTTTTCTCGAAGTTGCTCAGCTAACCTGTAATGGTTTTGCTGCAGATTTATGCAATGCCAGTGTTTGATATGATTGAAACTGTACTTGTAAAGAAGCTGAGGTTCAAGCCTACTTGGTATTTGCGGTTTATTACAAGGAATATTTATGTTGGTGAGTGATCAATCGGTTTTGTGTTCTTTTCTTTCATTTCTAGGATGTCATTGTATCAGTGATGTTTGATTCTACAATGGTTTCAATTGCAGCTTTTACAATGTTTGTTGGCATCACTTTCCCTTTCTTTGGTGGTCTACTGGGATTCTTTGGAGGCTTTGCTTTCGCTCCAACCACCTACTTTGTAAGTAAATCTCGAAACAATAGGTCATGTTTAAGGTACATTTCCCCCGTATAAGGGCTTACATCTTTCGCTTTAAACTTTCTTTAGCTCCCCTGTATAATGTGGCTAGCGATCTACAAACCGAGGAGATTCAGCCTATCTTGGTGGACAAATTGGGTATGTGTACGAACTAAAGTTGATCATTTCATTGAGAATTTTAAGTTGAATGCTATGATTCTAACTTGACTACTTGTTTTTTGGCCAACATGAACTTCAGATTTGCATTGTTTTGGGAGTCATTCTGATGATTGTAGCACCAATAGGAGGACTGAGACAGATTATAGTTCAAGCCAAGGACTACAAGTTCTACTCTTAAGCAGTTCAACATAGCAGATTATGGTTCGGTCTTAGAACACCCATAAGGAACTGTCGAAGTAGGCCTCGACAGCAAGAAATTATTAAAGGAGTGGAAGCTCTCTCTACGAGGAGTTCCTTTCTGGAGATAGAAACCCTAACCAGAAGAATCACATAAGCAGATAGTCATTTCTGCTAGTTACCAGGATAAGATATGCGCATAGATTCTGTGTGTGTGTGTGTGTGTGTGTGTTTTACTGTTTTCAAATACTGGGTTATATTGGTGAAATGATAGTGGATTGTGTCTGGTGAAACATGTTTTTCATTATCTAAAATATGTGAATGAGATTAATAGAGAATCTGCTACATGATATATGCTTCACTTTGAAGTTGTTTAGCAATTCCTTATCAAATTAAGGACAACTATTCAAAGAAAACTAGCATGGTCAGCGCGGCATTTCTAACATATAATAATAGGTTACAACATATCAAAAAGACTAGCGCAATTGACGCGGCCGGAATAATGCATGCGGATGAGACACCCCTGCTTCGATAAAAATAAAATAATAAAAGAAGAGGAGCCTTGGAGCAACGGTGAAGTTTGCTGGTCACGAGTTCGAGCCGTTGAATCAACCACCGGTACAAAGGCCAGGGTAGGCTGCCTACAGTTCACCCCTTGGGGTGCAGCCGTTCCCCGAACCCTGCGTGATTGGGCTGGCCTTTTAAAATAAAATAATAAAAGTAGGACAAGTATTCCTCAACATCATATTCAGCCAAATGGATGTCTATTTCAGCATTTACGTAGATAGATACTTTGAAACTGGTTAGAGGGAAATAATGCTTCAAATGGCACCACAGACATTGCTATCTCTTATCTGCCCTGCCCTGCCGCATGAGGGCATTAGATGGCCTACCAAAGTCTTATGAAACAGAGAATCAGGGAGACATAATTCAGTTCAACAACTATACAAATTGAAAGCAAAGATGCTGAATTTATGCATTTAATCAAAAATTAGTTAATAGAGACCAGGGATGATGGCGCCAACTGCTAGCCATTGAAACATCGAAGAACATGCTGCAAAATACCTATTTTAAATGCAAGGCAGGTCGGTCAAGGAAGACTACTGTTGTTGACGCAACACTTCGGACTTGGAAACATAGATCCCGAATTCAATACCCACTCTTCCGATATAATTAAGAAAAGGGAGATAGGGAAGGTTGAAAGTGGCTATTACGACTCAAAATATTGGACAGCAGCTGATAGTATTCCAAACCTAAACCATATTATTACAGTTAAAACTCAAGTCTGCAAGTTGCAAGGCAATGCAAGTCTTCCTTTTCCATTTACTAATGGCAGAAAACTGCAAGTTTGAGTTAAAACCACAGAATAGATGGTTTGATATGCAGTGTTGCTGGTTAATCCGAAATAAAACTAAATCATCAACTAAATTGCTATTAATATCAAGACGAAAATGTCATACAACTTTCTCCCAATACTTGTTTCTCAATAAAATATTTTGTTTATACTGTCTACCTGCATGCATTATTGACCCAACTAATCCGATTGGGTTCAAGAGGCCACGTCGGCCAACCTAACAGGAATTCCGCCAGACATGCTGCTAGACAGGAAGTTAGCTCTAACCACTGGTGACTATGTCTCATTGGTATCATCCATAAAATATTAAGGGAAGCTATCATAGACTGTTTTTGTCAATAAAAGACTCGGACTTTACAGACTCAATAAAAGCTCATAACTGACAGTTTAATTGGATAGTGTTTCCTGTTGAAACATAACACAAAATTTCAGGTTCAGAAACTACATTTTCCCTCAAGGAGAATTCAACTTCCACAAAACCAAAGCGCTTCGTTTCATAACCAAACACTAACCAACACAAACTTTCAAGTTTAGAAACTACATTTTCTCCACCTTATACAAAACCAAAACGCTTCGATTCATATAACCAAACACTATCCAACACAAAATTCCATAACCAACTTATACAAAACCAAAACGCTTCGTTTCATACTCGAACACTATCCAACTGAAGCAAATTCGCCTATTCCAGAAGCTCAAAATTAAACTTAACAAGCAAAATATAAGCACAAGAAAAACAAAAGCAGTATCTTCAATAATTGAAAAAATGACCATAGTAATAAATTATAACAAAGAGCTGCAAATTTTCATCAGCTAATCTTTTTCTCCAACTTTCCAGTTTTTTCCTGGTACAAATCAACCCAATTATTAAAAACCCACAAAATACTAACAGAAATCGCCGTACCAACAACTAAAAAAGAAATCCAAACCCATTTAGGGATAACAACATTATTATCATCCCCAAACCCACCATTCCAATAGGAAACAAACATCTGATAAAGAAAAAAGGGTCCAATAAAACCCCTAACTATAGAATACAAAGCATAAAAAGGAGGAGACAAGAATCTATAAACCTTATCAGCAAATTCAAAATCCGATCTTCTAGAAGCAGCCAAAGTCCATAAATTCTGACATAAACTTGTAACCTCAGCAAGAATCAAAAGAATCAAAAGTGAATAAGCCCCATGAATCACTAGGTAACGACAAGTAATAAAAACAAATAAAGTAGCTAAATGATGTCCAATAAAAAGAACATCTTTTGGACAAAAAACTATATAATGACAAAGGTCCATTAAGAAATAGGAAATGCTGTAATCAAGAACAAGATTTTGAAAAGGGGTATTGGGAGAATGGAAATTTGGATTTGAGGGAATTGATTTGTAGGCTAAGAAAACAGCTGGGGTTCCATGGAATAAGGAGATTATACAACTTGAAGCCTCGGGTTTGAGTTTTTTAGGCCAGTTTTTGAATATTTTAAGATAGGAAAAAAGGTAAATTGTTAGAAAAATTGTGAAGAAAAAAGGGAGATTTGGGAATGAAGGATGGATTAAAGATAGGGATGATTCTTCCATTGATTAATGAAGTATTTTTTTTAAGGATTTGAGAGATGAGGAAAGAGAGGATATTATGGGGATTTTTTTAGCAGGGAAGGTAATGGGAAGGTTGGGTATTTTGGTTGCCCTACTCCTGAATTCTTATTCTTTATCTTTCCTTTTTTTTTTTTTTTTGGTTGGAATGTGTTGAAATATGAATACTTTTTGGGTAGGAAAAAGAGAACAATTGGTACTTTGAAAGGAACCTAACAAAAGAAGAAGATATATTCCCTTCTTAGATTTTTTTCATTAGAAAATGTCAATAAATTTTAATTAGGTCGAATATGGAAGGAATTTTCAATTGCATCCCTGTAAGTGGCATTTGGTCAATTTAGATTTTGAATTTAGCTGAAACGGGTCAATTTGGTCCCTAAGTTAACACAAATCCAAAAAGCTTATGGATGGTTAATTTCAAATTAGTCTCTAGAGTTTTATTTATTTTCAATTAAATCCCTATAGATGATGTATTAATATATTAGAGAATGTATTAGATAAAATGTACTAAAGGATCCATAATGAGATCAAAATTGAATGGGGAAATTCTGATAAGAACCTGGATCATATGGATCCAATGGTCCAGAATTAAGTCATCATCGCATGCTTGTCTCTCTTGTTATGTAATGGAGTGGTTCAGAATTAGGCCATCATCACAGGATAATCTTCTAATCAGGTAAACTGGCATCATGGGATGTGGGATGTCTAATCAATCTCCCCTTCTTCTACATCGGCGTTTACAATTTCTGGGACACTAGGTGGTGGTGGTTCAACTTCCTCCTCTTCATCATCTGCTTTTATGTACAACCCAAGTTGTTCCAAGGCATTAGTGCCGGCAAACTTAAAACTACCCAATCCTTCCAGCAAGTGATCCGGGCTATTTTCATCCACAGAACTAGGTAGTTGTTCAGGAGGACCAGCTCTCAGCATTTCCAGATCTTCAAGAAATTGAGAGTTCTCGTTTATTTCAACTGTCTTCTCCATCTGCAGTAGGGGCGGAAGTAAGAATTATCAACACTTTTATGTTTTCTGAGAGAACCAAAGACATCATTCTCACCTCTAATAGTGCCTGACGAGCTGCTGCTCTCTCTAGTTCTCTTTTTTTTTTAAGTTCAGCTGCAGCTTCTGCTTCAGCTTGCTTTCGAGCATCTTCAGCGGCCTTAGCTTCTGCTTGCAATCTAGCTCTCTCTGTTATAGCATGTTAAGTTTAGCAGCAGTTCTTACTTTTACTTTCGAATGCAAAGGCATTAAGCAAACAATGCATATGCATATAAGAGATGTGGGAGCACCAACCTTTCATCTTCTGCATCTCAAGTTTCTCCCTTTCAAGGCGCAATTTCTCAGGATCCACCTTTTCACCCTGATCTCAGCCAATATCAAATTGCAAAGAATCATATCCTTAGCAATACCACTAGAAATACTAGCTGTGTTTGAGTGAGAAGTCACGAAACCAACCTGCAAAAGCGCCTTTTCTCTTGCCTTGAAGATGGTATCAGCAAATCTGTTCTTCAGGAGAGCAGCCCTATAGAGCTTCTCAGGGGAGACCTGTCTTTCGGTTGGAGTACTTTCCCCTATGATGTTAAATGTGTACGAGTAAGACATAACATGCTAAATTGATAACCAAAACATAACCATTTTCATGGATTCTTGTTTTCACCATCTTGGTGACCATCTGACACATCAGAGTAAAATTTCTCCTGAGAATATTGTTCAAGCTGGTCCAACCCACTGATAGATTACGTACAACACATAGATGAACCACAAGCTGTGGTTTATGACAAACTCAAACCACCATTATATTAAATTAAATAAAAAGGAAAGCAAACGAGAAGATGCTAAACAAGAATAGTAGACATCGAACATACACTCGAATATATTAGGAGAGCCAGCACACAACAAATACATACTATCATGCAACCTAAGTAAGGAACTTAGATGAGAAACTTCAATAAACTTACCATAATCCTCAGCAGAGTCCCCTACACCGTCCTTCCCATTTATATCCCTTGCAGAACCACTTGTATCCTGTCATGGATGGAGTAATAAGACGGGTCTGTGGCGAGATCTCCTCCAATCTAAAGACTAGAAAGTAAATCATAAAATTATTTTACCATTGTTGGCTTTACTGGTGTCGAAAGGACAGCCTCTGCTTCACCACCTGCAAAATTATTTCATGAACTCTAGGCAAAAGGAGAAGGAAAAAAACAAAATAATTACCCCCATTCTCGCCACTACCAAAAAGAGAATGTAAATTCACTATACTACTGGCATTCCAAAATCCAGGTATACAAATTGCAAAGACAGCACCAACTTTGTCTACCAAACTTCTGAATAAGCGGAAATAAAGTAGATACATTTGTAATTAAGTTTTAAGAAAAAACTGGAAGTGAGTAGAAAGTTCCGTAATAATGAATAGAGACCGTGGTCAGGATCGTTTGAAGCTACATTGCAAATAAGTGCCGCGTCATACTTCAGAATCCAAAAGTTATGCGCAAGGACTTGACCCAAAAAAACCAAGTTATCCCTTAATACAGATCTATGAGACCATGAATTTTGAAAGTAAATGAGAAAATGATAAACCATAGTAACACAAGCATAAACATATAGAAACAGTTACCAAGTAACAAACCTAATCTCTCATTGGACCTCCCAGTAGCTATATTTTTGTCACTCTCCACTGCAGAATCTTTTTCAATTTGGACTGGAGGGTAGCTTGAAACCGGAGGCTCATTTTCTCCGATGTCAATATCCTCATCGACATGGTCATTGCCTGAAATTTAAATGAATAAGGGACGTCATTTTAGGTGATAAACACCCATGCATGAAGATGTCCTTCACAAAGGCATGGAACAACAGGCTAAGAATAACCACCTCTGTCCACTTGCATGGATGAACTGCTGAGCTCTGATTCATTAGGCAGCTGAAAAAGAGACGGAATTGTATCATTATAAAGGCAGACTAGACTAAGCAAGGGTAAATGCCTGTATTTCAATATATCTAACATATCAAATGGTGCTCATACCACTATCTCACAACGTTCAGCTATTGCATTGTTCTTTTGATTATCCAGTAAATGCTGCTCATCCAATAGCTTTCTTAATTTCAATAGAACATCATCACTGAGGTCATCAATATCAATCTCAATCTCATCCTCTCCGGCTTCCCCTTCATTAGAACTTTGTTCCTTCAGAATATCAATGATATTGTCAGGAATCTCACCATCTAACCCTTCTAAGTCTATGCTTAACTTTCGCTTCTCTTCATCTGTCATCCTCGGTTTAACAGGTTCTGACACTACTGAATGCTGCGATGGACTAAGTTTTCTCTTCTTTGCAGGGATACTTGGCTTAACTGCTTCAGTTTCCTGGAGAACTCCAGAATTCTTATGCAGTGTTTGGGAACTATTTGCAGACAGTTCTTTCTCAAAAGCATTCCATTTTAGCTCAAAAAAATTTCTCATTGTATCAGCCATGACATGGACATAATTTCCTGGAGGATTGTATGTCATAGCATTTGAGAACGTAAGCCTGACATCAGCAACAAAATCATGGGGAATTGAATACTGTCCTGAAGCAAGCTTGCGCTTTATTGTCCCCAGATCCATTGGATGTTTGATGACAGTAAAATAGTCGGGAATATTTAACTTTACAACATCAACAGGTTCATTAAAAACCCAACCATGTTGATGAGACATCAATTTTCTAAGGAGGTTTCCACATTGTTTCAGCAGTAAAGCATTCGGATTTGAAACGGAACTTTGATCCACAAACCTTTCTGAAGTACCACGTTTTTTACCTCCAGAGTTTGCATTCTTCTCAGGTCTCGAAATCTGTCCTGAAGATTTTTTTCCATCGAGTGTGTGTGGACCTTTCTTTACTTGGCTATCACTAAGGATACCGCTAGATGATGACACAGTAACACCATTTATTCTCTGCAACTCAAAGTTTTTCTGAAGAACCCGAATCCTTTCAAGATCAGATCTCAACCTTAGTAACAAACTCTTCCTCTCTGAAGGAGACAGTTTAGACAGAGGGACAACTTCTACAGGCACATCAAACCCACCTGGCAAAGCAGAATTTATATCAACCCATTTCTTCCCTGAGCTACCAGATCCCTCTGATTCTCTACGAATACCAAAACCTGCCGAATAGCCTTCTGGAAACCTGTTCTTCCTGGCCATATCTTTTCCAAACCTTCCTCCCTCAAATTCCTCAGATTATATAACCAAGTTCACAAATCCAATGTGTAGAACCTGATATAATGGAACGACCATATATTAAGCCCTCAGAAACACCTAAAGCGTGACAGAAATTACCATTTTCAGAATTTTCACTAAATGAACTAAATTACCAACTTCAAGAACTCAAGAAACCCTAAATCCAAACATAATTCTAATTAATCAATTTATAAATGGTAGCCTTCCATTTTGCCTATCAACAACCTCATTCCTTAGTATCAAAAACCTCAATTTTGCACTTAAATCTGATAAACCAACAAAATAAAACAATCCCTAGAAAAATTACCTTAACCCAGCAAAATCCTCTGTTCCAAGATAAGGCTCCACAAAAAGTTAATTATTGAGGTAAATCAACAAAAATACCCAGCTAAATTATTTCTCAGAAGTGCAAGAAATTGCAAATCAAGCATCAATTTGAAAACCCTAAATCAGCAACCCCAACCGCAATTTCTTCAAGAAATTAACTTTTCCAAAAAAAATTACCGACTAATCTTTCAAGAAACGACCTTGTAGAGCTTCGGTAGCGAAATTCAGTGACTGAAACAGCCGCAATTCAGGCGGAGAAAGCTTGCGGAAGCTTTCGAACTACAATATCTTCTTGTTTTCTAGAGAGAAAATCGAGAGAAAGAAAGAAAGAAAGAGAAAAAAGAGGTAGCAAAATGGCAATAGGATTCTATTGCTTTTCTATTTAAAGCCCAATGGAACGTAAAGCGGCAAATTTTTGATAATCGAACGGTAATTTTGTGCTTAAAAGTCAGACGCCAGATCTACATCGACGGACCAGCACCTGTGTCCAGATACGGAAATATCCCACTAGTTTGACTACGTAGAAACCTTCTGTAGAAGCTTAACTAATAAGATTCTTTCTGATAAGCTTACCTTGCTGACAGGAAAAATTCTGATATAGACCTGGACTAATGTGGGATTGTTTATCACTTGATCCACAATCAACCACATCACCTGTTTTGATTAAAATAAAATAAAAACGCCTCAAAAAGCCCACCAAAAGGGGGAGTATTTTTATTATTTTAATCAAAACTGTGATGTGGCTGAATGTGGACCAAGTGGACATGACCACTTGGTAGTCCAGGTCTATATCAGAATTGTTCGACTTGCTGACAGTGGATTTAGGTGAAGGCCAGATGCATTCTAATTTTTTTTTTTTAAATAAAAAATCTATAGAAAAAATTAAGGTGCGAATATAATTAATGCGTCTTGGACTAAAGTGTCCCTCTTTATCTGTGTTATAATTTTAGCTTAAACTATGTGTTACAATTCTAGCCCGACAATCCTAACTCGAGCTAAGCGATCCCGACGGAAAGAGGGTAGACCTACACAATGGTTAAGTTAACTTTGAGAGAGAAGAAGATATGAAGATAGAGAAAATACTCAATGTCAAGAATGCAATTAATACGATCAAAATAACTGATATTTATAGGAGATGTCAAATCTCAATAATATAGTAATTACCAATTCGATTAGTATTATTCTTACCATAAGTGTTCTGATTGGAAAAAATTTAAGCAACACAGTCTCATATGGAATCAACTATTTGATGTAATTGACTAAAATCGGACAAGGTTATATGCACATGTTTGTTAACTTCGGTGTGGGCCGACCAGAGTTATATTGAGGCTCGAACCCACCAATAACATTAAAGGACCTTGCTATGCTACTAGAATTATTGGCTAAAAAATTGACTAAAATGGTGTCTTTTGACCTTTTTGCCCTTATAGTTGGGTGAATCCCTTATACCAACAGGGGGTAAGATAATCATTTAACACCCTCAATTTGGGGGGTTTAGAGTTTCTATCCCCAAAATTCTAGTAGAAAAGTAAATTCCTAACAATTAATTAGGAGAGTGAGCAGGAAAAACACAAGGAAATTCATATAGTTGGGTGAATCCCTTATACCAACAGGGGGTAAGATAGTCATTTAACACCCTCAATTTGGGGGGTTTAGAGTTTCTATCCCCAAAATTCTAGTAGAAAAGTAAATTCCTAACAATTAATTAGGAGAGTGAGCAGGAAAAACACAAGGAAATCCGATATGAATTCGGGTAACCTTGCTATAAATCTCCTCTACAAACTAGAGTTCATCCTCCCCCTTTTCTCTCTCTTCCCCTTTTCTTCCTGCTTTTTCTTCTCCGCCTGCTGCTGGCCAGATTTGGCCATCTTGGTCCTTTTATTCCGTTAATATTACTCTATTTTGTATTACGAATCATATAAAACCTTTTTCAGAGTTTTTTTCTTCAAGATTCAAGACGTAGTGGTTAGATGAATCTCAGATCTTCGCAGATCTAGATTTTTTTTCTATTTTTCTAGGAGGATGTGTTCAACCCGGACTTGATCTGGGCCCTTTATCATCTTTTTATATCTTCCCGAGACAATTTATAGGACGGTTGATACGCCCATGGTCCTATAAATTGTCGACCCCTAAGGAAGATGTTAAAAGTGATATTCTCCTGTCCCTGTGTTTCGAGGATTGCAATGAAGATGCTTTGAAGAAGAAGATTATGTATTTGTTTAGTTTGCTAGTTTTATTAGTTGTTTTTCCTAACCATCCAAGTTTTCTTGGGTGTGTCTTTTGTCATCATTATCGTGATTTTTTTAAATCATTTGTATAACTGTTACTTTCTGTATTTGCAGATTTTCCTTTGATTGTAATGGCCTCGACTATTTGTGATTAATGGAAATATAATTTATTTAGCAAAAAAAAAAACCTTGCTATAAATCTGTCTCATCAGTTCCGGACACATCTTTTTCATAATTGTATAAAATTTCTATTCGGCGGATCTATTCTCACACGTTAAAATTGCCACAAATACGTGAGCAATTATGTTTGATTTATTTACAACTCTAGATTTAAGGTCGTTTAATGTCATAGAAACTCTAAATTTAAATCTGATTAATGTCGCATCTAAGCATCTTACTAGTGCTGAAGTACAACAATGTAAAACATGATATATGTTGTAATATGATGAATGACCAGGCCCATAAAGCCCATAGAAAATGAGGCCCATGAACCAAAGGGTTTTTACCTCTATAAATAGAGGCATTTAGTTCATAACAATACACATCTAATTCTCTTCTCCTCTCCCAATTTCTCCTCTCTTTCTCTATATTATAACACGTTATCAGCACGAAACTCTGCCAATTTGTTTTGAAAGAAAATCACTAGGTTTGTTATTATAATTTTTCTATAGATCTGTTTGATATTGTGGCTTCAAATCAATTGAAGTATACAATAGATCTAACATTTTTTATTTGTGGCTTCAAATCAATTGAAGTATACAATAGATCTAACATTTTTGATATTGTGGCTTCAAATCAATTGAAGTATACAATAGATCTAGCATCTCTATTATATTATCGTTTTGAATTTTTGATATTGATGTTGTAGATCTATAGATCTGATTTTTTTGAAGTCATTCTTATCATATCTTATTATTATATGAATCCCTGGTTTCCTTGGTTAGCTATAAGGTTCAATACCCTTGTGACAATTTCAGAGTTTACAAAGGAGGATATATTGATTCTCAGTAAAATAGATATCATGTTGCATATGTTTACAAGGTGAGTTCTATTATAATTATTGTATAATTTGCTTTTATATTGTGGCTTCAAATTAATTGGAGTACACAATAGATCAAGCATTTCTACCAAATTTACGAAATAAAATCCTAAATCTATATGAACATCGATTATGCCGACATATGTAATGCTCTAGATCTGTATTGCGTCAATGAGAGAGATAAGAATCTGTTTTACATTCATGAAAGGAATGGTTATGTTCATTCTATTTGTTACTATTTATTATTTAAAAAAAAGGAATTTGTTTCTGTTTTCTTTATCCTGGCCCGAGATCAACAGTGAAGGGAGAAGAAATTCAATGTTCCCCATTTTTAAGTTTTCACGGTAAGTTTGATTTCTCTTTTAATTTTATAGACAATTTTATTTATTATTATTAAAATTTTAATTGTATCAATATTCCTGAAGAATATTAAACGATTACTCTTGAAGTAGTAATTGTATAAATTAATATTATTAAATGTTCTTGAAGAACATCATCTAATATTCCTGAAGAATATTATTTATTCCCGAAGAATATTATCAACATCTTTTGATTTGATTGTGTTTCGGTTTTGATCAGTTACATTTTTTTATTGTTTATATTATTATTCTGTATATATTCCAGAAGAATATTATTATTCATTAATTATTTACTCCGAAGAGTATATTGTAATTTAAAATTACTTGAGTAATATAGGAATATTATTCTTGGAGTATATTCGACCACAAGTTTTGGTTATGTAATTGAATTGCATATATTAATTGCATTTATATTTATATAAATGCTATATAAATGATAGCAAATTGTCATATATTAATTGTCATATATTTATGGTTTTTGTTATGGCAGCAATCAACATTCCATGATTCACTATTCAATATTTTTTTTTCTTTTCATTTATTATTGTTATCTAGAATCTTAAAAAAAAAAATCAATATTCCTGAAGAATATTGCACGATTACTCCTGAAGTAGTAATTATATAAATTAATAATATTAAATGTTCTTGAAGAACATCATCTGCTATTCTTAATAAAAAAAAATATTATTTATTCTTGAAGAAAATAAATACAAAATGTTTAAACTTGACCACCAGAAGATGGTTAAATCAAATATTATAGACAAATATACGACTACCAGAAGATGTTGTATCAAATTATTATATACGATTCTACAACCACTAGAAGATGGTTGAATGATCAAACAAATTATTGTTGTTTATTCTTAACCACTAGAAGATGGTTGCAGAATAACGACATATGTTGGCCCTCAATTTTGAGGGACATGTTTATATTTCGAAAAAAAAGATGCAAGCCTCAATTATGTTCCTGTAGTAACAATTATTGAGGAAATAGATTCCAAAAATTGTTTTCCTCACATCTCCATTGGTCTAAGTAAGAGAATTATACATTAAATTTCGTGAAATCAATTACGAATGATTATCACAATATAAGAGAAACCCAACAAATTGTTGGTACATCATTCCCTGAAGCGAATGTGATTGAAATTTTATTGTCTATGAGAAAGACAATTTAACTCAACAATTATTGTAGAAAATTAGTATGATTGATTATCACCTTAAGTGGTAAAAATGTAAATGTGTAATATCTTATTTTATGTTTTGATGAACTTGTATTTAATAGTTTGGAGATGTATTAGAAATTTTGGACTGTAATTATATTTCTAATGTTTTGTATTTTATTTCAGATTACTTTTAGTTATTTAAGTTCCATTTACTATTAAAAACAAAAGCTCCTGAAGAGTTTGTATATTGAAGAGTTCCAGTAGAACTAATTTATTAATAACTCTAAACGAGTTAGTTCATCAAGAAATTTGAAACAACGCTTCCTTTATAATAGTTCCTGAAGAACTATAACTATTCATACTAGTAGATGAAATGCTCCAGAAGAGCTAAAGGATTAAAATCAGTTTCAATACTTTTTATAAATGTTTACAATATAAATAATATTGTACAATTCAAGCAGAAATTGTCGATTAAAAGCTCCTGAAGAGCTGGTTGATTAAAGACTCATGAAGAGATCTATGAAATCGACTATTATCTATAATTTCCTTATAAAGATTCATTTAGATAGTGGACAAATGCATTTTTCAATCATTGCTATTGTTATTAGCAAATAATGCATTGAAGAAATTGCTATTTATCTCTTATAAATTATATTGTACTGTAAATAATTGCATTGAAATGCATTATTGATTAAGCCTGAAGCTTACTTGGTTAAAGAAATATATTAGTTGGCATGACTGATTAGACCATCTCAGATCATTGAAAATACGAAATCATGAGAAATTCGTGAAAAAAAAATATTTTTATGGATCCAGAAGTTTCCTAAAATATTATTTGAATTTAGCTACATATTTCAAAGTAATTATATTTTGTCTCAGTACTATGAATATTGAGATTGAATATATTTTTGGGATGAATATTTTATTCGATGCATCGAAATACGTATATTGTTAATCCGCAACTTGAAGTTTGCGTTTTTCTTGATAAATTTGTCTCAAATGTACTAGTGATATTATATGTCATCTAGATAAAAGTTGCATATCCTGAAGAATATGTTCATATATTAAATGGTCTTGTAGAATCATATATTGCTTTGAATTTATTAGATGTTTCATTGTATTTTTCCAACTATTAATTTCTTATTTCTCCTCTTTTTAATCGGTTTTTATTGTTGCAAACAACAAGATTTCCACCTCAAAATAAAATGTGCGCTTATTCTCCACCACAAGGTGTTGAGATTGGTCTTCAAAAGAGGATAAATTATATGTTGGTTATCAATCCTGCAGATTGGTATATATTGTTGCAACATAAAGAAGAGGAAATATATATAGCCGAACAAACTATTTCTATTCGTGTCTCTAGTTGATCCTCAAATAAATGAGTTTTGAACCGGGAAGTTCAAAAGACGAATATTTAGAAATATTTTATAACCAAAAATTCGACTAGAGAAAAAAAAAACTCCATGATATTTAATGTCCCTGAAGGACAAGCTATCCATAATATTTGAGACATTGAAATGTGGTAGCATTATGAGTTCCAATAATACAATTTCTCGCAAATGGAGTAAATATTTATAGATGGTCAAGTCGAGAAGATTAAAATTCTAGAAGAATTTTTCCAAACATGAATATTATATCATTTCCAGAAGAAATTCAGGTACCTGAAAATTTGTGAGAATAATGAGATCTCAAATGTTTGGGAATTGATGGAACCATATACATAAAATTGTGCAAAAGTCGACATTATTTATGCGCGCAATAGAATGAGGATCTTTAATATAAAGTCTGCAGACTGAAAAATTGAAAAATTGAAAGTGTAGAGATTATTGGTCAAAATAGACCATTGAGTTCACCTCAAATTGTGAAAAAAGCCTGCACGAAATTTTTAATACAATTGAAGTGCAAATGTATTCGTTACATGTATTATACACCAGAAGTGTAGTCTTAGAAAGATATTCGTTTAGAATAACGAATAAATAAATTACTTTGAGGGTGGATGCAAGTGTATTTGAATAGCGCACAAACACTTGGTATATACACAATGTTGCAATTTTGTAACATCATTTATAGGAAATCTTTGAAGGACTTGATATGCCAGAAGCATCTAAGTAATTCTTCCCGAAAAATATATAAACATCAAGACCTAGTGATTAATACTTTTTGAAATCATTATGGAATAAATTAAAACATCTGGAAGATGTAATTTGTTGAAATTATGAACACTTATTCACTAAGATCCAATTGCAAATTAAATTATATGCATTGGTCAAATGATGTTAAAAAAGGAAGTAATTTGACATATGATTAATGTACTCTTTTTCCTTAACTAGGCGTATTTTTTCCCACAGGGTTTTTCTTTTTCCTAGTAAGGTTTTAACGAGGCATATTTTCTTCATGTTATGCAAAAGTGAAGACATCGAAGTTCAACAAATACACTCAAGTGATAATATGGCAGATTTATTCACCAAGGCTTTACCAACATCAACATTCAGAAAGTTGATACATCAGATTGGAATACGTCGTCTGAAAGACATTCAATGATCAGGGGGAGTAGTTGTACTCTTTTTCCTTCGTTCAGGTTTTGTCCCACTGGAATTTCCTGACAAGGTTTTAACGAATCGACAATTAAATACTCCAACATCAATTGTATTCATTTTCTTAGTTTGGTTTAATTTTTTCCAAATAAATTTTTGTGAGGCAATTGTTGTATAGATTAGTCATTCAAGTGGGAGTATTGTAATATGATGAATGACCAGGCCCATAAAGCCCATAGAGGATGAAGCCCATGAACCAAAGGGTTTTTACCTCTATAAATAGAGGTCTTTGATTCATAACAATACACATTTAATTCTCTTCTCCGCTCCCAATTTCTCCTCTCCTCTATATTATAACAATATAGACAAAATAAAGAAAAATATGCCGCCAGAATAATGTTTGTAATTACTTCATATCTGGAATCAAGGACCGCCATCAGATTTTCATAATTTCCTGCTCTATAAAGACTTAAAGTTATATAGAAAGCGCCTTATATTTCTAAAGGGGCAGACCAATTCAGCAACACTTGCAACCTCTTTTCGACAAGGCAGCACTCCATCTGTGCTTGTTCATATGTTGAACCTTTGAGGAACACTATCAAAATCGTCGAAGTCAAATCTTTGCCGTTCCCTACCCGCCTGAACCAAGAGTGAAAAAGTCACATTACAGGCTTAGGACTGAAATTCAGAAAAGATATATGGATCCTGGTTTCCACAGAATCAACTAGACAGGTAGTGTTGTGATGGTTGTCAAACAAGAAGTGCACGCAAAATTTAAGGAGGTTTACCTTTGCAAGGTACGAGGGCTCACATGACATTAGCTCATCCACGGTACTAAGCTTCTTTGACAGCGTCATTATTCTGAAACATTCATCATTCAAGTTTATTATTAATCACTAAACGCTTTTCTGTTCACACATTCCTTCCTATCTTTTTTACATGTAAATTATAAAATATACAAAGGACATAATTTAAGCAAGAGTTTTTCTAATGTTACTTTTGTACTAACAGCATAAATAGTTGATATTTTAAACCATCATTTTGCTTCTCCATATGATGCTGCAAAGGTCAGTTCACTCCTCACTTTCAGAAAAAGTAATCTGTTTGACAAGATACTCAGTTATGAAGCTATCTAATACACACAAAACAAAAGACAATTGGGAAACTTGCCTCTGGATTGACGTGTCAATGTGTTCAATCATCCGACAGGTTTTGTACTGCTCTGGATCCTCCAAGAATCTGACCATTCCATCCTTTTGATTGATTGTTGCATATATCTCACCATCCTGAATCTATGATCACATAAAAGCATAAATTAACGGAAGAGAAAAATGATTGCCACACTCCTAGGCCTCTAGGGAAAATCTTAAGGATGCAGAAGAGAGGCACACTGTACGTACCATTTGAAGTACATGCATTTCAGCCTCCTTAGGGGTGCTTAGGTCAACTGAGTTGGCAATGTCTTGGAGAGAAAGGGTCAGGTATGTCTGAGTTAATCTCTGAATATTGTGTTTATACATGGAAGAGACCACTTGCTTCACCAGTCCAAGATTATTATCCTAGGAAATACAATAAAGTTTCCAAACCTTTTCAAATGATGATAGAATAATTAAGAACCCAATGCTAAACAACTGGGAAAAAAATCATTTCAGATATTTGGAACCACATTTGCATCTCAATCTCTTCCAAGTAAAAATTAATCCACATAAGCTGTAGAAAACTCACACTTTCAAACTTCTCCCTGTTTGTTGCAATACAAGATTCAAGCTCCAAAATTTTGCCATTGCTATAGCTACTTGCAAGATCAAGGTAGGGCTGTTCATGAATGGAAAAAAAGAAAAGGAAATGTAATATCAGAAGAAAATTAGCGCTCAAATGGCTAGAGGTTTAACAAAAAGAACAAGAAAATGATAGGAGGGATATATAAAGCATGGTTCTCAGCCAGTGGATCAAATTAGAAGCTGAATCAATTTTACACATCATCTCATTGTTGATTAGTTGCAAGCACCCAGGAAAAGAAACCAAATATGATTGATTGGGATTTTAGATAAGGGCAAGGGCAATAACCCCACAGTAAAATCATTTTCTTGATTTCATAAAAGTTACTTTAAGAGCTATTACCTACTGGTAAACTCTATAAGTACTAATAATTACCTGAGAAAAGCTCTTCAAATTCCTCTGTGCTACAGAAGAGGTATACTTTGGGAAGCTGGTAGAGAACTGCAAATATATTAGTAAAAAGGTTTCAAGTACTCTTGAAAAACAAGATGACCAATAGGATGGACCAAGTAAACACTGATTCATTGTTACTTCTTTTAGGCTTATGGTAGCCAAAGAAAGAAGAAAGAAATAACAAAGAATACCTGCCCAGAGTGAATCAACGAAACAAGTATGTACTTTTTGTAGGCTTCAATTGCTATGGCATTTATAGTGGACATAGGTGCAGTCACAACCTGAAAGTATCAAAGAATAACAATCAAGTGTGTCAACCATCTCAAATATGCACACCAATCCGCACTGGGTCTTTGGGTAAAAAATAGTCAAACAGCGCATAATATTTAGGACACCAGAAAGTTTACTTACATTATGAAGCAGCTCTGATGCCTTACGAAAGCACTTTTGTCCAATGCAGATCATCCCCCTACAATAACATCAGATTACACAGGGCTGAGTAATTTTATTCACTCCATGACTAGTTCTATGAGAAAAAATGTTTCAAGGATGTCTTCTCCGAACAAAAAATCGGTTATTATTTATGATGTTATTCAGGTCATCAGAACATGGTGTGGGCTGACCTTAGAGTATTTTTAGGACCTCACATGCAAGCGAAAGGCCAGGTAACCCCTAAACACTTTCAAGACACACTGTATTTCTAAAAGCACAAACACCACAAAGGGCATCAACCAACAAAACACTAAATGTTCCAAATGTTTGGTCTTTCTTTCAGGGATAACTTTTCAGAACTTCTTGTGCAAATAAAAAGCAGAATTACAGTTCTTAATTTTATGACAGAATGATAGTGTGAAAAGAGTATTACAGCAGAAATATTAGAAAGCCTCACCCATAATAACAATACAGAAAGAAATCTCTGGGTTGATCAACTTCATAAATATCGTCCTCCAAAATACTGAGACCAGCTTTATAAGACTTCGCCAGTAAACATAGAAGTAGAAAATCTGGATGTAAAGTTGTTAATTGTTCTGTGGAAGATTGAAGCTTCCGCAGTGCAGTTAGCATAGGAGCCACTCCTCGCAGAGGTGCTTCAAGTAACATAACCATGTCCTTAAACCTTCTACAAACAGATATAACTGCAACATCAAATAAATTTTAGTTATAAAACTCAGTAGTACTTGCTGGCTTGCGCAGAGAATTTATCAAATAGCCGAGAGAACTTAAGTACAAAACATGCTGGACCATTTCACGTACACTTTTCAGGTGCTAAACGAATCTGATAAGGTGCACATGCATCAAGGAATCTAGCAATAGAAAGTGAGACTTCACTTGCTTGCTCTTTTGCAATTGGAGTTGACGTGCATGCCTCTCTGTTAAAGACACACAAGTAAACGCCATGAGCATAGATTAGTTAGTTCTTCATGTTGAGTTTTCGAGGGAGTATCAGCCACATTGATCCAGTCTTGCAATTAAAGAACAGATAAAACAGTTATTTGAAGCTTAAACCAGAACTCCTAGTGAGCCAACTAAAGCACCACCAACCCCGCCATAATAAAATCCCATAACTATCAAAAGCCCGAAAAGCGAGTATTGATCTTCATATCAGCATCTATATATACCAGCACTTAAGTTAACTAGTATCAGATTAACAAACGAATTGTCTGACAACCTTAACCTTTCAAATACCGTCGCAGAGTTGATAAATCATAGTACAATACTCAACACTAAGGAGAAAAAATACAGCAGACGTAAACCAGAGAACTTGTGGACGCCAGACTTACAATAAATAAAAAAAGAAGCAAAAAGTAAAATACTCAAAATGTTGAATTTGAAGGGAAATTAATACTCTAAAAAAAACGCAGCACTAGCAAAAGCAGCAAATTAGTAATTATAATCCACATGCACACTTCTCTTGCGGTTCGAAACTAAATCCTAAACTAAAAAAAAATTAAACTTTAAGCAATAACACTAAAATAACTAATAATATATTACACATAGTATTATAAACCCTAAGTTCAACACAAAAAACAAAATTCCACGATACAAAAAAAATCGAAAATAAACAATTAGAACCGGAAACCGTACAGAATATAAAGGTATCCAAGCGAGTGTTTAGAAGGATCGAGTTCGGTGAGCAAAGCGGCGGAGCGATTGGAATCCTTACGGAGCGAATCTTCGAACTGCTTCAGAAGACTCCAGAGATTAATCAAGTCCTGTTCCGTTCCAGATGATAACCTTTGAATTTGATTCACCAGAGATTCCACATTCATGTTCGGATTCATCTCTCTATTCGGTTTCAGCCGTATGGTATGATTATCAGTTGATTTTTTTTTTTTTGAAGGAAGAAGAATTATATGAACAAGAGTTAAAAGGAAAGAAGAGTATGATTTGTGAATGCGTTTGTGGGCCTGGTACTTGGTGATTGTAATGGAGTGACGGGGATTTGCATGGGTCCTGACCCAGTTTTTCCATTTCAGTCATGATATGGCACTCGAAAATGAGAGACAAATAGTTTTGTCCAGAACGGAAGTCCCACTTCCATCCTGGGTCCATAACGGAAGTGGGACTTCTGTCCCGGCTGACGTGGCAGTTTTTCCCACGCGCGTTGCCACTTGTCCAGGATGGAAGTCCCACTTCCGTTATGGACCCAGGACGGAAGTGGGACTTCCGTTACGATCCTGCCCAAAAAATACCCCACAAAAACCCTAACTTTGCCCCGTGAATTTGAGGACGGAATTGTCACTTCCGTCCTGAACTTCCAGCCAATTTGCAGTGTGTAGTCACTTCTCACTTTTGCCTTTTTGACCCAAAAAAAATTTCTGAACGGTTTTGGCAATTTCGTGCGCATTCATGACCGGTTTTCAGAGACTTGTCCAATAAGAAAATTAATTTTACAATTTCCAACCACATCTATAAATACCCCTTCAAACCTCTCAACAATCTACAACCTTCTCAAACCCATAAAAACCCTATCCTCCATAATACTAGCTTTGAAAATGAATAGCGAAATGAATCCCGGCCTGGAAGAATATTTCAGACATCAATTTAGAATTGCGGTCGGAAATCAAACCGATGGAAAAATGGTAGTATTCTATTTAGTAATGATGAATTTTTTTCTTGTATGAAATGTGTTTAGCTATCTAACTCATCATTTTCGATTTGTAGCGTCTTCCATCGAAGTACACAAGTTGGTTGGAGCAAACTGGTCTCGGGTTAGCTAGTTGTGTCTACCTGAAGGATGACCATGGGAATCAATGGTGCGTCTATGTAACCAAAATAGATGACACCTACTACCTAGACGGAGGATTGCAACAATTTTTGCGTGACAACAATCTTCGTCCCACAAATAAAGTTCATTTTATACCATCTCCAGGGAATCTATTAGATATTTAAGTTAAGAGAGGGCCCGGGATAGGTTACTTGAAGGGCGAATTATCGTACCCATCAGACGGGGCATTTTTTCGGCAGACTTTTCGAATAGACATTGACAAAACATATTCGGGACTTTCCAAACCGGTACGTTCAGTAATATTAAAATTTTAGTACTAAAATCGAGCTTTTGACAATTATGTGTTGTAATGTTGTTTCCCGTGTACAGTGGATATGTAGACAGTACATGCAATGGCTTGTTAGAATGCAGCTTGGAATCCCCGAAGTACTACACATGCGCAACCTTCACGGTAACAAATTGACACTGCAAGTGACTAGAGACGAAGGCTGCGACTGTTACTATTTTTTGGGGTGGGATGAGTTTGTTGTGTTTTCTAGATTACACCCGGGTGACCATGTAAAAATTCATCCAGCCCCTTACGATATCCTTGATTACAGGGTCGGGAATGATGATTTTTTCGATTTATTACGTCAGCCTTAATAATATGTAATTGAAATGTAAGCAGTTATCGGATATTGAATGGAAAAAATCGAGCACATTCACAACAATTTTATAAATTCTAAACTATTACAATTCGGAGAATTTAAATACAATTACTGTGGAGGGGGTGGTTGCTGAAAATGTGCTAACATGGGGCAAGTCTTCCGGTTGTGACCGACTCGTTTACAGTGGCCGCACTTCTTTTCCCTTTGAGTGCCCCTGTTCTCTGTGTCCATAGGCATTTGGTATCTCCGCCTTCGAGGTCGACCCACCTGCGTAGCTTTCATGTTAGGAGGGTGATATGTCATATCAAAAGGGGGAGGTCTCCAATGAACGGGATCAGGTACAGGATATAAAATAGACTTGTAAGTATTCTTATAATGATCGAGAGAATAGACAGGGTGGATGTATCCAAAAGCATCTCGCATTATCGATTTAGACACGGCAATGACATGGGAGCATGGAGCTGAATAAGCAGCCCACTTATCACAGGTACACTCATGAGCTGATAAGTTGACCGCGTATATTTTTCCACCTTGGCCCGGTCCTCTATGTCGGGACATGACCCTATAGATACCTTGGTCCATGTGGTGTCGGTTTACAACCAGAGTTGATGCCTTTTGTTCGTACGCGAAATACTGTTCCCATATCCTCTTAGGGAAAGGCGTTTGACAACCATTTGCGTCTTGCCGGTGTTTGTCAAAATAATGTACAAGTTTAAAAAAAAATCATCTCCACGAGCGCTTTCAAAGGCAGCGCTCTAGACTGCTTTAGAACGCTATTAAACGCCTCTGACATGTTTGTAGTCATGCAACCGAAACGCATTCCCCCGTCGTATGCCAAAGTCCACAACTCTTTGGGTTGCTGCATTAACCAGTTAAACGCATCCTCATCTTTTTCTTTGATATGGTTTAGATATAATTAAATCGCACTTAACCTTTTTCAGTTGGCTTGCATCAATCCACACATAATCTTTCAATTCTTTGTTTTTTGCATGAGTGTGGAAATTGGATCTGTAATGCCTAAGGCAGTATCGGTGCACTGCCTTTGGGGGTTGCCATCCGGGGAGGGTTGCCACGGCACTAAGAATGCCGGCATGACGATCGCTGATAAGACACACTTGAAGGTCTTTCACAATATGTTCCCTCAAGTGCCTAAGGAACCACGTCCAAGTCAAAGCTGACTCTGAATCGACCAACGCAACGCACTAAGAATGCCGGCATGACGATCGCTGATAAGACACACTTGAAGGTCTTTCACAATATGTTCCCTCAAGTGCCTAAGGAACCACGTCCAAGTCAAAGCTGACTCTGAATCGACCAACGCAAAAGCAAGGGGTAAAATTTGGTTGTTAGCATCCAGAGTGCTTGCAACCAGGAGAGTCCCTTTATAATTCCCCTTAAGGTGTGTACCATCAACTGAAATTATGGGCCGAGCACTACGGGTAACCATCAACCAACGGTTTAAAAGTCCAGAACAATGACCTGAACACCTTGGGCCCATTAGCGGTTTCTCGCGGGTGGTAGAGAAATTTGACTATCATACCCGGGTTTGAATCATTTAGTGCCCGAATATAATGCGGCAGTACCTGAAAAGTTGATTGTCAAGTACCAAAAAGTGTTTCTATAGCATTTATGTGGGCATACCAAGCTTTTCTATAGGTACAATTCAAATTCATATCAGTGGTACAATTAGCCCTAATCAATTTAACAGATATTTCAGGATCAGCCTGAACAAGGTGTAGAATTTTTACCCCGATGTAGCTGGAGGACATGTTGCGTTTTTTGTTATGGTCCATCAAGCAGTAGTGGGCCTGGTTAATCTTGGTAACCTTCCACATTCCATCCACCCTGCTATGATTTACGCGAACGTACCAACTGCATCGGGCATTTTCGGTTGAATTTCTACACACCCCGCTGAAACATTGTTTGTTGCTCCTATCTCTTTTCCATTCCCTTAATGCCACCTTGTCATGCCACACGTTCACTGCCAACATTGCCTCGCGTTTATCCTTGAATTGCACCCCAAGCATATTTCGGGAATATTGGGATTCCATGTTTTAATTTTTTCTCCCCCGTATTGATTTCAGGTACAGATTCCATGGAACCCATATCATTCCAACAGGCAAAATTAGCATAGTTACCGTACGATGTCAAATTCCATTCTGGAATGGCCGGGGCGGAAGTAGAGGGTGTCGGTTCAGGCTCTTGTACCGTCTCTTCAGTGCTTGGTCCACCGGTTTGTTGTTGGATTTCGGGGTTGTCATCTTCCGCAACCCCCTCTGCGTCTTCCTCTACCCCGTCTTCCTCATGGTCTTAGGAACTATCGTCGACGATGTCGTCTTCCGTTTCCGGAACGCCGTCAATGTCTGATATTGGACCCAATGAATCTATGACCGAATTATCGGTACAGGGTTCGTAAGTAGACGGTGGGGGCATATTTGGTAATGGATTTGGCTCCGAAAAAAATGGTTCCGGAACAAATTGTGGCTCCGGTACAAAGTGTGTTGTCGGTATTACAAAGCTATCTCGCATGTCTCTCGCACGAGTTCCAACAGGGCACCAACATGAATCCCTTGGAGTTTGAAATCCGTTTGGATTCCCCACAAAATGTCTAAACCTTCTTCCTCGTTAAGGTTTACAACATCGTACGCCACCATGTTGAACGTCGGCATGAAGAATGGATGGATCATTATTAGTCGAACATTGACAGTAGAAAGCTCGACTCCTTTGCGGCGACATATTCTATTGCAAAGTTGTCTGAATGAAATTCTTTGTATAACTTCAAAGCTTTTTTCGCTAGGCTCGGCGAAACGGGGGTAACCCCCATTTTCGTACACTATATTGTGGTCGAAATGTAAATACAATCTCATTGGACATTCTAGTGTCATTTTTTTTTGCAAAACGAAATAAGGGGTTGAGGAAAGATGTGGGTGTTTAGAACAAATTAATTGGGGAATGTTGTTTGGGGTATGAAAAATGGATGGAGGGTATTGAATTTTATAGAGATTTTTGCAGCAAATGGGCAAAGCCTCTGCCGGTTGAGAACGGAAGTGGGACTTCCGTCCTGACCCACTTCCGTTCTCAACCGGCACAAGCTTTTTCCCAAAAACCCTACCTTGGTCCCCGGCGCATTTGAGGACGGAATTGCCACTTCCGTCCTCAAATTGCAGGCTATTGTCACATCTCACTTTTGCTTTTTTGCCGAAATATTTGGAACGGTTACTTGCAGTTTCGTTCGCATTGCTGACCTATTTTAAGAGACTTGTCCAATTCGAAAACTTAAATTTAGAATTTCATACTAAATCTATAAATAACACCTCAACACCTCTCCCTTTGTCCTAGAAATTTTTTCCATACGTGTTCATATTATAATTATTATTTTCAATGTTTTTTAAATATTGCTCATTTCGGAACTTTCAAAAATCAAATAACTGACAATTCCATTAAATTTACATCGAACATTTAAAAATACAAAGTCCCGGTTATTCAAACCATAATTCTTTCGAAACTTATGCTCAATCATTTTCCAAGCACTACTGTTGCTGGACGATGCATCCGACATCGGGTATTCAGGGGGAGCCTCCACAGTTACCTGTTCAGGAGATGTTGAACATTGTCCAACTTCGTCCACAAATCCTCTTCCTTCGAACCCAAAAATATGGCAGAGAAGGATAAACAAAAATTCGCCACTTCTTCTGTACCGCTTAGCCCTTGGATTAGCCTAAATTAGAGTTATATAAATAAAACATTTAGTTATGAAAATATACAGTTAATACAGTGTGTCTTAATTACATGCAACTTACCACACGTATTCCGCCCACTGGGCCTCAGCACTGTCCAAGTCAACAACGGTTGTCCTTCCGTCGTACTTGAACCATGATTTGTGGGTGAGCGCTTCGAAATCCCAAAACCGCCTACGCAGTTTTGCTAGGTCCCCCGGTCACAGAATTAATTCCGTAAACAATTTCATTGTAGCAATCAGACAAACGTTTTTCTCCGGGGTAACCCTGCATACTGAAATCATAACAAATTTCTATTAAAACCTCCTCGTATTTGGCTGGCCATTCTCTAGTAAAATTAAAATCCCTGAACTTTTTACGCATTTCTTTTTGCATAAATTTGGGAAAGTTGGCCATTACGGAGGATAGGGTTTTTGTAAAATAAAAATAAAAATTCAAAGCTAGTATTATGGAGGATAGGGTTTTTATGGGTTTGAGAAGGTTGTAGATTGTGGAGAGGTTTGAAGGGGTATTTATAGATGTGGTTGGAAATTGTAAAATTAATTTTCTTATTGGACAAGTCTCTGAAAACCGGTCATGAATGCGCACGAAATTGCCAAAACCGTTCAGAAATTTTTTTTGGGTCAAAAAGGCAAAAGTGAGAAGTGACTACACGCTGCAAATTGGCTGAAAGTTCAGGACGGAAGTGGCAATTCCGTCCTCAAATTCACGGGGCAAAGTTAGGCTTTTTGTAGGGTATTTTTTGGGCAGGACCGTAACGGAAGTCCCACTTATGTCCTGGGTCCATAACGGAAGTGGGACTTCCGTCCTGGACAAGTGGCAACGCGCGTGGGAAAAACTGCCACGTCAGCCGGGACGGAAGTCCCACTTCCGTTATGGACCCAGAACGGAAGTCCCCTATTTTCGGGTGCCATGTCATGACTGAAATGGGAAAACTGGGCCAGGCCCATGCAAATCCCATGGAGTGACCAGTAAAAAGCCCAATAAATTTATGCGGGAGCCCACTTGGCCCATTAGCTAAAGTTCCAAACGATTTTTGATACTGGAACTCTTTTATGTTCATCTACTTTTGCTCATTACTCAAATTGGCCCAAGTTTTTCTCCCGATCCAGTCACGATGCTGAGTGGAGCACTTGTGAATCTCAATCGTTAATTTTTTATTCAATAATAATAATAAATTATTAATCCTTGAAATACCTATTTTAACTTCTAACGATTGATAATCAATCAATATGTAAAAACACCCCGCACCTTTAACTCTAGTCAATTTTTGTATAAGTTGAATGAATGTCACTCGCAAATATAGAGGTGTAGTGTAGCATTAGTTCTCAGTCAGTTGGATTTTGTATTTTATGATTGCTGTGGTGGGGCGAGCAGTCTGGGTGTATTTGGGCACCATTTTAGTATGATTTCCGATGCAATATTTCTGTTTTGGATCTCACGGTTCTTCTCACAAACAATTTGCTCTAGGTAAAAATCTGAAATGGTAACACTTTTCTTGCTAATCTTCGGAAACTACCTACAAGTAACTTGAACCATTGCAGGAAAATAAGAACTCACATCTGACTTTCGACAACTGCAGCTTCAAACTTATAAATTATTATTTGTCAAGATATATTGAAACTTGAAAGTACAAGAGAGGCTCCAGTCTTCTATTCCCTTATCGACTAATGAGAAGTACTGAATCAAAGAGGGACACAAACTAAATAAGCAACTCTTTAGCAATCACCTCTAAACGAAAAATGAAAAATGAAAAAGTTCCAAGGAAGCATCAGACAAAATGCGGCACAAGCTTGTTTCAAGCTGACATTCTACAAACGAGAATGACATGAAAACTAGGTTATACAGAAATTGTTCACAGGCTAACTTCAGCATCGTCCACCTTATCCCGCTTCTTGCCTTTTCTGGTGTTATTGGAACCCTCCTTTTGTTGTTCTTCCTTTTTCTGAGCTCGGATCATTGCTCGTCTAACACGGGGACGCAGTTCACGGACTTGCCTTGGAGGCATGATAAAGGGTTCGATAGGCCTATCACCAAATGGATGTTCATCGCCAGCAAATATCCGAAGTTTTCGATCTCTATCCTTTATATGAGAAGGAAAAATAATGTAAGAAAATAACACACGCACAACATCAATATTTCATAGACAATAAACTTATTTTCATAAAGCTTCCATATTCCACCATTGAAATGACATATCAAAAGCTCTTTCCTACCATATCCTACTCTTATCATATCAACAGCTAATAATTAAAATGACGTTTCACTTTAATGTCAATTCACGTGCTCCAAATATGATGCATCTGCCCAAATGAAAAACATATATTCACCGGAATACAGTGTATTCACTGGGCAGTATTATTGGGATGAATATGCAATAATGCCCTAGAAGTAACAGCTTAAACTTAGCATTGAAATGTAAGATATATGGCAAATTAATGTGTACGGCATTCCTCACAAGATAAATTGCCTACACTGCTTCAGCTGATATGATGGAAACTAAACTTCAACAGACAGACGGTACATTACTTGGATAAGAAAGGAACGTCCCAAGATCAAGTAGTTAACCAAGATATTAGAACTATACTACCAAACCACAATCCCAAATGAGGAGATTAATAATAATATGAAATGTCGTTACACCCAAACTTGATGCATTGCTTTCAGGAATTTTTTCACTTGCCTAAAACTCCATTAAATATTTTTGAGAAATATGCCTGACAAATCTTCAGAATGGGGAAAGAAAATGTATCAAACAGCACTTACGTCACGCAGTTTATTTCTAGGAAGCATTCGTAGAACAGCTTTACGAATAACTTCGGTAGGGTCCTTGGCCATCTGGTCTTTTAAACTCCTTTCCTTGAGGTGTCCTATATATCTACAAGGCCAAAACATTCAGTTATTAAAACTGCCTCTGAAAGAGAACTAATATGAGTAGAGGTCCAGAGATATGATCATGATTTCTTTAAGAAATTGAATAATCCAGGAAAAGAATAAGATACCCTGTATGCCACCTATAGAATTTATCAGTAAGTTTTCTTCCCGTGACACAAATATCCTTTGCATTCAGCACAATGCACATATCGCCATCATCACGATTAGGTGCGTATGTTGGCTTATCTTTACCTTGAACCACAGTTGATATTTGTGACGCCAATCTCCCGAGTACCTACACGACAGGAAAGCCACTCCATCTTGAGAGAGAAATTCAGGGAGTAGATACTTGTAATACCTTTTATGTTAAACTTTGTTTATGACATCAATAAATATTAAATTTCCAAGATGACAACTCATGGGAAAACATTGTATCCAAAATACCTAGCATATTAGATACTTATGGCTTCAGCAAAATGGTATTAGGCACAAAATTTTCAACTTTCACCGAGGTTAGAGTACCTTTATGACATTGGTATCATAAATCCTTGAGTCAATCCACGGAAAATAGCAAATTATAAGCTAACATCTTTACCAAGTTCTGGTACTACTATTTATCATCATGATACATAGAATTACCAAAGGAATAGTGACAAATGAACAGTCAAATTCAGTACAAAATCTGGAGTGAAAGAAGCGGGAAGCGAATGAGGTAAGTTTTAACCTGGCCTTTGGCATCAAATACTCTCCATCTTAAACCTTCCAAATTGATACGTCTCAGCCCAGCAAGTGCTTTCTGCAAATTTCACAAATAAGCGAATAAAAAACATGGAAGGCCACAAGCATTTATCATAAATTCATATAGATGATCTAACAGCAGTAGTCCAATTCCCGTGGCATCCATCATACTGGAAGCTCAGGCTTACTTCACTGGCTTCCATGATCACTTTCAAGTGTTAGAATTTTTTTCTTCTGTCCTTGTTTGCAACAAGTATTAAGCCTTAATTCAGGAAAAGACACGGAGATTCATACTGTGCCTAGTACAAAATGCGAACACTAATTGAATCTTAACACTAACTACTAAGTAATTCCGCATTCACGCTGCGCCAAATACAAAATGCAAACACTAATTCAAGCTCAACAACTAGGTAATTACACAACCATTTACAGCGCCTAGTACAAAATGTGAACACTAATTTAAGCTCAACAACTAGGTAATTCCACATTCACACTGCGCCTAGTACAGAATGCCAACACTAATTCAAGCTCAACAACTAGACAATTAGACATTCACACAATTACACATTCACACTGAGCCTAGTACAATACGTGAACACTAATTGGAGCTCAACTAGTAGGTAATTACACATTCACACGAATCACACCGCGCCTAGTACAAAATGAATTGGAGCTCAACAACTAGGTAATTTCACAGTTCGGTACATTCCACAAACACCTGGTGTGCATCTACGAGCATTTCAAAAATATCACTTAACTGTATTTTCATTCATCCTAGGCCATTCAGTTTCTCAAACAATAGGTAAAAACTACAATCAAAAGAAAAGGATGAAACCGAGAGCTAAGCTTAGCTAACCTTCACGTTGCCATTGAAAGCCTGAGTAGAAGCAGCCATGATCTATTAAATTTATTCTCCGTATCCACTGTCGGACCTCTGAAAACCACTGGAAATGGAAATTTATTCTCCCGAAGACGACGCTGCGCGGAATAAAGTTGTAGAGGACGCCCTAATTATGGGCTTTCCTCTGACAAAGCCCAAGTTTGAGTCCAGTTCTATAAATGGACTTTCTTTCAACTCTTTTTAGGTTGTTTTTTTTATTTATCGTTGATGAAAAATTTAGGTGGGCCAACACTTTACCCTTAAATGGGTTTACCGGTGTAAGTAGAGATTAATTGGTTTAACCCGAGGGGCACTCGGTGTCCACCGCCAACGTAGTGAATAATCCGGGCTTGACTTGCGGTTGGCCTGTAGCGTGACTGCTAGCGGGGGAGGGCTTGACCCATACTGCTCTTATACGCGGAGCCCTACCACAGCGGAAAAATCTCACGAGAGTCGATGTCCACTAAGGGAATCGAACCCTCGTCAACGACAAGGCATATGACAACTCCAATCAGTTGCCCCAGAGCTCGGGATTGAGCAGAGATTAATTTGGATGTAGTATTGGAATACTTTTTTGTTAGACAAAAAAGAAATTTGTCGCTATCCAAATATACACATCGAATAAATTCCATCTCGTATAATATCTCATTAATCACATAATTAAATAAATTACACTAAACAGATTATGTGCGATGTTACTTGAGAGGATTTGTCCTTAGTATGTATGGAGCTTCGCCCTTTCTCATTAGGCCAAACCATTTGACAATTATGCTCCATATCACATAAGGAGGGGAGGGGGGAATGCATTGGTCCAAAACCATACTTTGTGCAATGTCATAAGGGACATTTGCTAATTAGTAAAGTGAATACCAAGATGCAAAAGGGGGGTCCTATAAAAAAAAACATGCAAAAGGGGTGTAAATTTTAAAAAAAAAATTTGGTCAAAAAAAAGAAAATTCTGATATGAATCAGATTCACATGGACGTTGTGGTATAGAATAAGTCACGTCATCACATATTTGTCTGTCTCCTTGTTTTGTAGTGATGTGGTCAGTTCTGAACTACATGATCCATATCAGAACTACTATAAAAAAAAAAAAAAAAAGCTCAAGAGAACCTATCTCTTAACTTGATCAAAAGTAACAAATGTACTCCTAAAATTTGTAAACCCAAATGCAAAACCAAAGAGCTATATTTGTAGCTAAAATGGAAAGGAACAAATTTCTTAAGAGCAGTACACTAAATAATCCAGAATTGCAATTTGGTCCCATAACTCCACTCAAACCATCCCAGAGGGGTTTAATTAAACCCTAAAAAAATCAAAAGAGGGGAAAAGAAAGAAAATGAAACACTGAAGTAAAGTAAAAACCTTAAAAATCCATCAACAATGGCGATCTCCGTCCGACGAGCTTTGATATCTTGCCGGAAACTTTCTCTCCGTCTCCACACCACCACTACCTCCGTCCCCGTCCGCCGCCACGTTTTTTGCTTGGTCGCCGCTTTATCTCCCTATCGACCGCCTTCTGATGCTGCTAATAATCCGTCTTTTCCGGTGATCGATTTTCTCCATCAAAGTCGCCGTAGCTTCGCAAAAGGAAGGAGGCAAACTAGTAATCTCTTGATTATTGTATCGTTTCCTTAATTCCGTTATGAATTTGACTGACAGACAATTTTATACTGTTGCGGTTTACTTACTTAGCTAATGCGTCTGCTGCGATGAATTATGTTAATATTGATAGTCAAAATTCTCTCAGCTGTTCAGGAATTTTCTGTTTTATGATTTCAACTCAATTTGCCTCATTTGAGCTGATAATTCTGTTATGGACCGTGTAGTTCATAATTGAAAATTTCTGTTATAGACCCCTGCATGTCCTTACACAGACCTTATGGTTTTGAATACTCCATGATAAGGAGAGAGACAACTTCTCTGAATTATTAAACGTCTAACTCCTCATCATGTGGATAATTCTGGACAAGGTCCATTGAACCATGTCCATTACAAAATTATACTTCCGAATTTTCCACATTACGGAACAAGGAGAGAGACAATTAACAAATAAGATTTTTTTTCTCTCCTTATACTGGAGAATTCTGAACCAGACGGTCCTTATCAGATTTCCCCAAAAACGTCATTTTCAGTTGGCTGTGTGAACTGCCATTAGCTTCAACCTGATAATAAGTTGTTTGAGTTTTTGTTGTTTTTGGTTGATGTAAGAGTTTGAAGATGACGATGATAGTGAGGACATGGGGATTGCAACCCAAACAAATATTAAGTCAAGTGTTAAGGCTGCTGCTGTCTCGCAAATGGAAGCTTCAGTAGATTCGTTGTCACGAGAACTAGCGAAATTGCGAACTGGAAGAGCGTCAGCAGGTTAGCATCTTGCTTGTTCTTAGACCATGTTATTATCCATTATAAATGTATACTAGTGGACTTAACTGGTCTAGGAATTTAAAATTTGAATTTCAGGGATGCTTGATCACATTATTGTTGAAACTGGTGGCGTTAAAATGCCTTTGAACAGGATGGCTGTTGTTTCAGTGATTGATTCGAAAACCCTTTCAGTTACTCCTTACGATCCCAATGTAATGTCTTTCTCTAGCTTGCTGAAAATATTACCCTTTCTTCATTTCCTAATAAATGCTTATTGGTCTTGCATTAATTAAGTTCATCACAGTATCAGATTGTTTTCTATGAAGTAAAACTCATTTGCTTTGATTTTGGTTGATGCATGTTTAGACCATAGGACATTTTATCGAGACAGTGTACTCGATACTTGAGAGTCCCATGTAAAGTTGTACTCATTTCATAATGTAATGCAGGCTTTAAAGGAGTTGGAAAAGGCAATCACTACGTCTCCATTGGGTATAAATCCTAAGGTGGATGACCAACGATTAATTGCACCCATACCGCCGTAATAATTCTGTCTACTTCTCTTACAGTTCATTTTTTATTTCCTCGTGAAATTATCATTCCATCTATTCTAATATCTGCATAAATTGAGTATTTCTTGTTAATTAATGGAAATAATATGTTAGCTGATCAATGTTTAACTCTGCATATTATATGCAGATTGACCAAGGAACACATGCAAGTGAGTCTTCCTAGCTCCTCTGCCCTTTACATATCACTCTGGAAATTTCTGCTGCAAACTTCATGATTCTTATCTTTGCCAGGCAGTATGTAAGGTGGTTGCTAAATCATCTGAAGATGTAAAACAAAGTATAAGAAGAGCCCGCCAAAAGGTATGGCCAAAAAGACAAAATTCTCCCTTTCACTGTCTAAAGCAGGCATACAAAGCATATATTTAGTAGTTTAGTTCTTCCTCAGATTTAGAACTAATGAAATAAAGTACCTCTTAAATAATGCTTCTTTAGATGGGGCATTGAGTTTACAACTCATATTCTTGAGCTTGAATCTTGACCACAAGGGGTTACCAATGGTTCCTGCCTAGGTTTGCTAAAATTGCACAAGGTGGGACTGCGATGAGCCTAATCTGGAGTAGTTGGTCACGGCAAGAGGCTCATTTACCACGGGGCTATGTGGAAGGAGGGAGGGGGTGATTTTTAATGTCATTGTGAGTGAGGAATCTCCTTGAACTACTGAATTCTTATTTTGTGAGAGAATGTTGTATCCAGGCATTGGACTCGATAAAGAAGGCTCTGCCGAAGAAAAAGGATAAAGATAAAGCAGCAGCAAGCTTTTCAGAGGACGATGCAAAAAGATTGGAGAAAGAGGTATCAAATTTGTGTCAATGATTTAATGAGATAAATTAAATTCCTTTTATCTTATTTTTTAGTTCTTTGACAGATTGATGAAATAACGAAGAAGTTTATAAAGTCAGCGGAAGATATGTGCAAGGCAAAGGAAAAGGAAATTACTGCAGGCTAATTTGTAGGTTTTGGGCAGTAGTACTTAACCTTTAGACTGAAATAGTCCAAACGTGTCATTCGTGAAGGAGTGTGCTTCGAAGGAGTTTACAAGAAACGTGTAGCAGAGCTCCGTTCTGATAATTCTATTTACATAGAAGACAAGGTCTATTTGATGAAATATGTTGGAAAAGAACTCTGTGTCAATATTCTGCTCCCTTTACCTAACGACCTTTGGTAGAGTAGCTTTATGCTTATATCCTTCAATTGTTTTATTCCCTTGACAAGGATTTGAAGTTGGAATTTGTAGAACTTATCTGAATCCTTTGATGAGCAGGGTTCACATCAGCATCCCATTTTAGATAAATATTTTCGATCAGCGGAATACATCTGCATGTTATAGACAGCATACTTCTCTAAATCTTGCTTACATTTCTTCAAAATTTAGATATTACTCATTTCGTTTCAAATTGAGTATCATCTTTCTTATTTAAAATGTAAATAAGAAAGCAGATACTCAATTTGAGATTTGAGATGGAGGGCGTACAATTAAAGCAACAGCGATGTTTACATGATGATCATTTTCAAAGTACTTCAAGGTGAAGTAATATACAAAGGTTTCCTTTACATCCTACATTAGATTTTCCCTCTCAAGCACAATTTATCTATTTGACAAAGGTAGAGCTGCAGTCACAAGCTTTATTCCCCTAACCCATAGTTCTGCCATTTCCAATCCACCGTCAAACACAAAGTGGACTTCCTTGTTCTTCGTTGTGTTGACTCGAAACAATCCAGGTTCATCAGCATCGCCCTTCCTCTGCCTAATTCTTTGAAACCTTAAACTAGCCCCCAAGTTTGCCTCTCGGCATATCACATTGCGCCTCCTGGAGTTTCCCCACCGCAGAACCCCTTCAGCTTCCACCATTTTAATGACTTTCATATGTGGAGCTCCTTTTCCTCCCTTAGTATGCTTCATTACACGTGAACCACTGAGGACTAGCTTCCGAGCAAGTTCGTCCAAGATCACATTCTCTACATCCTTTTCTAGTCCTCCAAACTTTCTTGCAAGTGAAAGTGCAGTTTCACCGTTTGCATTCTTCATATTGCAGTTTGCTCCACAAGAAATCAAGAGTTTACAAACACGTGCATGGCCGGCCTTTACTGCCAGCATGAGTGGAGTGTAGCCATCTGCATCGAACTTATTCACATCATAGCCTCTACTAGTTAACAACTTTACTGCACTTATATCCCCACGGAGAGCAGCAAAATGTAGAGCATAAAACCATCCAGCATTGAGGTTGCCGTTTTCCAGAGCATATTCAAGCATGACTTTTGCAAAAAGTTCCCGGTTCTGATTCTGCTGAGATAGCGCTATTGCAGTCTCTCCAGATTTGTTGCGGAGCTTTACATCAGCCCCAGCATAGACAAGCAGGCGGAAATCCTCAACATGGCCCTTTGCTGCAGTCACCATTACTGCTGAGAAGCCTCTGTCATCTTGAGCATCAATGTTAACGTCTCCACTTCTAATCAGAACTTTCAAGGCAAGAACATCCCCTGCCCAAGCCACAAACATTAAAGGCGAGAATATTGACATATTACTTGAGTTGGGGACCTTTCCATCTCGAATCACATCTAGAACGGCATTTTGAAAACCAAGATACCATTGATTAGACCTAGCAACAGAACTTGCGGACTGACCAGCGAAATTCACCAATCCAAGATCAGCACCAGCTCTTACCAGTACTTTGAGGCATTCTTCCCTCCTGTATTTGGCACAGATCATGAGCGCAGTTTCACCCGAGTCTGTTTTGGAGTTCAGGCTGCACCCAGCCTCAGTTAAGCATTCAAGAACTTTCGACAATCCTAAACGGGAAGCCAAGTGTATAGAACAAAACTCTTTTTTGCTGGTGGTTTTTACAGGATCTTCCATATGAACACCGGATTTTAAGAGGCATTTGACTGCGTGTAAATTTCCACAAAGGATAGCATGGTGGAGTAAAGTTCTTCCTGAGTGAAGATTGCCAGGAGGGATGTGTTGAAGAAGCATATGTAAAATTGCACCGGTTACTTCAAAATACTCCACAGCACACCAAGTGATAGGGTAGGGCTCGGCAAGTCCTGCACCAACTCGGAATTCTTCCCCAGATTCCATGTCCCATGACCATGCTCCCAGTTGAACTTTGATATCAGTTCTAGCACCAGCCTTGTTTATGAAAGAAAAGTTTGAGTTTGAGTTCAGTCAATAAGATCGATAGTCCAAAAACAGAGAACCTTGCCTCCATTGTGCCTAAAACTATGCATAAATAGCCCATAATTGACATTATGATCGTACCTCAAGCAGCAGACGAACAGCAGAAACCTGCCTGCAAATAACTGCAGCTACTAGCGCAGGACACTCAGCATTAGCATGGAGATAAGGTTTACATGATTGCAGCAGCACACGGTTAGTTGCATTCACATCCACTCCGAACTGCAGTCCAGCGATATAGACAATATAAAAAAAGTATTCCGATAGATAGAATTTGAAACATTGGTACTGTTCAACAAATATGTGTTTCTATATGGATCAGACTTCTAACAAAGAACTATCAAATGAGTTTCTACCCGATTCAGCTCCTCCTTAAGTCATCAAGTACAACTGTACAAATCTTTAGTCTAAAAGTAACCTGTTTTGCTTTCTCTGGCATAGACAAAAAATTGCATACTGCCTAAAGCAGACAAAGCCAAGGGATTTAGGGAATAATGTCATATGTACTTTTGTCCCTCGTGACAAGAATGCTCTATCTATCAGATACCTGTCTCAATTAGAGAATAGAGCAAAAAATACAATGTTGTAGACTTTTAGTTAATGATGGGAACTCTTTGTTAAAAAAAAAAATTCTAACTCCAATGGTGAACTGCATATTCCTTTCCCATCACCTAAAGATATGGTTCAAATTTTAATCCAACAGAGATTTGCAGCTACTGTTAATTAAACTGCTAATATATCTGCACTTTTACCTTCAACAGAGCACCAATTATATCCACAAATCCTCTGCAGGAAGCATTGGTCAGAGCTTGAACAGCTATATGAGGCCGAATCAGGTCTGATGCCATGAGCTGCTCAACAAGTCTTGCATGTCCATGACAGCTAGCCTCTATTAGAGCTTCTTCGCATGCTGGCTGAGATGAACCAGCCTTGATTAAGATCTCCAAGATCTCAAGGTTCCCCTCCCTCACTGCGGCCGTTAAAGGGAACCCTCTGAAGAGTTTCTGGTTGACATCAGCTCCAACGCTCTACAATTTTTTGGAACCCATAATGTAAATGTCGATGTGCAAAATAATTTGTGGAAGAAAAAAAATCTCTGCAGTAGAGCATGTTATGCTGCATTCTTCACTATATCTACCAACTAAAATGAAAGGAATAGTTTACAAGTGTGCAAAAGAACGTTTTGATTTGTTTTTGGATTAAAATGCAATTCGCATTTGGGCTCATTTTTTCACATTCTCAAACACCAAATTCTCACCTTAAACTCCACATCCCCTCTTCATACAATCAACTTTTTCAATTGTTGAAACAGAAATTTTTAAACTAAAGCCAATCATAATCCATTTATTTTGGCAACAAAAAGATTTGTTGAAAGGGTCATGGGAAGAAAAAGGGTGCTCTAAAAAAAATTATGGAAGTACAAGGCAATTTTAGTAAAATTGACGAGCATCTTATTAACGAAAAAATGCGGTAAGAATCATCTCATCTCATGTTCACTGTCCTATCAATAAGAAATTGACATTTGTTAAATTTTTTATTAAAAAAATTATAACCTAACAAAAGATTTTTTGCCAAAAAAAAATGAAGTAATTTCTGAACTCTCTGATTTGGTTGAATCTTAATGATGAAAGTCCTTGATCCCTGCTAATGTACTTTAACGGTCTCACAACTTTAACAATCGGTGGGGAACCAAAATATAGAAAGAGCCAGGAAGAAATTTGAGCCATAATTTAGAAAATGACACGAAAAGCAACTGGACATAATTTGCCGCAGCCGGTAGCAGATACATGTAACGCATGCTAACAGTTAGAAACCGAAAAAGCGAAATAAAGTTACAGAACTTTCAAAAGTTACATACTAGAAAATTTTCGAAATTTTGAATTGACATGGAGTGGAAAATGAATGGATCACAAACCAACAACAATAATATTTAACAAATCCAAAAAGCACAGCAAGGGGAAATTCAACACTGAGTAGGTTTAAAAATGAAGTAGAAGAACCTAGATTCTAAATGAACAAATTAAAATGATCTTTTTTTTCTCGAATAATGAGGGGCCAAAGATCTCTTATTCTTAGTATAAGATCGTGATTGGATCCGTATGTGTTTGTTAAAGAGAATAATCTTCTCCTTTGCTCTAATCGGCTGAGCTATCTAAACCACTTTCCTAAAGTGTTTTCTTCGGATTGAAACTTCATTCAATTTTTTATTCTAACTCTCTTGAATTTTGGTGTCAGAAAAAGTTGTGTTTGTATTTAAATAAAGTTTCAAAGCAATCCAACTCTAATTACATTTGTGCACCATTCTCTTACAAACAATACAAGACAAATTCTCAAACAAAAAGTAAATCCTTACGATTTTGGAAGCATAACCCACACATTTTTCAACATAAAATTTCATATATTCTTCACCATAAAATTCTTACCATTTTCATGAACGAACAATTACCATCTCCAATGCAAAAAATCAATCCAAATACAAGCTATAAATCTATTACCAGTTGTAGAATTCTAAAATTTTAGAAACCGATGCAGACTATATAGCTTTTAGAGTCAGAAAAAACAACAAAATTGGTTCCAATCTAATTAGGAGAGAACTAGTTTAAAATTACCAATAGCTTTCTGACGAGAGCAACATTTCCATTATGAACGGCGACGAACAAAGCAGTGACGTCAGTTCTGAACTCTTCGTACTCGAATCTGATTTCATTTTGAGAATCTTCTTTTAAAACGACTTCCGTTTTCCTAATCTTCAAGCATACAGCTCCGACGTAATTTACGTCGACCAATGGATCATCAGCAATGCATTCGAACGCCAGATTTGAATTGTTAGCAAGTGAAGCTTCTAGAAGTCTCTGCGAGACTTCCGCTTCGTAATCAACCGGAAATACTTGTTTTCCGGCTCGAAATCCGCCCCCGCCTCCACCGGAGTGACCGAATACCATCATTTCCGTCGGCGTAAGATCCTAGAAAGAGTAAAAAACTTCTGTGTTTTCTCACTTTGTTTCTCTCACTCTCTCTTTCTCTATTAGTATCTATATATAAGCAGAATGATGGAGTAATAATGCTATATACTCCATTGTTTCTTGCTTTGTTTATTAGGCTAGAGATTACTTACTAGTTTATCTTTCTCTAGAACTTGAAAGGAGTGAGCGCCAGAAAGCGAGAAAAAGAACGGGTGGGAGGGCGAACAAATAAATTTAAATGAAGTGCACTTTTTTAATCACATTTCAATTATTTGTAATACTCATTGTAATATTTTTATAATTATAAATTATAAATTTTTAATTTTTTTTATCAATTAGAGTTTATCTTATATTAATAGAAACTTTGATTGAAGAGGCCAATGGCCCAGTGGGCATTTGCCGGCCTGTGACCGAGAGGTCCCGGGTTCGATACCCTCGACCTGCGTGCGGTAAGCTTTATTCTACCTTATCCAGGGTGTTCTCTCTCCCCAATATGGGACAATCGCCCATTGTGACGTCAAAAAAAAATAAAAACTTTGATTATTAAAAAGTTGTAGAAAATACTACAAAATATTCGAAATATGACAATTTAATTTTAAATATATAGATAACTAATTAATCACTTTTTTCAACTCAATAAATAGAATAGATGGTCAAAATTCTACCAACTTGCGTTAGCTAACACGAGTCAGACTACACAAAAAGTTAAGACGGTTAATTCTTTCTTTCTTTTTCATCACATGTTGACACATTATAAATGGTCAATTTACTTCAACGTGATGGTTAAATATTTAAATACATAAATACTTATCCAAACTAAGTAAATAATTATTTATGTAATTACATCGAGAACGAGCAAGTTAGTAGCCTAGCTCGGTTGAATGTTGGGACAAACGGCAATAACCGTGAGAACGACGATTAATATCACTTTAGATTGAAGTATTAAGTCAAGTAATTTAGGTAATTGTACTTGCGACCCTTAAGATTTGTTTAACGCAATGTCATAAATTTAAGACATTTTGGGAACAACTAATAACGTGTTTTTTGTCAATAGATTACTATATTTAGTATAATTCTGATATTGATCATGTTTATTTAACTCTGCAGTGAATAACTGGACACATCACTACATAATGAAAAGATATATAACTTTGTGATGATGTGGTTAGTTATGGACCACAAAGTCTAAATAGATCTAGTCCATATCATAATGTTTCCTATATTTATGAGATCAGCCGAATAAATATGTTTAAATACCCGAATAGTATCAATTATAAAATAAAAAAAATTACTATTCAAAAAATGAAAAAAGAAAAAAAAAGAAAAAGAGAAGGTGATTACTTTTAACTTGAGTTGGACCACGGTTAAAAGGTAAGGATTTGACCGTGGTGTCAGAGGTGGCGTGAAGAGGAATAAAGAGTGTACTTGTGCGTTTTAACTTTCTTGCATTCGGAAGGTTTGGGCCCACGGTAGTATTCTGTATACTTACTGTGATTGGGTTGGGCTAAGTTGGTGTAGTTTGGTGAGTGGATCAACGGCAATGGGGCCTTTACTACGTGTATCACATGATGATAGGGCGGCCGTGACGGCTCCAATTTGCACTCTAACAGGCGTTTTCCGGCTCGGTTGGCCTCTACTATAATGCTATTCGAATGAATTGAATTTCACGAGGTGAGCACCGAATTCGAATTGGCCAATTTGACAATTTGAATTCGATTTTTTCATTTTTTTCCTACTTCAAAAAGTCGACCGAATTCGAATTGGTGAATTCGGAATTCGATTTCAACCGAATTGGAGGGTATATTTTTTATTATACAATATATTTAATTATATAATAATAATATTTAATTATTAAAAAATTCTAATTCGAATTCGGCACACCAAATTCAAAAATAGTCAAACCGAATTCGGTCTTGACCGAATTACCAAATTCAAACCGAATTACCGAATTCGAATTGCCAAATTGAATTCGAATTCGGTTGGAATTCGACAAAAACCGAATTTGCTCACCTCTAAATTTCAGGAAGAAGGAAAAATCGGTAACGAGTGCAATAGATCATCTCTTACAATCTATCATAGCCCGTATATTCACATTTTCATTTAGATGTAGGGTTCACAGTGAATTACGAGAGATTCACCTATCACTTATCTTTTTATTTCTTCTTAGATGAGGGATTTTTTATTTATTTTAGGTTTAATTAAGAGTGACAATTGATTGAGTTCCATAATAAAATAAAAAATTTGGAGACTAAAATTTATTCTAAAACAAATGAAAATTTAAAAAGTTTTGGGTAAAAGATTCAAACCACACTCCATCTAACACTACCATATTTCGGTTAATATATAAACAAAGGGGATAATTACCTATAATAACATATAAAATATCACATTCTATATATTTGAAATGAGAAATCTAAAAGAAAAAAGTACCATAAGCAAACACATTCCAATTTTCTATTCGTCGTCTTCTTTGCCATTTTCAGCCAAAGTAAAAAATTTCACTACCATAACATTTATTTAATCTTGAATACAGTAAAAGTAAATACTTTCAGCGGGAAAAAACGCAAAAGTAAAAGCAAATCATCCTTTATTCATGATATAAACATCGTACATTGTACCTTGATGGATCAACCACTTCTGATCTTTATACATTTAGATTGTGATCTAGTCAAACAGCATTTTGTCACCCCATGGCACATGAAAGGATGGGAAGATCATAGATGACATGTTTTTTTTGGAAAATGATTATTGGGTAAGTAAAATTGGTTAGAATTAACTAAGAAATGAAATTAAATAATATTCGCATATTGTTGGTAGACTTTTTTTACGATATTTTACACTTTTACTTCAAATTTAGTTAATTAATTAGCTAAAATTTTAAGCACTTAGAACTATATTTTTTTTTTATTTCAGCAAATTCTTCGAGACTTTTTATTTTCATTTGCATCAAATACCGTTATATTACCCGTGTTTATTTATATTTAAATAGTTCACGAGACTTAAAATAATCTTCATTGAATTCAATAAACATGAAAAGTTGCAAAGAAACAATGCACATTTCATCACCCAAAAAAAAGTACATTTTTTTAGGTGAAAATAACATTCATTTAAAAATATAAATTTCACTAAAAAGTAGACGGTACATGAAAGGGATACCGCTAATAATAATACAGTAAGTTAAACTTAATTGAGGTAAAAAATGAACTGGCACATTCCCTTGACCGATTGACACTCTTGGCAAATAAAGTTGCATTCCTAACTGCAGCTAGTTCTTGCCTAATGAGAGTTATAAAATGTCCCAAGTTCCTAAGGTAATCCTCACTATCATTAACAAGATTAGTGTGTGATTGGATTAATTTTAGATTGAATATGAAAATAAAATATTAAATATTAAATAATTTAGAATTTAGTTTGAGTTTAAGAATGAGACGAAAATCTCAAATACAAAATCAATTCAAACATGTACATTGTTAGGTTCCCTAACTATCCTAGCCAGAAGGATAGGGGGGAAAAAAAAGGATGTCAGGAGGTAATGCGGCATGATGTGCGGTGGAGATGCAGAGAAGAAGTTGGCTAAAAAAAATAAAAAATCAAAGGAGCAGGTAAACGCAAATAACTACTTTTGTCCCATCCGAGGTTTTTGTCAAAAGCTTGTTCTAAAATGGTCATTTGGATGCGGCCGGTGAAATACCCCTTTTACTCTAGTCTCGTTTTTTAAAGTATTTGGTCTATTATGTCATTTATTAGATAATAATTTGGTAATCGCTCTTAACTTGAAAGATCAAAGATTAAATTTTTGATATTTTAAAAAATAATAATAATACTTAGTATAATATAATAGGGGCGGATCTACATTGCCCCTTGAGAGAGGCTATGTGACCTTTTACGTAATCTGGTAAGCTGACCCTCTAAAAATAATTACATTACATTTTAACACTATGGCAAAATTGGGCTTTGGTGGCACTTAGCTTGTGACACTTATGATATATGTCATTTATTTACGGCATTTATGTGAAAATGCCATAGTTTTGTGGCACTTTATAATAAGTGTTACAAAATTTATGGCTTTTTTCAATTGCCTCATGAAGTGCCACATAATTATGGCAATTTTGAGAAAAATGTCACATTTTCGTGGCATTTTTAAACAAGTGCCACAAAATATATGGCATTTTTTTCAATTACCTCATGAAGTGCCACATAATTATGGCAATATTGGGAAAATGTCACATTTTCGTGGCACTTTTTAAAAAGTACCACAAAACATTGTGGCATTTGTTCAATTGCCACATATAGTGCCACCAAATTTATGATAATCTATCAAAATTTCATATATGGTAAAATTTATGACTAATCTATCAAAATTTAAACTATTACCTTAAAATTTGTGGCATGTAAAGTACCACATAATATTTCATAAGATAATTAACAATTTAATTTCATAAAGATATGAAACATTATTAAATGAAATTTATATTAAAAGTAATTTAAAGAAAACATATTGATATTACTATTTGAGTGTTTCAATTTTAAAAGTTAATAAGATATATTTTATTAATGATAATAAATAATTATAATTAATTGACTATAAAATTAATTAATTTTTTTCATTTTAAAATTATTAAACAAAATATTTTAGATGAAATACAAAAAAAAACTCACATTGCACGAAATTTCATATATTCTATATTATACATTTCTTATATCAATTTTATTACATTTTCAAGTTTTACAAAAGAAATGGAAAATATTTAGTTATTGAATTCATGTCATCCAATTTTAAAAATATTATATTAACAATAATATATATAACTAAAAAATATAATAAATAAACTTATTAGTTTATAACTTATTTTATAATTCGTATGATGTGAAGATTAAAATTTGTATCTAGTTTTCATTTAGTATTTTATTTCTACTCAATTTTTTTTTTAAAAAAAGAGTTTTATTTCTAATTGGTTGTTTTTAATATACATTAATAAATATAAATATCAAATTTAAAAGTAATTAAATAAAATTTATTGTTATGTTATATAAACAAATTTGGTTAAAATTAGAACAAAAGTCATTGTGGTTCATTGGTTAGAGCGTTAGTGTTTGCAGTGAGAGGTTAAGTGTTCGAATCCTGTCAAACGCAAATATTAAATTATAGATAATGTGTGACTATGGATAAGGCTTAAGTATAACTCTTTGTTATTTTATTTTCTTTATAAATAATTTTTTTTATTTTTTATTTAAAGACAGTAAATTATTTTCGCGGCATTTACCGAAAAGTGCCGCAAAATATGTCATATTTTCAATGTGTTGGTGGCATTTAAAAAGTGCCACAAATTGTGCCGCCAATTTATTTATGACACTTAATTAGTGCCACGGAAAAAAGCGACACCACTTGTGGGGGCACTTTCAAAAGTGTCGCTGCAAGTGCCACAAAAAGTAGTTTTATGACACTTAAACAACTTTTCGTGGCATTTATCCAGTGCCACCAAAAGTCAAATATGCCATAGTGTAAGTAATTTCATTCAAGATTTCATCATGCGTCCCCCTTGACGTAATAATGTTCATATGTGTTTGACCATGCTTTATGAATCTTAAAAAAAGAAAAGAAAAATTGGGGTGTGAATTATCAAACACCTAGTATGGTATTATGGCGGAAGAGATTTTATGTTTCGAATTTGTGTCTCATTTTCTGTTTTATTAATAATAAAGTGTTAATAAAAAAATCTATAACCTAAAAAATGGTGTAACCCGCAAGAAAAGTTAAACATTTAGAAAAATATTATTAGTGTAATAGGGGAAAAGACACAAATATGAGACAAAAGATAATTTCGTAGTGAGAGGATCCTATTCCGGTAGTTTATATTAAGTTCTTATATATGAAGGTTTTTATTTATTTATTGGAAATTCTTATTTTTTCTACTCTATTTGTTGCAAGAAAAGCAATAGAGTAGTTTTGATTTGCTACCCCAATTGGGTCATCTCAAATAACACCAAAGAATTCCAAAATGGTTGGATCCGTTGCTAATTGTTTTTTGTCTTCCACGCTTGGTATCAGGGCGAAATCAGAATTAATAGTAAACGATACTATATGTTTTTTTTTTAAAATACTATATGTTACTGACAAAATTCTAATTTTTTTTTAAAAAATAAGATAAAATTAAATTTTAAGTAAAATATAAAGAAGGTTACATTAAAAACTCTAAAAATATATTGGACTGAAATAACTGGGGGACAAGGCCCCCCACATAGGTCCCAAGCCGGCTCCTATGCGGAATATATATTTTTCAATATGCGCGGATCATTTTTTTTGTCTTAAGAACACTTGTTCACACAAATAGATATTCTGAAATCAAAACAAGTATTTTTTTTTAAATCAATCTCAATAGTAAAAATTTTAATTTAATGAATGAGAATCCGTTCTATACGTATAGAATATTTCTCATTCCGCAAGTGCGTGGTGGATAGGTCCGCCACTTCTTGGAACAATAAATAAGTTATTCCCCGGTTACCAACTTAGAGAATCGTATGCGCATTGACATTGGAGTATCAATTTGGTTTTACTTTTGTAAGAGGACAAAATCAGTAGAACAGGACAACTTGAAGGGCCACCGAAATATTAATGATTCCCAAGTGGTCACCACACAATTTTGATTCAACAATTCCCATAGTAACTTAAATATTTGAACTTTCAATTCAATTCCCTCCAATTGAATATGAAAATGAGGCAAAACTTAAATTGAATTAGCAGTCCTACTACTCTGAACATTAAAGATAATTCTTTAAAAAATCTAGAGGATTCAACCTCTCCTATTCGAATAGAGGTCATTTGAGCCACTGTTTTTCAGATAAAACTTGACTGTTTTTCAGATAAAACTTTTCTAAAATACCTGAATCAATTAAGTAATTATTCGGAAAGAAATGAGATTATTTGGGGCTTAAACAAGAAAATGGGGAAGTGTTACTTAAGCTTTTAGCAAAGCTTGATCCCTCCCGTTGTGGTCTTATTTCTTAGAGTAAGTTGGAGTGGTTGTTAGGAAGCAGCCAATCATTTGGTAACAAACGCCATTAGTCATTTGATTTTCTGATTTTATCGCGTGTGCAAGTCTCTATCATGATTGATTAACAACAATATAGGTTTCCTTAATAAATTGGTGCAAGACAAATATTTTTTTTTGGCTTCGTGTTTCCTCAAAACCTGCGGCTTTTAATCATTAGGCATGTCTAGTAATCATGATTCTCTAGCATCTGGAAAAGAAAAAAAAAATACTTCCTACATTCCATCATAATATAGGTTGTTGATAAATTGATTTTCCATATTATCAACGAAATTGATATACTACTTCCATTCCTAAATCCTAAATATAAGACTTTCATTACATATTTTGTAATTGAAAAAATTAAAAAGTAAAAATTAAGATATTTTTATAATCAAAATATCAATATTATTTTCTTAAATAGAAATAGTGATATACAAATTATATTTAAGAGAATAATATTGATATTTTAATTATAAAAACATCGGCTTATAGTTAGGAATGGAGGGAGTATCTTGTTTGTGTCACATTGGCTAATATGGATTATAAGTGTACCATGGTGTATGAGTAGTCAAAAGGTCTTGTTTATAATTTTTTTTTTAGAGTAAATGACTATTTAGATTTTAAATTATTTACGCTTTGTTATTTTGTGTATTTAAAATATTAATTTTGACTAATTATATCAATATAGTATTTATGTACGGTAGAAAATAAATTGCCATAACTTTTTGTAGTGGTTTACGATCAAATTAGATACGCGTCGGACATGTAGCCAATGAGTAGTTTTATCTTGGTAGGCTATTAAGTTTAAAACTTACATCCAAGCCAGTCAATACAGTACACGTAGGAAATAGAATTGAACTTATATCAATTCTCTTTCCTACGTGTACTGCACTTATTGGGTTTGGATGTAACTTATAAACTTAGTAGCCTACCAAGATAAAAAAATTTCGTAGCCAATAACCCAGTAGTCCAAGAGCAAAAATGAAAGTACACATTAACTTCACTCCGTGCAAAGTCTTTGCTTGTTACTATTTGATCCCTGAAATTTTGACCCACTGATGTTTTGACACACTAACTTTCATTTTTTCGCGTGAATTATGGACAACACATGCTCGACACGTATCTAATTTGACTGGAAACCAACACAAAAAGTAATGACGTTTATTTTTAACCACGCATAAATATTAAGGTGATATAATTAGCCATACAAATAATTGAATGCTCAAAATAGCAAAGCGTAAATAATTTAATGACCTAAAACTATTTACTCTATGTTTTTAACTTAAAAAGTTTATGGTGTTAGATGTTTGTTTTTTTTCGTACTTGTTGATATATTATTAGTTATATGATCAATTCGATATAACGACTAAGTGCTTAAATAAATATATACACTACCTTCAAGTTTCAACTATTATATGAAAAATTAACTATTGAGCATGTTCTGAGAAAATAGAGTGACACCCTACTCAGCACCATAATCTAACCGGGTCGGTTTCCACCAAATGATGGGCTTTGGCCTTATAACTATATACCATAGTTGGGCTTTTTTCGAAGTTCTTGAGAAGTAGTATAAACTTTGTCAAAGGCCCATAGGCCCAAGTTTGCCACTGAGAAATATATATCATCATCAGTATTATACATGATAATCCATCTTATCGGTGAGGAAGGAAATCATCAAAAGGAAATAATCAGAAGCGCCAAAGTCAAAATTGGTTCGGTGAAAGTAATCGGTGGTGGATTTCCACTGCAAGCCATGGCTTCAGCTGCCCACCAGGATAATCCAAGTCTGTAATTTCTTATTTCTTACAGCTCAATTATGTAGGATTTGTTAGAAATGTTACTACCTTCACTCCATAAAAAAATTCGTTTCGGATATGTAGAAAAACTTAAGGAAACAAGAAATAAGGTAATTTGTTAGTTAAAATATCAATATTAAGCTTACTTGTATATCACTCATTCGATTTAATAGAGTATTATAGATATTTTGATTAAAAAACATATGGTGTTTTGCTTCCTTAATTTTAGTTACATGTACTAAACGACTTATATTAAGTAACGTGAGAGTAATACATTGTCTGAAAAAAGAGAAATTTAACAAGAACATGAGCTTCTGATTCTTATGATGGTGTAATTTTGTAGAATCAAGAAATGACTTTTTTTTCTCCAGGTTCTGCTAAGAGGGTTGCAGTTGTTGGAGCTGGTGTTAGGTGAGAGAGTCCACTCACATTTTCTTATTTGAGTTGAACTTGAATTTTGATGGTTTAAAAAAAAACTTGAATTTTGATGAGGTTTCTTTTGTTTTACTCCCTTTATACTGCAATTGAGTTGTTAATGGTAGATTCTGGTACTTCATGGGGATGAAAACTGTGTAAGAAGTTGTTTCCTTAATATATATATATATATTTTGGGCGGGGGAGTTCTTTAAGCTTTAGTAGGAAGGTTGATAAGATTTTATATGTGGATATTAAAATGTAATTCTTTTAAGTTTTAAAATGGTTGCACATTCGTACATCATGTATGAATAATCTCTTGGCGCACAGAACGTTTCCACCATCAGATTGTTCTTGAATAACTTTGCATCCCGTGGAAGTGTTTTTGATTCCCTTCTCTGTTTCTGCAGTGATTCTCTGTTGTGTTTTATGCTTGCTTCATTTTTTCCTTGTAAAATGAAAAGCACCCTTCACTCTCTCTGTAAGATAGTTAACATTTTCTTGTTTCCTTTGGCTTTCAAGTGGGCTTGCGGCCGCATACAAGTTGAAATTACGTGGACTGAAAGTTACCGTATTTGAAGCTGATGAAAGAGCTGGAGGGAAGTTGAAAAGTGTTTCACGAGACGGTTTAATATGGGATGAGGGGGCAAACACTATGGTACTTCAATATCCATGTCTTTCAAGGCTCATATGAAAGTTGAATGGTACATTGTCAATATGTGACTTACTATTTGACGCCTGTGCAGACTGAAAGTGAGCCAGAAATCGGATATTTACTTGATAATCTTGGACTTAGAGAAAAACAGCAATATGTAAGAGAAGCCTCTTCTTGTTACCATTTACTCATGTTTTAGGGTTTTATTTTTTTCCCAAGAATACAAGAAAATGCATAAATGTGATTCTTGAAAATGGGTGCAGTTTGGTCTTCAGATTATGAACTTCAAACTAACTCTTCATGTTTTATTGGCCAGAAATGAAAATCTCATCACTAAAATGTTATTCATGTTAATGTTACAGCCAATTTCTCAGAGCAAGCGATATATTGCAAGAAATGGGATGCCTGTACTGGTAATGATTACTTTATTGCGCCTAATGCCAATCATTCTGGTTACCAATTGTTGCATAATGACTAATTCATTATTATTAATTTTTACCTCAGATACCTTCTAATCCAGTAGCATTGATCAAGAGCAATTTTCTTTCAACACAATCTAAGGTAAGTTAATTTTCAGCCCTTTCCTTTTTTGGTGCATCACAAGTAAGTTGTTTCATGGCATGTAAATATCTATGTTGATGCCTATTTTAACAAGTAATGGTTTCTCTTGTATGCCTGTGTCAAAACTTATCACCTCATGGAGTTAAAGTGTTGAGTTTTTAAATACGTATATTCTGCATTTCGTATGTCGAGTAGGAAATCTTCCCTTAGGTTTCAATTTCACTGTTTCAGGATTTCTATTAAGTTCCTTTAACCTCTAAGATTGTGTATCTAGTGTGTGATTTTTGAGATTTGCTCAAATGTTCTCAGGACCACTTATTCTACAGAATCTTGATTATCAAGTGAAAGACTAATAGAAAGGATAAGCTCTTATTTTTATATCCTTATTCTTTGTGGAACTCTCTGAATTCAATGTTCTTCCCAGCTCTGACGCAAAAGAGAAAAACTTCTACCAGTACTTTGAATGTTTGACAAATCTGAGCAAAAGAATGAACCTTGATTAAAGATATAGTCTTTATTCAGTGATTCTCTTTACACCTTCTTATCCTCAGAAATCCTCTTCAAAGTTTGCCAGCCCTGTACATTGCTTTTTACATGTTTCTTGTGAGGCTAATCTTATAGTTTCTTTCATGCATCAGATGATTGAAGCCTATGCATGGCTTTGGAAAGCTTTCTAGTTTTGATTACATATGCATGTTTAACATTTTATCTTTTGCATTGGTTGATGGGATTTTTCAATTCATCAATGCAGCTTCAGATTCTTCTGGAACCATTTCTCTGGAAGAAGAACCCTCCAGAAATGTTGGGTGAAGAGGAAAGGTTTTTTTCGTTGATGGAAACATAATGTTTGCATATATGTGCTTGTTTGCAAGTGACTTTCTGTTACTTTTATGCCTTGCAGACCAGCGAAAGTTATCTTTAATATGGAGTTTAGTATTTGTGACTTTATTTACATTTGGTTCTCTGCAGTGTTGGTGGATTCTTTGAACGACATTTTGGCAAGGAGGTTTGTTGTACTCCTTTACCTTGACACAAAATACTTGCATCTTCTGATATTTACCTACGAGGAATTTTGCATGATTCTTGAATGTTTATATGAATTAACTCTAGTTAATTTTGTTTTCTTTCTTTTATTTGATTACGTCGAAACTACCTTTTTTGCTAGGTTGTTGACTATCTTATTGATCCTTTTGTTGCGGGTACAAGTGCTGGAGATCCGAGTTCCCTCTCCGTAAGTATCAGATAAAAAAAGTATCAACTAGAGTATTACATTCACCTGTCTCATTTCTGCCTGATAAACGATATTTTTGAAAGAGATGACGTTCGGGACACTATTAACAAGAATATATTTATTTGTTAGGTTAAAGATATGCTTGTTAGGATTTGGCAAGTGGGATTGAATATGTTCATTTTGCTGTAGTTTCATAAGTCATAATTACTCCACAAATTGGTTCACTTGGAGTTTCAGGCTTCCACTTCAGTCTTTCTTGATTGCCATAAAATATCTTATTTATTTTCTTTTTGCTAACAGATGCGCCATGCATTTCCTGAATTATGGAGTCTGGAGAAAAGGTGGGTTAGACTCAAATATAACTTCTTCATTTTAGGCTACTCTCTTTATTTTGCTCTAAAGTGCTGTCTGCCCAACTGAAAGTAGTTCCACAAATGAAAAGCTGTTACATGTTAACAAAAATAATGAGGAATATATGCATTTTGTTGCTACATAAAAAATTTCAAAGTTTATCTTCCTCAGGTTTGGTTCTATCATATCGGGGGCAATTCAGTCAAAATTCTCCAAAAAGGATAATAATACTGGAGGAATAAAGAGTTCTTCCGTGAAGAAAAAGCATCAGCGTGGGTCTTTCTCATTTCTTGGTGGAATGCAGGTAAAGTAATACGTACTGTTATGAAATATTATTAGACCAGCCATTGAATTGATATTTGGTAGAGTCTCATGTAAAACCTTGGATTGGGAACTTTATGATATATTGATAAATATCCTTTTTTTATCCTAGGTTTCTAGTTTAAGCAGAATTTGGGTTCCTCTTTTTGACAGACACTGACGGATACCCTATCCAAAGAGCTCGGTGAAGATGATCTCAGATTGCAATCTAAAGTGCTGGAATTATCTTGCAGTTGCAGAGAGAACTCTCCATTGGATAATTGGTCAATTTCTTATGCATCACAGCACAAAAAACTGTCAGAACAAAAGCCTTTTGATGCTGTGGTTGTTACAGTGAGTACAGAAATTTCTTCCTGAGAATGAAGTGTAATTTCGTGTGCCGTCTTCACTTGATTTTCTTTCCTTTGCAACTAAAAAGATAAGGGATTTCATACTGCATAGTAAGGCTTGTTGCTTTTACCATTACTAAGATGTTTCTCAATACACCTTTCGCAATTTCTGAAACATTTTATAATTTTTACCACGACATTTTAGCTCGAGCTTGCATAAATCACATCCCCATGTGATTAAAGGAGAATGAGTCTGACTGAGTGTGTATGCGGGTGTTTTTATCTAAGTTTGAGAATCAATTTAGCAACTTGTTGAAGGAATTGGTGAAACCTTTCTGGATATCAAGCTTTCTTATTTACTGTCTTGGGACTACAGACCAGGGGGCAATCCATTTTTCTTCAGACCTTCGCTCCAATTGGCCTTTTGACATTATAATTATCTTGCAAACTCGTGATAGCACTCACAATGCGAACAGTTTGCGACCTTTTAATGTTTGCAGCATGCAGGGGCGGCTCAAACGTTTTGGGGGCCCTGTGCCAAACTTTAAATTAAGGCCCTATATAACCTAAAAAAAAATTTGAGTCCCCGGATTTTTGGAGGCCCTGTGCGGTCGATCACTTTGAACTCCCTGTTAGCCACCACTGGCAGCATGCAAAGTATTCCAATAAGGATGTTATCTTCTCTTTCAACTAAGTGTTTCTTATCCTAGGCTCCTCTCAGCAATGTGAAAGGTATGAAGATAACAAGAAGAGGAAACCCATATCTGCTTGACTTCATTCCCGAGGTATGTTCATGCATCTTGTGTATGCTTCTAGAAGTATTCAAGCTTGTTTCTAAACACGATTGCTTTGAGGTCTTAAGTCTTAAATGTGTACTTTTAGATCAGAAAAAAAAATCTTGTATTAGGGAATGGCGCTCAATATAAAGGAAATTACAAAATACAAGCAAACCGTTGTACCATATCTTGAGGGAAAAAAGACGACTTGATATTTTCTACGCCACTTTCCGTTAATAGATAAACCTCTTAACATAACGCCTTTCAATTGTTGGAAGCTTTAATTAAGGTCAAGATGTTGCGGTATATTTATGAAAGAACTGTAACTTATTAGACATTATTCTTATTCACAATGTGCAGATTATTTACTTACCAATGTCAGTTATAATCACCACTTTCAAGAAAGAGAATGTTAAACGTCCTCTCGAAGGTTTTGGAGTTCTTATTCCTTCCAAAGAGCAACAAAATGGTCTAAAGACCCTTGGTATTGCCTTATCTATCGCCTCATATCATTGGCAACCGATGTCAGAGTCCTTATGTTACGAGTGAAAACCATAAGTTTCTGCATGCAGGCACACTTTTCTCCTCTATGATGTTTCGAGATCGTGCCCCCAGTGACGTTTATCTTTACACCACATTCGTTGGGGGAAGCCGGAATAAAGAACTAGCAAAAGCTTCAAGGTGCTCGGTATTTTCCAATTTCTTCGCTTGTTACTTTTATGATTTTGTTTTGTTCACCTTAGAAGTAACTATTGTCTTTCCTTATTTCTTTGAGTATAGGGATGAGTTGAAACAAATAGTAACTTCGGACCTTAGGCAGTTACTGGGTGCAGAAGGAGAACCGGCATTTCTAAAGTATTAAACTGTATCCATTCTTCTTTTATCAACCATAGTTAGGATTGCAAATGATCCTAACCAGTACATTTTCCGACATAATTAATTTACTTACTTGCAGTCACTTCTACTGGAGTAAGGCTTTTCCGTTGTACGGACACAACTATCAATCAGTCACAGAAGCAATTGACAAGTTGGAAAAAGAACTTCCTGGATTCTTTTATGCAGGTTCGCTTCTTTATCCAACTTTACTTTCTCTCAGTTTGGTTTTTTAGTCATGCTAGGATACGGTACCATTATGCAAAGCACCTCATTTCAGCCTAACTCTGTTATTCTATTTCAGAAAAATTAACCGATTAACAAAAGTGCTATTGCATCTTACTAAAATAATATTTCTTCTGATGATATGAATGCATTTTATAACAAGAAATAAACCTCTATGAGCTGTGAATGTGTTATAGGTAACCACAAGGAAGGATTATCTGTTGGCAAATCTATACAATCAGGATGCAAAGCAGCTGACCTTGTAATCTCATACCTGAACTCATCTTCAGACAGCATGAAAAATTCTTCTTGAAAATGCACGAGGTAAATAAAAAATATGCTACAGTAGTTTCTTGTCTTCATTTTACTTTCCATGCGAGTTTTCTTAAAGTCAAAGGTAACATTTTATTTTGTAAAAGAAAGTAGCTCTACATTTTCCATTTAAGTTGTATAGTACAAGGAGATTTTGGTAAAAGTATTTATGGGTAATTTCCTGCTTATCTCTCACCATATAGGTGAAGGAGTTGTATGCTGCTGCTAGTTATAGGCTTGCATTGAGAAGTGGCAGAGACTTTGAAGCACACAAGGGACAATATCATCATCATTTTTTGATAGATAAGAATAAACCAGAGAATCCCATACCGGGACAGGAGCATCATCCTGACATAATTTAACTGGGATTATAGTTGCGCTGATTCGTGAAATTGCTACCTGATGGACATCAGACCTCTGCAGTAGAATCCGAAGATCATGGCTGACATTGTTGAGATATGTATTGTTGTATGAGCAAGTCCTTTCGGTTTCCTTCTCTCTTCTTCTACTAGCCTCGAGACATTTCGCGACTGATTTAATTGATAGTTATTGTTTCTCAAAGACTATTTTTTACATCATGGTTTCTTGTACTTTGATGAAGCAATTGGTCATTTTATTCTTCAAGGACTCTTGAAAAGTTGGTGATTACATATTGCTGTTGAAATGTATAAGGAGTTGGTTGCAGCCCGGTGTTTGTCACATCTGGTACTTTGAAATGATCCAGCCCGGTGAAACATGGTTTCGTAAAACTTCAGTTGGTTTCGTAAAAAGTGAATTGGTATGAAAATTGTCCCCACCCAATTCATGTGCATGACTGTGGGGTCAGTCTCCAGAATGACAGTCATATGATTGAATTTTTCAGGACCCTTTGGCATTATGATGGGTACATACGTTACATGGAAGTGGAAATGGAGAGGTTGCATGTGTTTCCTGGCTGAGTATAGTGTTTGACTGAATAATCATATCATCATAAGATGCCGAATCCTACATATTAGATAAAAAGAGTTAAAACCGCAAGCAGAAATTCCAGACCCCCGAGACCGATGTTTTTATTGTGATAAAGAAAAAGGAACATCCCTCTTTGTCAGGCTTCTCCCGGTCCCCATGAGAAAGTTTCCTTAAAGAATAACTGATGAAAATTTAGGATCCCTCTCACGCCCTCAGCTTCACGGTGCTTCTCAAACGCCTCAACCTCTCTCTTTTATAAACACGGTTATTTGGGCAGTGGCGGATCTAAGAGGAATAGGGGTGGGGAATGTCCTCAATATTTTGAAAAAACGTAAACGTTTTTCATGTGAAAAAAAAATTCGCCCCAAATATATTAAAAAATCTCTAAGCAGGAATTTCTAGATCCGCCCATGAATCTGAATGTCAAGTCGACTAATCCGTTTAAGCTACATACCTGATAAACTTGATAGTGCGACACAAAATCGTTCACTGGTTATTCAAACTTATGACCTTATATGTAAGCCTTATAAATTAAATTGAAACCAGTTGAACTGAGTTTACTTGTATATTTCTTTTCTTTTTCCTTTTTTAAGAACACCTCTGCTTCTTTAGTACCTCAAAAAGAAAACTACCAAAGGTATAAAAGTGGAAGCTAACAACTGACTAAGTTAATTCGGCCCAAAAAAAAAAGAAGCAATTGACTAGGTTAAATGAAGAATATATGCTAATTATATCATTTGAGTTAAACTTTTCTCCAATACTTAAAATATTTGAGAAGTTTACAAGAGATTTATTACTCAGAATTTAATGAAACTCTATTTTGCTTCAAAAGAATAACTGTATCGAAGGAAACCCACTCCAAACTAGTAGTATCTCAATTAGAAACAAAATATCAATGTCTGATTGATGAATGTGTAATATTTGTGTGGTACGCGCCGGCGGCTGTGAATCGGACAGTGAGTTTGTGTTTCATAGGATTCTGGGGCTTTACTTTATGGGTAAAACAGTCTGAAGGTTTGGGGAACGTGGGTTTCATACTAAGAACAGGCTGTACGTGGGTGGGTCCTTAGGGTCAGTCCAAGTCCCCCATTGACTTTTTTCTAATACCATGCAAAAATATCCAATTTTCTTACCTGTCCTTATTTTTTATTTCAACTGGTACCACTCGACCTTTTGTATTTATAAAAAAAAATTGACCCTCACTCCTTAGAATTATTGGATGAGTTAAATTTATAGAACGTGCCTTAAATTGGATGGATAATGCTAAATGATTAAAATTAATTAAATAAATTATAACAAAAATTCTAAATAATTTGTAATTAATCTTTTAAAAAATTGTTGAAATAATTTGTAATTAATGGTTGAAATGATTATGAAACTCAAACACTAATAGTCAGATTCTCTCGTTGAATCTCCCGTCGATTCATGGAGATTGTTAACCTTTACATATGACTGCTCATGTTTTCTGTTCCAATGTGTAATTTACCTATGGGTTTCAGAGTCATTCGTGATTCCTCCCCTTCTTATTATTATACTCAATTACATTCACTCATCGTTGAATAATTATTTAGTTTTTTTTTATTTCATATATATTAAAAATAGACAATTAATTGAAATTCTACTCTAAAAATCATATTTTGTGGAGTTGTACATTTAATTTTAATCAGAGTTGAAGACCATAAAAAATTAAAAAGTCTTTCCGCTTGAGTCTATTATCAAAGAGTCTCGTGTCAAGTCACAAAGAGACTTGAACGCTACAAAATCATCTGTAAATTTGCGATGTGGAGATTTTTTCTAATTATATAAACACGATAAATTGTGAGTGGTTGTACGCACGGATAAGAACATGTATTGATAAAGATGATTATTTGACCATAAATGGTCATCAATTGTTGAGCTTATTGAATACACTTTCCATCTTTCACATTCTTTTTTGCCGCTCGTCACTTCCATTCTCCTCTTCACTCACACAGCAACAACAAACGGTACATTTTTTCTCTTTTGTCCGGTCTCAGCTTTTAATATCTCTAACCACTCATTTCTCATCACCTTCTCCTTCTTTAATGCATGCAAATGCAGCTCTAGTTTTAATATTCACTTTTATTTTGTTATTTTCCTATAGGCTGGAAGCTCCCTGTGTCTCTCTGTATTTCTTTAACGTGTTTCTATTAGTACCACCATTTCACGACCACAATAAATGTTCAATCAATCAATTTTGTCCTGTTTTTTTAGTTAGTTAGGCCAAATTTGTGAAAAAACAGTGTCTTTTCTTCAAGACTTTTTTTTTGGTCATTTTTGTAATCTTGGCTTGGCCCTATTAGTACTTGAACAAACATTCTTTCTTGGGTCTGGCGTTTCTTGGATAAAAAACACATAAAGATTGCTTCTTTCTAGTTCTTGAAGACAAAATCTTGAAAAAAATTCAAGGCCAACAAATGGGTTGTCTAAGAACGTTGGGTTTAATGATTTGTTCTTGGGTTTTCTTTATCTCGAGTAGTTATCAGTTGAGGAACTACGAAACCCAGATTCTTCTTCAGTTAAGGAAGCATTTAGAGTACCCTTTAGCACTAGAAGTTTGGCATAATTTTACTGGTGATGATGATCTTTGTAATGTGCCAACAAATCCAAAAGTTAGTATCAAATGTGAGGGAAATTCTGTTACAGAGCTGAAAATAATGGGAGATTACAAGATTTTTGGAAAGGTCGGTGATGAAAATTTCAATGGTTTTGCAATTCCAAACCAAACTTTATCTGGGATTTTCTCCATTGATTCTTTTGTTACTACATTGACAAGACTGATTAATTTGAGAGTTCTTAGTTTGGTTTCTTTAGGGATTTGGGGGCCCTTACCTGATAAGATTCATAGATTATATTCACTTGAATTTCTTGATATGAGTTCAAATTTTATGTTTGGTTCAATTCCATTTCAAATGTCTAGAATGGTTAAGCTTCATACCTTGACATTTGATGGTAATTTTTTCAATGATACTTTGCCTGATTGGTTAGATTCTTTGCCAAACCTTACTGTTTTGAACTTAAAGAACAATAGATTGAGAGGTCAGCTTCCTTTTTCGCTATCAAGAATTACCACACTTAGTGATATCATCTTGCCACATAATTCGCTTTCCGGTAAGTTACCTGACTTGAGTGCCTTATCTGGTCTACATTTGTTGGATTTGAGAGAGAACCATTTTGATTCTGAGCTGCCTCCCTTGCCAAAAGGGCTAACTACATTGCTTCTTAGTAATAATTCGATTTCGGGTGAAATCCCGGAACAAATTGGCAAGCTAAATCGACTACAGCATTTGGATATATCGAACAATTTTCTTAGCGGAACGCCCCCGGCCGTGTTGTTCTTGCTACCGAATGTTAGTTACTTGAATTTGGCATCAAATAGGATGAGTGGTTCGCTTCCTGAACGTCTACATTGTGGAGATACACTTGGTTTTGTTGATATTTCTGATAATAGATTAGTTGGAGAGCTTCCTTCTTGTTTGAGCAGTACTTCGGATAAGAGGATTGTTAAGTATAGTGGAAATTGTTTGTCTATTGATATCAAACACCAGCATTCTAAGTCTTATTGTGAAGAAGCCATGAGCATGACAACCAAGAAACGCTCGAAAAGAATTGAGCTAGCATTATTGGTTGGAGTTATTGTGGGAATCCTTATAATTGTAGTACTTTTGGCTGTTGGCTTCTTCATCTTCTGTAGAAGACGCCATTCAAGAGACGTACCGAATGTACCTGCATTGCTAAAGGCTATCCAAGACAATCCACCATCTGGGATTTCTTCTGAAGTCCTTGCAAATGCCAGTAAGTCGAAGATCTTCCCTGAATACTTTATTTGTCAATTCCATATTTCTTGAAACCTAAGATCATATCATTTTCCATTAGTATCAGTTAGCATCTTTGAAACGTTCGAAGGGCATATGCATTATGGGACATTGAGAGAGTGGTATTGATTAAAAGTTCCTTGTTTTTCATCTTCAGGGATCATTTCACAAGCAACAAAACTAGGGACACAAGGAAACCCTGCATACCGAGTATTTTCAGTAGAAGAGTTGGAGGAAGCCACGGACAACTTTGATCAGTCGTCCTATCTGGGCGAAGGCTCTATAGGAAAGGTAACCCCATTAAAGCTCCATAAGCATTCTGCATTGTTCAAAATTTTCGTGGTTCTGATTCTTTTTTGGCATATGATTTCTCTAGTTCTACATAGTAATGTGCTATCACTCTCTTGAACATGAAATTGATACTCCCTTGTGTATTGGGATATGCTTTTCTTGTTGAACTACTTGTGATTTGCTAATGACAGCGTTAAAGTTTGGTTTATTGTTGTAAAGTGGTTCTTACTTCCTCTATTTGTTTTTAACCAATTCTCTTTACTTGGATAGATTTACAAGGGAAGATTGGAGAATGGGAATTATGTTGCAATAAGATTAATGGCTATGCATAGGAAGTATTCGATCCGGAACCTCAAACTTCGATTGGATATGCTGTCGAAACTTCGCCACCCAAACTTGGTTACGCTTTTAGGGCATTGTATTGATGGTGGATCGCTAGATGAAGCAACTGTTAATAGACTCTTCCTTGTTTACGAATTTGTTCCCAATCGAAACTTACATGCTCATCTTTCAGGTTAGTCAACTAATCCCATTTAAAGTAGTAGTATATCTGATTTAGCCTGCAAAGCAAGCCTGATTAACTTTGCAACGGAGACGATTCTTTGAAAGGATGTCCAACAATTAAAAAAAACAATAAAGAGATCTTGCTGAAGTAGTCGAGTGTTCACGTCTTATGATCCATGGATACAATTAATGTAATGAAAGTCATTTTGCTTCAACTTAACTGCGTCTACATTTGCAGAGACTTCCCCGGAGAAGGTTCTTAAGTGGCCAGAGAGATTAGCAGTCCTTATTGGTGTTGCCAAGGCTATACACTTTCTGCATACGGGGATAATTTCACCTTCCTCCTCCAACCGACTGAAGACAAACAATATACTACTTGATGAGCATCGGATTGCAAAGCTCAGTGACTATGGTATGACCATCCTTAGAGAAGAAGTCGACAAATCTGTGGTAAGTCTATAAATATATATATATATAATTTTATAATTGGAACTACTATTGTGACTAACATGCCATTTATATTTTTTCCAGGCAAAGGCAGATTTCTCAAAGTCATGGTATGCAACTCTTTCTCCAAATATATATATAAACAGTCTTACATTGTCTAGTCTGAGCAAAGTGAAAGAAAATGATTAATCCTAATTAGTTTTCTTTTGCAGTTCTCATTTATACGACTCTTGTTCTCATTTTGTATTGCCAAGACTTGATTGCGTGAAATGCTTCCTTGCAGGCATATGAGTAAGTTGGAGGACGATGTCTATAACTTCGGATTTATATTGCTCGAGTCTCTTGTTGGCCCTATTGTAAGAGGAAAAGAAGAAGCATTTTTGTTAACAGAGATGGTATGATAATACAATTTCTGAATGCACTTATTTATAATAACTTGGTCATTATACATTTGTCCCCCATTCCAGCTTTTGAAGATTTTGCCGGTATTTCACTGGAATTCTGACAATTCTTTGTGAACTACAGACATCTTTTGGTAGCCAAGATGGTCGGCGAAGAATAGTTGATCCGGTTGTGTTAACTACTTCTTCACAGGAGTCCTTATCGATCGTTATATCAATCACCAACAAATGCATCTCTCCTGAATCAGAAACTCGTCCCTCATTTGAAGACGTTCTTTGGAACTTGCAATATGCAGCTCAAGTCCAGGCCACAGCAGATGCAGATCAGAGATCAGATGCTACATCTTAATCGTAACTCATTTTTTATGCATCCGAGAGAATAACACGACACAGTAACAACATTCTTTCTATCAACTTGCGCCATCTCCATGTCAAAATCATCGAGTATTCTGCAGGTAGTAGCCATGATCTTGCTCTATGGAAATATACAAGTTGCGGAAAATGTTTTTCGTGTTAAAAAGAATAGGCGAAGATACGGATTAAAGTGCCTTATTTCAACATTGTATATGCCTTTCCTCTACCCCCATGCCCTGCTCTTCCTCTATAACAGCACATGAAGAAGAACAGGAAGGTTAAAGTTTCTTGAATATTTTTCTTCTAGCTTGGAACTTTATATTGAATGTATGTATTCCAACCCGATACTTATACGGTTGTATAGCAGATAAAATGTACAGTTAGAATAAGTTGGTTCTTGATTGATTCATTTTATCTCATCTTTATATCATTGCTTAAATGATTCTGGAGTAGATTGAAAGGTGTTCAAGGACGGATAGTGCAGTTGGCACAGTATTTCTTACTCGAAATAATAGGTCGCCGCTTTGACACCCATACCTACCCGGTAACTAAAAAGAAGAGAAAAAGAGAGTAAATTGAGAGCTCAAGGAGAAAAGAGATTTCCATTGGTAAGTGGGGGTGTCGATCGGTCTATTGATACTGATCTCACGTCTCACTCACAACATCTAATCAACAGGTACTACATTTGCACGTAGGGCCGAAAAGTATAGTGAGACTAGAATCAATGAACCGGTTCATCCCCAGTTTTCCGTGTTTTGGGGTGGTATTGTATTTACCAAATTTCTGGTGGTGGTGGTGGTAGGAGATGGGCAATCTGTTCAAAGATGTGACTTTGCAACCTATTTTTAGCTCAAGGTTGGAGACTAATCAAACTACTACTAGATTTACAGGGGAAGAAATGTTATCTCCCAAAGTAAAAAAAAAAAAAGGTTGCAAGTAATTTCATAGCAGAAAACTAGCTTTAATGCATCACCAACAAGAACTACAACATCCCATCTTTTATCTCATCATCTTGAAGTTGATATCTCAACCTTCTCTATGAGATGTATTTGGATTGGTTTATATTATTATTTCATCATATTTTTTCTCGTATAAACAATTTAACTAAACTTATTAAATCGCGTATTTGTGAAAAAAAAATATGAGTTTATAAGTAAAAATTGAATTTAATTTAGAACGAATACTTTTCAAATAAACCTCGAATAAAATTTAATTTAAATTAATTTGCAAAAAAAAAAAACTTTAAATTCTCTACCGAACTGTAAAAGAAATGGAACTTGAAAAAACGGTTCTCATTTCTCGACCTTAGGTAAAAATGCAGAGCTGTCGGCGGATGCTTCCAAGCCAATTCATTTGCCCGACGCCCACTAAATATACCAAACCTCCCAATTGCAACACGCTTATCCCCGCGTGAATTCCACGTCTCTTTCTATTTGTAAATATTATCTATAGAATTTTTTTAGTTGATAAGTGTATGATATGACTCGACTAATTTGATTGGAATTTTAATAGTCTAGATGTAACAATGTAAGACTCCTATTTCGAATTAATTGATTTTATTTTATTTTTGGCCAATCCTAAATTAATTGACTACTATTTAGGTTAAAATTTCTAATTTTACCTTTATTTCAAACTTCCTATTTAGTTCCTGGCTAATTAAATTTATAATTTTCAATGCAAGTCAAGAGAGTGCTGATTAGTTAAAAAATATTCAAGCTAGTTTGATTAAAATCTAATAAATATGATCCTTTTGCAAATTTACAATATTAGTCACTCCTTAAATGTCTTAAACTTGTTATTTAACTTGGAGCAAATTTTAATATCGAAAGTGTGACAAAAAATCACTCGATAATAAAATAGATGGGTGTGTACCACGCACTAAGCTCGGAGGGGAAGAACATTCGGTTCCATCATACTTAAAAGCATTAGTAAAGTAAGTCATCAGTAACCCCGAGTTCTGGGGCAGCTGGTTGGAGCTGCTAATGCTGAAGCCGTTGACAAGGGTTCGAATCCCACTAGTGGTATTCGACTCTTGCGGGATTTTCCCGGGCTGAGAGCGCCGTTTACAAGGCGGTATGGGCGCGACTCTCCCAGTTGAAAGCGGTAACGCTGTGGGCCAACCGTGAGGTCGAGTCCGGATGTAGTCACCACGTTGTCGGTGGATACCGGATACCCCCAAACGGGTAACCAAAAAAAAAAAAGTAAGTCATCAGTCAAAATCGCCATTTAGGAATATTAATCATTTTCCTTTTTTATTTTATTTTATTGAACGAAATCTATATTCCACCTTTTTTAAAGTTTATTATCAGTGATGGTTCTGAACTGAAAGAGACATTACTTGCCCACAGCCAGAAACTCCAATATCTTTCTATCTTTCTCAATCATTTGCTCCCAAATTCAGCGTATTTCTTGCTGCATTTATCAAATTTTGCTCCAAGAGCTGATCTTTTTTCCAAATTTCTCCTTTTTCTTGAAGATCCAGTGTTTCTTTTTCAGCTAAATTGCCCCTTTTTCACCTCTTAATTATTTTACTGGTAATGCATTTTGATGTCGGTTATTGTGAAGATTGTGAGCTCTTCAGAGAGTGAGATCTGGTAATTTCTTTACTGTTATTAGATTTTTTCCTTTTTCATTCTGGGCTTTTTAGAAATACTATCTCCGTCCCAAATTGGATGTCCTATTTCTATTTTATATTGAATGTCTTATTTTATTTTAAAATGAATGTACAATTTCTCAAAATGGATATAAATTCTCCCTAAACTCCTATAAGGGATGCAAGTTACACTGCCTTATGGATCCTACCATTAATATTAATGATGGAGTATATTATGGTAACTCACTTTTAATCAAACTACAATCCTTATTTATGGTGAAAGTGGACATTCAGTTTGGGACGAGGGAGTATTAAAACGTGTGTTATAATTATTCACATGTTATGCAGAAAGGGATTCTGTAATATTGAAGAAAAAGTTAAGTAGGGAACATCAAAGGTAGGATGATAGAGTTGATGGTTCCAAATTCCAATTGAATTAAATTGACTTTAGCATGTGAAGTTATTTAATATTTGAGGTTCCTTTTTTGGAAAAAAGTTACATTGTGGTCATACCCTCTTCACTAAACTGCAGAATGTACCATGTTACATTGTCTTTTTAAAAAATAAATTTATTAACGGGGAGGGGTGTCGGTTGTTCCGATCCAGAAGTGCTTATATTACATTGTCCAACAGCTATTGTTCCCGGGACCAGGGAAAGGGGGTGCCAGTTGTCCCGAATCAGAAGTGCTTATAATACATTGTCCAACTATTGTTCCCGGGACCGAGGACGGGGTGGCGTTGTTCGAGTCAGAAGTGCTTATATTACATTGTCCGACAGCTATTGTTCCCGGGACCGGGAAGGGTTATTCAACAACTATTGTTCCAAGTCATAAGTGCTTATATTACATTGTCCAACAACTATTGTTCCCGGGACCGGGGAAGGGGGTGTTCGAAAACTATTATTCCGAGTCAAAAGTGCTTATTTTACATTATCTTCAAAATCCTCCGGAAACCACTTATATTCTATAGATTCTCCAACAAGTGAAACATTTTCTTAAAGTTTAGTGTTAGCTTTCTTGAATATATGCTTCAGCTGCACTCATGAAATTTTGGATGTTTTTCTTCTGATTCACTTTTTATGTTGAATTTAAAGGCACAGTATATCATTTGCATTGAGGCAAAGACAAGACTAGTATATCTGTGATAATGGTTCTTGGACTGAAAACGAAGAATAGGAGAAGTCCTTCAGTTCAGGTTGATTATTTGATCCATATTCAGGAGATCAAGCCATGGCCTCCATCTCAGTCACTGAGAACGCTTCGTGCGGTTTTAATTCAATGGGAATATGGTGATCGGAGCTCTGGGACTACTAATCAAGTTGTCCCTTCACTTGGGACGGGGTCTGGCGTTGGAGATGGACGAATTGAATTTAATGAATCTTTTAGGCTGCCTGTAGTTCTCTTAAGAGAACTTTCAGCTAAAGGAGGCGTTAGGGATGCGTTCCAGAAGAACTGTATTGAGTTTAATCTCTATGAGCCACGAAGGGATAAGACGGTTAAAGGTCAGTTGCTAGGAACAGCTGTAGTGGACTTTGCAGATTATGGCATTGTTGAAGAGTCTTTATTCATTAGTGCTGCGTTTAACTGTAAGAGAACATATAGAAACACGGTACAGCCACTTCTCTTCCTCAAAATCCAGTCTGTTGAGAGGAGTAGGATAAACTCCTCATCAAAAGATCAGTTGATGAGAGAGCCGTCAATGGATAGGAATGCTGTTGATTCTGTTTCTGCATTGATGAATGAAGAATATGAAGAGGAGGCAGAGAGTGCATCATACTCTGATGATGATATCTCTTCACACTCGTCGCTCGCCGTTTCTTCTTCCGTGGCAGATTCAAATGGAGGTTCACCACCCCAAGTCAAAGAGGTACCTGTTTTCTTTCAATTTTTTGATTTAATTAATGCCCCAGATTGCATACATGAGCTGTATGAGCCGATATAGATAGCATTTATATTTGAATGTGTTCAATTGACTATATGCGTTTTGGTCTTTTATGCGATACCTGCAATGGTAGTGTTACGTGTTCTTGATTTGATAGCAATTTAGCAATGAACTGCAGAATGGATTGGTGGGGACGGAGACTAAATCTTGCACTTCTGAAGGTGAGCAAGTCCCTGCTCCTAAAGATGAAGTTAGACAACCAGATGACAACCAATTGATTGAGCCCAATATGAGTTCTAAAGAAAACTCCTCTCACTCTTCATCAATAGATTTATCTTCTGATCTAGCATGGATTACGGAGAAACTTGGTGCAAGTAGTGTTCAATCCTCATCATCATCTCCAAATCATGAAGAAAGAGAGGTTCTTCAGGGTGGACATATTAGTACTATAACCTCCACAGAACAAAGTACTGAAGCAAGTACACCTAGTGGTTCTTTGAAAAATGATACTCTTTCCAATTTAGATGTCGGGACCAAGGAAAAGACGGGCTTGCTGAGCTCCGTGGACTCTCATGCCCTTGGAGGTATGGATGATATTGCAAAGATACCAAGCACAAAAGGAGCGTATGGTGATGCAAGAGCCAACTTAACTCAATATGGTGAAACAGATAGTGGAAAAGGAAGAAAACACGAAGAAGTTGGTGAACCTAGGAAGGTTATGGAAGAAAAGGGTCAAAGCATAGAAGATGAGCAACTGTATAACTTCTCACAGGATGAGACAAGAAAACAAGTCTCCATGGAAATTGGCGAACTTTCTCCCAGTAGGGATTATCAAGTAATGAAAGATGCTTCCCAGACCACTGACCGGTTTAGGCATTTAAGGTCTGTCCGATCACCAATTGACTCAAATAGGAGCAGTGCATTGGTCCGGGGTAATCAAGACTTTATGAGCAATGAGAGAAAAGATAACAAAGTTCATCCAAAAGAAACAAGAAACACCCCTTCGGACAACAAAATTCAGCAATTGGAACAACGAGTTAAGAGGCTTGAAAGAGAGTTGACAGAGGCTGCTGCTATAGAGGTTGGTCTTTACTCCGTGGTTGCTGAGCATGGAAGTTCCAAAAACAAGGTCCATGCTCCAGCTCGACGTCTCTCTCGGTTTTATCTTCATGCCTTTAGAGTTCAATCAGGAGCAGGAAGTGCAGCTAAAAGTGCTGTTTCAGGCATGATGCTTGTGGCAAAAGCATGTGGAAATGACGTCCCTAGGTACTTATCTAGAATAGGACATTGATAATAGGATAGTTAAAAGTGCTTGCTTGTCTTTCTACTGTTTTATTATTTACCGACCCTATATTTGAACTCAGATTAACTTTTTGGCTATCAAATGCAATTGTACTGAGAGCAATCATTAGCGAGTCTCTTGGGGAACTGCAATTACCTCGCTCTGCTGGTTTTGCCACTCAAAAGAATGCAAACAGCAACGGGAACAAGAAATCTTCTCCAATGAAATGGCATTCCCTTCCCACCAAGGGTATGAAAACTGCTGCTCACGAAAGTTCTCATGAATGGGAGGATCCTCGTACCCTTAAAACTGCACTTGAAAGGGTCGAAGCTTGGATATTTTCTCGAATAATTGAATCCATTTGGTGGCAGGTACTCAATCTCCCTTCTATTCTTTTCTTCTGCAGTTTCTTTGTAGATACGGATAGTTTAAGGTGAAATCTGATGTTATCATTCAAGTATGAGGTTTGAATCATAATGGCATTACATTAAGGTCTCTTGATTTTTTCCTCCCTTTCTCCAGACACTCACACCACACATGCAGTCTGGTGCTTCAAATACAGTTGACAAAGATGCATTTTCTGGCCCAAACAAAATGTATAGGAGGACATCAAGTTCAAGTGGTCAGGAGCAGAGTGCTTTCTCCTTGGAGCACTGGAAAAATGCCTTCAGGGATGCTTGTGAAAGAATTTGTCCTGTTCGAGCTGAGGGCCATGAATGCGGCTGTTTACCTATCCTTTCTAGACTGGTATAGTTTATATTCCTACTCTTGTATGATAATACACATCAAGGTGGCATTGTTTTGCGAATATATTCTCCTCTGCTTTCTACTAAGAAGATGTGGGGAAGTTTTGGGTTGGGCTCCACTTAAAATGCAGAAATATGCAATAGACTTATAGCTACAACTATAGTAGATCAGATAAAAATATTTTCAGAGTTCTGAGCTTGCTAATATGCACATTCTGAATGTGTAATGATTGATTTATGAAGAACATCTTTCATAATGATCAATGAATCCGTGTCTACTCCTAGCAATTTCAATATTTTTTCTAATTCAATTTTAACTAAAACTCATCAATTGATTTCCTCCTGTAACCAGATTATGGAGCAATGTGTTGCTAGACTGGATGTCGCCATGTTCAATGCTGTCCTCCGGGAATCTGCTGATGACATTCCAACAGACCCTGTATCAGACCCCATTAGTGATGCTGAGGTTCTTCCTATTCCAGCTGGGAAGGCTAGCTTTGGTGCTGGTGCACAATTGAAAAATGCGGTGAGAATTTTCTTGCTGTGTCACTAAGTGAAATATAGTCACACTGATAACTATCTTTGATATATGTATTCAAATCCCTAGGTGAAATATCGTTTATAGTGGCGTTACATAGTTAGACGCTTGTGGACGTGTCTGTAATAAGTGTTTCTGATTTACTTGTTGGTGGATGACAGATTGGAAATTGGTCCAGATGGCTTACTGATCTCTTTGGCATTGACGATGATGACAATGACGGCGACTCGTGTGAAGATGCAAAAGGTTTAGAAGCAAGTGGTGATGATGATGATGAGAGGCAAGAAAAGGATACATCCTTAAAATCTTTTCATCTTCTAAATGCATTGAGTGACCTCATGATGCTACCAAAAGACATGCTATTAAGTAGGACAGTTAGAAAGGAGGTTTGTCCTACGTTCGGACCGGCACTAATTATAAGGGTTCTCAATACTTTTGTTCCTGATGAGTTTTGCCCTGATCCAATTCCTAATGTTGTCCTTGAAGCCTTGAATTCAGAGGTTAGTTGATTAATCGTGATAGCATGCAAACCTTTTCTTTTCCCCTTGATATTTAATCAGAGTCTTTTGGCTAAAGTTAGGATGCCGATGCATGTTTTTCTCAGCACGGGGGTGCTTATTCGTTATCTGATCTGACGGTTGAGTTCAACATAAGGATAATAGCTATTCCAACTAGAAGAATAGCGATAGCTATTTTCAACCGTTGGATCGAAAATCAACTGCTGAGTGAATCAGCATCGTGCTGAGGAAAACATGCATACGTACAGTAACCGAATTCGAGTCTGTTTATGTTCCTGTGAATCTTTAGTTCCTTTATGACATTTATTCTTTAAACCTCTAATAGGATTCTTTTGAGGGAAGAAGATTCTCTTGTGAACTTCCCATGCGACGCAGCTTCTATAGTTTATCTCCAACCATCAGCACCTTCTATTGCAGGGTTTTTAGGAGATGTTAGTAAACATTCTCAGCTGACAAGGAAAAGTTCCTTAGTGCTCGGTAAATCATACACTAGCGATGATGAGCTTGATGAGTTGGATTCACCTTTGAGTGCTGTCATTAATGACAGCAGCAGCAGTTCACCTTCAACGAAGCTCCACTGGATATCAAAAGGCAATAATAGCCAGAATGCGGCGAGGTATCAACTTCTGCGCGAGGTATGGAAGAACAGCGATTAGCATAATGTAAGACGGTTGGTTCATCGCCTGCAAAATAAGCATTGCAGATTAGGTTGGTGTTGATGAATAATTTTCTGATTGTCCAGAAAGTAGCAGTTTAGGGTGCATTTGGACTCATTTTCTGCACATTTTCCAACGCAAAATTCTCAGATTAGGCCTCGCAGTATTTTTCAGTCTCCGATCCAAATACACCCTTAGATTCAGTTATGGGCATCCGTTATGGGAATAATGTACGATATTAGACTTATTATGGTTTGTTTTCATTTCAGGTTAGAGTTGTTTTTGCATGGGGGGAGTGGGGGATTTAGTTCCGAGTTTTGAGGTGTAAATGCATGTACATAAAGTAATTTGGGGTGTTTTTCTTGTTTATTAATAAATGCTTGTAGCATTTGTACCATCTCAACATTTTTCCCGGTAATCTCCTACTTTTTATGCAGTTTGGGGAAAACATAGAAAGGTGGAACTGGTCCAATAGATTAATGTTTCATCTTCCAGACTCATAAATCCAACTTCTCCTACGCGCAGACATGGACCTCACTTATAAAAGTGAGGCTATATGTCACGCCCTGAATCCAGGTCCGAAAGTCTGCATCCGAAACCCGATACAACTGACAGACATCTCTAATGTGTAACTATAATGTTGACTGCAAAAGTTGATCAGGAAAGCATTCCAATTGAAGCCAATAAGCATCAAAATAAGAGAAAATTCACTGGGATAGCCTCCGCATCAAGCCCCTCAACTAGTTGAAAACGAAGAAATAATGTTTCGAGGATAAAAGTAACAGAACCGCTAAATCATACACCGGGGATTACCAAAAAAAAAGGTGCTGAAAAGGCACAATAGTAGTAGTAGTATCACATAGCGCTCAGAAGTACAAATAATCTGCATTGCATTGTGTCCAGTTACAACTATATATAACCAAAATTACACATTCAGCAAAAGATACAGCAACAAAAAAAAATGACGCGTTTTCCCCTTCGAACAAAATTGGATATATTCACCACGCATTCTCACATCCTCATATTTACCATCGCGATTGCTGGAATAAAAGTAAAAATGATGAAGGATTCAGGATTTAGGATTAGAGATATATCAAACGGACAACTTCTGTGATGAACCAACAGCATTCATATGCTGGAGATGCAATGCAGCTAAGAGACCTTGCCAGGTTTCACCAGTTGCTCCAGACACCGGAAACTCAAGAAGCTTCTTTTGTTTCTTGTAGTATTCTTCCAGTGGCTTACTCTGGACAAAATAAGTCATGCCATCAGAATTACTAGTACATATATGTTAATGTTACCCAAAAAAATGAAGCGGAAAAGACAGAAAATATATGACAGGTTATATGCATGCAAATGCTTTCAACTTTGAACCTGAAATCCCGCTCTAACACTAGTCAATTTGACAAACTATGATCAATCAAATTCACTCAAATATCATTCACGATAAAAAAGGGTGAATTAAATCGAAGCATACCAACAACAATATGACATATACAAAAAAAAACAGAATATTTTGAATCGAAATGTGAGTACCTGTTCTTCATATAGACGTAGTTTCTCCTTACAGAAATTGTCTATGTTAAGACAAGAAGACTTCATATGACCATCCTGTGACTGTAGAGTAAGGTTAAATCTGGATCTCCCCATTCTAAAAAATTCTCGAGAAGGAGAAGAAAATCCAGTTGCTAGATCAGTCTTCACTAAGTGCTCTCTTGTGCTCTTAAGATTCAAGACTAAATCAACCTCAGTAATTTGGTCCAGGATTTCCTGTAGATAAAAGCAAAGAAGATATAAGCCGAGCCCTTGTCCTGGTACTTGAAACAATTACAGCCCAATATTTTCCAAATTTCTTCATCTTTTTGTCATTGTTGGTACTGTTATACATCAAAATTTAGAGCAACTGTACAATCCTAGAACATAGAAATTATACTACCATCATTCCTCCATTCAATTTAGGACAAACCAAAGAAGTAAATTAATTGATCATTTCGGTGCGTAACCAAATCAATGTTCCAAAAACACAAATTTATCATCTAATAACAGAATAAATCTAGCCCCATAATTAGAACATAAGCATCAACTTACAGCTTGCAGCCTTGTCCGGGGTAATCCATCCAAGATGAACCCACTTTCACCATTGCAGTACCCTTCTTCGAGCCTCTTTGATAAGAGACCAAAAACTACCTCCTCAGGTACAAGCTTTCCTTGATTCACAGCACCAGCTATCTGACAATACAAAGAATAAAAATCTCAGGAATTACACCAACTACAAGTTAATCGAGCAAAGGAGTCGCTGAAATGGCTCCAAGAAATCATACAAATACTGCACAATGAAAAATCAAAATAAACCAAAAAAACGAAGAGGGAAAATTCAAATAAAGAACGAATTTCTAAAAGAACTTGGCAGCAAGCAGCATGAGCTAAAAGAATGAAAGTCTAGTATAGTTTTTTCGTCTCCAAAAGGAACAAATTTCAAATTCAGCTTTAGGGCTCACATTTCTTCTAATAAACAATTCAACCTTTTACCAACCCAAAACATTCCATTTCAAAATCATATGAGCTTTTCCAAAACTGAAAAAGAAAAAATAATACTCCCTCTATCCCAAATTAAATGTTCAGTTTCTCAAAACAGCTATATTTTCACTCTAAACTCACATAATTAACTAAGGGGTGTAAGTTTTATTAACATATGGGCCCTCACATATTTAAGAATACTGTAATAACTTACTTATGGTCAAACTAAACCACTATTTTAAATATGGACATTCAATTTGGGAGGAGGGAGTAAAAAAATCATGACAGGGTGATCTCCCTAGGTAAATAAATTTCTTGTTTTGAAAGATTTAGATGCATCACTTTCGTCCCACATCTCCTCGCACAAACAATTCACAATTCACTTTTCAACCCCTAAATTTCCAAACAAAAAACCAATTCACGGAAGTGCAAAATAGAGTAAATTAACAACAATTCCCCGTTTCTTCAATCAAAACGAAGGTCTTTCTAGGAAAATAAGCTAAAAATAGAAAGCAATTATTAAAAAAAAAGTAATAAAACTTCTTAACTTTAATTGAATAAAAGAAAAAACAAGAAATAAAGAAAAAGTAATCAAACCTGCTTATAGAGTGAAGAATGAGGGTGAAGTTCTTGACGAACAAGAGTACCCATGGAAATATGAGGAACACCTAGGAGCTTCGATAACCTCTCGGCGTACACGTGTCTCTTCGCCATTGGATCACCAATGATCACCCACTGTACTCCTCTCCCTGAAACCCTTCCTTCTGATTCCTCCTCCGTATCCAACCAATTCCGCCCCTTTCCTCCACGATTTATGAAATCTTCATCGTAATAGTAGTCATCGTAATCCAGCTGAACAGCAGCTGCCGATCCGAATGTTCGGTTGGCTTTCCCCAAACGTCGGATGAGAGGTTGCGCTGCTGTTCTTACGCGGCTGAGAACTGCCATGGTGGTGGAGGGCGGCGGCGGGAGGGTTTAAGCGTGGCTGAGAGAGAAAGGAAATGAGTGCGGCTGAGAGAATGTGAAGATGGGGTTTTAGGGAAGAAGTGGAGAGGAATTGACGAAGTTACCCACTAAGGACCACGTGGGAGATAGTTATTGGATGACTTGGAACCTGGGTGGGCCCCGCATAATGTGGGGGTAGTGCGTGGTCTTCCATAAAGGAAAAGGATCTGACCTGAAAATATTGAGGACTCCACAAGGCTTGGAGAGGTTGAGGTTGAATGAATGACACGTGGATATTGCCACAGGACTCAGGAGACAGTTGCTCCGGTCGGTCGGCCTCCGCAGAGATGAGGTAACTGAACCTTAATACTTTCCAATGTATTTTCCCTCACAATTTATATCTTCCATTCATATATACATTCAGATGCAGGGTTCAGTAAAAAGAGGATTCATTGCAAAAATAACAAGTTCTAGAAAAATATTTTCTGTAGAGATGGGAATCGTAGCTAGGATTTTTTTGGTTGACAATTTTTTCTTTTCTTTGCAATGAATTCCTTTTATTTAATTTTTTTACGAAATATATTTGTGTTTGTTTTATAATTCAATGTATTACACGTGCTTTTTTGTATTTATGAAATGAGATAAAAATAAAACTCCCAACAAAATTTACTGTATAAACAATATTTTGTGTTGCGTAAAATCTTCAACTAAAGAGCATATTGCATCGTACATGGAAGCTTTAACTCAATTACAAAATTCTCATTCAGCCTACAAAAAAAAACGGATTTCAAGTTTGTTTTTTTTTACAAGCTTTCTCACTTGTTTGGAAATCCATTCAATCAATTATGGGTTTTTCTTTAGGCCATAAATGAGTTGGTAAGACTTGAGATAATGTACAAAGATATTCTTTAACAATACATGTTCTAATTCTGTATGGAGTTATTCACATTCATAAAATTTTGATCGGTCGAGACCATTCAGAAAGCGAGCAAAACGACTCAACCAAGGTCCAACCAGTATGTTAATAAGAAAAAATCAGGCCGAGAAATACGAAACGACCATAAACAGACGGTCGAGAAGCAGTTATAGGGACAGAGCTCTAAAATAATTAAAGAGTATTACTGGTCAAGATGGGCTAACAAAACTCCTAGCTATCATGAATCATTTGCCAGCCCTTTTTACCTATTCATAAGCCTTATCCACTCCTTAACTGCCACGATTTCCACTGGGGAAATTGAGATTCAGCCAAAAAAATTGTTGAGCACACAAGGACAATTGGACTGGCCGAAAAAAGAGGGAAACATGCAGCTATCGGTCAACCAAAACAAGATGAGTTTTTCTTTGTCCTCCATCCCAATTATGACATGAGAAACATGTTCACTACACCAAATCATGACAGGAATTGGCATAATTTAAGTCAAAAAACCTCTTTCACAAACAACTATAAATAGGAGATGAAACAAAAACATAATCTTCAACAATCAAAATATCTTTTTTATCTTCATTTATACATTCTTTAATGCTTATTTGATAAGCTTTCCACACTTACATTCATGTAGTTCAACTTATACTTAGCCAATTGAAATTTACTAGGCTTCCTGCGTTAGGGGTTGCCCCAATAACGCTTACTTAGCTTTAAGGTAGTTTGTTTGGCTCATAACAAGCTTCATACGTGAGAAAATTCTTCTAATAAGGCGAGTCACTATTTTTAAATGTATACATATAATTTGTAGAAATGAATTCTAAGTGTAAGTATAAAGTCCGCTCAACTATATTTTTTAGGTCGACCTTCGGCCAAGTTTTTTGTGACAACAAAAGTATATTCTCATTGAAATATTACGAAAGTATGGTATGAAATTGGTATATTGTTAGCCTTTTTTTCCTCTCAAGTCTGAGCCTTTTGCCTTTTAAATGTTTGACATGAGTTCATAATCCAACATTTTCCATTTATAGGGGGTCTTACGAAAAGGATCTAAAAGATTTCTACCAAACGTGCCAGAGTTAGGGGTGTCAACGGGTTCGGGCCGATCCGAACTCGGCTCACATAGCTTGAAAAAATGTGAGCGTGAGCTTAATATTCAAGCTCGCTTCTTATGGGAGCTGAGCGTGAGTTTGACCCCGCTCAACCCGAAAAAAGCTCGAACCCGAATAAGATTAATATAATTAAAATATTATATATATATATATAATAATAATACTAATTTTTAAAAAAAAAACTTATATACATTATAATTATAATGTGTGGATTAACTCAATAGTCTTTTTTTTTTTTTTTTGTAGAAAGGAGATTATATTAAAGAAGGAGTCTTACAACAGGAGAGAGACAGCGTAGGAAAACATGGTCCAAATTTAGTTTTAAGGCTCATTGTATTATGCTATTCTTGAGACAGAATTTTCGTTTTCTTCGCTAATATAAGTGAGCTTGGGAAGCTCGTGAGCTAAGCTCGAGTTCGTGTTAAAATGTGAGCTACGCGTGAGCTTAAGATTAATGAGCTTTTCCGGATTGAGCGAGCTTTTAAATTTTTATGTGAGATGAGCGTGAGCTATACCAAACTTAGCTCACATACCCTAGCCAGAGTGATATAAACCAAAATAATTAGACCTGATCTAAGAAGACGCAAAACTACGGCCCAACGAACAAAAGGAGGTTCTTTCAACGACTTAAAATAGCCCAATACTAAAGGCCCAAAGGACAAATGGTAAAAAAAAATTAAAGCGCCCACCGTGGGGCTCGAACCCACGACCACAAGGTTAAGAGCCTTGCGCTCTACCAACTGAGCTAGACGGGCCTTTTATTTTGCCTATTTCTCTATTATAATATGTCATCAAGTGCAGCTAAATTTCTCCCCCACATAAATTTTGTTTTGCTCTTGGTCAAGATCAGGCAATAAGAAAAATTAATTTTCTTCAAAGAAAAGAAAAAAAATAAGAGACTCTTTTCAACTAAAGGAGAATTGTTATTGCTCACGTCAACCTGACATAATGCTACCCTCATAGACGAGATCATGAAAAAATAAGTCTTTCTCACTTGGATCGTAAAATAAAAACTTTATTAGCTCCTCTTTTGGACAAGTTAGTTATGTTTACCTTCCAAAGGTAGGAAGAAAACATAAGCAGCACTACTTATATACATTAGGGTTTGTTTGAATTGAATCTTAATTTAATATTTTGATTTTAATTTCAGACGAGTCTCAAAACAATTGATCGATCATAAAAAGAAAACATTCTTAACTCCTCTTTTGAAAAAAATAGTTATGTTGACTTTCAAATGGTAAATTGTGATTGGTTGAAAGTATATAAGGAAACAGATAAATTTTTGCCGAAGAAAACACAAGCAACACTACTTATTAACATTAAGAGTTTGTTTGGATGAATCATAAGATTCTGATTTTAATCTCATACGAACCTAAAAAATAAAACAAAATTTGAAATGATTTAAATATTTTAAGGTTTATTTATAAACTCAATTAAAAAAAAATTAGATTATAATCTCAAATACAAATTCAAATCTGACTTAATCCAAACAAATTCTAATTTACCAAAGAATTACGTGGAAGAAAACATTTAATGTGTTTGACCTATCAAAATACCACTTTTTAATGTTTTCTTGGTTGTTAGTTTCGCTGATGGCGGTTTATTAAAAGTATCGTCAGTTTCCTCCCACTTTCTTGTTTTCTTGATCTCGTCTGAAACAAAAGACACTTCTCCGTTGATTCCCCATTTCTCTGGAAGCGCAGCGCCCACGGTGTCTCTTATTTCCTGGATACTACTAATTTAGCCTCCATGACCCTCTATATATACATCAAAATACCAAACCCATAATCAGCTTGTATTCAGCAGATAACTCTTTTGCCGCCGAAATTCCATCTCTAGAACCCTCTAAAAGCTTACTATATATACATACAACTAGTTCGACTCATAGTACCAGCTAAAAAAAAGTCGCAATAAACATTTTTTATCGTCCCAAATACAAAAGATCAGTATTCAGATCAGGAACGTCGTAATAGACCTCTTTTTTTGTCGCAGAAGCTAGCAAGATTAATTTTGCGGGCGGGGTTAGCAATTAATGGACAAGTACCTGCAATATGTTAGAGTATTCAACCACTTTGATGGAGATGGAGATGGGAAAGTATCTCCTAGTGAGTTACAGCAGTGTGTGGGGTGCCTCAGGGGCGAAATAACGTTGGAGGAATCGACGGCGGCGGTGGAATTAATGGACACGGATGGAGATGGATTGCTTTGTTTGGAAGATTTTATTAGATTAGTAGAAGGAGGTGAAGAAGAGGAAAAAGATAAAGATTTGAGAGAAGCTTTTAAAATGTATGAATTGGAAGGAAGAGGTTATATTGATCCTATGAGTTTGAAGAAAATGCTTTGTAGATTTGGAGAATCTAAATCCATTGATGATTGCAAGAAGATGATTGCTTATTTTGATATTAATGGCGACGGTGTCCTTACTTTCGATGAATTTAAGGTCATGATGTCTTGATAATTTTTTTTTTTATATGTACATACATTATACAAATGTTCTTCATTGTGTAATTAATTACATTGTTGTATACCTCAAATATTGGATTTGGAATTAATTAAACATTCTCCTCTATTCTTTTAATACGTCAACTTGTTTTTCTAAACGAGTATTTTACAATATTATTTTTTATCTGGCTAAAATTTAATGTTCAGTATACATTATTAAAATAATAAAAATAACCAAGTAAATTGAGTTAGCTTTAGGGATGAAATGAAGGTCATTCTAATTAAGATATGAACTATGATTATTAGTACCTCCAGCTGCAAATGAAACATGAATCATAAATTGGCATAACTAGGCTAAGGAATTAAGTACATTTAAAAACCCCAAAATGCAGAACAAGGCAATTGCTAATACTATAATGCACCTGTTATTGTCTAGTTATTTTCTTTTTACTGTCTTCAACTTTCAGTTTTTTACTTCTTTTTAAAAATTTATTATCGGAGAGATATGTGAACGTATGATTTCAAGTCTAAAGAGTTGTACGATGATTTGAAACTTCTGTTAGGAAGTTGAGTTACCAGTGTTTTATTCTATTTTGTGTAAAATTAATTATATTTTGAGTGTTTTATTCTAGTTTTAGTAAAATTAATTCGAATTTTTAAAAGTCTCATTCTTACTCTAAAGAAAATTATAAGAGTGTTTTTTCAACACAATGCACTCCTAAATAGAGGGCGTGTGGAGGATGGACCGATTTTGTTGGTACTAATCTCACGTTCCACTTACAATATTTGCTTAGTAGAATCTACATTTACTTATAAAAGAAAATTGAGCGATAAAACCACCTATGATGAACCTAATCTCATAAAAAATCACTTCGACTTTATTTGCAAAAGTAAAGTATGCATTGTCACTTTAACGTTAAAGTGGATTTTTGTTATAAAAAGATGAGATAGTTCTATTCCAAATTACTCACATACAAATTTAAATAAAGTGTGATACCAGAATTAATGTACGCGTTCATCCCATTTTTTCACTAAAGAGAGTAGAATAGATTGTTCCATGAGCTCAAGACTTCCAACGTGGCATGACGGGTACCGACCTCATACAATCCACGCTCGAAACTCTCATTTGACTTGGACCGCCACGCTGTCCACAACCGGTCTAATCTATAATTTCTTCATAATAAATAAAATGTAACATCACTCTCATGTTATGTTATATTAATAAAGAAAATTCATCAATGGAAAAACGACCCAACTCCTATTGGACAAATTGATAAACCAGCAAACCCAACTTTTCAATTCTGTTTGCGCGTTTCCTTTTGTACGAAGTCCAAACGCAATTTATGAGTTTAACGGGTGAAAATTGTCTGTAACTGTCTGTATATTTATTCATGTGTTCAATCAATAAAAATTTGTTATGTGATCATTTTTTTAATTATATATACACATGGTAAATTATAATTGGTTGAACACAGGAATAGATACACAGACTTGCTTTATTTGTCTTATTTAACAGCTACCTTCGCTATTCCAAAAAAATCTATCTATTACGACAACCTTAACTATATTCTACGCAGTAAAAACACAACAGAACACAGAATTTCATTCCGTCCTATGAAATTTCAATAATTTTGTTCACATGGGATTTCCATCTGACTTGACCAAAGGTTTACAGGAGTTTTCTGAGATACTAAACTGGTCTCCTTCTGGTAATTCTTCAACCAAACTTGATAACTTCTCAACAATTTCTCCAGCACTTGGTCTTAAAGACGGATCATCTTCCACGCAAGATCTTGCTAGGTTCGCCAAAGTCACCGCATTATCAAAGGAATAATTCTCCCCTAATGCCTTATCTATCCATTCCCTTAGCTCCTCCGAGTTTTCTGATTGCAAAATCATCCTGATTTTCTCCGATAATTTAACTCCATCTTCTGTTATTGGTGCTTGCCCCGATAAAATCTCTAGTAACACGACACCATAAGCAAATATATCAATGCTTGTCGAAATTTCGCTTCCCTTAAGGTATTCAGGAGCTAAATAACCTTTGCACCGGTAGTCAGACTCCTCTGCTTTATCTTCAACACATTTAGCTAAGCCGAAAATTCCCCACTTTCGCGTTAAATTCTTCGCCTAGGAATATATTTCTGCTCTTGATGTTCTTGTGGACATAAGGAGGATTCATTATATGGTGTATGAATTGTAAAGCTGCAGCCACATCTAAACAAATCCTTAGCCTTTGATTCCAATTCAAGAAGCAATAGCAAGAAGAAATGAACTGGCTCTTCATTGCTAATCCACCTTGTAGCCAATCTTTCAATGATCCATTTTTAGCATACTCAAAAACCAAATATGAATCACAACAACCCTCTGTTATACAAGTCCCATAAAGCCTAATTAGATAGGGATGATGATGATTAATTGAATCATGGAAAAGCCCGAATTTGATTTTTGAGATTGTTTCCGAGGATGTTTTCTTTATTGCCAAGTCCTTACCATTAAGACGACCATGATAAACAGAATCTTGAATTAGATTTGATGTGCTAAATTCCTCTGTTGCTTTCTTAAGTTCTTCAATGGTATATGTCTCGATCAATGTCTTTCGTGGGGTGATCGGATCCATTATAATCTGTCCACCACTTATGGAATCGTCATTCGATCCCTCGAATGAAACTTTCTTCTCACTGGTTGTTCTTACACTCAAGCTAAGCTGTTGAAACTCCAAATCTCCACCCTTAATGGAGGATCCATGATGATGATGATGCTGATCCTGTGATGGTCTTTTCTTACAATTCCATTGAATTAGTAACAAAGTTGCAACAATGGCAATAGTAGCCACAAATGCTACTACTGCAGCAACAGCAGTATAAACTCCAGTCATCTTCCTCATTTTCGCCTTCTTTTTACGTCGAATACTAGGTTGTTGTCCAAATCTAGGCTTATCGTGAACCGGAATCAAAAGGGTTGAAAATGGTACAAGATTTTCTAACTCTGACCTCGCTTTGACATTAGCAGCCAATATACTTTCAATAGTAATATTGAAAATCGAGGCTAAGGATGTAATCGTATCGCCTTTTCTAACTGGATAAGAAATCAAGAACTGAAATTGATGATTGATTTCTTCAAAAGATGGACATCCACATTCAATAGGAATCATCAAATGTTCTGTAACACCAATTGGATTCTTCTCTTGAATGGATTTGCAAGTAGTTAAACCCTCCAATGATTGAACAATTCCATTAAAACTCTCTCCTTTAAGAGTTGTTTTTGTCAATTCTGCGCCGAAGAAACCACCATTGTTACATTTGCAATCAATTGGGATCAGCAAAGGTTGATCAAGGGGGAGAAAATCTGTCCCATTAGAAAATCCATTAGCTTCAGCAATCGCGAACCGGTTAGTTCCCAAATAGAGACTCAAATTGGAAAGAGATGAATAATAAGAAGTTGTACGAAGAACTGCAAATGTCTTGCAGGATTTATTATTATTTCCATCACAACTGCGACCGGGAAATGAAACTGAAGATGGTGATATCTCACTGCAGCTATGTAATAAGTCCTGTTGTCCAATTGTAGAAACAACAACTACAAAAAAGAAAAAGATGCAACAAATTGAAGATCTTAATTGGAGTTTAGTAGCAACCATAATAATAATAGTAGTAATATTTGCAATGTTGAGGAGGACCACAAAAGGGCTAATTCCACATGGGATTCCTGTGTGGAAAATGAATATGAAAATGGGGTTGAATTTTTGGATCTTTAAAAAGTGAGGATTCATGGACAGAATTCTCGGAAATATAAATATTTGAATGTTGTGCTCAGGCCTCAGGCTCCAGTTGTTTATGCAAAAATCTCGTCCCTAGATGCACTGGAGGCTGCAGCAATCAGGCATCAATATTGAACACTTTTTCAGTCAGCACGTGTTAACACAATTTTAACTTTTGATTCACGATTTAACATTTAGGAAAATAACTATTCTTGTACTTGTATGCATTTAATTTTAACAGTTAATTAACCTATTTAATACTTGGTAGTTAGATCAAACTAATCAAATAATTAAAAATGTGTTTGTACATGTTAATAAAAAAAAGTATTGAACATTGGATTTAAAATAATATTGAAAATTAAAAATACTAGAGATGAGTCAAACTCGAAAAAGCCAGGACTTACAGAGAAACTATGGTACCATTATTGGTCAATCCTTCTATAAGCAAAGAAGAAACAGAGGGTATGGAGCATTGAAATAATAATTGTGAACCTGCCCAATGAATTACAAGCAAAATCTAGGAAGGGATAAGGGTGGTGCCATTATACTAGTGGTTTTTTTTTTTTTGGTCTTGGAGGGTTACAGATTATATATGGACAAGACCACCCTTGCCTCCCCTGCATGTTAAAGCTAAGGCATTAAAAGATGGCACTAATTCACCATTGTTTGACAAGTTCCTATATTATCAAAGAAATCATTGCTAAGTAATAAAAGATTAACATGAGTCTTCCGAAAAAGACATTTAACATATGGATATACGTATATTTACGATATTAATTTGTATTTTTCCTTTTAGGGTAATGATCTTACTAGAGTTTAATAACTTTTAACTGCTGACTTTCGAGCAAATAGTAACGTTTTGTTAATGTCATATCAATAACGAGAGTTTAAATTCTTTGTGAAATTAATTTCTCCATCATCTTAGATATTCATTCCATGTAAGAACTTTATATTCATATTCAAAATTTCGAGTAAGCGTCAAATTCTGTCGAGCACTTTGATATCCAAGTTCAAATTAGTTTCAAAATAGGAACACAAAGGCTCAACAAAATAACCAAAAATGAAGTGCAGAGTCTGCTAAATCACGTGATACCACGTGACGCTCCCTCTACCTTCAATGCATAAATAAAAGATTTTTGTTTTGTTTTGTTTTGTTTTGTTTTGTATTTAGGAATTTTGTATGTAGAAATATAAAAAACAACCGATATCCAAAATTAGAGCCAAATCTATATTGAAATGGAGAGCTTTGGGTTTAAGTTTCTGAGAATTCGAGGATCAGATTTGTAGTTAGGTATCAAGATCCAAAACTGTCTGCCTATATTACTTATTTTCTTCATTCATTAAAATAAAACTTTCATTACATATTACGAAGATTAAATAAATAAAAATTAAGATATTTTTTTTATTAAAATATCAATATTATTTTCTTAAATAAAATTAGTGGTATACAAATCATATTTAAGAGAATATTTTTTGTATTTTAACTAACTAAATATCTTATTTTTTACTTTCTTAATTTTCGTAACATGTAATTGAAGTATTATATTAAGAAATGGAGGGAGTATTATTAGGGATGGCAATGGAGCCAGGTTAAATTGGGGATCCGGACCGGCCCGACCCAGTTGGGACCCAGGGATTCCCGGTTTAAGCTGGGGTTGGGGACGGGGATAAATTTGAACTCGCTAACGGGAGCGGGGCTGGAGGCGGGAGGAGTAGTATCCCGGCCCAGTTCGGCCCGGACCGGCCACATGTCTTGACTAAAACAATAAATAGAAATATAATAAAATATCTATACAAAAAGGAAAAGACACCCAAAATATTGGAGAAGATCATAGAAAATCTCAAATTATCTCCATAGATTCCTCCATCTCCTAAAATATATTATCTCATAAAATATATTGTAAGTTGTAATCATATCATATCATATCCTCTTTTCAATTATATTGTTGTATCAAGATACGAATCGTTCTCTTTATTTTTTATTTTTTTATGAATAATCATTATCTTTGTTTTTGTAAGCTTATAACGATATGCTTAATTTTTTTTGGAGATTAACGATATTATATTTTCAACTTTGTATTGGGATATTTTTGTTGAAATTCTCTAATTTTTCTATTTGAGATTGGGAGAAAAAATTACCTCTTTTCTCCAGTTAGGGCGGCCTCCACTTAAACTGGGGATGAAATCACAATTTATCCCCAACAACAAAAGTGGGCCGGGATTGGAGATTATAGACTCCGCCCCACCCGGCCCCATTGCCATCCCTAACTTATTATCTAAGTATTATATTGGAAAAAAGGGAGATTTGTCCATCATCAATCTGGAAGTTGTAACAGCGGTGAACATAACGTTAGAATTACCATAGATTGTTGGCTACATGTGCAGAGACCAAAAGGGGACATATTCCAGACCGAGACAGCCAAATTTGAGTTTTTACATAGGATTGGAAGAGTGTAGAAGGATCGTAAAATCGTAACTTGGATCGTATATCTTACTTAATTTAAAAAATATTAATTAATTCAATACTCTCATAATTTTTCTAAATGAAATCTGAAATATTTCATAATCTTATGATATTTGCTAGTATTAAACATATATTCATCACATGAAAGAGCCATAGTAAAATGATATTATGTTCTGTGTCTCAAAATATGAATCTTAATTTCTTCTATTAAAATTTTTACCCAAAAAAATAGAAAAAAAAATTTAAACCGAGTCTCGGCCAATTGGAGCAATCTAAATTGATGTTAACATTGATTGTTTGACTAAATAACTTAATTTATCAAATCAGATTTTAGTGTTTCGAATTACCTTTCCGTTGTTCTAGGCGATGACATAGGAAGAGTTTGGAGACAAAAACATAAAAGCTAAAAAGCAAATTGGTATCGATCAAGGAAAAGAAGAAATTGGTCGGCAGTTGAAGATTGGAGAGACTTGAGAAGATTGAATAAGCCACGGGGTTGAACATGGATTGTTTTTATCTAAAATAATTTTTTTTTAAAAACATTCGGGTCGGATTAAGCTGAAACCTAACCCGGAAGAAAAAATAGGTAACTCGGAATTGACTTGTAGGATCGTACCTACGTTACTGAGTCCGATCCCACGAGTTTACCCCGATCCTACTCGATTTTCGATCCTATGTAGTATTTGAAGGTCTTGTCTTGGTCCACCACAAGAAGCCAACCCTCACATTGGAGGGTTAAAACTTTCACACTACTACTACCAAGATTCTAACATGTGCCCTTGTACACAATCTGTCACCTCCGAATCAACTGGTCTACCTTGCGGACACAGTTACAAGTATACTCGTTATTGAAGAAGTATATGTGTATATAGCGACGGCTTCCAGGGACAGAAATTTCTATTCTCTCTGCAAGAGAAGCATAGTAGATCACTAGAATTAGCCAAGCAATCGTCGCGCCATGGGACCATTCACCAACTTCCGAACAGTTTGTAGGGAGTGTTGTGGGGGATTCGAACCGTAGACTAAGCAACTCTTAATGAATGTAGAGTTTTATCTACAACCCCATGACAAAGAGAACAATATGGATTGTCCCTACAGTAGCGATTGAAGAGCAGACTGCAGGTGGGTGCAGTCCGGCTCCTATGCGGAATAGGGATTGTTCCGCACGTGCGGAACAATTTCAGCCGTCAGATGAGATTTTGAACGGCCCAGATCTGGTGAGAGAAAAGTTATTGTTGGACTTAAAATATTAAAAAAATTCTTTTTAGATCTGAACCGTTAAAAAATTTCATCCAACGGCTAATAACTTGTCCCGCACGTGCAGAACAAAAAGCTGTCCGCATAGGAGCCGGGAGCAGGTGGGGGAGGCGGTCATGTCGAACCTGCCATAAGAGAAGATTTTGGTAGGATTATAGATGTAACCAGAACTTTCAAGTTTGGAAGCAAAAGTCTACCAAAAAGCTTTGGAAAAAATATATTTAGGGGTGCAGAATGAATTTGAAAATTAAGTGGCTAAAATGTATAAAAGGTCAATACATATATTAAGTAGTTTTAAAAAGAAAAAATCTGTTATGAATTTGATCTATTTTTATACATACAAATTTCGTGGTTCAAAATTTACTTTTTACTTTATCAGGGATCGGTTTTTTATTTTCTGAATTACAAGACAGGCACTCAACAAACAAGTTATTATTTGAGTGATTGTAATTAAAATTTACTATTGAAAATAATCAATTGAAATAAGATTATTTTTCTTTTTATTATGTGACAGTAAATTTTGTACTGTAAAATACATTTAACTAAGTCATGACATAATTGTTCTTTTGAAAAGTATATGGGGTATGACTGTTGACCGTTGGTTCTGTCCTTAGGTAGGGGTGACTTTGGTATGGGGCGATCCTTGTGGGACTGACCCCATAAACCACTCACATAAGTAAGTCTCGCATCAAGTGGAATGTGAGGCCAGTCCCACAATGACCGCCCTATATTAGAATTTTCCCTTAGGTAGGGATTGTAGTAGTAAATTATATGATGAAAGATGGATTTTTGCTAATGTTTCGGAACACTTGGGCCCAAGGGGGGAGAAAAAAGAAAGGAAAATTGCTCATATAGTCAGGGATAAAGCTAAGAATTTAGTGTTGGGGCGAAAATGATAAAAATTTTGGGGCAATAAAAATGGTAAAAAAAAAATTTGGAGGGGCGAAATTGATAAATTTTTCCAAAATACACATAAAATTTTGATAAATAATAGTATTTTTAAAATTTTAGAGGTGGACCAGATAGTGACTCCAATAAATAATTTTTTTTTGCATTAAAAAAAATATGCAAGTAATGGTGACAACACCTTTCCCTATTCATATTTGAGTTTTCTTGTTTAATAAATAACCTATCTAATTAACTGAACAATTAATACAAGCACAAAATCCGTAAGAATAACACCACTAAAAGGTTTGTGTAGGATATTTGGTAGGTATTGCATGTACTTACGTGCAACTAAATATATCCATCCAAATAACAGAAAGTGTTAGTTTAGGAGTGATTGACACTATTTTTTCTCCTAACCTTAGATATTATATTATCGAAGAGGCCAATAGCCCAGTGAGAATATTGGCCGGCCTTATAAGCGGATCTATGCACGGCAAAGTGGTGTAATTGCACCACCAGATTTTTTTTCCCTTTTTATTGCCCTTCCAAGAATTTTATTAGTTTCGCCCCCAGATTTGCACCATCAGATTTCGATTTGCACCACTAAATTTCGACTCCTGAGTTAGGCTATGGCCGGCCCGTGACTGAAAAGTTCCGAGTTCGATAACCTCTGTCTGCGTGCGGTAAGCTTTATTCTCCCTTATCTAGGGTGTTCTCTTTTCCCAATATGGGGCTGTTCTCTCTCTCCAATGTGGAGCAATCGCTCATCGTGACTAAAAAAAAAAAAACCTTAGATACTATATTAATTGTAACCACATATTATAAAACTGTTTTATTTGGTGAAATGAAATTGGTGTGACATCTTATGGAGGTGGCGTCGTCAAATCTTATCTCTTTTTTTCTTTTGTTTGTTCTAACTTTTGCATTTAAAAAATCCAAATCCAATGTCGGCAAATCAGTTATAGAGTTGTAATTTTCATACAATTAGTTGACTTTCAAATAATTTTTCTTCTTTCCTCTGAGAAAAAAAATGTTAGATATTTTAATAAATAGTAGAAATTCTACTAAATAAACAATCTTAAACCATAAAGCAAATACATATACCGACTAACCTCGCATAAAAATGATAAAAAGTATCCTCACTAATCTCTTTTTAAGAAAACATATTATATAAACTATTTTTTCTTTTCCGTCTTTCTGTCATCAAATTTTTATTTTAAATTTTTCTATCTTTAAACTATTTTCGAACAACTACTTTTGTAAAATTAATATCAATTTGATAGTTTCAGGCCATTTTTATCACATGTAGCTTGCCTTAACGATATTCTTATCAATTTAAATTCTCAAGACTAACGAAATATGTAAAACACGTGATTAAAACTGACAGAAAAATATTACTGCGAAAAATAGTTTAATAATAGAAAGAAGTAAAATATAAATTTATTGATAAAAAAGAGAAAAAGAGAAAAAAAAATTATATAGCAATTTTCTCATCTCTTTTTCTTTATTTGCTCTTTTAAATGAAAATATCCTCGTAAGCCATTGAGTGGATATACGATAGAAGTCAGAACTCTTCAATAGTTTTAGATAATTTTATTTTGGTAGGCTAAAAAGTAATTTTAAAATTTATATCCAAACTAATGAATAAAATAAACTTAGGCCAAAATAAACTCATAGGAAAGAGAATTGACTTTTTATCCTATATGTAATACAATTATTGGTGTAGTATATTTTATTTGTACATATATAAAAAGTTTATCGTGATTGAATGATTCAATCTAACGATTGCGATTGTTGGATAACATTGATTTTATAATTTATTATTTTTTAAATAGCTATTAATTTTTTTAAAACTAAATAATTACATCAACTAATTCAACCATTGGTATACGTTTTGCGTTTGCCAACAAAACACCTTTTAACACTCTGTTTCAAGAGTAGTATTAAATTACTGAAAGAGAGTTATTATAAGAGAAAAACTCTAAAATGACCTTAATTAATGAATAGAAGTTATTATTAATTGTTCGTTGAATAATAAATTATGAGATAAAATTAAAAAAGTAAAAATAAATTTACATTGATTTTTTGAATTTGACAAATAATTTAAAATATAAATCATATAAATATTTTGGGACGGAGATAATATAATTTTACAAGTAGAAGAATTCTCTCCGCTCCGGTGTCTTAGTGGTGACAACTGACAACCATTTCTACCCAGTAAGTATAATAGGGTTCAACACGACTCCAGAAGAAGAATCCCATCCATTGCACTACATCAGTTCTTAATTAATTGATACATTTTACATTTTCAAAAGTATCAAAGAAATGATTAGGAGTTAATAATTACAAAGAAAAAATTCTAAATTACCACTAATTAAAGTATGCATGGATAAGTGTAAAATTATTGAAAACGCTAAAGTATTGAGTAGAGTTGACTAAGAGTAAAATTGAAAGAAAAAATGCCAAATGTTTATTTAATTTTAAAATGTATCAATTAATTTGTAACATTAAAAAAAGTTAATTTGTAACATTAATTTGTATCAATTAATTATGAACGGAGGTAGTATAAATTGTCGATCCCTGAGAAATATGTTGAAAGTGATATTCTCCTATTTCTGTGGTTCAAGAATTGTGGAGAAGATGCAGCAAAGAAAAAGATTATGTATTTGTTTAGTTTATTAGTTTTTATCTTAGTATTTCCTAACCAACCAAGTTTTCTTGGGTATGGTTTTTGTCTGTTATCATGTTTTTTTAAATCATTTTATAACTTTTATTTTCTTATATTTTCAGATTTTTCTTTGATTGTAATAGTTTCGTCCTATTTTGTGATTATTGGAAAATTTATTATTTAGCAAAAAAAGAGGTAGTATAAAAAACGAATTATTAGCCACTTTGATCATCAACGTTTTTTCGCCTAGCCACTTTGGTCAAAATTCAAGTTTTTTAACTTATTTCATCATTAAACATTTTTCGGTCTGCCATTTTGGTCAAAAATGATTTTTTAAACTTTTTTCATCACTAAAATTTTTTCTATCTGCCATTTTGATCACTAAAGTATTTTCATTCTTCCATTTTGGTCACTAAAGTATTTTCATTCTGCCATTTAGGTCACTAAAAATTTTGACCAAAAATGCAGACCGAAAAAACTTTAGTGATCAAAATGGCAGAATGAAAAAAAACTTTAGTGATGAAAAAAAGTTAAAAAAATTATTTTTGACCAAAATGGCAAAAGTAAAAACGTTTAATGATGTAAATAAGTTTAAAAAACTCTAATTTCGACCAAAGCTTACATAAGTAAAAAACGTTGATGATCAAAGTGGCTAATAATTCTATAAAAAACAAAATTATCTCCTCTCTCCTGTGCTTTAAACGTAACGCTAAAATAGGGTCCCTTCCTCTTCTCTCTTCTACTTCACTCCCAGCCTTTTCTTCACTTTCTAAAATCTTCAAGTCTTTCCATGTCAGAATTTTGTCAGGTGTTAAGTGATGACGAATTGATCAATTAATTTTTTAAAAACAGGGATTTGAAGCTTTTTTCTTTATCAGATGGGTTCCTGTGTTTCTCTGAACAAAGACCACTCAGATTCTGCTATGAAGTTCCGGCTTAGTTTCAGTTCCAAGAACGATAAACTTATAATCCCATCTCCAATTAAAGAAGATAAGACGAACCCTCCTTTGGGAATCTCTGCTGATGGTGGTGCTGTTAAGTCTCAATGGTCAACCATTACGGGTTCTCGTGATTTTGGTGGTAAAAAAGATTTCTGCTTTTTACAGTTTTTTTTGTTGGTTACTGCTATTTTTTTAATAAAAAGAATTTTTGTTTGTCTTTAATGAATTCCTTTTTACTTTTAGGACCTGGGAGGTTGTCTTTGAATATGATAATTTAGCTCTAAAATCCTTTTTAGGATTTAAAGTTGGATCTTTTTGGGGTTTAGTCCAGTAAAAAGTCTACTGATTGGGTTAAATTGTGCTAGGTTAGCTAAAGATAAAGTCTGCTGTTAGGTAGTAATAGTTGATTAATGAGTTTCTAACTAATCTCTGCTGAAGGAAAATGAAAACGAAACCTATTTTTCAGTAATTGAGTAAGAATAATTTTAGATTTTTAAGTTTGGAATTATATGAAGGAATCCATCCTCTAAATCTGCGATATTCGTAGCTTGAATTTTCCCACATGTTTTGGTTATGTTAGAACTCGTTCCTTTTGGTTTTTTGCATTAATCGACAATTTTCTATAATCAGGACTCTCCACCCATTCCTACCATCATTTACTTGAGCTGGAAACGGTTTTGACTTCTTGCAATTATGTGTTTCTACGGGGCCTCTGGTCCATGATGTTTGCATTTGGGTTAGGCTGTCTAGATGCTAACAAAATCCGGAGGATCATGTGCAGTTTGGAAGGCTTTTTACGATAATGCAGGACCATGTTGTTTAGGTAGCAGCAATAAATATTCTTTTAAAAGGGAACTTGGAACCAAACTGAAGGAGCTGGTTGTTGAAGAAACACCTAGGAAAGGAATCTTTCTAACTATTGAGAGATTAATCAGATAGAAAGGAGAAAGGGAGTGAGTGAAATAGAGTAACGTTGCCTAGAAAAGGTTTAAGCAGTCTCATTGGCATCTTCTTTGTTCAGTGGAGAAATGGAGTTTGAGGAATTGCTCTCTGTGTTAGTGTAGTTGTGGGATTCAAGTGAACATCCAAATACACGAGTTTCAGTTTCAAATCCGTTCCACGTTTCCTATTGGCCAGTTGGAACTATATTAACATTATATATGGAGGTCACGACTATGAAGTACAATCGCTGATTATGTTCCTTCAGAGATGAGACCTCCATAGTTTGATCTGTTAAGGTACATCGAATTGTTAAAGGGCCTCGTGGAATGACATTGGTAACTAAATAGGTGATCACGGAAAACTTCTACCCTGTTTAGATTTGTGAGATGGCTCTTTACAAGTCAAGATAAAGAGAACATCTTTCAAAAGAGTGTTTCAACATGTTCCTAGAAAAATACGCTTTACATTGCTATTATGTTGGTTAAGTTCATTCCATACAAATTACTATACTTTTCAAAGGAAGAAAATTATTCCGTAGTATTCAAGGTTGACAGCGAGGTTCTGACCTTTGATTCAATTGCATATGTTTTACCTAGATGTCTGAGCTATTTGTGAATTGATACTTTAGGCTATGACAATAGTCGCAACACCATTTTCCAACTTCTTGGATATAATAAATAGAACGAGAATCTCCCTCCTGCGAAAATAGCCAAAGTAAACTGAAAATTGATAGTGTAACTTTTCGTCTAATAAGTCAGGCAAGTACAAGAGTGAACATTGGTAAATATATGAATTTTCTTGTAGATAAAACTAGGATTGTATTTTTGGTAAGTTATATTTTTGCTTTGCTACTGCCTAATTTCAAATATTCCTTGGATTTCTGCAGGAAGCAAAGAGGAAGCTTTCTTTGATTCCCAGGCTTGGTTGGAGTCAGATTGTGAAGATGATTTCTTTAGTGTTAATGGTGGTAAGAAATGATTGCTTTAGTGTTTTTGGAGATCACAGGGTTTGCGGTGTAGTTGGGAAGTATTGGTCTTACTCGACTCATATGTTCGTTCCTGTGCTGCTCGCACATAGAACATATTTAGCACATTAAACCTAAGACAGCTAGTCTTTGAAAGCAACATTTTCCAAGAAAAATATCTCTATCTATTTCGTTAATAATGGTTTGGGTTGGGTTTGTTGGTTGCTGTTTGATGTTATGCTCAAGGCTACCCCTGTGAATGCTTGATTGTACCAGTTTCTGCTCACTGGTGGGCATTTTTTCATTACGATTGTGTTTACTTATCAATTTTGATGAATTTTTTATTGCCCGCATGCAGATTTTACACCATCATGTGGAAACACACCCCTACATCACAGTTTTGAGGGAAGAAAATCAAACTACAAGCTTGAATCTTCCCATACGGATAAGAAGAAGAGACTATCTGAGCTCTTTAAAGAGAGCCAGGGAGATGTTGAAGAGCAAAAAGCGACAGTAAGTCCAGTTCAAGTTCCTCTGAAATCAGAAAATGGTACGCCTTTTGTTTCTGGGCTCAACTCGGTGTGTAGTAGCGAAAGATCTCCGAATAGCGTCGTTCTGAAGCCGCATGGTGAGAAACCGCTGAAATCAGCACAATGCTGCCTCCCGAGGTTGCGTAGCTTTAGTGAAAGAAAGAAGGGAAGGAGCCCTGCACTTAATGTTGGAGCATAATCCCACTTGAACCCTATCGATTTTAGGGCTTATGTATATCTGGTGGAAGCTAAAATCCATTTAGCTCAAGACCAAGAATCTCCAGACAGCTACATGGTATTCGGTAAATATTATATTAATGAAATTTTTTTTTGATTATCAATGTGTGTATAAAACTATAAATCAGAATATAATCAAAGATTTAGAAATAAAATGATAATTGCAACTACTACCATTTAGCTGTAGACTGAGATAATCTACTGAAGTCCTGGTCTTTTCTTGCTTTGGTGCTCAGCTTTTATCTATTATTTAGTTCTAACACTTCTAGTATAACTAATACTTTTTTCCCTCGAGTAGTTTTATTATGGTCATTGACTAACTTATCCATATCATAGTAGTGGGTTACTTATCTTATTTTTGATTAGTTTTATTTTGGTTCAGGAGCAACTTTGTAAGTTACTCCAAACTAATAAACAGTCAATTTTCTCTACTGGGAGTAGGCATTTTTGGCGTACATATATTGTATCTATTGGTTCAAGTACAATTTTTAAAGTTGCTCATGATCAAGATAAAATTTCTCTTTTTCATTGATTTGAATTTTTTTTGCAAAATGTGTATTGCCCTTATTTGAATATGACCAAGTATTAGGACGTGTATACCTTCCTCGCTGACCATATTATAACTTGTCCTCTCCCTGTTTTAAAACTGTTTTATAGTTACAATCTTCATGGGTTCGAATAGGGTCTATTTGGGATTGGGATTGGGTTTGGGCTTTGGGTTTGGGATTGGGTTTGGGTTTTGGTGGGAGAGGCTAAAAAGTGGGCGGGAAAAATTCAAATTCAAATTTTTTTCTTCAAATAATTTAAACTGCATCGGATTGCGTAAAAGGATGAATTGTTTTTGTGGAATGAAATGCGACTTTTACTGGCTAATACTCCCTCCAATTTAAAATATAAGTCTTCTTAAGAGGGTTACAAAATATAGGGTTTTTTTTTTATAAGATTTGTGTATTTATTGGCTGATTTACCCTTGCATAATTTTTTCGCTATACTTATTTTGGTTAAAATATATAGTTCCCATACAATTTTATATTATTATTTTTTGTTCTTTGCAATATTAATTAGGGATATTTTAATTATCTAGATTAATATCTTAATTTACGTGAAACTTTCTTAAAAGACTTATATTTTGAATAAAAGGAGGTCGGGTTTGAGGCAATACTCAAAACCAATGCTAATAGTAGTCTTTTATTGCGCGAACAACGTGATTTTCTTGGTTTTCCGTGTGAGCATTCAATTTCTTGGGGAAGAACCAATTAGAACTCTCCCATAGCTGATCATTACTTAAGATATTACTACCAGATCTTACTATTGGTTACTTGCTTTCGAAATCCTTGGAGTTCTCAAACAACCGCCGTATGATTATGTGCTCCGATTCAAATTTATTGATAAATTAAGCATTTTTTCCTCTAAATTTATTATCGAGGAGAATAGTATAAATATTAAACTCAAAATTTTGTAGTTATGAGTTAGAAATACAGTTCGACGTAGTTTATGGTACTGAATTATTGTTCCGATTGTGTGTATCGTATCAAGTCATATAGGATTGTTTCATGTTCTAAAGAGTAGTTAAAATTTGATTTTCTAATATGCCCTTCTTCTTATGATGCATCGTTTTGAACATATAATTTGAAATAGTCATTTAATTCTTGTATTTTCAAAACTAATTTATCAATAATCTATTCAAAATAGTCAACATTCAAACTTTAAAAAAAATAATCTTTACATTTTTAAGAATAATTTAGTAGTCAGAGAATATTAACAAAAAGGTATATATGGAAAAGACAATAAAAAATGATTGGTTTAATTACCTTACTTTTTTTTAATCTATATAAATTGCAAATATGTCATTCTTTATGGAACGTAGGGAGTATATAGTGGTTGATGATAGCTAAAGAAGCAATTTGAACTCTGGGGATGGAGTAATGAGAAGCCTCGTTATATTGCCTCGTGGCTTTGGAACTTTCAAACCATAAGTATTTGATAGAAGATGCAGCCCGCAAATCGCCATCCCCAGAATTCAAATAAATTCCTGCCAAAACTGATAATCCGCCATGAATTCTATGCAGTTTTTACAATCAATTTGATCCATTCATTCTCTGAAATTAAACATTCAATTGTGATCTACTATTGGTAAACATCAAGTTGTGCATGTCTGTTTTCAATTAATTTGAGACTCTTCATATTCTAGTACATTTTTTAGCACATTGATTAATATTTTAATACACTAAGGGAATTATAATAAGCAGGGCAATATGGTTAGTCCAATCCTACTCATAAATTCTTTTTAACTAAATAGTAGTATGTTAGAAATGTGCTAGAAGTTCTCAAGTTTTAAATGAGGACCGTGACTCTTTTAACGCATGCAATTTGCAATTTAATTAGACGGAGCGACATATTTAGAGGAAAAAAACAAAACAAAACAAGTTATTGGGAGTGGGTTTCTAACTTACATAAAATATGCCTTTTGTCAATGAGAAAACTGATCAATTTCTTTTGTAAAAAAGCGGTCAAGAAAAGAGATAATGACCTGACAATTCATTCTTGGACTATGAATATGCTTTCCAGTTGGGTTTTCTTTCTTCTTCTTCTTCTTTTTTTTTTTTTTAAATAGCCTTTCATCACGGATGCTTCCACCATCTTGTTTTGTAGTCGGAGAATCTGCAATGCAAAATTAGTAATAGAACTCGTAATCTCATAAAGCACTGCTATTTACAGACTCACTCTTTGTCACTGCGCCATATCCCAGAGGCTTCCGAGTTGGTTTTCTGTTGGCATATTGATGGGTCGGATACAAGATGATAAGGTTTTTTTTTTTTTTTTTGCAAGAATTTGATCAATTTCCTTAAACCGATTCGGTAAACTATATGTTACTCCCTCCATTCTCGCTTAGAGATTTATAAGTATCTAAATTAATTATCGTTTAAGACTCTTTTATTAGTTGTCAACAATTTATTCCAATTATACCCTCGACATTTCTTTTATTTGCCGCATCTATCATTTCTATTTTTTCCTTTTCTTTTCTTATTCTATAGAAGTGAGAGAGAAGAGTAATATTAAATATACTCCCTTATATTTAGCAATGAAGGGAGTATATTGTTGCCAAACGTTCTCGCTATGTTAAAAATAAATATCTTAAGTGAATATAAATGCTGAACCCATATTAATATACCGTTCAAATTCTTTACGAGTCACAAGTATGATCCTAAGCAAATCCATAGTACCAGGTCTACAAAATCTTGCTAAAGGTTTGCGAATGGCGGTTGCGGATTAAGCCAATATTGCTGAAGTAGGTCTCTGGAAGCTTCCCATCTCCATGAAATCAAAGTACATATCCGTCCAAAATTTAATATTTGCGCTCTTAATTTAGCTTCTTACACTTTTTATCCATTATTTTATAAATAAAAAAACTTTAATACTTTTACTATAATTTTCATGGAGCGATAGCTTTAAATTGGATTGATTGAATTTGAGTATTAAAATTTTTTCACTAATAAAATAAGTAAGAGAGGAGTTCAAGAAACCAATAGAGTAGTGCAACAGCCGTAAAAAAAAGGGGCAAATATCACCCTCCTAAAGAAAATTAGAAATCATGGCTGAAATTAGTAGCTGACTAGTAATGTGATTGAAAACTTTTATATTGAATTTCATAAAAAAAAAATTGAATTTCCATAGAAATAAGTAACATGTTAGAGTAAAAAAAAAAAATGGCATTAATAATTTCAAATTGAAACTTTGTCCAAGTACTACTTTCTTAAAATCAATAATCAACTACTCAATAAATATTTTAATCAAAATGCAATAAAAATTTTGATCCCAAACCGGGACCAATTATAAATAAGAATAAACTCTATATTATAATATTTCATTTTTTTTTAAGGATCGTCCTTAAGAAATCTACCTCTATATATTAATAAAATAATATTAAAATTTAAAATATATTTATATTAAATAACAGCTTAAGCTTATGAGGTATCTTTTAACCATTTTACAAGATATTTATCTGAGTTGGTTTCTTTCATTTTGCGCAACTCGACATGACTACTTTCAATGATTTGAGTTCGTTTGTTTTTAGGTGATATGACTTGTTTGAAGTAGAAAATATATGATTTGAAATGATAATGAAATTTATGATTATACTAGCATTTATATATGTATAATAATAAAAAAAACAAACGAAAAGACTTTTCAAATATACGATATAAATGAGTGAATATTTTAAATGTATACATGATGTACATACACTTTTTACATTTCCTGGCTACTGTATGTATATGAATGAATTTTCTAAATCTAATATATACAATGTACATGAATGATGTACATATATATTTTTTTTAAAACTCATAAATCTTATATATTTTTAAATTCATATTTTTAAAATATGAATTAACACATTTTCAAGGGTGTCATATAATGTATATATATTGCGGATTTACTAGCCAAGAATGGAATGGTTTTGGATGATTTTTTGTTTAATTTCTTTTTTTAGATCCTCCTCCCTTTGTTTGTCATGTATTGGCAGGGGACGTTCGTGGGACTTTTTGTAAGAGATTAATTTCTGATGTATTCTCTCATGCTTTGGTTTCTGATGTAATCTCGAACACTTTTGATTGATATTTATATATTTTTTTATTTTACCAAACAAAAATATAATGTATATTAATTATTTTTTAAAATTATAATTTTTATATGTAAGTATCTATTTAAGAATAATCTTCCTATAGTAATATTTTTTTTCGATTTCAAGAATATTATTGTATAGATATTGTTCTGTAATTTTAAAAGTCTAGATTTATATACTTGTACATTCCACGCTTATTACAATTAGGACTACAGTAGGAATATTTGCTGAACATTTTTTTTCCTTGAATACAGGTGTCGGCGAATATGTATTTTTTAAAATTAATTTCAACCATCAAATTATAATCCAACAGATGAGAATTTGTTTCCATACAGAACATTTTCCGTTCCGCACTATGGGAAGAATTATGAAATGGGGCCAGGACCCATTTCCCTTATCAGCGGAAGATCAATCAAACAAAAAGATCAATTCCCATTCCCCACCTCTAACCGGAAAATCTCAATTATTTAGTCAGTTATAAGAACCATAAAGAAAAAGAAGAAAAGATAAAGACCAAAGTCAGTTTCCCCCATCATATTTTTCAAATACATTATACTAATTTCCTTTCGTTCTTGTTCACACCTGACTTCTTCACTCCCCCACCCAACTCTCTATAAATACCTTACTAGCAGTGCCAATTGCCCACAGAGTCACCGATCACCATAGACTCTTCTTCACCACAAAAATGAGTCTCAAATTCATTGTTTTTTACCAATCTGTACTACTATTTGCATTAATTATTCTTCTTCAACCGAAGCCAGCAATGGCCTCCAGTAGAGGTCACGATTTTTACCTAACGGCTGATGATGATGATGATTCACCTCCGGTCGATATGGGCGCAATAGGAGCTGGTGTTTGTGCCTCCGCTGTCATAAATCACGGTTATCCTTGTCAGGAATTCGAAGTAAGAGCCGCCACCATTCAAAAAATTCTAACTCTGAATCTTCTAGAATATTACATTGTTTAGTACACCAATAAAATTATTACAAGTGAAGCAATGTGATTAATTTGAAATTATTGCAAGTGATGCAATGATACTTTGTTTTGGCTTAATTTTGAATTTTGTTATTAAGAATAATTGAATTAAGTAAGTAAATTAAATTAATGATGATCAGGTGAGAACTGATGATGGATATATATTAAGCGTGCAAAGAATTCCAGGAGGCCGAGGAAGTGGTGGTGGGACGGGGAAAGGGAAGCCGCCGGTGTTATTGCAGCACGGAGTTATGGTGGTAAGTGCTCGCATTACTATTTCTATTTCTGTGCTGAGATTGCGGTATAAAATTGGCATCATGGTTTTGACTGTACAGTAACTTAGGGTACAGTCCGTGATTTGCCAGTGATTGATCATTATTTCTACTCCCACCATCCCCAAACATTTGGGATTTTAATTGCACCACTCCAATTAAAATCCAATTAAAATCCCAGTGGGACAAGGGCATGAGATCGTGGGTTCGATACTCTTCCCATGTAATGGGATAAGTTTTAATTGTCTCTCTTTCTAGGATTATCTTCTCTTCTTGTGAGACGCTTCTCTCTTCTTATGGGGTGCCCATCCGGGCTTAAAAAAAAAGGAAGAGGTTTGTAGGTTTTTTTTTATAATTATTTTGACATTTTATAACAACTCTTTATTATTATTTTAAATTGAATGTATAATTTTATATTCATTTTAAATAAAAAAGATGTACGATCAATTTAAAATGAATTGAGTATTATTTTTTGTAGAGCATAGTAGTAGTGGGGTAATCCTTATCCTGAAAATGAAGTAGTGGATAGAAGTTACGAGTGATCCTTGGATGTTTATGGGAAACTGTGACCTTGGAGCAACCAGACGAGGCCATGCCATGAAATTGAGGAATAAGGCTTCGCCTTTTTTTTTTTTTTTTTGGATGAATAAGGTTTCGCCATTCCTTCACTCTATTTCCAGGGTGATGAAATGTGGAATATCCACCGCCCCAATAAAAGGGCTATGATTTTCGTTCTCGAGGCCCAAGTAAATGATGGCTTTCCTTTACTTACAAAACCTGATTGTCGGCCCAATCTTGCATCCCATGCAAGCACGTGACACGTCATCCTTTCTCCACCTCAGTCTTGACTCGTCACTAGGTTTCTACCCTACTGTAAACGTTTACGAAATTCTGCACGATGCGGAACGGTAGGAACAGTAAGACGAACGACTGATATTAATTTTTTTTTGCAATAATAGTTATTATAAAAAAATATTTGTTCATCTCAATTGGTTGATAATTTAATTTATTTTACACATGCAGAATAACAACTGTTTTGTAATAAATTCAATATGCTTGCTGTCTTTTTTTATTTATAGTATTTTTCTTTCTCCCTCCACTTTTTCATGTAAAATGTAGAAAAGTAAATATTTTCATTTCAGATTTTGAATGAGAAAGAAAAACGAATATCGTAAGTCCTATGGGTATAAAAAAAAAAAAAGGACCTTACTAAGCTATTAGAATTATTGATTAGGAATTAGCTAAAACTCAAATTGGGGGGGTAAATCCCTTATACCAATAGGGGTGAATAGGGTTAATTTGAGTTTTATCCAATTTCTATCTAAAAATTTCTAGTAGCAAATCATTTTCCTAAAAAAAATTGACACTTATAATTGCGATAATACAAGTATTAGCCTATTTCATCTTGTCAGACCTTGAAAATTAGTGTTTTTGGGGCAAAAACTTCGCGTTGCACGCCTAAAATAGTAAAAAAATAAAATTTGATATTTTATTATATATATAGATAAATGATGACTTAGATTTTTCTATTTATTCAAGAAATGATCACTTAGATGTCGTACTACTGCATTGTCCTTTTTCCATTTTGTACTACACACGACTCACGAGTGACAGTTGGCCGCTTTCCTCAGTCTTAGGTACACGTACGATCATGTACTACCAAAAAAAAAGTACCAAGAAATTCCCGTGAACGAGTCCTTACAAATTTCCTGAACACACCAGTATTTGTTGTTTTCTTTCTTCTCTCTAAAAAGAATTATCTGGTGTGGTTAATTAGTTGGGTTATTTGATTTACAAATAATATAATGGTTTGCAGGATGGAATGACCTGGCTCCTGAATACTCCAGAACAATCACTGGCGCTGATCTTGGCTGATCATGGTTTTGATGTATGGATTTCCAACATCAGGGGAACCAGATTTAGTCGCAAACATGTCAATCTTGATCCTAGCAAACCTGTAATATACTTTTACATTCTCTTCTATTGTTATTAATCTACACATCATTCCGTCATGGACTTCGTTTAATAGACCTTGTGGTCCTGAATTGTCTAAATCATTACAAGAGAAAGAGAGAGCAATCATGTGAGGATGTGGACAATTATAAACCACAAGATTCATATAAGGATTTTCCTCTTAATCTAGTCCAGTCTACATAAATGCAAGGTGTTGCAGAGTACTAGATAATGTATTGGAGAGAAAAATAGGCAAAAAGGGAGGTGGACTGGACATAAATGTCCGGGTCACACAACCCCTCACAAATTTTGCGAGCCTTATATGCAAATGTAAGACTGGCTGAGCAGGCTGTGAATGGGGCATGGCACACACCCTAATTTTTTGTACTAGAGAATCTAATAGAAGATTTAGAGTCATCATAGATTAGATGAACTGATCTGGATATAGATGTCTTAACTTATTAATCTCACTTGTATGTTTCATTAGGAGTACTGGAACTGGACATGGGATGATCTAGTGATTCATGAGTTACCAGCTGTTTTTGATTTTATCTATGGACAAACTGGTCAAAAGATTCATTATGTAGGCCATTCTATGGTAAGTGTATTTATTTCATCCTTAATTTTTGTCTAGTACGATGTAATATTGTCAAGAAAAGTTGTATAAGAATCAATACTTTGTGGCAGGGAACTTTGATAGCTTTGGCATCCTTTTCAGAAGGAAGATCAATAGATAAGGTGAAATCAGCAGCATTGCTGAGCCCAATTGCTTACTTAAGCCATATGAACACTGCACTGGGTGTTGTAGCTGCCAGAGCCTTTGTTGGTGAAGTATGTCAATACTCTTTCCGTCACGGAACTGAATGTCCATTTTTCCTATTCATTTTACGTAAAAGAAAGTAAACATTCAATTTCAAACAGATAAAGTATTTAATACTACAGTCGGTCTTATCCTTTTTCGAAATGCCTATATTTAATTGCTTCTCATTTATTTTATCTAATGTCAACAGATCACAAAAATCTTTGGCCTTTCAGAATTCAATCCGGAAAGGTAAAGACTAATTGAGGGTATAGTTAGATTAGTGTTGATTTTAGAATGTAACGCCTTGAGGTTTCGTAAAAATTGAATTGTTTACGGTGGCTTTCAAACCTGAAATTTTATAATTTCTGCTCTGAGATGGAACATTATCCAACTATGCTCTGATTCAACCTGCATTTTATCTTGTTAATGTCCGAGGATTTGTCAAATAAGGCTAGCATAGTTGATGCAGCGCTTTTGACTCGTGACAATAGTTCACGGGTGCGACACTCCAACAAAAAAAGTCCGAGGGTTTTGAAACTGAAGTTTTGTGGTTCAATGTTTGCAGTGATGCAGTTTCTAATCTTCTCACAGCTTTTTGTGATATGCCAGGGGTAGATTGTTATGATTTGATTACAGCATTGACAGGTAGTAACATTTGCCTAATTAACATTAAAATTGTGTGCAAGACTAGCATTTACAATATACACCTAATGTAAGGCAATATATTCACTAGTAGTAACATTTTTTTTCCCACTAAATGTAGGGAAAAACTGTTGTCTCAACGCCTCCACTGTCGATCTTTTCTTGAAGAATGAACCTCAATCTACTTCAACAAAAAATCTAGTGCATATGGCTCAAAGTAAGTTGATTTCTATACACATTCCAACTTTTCATTCTTAAGCTTGAATGGTGCATCTAGGATAGTAGGGTATAACCAAGCGCAATAATCAATTGTGTATAATGCAGCTGTGCGAGATGGAAAGATTACAAAGTACGACTATGGAAACGCCGACTTCAATTTGGAACATTATGGAGAATCCAGGCCTCCCTACCTATGATTTGGGTAAAATCCCTCGCGATTTTCCTATATTTTTAAGCTATGGAGGACAAGATGCTCTATCTGATGTTAAAGATGTGGAAGCTCTACTTGATAGTTTCAAGTATCATGATATAGATAAGCTAAATGTTCAATACATCAAGGATTATGCTCATGCTGATTTCATTATGGGAGTAAATGCTAAAGACATTGTGTATAATCAGATTATGTTGTTCTTCAGAAACCATAAGTAATTATGGTTCTTGTTGAGGTCTTTCTGTGTGAAAAATACGGTGATTTTCGCGATAATTTTTTGCAATTTTTCAACATGAAGAAGAGATAGAAATAACAGCTTGACAATACATTTAGAGAGGATATGGTTAAGTGATGATTGACAATGCAAAATTGCAGCAATTCTGGTTATAATACTAATAATAAAAAGATGAGTTTTTGTCATTGTGCCTTTGTTTCAATTGCTTCCACTTTTGATTAAGGTAATAAAGAAATTGGTGAAAGAAAAAAAAAAGAAAATAATTTTTGATGCTTCAAGATTACAGGAAGACAACTAAGGTTGAATTTAGAAAAGAGTCTAGAAATTTGTCTTCTTGGTGATGAAAATGATGGCAAAGATTGCTTAGAATCAAATTCAAGCTTCAATTTGTTATGGGTCCACCAGAACTTTTGCTTAGCAGGCATTCCAGTTTACTTAAATTTGCCACATAATTCCTCTACTTCTATTGTAGTTACACTATCCGGTTTCAATACTGACATTCACTTTTGTTAACACTATTTGATACATTCTCGACTTTCGCAAGTGATTTTTAATATGGTTAAGAAATCAATCGATTCAGGAATAGCTATCGACTAATTAAAATTAAGTCAGTATATTAAATTGATCTGACAATTAAGATTGTATCAGTACGTATTGATAAAAAAAATATCAACACTCTGAACTGAATATAAGTAGTTCAGCATTTTCATATTATACTAATAAAGATATTTCCCTTCAATTTAGATATAGATATATATATATATATATATATATATATATATATATATATATATATATTTAAAATATTATTATGTAAGGGAAAAAAACACGTGTCAACCAAAATGTGTTAGGTCAATTGCACATTCTTTAGCAGTTTTGTGGTCCTAATAAGTGATATAAGCCATGAAGATGTCTCCTCATGCATCATATATTGCATACCAAACCAGACAATGACAAGAAACAAATGATAGTATTCTTAAACTTCAAGATTTAAATTTCAACAAATCTCCTATAAATCACTAGCCCTCTTTAATACATACGATCCCAAGTTTCTAACTGAGGTTAATTTTCTTTTTAATATCAGAAACTCCATTTCCATTGATCTACATGTAACAATCTTGAGGAAAAAAAAAGTGAAGTGAAGAAACTGATCTTCAAAATATGGAGGCAATTTACAAAATTTTCTTGGTAGCATTGGCAATTAATTTCATGATAGTAGCAGAAGTAGCCATGGGTGATAAAATTGAGGTTGGCGGAAGCCAGGGCTGGTCTGATTCTACTGATTACAGCACCTGGGCATCTGGTCAGACATTTAAGGTCGGAGATCAACTAGGTAAGTCACCTTAATCTCTCACCACTCTTCACCCTATTGCATTTGCCATGATATTTTATTTAGAGTATTACAACCGTTTAGATCTACTATATTCTCCAATTTTTGCCCCTTAAGACTTTCTGCTTTTCTTATAGTTTTGTACACCATTCATCTCATAATATAAGTAGTGGATAAAATGAGATCTTATTTTGTGTCTCATTCTCTCAACAACTTATATTATGCAATTGAGGGAGTATGTTATTTATACTCCCTCCATTCCCTATTAATTGTCGTTTAGGAGATATCTAGGTATCCAAATTAATTGTCGTTTAAGGTTCTTTTATTAGTTGTCAACAATTTATTCCAATTATACCCTCAACATTTTCCTTTCTTTTCTTTATAATGTATTAGTGAGAGAGAGGGAAGGTGGGGTAATATTGGAAGTTTAGGTGAAAATGACAACTTCATTAATTTTCTCAAATTATCTAAAGAGTCTTATATTTAGGAATGGAGGGAGTAATAAATAAAAAGTCTTATATGTTGAATTAATAATGACGAGATAAAAAAAATAAGACAAGACTTAGCATTATTTAGGGGTTTATAAAATTCGGATTTTAAAACTCCTATAGAATCTGGATTGAATACAACCCTTAATGTCTTTCTGTGGATTCTTGACTGGTAGCGAATTTAGGGGTGGAGGATAGCAAATGCTTCTAATATAATTGCTTTTTGTTGATTATCATACATTATTGACTTGACCAATCGAATTAGAACTCAAAAAACGCTTGAACTGACTTGAGAAGAAATTTTATAAACGCGTGAAAAAATTATCACTTTTCTGAACTACATAATTAAAATTCTGTCTCAACTCTTTCCATTGGATGACACCAACATTTTTTTATAAGTAAATTTTATTTTTTAGTTTGGGTTAATAACTATTTATAATACTAAACTATTTATGAATTTCTTTTTATTGTACTAAATTATTTTTTTATCTAAATATATCACTCATCTATTTGCGTTTATCAAAATATATACACTCACCAAATTTTGGGGTGTTTTCCGCACAAAATATTGCACGTGACTTTCACTTGAAAGGATCACACCCTGGAATACTGTTTTCACTTAAATACTATATCCAAAAAATAAAAGTCTCGTGCAATCTTTTGTGCAGAAGACACCCCAAAATTAGGTGGGTGTATATATTTTGATAAAGCACAAATAGATTAGTGATATATTTAGATAAAGAAATAGTTTAGTACCATAAAAAGAAATTCGTAAATAGTTTAGTATCATAAATAGTTATTAACTCTTTTTAGTTTTAGTTTTTTATTTCATAAAATTTCTTATTATTTCAGTTTTGTTTTTATTCTTACATTTACTAGAGTGCTGACTATTGAAAATGATGTCCAAAAAAACAGTGTTCAAGTACAGCTCACTCCACAGCGTTGTTGAACTACCAAGTGAAAGTGCATACAAAAGCTGTGATATAACAACTCCATTAAACTCCATGAGTGGCGGTAACGACGTCGTTAAGCTAGACAAACCTGGTACTCGCTACTTTGCATGTGGTACACCCGGACACTGTGGTTCAGGAATGAAAGTTAAGATTGCAACTGTTTCTGGCGCGAATGGATCTCCTGCTACTCCTTCTTCTTCATCTTCATCTTCATCTTCATCTCCGTCTTCGTCTTCATCTTCGACGCCGGCTTCAACATCCGTGGCTTCTGGAGTTCAATATTTTGGTTCCTTAGTTTTGATTATTACTTGTTTCTTAGGATTCCAAATGATGTACTTTGTTTAATCATAGGAACTAATCAATTTTTGTGTTGGATTATTATGTTGAACGAATGATGAGATGCCTTTTTTTTTAATGTTTATATATGAAAATTCAAATAAATATATTTTCTATAGCTTTAGTGTATTAAAATTCAAATATTCTTTTTATTTTGTTGATTACCTTACTAGGACGCTTGATGTCCAGTAGTGAAACTAATTCGAACTCGACTCTTTAATATGTCACCAGTTATTCAGAGTGAGAATGTAGTAAAGATTTTCTATCTCGTCCTGTATTCTTTGTCCCATTGATGAGAAGTCAACACATGTCGATTTTAAAATTAAAATATCTATAACATAACGGTAAAAGTGAAACTCGTAGAAAAAAGTAAACACATGTCAATAAATCTATTAACGGGAGGGAGAAGGGATAAGACAGAAATTCGTAATCATCCTTGAAAATAGTCACGTCGGAGATTGATCTGGCAAAGAGTATCGTGTCATACCCGGCATGGGATAATTTGGTGATCGGTACTTTGGAACTGATGACTGATTGTCATGACTTGGAAATCCTTTGACCTGGTGCACTTGAAATAAATAGAATGGAAAATTCTGAATGGGGGTGGTCGTGTCTTGTGACCGCAGCTTCAGTGCTGAACGCTTTATGTTCCGCATGCTACGTTGCTTTACATTTTACTATCTAATTGATGCATGAAATATGGATGCAGCATTGAGATTCTACAATGTGTTTGGAAGATATGCAAGAAAAGTAGCTATCAATATGATAGCCAGTTATTTATCTCATCAGAAAATACAGATTTGGTGATTTTGAAATAAAGGAAATCATTCGCGCTGTTCTACGTGTGCTATACAAGCTCACATTGCAATCAAGAAAGTGCTGTTTACTCTTCGTATGAAATTTGAAAAAGAATGCCAAAACTGAAGAAGAAAGCCCAGAGGAATCTCAAAAGAATGGCTTATAGAAGGCACGGCTGCCATATTTTCTGTCGGGAGAAGTTCACTGTCTCTTTTTTCCCTTTGACTTTTCCAGATGAGGGAAGGCAGTCAAGATGTTGTGGGCTCTCAAGTCTTGCCTGGTTAAGATTCCCACCACAGGAGACACCTGTAAGAGAGCAGAACTTCAGGTCACTGATTCAACTGTATCAGATTTTGTTCTTACAATTCTTAATAAGTGTATTTTTCCTCCATATATTGTGTTATTTTGTTTGTCATGTAATATTTTCTTCTTATAAACATACGAACAATTTCTTGTCATGAGAAATTGTTAATAAGAAGAAGTAAATAGTTCAGTAACGAAGTATAACTATATGAACTCACCCCTGCTCCTTGATACTTGGGTACGATGAGCATGTGGCGCAGTCCCACCTGCCGGAAGAGTACCATCGCCTTTGCTACCGACATGCTTTCGGCCACTGTGTAAGGAGTTGTGTTTGTAAGAGGATGCAAGTCAACATACATCTCCATTTCCTCTTTTGTCACGGCTATGTCGTCAATTTTGAGCCACCTTTCAGCTAAATCAACAGAGGTAAATTTCTCTCTCACTTCCCATTCCTCCGTTTTCCTTCTCTCTTGCAGGAACCACTTCCTTTTTAGTACTAAAAGAAGATGAACTCTGAGGACCAGTCCATGCAGTTCTGTTGCCCCAATTGGCAGCCCTGCTGGTGGGACTACCCCTTCATCTACAATAGGGAACCCATTGTGTGTTGTGTTCCTAAGGACCTCCACAATGCGACCTACCTTCTCAATTCCCGAAAGAGTAACTACTGGTGGCTTGACATCAGCCAGCTCGCCAGCAGTTATATTTCTCATCCATGGCTCAGGATTTGCATCCAAGAAAGGAAGTCCCTTCAAGTCCAATATTATGTCATATACGCTTGGGTTGAAGCAGTCTCCTACAGTTTTTGCGATTAAAAGAACTAGCATTGTTATGGGTAGTAGGAGAAGGTTGTTTGTGAGCTCTAAAAATATGACACAGAGGGAAACTGTCATCCTCATAGAACCAGCCATGAGGGAGGCTGCACCGAGAACGGCATAGAGCCCTTGATCAATCTTTGTGTACGGTCCCATGGCAATGCCTAGCAGACGACCATAAGCGGAACCCATGAGGATGATGGGGAGGAAAAGACCAGAAGGAACAGCAATCCCGAATGTGATGAGTCCTAGGATGCAATACAGAACAAAGAAGATACTGAGGGAGAAAACATCGAACTCTGCTGGAGTGTTAATGGAGAAAACGTTGCGAACAGAATCATCATTGGTCGTGAGCAGAGTGGCTAGGTCATTGTAATAGCCTTTTGGGCAGTTGAATTGCTTGAAGTTCCCCGTTCCTTCTGACGTGGGGCACAATTCTGGACAGGATGGATCACAAGGTTTACAGCTAGCAAGGAAGGGAAGTCCGTATATGCATACGGAAGTGAAGAGAGAGACTGAGAGTGCAAGTAGAAGTTTATGAAATTTGCCCTTCCTGCAATGGTATTTAGCATCGTTAAACTGGATTGAAAAACCTGTAGAGTCAAAATTATATCATGCAGAGGATCTTTGAAGAGACCGAGCTATGAAATTGAAGAAAGTATACTTACTCATTAATGAGATTATAAACCCTCAAGATCTTATGGAGAAGATAGTTGTAGAGGCTGCCCAGAACTCCACCTACGACCCCAATAACAACCACTGGGATTAAGTCTACAACATGGTACCTGACACTAACACCGCTGACATCAAACATGATTAGTCCTCCTCTCCCGAAAAGTCCACAGTTTCCATCTTTGCAGTATTCAATGAAGGCCCTGAGCACTACCACCACAACTGCTGTGCTGAAGAAAGTTCTCCATAGAAGGGCGCTTCTCCACCATGTTGCCACCTCCTCGAGAGAAAACAGGACACCACCCACTGGTGCTCGGAAAGCAGCACATACCCCTGAAGAGGCACCACAGGTAATCAGATCTCGACGGTCTCGATCATTGTTGAAGTAACGAAGCCAGCTCCATTTAAGACGGTAATTGTCTGGTCCGCCTTGTCCTAGTAAAGAGGCAATGCAGGCTCCAATGTGCACCAGAGGACCTTCTTTTCCTAGGTCTAAGTTTGCAGAAACTGCTCCTATGCTTCCAACAATCTGAAATCAATTGAGGAGATTAATGTTCATTTGGCTCATGGATGCATCAAAACGTATTCCAGTATTGCTGTAAAGCTCTTCCACAGCAACCTGTTTGCAATCTAGGCATGCACCCTTTTTCATTTATTCTTTTGAAGCTATTGTTATGTTTATATGCATCAGACACAGATTTCTCAATTGATGATTCAATTAGCCATTTTGGATGTGCAGGAAAGCTGAATTTCATCACTAAGTAGATCTTAGTTTTACTTTTCCTTTTTGTGTAAGCCCAAACAGGGGAATATTAGTTATTCTGTAAATAGAATGACCAACCCACCTTGACCATCATTGTTGTAGCTCCATACATATTGGGAGTGTCAACCCCATTGAGATAAGCTTTGATTTCAGGTATTCCAGGTCCTGCTGCAGTAGGTGCAAAGAACACGCAGAGGAAGGCAGCGACAAACGTGAGACCAAAATTTACGCCTGCAAAGAACAAGAAACCTGCTAGGTACCTGCATCCATCGAAACAGAGGTTAGTATAATCTTTCAATTCCGAGTTACGTTACTATCGTAGTATAGAAATTCTGATTTTGTAATCTTTCAGTGATCTAATTAACCAAAACTGCTGAAAGCGCGGTATCAATAGGGGATAAGGTGAAACCTTTTGTGTTCAATGTAGTTGACCACAGTAAGTCCTTTGTAGCCTGAAATGTTTTCAATTGCTAGATTGATGAGACTGGCAATTAACCCTGTTAGAAGCCCTACTAGGAATGCCAATGCCCATTTCAAGAACACATACTGCAAAACTTGGACCTTTGATCTGCTTCTCCAGTCATGCTTGAAAAGATCATTTTCATTGATCCTGAATAAAATGTTTTGAGGATTTAAAAGTTTGAAATGATTGATGATTTAAAGGAATCTCTATTGAGGACAAATAAGAAAAAGAGTCCTAAAACAACATAGGTGATTACTGTATTCTTACTCGTAGTCTAGGCTCTCAATGTAGGAAACTTTAGCTCCGACCATGGCTAGGGGACTGGAAGAAAGTGTCCGATTCCTCTTGAGGAAGGGCTGTTGAAGGGAATTGCTCTCTGGATCTCTTTCTTCTTCCTCTTCTTCTGCTTGGACATGGTTAGTTGCAGCTTCTGAAACTTGGTTGGATGATTCCTCCATTAGGACTGCTATAAGAGGCTAGAAGTTTACAGTTGGGGAATTGTTATGGAGCTTAGAAGTAGAACCAGAACCTCCCTCTCTCAGGTACTTGTCAGTTGCAAACTTAATAAAATAGGGAAATGGAATAAGCTTGTCTCTCTTTTTTGGTATACAAAGGGCAAGATGAATTCATGATGAACTCTTCTTGGTTGCATTCATGGTGTCTTAACGTTTTAAAAAAAAAAAAATAGTACTCGTTGCACAAGGCCCTGTCACGGGTCGCACGAATATAGCATCTCTCAGCGACCGTGACGATGCTCGGCACCCTAAGTTGTTGCGTGAAGTTACCATGTGGTGCACGACGTCGGGTAACCTCGGTGCGCCCCAACAACGTGCACGTCGCATGGCAACCACGCCCCGACCATCATGCAGCAACGTACCCCAGCAGCGTGCCCCTGCCAGCCGCCCAGCAGTGTGCCCCAGCTTGCAGGCCCAAAGCAACTCAGCCGTCGAGGCAGCCACTGCCCAAGCAGCATGGCAGCAGCCTGTATCAGAATGCGCTTGCTACGCCACTGCCAGCATACGGTGAGAATACGGCAGCATGCGCCATCGAGCCAACAACTTGGCACTTGCCGTTTTGCATCCGAATGAAGTCTAAAAAATGAGCTCAAACTTTTTGAGTCACCTTTTGTCAACATGTAGAAGATAATGCCCGAGCTAGTTTGTAATTATCATGTATATAGCATATGTTATAGATTTCCCACCTCCTCGGAAATAAGTGAGTACACTCTCTAGCATTTTAGGGCAAATGCTTTTTAAGCACCTATAGGGGGAACAAAAATCTACACACAAGCAAGCAAACAAGCAATTGTAAAGCGACTCCTCCCACTCGTCAGTATTATGCATTCAAACTCTGTAATCATGCATTCAATGAAGTGATTTTCGTGCAATTTGTCCGTGCCATTTATTTTGTATTTATTTACTGAATTTGCCATTGTGAAGCGTTTGTCCCTTTTCGATTATTTCAAAAGCCGTGAGTGACTTGGGAGCTAGGGAACCAAGGTCATTTCTCGGCATCACGGTGCGTCTAAGAACCTCAAGAGACGACCCGTGACAGCCCCGCATCAACATGGTTGTAGAAGGTCTCGATATACACAATCTTGCCTTATTTTTCATAAAGAAGTTGTTTCCGAGGTCATGATGTACGCAGTTTTACCCCCTTTTTTTTTTTTTTTTTTATAAAGATGTTGTTTTCGACCTAGCGTGCGGATAGTACTTGACCATTGACGCATGAACTTCAATGTTTAAAAAAAAAAGAAAAAAAATATTGACTATGCTGTGATAGGAAATGGCCCCAATAATTTTGGTAAGAGTAGGAAGGGGTAGAACAAAAGGAGACAAATACACCAACAGGGAAAGAGAGTGATATCCAGAAAACGGGACCGAGTTGAACATGATTGACAAATGACAATAAACCAAGGGGAAATGGTCCTCACTCCTCTGCAATAAACAATTCCAGCTTAGAGTTTAAAGGGTTTCTCAATTGCTTCTTGTCATTGACCATTGTATCCTGATCCAAGCATCTATAGACTATAAGCTAAGTACATTTTGTCTTGTTAAAATGAATACCAGTTTTTTTTTGTCCTGCTAGTTGAAATGGATTATGAAATATAATAACTAGTTATTCTTTGATTTTCGTTTTAATGTATCAGAAAATGGGAAATTATAAGGTAGATTAGATATCAATGATCATGGCCTCGTCCTCACTGGGAGGATACTATGTGAGACAAGGACTGTCGATACCCGTCTACCTTTTAGGACTGTTTTGATAAGCTTTTCACTTTTTTTTTTAATTTTGTGGGATCCACATTTGCTTTTTTGTGAAAAAAAATATGAAATTTCTTGAAATGAAAGTTTAACCAGTTAGTTACTCAAAAGATAAAGTAAATCAACACTTTCATTAAGTAAATTGTGATCTTAATATATATTTTTTTTCCGAGTACAGGCAATTAATTTCCAACATGGTGATTTTTGTTCACATCTCATGAAAGCTGTTGGTTGATGCAACTAATTCATCAAGATCTCGTTGCAACGTGATTGGTAAGTAATTTTCAACTTTTCAAAACTCAATTGCAATTTGCAAAAAGGTGAGACTCATAGGTCATGACACCTTGCCCCGATTCCTGAATTCTTAATCGTTGATATGTCCTATCCAACGTGCCTAGGAGGACAGGTGTAAGGTAGAGATGGGAGGAAGGAAATCGATCTAAGGGACTGGATAATTACGACCTTTGAAGCAAATGATAAGTCATCGAATATGGGTTGCAATAATAAATATTATGTTTAGTCTTCATTATAATAATAAACTGGATCTAGATGGAGGATAATGGAACCTATTCAATGATTAAGGCATTGATGCAGTTTGTTTTACACACATAATACTAGTTGAGTTTGAATTGGATTGAGGATTTGATCAACTTCAATTCATCGAGGACCCCACACGTCTTGCTTATAGTGATACAACTGGAGTAAAAAAAAATATTTACGATGCATATGTGTTTTCAAACGCTTCTGTCAAAGACGATTTCTTATTGAATCATATTCAAACGCGCTCTTAAATAAATATACTATAAACTATTCATGAAACCTTCCGTGGTAGAGACTATTTCTATATTTTGGAAAGAATAATTAAACATGGTAATTTTCTGCAACAAAAAATAATAAAATGGGGAAAACTTTAATCCGATTACAAGATAAGTTTAAGTATTGCGATATTAAGTCGCTTGAAATTCTTGTTTTTTTTTTGTTACTAAGAGGCGAAGTCAGTTGAACTAACATGGTTGTTATTGTAAAAATTGAAGTTGGTGGAATTAAATTTTCAGATGGGAGACCCCATCCCCGTATGGTGTATGCTGAAACTTAAGAGCCCAAGTGCTAGGCAGTCCGGTTCCTATGCGAAACAGCTTTTTTTCGCACATGCAGAACAATCTCAGCCGTCAGATGAGATTTTGAACGGTCCAGATCTGAAGAGATAAAAGTTGCGGCGGGACTTTAAAAATTAAAAACAAAAAAATTTCTCTCTCCAGATCTGGACCGTTAAAAAATCTCATCCGACGGCTGAGATCGTGTCCCGCAGTGCAGAACAAAAATCTGTTCCGCATAGGAGCCGGGACTAGTGCCAGGAACTTCCGTGGCCGAGGCGCCAATTCTACTGATAATGGCAGGTGACTTTGACGTCAGGTGTCCTACGTCCACACAAAATAAAAACTCTTTTAATTTTTGTAAATAATTAACTTATCCATTCTCCAGGACATAGAGGACCAAAACATCTGTCGACGTTGGCGCCACGTCGCACCTCCCACCCCTAATTGTTCGGAATTCTTTAATCTATCCATTTGTCTCGTCCAGTCAGATCTGAAGATCTCAGCTGTGTGTTTTAATAATACAATTGATAAACTCTTTTTCTTTCTTTAGACGGTGGGATTGCATAAATTTGAGGAAGCAAAGTCACATAGACAACCGCATGGATGCAGTCTTGATCCAATACAAGAAAGGTCATTTATCCATACGTTTATTCATCACGAAAGTGAATAATTTTCAAAAAAATAATATTCATCACGTGTGCGAACGAAACCAATCTTGCACTGGGTCCATTTTGGGTATTGAATGAAGGGACTCCGAGTCCTCTAGTTCATTTTCTAATACATCAATAATATTACTTCACATGTATTAACACTATATTAGTTTAGAGTGAATTTAAATATTTGAATCAATCACATCAGGTCATGTGTAATAATATCTAGAGATTGTGTATTAGAGTTGAATCAAGGTGTGGAACCCTTATTCTCAATCAGTACCAAATCAAAAGGGGAGGCAACCCTTGATACAACATAAGGGTCTTTGCCAAGGAAATGCCTCCTCATATTTCTATTACATATGAAGCCAATTAGTGTATTCTTGCCAGCATTTCACTAGAGAAGCATTATAAGTTTAATTACTACAAACAATCTCTTTCTGTCCCCAAAGAGAAAATGCATACAAGATGCCTTTTGGGATTAGTATTAGTATCCAAAAAGAATTGCACCAAAAGGGAGCAACTCTTGATAGAACACAAGGGGGGATATTCTCACAAATTGTCCAAGTAGACATGCCTCTATTTTAGGCCCTACTACTTCTAAATTGTTTTCCCCCACCAATCAACATGTCTCTATCTGCTACTAGTCTTCCTTGATTGCTATTGCCTCCTCTTATCCTCATTATGTTATATACTTTTTAATTAAGATTGGGGGTGGAAGTGAGTTGTCTTGACTACGTGAGTAAATTTCACGATTCGAGTCATGATTTCAATTTCATGTAAATTTAAATGAGCGATACATGAGCCCAAGATTTTTTTGGGCTCATCTAAAATATGAATCGAGACTTGAGATAGGTAGAGTTCGACTTTCATTTAGTAATTTCGATGATATATATATATATATATATATATATATATATATATATATATATATATATATATATATAACAAAAATAACTTCACATACCTCTTAAAAAGTAGCCGCACATCTTCTTAATGAAAATAAACAAAGACAACCCAAAAAAATCTCTTATAATCTTCTCAAAGTGGAAGAGTTATTGATTCATATCGAGTTTCTTTGCCTGAAAACAGTTCAAGCATTGATTAGTGAAGGAGATGGGCTCGAGTCACTTATGACATTAAGAGAAACTCAAAGTATATTACTACTATATTTAATTAATAATCTACAAAATACTCTTTTTATGACAATACTATATTTTTTATCTTTTGACATGTATTAAAAAGGATTATAATATTTGGTAGTTAGACTTTTGTTGGCTTTACCGAAGTCTTTACATAGTATAATTAGTCGAAAGATATATACTTCTATTATTGTCATTGTGCTAATAAAATATCTTGATTTATTTTGTATAAGTTGGATCTTAAACTCATATTATAAGTCACCATATTTTTTCAAAAATATTTGTAAATAAATGAGTTGAGTTGAGTTGCTCGTGAGCTACTGACGAGCTGAGCTTGAGCTGGAAAAATTAGCTCACATCAAATATGAGATGAGCTATGAGCTGAAAAAATTTAGTGTGAGCTGAGTCTGAGCTAGCAGCCTTAACTCAGCTCATTTCCACCCCTAATTAAGATACCATATAATAAGTGGAATAAAATGAGAATGTTTGTGAGCTAATTTCCTTTGACATTAATCATTACCTAATACTGCCTCCAACATTGAAGTGGACTTGGATAACCTCCACGCTTTACAGGTTACTACTATTAATTAAACTAAATAATATAAAGTCAGATGATATTGATATTGATAGAGATTTTTGGTAAACTATAATTTTCTTAAAGTTGAAGCAAAGAAAATAGTACCATTATAAGAATTCTAATTACTCCATAGATGAATCCATAAGTCCTAATTTCATCTACAAAATTAGATAGTGTATGTTGTTGGGAATTCAAGTTACATTTGTTTCTAGTGTGAATATAACTCTATTTCTTGACAATATACAATTTGACACCTCAATCATTAGGCGTTTGAATTCATTTTTCTCAACAAAAAAACACAGCAATCACGCTTCAGCTAATTGCCTAATCCTCTCTGGTGTTCATATTTTGTTCCACCGATGATGAATGAATCTTTAATAAAACTTTTTATAAATGTCAACTTGATCTTTCAAAACTGGGATTTGAAATCTTAATTGATTGGCATAGTAGTCTCAAATAACGACATTTTAAATAGTACTAAAAATCCATCTTTCCACGTCAATACACACGTAGGTCAACATTGCCAAGTCACATGAAAAATAAATGACTTTTTAACATCTACGTATATTACACTTATTGATATGAATGTAAGTTTTAAACTTTACTCACTAATCAAAATAAAACTATTTCATCGCGTCTTTTATTTCATAAAAGGGCTATTGGGTTGTATAATGAGTCCATATATAGTCTTGAATGAATGGGCAATGGGCCTTACCAGGACTCCAATTAATGGGCCGTGTTATGTGTTAGTCCACTCAATACCTATTTATGGCATTTGTCTTTGGGAAAATGATATCGTAATTATTATTTGGCAGATTGTTGAATTTCGTCCTTTAATAATATGTGATTGATGATTTTGGTCTCTATTCAATATTTTTTTTGGTTTTTAGAACCTTAAAAAAAATTCATTTGGTGACAACGGTCCTTCCGTCCACAAATGTGACGGAAATAATTAGTTTTTTTTTAAAAATAACTCTTCCCCTTTCACCCAAATATAGACCAGGGACCAAAATACCCAGGGTTAATTTGGGTATTTCACCCAAAAAATATAGACCAGGGACCAAAATCACCAATCACAAATTGTTAAGGGACGAAATTCACCAATTTGCCTAAAAATACTCCAAATCTCCTTCTTCCCTACCCAACTGCCCAACTCTCTCCCTCTTATTTTCACCCCTTACCGGCCACGACAGTTCTTTCTCTCTCTTCGGCTGCCGGAATCTTCAAACTCCCGATCCAAAACTCCGCAAAATTTTCTCTTATATAATTGAAGAACTGATGTTTAGCAGAGACTAGGGATTGTCTTTGGTTGGCCTGGCAATGGTTGGATATGTTATCTACCTATTTGTTGAGTACAAGAAAACTTTCGGTGATGGAACAAAAAAAAACCTAGTACAAGCGGAACTAAAGATAATTAAGGTATTGATATGGGGAAAATTGAGGTCTGATCCAGTGTTTTGCGCTAACAGGTGTAATTGGCTGCTAAACAAGTTATCTCGAATAAACAACAACATGGGGTTGTACTAGCAGCGCAACCACACCTGATTTGGGGATAATTTTTTTTTTTTTATGATATTTGAGTTTGTCAAAATTAGGTGACTATAACAGTTGTGGATGAAAGGACCGTTATCACCAAACACAAATTGTTTAAGGTTCTAAAAACAAAAACATATAGACCAGGGACCAAAACCACCAATCGCATATTTTTAAAGGACGAAATTCACCAATTTGCCTTATTATTTTTTATGAATAAGAAAGAAGGTGCAAGTATTATTTTTTTTGTCAATATCGTAATTATTTAGTTACACTCTCATTCTTCTGTTTTTATTATTGGAAAAAAAATCAATATCTAATTTTAATGACAATCAGGGTTTAGTTTTCAGTTAGTCTTACTTTTCATTTTGAAGGTTTTGCATATGGTAATGTCACGATATTAAATTACTTAGTACACTGTAATTATACATATAACTAATGAATTAGTCTCACTTCATAAATTTCATTTTGTTCAATAGTGTTGCTAGAGCCATCTATAATTCTTTGACTTCTCGCGATCGACTTTCGGCCATATTGATGGTAAAGAAATTGCATACGTCGAAACACAAGACAATATATATTAGAAATGAACTAAAATTTTCTTCAATACATGGGAAAAATCTAGGGTGGAGCAGTCGATGGGGCCATGCCCCACTCCTCTCACATAAAGATGGAGGGACCCACCTGAATGACACCATGGACTCACTCTGTAAGTAGGGCCCTATTTAATTTTATGTGAGAGAGAGTGCAGCGGTCCCCATTGGATCCGCCCCATGCCAGACTTACCCCAATACATGTTAATACATTCTCAACCACTTAATCAATTCAAATCGATAAATAAGCATATTTAGAATGTACTCAGAACTAGCCCAAAAATATCGGCCCAAATTCCATAGGCCAAGACCAAAACACTTCCCTTCCTTTATTATTAATTAAAAAAAAAAACAAAGGACTTTCCTTTTTGTCAGCTTCTGGAGTTTTGTCAAAACGCTCCACCAACCATTGAAGAGTTATAGAGAGAGAAAGAACAAAGAAAGTGACGAGTGCAGTCATTCACTAGCTTTTCTTGTTCCTCTACTAAATCTCTTGGACGAAGAAAACTTGGAAATCATCATCTTTGTAAGCCTTATTTTGAGCTATTTCTTGTGTTTTTAGGCGTTACAGTTTTTTTTTCTTTTTCGGAAATTTCTTGTATTATTCCCTAATCAGGGATTTGCTCGATTAGGGAATTCTCTTGCTAATTTTCTTCAGTTTATATGCTCGGAGTGCTGTTGCAGACTCCAATTTGGGTTCTAATTCAGTTAGGGTTTAGGAGCTCCGTTTTTTTTTTTTTTTTTTAAATTTAGGGTTTTAAATTTCTGAGATTCGGATTTCTTGTTGGAATAGTATTATAAATTCATAAAGTTGTAATCTTTGGGGGTGTCTTGAAAGTTTTTTGGATTTCTGGTTGGAAGCCGCAATTCAAAAAGTTGTAATCTTTTGGAGTATTTTGAAGTTATTGGATTTGGGTTCTGCTATTTTTCGGGGGTTTCTTTCTGGTTTGGATAAATTGGAAAAGTTTAATTTGAGCATATGTGAGAGAATTTGTGATTTTCCGGGTGTTTTCGGGCGTGTAAATTAGTAGCTCTTTTAAGTTTAAGAAGAGTTATAATGTCCATGAATAACAGTAATAATGCTCCAAAGAACATTGGGGTTTCATCCCCCTTTGGCAACACTACGCCTACGAATGTGAATACGGCATCTCACCTACAGTCGCAAGGCCAACAAATAGGGGCTGGCTTTCCGGGGCAATTTAATCTGTCTCAGCTCTCTGCAGCTCAGGCCCAAGCCTTTGCCCAAGCACAGTCGAAAGCTCAGGCTGCTCACGCGCATGCCCAAGCTCAAGTACAAGCACAAGCACAAGCTCAATTCCAAGCCCAATTGCAAGCTCAAGGCATGTCCCTTGGCCAGGGCATTGCAAACTCTGGTTCTGCTTCTCCTGCCTTGTCGGGAATGGGCAGTGCAGGTATGAAAAGGATGCCACAGAAACCGCCTGTACGTCCGCCAGGCATGTCAAATACTAATACTCCTTCTCCGATGAGGAACATGGACCTTTCAGCTGCTGCTCGCAGGAAGAAACAGAAGCTCCCAGACAAGCAGTTACAAGAAAGAGTTGCGGCGATTTTGCCTGAATCTGCCCTTTACACCCAGCTCCTTGAGTTTGAGTCTCGTGTTGATTCTGCTCTTGCAAGAAAGAAAACTGATATTCAAGAGGCAGTTAAGAATCCGCCTTGTATTCAGAAAACCCTTCGGATTTATGTATTTAACACATTCGCGAATCAGATTCGTACAATTCCTAAGAAGCCAAATACAGAATCGCCAACCTGGACTCTGAAAATTATAGGGAGAATTCTGGAGGATGGGATGGATCCAGATCAGGCTGCTATGTTTCAGAAAACAAACTCCATGTACCCAAAGTTCTCTGCTTTCTTCAAGAGAGTCACTATAACTTTGGACCAGAATCTGTATCCGGACAACAATATGATAGTATGGGATAATGCCCGGGCAGCTGGACCACCTCACGAAGGATTCGAGGTCAAAAGAAAAGGAGATCAAGAATTCTCGGTCCACATAAAGTTGGAAACGAATTACATGCCTGAAAAATTTAAGCTTTCACCTGCTTTGATGGAGGTGCTTGGGATTGAAGTCGATTCACGGGCAAGAATTGTATCAGCCATCTGGCATTATGTCAAGGCTAGAAAACTGCAGTGTCATGATGATCCATCTTATTTCAATTGCGATCCTCCACTTCAGAAAGTATTTGGAGAAGGAAAGGTTAAATTCACCACGGTGACGCAGAAGATATCCCCCCATTTGTCGCCACCTCAACCTATACATTTAGAGCACAGGATCAAACTTTCTGGCAATAACCCCTGCCGGAACCGCATGCTATGATGTGTTAGTTGATGTACCCTTCCCAATACAGAGGGAATTGAACGCTTTGTTGGCCAACACTGAAAAGACCAAGGAGATTGATGCCTGTGATGAAGCAATTTGTGCTGCTATTAGGAAGATCCATGAACACAGAAGACGAAGAGCATTCTTTCTCGGTTTCAGCCAGTCACCAGTAGAATTTACTAATGCTTTGATTGATTCCCAGAATAAGGATCTGAAGCTTGTATCAGGGGAAACTAGTCGTAGTGCTGAGAAAGAGCGTCGATCAGAATTCTACAACCAACCATGGTACGTTCATTGTTCCTTCATCCTTGAAATTCTGCCTTTAAATCTGTAAATTGACTTACGTTATTTCTTTCTTGTAAGTTTATCTCTGGTATGCATTACCATTCTAATACTAGATACATGTGTACTTGATAAGAACTTTTGAAAATATTTCATGGTTTATATGGCTAACGTTGAAATCTCATGATAATCTAAAGGTTGAGCGAGCGCACACATCCCTTGTTCATTTTTAAATTGATGTAAAATAAACTATTCTAGAAAGAGATATCTATGGACTTGGATTTTCATTGTGAGATGATGCCTTTGCAATTTTCCCCCATTGGTGGATATAGAGTCCTCTAATTGCCTGCTCCTTGCCTAATAGGGTTGAGGATGCTGTTATACGTTACCTGAATCGGAAGCCACCTGCAGATGCACCTAGAAGCACATGAATACTGATGGCACCAGAATTTGCAGCAATCAAAGTATTTGGAGTTTTGGAGAAGTTTTTCAAGTTGCGCTTTGATACGTTTGATCTTTCAATCCTTCTGATTTGCATTCTTCGATGAAGGAAAGAAAGAGAGGGTGAGATCTATGGACCTTCAAAGCAATTTGCTTGTACTTTACTTTTTTCATCCATATGACGAAGGTAGTATTATGGCTACTAACAGCTAGAGATTCTATGAATCCATTACTTGGATAAAAGCTTAGAAACAGATAAAATGTAGGTGCTGTGAGATGATGCTAGTGTTGTTGATGGGGTGATTCTTTGATGTATATGAAGCTCAATTTTAGCTTCCAACTTCCTACTTAAGATCTTCAGAGTTGTGCTTGCAGAAACAATAATATTTGTTTTATTATTAATCAGAGATTAATATTTTAAGGTGAATTATTTGTATTAGCTTTTCTCATTCATGTTAGCATACACAATCACCATTTTATAATAATATCATATGGTGTCTGCTCATATTACGTTGATTACCCATATATTGTATTCAGATCTTTTCACTTGCCAAAAAAAATATATTTGATTTGTTCTCCTAATCGTGTGATCAATCTTAACTTGTTCAATTAAGATTGCCACTTTCACGTGGAGTCATATTAATCTGTCTGCGGCGTACAAGAACCTTAAATCCACCAGCCATATGAGCGGTAAGGAACGGGACAAACACCGGCCGGCTAGAAGAAGCAGGTTTGATCTCAAACCTTTTTAGCATTGAAGCCACAATGTATTTCATTTGAATAAAAGCCAAGTCCTTTCCAAGACACACTCTAGGACCAGCTTGAAACACTGGAAATTTATAAGGTGAAACATTTCTCAATGCTTCCACATTTCCATTATTAGTTCCATGATCATCCCTCCTCTCAAGAACCCATCTCTCCGGTCGAAATTCCGATCCATCTTTCCCCCACAAATCTTCCATTCTTCCCATACCGTAAGGGAAATAAGTGATCCTATCTCCGGCACCTATCGGAGTACCATCGGGCAAAATGTCGTCAGCAACGGCATGTTTTGAATCCCATGCAACAGGTGGATAAAGCCTCATGGACTCACAAAGACAAGCCTTTAGTAACCTCAATTCTTTAAGCTCCTCGTGATCACTACACTCAATATCAAGACTTAATAATTCCTTCTCCAATTCCTTTTCTATATCAGGGTGACCAGAGATCAGATAAAAGAGCCACGTCATTGCCGCCGAAGTCGTGTCCCTTCCCGCCATAATTAAGCTTATCATCATGTCCCTTGTTATTACCACATCTTCACTAGTAGTATTTCCAGCCGCCACCATTTTCGACAGAAAATCTTCCCCTCCTTTGATATCAATATCCCTCCTTTTGTCTTCAATAGTTTTTGTTACAAATGAGTGTATTTTTTTAATGGAATCTTGAAGGGTTCTTTCAGATCCAAGTCTAAGAATCCTCTTGGCCTTCCATATAACAGAAACAGGCTCTGCTCCTCGTTTCGCGGACATCTCCGAGGCCTTATCGAATGATTCCATAAGAGATGAAACAGGTAGAGGATCCTGCAAAGCGCGAGGATCGACACCTAATATAATTCTACAAACAATATCAAACCCAAGTCTTCTTAATATGTCTTGAAGATCCATTATAGCCAATGATTCCATTATAGGCAACAACTTTTTGTCTACCTCTTCCTTTAACACCTTCATAACATAACTTTTAAAGGACCTGGAATTGAATTCATGACTTGCTAACTTCCTCTGAGTGTACCAAAGATCTCCATCCACATTAAATATTCCTTTTCCCAAAAAATCTCCAAGAATTTCAGTGAAAGATTTCCCTTTTGGGAAGTTTCTAAAGTTAGTCTTGAGAATATATTCCACATTTTCTGGATTACCAGTAACTATGGTCCTCCGTGCACCAAATCTAGAAATCGTAATCGTCTTTGTAGGTGATTCGGAGAGGAGATCAGTGTACCAATCCAAAAGACGACGTCGGTTCTGATAGAAAGATATCAAACACCCAAGAATAGGGTGAGATGGCGGTCCTCCATGGACCAGGGCGAATGACGTTCGAGCTCGTCGGAGAATAACATGAAATAAGTAAAGAGACAAGAGAATTACAGAAAAAGTTTGAAGGCTTAAAGAATCCATTGTAAACATCATTGGAAGATGCTCTGAGGTGAGAGCTGTATGTATATATATAGTGACAAGTTTGATTTTTACTTTTGACGTCATATTAAAAGAAGTTTTAGATTAGACATTTTTTAAAATAAAAGTCAGACTTCTAAATGCGTCTGATAAAAGAGTAGAAGGGTTTCATAACCATAGAAGAAACACCCTTTTTGACATTTTCACCTCAAAGGAAAAAGAAGACCAGTCTGAATGAGTAGGAAATGAGCATTCATAGACCATTTCTATCTCAAGACATTGTCAACTTTAATTAGCATACTCATTTCTATAGATGCCGACATTTTTAAAAATACTATTAGATATAGTAAATTTTATATGTAGTTGAGAATATTTTATATGTAGTTCGACATACTATTGCAGTTTCGCCACCAACACTAAATTCTTGGCTTCGTCTATAGATGGATGTACTTTGGATAGTTGTTAATAAATTAAGTAGTTTTAGATCAAGGAAATGAAAAGTACACAGCCAACTAATTACACAAACTCCAATCAAACTTGACGGTTGATTATATATTAACTTAATATAGGTCTTCTTGCGTCTTGAATTGAATCTTAAAAGAACATTTTGGACGTTGCCTCATCATTCAAATAAATACCGCTCCCTCCGTCCCAAATTATCTATTCATAATTTCTTTTTAATTTGTCTCAAATTATTTGTCCACTTTCTAAATAGAGGGTTCATTAATGGTGATTTTTTTCAAAATTACCCTTACATTAAATATTGGAGAGAAAAGAATATAGAGAGAAGATAAGGTAGAATTAAATTGTGACTAAAATTAAATAGGGTCATATTTGACATTTTACCATATTCCACTATAGAATTTGATGAAATCTTAATCTCCGTCCAAAACACAAAGTGGAGGGAGTACTTGCATAACCCGGTTTGTTGTGCATGTACATGACAAAATTTCAATTGTTGGATGTAAAATTTGACGGCTGGGATTTTTTTGGGAAGGATGAACATGTGTTCTTCTCTTGAGACACCAAAACACATGTTCTTATCTTTAATTTATTAGATCTCATATTTGACGGCTGAGATGTTATTCTGCACGTGCAAAATAAATACATTTTATATTGGAGCTGTGAGCACTAGTCTACTAGGGGTGAAAATCGTCTGTACCCGTCTGTATACCCAATCTTGTGCCCCAACCAATAAAAATTCGCCATGTAATTATTTTTTTTAATTATACATACACACGGTGAATTATGATTGATTGGATACATAAATTGATACATCCGATTATTTGTCGTCTACTAGTACATTGTATATTTGTATTAACTAAAGAAAGGAAAAATTATATTCTATTAATGGTCAACTTCCAGGAATGCAATGTATAAGCATGTTCTGAAAAAAGAAAGTATAAGCCATAATTCTAGTAGTCCATACAGATCAACTGCAATATGTTTTTCTCCCACCACCCCCGGTCCCCTTTTGTTAACTCTTCATTGTCATTGTCTTGGAAAGTTCTTATATTATAGATGCTTCTCATCACAAGATATTCTTATAGTTTGAATAGTTCTCATGTAATATGAATCTAAGTCTATAACATAATTTTCTTCTCGCAGGACATATATTCAACTGATAAAAGAAAAAAGGACAATGTTCCTAATCGGATCTATTAGACTCGGTAATACATATCAAAGGTTCCTTAATCTAGTGGAGTAAGGGTCTGCCCACGATCATGAGGTCGTGAGTTCGATACCCTCTCCATACAATGGGACAAGCTTTAATTGTTTCCCTTTCTAGGGCTATTTTCTCCTCTCGTGAGACGCTTCTCTTTCCTCTTATAGAGTAATCGCTCATCCGGGCTTAAGACTCGGTAATACATTGATATTTTCTTGGCAAGCCATAAAATTAGCCAGATGCATTTTGTCAACTGCTGTCTAACCAATGAAATTGCTCTCCTGGTCCTAAATCTCAAGTGCATATTCGTTTGAAAACAAATAAAACTCCCACTCGAACAATGTCGTTTTATTTAATTTAAGGTCTAAATTAATTTTAATTAAATGTCTCAGCTCTTACCAAGTAATACCTCATCGACATTTTCTTTTTCCTTTTCGGTGTACTCGTGGGAAACAATATTTTTGGTCTGCTCTGGTCTCAATGGCTTGAAATATGGGGTGTATTGATTGGATTTTGGACTCGGAACATCAATTTATCTTAATTCAATTACTCAAAATGCACTATTCTCAGCAAAATAAACTCCATCAAAAGAAAAATAACACGTTTGATCAACCTTCTTTCTTTAATAATTTAGCAAAAAAAAATAATAATAACATTTTTGGAAGATCCCAAAATCAATCACGTGGTGGTTGGTTTCCGATCAAGAAGACAAATACATACACAACCAACTGGAAATAAAAATCTATACGTTAATCATCCATTATTATCCTGCATAAAAAAAAGAGAAAAATAGTCAAGTCAAGTTTCCACTTGTACTTCGATTTCTAGTAACCTCTTAGAACATGTGCCATGCATCACAATTCATTCAACTTTTACATAAATTGAATTGTGCACCCACTTAGAGAAGCAATATCAATATTTATCAGTATATGAGTTAAATTTACGTGAGATGGTAGTGAGTTATAATGCATTAAGTAAAGAGGTCCGAGTCAAATGCAGTGGCGGAGCTTCATGAGGGCAGAAAGGGGCTACGGTCCCTCAAAATTTTAAAAAATGACGAATTTTTTATAGAAAAAAAAATTGTGATATTTTCTTATAAATGTTGTATTTCCCTCCTAAAAAATTTACCTTCCCTATGACAAATTCCTCTCTCTGCGACTAGTCCAATGCATAAAGTCCAACATAGAGGTACAAATCATCAGTACAATTATGACGGGCGAATGCTAAGTATTGCAAAAGTAAGGTCGAAATAACTCTTCACCTGAGAGCTTCCCACCTCCCCTATCCTCATTTATGCTACAGGGAATTGAGCTAGGCAGACACCACTATTCAGAGGATTTTTCTAATATGAAGAAGGTCTACATGACTACATGTACCTCGTGATTTAAAATTAGTCACGTTATCACATACTTATCTCTCTTTTTATTTTGTAGTGATGTGGTCAGTTCTGCACCAAATGATCCAATGAACTTGATCCATATCAAAACTATCCCTATTCAGAGACACATCATTTATTGATAAAGAAGAAAGATAAAACAATTACACAAATCAGGGACGAAGATAAGGAGGCGGGGGTGGCAGTCGCCTCCGAGATTTCTAAAAAATACTACTAGATAAAGTAAATTTTATATGTAGTTCGTAATATTTTATCAAATTCGTCCCTCCCTCCCCCCAACAACAATTTTTTTTGCAGATTTTTACTCGATAAATTGTTTCAATTTTCGCCCCAATACCAAATTTTTGATTTCGTCCCTGACACAAATGGCTCAGAATTTACGATAAGGGGTGAGATATACCCTTAAAAAAAGGGATAGATATGAGATATCACTTCATCAACTCTTAACTGCAATATAAAACGAAAGCTTAAAAAATCAATGCACTTAGTTATATCTTCCTTTTTACCTTATCTTTTCATCCTCAAAACTCTTTTTTCAACTCCTTTGGTGGTACTAAGAAGGAAGTCTGAAAATTTTGTCTCATTTTCAGTCTAATCTTTTATCTAATTTAATCGTATTGAAATGTGTCTAATTTTTCTTTTAAAAAATATATAATTACTGAAAAACATGTAACTCTTGAAAATGAAAAATAAAACATAGCAGGATGTTTTTCACTTTAGATCCTCGCCTCTTCTCTCACCAACATTGTCATCCAACTTTCACGTTGCTAGAAATAGGCATGTGAGAACTGAGCAGTCGATTTGGGAGAAGATGAAAATGATGGGCAATCATGTCTTTTGTAGGGGCCTGGAAATGCTATATCAAAGTAAATGCAACCCTGTCCACAAGCCTAAATCTGGAAACTGTGTGAAAACTGTGCCTATTAGTTAGAAACGAGACCGAATCCATAAAAATTCATTTGTCATATATGCCCATGAATGCGGTTCAAATGCGAAATAAGTATTGTTCTACACAGTGCAAAATATTTGTCAATCGTCTAACAAATATTGTGAAATAGGTAATCTTAGCTATTAAATCACACAATTCGACAATAATGAATATTCATACCGTCCGAAAAAATACTTATTTTGCACCAAAACTGGAGTGATATGCCACCATCCCAAGCTTTGTATACCATATAATAAAACAGACACCGACATAAACAATTTCTTTATTACAAACCAAACAACTCAAGGATGTCAATTCTTTGAGACATTTGCTAAAGTAGTACTCCTTCATTTATATTTAATTGTCGTTTAGGAGATTTATAAATATCCAAATTAATTATCGGTTTAATACTCTTTTATTAGTTGTCAACATTTTATTCCAATTATACCCTCGACATTTATTTTATTTGTCATTTCTGCCATCCTTATTTTTTCCTTTCTTTTTTTATGCTATAGAAGTGAGAGAGGGGTAATGTTGAAACTTTCGGTGAAAATGACATATTTCTTAATTTTCTAAAATTGTCTAAAAAATCTTATATTTAGAAATGGAGGGAGTATTTTCTAAAGAAAAAAGACTTCACAACACCTAAAGATGAAGCTCAGTGACAGTTGAACATAATCAAACACACCCCACCGGGACAAGCAATAGATCAACGGCAATGGGTTCGATCAAAGGATTGATCACAAGTAATGGTATGAGAAAGAAGTCTCAATTTTGTGTCTCATTCTCAGGTTTATATTCTGTCTCAATTTTGTGTCTCATTCTCAGTTTTATATTATGTCTCAAGGAGTAATCCAGTGATTGAGGTTACTCATTCTTTGGATGAGATCTGAGATCGATTCCTATTTCCCTTTCCCCTCCCCTTATAATCACCAAATCACTAAAAATATATATATATGTATATATATATATATAGTTTAACCATAATCACCAAAAAAAATAGTATGAAAATGTGACAGAAGTGAGTCAGACTTATGAGATTACCAATAGACCATTCTCAAAGGGGCCGACCAATAGATCGATCGCAAGTGTTCGGAGGAGTCCTTTATTGTCTGTACCCGTATATATTTTTATTAATGTGTCCAACCACTTATAATTCACCAAATGTATATGTAACTAGAAGAAATGTTCATGTGACGAATTCTGAGTGAAATATACACATTTCCACCCGTTTTATTTCTTATCTCATCTTTTATCACATTTCATCCAACCTTCAAATGTGGGATTACCCACGTTGCTAAAAATGGGCATGTGAGTACTGAGCAGTAGATTTGGGAGAAGAAGAAAAGATGGCAATCATGCCTTTTGTGGGGCCTGGAAATGTAAACATCAAAGTAAATGCAACCCTCTCTGTCCATAAGCCTAAATCTGTGCCTGTTGGTAAGAAACGTGACCAAATTCATTAATCAATTTGTCATATATGCCCACATTCCCAAGCTTTGTAAACCATATCATAAAAACACTGACACAAATTATTCTTTATTACAAACCAGACAAAGATGTCAATTCTTTTGAGGCACTGCTAACTACTCCTTTATTATGAATCTGATTAGATAAAATTTGATTTGAGATTTTAATTTTAATTTCAAATTAATTTCAAAATTAATTTGAGTCTCAAATCAGATTAAACACAAGTCATATTCAATCTAATCAAACCCTACAAGTCGTTCCAAAGAAAATAAAAATTGACCATTATACAAACACACAGCTGGGGCCAACCATTAGATGGACAGCGACTGTTCGACCTTGGCTCCTATGCGGAAAGTTTTGGTGCGGACTGGTGCGGGACAAGTTGAGGGCCGTTGGATTCATCCAACTGTTGCTTTTAAAGAAGTGTATTTAACGACTTTCTTTTTTTCCAAATCGCAACTTTTCTCTCTCATCGAGAAACATGTGTTCACTGGAAAAGAACATGTGCTCACGTAACGAGAACATCCGCTTCACCGAACATGAACATGTGTTCACTCATCAAAAAAATGCTGTTCACGCAACGAAGCTAACATCTGTTCACCGATAAAGCAGTGTCAACACGTGTGTTCACCGAACATGAACAGATGTTCTTGTAGAAATGTACCTTCAGCCGCAATTTCTCTCTCTCCTCCTTTTTGACTTTTCAACCGCAACTTTTCTCTCTCCTCTAATAAAATTACATATGTACCCTTTTAACTTTTCTCTCTCCTCTTTTAAATCATAGCCATTGATCCATTTAAAAAATGAAATCAATGGCTCTCATTGTATCCCGCACGTGCGGATTTTTGAGCGTTCCGCACAGGAACCGAACTGTGTTCGGACAAAGGATTGATCAGTAGAAGCAAATTCGAATCTTCAATCCAGATCACTATCTTATCCTCTCCTTTAATTTCATTAAAAACTGCCAAGTATTTAATTTTTCTTTTTAAAAAAAATTCAATTACTGAAAAAAAAGAAATGAGGAAAAAAAAAAAAGTAACACGTGACAAAATTTTCTATCTTGAAAATGAGAGAGAAAATGTTACATGAGTTAGATCAACTCATGGGATTACCTAACTTGCTAGAAATACTCAAACAGGCATGTATTTGGGAGAAGGAGAAAAGGATGGCAATCATGTCTTTGTATTATTGGATCGTGAACCGTAGTGATTATTGGATCAAAAAGATTATTTAAGGTTCGATTCTAACACAGTCGCAAATTATTATTCTTTATCACAGATCAGACAAGGATGTCATTCTTTGAGACATTTTGGCAATCAGTATTTTCTAAAGAAAAAGACTTCACAACCCCAAAAGATGAAGCTCAGTGAGAGTTAAAGAACTTCATTCTAACAAGTGAGAAAGAGATTCGACAATCCAGGACTCGGAATCTAGAAACCCGGCATTAACTTCTAGAGTCCGAGGCAGAGAAGAACATTAAACTGTGAATCCTTTTAGCTGCACCTTCTGCTTATCTTACAGATTTGAGTGACCAACGCGAACCTGAACTCGGTGCCACGTAGTATTCAATACGCCTCGCAAATTCCAGATGACATCAATACTTTCGGGTTGAACGTTTGCAGCTGTATCTACCTGCTCATGAATGGATAACAAATCATTAAGTACATAATGGCTTTTCTCATCAAGAACGTGAAATTACTAGAAACGTGCGATTAGTAATTTTGACTACTAAAAACCAACTGTCCCACTCTTAATAACTTACTGGATAAGTATTCTACCTAGACATTTCTATCGGAGACCAGGCTATTTTTTGTAAACCAAACATGGTATCCGTTAGGATCAGTATCTTTCCACTTGAATTGGATGATGCAGCAAAATAGAAATTTTATGTATACATAAACCTACTAAGAGGAGGAGTTCAACATTGATGTGCATCATCAATTTTAATGTTAAATTCATAATGTTCAGCTTATAAACCGACAAAATAACAGAAGAGACCTTTACATACCGCTTTGGCTACTATCTCAGTACTTTGGCCAATATCAAACTCAGCCTCGAAGAACACCCATGCCCATTTATCACTATCTTCACTATCGGCAACATATGGGACACCAGTTTTCTGGTACCTGGAAGCTTCCACCCAAGTTTTGCCACCATTTACAGATATATCCACTCTCTCTATCCCGCGGCCACCTCCTGAAACTGCGTAACCCTTGACAATTACCTGCACGAGAGAATTGTATAAACTATAAAATATCAAGCCGTTGTTGCCTTCCCCCACACTAGCCACCAGGAAAAAGAAGAGAACAAGAAAGCAAGACCCAGTGACGAGTTTCATAATGATTTAAAGGTTTGACATTATCAAAATAATTTATGATGTAAGATATATCAAAATAGTATTGTCTTTATTAAGCAGTGAATTTCTCGAAGGAGACTGTGTCATTACCAACTATTAGTGGTGAAAGGCATCATGACATGCGCACCAAAAGGGTTGGATGCAACTTTATATATATTATCTTTAACCAAATTCACGTAAAATCACCGACCTTTCCAGGCTTCACAACATGCACATCCTCCAAGGAACACATTGCACACTGTCATCAGAAAAAGTCTATGGATTAGGAAAGGAATTGTAATCACCAAGCATCCTGATCAAGGAGATGTTACTTCTCTAAATCATATATTTTCACACCTTCAAACAACACACACAACAACAACAAATGCCAGAATAATTTTTAAATTTCTAATCTAACGTTTGGATATCACAAAAGTTGAACCTATTTCAAATCTTTGGATCTAAGAGATCTACAAAGATATTTTGGGAAAAGAAGTATGGAAGTTTGGAAGAATTATCGCAGTTTTCCAGTCAGGTAACAGAAACCGATGCAGTTCTTCAGTGCTGAACTCTTGCAGCCATCAAAATATGCAATAGATAAAGAACAATGTCAGGCAATCACCTGGACAGGGAAGTCCATTAGGGGCCTCCTGGTCGACCAATCAATATTATCCCAGTCGACTGTAGGTGGAAACATCTTATAGTCCTTTTGCATAAAGAATCCCTGCAAAGAAGCAACATCTTAAACTTGAAAATAGGAAAAGGTATAATCGTACTTAAAAGATGAGCTGAGTGGATCCTAACCTGGCACTCTTCTGCAATGATGTTGATAGACTCAAGCCATTTAACAGATCGGGCACCGATAACACCAGGAACTACCACACGCAATGGATATCCATGATCTCTGTTAAGTGGCTATGGGAACCAGTGTTGGAGTTAGACAAGAAACACCATTTTACAGTCATCAAATATGTCAAGTTATTGAATGGGCAAGCATAAAGTACCTCCCCATTCATTTCATAAGCCAATAAAACATCAGCTGCAGGGCTTGTGGCTTGAATCAAAGGAATTGATGCCTTGTAAGGGCCTCCATTTTCCTCCTATGATATCAGTTATTTAAGAAAATTAGCACCAACGGGAAATGAAAGAGAGGAAGTGAGTATACAGAAAAGACAAGTTCAATGAAAAATCGGATTAAAAGGATGAGATAATCACCTTGCACCTATCAATGCTTACAAATTCGACATGTTTTGCTCCTGAGGGTGTAGTAGCTGTCAGCTTAGGGATGCCGATAAGTTCGAGAACATCAGCCAATTTGGCACCGGCCCAAACAGCTGAAACAAGTGTGCATTCAGATAAACAACAAGTAGCAGAGGAAATAAGACTCCTCTTCAAAAAGCAAACTCCCCTTTTCCAGGAAGCAGTACAACAAACCACAGAAGAGAGGTATTAATCTCTGAAATTTTGTTTCTCAAGTGGCCATTCTATTTGTAAAGATGCAAGGTGCTCTGTAGTAGGGGTATATACAACCATATATGCCTTATTCACATATGAGTGCATATGTGTGTGTGTGTATGCGCGCACAATGGGATTGTGATTCACACTGAAAGATAAATATTGCAACTTGCACTATAAGCACCGGCCCAAACAGCTGAAACAAGTGTGCATTCAGATAAACTACAAGTAGCAGAGGAAATAAGACTCCTCTTCAAAAAGCAAACTCCCCTTTTCCAGGAAGCAGTACAACAAACCACAGAAGAGAGGTATTAATCTCTGAAATTTTGTTTCTCAAGTGGCCATTCTATTTGTAAAGATGCAAGGTGCTCTGTAGTAGGGGTATATACAACCATATATGCCTTATTCACATATGAGTGCATATGTGTGTGTGTGTGCGCGCGCGCAATGGGATTGTGATTCACACTGAAAGATAAATATTGCAACTTGCACTATATGCAGCAAAGCAAGAAGAGGTCCCTAAGAAACTGGGTCAGGTAAAGTAAAACTGGTCACATTACCAACATAAAGTCAATCTTGAGACACCATACATAAGCAAGCCTAACTATGATGAGAGCAGATTGAGACAACCAATGTTTTAGTAGATATCACAAGATTGCATGAACAGTATATATATGCAAGAAAGATCAGAACTGAGATTACCCTCAAGCATAAAGAGCCAAGATATCAACAACTACAATAGTATGGAAATGTTTATACGACCAGTCCCCAAATACGACTCAGCTGAAGCCTAATCTCACAACAAGATTAACACTATCAAGTTTAAGAGCATACAAAGTATGGAAATGTTTATACGACCAGTCCCCAAATACGACTCAGCTGAAGCCTAATTTCACACCCAAAGGCAGTATACTTTGTATGCTCTTAAACTTAATAGTGTTAATCTTGTTACTGTCCTTGGTCCAAGAGAAACAATATGCACACATAAGTGTCAAAGAGACATTCAGAATGCAATATAAATGGAAAACCTTTTTTTGTGCTGATCCTTTAATCTTACAATGCAAGCACAATCACACCCAGAACTGCACTATTCAATTTCCCATTTTTTCCTACTTTCCATCTCAACTAAACTTAGCGCTGAAACAGCCCCTGTACAGATCAGACAAATGAATCAACAATCATTGGCAATTTGGACTAACCATTTCCTAGAGCAGAAATGTCCCAGCCAACTCCTCTCACCTTGCGACTGTTGCTCATGACAGTCCGCCTATTACCAGCACACTGAATCAGAAACACCAGGTCAATATGTCATTGCCTCTGTACTGTTAGAATTTCTTAGGAAAAGATTCAATTATATACAACATAAACTAAAATTTAAAGTTAAAATCATATCAAGAATAAAATGAGCTCTACAACAGAAACACAAAGTTCAATAGGAACAGAAGTATTACCTGCAAAGTAGCAGTGACAGTATACTTGGGAAGCTTCCTGTTAGATAAAAACAAAATTCTTTCTTTAAACAAACACAACCAAAACTGTATACTAGTAAATCAGCAAATCAAAAGTTATCCACTTTCGTGACAATTACTCACCAGATATCTTTCATGTACAGCTCTTTAGAATTTTCTATCAGACCTGTTAAAGAAACAGAGTATCTGCTCAACGGAACAGATTGGTTAATAAAATGGACTTCAGTATTATTCAAAAAAGCATTGCAAATGTCGAGGAAATTAGGAGAGTAGAAATGCGAAATGTGGTCAACCTCTCAATATCTTCAACGATTGGTATTGGTCCATGGTTTCTCTTGTAGAAAAAATCAACAGGAGTGACATAAGAGGAAATCAAATCCGAACGATGCGGCTCAGCATTGAAAGGTTCCTGTAATAAAAATAACAAAAATTAGTACTCCCTCCATTCCTTATTAATTGTCGTTTAGGAGATATCTAGGTATCCAAATTAATTGTCGTGTAAGGTTATTTTATTAGTTGTCAACAATTTATTCCAATTATACCCTCAACATTTTCCTTTCTTTATGACAAAGAAGTGAGAGAGAGAGAGGGTGGGTGGGTGGGGGGGGATAATATTGGAAGTTTAGGTGAAAATGACAACTTCCATAATTTTCTCAAATTGTCTAAAGAGTCTTATATTTAGGAATGGAGGGAGTAATACTTATCAGCTACCAGAGCCGGGGATAAAATGAAAATGATTGTTAGAACGATACGCATGAAAATAACAATCTTTTAAATACAAATCTCAGAAAAGACTGGTTCTTTCAAATTGCATTTTCTTTTAAAAAAAATCATCACCGGCTTTCTTTAAAGGTATCTATTTTGGCCAAAGAACTCCTTATTCAGATAACTAAAAGGATTAAAGGAGCCCTTTAAAATATTTCTTTCCTAAAGAAAAACCTAGGACGCCCCAATTTTCGTGGCAATTAATATCTGATGAACTATCTCAACATTTCAAGGTTCATGAAATTGAACTCAATCTAGAGAAAACAAAACTACTATAACTTCTCTCCGTTCAGAATTGAATGCCCAATCTAACAAAAACTGTATAACTACTACTACTCTCAGGTTCCAAATTGAATGTCCAATATTAACAAAAACCGAACTTTACAATGATTTATCAATTAACATTAAAAAATTGTCATTTGCAGCAACATTTCTGGCTCGAAACAATAGATACCTGGACAGCACTGTCTTCCCCGTAAAATTTTAAAAATAAAAATCAGAATTCATGTAACAATTAACAAGATACAAAATGAACAATCGATTCTATATGTGAATTTTTTTTTTTTAAATTGAAATTACTGTCTGAGTGAACATTAAGTGAGGAAAAAGGAAGAGAAGAAAGGGAAATTGGATACTACCTTGGAATTGATCTTAAGGGAAGGGTGGCGATGGGGTTCTTGGGAATAGTCAGAAGGCGCTGTTAGCCCTGGCATCTTCTTCTTGGGAAAATGAATGTTACAGTTTTTACGAGGCTTTCCTTGTTTTTGTAGATGATGAAGAATGATGACACCACAAGCACAACCACCACCTGGCGGAGGCTCTTAGGAACGGGTAATTCTGTAGTTGCGAAATTTCAATTTACATTAAAAAAATTAATGGTTAAAATTAATTTAAAATGAACATTATCTTGATTTTGAGTCTTAGAACACTTGTTATGTATGTACTGAAAAAACTATTGGATCCGGACTAGCCACCACCCCAGTAATAGCCTAGGCTATTTTCTGAGTCCGCACAATAATAAACCTGGTAAAACCATAATTTTGGCCATCCAAATCTGATGTAGAACAAAATTTATGGTCGACTGTAAGATTTGACGTTTGAAATTTATTTTAAAGCGACACCTATTATAATTCTCATAAAAGGTGTTCGTGTTTCCGTGTAACAGATGCTGAACGCAACAGGTGTTAAATTTTTTAGAACACATGTTCCACAAGACATGTACACTTGCTCAATGTTGTTTAGTATATATAGAAAAAATCTGTTCCGCACTAGAGCAGAGATGAGAATTTGGATAGGAAAGAGTGGTGTGTCATGGCTACAGTGCAGAATAAGTTTTTTATTGTCATATGTGAGATTTGACGCTTGAATTTTTTTTTTTTTTTAAAAGAATACATGGGAACACTTGTTATTTTGAATAGTGCGTGTCATATCAAGTCTAACTCTCTCTCTTACACCAGATCACCCCTTTGAGGGGTAAAACGCTGACCAAAGTGATATTTTCATATACAAGTAGGGTTTGAACTCCTGACCTTACTTAAGGAATGAGAGTGAGGTCAAGAGTTCGAACTCTTCTCATAATTAAGACATCACTTTAACTAGCGCTTTACCCTTTAATGGGCCGACACGGTGCGAACATGAATACTTTGGGTGTAATATTTGAAACACCTTGTGGCGAGACCAAAAAAAAAAAAAAAAAAAAAAAAAAAAAAAAAAAAGTGTCAAGAAAAGTGGACCATGTTGTTGCTTGTTAGGCCCATACTTTGCAATAGATGCCATCCCCTTATTGGACTGGCCAAAAGGGCCCAAAACTCGTGGTTGGGCTTCTACTTTAAGAGTGCAGATCTCAACGAGCTCATTACAATTTTTTTATTTTTTTTTGCTAAGTAGAAAGTTAACAATTTAATGAATCCACGACAGGATTAGAATTATAAAAAGTGCATTTCCTATCACAAAATATAAAAAGTGGAATGGCAGAAGGATTTATATAACCTATAGCAGTGTTTGCTTTAGCCCATTGGACTAGATTATGAGCTTGTAAATTAGCTAAACCCGATAAGAGCAAGATCAAATGTTCCCGCCAATTCCAACCCCACCATTGATGAGAAAGCTTCATCCCTTCTCCTTCTTCCGAACAATCACTTCACTTCCTCTTTCTCTTCTAGCAGACAAATGCAATTCAATGGACCAACTCAAGAAAATCCACGCCAAAATGATTATTACTTCTCGCATCCATGATAACTACGCCGCTAGCCGCTTACTTGCGGCTTTCTGCGCTCTTTCAGAACCATCCGGCAACAACAACCTTAATTATGCTTTAAATCTCTTTAAGAATATTCAACAACCCAATTCTTTTATGTGGAATACTTTAATTAGAGCTTATGCTAATAGCAAAATGCCTCAAGAAGGTTTATCTCTTTATATTAGCATGCGAAGAATTGGGGCCAGGCCTGGGAAACATACATTCCCTTTTGTTCTCAAGGCTTGTTCTAATTTGAAGTCGATTGGGTTTTGTAAACAAGTGCATGTAAATGTTTTGGTGGTTGGGTTTGACTTGGATTTGCATGTTCTTAATGGTTTGATCAGGTGTTATTCGGTTTCGGGGTGTTTGGATGATGCGAGGAAGGTGTTCGATGAAGTGTCTGAAAGGAATTTGACTATTTGGACGACAATTATATGCGGGTATGCTCAGAGGGATTGTGGGATATTGTCGATTGAGTTGTTTCATCAGATGATATCTGAGGGGTTTGAGCCAAGTGGGGTTACTTTGTCTTCTGTGTTGTCTGCGTGTGCTCAATCGGGTTGTTTGGATTTAGGGGAACAAATTGATTGTTATATTCAAGGGAAAGGGATTGAATTGGGAGTTATTCTGGGTACGGCCTTGGTAAACATGTATGCCAGAAATGGAGCGATTGCGCAAGCAAAGAAGTGTTTTTACAGTATGAAAGAAATAAATGTTGCAACTTGGAATGCAATGATTTGTGGATTGGCTGCTCATGGGCATGCCGATGAAGCCATCCAGTTCTTTAAGAGGCTAGAGGAAGAGAAGGTGAAACCGAGTGATATTACGTTTGTTGGAGTTTTATCAGCGTGTTGCCACGCAGGATTCTTGGATTTTGGTCAGAAAATTTTTTGTTCCATGAGAAGCTTGTACAGTATTGAGCCTAAGTTAGAGCACTACAGTTGCATGGTTGACCTTCTCGGACGAAACGGGAAGCTACTACAGGCTGAGGACTTGGTAAGAAGAATGAAATGGAAAGCCGATGTTGTGATTTGGAGTGCTCTGTTAAATGCTTGCAAGAACTATGGAAATATTGAGGTTGCTGAACGAACGGGAAAGGAAATCCTTGAATTGGATCCTAGTTACCATGGGGTTTATGTTGTTCTGTCTAACATGTATGCAGAGGCTGGAAGATGGGAGGATGTGGTAAAACTGAGGAAGGTTATGAAAAAAGGAAGTTTGAAAAAAACACCTGGCTGGAGCCACGTTGATGATGCTCCATGATCTTCTAATGCATTTACTTATTTAGTGAGATTCCTTTCTTGACCAGCATTAAGAGTAACATGAAATTGTTAAGAGGTCAACAAGATGTTGAGGGCCAAGCTATTTAGAGGATTTTGTGTTTTGACTGCATGTGATTTCATGATTCCTTTCGCGTTTCTCAACAATTTTGCTACAATCAAAACAGAGGAGCCCTTCTCTTGGAATACTATGCATATGGATGTATTTCCCTGCTTAGGACAGCTAAAGCTACTAAGACAACGGTGGCACAAAGATTTCAGCCTTGAAAGTTGGAGCAAGCAGTTGCAATCATGCGGGGAAGGAGAAGGGGGGAAAAAAGAGGCGGAGGGAGAAAGGAAGCTCTCGTATGCAAGTTCACCACGTTGTTCATTATTTAAAAACCTGCATTTGTTCTTGAACATCATTCCAGGTCTTAAGCTGTCATGGACAGCTGGATTAGGGACACTTATATTGGTTAATAATTGGTTGAAGACAAGGTATTGAGCAGTTTCATCAACATGGTCATTGAGGTTGACATTTTTGACAAATACTATATGCTTTTCCTAACCCCAATTTTTTATTAAGCTATTGTTCCGAGTTGGAAGTGTTGCGTCAACTCTGTTAGCCTTCCTCGACTCCTAATCCATTAGTTCTGCAAGGTGATTTGTATTGTATTCCAATATAATCAATCGATTATACTCTGCAGGACTTTTATAATCAAAGGATATTTTGGTGATCCACTACAAGGAACAAAGTCAAACTTTCTACGGAGTTCTTTTATTGCCTTAGATCAGATCCAGACTTACAAGTACATACTTTCCTCATTGACCACTTGCCCAACTTTCACATATCTGCATATTATATACATGTTACATGTTTTTTTTTTCTTTTTTTCTTTTTCTTTTGCCAAGTAATACATGTTACATGTTTCTTTTAAAAGAAAAAAGGAAAGAGGGGAGTTTCTGACTCCAGCTAAAGATTTGAAGAAACACTTTGCTTAAGTCAACCTTAATGTTGCCTTATACATTGGATCAGCCTCTCATATTATCATCTCCATCTTTCACCGACGATAGTAGAGATGAAGCTTGCTACAATTTGCATCTCATTTACATTTCTAGTTATCTTATCCGCCGCAGGTAAACAAAAGAAATGTTTCACATTTCACCCAATATTTCTGTCAGGTAAACTTCTAAACATCTCAGAAGTACTAACATAGATTAAATGCAGATGTTTTGCAGAATCCAGACTTTGAGGTCCCACCTTCCAAGATTTCACCCAATTCCACTGTGCCATTTGTTCCTTTGAATGAAAACAACACAATTCCCGGGTGGAGTTCAGAAGGCACAGTCCGGTATGCAATTGCTGAACCAAGCTTACCTTTAGCGCGGAATGAGCACGCTGTTTTATTGGCTGAAGATGGCAAAATCAATCAGACTTTTACGGCAGATGGAGACATCAAGCAGTACCTTATCACCTTCACTCTAGCCGTGGGTGGCCTGAACTGCTCAGCCAATGTTAGCCTCATTGTATCGGCTCCTGATAGTGCTGCACCATTTTCTGTAAAGCAGAAGTATAGCAAGGAGCCATGGCAAATCTATGGGCATATGTTGGGAAGCTTTGGTAATGGGGAACTGATAGACCTAGTGCTCGAGAGCCAGAATATTGATACAGACACCAATTCAACTTGCTGGCCAGTGGTTGACAATCTTGTACTGAAGAGTATTTCACCATTCAATCAAGGAAAGGGTATGTACTTATGGATTTTAAACTTCTATACTTAAGGGAGACCACGACTTTCTTGCCAATATTGTCATATATAAATGAATTTCTTTGATCTTATTAAATGAAATTCCTAGGATGTATTTTGAGTAACCTTTTCTTGAGATAGGATTATGGGTGAACCATGGTCCTCAGAGCAAGAAATACACCATAATAGGGCAAACTTATCTAACTTGCTTTATTTCGAGGCTAAATCTCAGGAAATGCAGACAATTTGCTATCTAATGGTGGATTTGAACTGGGACCAGAATTCTTGGATGGTTCAAGTGAAGGGGTTTTACTTGATTCAGAGCCAAGCCTTGTTGAATCTGCCTTACAAGAATGGTCAGTTATGGGGATTGTCAGATACATAGACTCAAAACATTACTTTGTACCACAGGGCAATGCTGCAATCGAACTCGTTTCAGGAGGAGGAGATGCTGCTGCTGGGATACAAACAGCAAAAGCACTAACAGATGGTTCCAGTTATATCTTAGAATTCATGATGGGTGATGCTAATGATTCCTGTAAAGGAAATTTCAATATAGGGGTTCAGGCTGGATCATCGGTTCAGAATATCACTGTTGGGAGCAAAGGAACTGGAGCAGCAAATGATTATTCAATGCAATTCAAGGCAGGATCAAGCCCAGCAACAATCAACTTCCAAAGCTATACAATAGTGGAGAATGATGATGGTGTTCTCTGTGGTCCTGTCATTGATAGGGTGCGTTTATATGCTTTTTCTAAGGGCCATCGATCCAATGCAAAGAATAATCTTCCATTAGCTCTACTTGTTCTCTTAGTTCTTCAGCAAATGCTGGTTATGTTACTCTAGCCAAGATCCTATATATTCAGGAGAATTGGGACCCTCCAAGAGGGTAGATTTCCTTTTTCAATTTGATTATCCGGTTAAGTTATATATTGGATTCTTACAGTTGGTCAGTTGCATTGTGCAATAGAATTTCAAGTTGAATACGAATTTAACTTTGGCTGAGGATATTTTTCTTGAAGAGATGGACTTGACTTCCTAAGTATGCTTTTGAATCATTTTTGTGTTGTTGTTCGGACAATCACTCCAAGAAGAATAATTCAGTTAACTAGGATAAGGATTTAGGCATTGTTTCCGCGAACATTTTATATTCTGTATATGTTTATTTACAGCTCATAACCACAGAATTCTATTAGGTATATACAGTAGTTTACAGTATCTACAGTGTCAAACAAATTCTTCCCTAGAAAATCGACTAAAGAACTGGTTTCGCAATTCAGGACTTCCTTCTTCACTCGGATAAATTACCCCTACAATCCGAGTAAATCACTGCAGTAATGATTTGAGTAGATTGTAATTGTATGACCTACCAGCAAAGGTTCATGGACATGCTCCAGTCTGTATCCTTTCTTTTCTTTAACTAGCTTTAGTACAATACCTGAAACTAGGAAAGCAACACGATCAGCTAGAGGAGATCAAAGAAATGTGAACAAAAGAATAATCTTCCATATTCAAGTACAGAGATGAAGACCACATGCAATGCACAACAACCCTTCGCATTTATCTTATCTAGCCAACACAAGAAAAAAAAACACTATACAACTAACTTGAGTGGCAATAGACTTCTCGCCACTCTTCTAGTAAATCAACAAGAATGTACAAATACGCCATTACAAAGTAAAAGACAAGCTTATGTAAACTTGAGTCCAGCTACATCTATTACTCAATTTCGTGGTTGCATAATCGAAGGGCTAAAATGGAAATGCTTAATCCTATTGTTTCAAAAGAAGTTACTCGTACCTTTTCATTCAGAGAATATACTTCAGATTCATGAACTGCTATAGACCTTTTCCTTAGAATTGACTAGCATTGCACGTTGGAGAAGAGATGTATATTCTTGGCTTCTAGACCATTCATCAATCTCACGAGCACGTAAAACAGGGAGAGGATGTGAAAGCTGACTTGTCTGAGCATTTCTATACAAGAGCTACGAAGTTCAGCTTTGATGTTATGATGTCAAATATTCTACTATGTGTTCTGTGCATATATTGTGCTTTACCTTATATACCACCCAATTGGACTTGAAGAAGCCTTGTCATAAGAGCGAGCTTGCTCCAAGAATGCTTCCACATTTAGTTGATCAGCCATGGAGGGGCAGCCACCAGCTAATTTCATGAGGACAGATATGACCACCTCTTGTAGGAACACGAAAAGTGGTTTACGAAGGAGAGTTAATCAAATGTCCGAGGCCAATGACCACGAAAAACATAATTCAAGTTCGCATACCTTTGGGTCTTGTGCAACAAGAAGGGATGCACGATCACATGTAAGTTCAGCCGCTCGAAGCCAGCGGAAAAGCTGTTCTTCCAACCTCTGAGCAATTATACCACCAAGACCTATGAAAAATAGCATTATCAATTTCAGTAAGAAGATTGTATTAATTTACGAAAAATCTGAGCACTTCTCCTATGATATATCTTCCACAATAGCATGTCTATATTGAAAACCAGATCTAGTGAACCTTTTCACAAATAGGTATCCGTACTAACAAATCACGACCAAAGTGAAAGGTCCAACAAGTGAAGAATCAAAACCGGAATAAGCCTCCCATGACCAAACTAACACGGAGACTTAATCAAATGCCACCAATCAAATAACAAGTAATCCATGACAAAACTAACTAAACATAACCAAACTGTTTTTAGATGATTTAAGTACCTGGCAGACTATAGGCTCCAAGTGTCAGAATATTTGCAAATGTCAACCACACCCCATGGTCACATTTCAGATGGCCCAACTCATGAGCCAAAACAGCCTGAATATACACAACAATAAAATGTTTAATGGCACAGGTTATTGAACATACAGAGAAGGCGACGTCCTAGGTTTGAGCGTACTAATACATTCTCAGATTTTTCTTGACTGAGCAACAAGAAATAAAGTTCAATTTGTCATAAATTAAAGGTGCTATATATTTCTCGCAAAATGAAGCAGAAACAAAGACCTGCAACTCTTTTCGTGTCAGCAGCTCCACAAGGCTTGTGTGAACAACAACAAATGGCTTTTTTACCACTGATAGCCAGAGTGTAAGCATTTGGTACAGGACTCTGACGAACATACAGATCAGGGGCCTCAATGTTTAATATTGTGCAGGCCTCAATCATCAACTTGTGAAGTTCAGGGAGCTGATCCAATACATAATACACAAGTAAGAAAAATTAAAGGAGAATCATTTTGCTTCGGAAATCTTTAGTCAAAATGCTGTTAATTACATCAAAAGAGCTTATGCATATGCAATAACTTCCAGGGAAAAAACAAAAATGCGGGCCAATGAACGGCGGTAAAGCCAACGGGATATCGAATACAAACATGACAGATAATCAAGAAAACAGCGAAATCTTGAGCATTGCATTTCACTAAGAAGTCGACATAAATTATGTAAATCAGTATCAACAACTCAAAGCAAGCAATGGACTTTCAAAATATACAAATTAAGAAGCAATTTTGTCATTAGCAGAATGCATCATGGAAAAGGGAAAATCAACTCCAGGTAATTTATCATTTAGCACATTTGATTACTGTATAACATCATTGAGAGAAAAAAAAACCTGATTTTCGGTTACAAGAACTGATGTTCCAATGTTCTCCAGAAGCATGACTTGCTCAGCAACAGTTCCTGCGTTTCAAATGTTCCACATACCCTTAAATTGGAGAATAAATTAAGCTAAGAAACCATAATCACAACAAAAGAGACTAAAATCTCTATTTTACATTTAAAATACTCCCCTCGTCCCAAATTGAATACATTTCACTTGCATAAGAAAAGTAGTTTGTCCATGGGGGCGGTTACAACAATATTCTTAAATATAGTAGACCTCATATATGAGTGGAGATTGAATCCTTAAAAATAGTTTAAATATGAGGTTAGTTATGGTCGTTTATGGAAAATTCTGATATAAACCTTATAGTCTAAAACTGTCCACACCATCTGATCATCACGTAGTTTTCTCTCTCCTCATTATGAACCACAAATACGAAATTATCCTTTAAAGATAGTAAACATTTATATTGGACATTCATTTTGTACTGATACAATGATTCAAGAAAGCAATAGAAAAATGAGGTCCAAGAAGTCCCATTTAATTACCTAATAGAGCTTTCCCAATGTCATTCAAACCAGGAATGGCTCTCAAAAGCAGCGTATTCTGATCAATGCACCCAAAAGAAGTAAAATTTTACTAAAACAACGAATATAAAATTTTAATTTTAATCGAAAAAAGAATCATAAAAATAAAATAAAAAGCTGACCTGTCTATCAAGAGGATGTCTGAAATCATCAGCATCAAGATTGCGAAACACAACAGAGGCGGCGGCGGCGGTCCGACATACAAATTCCCTTCTTATTCTCCTCCGATTACTCTTTAATGATTTATTAACGACTATAGAAAATGAATTAGAAGAATAATTGAAGTCACCATTATTATCATTAATATTGCTACTAATTTTCCAACAACAGTTTAAGCTGAAACAGAGAGGTGAAGTTGCTGAAGATAGAAAATTGATGGAAGAAAGAGGAATCGAAGCCATAGGAGTTCTGCTACTGTTGGATTTGGATTTAGTGGTTTCAACAACGTTAAAATTAAACGAAGAGTTTGTTTATGGTTTCTCTTTTATTTTCTTTGATTTTTAACGGCGTAGGGTGTGGGTTAGTTTCTGACCACAGCCGTACTTCTTGGTGACTATTTGCCGCCATTTCCCTTTCCTTTCTGTTGACTTTTTTGAACATGTAATTTTTAAGAATCGCAGGGGCTTAATTGTCATAAAGAATTTGAGGAATATGTTAACAAATGCGGATTAGATCCCGTTGAATACAGTTAGATGATGAACATATTATTATTTAGTGATAGAGTTTTATTAAATTCTGAAGAACAAAATATAACCGATTAAATTAGAATTAATTTACACTATCTACAACGATTTTTTAACTCACTTGTTGTAGTGCAAAGCCCACCACTTGTGTGAGAAAAATAAGTATATTTTCAGAAAGTAAAAAAAAATTAAAAGTTGAGGTTCATCTACGCGAGTAGTTTTATCTTGGTAGGTTACTAATTTTAAAACTTACATCCAAGTCAATCAATACAGTACACGTAGGAAAGAGATTTGAACTTATATCAATTCTCTTTCCTACTACGCTGCACTCATTGATTTGGATGTAACTTATAAACTTAGTAGCCTACCAAGATAAAAAAAAAATTCCATCTACGCTACACCAAATGACCTGGTCAAATGACTCAAAACCCAACAAATTGTTAAGAGGGTTGAAGGGCATTTTCGTCAGTCCGAAAGTGGGGCCATGGAGAATACTTTCGCCTTTCGGGGGGTCGGGTTTAGCAATTATCAAATGTTAACGAAGTCTTTCCACCTTTTGGCAAACCCAAGCTCGACTCGAACCGGCGGCTGATTAAGAGGCTCTAATGAGTAGGAGGCATTCAGTGAATCGGCCTCCCACACCAGATATTAGGGATGACGACGACGGCGACGAAGTTGATGATAATGAAAACAAGGAGCTTTCTCTTCAACAAATCATCAATATTAAGGTCCAACTTTTTCTTGCTTTTTTCAGTCTAAATTGTTTCTTTTACTCTAATTTTTGTAGTCTAGATGAGTAACAGAAACAAATTTATAAATATGAGCTTTTTTCCTTTTTGGGGATTTTGGTTCAATCTTCTAGTACACTGTCTAGCAGTAATTAAATTCGCACGTAGCAATATGATTAGTTGAAGTTCATGAATTAACTTTAGTCCAATGACGTTGCTACACGTGGAGCAATTTTATTGGTATATTAGACTGTATACTAGAAGATTCGGAGTCATTTTGCTTGCTTATTTGCTGGGTTCTTTTAATTATCCTGTCTGTACAGCTGATTGAGAGTGGGGAGAAGGGACGACTAATGGAGCTTGTTAGGGAAAGGCTGGTGGAATGCGGTTGGAAGGATGAAATGAGCGATCTTTGTAGGTATATTGATATATCTTGTTCAGCGCAGCTGTGTGTTTTAGTACCTACATTTGCACAAATGAGACATAATTAGTTCTTGAAGTATTAAATTTATGATCTTTGTGTTTCCCATTACTTGGTCAGCTGTTCACAGTAGTTAGATTTTCTGATTAAAAGGAGAAAATATAATCTCTTTCGTGATACAATGGTTGCTAGAATTTGGTCTTTTTTGTGGCGAATTGCAGTGCTATGTATTAGAACATGGAAGAGAGGAGTTGTTTCTCGTGCCTTATTAATAACAAATTAAAGCAGAGTGTGATGTTTTATTGGTCTCCTGTATTTCTGTAGTAATGAGAATGCTAACGGCCTGTGGCTAAAAAATATACGGGTGGAAATATTTCGGTGACGGTATTGTGCTAGTACTACATTTCTGGTTAGCTACAATTTCGTTTTCATACATCCTTTTGCTCGTAACTTTCAGTTGTTACGTAATGAATAAAACTACCCGAAGGAGAAACATTTTGTCCACTCTGTCTTGAAGTAAAAAACTAAAAAGTTTAGGACTAATGCATTCAAAAGTAAATTCCTTTGTTTCTATGATGTCAATCTAGTTTCAGAAACTACATATGTTAAAATTCCGAATTTATATTTATATTTATCTTAATTATATGGTTGGTTGTTTTAGCCAATTTTATGTTTCTTCTCCAGTAATAAGGAGTTAAAACAGTCATTATGGGAGTAAAGCAATAAAGCATCGAAAATCCTATCACTAGACTGACTAGAGTAGAAGAATCTTGTGATTTAAGTAAGCTATGCATCATTTCTCCAGCAGAAGGAATGAATCTGTGCTGGAGAACGGATAATTGTTTTGGTTAAGCTTAGTCTTTACTCTTTAGTAAATTCTTTTGGCTACAAATTTTCCTTTTCACTGAAGAATGAGATATCAGTTTCTGAGTCATTAAACAAAACATGTTGGGAAATTTTCCAACCATGAAAACTACTTGAATAGGCCTTTATTTGTTCAGCGTAAGTCATTATTAACTCGGTACTTGCAGATTATTGAATTCTTGTTTCTCCAGACCAGTACTCCCATGTTGTGAATCTCATTAGCCTTTCAGAAATATCCCCTATGTTATTGCACAAATATGAACTACCTTATATTTTCCTCCTCCGGGTATGCAAAATGAACTTCTTCATCTGCAAATGGTAACTTTGATCATGAATTTCCCACATCAGTAGTTGGACCCTCTAATGGCAGGTAGAAAATTGGTCCTTAAAGAGTTTTGCAGGGTATTACCAAAAAAATTAAAACAATAACAAAGCCTTAATCCCAAGTAATTGGGGTCGGCTAACCAAAAAAATAAAAAAGGATTCGGGGTAGAATTTCTTCGGTCTTAATTAGGGGGCTGCATGTAAAAGTCAAAACCGATCATATGCAATAAGTCATTTTCTGTTTGGTTTGCATTTGATGATTTGTACTCATATTGATGCATTGCTATCTTCTAAGTTTTGCCGGAATTTCAAATTCATCTCGAGATTTATTTGTGTTAGGGCGTTTATAAAGAAGGAAGGAAGGAACAACGTCACCATTGATGACCTTATTCATGTGATTACCCCAAAAGGAAGAGGTAAGATCTTGCTTTCTCACGTATCCCAGTTGCTCTTTCTGGTTTTACTTCACAGTGTTCACATTTCAGTATACTACTATGCCACGCCATACCTGTGAATAATTGTTAAGTTGGTGTAGGTTCATCATATTTTTGTAATTTCAAGTTGTCAATTCGATTGCTATACATAACAATCTATAGTTTGCTCCATTGGCTAATGACCTACGCAGGCATTTTCCATTTTGTTTCCCGAGTGTTCTGATAAGATATTCATTTGGAATTGGCTGTGATGGTTGTTAATATGCTATTGTTTCTTCCTTGCAGCTTCAATACCCGCGTCTGTCAAAGCTGAGCTGCTACAAAGAATAAGATCATTTCTCGTTTCAGCTACTCTTTAAGATTCACGTTTAGCTTAATGTATCAATGGAGATAAAGCAGGAATGGTGTTATTATCATCTCCTTGTCCATGTGCATCTCCTGTTGTGTATTGGTCAAGGCTCGCCAAGGAGGCTTATGTAATTCAGTAATTGTCCCTCTTCTTAGTTTTGTCAATGGAAGTGGTTGATTTAATTTTTGTATCAAATTAAACTATAAGAAAGCAGTTCATTAAGATTTATCTCCTTTCGTTGTATTGGGAGAATAATAGCAATAACGTGCTAATTACATGATCAACTATTGAATTTTTTTTTATTTTTTATTTTTTATTTTTTTTGTCAAGGAAGGCTAGAGCAGTTGAACCAAAAAAAAATAAAAAATAAAAATTGGCCATGTACTTTAAGCCATGCTTAAAAGTAAATATTCCACTAACGGGAAACAGATGGATTACACAGAAAGAAAATCATTTTGGTAGTCATCTTTAGCGGACTTAACCGTTACATGGGGCATAATTCTTGTTCAACACAAGACTACTTAATCAAACACTCTAACCTACTTATAGGACATCTTTAAAAAAGAACACAAGTACACTTACTTGGCTGGTCACTAAATCCTACACCCAGCAACATTTCACAACCACGCTTTTACTTCCAAGCTTGCGCTTGACGGAAAATCTGTGGAAGGGCACACAGCTGAAACAAACTTCAACTGATCCTACACATTCACAACAACACTACCATTTGATCTTATGCTTGGTAGGTGGCAGCAAGAGACTCTAGACGCCAGCTTGTTCGCAGAGATCTAACAAGTCCAGTGTCTGCATCATCAGAAATATACGCAAATGTATCACTTTTACCGGGCTAAAAATTAAGATATAGAATTCTTGTGTTACAGATTTTCTAGCATACCTCAGGTACAGACAACTCGAGACGGAACTTGGGTCCATCATAATGATGCAAGACTGGCCTAAAAGCATCTTCCTCTAATGGTTTACAAATTTTCCTTATACAGATCTTCACCTAATCGGTAAAGAAAATGTTAACCAAAACAAGGAAAATATATCAAGCAAACAAATACGTAGATTGATATAACCAAGCTTACTTGAGCAGGGAACCTTGACTCCCCTTTACACTTCTTATCTTCCCAAGCAGTTGGATCGATGTTCGAACCCCCAAAACTAGCTGCCTGCACCAACGAGTTTTTCTTAGAACAACTTAGACTAGTCTTTTCCGACTATAAGATATATAAATCCAACAGGAACAATCCTCGAAGCAAAGATGTTATATAATACCAGATTTTAACTGATAAAAAAAAATAAAAACATAGCATTGGTATGATATACATATTAATCTGCCTGCCACAAGTGATTGATTTAACCAATACATTTGATTATGACTTCGTGACTCCCTGCCAAGAATCCAAGCTAGTTCTTAGAAACAGCAGTAAAAGAATACATGAGAAGCATTGCCAATACTCCTGAAAACGCAATTGTGTCATATTTTAACTCCTAGTAAACCAATTATGTCTTTTGATATCCCACGAGGATTGATGCTAACTTAGCCTATGATCAACAGTTCAGCAGAAAAGCACCTTATGCTTAGACTTCCTAAAAGAAAGTGGAGAAAATGTAACAGACCTCGAAAATACCATGCAACTGGTGAGTGGTATAGTTGTAGAGAAACAGTGGCAAGCCAGGGGTTATTGCCCTCACTGAGTCTCTGTACCTTGGTGGTAAACCTACAAAAGAAGAGACGTTAAATGAGCACATATTCGATTCTGCATACTTAAGTATTATTAGAATCAAAGTACATCCATAAGCAGGGTTTCTGCAGCGAATGATCCTAAAAACACTACACCGGAAACTAAGCAGAAGCCTACAGCTTAAGATCTCCCGAACACTCAAGATGACACAATAACCAACTAAGAAACTAGATAGGACAGAAGACACCTACATAAGCTAATCTCGTTTTATTCTTCAAAGGTAATATTATAAAGGAGCCCAAATTTGTTCATTTCATACTTATACCTCCATACATATTGCTATATCAATATATGAGAAAATTGGTAAATGTTAACATGACAAAAGTTACTCAAGAATTTGAATGGAACCCTAGACAAAGTTAAAATGTTCAAATAATAGAACAGTTTTGGCTCAAGGACTCCAAGTCCCTTCACCCAAGGTATTAATTCACTTGTGAATTCCACAATATCTCAAATGAACAGATAAGATTCATCAAGTGGAACGATATAAGATTAAAAAGTAACATGCATGATTACCAAATAGTTGTCTCTTCAAATCCTCTTGCATTGTGTCATTGTTGCAGACAAAGATATATCCACCAAGAGTCTCATTCCTCGGAAGTGTCTCTGCAGCAGGCAATGTCTTGAATCTTTTGTCAACTCCATTGTTTGAATTGGAAACATCATTGTTGTTATTGTTGATGCTGCTGTTGTTAGATTCCTTGCTGTTGCTGTTGAAATTATATTTGTTTCCGGACATATTACCAATATTGTTAGAAGCATGCTTTTGATACAAAGCATTCATATTATAGATAGCATTTCCCATGGAAGTTCTGCTTAAACCATCCATCATCTTTGTCTCTAAATTCATCATGTTAAAGTTAAGGCTTTCAAACTTGTTTTCTTCTTGATACCCAAAATCTCTAGGCCTGATTTCAGCGGATCCCTTTGAGAGATCAAGATTATTGCTCCGCTCACCCTTTGACCTAGTCTGTTCGGCCAACTTAGAAGCAGCCACTAACCACTTGTGATCCTCAGAAACTTTGGCTTGTCCTCGAAGTTCATCACCTAACTGCCAATAGCTGCTCATCGCCTCCATGATGAATAATCTACAAGGATTGTTAACAAAAACTAATATCAGATAGCATCCAAAAGAAAAATCTAAACAAACACAACATCCTGAAAATGGTATGACAATCATAAAGAGTACCAACAGAGTCAATAAAGCACAAAACTAGATAAAAACACTAAATAGAAAATATCAATGGTGGGTTAAAAGAGGCCTGAAGAAATTAAACAAAAGCTACATTAAAAACTAGTTGAGAAGCAGATACACATTCTATAATAACATAGCCAACCTTGCAACAGTATATTTTTCCGATTAAAGAAAAGCAAGGCGCAAGAAAGGTAAAACAACCCTTGAACAGAAAACATTTTCCAACTCACAACAATATCCAATATTTCATTTTGATGCAAATCATGGTAGAATTTACACATGAAGCTTTTCAATCCATTCATTCATTTTGTTTCCTGCATTGTCCCACTTAAGATGAAATTGTACTGAAACCATTCTTTACATCTAGGTAAAAATCCATCAAGGAAATAAACTTTTTCTATAGTTTGCGAACTATTCCCTTCACCAAAGAAAACTCTTTTATTTTTTCCTAATAGAAAACAAACTACAAATAATCTGAATATACAACCATGTAACAACTCTATAGGAGATCAAAAGTATTTACGTTCAAACTACACCATTCAGGAAAACAAATTCCTAGAACCATCCCAACGAGTCCTTGTCCACCTCCTACACTCATAAATTCAGCCCCGGCTTCTGCAAGTGGGGCCGGAGCTGAATTTATGAGTGTAGTAGGTGGGTAAGCACCACATTAGCATGGTTCTAGGAGAAATTAACTCATAATTCTGCCTAAGATATAGTTCAACTAGAACTAAGCTCAAAATAATTATTTTAACTAATAAGAAAGCTACAAAAATTCTCCCAATAAAACCATATCCCACGAGAAAAGGAAAAAAAAACACGATTATTCAAGACAAATCAAGAATTACTTACACCTGGATTAATATTACAATAACAGACAAAGGACAAACAAAGTTCAAGAATCTCAATGTGGGTTTATTACAAATATTAAAAAAAAATATGAACATGTAAAATGCATGCAAAATCACCACATAAAAACAACTTAAAACAAATCAGTAAAAAATAAATTTTACAAAATCTTCACTCACTCTTGAAATTTCAAGAAATGGGCAAAAAAAATAAACTCTAAAATTAAGACCCTTAAAATCAATAATTTCACAGATCAGACCAGAAGATTTAGGGATCCAAAGCTATAAAAAAAATTTAAAGTCTAGTGAGAGAAAGTAGAAGAAGTGTTTTCAGAGAGAGAAAACCGGACATTTATCTCCTAGGCTGAAGAAGATGCGACAGAGGAACAACGAACGGAGATTTTTCTTCAGTTTATAATTAGGACTTATCTGTAATTGCCCAAATTTTTCCAAATATTTACGATATGAACGTGCTGTCGGTAGAGTAATTTCTGACCGTCCGATCACGTTTTCAAAAATTGGACAATAACGTTGGGACGGTGGGTCCACTTTGAAGAAGCAGGCCAACTATTTGGGCCCATATAATTACTCCTTCCTCGGTCCAAATACTCCTTTGTTGCCTTCCACTCATACTCGTCCTTTTTTTTTCCCTCCTCGAGTGTACCTGTATGGCTGTATCCAACGTGGTTTTTTATTTCACCTCCGCATATGTTTGTTCCGTAGCGTGACTCTGACCAATACTACTCTTTTACAATAGAGTCTTATCAAAGTTGAAAAATTCTACGAAAATCGATATCTACTGATAAAATCGAACATTCGTCAATCAAAAAATCTTCGTCCCCATCCCAATCAATTACAATTCACCATGTGTATATATAATTAGAAAAAATATTTATATAATAAATTTGATTGGTTGGGGGGATAAAGACAGAAATGGGGATAGAGAATTTTTTTACCCCCGTCAATAGTGAGTCATTTGACAACTCCGTCGAATTTGTCAGGTAAAATGTGCAAATTGATGTAAAAGAATAATAAACTACTACTACTTGCTCTAATCAAATTTATCTAGTCAATACAACAACATAATTGAGTTAATAAAAGTGAGGTACATTATGTCATATACTAAGGAAATGTATTATGGTTAATTACAGCTTATATAAAAATTGGAAAACTCACCACACGCTCAATTCACATTTTAATTTGAGATCGAGTTAACCTCATGAGTTAAATTTATATTAGCAAAGAACAAATTTGTAGCAAGAATAATAGAATAAATGAGTCATGAGATTAAATTCTGACAAGAATACAAATATACATAATACAATAATTTATGTATTAAGATAAACTAATAAAAAATAAGCAAAAATAGGGTTTGAGAAAAAGAGAAATGAATCAATGAGTTTGTCGCCAGTTTTTATATATTTTTTTAATTATAAATTTAGTATTATATATACATAATATAAATAATATATTATTATTATTTGGGTGCGAACTTTAACCGGGCTGAGTAGGGTCAAGCTCACGCTCACGCTCACCTCACATAAAATTCTAGCTTCAATATTGAGCTCACGCTCAACTCATCTAAAGTCACATTCACATTTTTTCGAGTTATGTGAGTCGAATTCAGACCTGCCCGAACCCATTAACACCCCTAATTATGGTATAATAACAACCAAATATCTTAGCCTTATATGTAGGTTTTTTACAACTTAATGTTTTTTTCATATTAGTTTGTATATATCATCATGCATTGAATGATTGAGTCAGAGGACTTAAATATGTTCTACTTTTAATTTTTTAAATCAGATACGAGTACGCCCGAGGCGATTGCCTCGAAAGCGAAGAGCAGAGAAGCACCTTGCAGAGGAGATTAGTAGCATGCCCTATGCCTGGGGAGGGAATTTAGCCTCACAAGGAGGAGAATTTATTTGTCCGAGGAGAGATACGGGAATCGACCACCCGTGCCGTGACCGGGTAGCCTTACCACTTGGGCTACCCGATTCCTATTCAGATACGAGTTTGAGAACGCGAAAAATGCGGGAAAAATCAATAACATTGTTTCGGAAGTATTTATATCTAATTTCCCCTGTGATTTTCAGCTGTACTCATGGTTGGCTTACTATTTTTTTAGAAAAAATGTTTTCACTTAGTTTGTCATTTCTAAATGAACGATTTCACTTACTTAATAATTAGAGTGGACATAGGTAAATTTGTGTGCTATTTCTCTCACAAATTATTTTCGGTGCATTTTCTAACACAAAAGAAATCTCACGTGATATAAGTGTCATAATACAACATATTCAATTTAGACTCGGCATGACCCGACTATTAAACCGAATTGGATGATTTTTCAATTTTACCTCTGAATTAGAATGCGGTGGAGAAGAGACTGTTGGGTTAATTGTCGGGTCGGGTCGAATTTGAATTGGATATGCCGCATTATGGTACTTATAGCACGCAATTTTTTTCAGTGGCATTAAAAACATCGAAAAACTATTTATGGCATAAATAGCACACGAAACTACTTCAAAAAATGCACCAAAAAACTATTTGTAACAAAATTAACACATAAAATTACTTGTGTAGTAGAAATAATTATTTATTCAAGTTATAGACAGCTTGAAAACTTAGTTGGAAACAATATAGTTGAAAGCAAAGTGCTACTCATTTTTTGGTACGCCGGTTCCCGAGTTTCCTCAAGTAATTTGATTGAGATATATTTAGTATAAACTTTAATAATGCGATGTTGGGAATTTTCTCATAAGGAGGAGATATTATTTGCCCCACTTGGAAAGATATGAGTATCCTGCCTGCTGCTCAGAAATTTTTACCACACGGCTACCCGGCCTCATTGTTAAATTACTCTCTAATAATTTGAATATGTTATTATGAAATAAAAGTGAAGATAATTGAATTGATATGAAAGTACTATGTACTCGTTTTTTCTTTTTCGTTTTGATGTGCAAATAGTTTGCAAGTATTTTGTGTCCCACATTTACAGAGACCCCATAAGCTTTTTATTTATCTCCGCCGTCGCAGACGCCCAAGTGGCTAAAAACATAGTCAAATATGGGCCTATCATAAATAGTCATAAGAAATAGAAGGCCCATACTCATAGAAAAGTTTGTTTGAATTGGAATAAATATAATTGGATAAAGAATCCCGAACTTTGGGAACATAGGAATATGCATAACTGTTGACGAGTGTTCAATTCTTTCGATGAATATATGACTTTCATGAGATTTTTTTTACGGTGGTAGGACTCCGTATAAAAAGAGTAGCATGGATCAGACCTCCTCATTAGCGATCACGCTCTGAGCCAACCGCATGGCGAGCCTGGATTAGTCACTAGGTTAACGGTGGACACTAGATGCCCTCGAGGTGAACCATAAAAAAAAAAAAAATTGGATAAAGGACATTTGATCAAATATGGATTAAGAAAATATAAGTATGTTAAATTCCACAAAGAAAGAATTAGTCACTGTTATCGTTGATGAATATTCGATTTTTTCGTTGGATATCGACTTTCGTGAGATTTTTCTTGCGTTGATAGGGCTTTGTTATATTATGAGCTAGACGAGGATTGCATTAGTATGGCATGGGTTTAGTATAATGGTCATGACATGGCAGTGGAAAAAGTGGGAGAAACATTTTTGTCTAGGACAGAAGTGGGGCAGTCTCCCAGACGCGCCTTGCCACGTCAGCCATTTCCGTCCTGGCCTCCCAGATTAAATCCCCAAATCTCTTCTTCTCCCGCCCACCACCGAGCACTTCAGCAAAAAAAAAAAAAAACCCCAAACCCTTCCCCTCCCTCCCGCCTGCCATCGACTTCCCTAGCCGCCAACAATCCACAACCATCTTCTCTCTCATCTCTCAATCTATGAGGTATAAAACCTTAATTTTTTTTGGAATTTTTTATAGAAATTCAACATGTATGTTATTATTTGAAGTTTTAATTGTTGTGATTTTAGTTCTTTAGAGTAATTTGTTCCCTATTTGAATTTGTATGTGTTTGAATTTGGTTTTGATTTTGTGAATTTAGGCCAATTAACAAATTAGGGCATTTTCCAATTTAGGGTAATTTTTAATATTAGCGGATTTGTCAATTTAGGTTTTTTGTGACTTTAATATTTTTGTGTTAATTGCGGATTATGGTGAATTGTTATTACAGTGAATGGTGAATTGATGTTGTGTAGTTTCTGATGAATTGTATGTTATTTTTTTAGATGTCTGTTCCTACACACATACTTCCCGGTCATGCTCTCCAAGATATTCCCGACTCTGCACGATATTTTTTTTAGAACCGCGGCCCGACTCTGCACAATATTCCTGCGGACAGGAGACCTTACGGGTCGCGATGGAATACAGGTCGGAGTTTTCGTAACGCACCCAAAGCGCAGCTTGCGGTGTTTAGAGATCAGTTTGATCAGCCGACGGACGCCCAGGGGTAAGTATTTTCTTTAATTTCGTATTTTATTTTAAAATTAAAGCAATTTATTTATGCTAATTGCACTTTTTACCTTTTTTTATTGGCAATTCATGTGGAGGTCTGTACCCTAACTGGGTTATTGCCGAGATGGCTGCTCGGGATGAAGGCTTCCAGGCCACCTGCTGAGCCCGTACGCCGCTCGTTTGTTTCGAGGTGGTTACGTACCACATGCCGGACCGGGTTGCTAGGCAATTTGGGTTCCAACAGGTGATACCAATCCCACCTGTGGCGGAAGGTACCAAGGAGGGCGTCGATGTCCACTCGTTGTGGGCTGAACGCGTGGATGCGCTGGCGGACGCTATCCCGGTATCCAGTAATGTGATTCTACCTACCCGTGAGTACATGAAATGGTACAATCGTATTACCATTCACTCTTGACAAACCCCTCGAAACAAGGATGTCGGGCCACTCCCGATGGGCATTCAACCCATCTCAACTTTCGAGGCTATTTTTGTAAGTTTTTTGTTTGCGTTGTCTAGAATATTTTTTCTGGTTTACAATATACTGACACATTTTTATTGATGTTGCAGGAGGAATACAACAGACTGATGCTCGAGGAATTCAAGAGGCCGGGCTCTCGTACAAACAGTCAATACAATCCCTCATCTCCTGGGCTGCACAGACAATTAAAGATGCATTTGTAGCGGCTGTGAGGATGGTATTAGTGCGATCGCATGACTGCGGATGTAGAAAGTGAGTCTGCAGCTGCAACCGATGACGCAGCTTGAGGGAACATGTTCCGGCAGTGTCGCGTGGGGAGGCAAGGTACTCGGGAGGAACCTAGCAGACCACCGAGGAGGATTTGGCGACTAGGAGACTTCGACAACGGGCGGGCCACCGAAGCCCAGACAACCTCGAGGCCGATCCAACAGGGGATCTCCGATGCCCACACAGCTTCTCAAACATGCACTGAAATCCCAGCACTCCACTTTGAGTACCAATTCCTAAGCATCGAGACTTTACTATCCCGGCCACTGGGGTATTCGGGAGCCGAGCATCTACTTTCAGCACAGCAAGGGTGTATATTCTGGCGGATCGCCTTCGTACAGTCTCCATCTCACTCAGACGCAGCACCACACTCCAACTTTCCAACCTGCGTACCCCGAGGAGCCGATATTTATCGACACCAAATGGGCGGAGTTCATTGCAACAGAGCATGGTAGCGGGGTGCGAACGAGAACGGGTCACACATACTATTTGCGCAAAGACAGGAGAAGCCCCGACCGTTACACCCCGTCTGAGCCGTAGATAGCTTTTAAATTATTTTGTAATCATATCTTTTATTTCATTTTTGTTTCTAACAATTCAAATTACTGTACATTATAACATATTTTATTTTGTTTTGGAATGTTGTTAGACTTTTATGGTATAACACTTTGTTATTTCACTTACTCCGAATTTGTTAAATATTGTTTATCGTTGATTTATTTATGTTGTAAAAATACCAGCTCAAATAAATGCAACCAAAAAAAAAAATTGAGTGGTCTTGTCACAACACACTCGGCAGGCGAGACTGAGTTTGACTTCCGTGATCAAAATAATTTTTTTTTGCACAAGGGGACTTCCGTATCGATATTTTTGCACAAGGCACTGCCAGGGCAGGACCGTCCTAGCTGATGTGGCAAGGCACGTCTGGGAGACTGCCACGTCAGCGACTTCCGTCCTGGACCGAAATGTTTCTCCCACTTTTTTCCATTGCTATGTCATGACTATTAAACTAAACCCATGTCATACTAATGCAATTCCCTGAGCTAGACATTTCCCATTAACGGTTACGTTACGGTTCAACCATAAACCGAACCCAAATTAGTCTAGTAACAATTGATTTCTCGGGTGAACCAAAATTCCACAACGAACCAGTTAAAATTTCCTTCATTAAGTACCCTGAAGAAAAGAAAAACAATAGCAAATCAAAAGCCGCCCAAACCGTGACGGCTTCATAGCACTAGCAAATAAAGCCCTAGTTTCTTCCTTCGAGAAAGAAGAAAATCTTCAAATCAGTCGACATGGAAATGCAAAGCGATTTTGATAGGCTTCTATTCTTCGAGCACGCTCGTAAAAACGCTGAAGCCACCTATGCTCTGAATCCTCAAGACGCCGATGTGTGTTATTTTATTTTTTTATTATAAGTTTTAGCATCAAATTTAATTTTCTGATTTGATTATTGAAATATTAATGTGTTTTTATGGTTGAATTTTATTGATGCAGAATCTGACGAGGTGGGGTGGAGCTTTGCTTGAGTTATCCCAATTTCAGAATGTTCCTGACTCGAAGAAAATGATGTTAGGTATTCTCTTACTTTAATTTAACCTAATTTTTTTCCTGTATTGTACGGTCAGATGATTTTAGGTAAAAGTTTTCTTCTTCTTTTAATCATCGGGGAAGGGGACGTCGAGCTCGGGACTAGTGGAACTATTCCCGAGTTAGAAGTATTGCGCCAACTTTGCCTTCCTTTTTCACAAGGATGGTAAAAGTAGTTGGAGAAGTCTCCCTAATTATATTTTTCCATTCAAAAAGGAAAAAAAAGATTGAGTTATTAAGTAAATCTATCACTTTCCACATTAATTTGAAGATTTTCGAGCTCGGGATGGTTATGTGTCAAAAGTGGTGCTCCAACTGCCCCATTATTGTTCATGAAGAGATGGCAAAAGTAGTTAGAGAACTCTAGCTACTTATATTTTCCATCGAAAAAGGGAAAAAACTTTGAAGCTTTAAGTGAAATTCTGATTGACCACATTAATGTACGGATTTAATTAGTTACATGACATAGGAGGCATTGAGTGTTAATCAGAATTGACACTCAATACCTCCTCCAACTTGGGACCTATGTTCCGAATCATAAATGCTGGGCCATCATTTTTCATGAGGATGGTAAAAGTAGTTAGAGTTTCCTGGCTAGTTATATTTCCCCCAAAAAAGAAAAAAAAAGTTGAAGTTTTTAAGTGAATTTTCCATTCATCAAATGAATTTACGGATTTAATTGGTTAGATGCCGTATCTAAGCTGGAGGAGGCATTGACTGTTAATCCTAAGAAGCACGACACCCTCTGGTGTTTGGGTAATGCATATACTTCTCATGCATTTCTGACCCCTGATGAAGATGAGGCCAAGGTCTATTTTGACAAAGCAACTTCTTATTTTCAGCAAGCTATTGAAGAGGTATATCTAAAGCCTACAGTAGTTTTTTTTCTCTTTCTTTTTTCTTATTTTTGGTGGAGGGTGATCTTGATTGTATTCTCGTGTTGCAGGAGCCAACTAATGAACTATACCTGAAGTCATTAGAAGTTGCTGCCAAGGTACAGTCTTGTTATTTAATCAGCTTACTTGTTAATAAGCTGATTACTTTGTCTTGTGTTGTATGTGTACCAAAGCATGGACTAGAAGGGGTTTCATACAGTCGAAGTCTTAGGACTGTACTTATATGCCAAGCTTCTAAATGGTATTTATAGGTCCAAAAAATGGTATTTATCTTGCACGATTACAACATGCAGTTTTCTGTCAGCAGTGTTTTTATGGGTACATAGGTATTCATCTAGAGAAAATCTTGAACTCATTTGTTTTCTATCCAAGTTGAGTTCTTTTTGTGCAACCTTGAAAGTAGGTCAATAGGGATGCTCATGCAGGCAAAGTTTTAGTCCTGTTCCATCTTCACAAGCTGGTTTGTTTCTGGCTATACACGTGCAATAGAGCTCATGGGCATCTTTCTGATTCTCCTTCTAAGCTGCTGTACCAACTGCAAACCAGTGATCTGGGGTTGCACTCTTGTAAATTGACTTCATTACATTAAAGTCAGTGTTACTCGGGCTCTATTTCCATTTTGTATGCAAGTGGGTTGTATATACATTTCATAAAATTCAATGACATATATTCGAGTTATTATACCTGATAACTGAAAGTGTTTTACCTGTCATATTTGCTCTGGCCTGGTAGTTGTACACGTGGGTGGATGGTGGACCTTATGATTGTGGGAACTTAATTCCCTTTTTACAGCAGGAAAGCAGAAACCACTGTTAAATCTCATATAATTCCTTACTTTTTGCACATTTGTTGAGTAGACCATGTAGATATGATCTTAATTTAGTCCTCCCCCTTTCTTTTACTTTATTGTTTGTTTGTTTTTTTTCATCAGTCTCTTTTAGGATCTTTGATTTGATGATATAACTACTGATCTGTAGTTAAGTAATTTTTAAACTAAAGATACTCTGAATTTCTTTCTGTCATCTGCCTTATCTAATTTAAGGACTATACATGTGATGTGGACCTTATGATTGATTGGACTAGATGATGCGGGATTTTGACCATTTTGTTGAAAGAGAAGCACCAATTGCTGTTATTGTGTTGTAATACGTTACATTTTTTATGTCTTGTTCTCCACAAATGAAGTAGATTCCATTTTTCAAATGTTAAATATTTTCTTAAGGATTCTTTTTTTGTGTTCTTAAGTTAACAGTTAGAAAGTAAATTTCTTGCTGTTCTTGGTTGATTGAATTCTTTTCTTTCCACTCTCATGTTAGGCTCCTGAGCTACACAGTGAGATCCATAAAAGTGGTTCGCTTCAACAGACAATGGCAGCAGGGCCTTCAACATCAACCAGCACAAAGGTGATCCATCTGGATAATTCACATGATTGTTTAATTCGAAAGAGACTATAGTTCCCTGCAGATTATACAGGCATATCTCTGAAATAGTTTGTCTTTGTTCCTGGGAAAACTTCAGATTTTAAAATATGGTTTAAGTTAGCATTTGATCTGATTATGGGGACGGAAAATGAGGTTTCAGGTGGTTCAGAAAGAAAGAGGGGTGGAGAAGGGTGCTGTATTGGTTCCTCTTCTGTTTCTTTGTAATTTGCTTTGCCCTTCTTTTTTAAAAACAGGAAACTGAACCCCCCTCCCACCTGTCGACTCTCGGTGCTCTAATAGGTTTTCAAAGTCCTGATTAGTATGCCCATTAAACTTCATCTAGTTATCTCGCCATTTCTTTCCTTTATTCTCATTTACGTTTATGAGCTATAATATATTGAATCCCCATGGTTACATTCTTCTTTTGTTTTAGATTTGTTACTTGGTGGTACATTACGTTGTAAAGGAAACTTCTGGAATGTTTGAATTTATTTTTGGTGCTTATTATAACTTTGATTCGTTATTTTTTTCTGCAGCAAAGTCCCAAGAAAAAGAAGAGCAGTGATCTGAAGTACGACATATTTGGATGGGTTATTCTAGCTGTTGGCCTTGTTGCCTGGGTGGGGTTTGCAAAATCTAATGTCCCTCCTCCTCCCACCAGATAAGCAAGATTTGTATGAGAGGATACCTTCTGGAGACTGTCGTCTTGTATTGTCTTACATGCTGTTGGGCTTAGAGAGAAAGAAGATGGTTGTGTCTACTGAAGAGTTTTTACTTGAGTGGTTTCATCACTTTAGACAACTAGAAATAGGGATGTTGTTTACTTATTTTATAGTTCTTTTTCATCGTTACAAATTTCCGTGATAAATGCCAATTGCAAAACACAATGAATCTTGATGCTCTCAGAAAGAGTCGTCTATGTTTGCCTTTAATGCAGCTATTTTTTTACTCGAGGAATAGCTGTTTTTGCATTATTTTCATGTTAATCAAGTTGTGTTTAGTTTCAGCTAGCTAGCGTAATTTTTCATGCTTACTGTGGTGACCGTGCAAACCTAATCTTCTGTCTACACCATCTTTTAACTCCCCCCCCCCTCTCCCTCCCTCCCTCCCTCCCTCCCTCCTTAAAAAGAAGTGTTATTTCTCCTATTTTAACACTTGTATATAGGTACTGCGGGATAAATATCTGTAATCCAAACCTAATATCTAGTTATTAATAACTTAATAGGCATGGCAAAGGCGTCCTTACAAAATTGGCTTGAAGAAGTATGTCTTAATTATCAATTAGCTTGGCATACAAAACCAGAAAGCTCATATTTGCCCAAATATGCCTCTATTGTATTTAGGAATTGGAGCCACAAAATATCGTATGAATTGAATTTTTTTTGTTTCTACCCGTTTGGGGTATCCGATATTTACAGACAACGTAGTAATTACATTCGGACTCAGCCTTACGGTTGGCTCGCAACATTACTGTTCAACGGGAAGAGTCAAGCTCGGGTTATCGTATGAATTGAATTACTTGCCTACTATACTGTTGCAAATTGGGGGCGGTGGGGCAGCCCAGCTTCCCTCGGAAGCTTTTCTCAAATCTCAAAACACAGTTTGAATTTGAAATTCAAAATTCAAACTTCCTCTCATCTTTTATCAAATGCGAATCATATCCGTTTCATTAAAAAAAATAAAAATATTGTAATTGTTCTATAATTCAGGTAATTAGTTTTTTTTTCTTTTTATAAATTATCAAAATTCAATTTAATTTATTAAAGTCTGAATCGATAGTATAATTCATTTATTCTTTTTTTTTTTTTACAACATAGACAGTAACGCTTCCTAAGTTAGTCGAGTAAAATACTTTGATATTAGGATATAAAAAATATAATATCTTCCCGTTTCAAAATTTTCTGGTGAAAATATCTTCCCAAAAATACTTTTTTAAGAAAAAAATTTGGCGGGTACTGTGGATTCATTCTCCCGCAGCTTTTCCTCCCAAAATTTAAACACCCCGCGCCTTTAAATCTCTATTTAAACCTCACCCCTTTTCCACAACCAATCACCTCTTATCCCTTTTCCTTCTTCAATTCCCCCAAATCCTCAAAACCCTAGCAGCCAAAATGCCTTCCTTTCCCGAAGAACCCCTTTTAGCCCCAAACCCAGATCGATTCTGTATGTTCCCAATTGAATACCCCACAGATTTGGGAGATGTACAAGAAAGCCGAAGCCTCATTCTGGACAGCAGAGGAAGTAGATCTCTCTCAAGACAATCAACAATGGGAAAATCTAACTCCTGAGGAAAGGCATTTCATCAAACACGTTCTGGCCTTCTTTGCCGCATCAGACGGCATCGTTTTGGAGAATCTCGCCGGTCGATTCATGAAAGAAGTTCAGGTTTCAGAAGCGCGTGCTTTCTATGGATTCCAAATTGCCATTGAAAACATTCACTCTGAGATGTATAGTCTCTTGTTAGAGTCTTATATCAAAGATTCTGATGAAAAACACCACCTTTTTCGCGCTATTGAAACTATCCCTTGTGTTGAAAAGAAGGCGAAGTGGGCCCTGAAATGGATCGATGGCGGCGAATCCTTTGCTGAGCGTTTGGTTGCCTTTGCTTGTGTTGAAGGAATCTTCTTTTCTGGAAGCTTTTGCGCGATATTTTGGTTAAAGAAACGTGGGTTAATGCCTGGATTAACTTTTTCAAACGAATTGATCTCCCGAGATGAAGGTCTACACTGTGATTTCGCGTGTTTACTCTACAGTCTCCTGCGAATGAAGCTAAGCGAGGAGAAAATCAAGGGACTAGTTAGGGATGCAGTGGACATCGAAAGAGAGTTTGTATGTGATGCCCTGCCTTGTGCTTTGGTTGGAATGAATGGGGATTTAATGAGTCAGTATATTGAATTTGTTGCTGATAGATTGTTGGATGCTTTGGGATATAGCAAAATGTATAATGTTCAGAATCCATTTGATTGGATGGAACTGATTAGTTTGCAGGGAAAGACTAATTTCTTTGAGAAAAGAGTTGGTGAGTATCAGAAAGCTTCTGTGATGTCAAGTTTGAATGGGAATGGAGGAGATGACCATGTCCTCAAATTGGATGAAGATTTCTGAACCACAATATGTTGCTATATGAATTGGTCTTTGATTATCGAATTTCTTGATTTGAAAGTTTACATTTATAAACATGTGCTTTAAAAATTGCTTATTATAATCACTATAGTCGGACCATGATATGTGAGTCTTAATCTTATTAGAGATGAGTTTAATTTGGTGCGAGTTCACATTACTTTTAGTCCAATGTGATAGTAGTACAGCTGTTTAATGTGTTATAATTAGTATGTTTGTTTGTTTTTTCTTTTATTTAGTTTATGAGATATGTATAATGAGAAATTTCAACAATATTTCCATTTTCCCTATTCTATAACACAAGTCTGTTTTTTTTTGATGAATAGTAACACAAGTCTGTTGATAGTATATAAAATTTATATTATGTAATGAAATGCATTTGTATAATATTCTCTCCTTTCATGCTCTGTCAAATGTCACCTCTGGTATAATATTTTTTTTTTTTGCTAAGTACCTTTGGTATAATATTGGCTGTGAGAGAAAACAATGTAAGAGGAGTCTAAGCTTATGACGCAAGCTTACTTTTTTAATACATATTAATTCATTATTAGTTTTACTAATTATTCTCAATTAAAATACACCATAAAAAAAAATATTTGCATCAATATGGTAACCAAGGCCTCGACATGATTCTAGTTCAAAGCACCATATGAAATTCTAAATTACAAGGTGTGAAGATGCACATTAACATGGATCACATACATATTAAAAATTGAGTATTGCTTAGCCAATTAATTGGCTAAATTAGTGGTAAAATGGTAAGTAATTGGGTGAATCTTTTATATTAACAAGATGAATAGTATTTAATTTGAGTTTTTAGCCAATTATAGCCAATTTTGCTTAGCTCTTTATCATTTCCCTTAAAAATTTCACCGTCTAATGCACCGAATTATCAGGTATAGCAAAATGGTTGCTTACTTGATGTTTAATGTTTTAACTATGATTTTAGGAGTTGATTTTCTGCACATAAAAATAGAGTATTTTCTGAATAGTGGTTTATTTTTTGAAAAGCACATATAACAAAAAAAGTATTTTTTTCCTCTCTTATTTTTCTTGAGTTTTCTTTATTTTTTCTTCTTCCATGGCCAGATCCAACGAAAAGTTTCGACTTTCAGTCGGATCTTGGTTGAATCTAGCCTCATTCTTTCACTTTTTGTGTATTCACCCTTTATTTTGCCGTAAATAGTGATTAAATTTTCTCAAGGCATTATTTTTTCAAGATTCAAGATTAGGATGCAAAATCTATTTCAGATCCTTGCATATCTGGAGTTTCTTTCAATCCTCCTTGGAAGATTCTCTAAACTCGGACTTATTATGGATTCTTTCTCAATTTTTACATCTTTACGAGACAATATACTAAACGGTTGATACACATTTTTTATCCAGTCACTGTATATGGATTTATCTGTTATCATGGTTGTCTAAACCATTGTATAAATTTTATTTTATTGTATTTTCATATTATTTTTTTATTGTAATGATTTTTACTATTTTATAATTAATAAATAATTTCTTATTCAGTAAAAAACAAAACAAAAAAATTAGTCACAGCTGCATAAAATGGACACTTTGAACTCGTAAAAAAGGAAAAGAAGGTTGTTATCTATTTTTCATTATTATGAAAAGGTATCAGATAGAATTGATTTTTATTTACCTGCGACCCATTCCACAAAAAGTATTTCCACGCCTTACATATCCCCAGAATTCTTTTGGATAAATCATCATAATAAAAGGAAGAAAAAAAAGAGGGAAAAAGAAAAGTCAGGTGGGGTTAGGTTCCCAAATTTTCAATTTTTGTGGTCCAGAGAATTTGAATTGGAAAATTAAATTCGAAAATGAAAATGAAGGAAAGTTAAGGCCTCACGTTCTTCTTCACCCGCAGGCCGCAGCTCAGCTCCTCCTTTGAATGAAGAAAATGACAGGTTCAGTTGGCGGCGGCGAAGAGTATCAGAGCTCCGGAATGCTATCAAGAGATCAATTGCTTCACCTCTTTGATCGTTTTTCATTTCTCACCTCTCAGCCTAGTAAGTTTGCACCTGCTACAATGTATTTCAGACCACAATTTTTCAATTGTTTTTTCTTCATTTTCATGGGATTTAATCATGTCTCCATGGTTTTTTGGAGTACTATGTGCTAATGTTGTCTAAAATTGTTGTCTAAAATTAGAAATTTCATAATTAATTGCTACTACCTCCATACCTTAATATAAGTCGTTAAGAAATGTAGCAAAAATTATGGAAGAAAATGTAAGATACTTTGTTAGTCAAAGTAATATTATTCTTTTAAATATGATTTGTATATAACTAATTCTATATAAAAGAGTAATATTTATATCTTGGTTAAAAAACATATTATACTTTGTTTCATTAATTTTCGATATATGTCCTGAAAGTCTTATACTAAAGAATGGAGGGGAGTACTTTTGGGTGCATTTGTGCACAATCTCCTCATCTTCTTCCCATATCTTCTATCACAAACAATTCACTTTTACAATTTCCGTGACAGAAATTCTCAAACTAAAAAACAATCCAAATGCACCCTAATTAGTTTCCTAGTTAGTCTAGTTCCTAATTAGTTTAGACTTTTTTAAGCTAGTGAAATAAAGTTGCTGTAGCTAGTTGGATGAGAGGCCTGTATATAGGCTAGGAGTTTAGCTATTGCAATTCACTCTGTAATCGTTCTCAAGAAATATGAAAGCTCGGCTCTCTGACGCAGATGTAGGTCACTAAACCACTTAAATCCTTGTGTTTTTGTCTCTTTTAATGTCTCTTGTTTAATTGCTAATTTCCTAACACTATGTTTCAGATGTGAAAAAAAGGATTGCTGATGCAGTTAATGACAAGCAGGTAAACCTTTACCACCGTATGAATTGCTGCCTTTGTATGTCTGCCTTTTCTAGGATTTATAATGATACTAGTTCTTATTTGTAGTAAAGAGGAAAGTAAGGAAATCTCCTGTTGAGGGGTGGATGGTATCTTAATATTTGGACCCTGGCTGAGTTTAGATATAAAGGCTGCAACCTGTTTGAATTTATGTCCCAGTGAACTAAACTCCAATTTCTTATAGGTTCATTATCAATCCGCCTCGTCTTTCTCTCAGTGATTGTTTTTGTTAACTTTTGAGTTTAGACTTCTATTTTAACACTGCACGTCAAGCCAGTGGATTAGGAAAGGCATTTCCTATTTTCATCCTGCTATATCGTGCACACTTTCATAGTTTCTCTTCTGGCACGTTTTCTTCATTTTCTTGTGGTATATTTTTGTTAAACTTTCAGTGGAAGACAAACTCTGGATTTGGTTGTTGGGAAGAGAAATATTATAGTGGTACACTACATATTGAAGGACAATTCAATATTTTGACAAGTTTTGCCGTGAGGGATCTTATCTTTTTAGGTCTTTTGTGAAACAAACATTTCCTATGGGTAAAACCGGACAAGTTCTGAGTACTGTAGTTTGTCTGCACTTTCAGTTTTGTGGACAAACCCCAAATCTATAAATCAGTCCAGCATTTTACAGTCGCAAGAAATGCACGGTAGAACTCGGATAATGTGATGCAAATAGAGAACCGAAAAAAGGATATCCAAATGATTTTCTGGTCAAGGTGAATGAACGAGTGTAAGCATATAATGTTAATGCAAACAAAGACTGTTTATAATTAAGTTAGGGAATCCTGTTAGAAGACTTAGCATCGGACATTTTTTAGGTGAGAAATTAAGTTATTTGATAATTGTTTATCTGATTTCGGCTTGTCATACTCTTTTTGCTGTCATTATTCTAAATCTAAAGTATGTCACCTGCAGGAAGCTGTTGCCATTACCACGGCAATTCAAGAGGAGATCCTTTTGGAAATGGGAGTTGGTAAGTTATCTTTCGTGATCAACTTATCAGCAACAAGTTCTCAGAAATTTGTGTTTGTGACTAAACCACAAACTGTGGGAGCTACTAGGTAACCTAGTACTTTTTGTGTCAATGAATTCTATTCCTGCATTGGTTCTCTGGTCTAAGATTTGACATCTATTTAATATATGATTAATAAACCCACTGCAAAAGGCTGCCGTATTCTTGGGGTAAATGTGGACCTCTGTATGGTCCATAATAGTAAAGAAAATGTTCTCTTTACATCCATGGTTTGTCTCCTCTTTCTGTTGTTTCTATTTTATGAACAGTATACTTGAAATAAAAGGTTGACCAGCCGAAAGGATATTGAGATAGTATTTACATGATATTCTTCTTCTTATTGATACCCTGAATCGCGTAAAATATATGCATTCTGAAAATGTTGTGGCTCTGTTGAACTATTTGCAAAGTGTTTAGATTAACAATTAACAAACATACGGCTATTGATTTGTCAAAATGCAGATCCAAGATTTGGTCTTTCTTGCCTTGGAAAAGTAAATATGACTTTTGAGAATGATCAAGATCTGATGATACACTTTTATGGGTTTGTTGCTAGGTAAGCTACGTGCTTGTGACCTTGTTTAGGTGGTGTGCATGATGGCACAATTGAAATCAAATTCTCGTTAGATGGTCTAGCTATGATAGGTAGCATAATTGTTAAATAAGTTTATTTTGATTTCTATTTCATCTCTTGTAAATCAATAAATTTGACATGCCTGTTTTTTACTTGAAAGGGAAGAGATGGCATGTGAGGAAGCTGAGCTTGGACCAGAACAATTTTCAGAAAGAATGCATATGCAACAGAAATTACAAGAACAGGTAAAAGATTCTTCATTTTGATTGTATGAGAAATTTAGTGATAAAATCGGACTGCTAAATCTTTTACAGCAATTGGAGATGCTGAATTACATGCGCAGCTTCCATCTGGATGACCAGTCTGCTATCCTTGAAAAGGTGCGATAAATCCTCTTAAATTACTCTCCTGCTAGTAATCTCGAATTATGGCTGTAGTGTCATGGTACTTTTTCTCTAATTCCAATTAAGCTTTTTGAAAATAATGGTCCATATTGCACCTTAGAATGTTCGAAAGCAACTTTATAGCCAAGTCAAGGTTCGGAGTTTTATTTGCTAGGACCTACTCTAGATTGGATGGTTTTTCAGCTAATTTGGCCTTGATATCATCAGCTTCACGATCAGATGGAGAAAGCCAACTTTGAGGGGGAGGCATCAATTTTATCCGTGGAACAGATTCAAGATATAGTCCGGAGAAGGGTGTCCCCGGTTTTCCAACCAAGATAAGCGGAGGTCTTCCAAGTAGTTCAAAAGATTGTCTAGTCTACCTTTGGAGTAGTAGATTTAGAGTTGGAACAACTGTTATAATTTGATTCAAAACAAAGAAAAGTGACTGAAGCTCGTGCTTTTAACTCTTGTTTTTAGCCATCTTTTGTTATTGTTCTTGTTTTAGCCATCTTTTGTTGATCCTGGTGGTTTCATGATCAAATAGGTCTACTTTTGAAATGTTCATTCTAAAATTTGAAGTATATGACAGCAGTATGACTTCACAAATAGCAATCTAAGAATCACTTTAGCAAAAATCAAAATATTTAATCAATTGGCATTACCAAAGAACATAAATGTAGCTGAGTACAAGGATTAAGTATGCTGAATGTTCCGAAAGCTGAAAAAACAGTTTTAACATTCCATAGTAGAACCCTAATCGAATGTATGCTTATCTGCTCTTCAACAATTGCTCAGTTTCTTCACTCCAGTTCTATACTACTGATATTCATCCCTTCGATTGTTTACAGTAAAAGAAATAATTAAACATGAGAAATCTTAAGCACTGGACTCTACACTCTACATTCCATATCCTTTGTATTATGCCCCAAACTTGTACAAGGTCAAAACTTGAATGAAATACAATTTTCTTCAACCAAAAGAATAAAATAACAACAACAAAGCTAACACAAATTAATACATTAAGATTTAAATAAAACACTTGTGACAAAATCCTGATACAGAACCTAATAAGAATTTCGAGGTCTAGCTTCCCGGAAAAAGCATTCTGGAAGACACAATAGATGCTTCCCGGAACTTAAGTTTGACAAAGCAAAACAATCACGTACAACAATATATAGTATACAGATCCTTCTTCTTTTAGATTTACTTTTTTCAAAGACGGACTCATCTTCACAAGGTTATGTGCGAGAGTTCTTCCCATATAGATGAGCATACACAGTCTTAGTCCGGTACACAAGGATCATGCTTAGAATAACTGCGATAATGCAAAATCCAGACATTATTAAGGAAGTCAAGAAGAAGCAAATGGAACCTTCGCACTTTAATGGTTCATCTGAAGAAAGAAATCTTGATAAACTTGATTGTATGATTTGTGGACCAATATGGCTCCCCTGAGCTTGCTTCTCAGCTTCTCTGTCATATATAGTGCTGGCTATGATACCTGAGAATACCAAAGAACCTGCAGGGTTTGCAAGAGTGAGAAAATTGTATAGAGCACCAAACTTTTTCAAGCCAAACAACTCTGAAGCAGCAGCCGGGACAATCGCCCAATGAGCTCCATAGCCAAGGCCAACCAGAAGAGTTCCAATGTACATCTCTCCGGGCCAACCCATAGCGAAGATAAGATGACCAACTGCCATTATTCCTTGAGCAACAGCAATAGCTACTGGCCTAGGATAAGCGTAGTCCCTGTATTCCATTGGGACAAGGTTGTTTTAGAAAAAAAATTAAAGACAATTAAGATCAATATAATGTGAGAGAAGGGGCTCTATTATCAGTACCTGACGATTTTCTCCGAGAAGTAACCACCACCAATACGACCTAGGAAGTTCCATATGCTGATCATGGAAACAAATACATGCGTATTATCGTACCCAAAAGACTGGCTCATCTGACCCAAATTATCTATGACAGTCAAACCAGAACCAGAACCCAAGAGAAGTGAGAAAAAAATGAGCCACAAATCAGCCTTCATTAGAGCCTGTGCCAGGGTGAAGTCCTCCCCTCTGTGTGGGCCTCTTCTCCTCTTAACCCTTACTGCCCCTTCTGCAGCTGCTTGGGCTAGTTTAGATTGAAGTCGTACAAGTCTTTTTCTCACTTCTGAAGCGGAAAGTGTGCCAACTAACTTAGAGTTTTCGTCTTCAACTTCACTTTCAACTTCACTGAATATAATCTCTTGCGAATCATGCTCAGATTTGCCAGGCTCTTGCTTTTCTTGCTCTGCTGACAGAAGTGGATCTTCCACTGGCTCTTGAAAGAAGCTCAAGATGATGGGGATCACAATTGGGACTATTAAAAGAGCAACTAGAACAACGGTGAAGATTATAACGACAGTATGACTCACACCAATAAGATCCTCAACAAGCATTACCCCCATCAAGTAAGCAGCTAAAACGAGACAAATGCTATAGATAAAAGAGAAGGATAAGCCATCACTTGAGCGAATTTGTTTGTGACCAGCAACTGGTCTGACAATGAACATTAGAGCAATAACCACCATTGCAGGTCCAACGGCAACCATGAAAATGAGGGATGCATGATCTGGGCTGTGGATAACGGCATATATTTGTGTCAAGATAGCACCACCCAAACCGGCAAATCCTTTTAGTATTCCAACGACAGGGCCACGACTTTTAGGGAAATTTTGCACGCATGAGACTAATGCTACTGTGTTGAAATAGGTCTCACCGTTTGTTCCAATGAATATCAGAATGCACATCTGAGATGGCCACACATCGGAAGTTCAGAATCTAACTAAATGATATGTTCCGGAAAATAAATGCCAAATATATCAATACGTTTGCACCAATATCACCAATGTATACGCTAAACATAATCATATAGTAACAGAAAAAGGATGATAAGTTACTAAATATGCTTTCTACTTCTACTTTAACAAACTCTCTCTATTATAATGATCTTCGCGGTTGCACTGAATGATTCGCTTTAACCTTGAAGAAAAGCCTCAAGAATCCCATGCCCCTTGGACACATATAGTAAGTTGGCATATGCTCCAGGAGGATGCTTTGAGAATGAATACATGTATTTCATGAACAAAAAACTAGAGCCAGTTATTTCCATACTGAAGATTGTTACTATATTGCATTCCATATTTACTTTCACTGAGCAGACTTAAGCGTTCGAGGGGACCATGGTCAAAGAAATGTGACACCTTTAGAAATGCAACCAAGACATAGTATTCAGAAAACCCAATAGATGAGTTTGGCCTGTAGCTCATAAAAGCAGTAGGACACAACACATGACTAAAATAAGTGTTCCACTTTATGAGTATATTATAAAGTTTTCCACTTTATGAACTCTAAGACAAATATATTTATTAAGCACAATAAACATTTAACACTTATTTTACGCAACAACTAATACAAAATCACAACACATTTGCTACAAAATAAAAAATAAAAAATTGGACCTTCAAATTTTTTATCTAATGGCACAAAAACATTCAGTATATATTGAATTTTTTTGTGTCCAGCAACATAGTCAGACCAACCTCCCATACACAAATATACATCTACGCCCCCCCGATGGCAAAAGTGGGACCAGTCATGTATTTTTCTGTTCTCCATCATCACCCCTTTATTGGAAGAAATAACAATTCCCAGCAATCAGAAGCAAAGAATTGAAGTATTACAATTAAGATGCTACAAAAATTAACAAAACAGATATTTGATCATCCATCTCTTAAAAATCATTCACCAAATTCAAAATAGATAAGATCATCAAAAGAATTCACACAACCCATTTCAAGAAACAACAGAAAAATCAAAGAGAAGAAACAGAGAAGATCTAAATATAAATAAACTTACTGCCCATAAAGGAAGAATTGGAGCTCGACCAGTAACGATGAGCCAAACCCAACCATACCCAATAAAGTTCTGAACAGCACCAACAAGAAGAGCAGCCCAAAGAGGCAAAATCTCAGACAAACTCCCAGCTAAAAATCCAACACTATCTCCTAAATCCTTGGCAACTCCTAATCTAGCAACTTGTCTCTGATTATAACTCAAAGAACTCTTTATTGTCGGAGAAATACTTCCAAATAAATACCCAATTCCAGCACATGATTGAATCCACATTGCAGCCACAAAAACCAGCCATCTGTTGTTGAAGAACAAACTAATCCTTTCATTGAATGAAACTGCCATGGTTTTTTAAGGGTTTTTTTTCTTCGTGTCAATCCACAGTCTTAGGATGTTTTTTTCCTTGGGTTTTTGAGAGAATATATGGAGGAAGTGATTCAAGAAATGTTTCGTGCTTTTTTTTCCCTGGATTTGGTGGCTTTTTACTTTTCTTTTGTTTGGTTTGGTTCTTTCTTAAAATGCTAAATAAACTGCAAGTTGGGAAAAGCATAAAAGTCGGGGGAAGATAATGATTGATGATGATGTTCTAAATTAGACAGAGGCTATGGCCGGAAATAATGTTAGTAGTGTCTAGAGCCATTAACATATATTTTATGGACCTTGCTAGGCTACTAGAATTATTGACTAAAATATTGACTAAAATAGTTTTTCGGACCTCTTTGCCCTTAAAGTTGGGTGAATCCCTTATACCATCAGGGGGTAAGATAGTCATTTAACACTCTCAATTTGGGGGTTTAGAGTTTTTATCCCCAAAATTCTAGGAGTAAATCATTTTCCATATTTTATATCTTTTGAGCATATCATTTTAATAGTTAATTTTGCTTATTAACATCAAATGCGTGATTTGATAATAAAACTAATTAGCTTATGTAATTACTATTCTAGTTGTCCCTAATTTTATGTAAAGTTCTTTACAATGAAATAAAACTAGTATAATATTTGATTGATAATTATGTTTTACTAATCATTGTAATGAATAGAAATCATATTATAAATGTAGACTCAACTTGGATTGGGATTTGGTTTGGGTTTGAGTTTTGGCGTGAGAAGCTAAAAAATTTGCAGGAGAACTTCAAATTTTTTTCTTCAAATAATCGTTAAAGTTCAAATTTTGGCCTCTAAAATTGGCGAGAGAAATTCAAATTCCAAATTTTTGAGGCCAAAATTTGGAATTGAACGATTATTTTTTTTAAAAAAAAAATTGAATTTGAATTTCTCCCGCCAATTTTTTAGTTTCTCCCGTCAAAACTCAAATCCAAACCAAAATCAAAACCCAATCCAAGTTGAGCCACAATATATTGGGATATATTGTATCGGACGTGATCCGTTAGAAAAGTAATACTTCATGGTCCTTAGTCATAAGTATTACTTCATCAATACTATTTTAGAATCCTTAGACTCTATGTCTCCATTGATTCTAGCATGAATGGAGCCACGTTTTGACTCAATCGGACGTTACTTTTAATCGAGTAATCAATACGACTGATGATCGGATGTAGTATCCTATCATGACTTGAATGTGAGAGACATTGTAAGAAATTTGTCCCTCTCTTATTAGAGAGAGATACCATGGGGCCCTCGATGGGAAATACCGTTTAAATGCATGGTTGTGCTCAAATATATTTAATAAAGTGGTTATTAAATATTGTTTGTTGGGACAGTCTACCTAGATCGAACATAAATACAATTAAGCTTTATAAGGGTGACGATTACGATGTCTTATGCTTAATTAGGATATTGCGAGACGAAAGGATTAAATAGTGGATTGATATTAGGTTCTACCGCATATTCATTCACTCTGGGTAGTCACAATGTCCTGCTAGGGACCGCTTGTGATTTATGAACACATACTACTAATAAGTGTGTTTTCATTGCCATTGCGATACGAACGTACAAGGTCACACGCATAGACGAGTTAACGAACTTCATGTCCAGATTCAATGAATCTAGAATGTGTCTAGGTTCATTGTATCTGATATTTATTTTCTGAGAATAATAAAACGTTATTATTAGAATTAGAGATTAAGGATGAGCATTTTCGGTATTTGCCTATAGCTGGAATTACGTGGGAGTTATTATGCGATAAAGACTCCCACTACCAGTAGAGGTTTTATGGAACGCGGGAGTTAAAGACTCCCACTGCCGAAAGAGGTTGAGGACGTGAGAGTTGGTTTTGGAAACAAACTCTCACACCCTATATAAACCTCTTTTAGCCGAAACCTTAGGATATACTTAATTGAGCCGCAAAAACCAAGAGGTCTCCGAAATCAAATTTCGGTTTTCTGCCTCTCCCTTTCTCTCTAATTCCCGAAACTCAGAAAAACGAAGAGTTAGCAATCGTTGTTCGTTTCGTCGTGTGGATACTGGTAGATGGGCAATTTCGTAAAGGCAAAGCTATTGGTGGCAGCAACACAAACTCTGAAAGTTCAATAATAAGAATCTTTAATTCAATAATCATATTCTTTAGCCGTAAAATGTAAGTTTCAGAATTATTTTTTCGATTCCCATGGTATGAGCGGATCCTTCGGAGAGGACTCATGGGTGTTTATAACGAGTTTCTACCCGTGAATCCCTTCAAATACTATTGTATTGTCTTTAGTTGACAGATTAGATAATGTATATAAGTATTCAAAGTATATCCATAAAAATAAAATAAAAATGTAAATTATACTACTTCAGTTTTTTAATAGAGATTGTAGTTTATCAAAAGTTAAGAGAGAGAGAGAGAGAGAGAGAGAGAGAGAGAAATAACAAATATTTTTATTCTTATATCATTAGATAATTTAATTTATTCTCAAATAACAGACACTTTAATTGTCTCTGCAATATTAAAAAATAACTTTAATAGTTGGAAGATGACATGTATTTGGTGAAAAGACTAAAAATGCCCGAGTAACTAACATCTTATAGGCTACTTAGCAAAAAAAAAAAAACTAAAATCTTATAGGATCTTGCATAATCATCAATCAATTAGAATATTTTATTATTATTCTAAACATTTCCTTCCAAATCTATAAAAATCTCAAGTCTTACCATTAATTCTTTCAAAAGGAAAAAGTAACACCATTAATTAACACTAGTTTAATGCTTGGAGGAAATATTTAAGATAAATAGTTGTAATTGATTGATTATTAATCAAACTTACTGTCAAATATTAGAAGTATAAGATTTTAGATTTATACTCATTATTTTATTTTATTTTATTTTCCCATCTCTGTTCTTACAAGCAATCATGACCATTCACAAATAAATTTTTTATATATATCTTCAGCGGCACTAGTCCCTTTCCCTTTTTCTTTCCTTTTTCTCTCCCTTCTCTCTCTTCCTCATGTTCTTCCCCCTGTTGCTGCAGCCAATGGTCAAATCTTGGTTCTTTTGTTCCGTTTATATTACTCTATTTTATACTACGAATCATATGAAACCTTTTTCAGAGTTTTTTTTCTTCAAGATTCAAGACACAGTGGTTAGATGAGTCTCAGATTTTCACAGATCTAGACTTTTTTTCTATTTTTCTAGGAGGATTCGTTCAACTCGGACTTGATCTGGGCCCTTTATCTACTTTCTACAGCTTCCCGAGACAATTTGTAGACGGTTGATACGCCCATGGTCCTATAAATTGTCGACCCCTAAGGAAGATGTTGAAAGTGATATTCTCCTGTCCCTGTGGTTCAAGAATGGCGATGAAGATGCTTTGAAGAAGAAGATTATGTATTTGTTTAGTTGTCTAGTTTTTCTAGTTGTTTTTCCTAACCATCCAAGTTTTCTTGGATGTGTCTTTTGTCTGTTGTCGTGATTTTTTAAATCATTGTATAACCTTTACTTTCTGTATTTTCAGATTTTCTGTTGATTGTAATGGCCTCGGCTATTTGTGATTAATGGAAACAGAATTTATTTAGCAAAAAAAAAAAAAAAATTTATATCCAATTAAACACTCGATCTTCTAAATAGAGGTCCCAGCATCAAACCAATCAGAAGCATACAAAGCAGCTAGCGGTGTGGGGCCACCGGCGGCCGCCATACTAGCTGCATTGGTATTTGGCGCTATGCGAAGAGGATGTGGAATTCCCGGTATGCGGAATTAATTTTTTTCAGTATATATACGAAACGCTTACGAATATTCTTTCAATTTTTATCTTATTAAGATCCAAATTGTTCATCAAGCACATGTCTTTTTTTGGATAATTCTGATATAAATCAGGTCAATTAGATGGTTCAGAACTGGCCACATTATTATAAAATTATCTTTCTCCTCATTATGTGGTGATGTGATCAGTTCTGTACCACAAAATCCACATGGACCCGATACATATCATAATTTTCCCTCTTTTTTTTTTTCTTTTTTTCCTTTTTTGGAAATAATTTATCCTATTAGTAGCCAAGTACTACTTTTTTTACACAAAAAAGATGATATCCATGTCTATATGACCTCACCTCCCGATCCGACGAAAATTGTGGCGAAACACTACTTTTCTTGTACATAAAAGGCGATACCCACGCCCCCAGGGTTCCCACCACCCGATCCGAAAAACACTACTTTTCTATTCTCACTCGATGTTGATAATTGCTTAATTTTATTTATTTAAATTTTAGTACGGCAAATTCAGGTTTAAAACAATAAACTATAATTTGTGATATTGTATATGTATTTTAATTTTTAATTTTTTAGTTTGCGTCTCTGTTTAAGAAGACCCATTGAGCATTTTGATTAGCATATAATTCATAAAATATGAAAATAGACGGTGATGATGTTGGTATATCGTAAGGGTAGTGATAATGCCAGAGAAAGAATCCTCCTGCAAGAGCGATTTACGTGCATGTGACTAAATTGCCCCTCTAAAATATTAACTAAATCTTTAAATTATTTTTTCTATTCTCCCAATATTTTCTCTCTATCCTGGCCTGATGTTTCTCTCTCCCCTAGATACTTTCCTTATTTTTCTCTCAATCTCTCTATTTTCATATGATTTTTGTTTCCATATCTATTGTTTTTTTCATTTTTTCCTCTCTCTATTTTTTTTTTTCGTTTTTTCTTCTTTCCATCTCCAAATGATTTCATTTTCTTCTCTATTCTTCTCTTTCATTATCTCTTCTTGCTCTGTTGTCTAACTTTGAATTATATATATATATATATATATATATATATATATATCCAGATAATTTTCAACTACTTTCGGTAAAAGAGGTAAATTTTATTATTTTTATTGAGTTTTCGATTTTATATTGTTGTTGAATGATTCAATACAAGAAAATGGTCTATTAGTGAGGAAATTGAGAGAAGAAAAATAATAAAAAATAGAGAAGAAAACAAAATCACTTGGAGATGGAGAGAGGAAAAAAAATAGAGAGAGAGAGAGAGAGGAAAAAACGAAAAAAACAATAGATATAGAAGCAAAAACCACGAGAGATTGAGAGAAGAATAAGGAAAGAATCTAGGGGAAAGAGAAAGATCAGGACAGGATAGAGAGAAAATATTGGGAGAATAGAAAAAATAATTAAAAAAATTAGTTAATATGTTAGAGGGGTAATTTTGTCACACACACATAAATTGCTCTTGTAGGAGGATTGTTGCTCTGACATTATCACTACCCATATCGTAAGGATATCAATTATTTGTTTTGGTAAAAAAAAATTTGGGTGGGTTCGACTCCGGTCACCACGGCGGGTTAGAGCATGTCCTAGGGACCATAGGTCGCTTAAAAGGGTACTTACAGATCACTCACCAACACAACCCTCACGTCGGCAGCAAAAATTGAACACTTGACCTTTATAAGGACATGTCAAATCCTTACCAAGTGAGCCAACTATTTTGGTATCCTAAGGATATCATATACATATGAATATATTTGATACTTATGAAACACATTATGTATAGAAAAAATACTATACTTTGATGAATTAAATGCCAGTCAACCTCAATTGTTTAAATAGTATAAGAATTATCATGAAATAAAAAAAAAGTATAAGAAGAAAAAATATAATCAATTGAAAAATTGTTGGTTCATATTCAACTTTTTCAAATAAGTTTAGAAGCGTCTTCTAAATACCTTCCACACTTGGAGCATCTTGTTGATGAGGTGCGGAAGTTTTTTGGATCGTTTAATAATGTTACTGACTCTCTATGTTGTTAATTAGGTGTTATGGAAATATTTTCGCTTATTTGTTTAGACATTTGAACTTTAAGTTGGACTAATTTTGGAAAGATAAATCTCAATTTGAGATGAATTTACTATTTTCTTATCAAAGGCGGTTATACTTGCGTAACATAAAAAATTTAATATTTATTAAATACATTTTGTCAGAATTTACAGATTTTTAAATATGTGTTACATTTTATTTAATATGTGTTCTTTCTTTAATAACATCTGTCTTAAAATATGTAACATTTGTTTTACGCAACAGATGTTACAAAAACACATAATTTGTTCAGTCTAAAAAATAATGAAACGTCAACTTTTTTTAGCTATAATATGTAATAAATTTTTAGTTTTCAAACAACTGGTATTGTTTTCTAAAAATTATTGTCCCTCCACATTGTTACGTGATCGTTGCTTCTACAACATCAATGGCAAATTTGTTTATGTTCTTTTTATTATAATAAAAAAAAATGGAGACAAATGCCTTTTCGAATATCGAACAGCCAACAAAAATCGAGTTAGTGTAATAATTTTCTTTCTTGAAATTGGCCCCTTCATATCTGATAATCTGGAACAGTTGCAACTCCAAATCCTGCCAAGAACAACTGGATTAATATTGCAATATATACATGTGCTCAGCCTGAATCTAATCTAGATGGATGTGGACATTTTATTTTTATTTATAGCTGTTGCTGCGTTTGTTTATTACAACTTGGGCAATTATACATGTTTAAGGAGAGGTTTATTATGGGAATCGGGTAGCCCAAGTGGTAAGGCTACCCGAACACGGGGCGGAGGTTCCGTATTCGATTCCTATATCTCCCCATATTGGGGCAAATAATTCTCCTCCTTATGAGGCTTATCTTCCCTCCCCAGGCATGGGGCATGCTTCAATCTTCCCTATCTAGGATACTCTCCGCTCTTCCCCTTCGGGGGCAATCGCCTTCGGACGCTCAAAAAAAAAAGAAAAAAAAAGGAGAGGTTTATTATATTACTTTGTCCGTACAAATTTGAATATTTATTTATTTTATTAGAATGTTTAGAATTGAATGTTTCATTTTTAAATTTAAGTTAAAAATAATGGGCAAATTGGTGGATTCCGTCCCTAAACAATTTATGGTTTTGATATAAGGTCCCTAAACATTGTTTTTTAATTTTTTTATCCTCAAACAATTTATGTTTTGTGCATAAGGTCCTTCCGTCAAAAAAATGGTTAGTCAACTGTGAAATAGAAATCGAGATCGGGTCAACCCAAAAGCTTTAAAGGCAATTTCGGTACAACATTGGCAAATTGGTGGATTTCGTCCCTAAACAATTTCGAGATTGATATAAGGTCCCTAAACAATTTTTTTTTAATTTTTTTATCCTCAAACAATTTATGTTTTGTGTGTAAGGTCCTTCCGTAAAAAAAATGGCCAGTCAACTGCGAAACAGAAATTGAGATCGGGTCAACCCCAAAAGCTTTAGGGGCAAAACCCTTCTCTTCTTCTCTTTTTTCTTAAAAACTTGGCTAGTGCATTATATAATTATTAAAATCAAAACCCTTTATATTTTTTTTTAAAAAAAAATCAAAACCCATTCTATAATTCCTAAAAAAAAAACCCCACTTGATCACCAAAAATTCGCTAGTAAAATACAATGAGTTATAAATATTATAAATTTCATTACCTTTTGCCTGTCACTCATAACACACCGCTCACTGTTTTCTTATGATCAAGTTGGGTTTTTTTTTTTTAGGAATTATAGAATGGGTTTTGATTCTTTCAAAAAAAAATATATATAAAGGGTTTTGATTTTAATAATTATATAATGCACTAGCCAAGTTTTTAAGAAAAAAGAGAAGAAGAGAAGGGTTTTGCCCCTAAAGCTTTTGGGGTTGACCCGATCTCAATTTCTGTTTCGCAGTTGACTGACCATTTTTTTTACGGAAGGACCTTACACACAAAACATAAATTGTTTGAGGATAAAAAAATTAAAAAAAAAAATTGTTTAGAGACCTTATATCAATCTCGAAATTGTTTAGGAACGAAATCCACCAATTTGTCAATGTTGTACCGAAATTGCCCCTAAAGCTTTTGGGTTGACCCGATCTCGATTTCTATTTCACAGTTGACTAACCATTTTTTTGACGGAAGGACCTTATGCACAAAACATAAATTGTTTGAGGATAAAAAATTTAAAAAAACAATGTTTAGGGACCTTATATCAATCTCGAAATTGTTTAGGGACGAAATCCACCAATTTGCCAAAATAATGTTTAACTTTTAATCCAAGTCAAAATGAAATATACAAATACGAAATAGAGAAAATATTAAGATGTAAGAGATTAATAATTATTTTTCTATCTCAAATTGAATAATCTATTTTGTATCCAATGTTCCTTTTGAATATAAACATTCAATTTGGGGTTGTGGAGATGATAAATTTTCAAGTATCTTTTTCCAGTTCATCCAACAAAAAATTAAGTAAAATATATAGATACAATTACAATTTACAGTAGCAGTAGTAGTTTTTCAATTTTTTATTAAACTAATTGGTGTAAATGAAATTAATTGAACATGAGGTCGATATGTCCGAGTGGTTAAGGAGACAGACTTGAAATCTGCTGGGCTTTGCCCGCGCAGGTTCGAACCCTGCTGTCGACGTAGTTGCACACTTTTTTGCTTTCAACATCAGAAGCCCAAGTTTCGTCAGGCCCAAACTGTAGGAGTTGAGTTTCCTTTTTCCTTTTTCTTTTTTTGGGTTGACAACTCCAAAGAGAGAGATGGTATAATCACGTGGTTAAGAATTTATCAACTTAAACGAAGAAAATAAAAATATATGTCAATGAGCCTATGTCCTAGTTGAAAGATGTGAAAGTGGTAGATATTGAAAATTCAACTCTTCTGTAAAGAAAATAACACTAGTCTCGATCAAAATAGTTATATTAGTTAGTCTAATAATGTATGAGCATTAATATAAAACAAGAAACAAATAAAAGGTTTACGAGCACTCGTCATAAAAACTGAAATTTAGGATGTGTGAGAACACTATTTTTGCTTCATTTATATTTCGATATTTTTTTCTCAAATAATTTAATTTACAAATTCTAAGACAAGAATTATTATTATATAAAAGATGTATTAGAAGACTTAAAATCTAGAATGATGAGAACTTTACATGAAAATAACCTCATAAGGTGTAAAATTTGATAGACCAATATTCAAATACAATCCAACTAATTCAATAGGTGACTTTGTAATATAAATTTAATAATACGAAATGAAAGTTGCTCACTAGATAATTTCAACTGTGACTTTACCCTAAGCAAGCTTTGACAGATTTATGTGCAACAGGTAACTTTGCAATATAAAGTTGATCATGCGAAATGAAAATCTCTTACTGAAGAATTTCAAGTTGTGACTTTATCATAAGGAAGTTTTAACAAATTTCTATTATATTTCGCAATTTAAATTCTTCATTAATTCTATGAACGAGGAGATAACGGGCCTTAGACCAGTTGACCTGAGTCCAGGTAAGCCCAAAATAAAAACGTAGGGGCGCCAGCGCTTAACTAAATCAAGCGTGGGAAACTTAAACCGGAAAATAATTACGGGACAAAGCATTAGCGTATTATTTCAGCGAGCCAAAAGATCAGAACAGCGAAACGCCCACAGGATATTGGGCACCAAACCAAATACGATAAAGTTGATAACATCTCTGTGGGAACTGATTGGACTTGCATAGAACTGAAGAAGAAGAAGTTTCTAGAAGATGGATCCAGACGCTTTATCAAAGGCATTCGTAAATCACTACTACTCAACTTTCGATACAAATCGTGGCCAGCTTGTGAATCTGTATCAAGATACCTCTATGTTGACATTTGAAGGTCAGAAGATCCAAGGCGCACAAAATATTGCGGTTAAGCTTGGTAGTCTTCCTTTTCAGCAGTGTCAGCATCAGATCTCCACCGTTGATTGTCAGCCTTCTGGTCCTGCTGGTGGTATGCTTGTTTTCGTTAGCGGTAATCTCCAACTCTCTGGTGAATCTCACGCTCTCAAATTCAGTCAGGTATATATATATATATATATATGTTTTTTATTATTTGCGAACTGCGGTTATTTGATTTTGATGAGTTTTGTGAGTTTTTTGCTTTTAGCGGGGGTTGCTAGGGTTGGAAATTGGAAAATGTTTTAACTCAGTTATATTTTTGTTTTTCGAATTTGCGAAGTCCTGTTGTTTGTTTTTGATGAGTTTTGTTCGATTTTTGCTATTAGCGGAGGTTGCTAGGGGTGGAAATTGGAAATGTTCTAATTGATACAACTCAGAAGAGAATTCTAATATTTATAGTGATTGCTTTGTAATATTTGAATATGATTATTTCTGATCCGCAATGGTTCATTTCCTTGAAGCAATGCTGACGGTGATAGCGAGTTGTTGGTGTTGTGATGTTTAGATGCTGTATTCGTTTTTTAGTAATTCATTACCATTCTGTTTAGGAAGTTCACTTGGTAAAGGAGTTGACTTATTATTAATGTTAATTCCTTGAGATCTACCATAGCCAGAGCGGAACTTAGTTTAATATGTGAAAGCATGGATGATTGTTTATTCTCCTTTATTAGTAGTTTACGGATGATAGTGCTGAAGTTCATTGTTTCTTAAATGGAATTGTGTGTACTTGGACCACGGAGAGGAGTATTTTCTGTAGAAAGAAATGAATTCTATTATTTTAGTTATGCTCGATTTATTGAGAGGTAACATGGACAATTGTAGTGTTGGCATTATTTTGTTTTTGTTGTATGTTATCTATACTTGATTATGGAGGTATTATGAGTATTTATGATTTGATTGCAATTTAGAAATCAATTGACGGTCTGAGGTATGCTTGTAAAGATCATGCAACAGTTAAAATCATACTTTATGATGTTAAGTAATCTTTTCTTGGGGAAATTCTTTTGCTAGAATCCAGTGAAACTCTGTAATTATAGTGTGAATATTATGCGGTCATTGTAGTAGTGACTACCTGTTTCTATTAGATTTTTGTTGGGAATTGGGAGTAGGATGAATGTAGGAGCTGTAATGTTTTGCTAGAATCCAGAAGAAACTATGTAGTTATAGTGTGAATATTATGCAGTCATTGTAGTGACTATCTGTTTCAATTAGATTTTTGTTTGGACTTGGGACTTGGGAGTACAATGAATGCAGGAGCTGTAACGTAGATACATGTTTCTTCATTTACATTTGGGCTTTTCTGATTTATCCTGCTAGAGATTAGTTCTTTTGTTGGAAAAGAATCATCAGATGTGCAGCTTTTCTGCTATATCTTTGTATAGGTTCTAAGTTCTAGAATTTTGTGGGCAGAAACATGGTCTTTTGACATGCTTCTGTCATTTGAATATACAAAAAAAAAAAAAAAACCTAGATATTGGCTGCTATCTATTTAATGATTGTTGATTCTCGCATTTTGTACTAGTTGAGAGGGAAGTTTGCTAAGTTTTATTTGAGTGCATATTTACTGCAAGTACATGTGTATGCAGATAATTCTATTTATAACTGAATTAGCTTCTTGATGCTTGAGTATTTCAGTTTCTTTTGTATGAGCTTGGATCCTATGTTTAGTTAAATGATTGTGGTTGGTGTTATCTGAAGGACAATAGACCCCAGTCTGTTTAAGTTTTACCTGAGACTTGAATGAGAGACGCTAGGCAAGGAAAGATCCTTGATCATTTCCTTCAATCATGTTTTTTCTGGTACACCTGGATTTTGCCATCAGAATATGTTTGCTCTGCTATTTTAATAAGTTATGCTGATGTCCCCCTCCCCCTCCCCCTCCCCCTCTTGTTGTTAATGTGCAGATGTTTCACTTGATGCCTACTCCACAAGGAAGCTTCTATGTGTTGAATGACATTTTCCGGTTGAACTATGCTTGAAGAAGTCATTTTAAGAAATTGTGTTAAGAAGTGTCCTTAGTTTCATTGTGCAGGATGTGGGAGAAGTTTGTTTAAAATTCATCTATCATGTAGAAGTCAATAGTGAATGATTGAATTTCCTATGGTGTTTTGCCTAATTTCTTTCTAATTCATTATAATGATATCATGTGCCAAGACTCCTTTTGGTTTTGTCTGAATGAATTTATCAAATGGATTGTAGAAGCCTGTTTCTGGATTCAGAAAACTCGTGATGTGAACGTGTGTAAAACAACCAACTCGATAGGTCAGGAAGTCTTGAAGAATGTTTCTGGATCGGGAAACATTCTGGTGTTTGTGTGGATAAGTCAGGAAGTCTCAAGGGGCTGGTTTTTTATTTTGAAAACTTAAGGACTTTTTTTCCTTTCACAAGTTATTTCAAGCAGAAGATCAAACAAAATACTACTACATAATAAGTCTACGGAGGTATGTATAGTGGAAGAATGCAATGAACTCTGATGCCTGTGAAAATCATGGGGCACGGATTAGCAAATTGATTTTTGATGTCTTAGTTATTTGGCGTACTGGTCTCCTGATGGCTGCCCTTTTCTGCGTTCTTTTGTCAGGAAACAATAGCAAAATGGATCCTGCACTTCTGTTCTTTTCTACAAGGCCTAAGATTTAATTGGTGTATGTGTTTGTCTTACAGTATATGAACCTTTGAAGAGAGTAATATGAATTCTACTTTCTACTCCCGCCATAAAAAAAAATAAAGGAAAAAATAAAGTGTCACATAGATTTCTTCGGGGAAATTAGTAGAGTAGAAGTGCTACCAATTTCTGAGAGCAATTTTTTTTTTTTATTTTTTATTTTACGGGGTAGGGAATCAAACCTGGGCCTAGGCCAGGGATTATGGCTGCCTTTTCCACTGGGGCAAGCCTGATTCCCTTCTGAGAGCAATTTGTATAGGCAATTCAAATAGGTAAACCATCTACTGGTTTTTTAGTTCTATCTTAATTTATCATTTTATTTGTACAATGTTTTATATTCATTGGAGTTTTTTCTAACTTGTAGCACGGCAATAATATAATTCATAACCAACATAAAAATACTTTGATTTTCCAAATGGAGATGCAAGGAGTGGAGGAACGTGCATTTAGTTTTACTACACTCCAGTCTGATTCTGGTCTATTCCAAATGTGTAGAACGAATGACAACCGTCGGAATTGACGGTTGAGAAGTAAGAACAAATGTTTTTCTTCAAATTATATTCGACGATTGAGATTTGTATCAATGTGCAAATGAACTCTCATTCCGCATTGGAGTCGTGAACGTCCCACTCTTTTGGCTTTGGGCCAATGGGCCGTATTAGTTCTGTAATCTGGATCTTGATTCTTGATTTATTAATAATAATAATAATAATAATCCAAGTATTGTCAGCTTTAGGCATTTTCCATCCAGGAAAGTAATACGCATCGCATAGTCAGAAAGCACACAAATACAAATTGCAAGTGATCCTTTGTGTGCTTCATTTCCCTACCTTCTACTTTTCTATTTTCCTTTAAAAAAGCCAAGCTTTATTAATAATAATAAAACCCACCGAACATTTCGCCATACCATTGCTGAAGAAAATTTCTTATAGATCATCAGAAAAAAGGAGGAGGAGGAGGAGGAGAAGAAGATGGCAGATTGGGGCCCAGTGTTTGTAGCAGTGGTTCTATTCATACTATTAACACCGGGCTTGCTGATTCAAATACCCGGTCGGAGCAGATTTGTTGAGTTCGGCAACTTCCAGACTAGCGGAGTCTCCATTCTGGTTCATTCCCTTGTCTATTTTGCTGTCGTTTGTATTTTCTTGTTAGCAGTTCAGGTTCATGTATACATGGGTTAGTTCTTGTTTCTAATTCGCAGTTTCTGGATGGATTTGATTTGTAGGTCGGAATTGAATGTCTATTTTTCTATTTATTTTGTATAGAAAACATGACATTCAATTTCGGACTAAGGTAGTATATTGTAACTCATGAGAGCAATGCCTATTTCTTATTTTGCATTTGATTGTAATCTCAGTTAATTCCTAATATTTTTATTTTTTTTATTTTTTTTATGGGGCTGATATGAGAATCGATACAAGGGTCTTACCCCTGGGATGTGGTGCCTTTTCCACTGGGGCTACCGTTTCCCATCAGTTAATTCCTAATCCCTCTGTGTAATGCAAGTGAAATATGGCCAATTACTTTCATGGTTTCTTCTCAGTTTTCTCACTAGTTTCTTTTGGCAAAATATGGACTTCGTATTTTCTAGTAGTACACCTACCATGTAGCAATATTATTGGACTAAAGAGAATTTGTGTTTGGAATGATCACATTATTTCATCATATGTAACGGTGAAGTGTATATTTGCTATTCGCTCGATCACGGTTCGAACTTCGAAAACAGCTTCTTTATGAAAAAAATTATGGTAAGACTAAGTAAATCGGGATTTTCTCCAAACTCTGCCGACGTGAGAGACTTATGCAATGAGTACGATATTTTTTATTATCTCATAAATAATGTACTAAAAATCTAGAATTCAATAAAAAATGAGTGGGGGATTTCATTTGTGCATATGCCTTGTAATAAGTGGTAAAAGATTCTAATGGAGAGAGAAGCGCAATTGCTTAGAAATTTCCAGGAAAAGGGGCAGTCCGGCTCCTGTGCGGAACAATCTCAGTCCGTCGGATGAGATTTTGAACGGTACAGATATGGAGAGAAAAAGTTGCGGCTGACTTAAAAAATAATAATAAAAAAAATTTCTCTCTCCAGATCTGGACCGTTAAAAAATCTCATTCGACAATTGAGATCGTGTCTCGCACCGTACGGAACAAAAGCTGTTCCGCATAGGAGCCGGGACGGAAAAGGGGTTACAGTTGTCCTTTTTCTTGCGTGTGTGTAATTGAACACTCAAGAAACTTTGCTCCCAATATCTTTTCCATTGATACTTTTTGGAACATACTACAATATATAGCAACTCTGTTTAGGATCTAGCTGGAAATCATAAAAACTGATTTCATTTAATGTTGACCTCAGAACAATTTAGAAATGAAAACTCAAAGCAAAGAATAGAAAAGCGCTGAATAAATATGGTGATGGGGATTTGATCCTAGAAATCGGAATTTGATCATCTTCAGTGCAAATTAAATGGTGAAGATATTGTTGATTGGTGATAGAGTCAATAGTTATCGTTGACTTTTTTCAATCTGCACTACGAGTTGACAAAATCTCCACTTCTAAATTGCACAAACATCAAAGACAAAAAGCTAATCTTTACTAGAATTTCTAGGTACAAAATAGTTGTGTGCTTCATTTCTGAGATAGTACAGTAATTGTTTTATTTAGCTATGCATATATATGTATATCAAGAATAACAAGGAATAGAATAAGAAGTAAACCATAGATAACGGTATGGAGCAATATGGAGACTATACTAGTCTTCATGTTCAAGAAACCCACAGGTTGTTGCTTCCCAGGAAGCTGAAAGATTAATCCAGGTGATAGAAATGCAAACAGTGCTGAAGCTATGATCAGAGCAGCATAGTCCTTCATGCTTTCTTCTGGCTCTGTATTGAACTGTAAAGAAGATTGATCAACTCCTATGGAGTGACTTATGGTGTTCTTTGATGAAGAATGACTGGTTGTCAAGTGACTCAAACCATCAAACAAGAAGAAGATGAGGAAGACAGAGGAGCAAAAGATGGAGAATATAAAAAGGGAGGTGGGAAAGGGGGGGCTTTTGGAATTCGGATGCTCAATAATTTGACTTGCAATTCAATGGAGTGAATTTTTCATCGGGAATAACTCAGTTGACAAATCCATCATTACTAGTGTCGTGTCAGCTTTACCATCGCTTATAGTTCTATTCTTATCAAATGCAGAAATCAGTCGATTGTGAATTATTTGTACTAGCAGCTCTAGTAAATTCCATTGAAATACATTCCGCGATTTAACCCTTTCAAGGACAAAGCGACGGACACTTAATAGAATTGAAGCTCAATTTTTTTTTCCAATGGAGGGAATGAGAATCCCATAAAGTTGGGACAATTGGTCAACAAAGTTTAGCTTTTTTCTGTATTTTGTTATATGCTCTGTTAGGATAAGGGGAAGCATCACTGGTGTTTTTGGACATGGTCTCCCTTATGAAATGATGGACTAATTGGTATGGTGCTTGATTATTCTAATGCTATCTCATCAACTATACTAAATTGCTGGACCATACCAGTGTTAGCGTTAGGTATTGAATTCAATGGTCCCTAACAGCCAAATTATTAGTTAAAAATCGAATCATAGTCATGTTTTAGAATAATGCTTTCTTGCTAAAAGTTTCCAATTTTTTATTGGATAACTCAGTTGTTCCAGATAGCTTGTACTGAAAATGGATGAAGAAATGGCTGTTCGGACAACAGTTGGACGAAGTTAGGGTATCTGGGGCGTGTCTGGGGTGGGGCGGCCCTATGGGACGTGGCCCACCTCTCCTCTCACATAAATTCATGTAGGACCCGCCTGAAAATATCTTACAGGTGGGTCCTGCAGGAATTTATGTAAGAGGGAGGTGGGCCATGTCCCATAGGACCGGTCCACCTTGAATTTTTCCGGGTATCTGTCGCGGATAATGATAACAGTGAGTAATGCTTTTTGAATAGGTAAATGTTAATCTTCCAACTCTATAGTTAACAGTCCGGCTCCTGTGGGGAACATCCAAAGTTCCGCACGTGCGGGCCACGTTGGGAGCAGCTGATTTCATTTTTAAAATGGATCGACGACTATGATTTAAAAGAGAGTTAAAAAGGTACATATGTAATTTCACAAATAAATAAAAAAAGAAAAACAGAAGGGGAACATGCAACCGTCACATCGGTTGAGTTTCCGAGGTAAAAAAAAGCGGCTGAAAAAGCAAAAAGTCACATTTCTACAAAAACACATGTTTTTGTTCGGTAAACACATGTTCTTGATTATTGAACACGTGTTTTTGTTCGGTGAACACATGTTCTTGATTATTGAACACATGTTTTTGTTCTGTGAATACATGTTCTTATTCGGTGAACACATGTTCTTGATTAGTGAACACATGTTCTGTTATTCTGAACACTTCAATTTAAAATTTCATTTTCCCGCAAAAAAAAAAAAACTCTCAAAGTTTAAATACCCCTGTTTTAATACAACCGTTGGATCAAAAGTACAAAATCCAACTCAGCTTGGCCCGCATATATGGACCATTCCCCTTTCCGCATAGGAGCCAAAGTATATAGTTAAGAGATGAAGTAAGTAAACACTTAATCGAATAAAAAGTGGAGGATGATCTTTTTTTCGAAGGAATCAAAAAAGAAGGAAGGGGAAAGCGGAAAACATCTATGCGCTTTCAATCGACCACGCCACGCTACTCTGATTTGCAAGAAGGGAATCAAATCAAAGCTAGAAAATAAAGTTATTTGACTCATTGGTATGAATGAAAAGTTTGCAATTGATAATTCTTCTCTTTGGACAAATTTTGCATAACAAAATATGGTTACCAATCCTAATCAAATAAACTTTTTTTTATTATATAATCATTATAATGATAATCCGATGGACTAATATCTATTATTAACATAATATCTCCTGAATTGGATTACAACCACACCTCTCATATATAATAAATTAACTGCCACTACCTTTCAAAATATTTGCTACTTTTTAAACTATCTTATCTTTCAAATTTTTACTACTTTTTTAAACTCTCTATCTTTCAAAATATTTACTATATACTGTAAAAGCTAATACATATTTATTATAACTTTCAGTCTAGAACTAATTATTTAATTAAACGCTAATATTAACTTTTTAATCATCATCTTGCGAAATTAATTGGCCAATGTGAAATTCTCGAATACTAATAAAAGCTCAACATTGGACAACTTGTATTTGATAAACTCTAATTATCCAATCTAAAATTAAACAATTGGTTGGATTAGCTAGTTGTGAGATTGATCCTCCTTAACCTAAGCTACTTATGCTTTCGTTTTTCTTTTACTTTTACTACTGACTTAAACAACAAAGTAGAAACAGGGGATGAGTCCTACAATTTATTTTTGTGCATATAAATCCTATAAAATCTTGTTATTTAGAAAGGAAGAGCGGTTAACGCTCAGCTCATCCCCCGTCCGACCAGTAATTAGATCAGAGCATCATACATAAATCGTGAATTCGAATACTATAAATGAAACAACTCACTTGAAATTTTGAAAAATAAAATATGTCTTGTTAAAATAATCGTCTTCAAAAGAGTCATTGTAGTACACGAACAGGAAATATAATTCAACAAATGGTCCGTGGGCTCGCTTTTAAAGCAGGAAAGAAATATTTAAAAAAATAATATAGGGCCAGCCTCTTTTTTAAATACGAGTACAAAATACTACCACCATCATTATGCGAAAAATAAGGTTCCGGTCCCACCAACTCTTCTTGTCCGTATCGGCCCACTAAAACCCATTATTTTCTTCCTCCCTGGGCTGGGTTGCGTAACATTCCCTTACTTCTCCTTCTCACTCCCTTAATTTCCCAGTGGAAATCACCGGATCCATTTCAGTTCCAGAATCTACATAACAATGGCGGATTGGGGACCAGTGCTAATTGGGGTCATACTTTTCGTACTTCTTCAACCTGGACTGTTATTTCAGTTTCCTGGAAACAACCGTAATCTTGAATTCGGAAGCATGAAGACTAATGGAAAATCCATTATGGTTCATACTCTTATCTTCTTTGCTCTCTATGCTATTCTCACCCTCGTCGCCCATCTTCACATCTACACCGGCTGATTTTCATTTCTTCTTTCTTAATTAGTGGTCCCTTTACTTGTGGGGACTAGTAGTAAATCTTGTAATTTGGTTTATCTAGTAACCGACTCTGGATCTTCGAGTACATCTAATAGTATACTGCTTAGTAAACTAATGTTATTTTGCTTCAATTTTGTCCAAAGTGAATTTATGAGTTTGAACTAATTAACGTGTGTGGTAATATCATTAGTATACTAAACAGTGTACTGGAAGATCCAGAATATAATAACTGGACACTTGGATGCAAGAAAGATGTATTGTAACTACTTGGTATGATGAAATATGCTCAGTTAGATTTTACTAGTTGTGTAATTCTATTATCTAATGGATGTTGGTTCTTTGGTGGCATTCAAGATCTTTATCTTCTTTACTTTTCGTAGCTTGCAATCAGAAAATCTGCAACATTAGTCGCTTCCAAAATGTCTACAATCCGGATTTTTGCCCTAGGCAAGGTATGAGGAATCACGTGTGTTACCAGTTAAGGTAGGATAACTTGACCTTATTTTCTGTACTTTGGATGCAATGTAAATGTATTACTAAGCTTTTTGCTCTCTTTTGCTTGGTTATCTTATCTGAGTATGGAGGAAAGATGCAAATCTTGATTTGGTGGATTATTGATCCCTAACTTCTGTCTTTTACTTGGATTCCAACCAGATTAAATCTACTGAGTTTTCTTTTGTTTTGAGTGAGATCTAAGCAAGAACTTACTTCTTGAAGATTAGGATGGTACTTGTGAATTGTTATTGATGGAGTAGTTAGCTAGTTTGCAAGAATACAAAATTTCAAGTTGGAAACTCGTAAACAATTCAACGTTTTATGAAACTCTAATGTCAGTTTGTTTTGAGACGGAAAACCAGCTAGACCCTTAGTAAAGATTAAATGTTCCAAACCCGAGTACCCAACTTCCTGCCCTGCCTATCTGAGTATTCAGGAGGATGAATTAATGGATAGCTTCTAGATTACCAACAACTTTGTTCATTTGTCTCTACCAGTCTGAAATCTTAAGACGCCCCTGTCAAATGGTTAACCTTATAGTTAAGTTGAATTCTAGTAATTTGAGATTCAATTCTGCGATGAACCTGGTAATTTCTAACAATGGAAAATAAGTAAGTAGTCTTAGGAAATTCTGAATACAAGGTTATATCTATAAAAATGGAGTCCATGTTTCCCATTGTCTTTGATGTTCATACTATTCTTGATTCCATTTACAACTTACAAGTAATTCAGTAACTGAGTTACATATTTGTAGTATACTCATGGTGATCTAGGATTAGGGGCAGGGGGATAAATATTAGAAAAATGAAAGGAAAAAAGAAGGCAAGACACCGATAACTCTGAAGAAACTTTCGTTCCTAGTTCAACATCAGTTGGATTACAGACATCAACCAGGTCGTATGTGAATGCCAATAGCCACAATCAAGATGGTGTATATACAAAAGTACAAGACAGCATGAACTAGAATGGAGATCCCGCTAGTGTACATGTTACCAAATTCCATAACTCTTGTTCTTGCAGGTAGCTGGAATAAGAGGCCTGGTGACAGCAAGATGAACATAGCCACGGCAACAACCACCGGTCCCCAATCTGTGTTCATCATCTCTCTCACTTTGAACATAAGAATCACGAAAGAAGCAAGGAATGAAGTTCTTGGCACAATATATGAGATTTCAGGTGAAATTTTCTGTGGGCAATTTGTCAAGTGATATTGCAAATATGTAGGAGAGATGTTTTGTACTGATGATTTTCTTAATGTTGAAGCATTATAGGGATACTAAACTTGGACATAAAGAGAAAGTAAGCTTATAAGAGAGGAAAAGGTATGTTATGCTATAGTGGGAATTGCTTTATGGAGTCATGGTAAAAATACTAACTTTTGGTTCATCAGCTTCCAATAATTCTACATCAGAAGTTGTCTTTTGTCTGTCTTTAGAGGTTTATACCAAGGTAGAAGTAGTTCTCGGGTCATAGCTCAACTGGCAAATTCACCACTAGTACTATAGTGCTAGCCTTGTCTGTACTCGTAGGGTAGGGGATCGATTCCTATAAAGTCCAAAATTGTGAGTTGTTGTACATAGACATATCTCGCGATTTAACTTCTCCAGAATCGGCGAGTCATTAGGGATTGGGATTCAATCCTTTTACCAAGGTGGAAAGCTGGTGAAGGTCTAAAGTCGGTGCAACTCAGCTCCTCGAGATTGGTTCTTTAAGGAATGTTCACTCGTTTTGTTTTCTCCTCTTTTTTAAAAAGCAAATGCACTACTAAGCTCTTGAACTTTCTGATCATGTTTCCTTATATGTTTTTGTACAAATATATGATACTGTTATTGCCAATAGCTAGCAACTTTTGTGCTTGACTAACAGTAGTAGGCCTCGTTAAATAGATTACTGTACTTATCGAGTGTGACTTACTTTCTTATGTGATTTGTAAATTAAACTGCATGAGACGTAATTTATTCAATGCGATATTTTGTACATAAACAAAAAAAAAGTAGAAACAGGTCTTGAGATGCATAGACGAGCGGGTAAGCTGGAAGTGTTGTGGGAAGAGATTCCCTAATAACACATGTTCGAATCCTGTGCGGAACAGATTCTCACTGGAATTCGTGTATCGTGGGCTCTTTTCTTCAAGTCTTTGGCCATGTTATCCATGCACATTCCTCGATTTAAAAACTTGTCTGATCAAAAGTGCTTCTGACTCAGATAGAGATTCGGCCTCCGGGTCTCACCCTTTAAAATGGAGAAACAGTATGCCTCAAAACATATTTTCATTTTTGTTATGGTGGCTTTTAACACGATCGCAGCCCAAATCCACTCGGTACTAAAAACTTGTATAAGGAAATGGACCAACTGTTTGCAGCAACCAATAAGTGTTCTTATTTTATTTTTTTATTTTTTTTGAAGTCCGGTTGGGCGGTTGCCTCATGAAGGCGAGAGAGAACTGCCTCACAGGAGGAGGAGATAGTCCCTAGGAAGGGAGACATTTTAAGACTTGCCCCATGTATGGAGAGGGTGTCGAACTCGGAACCTCTCGGTCACGGGTCGAGACTGCCCCACTCTTTGACCCAATAAGTGTTCTTAAAGTGCGTATATATATAATGTGACTCTTTGGAGTTCCCAAAGTGTTGACAAGGCAGAAATTTGATTTCTATGAACCACCAAAACAAAGATTCAAGGAAAACCAACAACAGATTGACTAATTATCTAGAATGCTAGCCAAATCTTCCTTGCTATTTACTACATATGATAAAATACCTATTTGCTCTTCACCCCTTCTTCAGCAAGTTGGTCCGTATCCTCAGTCGTCTAAAGAATGGTTCGACTTTCTAGTGTTCTTCAGCAAGGTAGTGACTGGCTTCACAAATATCTCCAAGCTGCAAGAAACGCCATGAATACACTTAGTCGATAACCATTAATGTAGTTCGAGAGCTTTCTCGACATAGCAAAAGAGTGAACTTAGGAAAGCCTAAAACTTGGCACAATAAATCCTCTTTTCTGTAAGCTACATCCTAAATCTCTCTATTCTTAGTTATAAGACCAAATTTCCTGTTTCTCTATCAACTTTACAAGATGGAATTCAGGTCTCACAAACTCCATCCCAGAAGCATAACCTGGTCTAACCAAAACCTTAAAGCTAACCCAAACTATATATATCATCCCATGGACGGAACCAGGAAGTTGATGGGCATATTTCAAATTTTACACGAGTCTCAGAAGGTGTAAAAGCTAAAAAATTTATTGATATTTTTGAAAATTCCAATATTCATACGAGAAAAATACATAAATTTTTAAAATCTTGAGGGCCGCCTCCTCCCCCTTAGTTCCGTCTATGCATCAATCAAAACCCGTCATTGTCTAGGACAACCTTAAATAGAACAAATTAGATAATGAAATAATCCTGAAACATAAATGCAAGGAAAATCAACATATTAGGAAAAAACCTGGGAGGTCCTTATTGGAAGAGTAGGCAGGCCAGAGAACCTTCCTACCAAGTTCAGACAAGTTATGAAGCATTCCAACAAAGTAGAACAAAATAACCAATCCAATAACCAAAGGCATCAAGAAAAGCCCAATAACAAAAGTCACAGAGCCAAAAAGAATTAAAGCCACAGAAATCCCTAAGAAAAGGGAAGCAAAAGCAGCTGGGGAAGCCTCTGATGTCCGAGAGGAAATTGTAGAAACAGCTGGACCCACTAAACCCGGGAAAGATACGGGTAAAGGTGGAGTTCTTAAGATGTTTATTATCATTGAACTCAGCTCGCATAACACTCTTGTATGCTGATCTTCTTCTACTTCCCCTCTCATCTTGCAAATGATTTTCTGGGTTTTTAGGATTTTATGAATCGGTTTAATTATAAAGACTATGTTTTCAGGGTTTAAGATGAGGTCGAAAGGCGTAATCGATGTACAACAATTGAATATTTCTGTACTATCTTGGAATTTACATGAAAATTCTTTATGGGTCTAGGATTTTATGAATGACGAAAGTGATAAAGACTCCGTTTTAGTTATTGGTCTAATTACATATTTCCTCCGATTCAAAATATAAAGTCATTTTAAACTTTTCACACAAAGTAAAATATTAATTACAATGACTAAAATACTCCTAATTAATACTCAAAATAACAAAGAAAATAATAGAGAGTTGTATTGGAAGTATACATTTTGACCAAAATGAATATCAGGAGAAAATGATGTTGGAGCAAATCAGTCAAAAAATATACATTAAAAAAAAAAGACTTATATTTTGAATCGAAAGGAATATTGAACACTTTTTGCCATCTTGAATTATCCATTTAAAAAATTGCCAATTTAAGTAATTTGAAGCGACAATCTGTCATTATTTTTAAATTTTTATTACGTAATACATGCTTTACGATATATATGCATTATAAGAGAATATTTGTTGAATAGAAATCAACCAGTCAAAAGTCTATAACACATCTTGCGCAGTATTTAGTTTATACTGGATTTTTTTTTTTTGGCATTATAACGATGCACCTTTAATATTAAAGGCTGTTCAATTTTATGACAATTTTGTTATTACTTTCTCTGCTACTTTATTTATAAAAATTAAACAAGATAAACTCTAGATATTAATAACACTGTAATTAAAGACGCAATAAATAGGGATATTATACGATAAATTTTAAACGTAAATATGACTATAAATAATAATATCAAAAAATTATCTCTATATTTTAACAAAACTAAAAGTAGGAACGTGATATACTCTAAATATGAAAAAAAAACTACAAATAGAAACGTAATAACTGTTAAGAGTAAACAAAATTATAAATAAGAATATCACGAGATAATCATTCTATAAAAAGCCTAAAAGTGGATAAGAATGAGAAGGAACTTTATCCTATCATGAGTTGGAATGGGATAGGAATAGAAAGTCCGGAAGCTCAGAAATGTGGGATTTTGGAAGTTTGTTTGGAATTGGAAGTTATTTTGGTATAGAAACTCGGGACGAGAAAAAGGATAAGATCAGCAGAAGGCCTTTATTGGTCTGTTATTACTGAGGGAACCTTTTCTTTTTTCTTCCTGAAATTCTGTTCAGAAGAATTCAAATGCGGCGGCAGCGGCAGATAACAGGGAACAAGAGTTTTTTTTTACCTTACCACAAGGTGTTTAGCACACTCCGATTTTTAAAAGATTATATCAGATTAATTTTTATTTGCACTGAGTCGACCTATAAAAAAGTAAAGTGATGACTTCATACGTGAGTAAGGATTGATTACTCAAACTCTATTAAAGAGCGAAGAGATTTGTATGGGCTTTTAGAACGAACTGGGTGTCTAACGTAAGATGGGCTGAGGTTTTCTGGATTTGGTTGGACGTGGGAGGTGGGGACTGGGAGTGACATTGGGACGGGGAGCCCGTTACGTGCCGGGTTCACCACGTACGGCCTAGTTTTTTGTGCCCAGAATTCAATTAACATATGCATCAATTCAGTCCGGCTTTGAAGCCGAATACTTTAGGTTTGTACGTGAAAAATAAATTTTGAGACTGAAATTTTGACAGTTAAATTTTTTTTTATTTTTTTTTATTTTTGAGGACTTTCGGATGAATGTTTGTCTCTTGAGAATATGGGTTTTTAAAATATAAAAAAATTGTCAAAATTTTTATTTAATTATTAAATTACTTTTATTTCACATATGCTAAACAAAAGATGTTTTGCACGGCACGAGTTCGAATGAAGTTAATAGAAGAAATTTTGGGAGGGGATATAGTTTACATGGTAGAGCGTCCGCATTACTTACGAGAATATGGGGGTATGATACCCCACATCACATTTTTTTATGGGTTTTGAGATTATCTGTTAAGAATTGGGCCGAATTACTGTATTGTTAGGAAGCTGGCCTATTTTGGCCCATAAGTCCGGGGGATTTGTATGGAAATTCGGCATCCTTTATGATATTGTTTTTACTAAAGGTCTGTTTTTTATTGCTGATTTTTTTTTTTTAAATTACTTTATGAAAAAAATATACTTTGTCTAAAAGTAAATTTTTCTTTGTATACATTGAGCTGTTCTTATTTGTTGAAAAAAAAAGTTTCTGAAATATTATACTCATCTTTTTCCACAATCCAATAAGGAGAAAAAAGGAATCTAAAATATATTTATATGATTATTTTGTATTTATTATGATTTTTAAGTGAAAAAATAGTTTCAGCACAAGCTATTCTAATTTCCAAAAAAAGAAGCATAAATTATTATTTTTGTTTATTTTAAGTTATAAGTTGACCCACTAAACAATTACGAATACATCAATAACAACATATTTTAAGTCATAAATTATAAGTATGTGTTGTTAAGTAATCGAGAAATAGACTTTTGATTTCTACCCTTTTTCTTTTTCTTTTGGCAAAGAATTTTTTAATCTTCATATTAAACACAAATAGGGCACTAAATTTTGAATAGAGCGTACTCTGTGAACTATGTGCAATTTAACGAGCCAAAAAACCGCACATAGCAAAAGAAAAAATAAAAATAAAAATAATTGAGCCAAAATAGTTGAGGAAATCTAATATAATATCCTTCTCGTTCATAGGTGGATGTCCATCTCCTTCTCTCTTCAAGAATATAATCTAGTAGCATTATTGAAAGTGTATCTTCTTTCTAAAAATAAATAAAGTTAGTTTTGACATTAATTTAAATCATAAAAATCTAACACATTCCTATTAAATTATTTTTTGCAATAGAAGTTTCCAATCACAAGTATCTTTCCAATAGTTTGATATGTAAAAGATTCCCTTATCAATGATATATCAATATTTAACGAGTTACTATATATATATATATATATATATATATATATATATATATATATCATGCCTAAATGTTTTGAGTATGTGGAAAGTCTTTTGGTTCTTTGGAATCCCAATTATTTTTGTGTTAGAACCCACTTTTGATATTTAATAAGTAGCTAAGCTAAGTGCGTGGTTTGTAATTAATAATCCAGAAGATTAGAAGGAAGATAATGGATAAGAGAAAAATAACCTCAAATTACCAAAAAGAAAATGCAACAAATAAGAAATAGAAAAACAACGATAAATTAACAGTAATTATGCCAATTATCATCAAATATTCCTCTTGGTCGTGTTCTTGAAGGGAATATATAGTTCGATTTCAATATCAAGAAAGGAAACTACATAAAGTAATATTCACCAATTCTCTGTCACCTTTTTAACCCTTAATTTGTCTCTTAAAACGTTACTTAGAGTGAGTTAAAGAATTTAATCAGCATATGTTTCTTCTTTTATTATTCACAATTAATCCCCTGCAAATCTCCAAACAGGGGAAGGTGAAAATTAGACTTAACCTATTAGTCATGATTCGTTCCTAACTTATATTATTTTTAAAACTCTTTATATACACGCATAATTCTAAAAAATAATATGAGTGAAAGATAAATCGAGAACGATGAACCAGTCTATCTCTCATCTTTCTATAATATGCCATTTTATGACCAGAATGCTCAACACATTTGGCCACACCTCTGTTTTTTAAGGATTGGCCAAATACAAATTTGTGTCACCAAGGAAATATTTCATGTCACATTATGGGACAACTGTTTATGTATATCTATACATAAATCATTACTAGATTAGTCAGGTTGATAACCGAATACTGGTGAACAAAAAAAGATAAAATGTCATTTTATTTTACTTTGTTTCTGATTGTCTATTGTTCATAAGAAAACAAAGATAGATTCAATATTGTTTCAACTCATGAAGACATCAAAGCTTTTAGAAATGATATTAGATTATCCAATTTTATGAGAGTTGGTTCAAGGTAAATCAATATATGCATGCAAAATTCATACTATAAGCAGAAAATTGAGAATTTTATCATTGATGATGAACTTTGCAATTATCACCATTCTTCAACAAGGAACTACAACTACCCTCTAGAGTAATTCTCTTAATTCCCAGAAATATATATATATATATATATATTTCTCGAATTCAAGCAGAAACTCCTAAAGTAATCTGTATTTTGATCTTTTTATTACATACTTAGTAAGATAAAGAGTGTAATATATGGATATTATATATTGATCTAGGATTGTAATCTCTAGTACCACGAAAACTTATTCTTACAACGGTACTATTTTATTCCAGTCTTACATAATTATTGTGGGATGTGACCCTGCATGAGACCAACAATAATTTTGTAAGAGAAAAATACAATAGTAACATCTTTGGTTTTAATTATCTCTAGTACTGCTGCATGTCCTAAAGCTTCTTATTGTGTTCGGAGTTGATACGCTGTAGCTTAATTAATCTTTCTCTTACGGTTTTAATATAGGTTGTAGCCTTGGTATCCACAAGTTCATCCGCAGCAACGCCGCCATAGAAGTTATCATGAATGATTCCACGGCCAGCAGAAGCACCACCGGCCGCGGCCGGTAACACAAATGAAACTTTCTGCTTAGGTACTTGAGGGACTACTTGGTCCTGGTTGACTATGAACTCCACATGAGGATTATAATGATGATGATGATGAGGAACCTTTTGCTGGACCGGAGGAAGAGGGCTTGGGCCGTTTGGCTTCATCTTTGTATTATTATTATTATTGTATGGTCCTGCAGACGAAGGCTTGGTTGCTTTGTAGATTGACATTACCAGCTTACCTTTCAAGAACCCTGTTTTTCGCCTCCGGTTTGACTCCATTTTTAGTACCTAGTTTGATGATCTACTTGAGGTTTTGAGTGTTGTTTCTGTGCATTTGTGGGGGGGAGGATAGGGCTTTATATACTTGTTTTTTTTGTCAAGGTTCTAAGAAAAATAAGAGGTGGAATATGTTCACTAGATGGTGTATTTTTGTAAGTGGAAGGTGAGGCCAGTCTATATGGACCAGTTCTATCCCTGGTTATCCAGAGTTTCTTAATGTGCTAGAAGTGAAATTCTATCACATATCCGACGTATTAGTCTTGAGTCCACGCTCTTCTCATAATTGCAAAAGTTTTTTATTTACTGTTTCAATAATGCAAGTACGGGTTCCAAAAAATATGTAAGAAAAATGTAGTGAAAGAATTAGTAGGTTAGGTTTAAAATGCCAACACCTGTCTGATTAGTTAGCAATATGACGTGACATTCGATTCGTGCGTTGCGTGATCAAATTCCCTTCCCCAATTTATTTGAAAAAAAAGAGGTTAGGTTTAAAATATAATTTTTTATTGCAGAGGAGGAGTGTAGGATAGAGATCGATGAAGTGGGCGGATGATGTGTGATTCTGTAGCTAGTAAGGGTAGTAAAATATCAGTATTTTGTGATTCTCTTTTCGGAATTTCTGGTAAGATACGATCTAATAATTTCTAAGCAACTTTTTACTGCTTTTTAATAAGATGAAGAGAATCTTGAAGTTTTGGCTCATTTCATATTGCCAATAAAAAGGAATAGTGCCATACTTTTCCTATATAACTTACTAAAATTTGCATGACTAGTTCAGGCTAGTAAGTCCATGTAAATCATAGTTTAGCATTCTAGTTTCTGGTTTATAATTTAGTATAATAGGGCTAAGATTCTCACAATCTCAAAGAAAATATTTAGGCTAGTTGTTATTTGATATGTTTTCTTTAAAAAAAATATATAGTTATGTTGAGTATTGGGAACTTTGGTAGAGTGTGAAGTATTAGTGGGAAAAATCATCCGTCTACGTACATGTCTCCACGAATCAAAAGTAGAAATTTCATTTAATTTTTATATACACATTGCAAATTGTAAATGATCAGTGACAAACATGATAATATGTACGGTTTTTTGCCCTTAGTTGAACAAGTGATTTATGGTTTGCTTTAGCAAGACATGTACGAGAACAAGACAGTGAAGAAGTAGAATTCAAGTATAATAAGGGGCAGGTCCGTCTCAAAAAAATATGGAGACCTTGTAATAATTATCAAAGGTAGGCCCCTGATTTATTTTAAAAAGTCTAAATTATAAAAAAATGTCAAAATATAATTATAGACTCAAATTTTAAGAGTGCGAACAATTATAATATTGATATTTTATTTTAAAAGGGTTATCATTGTAACACTTTTTGAAATGATTTTTCTTTTCATATTGATCAAATTTTTTTATATATACAGTAAGTGATTTTTTTTTTTAAAAAAAAAAATTGGGACCTTAAAAATAAAAGTTTCGGTTCTGTATGACACATATGCCTGCTCATAGCCGGGCCTGTAAGTACAGTCCGGCTCCTATGCGGAACAGGGATTGTTCCGCACTCCCAGTCGTCGGATGGGATTTTGAACGGTCTATATCTGGAGAGAGAAAAGTTACGGCTGGATTTAAAATATTAAAAAAAAAATATTCTCTCTCCGGATCTGGACCGTTAAAAAATCTCATTCGAGGCTGGTAGCTTGTTCTGCACGTGCGGAACAAAAAGCTGTCCGGCATAGGAGCCGGGAGCCTGTAAGGGGGCCTTCTCTTATCGGATAAGATATTCTACCTGATGATAGGTCATACATCAAAAAACATCAAGTGGTCTCAATCCATATCCGTTAGTTCTGTAGTGATCATATCCAATGAATTTTGTGGTTTATAAGATGAAGAAAGAGATGATTTTATGATGATTTAAACAGTTTTACCCATAAGATCCATAATGAAATTATGATATTCACTATTGATAGAAGTGATTAATCTCACTCGTTAGCCATGATCCAATATTTCTCTTATTAATGTCAAAGATATTTATTTACTCACTAACCTTACTTGTACAAGCAGTAATAAAAAAATGTGATAAGAGTGTGAGTTATGTCCACCCTGAATTTTCCCTCATCAATGAGGAATTATTAATAGCGGAGTCCGAACTTAAGTCTTACCAATCTTCGTTGGCATATTCTTTCTTTCCCATGTTGTATAGCACTCCATCGAGCTGCTTCTCAATTTCTTGAAATGGATTCTGTTGTTGTTGTTGTTGGGTATATATATGGACAATAATTGTACTCATTGATGCTTTCTCTACTTTTTCACTTGATAGTTGATCTTATATTTTGCATCATATATATTGACAATGTATCGTCATTGTTAACGAACTACATTTGCTTTTAGACTAACTATCAAGAACAAGAATAATTTTGTGGACCAAAAGTGCACTTCCACTGCCTCATAAAGCTTATCAGTAGTGTTCTATACTACTAGAGGACATACTTCTCTGAGTTATCTTCCGTTAATGGGAGGGCCTTTTTTATTTTTATGGAGCACTAATGATTAATGTGCCTGAAATTAAAAATCTACGTATATGTGATCACGTGTTCTTGAGGCCCGAAGGTGATTGCCCCCGAAGGGGAAGAGTGGAGAATACCTTATATAGGGAGATTGTAGCATGTCCCAAGCCGGGGAGGGAACTTAGTCTCACAAGGAGGAGAATTTTTATTGCCCCATAAGGGAAGATACGGGAATCGACCACGAAACTTTCATCCCGTGACCGGGTAGCCTTACCACTTGTGATCACGTGTTCTTAATAAAAACAATAAGAGTAATCCACTACTCCCCTATTTAAATTTTTACTCTTTTTCGTCACAAGTTCATTTGAAAGTGGGAGGAAGGGAGTATTAATAAAAAAAATAACATGTGATTGTTTAATTATTGGCTCAGTGAGCTAAAGAAAAGTAGATATTTTGCACCCTTTAAACTAAATCTCAGAAAGTGGAAGGTATCGATGCCCATTTTCTTTCAGTCGCCTTTTACTCGGATCCCTTTCTAAATTTTACTACTCCATCTATTCTTAAATATAAGATTTTCATTTGCGAAATTTAAAGAAGTACAAATTAAAATACTTTTATTATTAAAATGTTAATATTATTCTCTTAAATATAATTTATATATCATTAATTTTATTTAAGAGAGTAATATTAATATTTTAATTAAAAAATATCTTAATTTTTACTTTCTTAATTTTCAAAACATGTAATGAAAGTATTATATTTAGGCATGTGAATAGTACTTTATTTGCTTCCTAAACCTTCTTAAGAAATTTTATTTTGGTAGGTGAGTAAATTTAAAACTTACAATGAATACAATACACGTAGGACAAAAAATCAATTTTTTCTTATAATTTTAAACTTTTGACATACGTATTGGCTTGAATATAAACTTTATACTTCCTCACTTATTAAGATAAAACTTTTCCACCTTCCTTCCTAACCATAATCATTTGTGAGTGATTCCATTAATTAGCCCTGGTCCCACACTCTTTTCTAAAAAGCTTCAGTTATCCCCCGCCATTTTCCCTAACCAATGAGGACAAATGATCTCTGTTAGGGGCAAAAAATCAGCTGTCCCTCGTATACAGTGACGGATTCAGAACTTGAGATCAGTAAGGTCAGAGACAATTTTAGGGGGGCATGAAAATTTTAAAAATACTATTAGATATGATAAATTTTACATGTAGTTTGGAGTATTTTATCAAGTTCGTTCCCCCTCACCAATTTTTGCATTTTATCAAACAATATGCAGCATAAAAAAATGACTGAGAATGAGAATGAGATGTCTCGCGGGAAGGAGCGAGAAGTAATTGAGACTTGAGAGCTGAGAGACAAGACTATTTTTTATTGAGAGCAACTTGTTAAATATCCCGCGAAGCGGAAAGGAATTGAGACTTGAGAGCTGAGATACAAGACTATTTTTTATTGAGAACAACTTGCCCGCGAAGCGGGAAGGAATTGAGACTTGAGAGACAAGACTATTTTTTATTTAGAGCAACTTGTTAAATATCTTCTAGAAGACTAGAAACAAAAAGTATTTCTAAATCTTTACAATATTTAAAGTTGCTTGTTAAATATCTTCTAGAAACAACAAGAATGGTTCACACCACTGCTCCAGTGCGGAATGGATTTTTATCAGTTTGATCAAAATTTTGAGAATGTTTATTTTATTAGTGGGGTCATTAAATTTTTTGTGTGGGGTCATTTATACATTTATTATCTAAATGGAATAAAATATATCATACATAATTAAAAAACAAATTCACTGGGGTCAAATAGCGCACTCTGCATTCATCATCGCCTATATATATATATATATATATATATATATATATATATATATATATTTTATACCACTAATCAATTATAATTTGTCATGTATATATATAATTAAAAAATATATTTACATAAAAAATTTTAATTGGTTAAATACAAAAAATATGAATATGCATGCAGACGTACAATTTTCACCCATGCATTGTTAGGAAGAGAGCAAAAGTAGGGTCAATATTCACAATCTCGATATTGTGAAACTTTTTAGAGATTAAGAGTGGGTCAGATCTAATATGGTCGCCCCACCACCTAGTTTTAGTTTAATGTATGCTGATTATCACGCTTGCGTCGTGGTTATGTTGCGGAACGGAGTAATTGCGTACTATTGACACTTGTTCACAATTAACAATAGTTATTTTTTACAAGTGTGTACAATTGTTAAATTAAAATTAATTCTAGCTATCATTAATTTTTTTTTAAAAAAATTCAAAATAATTGTACACAGCGTTAACAACACTTACTATGTATATTATACAACAAATATCAACACGTGCAGAATTTATATTCATTTTGGATAATAGCTACGACTCCAGGCATGCATGCACTCTCTCTTCTTTCTGTTTTATCTTCTAGTTCTGACTGATTGATCGACTGAGTGGATCAGAAGGGGATACACCATTTTTGGTGAAGTTGGAAACGTGCAAAGAGAATTTTTTTTGAAAGGTCTACGAATTCCTCCTAAATCCTAAATGGTTGGCAATGGATTGATTTATTGCTTTACAACTATTGTAAAGTGTAAACCCACTATACTAGAACGAATGTAACTTTTTTTTTCTCTTGAACCTCATGTCTATACGCATTTTGCAAATCGACTAATTTGAATTGAACACTGTATAAATTCATTTGGGGTAACTCTTCTAACAATACAATTTGAATTCTCAGAGCTCGAACTCGAGATATCTATTTAAGGAGACCAAGCTAATGCCACTTAATTAATCCAACCTACTTTGGTTGGTGAAAGAATGTAAATTTGATAATTCAACAAAATGGAAAGAGTTAAAGCTGCTGCCAATATTCTTGCCTAGTCTCGTTTCCGCATTTCTCAAAACCCTCAGAATTTCTAGCTCCTGCCTGACCTAGCTAACTAAGTGTATATAAATATGATCACAGAATAAATTCCTATGTGTAAAATAATATTACTCCTTTCTTTCGAACAAATTAAAGTCACGTTTGGACACGATCTGTCTATCCTTAATCAGCAAAAATAGCATCCATGTATACTCAGGTGCATTGTACCTTTTCATTTTTCCTAAGGTTTGCAAGTTCGATTAACCCGAGGTTGTGAAGATATTGAGAGAGGAAGTGCTTTTTTTGAAACAGCTAGCAACTACTAATAGTTTATTGTGACTTAATTGATTGAAATGTTTTCACTAACCTTGATTAGTTTTTTAATCACATTATCTCTTTATAATAGTTTCATGGAATTGCATTCACTTTAGAATGGGAATACAAAGTTTAATTTATTTATTTTTAACGAAAAAAAAAAATCTAGCTAACAATCGAGCCAAAACATTACTTAACTTGTGGGAATAGAAAATTCTAAATAACATATTCCCTAAAATACGCACTTCTATGCCCTTACAAACACTCTATAACTAAAAAAGTAAAACCGGAGTCACGTTCAAACCAGATGCCTTCCACAATTGTTGTAGTTCTTCTCTGCAAACTTTCAAAACACGTAAAATTAGGAAGGGAGATCAGCTGAAAACTGCATTTGGTAGTTAGCCAGCGATCACGCCAAATACGAACAGAACGTCCGTTCACGATCCTCCATTCGAAACCATGTTGCAGCAAATCTCTACTCCGAGGGATGCTTCTCCAAATTTGAGACGGCTACCTCCATTTTTTGCTTACATAAAAACTTGAAATAAATCATAATTTAAGAAATGAAATAAAACATAAAACTACTATGATATTGGTGAAGTCTGCAACCGGCTTTATTATAAATAGGAAAAGATTACTAGAAATGTGAGTCATTTTAAGGCTCGCTAAGTCTTGAATTGTCCATGAATTATTAAGTTCCGGACAATTTTAAACCGAATAACTCATGGGCATTGGCGGGGCCAACTTGCGGCCTCCGCCTTGTCATTGTCGTCAAGCAATTGCATCCAAATCGAGAATTTTGCATATGGGTCCCCCTTTGCATTCAAAACCGGTGTCATGGTATGAATCGGAGTTAAACCAGTTCAACGTCCTGATGGAAGATAACATGTTTTTTCCTTTACCATCATAGCCAATATTGATATTCAGTGCCAGACCTACCTCAATCAGTCCAGCCAAAAAATACCAAAATAACCCAATCAAGGAAAATACAAAAGGCCCGACAGATAGTCTATTTCGGACCTGGCACATAGGCTGAAGATTGTGGCCCAACAGCCTGGTCCAAAAGTAGCCATTCTGGGCCTGTTTCAGAATCCCTTGGCCCAATCCCCTGGCCTCTCTGCAACTTAGCCCACCCTTATGACCCCTTGGCCCAAGATCCAGCTCCAACCTAAAATCCATATTTTACATTCGGCGATCTTCCTGGTCGTCCACTGTCAACCTTCCCGGCCTGAACAAAACCATGTCGCCGGCCGAACACCAGTCGGCGACATCGATCACAGCAGTCCCCTTGCCCATATTTTCCTGGAGCAATTCCAAATTCTCCCGTCCCCCATATCGATTCAACATCTAAGACTGGTGCAAATCACAGATTATTAGTGTAGGAAGTAAGCCCAATGTTAATAACCCGTGATGCCAGAGGATCAGTAATCCGATAAATGAGAGAACCCATTATCCGACTGGTACACACGCACAACGGCAGCGGAGAAGACCCTACAATTTTAGGGAGAACTTTCGATATAGTCGAAGCATCTCAACAAGAGGAGCTTTTTTTAACAATGTTTAATTTCAAAATTCATATTTCATCTTACAAATAGTTTAATTTTTATAAAATTTAGAACGTTTCTTTTTAAAATCAAATACGCCATGATGCTTCTTGCACCAGAAGTTGAAGATGCGTGCATCAAATTAATTGTTTTCTTCACTTTTTTCAATTAGTACGAGAGTTGGTCCAAACAATTTCCTAACTCGGCCCCCACCCTCGCTCTAGTGCAAAACGTAGTAAGTTTCGCACCTCGTCCGCCTGATTAAATTTTTTATGGTCAAGATTGATTAAAAAGGACATACGTCATGATTTTGTAAAAATTAGTTCAGTAGCATCTATATCCTCTCAAAGCTAATTGACAATAAAAAAGTTAACTCATTAGCTTATAAGTTATTTGAATATTTCTTATGCAGTCGACCTTGTCATTTTCTAGTTTTTTTCCTTTTACCATTTCCAAAATTGGAACAAGAGAAGGGACTCAAGACAATGGGAGGGATTGTTAAGTGAAGTAGGCACTCTTGAGTCTTGCCTGCGCGATTTGGCCACAACTTCTGTACAAATTTCAATATGAATTTCATAATTTAATCTTACTTCCAGGGCGGATCAAGAAATTTAGTGTTGTGACATACAATAATTTTTTGAGGTGAAAAATAATATTATAAAGTCATATCAAGAAAAACTTGCAAACATAATAAAGAAACCAACAGCAAAGTGATTTTCAACACAACAGATCTATATATAGTATTACATATAGGATCTCATTCGAGGCCTTACCAGAGACTGGGCACCATCCACATATATGGTGGTTCCTGTCATGTAGCGTGAACCATCGCTGATTAGATATATGACCGAGGAAGCCAGATCATTTTCAACGTCGAGCCATCTATTCAAAGGGGCTGCTTCCTTGACTAACTTCTCTGCCCTCTCCTTCCCCACTGATATCGGATATTCATCCTCGAGGTGGAGCCCACGTGCAATCGCATTAACCCTGATTTGGTATTTCCCAATCTCCAGAGCAGACACCTGCCAAACGTAATTAGGCAAACTACAAATTAACACTTAATTCCCAACATCATGGTACAAGGGGCCAAAAGTTAGGAAACTGATAACATGTATTTATCAGCACGAGCTAAATCGTTATCAGTTGTCGGCGAAGACATCGTGACAAGCTAAACAGATTTCTTACTGCTTCAACATTGTCGTCTATACATACCTCGGGATGTATATATCAGGTATGGCCTTAAACAATAATCAAAGTCTGTCTCACGTTTTAATAAGGATTATGGACCTTGAGAAAATGGAGAAAAAAAAATTGAGATATTAGCTTACCCTCACAAGCTGCTGAATTCCAGCCAAGCAGGAACCATAGGCAGCAGCTCCTTGATATAGCCCTCTCTCAGCTCCGATTATGGAGGTAAAAAATACAATAGAACCTCCAGATTGATGATCTCGCATACGTTTGCCAACAGCTTTCAGTAAATACCATGCAGACATGAAATTGATTTTGACTATCTTTTTAAATTCTCCTTCAGGTAATTGCAAAGGACTTCGCATTTTTCCTGTTTCATTTAAAAGCATAGATATGATCAACTTACTGAAATCCCTTTCTCCAAAAATAAACGGTAGAAAATGTATAATAAGATTACTCATCTTAGAAGAACCTACCATCTTATGCCCAACAAACTTCTTATCAATCAAAACAGAGACTCAAGTTTCTACCTCTACCATGTAAATGTTAGAACCCAAAGGTAAAAACAGATAGCATAAAGTTCCTACAAAGACCCCCTAAATTTAGTACTAGTGAAACACCGGTCTCTTCACAGTCACCAAAATTCGTCAAACTCACGACAAATAAAGTCATGTAAAACAATGACTTCCATCGTTGAAATCCCTGAAGTAAAATTAGAACAGATTATCCTCATATCTTAGCATTACCAGCAAGTTCAATTAGACCGGCAAATTCAACTATTCAGATGCACATTCATCAAGCAAGATGGAACATTAAGTATATCAATGCTCCAAAAAGTTCAATATCAAACTGAACATGCCCCAGTGACTCAAGTCTAGTTGGTAAAAGAACTATGCTACAGAGAAACTAGTTGCTTCAAGTTCTTAATCTTGCGGTGCTCCTAACGGAAAAGTATGAATAACACTATTGATATAGTAGTACAAAATTAGAATACTGGACTTAATACAGAAAGGATAAAAATAGAGAAACCACTTTGCAAACTACCATTTCTTGGCCTTTGCAAAGGGAAAATAGACATTGACTTGAATTTTTTTATCTTTGAATAATTTTTACCAATCAGCTTAAGATGGAGTAGTTTTATCTTGGTAGGTGACTAAATTTAAAAGTTACATCCAAACTAATGAATACAGTACACGTAGGAAAGATAATTGATTTTTTGGCAATTCTCTTTCCTATGTGTACTGCATTCATTCCCTTGGATATAACTTTTAAACTTAGGCTCTATTTGGATTGGGTTTGGGTTTTGGCGGGAGAGGCTAAAAAGTGGGCGGGAAATATTCAAATTCAAATTTTTTTCCAGTCCACTTTTTAGCCTCTCCCGCCAAAATCCAAACCAATCTCAATCTCAATCTCAAACCCAAACTCAATCCAAATAGAACCTTAGTCACCTACCAAAATAAAATTTCTCCTTAAGATGACCTTCCAACTAGTCTTGCCTACCCAAAATTTTGAATTAAATTAGCATATCACTTAACTTATGAAAAACAAGTATCCCATAAAATATCCATGCTGTTGAGCAAACAAGAAACTATACAACTTTTTATATTATTAAACACAAAGGATATTACTTCTTAATATACCAGGAAATTATATACAATCTTCACTAAGAGAAAAGAACTATATAGGCACATAAATTGTTTTCGTTTTTCTCTTTCTAAAAGTAGACTTTTATTTTAACTTTTTTCTATCCATAAACTATTTTCGAATTTTTACCAAATTAGTGTAATGCTGGCAGTTTCTAGCCACCTTTTAATCACGTGATCTGCACATGTTGCGGGTCTTAAGGCATTTCTGTCAATTTAATTCATTAAGGACAATGAGATGTGTCGTACACATAATTAAAAGTGATAGAAATACATAAGCATTACATTACACTAATTTGACAAAATAGCAGCTCGCAAATATTTTAGAAAAAAATAGTTAAAATTGTCCTTTATGTGAGGTGGTCAAGGGGGAATTAACAAAAGTGAAGGCAGAGAAGATGACAGTTAAAATTTAAAAAAAGTGATATTTTTACCTTCATAAGAATAACAATGGACAAAAGCGTCCAAGTTTCCAAGAATGTTGCAGGCCTTACCCACCGCCTCATCAAAAACCGTTTCGCTGTCCTCTTCCATGTCAACTCCAACAACCTCCACCGTGACGGCGCCGCCCTTAATAGAACTTTTAATTTTTACAGCTAAATCACTCAGTAGGCTTTTGTTCCCCAACAATACCAATCTAATCAAATCCCCAAAATGAAAAAAGAAAATTAGTAATTTATACATGAATTTATCCATTATATATCAATAAATGCAAAAAAAAAAAAAAAGAGAGAAATTAAAATTCGTACCCGCAACCTCGTTGGACAAGATGACGGGCTATGTTGAAAGAAATGCCGTCGCCATTGGAAGTCAACAAAACGTTCTTCCCGGAATTCTTCTCCATTTCTTGAAAATTAGCCTAGAAGAAATGGGAATTAGAATGTCAACAGGAGAACTCAGGAAGTGTTTTTATGGGCCTGCAATGGGAGAGGAAGAACATAAAGGTTATATATTTATGAGAATAAAAAGAAGAATCTTTATGGGTTTTGAGTAAAGATTAATAGGTTGGAGTAATTTTTTTTGTTGAATAAGTTATACAATGATTTAAAAATTATTATAACAAATAAAAGTTACAATTAAAAAAAAAACTTGATGGTTATGAGATATTAAAATTAAAAGTAGTATGATAAACAAATACTTAATCTTCCTCTTCGCAATATTTTTATCGCAATCTTTGAACTACAGAGGCAAGAGAATATGAGTTTCAACATATTTCTTAGGAATCAATAATTTATAGGACCATGAGCGTATCAACTGTCCTACAAATTGCCTCAGAAAGATGTAGAAAGTTGATAAAAGGGCACATATCAAGTCCGGGTTGAACAATTTTTCCGAGGAATAGAGAAAATAAGTCTAGTTCTGTGAAGATTTGAGACATATCTAACCTATGTATCTTGTATCTTGAAAAATATACTTGAAATAAGTCTCATATGATTTGTGATACAAAATAGAGGTATAATACCGAATAAAAATAGTAAATAAAGTTAACTAGATAAGATCCGATCATTGGTCGGAGTCAATGACAAGATCCAACCAGTAGACTATGCAAGAAAGAGACTTGCAGAGCAGAGAGAGGGAAAATGGGAATAAGAAAAAGTTGCAGGAGCAACCTGGATAATAGGTTGGAGTAATTGGAAAACGTGTTTTAGATTTTTAATGTTCTTTACCAGAAGATTCACTTTTACGAGTGGCGAATAAAAGTGGCTCTGAATGCTAAAATTTGACCGCCCCCACCCCCACCTCCACACCCACACCCACTGAATGCTAAAATTTGACCGCCCCCACCCCCCCCACACCCACACCCACACCCACACCCACACAATTGAGAATAGAGTAAATAATTTTAAATCAGGTATTAATTTTAAAAAAAATCTATTCATTAATCAATTATTCATTCGACAATAAACATATTTTGTACGTTTAAATTAAACATTTATATTTAAATGAGAAAAATAAATTATACCATAATTGAGGTGACAAGTGTAATTATCAAGGAGACTTCTTCCCTCTCCCCTAAATAAAAATAATAACACTAATAATAATTATAAGAGTTATCATGTGGAATGTCAATAGGCTGCCAATTTATTGGCAAATAATATCTATTCCCCGTGTAGGTACACAATTCTGTATTCAACCAATCACAACTCGCTATATATATATATAGTAAACATCTATACAGTAATACTCTCGGGGATCAGAGATAAATATTACTATAGGGAGGTTATTTTTAAATAGAGACTAACATGTAAAAATTATTAATTTTAAAAATAACTAATATACATTATACGACACTTGCAAACATGTCCCTTCATATTTTAAAAACATGAATTTAAAAGATATATAAGATTCATGAGTTTTAAAAAAACAAATGTATGTACATCATACATGTACATTGTGTATATATTAGATTTAGAATATTCATTCATGTACATCAGTATCTAGGAAATGTATAAAAAAAAAGTATGTACATAGGGTTTGCTTGGATGGGGTTTTGTTTGGGTTTGGTTTGGGATTTGGTCTCAAACCGAGTCCCAAACTAGTTTGGGATTGAGTTTGGGTTTGGGTTTGGGCGGGAAAGGCTAAAAAACGGGCGGGAACTATTCAAATTCAAATTTTTTTCTTCAAATAATTCTTAAATTCAAAATTTTTAGCTCTTAAATTAGCGGGAAATGTTCAAATTCTAAATTTGTGAAGTCATAATTTGAATTTGGACGATTATTTCAAAAAAAAATTTGAATTTGAATTGTTCCTGCCCGTTTTTTAGCCTTTCCCGCCCAAATCCAAACCCAAACTCAAACCCAAACTCAATCCAAAGCTGATTTGGGACTAGGTTTGAGACCAAATCCCAAACCAAACCCAATCCAAGTAAGCCCATAATTTATGCATTTAAAATATTCACTCATCTATTTGTAACTTTGAAAAGTCTTTTCGTTTATTTTCTTTTATTATACATATATAAATGCTAGTATAATCATAAATTTCATTACCATTTAAAATCATACATTTTCTAATTCAAGCAAGTCACGGCACCTAAAAACAAACGAACTCAAATCACTGAAAGTATTCGCGTCGAGTTGCGCAAAATTAAAGAAACCAACTCTAATTGAATGCAAAAAGATCTTGCAAAATTGTTAGAAAATACCCATAAGCTTAATTTGTCGCAACCAACAATATCCAAGATAATAAAAAATTCATATCATCTTAAGTTTAATGTAACATAGTTAAATAATTATGAATATTTTATATGAATATATAAATATATTTAAAATTTAATGTTATTTTATTACTATATGGAGGTAAATTTCTTAAATATGATCCTTAGAAAAACATGAAATATTAAAATGTAGAGTTTATTTTTATTTATAAACCATAATTTTTTATTACGAATTCTAATTGGTTGGATACAAGGATAGAGACATACAAATAGACAAACAAATTTTACCCCAATTTCTTAATTACATCATTCAAATATTTGAGTAATATTATCCGTTTAAAAAATAACTAATACATAAAAGTAAAATATTTGTGAAAATATTTCTAGTAGTGTATTGCTTATGACAAAAAATAATTTAATTGCTAAAATACATTTTTAATACAAATTATGAATTCGATTAAAAAAGAGTATCCATAAAAAAAAAAAAGATTAAAAGAACATAGTATATCAATCATCCTATTCTATTGGTCGGCAATTAAACATTCAAATAACCTTAGCCTTAATAAAGCACGAAAATGTAATGTACCTTAAGCCGTAAACCTTGTTATTCCTTTCCCCGCGCAACTTACCCAACACGTCATTTTATCGTTTGACCTTCCTTCCCCATTCCCAAATCCCAACTACTCTTCCTCCTTCAGTTTCATCTCCAGATTCTAATTTATTACCACCTCAACAACCAAATTATTCCCAATCCTTAAATATCCCTGTCCATTCCAAACCCAATCCCCCCAATCATTAATCCGGGAAATTCGGAATCCCCGAGCCCCGGAGCTAGCTTACGTTACGCTGCTTCTACGTTCGTAATTTGCCATGGGAACGGAAAACGCTGCTTCGGTGGAGATATCGGAGCCGTTTCTCCCGGAAATATCGGATAATAAGGTCAACAACGATTATGGTTTGGAAGAAAATGTCGAAAATATCCCCGAATGGAAAGATCAGATCACGATCAGAGGTCTAGTGGTCAGCGCTTTATTGGGGACTTTGTTTTGTATAATTACTCATAAGCTTAATCTTACCGTGGGGATAATTCCGTCATTGAATGTTGCTGCTGGTTTGTTAGGGTTCTTCTTTGTGAAATCATGGACTGGATTTTGTTCAAATTTAGGGTTTTCAATGAAGCCATTTACCAAACAAGAAAATACGGTTATTCAGACCTGTGTTGTTGCCTGTTACGGTCTCGCTTTTAGTGGTAATTATTATTACTTACCTTAATTCTTCGTTTTTTTCTTTAATTTTCTTCGTAATGTTGATGAATTGTTGGTATATTTTAGGATTTTTATGTTTAAAGATGTGATCTTTACTTCAATTTTTTTCGTTTTCTGGAAAATTATTGATGATGGAAGCTCGAACAGTTTAAGAATAATTGTTTCTTTTGTCCAAAATATCACTTATCCCGCCCCAAATTATTATTATTATTATTATTTAATATGTTCCAAATTACTTGTTCTATTTCTAAATAAAGTAACTATTTATATTAAGTTTTTAATTTTACTCTTACCTGCAACCACCTATTTAATACTCTAGTTAATTTAGGACATTTTAGACTTTTTCTCATATTTTACTATGTAATTCATCAAAACCATTTGTAGGGCAATTAATTTGGAACAGAGGAGTATTAGACTGATCTTGTAGCTTTATCTTTTAATCCAAGTAGTAACTAGTGATCAACTCACTCAATGACCCAATATATCTTTGAGGATTTGGAGTGGGGAATATTGGGAGGTTTCTTTTTTAGTTGGCTTCAGTAACTGGGATAAATATTATTTTTGACGAAATGCTTTCTTTACAGGGGGTTTTGGGTCTTATATGCTATCAATGGATGAAAAGACGTACAAACTGATTGGTGAGGATTATCCTGGTAACCGAGCAGAAGATGTAAAGAATCCAGCATTGTCATGGATGATTGGATTCACATTTGTTGTCAGTTTCCTTGGGCTTTTTAGTCTTGTTCCTCTTCGGAAGGTAACTCAGAATTCTGATCACTGGTTTCTGCTTTGATTATCTGATCCTGTAGTGACCAAAAGCTTTCTATTTTAAAGAGGTTTGAGTTAAATGAATATCAAAGAGCTTGTCCAGTCTTTACTCTTATTGTAATAAATAGGGGTAACTGGGAGGTGGAGGGTATCAATGTGCCTGGTCACATCTCCCTCTCTCACATAATACTCTTTAATGTTGGGCGTATCCTTTTTATCCCTACATTTACATGTAGGGGCCCAGAGGATATCATGTGAGAGGGAGGTGGGACCACGACCATCGGTACCTGTTCACCTCCCAATTTTCTCTCCTTCCATTCCATGCAAAAATGAATTAATTTTCTTTTCCCTTTCGAGCTGTACCAAGAGAGTGCCTCGTTCTCTTTAAATAAACTTACTTTTCAATCTAGAATTACTTGCTTATGGCCTCTTAATAAATACTAGATACTCTTACATGCATTCGTTTACAGTAGACATGACCTCTCTTTTTTATATTTGGTCTTTTATTTGTGTTGGTAAATTTGGTTTATGTAAATTTTCAGGTTATGATCCTGGACTATAAGTTGACATTTCCCAGTGGAACTGCCACTGCAATGTTGATCAATAGCTTCCACACAAACTCTGGAGCTGAACTTGCAAGGTAAGCAACCACATACTAAGTTTTCAATGCCTTTTTTCTCTTATGAAGGTCATAGTCTCTTTGATTTTTTGGGTTAGAATATGTTTAAGTAGAATAAATCCAAGAGGATTGTATGATAAATGCATGTAAGACGTGATGATCTGCAAGATGTTTGTAATGGGCTTCACTAGGCTGTAATGCCCATGAAAGCGGTAGTAGCTGATTAATTTACTGCGATCGGTTTTAGTGGTCCTGACTAAGTGGTTAGGTGCTAGGTTGAAGAAAACATATATTCTGGAAGAGTGTGGACGGCATTGAAATGTTCATCTCTTAAGTAGTTGTAACGTTTAGATCTCAACCACATATTAAATTACTGATAGTTTCTGGTTTATGTTTGAGATTTGGAATACAGCCACCGTGTGTCTACTTCAATTAATTTCTTCCTCATTTCTTGTATTTCGATCTGCATGTTGTAAATTTTTACTTAAGATTATGCACTACTATGTTTCTTAGTGATAGTGGATTTTTGGACTGGGATGTCAAATTTATGCTCATAAATTTAAATCAACTTACACCTTAATGTTCACTGCTTCCAGAAGGAACTAATTTCACAAGGCAATTCCCTGTCAGCTTCCTTTTGGTTTTCCATGTAGAATTCCATAGAGCTACTTTTTGAATGTTCTTGTCACTATGGATTTTTCAGAAAACAAGTAAGCTGCCTTGGAAAATATTTGAGCATTAGTTTCTGTTGGAGCTGCTTCAAATGGTTTTTCAGTGGCATAGGAGGTTCATGTGGCTTTGAGAATTTCCCGAGCCTTGGGCTAACATTATTCAAGAATACGTAAGTTTCTTTTGCTCTTAACTGTCTCTTTATAATCTATCCAAGACTTTAAATGAAGTTTCTTTTGCTCCAAGAAGGAAACCTTTAAACTAAAAAATTAGATCTGTTTTTCTACTTCATCTCATCTCTAGGTTACTCGCCTTCAAAATGGAAAGAAGTTAAAAAAAATCCCGGGTAATGGTTTTTGCAAAAAAAAAAGTATCTGTATCAGGGCCTGTAGAAGAAAAATTTATGGAACTGGGGTGCACTTGTGAAATAATTGCTATTTCTTGGTGTTACTAGACCTTAACTATTGTTTTTGTATGCAGGTTCTATTTTGACTTTAGTCCTACCTATGTAGGATGTGGTCTCATCTGCCCTCATATTGTCAACTGCTCAGTGCTGCTTGGAGCTATTGTATCGTGGGGTTTTCTTTGGCCCTTCATTTCACAGCATGCTGGTCAGTGGTATCCAGCTGACCTAGGTACCAATGATTTCAAAGGTCTTTATGGGTATAAGGTAATTCTTAGATTTTTCTGAATTGTTCTGCGAGAATGAGGGACATAAGCTATAGTTTAGAGTGTTAGGTTACACAGGTTTAACTGTGCGCCAACGAACATAAGTTTATGTAGCATTAATAATTTCTCCTGCTCGTTAATTTGTTTGCAGGTCTTCATAGCCATCTCACTTATCCTGGGGGATGGGCTTTACAATTTGATCAAGATAATTGCAATTACTATTAAGGAAGTGTGCAAGAGTAGCACTAAGCAAGTGAATCTTCCTATTGTCCAGGAGGTTGCAGGTACAGATAGTTGCCCATGATAGTTCTGCTTATTTTTCTCATTTTGCTGCTGCCCCCTTTTGTGTACCATGATGTTTGTTGGTAAAATATTATTTTATTATGCATTGCCGGACCAACCACAAAAATGAAACAAGAAAGGGAGAAAAAAGAGAGACAAGAAACTGCTCAAAGAATGATGTTTCTATTTTGTCTCTCTTTTTCTTCAAGGACCCAACATTTGAAAGGATAAAAAAAATATGTGGTTTTGTAATACAGGATTAGCGCAATATTGTCATGGTAAGAGAGATGCTCTTTGGAAAACAGATTTAACAATGTTGTAGAGAATAGTGGCATCTTAAAATGTTGTCCAGACTCTATTTTCAGGCTTTTTCTGTGGCATTTGCACATCTTGATTTGTAGAAGCATTATTTCTTCCCTATGAAATGTTTTTTACTTTTAGCTATTTATTAATTTTTTTCCCAGATGCTGAGAGTTCCAAGTTACTGCTGGAGCAAAAGAAACGGGACGAAGTGTTCCTGAAAGATGGAATTCCTTTCTGGTTTGCCGCCTCTGGTTATGTTGGCTTAGCTGCTATATCTACTGCTACCATACCACTTATCTTTCCACCCTTGAAATGGTACTTCGTCCTTTGTTCTTATATAATCGCTCCTGCTCTTGCCTTCTGCAATTCCTATGGAACTGGTCTTACAGATTGGAGCTTGGCTTCAACATATGGCAAAATTGGGTTGTTCATTTTTGCTTCACTAGTTGGAAACAATGGTGGTGTCTTAGCCGGGTTGGCGGCCTGTGGGGTTATGATGTCCATCGTCTCAACTGCTGCTGATTTGATGCAAGATTTCAAGACGGGTTATCTAACCTTGTCATCAGCCAGATCTATGTTCGTTAGCCAGTTGATCGGAACAGCCATGGGTTGTGTGATTGCACCGCTTACGTTTTGGATGTACTGGAGTGCTTTTGACATTGGTACCCCTGATAGTCCATACAAAGCACCATATGCTGTTATATACAGGGAAATGGCCATTCTAGGAGTCGAAGGTTTCTCAGAACTTCCAACGCATTGCCTGGCATTTTGCTGTGGATTCTTTGTTGCATCACTTGCCATTAACTTGTTGAGGGATGCGACTCCTAAAAAGGTTTCGCAATTCATTCCTATTCCAATGGCAATGGCAGTACCATTTTACATTGGAGCCTATTTTGCTATCGACATGTTTGTTGGGACCGTGATATTATTCGTATGGGAGAAGTTAAACAGAAAGGATGCAGAAGATTATTCGGGTGCTGTTGCTTCAGGCCTGATATGTGGTGATGGGATTTGGACGATTCCATCGGCAATTCTTTCTATTTTTAGAGTTAATCCACCCATCTGCATGTACTTTGGCCCTGCAAGTAGCTGAGAAATGAACTTTCTTCTGTAATTGTTATTTACTTGTTCCACAAACTTCTCCTAGAATGGTGCTCCCACTCCCAGAGTTGTAAATATGTAAATCTTATGCTGCAATTTCAGTTGTCCACACACATTTTAAACCTCTCTCTCTCTCTCTCTCTCTCTCTCTCTCTCTCAGTTGTTCAAGATATGACATACCAAATTTGTTTCTAGATAGTCTGTTATTCTTTTCGGCTAAAATTGAATTTTCATTTTCTATTTGTTATCCGTCTCTTTTCAGGATGATCATTTTTTTTTCTTGACATATATAGAATTTCGAAACAGGCAAGAATGATATTTAAGATGTTCAAAATTGAATGTTTATTTCTATAATTAGAAAGAAAAGGGAATAAAATGACTATTTTGTAAAAAGAGTCGGGCGAATGAAAGCCACAGAAATCTGATTCTCCATTCTGAAAACGATATGGAATGGAATCCCAAAAGCTGCCCACAACAAACAGAAGGGGTATGATATAAATTAGTCTAATAGACTATGTGGTTCAGAATTAATCATATCATCACAGTATGACCATATCGTCGTAGTATTAGGAGAAAAAATCATATGATAATTTGATTGATTTGATTATACAAAGTTCACATGAATCGGTACATATGGAAAAAAAATCCAGCTAACAAAGAACAAAAATTGTTTATCAAGCACACGTCGCAGATTATAACCCCCAAAAAAAAATTAGTTGGGCACGAGCATTTTCTCTCAATCATTCACCACAATTGGTCAACTCCAACCATTCAATTTTGGGTTGTTTTGGTTATTATTTTTGTGTTAACGTAAATAACGAAAAGATTCAATAATAAGATATTGTTAATAGTAAGATATGAGATTTTTTAATCAAAAATTAAATTCGACTATATTTAATCAAGGTGAGTGGGCGACAATTAGTTTACAGTAATAAAAATTCTTAATAATTAATCAAAATTCAATTGTTAATTGAATTAGTCAATAATACTATCTGAACAACAAAATTCAAAACACTCTAAACTTTTATATTTAAAATTTTAGAGAGATTCATATAACATAACATGCATACCAATTATTTATTAATCTATATTTCGTATGAGTTAAACATTTAATTATAAACCAATAAAAAGTAAACACTCGCTAAAATGCTACACATTGCCTTTATGCTGATTCCATTTGAATATATTTTTTCCATGAAAAGAAACAATGACGGATTCTTTAGGTTTCTATTGGGGGCCATCTCTTGCCAATGTTGTCATTATTCCATTGGAGTTGGAGACACATCGTGTCTTAACAAAATAATTAATGTACGATGTTAACACCCTTTGCAAAAAAGTAATCTGATTCGTTATTTATCTGTGTGTGCCAAAGAAGAAGAAAATTAAAAAACATCTCCACACCTAACCATCTGTTAATATGTCTTGACCATGGGCTTAGACAGACAGGACTTGAGTGGATTAGAAGCAACGAAACATTTTTTTTTATTTAAAAATAAATTTTCGACGAACATGTATTTAAAAAAAAAAAACAGGTGTTTGTTAATTAATCTCAACAGTCAAAATTTTTATCTAACGGATGAGAACATTTGTCATTTCACACTTGGAGCCGTGGTGATTAACCGCATGCTTATTAGTTTGTCCTAATAAATCGAAATCTTCCTAATTCTAATTCACGATTCCCTTGCAAGTGAGTAGTTTTCGGATCATATCATACAATAATGTTTTGTCCGAATGAACTTAACTTTCAAGAACGTGCCTCTGTCTCAAAGACTTATAACTGTCAATCTTCAAGTGATGGTCGGCGGCCTTAAATCATCTCTCTATAAAAAGAAGAAGTGAAATCATCTATCTATAAAAAGCACTACATAGAACTATTTTTTTCAATACATATGAAACATCTTATAACATGTGTTCTGGTGTTCAGGATAAAAATATGACAGGTGTTTTAAAATTCATAACATATGTCGTTTTAAATTAATCTTAATTGGCAAATTTGAATTCAACAAAAAAAAAAATTTTGCACGTACAAAATTAACCCGTTTCGCATTGAAGCCATCTATAAAGAGAAGGAAAGAAAAAAAGGAAGAAAAAAACGCTGGATAACTCTAGAGACGACACTGGGAAGTCAAAGAAGGGAACTAAAGGTCATTTTAATGATTATAACCACCCCCATTATAAAAATTTCACTCTTTCACATTTCTTGCCATAATTATAAACTCATGAAAGTGTTAACTTTATTTTTGGTGAATCGGTATTTATACTGAACCAGAATAACTATGTGAGATCTGGTGTATAATAATTTGTTAGTATTTTCATCATGTCTGACTTAAATTTGAGATTTTATTCTGAATATGCCTTAGGGAGAATGAAGAAAGATGGATATTCATAAAAAATAAAAAATAAAAATGGATGTGTTTTCTAAGGAATAACTTAATTGTAAAATCTATTAATATTTTGTACTAAAATAACCTTCACTCGTAAAAATGGGTGTTTTATTATTGTAAATACAGTCCTTGTGAATTGTTGTTGTAAAGACCTTTTAACGAATTTCATTAAGACACATCTTACAATTCCTTAAGAACGGAGACCATTGGAACTCAATCCTTTTTTTTTTTTTTTTGATGAATAAAGGATTAATTATTAATAATAAAATGGTCTGAGCCATTACAATCTGAAACGTTCCCAAACTTTCTCTAATACAACAAAAGAGAGGAGTTGAGAAAGGAAGAAAATCAAACAAGACAGAAAATAAAAGTTACACAAGGTAACTGATAATAACCCACACCCTAAATAATCTAGATGAGAAGCAACTAAAACTACTACTAATAATTTAACAAACAAACAAAAGATAGTGTTTCCCGCAACATTTTCATCGCCATTTTCTAACTCCAGAGGCAAGCACTTGGTTTCAACCTCTTTCGCAGACAGCGATTCAGAAGAATATGGACGTATCAACGATCTAAAGAAGCGCATAAAAAAGAGGTGAAACTCAAGAAAAGGCCCAGATTAAATCTGAGTATGAAAAAACGCATTAGAGAATTTGGGCCAAAAGGAGGGGTGAGGACACCAAAAAAAGTGGAGAATGGCTAGATTCAACTAAGATTGGATCGGAGGTCAGAGTTTTTGGTCGGATCTAGCCATTAGAAAATAGAAGAGGAAGAAGAGAACAATGAGAAATATTTTTAGAGAGAGAATTTTGGAGAGAGGGATTGATGGAACTCAATCTTTTTATTTTTCATGTAATATGGGAAACTCGTGAAAGTACATATTTATTATTTATTATTTCCTGTTTGTCAAGAAGCCACCTTTCTTCAATTGGAGAGGACACATCACACATATACCCATTAGTACAGTTGTATTACTCCCTCCATTCCTTATTAATTGTCGTTTATTAGAAATCTAGGAATCCAAATTAATTGTCGTTTAAGGTTCTTTTGTTAGGTGTCAACAATTCATTTCAATTATACCCTCAACATTTTTCTTTCTTTATAATATAGAAGTGAGAGAGAAAGAGAGGGAGGATGGGGTAGTATTGAAAGTTTAGGTGGAATGGACAACTTTTTTAATTTTCTCAAATTGTCTAAAGAGTCTTATATTTAGGAATGGAGGGAGTACAATAGTAATAGATAGATACCTGGAAAAAAGAATACTAGTTTGTTATATAGTTTCCATTGTGGACAAAACAAAAACCTCTGTTGATGGATCCCAAGGGCTCCTCAAAGCAGCCACAAGAAGTAGCACCACCAAGCTTCTTGAATAATACTAATAACATGGGGGAAAACAAGGCAGCAGCTGAGATCAAAGATTTCCATATTTCAATTGTAGATAATAATAAAGAAGAAGAAGAGGGCATAAGCAAGAAACAATTGGGTCCAAAAAGAAGTTCAAATAAAGATAGACACACAAAAGTTGAAGGAAGAGGAAGAAGAATAAGGATGCCAGCTTTATGTGCTGCTAGAATTTTTCAACTTACAAGAGAATTAGGTCATAAATCTGATGGTGAAACTATTCAGTGGTTACTTCACCAATCTGAACCTTCAATTGTTGCTGCCACTGGAACTGGAACTATTCCTGCCTCTGCTTTAGCTGCTGCAAACTCTCTTTCTCACCATGCCACCTCTTTATCAGCAGGTTCTTTTTTTCTTCTTGTTTTTACATAGTCAAGCGTCTGCCGCTCTACCTCTCCATACATAGAGCAGGTTCTTTTTTTCTTCTTGTTTTTACATAGGCAGTAATAACTAATCTTCTACTTATAATCAGTAGGTTTGCATCATCAAAGGATGGAAGAATTGGGTAGTAGTAGTAGTAGGCCCACCAATTGGGTTTCTTCAGTTGGTGGGAATTTTGGAAGACCAGTAGGGATATGGCCACCAACAGCTGTAAGTGGTTTTGGATCATCGTCATCATCATCAGAAAACTCGAATTATTTACAAAGGATTGGGTTTCCTGGGTTTGACTTACCAAGTGGTAATTTGGGTCCTCCTATGAGTTTTAGTTCAATATTAGGGGCTGATACTAATAATCAGCAGCAGCTTCCTCCTGGACTTGAATTGGGACTAGCAGCTCAAGATGGTCATATTGGTGTTCTTAATCATCAGGCATTGAGCCAGATTTATCAGCAGATGGGCCCAGGTAGAGCCCACCATCAGCAGCAGCAACAAGTGCAACAGCCATCATCTTCTCAGGACAATTCTCAAGGATCAGGTGGACTGTAGTCACTGCTGCCTGCGCTGGACACCTCAGCGAGGACAAAAGAAATAACCGGAAGAGAAAATATCGGATTTTTTATGCTCAAGTTTCTGGGATTGATGAGAAAAGATCAGTTTTATACAGAAATTTGTGGGATGAATGGGACAATCTAGCCTTTTTTTTCTTTTCTTGACATTTTTTCTTGTATAAATTACATAGCTTTTTCGAACTTTTGATTTTTTTTGGATAATTTACAGAGCTTTTTTTTATGGTATTTCTTATTACCATACAGTTTTGTTTGTGGTGTGGAAGATGGGATTAAGATTTTACTTTGATAGGCCTCATAGTTGTGGTTTTGAAAGAATGTTTCAATTATATTTGGTTCTAGACCGAGCATTTCGTGCCATTATTTCTTTGAAATTATAGGATTATTACAACCATATTTGGGCTATTTTCTTGTATATACTTGGAGTTGGAAGGTTTGTTTATGAGAGAGATTCTTATATTTTCTATTACTTGAGTTTTTTGCTGATCAATACTATAGCTAGTTTGAGCCTGCAATTGCATAGGGCATTACATTGCCTTCTGCTTAGCTCTGTCTACTAGAAATCAATTTTATTGTGTGAATCTCTGGAAGTTGAGGAAGGAAATGTCTAACCACTCACTTTGTCGAGTACAATTTGGGTTACGTGTAACTCTTTTTAAGTAGAGGTTAGTTTACTGCACAGAGAGAGGGACCTCTTTGTCCAGGACGCATCACCCCAGTTTCCGTTTACTTACTTTACTGCCCTATCGGCACCAATGCCCTTTGATCACTAATGGCACTGGAAGATGGAGTAGCATTATGATCAATGAGTAACTGAACCTGGGAAACTTGTTTTCCTCAGCGATTTCGGTTCATAAGTACCGTCTCACTTAATATCAGTTATTAGTATAAGCAATTATACATATAATTCAGGCACAATTACATGTCTCACAGCTCCACACCATACTTGCAAGTGAAGTTTTTTTTTGCCAAGTACACGTGGAGAGTTTTTAATTAGTTCATTTTGGTGTAATAATTATCACTGTACTGAACTAACCTAAACAGTCAAGCCATGTAGTTTAGCATTTGAAATAACTGCAATTGTTGAGGAACAACTATGTGATCAAACGACTCTACAATAGAGATTGATACAAGGCGATTATACCAGAACCCGGCTCTTATTATGCAAGACCAAGATGATTAAGGTTCAAAAAAGTCTTTTATGCGGATAGAGTTTCGGCCTTCAAATTCTCCGTTCTCCGCAACTTAACGAGGTTGATGTAAGAATGTAATTATATAAATAGATTGTATACCACTAATTCTATTTAAAAGAGTAATATTGATATTTTGATTAAAAAATATCTTAATTTTTGCTTTGTTAATTTTCGTTACATGTAATTGAGGTAGTATAGTTTTATATCGTGCAAGAATGTAATACAGTTCGGTGTACTTTAAGATTGGGGGTCAATCCTTGTGAAAAATTATACTTTCTTTCTACTTTGTAGATAGCCCAAATAAGAAAAGGAAGGCAGCCCTTGAAGGCCCAAAATAAAATAATAGCCCAAATAAGAAATGAAAGGCAACCCGTAAAGCCCAAAATATTCATTTGCACGTTGTCCATATAGATAGGCACAAGCACACTAAACATCCGCTATTGGACCCAATCCTCATCGACATCACGGGCAAGTCAATATTTGGGCCATAGTCGTCCAATAAAAAACCCAAACCAAATACACACGTGGCAGTAAATTTATTCTTGAACGACAAACAAAAGGGAGCAGCCATAAACAGAAACACGAGAGTTCAATTAAAGCTGTTGAAGATCTAAATTGACAGTGTCAAGAAAGGATGGAACAAATCGAATTTCGATTTTATTTTTAATCTTTACAAATGGAAAATGTGTTATGGCCACCACCTACATGACGCGAGAGGCAGAGGTTGGCTTATCTTACAGAAGGGAGTAGTAACATAGGAAACCTTATCCTGGACTTGTGCACGTAAAGACCACTAGAAGATGCGAGCAAGTATAGGATGGAATTTTCCACGTAACGCGAGTTTACACTAAAGAGGAAATAATGTAAAACTCAACTGCTAATGTCGAAGTACTTTGGATCTTCTGGGAAATGGTATTCCACGTTCAACTGCCACCACAAATCCAGAAACTCTTTGTTAGACATTCCATAGAAGAAAGAACTAGTAAGCAAAAACAATAGCAGGCTTATACACTTTAGAATGTGAATGTGAGCATTTACCCATGATTTATACGACCACATGTACTCGATATATGTACTTTTGTTTCCCGTGTAGAAAATGTGAACTGTTTAAAGGAAATACTAGTAAAACTCATCCCCAGGTATGGGATAACTGAGACACAAAGTGCTGAAACCTTTTCGGTTGCCAATAACAAAATACCGAATGAAATATTGGTAACTTAATCTAATCTTGAATTAGTTCAAATTATCAAAAGCCCTCAATAGCAGAACACGCTAAACCATCGCAATCAGGTCGTCATGTAACAAATCAAAATATTAACCATGAAAAACATGACAACCAAAAAAGCAGAATGTTTAGAGGCCTGTAGGTAGAAAATGTCAAGTAGACACATGCAAAATTCCACTAATATTAATCGCAAGATGATGTACATAACATACCTTCCCCTCATCAGCATCTAAATGTCGTTGAGGAAACACCACTTTCAAATCATTGTAAAGATAAAATCTCCGTTCCCCTTCATTATTGACTCTACTCCGGCGTGGTGATGACACGGTATCTGATTTGTTGAAAACTTGGACTTGTTTTGATGCTCTTTTGGGTGGTGGACATAGAAAATGGAGATGAAGAGCATATCTGAGAGAGCCAGCACCAGCAACACTTTGATTGACTTTTGAATGAGTAAGATTATATTTTCGATCTGTTCCCTGGCACCCGCCTACCTCAATTCCCCTCTCTTTACAACCGCCACATGTACTTTCTTTTGCACTGGCTGTTTTGTCAAGATGACTTTGATCTGGTGCTACAGTCATCTTCTGATCGATATTTAGCGCCTCTTCTCTTTGGCAAGTAAGATTCGAGCCAGAACAGGCTACAGTCATCTTCTGACGCAAGAATGTCTGATATCACGAAATAAGGTTGTATTAAACTTTTTAGGTTTACAAGCAATATGCAAAAAAAGAGGCTGACTATGCATTGCCAGTGGAATAAAACAAAAGATCAAAATAGTTTTCAACCATGATGACCCTCATATTACTCAAAAATACTCCCTATGACACGAAAAAAAGGAAAAGGAAACTAAGCTCTAAGCCCATAAATTCACATGAAAGTATTCTTTTTTCTATTTATTTGATTGTGGTGACATCATTAATAAGACAGTAAACAATATGCTCAAACAATTTCCTGCCCCCAACTGTTACTCCCTAACCCTCCCTTTCCTTTTACTGAACTCTTTGGTAGAAAATCAGTTAGAAACCTCTCAATTTCAAGGGCCAAATATACCGGATATGTACAGGAGAAAGAGAAATCAGAAAACCGTCAAACGTTACCTTGGTACCAACAGGCATGTCACTCAAATCGTAATTGCAAAAGAAAGTGTGAATAGGTGTCTTCTCAGGGTTGCTCAAGACCTGAGAAAGCCAAGTACAAGATGTAAGCAGTCAGCAAATGATTGAGCAGAAATCATCAGCAGGAAACCCAAGCTTAAAACATAACTATAGGCAATCAAAATTTCATTATCCAAATCTCAATTTCGACAAGCCCTTACATCATGCTTCCAAAATGCATTGTAGATTTTCATATCCTTATCAATATGACAACTTTCATTCGGGGTATGTATTCAACATTTTCCCGGGAATAAGAATCCATAGATGCAAGTTTAAGTCAGATTGTAGGTCAGAACAGCAGCAAAGAACTTTCAACAAGAGAATAGAACTCTTCGATAGAGGAGTCAAATCCAAAAATTCACAAGAAAAAGGCCCAAATCACCTACCATAGCAAGCAGTTAGGGCACAACATAAAATAGCAACGACATTTAACTTCACTGTGTCTATTTGGTCCCAAAAAAAACCAAATAAATAGAACGACATTGATAAGTTACACACAATAGTAACCGACCCGTGCGTTCCAAAACAAACTTAGCTATGCATCTGTAGATCAAAATAACCTCATCAACTAAGGGGGAAAAAAAAAATACCAATTGTATCCGCCCTTTCGCTGGAATTCGGAAACGTCTCTTGCTACCGTGATAATCATCAGCAACAAAGCCCCTACTCGGATTTTGGCTTCTGCATTTGCTTGATTGCGAATTTCCAGCAATATCAATAGATGCATAGTATAGTAAATAACTATCTCCATCCACACTGGTTACTCCAAAAGGAAGCTTCTGTGCTTTGGGTGAAAATTTCCCCCCAGATATGCTAAGGACAGCCAGGAATCCATCTATTCTCTGCATGCAACAGAAACTCAAGGATCACTTCAAACTGCAAGAATTTCTTCATGGTGAAAGTGATATATGTATATTAATATATAACTAACAAATACAATAGTACTATACAAAATAATTAATATTATAAAAGCACCTGACTGGGTTTTCCAGTTGTGAGCCGACCAGACAACAGAGATTCCTCAAAAGAACCTACCAATGACCTTCTAGCAGAAAGTCCTCTCAGGTTTCTGCAAAACTTCAGACAGCGGTTTGCAGTTTCCAGATCTTGGCAGAGAGGCCAAGTTCTTCCCGTCTCACTTTCTACCGATGAGGATTGAATATCTTTTGGAAGAAACGCAATATCTTCATATGATGTGCTTGCAATCCCAAAATCTACTTCTTTACCAGAAGATACTGCAGCGGAAACGTTTTCATTAAATGAACAATCAACATTTTCAAAGACTACTCTCTCTTTCTGCATAATTCTTCTCCTGTCAGTAAATTTTTGTTTTTCCGAAAATTTTGGACCAAGAGGAGAAGAAGAAAGTGGAGCCAAGATATCATTTTTTGTGGATATTGGTATTGTCCAAGACTCTGTTCTCTGTCTACTACATCCTCTTGAGGAATCAAGTCTAGCTTCGGGCAGGCTATTAAATGTGGCTGTGTCTTTATCCTCCAGTAAAGGGCCATCAGTAAAACACATGGAGGCTGCTCTATTGTAATCGTAAAATATACCCTTCTGCTCTGGTAAATTGAATGAAGACTGAAGTTGTGTCATGATATTGTTTTTCTTCCCAACATTTTCTCTTTTACTATTTTGTAGCATAGAAAAACAATGTCCACGTTCCGCAGAATGAGAACTAGTCTGAAAATTGCTTCTACCAATATTAATAGAATCTCTGGCAAATTCTTCAGAGAATAGCATGTTGTTAAGGGGTGACAGCATACGTTTTCTGACAAGATATCCACTTGCTTCACTTTCATTCGAGCTGGTGGTAATACCCTCACCAGCACGAACATGATCAGGTGAAACACCATTTGGTCCATCACGGAGGGTACCCTTTTTAGCAGATTCAAAACCAACAATTCTAGAGGCAGGAGTCTGAATATCCCGCATGGTATTTGGAACTAGCAAGTCCATTCTGTCCTTGAAAGAAACTTTTGCCACATGAATAGCATTCACATTGTCCTGCCTAAATGCTTCACCAGAAAAATTTGACGTCTCCAGAGAGGTCTTTTGCTGAAAATCTCCCAAAGAAGAACATATAGAATCACCAAATGTTTGGCTTACACCGTCAGTTTGCATTCCATCCAGATCACATGCGCTTATACCAGATAATCCAGATGGACTGGACATAAATATACTCAAGGAGCTAGTAACAACCTCCTCAGAGGTTTCATTGGATGAAACTTGTAGAAAACCCATCACATGACTTGAAAAGTCGACGGTTTTTGTTCTCACAATAACCTAATCAAGTTGTTCCCGTGGCTAAGTGCTTAGAAAGATGAAGGGCATCTGACTAAATAAAAGATATTGCTATTATAGCACACAGGAAACACACGGTAACCACTGTATGCTGTCGCTACATTATGATCTGTAAAAGATTTCAGCTTTTAAGAAGAAAGCCTAGAAGGAGCAAAGAGCAGTTAACTTCCTTATCTAGTAATCTAAGCTACCATCGCCTAAAGTTCATGAAATCAAACCCCACAAAGACAGCCACATATTTGAAATGAGCTCTAAAGGGATTAGAAGGAACTCCACACCTGTAAACAGACCCACTTGCATAAACCTGAAGTCACGTCTGCAAGACGTAAAAGGGAAAAAAACAATGTATGAGAATATTGAGCTTATTTCCACCAAAAAATTGAGGATTCATCCGGCCAATAACAGAACTCTCATAGAATCTATAAAAATAAATTGCAGAAAAATGTGGGGAACTGTTATCGTGCTTTTCAACTAAAACCAAACCATATGAGAATGCAAGGAAAGCTTACAACTTCATAGGCAAATGCAATATAGAGAAGGCACATATGCAAAATTCATTTCCTTAATAATATCTTAGCTATCACAAACGGAACTAAGATTTTAAATATGTTGTATTTGTCTCATATTAATATCAGAATTTCCAGAGATGTTATAAAAAAAAATTAGCTTCTGCCCCTTAAGAATTGTGTAAAATTTTAACTTCGTCCCCACACCCAATTTCAAGTTGCTGATTCCGTCCATGGCAGCTATAAACAATAATTACACATTTTTTTTTCTTGGTTTCGCTTAAAATTGCTAATTATTCCATTAAACCAACCCAAGTCAAACACCTCCAGTCTAGTAATGATACAATTATTATCTTTGTATGAAATGAAGAAAATAAATCAATAAGCAGCAAAACAATAAGCTTAAAAAAAACAGACCATAATCAACTATTAGAAACGATCAACAGCAAACAGATGAAGAAAGCAAACTCCAAACAACCGCAAAAGATTACTTGTACGGCACACATTCACAGAAAAGAAACCAAACCCACCAATATCTAATTAAAAATAAATAAATAAATAAATAAATTAATAAATAAATAAAACAAAAGGAACCAAATTTCGGAGCCCATAGATTGCAACAAGCATATTTCGGAGCTAATTAAAAATCGATAAAATTGGAAAAAAAAATGAAATAATGCCTGGGAAAAAAACGATCGAAGCTGGATAATGGAGACGTACCGATCACTAATAAGTAAGTTGGATTAAAATTTTAAAAAATATATATCATTTGTCATATTCATCTGTAGCTAATGAATCAAGGTTCTGATCATCATCATCCATTTTTCTACAGATATAGGGATTGAATTTAAAAGGAAAAAAGAAAAAAGAAAAATGGAATTGGTAGAGGAAAAGGGAAGAAGAAGAAGCAGAAAAATGGGAAAAATTGTTATCAGGAAACAGACGAGAAGCGGAGGGTGTGGGTTGCTTCTTGTTTGCGGGTCTTGTAAATTATAGAAAGCCCATTCTCCTGTTTCTTTTTTTTACCGATATCCATACATTCTACTGATATCTCAAAAAGTTGTCCAATTTTATATTTTTGCGGTGATAAGCTCTATTTACAAAGAGTAGCATGAGGAAGGTCTTCAGTCGCGCTACGGATTAAATAGTAAGTTGAGCCCGAATTAATCACCACGTGATGGATATCGGTACCTCTTAAGGTGAACCAAAAAAAAAAAAGATAAAAAAATTAGTCCTATTTTAATCGGTATCTAAGTACTCCCTCCGTCCCAAATTATCTGTCCACTTTGTCTTTTGCACGGGGATTAATATTTCATCAAATTCTATAGTGGGATATGGTAAAATGTCAAACATGACCCTATTTAATTTTAGTTAAAATTTAATTCTACCTTCTCTTCTCTCTATATTCTTCTCTCTCCAACATTTAATGTAAGGGGTAGGATTGGAAAAAACACCATTAATGAACCCTTTAATTAGAAAGTGGACAAATAATTTGGGACAGATTAAAAAGGAAATGTGCACAGATAATTTGGGACGGAGGGAGTATTTAGTTCAACTATCCGGTTGGAAAATAAAACTTCTCTTCTAGCCTCTGCCTCTCCCATTTTACCTTGTTTTCTTTCCTTTTTCTTATGTCAAAAATTGTAACTCATTTTCACCTCTAGTTTTTTCTCTTTTTTAACGAAAAAACATGATATTATTAATTAATATCAGAAATTGCATAAGTGGAGGAATTTCAAAGGATATACTACCCATTGAATTAGCTATAGTTTCTATTGTTTCCTTTTATTTTTCCTCTATTGGAAGAAAAGATAAAATTTAGATCGTAATTAATACTCCCTCTACCCCAAATTAAATGTTCACTTTTTTTTCTCTCAACTTAACTGTTCACTTTCTAAATCAAGTATGTATTAATGATAATTTTTCCAATTTTATCCTTCTTCCACTTCCTCATTAAATACTCTTAATTAATTAAAATTATCACTTTCCAACCAATATTTAGCATTAGCAGGTAGTTGTATGTTGAGAAATTTGACATTTATTTTAGTACAAATTAAAATAAAAATATAATATTGAATTTGGGACGGATAAAATATTATTTAAGAAAAATAATAAACCCCTATTGGAGAAGTTTTTAATGAATATTAGAGAAAATAAGCGTGTCAGGCATTGTGTGATGTGTATGTAGATTTATAATGCGACACAAAAACTTGTCAGTACCTATATACTTGGCAACTATCATTCATTATATCAAAATAAATATCTCAAAGTGATTATCAATACTTAAATCCGTCAAATATATACTAGTCAAATATTTTAAAATTATTCCACATGAGATTTGAAACTTACAAGGTGTGATATAATTCATGTTTATTGGATTTTTTTTTTAATTTAAATGATCCTACTGTATTTGATATTGAAAAACAGTTTATACACAAAAGTTGTATATAAGAATATTCCTCTTAGCTTTTTTTTTGATGCCCGAAGGCGATTGTCCCCGAGGGGAAGAGCGGAGAGTACCCTATATCAGGGAGATTGTAGCATGCCCCATGTCTGGGGAGGGAGCTTAGCCTCACAAAGAGGAGAATATTATTTGCCCCATTGTACGGGGAGAGGTGTCGAACTTGAGACCTTCCGGTCTCAAGCCAAAGGCTTACCCACTTGGCCAAACCTTTTGTTGACCCTCTTAGCTTATTATCAATTTGGGATAACCTCATTTAAAATTTAAAATTATTCTGGATGATTAGACACGGCCCACGGGTTTTATACTTCAACTTGCTAGTTAAAGAACTTTGATTGTGATTCCTGTTTAATAAAAGAAGGAAAAAATGAAGTACATTAATGTAGTTCAATACTCTTTTATTGGATAAGTGTTTACTTATACGTGTAGAACAAGAGTTAATAACTGATTTTTTAATTTGACAGTTAAAAAGAAACAAATATTTATTCGTAAGAACACTTGCTCTCAATCAGAATGAATATTATTTCTTAACAAAGATATAAAGCTCGTATTAAAATATTAAAATTTATATTATAGCGAAAAAATACGAATTATGCATTAGAGCTGTGACATAGTGATAGGGTTGCGGAGATCATTATTAGAAATTCTGGTAAAAAGAAGACAATTTTAGGACAAAAAATCTTCTGTCCCCGTGTGTGTCCCCAATCAGTCACAATTCACCCTGTGTATATATAATTAGAAAAAATAATTATATAATAAATTCTGATTGGTTGAGGACAGAATTAGGGACAGGAATGGAGACAGACGATTTTCACCCAATTTCAGCCGTCTAAAGATTATTAAAAAACACACTTCACAGAGCTAAAAATAGACTAACAATTTAATAAAAAATAAATAAAAAATAAAAAAAGACTAACAACGACACTCCACGTCCACAACTCATATGCCACTGCCTCCCTCTACGTGGAAGCAACTCGTTGCTCAATAGAATGGACCCACACTCATCACCACTTTTATCCATTTCTCTCTGGTTTTGAATCAATCAATTTCTATCCATAACTGCTGTTTTTTTTGGGTAACTAGGTCGACATGTGTCGTTTTTTTTTCCGCTCTTGATTCCATGTGAAAATTTGCTTATTAGTCTTCATATCCTCTCAACATTAATAGACTATGAAAAGTGCTAACGCATGAATTTATAAATAATTTCAATCTTCTTTAAACACTCGACGTTTTTAAACACTCGACGTGAGACTTCATATTTCAACACAAGGGCAAGACAGCAAAGGCAAGCTATCTGAAAAGGAGAGGAACAAAACCACCTAATTTTGAAGTGTTTGTTACTTGTCAAGCATCCTCTGCCTACCATGCCATGCTTTGCTTTGGCATAGACATATTGGTCGGGATGAATATTTCGATATCTGCAAGAAAAACTATCATCCATGCTCTTAAGAGATCGTTTTTGGGCCAAATGCATATGGAGAAAACTGTTAGGACATAGGAGGTCCAAGCAGTTTCTTTGCACCAACTCAAGTGAAAAAGTGGATTAATGAAAATATGCGTGGTAAACAGCATTAACAAAAGTTAGTTCCAGGTTACGGTTTATAGATTGTGGTGGTGACGTAACTCTATGCTATTTGATGATAGTTTTCAGTGTCCTTTACTTATGTATAGAATAAGTGTTATAGTATATATTGTACATGAGAATAATAACACTATTGAGTTAGCAAATAAAACTTTGATTCTCGATTTGTAACTTTTTCTTCCACTATTAGTAATTAATACATATCCCTTTTCGCCCCAAAAACAAAAAAAAACATCTTCGCTTACCATACTCATTAAGGAACTAAACTTCACGCAATAACAAGCAGAAAATAAATATCTAAGATTATCATATTTATGAGTTTTTAGCATTATTGAGTAATCTCAGACAATTTAAAAGTAGACCAAAGTATCATACAAACACCAATGAACACCGCATATCAAAATCTATCCGATGCATAGTTAGGCAATCAACAAAATTACTATGAAGTAAATAAAACCAAACAGATGGTACTGTCAAAATTATTAAAGGAGTCCTGGAGATTAAAATGGTCTAGCAGCTTCTTCCATCAACTTCTTTACTCTCGTCAGCTTCTCTAACTCCTTAAGAACCTAAAATAATAGCAAACTAAGTTAAAACATTTTATGTTAGCTAACCACTTTCCCTCCTATCCTAGAATTTAAAACGTTTAAACCTACAAATTCTAGAGCCAAAAGATATACCTCCAAAGCCATATCTTCCACAGTAACTGCACTCAAGAGCTCATATCCTAATGTACTTGCTACATCTGCCAAAGACATTCTGCTATCAGAATCCAGAAACAGAGAGATTATTAACAGAAAAAACTTCAAATCATATGAATCACGGACTTACTCTGGACTGAAACAGTTAAATCTGCCGTAGCATATCCACTTCGACTTGCTTCATATTTTTTAGTTAGCTGTGTTAATACCTGCCATGAGAATAAAAAAAGTTGGCCAAGAATCAGGATAAGTTAATAGAACCATGCACATTGATGTTTACTGCATTAGACTGTCGCGGTAGGAGTCTATTCTAAGGGAAAATATATTAGCTTATTTAAGATAAGAGCAGACCTCAGAATATGATCCGGAAATTTTGAATTCAGAGGCAGGAAGTTGAATCCTTTCATCCACAACTTCCCTGGCTACTATGTCTAAGGGAACATCGATCCATATTGAAACTCCATGTCTCAGAAGTGCCCTACGAGCATCAAATAACCAAATTCAAGAAGCAAATCATGATATTAATTCAGTGAGATGATGTGAGAAGACAGAGTAACTTCAAAATTCTTACAGATTAGCTGCACATTGAACAGCACCATTTCCAGCAGAAACAACCAGTCGCCCCATGGATGACAACTGCTTTAGGACCTCAGTCTGTGGTTGGACTAAAGAGTTTGGTCAATCATACGCTTCATATTTTCAAGCAACAAAATCCATTAAAATGGTTAACTATTAAGAAGACAAGGGAACAAACTGAAAATCCTGTCTCTTATAGTAACAAGAAAAACAAAAGGCAGATGCAATAGTCACCTCTGAATCACGAAACCCTTTTACATCAGTTTCTATTAGTAGTTTGGCACCGGATTTCCCACCAGCAGCTTCTTCAACCAATGCCTCACTGCATGGATATATTTATTCGGAGTCAACAATTGTCAATGGAGGCATCCTAACTGGTTTCTAGGCAATATGGAGAAGGACAGTGGCGGATCTAAGGGTCAGGAGGAGGCTGCACCCCAACATTTTTTAAAGCGCCAATTTTTCTACAGGAATTTTTTTTTTTTCCCTGAAAATCCTAGATAAAAATACATTTCGCCTCCCTGAATTTTTAAAAAAAAAATTACTAAATTGCCCACCAACAACATAGGATTTCTGAGTCCGCCACTGATTAAGGATGTTATGATGCTTAAAGAGATACCTGTCAAAGTAATAATATCTCAGTGCCTCAGCTAGGACCTTCCCCAAGTTGGATTTGAAGGAACTGTTTATTCCTAATTGCAGAGAAAATAATTGTAATAACATAGAGAGATAACACATTATAATGAATGGCAGATAAATAACACTCACCAACAAGGAAGACAGAAGTTCCTTTTAGTGCCGGGGATATTTCCGCTGCCCTCTCCTAAATAGCACCGGAAGGATTAATCATACATCATCCATATATTAAAAGTGACAATGTGTTTTCATGTTTTAGTTTTGCTTTCCAATAATACTCAATTAGTTTTGCTTTCCAATAATACTCAAAGATATTAATATATATAATGGCTAAAGAACGTGAATTCACAAAACTCTACACTTGTAAGTAAAATGCACGAGTGTTAAATACACTTATTTGTTACTCCTTTACTCGTAGCATTTTCATGCATGTTCATTTTGAAGATTTCCATTTGGGTAAACAGAAAACTGGATCATGATAACAAAGCTCATCTCAAGCAGTAAGACACTTCATTCCCAACTTAGAGTTTGATTCATATTGGAGGGAAGTGGGGAAGCACTATTGATCCCCAGGGGAACTTCAAACAGAAAACGGATCAGACAATTTGCTCAAATCTAAGTATGGTGAATCCAACCTAGAGATCAGAAGTGGAAATAAGCTGAGCTAAACTCTCAAATTTCACTCAATTCATACTGGAGGGGAAGTGGAGAAACACTGTTAATATTCCTGGGGAGGAACTTTAAAAAAACAGAAAAAAGGATCAGACAATTTGCTCAAATCTAAGTATGGTGAATCCAACCTAGAGGTGGAAACAAGCTGAGCTGAACTCTCAAATTTCACTTAACTCATGTGAGCTAATTTTTCTCTCTCAAGCTCAATTTACACATAGTACACGAGTAGCTCAGTTCATTTATAAACTAATATAAAAAATGAAAAAGTACTTGTGACATATAATATATTTTCAATAATAATAAAAAATAAAAAAAAGCACTCCGGTGCACCAAGCATTCCGGCAATCAGACAAGGTCCGGGATAATATATTTTAATATTAATATAAAAAAATAACTCCTGTGATATATACTGAGTTCAATATTCTTACGCCAATAAACAATATAGAAGATTGTAGCAAAATCATAAACATTTATAAAGATTGCAGCAAAAGGTATATATCATGAGTTGAGGTCATCTAGCAAAATATCAAATCATAAGTTACTCATAAACTGATTCAAACTCATTTCCACCACTAAATTCCAACTTAAAGGAAGAAATCCAATCTTACCTTCAATATTATGGAACGATCAACTTGAGGAACCTCCGTTGGCGCCAAATCTTCAGAGCAACAACAGGATAAACAAATGTCATGGTAGAAATTTTCATAGAGGATACTAACATCAAACACTTAGTGGGCAGTTAAAAAAATCTCACCTCACGTACTAAGTTTGGGTAAAAAGTAAAAGAGCTTACTGGAAGCAGCAGTGTTGTCCAAGAGAGAGTGGTTGCGGACGGCGGTAGAGCGCAGGGAGTTCCCATTAGATAAAGGTGAAATGGGAAGAGCTCCGGCGGAAAGGCGATACTCCGGCCGGTTCAACGCAGAAGAAGTGTAGAGTGGGAAGGAAGATGGGAGATGAAGATGGAACATCCTACCGTTCCTTCTGCTTCGATCGGACAGAGAGGTTAGGGGTGGGATGGTCGTGTTTGCAAATATCTTCTTATCTCATCCTTTATTTAAATATTTTTTTTTGGTAAAACATAATTGATTATTTATCCGACTAATCTAATTGAGATATGTGCAAAATAAAGTTGATAATGTAATATAAAATTACTTTTGGGTGATTGAAAACTACTTTATTTCTTTGGTATTGGTCATCTAGGTATCGAACCGACTAATCTAACTAATTTAATTGAGTGTATGATAAAGTTAATAATGCGATATAAAATTAATTGATAAGTGACTCAAAACTCATTACATTATTATTGGTAAATCTTTGAAAATTAAAGGTAAAATTAACTGAGCTAAGTTATCAAAGGTGAAACTAGTTGAGTGGAGATGCCTTGTCATTTGTATCCCTCGCTTTGACATGTAAGATCATTTGACGATTTTAGTCGTGCCTATAATGTAGAACGTTAAAAGTGTCAGTATATATTGAACACTTTTGAACGTGTGTTGTATTCTTTGAACATGTGTTGCATTCATATGCAACATGTTCTCTCATGATGAACATAAGTTTTAAAGTTGCAACAAATGTTTTATTATGATTAATAATTCTCCTAAGACATGTAACACTTATCTGACATAACATGTGTTTGCACCAAAAAATATGAATCATTGAATTTTTTATTCAACAGACTAAAACGACAAAAAAATATTCAATATATATATAAAATTTTGTTCATTTTACATCATAATCAGACCGGACGGATTTGGCTCTCCTTAAGTAGTGTATATTTCCATAGAAATTGCACATTAGAGATATTTTCTTGTCTTGAATTCAATACTAAAAATTTTGTGGGGAAATTATTATTTTCATACTAAAAATTATTATCATGATAAAGACTATAACACGTGATAAAATGTCACTATTAAGATTATACGGAAGATCTCTAACGTTCTACATTTAATTTTATATTTTCTTTTTAAAAAAATTATTATATATCAGAACAAGAAATATTGAAATCAAAGCCTATAATTCCAAATCATAAATGCTGAACAAAAGGCAAGAAAGAATTGCGAGTCAATGCTTAAACCCCTACCAAGAAAGAATAGATTAAAAAAAAATTGCATTCATGAAGCCTTCTGCATACATAATTGATATACCGCGTTAGTCAAAATTTTAAAGGAGTGAGCTCTCGCTTATGAAGCAGAAAGGGATTAAAAAAAACAAGATAATAATCGCATCAATCAACTATATTTACACTACTAGTAATCAATCATATTTGTTGTCCCAAGCAAACCAGGTCAGAAGCAGTCTCCTCCCAGCAAGTAGAAACAGATGCAAGGTTTTTTGTTAGCAAATCGTCAGACAGACATCAGCTCCTACCTGCATTTTTTGCACATGCGATGTTAATATTGTTGTTCATTGTTCAAGCATAATAAGCAAATTGAAATAACGAGGAACAAGGAAGCATACAAATGGGAACTTAATATTCTGGGTTCATCACATATGAAGTAAACACTAGTCGATGTTACCTCTGATCTGCCCAGAATTTGAGGTTAGTTCGGAAGTAACAACTCTTGGGTTCATGCTAGATAGAGAAATTGGTGTTAGTGGAGGAGAAGCTACTCCTTCAGCATTGTTAGAATCCAATAGCTTGGCCATATGCATTGCTGCTGCTCTATGACTGTTTGATGGTATCGAGAAGCTCCTTTGAACAGTCAGAGGAGGACGTGGAAGTGGAGATCCTGCCTTTGATGCAGGTAACGAACTCCTATTTGTGGGAGACACTTCCTGATTCCTGTTGTTTAAGGGTGCAGAGTGACCAGTTATACTAGAAGAAGGTGTTGCCGGCTTCAAGCCCAAGGAGCCAGGAGGACGAGGGAGCTCATGAAGTTCACTAATTCTGGGTGAAGATACAAGAGGAGGTGAAACACTTTGGGGGATGATGAGAGTTGATGATGGTTGGGACGTGGTTATTCTAGAAAGCAACCCAGAAACTGTTTGTTGGGGTACTTCGGACTGGCTAATCGGCCCACTGGCAGATATTAAAGGTTTGCTTGTTGATGGTTTACCTAATATTGGACCAGAGAAAGCTTGTCTTTTGACTTTTCTGGCATCAAAGCTGTTATGCGTATCAGATCGAGGAGGTGATATTCTTTCAACCAAAGGAGAGGGAAGTGGAATGGAAGGTTTGTTACTATCACTGTCTTTGACTATGGATTGTACTTTGGAGGCTGTACTTACTGCGGAGTTATCATCCAAAAACTTCCTCTGCTTCTCAATGTCAAGAGGTGATGAATGCCACAGATAATTGGTGCCTCCACTTACACTAGTTGTACTTGACTGGACGGCAGAATTGCTTGATCTTGAAGTTGAATTCTTAGCATCTGCCGGAGTTGGCAGAGCATAGGCATGAAATTTTGGTGTCGGTATCTGCATTTCTCTGTTCTTTTCTGGAAAATCAAATTTATCTGGATATATTGGTGCAGAGTAACTGCTTATTCGAGGCTTCTGACTAAGAACTTGCTCTCCCTTTTTTCTCCCAAAATTTAACTGCAGAGTAACATCCAAACAAAGTAAGTTGAATGCGACTTTCAAAGAGTAGATGGACACATAAAAGAGCATCCCAAATTAACTGTTAAACTGGATCTTGATAATCCTCAACTAAGAGTTTAGCAGGAAGAGTACAGTTGCTGCCTTTATCAAAATTTAATGAAGGCGCTTTATTGAGTTTTTAGTCTTGTACACAAGATCTTTTACCTCAACATCTGCCCAACCTGAAGCTTGTGTACTTGAAGGGTCTATCTGATCCAACTGCAAAATCAAGACCAGATTGAAAAATAATCAAAATTAGTAATCTACCTCATGCAATAAGTTATCTGGACCAGAAACAAAAGATTCCTGAAAACAAACATTTAAATTGATGAGACAGACTATCCAATATACTGGATAGCGGGACCAGACCTTCCCAAGTTCTGAGGCATTTTATGTTCTTAAAAGAATACTGACGGCACTGCAAGAGACCATGACCAACAAATAACATATAGCTTTACCCACAAACAACCTAATCCACAGAGATAGAAACACTGCAGCAACAAGTAACCTTTTGTTCATGAAGCAGGACAGTAATTTACTTTTCCAAGTATTTAAACTAAAAAAAATTGATGCTAAAAAGAGCTCCTTTTGGGTTGGGTTGGGTTGGGTTGGGTTGGAGTGGGGGGGTGGGGGGAGAGAAAAAATCTATCTAAAAGTTAGCTACCATACATGTTACCCTTTATAATTCAAGAGAAAAAAAACCAACTACTATGTAAAGAAACTTAGAGCAACCCCACCTCCATTGAGTTCCTTGCTGTGCTAGCATCATCTTGCTCCTGCTTACCATCACGGTTCTCGAAACTCAATTCTCCAACATCATCAGTCCCATCAATCTCCCTGCCTTCTGGATAATCTAATTCATTGATATGGTAATCAATGTGTTGGTTATCAGCAACAATTCTTATGTATGGCTCAACAGCTTCAAGTGATTTAAGTCCTTTACGAAAGAAAATTAACTGCTTCCAAAGAGTTTGTTGTGGCAGAAGAAAGAGAGAAGAAACAGTAAAAGACAAAAGAATAGTTAGAGGATTCAAAAGTGCAGGGTTCAAATAAAATCCAGAAGAACACTATTAAACCTGTGCTGCATGGTGCCTAGCAGCTTGAGTTAAAAGACTTCGACACTGCCCTTGCTTCAAAGATTCTACACGAAAGACACATAGCCTTGCCACGTCATCATACTCTTCACGAGCTGCTTGTAATTGCTGCAAGGTAAAAGTCTCCCCTTTTCCACTCTTGGACTTTCCTTTCTCCTTATGTTGAGACACAATGTGCTCATACATCTCCCTGATGATGATTCATTAAAACAATTAAAGGATAAAGCAGTACGTTACGAAAATATCAGAATTCAAATATATTGGTAAAGATTTACCTTTTCTCGTCGCACTGCAATTTCATCTCCTGCACATGCAACAGAATTAAAAGATTTGGAAAGAATGGTATGAAAGGATAAACAACTCATTGATATACCACTGAAGTTACATGATTCAGAAAATTATCAATTAATAAGCGTTACTATTCAAGGAACCCCAAAGCAATGACTCGTAGAAGAAGAATATAGGGGCATAAACCTTACTATAAATTCTGGACTAAACCTTAATCAAATATGCAGAATAAACAATGTACTGCTGTAATGACAACTTTAACAGAGCAAGTAAATTAATTAATTTAAACTCCTCCAAGGGGTTGTTACTATCATTCGCCTTAATTCTTCTTTCAGTCCTCTTTTCTACCAGAATGGTATGAAAGGATAAACAATTCATTGATATACCACTGAAGTTACATGATTCAGAAAATTATCAATTAATAAGCGTTACTATTCAAGGAACCCCAAAGCAATGACTCGTAGAAGAAGAATAATAAGGGCATAAACCTTACTATAAATTCTGGACTAAACCTTAATCAAATATGCTGAATAAACAATGTACTACTGTAATGACAACTTTAACAGAGCAAGTAAATAAATTAATTTAAACTCTTCCAAGGGGTTGTTACTATCATTCGCCTTTATTCTTCTTTCAGTCCTCTTTTCTACCAGTACTCCGCTGCTCCATTTTTTTTTTAAAATTTTGGTGAATAAACTCCGCTGCTCCATTAGTTCATCAAGTACATACCTAAAACCGTCCCCTTTCTTCTATCACTCGAATTCAAAACCTGCCTAACAAGATCCTACTCCCGTTCCAGTAGTCTTTTACTGCTCAATCCAAATCCCAGAATAACTAATTATAACATTTGATGATGCATCAACTAAAATTCATGATTAAGCTGTAAGTAATGGAAATGTCCTAAAACGCACCTCCACTTTCCGAATCTCAGAGAGAAGAGACTCCGAAGGGTTAGTGATAGTTTGGATAACGTGAGATCGCTGAAATGCAGAGAGCACTGTTACAACCACATCAAAGTTGATATTCAAAGATAAGAGTGTAAATAAACCTTTTATTGCTTCCTCCACACACAACCCCCCCCCCAACACACACACACACACGCACACAAAAAAAAGGGAAAAGTACTCACATAACCGTCAACAAGTTTCTGCAGTTCCAGCTGTACTTTCCCCAGCATTGACAATGCCTTACCTGCAGAGACATTGAAAATTCACTGTTTTGGAGAAAACAACACTTTCAGAATTTATAGCATCTATTCCGTCCAAACATAATGTGAATAATAAGAGTCGGATTTCTTAGGAAAGTCCATATGGTCTAGGTCCAAACAAATGCAGCGAGCAGATACAGAATATAATAATAGCAGTCAGCACATTCCAAGATTATCAAGTCTGTCACATTTGTGCTTTCCATATGAAACACAATAGTTGAGAAATCAACAAACATATTGAAGTTTGTTACTCACCACATTCTCCATTATTATCGAGTGATGTTCTCTCCAACAGACAGCTACCCATTTCCAGCAGCGATTCGGAAAATTCTGAAAGTGGACAACTTAAACTTCTGAGGACTTTCATGCGTTGTTAAACTATATACACACAATATAAGCAGCAAGTAATGTGTCAGTAGAAACTAAATATATTGTCTGACCAGAGTTAGTATATGCAAACCTACAATCTAAACTCTCTATGTTCATGTGTCAGATATTGCTAGCTATACGCAAAAACATATGCATACTTATATTTTTGTTCATGTGTTCCCAGTTCTTGTGAAGAGTGGTAAATAGATCTTAGAAAGAACATCTCAGAAATGGAGCTACCAGTCGGTCCTTTCCTCGACTAGTCAACAAGATTAGCATATAATAATATTAGAAGAATGGTTGTAAGAATAAGGGACAACGGTTCCTGCAGAATTTGCAAAGTTCACAAGTGCTCGACTGTGTTGGACAGACTTTTTACCAGAATTCATGATTGTGGATTTGTTCTTTTATCTCATTCAAGGATAAGTAGATAGCTCCTTGTTCATTTTCATCATAGGATGCATTCCCATGTATTGGTTCCTAATATTCAAGCATGTAGCAGATGTCACCCTCATTCATAATCTAGTAGTAGTTTATTTCGTAAGAGTTAAGATTTTCTAATGCCCTCTGGATGTAACTAGAGGAACAGGGAATTCTGTCTGTGAAGTGAATTGAGAAAGTACCATAAGCACTATTTGTGGTTGCAGCAGCTGCAGAAAGCAAGCTATCACAACAACTTTTCATGTCTTTCATGTCCTGCAAAAAATTGTGAATAGATGAATCAGTAATGCTGCAGAAGATATTAACTTCAGAGAGGGGGAAATTATTGCAGTTTCTCATTCAGACAGGAGTGCATTGCACAAATAGAAAGCAGCAGTGGTACAACACCCTCAATCCTCTGTAACATATCTAAGTCTAGCATTTTTAACTCCTAGGGTTTACCAGTTAGAGTTTATGCTATATGAATAAAAAATTCCATTATTAGTGGTATTATGTGAGCAGTCAGTCACCTTATGCATTCATTGCCAGAGATTATGGTCAGTCTCCAATCCATCTGTTTCAGTGGCATTCTGGGTGCAGCCAATTGTGCATTTATTGCCAAAGTTTAGGTCCGTCTCCTATCTATACACCCGCTCATATTATCAATTATTGGAGACTTAATAGATTACGTTATTGTTGTTGTATTAGATTGGAGAGTTACATGAGCTCCAAACCAGTAGTACAAGAGTCAGATTATAGTTCATGAACTTCAATAATAAAAATAATCAATAAACAGTAACAGGGCAATTAAATTATTAGCTAACAAGTGCAAATGAATCAAATACCGAAAACAAAAACTGTTAAACCCTAAAATCCAGTACAAACACAATTGAGCCAAAAAAAAAAGAGAAACTCACCAGGGAAGCATGTTCAAGCGCATCTAAAAGTGCTAAATCTTGATGATCCTTCTTCTCCTTTGAATCATGCTTATGTATTACAAATCTTTTCAGCTGCTTCCCAAGCGATGACCTCATCCTAATAAGATATATTCTTACAGACTTTCTAAAAATAGAAATCAAAGGTATATATATACAAATAAGGAAACAAATTCTCCAAGGAAGAAGAGCAAATATGAAGGAAAAATCAAGAGAAAATGCTGAAGAAAAAGGGATGGAATTTCTGATACCCTAAAATGAAAATAAATAAATAAAAATACTGCTACTGAAGAAGAAAAATGAGAGAGAGACGGGGGGAGGGGTAAGAAAATTCTAATGTTATGCGCCGAAATGAGAAAGGGAACTTCTGTGGTGTCGACACGTGTAGGAAATAGAACCTATTTTAGTAATTTTGGAGGTCAAAGAAAGCGTTTGCTTCGTCTCCGTGTTTTGCTTGTGTTTGTTGTATAAGTAGTTATTTTTTGACTCATTTTTTTATTTTTTATTATTTAATCCATTGAGAAAGGTAGAGTAGTCTGAAACGAGACAAAATGTTTTGGTAGGAGGGCGAAAGTAAATTTTTATATGAATTTTTTTATTTTTATTAATTTAAATTTTTTAAAAATGAAAAACGGAAATTTAAATATTCTTGAATGGGGGACTATTTTATTACTCAACAGTTAAGAATACTCCCTCCATTTCTAAATATAACACTTTTAATTATATATTGTAAAAATTAAAATATTTTTATAATTAAAATATTAAAATTATTTTCTTAAATATAACTTATATATCATTAGTTCTAATTAAGAAAATAATATTGATATTTTTATTATAAAAATCTTTTAATTTTTATTTGTAAAATGTAATGAAAGTCTTATATTTCGAAATGGAGTTAGTATAAGTTATTTCACAAACAAAAGCAATAATAAGATTTTTCCTTTTCGAGAAACAGTTATACTCCGAAAATAGGAGTAGATTTTGTTTCTTATATATGTTCTCTTCCCTACAAAATATACGTTTTCTTTTATATTTTGAATTGTGCGTTTTTTCTTAAAAACTTAAAATAATTAAGCTTTAATTTTAAGGGTTCCACCATTTTTTAGGATTAATAAAGGATATAAATTGTGAGATATATTTTAATTAACTATATCATAAGGGGTTGACTTTCGCATTTGACAACAATCGAACTATCAACTTTCTAAACGAAAATAAAGTTAACATAACACTACGCTTGATTTAATTGCGAGTTATGGCTTTGTCAAATTAACCCAGTAGTCACAATTAAATATTTTTTAAAAATTAAGATATTTTTTAAGTTTAAGAGGGATATGTCTCATTTAATGTCGTGGTAAAAAAATTACTACAAGATACATCAGGCCCCAAAGGGTGGGGGAACACAATCTATTCAGGCAAAATTAATCGAATGGGATCTATTTCATTCTTTTTCTTTTCTTTTATACATCTCTTAATAATTCGAAAATAACTGAATCTCATAATACTCTCTCAAAATGATGTTCTATATATGCTCTCGATTGTTAAAGTTTTAGCCACTAATTTATCATAGGGGGAATTGATTAATATGATCCCTTATATAAATATGCACATTGGTAGAATATATAGGACTCAAATAACGAACCTATAAATGGGAGCTATATGATATCCTTTAGTAAATAGGTACATGAGGATGGCGTTCTCTCTTACGGCCTTAAGACGGTACTATTGGATTACTCTCTCACAAAATCATTTTATTTCTCACGCAAGTTCACATATAAATACATGGGTTCATAATGATTTTGTGAGTAGAGATTCAATCGTACCGTTCTATGAATTTTTTTTCCTTCATACAAACTTATGGTGGTTTTGTAATTTGATTATTTTATACGATGAATCTTTGATTACAACTGTTAAATTTTCTTTGTCTTCATTTCAATTTCAGTCATATGAAATATTCGACGGCTATTGAGTATTATACAAATACAAAATTTTGTACGTTCTGCATCATAGCCGAACTGAATGGTTTTGTGAGAGTAAATACAATGGTACTATCTTAGCCCAAAGTTTTCCGCATGAAACTCGAAAGTGAAAATTCCTCTTTGCTTTTGTCACATCTTCTAATTTGCATTTCTCAATATCCTCAAAAAAAACCCACCTCAATAGTGGAAATGAAGATTTTGAAAACACAATTTTACATTAAAAAAAAACAACAACATCGTACTAACATAAACAAAGAAGAATTAAGCAACTCCACAAAGAAAAGAAAAAAATTCAAACTTTTTTTTTTCCATGTGATTTCTTTGGGTGTCTATTTTCAGGTGCTGTACTTTGTTGGATTATAGCAAGTTGCTACATTGAACAAGTTTCTAACAGCAGCTGGTTTGCGAATTGTGAAAACTTTTCTCAAATTTCTTCTTTTCACTGATTGTCTTTTGGAGTCATTGTGCTGAATATGATTTTCCTCCATGGGAATCTAACCACGTCAAATATCTCACCATCAAAATTCAATAATGAAATTTTTTTATTATTATTTCCAAAATTATATAAGCAATTAAGAAATAGAAAAACATTACCTGATCTAAATCTTGTGTAACATTCTGCACATCTTCCTTATTACTTTTGTTATCTGGATCAGCATTTTCTGTAGAAATATACGAATTTGCCTTAATCTTACATATTCATACAGTTCGATGTGAGGGGAGCGTTGAAATATAAGGTGTGATTGGTTTGGGTTTGAGATTTGATCTCAATCTCAAACCAGTATGAAACCCAAACCAAATTCTAGATTATTTAATATTTCAAGTTTCATTTTCAAACTCAATACAAAGTTGATTTGAGTTTGAGTCTCAATTCAAACCAGGCTAAACTCAATTCAATCAGACATAAAGTCTCATTCCGATTGCTTAAGAAATTCGTATCACTTTGAAGCTATGGTTAACAGTTAACATACCTCATTGCCTATTGGTTTTGAGAGAATGTAAAAACCCATGAACTAATTTCATATGGTATCAAAGCGGGTTGTTAAGCTATGAATGTGTGAGCTCATTCATAATGCCATATGGGTTTCAATGTCTTAATGCCCTGTGGTGGACTCAAATTGTCGGGTTGAAATCGTGTAGACACGTACATGTCTTTATAATATTTTCATTACTCAAAATCCGTCATGTGGACAATTGTGAGTGGTTGAAAACAGAGATTGAAACATGCACGGGACAGATAATTTTTTGCCAATTGTCGGTGTGACGCAAATAGGACGACATACCTTGAATTATATTCATATAATCTAAGTATAGCGGCGGACCTTAAATTACCTCGCACCTCAATTAGTTTTGAAAAGATACGCAAACTCATTAATTATTTTCACCCAAAAAAAAAAGACAAAAAGATTGGGGACTAAAAGAAAATGAACATACCCTTGTCAATAATGACAGCAATACCCTTGACGCTAACGTGATCCGAGTTTGCTTCCGGAACACAATACTCCCGAAAGCTTGGAGATGACATCCATAACGGGCCATCATAATCAGGGCTTATTGATCCTCCTCGTCCTCGTCCTCCTTCAAAATTATCCTCATGATCATTATTGGTATTTTTAATCCCATGTTTTGCCTCCATCCCTCTGGTTATCTCTGTTTTTTCTGATTCTAATTTGGGTTTTTTTAAGCCAAAATCATCATCATCATCAAGCAGCAGCATTGGATTTGTATATTCTTTTGGTACCTTGTGTTCTTGTAGTTGTTGCGATGGCATTGTGGCACCTAAATAAATATCTTCCTTTTCCGGTTTTACGAGCAATTTTGCAGTATCGGAACTGAGGTTTTGGGTTAAAATTTCACGATCCCTTCTTGATTGATTGTCGACCATGGCGATTTTATTCTTGATTGAACGTAAACCAGCTGCCTCTGTTCCGTTGTTGGGTCGCTCTAATATGGACATGCTGCAACCCATTGTAACAGAACATCTCGTAATGAGGAGAAAGGAAGGGCGGAGGGAGGAGGGAGGAAGGAGGTGTTACAGAGGATCCGGACGAGTTCTTCCAAACGTTAATAGAGAAATTAAGAATGAGAATGATAATAATATCATTATTTTATTTTGTTGTTGTTAAATTAGTTGGTGTGTGAAGACCCGGAAAATTCGTTAATTAAATTGTGAACCAATAGTATTTTATTTTCAACCATTTTATGCCAGCAAGTCAGCCTTGTCAGAGCCAAAGCGATTAATTTGTTTTGGTTCAATCTGAGAGTATCCGATGTCCACCACATATTGATAATTTATTTGAGCTCAGTTTATATTTTGGTTCGTAGCGTGACCGTTAGTTGGGAGGACTTGACTCATACGGCTATTTCTAATAGAGTCCTACCATCGAGAGAAATTTCTACAAGAGTAGTTCCACGAGTGAATCATTCACTCGTAAACGGTAAAAAATATAACAGTTTTAACCATCTGTCCCAAAAGTTGGGTATTACAAAGCTATTAATTTTGAGCAAACGGTTAAGCAACTTCATACGGGCTAAATACCTAGAACTCAAACTCCTTTCATCAATATGACCGTTTGATAGCCCACTAAGGCCCATCTTTATAAATAGTGAATTGAACAACAGAAAGCCTTATAAGCAATCAGCCCTTTCTACTACTATAATGAAGGCGGGCTATCACTTCTAGCCCAACAAAGCTTGGACTAAAAGGCATGCACTTGAATATGATGAGGGCCCACCCATAGTGTCTATCACTAACTTCAAACATGGATTATAAGTCGAGCAAAATTTTCACTTGTAAAATGCATTAGAGATATATTTGATATGAAGAGTCGTTTGAGGGTTGACTTCTCTTTAACGACCAAATACACTGGATAATTGTCCTACGCAAATGATTTTATCATGCTGGAGATACTATAAGTTACTACAATGTTGAGACATTATCCAACTGACAAGATCTTCACAATTAAATTGCACCGAAAAAATATACTATACATAGAGAAAAGAATTCGAGTTTTGATATTTAATCCTAAATTTACTAATAACTCCACCTAGAAGTCGACACCTACCGGGGCCTCTTGTTATAAAGAGGATGAAGGTAGTAATAGTAATAAACAGAGAATAGGAGAATCTGGTAGTGTGAAATGATGGATGGTTACACAAAAATGGAAATGAGTTGATGAGTTAGAGAAGTCCTAGGAAAGTTATAGATTATTATTACTTGGGTTTTGTTTGGTTTGCGGATGGGAATGGGACCTATGAATGAGAAGTAAAGTAAATAAATATACGTTTCTTATTTTTAGTAGGGATGGAAGGGAAGTAAAATGAGAAAATTTTTTATTATTTAATTATATAATTTTATTTGTTAGATTGACTATTGTATCCCGATTTCAGTGGAAAAGATGAATGGGACGGGGCAACAATTGAAAATTGAGAGAGAAAAAAAATGTTATCTTTTAAGGATAATCATCTCAATCCTTCCAAAATTGAAGGGGATATTTTGTTGATATGGAGGGGAATGAATCCTCCTTCCTAATTTACTTTCACTCTTTCAACCACATGGATTAAACAAAGTAAATGAGTCACTTGCCTCTCAATTTACATTCTTTCCTCGTCCCCTTCCACTTTACACTACAACCAAATAAAAAATTTAAGTAGGGAGTAACTAGACTTTAGAACGGTACTATTCCATCCTTCTCTCAAAAAATTATCATAAGTATTATGTAAGACCAACATATAAATGCAAAGACCGTAATGGAAACAAGTTTTTTTTCCTTAGGTAGGAAGGGGTAAGAGTTTGAATACTTGAGGAACCGATCATTTTCACAATACAAAATAAGGCAAATACGTCTTAAGAAGTAAATACAAGCATATCTTCATTCCATGTGCTGCATTTATAACAAAATCTGAGCTCCCCCAGAATCACCAGACGTATCAAAACTCATTTGTGTCAAGTCCCCACTTCCAAATCTCTTCTATCATTGAAATTAAACGCTACTATTACTAATCCTCTTGCTCTTAAAAAAAAATACTAGTTATTGAGATGAGTGGGATTAGCTTAGCTAACATCACATTTTGATTCATAAAAACTTGTTTATGCTAACGTCACAAGTTTGAATCAGAGAGTTTATGCCGTATGAACATATTTATTCTGCACATATTTTTTTAGATTAGTCGAATTGACATCGGGACATCGATTTACAGAAAAATGAATCTTGAGTTCCTCTACCTAAATTAGCCCCACTTAAGTATATAAAATACTAGCAGAAAAGTCTCTAATACAATTTAAAGATGGAAATTTGTCAAAATTCAGAATTTAATAAGGGTCAAAGTTTGCACCCACCCTATATTTGCCTTGTTAACAACCCCCTTCCCATAAATTTTTATTTTTCTCTCTCCTATTTCTCTCTCCCTCTTAGATTTCTCTAACTTCTCTCAAAAAAAAATTCTGCCGCCGCTGCCGGAACACCAACCGGACCACCTTTCACCGGATTCAAAAAAAAACCCGCATGCAGATTTACATGCGGAAAACCCTAAACCCGCATGCAAACTTACACGCGGCTATTTAACCCGCATGCAGATTTACAGGCGGAAAACCCTAAACCCGCATGCAAACTTACACGCGGCTATTTAAAAAAAAACCAAAATTTTTGTAATTGATATTTTGTGGTGGATCTAGTCCAATAAGTTCGAAAAACCAAAAAAAAATGGCCGAAATCCGGTGAAAGGTGGTCCGGTTGGTGCTCCGGCGGTAGCGACGGACGGCGGCAGAATTTTAATTTGAAGAGAAGTTAGAGAAATCTAAGAGGAAGAGAGAAAAAAAAAATATGAGGAATGAGGGGTGTTAAAAAGACAAGGTGGGGGTACCTAAATAGTGGGCATGTTTAATAAGAGTTCATCACTAAATGACAACATATTGCTACTATTTACTATTTTCAGTGGAAAAATAATTGTACTAAAAAGATTCAAATAAGAATACCCTCATACTATAGTGTTTCAATATATGGGAATTAGGTAGCCTAAGTGGTAAGGCAAATAATTTCTCCTCCTTATGAGGCTTGTCTTCCTTCCCCAGGCATGGGGCATGCTTCAATCTTCCCTATCTAGGGTACTCTCCGCTCTTCCCCTTCGGGGCAATCGCCTTCGGGCGCTCAAAAAAAAAAAAAAAAAAATAGTGTTTCAATATTTCAATGTGGAGGCGGGGAACTATTTCAGTCTGATTCCGGTGTTTATAATTATTGTGTTGTTATTTAATCTGACAAATAATATAATAACTATTAAAAAAATATTTTTGAACAATTATCTAATCTTAATGACTAAAAATAATTTAATACTATAAAAATAAAGTAACTATCTCGGAATTGAAGGGATAGTAGAAAAGAAGAGGAAACTACTTTTTTTACTATTATTAGTGTTTTTTATCTAGTCTTTGGGTGTGAATTTTTATCTGTTATCATGATTGTCTAAACCATTGTATAACTTTTATTTTTTTATATTTTCCGATTATTTTTTTATTGTAATGATCTCAACTATTTTATAATTAATAAATATTTTTTTATTCAGTAAAAAAAAATTAATAGAGGAGAGAGAAGGGCCCTAAACAGGCTATACTGCTACGATGCTGCTGCTAGTATACCTCTCTCTCTCGAGTCATTATAGAAGGATGGAAGAGATAAGAGAAAGAGAGAGTGAGGCATTAAATGGGAGGAAGACAGAACCCATTAATTTCTTTTCTGACTACATTAAATGGCCTTCCGTTTACCGCTGCAATTGTCTGCTTTCTCCCTCCTCCTTTCCTCACCACCAAATAACTACTACTGTTTTTCTGTATAATGGGCGGAATAACGGGGTAACGAATTGGATAAAGTCATTTAAGGGTGAGATGAACAAATGTTTTTTTTTTTATATATATTTTTAACATTTAACGGTTGTTAGAAAAATTAATAGTTGTTAAAAAAGTTTAATCTCAACTGTCAAATAAATTATTCAACGTTTTTCAACATTTTACACGTACAAAATTCCCTTTGTTATACATCATAGTCGGTTCGCCCTCATCAGCCCACACATTCATTGTTGACTCTAATGCGGAACAAGATTTTTTTCGCGCGGTTCAAATATTTGTTAGCTTTGTATGCGAAAAAGCACACTCATTAGTCTAGTGGCCAAGTCTGAGTCATCATGACGTAAATGTCATGACGCTTTTTGTAGAAAATGGACTTGGGCATAACTCATTCCCTCAAAAGGTACCTTTAGAGGGGAGGATTGCCCAATCCTTATAAAGAACAAATTTGCTCACTAACTAGTCGATGTGGGATTTCAACACCCCCCCTCACGGCCAGGGCTGGACATCTGGACCGTGAACAATAATGGGGCCCAACATCAAACTAGGTGGCTCTGATACCATGTAGAAAATGGACTTGGGCCTAACTCATTCCCTCAAAAGGTACTTTTAGAGGGGGAGGATTGCCCAATCCTTATAAAGAACAAATTTGCTCACTAACTAGTCGATGTGGGATTTCAACACTTTTTGAATCCTCCATTTCTTTTAATATATAAGTCTCCTCCCCTAATAATTTTTTTTTAAAAAAAAGTTGTTATACGAAGTTAGAATTATTAGCCACTTTGATCATCAACGTTTTTTCGTCTAGCCACTTTGGTCAAAATTCAAGTTTTTTAACTTATTTCATCATTAAACATTTTTCGGCCTGCCATTTTGGTCAAAAATGTTTTTTTAACTTTTTTCATCACTAAAGTTTTTTCTATCTGCCATTTTGATCACTAAAGTATTTTCATTACGCCATTTAGGTCACTAAAATTTTTGACCAAAATGGCGGGAATCAAAAACTTTAGTGACCAAAATGGCAGAATGGAAAAACTTTAGTGATGAAAAAAGTTAAAAAAATTATTTTTGACCAAAATGGCAGGCCGAAAGATGTTTAATGATGAAATAAGTTAAAAAACTTGAATTTTGACCAAAGTGACTAGACGAAAAAACGTTGATGATCAAAGTGGCTAATTATTCTACGAAGTTATCTAACAAATGAAATGATCAGATACTTTTTTTTTTTTTAAATATTTTTAACAACTGTTAGAAAAGTTAATACTTGTTAAAAAAGTTTAATCTCAACCAACAAATAAATTTTCTTACGTTTTGGCCCTCATCATCCCACACACTCCTCACTGACTCTAGTGCGGAACAACAAAAATTTTGCGTTGTTCGAATATCTTTTAGTCTTGTATAAAAAAAATTGACGATTGAAATTATTTGTTTATAAATTTCACAAAACTTGTTAGAATTTTTCAATAGGTGTTGAAGACAACTAATTTCAATCGTTGATATTTTTTATTTGGTGACTGATAGGTGTTTCGCACTAGTGTCGGAGTCCCTTCTTTTCTTAAAGGGTAAAAAGCGCTCACGCCCCTTAAACTACTCCCTTTTTTGGTTTTTGACCCTCAACTAAAAACGATCAAGTTTTACCCCCTAAACTATTATGTTTTTTGGTTTGTGACCTTCCATCCATATTCTCCGTTACATCTTAACGGAAGTCCAAATAATGGGGGCATTTTGGGATGTTCTTGAAGATTTGAACGCTTTTCTCTTGGATTATTCTTCTTTAGGAAGATTTACAAAGGTCTACTTTGGTTGATTTTGGAGTTCTTGCTTGGTAATCTTCCTAAATTAAAAGTTTATAACTGAAATTGGGGTTTCTGGCAGAACTGTGGTACTTTCACTATTTTGCGTTTTTTGATTTATACTTTATGAATTAGGATCTTACTTTACAGAACTTTACAGAAATCTTCTTCTTTTAACTGAGAATAAGATCTTATGTTTGGATTTAGGAGTAATGGTCTCAAAAGATTGGGATTTTCCTTGGAAAAATCTGTTTTTCATGACTATTTTCTGGGAGAATTTTTGTCCGTTCTTCTTTTGTGATTTCTGGTTGATTCTTGATGAGTTTGAACCTCAAACTTCACAAATAGATGCGTCTTTTAACTGTGAACAAGTGCTTATAACTGGATTTTAGTGTAATGGTCTCATATGACTGGCTTTTCTTTGGAAAATTTCTGTTTCTAGAATTGTTTTTTTTGGCAGATTTGTAGTTCATTAGTTTTAAGGCGTTTTTGGATGATTCTTGAAGAATTTGATGCTCAAAATTTATACTCTGATTTGTCTCTTCAATGTGAGTAAGAATATGTGCTCGGATTTCATGTTGGTTCTCTGTAGAATTGGATTTTTTGGTTGGAATATAGCTCAGTGTTCTTGAATTTTTGGACTTCCGTTAAGATGTAACGGAGAATATGGATGGAAGGTTACAAACCAAAAAACAGAATAGTTTAGGGGGTAAAACTTGACCGTTTTTAGTTAAAGGTCAAAAACTAAAAAAGGGTATAATTTAAGGGGCGTGAGTGCTTTTTACCCTTTTCTTAAAACCAGCAACCACCACCTTCTCCACGGATCCCTCATTAATGCTTCCCCTTTCTCAGTCATAATTAATTATGGACTAGTAAAAAAAAAAAAAAAAAAACCATGTGCAAATTATTAAAAACTGTTGGACTTTTTATGTCCCCAAAAACTATTCCTCCAAAAAAAATAATAAGTGTGAGGGCGATAAACAAACCGGCCACAAATAACAAAAACCCAGATATCAATCAACTGCTCCCAAGCACGGTTTTGTTTCATTCTATTACTACTAATTTAATCTAATATAAATAACTCAACTTTGATTCTCATAACTTGCCCCATGATAATGTTGTAGCTTCGAGTTATCCAAAGAGCTATTTCATATCACATATTTATGTTTATTCCACACATATCTAGCGGATAAGTTAATTTAACACAGGAACACTAAAATTAATTTAAGACAAATGAGCTTAATTTAGTTAACCTCAACTTTAATTTAAAGGGCTTACTTATAATAAAGTCGAAAATTAAAGTCACTTGGCAATTTCACGTTGCAAGATCATGTTTATCCTAACTGCATATATCCCATCGATTAGTCGGGTAACATTGAATTCTGAAATTACTTACGGATGCTCTGGTTACTTATATCGGATGGGTGAGATCGTGACTTACTAACATGAAATTCTATAAATCTGTTACATAAATTGCTTCTGACATGTCTCTAACTGACGACCTCGCCCAAAGCAAGCCCAATTGATCGTAAATATGACTAGCTAACCTAGACAACCCTAACCCCCAAAAAAATCCAAAAAATAATAATCTAACTTCTAGTTAAGAGTGAAAATATTATTTTCAATTAGAATATACTACTAAACCCTTACAAAAGATGGTGAATCTTTGATTAATTTAGCCTTCTAATTAACCCTCATAAACTAAGTCATCATAGCCGTAGCTTGTTGAAAGAAGTGCTGAGCTCCCCCATACCCGGCTGCGATCCAGTTAACTTGGCCTCTGGATAGTCTAATGCTAATGCTAATGATGATGATGGTCTTAATGGCCGTGGTGGTGGTCGTGGTGGTGGTGGAGCTGCACATACAGGAATTACTGACCTTATTTGAACTGCTGGAGCAAATTTACTCTGAGGATTATTATGACAACCATAGCCAACATTGTATGAGTGCATTCCTATGGGCTTGGGAATCTTGGTTCTGTTTTCCAAATTGTTCCCAGAAATTGTTTCTGAAATGGGGTTAGGAACATCTTTCTCTTGCATTTTCCCAAGAGGGGGAAAAATGGGTGGCAAAATCTTTGAGATTGTTCTTGGTGGAGGTGGAGGGAGTAAAGAAGCAAACCAGTTATTGTTTTCTGTTGAAGAAGAACCTTCTTTTTTTGAATCAAGAAATAAGTCCATAAGCTTCAAATGCTGTTGTTGTTGTTGCTTTGTATCTTTTGGATTGGAGGAACCATTATCTTGAAAACTTCTCACTAATCTTCTTCTTGATTGATTAAAATGCCTTTTTCTAATTACTCTGCTCTCATGATCTTTAGTCCCATTGGAAGAAGATACTTTAGCAGAAACTCTCATTTGATTAGTTGGACCTTCTTTGGTAGCTAGGGACAAAGAAATCAAGTTTGGCACTGCCCAAAAAGAATTGCAATTTTGTTAGACTAAGTATTGGTATTCTGAATTGAATCGAGTCTTTAATTTTGAATGACCAATTTTTTTATGCAAAATTATTAGAAAAGTCGACATTTAATTTGAGACAGAAGACTAATTAAGGGAAGAAAAATGTTACTTGTTTTTAAAGAAGACCAAGCTGCTATAGCTGCATATTTCTCAGCTTGCTTCTTTGTCTTTGCAGACTCTCCAACAAAACTCATCCCAGCTAGCTCCACAGTGCTTGTAAAAACTGGGAGATGACCAGGACCTGATCTTACTGTTGTGTAAACAGGAAGATTAAGACCAGCTCTATGGGCTGTTTCTTGTAATAGATTCTTGTAAACTCCTGTCTCATCCTAAGACGAAGAAAACAACAACAATAAGTTATGGTTAATTAAATAAACCCCCAAGAAACTAATGGGGGAACGAGTAGGCATTGAACGATGATAACCATGGAACTGACCAGAACTCTAGCTGTAAGGGATCTTGAAGGACCACTAGAAGAGAGGGCATTAAGAGCAACTTCAGCAGCAGAATGCTCAGCTTGCCTCAAAGTGGTGCAATAAGTTGGGCTATCAAAGATTTCTCCATTAAAGTTGACAGAAGCTTTGAACCTAGGAGCATGATCTGGTCCTTCTCTAATGCAAGTATAACAAGGAAGATTGAAACAACTTCTTTGAGCTAGCTCTTGTAACTGGTTCTTGAACATTTCTAAGCTACCTACCTATATATATATGCTACAAGATTAAATCACATCAACAAAACCCCCCCAATAAGTACATAAGCCGAACTCGAATACATAGATGTAAAGATCAGAAGAACAAAACTACTAGAAGATGCTCTCACCTACTCAACTTGGCATGAATTTTTGTATTCCTTAGAAGGTCTTATTGTCTCTAGGATGAGAAGCCAAAGGAGATATACTAGTAATAACTACGTGGAAGTACTGAAAATGTCTTAATGTGTAGTGGTAGTATAAAAAAAAAATTCTACCAAGGAAATGCCTGCTTATTAAAAGCAAAATCAAAGACTTTGAAATGGTGAAAAGTTTTGACCGCTTTTCTTTTGATATTTAAAAATAGATGGGGGGAGCCAATTTATCAGTCCCACTCCTATGCGGAACACCTTTTTTTCCGCACATAAAAAATAATTTTTTTTACCTTAAAAACAGGTGTTCTCAAGTTAAGAACACGTATTCCGAACAGGTGTTCTAAAAATCAGAACATGTGTTTATTTTTCAAATTAATTTTAGCTGTCAAAATTTTAATCCAACTGCTGAGATTCCGCCACGCATGTGCAAAATAAAAGTTGTTCCCCATAGGAGTCGTGGTGCCAATTTATGTACCTTTAGCCGGTTAGGAATCATCTGTCCTCATTCGATGTTCCCTTTCTTATCAAAAAAATAAAAAAATGATATGTATTAAATTTTTAATTAATAAATTATAACCTAAAAGAAATAGTGAAACACACGGGGACAGATGGTTTTTTTTGCCCCTTTTGCCCCCATTGTTTGTAAGTACATTATCTCAACTTAGTACATATAATAAATGGTTGTTAATTTTGACTTTGGCTACAATTCGGAACAGCCTTCAGATTAAAAGATCTGAAGGTTGATTGGTAGTCTCGTCAAAGGTAAAGACAATGCAAGACTTTCTTTGGTCTAATATTAACCTTCGCAAGTTATAAAATTTTGTATATAATTATTTTTTTTAAAAAAAAACACTTTATTAAGACTTTTATTATATATTACGAAAATTAAGTAAGTAAAAAACAAAATACTTTGTTAGTTAAAATATAAATATTATTCTCTTAAATATTACTTGTATACCACTAATTTTATTTAAGAAAATAATATTGATATTTAAATTAAAAAAATATCTTAATTTTTCTCTCTTTAATTTTCGCAATATATAATAAAAGTTTTATATAAAAGAATGGAAGTAGTACATGATAATTAATATGATGATGAAGGTCCAAATCCTAGTACACCTTTACTAGTTATAAAATTTTGTATATAATTTTTTTTTTAAAAAAAAACATTATATACAATATGATGCTGAGTGTCCAACACCACCGAAAGAACAAATTGCATCCGTTTATTGTTCGATTTAATAGTTAAAAAACATCTATTTGTATTTGAAAAAATAACAATTTTTTTTTTTTTTTGCAAAATATCTATTTAATCCAAAATAGTTATTTTGTTATTTTTAATTTCAACTGTCAAATTATTTAATCTGAAGATAAAAAAATTTAACCGCAAATACAAAGAAAACATCCATAAACACTTGAAACTTTTCGGACGTATACCCATAATGCTCAAAGAAATGAATTTTTTTTCCCAAATTAAAACTCTATCCAAAATGCCTTGGACCCGACCTGCTAAGAAACATGTATTCTGCGGAACATTATAATTTGACTTCAAAAGCGAATTTCAAGGCCAGCTACTATATGCAATTACATATATATATATTGGGCTTCACACCCAAAGAATAGGAAAAGTATGTTGGGCCTAAACACATTTCAGTCCAAGTCTTCTACTAATAACAAAGAACTCTACAGAGAAGAAGTGAGGGAGAATGAAAGGGAAGCGTGAAACATGAAAAAACGACATGAAATCGCTCCCACATTGCAAGCAAAGTAAACAGAGGGAGAGAGCGATAGCGAGAGAGATTGAACCATTAAACATAAACACCTTCCACATACAGATGATATACAACACTCTAGGTAGAATTATAAAAGAAAACACACCCCTCGCCAGAAATCCAAAGCATTCTTTCCAAAGCCTATCGGCCACACAAACACTCCTAAACAACCTGTCGGAAGTCCCAAAGAACAAATCGTGTAAGTTGAATGACCAGAAAACAGACCTCAAATAACCCTCCCTTCAGCTCACCAGATAAGGTCAATGGAAACTCAAGCGTTTGTTGTTGTTGGTCGCACAGTGGGCAAGCTGCTGCTGCTGCCATTGCCAATTCGATTCGCGTCTCCCATTCTAGATGCCAGAGCAAGGACTTCTGGTGACATCTCCCAGCTTCCACTTTTCCTACCCCAACTGGAACGTCTAGTATGAATTTCAGCACGATCACCCTCATCTACAGTAGTCCTCATCTCCGGTGACATTCCACTATACCCACCATCCTTAGTATTCAGGCCATCATTGTCACTTAATTGACCTTCATGATGATCTGTCAGGGGACCAACTTCTCCCCACACTGCTTTCCTTCCCATTTCAATGTCCTCTGTGCCCTTACCCATGTTTGGACTCACAAAACCCCCGCCAGCTGACCTAGCTGGTAAAGCTGGTTCTTGAGGAACCTTTGCCCTAAAATTGTTCTTAGATGGAGGGACAGACGAGAAAAATACCTCCTCGAAGTTCTGCACCACTCCTTTGTTGTAGGGGTTGGCACGGCGATCATACCGATATCTAAAATTCTCATAAGTAGTCTGCCAAAAGAAATAACACCAAATAACTTGTCAATGAAAGAACTATTTAATTGGGGAATATAGGAACATAAAATTGAACCAAGAATATAGTTCAGAGTCAGGAACTTGACACAAGATAGATCAAACCCTTACCTGATTTGTACTAATGAGGTACAAATGGAATGCAGTAAGACCACCAACAAACCACACACAGATGAAAGTATAAACTATCAGGACAATGGAGGCAGGGGTCTTGATCATTGCTTTCCATATGGTTGTATCTTCAGATCTCATTATCCTCGTGACGTAGACCCAGCAGAAACTAAAAACGTATATACAAAGGAGAGTCGTGGAGAAGACAAACATGAAGAAGAATCTGTAATTCCGCTGCATTCGAAGTTGTCAACAAACTTTCAGAACAGCATATCCATGAACTTTTTAAGTAAACCACAACTCTGTAAAGAATATATTGGTCTAGATTACACAATGCAACTTCACATGCACAAGCTCTTACAACCACAGCAACAAAGCTATTCCTGTCTTTAAGACTTTTAAAATAGTTGCACTGCAAAGAAGATTCAGTTCCAAATGCTTAACAAGAAACAAACGCAATTCTCAAGAAGCCTGTGATGAAAGGATGTCATCAAAGCATGTCAACGAACAATAAGCGGAGTCTAAATACGAGCAATGTCGAAACAAAGGTTCAGTAACAAAGCTAGTCAGGTAATTTAAATCTGTTTTTTTCAAGGAGAAAAGAAACTCCTTGTTCAATCGTAAAGGAAATTAAGCACGTGCTCAAGATCTTGTGTATCAGATATGTTTGGCCTAGGGAAGAGACAAGGGCAGTCAATTTTGTGGTAAAATGAATGGTTTCAAAAGGTTTCATCAGGTAGAGTTACGTAGGAAAGCAAATTGCCAAATCAATTCAGAGAAAAAGTCGATTTAAAGATTTAAGAAAGACAGTTAAATTCCAATTCATCTGTTGATCCATTAACAAATTCAAACTCTGAAGGCAAACAGCGTCATCAGCATGAATAGATCTATAGTCCACTCAACCTTGCACGTGTAACTTCACTAGAACGCTTAACACTAGGAGCAAAAACAAGAGACATGTGCCAAGGAAGAGAAAAGGGAAACAAGGTATATCATCGTTGACGAGAAAGGAAGACCGTCTAATACTGTAAACAAGTAACAAATGCAAGTTAGAGCTCTTGCTCTTTCAGTTAACTATTACATTACAAGTTCACTTTTCATCGTACTAAGATGTATGTTGTATGATCTAACTCTAGATATAAAAAACAATAGTTCAAATCCAAGCAGCGTGTGTCCGTTTCTAACATAATTAAACATATCTAATGCTTTACTATTACTTGCATGCCAAAGAAACCACTACATGTTGAAGAATTAAGGATGGTTTCTACTCACCAGCCCAATGCACTGCCCGACCCAAGGGCAGTGGTGATCAAAACGTTCAACACAATTGTTGCATATTGAACAATGAGAGCAACGGGGAGGTCTGTAGAGCATGCAGGTGTCACAATACTTGATCTTCACTGTAATGCCATTAACCTGAACTTCCTTGATGCGAGGTAGTCTTAGCTGTGGGGTTTGTCCACCGCCTTCAGCACTCCCATCATAGCCTTCTGGTTCTGGAGGATGTGCATTTGGAGGAATTATACCAGGATCTCTTCCGGAGGTTAGGAATAAAAGAACTAAAACCTGCATAAAAAACACCCAAATCAGAACTCTTGCAAACCAGAAACATAAATTGTCATTCTAAGGTTTCCCATATGCATTGCAAAGGTTGATATAGGTATTGTTCTTCACAAAGTTCTCATTTAGTTATCGAAGAGTCTCTCTCATTGATCATATCACGGATCACTGGCTTCAACCAGCAATTAATCCTTCTCCAGTCATAAGACATCCAATGATAGTATCTTATGGATCAACCAACATGTTTATTGGGCTAAACACGAGATAAGGGGTCAATAATCTTGCAGTGGACCAGGATACGCCCCAATGAGGGGAAATATAACCAGAAGATCTACAAAATTGACAGTCTATATCTATCTATCTATCTAAAATAAGTCATGGAAAGGGATGGTAAATTAATAGCCCTACGACCACAACAAAATAGACAATCTTAGCCCTGAAGACAGCAGCATCCTCCTCAGGTTTTCACATGTTCTTCCTATTCAACATATGAGCAGATAACAGTCCCTCCCACCCAAAACCCTTTCTCCCAGTGTAAAGTAAACACACAAAATATGAGTGCTACATAGGAAAGTACCAGACCAGGTAGAAACGAATACCTCATGTATTAGATATGAGCTATAAGTATTCATGTCTACAAACAGAGGGAGATGGAGAACTTACATATAATGTAAAGACAATAGCAAAGACCATTATTGATACTCCCAGGTGGTTTGAAAAATCATCCATAAGTTTTCTAGCAACAAACACACAAAAGACTGCGACAGGAGCGACAATGAGAAATATGGTCAGCGCCAGCGATCTTACGTCGGGCCCAAAAATAAATCTGCCCTGAAGAAAAAATATCTGCACCAAGGAAACTAACAGGTATTAGAAAATGGCAATGCATCATCCTAGATAGTATTGAAAAAATGCTTCAAGGTATAAACAGAAAAATCTGAAGTCTTCTGTCTTTTCTTTGTGTGGGAAGGGGGAAGGAGGTAAATAACCGCATAGAACGTTTCAAGGACGTCAGGTCTTATTTTATTAAGTTCCATGATGAAACCTCAAATGTAGGATAATTTTAGTTTGTCACATGGCAGACTTAAAAGACTTGTAAATATATCAGTCTGTAACCAACCACTTCTTCAATCTGTCTGGGTGTTCTGAACTTTGTGAATCACCACGATTCACGAGTGTTGCAGGTTAATATCAGGTAGCAAACTCTGTTTGTAAAAAACTCTCGACTGTCGAAATGTATGCAATTGTATAACAAAAAACACCACATTCAAAAATATCTAAGTTTTTCAATAGAGACCATGCAACTTAAAGGAAATTCTAAAATGCCAGTCAAAGAGAACTCAGGATAAATAGAGAGAATCACGGCTTTGTGAGGAGTAAATTATTTTATTGGGCACGAAATACTCAAAAAAAAAAAGGATTACTTCAAATACAATAGGAGTATAGGACTCTTCTAAAATTTAATTTCTGGCATCCACATTCTACGCACGAAATCATAGAGAAAAAGCTTCACAAGCCATCGAATAGAGGTCATAAAATAACATGTTTTAACATTTCAGCTAAAAGTTTTGGAATATATTTCACCAATTTGGGTATCAATTAAGCACACCTACAGCCAATTAACATCTTAAACTAGCTGGAGATTGATTAATGAGAACTTCCATATGAAATCAACTAAATTAAGCTAAAAATGTACTAAAAACAGCAGAATCTAAAATAAACAACAAGTTTTGGCTTTTCCTTCTAATAAATTTATTATTAATTTTATAAAAGAAAGACAAATCGGCTAAATATCTCCTCCGAAGTTCAAATTAATCAGAACTTCGAAATGAAATAAACTAAATTAAGCTAAAAAATGTACAAATTTCTTAATTAACAATTAAAAATGACATATCTGAGAATAAACGATAAGAAAATATCTCCTCCGAAGTTCAAAGTACTCAAATTCGAATTATTGCCTAATTCAAGTGAAAATGATTAAAAAAGAGTAAATTTCCTAATTAACTCACGTTGCTTCCTTTCCATGTCTGATAAATCCGTAAATCATTATCGGAAGCATTAGTGGATCCAGAAAGCGGATCGGACCGCTTTGGTGGAGGAGCCACATACATCTCTCTCTTTATTACTCTTCTTTGTATCAAGTCTCGCCCTCGAAAATCTCTCCACCAGCAGCACCAAATTTTTTTCGAAATATAATAAAATTATTACACCTATAAAACACGTAGAGATAAATTGGAAAAGGCGGCGGCGACGAAGGCACGACTAGGGTTTATAAAAGACCGGCGGCGGCCATAAAATTATTAGGCAACCGATTCTCCGGCGATGACGACTCCTGATAGGGCTTTGGGAAGTGGAGGGAGGACTTTAGGGGCGACAAGCCATGAGAGCGAAGGGTGTGTTTGGGGGGAAAGAAAATAAAACTGAAAAAGGGGTTGTTCTGTGAATTGGAAATCAAATGACTTCCTTTTTTCTTTTTGTTTTATTATAGGGTATCAATTGAGTTACGTGAGCTGAACTTGGTTGAGCTCATGCTCAGATCATATAAAATTGGAAAGCTCAGCTCACGCTCAACCCGTAAAAGCTCACCAACATTGCGTGCATGATGTGAACTAGAGCTAAGCTCACGAGTCTCATGAGCTAAATTTATATTAGCAAAAATAAAAAAATAAGGTTGCAAGAATAGTAGAATACAATTAGCCACGAGACTAAATTCCCAACAAGAATACGAATATATATCATACAATGATACTTAATTTTAGTAGCAAGATAAACTGATAAAAAGATAACTAAATATAGGGTTTGAGAAAGAAAGCAAAAAAACTATACATTTTGCCGCCAATTTGTATAGGTCTTTTTTAATTAAATTTTTTTTAATATATATATATACACACACTAGCAAAAAAAAAACCATGTTATGCACGGGACATACATTATTTTTTTAAAAATGCATATGTAAGGAATAAGAATTTTTGTAATGATAGCAAAAAGAATTTTTTTGACTATAAGTTTAATTATTACCTTTTAACCTTTTAATTATGAATATGTAGAACTCTAAGTGCATTTGCTTAGTTAATACTACTCAGTTTTCGTTTAATCTATTAATATAATGGAAAAAAATCATAAATCTATCAAAAAATTATTTTATTTTGCATTTAATAATTGAATATGGCGCATTCAATAAAACAACACTTTATTTATTTTGTCTACGCATTGTTTAGTTCATTCAACAGATAGAAACTCTGAGTCTTTTATTATCCCCTCCAACACATCTACGATGAAAGAGAGTGCTAATTAACATAGACTTGTTTGCCAAAATGTATGGTTAGCTAAAATTTTGAACCACTTGAGTTTAAAATTTTAAAGTAGTTTTATTCGGCTTCAAAGTAGTTTATGAAGACTTATTCTTTTCATATACTCTTACAATTTTGAAGCAGTTTTATCATTTATTTTTGCAGTATAAACGAATAGAATTGGTTTTTTTCATTTTTTAATATCCATATTTATTTATTTTTAAAAAGATATTATGAAAATAAAAATGCATAAATAAAAAAAAAATGAACATTGCATAACACTAAGCTAAATCGAACTTGATTGTAAACTCAATCGGAATTCAGATGACCCGGTCATCTGAATTACCCGTTATTTGTTAAAACTTTAACTATTTATATTTATATAAATAAAAAATATAAGAAGCAAATAAGTGGGTTCCCTAATTTGATGGGCTGAAATGTCAGCCTAATTTCTCACTCAAAACATGTCAAAGTACTCTCTTTTATAGTATTGTCAAACTAAAAAAACAATGTAACTTTTCAATGTGAGATACACTTATAAGTCAATCAATAGTTTACAACAAAAGTAAAATTTTAACCAACCAATCAAAATTTTATAAAATAATTAATTGAACCAAAATTTATGAAAATTACACGTAGGATTTAGAATAATGTGATTGGCTGAAACTGAAAACATCCTCTGTAATATAAATACACACACACACACACACACACACACACACACACACACACATATATATATATATATATATATATTTATAATTATATTATTTTTATTCGGATGTGAGCTTTAATCGGGTTGAGCGGGGTTAAAATCACGCTTGGTTCACATAAAATTCGAACTTGAATATTAAGCTCACCTAAGCGCACGCTCATATTTTTTCGAGTTATGTGAGGCGGCCCGAACCCATTGACACCCCTATGCACATGGTTATGAGTACATCACTATATGATAGGTGTTCTCTCGTAATAAGCACAGGTCATAAGGAACATAACATTTATTTAGTGCAATAAATATTCTAAAATCATAATTGGTGTTTGCTTAAATAAAATTTGACAGTTAAAATTTGGATCCGTTATTTTGCACGTTACTAATTTTTTGCGTTTTGCGCTGAATTTGTACTTTTCCTTTACGACTTTGTTTGACGTGTTGCAAATATGTTATTTTGGACGGTGAAAAGCTTAGGATCCAATAAATGTTATAAACATGCACATAGTGTTGCGAAACAGGCATTCTCAGTCGACATGTGTTGAAAAATAGATATTTTTTGTTGTCGGATCTTTAGTCGAACGGATTAAGAACTGTTCAACACCGTTATGGACGTAGCCGTTAATTTATTATTAAATGACTTGTTTTTTACGGATAACTATTTTTTAAAGAAGATGAAATACAATATTTATAAGGAAAATATCTTATAAAAAATTTATCATTTTTAAAAATATTGTGGTGGTGTCATCAATCCCCATCTCCTTTTTTATCCAACATCCCCATCTCCTTTAAATCCACCACTTCGCATAGAATGTAACGATATTTGTTCTGCATTAGAACTGAGTGGTCCTTTTTAGGTTTTGTTCAAAAGGATGTGGAGATTCGCTGGGAAGGTTTACTTTACAGGATGGTTAAAGTGACGTGGCGGAAATTTATTGGACAGGTCAATGAAGTAGGCCCATCCTCTGATGTTTGGGGTGGGGTTCGCTTCTCATGCTCATTTACAAATAGGTGAAAATACTCTATCCACATTTATGTTCCCAATCAATCAGAATTTACTATATAAATATTTTTTTCAATTATATATATGTATGATAAATTATGATTGGTTAGAGACACACACTGGACAGATAATTTATTTTGAATTGTCAGATTTATTTTACTAAAATTATCACTGTTGAAATCCTACATCAACTAGTTAGTGGGCAAGTTTGTTTTTTATAAGGATTGGGCAATCCTCCCCCTCTCAATGTACCTTTTGAGGGAATGAGTTAGACCCAAGTCCATTTTCTACATGGTATCAGAGCAAACATTTCGAGGTTTTCCGCACTTTTATTCTTATTCTTTTTTCATTTCGCGGCTTACAAAAACTATTTCTTTTATATATAAAAATAATAATAATAATAATAATTTTGAGTCGTGATGTCTTCTGCTATTCCATCACTCGATAGAGGCAATAATGACGGTTCTACAATCTGATTTGATGGTCACTGTGTTGTAGAAGAATTTGTCCAGTCACCACGAGTCTCAATAAATGATGTTTCTCTGCCGCCAGATGTTGCTTCTTTTTCAGGTAATAAGTGTGTATCACCTATAATGAATTGGATTATTGACTCTGAAGCTAGTCACCATATTTCATGTTCCTTACAGTTATTTACTTCTTATCGTACTTTATCGCATACACCGATTCGTCTCCCTGATGGTTCATCTACTTCTGCAACTCATACAGGTTCTATCCAACTAAATCCTAGTTTAGAAAAGGTTCATGATTATCAGTCACTATCTCCAGATCACAAATCTTTTGCATTATCAGTTTCTACTCACTTTGTACCTAAGAGCTACAGTCAGACCGTCAAACATGCAGATTGGCGACAGTCCATGCAAACGGAAATTGATGCATTGGAGGCCAACAACACTTGGACACTTGTTCCCCTTCCGCCGAATGTTAAGGCTGAAGGGATTCATGGGCGGAAACTCGTTCCAAACACCCATGGATCCTCCCCTGAAGGATCCGCTCATATGAAACAATTCGAAAACAGCAGTAAAACTTACAATTTTCGGATTCAATAAGCTACTTCTTGAATGGAGGATGACGATTCTTGGAAGTTTTCTTTTCACCAACGTAATTCCTCATGGAATTTCCTCTACCGATATCCACGCGACGAAACAAGCAAAGTGATTGCTAGCTCTTCGTCTTTCGAAGTTCTGGGAATTTAGAGAGAAAAAAGGAGACCAAAACCGAAATCGATTTCAGAGAATGGCAAAGGTCATGACTGGAAAAAAAATCCTTTCCCTAGTGGTTTCGCCAAGAGATAATTATATAGGGTGTGAGAGTTTGTTCCCATAACCAACTCTCACATCCCCAACTCCTTTCGGCAGCTGGGAGTCTCTAACTCCCACGTTCCCTAGAATTCTCGCTGGTAGTGGGAGTCTTTATCGGATAATGACTCCCACGTAATCCCAGCCTATACCGAAAATGCCCCTTATCTCTAATTCGAATGATAACGCTTTATCATTCTCGTAAAGGTGAATGTCGGATACAATGAACCTAGACACATTCTAGATTCATTGAAACCCGGACATGAAGCTCGTTAGCTCGCCTATGCGTGTGACCCCAGTAGGTTCATCTCACAGTTGGCAATGAAAACACACTTAGTAGTAGTGTGAGTTCATAAATCACAAGCGCCCCTAGCAGGGACATCGTGACTACCCAAAGTGAATGAATTTACAATGGAATCTAATATCAATCTACTATTTAATCCCTTTGTCTCGCGATATCCTAATTAAGCATAAGGCATGGTGGTAGTCACCCTTATTAAGCTTAATTGTATTTATGCTCGATCTCCGTGTAGATCTGCTTTGACAAATAGCATTTGATAACCACTTTATCAAATACATTTGAGCACTGCCATGCATTTAAACATTCTTTCCCCTATCGAGGGCCCATGGATATCTCTCTCAATAATAGAGAGGACAAATTCCTTACAATGTCTCTCACATTCAAGCTATGATAGGACACTACATCCGATCATCGGGTCAGTATTGATTACTCACTACAAGTAACGTCCGATCGAAAGTCAAAACGTGGCTCCATTCATACTATAATCAATGAAGACATAAGGTCTAAGGATTCTAAAATAGTATTGAGGAAGTAATACTTATGACTTAAGACCATGAAGTATTACTTCTCTGACGGATCACGTCCAATACAATGTATCCCTATATATTGCATCTATGATGTGATTTGTATCCATTACACATGATCAGTAAAACAAGATCATCAATCAACAATCATACTAGTTTTATTTCATAGTAATTAATCATTACATAAAACTAGGGACTTCTAGAATAGTAATTACATAAGCTAATGAGTTTTACTATCAAATCACACATTTGATAATCAAAAGCAAAATTAACTATTCAATTACATGCTCAAAAGATAATAAAACGCACAACATGTGCTAATGGTCCTAGGGCACTACTAACAAAGGCCCCTCGGGAACAAATGGGTTTACCGGTTAAAATTTAATTCCGATGGTTCTATTGAAAGACCTAAGTCTCGTCTTGTTGTCCAAGGTTTCACACAACAACCAGGCATAGATTACATTGAGACCTTCTCCCCGGTAGCAAAAATGACCACTGTTCGAATTCTTCTTGTTATTGCCTCTGCCAAAGGATGGTTTTTGGAGCAGCTTGATATCAACAATGCATATCTTCATGGTGATCTTAATGAGGATATTTATATGCGGCTACCTCCTGCTTTTCTTCTCCTCAACCTGGGCTCGTTTGCAAACTCAGAAAATCTTTATATGGTCTCAAGCAGGCTGGTCGGTAATGGAATCACAAATTGACCACAGAGTTAGTGTCACAAGGTTTCTCTCAAAGCCGTAAGTGATCCTAGTCTTTTCATTCGCCGCAATGGTTCTCAATTCATTGCTCTCCTCGTTTATGTTGATAATGTTATCCTCACTGGGAACAATTATGATGACATCTCCTCGGTCAAAAAATTCTTGCATAATACTTTCAAAATCAAAGACCTTGGTCCTGTCAAGTATTTTCTCGGTATGGAGATTGCTCGATCTAAAGCTGGTCTAAACATTTGTCAACGAAAATATACATTGGACTTGCTTGAGCAACATTTGTTACGGATACTCATCATGGAGCAAATCAAGAAATCAATCAAGATAATAATCACAGGAGAAAATAACTCGATTAATTGATTACGATTGATTGTAATTTATTGTAATTGATTAATTGTATATTTATTTCCTTTATTACATAGATAAGATTAGTATAGATAGGTGATGTATTGTTGGGTTTAATTCATTCAATACAAAAAGGAGTCATTTCTCCCATTTAATCTTTATTCTCTATGCTTTTCTACATGGTATCTAAGACACCTATTTCGATGTTGGGCCCCATTATTGTTCACGGTCCAGATGTCCAGCCCTGGCCGTGAGGGGGTGTGTTGAAATCCTACATCGACTAGTTAGTGAGTAAGTTTGTTCTTTATAAGGACTGAGCAATCCTCCCCTCTCAAGGTACCTTTTGAAAGAATGAGTTAGCCCAAGGTCCATTTTCTACACTCACCATATTAGTCAAATCGATATACGGATACTTGGGAAAAAATATAATGGCTTCCACTTCCTACTCTTTTGAAACTTTATTAGCTAGAGTGCTTAGGGGATGCTTGGATTAAGGTAATCAAAGGCATTTTTTCTTTCAATGGTAGAAAGGGGTTACACAAACGAATTTGAATAATAGTACATAATAAGACTGACATAAGCTCAATTTAGTCTTAAACCTTTATTATAATTTATAAAAATAATAATAAAAAGATGGAAAGGTTCTGCCATATTCCAACCAAAATAAAATACACATGTGAAACGATAAAAATTCAGTATGTCATACTATAAATCTTATAGTACACAATCTACTATCCTCTATAGTATATCAATGATATTCTTACCCATAAAACAATGTAATTGGCTAAAGCCCCAGATTTTACTATGAATCAATGGCGTTAATACATGTAGAGAAATCTTATTGGTGTACTAGAGTGGGTATGGGAATGTATTAGAAAATCCATGTTGTTTGGAGGACGGTAAAGGATTATAAATACGTGTTGATATATAAAAGTAAAAGTACCGCTGACATCTAAGGTTCTATGGTGTAGTGGTTAGCACTTTGGACTTTGAATCCAGCGACCTGGGTTCGACTCCCGGTAGGACCTTTTTATTTTTCATTTATTGCTTTTTAAAACTGGCACAAATGAGGGCAAGACCATAAACTGGACATTTGAATTGGATTAGAAAGACCATTTTTTTTTGTCAGCAACTTTAAATTCTCCCTCATCAGGGTAGGAGAATTTTTATTGCCCTATATTGGGGGAGGGTGTCGAACCCAGGACCTCTTGGTCACGAGTAGAGGTTTGCCCCACTGGGCTACGGAAATTAGGAGATGGAAAAAAGAAAGGAAAATAATTTTTAGTAACAACTTTTTCAAATACGCTTTCCCAAACAACTAATTTTAGGTCTCAATGTTAATAATGTTGATATTTTATTAAAGAGTTTTGCAAAATATTAAATATGGAGTTATGCTTCGAGTAATAACTTTTTGAGGATTGAATCATAAATAAAGCACGTATATGCATACATATATAGTTAAGAGAAATGAAAAAGAAAAACTCATTAGAAATAGCATAGAGTTGATAAGGAGATTGGTTTTGGACATTGTGATCTCAATTTTATTGGTGGGGTGATTGAATAAAGTTTTTTTTAAATCAAATTCATGTAATTGTATAAAAATTGAATTATTTGTAAAAAGATATATCAATTCCATAAATATCGAGTTTGTGTGATTAAAATCGAATACAATCCAACTTGTAGTCACACTTAGCCAAATGGAAATTCAAATATACTTCAAAATCTATGAAAGTATCTAACAAATATATACTTTTGCCTTTTTTCTTCATTGAATTTCAATGTTTGTCATGATATATCATTCATTGGCGAAGACAAATATATGGAGATAAATAATACCAATTATATCTAAAAATGAATATTTCTATATAAATTTTCCTATAAAATGAATTTATATTTTTATACAACAAACATACTTTCTACCCCTTCAAGTAAGATACATTAAGTTGAACTAATACTCCCTCCCATTTCAAAATACTCATAAGGTAGATTGTTCATTTTTACTTAATTCGAGAATTTAAAAAAAAACAATTATGTTTACCCTTAAATATTCTTCTTCAATCATTTATGTAATGAATAAAAAAAATTAAGTACATCTAAAAAAAGAAAAAAGAACATTACTGAAATTATTATTTTTTAAAAATAAAAATAAAAAAGAAGAAATTAGTGACAGACAACAAATCTCTCCGACAAATAAGCGGAATCCGCTATGAATCCCAATTCTCAGTCAAACAAAAAAAAGTTTCATGGCTTGTTCGTGTCCGCACAACTCTTCCATATCCAGATGTACCTGGATTCTAGTCCTCGTATAGCTGTTAAACCGTCCCTCATGACCATTTCAATCCCTCAATGAACCTACCTAATAAATCAAGCTAAACATAGTGGACTACCACTTCTCAAACATATTACCAAAATAATTAATTCAATTCAGATTCAGTGCGGAATAAATATTTTCACACATACGGATATTTTGATTTAACGGTTGAGAACACTCGTATTTATCTATAATTATGAACCGTACTACACGTGCATAACAATCGTTAATCTGATAAAAAGAACTTATTCAATGATTGAGATGTGGCCGAAAATTTATTTTGCATTAGATCGAAAATCGAATACTCCTATACTTTTTTAAGAAAAAAAAAATGAAATAATGGATAATGCAGCATCAGTTTCGGTCTAGTACCCTCATTCCCTCCATTCCTCTTCCCCGCAACATTTCTCCATTCATCATGATTGTAATCTGAAACCTATCTTTTTGATCTTTCAATTCATTCCCTCTAAAATTCCTCCAAAATTAAGAAAAATTCCCTCAACACTGTCCTCCTCCATGGATACAGATAAAGAAAAACCAGCTGCTCCAGAAAAATCTTATAGCTTTGCCTCTAGAGAAAAAAATCCCAATGACAACGAAGATGATCTCACTAATCCCAATCAAGATTCCCCCAAGATACGCGATTCTGGGGACACCAAACTTCTTCCACTTGAAGGATCAAATCCGGATGATAATATTAATAATAATGATGTTCAGACAGGAGCAGAGGAAGGCGAAGCCGATAATGATCATATTAAGGAAGAGGAAGACGAGAAGTTATCAAAGGAAATGGAGGCATCACCATTGCCACCACCAGATCTTATCCAGGTGTCAGAAGAGATTGATCATTACATCATTTCTTTATCCGATTCGAAAGACCATGAAACCGAACATCCAAATGTTCCAATATTCGTGGAACAATTTGCTGTTCTTGTCGAAGCAAAGATCGAAGATTACGATGGTGAGACTCCTGTTAAATGGACTGACCTTAAAGATGAAGAATCGTCATCTTTCTTGGAAGCCATGACTCGGGTTTCGAAGCTTTCGGCTTGTTTTAATAAATTTTCCTCCGACTTTAAATACGCTTATTCCATAAACCGCATTGACAGTGTTCTCCAAAGGGGAATGTCGTACTTGGAAGAAGAATTCAAATTACTCCTCGAAGATCATAGAATTACCGAGTCAGATACTGTGGGGCTTCCACCTGTTGCCCCACAGTCCGAACAAGAGGGATCGGGATCAGGATCAGTATCAGGATCAGAACAACAATGTTCTGTTCCTGAATCTAATCTTCAACCTCCAACTGCTGCTGAAGAAAAAAACAAAATTTCCGAATACTCAGAAGAAATTTTGTTACATTTGAATAGATTAGCAAAATGTATGATATTGGGAGGATTTGAAACGGAATGTTGTGGAGTTTATTTCATGGCACGTCGAAATGCCATGGAAGAAACTTTAATAAAATCCGGATTCGACAAACATAGCATTGATGATGTCCAAAAAATGCACTGGGAATCGCTAGAGCGAGAAATCATGACATGGATCAAAGCATTTAAACAATGTATGACTGTTCAATTCCCCAACGAAAAAAATCTCTCAGACGCTGTTTTCTCCGAATCTCCATCCCTTTCCGAGACACTTTTCAGTAGCCTGTCACGAGGTATACTAATACAACTTCTTAATTTTTCTGAATCTGTCGCGATGACTAAGCGCGCAGCCGAGAAATTGTTCAAGTTTCTTGACGTTTATGAGGCCTTAAGAGATGCAATTCCCACTATGGATGAATTGTTCCTTCCTGAAATCGCGGATGAGATTAAATCGGAGACTACATTAATCAAGAGTCGATTTGGGGAGGCAATGGTTATTATTTTCTGTGAGCTTGAGAATTCAATCAAGGCTGATGCTGCTAAGACCCCAGTTCCAGGAGGGGCGGTCCATCCGTTGACACGATACACCATGAATTATCTAAAGTATGCTTGTGAGTATAAGGACACATTAGAACAAGTTTTCAGGGAACATAAAAAGATTGAAAGAGCTGATTCAGGGATGGGGTCGGATTTCGATTACAATTCTTCCTCCCAAGGCCAAGATCAACAGAACAATCCTGCAGCGGTAACAGAATCGCCTTTCCAGGTCACATTAACAAAGGTCATGGATTTATTGGATGCGAATCTCGAAGCAAAGTCGAAGCTATATAAAGATGCATCATTAAATTCAATATTCATGATGAATAATGGAAGGTACATTTTGAAAAAAGTTCGCGGTTCGCCTGAAATTAATAGCTTGATGGGGGATCCATGGTGCAGGAAGAGATCATCAGAATTGAGGACATATCACAAGAATTACCAAAGGGAGACATGGGGGAAAGCAGTGCAATGTTTGATGAGTAATGAAGGGTTGACTGTGAATGGGAAAGTGGTCAAACCTGTTTTGAAAGAAAGGTTCATAAATTTCAACAGAATATTTGATGAAATACACAAGACACAAAGTGCTTGGGTTGTAGCTGATGATCAACTTCAATCTGAGCTTAGGGTTTCAATATCTAACATGGTTATACCTGCTTATCGAGCATTTTTAGCCCGGTATGGTCAAATTTTGACTCCAGGAAGGCAGACAGAAAAATACGTTAAGTATCAACCTGAAGATATAGAAACGTTTATAGATGAGTTGTTTGACGGGAATGCTGCTGCCCCAACCGGTAAAAGAAAGTTGTAGTAGACATGCATGCACCAAAAGGGAATTTGAAGTTTGCTTTGGATCATGGAAATTAAAGTTCATTATTATAATTAATGAACTAATTAAATTGGCTTTTGTTCATTAGATATTGATGGAAGAAATGGCTATTAGAGTCATCCAATATTTCTTGCTTTTGGAAATGACTAGTGTGAAAGTGCTACAATTGGCATGCTGTATGCACTGCTCTTTTGTGTTTATTCTTACATTGTAAAAGCATGTCACTCATAATTTTTTTTTGTCCATCCATTCCCCTTCTTTAATTAATATTTTAAGTGAATTACTTCAATCACAATTTTTAACTCAATGGTATTAATTACAATCCCAATTATTTGGGACTTAGAACTTATTGTTGTTATTGTAATACTATCAATTAATCCATGTTTTGCATAATATGACTACATTAGATTATAGTAGTATATTTTTACAATCTTCTTTGATATAAACACTTATTTTCGTGATATCTGCATCATCCTTAGTCTAAGGGTAAATTTTAAATTTTAAACCATTGGTGATATTTTTTTTTAAATTTTTATTGGGGGAGGGAATCTATTTAGTAGAGTAAATTAGGGGGATTTAACAAGCGAGGAGCGAATTCGAATTCATGACATTTACGTTATGAGGCACCAACCTTAACCGTTAGACTAATGTCTCATTGGCTACCATTGGTGATATTAATAGAACCATCCTTATACATTTATTAAGAATAGGAAAATTGAACTTATAAAATAAACTATATCAAAAGTATTTCTTAAAGTTATGTCTGCTCGTAACTTGAATAAACTGAAAACAAATTAGGACAATCGCTATCGAGGAATTGCAATTGATGAACAAAACAATCTAAGTATGGGTAGCTAGTTGTGAGTTGTCAATGTTATACTGTAAACAAGAGTTCAAATATTTTTAGTGGGACTTTGGCCTTTAATATTTTATGTCGATTGTGAGTGTCATGTAAAATGTTCTAGACATACGAGTCCAAAATAATCTCCAAATAAAAGCACATACGCCCCACATGTATAAAAAAGAAAGAAACAAAATTGTAAAGAGTAAATCATCATTTATGACCAGTAATTATTTAGTGATAACAAGTAATGACCCCAAACCATTTTATGTGTCCTTTATACCTATGACAATTTATTGGGTGCCAAAAAGACTCAAAAGTGGCGGAACCCAATTCTAAGGTAGTATTGCAGTGGAGTTGAAGGGTAAAATAGGTAAAAGTTAAAGTTAATTCCAAATAATTTATAAAATCACTTTTTATGATCATGTGAAAATCTAATTTTATTTTATTTCACAATTCACGCCCATTTTTTTTTCTTTCTCCTTCACATTACTTTCCCGATACTGAACAACCAACCACAATCATCTTCACCAGCACCACCGCTGCACACTAGTCATCTCTACAACCTTCAGAAAATATAATTTAAGGCAACCATTTCAAAACCCATTTGTTTAGGGGTGAGTGAAAGAGTGAGAATGTATGTGTGCAATTGAGTTTGGGATGAGAGAAATAGTGTGTGCAAAATTAATGAGAAAATGATGTCCTTAGGGAGAAGATGAAAAAAACAAGACAAAGAGGGAAAAAAGAGAGAGAGGATGGGGGTTGGGTGTGCAAATGCAACAAGGTTGCTCGATGAAGAAGAAGAATGTTATTATTTATTATTAACAAAAGAATAATTGTAGTTTAATAAAAAAAATAAAAAAGTTTAATGGGTCTATTTTAATTTTAAAAAAAAATACTTTTAAGGATTTGTTGTGATTAATTTTAATACTCTTAGAACCATCAAATTTTGCAACTTTTAAGCATTTTTAACATTCGAAAATTGTTGTGAATATAAAAGGCACACAAAATAGTTTGAGGTTATAATTTACTATTGCTAAATAGTTATGTATCATTTACTCAATTCCAAAAGATCGCATATTGATGGTTTTTACAATAAACCAAAAAAAAAAAGGCAAATTGGCATGCGGGGTCCAGAAACAATTTAGCATTTAGAAGTCGAGGTCCAGAAAGAATTTTTTCAAGCTTCTATCCTAAAATAATTTACGATTGGTGCACCCAATCCTTCCGTCCAAAATAGCCAAAGTCAACTGTTAATTCAAGAAATTAAATCGGTCAACGTTTGAAATGAAATGGGCATTTTTGTATTTTCAATTAAACCCATCCCTACACTCTCCCTTCACCCCACCCCTCTCATTTTCTTCTTCATTTCCCCTCCCCACCTTGACCATCTAACATCGCCGCCGCCGCCGCCCACCACCTTCCTGGCCATTGCTTCAATTTCGAATGAAGTGATGTTGAGGGTTAGTAATGGGGAACATCACTTCATTCGAAATGCCCAATATATTCGCCATCTCAGAAAAATGCCCATTTCATTTCTTCATCTCAGAGATATATTCGCCAAGACCAGAAAATGATGCTCGACTGCAAATACTTCTCCAACACCCTGCACCCAGCACCCACCTTATCTTCTTCCTTCACTTCACAACCGCTGTCGTCCCAAAACTCTCTCTAAAACCCCCCACATCCACATCCACCACCACTACAAACTCCGACTTAATCTTCCACAAAAAGATCTCTTATCTCCAATCCCTCATAATCAACCCCACAAAAGCCCTCCAAAAAAACCCAAATCTCCGAATTGCCCATCTCTCTTTTCTTCAATCCGTAGAGGGTTTCCTCTCTTCCATGGGCCTTGACCGCTAAGCCGTCCGGCGATCCGTATGGTGATATTTTTCCAGTTATTAATTTCCTTTTAAATTATGTTGATATCCCTTTTCATGATGTGAGAAATCTTGGATTTGTTTGGACTAATAACATTCTTGATGGGGCTGGGATTTGAATATGATGATGTTGCTAAGATGGTAATCGAACTCTGATATCACTTCATCCGAAATTGAAGCAATGGCCAGGAAGGTGGCGGGCGGCGGCGGCGATGTTAGATGGTCGAGGTGGGGAGGGGGAGATGAAGAAGAAAGGGGTAGGGCTGGTGTGTTTGGGGTGGGGGGAGGGAGAGAGGGTGTAGGGAGGGGTAGAAGTTTAACTGAAAATACAAAAATACCCATTTCATTTCAAATGTTGACCGATTTTAATTTTTGAATTAATAGTTGACTTTGGATTTTTTGGACGGAAGGATTGAATGCACCAATCGTAAATCGTTTGAGGATAAAAATTGTTAAAAGAATTCATTCTGAATCCGACTTTTAAATGCTAAATTGTTTCTGAACCCCACATGCCAATTTGCTAAAAAAAATAACCATCATCACGAGTCACACTCACGCCACCTTAAACAAAAGGTCCCAAAGGCTCCTCCTTTCTTCCTTCCTTCTTTCTCTACCCTTCAACTCTGTAATTTTACAATACCTCCGAAGAAAACGCCCTCAATTTAATAGATTAGGGTTTAGTTTAATTCCCCCCCAGTTCTTGAATAAACACTCAGAAAATTTCATCTCAAGATAAGGCAATTACAACCTTACCCGTGAGATTTCGAGCTGCACCCTTTGCCTGATTCCCGCCATTGCTTCAATTCTCTCACTGGTTCGTCTCTACAATTCAAACTTTTTAGCATTTACTATTTTTTTTCTTTTTTTTCCTTCCCAGGATTAGTTTTTTTCCTGTTCTAGATTTTTTTAATGGGATAAAGTTGCTTTCTTTGTTAAAGAAATCCTGGGTTTAGTCTGTTGGTTGTTGAGGAATTGGGTAGAGTTGGAAAAAGATGAGAGCTTTGGAAACTTCTCAATTTGTTTTTTATTGGCTGCTTATTTTAAATTTCTTATCTTTTATCTTTCTTATAATGCATGTGAATTTTTTCTTATTTGTTTCCAATAATAAGTATTTGACCTAGTTAATTTTGATTGCCTTTACTTTATTTTTATCGCCCTCCGATGATTGTCTGTCTATCTTTAGCTGTATCCTTGGGTGAATTTGAAATTTGTAGTTAGCTTTACGTTCTTTAGCAAACATATTATAACTTAAATTTGTTGAGAAAAGCCGAAAAATAACATTATATATAACTGTTTCATATTCATGGTCATTATGTCGGCACACAGTAGACCCTGTTATCTTTCATCACTGGGTTGACTAATCTCATCTGTATCTGTTGATGCATGAATTGGGGAAAGAGTGATTTGAGAGGATCAAGTTGATTTATGAACTGAATTTCACTTGACTAAAGGCTTCCGCACGCTTTCTCTGCTCTTTATTTTATATTATCTGTTGTCTTGCGGGGTGACCTTTTCGGCCCAGATATTCTTTGATGTTCTTATATCTTGTATCTGATCTCTTCTACTTCTGCACACAGAAGAGTCTGAAATCCTGTTCAGCCAATTACATCTCAAAGTATATTATTTCAAAAATCTAAAAAATTCACCAGATTACTGGATATATCTTGGCAATACAATCCAAAACAAGATTTTACTTTTCCTGTACATATTCACCCCCCTAAGTTGACATTTTTCTTTAACAAAGAATGTGAGAAGAAAGGAGAAGCAGCTTAGAAATGAAGGCAGTCCTTTTGACCTTTGTCTGATACACGCGAGGGAAGTTGTATTGCTCGTAGCATGGTGTCATAATAGGTGCATCTGGTGGATTATCATTGCATAATTCATTATTCATGGTGGCTATTGTTTACCTTACTGAAAGTGTAGAAATATTTTTGGTGCTTGCAAAGTCGCAACTCACTATCTTTTTGAGTTTTACTTTTCTTCTACTATTTATTATTGATATATTTTGACTTGTGCCTCTTGTAAGTTGATGATACTTGTTGCACTCTGGGATCTTTCTCAGTTCAATGTGACACTTTGCTATTATCATTTTGCAGAGAGTGCTGTTTTTTTAAGTCTCCTGCCGTTTGGATTAACTAGTGGCACCAGTGGTGTGTTAGAATCATGGGCAGTGCATTTAATTCTCAAATCTTGGTGGAAAAGCTTACAAAGCTCAATGCCTCACAGCAAAGTATTGAGAGTATCCTTTTTGTAGACTTCTTGAGAAAGTTGTTCTGTCCAGATATATCTGTATTTACAGCCTTTTTCTATCAAAACTGCATTACTGTGGAATTGCATGATTGATTAAACTCTTTCCTGCTAGCCTTTTAGCTTAGATTTGATTAAAGTTGATTTTCTAGGGGCTAGATGCTTCACTGGTCTGTGTAGATCGTCTGCATTTGCTTCTACTTTTGTTGCTTGTTTAAGTTGGTACCAACTATATCTACTATCTAAGTTATGTTTTATTCTCGATTGACTTCTCCTACCTTTGCTTTGACATTATGTCAACTTTAATTTATTCGTTTTTCCTTTTTCGCATATGGTATAAGTTAGCGTAAGTTATCCTTAATGTGATTAAGCTCTATCCCATTGGTGTATCTTTCACATGAACAAAGCCAAACAAGTTGTTGAGACTTGGGATAGGCAATTCCATTACTCCCCACGCGAGCAGAGGTTAGCTTTCCTCTACCTTGCAAATGATATACTTCAGAACAGTAGGCGAAAAGGTGTGGAATTTGTTGGTGAGTTTTGGAGGGTTCTTCCAGATGCACTTCGTGATGTTATTGAAAGCGGAGATGAGTTTGGAAGGAATGCTGCATTAAGGATGGTAAGCATCTTTGATTCGTCGCATTAGCATTTCCTTTATGTTGCAATTGTGCACTTAGGAGTTGATCGAATGAGAAATTATCCCAGATGATGGGTCTTATTTGCACCAATAGGGTTTTCCATGTTAATTTATTATATGTTTATTGATGTACAGATTACTATTTGGGAGGAGAGAAAAGTTTTTGGCTCTCGTGGGCAAATTCTCAAGGAGGAGTTTGTTCAAAGGCATCTGGATGTTAGCAATAGAAACGAGAAACCTACTGGATTGAAACCGGTAATTTTGTTTCTAATACATGACGACAAGATTCTAAATACACAAGTAACCTATGATTTAGTCGTTTAATTTTATTGACTCTGTTTGTTATCAGAAGCAATCCGCTGGGAATCATCTGGACAAAATAGTTTCAAGTTACCAACTTGTATATGGTGGTCAGCTGGATGAAGATTCTCTACTAAACAAATGCAGGACTACTATTAGCTCTATTGACAAAGTAGACAAGGAATTGGGTGGCGATTTAAGATCAGGTATATCCTTCATGACTTCTCTGAATATGTGGAAATTATCTTTATTATTTTTGTCATTTTATGCATGTAATCACACCTGCTGTACAAGAATTTGTGAGTTCTGTTTTTAAATTTTATATGTGATATTTGCTGGCATGAATCTTCTTGTTCCACATGCGTTTTAGCAAAGGTGTGAGGAGTTTTGAATTCCCATATAACCTTCAAATATCTAAATCCAGAAGTAATCAATAATCATACGGTTACTCACTAAGCTACTGTTTCTTAAGAAATATTAGCGGAACAGTACCTCTTTTGTATTTTCATTTTTCCAATTCAGCTCACATACGAGGTTGAATGGATATTTTTCGGACCTCCATATGTGATAATAGTATTTGATTGGAAGATGGTAAACAGAATGGTTGAGTCATTAAGTGCTTGTCAGTTTTCTCTATTGGTATTATGGATGTCAGGACTCACTCATGAGTCTAAGACTTGAAGGTCACTGTTCAGTTCTCTTGTTTTTGCTTAAATCTGATGTGTCAGATACTAAAATGATTTCACCACGGTCCTTCATATCACATGGCACTTATCTCAATTTTTCTGTCATCCTTTTCTATGTGAAAGTAGGGCATCTTAATGGATCCGGTGTCGTGGACGAGCTCAAAGGGCAATATGCTACCTTGAGAGAGTGTGTTGAGCAGCTAACATCTCTTGAATCATCAAGGATGAACCTGGTCACCCACTTGAGAGAAGTTCTTCAGGAGCAGGTTGATTAACTTTAAGTAAATATCCTTCAATTGATTTCTTTATTTTACATCCTTCATGTAATCGAGTACTTTGGTCTTTTTATTCTCAGGAATACAAGCTCAATCGAGTTCGCAATCAGCTCCAGGTATTCTACTGATGATAATGAATATTAGTACTGAGATGGATACTTTTCATAAGATATTCGGCACCACAGAATATAGGGGGGGTGGGGGAGGGGGGTCATTAGCAGTCAAATATAGATTTAGACATATAAACTATGTAACCTCTTCTTATCTTTTATCTTTCTCATGTTCAATCAGGTAACGAAACAGTTGAGGATGATACAGTTTGATGTATTTTGATAGTTTAGTAAGGAAAAAGAAATGAAAAAGGGTTGCACATCGCATGCATTGGAAATGTGAAACTGATCCCTAGCTTTTCTCTGCCTCTGATTAACTGGGGTTTTGAAACATTCTTGATTTTTATGTTGTAGGAAAGTCACGTGATAGTTTGTTCAGGAAAATGAATTATTTATAGCATATGTACAATGAATTTTTTTTTTTGCTAAGTAATATGTACAATGAATTTAATTACAAGTAAAAGTGTCTGTGTTTCTGTTGAGAGTTCTTACTTCTCTAATACTTGGCTTTTGCTTGTTTTTCTCTTGTAGGCTGCTCATGCACGCTCAGAACAGGCAGGGAACCTTTGCAGCCAGTTAATTAGTGGCAATAACAGTATCAAAATTCCTTCAAAGCAGAGTCCGAAAGAAGGTCACATCGCACATCCCCATGATTTTGTTTCTGGGAGTAAAGAATGTCCAGCTCCGGTGATATACACTCGACAGGTTCCTTTTGCTGAAAAGTCTGGGAGCATTAACGATGATCCAAAATCGGCTGCAGCTGCAATGGCAGCAAAGCTCACGTCATCGACATCATCAGCCCAAATGCTAACTTATGTCCTGTCTTCCTTGGCATCAGAGGGTGTAATAAGCAATCCTATAAAAGATTCTTCCGGTGATATTCCTGCTGATAAAAGGCCTAAGCTTGAGGACGAGCATTCTGCTTATGTTCCTTCTTCGAATCCTCCACTACAAATTCCATCCTTTTCGCATCCTGAATCAGTGCAACCGAGTATCCCAGCCACTCCTCAAGACATGACATCAAATGAGCAACCTCCCCCACCATCGTCTCCTCCGCCAATGGCTCCGCTACCACCCATGCAGCCATATCCCGTGCCCCAGTATATACCGGCTCCTGGTCCAATACCTAATGGACCATATGGTTATAGTTTCCCCCCTGTTGGCCTTCCGGTTAATGGATTTCCGCCTTTTGCAGCCCCTGGTGCTAATGCCTACCCGCCTTATCCAACTGATGGCGGTTTCTACAGTCAGCCATCATCCTTGCCAATGGCGCCAATCAATAGGCCGTAGAATTATATTTGCATGTTAAATTTTAGGGCATAGTGTTATTATGTCCGATTCTTACTTTTCGTATAGATAGTTGGAGCTAATTTGTGTTTTAGATTAGGGGATCCGATAAAAGATGAAGCCTCTCATTATGTTATGTTGGTGGTGTATTTTTAGATAGTTCTGAGTGAGATATAGGTACATGTTGTAACATTGTAAGTACATGTAATTTAGGGCCCACACTTTTACCGGTTAAAAAGTGAAGCGTTTTACTGATTAATTAGACTGTGTCGAATGATGCTGAGAGACAGTCCGACATTCTTTGAATAGTAAATGGGACAAGACATCATGCAAATGCAAAACACAAGAAGAGACATATCAACCGTCAGATCCCAATATTGATACATAGTATACCAGTCCACCCTGCACCTTCACTCTTTTCCCCCTTTTTACCTATTCTTTTTTCTTTTCCTATAAAGAAAAAAGTGAAGGCATGACGAATATAGGGCGAGGAAGTGCTACTTTCTCAAGTTTCAAGTATTGTACTTGGATTATACTCTATTGAATTTTTCTTTTATTTTTAAATGTTTGGTTGAAGCTCAGAGTTAATGTTTTCCAGGAAAAAAAAATAAAAAAAAATAAAAAAGATTAAATGTCAGTCTACATTTACCCATAAAATTAAAGGGTCACTCAATTCTAAGACTGTCCTTATGGACTGCACTCGCAGTTCTCTCACATTAATCAAGGGGAATACAAATCTGCATGTAAGTAGGTTTCACGCAATTTATGTGAGAGGACTGTAGGATCAGTCCCAAAAAGGCGATCATAAAATTGAATTTTTCAAAATTAAAGTGTTTTTTCCTCTGCTTCTCTACTGTATAATTTAGTGAAGCCAATGCAAATAAATAATAATAATATTATTTTTATTGGGGGTGGGGATTATCAAATCAAATCAAATCAAATCAGTATTATTGCAAATAGAAAATCCTTTTATGCAAGGAAAAGGGAGGTGCACCTTGATCACATCATGACTATACTGGTTTTTTTTTGCTAGGTACTATCATGACTATACTGTTAAGGATGCATTTGAATTAATTTTTTAATTTGAGAAATTTTATCTTTCTTATTAAAAAAGTAAATTATTTTGAAAAGAAACGTGCAGTAAACACTGAAATTTTTAGTTTGAAAATTGTGTACAAAAACATGAATAAATTCACTATTAAACATATAAAGAAAATGAGAAAATTTTCTCTCCCTCCCCTTTATATGTGATGATAATGGTGAATTATTTGCATTTGTTCCACAAGAAAAGGTACGTACGATGAATTCGGAGAAATTGTATCTTTTTTAGTACAATAATAACTATTCTAATGCAAGTTAGATTGCATTGATACTATAGTTTAATTAAATATTGAATTGATAACATCTTTTTTAAATTAGGTTAACGACTTTTTAAATTTTTTAAGTACTAAAAATAAGTAAATTTCACTTTCGACATCAGCAATCAAATAATAATAGTAATTATTAGGTATAACACATGTCTTAAGTATCTAACTATCCGAGGACTGAAGAGGAACAAAGGCCTGGAGAAAATCGTGGGCTAGGAGAAAGCCGTCCTTGATATCAATGATATGCTTCTCTCCTCAGCCCTCAGCCCTCATTAAACTGATTTCTCATTTCTCTCCTTCCCCATGGCCATCTGACAGTGAGCAACCGACCACTGATCCATACAAAAGAAAAAGGTCAAAATGGGCAGGACAGGAGCCTCCATGGTCGGCAGTACTACGTAATATTTATTCTCTTTTTTAAAAAATTCAAATTAAGAAAAAAACAGTAGTCGTTGTCTCACTTTTATATTCAATTAACCCAGAGAATTATATATAATATATATAAAACAAAAACATACATAATCAAAGGACAAAGATAACGTCGTCCCACCCTCACTGATCACCCATGTGAGCTTGTTCAGTATTTGCACCCACCAGTACCACCTCAGCTCTAAAAACACTTGAATAATCTGAGACATTCTTTACCGTCACTCCCAAGTCCTCCCGGCACTCTTTTATACGTTCTGTAATATTTATAATTATAATCACGAGTCTTAAAGAATATTTCAACTGCTTTATCATGCACATAGGGGTTTTGATCTTTTTTATTTTATTTTACTTTTCTTTTTATCTTCTGTCCCCATACGTAATAACGGTCATATATGTCACATATTGTTCCACCGCCACCTTATGAAAAAAGAGGATTGGTACACTGATTCAATTAAGAAATATAAACAGTTGCCTAAATGCAGCTAACCGACCGTATTATGCTGTTTAAAGATGTTATTAAATAGGATCAGGAACATATACACAAGACCCTTTCTGTAACTGACTTCTTTTTCCATGCGAGCTGAATATGGATTACAATGTAGTAGCAAAGGAGAGTTAGTAGCATAGTTACTTGTTGTTCATTTCACTTATGACTCCAGCGCATGAATCACTCAATCCTAGAACCGTTTTTATGGGACTAGTCCCACAATCTCTCACATGAATTAAAGCGGAACCCACACTTGCAGGTAGGACTTGCTCAATTAATCAATTAATGTGAAAAGGTTGTGACTGTGTGTTCAGTCCCACAAAAACGGTAATAGTGTTGAATTTCCCCAGAGCAGGGGCGGAACTAGAAATTTGTGATTGAGGAGCAAAATATTTACTGAAAAATTCTTAGAGTAGGGTACAATATTTATAAGAAAACGTCACAAAAAATATATATTTCCCTTGCGCAATTCATTGTTTCTAAAAAATGTTGAGAGTAATTGCTCCCTCTAGCTCCACCACTGCCCAAGAATATGATCCAGACAAATTCACGAGTTCGAGTTAAATTAGAAGCAGTTTCATGGCACTTAAATTAGCGAATCTCCTTTTTGGTCAACCAGATTAGTCGGATACTGAGATTGCAATGTAGCAAGGGGTACAACGGGAAACACGAGAATTACAAAACTCTGAAAAAATTGAACCATATACATATAGTCCAACATCAAACATAGGAAATTGGGATCGGAAATCCTCAACTTACCTTTTTCTCGAAAGAGAAAGAGAGCACGGGAGAGGCTGTGAAGCCAACTTTTCTGACTTTTGGATACAAGCAAAGCCGACAAGATGACCAAAATAACCCTCTATTGGGGAGGCAAACTATTCTTTTCCCTTCTGTTAAAGCCTGCCCTTCTTGCCTCTTTTGTCCCTCTCTTCACCATTCATCCATGCGTCCAAAGATATTGACTCATTTGCCCAAACATATATTTTACTGCTCATGACAATGCTTTGTTTTTTAATTATGTTTTATTGTCAAAATTACTTGTCAACTATTTTAATTTTTGTGAATAAATAATAATTTTATTAATTCGTCCTGATAAATAGGAGCATATTTTAGGTAAAACAATTAATACTCTCTTACCAACACAAGTTGACTCAATTGATAAGATTTAGCACGTCCTTACAAACGTCAACTGTTCAATTCCCACTGCCGACATGAGAGTTGTATTAGCGGGTGATCTGTAAGTACCTTGTAAGCGACTTATAGTCCCTAGGGCCTGCCCTGCCCTGTGGTGGTAACAGAAGCCGAACCCACCCAAACTTTTTTCTACCAAAAAAAAAAAATTAATACTCTCTTGACCAACAAATGAATATTGTCCCCGTATCCCAAGGGTGATCGGGCAGTGCCACATACGCCGATGGGACACTGAAGCTTCAAATATAAAGTACTAAATCCGAAATATACTTCATTACAATTTTAAAGGACTTCAAAGTAATACATCAAACTCAAAGGTTCCAAAGGTATACATAAGTTCTTACATCAAAACATAAATATAAAACCAAAAGGTAAAGCTATACTATTACATAAGTTCAGTAATCCTATTCAACTCATTCCTAATCATAGTTACCATCAACCTAAGCATCTGCAAAAGAAAGATATGAAAATGACTGAGCTAGTAGCATAGCCCAGTAAGCATCAACCCCCTTGGGATTAAACATCAAATAGACTCGAAAAACAATGTTTCCCAATCCCAAAACATTTGAAATATATAACGAAACTGAAATAACTTGAAAAGCAGTTCAAAACAATACTAAACAGAACTGAAACGGAAATGGAAAACAGAACTGAAAATGTAACAAAACAAAAAACAGTACAAATACAGCTTGCAGACGAAGCAGGACAGTATCACAGACTGCTGAAGAATGAATCGTCCGCGAACGAAGCTGCGGAAGAAGAAATTACGCCCAGTAGTTGCGCGGAATAACTCGCGGAAGATGCTTCGTCCGCGGGCTTCAGAATCCTGTTTTTCATGTATAATTTTGTACATAAAATCTATTTTTCTGCACAACTCTTTCCCAACCCAAAAAAAAAAAAATCAGATTTTAGACTAATTACCACGTAACAAACAAGACTAAAACAAGAACAACAACTGCAATGAACCATACTCTCCAAATTCAATACTTATACATTGGAATCGTGCTACAAGCACCATGAAACACTCATAATAGTATAGACGGATATACAGTTCATCGGACCTTACGAATATGGTTCATGCAAAACACACATATATAATTCCACACAATTGAGCTCAATTATTCATTCCCGAGTCTAAAGCAACTACTGGGAGCTCAATAATTTTCGACAGATAGAAGTATTTAGTATCAAAATAATAGGCATATGCCATAATATAAAATAGTTATTAATTGAAAAGTAAGTGACACCCTCTCCTCAAATTTTCCCACCTGATTTCCTCATGCCTATCTCAATCACTCAAAATTTATTATGTAGATACCCCTCCAATTTCATTTCACCCGTCGTCATTATTTACATTTATCAACTAGTTTTTCTTTTCTCTCCTATCTTCGGAATATTAACAGCATAAGAAGTAGAATTTGAGAGAATGCCAATTATGAGTAGTTGAGACAGATATAAAAACATCAGTTGAGAATATACGATTATTTGTTCATTTATTCCTAGTTGAATGAGAAAATGCCTGTCACTGTTTAAAAAAGAGTTTGAGACTCGAGACAGTATCCTTCTCAACTACGTACTTGGGAAGTTTGGATCACACTGTTTTCCCACTTTTGTTCGTCTATAAATAGTAGTTATAAATTTCTCCAAACCCCTAATCTCCACTCTCAAATCCCAAATATACCCCCATTGCTCTTCACTTCATATAATCAACATTAATTTCTCCAAACTCAAATTCTTCTTAAAAAAAAAAAAAAACATTACAAAATGCATTACCAAAAAGAAACCTGGAATTCTTACACCCCAGGCACTAAAACCAACGACGACCCAATGGAGCATATAGCAAAACTAGCCACAGAAAATGCAGTGGTAATATTCAGCATTAGCAGTTGTTGCATGTGTCATGCTATCAAGAGACTTTTCTCAGGAATGGGTGTGAATCCAACGGTTTACGAACTCGATGAAGACCCAAGAGGAAATGAGATACAAAATGCACTAATGAGGCTTCTTGGAAGCTCCTCTGCTCTACCAGTTGTCTTCATTGGTGGAAAGCTTGTTGGTTCCATGGATAGAGTCATGGCTTCTCATATTAATGGCTCCCTTGTTCCTCTTCTTAAAGAAGCTGGAGCTCTCTGGCTCTAACTTTTAAACAAAAATCTATCCTGGACTTGTTCTATTAGTCTTGACACTCCGATTTCAGTGCGGAACGCTAAATTTTTTATGCGTGCATAATATCTGTTTTTTCACAATACATATTCAAAATTTTTTTAACTATATGTTTTGTGAAATATAATATCTCAGCTATTAAATTTTTAATATGTTGACGGGTAGGTATTCCGCACATATATAACACATATACGTTCCGCAATGTATCCGAGAACAGTAATTGAGGTTTTGGTCTTACTTCTCCCTCATATATCTTCTGTCGGCCCCACTTGCAGAAGCTGGGCTTGGAGTTATTATTGTGAGGAAGGCGAGTATTAACTAATAGAACAAGTTTATGATAGAATTTCTCCGGTTTCTGATGGGCACTTTGTTTTTTATTTCTTGAGAGCCATCAGATTGGAATAGAATGCAGAGGAAGAGGAGTTGCATTAGTGATTTGTTTTGGTTAGATCTTTGTGCGTGTCTTGTGTGTGTGTGTTTTTTTTTGGTTTCTGATATTGTGGGTTTTTGTTTGACTCATATCCATGTTCTTGAGATATTAATGTAATTGCTCCCTCCTCACTTATGCAAGTTTAGTAAACAATAATGTTTTTCTATTTTGTGTGCTATTGGATACTAGAATTTAGATTTTTTTTTTTTAATCTTTAGTGCATTTTGCAGAAACACTCTTTAGTTTACTCATTTTTGAAGAGAAAAAAAAACCTCTTGTCCCAAACTCATTTTTAATTCTTTTATGTTATTAGCAAATAATTATCACGTTTTTTTTTGTTTTTTTTTTAAACAATTTCTTTAGGTTTTTTTCCTAAGAATTTTACAATTCCTTTAGGTTGTAGATATTTTAATTAAAAAATTGATAAATAACAGTTTATTATTAATATAATAAGAGATGTGACACAAGACCTTCAAATACTTAAGACACTGAAAATATTTCTTCATTGTGATTTATGAGTAATATTTTTTGTCAATGCAAGGTCCAAGCTGAAAATTGGTTAGAATAAAAGATTCTACTATCAATTAACCATACTTTCATCATTTAATTTTTACTGAAGGATTAACTTTACCTGAGAAGATCTAAATCCATAAAGGAGTTATTTTCCTGGTGATTAACCAATCGTTTTAAGAAGGATATATATACTTAATGCTGGCACTGTTTGCTCTCTTTTTTTTTTTTAATTTTATTTTATATAATTGGTTGATAAAAAATCGACTCGAATCTTCTATTATACTCCCTCCATTCCCTATTAATTGTCGTTTAGGAGATATCTAGGTATCCAAATTAATTGTCGTTTAAGGTTGTTTTATTAGTTGTCAACAATTTATTCCAATTATACCCTTAACATTTTCCTTTCTTTATGACGTAGAAGTGAGAGAGAGGGAGAGTGGGGGATAATATTGGAAGTTTAGGTGGAAATGACAACTTCCTTAATTTTCTCAAATTGTCTAAAGAGTCTTATATTTAGGAATGGAGGGAGTATCTTTTAGTACATTGTTTAGCATATTAGTGATATTGTATCAAGTATATTAACATTACTGATCTACTGTGAAAGTAAATTGAAGAATGTGAAAGTAAAATTTTAATTTAATTAAATCATTTAATGTATAATAATAAATTTTTTGCACTAAAAAAATATTAAAAGATTCATAGTATTAATTTATGACATAAATGAAGACAAAGAGAGGTTATTCCCATACTGCCACGTAGGAGAACAAGAAAGGTTGTCTTTGAATTTGAGCACGTGAACACCGAATGGCTCTTCAGGCTTACGGGGACTTGTACCTTAGCGGGTCCTCCAAACCTCCCATGAGCCTTTGTCATTCTTTCCTTATATTCCGTTGACCAATCGCTTCATCTTATTGGGCTATAGTCTTTGGATTGGGCCTTCGGATTTTCTTGGGCTCTGTTTCTATTTGGGCTCTCTAGTTCCTAGAAAACTATTAGCCTTCCCCAGCTATGGAACAAAGATCCAATCCGGGAAAACCCAAATCCAAAGGAACCAAAGCCTATCCAATTTCACCGGTATGCATAGGGGTGTGCATTGGTGCGGTTTGGTGAAAACCAATTTATTATTGCGGTTTTTGTACAGTTTTTTAATATATTTTCTAAAAGTATACCGCACCATTTTGACTTCCAAACCAAATTTCACCAAACCGTAATTATTTTGGTTTGGTGAAATTAAGTGCGGTGAAAACCGATCTAAACAACTTGTAAAATTATTTAAATATCTTATGACTCATGAGCTCCAATGTAATATTTATAAGAGATTAACCATGTAACAGAAATCCCCGAGTTTTCACCACTTCAAAATATCAAAATCATCTTTAGTATCTTCAACAATATATTTATCCAACTCGTTTTTGTTGTAAACCACTCCAACTTTCTTGTGCATATTGTACTCGCTCCTAGTATTAATAGTTAAAGCACATTTTTTTAACAATGGATTAACCAATGAATCCCGTAAATGTTCACTTAAAATTGAACTAGAATAGCTACTTGGAGATGATGTAGGAGGACAACAGAGAAATTAGGTTGCCGTTGAGACTTGTGACTTTTGTGAGGAGTGAGAATGAGAGAATTAGATTCTAACCCTAACTTAAATCTAATATTACTGTATTAATCGTAATTAAAATAAATTCAGTGAAACATAATTATGTAAATATACCATATACTTTAAAAAAAAATAGATAGGTATATAATGCAGTTTGCGGTGCAGTATAATTTAAAATTTTTCTAGACCGTGACCGCACCAAAAAATAATTTGCGGCTATTAAAACTGTATTTAACCGCACCATAATTGACTAAATACCGCATCATACACCAAAATTAAATTTGAATCGGTGCGATTTTCGATTAAAACCGATTAATGCATATCCCTAGGTATGCAACTTAAAAAGGAAGTCCATATCTTTATCTATTTATTTTATGATTCAGAATTCACGTTGAAGTTAACTAAATGGAGAGAAATTGATTCACCCTTTATCATGTGATAATGTTATGAATTCTTAACCACAATAACTAGACCATTAAAAAGTTAGTTTTTTTGTTCCATATTATCTGTTCATGTTTTTTAATCTGTATCAATTTATTTGTTCACTTTATAAATAAAGTGCTCATTAATTATGATTTTTTCCAATTATATACCTCTTACATTGAATGTTGGAGAGATAAAAATATAAAGAGAAAAGAATGTGTAATTAAATTTGAAGTAAAATTAAATAGGGTAATGTTTAATATTTTACCATATTCCACTATAGAATTTGATAAATCATTAATTGCAATGTAAAACAAAAAGTGGATAGATAATTTGAGACGAATAGAATATTCCTTAAAAAATGGAATGAGCCTTTCGACGCATAGTTCAACTGTCACCACTTTTTCGCGCTATTTTCAAAATAGTTTAATTATCAAAATAGCCATTAACCATAAATGGAATGGTCATGTTATTTGAAACTATGGATACCAAGTTAAAAGTTCTCCCACTTGGTCAGATTGCTGAGTTACCTTTATTTATATTCTTCAATTACTCTGTCGAATTGAAGTATAGGGGTCGAGCGTGAATATCTCTTTTTGTGTAAATAGATGTTATTTGGAAACAGTCAAACCCGTACTAGTAATAAAAAAAAAGCTCCTGCATTTATTTTTACGTACATTCACTGACAATTGACAAAATACTACTACTACTGAATCACTGATCCTCTCTGCTATTCGCTGGCAGGATTCCAACTCTTCTTCTCTCTATCCAAATCTTAATCCCTTAACCAAATACTACTTAGTAAACAAAATTAAACTTAATAATCTAATCTTATATAAGTACTATGAAGTTTGAGTAAGTAAATCCTAGTACTGATAGCACTAGGTACTTGCAGTAAATATATAATGGAATTAGTACTATATGCATTTTTCATCGATTTTCATATTTTGTTGTATTCTCTGCCACACTCTAATGGTAAATTTATTTATTTATATATTCTAAATTAAAATAAATAAATAAATAAATATGATCAATATGTAAACGTTAGTATATGAAGTTTAAGTAATTCCTACCTAATAATATTACTGATAAACTAGGTACTTGTAGTAATTAAGTGGAATTAGTAGTATAAACTTTGTCACGAATTTTTATTGTAATATCTACAATACTTCCTGCAACATTTTAATATATATATTTTTTTTTAATCTTTTTATACATTCTCAATTAAAAAGGGTAAATCAAGATAAAAAATAATTAAAATGTAAAAATAATATAATTAAAAATATTACCACAAGTGTGATAAATGATCAGTGAGCACCTTTAGAGAGAGAAAGACAAAACAGCCTTAGCTTACATTTTTGTGTTCCTTCACTGTCACTGTGAGGAGAGTGCGTCAAGATCGGGTCCAACTCTGGGGTTCATTTCTTCTTACTTCTACCTTCAAAATTCAACATCTGGAATCAATCTTCAACTTTATCAGCTATAATTTATTTTTTCTAATCATCATAGGTAAGTAAAGTAATTCAATTTATTATCCGCCTTTAGTTTTTGTGATTTATTTCCGGTGATTATTTATTTAATACTTGTTCCGTTGTAAATTGAATATCCATTTTCTGTGTAAGATAGTTGAATAAGAAAGTAAATATTTAATTTTTGACGGTGGAAGTATAATAGTAGTAGATTTGAGCTCTGTTGGATGATTTGTTTTGCCTTAGGTTTGCGGTTTGTCCGAAAGGGAAGGGTAATTCGGGTAATTCTGACTAAGAACTCTAGTAGAGGCTGGAGGAAGCGGCCGGTGATCGGCGAGGGTTTAATTTGGAGAGAAGACAGATAGAACCGCGGGGCGGGATAGTGGTTATTGCAAATGCCGGAGGAGGACCTAGTGGAGCTGAAGTTTCGATTATATGATGGATCAGATATCGGTCCCTTTCGATACTCGCCGGCTTCCACCGTTGCTATGCTCAAGGAAAGAATCGTTGCCGAGTGGCCGAAAGGTGAGGAAATTAAATTTGCTTACTAATTTAGTGGTTGTGATCAATTTTGTCGGAGGCCTTACATTTTAAATTGGGGGTAATAGATGATAGTAGAATCTCTGCCTGTGGTTTTGTGGATGGCATAAGTATTTTTCATTATATATAATCTATGATTACTTGAAGATGTTCCTAATCAATTAGTCCTGCATTTTACAATATCTCAAATCTACTATGTTGCAGAAATTTAAGTTGAAATTATTTAGGATTTGTTGAAATATTAGCGCTCCCCTGCGTACTTCTGGAGACTATTCTTATATAGGACTTATTGAGACTTATTGATTTGAGACTATATATTAGAAAAGAAGAAAACTATATATAGGACTTATTGAGACTATTCTCAACCTAACTGCTTGGGGAAGAGGTTGTAGTTGATGTGGAGTCTAAGGCTCTAAGCATAATTTCTTTGCGTCTCATCATAGTCTGCTGCGAATCAAATCAAACTATCCCAGTTCAGTTGAGTTAACTGATATGAGACTGACTAGTTTTTGGAGTCTGAGGCTCTAAGCATAAAAATGACATAAGATTAAAATCTTGACTAGACAAAAATTTGTTATGACTTGTGATTGTACCATTACAGATAGCCAGGATTAAGAAATAAGGCATGAAAATAAAAAGGGTTTTGCTCTTGTCTTCTTTCCTTTTGTTTTCTTCTGTGCTTTTCTGTCTGGAAACAAAGAGATTTCAATTAGTTGTCCAGTTGACTATAATTGTTCTTTTGAGGTATAATTGTGCATTTGTAGTTGTCCATGCCTGCACCTACTGGGAGGGGAAAATGTTCTTGTAGCTTATTTTGCCTTGCCTTCTTCTGCCAATGTGTCACTGCTAGTTCTGAAAAGATCGTGGCCTTTGTTTTCCAGATAAGAAAATTGCACCTAAGGCAGCAAATGATGTCAAATTGATAAGTGCCGGGAAAATTTTGGAGAATAACAAGACTGTTGGCCAGTGCAAGATGCCATTTGGAGAGCTGCCAAAAGGTGTCATCACAATGCATGCTGTTGTGCAGCCATCTTTAGCTAAAGCAAAAACAGGTAGGCCCATTTTTTACTATTTTCCTTCATAGCATAACTAATTTCTTACAATTCGCATTTTACGGGATGAATAGCCTGTTCTCGTCTGACCAATAATTGACCCCTTAAAGTAGTATGCCTCCTGTACATGCTGTTAACTTTTTACACACAGTGGTTATGTTACCTGCTCCACTAAGATAGACATTTGGTTATTCATGAAGATGAAAGGCTTAGCTGGTTTATGATTCCCTACTTGTGGTGTGGTTTTGTATATTGTGGTGGATACTCTAGATTAAAAATACTTCGGATTCCCTATTCACTTTCCTAGATCCTTAAAGTGTAGGATTGCTATCATTTTCTCCTTTGAACCTTTGCTTTGTCTGGTAACCAGCTTAGACACAAATCTGGACCAAATAGAGATGGATAATGGTGATCAAGTGCCAATGCAACTGATGCACCACAGAAACTTGACTGTTTTCTCCAATCTGTTGTTATTTCCTCTTGTATATGATATTCTCTTGGCTGCTTTATTTGTTTGACAGAGTCCTGTAATTAAGACTTAATGTTTCAACCAGGAGCTAAAGCTATACATGAAGGGAGTAAAGGTTTCAAGCCAACAACCGCCTACCTGGATGATCTTCCTTTCTGCCATTTCTAGACCAACCAAATCAAAGAACAATTGCGTTGGGCTGTGGTTGCCCTCCAAACCCTGACCCTACCCCTCCCGCCCAATCTGCAGATCATAAGTGAGATATGGCTTCATTAGAGTTTATAAAGTTTGCACTCTTGGATCAACCACATTTCTAGGCATACTGATATTCTCTATGTGCACAGGGACATAGAATAGAAAAGTTTGCAAGTTAGTGAAACCTTTAATTTTTTCACGATCTCTATCTCAGCCGTCAAATAAATATGGAAAATTCTGATATGGACCGGGTCCATGTGGACCATGTGGTCCAGATTTGGCCACATCCCTGCAGAATGAGGAGAGAGAAGGAAATGCAGATGATGTGGCCAAATTTGGACCCGGTCCATATCAGAAGTGTTCAATAAATATATGAGAACAAGAATCCACTATTAACTCTTTCAACTGCGGCTACAGGCCTGATCCAGATGTAACCCTGACAAATTATCTCTTTCTCCCCATAACTATCTTAATAGCCTTCAGCGTTCTGATTAGAATTAAAAGCTCTGTTCTGACGATAGTCACTAGGTTCCTACTGTTGGTCACGTAATACACAAAATATTTGCTTGCTTATAATTTTTCTATTAATAGTTTGCAAATATGGCTTTGCTCTAGTTTGACGTGAACATGTCGCTCCTGTTATTAGCCCAATGGATGAAGTATGTGCATTCATGTTATTGTCCTCTGTGAATATGTGTTTGGGAGAGAATTTTTTGGCAAAAAAAAATGAATGACAGATTCAGGCTTTTCTTGGAGAAGAAAAGAGGTGCTGTTCATGGTAACACTTGGGGGAGGGGGGCGGGGGGTGGTACAAATGACGTGAATTTATTACAGTTATGAAACAGTATCCATGTTTTGTTTGCAATTCTGATCTGAGTTATGCTTCATAGTCTGAATTTGGAATATTTTGCTGTTGAAAGCTTGTCGTAAATTTTGTTCTTGAACTGATGATAGATACCTTTTGGTTGAGTTATAATATATTGATGGTCATGTTCAAAGTAATGTTAGCTTTAAGTGGTGTTTCTCTGTTTCGCAGAAAAGAAGGTTGACGAGGCTCCCAAGAAAGGGATCTGCGCATGTTCCATATTGTGAGTGTAAGTTTGATTCACATTTGACCTTGTGGGGTTTCTCTAAGTTGCCTCCTTGGTTGTGGAATTAGCAGTCAGATCAAACAATACTCTGTAAACAGAACTAAACCTCATTGTTACATGTATTCTCCAGTGTAAGAGTTGCATGTGTTTACTATTTATGTGTGTTTTATATATTGGGCGATCTTTGTACATCTGTAGCTCCAGAGTTATCACACATGAATATAGGCCTTTTCGGCTGGATACCCTCAAAAGCGTTTTTTTTAATATCGTCTTCATTTATGCTTCAAAGGTCGTACACATAGCCGGATCTATGCACGGCAGACTGGGGCAATTGCACCACTAGAATTTTTTTTTGCCTTTTTTATTGCCCTCCAAGAATTTTATTAGTTTCGCCCCCCAAATTTGCACCACCAGATTTCGACTCCTGCGTCCGCCTATGGTCGTACGGTCATCTTTTTTAAGCTTATATACCTATGTAATATCTCAGATGCAAGGTGGTATACTGGTGATTTGAGAATTGCCTCGCTTTATTCTTTTTGTTTCCTTCTCCCTCCCTGCCCTTTTCGGGATATTTGGCTTGCTCACGATCAGTTTATTAAGTGGATGGTGCCATGAGAAGTACGTACTAGGTAGGCATTTGGCTGTGAGCATTTGAAGGGTATAATGTGGGGAATCATGTCCTCCTATGGTTTGTGCCAAGGATATCGGTACCTTTAAGTAGAAAGTTATTGAAAACCTGCATCCCATTCCTTTTGTTTATGATATTTCTTAACGAAAGTCTTTTTCCGTTCAAAAATAAAATTAAAAATTAAAAATTAAAAGAATAGCGAGAAGTCAGAGTTGATTTTGATACAAATTGAACCTTTCAGTTCCAGTTAAATTCAGTTTAACTTGAGCAGCGTCTTTAATTTCTTCTAGGTAGACAATCCTCTAGTTGGGACATGGTCTAGAAGATATGCTGTGCTTGATTTGTTGACTGTGCATTAAACAAATTTACTAATCCCAGAAAGACTTTCTAAAACAAACATGAGTATAAAATAAAATTGACCTAATGAATCCTCTACTTCCTTAATAATTTCTAGGTACAAAGTGGAAAGGAGACCCTAATCAAATTCCCAGTCTGATTCCTTCATTGTCTTAAACCTCAGTTCCAGGTAGAACTCCTCTGTAGGCAGCACTCGGTCTCCGGCACAGAAAAAAAAAACAAAATGGAAAAGGTAAATAGGTATCCTTAATGTCGGGAAAACTGTATCTGAGACCTGATCCGTTGATTCTGAAACCTTGAAGATTAACATCTCCACGCGGAAGCACCGAGAATGGATCTATCCTGCCATCCCAAGAGCAAGCATCCCTTATCCTCTGTCAGCCTATAACCGTCACAAGAGTACAGACCCAATAATATTTTGGATTGAGTCACTGCATTTGCACTTAAGGGCACCCCTTTAAACCCCTTTCCTTCCATGTTCTTCCTCCATTTTTCCAACCTCTCGTGCCTCACTACTCTCTCCGGTCCCTCACTCGCCACTATGTTCCCTATCTCCGGCGCAAATATAACTTGTTCCACTTTTGCCCTCTGTGCTGAATCCGCAGGAAACGTCGCGTCCAACGAGTCAAATATTGCCGAGTAGTAATGCAATGCCTCCAGAAATCGGCCTAAGAAGTAAGGTCCATTATGGCTAGCTTCTTGTTCAACAATGGTTACTATATTTGGTGCTTGATCTCTTATCATCCCTAACAGGTTTCCTAAACAGTTACCCGGCACCCGGTGGAGCCTACTAACTGAATTAACTGCCAAAGCCTCACCCACCCTTCTGTTGAACATGTGAGGTTTAATATCTTCAAGTTCCTCCCCGACCGGGTGAAATTCAAAGGGGATGTGGAGAGAGTGAGCAAGTTCAGTTAAACACCGGCCGGTTTCTCTTACAGCTTCGGGAGAGGGACCCACTCCAGTTATACGGAGGAACGGTGCACCTCCCGGCCTAGCTGCAAGAGCTTGCATGAAAGCCGGCCATTGGTAGCCTTGGAGGATATCGAGATCGATGACATGGACTCTCTCCTCACTTTCAAAAGCCTCAAAGATAGCTTGATTATTAGTGAAATGTGCAAATTTAATGTAAGGACAGGCTTGGTAAAGAATCTGGTAGATTTTAAGGATTTCCAAAGAGTTAGGAGGGAAAGGATTGAAGGGCTTGGAGGAGGATGATGGGGTTAATGGCTTTGCAGTAAGTGTTGCACCGAGCCTTGCACCGAGCGCTTCCGCGAAGAAAGAGGCGACTCGTTGCATAGAATCTCCGATGGGGCTAACCACACGATTGAGATGGTAAAGGTATCTTCTTGCTAGCATGTAGTCTTCTTTAGCCACTGCTTCTGCGCAGGCTAGCAGAAGGTGCACCAGACGTAGTCCACTATCTGCTTCCTGCATTCATATCATTCATTGTATGTTTGTTAGAAACCACACTTTTACCTTCCTATTGACAATCTCGAAATTTTCACGCAAATTAAAAAAAATAATTGTAGATTTATTATTATGAAGGTAAACATTCATTATAATTCACTGCTAATGCTAGAAGGAAGACGATAATAATGACACTTTTTTTTTTTAAGTATTCCCTACATCCCAAATTATCTGTTTGCGTTTTACACGAGAATTAAAGTTAACAAAAAAAAAGTGAAGTATTCCCTACATCCCAAATTATCTGTTCACTTTGCGTTTTACACGAGATTTAAAGTTTCATCAAATTTTATAGTGCAATATGGTAAAATGTCAAAAATAAAACCTATTTAATTTAGGCTAGTGATATTGCCAGAGCTCAAACCCTCCTACCAGAGCAATATTGATTTAAATGACATTTCCATGCATCCTTTCTCAAATTCTTATTAATATTTTTATTAAATATTTCCTTCTTGTTTATAATAATTCTACCACCGCCACAACCTTACATCATCGCCACCCAACCATTGTGCCCTCTTCCCCATTGCTCCCTCTTCTAGTGACCCAACCACCATCCCAACTCCAATTTTCCACCAAAAATATTCCTCCGTCACGCAAACCCACGAGAATTCAAAATTAACAATAACTGAAAACATTTAATCCGTTTGATTAAAATTCTTTAATGTAATATTTTCTCAATTATTTGACTTTTGAACTTATTTGTAGTTTCTTTGGGCTATGCTTAAATTTGTTGATAGCTTATATTCCATCTTAATTTCTTTTGAATATATGTAAAATAAATAATAATAAAATAAGAAAACAAGGAGATGTTTAAACTTCAAGAAAGAAAATGAAAGAGATGGGGAAGTTTTTCATAATGAAAGAGACGGAGGGGTGAGTGGTTTTGCAAAATGGCTGGTGCAGAGAGGAGGCGACGGGACAAGGATGGTGGTACGGTGAATGGAGGGCCGTTAATGGGTTTGAAAATTTGACCCATTGCTGAATATTGAAAAATGAAAAAAGAAAGAAAATAAAAATAAGTAATTTAATTAATGAGGACAAAAATGTCATTTGGGCCAATTTTTCTCTGGCAGGAGGGTTTGAGCTCTGGCAATATCAACACCCATTTAATATTACTCCCAATTTAATTCTACATTCCCCTCTTTTTGTATCCTTCTCTCTCCAATATTTAAGGTAAGGGTTAAGATTTGAAAAACCATCATTAATGCGCCCTTTATTTAAAAAGTGAAACAAATAATTTGGGACATATTAAAATAAAACGTGAACAGATAATTTGGGACGGAGACAGTACCACTATCGTCTGAGGGAGTATATTTTTTCTTAAAAGAAAAAAAAAGATTTGACATGTTTGATAACATTGGGCATAACTCGTACAAGACTAGGACTTATATGATGTTGATAATAGAACCGACTAATTAATTAGATAGGATCATGCTATTGTAGGTTTTATCTAAATTATAAATAAAATGATAATTAGCCTTGACAGAAAAAAAAAATAATCTAAAGATAAAAATCATTTCACCTGTTCAGGTTCAATAGAAATTGGCATCATCAAACCGGAACTAATAATATTATTCTGCTCATGTTGTTCTTGGTGTCTTTCCTTTTCCAACAGCTGTTGTAGCAAAGGCGTGGAGTCGTTGGATGAGTTGATCTGATGATGATGATTAATGTATATCTCGCTCTCTAGGTTCAATTGCGAGCCTCCATGGACAGAAGCATCACTGATAATAGATCCAGAAAACCTGGAAGTACTCGAGGAACTTTGCATTGTCAAACAATCCAATAGTTCAGGCACCGAGGATAGATCAAAACAATCTGAAGGATTGATCAATGGACCTCCGAAATCATTATTATCGTCTTTCTCGAGTTCATCTAAGAATTCAAGTGCTGGTAAGGAGAGACTCTCTACGTGCGTGTACTGATTATTATTGTTATTAGGAGAGTTGTTGAAAACTCTATGAAGTGGACTTAAACCTTTTCCTTTATTGTTAGAATAAGGCCCTCCAAGAGGCGACGATGTTCGCGGTGGAGAGTAAATCATCATGGGGCTATAATTATAGCCGGAGGAGGAGGAGGCGAGGCCGGGCGAAGGCACGTTGTTCCGTACAGGTGAGGAGATCATAAAGTCAGCATCAAGGTGATCAGCAAAGTACTCCCATAATGAACGGTCTGGACTTGACTGAGTAATATCATTAATAATATCCTCGTCCACTTCGAATTTGAGAGGTGGAAACTTTAGGCTTGGAGGAATTAAGGTATTATTATTATGTTCGCAATCATGTGATGAATGAAGAGGTAGCGGAGGAGGAAGAGGAGTTTTCTTGGATCCCAACAACGACGATAATAATTCATCGTCATTGTTGGGAGAAGTTCTAGTTATGATCTCACTCTTTAGGCTTCCCATTTCAGCCCTTTTCCTTTTTTCCTAAACTAAAACAGAATTTAGAGGAGATATATTTGTGATTTGAAGATTAATAATACCTAGGTTTTTTAGGGTGTGGAAGCTAAGGGCTAGTGATTTTCTCTTCTCTTTTAATGGCCAAAAGAATTGGCATTTTGGTCCAAGATTGTATCCGCTTATATAGAATGGGAAAGAAATGTAATTAAAGACAAAACTGCAAATTTTATTTTCATGCATTTGGAGGTTTGTTAATTTAGTTACCTTCCAAAAGTTTTGTTTGTTTGAGTTATACGGGTAAATTTGTCATTTGGCCACCCTTGTTTTTTTTCCCCTTTCTATCTTGGGATTTTCTTCTTGGATAATTCTGATATGAATCAGGTTCATTGTACCACTATAGAATGAGGAGAGAGACAATTATGTAATGACGTGACTAATTCTGGATCACAAGGTCCATGTGGACCTGGTCCATATCAGAAAAATACTTTCTTCTTTTTCTTTTATTTTTTTATAATAATTTTTTTCTTCTTTTAACCTTGGGTTAGAGACAATTTTGAATTTGGCCACCCTGGCTTTCAAGTGCATGCAAAATCAGCAAAATTTCAAGCAAGTAGCTGATGACCAAATCAGATCACTTTAGAATTGTAGAGGACCTATTCATTCTTCTGCAAAGAAATAAGAAAGGGTTTATTAACCAACAACCCTACGGCCTCCATGCCAAAGACAGTTTGAGCTCTCCTTGAGCTCCATTCTCCAGGAGCCGGCCAATCCAAGAACATGATTTGGTGTAGGGTGAGTAATTCCGGTTTTTACCGAATTACCAACCGAATTTGAATTATGTTATTCAATGTGAGTTTGGTAATTCAGATATATTCGAATTTGATTCGGTCGAAAATAGAACGAAATCGATTGGACTATTATTGATTCGGTTTGAAATTTATTTTTTAATAATTTAATTATATAGTTAATATAAAAATTAAATAGACTGAAAATTGTCATTTTGGCGATTTTACTATTAATTTTCCGTGTAAATATCGTTGAATCGAACATTGACGAATTTCTTGTTTCTATTATTTTCTATGAATTTATTATTTGTTTTGATTTTGAATTTATCTTGGTGTTCAATTGAATTTCTTGTGAAATCAATCAATTCGACAAAAATTAAATTACAAATTCGCAATTCGGTAATTCTAAATTTAAACCCGAATTAGATCGGTTGCTTGAGTTATAAAAAAAATTGAAAAAAAAACGAATTTAAATGACTGAATTGGTCCTAGGGGCAATGGTACCAATTCATCGTTTACAATAATAAAGAATAGAATAACAATATGCAATAATATTGAACTAGACCGGCGATTGGTCGAAGGAGAATGATGAACAAAAAGACAGCGCACATATAAAGCATATTCCTCAAATGGATTTATGGATTTTTATAACGCGTGTGCCGGAGATTAAGTTAATATTAATTAAGTTACTGTATATAAGCTAAACTAATAATATGAATTAAGTTACTGTATACAGTAATTTAAGTTTTATTTTCCTGCATTTTTTTAGGATTTAAATTTTAATATACCTAAATTATCATATATAATCTACTTTATTTAAATTAACTCATATTCAGACCACAAATTAGAAATTTAGATCCTCTTCCGCGTATAATAAGCAGCAAATCCTATTGCTCGATGAAAATAATTATTCTATTTGTTATGAAGTTTTTTATTCATAACTTTTGGATATTACTATAACCACTGGCGGAGCTAGGGGGGAGGGGGCCTGGGGGGCAAGTGCCGGGGACTTTTTCCCAAAAAAAAAAAATTTATAATTTTAGTTTTGTTTTTATAACACCTCATCCCGTGAACATTTTGAATCAATTTACGATTTAAAATTAGATTTTTTAGTTCGTGAATTATAGAAATTACATCACTTATATCTTAACAATTTTGGTTAAAATTGTAACAAACTTAATTGTGTAAGAGATTATAATATTTATAAAATTTCATCAAAAAATTCATAATTACTAATAGATTATAATATAAAATTTTATCAAAAATAAAAAAATATTCGTTCACATTAATAATAAGCCCTTCATGTTTCCTCCAACTTCATCTCTAATACCCATAATATTTCTAAATGGCCTTTTATTTTGGTCTAATCATACAAAAAAGGTCTTTGGGGCCTTTTTATTCAAGCTTGTTCCTTTTGGAATCAACAACCAAACATGATATATATTTTAATTTCCATTGTAAATATTTATTTTTTCTTCTCGAGAGTCCTTCTCATCAAAATTTTTTTTGGCTTCGCCAATGTTTATATGCTTTTATGAATTTATTTTGTCAATGTTAATTGTGTCCCCCCAAAGAAAATTTTCTGTCTCCGCCACTGACTATAACCGTATAACTTGGGGTACTTTATAAGTTTGTGATTTCCAAAGGCTTGCTAATTTCTAGTTATGATAACTAGCCAAATTTCCATATATGTACGATCGCACGTTTTAAAGGAGAAAACCACATTAATTAAATAAATTATGAGAGCTTATTAGAACTACTTATATGTGTATGAAGGGTTACAAGGGAATGCAAATGAACGACAAATTAATAATGAAAATGGCGATTTTGTTTAAAATTTATTGCTACTCGAAAAGCCCTTTAATGATGCAAGAAATGTTGGTTGCAAGAAGTGAAGAATTTTGAACAAACGCGAATAATAGGGGATTGGGTCTGATGTCTAGTCTCAAACTAATCTTAAACTCAAACCAAATTCTTCATTTATTAGTGTTTGAGATTTCATTCCAGACTCAATTCAAAGAGAGTTTATGTCTCAGTTTGTTTCTCAAACTCTATACTCTAGATGACAAATTAAATTATAAATTTAATAGCAAAACAGAAAAAGAGAGATATAACAAAAGAATGCTTAATATTTTTTATTTTCCCTTGATGAAGCAGCAGTTGTCAATATAACATCAATTTTCATTGATGATATCTCCCAAGTTAACCGCCTCCAAAGCAAGAATGACAGTGAAATTTGCTTCGGTCTCATAAAATTATTAGATACTTTCAATGTCGAAATTGATTACTTGATGTGAAAGATTTTCTCAACCATATTCATGCATATGGTTGAAGAATTAATGAAGATCAATGTCCACCCAATGGCCATAATTGAACTTCTTTCCCAAAATTATCCACACCAAATCATATAGTACTACAAGTCTAGAAATGCATCATTTTTTTCTATTTTCTATGACCAGCAAATCATACAGTAATAGTCATTTTGTGTTACAAAAGTGTTCATTTCATTCAATGAAGACTATTGGGTGCAATACTCGTTAAAGATCTATATTTGCTAGTTTATGGGCATATTGAAATTTATAAGACTTAGGACAATCCTCTCTTTCTCTCTTAAGATGCTTTTGAAAGTTGGAGTTAGGTGAAAGCAAAATTTTGACATCGTATTAGAGTCATATAATACAATCTTAGATTCCTATTTCATTTTGTTATTGTACACAGTCCAGATGTTCAACCATAACAATGAAGAAGTGTGTTAAAGATCTCACATTAACTAGTTTATAAGGATATTGAAATTTATATGGTTTGAATAATCCCCTCCCTCCCTGTTTAAGATACATTTCAAAAGTTGGATTAGTTCAAAACCCATTTTTAAAGTTACTTCTAATTAGAAAATATAAATGGAGTGTTCTGCATCCTTCTACTACATGATAAAAAATTAAAAAGAAAAGAGAGGAAGGAATGAAAATGATGTTGAAAAGGTTAGAAGACAAAAGAAGGGACATAGGCGAAGTCGTCCCATGCAACGTCGGTGGCGCCGCCTAGGCTCGTCGGCTCTACCCCCTTGTATTTCCCAAAGGACGGAAGCGTTTGTCTTTCTCCATTTTCAGAATTTTAATTATCTCCTCCTCCTTCCTCACCATTTTCCTCCCGTCACTATGCGTTTCGAGATATATAGGGTCTTTAACGGGTGTTCGGATATTACGCATTAATTCAAATAAAATAAATTATATATAATAATTTAAGTTTGTCAATATTTAAAATTACTATTAAAAATTAGGAAAATTTACTATTTACAATAAGTCAATATATTAACATATGTCCGATAACACGCGTGAGAATGATCCATATATAATAATAATAATAATAATAGGGCTATGAATCTTCTATTCCCGTTCGATATTACATTCTCTATTATCACTAATAAAAAATTGACAAGTGTTAATTCTTTAATTAAAAAATTATAACTTAAAAGAAATAGTATAATTCGTAGAGAAAAAAGTGAACGTGTGACAAATATCTATTCGGGGATAGGAAACATGAGGGACAGAGCCTAAAAATAGAAAATTCCCCATAAGAATGAGCCCGCTGCACTTTTATCCTCACATCAAATTATAAGCTCACGTGTAATATAACTCCTAATTTTAACTGCATGCACCTTTCATTTTCACTTTTTCATCATCATAATTATCTAAAGACGTAACTTAAGGTTTGGTTTTATCGCAGGATTTGAAACTTCGAATAATGTAAGAATCACAGTAGTGGCAGTTTTTTATTTTTATTTTTTATAAGAAAAAAATAAAGTGGCAGTTTTTTATTTGTAATTTACAAACAAACAATATTAATAACTATTGTCTATTGATCTACTTTGGCTAAAATACATTTCATATGGAATTTGACATATATATAAATCCACTTTGGCTTTAGTGTTGTTCTCTTTCCAGCTAATTATTCAACCTCTCATGCTTTCTTTTCTTCGTTTTTTTGGAGGTGGGGGGTTAGGGTCATTCCTGTGAAATATGGTAGAACAATGTTCTCTTGACTATTATATGTAGACTGTCACAGATTTTGAGGGGCGGGTAGCGACTGTCCCCAATATTTTCATACACGGTGAATTTTTTGTAGAAAAAATTTATTTTTCGTAAAATTTTCTCATAAATATAATATTCCGCCATAATATTTTTCAGTAAACAATTTGCCCCTAATGATAAATTTCTGGTTGGCCCTATAGGTAGGTGCAAGAATGATTATGAAGTATTGTGGTGTAAAATATGGTGCAAAATTGAGTTGAAGACACATGTAAACCTGCCAAGACTCTGAAACTTAAAAGAATAAGGTTCATCTTTGGTCTGTAGTTTGCTCCAAAAAACGAAAAAGATCAAAATGGCAGAGATTATTGATGGATGATTCTCGACTCTTGAGGAAGTCCTCGTATTTTCTTATTTTGAAGTGGTTAAAGTTTGTTTTCTATATAATCTCATGAATTAGAGGTAAGATATTCGACCACCAAACTATTATCTAACTAGTAATTAGTCCTCGTATCTTTACTCATTAAAAAGAAAATTAAAATTAAGAGACTATTCATCGTTTTATATTCTTCGGCTAATTCAAGATATACATGAAATTTCGATACTAATTATGATCCACCGCTAAAATTCAATTCTAATATCGTACTTGTTAAATTCAGTGAAGAAGCAAGCAACAAAGAAGAAAGAAGAAGACAAGCTGGACTTACACATCAGCATCAGCAACCAACAGAACAGCATGAACATCAGGCTGCTATCACGTGCAGCAATTCACCAAGGCTGCTAACTGAGAAACTTGCTCAACAAGCTGCAATCCAAAAGCAGTTACAAAACAGTTAGAGTAGAAGTTAAAGTAACAGGCAGTTAACATAGTTTTTCTATACTTTGTATAGATAGATTAGCTAGCAGTTAGTTTCAGATTTTCCTCTATAAATAGAGAAGTAATTGTACAGCTTTATAACAATTATTCAATACAAGAAAGAAAACTCTTTCTCTCGAATTGCTTTCAGTGTTCTTCCTATTGTTCTCTATAATTCTTCTTAGTTTTCTCATGGTATCAGAGCCTGAAAGGTCTTGTGATTAATCTTTGTCTTTCAATCGCAAGTCAGATTGATTGAATTTGAGTAATTCTATTCATAGATTCATATCTGATTCTTCTTCTTCTCACATTTCTGTTCACAGATTCATATCAGATTCATTTCTGTTGTTTATTTCCTTCTAGATTGCTTTGATCATGGCAGAATCAGGAAATAATGCAGTTATTTCAACAACCAATCCTTACTTCTTGCATCCTAGCAAAAGTCCATCTCAATGCCTGGTTCAACCAGTTTTAGATGATGAAAACTACCAAAATTGGTCAAGAGCCATAAGAGTAGCATTGATTTCAGAGAATAAAGTGCAGTTCATTGATGGAACTATCACACAACCAGAAATTGAAGATCCTAAGTATGAAAGCTGGACACAATGCAACAATATGGTGCTTTGTCTTGGCTATTGAATTCAGTGTCACCAACTATCGGGACAAAGTATATTGTGGTATAACACAGCTCTTGAAATTTGGACTGATCTTGCTGAAAGATTCAGTCAAGGTGATGCATATAAACTAAGTGATCTCTTAGAAGAAATACAGTTCCTTAAACAAGGAAACATGAGCAAGATATGCACCTATTTCACAAAACTCAAAATCTTATGGGATGAGATGATTATGTTGAGGCCTATTCCTAAATGCATTTGCAATCCTATGTGTGATTGTGGTGGATACAAAGCTATGCAAGATTACCGTGACAAGGAACATGTCATAAGGTTTTTTAAAAGGATTAAGAGATGAGTTTGAACAGGTTAGATCACAGGTGTATCTTAGTCATCCTATGCCAAAGATCAAATATGCTTTTAGCCTAGCTATAAAGCAAGAAAGGCAAATGCATAGACTTCATGAAGGACTCGTGAAGACATTGGAAAGTCTCGTATTAGCTGCACATAGCAGCACGGGGATAATTCCAATAGCTACAATATCAAAAGCAATGTGACGAAGGAGCATATCATGGAAATAGCAATGCCGCATATCAAAATTCGAGGATATAACAATTACAAAAGGAACAATAACTATCAAAGCAATTCAAAGAGGCCACAATGTAGTTTTTGTGGAAAATTAGGACACACCATTGATAGATGTTATCAAAAATATGGTTATCCTAAAGGAAAAGGAAGAAATGAGACTACAGGCACAGTCAATCAAATCACAGCTGACAATGGTAAAAGTACTAGCACTGATTATAGAAATGCATATAAAAATAATACTTCAAATTGTGAATTTGCAATCGGGTATTTCACCTAGTACTGTACCGAGAATTGATCAATCTGTCGCAATCGCACAAGTGCAAGAAGAACAGCGAGCCCATCATCTACAAACGACTTACTGCAAGTCCGATTAACTCAAATTTACTTGAATCGAGTAACTATCTTAGTAACTATTCTGATAAATGGATTGTTGATTCAGGAGCCTCTGATCATATTTGCAACACTGCATGTTATTTTGATTCTATGAACATTCTTAATTCATCTTATATCACTTTACCTAATGGTCAGAGTGTTCCTGCCACTCACCAAGGTAAAATCACTCTTGATTCAGGTTTTATTCTCAAGAATGTGTTGTATGTTCCTAATTTCAAGTTCAATCTAATTTCTTTGAGTAAGCTTACTGATAATCCCAATCTTCTAATTTTCTTTCAATCCAATATGTGCATTATTCAGGATCATGCACTTTCCATGATGATTGGGAAAGCTAAAAAGGACAAAGGTCTTTATGTTCTTGATCATCAGCCACCCTCTAGCATTAGTAAAGCTAAAACTCATACCAACCAAAGAATCCTTTTAGCCAATTCTGTTAGTACAAATAAGAAACCTTTCATCTGCTTTCGTTTGCAATGTCAATAAATCTAGTGTTGATTCCGATTGGATATGGCACTATAGACTTGGTCATATGTCCCTGTACTCTAGAATGAAACTATTACGCTTGCACAACTCTTGTATATCTTTACCTAAAGAGCATAATTGCTCAATATGCCCCTGCAAACAGAAAAATGAAAAAGCTACCTTTTACTCTTAGTAATTCTATTATCGATGAATGCTTTCAGCTTATTCATGTTGACATTTGGGGGTCCATACAAACATAAAAGCTGCTCACAATCAACGGTATTTCTTAACCATTGTTGATGATCATAGTAGGTATACTTGGGTGTTTCTCATGAAGCATAAATCGACACTCAAAACATCTTAATTTCTTTTGTTAATCTCATTGAAACTCAATTTTCTGCCAAAGTCAAAATTCTAAGATATGACAATGGTTTAGAGTTTCAAATGACATCCTACTTTGCTTCAAAAGGTATAATACATCAAACAAGTTGTGTTGAAACCCCTCAACAAAATGGTATTGTTGAAAGAAAGCATCAACACTTGTTAAATGTAGCTAGAGGATTAAAATTCCAAGCCAATATACCTTCTCCCTATTGGGGATATTGTGTTCTTCATGCCACACATCTTGTCAATCTATCTCCTACTCCTGTACTTAAAAACAAAACACCTTTTGAGATACTTTACAATAAACAGCCTCCTTATGACTCTTTGAGGGTGTTTGGCTGTCTTACTTATTGTTCTACCATAGAACAAGGAAGAAGTAAATTTGATCCTAGAGCTAGATCATGTGTTTATCTAGGGAATTCTACTGTCAGCAAAGGTCATATCCTTGTAGATACATCTACCAGACAACTTCTTATTTCTAGAAGTGTTAAATTTCAAGAATCTATTTTTCTTTTTCTTGATACATCCACTATCAGTCATAATCATTTCAATGTTTCTGAAGAACAGAATATTCAATCTTACTGTCAGCCTCTTTCTACTCACTCCACAGTTTACTTTGATGATCCTCAACCTTCTTCTGTTTCTTACATTCCAGCTCATACTCCTAATATTCATGACATTCCTACTTCTAGTTCTACTATTAGGAAATCTTCCAGAATTGTACAAACACCTTCTTATCTGAAAGATTATGTTTGTAACAGTGTTTTTACTTCTCCTCACAAAATGAATAAAGTGCTCACATATGATCATTTAACTCCTGATTACAAGCATTATATTTTGAATATTACTTTGACTGTTGAACCTAAAAACTATGAGGAGGCAATCTTAGATCCTTCTTGGAGGAAGTCTATGGATGATGAAATTACAGCTCTTGAAGCAAATAACACTTGGGAAGTTGTTGATTTACCTCCTGGAAAGATTGCAATTGGGAACAAATGGGTTTATAGACTCAAATACAAGGGTCGATGGCACTATTGAAAGACCTAAATCCCGAGTGGTAGTTAAGTGGATATACACAACTTGTCGGGTATAGATTTTTTTGGACACTTTTTTCACCCTCGTGGCTAAGGTCACAACTATCGTAGTTCTATTATCAATCGCTGCTATTAAAGGATGGTTCTTGCATCAATTGGACATCAATAATGCCTTTTTACATGGAGATCTCATCGAAGAAGTCTACATGGTTCCTCCACTTGGGTTTTTCGGCTTCTTCCGGTAAAGTTTGTAGACTTATAAAGTCTATCTATGGTCTCAAGCAAGCCCAAGAGGCAATGGCATGCAAAACCGACTTCTCAATTGTTCACTATGGGTTTTAAACAGTCCACTAGTGATCCTTGTTTGTTTGTAAAATCTACATCCCAAAGTTTCTCGCTCTCTTAATCTATGTAGATGACATAGTGGTAACCGGTACTCATTACATGACCCATCCGGGAAGTCAAAACCAATCTTCACAAAGTTTTTGGCATAAAGGATCTTGGAGAACTCGGGATATTTTTTTGGGGCTGGAAATAGCTAGGTCTAAGGGGGGTATTGTGTTGAATCAAAGAAAATATGCACTAGACCTGCTAAAGGATGTTGATTTTACAGGATGCAAACCTTCTTTTGTGCCTATGGACTACACATGCAAATTAGAGAAGAATGATTCTACTCTTCTACTTTCCAACACTCAGTATAGAAGTATTGTAGGCAAATTGCTATATCTAACTATTACAAGACCCGGATATAGCATTTCGTCGTGCAACAATTATCACAATTTCTTGATCGTCCCTATCGAAAAAACATATGCAGAGCCACACATAAAGTACTTAGGTACTTAAAATCATCACCCTGGCCAAGGGATTTTTCTCGTCCCGAGTAATTCTACTTTAAACCTAATGACCTACTCGTGATTCGGGGATCGGGCGGGATGCACGAAACTAGAAAATCCATATCTGGTTTTTGTATATTTTTGGGAGATTCACTTGTTTCTTGGAAAGCCAAGAAACAAACAACAGTTGCAAGGAGTTCATCTGAAGCAGAGTACAGATCCATGGCAAACTGTGTTTGTGAACTTCAATGGTTGCTTTATTTACTTACTGATTTGCACATACAACATCCTAAACCTATTCCTTTGTTCTGTGACAATCAAGCAGCCATTTACATTGTAGAAAATCCGGTTTATCATGAAAGGACTAAACATATTGAGGTTGATTGTCATTTTATTAGAGACAAATATCTTGCTGGAGTTATCAAGCCAATGCCTATATCCACATTGGACCAATTGGCTGATATATTCACAAAACCACTATATCCATCACAGTTTCATACATTACTTGAAAGGTTTGGAATCAAATCAATATATTCACTCAATTCCAGCTTGAGGGGGGGTGTTAAATTCAGTGAAGAAGCAAGCAACAAAGAAGAAAGAAGAAGACAAGCTGGACTTACACATCAGCATCAGCAACCAACAGAACAGCATGAACATCAGGCTGCTATCACGTGCAGCAATTCACCAAGGCTGCTAACTGAGAAACTTGCTCAACAAGCTGCAATCCAAAAGCAGTTACAAAACAGTTAGAGTAGAAGTTAAAGTAACAGGCAGTTAACATAGTTTTTCTATACTTTGTATAGATAGATTAGCTAGCAGTTAGTTTCAGATTTTCCTCTATAAATAGAGAAGTAATTGTACAGCTTTATAACAATTATTCAATACAAGAAAGAAAACTCTTTCTCTCGAATTGCTTTCAGTGTTCTTCCTATTGTTCTCTATAATTCTTCTTAGTTTTCTCAGTACTTGTGAGACTGGTCCCACAGTCCACTCACATTAATTGAGTAAGTCTATCTGCAGATGTAGACTCCGCTCAATTAATGTGGGTGGACTGTGAAACCAATCCCATAAAAACAGTCTTAGAATTGAGTAACTCATCACCGTTATTTTACCTTCTCTGGCGCGCGGAGGAGGAAAATTCAACGATTTGAATAGAGGACCTTATTGGGCTGGAATATGGATTGGCTTGCTTGAACTTCTAAGGCCCATTAGAGTTTAAAGAGACCAGTCATCACCTAGAAAATGTACTGAAATGTGGGCCGGAACAACTAAATTATTGGTCTGGGCATGATTTTTTATTATTTTTGTTATTAAAATAAATTTAGCACATGAGATTCATTTGCTCGGCTCGAATTCACAATAAAATGTGAACAGATAGTAAAGTAAAAGTTTGTGAACTTTTCAGAATGAACAGTGAACTGAGTGTGATATGTTAAAATTAACACCCTAGTCTTATTAGTAAATTATGTTTTGAGGTTCATCATGTTGGCTCTTTCCCAACTACTTGTGTACATCCCTAAATTAAAATTTTGTCTAATCAAGAGATCTATGGCACAGGTAGAAGTTCCGCGTTAAAGTATTTTCTCTTTAAAAATAATAATTAGAACTGTTGTGCACGGCATTTAAACCAAGGGGCAAGGGAGAAAATAAAATAAAAGAAAAGAAGGCCAGGCAAATGTCATCTTGCATACAGCACGAAACGAGTGTTCTGCTCGCACATGCGAACATCATGAAAGTTATCATGAAAAACACTTGTTCTTCACAGGGGTTTAACATGTCCAACACGTGGAATTTCGCACCTGCACAACATATTTTAATGTCGGATAAAAAAAATTATGTTTCAAATTTTTTTTAACGAACACATGTTAAAGGGGATATAAAACTTATTCATAGAAATATAACATATATTCAAAATGATGCAACACGAGATTTGTGGAATTTTGGGACGTTATTCATTATAGCCGCTGCCTTCGTACTGGATCCGATTGAGGTAAATGGGGGAGGCAAAGGCCAAATCTTGCCTACGCATAAATTTCAGAATAAGCCAAAAGAGTTTCACATGACTTTGTATGTAGTGCAATAAGTAAAAGGCCAACTCTTCCTTAACTCTTATATCAACTCTCCGAGAGAGATATGAGTAAAATTTAATGTATAGTATAGTAATAACTACTTATTTTGCCAACGAGATATTGGTTTAGTGGTCAAGGTTGAGCCACGACGTTGAGTTTATGAGTTCAAATTTCCTTCTCATTTTTTCAATCTCATTATTTCTTGTAATAGATAATTCCATTTTCACAATAAACTTAAAAAAAAAAAACTTCTTATTTCTTCCTACCAACTGGCCCTCATATTTATCTTTATCCCAAGAAACACAGATTTGAGAGATCAGCTTCAACCAAATATAATTGAAATTATTATGAGTGCCGTTATTCTTTTTTTGCTTTCTTCTTTGTTAACAACTCAACATTTACTCTTAGTTGAGGCAGTTAAAATAATTAATCCTCAAATCACTGTAATGGGTATGGTTTACTGCGACATCTGCTCCAATAACACCTTCTCCACCCACAGCTATTTCTTGCCAGGTTTCTATTTCTTTCTTTCTTCTTCCCTCCTGTGTTATAATTATATTGATTCAGTATCTTGGGGTCTAAGTTTTTTTTTTTTTAAGTCGCTGAAAAAATAGTATTTTTTTTTTTTTTGTATAAGCAGCTATTTTTGTATGTGTTGAATTGTTCTCATTTGTTGGAGAAACAAAAAATCGCTAAAACACTAAATAATTTTTCTTCCACAATTCAATCTAAGGAAAAAATAAGAAATAAAAATATCTTTATATAATTATTTTGTAACTAATATATCTTATATTATGATTTTTTAGTAAATTAAGATAATTTCATCCTAAGCTATTCTAAAAAAACACTTAAGATGCCTTTTCAAATCATAAAATTTTAACTTATTTTAAACCATATAATTGAGAATATGTCAGTAGTATTTTATTTTAAACAAAAGGTTAAAAGCTGCAAGAACAATCCCTAAGTTGTACCCCCAAAAAAAAAAAATCGTTATTTTAAGTATCGGGGAGAGGAGTCAAACCGTAATTTATTGATTTCTTGAAGTATTTGCTTCTTATGACCTTTAATGGATGTAGGTGTACAAGTAAAAGTGGAATGCAAATTCAAGGCAAAGTCTCCAAGAACAACAGAAGAGATAGAATTCTCAGTGAATCGAACAACTAACAGATATGGGATTTACAAGTTGGAAATAGCAAGTGTGGATGGAATTGAATGTGCAAGGGAGAAAGCTGTAGGTAATTCATGCAGGGCAAGTTTAGTTTCAACTTCATCGACTGCTTGTAATGTTCCAGGTTCCAGAACAACCTCGGATGAGATAGAAATCAAATCCAGACAAGCAAATACCTGCATTTACAGTCTCAGTGCCTTGAATTATAAACCCTCCAGAAGCAGCACTTCCCTGTGTGGTCATTAGGAGGATTAAGTTTTTCGCTATTTTGTTCACTACACTACATGTGGAATAAATTGTGACTATCGTGTTAAAAAAAGATTTGACGGCTGAAATATTTTTGAACAAATACCTGTTCAATTTTTCTGGAACATATATCAAGAAATGACTTATAGGAAAAGACAAAATAGGTGTTCCAAAAAATTTGAGCAGGCGTTAGAGAAAAAATCCCAGCCATTATTTTTATTTTTATCCGAGTAGTAATTATTCCTGCGAAACTTAAGAATTTTTGCACCAGATCCGTACCAATCTTTTTTTTGTCATCTGTTACTTTTAATCTTGCTTTTGCTCTCTGTTTATTGTATTACTATTTGCATTTTTTCAAGAATCCCTTTTAAATCCAGCTGGGATGCCAATGTTTTTGGCGCTATCCATAATCCATACCTATGTAAAGATTCTGTTATGTGTAAGCATGAATTGGATCTATAATCATCTTCTTTTTTCGAGATACTAAATGTTATGCAAGGTCTGTTATTTATTTCTTAAGATGCTTTAAAAAAAATTATTTATAAACATAGTTTTTTGGGTATACATTAAGTTGTTCTTATCGGCTGAAAAAAAAAACCATTGAAAATTTAAATAAATATTTTCCACAATTCAATTTAGGGAGAAATAAGAAATGAAAATATATTTATATGAATATATTTTATATTTAATATACCTTATATTATGAACTCCTAATTTAAAATAAAAAAAGTAATTTTAGCATAAACTATTCTAAAAAAGCACTTTTGGAGTGCTTTTTCAAATAAGCTTATTTTAAACTATAAATTGGGTTAATAAGCAATTGAAAGCATAACAATAATAGTTTATTTTAATAATAATAAAAAGTACAAGTAGATGCTTTTAAGCAATAGATAATAGACCTGTATTCACCCAAAAAATAATAATAGACCTATAAAGTGACATATGATAGTATGCTTATTACAGAGGATTCGGTGACAGGTGCTTGTGTGCATCAGTAAACATAGACCTCCCAAAGGGTTCAAGAATTCACAATGTACCATAAAAAACTTGTATATTTCTATGATATAGTGCAGGGTTAGATTGTTAAAAAAGGACTCAAAAGGAAATGGAAGCATCATAGGAAGTTTATATATTTCAGCAAACACAATCTCAGAGATGGACTATATAGTACATGGATTAGGTTTCACATTACAATTTGAGATCAATCTTGAGGCTTGATGATGTTCATCAGCTACATCATCAAGCAAAGAAAATCATTATGTCCACCCTATTCAGTTGCAAGAAAACGCAGCAAAATGCAGTCTTTCCTCTATGCAGCTTGTGTAACCGAGGTTTTGGTAGAAACAAAAATGCTACCAAAAGCCGATAGGGAGAGAAGAAAAAACCTCGGGATTTATGCCGGGCCACACTTGTTTAAGCAAGCAACACCCTCTTCCAGATAGTCTTGTCTGCTAATCCAAAATTCAGGTGCATCCTGAACAAATCAACCTAAAATTTTAGACATGCCTCGACACTAAACTCATTGCATACATAAAATTACTTTTTGTCAATCTATTTCTTGCTCTTCACGCTCTGTTTTAACTGCTTTGCACGTTTAGAATGGAGTAGAGGCCAGCCAGTTAACTCTTTTCTTCCCCCCTCCCCCCAGAAATGGGAGACAGAAAAGGATGGGGGAGGAGGTTGGCATAAGCAATATACAGGGTTAGCCAACTTGCATCAGAAATGGAAAAGAGAAACGCATTAAATGAGAGGAAAAGATTATGGAAGGGGAAAGGTGAATAGTTTTATCTTGGGTAGTGAGTAAGTTTGAAACTTAAATTCAGACCAATTACTACAATACACGTAGGCCAAAAGTGTTAATTCACATGAAAGAGAATGGACTTTTTACCATACTTGTATTGCATTTATTGGTTTGGATATAAGTTTTAAACTTACTCACTAACCAAGATAAAATTTCTCGGGGAAAGGTTGGCAAAAGCAAGTCTCGTTTTTACCTTCATAATTCCTGCAAGAACTGCTCCTCCCAAGTATACCATATGCTTCCTGCGTGGTGGATCCTCTATCCGCAATCGGAGTTTCTACAAAGAATACAGAGGGATAAACAAGAAACATGTATCATATAGTTTGTACATGCAAACCATACCAGAGAGTGTGTTACCAACGAGACAACTCTATTATCTTAAGTGTAGGAAATGACGCCTAAGAAAGACATATAAAAAACATCTAGGCAAAAAAATTTGCAAAGCCTATGCCTTTCACTAGCACATCAATTATGTTCCCCACGAGCCATGCTGCAAAGACAGACTTTCTACCTCGACCAACAGACCAAAAGTCTCTAGCTGAATTAACTACTCATACTTTCTTTTCCAGTAGGTTGAAACAATTGGCAATGGCACACCAGAATGTTAAACTCAAGGCAATAACTAACAGGATTTGTTTTATCTCTTGCTCTGATCAACATTAGAAAACTCCACGTTTGAAGGGGCTGAGAACCACAAAATTCAGAAGCATTATACTGTAGAAGGAATGGACTAATATGTTTAATACAGTAAGCTGCTTTCACCTAGCAGTAACACCAAAAGCAGCTCAAACTTCACATTTTATAGTTGATAAACTAATGACTTACCTTATCAAAACTCATATATAAAGATCAAAAGATGATATAACAAAATTTTCAACTCAAAACCTTACCTTTAGCCCATCTTTGTTTCCCTTCAAGACAATTTCAAGATAACGATCTAAAATTTCTTTCTCCAACCTGACCCCTCCAAAAAATAAGAGTTAAAAAATCACCGATAACTCAAAAACACCAGAAAAAGTATCAGCTATGCAAAAGTGAGATATTCTATTGCCTACAACAACAATAGCAACAATAGCATAACCCATAAAGTCCCCAATAATTGGGGGTATGGGCAGGGGAAAACACTTGTAAATAAAAAAAGATAGAAATGTCTAGCAGTCCAAAGATTAATAGTGAGAGACTACTTTGGTATTTGTCAAAACAGTAGAATTATAGCTTAGCATTTGACAAGAAGGGATTCAAAAGCATTACCTACTCGGTAATCCAGGATACATGGTACTCCCTCCACTCAAAACAATATGTTGGTATAGCTACAAAAGATCAAATCAAGTATAAAAATAATATCAAGTGCTTCCATGTCACATTGTAGCACGTGAGCAACTCATCACTCTCGAAGCAATTTGTTACCATCATACGGTTGTCAATATCCATTTCCTGAATGCAACGGAACACCATGTCAGCCATCCCATCGCCTTCAACATCTATGAGTTCCTGCAATACAAAATGAAATTTTAACCTCAAGATTACATCCACTAATAAAATTGCATGATCCAATAATCTGGAAGTGCATGTGCAGAAAAAGTGAATATCTTATGCAGTGGTCTGGAGAAACCTTATACAGGCTTATTTGGACTGGACTTCTGAAGAGTTTTTTCCATTTCAAAAACAAAAAGCATGCTTCGTTTTCCGAGCTAGAAAGTAGTTATTTGGCGCAGGAAATTCCATCTTGAAAAAGCATTTGGACTGTTTTTTTTACAATTCCAAAAATCTAGGCATGTGTTATGTCAAAGAGCTCCAATAACTGCATGAATTCTTTTCTTTTGATGAGCAATTGTATGAACTCTCAATAAAATCACAAGGACTTCATTTGTCCAGACAATTGGTGGTGGGAATGGCCTAATATTAATTCATCTGTGAAAGGTGGTTTGAGATGTTTTTTTCTCATTTTCTTCTTCTGTTTTTTTTTTCTTTTTTGACGAAAGGTGGTTTGAGAGGATTGAAAACCCAACGACTTTATTTGGGCCCAAATAACAAAGCCCTGACAGTGGTGCTTTTTCCGCTAGACTTTTTGGCTGTCCAAATAAATTTTGTTTTTGAAATTGAGATTTTTTAAAACAAAGACCAGTCAAAAATAAAGCCCTAATCTGCCGCTGTTGCAAGAAGCAGAAGTACAGGGATTGACATAAATATGTGATGTAGTCAAATAGTCCAATACTTGCTAACCTATGGCAATCGTCAGGATTAATCACTGAACAGACAAGGAGTGCAGAAACAGAAATTACTGAGTTGCCAATTTAACACACTAGAAAAGTGATTGTGTAACTACAAATGTTTAAAATTTGGAAAATCTGCAGGTAAATTCACTATGATGCAAAGAGAGATGCAAAAGAAAGGATGGGCGGGGTGAGGTGAGGTGACTAAGAGCTGCTGAAGATGGCCATATATAAACATAGGATGAATAGAAAGTTGAGGATAATAAGAATGAACCACGAAAAATGCTTACCGGAGTGAAAAGAGCTTCAGGTGCCTGGAACCGTTCAGTCCCAACTTTAATTACCCTTCCATCTGGTAACTGTTAGACGACAGTCTTAATAGGTTGATACACTAAAAAAGATTGCTTTATTCACAAAATGTGAATTGAAAGATGAAAAATCATTTGCTTTAGAAAGTTTTCCTAAATTACTACCAGTAAACTTGAAATACGCAGATTAAATCGACTTACAGTATAATTCTTTACAAGGATGGTAGTCTCAAGTCCCAATTGATATTCCCTCTTGTAATCATAGCTGCAAAAAATAAGAAATAAGCTAGAAGTAAAATGTTTAATGCAAAAAACATCAGAGGTACAAGTTTGCCAAGAGCACTTCACCTTGTATAGCAGAGTTTCTCTTTGATATCCCTCACTGTCTCAAAGTCGGCACTTTTATTCATTGAATACCTTTACATACAAAATAAGGTTATCATTTAAAGCACCAAACCAGAAAAGAATACTTTCTTGAATTAATATATCATATATCTAACAGCACTCACCCTCTTCGAAGAAGCAAATCAACAAGATAAGAAGTAATGTGACGGCCAGCTATGTTCATTCTTTTTGTGAGATGAGGGAATGAGTATCCATCAACAACTGGAACCTGAAGAAAGAGGTTAATGCAAGAATCATTCACAGATCATCAAGCACTATTTTGATATGAAGCTCACAAGTAGCTAAAATCCTCCTTCAAGCTTGGAAAATTCTAATCAAGGCAGTCCAAAAAAGAGTTAAAGTGGTAACAGCATCAAATACCGTCTTTTATCCCCCAAAAAATGTCAAGTAGCAAGTATTATATAGACTTAACAACTGCAAACTAATTCTACTCTCAGTCTCATCTGATGAAAACATAAGCTATCCATGTAAATCCTCAAGAATTTGGGAAAGCAAACAACGAGAACCATAACTATGATGCATTGATGCTATAGCAGAACAAAAGAAAAGGATGAGGCCCACTTACCACATGAGTAACTCCATCACCAGAGTCAATAACCAGCCCTGTCAGCAAACCTGCAAAAATGACAACCACGATCAAATGAATCATAACTCACAAGATCGCCAAGTATGATGGCAAAAATATGATAAAATGGATACACTTTGTGTAGATGGAATAATTTGCAACTTATCAACTGCTGCAACACAGTGACTCAAGATAAACAAAGAATAATGAAAAGCTTTTTCTCATTACTGAAACCAAACTTTGAATATTTAACCTTTATCCATCTCTATAAGCACCTTGAGCATACAATGTTAAAACAGCTTGGATTTGGATGAAAACACCAGCGAAGTTATACGTCTCAAACATTGTTTCAACCTGAGATTAGACGAACGAATAGGAGAGGCAAGATGCATCATCGACCAAAGCATATAATACAAGAAAATGAACATAAATAGTCAGGGAATGGATAGAAACCATCTTTTCACGGTTTTTGGATGGATTTAGTGGGGGATCAGTGAGCAAGATTTTACTTTCTGTTGGATCAACCTGCATGAAAATAGCACAATTAAAGCCATTTCAGCAAGAGCAGACTGCAAAATTCATATATACTTGAAAACAATAGGAAAGTTTATCCTCAAAGATACCAAGTAGTAGCCAATGTTACCTTCAACTCACTATAAAATGCATGGTCCCAAATGTGACCCATATCATCCCAGTTTTGCACTATGCCATTGTTGACAGGATAAGAAACGTCCAACTGATGACGCCATTGTAGACATGCATCTCCAACAACAATGTCCTGAATACACCAAAAAACTTGACCATAGCAATAAAATGAAAGTGCACTCTTATAAGAATGAGTAGGACTATCTTTTAGATCCCGGATCAGAAAAATCAGAGGTGTCAAAGAATATTGTACAAATTCACAAAACTCCACAGTTGCTCATGATCTATCAAGTTGGTATAGAGCACAGAAGTATCAAACAGTTTAGTTTCTTGATGATGGAATTATCACTAATACCAAAAAGCAGATAATGGGAATAACAATATGATAATGTGAAATTTCATACTTTGGACTTTCTAGTACACTCTCTAATACACCGATGATATTACCACTCTGAACCAATGATGTTGATGCATGTGGAGCAATATCATTGGCGTACTAGAGATTATACTAGAAGATCCATGGTCAAATTTCCATCCGGTGTAACTTGTCAAAATTGGAAAAACTAAATACTTTCTAATCTAGAGAGCAATACAACGACAATAAGCCTTAATCCCAAGTAATTTGGGCGGCTAACATGAACCAACATAAGAATTCCATGTGGTTGTTAACGTGAATTGTTAACGTGAATACTCTTTCCATTTCTTTCTATCCTTCTTATATTTGTTCATGTCATAGGATGTGACGAAACTTACCGCAACCCTCCTCCTTTATCCGGATTTAGGTCCGGCAGTAATTATCACGAACTAGAGTTCATGAAACTCAATGTGGGACCGACAATAAATATCACAAACTAGAGTTCATAGCCCTTACTGGCGGCGTTTCTAATCTACAAAGCAAAACAAGACCAAAATGAATCATAATTTTACTTTCTTTTTTCTTCAGTTTTCCTTTTCACCCAAGCCATTCAAGAAGAAAGACTAATTTTTTTTCTTCTTTTTTCACAATAAATTAGCAATATGATATATTTGCATCCCCTTGTTTTCGGTAAAGATACAAAATTTCCATCAGCTGTAATTTGTCAAACAGAAAAAGCTAAAGACTTTCTAGTCTACAACACCAAAATTAGCTAGTTTAAGAATCTATTAGACGAAAAATGAATTCGTTTTTGCTTCCCTAATGCACTTGGACTCGTTTTCAGCAATATTCTGAGATTAGGCCAACAGCTCGTTCACAAACGATTCACTTTTTTAAAATCTCTGAGACAGAAATTATCGAACAAAAACCAATCCAAATATTTTAATGAATTAAAATGTAAGAAAGTAGAAAGAGAGAAAAATTAAATACAGTGAGGTCTTGTTCCATCAGGGACTCTTCATAACGAAGCATTGGGCGTCCGACCACACATGGAAATACTGATGTTGGAAAATTCTCACCAGCAAAACCACACTTTACATACTGCACTCCAAAACAAAACAAAAAAATCAATTTATTTACAAACAAAAAATCATTTCAACTGGATAAATCAATTAAAATATAGATGAAGATCCAAAGTAATTGGATTATATTACCCCGGTGCCATTGTCGCAAACGACGACGTTTCGATTGTCCATTCTCAGGCGAGCTACTAGTACTGGTAATTCTGTTTTGATCCAGACAGATAAAGAAGAATTGATCAATCCTCTGAAGTGAAAGAGAAATGATAGCGCAATGCGTACAAAGACGGCAAAGCTAATACTTCCGCTTCAAACTACCTGCCGAGTTTTTTTTTCCCTCAATTAAAAAATAAATATAGTTATTGCAGTTTACTACCCCTATGTCAGGACATAGTTGCAATTTAGTTTGTCCAACAAAAGACTCTTAAGAGTCCTACAACAGTTAATCAATTATTTAAAAGTAAACGATCAATTTTTAGATTTTTAGATTTTTTTTGCTAAGTAATCTTTTAACCTTTATTAATTTCAATATGACTATTAGTCTTTTTATTATAAATTGTTTTATCACCAAAAGAGCTAAGTTAATTCAACTTCAAAATCTGTTCTTGCCATTATTGATAACACAAGTAATAACCGTCTCTCCATCCATATTGAAACTTGTATCAAAATTTACTTTTACTTGTTTTTCTTTATTTATCATTGAAAATTACATGATTGTATGTATTGGTAAGTTGTTGGATAGAACGGGGGAAGCAAACGAAAGTATAAATTGAGTGTTTTTATTTATCCCTTTAAGAGGAAAAAAGGTAAAACAATTTCATAGTTGTTGAATATTCTGTAGAGTTTAATAAATCGATTTTCAATGATATATATGAGACAAATTGGTCATCTTAATAGTTATTTAACATCAATTTACTTCCTAAACCGTTGATTAAATGTTATAGGACTCCCATGTGTCTCTTTTGATATATAAAATACCAAAGTGACAATATACTATAATCTAAAAGTTGTAAACTGCAATAAACCTAAGTAAAATGTATGTATTTTGCATACTAATTAATAGGTGAGCAGACTTTTGATATGAGGCCCAGTTAAGTTGTATCGTTCTTCTGCTCTCTTTCAACCTAATTAATTTAATGCGGAGAATGGAGCAGAGAATCTGAATCGCTTTCATGTAGTTTCAAAAATGATCTGACCCCGTTTATTAATGACAAGTTTATACATGATTACTCATGTTAGTGCACGAAATTTAAAGGCATGATAAGAGAAGAAGCAAGTATTTTTTAGCCAACATCATAAATTGAGAAATTAATATGTAATCGTGTAATCGTTAGTGATCAACGAGGGAAAAATTGATGTTTTATGACTATTTAACAACAATTTACTTCCTTTTTTTATTGGACCAGTTTACTTTCTAAATCATTGGCTAACAGTTGTGAGACTCCTAGTGATTTTTATTCGGCACATAGGAAACTAAAGTGAACTTATGAAAAACATTCGGTACTAAACTGTAATAAACCCAAAGAAAAATGCAGTATTTTAAGGAGTTTTTAACTTGGGCCCAAACAGATATGGGTTGGGCTCTATCTTCAGAATGACCGCCGTAATTATAGTTACTACAAGCCCAGTAAAATCCCGTCCTTCCTGTACCCTATCATCGGCCCAATTAATCGAACGCGTGGAGCAAATATATATAGCCATCAGCTCATTAGGTTTTCAGCAGCCACTTAGTTATTAGGCGACGGTTCTTCTGCTTCTTCGCCGTTTTCAGAGAAAAACCCTAGTTTCAGTCACAGAAGGAAAATGGTAACCTTTCTTTTTCATCATCTCCATTGTTCATCATCTGTATCGTATATTTGTTAATGTTATGCATTTAATCTTCTCAGGCTCCGAAGAAAGGCGCAAAGCTTCCTGCTTCAGCTGCTAAGAAGAAAACGGTACATGCTGCATTGTTTTTATTTATTTTTTGTTTTCAAATCTGCCTTTGTTAGTAATTATTTATAATCACTTATATTTTGTATAATACTGATTGAAACCGGCATGCTTAGTTTTATTATTATTTATTTTTTCAGAGCTTACTTGTTTGTAATTGTATTTACTTTTATTTCTGTATAATTCTGATTTATAATTGTCTTCAAATGTTATTGTTTGATTTAGTTTGGTTGTTAGATTTTAGTTCGGTAGATTTTTATGGAATTCATAATTTCTGCAGGGCGATGAATTGTATTTGGTTAATCTAAGCAGCATTTAGTTATTAGCTGCTTTTGTGACCTAAAAATCCTACTGTCCGGACTAAATTGAATGTACACACTCTTATGTATTTAGGATGGAGTTCCTACGATTTTATAGGAAAATGGACATTCAATTTAGGACTGAGTGAGTACTATTTTATCACTTTATGATTGATTTTACAATGATTTGGATCTATGAGAGTTTGGTCTTTGATTTTTTCTCCTTGGTCCTTTAATAAGGATTAGGTTGGTAGGACAACATATCTAGATAGATTCTCATCTGGTTGGGAAATAACACATCTTTATTGCGTGAATCCAGCTGTACATTTTTATCTCTGATTTTCTAAATTGAGTGATCTATCAAAAACAGGATAAGGTGGTGAATCCTTTATTTGAGAAGCGTCCAAAACAGTTTGGAATTGGAGGAGCTCTGCCTCCTAAGAAGGATCTTACCAGGTTTGTCAAATGGCCCAAAGTTGTGCAGCTTCAGAGAAAGCGCAGGATCTTAAGACAACGCTTGAAGGTCCCTCCAGCTATCAACCAGTTCTCCAAGACCCTTGACAAGAACCTTGGTAAGAGGCTTCTATACCTGTTTATTTTCTTACCCAGGATTATAGTTATTGGGTGCTTGTTGTAGCAGGTTTATTGTATTTGTGTAACATTCATGATTCTTGATGCGTTTTTTTTAAATATCATCTTTGTAAATGGTTATAATTACCAATGGTTTAGTAATTGCTAGATTCTTCCAAGTATAAGTGCCTTTAGCTCCACTTTCTACAATGAAATAATAAGATTGAATAGTTTTGATATTGTTCATCTTTTGTTTCTGCATGTTGTTACCTGACAAGAAGTTGGTTTGTATATCTGTTTGTCAATGGAGCCTGGCTTTACACAAAATTAGACGTTAATTGTGTGACTGAAAGGCGCTGTTATTTATAAAACCACTGCTAGTTATGATAAACATGGTTTCTGGTTATTTATCCCTTTTGTTCAATTTTCTTATGCCTTGTGTACTGTGTTATTGTATTTGGATTCCTTTTATGAATTTGTGCAGTGATGAATTTGTTGATGTTTATTTTTTGAAATGTTCTGTTAACATATGCAGCCACAAATCTGTTCAAGATGCTTCTGAAGTACAGACCTGAGGATAAAGCTGCTAAGAAAGAGCGCCTGCTTAAAAGAGCCCAGGCCGAGTCTGAAGGGAAAACATCTGAAGTAAAGAAGCCCATTGTTGTCAAATATGGTTTGAAGCATGTTACATACCTCGTTGAGCAGGTCTTCTTTTTTATATTTTTCTCATATAATTTTCCATGTTTTAAACTGATAGTTAAGTTGCAGATATACTGACCATGATTTTTCTGCAGAACAAGGCCCAATTGGTGGTTATTGCTCATGACGTGGACCCCATTGAGTTAGTTGTTTGGCTTCCACATTTGTGCAGGAAGATGGAAATTCCTTACTGCATTGTGAAGGGGAAAGCAAGACTGGGTTCTGTAAGTTTCCTTTTGTTGGAACATTATTGCGCTAATTAAAACTTGGCTTCTAGTATTCCTTACTATAATAACTATGCTCTCTGGTAGATTGTTCACCAAAAAACAGCTTCAGTTTTGTGCTTGACATCAGTTAAGAACGAAGATAAGATGGAATTCAGCAGGGTCCTCGAGGCTATCAAGGTAAGGCATAATATTATTCCCATTATTTTGAGTTATATTTTTCTAGTACTCATGGGAGATCTTTTTTACATTACAGGCAAATTTCAATGACAAATTTGACGAAAACAGGAAGAAGTGGGGTGGAGGCATCATGGGTTCAAAATCTCAAGCCAAAACCAAGGCAAAAGAAAGGGTCCTTGCCAAGGAACAAGCTCAGAGGATGTCTTAGTATGTCTTTTTGGACGGGCATATGTAGTATGTTTTGTGGGGAGCATGAAAATATTTTCGTTATATTGTGGTTCTCACTAGTTGAGTTTTTGCCTTCTGAATTTAAGACAATCTTGCTTCCAGTAGTTGACATTCATGTGTTTTTTAGACTTCCATTTCAGGATGGTTATATCAAAATTTATTTTGATCTTATCAATTATATTTCTCCATGGTGTGGTTTCTTCAAATGGAGTTCAATGCAAAGTCTGATATCAAATATGTCTTAAGGAGTATATAATGTGTGGTATTATGCAACTTTCTCTGATCTTAAATCGATCCAACGTCAATTTCTCAGCACCGGAACTGAACTTGCTTCCAGAAACTCTTTCATGATTTTCCCTGTACTTCCGCAGTAGTGCCATCACACGTTAGAATTGCTATCACTTCATGTTCCTCATCATGCCAAACACTACTGCAGAATGAACCTTCCAACGATGCTGAGATATACTGCCGGCTTTTCAATTGGCATTTCGCAGTACAGGACAATATCCTATAGTTTTACCCGGTCTACAAGATTTCAGATGAAAATGTCAAATATATGCAATAGAGTAGTAATACGAGATTTCGGTAAGCAACTCCTTTTAGTTTTTGTCATAAACATATCCTTAGTGTTGACTCAAAATGCACGGGTCCCGATGGATTTTTAGAGAGGAATCCACTGCACCGGTTCTAGAACACATTTCCCCTCAAAACGCCAGTGAAGTAGCAATATTGACCTTTATCTTTTTGGCTGAAAAACTACAAAATACTAAACACATTCTAATCCTGACAAAGGCCGGTAACGAAAGCAATCATAATCCGGAATGGAGGATTTATCACGAAAAGTTAATGCTAGTTTGGGACAGAAGCATAAAAAACAAATGCGCATTATCTATTAAGCATTTCTGGATTAAATCAAGAGGGAAAAACAGATCAACATCGACGCATTACAACTCAACAAAAGAAAGCTAAGATACCTGTTTTAAATTGATTCTAGGAAAAATCCATTTTGCTGTTCAGATGACAACATTTTCTTCACGACAAGAACATTGCAGCGGAGCCAAATATCCTGCTAGTTCTACATTGAGATTTTCTCTCCAGAACTAGTTTCTGAATTTCGTTGCAGTTCTTGGAAGAAGTCTAAGAGTGGATCTAGCTTTGATGACGATGAAGACATTGCGATTACTTTATCATGCAGAGTAGGCAACATCCAAGGTGAATTATCTCCAATCCATTTTAAATGTTCAATGGCCAATGAGACCTCTCCAGAAGTAGCTGCAAATTCTAGAAAAGTAGCATGAGCATCAACATTTCTTACATCACAGGCCTGATTGGAGAGCAACTTGAGAACATTGATGAAAAAACCTGCAAGGTTCAGAAGCACATATAAGAAAATTTGATTGAAACATGAAGCTAAAGTTTGGCTGCAAGCAATTGGGACAGGATGAAACACAACCTTCCTTGCAGAGGCAGACGATAAATGCACTGAATATGGTTCGTGCAAGAATTTCATCCTGTTCAACAGACTTCTTGAAAACTTTGAAAGCCGTGTTCAGATCTTTAGCTTGACAAAGTCCACTAAGGAGGGATGTCCATATCATTTCATTTGGTGTGATCCCTTTCTCAAACATTTGACAAAAGAGCCTATAAGCTTCGTCCGTTTGACCTATTTCTAAAAGTTTTTGGATAAAAATATTGTAGGTCTTTAAAGTTCCATTGCAACCATTTGTAAACATCTCGTCCCACAACCGCTTTGCTGGTCGTATTAGATCCTCCTTGCAGCAAGCTTCTAGGAGAGCATTATAGGATGACACTTCCGGTACTAAACCTTTCTTCTTCATCTCCTGAAGAGCCTGATAGGCTTTCTTTACTCTTCCAGCATTGCATAAGAATGTAATCATCACATTGTAGCTTTGGATGTCCCCGAAGTACTCTTTCATAGACAATATATCAAAAACCTCAACCAACTCATCTACTTTATCATGCTTACACAGATTCTCACTCAAATTGATCAAAGTGAGAAGTGTAGGAAGCCTTTCTTTCAAAAGCATGGACTTCAAAAATGAAACAGCACAACAAGGGTCAATGGTCGATACTGACCCTGTTAAAACATTAAGAATATCGTCGTCAATAGGGAAATTCCCATTCACAATAGCTTCTGCCAATTCTTTTGCTTCAATCAACAACCTATTAGATATCAAAGCAAAAATGAACTCTTTATAGTCACTAGCCCTGGGTGCCACCCCTAGCTTCCGCTTTTTCTTTAATACCATTTCCACATCAACCACATTTCCCAACTCTCGCAACGCTTCAGCAACAATTCTATACCCTATAAAATCAGGTTTGCACTCTCTGTTCCTCAATTCATCCAATGCCCAAATAGCATCAACCGCCCTGGACTTCGAACAAAGCCCATGAACAACGCAAACAGCAATAATCGACCCATCAATCCTCGAAAAATCAACCTTTCTAACCTCATCCAAGAGATTCAAAACCTGTCCTAATTCAGCTTTTCTACAATACCTCCACATAAACACACCAAAACCAACTGTATTCAGACTGACCCCTCTAGCAAGCATTTCATCAAACACTTGGTGGGCACTCTTCAAATTCCCATCAGAAGATAGGGCAGCTAACAGAGAATTACATGTTTCTGATCCAATTTCAGAAATTAAACATCGAGCTTGATTGAAAACTAAAAAAGAAATTTGGGGTTTCTTTCCAGCTAAATATGAATCAATAAGTGATCGATAAAATGTCGGCTCAAGATTCAATTTAAGGTCTTTAACCTGCTTTAACAGCTTCTCCGAACTGTTAAATTGGCGGGAAATTGATAGAGATTTCAGAACGGCTTGATAAGTGAAGGAAGTGTGGGAAAATCCCGGCTGCTGAGAAGCCCAATTGAAGAAACCGAGAGCTAAAGAGGGGTGGTTAAGGAGGAATGGATCGATAACTCGGGCAACTAGTGTTGGACTCAGTGAGTGGCGACAACCGAGTTGATGCAAGGTTTGTTCCAGCGGTGGAGTCCATAGTGTTCGAGCTGGGACTGTTTGGCTTGAAGCTGCAGAGATCAGAGCTCGGCTTATCTGAGTGGCTAGCTCGCCCGCCGAACCTCTCATACCATCGTTCTTGTCAGAAATCGAGCCTTCGTGGCTTAAAAGGTTGTTGGTTCCCGCCAACGGGAAAGGGTCATATTAGTTAATAGTCTCTCTTTAACTTAATCGTTGTAGTGCAAAACACCTTAAATCTCAAATGTCATAATTTTTTTTTACCATTAAATGTAAAATTTAATGGATAATAAACATTTTTGCACTTATACGCTTAGATAATTTTGTTTATTTTCAATCACAAATTTCTCTTATCTCTTAGAGCAATATTAGAAAAAAACTTAAAACTTAAAATATATATATATATATATATATATATATATAGAGAGAGAGAGAGAGAGAGAGAGAGAGAGAGAGAGAGAGAGAGAGAGTATATAAAAATGCTTAAAGAAAACCCACTAATTAGAAAGCGGAGGAGTACCACATTTGCATGAGAAAAAGAAAATGAAGTCTCTTGGATCGAATAATTGTGGCATAAGCTTGCTATAAGCATTTATTGTTTTTTTTCCCCATCTCATGATGGTAGTATCAAATTACATATCCCAATTTCACAGTGCTTATAGTTTTCCCAATGCTAATTCAGGTAGATCAACATCCTTATTACATATCTAGATATTAATCTAATTAATGCTGAAGAAATTAGGACAATACTATTCCTTACACAGCATAATCATTTTTCACTTTCTTGTAGACAGTTTTTTGTTTGTTTTTTTTTTTAAATTGGGGAAGAGGATTTGATCCCACAACACACGGGTTAAATGTTACAGCACATTATCAACTACTTTGGTTGACAAATTGTGTATAATTAGGATGATCAATCTTTAAAGACCTGAGCAACCTGGAAAATGTGTGTATTTTCCCCTTCATCCTCCAGACTACGTGGCATATGCATCCAGAAAATCAAGATTCTCTTGAAGAAATGATACCTATAATTAATAATAATTCACAGCCATCTGCTGAAAATATATTTCATTCAAGTGGGAACGTGGGAACCTCGCAATCAAAGCCATGGTCTGCATGGTAAGCCAAGCGAGCCAATATGTTTCTGTATCCATCTTTTTCTCTCTTCTCTTTCAGATAATTTATACAATTCTCAACCTCAGATTTCACTTCTAAGTATAATTCATTTGCTTTTTCTCTACTCCTCAGCTCATTTTTCCTTCCTGCAACACAATACTAACATTTTATTGCACTGGTGTCCCTACTAAAGTAGTACTAACAGGGACGAAGCCAGGAATTTGGTGTTAGGGGCGAAACTAATAAAATTCTTGGGGGCAATAAAAAAGGCAAAAAAAAAAATTCTTGGGGGGAAGAAACTGATAATTTTTTTCCAAAATACACATAAAATTTTAATAAATAGTAATATTTTTAAAATGTTAGGGGGGCGAGTACTAAGTTTCCTTTATACCGACTTTAATTACTTGTTACTAAATAAAATACATTATTGCTTGTACTAAATAGAACACATTTTAGTTCAAAGTATATAATACCTTCTGTCTCAATCGGCTTTCCAAAGTAGAAATAGAAACGCCCTGGAATCTTTGGTAGGAGAATTGGAAGGTGTAGGTCTTGGTTCCCAACCTCCCCTTCAATGTCACCCCTATAATTAGTTGTACACATGTCATACAAAGTATCAAATAAGCTGAGCTAGGGAAATTATATATATGTGTACATAAATTATTTTTGTTTTTCTGTTTCTGCCAGTAAATTTTAATTTGAGTTATTTTTGTCTTTAAACTATTTTCGAACTACTGTTTTTTTCAAATTGATGTAATTTTGGTGTTTTTTTCTTACCACCTCTAGCCAGATGTTCTACGCATGTCGCTTGCCTTAAAGAGTATTTCTATTAATTTAATTCTTTAATACTGGAGACATGTGCAGAAAACGTGTTAAAAAAATGGCAAAACTAGCAATTCGAAAATAGTTTATAGACGAAAATAGCCAAAATAAAAGTTTAGTGGAAGAACATAGAAACAAAATATATAAAATAAGTTAATTAATATACCTTAACTTAACAGCTTCATCAGTTAACTTGTCTGAAAACGTCTTAAAATAGGGAAGCTTCATTTGATCATCATAGTCCAGAAGCAACTGAGAATGAACACAGAAAGTTCATACAAAAAGACATTCTTGTCCAATTGTAAATTCTTATGTTAAAAACTATCAGACTTACTTCTCCAATATCATCTTCTCCAACTGTGCCAAAAGGTATAATTTTGGCTCCAAATCTAGCTGCCATTCTAACAAACTCTGAACTCTCCGGCCATATTAATTTGTACTCCTCGCCCTTTCAACATAAACAAAATACTTACTAGCCAATTTCAGATATATGCATTCTACAACTTACATGGCTGTAAAACATCTTAATTAATAGGGAAAATCGCCTCAGACGTCTAAGGATTCTTTATGCCGTTTAAACTACACAGGGGCGAAGCTGAAATGAAATAATGGGAAGCAATTGTGTTGGAAGGTGCAGCATGAGATCTAACCTTGCGATGAAGAGCCTCTCTCATGCCTCCTGGATATAATAAGATATGTGACTTTGAAGAGCAAAGCTTATAGAAATTAGTTGCTGATACTGGAACTGCACCCATCAATCTGAAGCCATCAAATGTTGATAAATCAGGCAATAATCCCTCTTTTATTTTTCTAAACATCAAGGGATGCGCAATGCCTCGCAAAATAATCTTTCTCTCTGTCCAAAAGCGCGAAACTAGAGGTACTAATTCCATGCCTAGCATCATATGATATCCAACAAACACCACTGGTCCTTCACAAGGAATTCCTGAAAGGCCTCGAACAATCTTCCCGTCCTCTAAAGTTGATAGCATCACAGGATTCAGAGCTACCTCAATCCATCTGAAACAGATAATGGTTGAAGCAGATAATGCTTGTTCTGCTGAACTGTTAGCATGACTAAGCTATATAGTTAAGCGATCACGCATCCTTAGGGACAAAACAATAAGGGGAAACTGATACCTGTGTTGTTCATATGCTTGTTTGAACTCCGAAGGTTTGGGAGGCAAGTAATCTGAAACATAATCAAGGGACCTTCCACGTTGATAGAATCGCGCAACTTTTATTACATTCACCAGATCAAAACCATCCTCCTGGACAAAGTAACAGAAAAGATCAAGGACTAGACATATGTTAACTGCCTAAATCCATTTTGCAAGCTTAATGGGCTGCATTTATAGAGAGTTGAGTACAAAATTGAGAGAGAGGGACTCTCTGCATGTCATACCAAGAAGGGGACATGTCCGCTGTTGGGAAGTATACGAATCTCACAGTTGGGCAATACTTGACGAAGTCTTTCACCTTCCTCTTGACTCGGTAGTAATTGATCTCTTTCACTACATTGATACATTTCAGCTTAATAAATAGAGGAAAGTCGAACAATGACAAATGCAGCACCAAAGAATGACAGGATATACGAGTTGGTATCAAATAAAAGAGAGCAACTCTCTGCAGTCTGCTTTGGCCTGAAAGACAAAAGATAAATGTTTGACCTTGTTCCGGAATAACTACTGCATCATTTATAATTGGATGGAACAAATCAGTTACTCGGAACTATATGAATCCAAGCTCCAAAAGGTAAATGTTTGCTATTAAAAGTTAAAAGCTCACCTGTAAATATATTACAATATATAACTAAAGAGAAGGGCTAGAAAGATGAAAAGGGGAAACCTAGAAAGAACTAGAGTCCGAGCTTTGACAGCATGAAGACGTGAATTAGCATATGCTGCAGCTGAATTGAGCATCTTCAGCTTCCAGTTAAGTGTTTCTGTGCTAAAAGCTGATGCCAGAACCTGTCACTTTTACCGTCATTTTCTTACATGAAATTAATGACCAAATATAGCATCTAGCTTGATCAAATAACAGAAACAGCAATGACAAGAGATCACTTCCAGTCTTACTTTTTTAAAAAAAATAATAATTATAGAATAAGGGCTTGATGACAAGTATATATGAACTATTCGACTCTTACAGAAGCATAAGATGATAGGCTCATAGCACCCTGAGACAGTTCTCCAATTGTTTGTTCCAGAGGAAGTCCTTTCTGCAATATACCTTTGGCCATGCTTGAAGGAATACCTGAAGCATAAGATGATGGTCATAATGGACTATATTTGATGTGCTTTAACATTTTACTACGGATTATCTTCGGTTATTAGGCTTTTTCTTGTTAAGGGTAAATTTTTTGAGGTTCTTGTACTTTCTGCCCTTTTTTTGGTTGATAAGAAAGTTATAGTCATGACAAGTTACTACCTGACATTAGAGATAGCATGTAAATTAAGCTTGGAGTTTGATGGACCTGCTCTGGTAAGACTTCAAATAAGGGTAGCAACGGTTGCAGCTGGGATTTTTTGAAACATGTTGCTGCAAATAATCAACAAAACAATTTCCGGATCACAAAATATAATGGTATCGGCACCAGCAAGATCTGAGAATTGCATTAGAAAGACTTATTCTTGTCACCTGGATTTGCCAAGAGTAAAACAAGATTAATGTGAGGATTACGGGCAGCAACTGATAGTGCAAGGCATGCTCCAAAAGATTCACCAACAAGATATATAGGCCTATTTGGTTTAGTAGCATTCTCCGATCTAATTGTTTCCTCGACTAGCTTCACCAAGTCTAAATCAATACACACAAAAATCTTTTAAGTAATGTGACAAACATGTAATGGCAGCAGTTCATAACAGTTTAAAAAAATACTTTAATCTTGTGAGAAAGCGAGCGAATGAAGGAGGACCTATAAATGCTGTACGATCTTCAAGAGGAATGTGCAAGCACCATATATCAAAGATCCTTCATCCACAGAAAATAGCATTGCAAAAAACAAATCAAACAGAATACTAACAGTAAAAGTACTTAATGTATACTTTCCAGCTATTCACATACTAGACATTAGAATTATGTTGCAAAAAAGTTAAAAAGACACATTTTTGTTGTAAAAATAGATAGACATTTAATTTAATTTCGAACAAAGAGAATATTCTAAAAAAGTTGAAGATAGACCTACTCTCCAAGTTTTTCCGATTGCAGCATTAGTCCAGTTCCAACACCCAGCACCCCTGAAAATTTTGCGCCAATTAGATTCAAAAATTTAGAAACTAATAATAATAATAAAAAAAAAAAAAAAATTCAGACTATGCATGATGTAACGCCTTTACTTTAGTTCCAGAGAAATAATTAAAATCTCTCCCTGCACTTTACAATATGCTCCAATATACTTTTAGCCATAATCCACTTGGTAATGCGAATGTAAATAAAAAAGTTAACACAATTATTCATCAATGATTAAAACCAGGGACGAAGAAAGCACTTTTAGATTGGGGTGAAAAACCGTATCAGTATGCCGAAGTACATATAAAAACTGCAAAAAAATATCGTGTGAATTTGATCAAATATTCTAAATTACATATAAAATTTACTATATCTAGTAGGATTTTTAAAAAGTACGGGGCCTACCCCTGTCTTCATCACTGATTAAAACGTTATTGTTATTATTAGTAATTAGTTGATAAGACAGTAAGATTATAAAAATTACAATAAATATGTATATTGACTAATTTGTTTTTTGCCATGTGACAAATATTTTGGAGCATCAATTTTTTTATAATGCCACTATATATCATTTGGTCACCACTTTCTGTTCTATTACTTCAACTCAAACTTTTACTTTTGATATATTTGTTCTTTTTTACGAATAATTTACTTTTTTAAACACAAAAAAGGTAAAAAAAAATCGGCTATGCACATTCTCATTCTCTATCCTATTATTAAGAAATTGTCATGTAATAATTTTGTCTTTGATGATTCCACTATTTTCTTTATATTATAATTTTTTTAATTAAAAAATCACTTAGGTCAAATTCTTATTGGTGAGAATAACAGAGAAGAAAATACTAATAGCAGGAAGAAGAAAGGAAACCTGGTAAAAAGAGAAGGAGAGGAGAGTCTTTGATACGAGCTCCGCACTCCAAGGGAGAAAACCAGCGAGGTAGACCTCCATCCTTTCTAATTATCAGCTCAGTTGAAGCTGCATAATAATCTTCTAAACTCAGACGCTGCGGAGCTTCCGTAATATCGCTCCTCTCAGATCCATTTCGAGTTGACTCGGACTCAAGACCATTGAAGATTGTTGAAGTGGGCCCTGTTTGTCGTTCAGTGAAGGCAGGTACAGATTCTTTAGCAGTAGTGGCCCGTGGGGGGCGTAGGATAGCAGAGGTTGATGATCTGTGAGTACGGGAAATGGTTGGAAATAGGATGACGGGGAAAGCAGCGGTACTGGCGGCGGACATGGTGATGAATTTGTCAGCTTCCGACAAAAGAGAACTATAGGTGTGCTAGCTCTAGCACTAGATTTGTTTCTGTAGACTTTTAAATTTCACTTGAACATGCTAATAGAAATGAGAATACTAAATTAGAGAGTTGTTATATGTTTATCGTTAAGAATTGTTCTAATTTTTCAATTGTTGTCAAATTTTGTTGAATTTCTCCACTATTCTAGAGCTATGTATAAAAAAAAAAACTATATACCATATTCATATTCGTTTAACAGTTATATAGCAGGTCAACGTTTTCATAAACACCAAAAACACTAAACAGGTAAAAAAATAGATAATCACTATTTATACCCATTATCTAACTTTGAAAAGCAAGTTATACCCTTTATCTTTTTTATGTACCATATATAGCCAATATAATTTTCTAGGTGCCATTTATACCCAAACAGGCGGAATCGGATGATAAGAGGACGAATCGGACAGCAGGATTCAGAGGCGTGAGTAAGCACCTCGGTGAAAGCCGATCTGCGTCTTCCTCAGTTGGAATGATTTCATCTCCGGCAAACCAGAGAGACGATTAATTGCTTCTACGGCACGCCGGAATCCTCATTTTGGGTATAAATGGCACCTCAAAAATTATACTGACTATATATGGCACACAAAAAAGATAATGGGTATAACTTACTTTTTAAAATTAGATAATGGGTATAAATAGTGATTATCTCGTAAAAAATAAAAAAGAATGGGAATAGTACATGGTGAAGTCATCAATTGAACAATGATTGCCAGGGACGCTCCCGGCTCTTATGCGGAATAGGGATTGTCCATATTTGAACGGTTCAAATTTGGAGAGATAATTTTTTTTTTTTAATTTTTTAAATTCAATCACAACTTTTCCCTCTCTAAATCTGGGCCGTTAAAATTATCATCCGACGACTGAGTTTATTCCGCACCGTGCGGAATTTTTCCTGTTTCGCATAGGAGCCGGACTGGCCAGGGACCACCCATTCTGCTATAATTTGGTTCATTCATTGGTTGGTTCCGAGTAGTGGACTAATTTTCAAAGTCTAAAAAAAGAAAGTGCATTTTCGTGCCTTCTTCAACTACTATTTCTTTTGTTTCTTAATAGATATCTTTCGAGAGAAAAATTGAGGAGTGAAATTGAATTATTCAGTCTGATCTCATTTTCAAGAAACAAACAATTCTGTTCGATCTCACTTACAAATACAGTTTCATATTTCACCAATAGGATCAGGGTGAGTTATTTGAGTGGAGATGGGATGACACCCAATAATCCAATTTCATCTTCTAATTTTCCCTTCTACTGTACTAATAACATAGTTTAAGAAATGAGTAGACAGTAATATTTTTACTATTATACTCTTGGATTATCAATCTATCATTCATGCCTTCTATTCCACAATATGTGCAGTATTAGAAAAACATATATTTTAAGAAGAGATGTAAAGGATAAAAATATTTTTATTATAAAATCGCATTGATTATAAAAAAAATTATCTCTCACAATCCATTTTTAATATCTCAAAGCTAATCTATAAATAATCTTATGAAGGTATAATTCATGTCACTAATTTTTGCTTTTTGGATTGCTTTTAAATAAACATGTTTCCTTATTTACCCTTTTTAGCCTTGAGTTAATTTAAATCATACGCTTATCAAGTATGAGTTTAAAGAAAACTCTTAATGCATGAATCCGTTACACATACATATAAATGATATCATACTATTTTCGTTGTATAAAGATGAACTTTTTTTTTCCCTTTTTCTCCGTCCCATATTATATGCTAAAATATTTTTGTCATAGTATTAATTTTTTCAAATACGTATTTTTATTCTTAACTTAAGATAATAAATAATAAAGATAAAAGTAAATAAAAAAGAGACATTCGAAATATCAAACGAACAGATGAAGGGTGAATTTATTTTTATTTTTCGAAACAAAAAATTTTAAAATTAAAAGAAAGTACCAATACACCCTGGTGTCATTTTCTCAATCTTTGGAAAATTCGTGTTATTCTATCTCACCATTTGAGACACGACATTGCAATGTCAAAAGAGGATGGATCACCTATCCTCTTACAAAGTTACAATTAATTTTCTAACTCGTCATGCATTGTTTATTGCTGCCTCATTAGTCGACCAATGAAAAATTATTGTTCTTGTTAAAACGTTTTGAGTATAATACTTTTTTAAAATATATATTTTTTAATACGTACTACTTTCATTTTAAAGTTTTTTGAGTTAGTATAGGCGACCAAAGCGTACTTAATATTGTACAAATATCTCATGTAGCAAATACAATACACTAATAGCATAAATTGAACAATGGTATGCATTATAATGTATTAATGTATTTGTACCTATCGAAGAGGCCAATAGCCCTAGTGGGAGCATTAGCCGACCGCGATCAGGGAGTGCTCCCTGCTCGATACTCTCCGCCTCGCGTGCGAGTAAAGCCTTTATTCTACCTTATTTAGTGTGTTCTCTCTCCCCAATGTGAGGCAATCTCCCATCGTGGCGTAAAAAAAAAAAATGTATTTGTACCTTATAATAAAATAAAAGAATACAAGACAATGTAGGTAAATTAACAGTGTGCTAGATACATTATATGTCGCATTTCTTCATTATCGCACGCACCTAATATGCCATATGCATAAGCCGTCCCCTCAATACTTGGATTTTCAATTATGGCTTCGGATCCGAATTTTTTATCACATATTCTCCCGGGCATTTGGATTGGGCCAAAAGATACAAAAGTATCTGGGGCTTGCCAAGACAGTTTATGTTTAGGCTTTTGGTTGGATCCACGGAAAGGAATTCGTCTGAATTAAGGTTTTTTTTTTTTTTTTTTAAAAGGTTAACACTTATTTAGCAGTTAAGAATGTTCTTATTTTTTTTCTTGATCCACGGAAATTATAGATGCGATTCAAGAAATTTGCTGTTAAAAAGTGTCATATTTTCAATTTGTTGTTAACCAATTAATTAGTATTAGCTTGTTCAAAAGATTTGTAGGTGTATTTTTCAAGTTTTATGCAAATATGAAGTATTTTCTATTAAACGTTCTTAATGCCATACAAAATTTTATATTGTCTTTATTTTTCGGTATTAATGTATTTTGTAAGTATATTTGTTTTTTTATATAAATGTGTAAGCTCGTAAACAATTCTCAAATATTGGGAATATTATAATCATAGAAAAGATGAGGTGGATAGGCCTTCACTATCTCTTGTATTTAAAAGGTAAAGACCGAGGGTCTGAGCTCCCATTCGAACTAAAGGTATTTTAACCGGATATGATTTAAATTGTATGATACAAATATAAAAGTTTAAGAGAAATAGTCCGATACCAATATTAAAATAGACTTTCATAATATTTTATTAATAATTTATTTCATATAATGTTTGAATTTTCATAATACCCCACACGCTTGTCAACTCGCCTATACTCTGGATAACACTATCTCTTGTATTGAGACTTGAGACCGATAGATTTCGTGATATAATTAATTAATTCGTATAATACACTTGTCTAGTATAAATGAGATCACGATCAGTATTTACATTTAACCATCACTAAATAAATTGACAATTATTCTCTTCTTCTTTTTTGATAAGGCGTCCTATCAAGTTCTTGATCTATATAGATTCTAAGACAATTATAATCAAATCTAATATTTATGAAGATGAATATCCTAGTTGATTGTCCCCAACAAGTAACTGACGTGGGGATTTGATTAGTCTTTTGGAAATTGCCCAAAAATCCAAATTTGAAAAATTCAGGCATTGAGTGCAACCGTCATCCTAACACTCTATTATTGTCATTATTCATATAAGAAGGATAGAGACATTCAACAGGACTAATACTAATACTTGTGGATTTTCATATGTAGGAAAAAAAATATCAAAATAATTGAAAATTTTACTCCCGAGTATAAGGGACGAAGTCAGGTAATTTAGCGTTGGAGGGGCGAAAACTGCAATAGTATGTCGAACTACATATAAAACCGACAAAATAAAAAAAATTTTAGGAGGCGAATTTGATAAAATATTCTGAACTACCTATAAAATTTACTATATTTAGTAGTATTTTTAAAAATCTCGAGAGCGACTGTCTTCGCCCTATCTTCGTCCCTGCCCGAGTAGGAGTAGCAGCGGCGCTTTGAATTAGGTTCAGTGAGCTAGCTTCGTGTTCGGCCCGACTTATTCAAACTTGGCCAATCAAAATGCATTAGAAGTTGAGTCATGAACTTAATTCGTTAGTCTCGAACTTATGTTTCTCTCATGACTTCTAAAAAATTTTTACTCACTAGTTACATTTGTACTACTTTTACTAGAGCCATACAAAAAGTATGAGACGGGTGTAGAATCAAGATCAATATATATGATTCATGACCTAATTGCACCCTATATAAAGTGATTATCTAATTTTGTACGAATTTCTCTTTAATCTTGTAGAAAATAAAGGGTGAAATCGGTTTATTGAGACTAAGATATATGATTCTTGCACGTAAAAAAAATACATAATTGGTCCTACTTATGTAAGTGGACCCTCACTTCTACTAACAAAGTCGCAATATGTTTTTGGTATTTGAGAGGTGTAACTAGTTTCAATTGATCGTTTTCACCTCCTATATCTCCTGAAATAGTTCCTCTTAATACTCAATCTATAACAAATTATATATTCATATTTTCCTTTTTAATATGTCCCAGATTAATTATTCATTTTCTAAATAAATGGCTTATTAATGATGGGTTTTTTTTTCTCCAATTCTACCTCTTACATTAAATGTTGGAAAGAGAATAATTAAGAGAGAAAATAAATTAGAATTAAATTGAGATTAAAATTAAAGAGAGCAATGTTTGACATTTTACCATATCTTAATACTACATTTATCCCCAAATAAGGTTAACATTTGAATTTTAATTTTTTTCCAAAATAAGGTTTAACATTTGGACTATCAATAGAAAAAATTTAATGAATTTTTACCAATTTTTTACCCCTCATTTTACTTTTCTTTTAACTGCAATTTCAATTTCCCATAAGTAGTTAATGAGGATATATTAGTCTTTCAACTTTAACTTGTATTGTTTTTAGGAATTTCTTAACCTATGTGAAAAATTCAAATGTTAACCTTATTTTGGGATGTAGGGCTTATAAAATTTTAGGGTAAAAAGCGCTGACGCCCCCTAAACTATTTCGTTTTTTGGTTTTTGACCCTCAACTAAAAAGGGCCAAGTTTTACCCCCTAAACTATTTCGGTTTTGGGGTTTTGACCTTCCATCCATATTCTTCGTTACATCATAACGGAAGTCCAAAAAATGGGGGCATTTTTGGGCAATATGTATAAGATCCTAAAATTTTTGTTTTTATAAAAAAAAACCTATTATTCTGATGAGAAAGAATAAGTCGTCGGTGAGAACAGTGACAGAAGAAGTCAGAAGCCGGGTACTACTCCTCTTCTCCAACCACCAACTGTAAATTCCAACCTCTAAAAAAATAATTTTAAAAGGCCCTTTTTTCCCTTAAATTTAATTCTATTTATTATGAATTATATGATTTTCCCAAAATGCCCCCATTTTTTGGACTTCCGTTATGATGTAACGGAGAATATGGATGAAAGGTCAAAAACCAAAAACCGAAATAGTTTAAGGGGTAAATTTGACCCTTTTTAGTTGAGGGTCAAAAACCAAAAAACGAAATAGTTTAGGGGGCGTCAGCGCTTTTTACTCTAAAATTTAATTAAACCTCAATTTCTGTGCAAAACATAAAAGTTGACAGATAATTTGGGATGAAGAGATTAATAATTTAAAAACAAAAAAAAAACAGTAGTAGGAGTAGAGTAGGGTAGTAAATAGTAAAGGGAGAAATGTATTACAACTGGCAATTTCCGTCTTAATGAAATTTGAATTATTTCCCGAACCATATCATTCATTGCAGTAGCGGTTGGTCATTTATAAGTATGAGTAGTAGTAGTAGAAGAAGAGTGTGAGTAATTATTTCTTCCTTCCTAAAAACAAAAATCCAAATTTTTGGTCCCTTTTCTTCTCTCATCAACTCTTTACCAATTTCTTCTCTCGATACACATTTTGCAGATTCAATAATTATCGCTTACATCGAGTTCGTGATGACAAAACAGAACACTGATTATACTGTTCAAGTACTTACACCTAACAAAATGGTGGCGGAATCTCCTACTCCAAGATCTTTCTTAATTTCTCAAATTATTCTTCGGAGTTTGGTTCTTGCTTTTACTTTGTCTGCTGTTCTTATTACAGTCACTGCTAGTCAATCCGCCACTTTTCTCTCCTTTGTTTTTCAAGCCAGTTATAAGGATTCCTCTGCCATGAGGTACATGTATTTGTATCCGCTTTCTGTTTCATAATTTTTGTCTCGAGGATTAAAAAATTAATTGTTTATCAGAGAAACCGTAGATCTAAAGCGTGAATTTTGTGAAGTGGGTGCACAAATATACCTGATTTTTTGTATCAAGACGGATCTAGAGGGAGCGAATGTGGCGCTTGCTCCCAAAAATCCGAAAGCTGCATTTTTAACTTTTATAAAATTTTAAATATTAAAAATTTATCTTATGTCCCCAATTTTAGAAACTGCATTTTTTATTTGAAAATTTCTATCTCGATAATTAACAAGTGATTTATTTGTGAAATAAGATACTGAATCAGAAAATAAATTTTTTGTGTAAATATGCAGACGTCCACAATTATAATTTTTTTGTACCTATTTAACCTTGATTTGTTTTCTTTTTCTTTTGCAGATTCCAAGTCGGAGCAAACGCGGTGGCGTGCGTTTTCTCTTTCATTTCACTGATCTTTCTGTACGGATTCCGTCTACCCAAATCCGATCCTTGCAGAAACTACTTTCATTTGCTCTTGCATGACATGGTAAATAGTACTAATACCTTCGAAATTGAAAGTATAATTTTTTTTTTCTTTCTATTCAACTGATTAGAAAATTTGAACATTTAATTTGAGAAAATAGTCAAATATTCAAATTTCAAAGTTATTACTTTGATGGTTGTCCGCCGGTCCCTCCGGTTAATTTATTTCTCTCCATCTATTAGGTGCAACAGACTAACAGTATGCGTTACTAGTATTAATTGCAGTCATTTCCTAGTGATGGAAAGTAATAAAAGTCAAAAAAGATTGCGCAGTTGACTAGCACTTCTGATTGTTAGTGCAAATGAGTCGAGTTGAACTTAGGGTGTACTTGGATAAGGTTTTATTTGGATTTTGTCTCACTTTTGGCGAGAGAAATTCAATTTTTAGCATCTAAAATTGGCGGGAGAAATTCAAATTCAAATTTTTTTTCTACAAATATTCGTTGAAATTCAATTTTTGGCCTCTAAAATTGGCGGGAGAAATTCAAATTCAAATTTTTTTTTACAAATACTCGTTCAAATTGAAATTCAAATTTTAACGAATATTTGAAAAAAAATTGAATTTGAATTTTTCCCGCCAAATTTAGAGGCCAAAAATTGAATTTCTCCCGCCAAAAGTGAGACCAAACCAAACCAAACTTTGTCCAAGTTCTCGAACTTGATTAAACTTTTAAATAAGACTCGAGCTCGGACTCTATATAAACTCTTAAAACTAGAGAATTCATATTTAAACTTGAGATTTGAGCCTCAAATTCGATTTTGCTTCAAAATTTGAAAATATATAAAAATTTAATTGTAGTATATATTATTTTAATATTATTAAATAAGAAACAATATTTTATTTAATTAAAATATTTAATCGATCTTATTTGGGAGCTTTCGAGCCGGACTTTTTTGTTTTCAAGATCGAATCGAATCCTTATCGATCCAAGCCCAAACAGTTCGATAACGGCTCTATTTGATTGCACCCCTCATCTGCTCCGTTATTAATACCTTTTTTGAAAAAGAAATATAAAAAATCAGTTGTTTTCTCTGTCTGAAATTTGAACTTTGGGAGGACAGGTAATGACGATATTGTTGATATCGGGGTGTGCAGCGGGGAGTGCAGTTGGGTATCTAGCAAAATATGGGCAGAAGCAAGGCGGTTGGGGTGCAATCTGCAAGTATGTGGACAAGTTCTGTGACAAAGGGGTAGTATCCCTAGCATTCTCTTACTTAGCCTTCTTATGCATGTTTGCTCTTACCATAATGGCTGCTTACAAACTCAAGTCTCAGTCCACACTCAGTTTCAATGCTGGAGGAGACCTCTAGTTTGAGGGCCTAAACATTGGTTTAGTGTTACATGACTGCACCTTTTGTTCGGTCTTTGGAATGTTAGATGATGTTTCTAGTCCTTATACTATTATTATACTCTCCGTTTCTTGATATAATGTTTTCTTTTGTACTTTTTTGCGCAAGATTAAGGAAGAAAAAAATAAGGGTATTTTGACGTTTTTTTAATATCCGGGTTCTTAGGCATACAGTGAAGATAATTGAGTTTTTAATTTGCATCATAATATCCCCAAAATTACATTTGATTACTCATACAACTGCAACTGTAAGAATTGTCATATGATCCCAGTGGATGTTTGCAGAAGATTTTGTCTCGTCTCTTAACATCTTTAAATTTTGGCAATGTCCAATCGCTCTGTAATTTGCGAAGCACTATAAGCAAGCGGGCTTCAAGAACATTGGGGGAATAAAAGTCATTCTCCCCTGATCTAAAGAATATAAGCATTTTTTTGTTGTTGTTAATACTACTACTATTCAGTAGTCGTTGTCCCATCTTCGTGATCTTTAAGGTGTTCTTTGAGGGTCTGGCCTGGGATATCCCACTTTTCGCTATCCCAAGATGAATCCAAAGTAGGCAATTCGAAGTCATCGGGTCTCAATGATAGTTGGAATTCAGGAAGATCAGGCAGTACTTGAAGACCCCTGGCAATTAGAAAGACATTGTGATCACATTTTACTACTACAAGAAAATAGATGAACTAAGCTAGTACTAATGTTAGAAGCGAAGTTCGAGTCCTTACTTGTCTTGATCCAGTAAGTAACCATACATCTGATACTTCTTAGAAGCAGTTTCAGGGATTTTCTTGTTGAAACGCTTCATAGCACCCCAGGGTGGAGGAGCCCTTTTGACCAATGAAAATCATTAGAAGCTGAGAAATGTGGTAAAATTTCACTATAATGAAATAGAATTGTATTCGGACCTGGTGACAGGATCTGCAAGACAAAAGGTTAAGCATGCTTTCTTGCTTTCTGCAAGAATTTCTTCGGCAGCAAGGAAAGCAACACACAGCAGTAACATGGCATGATGGCTCAGTGCCCTTATCGACAATTAGTCCGTGGTAGTAGTATGCGGCCGCCTAACTATGCCATCGATTATGTCAGTAGATGAAAGACAAACATGGTAGAAAGAGGCTTATATTAGAAATGAAGATTTGTAGCAGTTACAACCTTTGCCTCAAGGTACTTCCATTTAATAAACAACAAGTGCTTCTTCCCATCTCCACAACCATTGTCAGCTTCTGACAAGCAGTAATGTGCCTGATTACAAGATACACATATCAAAAGATATGATCTTGGCGATCAACATTACTGTTTAAGCAGGGAGATAAACGCTCTTAAGTTCAAACTTATATAGGGTATGTTCTCGATAGGTAATCTTATGTCGAAGCCCTTTTAGCATATTATTGTGTACCTAAAGGACTTTTAGCATATCAGATATGGCGGGAAAAAATGATAATGTGTTAAGATACCTGGCCATAGTAGCTTAGCAGTTCACAAGCTAATCTCCTTTTCACTGGTAAAGTTACATTTTGACTACTGGCAGCTAATCCAAGCTGAAGTTCAGTTCCCTGAGATAGCCATGAGAGCATATTTCAGTAGCGAATTGTAATATAGACAATTGAAAACCATCATAACCATCACCAGACATGCCTGCAAGAACTTATCTCCGAGTACAATTCTTATTTTGGAACGCGATTTTTGTTATTCTTTACTGATCAATTCTAATGATATAATTGTATAGCAGATTAATACATTGCAAGTTTTCGAGTAACAGTTTTGAAGAAAGAAAACAGAAAGTAACTTTTTCTTGTGATCATATATATACCTGTGCTAGTGCTTGATTCAAGATGGCCTCCATTACAGCATCTTGCAATTCCTCAGGCAACTTATTCCTAAACAAAGAGGGATTAGCCACGAATTATTATACATGGCACACAGTTAGAAATACATGAAGATGAAATCAGAAGCTAAAAAAAAACAGATTTAACATACTTTGTATCAGGTGGAAATCGCGTAAGAACCTCATGGATGCAGAAATCCAAATATCCTGCTGCTTTTAGCAGCAAATCAATAGCTTCCCTCATGCTATCTGGCAAAACACATTGTTCCATGTTCACTACATAAATTTTCTTAATAAAAAACCGGAGAAAAAGTTCTATATACTATTTTTGCTCATCTTTTTATGTCAATAAACTTTTATTTTAGCGCTTTGTGTCTAAACTATTTTCAAGCGGTTTCTTTTTATCAAATTAGTATAAAATTATTAGTTTATGATAGTTTTTTATCAGGTGTCTCCGACCTTAAGGACTTGAAGTGCCAAAAACGCCCCTAAAGCCGGCGACATGTGCATAACAAGTGATCAAAGGTTGTCAGCTTTATACTAATTTGACAAAAGTAGTAACCCGAAAATAGTTTAAAGATGGAGCTAAAATAAAAAATTACTCTTTCTAATCTTTAAACTATTTTCGAACGGCTATTTTTATCAAATTAGTATAAAGCCGGTGGTTTCCGACCACTTTTAATCATTTGTTCTATACTTGTCGCTAGCCTTAAAGGGTATTCTTATCAAGTTAAGTCCATAAGACCGAAGAGTTATAGGACACATGATCGAAATTGGCCGAAAGTCATCAGTTTTATACAAATTTGACAAAACAGTAACCGTTAAATAATTTAAGGACAGACAGAAAGAACTAAAATAGAAATCCATTCAAATAAATAAAGAAAAGCGAAGATAGTTTATGAGCAATGACAAACCTGCTGAGACAATCCTTTCACTTGAGTTGCTACTGTCCTTAGGAATCAACTTCAAGCTTGCTTCTGTGAGTGCCAGTACAGCCATCATGTGGAGAACAGATAGTAATTCAAACCAAGAATTTGCCACACAAGTTTCCTGTCTTCCATCTAAAGTCTTCCACTTGAATTCCACCAATTCTTGAATCCCATGTTCTGTAACATTAAGCTAGTTTTTTTTTATTTTTTTTTATTATCAATTTTGAATCATTCAAGCATTCAAAGTATATTTCTTTAATATTTCATGTTCCAAATAGAGTCAAACCAGCCGAGCAGAGTCGAATTTTGAGCTAATCAGTTGAGCTCGAGATTTTCAATCAAGGCTTCTATTCAAGCTCCATCTTGAATCAAATATTGAACTTGATATGAAGCTCGATATAAAATCTCGAAATCAATTTAAAATTTAAAATTTTTATATTCAAACTCAAGTTCCGCTCAAAAGCTCCAAATGATTTAAATATATAAAACACAAAATATTAAATATAATATATATTATTGTAGTATTACTAAATAAAAATAGAATGTAATATTTTATATCATATATTTAAATATATAATTGAGCCTATTCGACGAATTCAAACCGAGTTCTTATCAAGATTGCAAACCTTTCTTAGTGAAGCCAAGAATCAAGGAGAGGTACTGTTCAAGTGCTTGCTGCAATTCCTCAATGGCTGATCCACCTACAAGAAACGCGAAAAAAATCACAATATAAAACAGATTTACAGAGAAGCTGAAAGAGAATAGAATTGGGACATTATATATATACCAGTATCCTGAGCAACTAAGACAATCTGATTCCTGAGAGAATTAATTCTATCAGCAAGATCCTTTGGTATTAGACCTCGAAGTGTTCTTTGAAGATCGGATTGCACGGGGACACGCATTGTGGGAACAAAGAAGGTAATTTCAGGGATATTCTTCCTCTGCTTTTTCCCAATTGAATAAACAGAAGCTGCACAGCCCATTGTTGTTTGATGTTGATTTATTTTTTTCAAGGCACATCAACATCCTACACAGGAAAATGATGACCCAAAGAAGTTTAAGTTAGAGCAACATTTATAGAGTTTTTCATGACCAAAGTCGAACTTTTAGGTTTGGGGCGAAAAACTGCAACATATGTCGAACTACATATAAAAACTGCAAATAAATAAATAAATATTGAAGACGAATTTGATCAAATATTTCGAACTACATATAAAATTTGATCAATCCTACTTTCCATACGTAAAAATACACTCCTGACTTTACCAATAAAAAGTGGGATTTGCTTCTATTAGCAGGGTATGTTCCAAAATACACTATGATCCTCACATATGCTAGTAAAGTCAGGAGTGTATTTTTGTACGTAGAATGTGGGGATCAGTCGCAACGTACCAGTTCCACTCTTGAATAACCCAATAATAGAAGGAATGGAGCAAGTGAGAAAAATAAAAGCTTGATCATAAATGTTAGTACTGAGTAGAGAATAAATTAAGAGTGGTATACCAGATGGGATCCTGACAGGGGAAGGTGAGGAGTGGAGATTCCTGAGATGATGGGATTGAGGAGGGAGATGCTGCGAATGTCCCTGCTATATATATATATATATATATATATATATATATATATATATATATATATATATATATATATATATATATATATATATATATATTTTGTATTACTCCCTCCATTCTCATTTATCTGTCACTTTAGAACAAAACACTCGAATTAAAAAAATGATTGAGATACATTAATTTAAAGATAGATAGACATTTTTAACCTTCAATTAATACATTTATATTGGAACAATTCAAATTAGTTGTTGATTAAATTAATTAAATACAAGGGTAAGTTTGGAAAAAATATATTTAATACTCTCTTGATTTTATAAAGTGACAGATAATTAAAAAACTGATAAAGTATGTCTAGGCGACAGATAATTGGGAACGGAGGGAGTAGTACTTTTCTTTTGTATGTGGTGTGGATTTTATATGTTATCATAATTTTTAGACTATTACATATATTTTTGTCTATAAATTATTTTTTGGTTGTAATAGTTTCAACTAATTTGTAATTTATGGATAACTTCTTGTTCATAAAAAAATGAAAATTAATTTTTGGCTAAAAATCTAAATGTCCACCGAATTTTTAAAATTTTTAATGGATTAAATAAAATACTCCATATCACAAATTATTTATAATTTTATCACAATTTAAATAATTTATTCACTTGAATTTAGTTACCTGTTAAAAAAATTGAGAAAAAGCTCAGAAGTCGAGGGAAGGGTCACATGGCGGATGCGTAGGAACTAGGAAGGAAACTACTACTGCAAGAAGAATAATTTATTGGTTCATTGGTAGCAGGAAAATTGAGGATGGAGCAAAAGGTGGTTGTTTTTTTTATGGCCAATTGACTTTTGATATGGTACTAGGAACTTGTTAGTTCATTATTGTAAGGCCTCGTGCATGCATAACTTAATTTAACAGTTTTAGTTATGTGAAGGAAATCTGGAATATGGACCTAAAGTAATGAATTTGATCTTATCTTTAAAATATAAATAATTACTCTCCCAACTTTACTGATAAATGTGGGTTTCTCTATAAATAATATCGAGATTGATTATTTATCTCACTAGCTTACAACCCCGCACGATGTGCGAATTATTTTAAAAATAATATACTATTGATTTTGCTAAACAAATTAATCATCATGAATATTTTATTTTTTATTTTTGGGAAAAATTTTACATTAAAATCATTACATTTTTACATTTACAGTGTTTCTTAAAAGTAAAAATAACAAAAACAAAGATAAATTTTGTTACAGGAGGTGACAATTTGATTTTTTGGCCACCTCAAACAAAAAGGAAAAAATATATTTACATCAGGATAACCGTTAGAGAACCAAATCTCCTTAACTAGGGATGGCAATTTAGCTCGTGCTCGCCCTCGCCCTCGTCATCGAAAACGGGCTGGCAGGGGCTGCCCATGGACGAAGCGGGCGGGTTTGGATATGATGTTTGCCCGCTCCCGCCCTGTTAGAAAATAATATATATATATATATATATATATATATATATATATATATATATATATATATTATTTTCTAACTGAGCGGGCGAGGGCGAAGAGTATTGCCCGTTGCAGGTCACAAGGCGGGGCGGGGCGGCAGATCAAAGCTCGGGGCGGGACATGGGTATTAAGATACTCGCCCCAACCCGTCCCGTTGTCATCCCTATCCTTAACCCCCATCTATTATTTGAATATGCAATAGCCTACATCTATCATTTGATTGTATTCTATGTAAGACTGGCAAATTATTATGTTTTTTTTTAACTGTAATGTCAATGGATGAGAATTTATGCATGATACTTGAAAGATTGTTTGCTGGTGCGTGGGAAAATTTCTTAGATGTTGCAGTAAATACTCAATCTATGAATACACATACATTTGCAGCTTTGATCGTACTTTATTCATGGATTATTGCTCGAAAAGAAAGGATTCGACACCGACAACTCCTCTCCTCCCTAATTGTTCTTGGATTGTCGTTCTACACACACATTTTCTCGATTTTTTCTTCTTCTGTAAACAAAACATAATGAAGATTTTGTAAAAAATTACTCAATTTTTTAAAAAAAAACAAAAAATCAGACTATATACCTTGACTTTTGTTTTGCAAATAATCTTTTTCTTCGAGGCTCCCATTTTTTCTGTAAACAGAAAATTCATAACTCTTTTATCTTTCTTCTTGCAATTTTTTTTTTTAAATTTTTCTCTATCAGTTTTATCATAACTCCTGAATTGTGAAGATTCTAGAATTGAGTGATTTTTATAATGGAATTGTGTTGCTCATTCATATTCCTTTGTTTTGTTTTTGTTGAAAAACTCTTCACATTCTCTATTTAGACGTTTTCAATTTTATGGATGAGAATTGAACCGTCTTAAAATTCATTCATTAAGGAAAAACTAATGAACTTCTTCATTAAAAAAATAAAACCATTAAACTTCTTCATAAAAAAAACCCATTCAACTTCTTCATTAAAAAAAACCATTCAACTTTTCATTAAAAAAATATTGAACATTTTGTTTTCTGCATGAATATCTCAAAGCATTTAGATGTATTATAACTATCTACTTTATGGAATACATTTAATTGCCAAGTATATGAAAGTATAAGAGTTTCTTAAATTCAATTCATTTATATTACATATTTTTTCTATAATCTATAATTATACATAAAATTTATAGTATAATTTATGAGCTAAACTATTCATCTTCTAACATTGGCATTGATCTACTTTATTGAATGCATCTAATTGCCATGAATAGAGAATTGTAAGAGTTTCTTAAATTCAATTCATTTATGTTACATATTTTTTCTATAATCTATAAATATGTAACTTTAGAATGAAGATGAAGATTATAGCTAAACTATTCATCTTCATAGTAACTTTAGTATGAAAAAGAAGATTATAGATCATGCAACACTTTTTTAGAGGAAAATTAATGATAAAGTTGCCACATGAAAGTTTATGATTGGACCACATCTCATAACATGCCACGTTTATTTATTATAGATTTCTAGAACACAAATAATCCCAACCATGTTAATAAATGTGAATTCCGTGTCTTTAAGTAAGCCAAGACTGATTAATTTTTGTTGTTGTTGAGAATGAGACGGGAATACCGTTCGTGACCAGTTTACCCTCACGGGGATCACAATTATTAGAAGCCCATATCATCTGATGTGATGAATGGAAGGATGCATCCGCAAGTAGCCCAATTGATTCGGGAGTGGCAGATTGTGTAAGAAGACGCATGTTTGAATCAAAAAAAAAATGAAATAGACCTAACAAAAGTGGCCCCACGGGCATCTTGTGGCTAATAAACGGGGTAAAGAGTCAAAGATGACAAGATCGGAGGATGAAGCGAGTCCTCCAGCTTTTGCGAGACCATCAGCACATGCGCTGGCCTCTCTGAAAATATGAAAAATGTTCATGGCCAGTACCTGTCGGATCAAAGCTCTGCAATCAGAGATAAGAGGGGATAAATGGTGAGTAGAAATATCTGCATGAATAATAAGATCAATGACCACTTTAGCATCAATTTCTATAGCTAATCTTTGAGAATTGATGATGATAGCTAACTTGAGGCCATCTTTTAGCGCCCAGAGCTCTGCCACATTGTTTGTACAAATGCCTAGATTCCTATAGAATCCCCTAATCCAATCTCCACGATTGTTTATGATAAGCCCACCACTGCCACTTTGATCTGGATTACCGATTGAAGAACCGTCAACATTAAGTTTCTTTCGGCCATTAGCAGGTTTAGTCCATGAAATTGAGATTAGTTTAGTCTTCTTAGCATTTTTTGAGCCCCCACCCAACGCATGGAATTTAGTCGATTTGTTAATGGTGTCGTGGATCGGCTCATTAATAGGTTTCCCAGTGTTGAACAAATTATGATTTCTATGGGTCCAAAGGACCCAGCAAGCTTAAGCGAAGACACATCCATAAGGAACCCCGTTAAACAGAGAAATAATAGTACATTGCGCACATTTGTTAAACCATTCATCGAAGGTAATTCCCCCGGAGCCAGGAATACCGTGATACAAAGTAAGTTTGTCCCAAAGTTCTCTGGCCTTTGAGCAGTCCCTCAACAGATGCTCGATGGTTTCTCGGGTAGCTAGCCGATTATGATGGCAAAGCCAAAAGAACATCTTAATCCTATGATTACAATTTATCCTCCAAATCCAATCCCAAATTTTTCCTGAAACAAAGTCATCATCAATGTATTTGTAGATTAGGAGGTGAGTATCACTGACACTGAATTAGCCGTTGGCTGAATTTTTCCATTTCCTGCGGTCAGGGGCATTTGAGTTGTCTGGACGTGGTACTGCTCTAATACAATCAACAAAATGCTTTGGCAAGTCAAAAGATAAACTGTTGAGATTCCAGTTACCAAAGTTAGAAAATATGGAGTTGATATTTTCATTGTCTTCATTGATGTTAAGAGGACATGAGATAATCTTTCTAAGTGGTCCCAACCCTTGTCCAATCATCATGCCAAATTCTGATGATGTCACCCTTGCCTGGTGACCAAGCAGTAGAATTATGGAAAAGCTCAATGCCGCATCTAAGAGCTTTCAAATTAATGGAGCTCGCAGAATTCTTGAGCTGGATCACAGCCTGAGAATCGTCCCTGATGTATTTTTTTCTTATAATCGCAGCCCAATTATTATCAGTCTTGGTAAGGCGCCAGAATAATTTAGCCATCCCGACCTTATTAACATTTCTAGCTTTTCGGATACCCAAACATTCTAGTTTTTTTGGTTTTGTGACTCTCTCCCATTGGACCAGATGTATTTTTTTATTGGAATTAGAGCCTCTCCAAAGAAAGGTTCTATTTTTCTTGTCAATCTTATCGCAGATGAGACTAGAAATTGGTAAGCATTGAAAGTAGTAAGAAAGGTTCTGGGTCGAGGAGGATTGGATAATGGATCGTCTACCAACAATAGATAGAAGGTTAGCCTTCCAACCCGAAAGTTTGATTCTCACCTTATCAAGAATAAACTGGAAATCCGAGTTTTTTGGTCTTTTATGAAAAATAGGAAAACCCAGATATTTTCCCAAGTTAGAGGTGCTTTGTACTTGCAGAAGATTTTGGTTATCTTGAATTCTGCTTGACGTCAAATTGTCTGAAGCTGTGAATTTGGATTTGTTGAAATTAATCTTCTGACCCAATCTAGAGCTAAAATCATCCAAACCCACTTTTTATCTCGTTAATAAAGTTATTGTCAGCCATACTGAACAAGATGACGTCATCACATATGAGCATGTGATATTGGCATATAGAAGGCTGTGCAGTGACAATAGAAAACCAATCTACAACTGGAACCATATGACCAAATCCATCCTATCAATCCTACTGGATTTTTTTTCTTTTATTAAAGAAAAACATATATGCATGGTGGATGTACGAATGACATTAAAAATTTAAAACCCGAGAAAGAAAGAAAAAACGTAACGACTAAAATGTACTCCCTTCCATTCCCTATTAATTGTCGTTTAGGAGATATCTAAGTATCCAAATTAATTGTCGTTTAAGATTCTTTTATTAGTTGTCAACAATTTATTCCAATTATACCCTCAATATTTTCCTTTCTTTTATTTATGATGTAGAAGTGAGAGAGAGGGAGGGTGGGGTAATATTGGAAGTTTAGGTGGAAATGACAACTTCCTTAATTTTCTCAAATTGTCTAAAGAGTCTTATATTTAGGAATGGAGGGAGTAATATGTATTTAACATTTTTATTATTATTTTAAGCAGTCGAATAAAAAAATTGATTGTCCATATTTTTTAGAGGAACGCCTGTTGTGCAAAATAGACGTTACATACTTTAAATAATCATTCATCAGACGAAATATTCAGTATATACTGACACTTTTAGCATTCTCCACTATATCCGCACTCGAAAAAAAATGGATGAACGAAATTAGAAGCACTTGTCAACGGCAAAATATCCGAGAATGCATCCAAAATCAAAAGTAATATTGCTTCCTCGAATTACATTCATAAGATTGCAACCTTGACCTACTCCGCTCATATTGAATCTGAATCTGGTGAAATCCCATTTTTAATTCTTTGATCCAAAGCTAAATATCCTACTTTGAGGCTTAAAGCATAGTAGCAGTACCACTTACGAAGGCTAGTAGACCTCAAGTCTTTTTTTTTGGCCGGGTGGGGGGTTGGGGGGCATATGAAGTAAAATAAAATGAAACTCTGCCTTTCATGCATTTCAATCCATTGTTGAATAACGTTACTCACTTTATTGTATAATATAACAACATGCTTGATATGTTGGAATTAAATGGAATAAAATTATTTTTCATTCAGAATGGTTTCCCACCCGAAATAGGTTTGGAATCCTTTTGCCATTTCATTTATTGGAACATAAAGCCAGAATGGAATGACAATTCATTTCATGTGTTTGGAAAAATTATTATTTAATGTTGGAATGGAATGTTATTCAATATAATATGACTTAAATGCCCTTTAACATATGTTGATGAAAAAACTAATTAATTGCACAATGTATATACTCACTTGGAAAAAAAATCATAATCTTACACAGTGGCGGATTCCCAACATTTTCAGAAATGGCGGATTTTTTCTAAGAAATTTTTACTTTTTGTGAGATTTCCTTATCAATATTGTATTAAAAAATTAGTAAAATATTTTCCCCTGTAATGAAAAATTCATGGCTCCGTCCCTATTTGTACACTGAAGCGCATCAAACATACATTTCAATGTTCAAATATAATTAATATATAAAATTGAATATAATATAAAAATAACTATATTTTATATCAAATTAAACGAAAAAGTAACAAAATAAATAAAAAACATTTATATAATTATTGTATATAAAGTTTTATCAAGATAATAAATTATTTCTAGAGAAAATAACATATGTTATAGTCTAATTTGAACACTATAATAATTAAATCAATGGCATAATAGTTATTTTCTACTAATTGGTGATTCCAACTTCTCTTGAAAAGGTCATTCCATAGGTTTTGGAGGGGAATGATCATTCCCACTTCTTCCGGGAATGAGCATTCCCGTGGAAAGGTCATTCCCACTTTAAATTGACTAACCAAATGCTGGAATGGAAAGAGAAGCTTGAAACGACATTCCATTCCTTTTCATTCTATCGTACCAAACACGCTCTGCCAACGACTTATAATATGGAATGGAAAGAGAACCATTCAAACCTTATGGATTGGGAAATTTCTGATATGTACTATGTGGTCATGATTTGTTCATGTCAAGAATAAAAAATTGTATCTCTCCTGATATGAAAATAAATCTAAAGCACGTGATCTAGTTATTTACATTAGAAATAATCTATTAATTGGGACAGTGGAAGAGTTATCCAAAAAGACGGGAAAAAAAGATATGTTGGAAGGAAAGCCCAGTCGTAAACCCAGTAGAATTTTCAGGGTTTACTATTTTGGGCTAAACAGTGGAAGGGCAATATATTTCCAGCGGACCTAATACTCAAAAGCCCAGTCCAGACTCCAGAGGGGAGAAGAATAGTAGGATACAAGGACTGACAACGTCGTGTGAGTGCAAATTGCAGTGGATTCCGTTAGTTGATCTACAGTAAAAATCTCATATGTCATATGCAGAAAATAAGTGTTCAATAGCAGACGCAACTAAAGAACCCTATCTCTGGTTGGTCTCTTCAGCTCTTAGACTCAGAGATCAAACCCCTTCAACCATGGCGAAGAATTGGATGATCGGAAAATCTCTCATCTGTTTACTGATAACTGTAGTAGCTTTGTTTTCAGTACCGTTGGTCTCTTCTAGCTCAGACGATGGACCTTTCATCGTTGCTCATAAGAAGGCAACTCTCAATAGGCTCAAATCCGGCGCCGAACGTGTTCTCGTTTCTATTGACATCTACAATCAAGGATCTGCGTATGTTTTTCCTCCAAATCTACGTTTTCATTGATAAATTCCTCTTACTTTTGTCGGATTTTTATTCATTTTCTTTTATGTAAGTTGTGTTAATTAATTGTATGTCTATAATGATCTGTTATTCTGGTCAATTGTGATCTCTGCAGCTCCATAGAAATCTAATTGAGTTTTGAGATGTTGATGCTAGGTCTGGTTGACTGAATCAGATTATTTACGTCTTTATTCACCAAGTCCTCTTAATTTTGATTTTACCTTCCTTTTTCATTTCCTTTGATTTAAGCTGTGTAATTAGTTGCATATCTGTTATTCTGGTCAATTGTGATCTCTTCAGATAAATGGAAATCTAATTAAGTTCTGAGATTTGAATCCTAAGCGGATATCATTTGAATTAATGTTTTTATTCACCAAGTCCTCTTAATTTTGATTTTAGCTTCCTTTTTCCGCCTTTATTCATTTCCTTTTAAGTAAGTTCTGTTATTAGTTGTTTGTCGTTAATGATCTATTATTCTGGTCAATTTTTATCCATGCAACTCTATCGAAATCTAGTTGAGTTTTGAAATCTAGTTAGTTGCATGTCTGTAATGACCTGTTATTCTGGTCAATTGTGATCTCTGCTTCTCCATAGATATCTAATTGAGTTTTGAGATTTTAATGATATGTCTATTTCCCGTCTTAGTGCTTGTTGACCGAATCAGATTGATTCGTGAGCGGATATCATTTAAGATTTATGTTTTTATTGTTTCTGATAACAAAAACAACGAGATCGATCTTGTTAGATTATTTAACGTACACAGATTCTATTTGGTTTCCATGGTTAAGATTTTTGTTTATATTTGGTTACTGCCTCTAACTTCCTCACCCTTACTTTAAGACTGGTAATTATCGCAAAAAGGGTAAGTGCAGCATTTCAACTCGATGGTGGTAAACAATTTCCTAATTTCTCCTTTAGAGAATTGATGGGAGAGACCGAGTGAAAACGCCGATTCGGTATATGCTAGTCTAGATAGATCTGGAAGACTTTCTTCCAGAGGTATTGGTAAAGCAAGGTTGGTTATCAGCCAAGGTTAAAATGATACGACTAATAACCATTAATTGCCTTAGGATGTTTACATGTACTGGCCGTTCCTAAAGAGCTAACACTTTAAGCTGCTATTAATACAGCTCTTTAACCACCTAGCTTTGGGAGAAATTGATTTTATCGCTCTCCACATCCATTAGGAATTCTGGTCTCGGTCTCGATCTTCAGGTTAAGGAGCTGGCATAGATGCTCCAATTCAGCTGCTTGAAATGTGATTAACATCTAAAGAAATTGCATTTCTGTCCTTGTTTTAGAATGAATGTGGCTTGTGATATGTATCTTAGCTAGACGTGTTGAACCTGTAATTTGCAGCTGATAATCTTAAAATATATTTGATTTGGGTTGTTTTAATCTTCACTTCCCAAAGTTCTTTGCACCATTAAGATGATTGCATGCCTTTTACTCTGTGAACTTGAGATGAAATTGATTGTTTCTGTTAGTGCTCAGTCAATTTTTGGACATTAGAAGTTCAATTCTATATGGTTGAAGGTTTTTGTTTACATGGATACTAAAATTTTCTTTTGTCTACAGGACGGCGTATGATGTAAGCCTTACTGACGATGGTTGGTCCAAAGATATATTTGATGTTGTCAGTGGCAATACCTCAACGTCATGGGAAAGACTTGATGCGTGCGTTCTTGATCACCCTCATTCTATGAGAGAATGATATATTTAATTAAACTCCAATAATCTAATTACTGATGTCTTTGCCCTTGCTCGCCTTTTTGCAGCGGGGCTCTTCTTTCACATTCCTTTGAATTGGAGGCTAAAGTGAAAACATTATTCTACGGTGCACCAGCAGTTATCACTTACAGGGTCCCCACAAAGGCTGCTTTACAGGTTTGGAATTTGGTGCTGTTTCATTTGCCTTTTTCGTCTATCTAACATGGGCTAATGTGCAATGTGTTGAATCCTTCTTACTGTCACATTCTAGGAGGCATACTCGACTCCAATCATGCCTCTTGACCTTCTAGCAGAGAGGCCTCCTGTGAAAAAGTTTGAGTTGGTAAGTCTCGTATCAGTTGAGGATCTATTATCTTGTTTTTCATCCTTTCTTCCTTCTGGAACTAACTGTTTGATCTTTTGCATCGAATCTGGTGTTTGGTGGTGGCTTGATTTCTCAGGCTAAGGTACATTTCTCCCCTCTTATTTTTTAATCTTGGAATTTGAAGTGCATTAGCAATTAACATACTCAGTGAATTTAGAGTCGCGATGCTGGGAGAATAAAGTAATGAGCGTCTCAGTGTTTGTATATCATTTTAGGATGGGTTTAAGATGGACTTTTTATATGTGAAATAGGAATACAAAAGAAAAGTCTGTTAGAGAGGGTTCAACTTTTATATTATGCAGTTTAGAGGCTTGCGTAAGCTGCTGAAACAAATCAAATTTGCTAAATGACTGGTCTGGTCCTTGCGAATCCACAGCCCTTTCTCTAATAAGTATCAGTTTGCTGAACGTGCAACTCTTTACAGACTCCTTTGGAACTATCTTCTTATTCTTCTTCTAAATTCTCTTCTTTTTGCAGAGAGTGTTGGCGAAATATGGATCCTTGATCTCAGTTATCAGCATTGTGGTTATGTTCATTTACTTGGTTGCAACCCCGTCAAAATCCGGTGCTGCCAAGGGAAGCAAGAAGAAGCGCTAATTTTGGAAAAAATTGGTTCCCGTTTACTAGGATCCACCTGATATCTGTGCTGGGTGTTTCAACTTATTCATCCCGCTTTGCTGTCACTAGTCAAATAGTAGCTCCTTTTAACTCATCAGCGGAAATCTACTTATTTGTTTTTTCGAAACTTTAAACAGTTAGTAACTAAATGAGATTCAGTGTTTTAGTTTGAACAGCTTGTTTATAATTCAGGAGTTATCAATTTTGAAGAAACGCCACAGTTTGATATCACTTTGAACTCCCTCGCCCGCGCCCCCCTCCTTCCCCTTGATGTGATATCTATAGACAATACAGCTTTCTGTCATGCATCCTTGTTTGGGGCAGATTTTTTAACATACCATACTGGATAGATATTTGCACGACTTAAATTTGTACTAATTGTACCTGCTTGTTCATCTTTGAAGCAAATTGCAATATTTCGCAGCAGTGCAAATGTAATTTACAATTCTTGAGAACTGGAACTCATCTTTCAGTGTAGTATGATTGTGGTCAAGAATGTCTTGTGGACTCTACTTATGTTTTAGGACCAAAATCTGAGTTCGAAATGGGAACATTATTCAATTTCAACCATAGAAATTCTGATTTTTATTTACTGTATTCTACAAGACATGAATTACAGAATTGAATTTATGCGAATTATTACATGAAACCTTAAAACTGACAATTAATAAATAGTACTCCGGTGCTGGTGGTTTTGGTTTATTCAGTAGCTGGGTTTACAGGTAATCCAGGAACTGAGATGGATTCAGAAAGATGTTGAGATGCTTTCTCATAATTAACAAATCCCATAAACCAGAAGTCTTTTCCATCCACTGTGAGCAGCTGTATATATCTTTCTGTTGAATTATCCTTCATCACTACAGGGTTGATTAGCCCCATCTTTTCCAGAGGGATCATAATCTGCAATATAAGTACACTTTCTATAAATATATATATTTAGATTTAATGATGAATTACTACTAGAGGCGGTAAAAATGGCCAGGTACAAGCGCATGGTCCATGAACGGCATGTTTGACCGGTGTTTATTGGACCGCGACCTTATCAGACCGTGTCTGGACCAGCACGAATTATAGTGTCGGGCCTGGCCCAAGTACTCTTAACCCAGCACTGCTCAATAGCACATTAGATTTATGAATTTCTTATTGGGTCATTTGAACTGTGCCGATAATTTTTTCGTGTCGTGCTGTCCAGGTTTTACTGGGCCAAAGCCTTATTGGAGTATATCAACCTTGTCCAATAATATAAACGTATCAGGCAGGCATGCACGATAAAATCGGCCCGCACGATTTGTCAGCCCTAATTACTAGTGATTGTAAATGGTAAAAAAGGGGTACCTTATAGTAGCTCCAGGTCAGCTGGCCTGAAGGTGCGGTGAAAGACAAGGGACGATCGCTGCAAAAGGCGACATGAAAAGTGGAGAGATAGAGAGTTCCAGCAACAGGTCCTGTGGATGTGGAAAGGTAACAAGCGAATGTCTTCTTCAGCTTCTCGTTGGGTAACGTCGTGAAAGTTTGTTTGTATAGAGACTCAAAACCTCCTCCTGTTATTGCTTTCGCTGTGAGGTTTACTTTTCCCCAGGCTGCTCCTGGGACTGATGGCCCTGTTTTAACTGCAATAATAGATTCATGTGACTATGAAATGGCTCTGTTCTATTTAGCTTATGATGGTCATTTAGTGCAAAATACTCTAAAAGAAAAAGAATGAATATATACGTACGGTTGTGCCAGATGTTGTTGGCGGTGGACTCGGCTTTCCTACTCCAAGAGTTGAACTTGTGAAGAACAGAGTCCATGGGGCCAGCTGTTTTCTGGATTGGTGAGTAATGGAGGTAAGGATGATGGTGGTACTGATACTCCTCTTGATCAGCCGCAGTCCATAAGGCAGCTTTCTGGTTAGCAGGGTGGCATGTTGGAACAGCTGGTTTTCCCATTACATGAGTCCCCCATTTCTCCTCATCATTTGAATTAGAGGGATCAGATGATTTTCCAGGCTGATGATGATCACCTACATTTTCTTCAAGATTGGTTACTACTGGTGGGGTGGACAATATGTCTGGATACTTTATCTGAGATTGTGATTCTTCTTGGGCCTTCCCAGCTTCCATTTCCAGAGGCAATTTTATATTGTAAACTGAGACAGAGAGAAGTGGTTCAGATTTGAGAGATGAAAGATGGATCTTATGGGACTCTTTAGTTTTGGACATATATTTATACACAAGGGAGTTAACGTGTTTAATTGGTAAGGAGACCGGCTCCAATTTTTATGACTTTTATGTTGCGTATTGTTAGTTCGTCTCGTCTATTAATTATGAGTTCAGAAGTTCGATTTTTATTAATGAGAATAAAATATTTTTTTTTATGAGTTAAGAAAACTTTTGTGGAGAAAGAATTAATTACTATTACGGCGATGAACACTCGATTTAAATAAAAAAAAATGGATGCATCCAAATGATGAATGGATAATATATGTTAATTATAAACAAGATTATACTAATTAAGAATATTACTGAAAATGTCACAAAGAGTGTCATAGAGTATCCAATTAAAAAAAAGTAGTACTAAAATTGAAGAACTTTCTGTGTCTTTTTCTTTGCCGCGTTAACAATCATTTCTTCTTTCTTTGGAAACTACAATTAATTCTTTTATTTTCCATAAAATCCTTCAAGGGTTGAAAAGTGATTGCTTTTGGTAGAAGTTTCTCCTCATTAAAATAAATGTGCAAACCAATGAAGATTTTAGGCATCAAAGGACGAAAGGATTATTTGGCAAGTTCAACCGCGAAGATGCATAGGATTAAAAGATGCATTATTTGTGAATTATTCAATAACCCATTTACTAATACACTAACTCTCAGAGTCTCAATAGAGTCGAGCGCAAAGATAAGTGGCCAATTGTTTAGTAAATTGTGAAAATAAACGTTTTCATACAATAGCATTACCAAATTATTTTAAGACATTATTCAAGAAATTTGACTTGAATTGTTTTTGTTTTTAGAATTTAAGTCTGATAAATAAAAAAAATGAATCATTTGTGAGAATAGATGTATGCTCAAACTAAGAATTTGTGCAAGAGATTGTATACAAAATACCATCAGGATTGCCAAATTATTTTATTGGGAAATATATCTAATGTCTAATATTTGTATTTTTGTATATGTCCTACTTATAATATCCTGTCTCACCTTTTTTACGGATTCCACCACCTTTTTAGGTTGCAGATGCTCGAAAATAATATTCGCATTCCTAATTTAGTTCTTTGTACTCATTTCATCTTATTTTATAAATAAAATGACTATAAAATCTTTGGTTATACTTGTCATAAAATGTTAAGCTTGACTTAGATTTATTGAGTTTGGATATTAAAATCTTTTCACTTTAATGGTGAAAAAAGTGCTAGAATAAAATAGGAGGTCAAATATCTCTTACCTGTATTTTTTATTTTAAAAAAAAAAATTGACATTTCAATATTAATGGGGGAGAGAATGAGACAAAAGTTATCTAAATTTTTTATTACAAAATTGACACTTAGCGTTTTATTATTAATGTGTGAGAGAATGTGATAAGAATAGTCGGTCTCAATTATGTTTCCTATTCCTTATCCCATCAATACAAATATTTCTCGAGAGAATAGTAAGCAAGTTAAAAACAAATATTTTTTGTACTTGCAAAATAAATAATTATTGATAAAGAATATGTAATTGCATATCACTTGTTCTGACCTGTCAAAATTTTTATTGGTCGATTGTTATATACCTTGTTCCGCATTTGAGCCGCGAGCTTCTTGAGGGGCCTTGCGTGTCCACTGAGAACCTTAACATTGGAACATTTCTTCTTCCAATTGATCTCGAAAGAAAGCCGATTGAACAAGGAAATCAAAGACAAGAAAGCAGCAGTCTGTGAGTCGAGGATCCATAGATCTTCATACTGCTGAAGACGAAGAAGCTAATAAGATGAGTTACCAGAAAGTTCATCAGGGCCCTTATCCTCCTCCAGGTACCCCCGATCTTCCTCTCCCTCCTTCTCTCTCTCTCTCATCAGTTTCTTCTTTACCCATATCTTGGTTTTTTGTCCGGATCTTTTGATACACTTCTGTAATACATCATCTGCTAGACTTATTGATTTTTATATGTTCGAACAAAATTATTCAATTCCACAAATTCAATTCTCATTCTTAGCTAATTTACTACCGAACCCAACAGCCAATTCGAAGAAAACACATTTTCTAATGATTTAGTCATATTTTTGGTATTTTTTCTTAAAATTTTTAGGTTTCTGTATGCTAGAAGAAGATCCGAACACGTTTTTTTCACATTCTGATTTGTCCTATTTTTCTGTTGGGAATTTTGAAATCTGTTCAAATTTTCGAATTTTGATACGCTTCCACAAAATTATTTAATTATGCAGCTTCAATTTTCATCCTTAGCTAAATTTTGAAGAAAAAACACAAAAACCTGAAAATTTTGATTTTCTTTATGATTTAGTGTTATTTTTTTCAATTTTAATCCATAAGAAAATCAAAATTTTAATTTTTTTGGTAGTTTTACCTCAAATTTTCAGTTTTGTTTTTGTTTTTGTTTTTTCTCATTCTGATTTCTGTTATTTTGTTGGGGAATTTATTTGAAAACATTTCACATCTTGAATCTTGATCTTGTGGATTAGGGCACAACTCTGCTTATCCTCCACCAGGATACCCATCAGCCCCACCACCACCCTATGAAGGAGGATACCCACCACCACCACCACCATCTTATGAGGGTTATCCACCACACCCTAATTACCCTTACCCGCCTCCTCGTCCTGATGGTGGTTATCAAGGCTATTTCAACCAAGGCTATGGCTATCCCCCTCCGCCGCCACAGCCTTATCAAGTTAATCACTGTGACCATCACCATTATGATGATGATTCTGGTTGTGGTTGTGCCTCTTTCCTCCGTGGTTGGTATGTTTCTCTCTCTGTATATATAAAGTTCTTTCCTTTTTGGCTTCTATGCTCTGGTTAATTGAACTTTCAGTTGTTTTTAATTATTATTATTATATTTATTTTATTACATGCTCCGGTTCGAAAAATTGAAGGGTGGAGGCATAAGGTTGTAGAAGGTAAATTGAGCCCGAGGAAGATTTAGGTAGAAGAGTGATATGAATTTGTTAGACTTGGATGATAGTATGGCGTTGGATAGAAAGAAATGGAGAGAAAGTATTCATGTTAACAACCTCACAGAATTCTTGTGTTGATTCATGTAGCCCGGCCCTAATTACTTGTGATTAAGACTTTGTTGTTGTTTTTATTGTTGTTGGGGCAGGGGTGTCGAACCGAACCTATTATTCTGAGTCGCTAATACTTGCCAAATAGGCTAGTCTTGTTTTCAATTGTTGTTGAGCAACTCATCGTCGATTTTGTGTCTTCAGTTTTTATTAAAAGTTGATCGAGGAGGATTTAATTGAGCTCTGATTAGAATTTTATGTCCCTTGTTTGAATTATTGTTGATCATGTTTTTTGGCTTGTTCAGAAGTTGGCCAATTATATCGCATTTCGCCCTTTTATCTGTGTCATTTCTGTTTTTTAGTTGAATTTCAACCTTAATATTTGTTCCCCAGGAACAATAATTAGTTCATGAAACTCTGGTTGTTGATATTTTGTCTTCAGTTTTTACTTTTTTATAAAAAGTTGATTGACATGGATTTTCTTGAGCTCTCTTTGAAAGTTACTTTTCGAAAATCAACTAAGCATAATGTTTGTGTCCATTCACTATGATAATAAGAAAGCATCATTTTATCCATCTCTAAGTCGTTGAAACATCCAAATATTTAAATCTGCATGAGGTGTTGAATCATGAAATGCTTGTATAGTTCTCTGTTCAACGTGCCATAAAATTGTCGGTTTACAGTTCTGCAGTATGAAGAAAAATGTTTTTCTATTTTCCTATTTCCTACTGCCAAGTATATCCAAATATTCTGATGCCTTGAATGGTTGGACTAACCGAACCATAGATGGTTAAAGGTTTTAATAACATCAGACCAGTTATCCAAGTTGCTCTAATTGTATAAATTGTAAGCCGATTGGTTAGCTTTGGGCATTGTTGTTTGATTGGGTGATTGAGATAGATTTCAGGCATCCTACAGTAGAAACTATCATATTGAGGAAATATTATACTGTGTTGAAGTTGAATCAGTTGATATTTCAGAAGGTATTATTTCGGTGTTCTTTCACCTGCCCTTAAGAGCGAGTCATTGGCAGTGTCTTCTGATTGTTCATAAATTGATTTTTTGTGGTTGTCGAATACCTGGAAAAGTTTCCTGCTTTCCTACGAAGATCACAGTTTTTTTTTGTGGGGGGGTCACAATTCCAGTCTTACCATGTTTCTTAAAGTTGGCTTCCTACTTATTATCCGCAAGGATAGCCCAGTTGGTTTCCGGGTGGCAGATTGTGTAGAGGGACGCAAAATCAATTCTTGGCAGCCGCAGTGTGGAAGTTTCAACCCTCCAACATGGGGGTGACTGCTTGTGGACACCAAGTTAAAAGTCCTTCCACCTGGTCGGACTGCTGGGTCGCGTTGATTTACATTCTCCAACTATTATGTCGGATCGGAGTGTGGGAGCTTGGGGGGCGTGGGTATCGCCTTTTTGTGTAGAGGCTTCCTACTTATTGATAATAGCTTTGTGGACTTGTAGTTTAGATATGAAGGAAGAGCTCTGTTCAGCATACTGTTTTTAACCCTCAAACTAATACAGTGACAAAATTTGTGGTATGTATTGCAGTTTGGCTGCTCTGTGCTGCTGTTGTCTATTTGAAGAATGCTGCTTTTGAAGCTCGTCTGTTTCCGATTCAACTGCTTGATTTGGGTGGCTTCTTAGATCCTTTTGGGTTCCGATCATCCAACTACTACTACAGTATTTCATGTCATCTCTACCGGAGTAATCTATTCCGTTTGTTTGTAATAGACTAGAGTGGGATATTAAGCTCTCCAAAATTGATCCAGTGTATGTATCGATGTTCATATCTCGTGAGTACCTTTAATGAAATTACTGACTTTCTTGGTGCATATTTATGCACTAACCAACATTTCACATTCTTTTTCTTTGGCATTGTAAAGGCACATAAGATATAAAATGCATTCAGTTTATAATGTTCAAACATAATACGCCAATTTGACATGCTTCTCTTTCCCTTAACTATGGTCAATCTGGGGTTCAATTTATTTTCTCTCTAGAGTTTTAACAAGTACAAGAAACAGGCATTTAATGAAATAGAGACTTTACAAGGCCCGAAATTGATCAAAACTCCAAATCCCTTACACTGGGAGATAAAATCTGCTTATGAAAAAACATAATAATCCATAACTTTTTAAGTAATACATAAACTAGCTCATCTCAGCTACTGCTGCTGATCGATTTAGACACCAGATCGATTTACAATGTCCATACAAACTCCGGTGCATCATTCCGTGGCCCAACCAAAGTTCGGTACAGATACATCTTATCAACTCTTTGTCTATCATCCGAGCTAGCCTCCATCTGCTCATTCTCATTAATTATCTCCACATTGAGCCTTGGCATCTTCTTTGCGAGTGTCTTGCAGGCACCGAGGGTCACTTCACAGGACGACATCCAAAGGGATCGCATTGTTTCATACTTTCCCATGTCCTCTAGAAGTGCATCATTACCAAAAGGGCTGTCCCTTATCTCAAGCTTTTTGAGCTTCTTGCATCCATTCAGGACATACCGCATTCCCTCGTCGCTGTCCCCAGCAAAGCCTATAGAGAGCATTTCCAGCTGCTCAGCATACATTCCTATATAAAGGAAAACCTGGTCCGTCAGAAGACCGGACACTGACAACCGTGTCAGACCCTTGCACGATTGAACGATAGCCCCAAAGCCTTCATCAAGTGGCTGCAGTGTGACCGCATCAGGTACGACAGGGTTAAGAGTGGCTAACCTGAATCTAATAAAATTTGGACAATTTTTTGCCACGGTTATCAGTGCAGCATTAGTCATCTGTTGGCAAAAATAAAGTGTTGAGTTTAATTTGGGACAGCCAGCAGATATTGCAACTAAGCCTTCTTCAGTTACAGCTGCAAATCCCACTCCATGGAGGTCAGAAGGAAAAACCCTCAGTTCCTGCAATTCCTTGCAGGTAGAAGCTACAATACCTAGCCCTTTGTCTCCAATGGTATCTAGGATCTGCAAAAATCATAATTTTGTTTGGAATTATTATTTTTTATATATTTAAAGAGCAGTAGATTAGTGGAAAATAAAAGGTCCAAAAGATCAAACCCATAGGCGCTCTAGCTTCTTGCAGTAACTTATTAGATTTATAAGTTCATTGCTGTAGATTCCCGGTGCATAGCTCAAGTTCAGGGAGGTCAGATGTAAGCAAATTGGGTAGATAGCAGGCAAGCAGAGACTAGCAACTTCCAAAAACCCTGACAAGCTCCTTATTGATGTACATTTCTGGATAGCATTCTTCAGTTTATTATACGTCTCTGAATCAGGATCATTGACAAAGGATCCTGTCCCTAAGTCCACCAATTGAGGTGCCTGAACCAGGATCCTCTGAAGAGCATCAAAAGGCACCGCACGATTTAACCTCAAACTTCTGAGGTTATGGCATCTAGCAACTAGCCTCTCTAGCGCTGCCAAATTAACTTCCCCTTTTAGGCAAGCAAAATTCAAGGATACAAGGGACGTGCAGCTGTCTGGAAAACAGCTCAGCCACTGTCCCCTGCGGTCCTCAACCTCATTCTCTTGTAGGTCAAGTTCCGTAAGAAACCTGTCATCACCAAATGAACTACCATTAGCACATTGCAGGAGCTGCCCCTCTTTCGGTCCAAAGACACGTGAACTACTATTATCGTAACGCAAGCAGCCAATCCCATTTATTTTCTCACTTGCATTTACAGGTGAGAAAGGAAACAATATTTAAAGCTTTAAACATGGATTGATAAATTTAAGAGGATACAATTTTTCTCCATATACCACCTCTACTCTAGTCACAGAAAAATGATCAATGAAGACATTCAATCGGTTAGTTACTAGCAGGAAACATAAAGATCTTCATATTAAGATAATAATACAGAGATTGCATAACTTGTCAAACTGAAATAAGATAATTCAACAACAGCATATTGTTCACAACTAAATTCAATTACGAAAAGAACAATAAGTATTCTTGGTGGAGTTGGAGTTATACCTGCAATTGGAAGCTACAGCAGCAAGACCATCAGTGGTGAAGCCTTCACAACTAACCAAGACAAGAGACTTGAAATTAGGGAACGATCGGGCGAGTAGCTCTAGACTCTCATCAGAAACAACCATCCTCTTCAATCTAAGTTCCTCAAGATTAATGGAAGCCTTGGCCATAGCTTCAATCCAAGGGTACACATAGCCTCCCCAATCAGGAGGTACCAAATTGAAATCAGCAAAATGAGGCTTCCCCTTGAGTGTCAAAGATCTAAGTCTAGGAAACCTAGAAATTAACCTCTCTGGATTAATGGCATAGCAATTCCCTATGAACACTTTCTCCCTGCTAAAACTCTCCACACTATACCAGCTTTTACAAACCATAGAAATCGCATTCCTGTCCCTGTGTGAGGTCAGGAAATGGAATACATGTTCTAATACTTCCTCGGGGAAGTAATTCATTATACTTTGAAACAAGCACATCGATTCGACTCCCAAAATTCCCCCCTTTTCCCTAATTTTAAACAACTCAAATTCTTTCAGAACATCCAAAAGTGCACTAATTCATCAGACTTTAAAACAAACACATCGATTCGAGGCCCAAAATTTCCCCTTTTACCCTCTTCCCCCTCCAGTACTAATAATCTAAAACAACTCAAATTCATTCACAGCATCCAAAATTGCTCTAATTCACCATACACTTTGAAACAAACACATCGATTCAACACCCAAATTTCTCCTTTTTTCCATCTCTTCCTTTTGTACTAACCATCTAAAACAACTTCAATTCTTTCAGAGCATCCAAAAGTGCTCTTAACCCGAATTTTATGGTACAGAATATGGCTTAGCAATAAATTTGAAACAAATAAAGAAACAAACTTTAAACTAAATTCAACCCTTCTAGCTAGATTTAAGCTAAAATCTCGAAGACCCTCTACAGATCTGAAATTTTAATGGAAGAAAGGAAGCAACTTGTTAGATATATCCCTTTGACTTCGAGATGAGATCTAAAAAAGAAATGACGAAAAAAGAAAAAACAGATAGAAAGAAGTATAGTACAAGTTATTGGATAAGATTTAGGACAGAGAATCCGAAGGAAAAATCATCATCATCATCCAATAAAAGAACATAAATCAGAAAGTGATGATTAAAGAGTGGGAAGAAGGAGCTCAAATTGTTCTACAGATATGAGTAAGGAACTTAATATGAATTTGATGATTCTTCTCTCGTCGTCAATTAATCACTGAGAGAGAGAGAGAGAGAGAGAGAGAGAGGAGACTCATGTGGTGAGTTGTGTGGTGGTTCTTGCTTGACTTGACCATGGTTGAGTTTAGGGGAAGTGAGGGAATTTGACGGCGAGATTGGTGTTGATGGGGTGGTGAAGAGGGAATCTGGTCCGTTGAGGGGTGTAACATGCATGTGTCCTTTTCTCTGATTTCGATGTCCACGGAAAAGCCATTTCTCTCTCTCTCTCTCTTTTTTTTTATTTTTTTTATGAATACCAACTTAACCATTAATATCAGAAAGATTAATTCAATTCATCTCATTGTGATTGATAGTCGTACTAGTAATAAATTTTACAAAATTACGAATGAGATATTTTAAATTTGTAACATTAACTGAATAAATTTAAAAAAAATTGACTGATTCGATTTTTGTTCACTACTTATCAAAGAGCTGCTAAATTTCATTTTTGTATAAATAAATTTACATATTTAAGAAAAATAAAACATATAATAATTATTTACAAATGAAAAAAATCGTGCAAGAAATAAATAATCCTAAACTTGATAGTGATTAGAGTGGATACTCTTAAACAACCTCTATAATTGTCTTAAATTATCTTTTTTTTCTTGTCCATTTTTACCGGTTCAGTTATAGTGTTAATGACTTCTCAATGGGTGGTGATATTGCCAGAGCTCAAACCCTCCTGCCAGAGCAAAATTAACAAAAATGACATTTCTGTCCTTATGAATCAAATTACTCATTTTTCTTTTATTTCTTTTTTTTTTTTTTGAGTTTTCAATATTCAGCAATGGGTCAAACTTTCAAACCCATTGCCGGCCCTCCATTCACCGTACCATCACTCTCGTCCTATCGCCTCATCTCTGCACCAGTCACATTGAGAAGCCACTCACCCTCTGTCTCTTTAATTATGAAAAACTCCTCATCTCTTCCATCTTTTTTTTGAAGTCTTAAGCATCTCCTTTGTTTCCTTATTTTATTATTATTTATTTTGCAGATATGCAAAAAGAAAGTACGATGGAATGGAACTTATCAATAGATTTAATCATAGCTCAAAGATACGAAACTACCAATAAAATTAAAAGTCAAACAAAGGAGAAAAGCTTCGTTTAATGAATTTTAATTAAACAGATTCAATTTTTTCAGTTATAGTTAATTAGGGGCCTAAATTTATGGAGCTGACCTAAATTTATGCATTAGCACTTTGTTCTAGAAAGCGAAAATCAAGAACCGATAACCTATGTTGTGTAGCACGCTCTGCCTGAGGGATAACGCTACAATTAGTACAACTACTACGAAACATGTTCTTGCTAGGAAAAAAGTCTATGCTAGTCGGATAGACTTTTTCCTGATGAAGACATGTTTGTAGTAATTGTACTAATTGTAGGTTATCTCAGCAGATGTCTATACAACATAGGTTATTGATTCTTGATTTTCGTTTCATAACAGTAAATGCATAAATTTAGGTCACTCAAAAATAAAGTGGTGGAAGTTACAAAGGAGAAAATCGGGAAAATCTTCGTTGATAGAGTTATTCAAGAAGAGGACTGAGTGCAAATCGAAATAGACCCGAATTTTATGTGGGGAAAAAAATGGCGCAAGGCATTTTAAAGGTGGCTAGGGAAGTGCTTGGTGAATCTAGCGGAAATGTGCTATTCGGTAAGGATACATCGTGGTGGAATGGAGAGGTAAAAGAAGCTTTATAAAGAAGAAAAGAGAGTGTTATAAGACTTTGGGGAAGTATAGAAGTGATGACAATTTTCACGAAGTATAAGGCAGCGTGTAGAGAAGCTAAGGCGTCAGTTAGAAGCGAGATCAAAAGTTTATAAGGATTTGTATAATAAATTGGACACTAAGGATGGTGAGAAAGGTATATATAGACTTGCTCGTTTAAGAGAAAAAAGACAAGAGATATTGGTATGGTGAGGTGTGTTAAGGATGATAGTGAGAGAGTTTTGGTTAAGGATGAGGAAATCAAGGCGAGGTGGATGACGTATTTTGATAGGTTATTTAATGGGAATCAAGTACGAGAATATTGGAGACCTTTCTATCCCGATTGGAGAGGTGAACCATGATTTCATACGTAGAATTCAAAGGAAAGAAGTGCAAGAGGCCCTTAAAAGGATGAAACCAAAGAAGGCGATAGGGACACGATAGTATACTGGGATTGAGGTTTGGAAGTGTTTAGGAGAAATAGGTGTTGAGTGGTTGACTAACCTTTTTAATAAAATACTTAGAGTTGAGAAGATGCCAATAGAGTGGAGGAAAAGTACTTTGGTGCCATTATATAAGAATAAAGGAGATGTTCAAGATTGTTCAAATTATCGTGGTATTAAGCTTATGAGTCATACTATGAAGTTGTGGGAAAGGGTAATTGAGCATAGATTGAGAAAAAATTGTGAGCATTTCGAGAGAACCAATTCGGTTTTATGCCGGACGATCAACTATGGAAGCAATACATCTAATAAGGCGATTGATTGAGCGTTATAGAGAGAGAAAGAAGGACTGCGTATGGTGTTCATAGATTTGGAAAAAAGCTTACGATAAGGTTCCCAGAGAGGTAATTTGGTGGGCGATGACTAATAAAAGGTATATCTCGGAAGTATATTGATCTTATTAAGGATATGTATGAGGGAGTCGGCACCCGAGTGTCGAGTTTGCGGCGGGATAAGTGAAGAGTTTCCTATTACAATTGGGGGTGCATCGAGGTTCGAGCACTTAGTCATTTTTACATTTACAATGGTTATGGATGAAACTGACCCAGTGTATACAAGATCCGATACTAGTGAGTGCATGTTGTTTGCTAATGATATAGTTTTGATAGATGAGACAAGAGCGGGTGTTAATGCAGAGTTGGATGTATGGAGACAAACCTTAGAATCTAAAGGTTTTAGGATTAGTAGAAGTAAAGCAGTATATGGAGTGTAAGTTTAGCACTAGCGAGCAGCAGAGCAAAGCTGTAGTAACTTTGGGTGACAAAAATATCTCGGAGAGTGAGTATTTTCGATACCTTGGTTCTATTATTCAAAAGGGACGGAGAGCTTGGCGGAGATGTAGCACATCGAGTTAAAAGCTGGTTGGTTGAAATGGAAGAGTGCGACGGGTGTTTTGTGTGATCGTAATGTACCGCTGAGATTGAAGGGAAAGTTTCTACGAGCCATTTGTTAGGCCGAGCATTATTATATGAGTACGAGAATGTTGGGCAACTAAGAGGTGTCATATTCGAGAAAATGCATGTAGCGGAGATGCGTATGTTAAGATGGATGTGTGGGCACACGAGAATGGATAGAGTGAGAATAAGACTATTCGGAAGAAGGTTGGTGTAGCACCTATTGAAGATAAGATGAGAGAGAGCAGTTTGCGTTGGTTTGGGCACATTAGGCGAAGGCCAAGTGAAGCTCCGGTTAGGAGAATTGAAGGATTATGTAATGTAGATGGCGTAAGAGGTAGAGGGAGACCGAGGAAGACTTGGATGGACGTGGTAAAAGGGGATATGAATCTGTTAGAACTAGATGAGAGTTGTGTTTGGGATCGAAAGAAATGGAGAGATTGCATCCATGTGGATGACCTTACGTGATTCTTACTTTGGTTCATGTAGCCGACCCCAATCTGTTGGGATTAAGGCTTGGTTGTTGTTGTATAGTTAATTAGGGGCCCTTGAATTCTCATGGGTTTGACGTGACAGAGGAATATTTATGGTTGAAAATTGGAGTTGAGATGGTGGTTGGAGTACTGGAAGAGGGGGAAACGGGGAAGGGGGATGATAATGGCGTGGCAGCGATGATGTAAGATTGCGGCGGCAGTAGGGTTATATGAACTATAAGGAAATATTTAATAAAAATATTAATAATAATTTGAGTAAGGATAGAAATGTTATTTTTGCCAATATTACTCTGACAGGAAGATTTAAACTCTGGCAATATCACCACCCACTTCTCAATTACTACTAGTTAATACCTTGATCTTCAGTATATTCTAAATTGAGGATACCACCAAGTTTTATCTTTAATTAGTTGTGAATTTAACATTCTCTGGATTTAGGGACTCATGCTTGCCCCAGTGGAAAAGGCAGCCAAAAACCTGGCTTCGGCCCAGGTTCGAATCCCTATCCCCTCTCCTTCCCCCGCCCCGTAAAAAAAAAAAAAAAACATTCTCTGGATTTTCATACATTAGACATTTGAGGTAATTAGAAATAAACGAGAAAGTATTATTATATGTAAAATAATTGTATTATTGTATTAAATATTTATTATTGCATAAAAAAAAAGTATTAAATATTTATTAGAATATTCAGAGTAGTAATATTGTTAGTGACAATAAAGATTTGACATGCTTTGAGCAGAGATTTACGGAAATACCACGTTGGTGATAAGGTTTTGCAATTGTCCCACTCGCGGGAGTATACTGTACTCGCTTCCTGTGAAGAGAACATGCCCATGTGAGGGCATCTTACTCTTGGGTGGGCCCCCTTCTCTACCAAAACAATCTCCGGATGCGTGCGAAACAAAGTATTATTTGTACGGTGTAACACTTATTAACCGTCAAATTAAATATGCTAACAATTGAGATCAACAGTTCATTAACACTTGTTAAAAAAAAATTTAATAGATATTATTGACAAATCATCCCAGTCGTCAAATATTCTATCTAGTGACAAGTGATAACAGATATTTCACATTGTACAAAATAACACATGTTTCGCACATGAATCGGACTAGATGTGCGAGTGTTCATTTTGTACACTCTAGCTCTATGGAGGCATATATTATTCTTATGTTTTTTCTTTAGGTATTTTGGGGGATTTTTTTTTACTTTGAGCTGAAAAAAGAGTTGTACTCTATTTGGGGAATTTATTTTATTTTTCTTTGAAATGGTAATGATGGATGGGGGCTTCTAATGATTAGGAATATTGATGAGTATCTAAAATAAAATAAAAAAAGATTTTTTTTGACAAAAATGTAAAACAACTTGATATGTCAGAAAGTCAGATTGACCAATGCGGTCCCAAATTTGACTAGCATCAGCTGCATTTCATTCTCTCTCATCATTCACGTATTGATGTGGCGAATCACGGGAGCGCGTGGTCGCATGGGCCGGTCCATATCAGAATTTTCCAAAATGTAAGGACTCGTGGAATAATCAATCACACTAACTAGCTATTTTCTTGCTGGGCTTCTTCTTTGTGTTTCTGTTTCTGCCTCTTGTCAACATCTTCCTGATTAAGCTTCAATTTATCTCATTAAGCAACTATAAAAAAAAAATCAATATTTCAAAAAGGAAAAAGGATTTTCCTCAAAAAAAACAAAATAAGTAAAATAAGCTAAAGGAGTTGGAAGATGGGGGAAAAAATGGTGAATGGATGAGAAAATAACTTTTTTCAGTTACTAGAATTTGACTCTTGATCACCTAAACTAGAAGTCAGCACTATCCCACCGGACTATCCAAGAGTTGGTAATAAAAATGAAAATGAAGAAGGTTGGCGGACTTGACGAGGGCCAAATCCTGTCAAACGGATGGTCAGTTTGTGGTAGGCTTTGAGGAAGGATCAACACCTTGGCTCAGGTGCTGAACAAGAAAATTCAGTATATACGAGGACATCTTTGTCAGTAATTTGGATTTTATCTTTTGTCTTTTTTATCCAGCGGTTGTATAAAAAAATAGGGGGTATTTTAGAGATAAAGCTTTGACTCTTTTTTTCTTTTTTACTTTTAGCTGGGTGTTAATAATCGAAACGTCGTTCACTAATAAAAAAACATGCGTTCTTTGTGCAGAGAACGTGTGCTTCTGCTGAGAGAACACATGTTCGATAATAAAGAAACGTCGTTCACTAATAAAAAAAATGTGCGTTCTCAATAAAAAAATGTATTCATTGCGAGAAAGCGTGCGTTCTCTAATATAGAGCGTGCGTTCTAACAAAAAAAATGTGTTCACGATATACAAGAATGTGTGTTTCTCTAACGAGAGAACGTGTGTTCTTGTAGAAATATCTATTTTACTTTTCAGTATGACTTTTCTCTCACATCTAATAAAATTACATATATATCCTTTTACCTTTCTCTCACCTCTCTTTTAAATCTCAACCATTGATCCTCTTAAAAAATGAAATCAACGGCCCTTGTTGTGTCCCGCACGTGCGGAATTTAAGGCGTTCCGTACTGGAGCCTTACTGAAGGATCAATGCCCAATACACTCCTTGTGCACACAAAAAGTGTTACTCATCCTAACGGAGTTCCCACTCTCCAATTTGATAGAGAATTTGAATGATGTAAATTAAGGTGACCTAGCGGCCCAACTATTTGGGGAGGACTTGTAATCCACCATACACTCCGAAGTCCTAACACCACATGTGGTCCACCTTCAGTTTCTCAAAAAATTATATCTTTTCTTGATTTTGGCAAGATACATTAGTCCAATATCCTACACTAATTAATCATTTTTTTTAAAAAAGTTGAATAGTGCTTGAGTTTGAAACAAAAAAATGGCTAAGACCATTTATTGAATAATAGTCGAACTCATAACATCGTAATAGCGTGTTCATTTTTAAGACCGAACACTATTCAATCATACTCTTAATTTATCTCTTTTTCTAATCATATCTCTATTTTATTATTAGCATCTAGTTAGATCATCACTCTCACCATCTTTTTGTTTTTAAAATGATAAGGAGTGACAATTTTTTTCCTGACAATGACAAAATTGGAATGTTAATTTTTTAACAATAATGATTGTTATATCAAATAAGGATCAAAGAGTATAAAATAAAAATGATTGTTAGTATTTAATGTGACATTATGCCTTCATGATCCAAATTTAATCTAAAAATTTTGATCCAATAATCACTACCCATTTTTTAAATTACGAGTCAAACACTTAAAATTTGACTACAAAAGGAATGACAGTGCTCATGAGATGAATGCAAATTACAAAATCAATCTCTCATCCCCACTAATAAAAAGTATGCTAAATACATAAAATAAAATGTCTATGATGGAGTTGTATATTCTATTATTCTGATATCACATCAGCTCTAGTTGGCGTAGTGATGTAGTTAAGCCCTCACATTTTCAATACTTGCACGACACTGTTCTTTTAACGCAATACTCCATTATTTTTCACTACTAAATAGACTTTTATTTATTTATTTTATATGAATCCTTCGTCTATATCTTTATTATAAGATAGAATAATAGTTTTTCATCTAAAAGCATGTTAGATTAATATCTCATCGTCATTTGTCAACTCTATGGCTGGAAAAAATTTGTCTGGTATATGTGGAAATAATGGACATTGGGGTAAGTTGTGGAGATTGGACTTTGGAGCATGACAAATAATCATTAACTTTACCCTTCAATGAGTATTTTTTTTTTTATCAAGTTAAAAGATATACGACAATCAATTTTGAAATATCTTTTAAAGAATTTTACATTAGGTATCTAAACTGATTCTAAGCCACCTTTACCCCCTCCTTAAAATAAAATAACTTAAATACGTGAGTTTACAATGAACAAGTACTTAGAAATTAAAAGTATAACTAACTGAGTTAAAAATAAATGTCTTGTTATGTTTCTTTTTGATCTGCAGCTGAGAACAATAATTAATCTCTCTCATTTTGGGAGTTCTTTGGAAAAAAATAAAAAATAAATAAACGATTGGCTATAAAATATAATCTATTTCTTAAAAATGAATTCAACTCCTAACCAATATTTAAGAGACGAAATGAACTGCACGTCATGATTTTGACTTTATGATTGCAACGGATGGGTTAGTCTGGAAATGGAAATAAAAGGATGATGGTGTCACCCCCGAGAATGGGGTAAGTCTAGCATGGGGCCGGACCCATTCCTCTCACATAAATTTAGACAGGATCCACCTACAAGGCAGGTCCCGGAGGTCAATCAGGTGAGTCCTTCCTAATTTATGTGAAAGGAGTGTGGGACCATACCCATTAGGTCCGTCCCATGCCGAATTTCCCCCGAGAATGGTTCAGTGGCTTCCATCTCTTCTAGTAAGTGATCAACCGAAGCCATGAGGCCCAATATCTAAATAATTAGTGTTAGTTGAAATCGTCAGGCCCAAGCTTGTTAAGGAGAGTAAAAAAGGTTCGGGCCCATAATAATAAAGAGAAAGCTTCACCTTTTTTTTTTTTTTTTTAAATTCTGATTCCCAAGAAAATTAATAGTGTTTTCTCATTTTTTTTTCTTCATTAGTGACTCCAACTCGACTTATCGATTGAAAATAAATTATCTTACCTTACTGATTAAATTATCTTTGATTCGTTGTCGAAAAAAGTTTCACATATATACCGAATAAATAATGGTACTTATTGAAAAAAGAAAAGAAAAAGAAAATTGTAGAGGTGTGAACATATCTATATCAATGACGAAAGAACAAACTCATTCATTCAGAAGATGGTGTCTTTGGTTACATATTTTCTTTAAATGGGATAAGGAGGTTGTGGTTGGGCTTAGGGGAGCAGAATTTTAATGTTTGGATAGACATTCTAGTGATGTCATTTGTGGATAAATAAATTTAAGATATAGCTTTAGAATTGAGATGGTGTTATGAAATGGATGGAATTCTAGAGTGAATTCCACCACAAAACTAGAATATAATATAAAGATGAAGTAGACAAAACACAAGAGATAGGAGAAGTATTTCTATATTATTTCATGAGTTCCTTTTACATCAAAATAAGCCCTCTATTTATAGGGTTAGAAAATGTAGGTTATGAAACCTTTCATAATGGGTAGATAATGGAGCTTGAATGTGTAGGTTATGGACTTCTTGTAACTCCTCTTTCAATAGAGAGTTAAGGTATCCATAATGTTGAAGGGGTTATGGAATAAGGACTCCAACCTTAATATTTTCATAACACTCCCCCTTTGGAGTCCTTAATAAGAATATGCCTCGTTAAAACCTTACTAGAGTAAAAAAACCCGAGTGGGAAAAAAAAACTTCTCTAGTTAAGGGAAAAAGAGTACATCACTTCTTTATATTTTACTCCCACTGTTGACTAGATCCCTTAAGATCTACTGCACAGACGCATGCCAATCTTATAAATCAACTTCTTAAAAGTTGAAGTCGGTAATGTCTTAGTAAACAAATCGCAGATTGTTACATGGTTTGAATTTGTCGCACTTCAATTTCACCTTTCTTTTGAAGTTCGTGAGTAAAGAAGAATTTAGGTGAAATGTGTTTTGTTCTATCTCCTTGATATATCCTTCACTCAATTGAGTTATACAAGCGACATTATCCTCATTACAATATTGTAGGGAATTTCTTTCTCAAAAGATAAATTACTATTCTCTCTAATATATTGAATCAATGACCTCGACCACACACATTCTCGACTTGCTTCATGAATAGCTATTAATTCGGCATGATTTGAAGATGTGGCTACTATAAACTGTTTTGTAGAAACGCCATGATACGACGATATCGCCACAAGTAAATAAATAGCGATCCCGAGAACGTGCTTTATGAGGATCGGATAAATAACCCGCATCTGCATATCGACCAATGATGGTTTTGATTCCTTAGAATAAAATAATCAGAGATCTATTGTTCCTTGGAGATACCGAAGGATATGTTTAACTCCATTCCAATGTCGTCGAGTAGGAGAAGAACTATATCTTGCAAGTAAATTTCTTTGCAAATGATATATCGGGGCGAGTATTATTTGCAAGATACATTAGTGCACCAATAGCACTAAGATATGGTACTTGAGGACCAAGTAGTTCTTCATATTCCTCTCGTGGTCGGAAAGGATCTTTAGTAACATCTAATGAGCGGGACGACCATTGGAGTGTTTAAGGGATGTGACATATTCATGTAGAATCTTTTCGGGACTTTCTTAGTATATGTTGATTGATGAATAAGGATTCCATCTTCTAGATTATCAATTTGTAAACCAAGACAAAATTTGGTTCTCCCAAAATCCTTAATCTCAAATTCTTTTTGTAAATAATCTCTTGCTTTAAGAAGCTCTTGAGGAGTCCCAGTAAGATTAATATCATCAACATATATTGCGATTATAACAAAACATGATTTCGACCTTTTAATGAAAACACATGGACAAGTTGGGTCATTCTTGTATCCAGTCTTTTAATAAACTCTCACTTAGGCGGTTATACCACATTCTTCCAGTTGCTTTAATCCATACAGGGGGACTTTAGCAATTTAATAGAATACTTTTCTCGAGTGCTTGACTTACATGTTTTCGAGGCATGCTAAATCCTTGAGGGATTTTCATGTAAATTTCGGTATCAGATTCCCATACAAATATGCGGTAACTACATCCAAAAGGCGCATATCGAGATTTTCATGCCTTTGCCAAACTTACAAGGAATCGGAATGTAATCGCATCAATTACGGGAGAATAAGTCTCATCATAGTCAATACCGGTATTTGCGAAAAAACCTTGTGCTACTAGTGCGTGCTTTATATTTCACGACTTTATTTTGTTCATTTCGTTTTTCGCAAAAATATCCATTTATAACCAGCGGGTTTTATCCCTTCGGTATTCGGACTACGAGGTCCAAAAACCTCACGTTTAGCAAGTGAGTCTAATTACGATTGTATTGCTTCTTTCCATTTTAACCAATCCGGCCCTACGCCGACATTCTTCTATTGATCTTGGTTCGGGATCTTGATCATCACTTAGAATATCTCTTTGCTACATTATATGAAAAAACATTATCCATAATCGTATTCATACGATTCCAATTTTACCCGATAGCAACAAAATCTATGGATTTTTCCATGTTTTCATTAATCTTAGATACATGAACCATTGGATCAATAATTTCTTGGTTCGTTCTTACTAATTCTTTGAGTATTACTTTGATCATTTAATCCTTTTCTTTTTCGAGGATTTTTATCTTTAGAACCAATTGGTCGGCCACGCTTGGGCGTGTTTTGGAATCTGTAGCTATAGAGCTTATACTTTGTCCTGCGAGGGACATCTATTCGCATAGGAGCATCTATAGCCGGAATATGAGATTTGGTAATTCTTGTAGAGTCGGAAAAAGCATCGAGCAAGCTGATTTGCAATTCGTTGCAAATGAATTATTTTACGAACTTCAAGTTCACTAGTGCTGTCCAGTGGATCCAAATGATTTAATGATGATGTTTTCCATGTAATTTCATTCTTTTGTTGTTGATTTTCTCCCCCGATGTAGGGAACATTGTCTCATCAAAGTGACAATCGGCAAACCTACCGAGTAAAGACATCGCTCTGTTAATGGCTCAAGATATACGATAATGGAAGGAGAATCATATCCCACATATATTCCAAGTCTTCTTTGAGGACCCATTTTTGTACGCTGATTTGGAGCAATAGGGACATAAACTCCACACCCAAATATTCTCAAATGAGATATGTTCGGCTCGAGCCAAACGCCAAATGTAGAGGAGAATATTTACGATAACTAGTTGGCCTTATGCGAACTAGTGCCGTTTGCATGCAAAATAGCATGACCCCCAAAGCTGATATTGGGAGCTTTGTTCTCATCAACAAGGGTCTAGCAATCAATTGTAGTCGTTTAATGAAGGATTACGCCAATCCATTTTGTGTATGAACATGTGCTACGAGGATGCTCAATTGTTATACCGGTTGACATGCAATAAGCATCAAAAGTATGAGAAGAATATTCACCGGCATTATCTAAAGCGGATTCTCTTGATGGGATAATGCAGGGAATTGTGCCCTTAATCTAATTATTTGAGCAAGTAACCTCGCAAATGCCAAGTTGCGGGTAGATAATAAAGCAAACATGCGACCATCGAGTAGATGCATCAATTAAGACCATAAAATATCTGAAAGGTCCACATGGTGGATGAATAGGTCCACATATATCACCATGAATTCTTTCCAAGAATGCAGGAGATTCAACTCCTACTTTTGGTGGTGATGGCCTAACTATTAATTTTCCTTGAGAACAAGAACTACATTTGAATTCACTTGAACTTAATATCTTATGACCTTTTAATGGATGGCCATGTGAATTTTCAATTATTCTTAGCATCATTATGGATCCGGGGATGACCCGATCGGTCATGCCAAACTATAAAGTTATCACGGATTAGTAAACTTACGGTTTACTAAATGATGCATTTCAATAGCACTAATTTTTTGCATAATACAAGCCGGATGAGAGAGATGGTAGTTTCTCAAAAAACATATTTTTTGCTAGAAACGTTTGCAAAAATACATAGAAATTCTGCATTTTGATCATTCATCGTTTCAATGTGATATCCATTTCTGCGAATATCTCTAAAACTTAATAAATTTCTTTGAGACTTTGTAGAGAATAATGCATCTTGAATGACCAACATAGTTCCTTCGGGTAAAAATATACAAGCTCTTAGGAGCCTTCTATTAATTTTTGCACTACCATTTTATGGTTTGGACACTAGTTTCTCTCATATTTAAAAAAGAAAAAATATTTCTCATTTTTTAAGTATTGTGTGTGTTGCTCCATTTGTCAATAAGACATATATCACTATCTCCAATCTTTAATCAGGAAGAGGGAACAATAGCCATTTTCCTTCAATGCAAAATTAAAATAATTTAATAAATATGAAGGAAATAAAATACTTTTATTCATCATAGTACAAATGTACTATTTATTACAAAAAAAAACTAGTAAACTAAAAAAGAGAACTTGAATGGAAAAAAAAATTACTTAATTAAGCTGAAATGAAAGATAGACATAATAATCTAAAAGCTGAAAATAAAATTTTAAATCTTGATTGTTCCATATTAAGTCTTACGGGATTGTTCCATCACCAATAAGATGATCTATCTTTCCCTCAGGGATGTTCAAAGAAATCAGCAACATCCAAGTGTGTCACATCAACGAGACATATCATTCATATAATCATCATCATCATCATTAGTATTCTTTTTGGGAAGTGTAATTTGCCTCAACACTCTTGGCTTTCTTTTTTAATTGATGCTTGATAAAGATCAATGAGGTGCTTAGATATGTCATGGCAGTGCGAGCCCAATGACCTTCCATTCCACACCGATAACAAATTTCTTCACGATCTTGTGGATCAATATATTTCCCTTTTTTCTTATCATTCATTTTCACGGTTGAGGAACCATCCTCATTATTATTATAATAGGGAATGCTTTTACCTCGTCCACGTCCACGGCCTTGACCACGTCCTCGACCTTGGCCACGTCCGCGACCACGTCTCTTCCACGGTTATAAAATCTAGTCGCATTCACTTCAGGGAATGGAGTGGAACCCGATGGAGTCGAGATTCATGATTTTTCATCAATAACTCATTATTTTGTTCAGCCACAAGAAGACAAGAAATCAAATCGGGAATACTTTGTAAAACCTTTTTTCTCGATATTCTTCTGCTGCGAGAGCAAATTCGAGGCATGAAAAGTGGTAAATGTCTTTTCTAGCATATTAGCATCACTAATATCTTCTCCACATAATTTCATTTGAGAAGTAATTCTAAACATGGCTGAATTATACTCACTAATAGACTTAAAATCCTGGAGTCGTAAATGTGACCAATTATATCGTGCCTTTGGAAGTATGACCATCTTCAGGTGGTCATATCTTTCCTTCAAATTAGTCCACAAATTAAGTGGATCTTTCACCGTAAGATACTCCGCCTTTAAATCCTCATGAAGGTGACGACGGAGGAAGATCATAGCCTTAGCACGATCTTGGTTTGATGCTATGTTATTTTCTTTGATGGTGTCTCCAAGACCCATTGAATCAAGATGAATTTCAGCATCCAATTTCCATGACATATAATTTCTCCCGGTGATCTCAAGCGCTACAAAATCAAGCTTAGCAAGGTTAGCCATAAAAATAAACTTTAACAAAAAAAATAATCAACTTACTTTAACCTCCTTTTGATATAAGCCTCAGATGTAATATATGAATTATTAACCGAATTATTTTTCTTAAACTAAAGAGACTTCGTGCTGATAACGTGTTATGAAATGGATGGAATTCTAGAGTGAATTCCACCACAAAACTAGAATATAATATAAAGATGAAGTAGACAAAACACAAGAGATAGGAGAAGTATTTCTCGTGTGTTATGAAAATATTAAGGTTGGAGTCCTTATTCCATAACCCCTTCAACATTATGGATACCTTAACTCTCTATTGAAAGAGGAGTTACAAGAAGTCCATAACCTACACATTCAAGCTCCATTATCTACCCATTATGAAAGGTTTCATAACCTACATTTTCTAACCCTATAAATAGAGGGCTTATTTTGATGTAAAAGGAACTCATGAAATAATATAGAAATACTTCTCCTATCTCTTGTGT